>AP028914.1:5000000-7500000 GCA_036186465.1 Nesidiocoris tenuis | reverse complement strand
GACGTTTTGAACGATTTTCGACGCTTTGAACAATTGTCGACGCTTTGAACAATTTTTGACGTTTTGAACAATTTTCGACCTTTGAACAATTTTCGACGCTTTGAACAATTTTTGACGATTTGAAAAATTTTCGACGCTTTGAACAATTTTCGACGTTTTGAACAATTTTCGACGTTTTGAACAATTTTCGACGATTTGAACAATTTTCGACGATTTGTACCATTTTTGACGCTTTGAACAATTTTCGACGATTTGAACAATTTTTGACGTTTTGAACAATTTTCGACGCTTTGGACAATTTTCGACGGTTTGAACAATTTTTGACGATTTGATCCATTCTCGACGCTTTGAACAATTTTCGACGTTTTGAACAATTTTCGACGTTTTGAACAATTTTCGACGCTTTGGACAATTTTCGACGGTTTGAACAATTTTCGACGTTTTGAACAATTTTAGACGTTTTGAACGATTTTCGACGCTTTGAACAATTGTCGACGCTTTGAACAATTTTTGACGTTTTGAACAATTTTCGACCTTTGAACAATTTTCGACGCTTTGAACAATTTTTGACGATTTGAACAATTTTCGACGCTTTGAACAATTTTCGACGTTTTGAACAATTTTCGACGTTTTGAACAATTTTCGACGATTTGAACAATTTTCGACGATTTGATCCATTTTCGACGCTTTGAACAATTTTCGACGTTTTGAACAATTTTCGACGTTTTGAACAATTTTCGACGCTTTGAACAATTTTCGACGTTTTGAACAATTTTCGACGTTTTGAACAATTTTCGACGCTTTGGACAATTTTCGACGGTTTGAACAATTTTCGACGTTTTGAACAATTTTCGACGCTTTGAACAATTGTCGACGCTTTGAACAATTTTTGACGTTTTGAACAATTTTCGACCTTTGAACAATTTTCGACGATTTGATCCATTTTCGATGCTTTGAACAATTTTTGACGATTTGAACAATTTTCGACGCTTTGAACAATTTTCGATGTTTTGAACAATTTTCGACGTTTTGAACAATTTTCGACGATTTGATCCATTTTCGACGCTTTGAACAATTATTGACGATTTGATCCATTTTTGACGCTTTGAACAATTTTCGACGTTTTGAACAATTTTAGACGTTTTGAACAATTTTCGACGCTTTGAACGATTTTCGACGGTTTGAACAATTATTGACGATTTGAACAATTTTCGACGCTTTGAACAATTTTCGACGTTTTGAACAATTTTCGACGTTTTGAACGATTTTCGACGCTTTGAACAATTGTCGACGCTTTGAACAATTTTTGACGTTTTGAACAATTTTCGACGATTTGAACAATTTTCGACGATTTGAACAATTTTCGACGATTTGATTCATTTTCGACGATCTGAACAATTTTTGACGATTTGATCCATTTTCGACGTTTTGAACAATTTTCGACGCTTTGAACGATTTTCGACGGTTTGAACAATTTTCGACGATTTGAACAATTTTTGACGATTTGAACAATTTTCGACGATTTGATCCATTTTCGACGCTTTGAACAATTTTCGACGATTTGAACAATTTTCGACGCTTTGAACAATTTTCGACGATTTGAACGATTTTCGACGCTTTGAACAATTTTCGACGATTTGAACAATTTTTGACGATTTGATCCATTCTCGACGCTTTGAACAATTTTCGACGTTTTGAACAATTTTCGACGTTTTGAACAATTTTCGACGCTTTGGACAATTTTCGACGGTTTGAACAATTTTCGACGTTTTGAACAATTTTAGACGTTTTGAACGATTTTCGACGCTTTGAACAATTTTCGACGCTTTGAACAATTTTTGACGTTCTGAACAATTTTCGACGCTTTGAACAATTTTCGACGCTTTGAACAATTTTCGACGATTTGAACAATTTTCGACGCTTTGAACAATTTTCGACGTTTTGAACAATTTTCGACGCTTTGAACAATTTTTGACGATTTGAACAATTTTCGACGATTTGAACGATTTTCGACAGTTTGAACAATTTTCGACGCTTTGAACAATTTTCGACGTTTTGAACGATTTTCGACGCTTTGAACAATTGTCGACGCTTTGAACAATTTTCGACGATTTGATCCATTTTAGACGCTTTGAACAATTTTCGACGTTTTGAACAATTTTCGACGTTTTGAACAATTTTCGACGTTTTGAACGATTTTCGACGTTTTGAACGATTTTCGACGTTTTGAACGATTTTCGACGCTTTGAACGATTTTCGACGTTTTGAACGATTTTCGACGTTTTGAACAATTTTCGACGCTTAGAACAATTTTCGACGTTTTGAACAATTTTCGACGTTTTGAACGATTTTCGACGTTTTGAACAATTTTTGACGATTTGATCTATTTTCGACGCTTTGAACAATTTTCGACGATTTGATCCATTTTCGACGCTTTGAACAATTTTCGACGATTTGAACAATTTTCGACGTTTTGAAAAATTTTCGACGTTTTGAACAATTTTCGACGTTTTGAACAATTTTCGACGATTTGAACAATTTTCGACGATTTGATCCATTTTCGACGCTTTGATCCATTTTCGACGCTTTGAACAATTTTCGACGTTTTGAACAATTTTCGACGTTTTAACGATTTTCGACGTTTTGAACAATTTTCGACGATTTGAACAATTTTCGACGATTTGATCCATTTTCGACGCTTTGAACAATTTTTGACGATTTGAACAATTTTCGACGTTTTGAACGATTTTCGACGCTTTGAACAATTTTCGACGTTTGGAACGGTTTTCGACGCTTTGAACAATTTTCGACGTTTTGAACAATTTTCGACGTTTTGAACAATTTTCGACGATTTGAACAATTTTCGACGATTTGATCCATTTTCGACGCTTTGAACAATTTTCGACGATTTGAACAATTTTCGACGTTTTGAACAATTTTCGACGCTTTGGACAATTTTCGACGGTTTGAACAATTTTCGACGTTTTGAACGATTTTCGACGCTTTGAACAATTTTCGACGTTTTGCACAATTTTCGACGCTTTGAACAATTGTCGACGCTTTGAACAATTTTCGACGATTTGAACAATTTTCGACGATTTGAACAATTTTCGACGATTTGATTCATTTTCGACGATTTGATTAATTTTCGACGTTTTGAACAATTTTCGACGTTTTGAACAATTTTCGACGCTTTGAACGATTTTCGACGCTTTGAACAATTTTCGACGATTTGAACGATTTTCGACGATTTGAACAATTTTTGACGATTTGATCCATTTTCGACGCTTTGAACAATTTTTGACGATTTGAACAATTTTCGACGTTTTGAACAATTTTCGACGCTTTGATCAATTGTCGACGCTTTGAACAATTTTCGACGATGTGAACAATTTTTGACGATTTGATCCATTCTCGACGCTTTGAACAATTTTCGACGTTTTGAACAATTTTCGACGTTTTGAACAATTTTCGACGCTTTGGACAATTTTCGACGGTTTGAACAATTTTCGACGTTTTGAACAATTTTAGACGTTTTGAACGATTTTCGACGCTTTGAACAATTGTCGACGCTTTGAACAATTTTCGACGTTTTGAACAATTTTCGACGCTTTGGACAATTTTCGACGGTTTGAACAATTTTCGACGTTTTGAACAATTTTCGACGTTTTAACGATTTTCGACGCTTTGAACAATTTTCGACGATTTGAACAATTTTCGACGTTTTGAACAATTTTCGACGCTTTGGACAATTTTCGACGGTTTGAACAATTTTCGACGTTTTGAACGATTTTCGACGCTTTGAACAATTTTCGACGTTTTGCACAATTTTCGACGCTTTGAACAATTGTCGACGCTTTGAACAATTTTCGACGATTTGAACAATTTTCGACGATTTGAACAATTTTCGACGATTTGATTCATTTTCGACGATTTGATTAATTTTCGACGTTTTGAACAATTTTCGACGTTTTGAACAATTTTCGACGCTTTGAAAGATTTTCGACGCTTAGAACAATTTTCGACGATTTGAACGATTTTCGACGATTTGAACAATTTTTGACGATTTGATCCATTTTCGACGCTTTGAACAATTTTCGACGATCTGAACAATTTTTGACGATTTGATCCATTCTCGACGCTTTGAACAATTTTCGACGTTTTGAACAATTTTCGACGTTTTGAACAATTTTCGACGCTTTGGACAATTTTCGACGGTTTGAACAATTTTCGACGTTTTGAACAATTTTAGACGTTTTGAACGATTTTCGACGCTTTGAACAATTGTCGACGCTTTGAACAATTTTTGACGTTTTGAACAATTTTCGACCTTTGAACAATTTTCGACGCTTTGAACAATTTTTGACGATTTGAACAATTTTCGACGCTTTGAACAATTTTCGACGTTTTGAACAATTTTCGACGTTTTGAACAATTTCCGACGATTTGAACAATTTTCGACGATTTGATCCATTTTCGACGCTTTGAACAATTTTGACGATTTGAACAATTTTTGACGTTTTGAACAATTTTCGACGCTTTGGACAATTTTCGACGGTTTGAACAATTTTCGACGTTTTGAACGATTTTCGACGCTTTGAACAATTTTCGACGCTTTGAACAATTTTCGACGATTTGAACAATTTTCGACGATTTGAACAATTTTCGACGATTTGATTCATTTTCGACGATTTGATTCATTTTCGACGATTTGAACAATTTTCGACGTTTTGAACAATTTTCGACGTTTTGAACAATTTTTGACGCTTTGAACGATTTTCGACGCTTTGAACAATTTTCGACGTTTTGAACAATTTTCGACGTTTTGAACGATTTTCGACGTTTTGAACGATTTTCGACGTTTTGAACGATTTTCGACGCTTTGAACGATTTTAGACGTTTTGAACGATTTTAGACGTTTTAAACAATTTTCGACGCTTAGAACAATTTTCGACGTTTTGAACAATTTTCGACGTTTTGAACGATTTTCGACGTTTTGAACAATTTTTGACGATTTGATCTATTTTCGACGCTTTGAACAATTTTCGACGATTTGATCCATTTTCGACGCTTTGAACAATTTTCGACGATTTGAACAATTTTCGACGATTTGAACAATTTTCGACGTTTTGAACAATTTTCGACGTTTTGAACAATTTTCGATGATTTGAACAATTTTCGACGATTTGATCCATTTTCGACGCTTTGATCCATTTTCGACGCTTTGAACAATTTTCGACGTTTTGAACAATTTTCGACGTTTTAACGATTTTCGACGTTTTGAACAATTTTCGACGATTTGAACAATTTTCGACGATTTGATCCATTTTCGACGCTTTGAACAATTTTCGACGATTTGAACAATTTTCGACGTTTTGAACGATTTTCGACGCTTTGAACAATTTTCGACGTTTGGAACGGTTTTCGACGCTTTGAACAATTTTCGACGTTTTGAACAATTTTCGACGTTTTGAACAATTTTCGACGATTTGAACAATTTTCGACGATTTGATCCATTTTCGACGCTTTGAACAATTTTCGACGATTTGAACAATTTTCGACGTTTTGAACAATTTTCGACGCTTTGGACAATTTTCGACGGTTTGAACAATTTTCGACGTTTTGAACGATTTTCGACGCTTTGAACAATTTTCGACGTTTTGCACAATTTTCGACGCTTTGAACAATTGTCGACGCTTTGAACAATTTTCGACGATTTGAACAATTTTCGACGATTTGAACAATTTTCGACGATTTGATTCATTTTCGACGATTTGATTAATTTTCGACGTTTTGAACAATTTTCGACGTTTTGAACAATTTTCGACGCTTTGAACGATTTTCGACGCTTCGAACAATTTTCGACGATTTGAACGATTTTCGACGATTTGAACAATTTTTGACGATTTGATCCATTTTCGACGCTTTGAACAATTTTTGACGATTTGAACAATTTTCGACGTTTTGAACAATTTTCGACGCTTTGATCAATTGTCGACGCTTTGAACAATTTTCGACGATGTGAACAATTTTTGACGATTTGATCCATTCTCGACGCTTTGAACAATTTTCGACGTTTTGAACAATTTTCGACGTTTTGAACAATTTTCGACGCTTTGGACAATTTTCGACGGTTTGAACAATTTTCGACGTTTTGAACAATTTTAGACGTTTTGAACGATTTTCGACGCTTTGAACAATTGTCGACGCTTTGAACAATTTTTGACGTTTTGAACAATTTTCGACCTTTGAACAATTTTCGACGCTTTGAACAATTTTTGACGATTTGAAAAATTTTCGACGCTTTGAACAATTTTCGACGTTTTGAACAATTTTCGACGTTTTGAACAATTTTCGACGATTTGAACAATTTTCGACGATTTGTACCATTTTTGACGCTTTGAACAATTTTCGACGATTTGAACAATTTTTGACGTTTTGAACAATTTTCGACGCTTTGGACAATTTTCGACGGTTTGAACAATTTTTGACGATTTGATCCATTCTCGACGCTTTGAACAATTTTCGACGTTTTGAACAATTTTCGACGTTTTGAACAATTTTCGACGCTTTGGACAATTTTCGACGGTTTGAACAATTTTCGACGTTTTGAACAATTTTAGACGTTTTGAACGATTTTCGACGCTTTGAACAATTGTCGACGCTTTGAACAATTTTTGACGTTTTGAACAATTTTCGACCTTTGAACAATTTTCGACGCTTTGAACAATTTTTGACGATTTGAACAATTTTCGACGCTTTGAACAATTTTCGACGTTTTGAACAATTTTCGACGTTTTGAACAATTTCCGACGATTTGAACAATTTTCGACGATTTGATCCATTTTCGACGCTTTGAACAATTTTCGACGATCTGAACAATTTTTGACGTTTTGAACAATTTTCGACGCTTTGGACAATTTTCGACGTTTTGAACAATTTTCGACGTTTTGAACAATTTTCGACGCTTTGGACAATTTTCGACGGTTTGAACAATTTTCGACGTTTTGAACAATTTTCGACGCTTTGAACAATTGTCGACGCTTTGAACAATTTTTGACGTTTTGAACAATTTTCGACCTTTGAACAATTTTCGACGATTTGATCCATTTTCGATGCTTTGAACAATTTTTGACGATTTGAACAATTTTCGACGCTTTGAACAATTTTCGATGTTTTGAACAATTTTCGACGTTTTGAACAATTTTCGACGTTTTGAACAATTTTCGACGATTTGAACAATTTTCACCGATTTGATCCATTTTCGACGCTTTGAACAATTTTCGACGATTTGAACAATTTTTGACGTTTTGAACAATTTTCGACGCTTTGGACAATTTTCGACGGTTTGAACAATTTTCGACGTTTTGAACAATTTTCGACGCTTTGGACAATTTTCGACGGTTTGAACAATTTTCGACGTTTTGAACGATTTTCGACGCTTTGAACAATTGTCGACGCTTTGAACAATTTTTGACGTTTTGAACAATTTTCGACGATTTGAACAATTTTCGACGATTTGAACAATTTTCGACGATTTGATTCATTTTCGACGATCTGAACAATTTTTGACGATTTGATCCATTTTCGACGTTTTGAACAATTTTCGACGCTTTGAACGATTTTCGACGCTTTGAACAATTTTCGACGATTTGAACGATTTTCGACGATTTGAACAATTTTTGACGATTTGATCCATTTTCGACGCTTTGAACAATTTTTGACGATTTGAACAATTTTCGACGTTTTGAACAATTTTCGACGCTTTGAACAATTGTCGACGCTTTGAACAATTTTCGACGATCTGAGCAATTTTTGACGATTTGATCCATTTTCGACGCTTTGAACAATTTTCGACGTTTTGAAAAATTTTCGACGTTTTGAACAATTTTTGACGCTTTGGACAATTTTCGACGGTTTGAACAATTTTCGACGTTTTGAACAATTTTAGACGTTTTGAACGATTTTCGACGCTTTGAACAATTGTCGACGCTTTGAACAATTTTTGACGTTTTGAACAATTTTCGACCTTTGAACAATTTTCGACGATTTGATCCATTTTCGACGCTTTGAACAATTTTTGACGATTTGAACAATTTTCGACGTTTTGAACAATTTTCGACGCTTTGAACAATTGTCGACGCTTTGAACAATTTTCGACGCTTAGAACAATTGTCGACGCTTTGAACAATTTTCGACGATTTGAACAATTTTCGACGATTTGAACAATTTTCGACGATTTGATTCATTTTCGACGATTTGATTCATTTTCGACGATTTGAACAATTTTCGACGTTTTGAAAAATTTTCGACGTTTTGAACAATTTTTGACGCTTTGGACAATTTTCGACGGTTTGAACAATTTTCGACGTTTTGAACAATTTTAGACGTTTTGAACGATTTTCGACGCTTTGAACAATTGTCGACGCTTTGAACAATTTTTGACGTTTTGAACAATTTTCGACCTTTGAACAATTTTCGACGATTTGATCCATTTTCGACGCTTTGAACAATTTTTGACGATTTGAACAATTTTCGACGGTTTGAACAATTTTCGACGTTTTGAACGATTTTCGACGCTTTGAACAATTTTCGACGCTTTGAACAATTTTCGACGATTTGAACAATTTTCGACGATTTGAACAATTTTCGACGATTTGATTCATTTTCGACGATTTGATTCATTTTCGACGATTTGAACAATTTTCGACGTTTTGAACAATTTTCGACGTTTTGAACAATTTTTGACGCTTTGAACGATTTTCGACGCTTTGAACAATTTTCGACGTTTTGAACAATTTTCGACGTTTTGAACGATTTTCGACGTTTTGAACGATTTTCGACGTTTTGAACGATTTTCGACGCTTTGAACGATTTTAGACGTTTTGAACGATTTTAGACGTTTTAAACAATTTTCGACGCTTAGAACAATTTTCGACGTTTTGAACAATTTTCGACGTTTTGAACGATTTTCGACGTTTTGAACAATTTTTGACGATTTGATCTATTTTCGACGCTTTGAACAATTTTCGACGATTTGATCCATTTTCGACGCTTTGAACAATTTTCGACGATTTGAACAATTTTCGACGTTTTGAAAAATTTTCGACGTTTTGAACAATTTTCGACGTTTTGAACAATTTTCGACGATTTGAACAATTTTCGACGATTTGATCCATTTTCGACGCTTTGATCCATTTTCGACGCTTTGAACAATTTTCGACGTTTTGAACAATTTTCGACGTTTTAACGATTTTCGACGTTTTGAACAATTTTCGACGATTTGAACAATTTTCGACGATTTGATCCATTTTCGACGCTTTGAACAATTTTTGACGATTTGAACAATTTTCGACGTTTTGAACGATTTTCGACGCTTTGAACAATTTTCGACGTTTGGAACGGTTTTCGACGCTTTGAACAATTTTCGACGTTTTGAACAATTTTCGACGTTTTGAACAATTTTCGACGATTTGAACAATTTTCGACGATTTGATCCATTTTCGACGCTTTGAACAATTTTCGACGATTTGAACAATTTTCGACGTTTTGAACAATTTTCGACGCTTTGGACAATTTTCGACGGTTTGAACAATTTTCGACGTTTTGAACGATTTTCGACGCTTTGAACAATTTTCGACGTTTTGCACAATTTTCGACGCTTTGAACAATTGTCGACGCTTTGAACAATTTTCGACGATTTGAACAATTTTCGACGATTTGAACAATTTTCGACGATTTGATTAATTTTCGACGTTTTGAACAATTTTCGACGTTTTGAACAATTTTCGACGCTTTGAACGATTTTCGACGCTTCGAACAATTTTCGACGATTTGAACGATTTTCGACGATTTGAACAATTTTTGACGATTTGATCCATTTTCGACGCTTTGAACAATTTTTGACGATTTGAACAATTTTCGACGTTTTGAACAATTTTCGACGCTTTGAACAATTGTCGACGCTTTGAACAATTTTCGACGCTTAGAACAATTGTCGACGCTTTGAACAATTTTCGACGATTTGAACAATTTTCGACGATTTGAACAATTTTCGACGATTTGATTCATTTTCGACGATTTGATTCATTTTCGACGATTTGAACAATTTTCGACGTTTTGAAAAATTTTCGACGTTTTGAACAATTTTTGACGCTTTGGACAATTTTCGACGGTTTGAACAATTTTCGACGTTTTGAACAATTTTAGACGTTTTGAACGATTTTCGACGCTTTGAACAATTGTCGACGCTTTGAACAATTTTTGACGTTTTGAACAATTTTCGACCTTTGAACAATTTTCGACGATTTGATCCATTTTCGACGCTTTGAACAATTTTTGACGATTTGAACAATTTTCGACGGTTTGAACAATTTTCGACGTTTTGAACGATTTTCGACGCTTTGAACAATTTTCGACGTTTGGAACGGTTTTCGACGCTTTGAACAATTTTCGACGTTTTGAACAATTTTCGACGTTTTGAACAATTTTCGACGATTTGAACAATTTTCGACGATTTGATCCATTTTCGACGCTTTGAACAATTTTCGACGATTTGAACAATTTTCGACGTTTTGAACAATTTTCGACGCTTTGGACAATTTTCGACGGTTTGAACAATTTTCGACGTTTTGAACGATTTTCGACGCTTTGAACAATTTTCGACGTTTTGCACAATTTTCGACGCTTTGAACAATTGTCGACGCTTTGAACAATTTTCGACGATTTGAACAATTTTCGACGATTTGAACAATTTTCGACGATTTGATTCATTTTCGACGATTTGATTAATTTTCGACGTTTTGAACAATTTTCGACGTTTTGAACAATTTTAGACGTTTTGAACGATTTTAGACGTTTTAAACAATTTTCGACGCTTAGAACAATTTTCGACGTTTTGAACAATTTTCGACGTTTTGAACGATTTTCGACGTTTTGAACAATTTTTGACGATTTGATCTATTTTCGACGTTTTGAACAATTTTCGACGATTTGAACAATTTTCGACGATTTGATCCATTTTCGACGCTTTGATCCATTTTCGACGCTTTGAACAATTTTCGACGTTTTGAACAATTTTCGACGTTTTGAACAATTTTCGACGATTTGAACAATTTTCGACGATTTGATCCATTTTCGACGCTTTGATCCATTTTCGACGCTTTGAACAATTTTCGACGTTTTGAACAATTTTCGACGTTTTAACGACTTTCGACGTTTTGAACAATTTTCGACGATTTGAACAATTTTCGACGATTTGATCCATTTTCGACGCTTTGAACAATTTTCGACGATTTGAACAATTTTCGACGTTTTGAACGATTTTCGACGCTTTGAACAATTTTCGACGTTTGGAACGGTTTTCGACGCTTTGAACAATTTTCGACGTTTTGAACAATTTTCGACGTTTTGAACAATTTTCGACGATTTGAACAATTTTCGACGATTTGATCCATTTTCGACGCTTTGAACAATTTTCGACGATTTGAACAATTTTCGACGATTTGAACAATTTTCGACGCTTTGAACAATTTTCGACGTTTTGCACAATTTTCGACGCTTTGAACAATTGTCGACGCTTTGAACAATTTTCGACGATTTGAACAATTTTCGACGATTTGAACAATTTTCGACGATTTGATTCATTTTCGACGATTTGATTAATTTTCGACGTTTTGAACAATTTTCGACGTTTTGAACAATTTTCGACGCTTTGAAAGATTTTCGACGCTTCGAACAATTTTCGACGATTTGAACGATTTTCGACGATTTGAACAATTTTTGACGATTTGATCCATTTTCGACGCTTTGAACAATTTTCGACGATCTGAACAATTTTTGACGATTTGATCCATTCTCGACGCTTTGAACAATTTTCGACGTTTTGAACAATTTTCGACGTTTTGAACAATTTTCGACGCTTTGGACAATTTTCGACGCTTTGAACAATTTTTGACGTTTTGAACAATTTTCGACCTTTGAACAATTTTCGACGCTTTGAACAATTGTTGACGATTTGAACAATTTTCGACGCTTTGAACAATTTTCGACGTTTTGAACAATTTTCGACGTTTTGAACAATTTCCGACGATTTGAACAATTTTCACCGATTTGATCCATTTTCGACGCTTTGAACAATTTTCGACGATTGAACAATTTTTGACGTTTTGAACAATTTTCGACGCTTTGGACAATTTTCGACGGTTTGAACAATTTTCGACGTTTTGAACGATTTTCGACGCTTTGAACAATTTTCGACGCTTTGAACAATTTTCGACGATTTGAACAATTTTCGACGATTTGAACAATTTTCGACGATTTGATTCATTTTCGACGATTTGATTCATTTTCGACGATTTGAACAATTTTCGACGTTTTGAACAATTTTCGACGTTTTGAACAATTTTTGACGCTTTGAACGATTTTCGACGCTTTGAACAATTTTCGACGTTTTGAACAATTTTCGACGTTTTGAACGATTTTCGACGTTTTGAACGATTTTCGACGTTTTGAACGATTTTCGACGCTTTGAACGATTTTAGACGTTTTGAACGATTTTAGACGTTTTAAACAATTTTCGACGCTTAGAACAATTTTCGACGTTTTGAACAATTTTCGACGTTTTGAACGATTTTCGACGTTTTGAACAATTTTTGACGATTTGATCTATTTTCGACGCTTTGAACAATTTTCGACGATTTGATCCATTTTCGACGCTTTGAACAATTTTCGACGATTTGAACAATTTTCGACGATTTGAACAATTTTCGACGTTTTGAACAATTTTCGACGTTTTGAACAATTTTCGACGATTTGAACAATTTTCGACGATTTGATCCATTTTCGACGCTTTGATCCATTTTCGACGCTTTGAACAATTTTCGACGTTTTGAACAATTTTCGACGTTTTAACGATTTTCGACGTTTTGAACAATTTTCGACGATTTGAACAATTTTCGACGATTTGATCCATTTTCGACGCTTTGAACAATTTTCGACGATTTGAACAATTTTCGACGTTTTGAACGATTTTCGACGCTTTGAACAATTTTCGACGTTTGGAACGGTTTTCGACGCTTTGAACAATTTTCGACGTTTTGAACAATTTTCGACGTTTTGAACAATTTTCGACGATTTGAACAATTTTCGACGATTTGATCCATTTTCGACGCTTTGAACAATTTTCGACGATTTGAACAATTTTCGACGTTTTGAACAATTTTCGACGCTTTGGACAATTTTCGACGGTTTGAACAATTTTCGACGTTTTGAACGATTTTCGACGCTTTGAACAATTTTCGACGTTTTGCACAATTTTCGACGCTTTGAACAATTGTCGACGCTTTGAACAATTTTCGACGATTTGAACAATTTTCGACGATTTGAACAATTTTCGACGATTTGATTCATTTTCGACGATTTGATTAATTTTCGACGTTTTGAACAATTTTCGACGTTTTGAACAATTTTCGACGCTTTGAACGATTTTCGACGCTTCGAACAATTTTCGACGATTTGAACGATTTTCGACGATTTGAACAATTTTTGACGATTTGATCCATTTTCGACGCTTTGAACAATTTTTGACGATTTGAACAATTTTCGACGTTTTGAACAATTTTTGACGCTTTGATCAATTGTCGACGCTTTGAACAATTTTCGACGATGTGAACAATTTTTGACGATTTGATCCATTCTCGACGCTTTGAACAATTTTCGACGTTTTGAACAATTTTCGACGTTTTGAACAATTTTCGACGCTTTGGACAATTTTCGACGGTTTGAACAATTTTCGACGTTTTGAACAATTTTAGACGTTTTGAACGATTTTCGACGCTTTGAACAATTGTCGACGCTTTGAACAATTTTTGACGTTTTGAACAATTTTCGACCTTTGAACAATTTTCGACGCTTTGAACAATTTTTGACGATTTGAACAATTTTCGACGCTTTGAACAATTTTCGACGTTTTGAACAATTTTCGACGTTTTGAACAATTTTCGACGATTTGAACAATTTTCGACGATTTGTACCATTTTTGACGCTTTGAACAATTTTCGACGATTTGAACAATTTTTGACGTTTTGAACAATTTTCGACGCTTTGGACAATTTTCGACGGTTTGAACAATTTTTGACGATTCGATCCATTCTCGACGCTTTGAACAATTTTCGACGTTTTGAACAATTTTCGACGTTTTGAACAATTTTCGACGCTTTGGACAATTTTCGACGGTTTGAACAATTTTCGACGTTTTGAACAATTTTAGACGTTTTGAACGATTTTCGACGCTTTGAACAATTGCCGACGCTTTGAACAATTTTTGACGTTTTGAACAATTTTCGACCTTTGAACAATTTTCGACGCTTTGAACAATTTTTGACGATTTGAACAATTTTCGACGCTTTGAACAATTTTCGACGTTTTGAACAATTTTCGACGTTTTGAACAATTTCCGACGATTTGAACAATTTTCGACGATTTGATCCATTTTCGACGCTTTGAACAATTTTCGACGATCTGAACAATTTTTGACGTTTTGAACAATTTTCGACGCTTTGGACAATTTTCGACGTTTTGAACAATTTTCGACGTTTTGAACAATTTTCGACGCTTTGGACAATTTTCGACGGTTTGAACAATTTTCGACGTTTTGAACAATTTTCGACGCTTTGAACAATTGTCGACGCTTTGAACAATTTTTGACGTTTTGAACAATTTTCGACCTTTGAACAATTTTCGACGATTTGATCCATTTTCGATGCTTTGAACAATTTTTGACGATTTGAACAATTTTCGACGCTTTGAACAATTTTCGATGTTTTGAACAATTTTCGACGCTTTGAACAATTTTTGACGATTTGAACAATTTTCGACGTTTTGAACAATTTTCGACGCTTTGAACAATTGTCGACGCTTTGAACAATTTTCGACGCTTAGAACAATTGTCGACGCTTTGAACAATTTTCGACGATTTGAACAATTTTCGACGATTTGATTCATTTTCGACGATTTTAACGATTGTCGACGCTTTGAACAATTTTCGACGTTTTGAACAATTTTCGACGCTTTGAACAATTTTCGACGCTTTGAACAATTTTCGACGCTTTGAACAATTTTCGACGGTTTGAACAATTTCCGACGTTTTGAACAATTTTCGACGCTTTGAACAATTTTCGACGATTTGAACAATTTTCAACGATTTGATCCATTTTCGACGTTTTGAACAATTTTCGACGTTTTGAACAATTTTCGACGTTTTGAACGATTTTCAACGCTTTGAACGGTTTTCGACGCTTTGAACAATTTTCGACGTTTTGAAAAATTTTCGACGTTTTGAACAATTTTCGACGTTTTGAACAATTTTCGACGATTTGAACAATTTTCGACGATTTGATCCATTTTCGACGCTTTGATCCATTTTCGACGCTTTGAACAATTTTTGACGATTTGAACAATTTTCGACGTTTTGAACGATTTTCGACGCTTTGAACAATTTTCGACGTTTGGAACGGTTTTCGACGCTTTGAACAATTTTCGACGTTTTGAACAATTTTCGACGTTTTGAACAATTTTCGACGATTTGAACAATTTTCGACGATTTGATCCATTTTCGACGCTTTGAACAATTTTCGACGATTTGAACAATTTTCGACGTTTTGAACAATTTTCGACGCTTTGGACAATTTTCGACGGTTTGAACAATTTTCGACGTTTTGAACGATTTTCGACGCTTTGAACAATTTTCGACGTTTTGCACAATTTTCGACGCTTTGAACAATTGTCGACGCTTTGAACAATTTTCGACGATTTGAACAATTTTCGACGATTTGAACAATTTTCGACGATTTGATTCATTTTCGACGATTTGATTAATTTTCGACGTTTTGAACAATTTTCGACGTTTTGAACAATTTTCGACGCTTTGAACGATTTTCGACGCTTCGAACAATTTTCGACGATTTGAACGATTTTCGACGATTTGAACAATTTTTGACGATTTGATCCATTTTCGACGCTTTGAACAATTTTTGACGTTTTGAACAATTTTCGACCTTTGAACAATTTTCGACGATTTGATCCATTTTCGACGCTTTGAACAATTTTTGACGATTTGAACAATTTTCGACGTTTTGAACAATTTTCGACGCTTTGAACAATTGTCGACGCTTTGAACAATTTTCGACGCTTAGAACAATTGTCGACGCTTTGAACAATTTTCGACGATTTGAACAATTTTCGACGATTTGATTCATTTTCGACGATTTTAACGATTGTCGACGCTTTGAACAATTTTCGACGTTTTGAACAATTTTCGACGCTTTGAACAATTTTCGACGCTTTGAACAATTTTCGACGCTTTGAACAATTTTCGACGGTTTGAACAATTTCCGACGTTTTGAACAATTTTCGACGCTTTGAACAATTTTCGACGATTTGAACAATTTTCAACGATTTGATCCATTTTCGACGCTTTGAACAATTTTCGACGCTTTGAACAATTTTCGACGATTTGATCCATTTTCGACGCTTTGAACAATTTTCGACGATTTGAACAATTTTCGACGTTTTGAAAAATTTTCGACGTTTTGAACAATTTTCGACGTTTTGAACAATTTTCGACGATTTGAACAATTTTCGACGATTTGATCCATTTTCGACGCTTTGATCCATTTTCGACGCTTTGAACAATTTTCGACGTTTTGAACAATTTTCGACGTTTTAACGATTTTCGACGTTTTGAACAATTTTCGACGATTTGAACAATTTTCGACGATTTGATCCATTTTCGACGCTTTGAACAATTTTTGACGATTTGAACAATTTTCGACGTTTTGAACGATTTTCGACGCTTTGAACAATTTTCGACGTTTGGAACGGTTTTCGACGCTTTGAACAATTTTCGACGTTTTGAACAATTTTCGACGTTTTGAACAATTTTCGACGATTTGAACAATTTTCGACGATTTGATCCATTTTCGACGCTTTGAACAATTTTCGACGATTTGAACAATTTTCGACGTTTTGAACAATTTTCGACGCTTTGGACAATTTTCGACGGTTTGAACAATTTTCGACGTTTTGAACGATTTTCGACGCTTTGAACAATTTTCGACGTTTTGCACAATTTTCGACGCTTTGAACAATTGTCGACGCTTTGAACAATTTTCGACGGTTTGAACAATTTTCGACGTTTTGAACAATTTTAGACGTTTTGAACGATTTTCGACGCTTTGAACAATTGCCGACGCTTTGAACAATTTTTGACGTTTTGAACAATTTTCGACCTTTGAACAATTTTCGACGCTTTGAACAATTTTTGACGATTTGAACAATTTTCGACGCTTTGAACAATTTTCGACGTTTTGAACAATTTTCGACGTTTTGAACAATTTCCGACGATTTGAACAATTTTCGACGATTTGATCCATTTTCGACGCTTTGAACAATTTTCGACGATCTGAACAATTTTTGACGTTTTGAACAATTTTCGACGCTTTGGACAATTTTCGACGTTTTGAACAATTTTCGACGTTTTGAACAATTTTCGACGCTTTGGACAATTTTCGACGGTTTGAACAATTTTCGACGTTTTGAACAATTTTCGACGCTTTGAACAATTGTCGACGCTTTGAACAATTTTTGACGTTTTGAACAATTTTCGACCTTTGAACAATTTTCGACGATTTGATCCATTTTCGATGCTTTGAACAATTTTTGACGATTTGAACAATTTTCGACGCTTTGAACAATTTTCGATGTTTTGAACAATTTTCGACGTTTTGAACAATTTTCGACGATTTGAACAATTTTCGACGATTTGATCCATTTTCGACGCTTTGAACAATTTTCGACGATTTGAACAATTTTTGACGTTTTGAACAATTTTCGACGCTTTGGACAATTTTCGACGGTTTGAACAATTTTCGACGTTTTGAACAATTTTCGACGCTTTGGACAATTTTCGACGGTTTGAACAATTTTCGACGTTTTGAACGATTTTCGACGCTTTGAACAATTGTCGACGCTTTGAACAATTTTTGACGTTTTGAACAATTTTCGACGATTTGAACAATTTTCGACGATTTGAACAATTTTCGACGATTTGATTCATTTTCGACGATCTGAACAATTTTTGACGATTTGATCCATTTTCGACGTTTTGAACAATTTTCGACGCTTTGAACGATTTTCGACGCTTTGAACAATTTTCGACGATTTGAACGATTTTCGACGATTTGAACAATTTTTGACGATTTGATCCATTTTCGACGCTTTGAACAATTTTTGACGATTTGAACAATTTTCGACGTTTTGAACAATTTTCGACGCTTTGAACAATTGTCGACGCTTTGAACAATTTTCGACGATCTGAGCAATTTTTGACGATTTGATCCATTTTCGACGCTTTGAACAATTTTCGACGTTTTGAAAAATTTTCGACGTTTTGAACAATTTTTGACGCTTTGGACAATTTTCGACGGTTTGAACAATTTTCGACGTTTTGAACAATTTTAGACGTTTTGAACGATTTTCGACGCTTTGAACAATTGTCGACGCTTTGAACAATTTTTGACGTTTTGAACAATTTTCGACCTTTGAACAATTTTCGACGATTTGATCCATTTTCGACGCTTTGAACAATTTTTGACGATTTGAACAATTTTCGACGTTTTGAACAATTTTCGACGCTTTGAACAATTGTCGACGCTTTGAACAATTTTCGACGCTTAGAACAATTGTCGACGCTTTGAACAATTTTCGACGATTTGAACAATTTTCGACGATTTGATTCATTTTCGACGATTTTAACGATTGTCGACGCTTTGAACAATTTTCGACGTTTTGAACAATTTTCGACGCTTTGAACAATTTTCGACGCTTTGAACAATTTTCGACGCTTTGAACAATTTTCGACGGTTTGAACAATTTCCGACGTTTTGAACAATTTTCGACGCTTTGAACAATTTTCGACGATTTGAACAATTTTCAACGATTTGATCCATTTTCGACGCTTTGAACAATTTTCGACGTTTTGAACAATTTTCGACGTTTTGAACGATTTTCAACGCTTTGAACGGTTTTCGACGCTTTGAACAATTTTCGACGTTTTGAACAATTTTCGACGTTTTGAACGATTTTCGACGCTTTGAACAATTTTCGACGTTTTGAACAATTTTCGACGTTTTGAACGATTTTTGACGTTTTGAACGATTTTCGACGCTTTGAACAATTTTCGACGTTTTGAACAATTTTCGACGTTTTGAACGATTTTCGACGCTTTGAACAATTTTCGACGTTTTGAACAATTTTCGACGCTTTGAACAATTGTCGACGCTTTGAACAATTTTCGACGATTTGAACAATTTTCGACGATTTGAACATTTTTCGACGATTTGATTCATTTTCGACGATTTGAACAATTTTTGACGATTTGAACAATTTTCGACGCTTTGAACAATTTTCGATGTTTTGAACAATTTTCGACGTTTTGAACAATTTTCGACGATTTGAACAATTTTCGACGATTTGATCCATTTTCGACGCTTTGAACAATTTTCAACGCTTTGAACGGTTTTCGACGCTTTGAACAATTTTCGACGTTTTGAACAATTTTCGACGTTTTGAACGATTTTCGACGCTTTGAACAATTTTCGACGATTTGAACAATTTTCGACGTTTTGAACAATTTTTGACGTTTTGAACGATTTTCGACGCTTTGAACAATTTTCGACGTTTTGAACAATTTTCGACGTTTTGAACGATTTTCGACGCTTTGAACAATTTTCGACGTTTTGAACAATTTTCGACGCTTTGAACAATTTTCGACGCTTTGAACAATTTTCGACGATTTGAACAATTTTCGACGATTTGAACATTTTTCGACGATTTGATTCATTTTCGACGATTTGAACAATTTTTGACGATTTGAACAATTTTCGACGCTTTGAACAATTTTCGATGTTTTGAACAATTTTCGACGTTTTGAACAATTTTCGACGATTTGAACAATTTTCGACGATTTGATCCATTTTCGACGCTTTGAACAATTTTCGACGCTTTGAACGATTTTCGACGCTTTGAACAATTTTCGACGATTTGAACAATTTTCGACGATTTGAACAATTTTCGACGATTTGATTCATTTTCGACGATTTGAACAATTTTCGACGTTTTGAACAATTTTCGACGATTTGATCCATTTTCGACGCTTTGAACAATTTTCGACGTTTTGAACGATTTTCGACGCTTTGAACAATTGTCGACGCTTTGAACAATTTTCGACGCTTTGAACAATTTTCGACGCTTTGAACAATTTTTGACGTTTTGAACAATTTTCGACGCTTTGAACAATTGTCGACGCTTTGAACAATTTTCGACGATTTGAACAATTTTCGACGTTTTGAACAATTTTTGACGTTTTGAACGGTTTTCGACGCTTTGAACAATTTTCGACGTTTTGAACAATTTTCGACGTTTTGAACGATTTTCGACGCTTTGAACAATTTTCGACGTTTTGAACAATTTTCGACGCTTTGAACAATTGTCGACGCTTTGAACAATTTTTGACGTTTTGAACAATTTTCGACCTTTGAACAATTTTCGACGATTTGATCCATTTTCGACGCTTTAAACAATTTTTGACGATTTGAACAATTTTCGACGCTTTGAACAATTTTCGATGTTTTGAACAATTTTCGACGTTTTGAACAATTTTCGACGATTTGAACAATTTTCGACGATTTGATCCATTCTCGACGCTTTGAACAATTTTCGACGATTTGAACAATTTTCGACGTTTTGAACAATTTTCGACGCTTTGGACAATTTTCGACGGTTTCAACAATTTTCGACGTTTTGAACGATTTTCGACGCTTTGAACAATTTTCGACGTTTTGCACAATTTTCGACGCTCTGAACGATTTTCGACGCTTTGAACAATTTTCGACGATTTGAACAATTTTCGACGCTTTGAAAGATTTTCGACGCTTCGAACAATTTTCGACGATTTGAACAATATTCGACGTTTTGATCAATTTTCGACGTTTTGAACAATTTTCGACGCTTTGAACGATTTTCGACGCTTTGAACAATTTTCGACGATTTGAACGATTTTCGACGATTTGAACAATTTTTGACGATTTGATCCATTTTCGACGCTTTGAACAATTTTTGACGATTTGAACAATTTTCGACGTTTTGAACAATTTTCGACGCTTTGAACAATTGTTGACGCTTTGAACAATTTTCGACGATCTGAACAATTTTTGACGATTTGATCCATTTTCGACGCTTTGAACAATTTTTGACGCTTTGGACAATTTTCGACGGTTTGAACAATTTTCGACGTTTTGAACAATTTTAGACGTTTTGAACGATTTTCGACGCTTTGAACAATTGTCGACGCTTTGAACAATTTTTGACGTTTTGAACAATTGTCGACGCTTTGAACAATTTTTGACATTTTGAACAATTTTCGACCTTTGAACAATTTTCGACGATTTGATCCATTTTCGACGCTTTGAACAATTTTTGACGATTTGAACAATTTTCGACGTTTTGAACAATTTTCGACGCTTTGAACAATTGTCGACGCTTTGAACAATTTTCGACGCTTTGAACAATTGTCGACGCTTTGAACAATTTTCGACGATTTGAACAATTTTCGACGATTTGATTCATTTTCGACGATTTTAACGATTGTCGACGCTTTGAACAATTTTCGACGTTTTGAACAATTTTCGACGCTTTGAACAATTTTCGACGCTTTGAACAATTTTCGACGCTTTGAACAATTTTCGACGGTTTGAACAATTTTCGACGTTTTGAACAATTTTCGACGCTTTGAACAATTTTCGACGATTTGAACAATTTTCGACGATTTGATCCATTTTCGACGCTTTGAACAATTTTCGACGTTTTGAACAATTTTCGACGTTTTGAACGATTTTCGACGCTTTGAACGGTTTTCGACGCTTTGAACAATTTTCGACGTTTTGAACAATTTTCGACGTTTTGAACGATTTTCGACGCTTTGAACAATTTTCGACGATTTGAACAATTTTCGACGTTTTGAACAATTTTTGACGTTTTGAACGGTTTTCGACGCTTTGAACAATTTTCGACGTTTTGAACAATTTTTGACGTTTTGAACAATTTTCGACGCTTTGAACGATTTTCGACGCTTTGAACAATTTTCGACGATTTGAACAATTTTCGACGATTTGATCCATTTTCGACGCTTTGAACAATTTTCGACAGTGTGAACAATTTTTGACGTTTTGAACAATTTTCGACGTTTTGTACAATTTTCGACGTTATGAACAATTTTCGACGATTTGAACAATTTTCGACGTTTTGAACAATTTTTGACGCTTTGAACGATTTCTGACGTTTTGAACAATTTTCGATGATTTGAACAATTTTCGACGCTTTGAACAATTTTTGACGCTTTGAACAATTTTCGACGTTTGAACGATTTTCGAACGTTTCGAGTTTCGATTTTTGAACGTTTTGAACGATTTTCGACGCTTTGAACGATTTTCGACGCTTTGATCGATTTTCGACGTTTTTAACAATTTTCGACGCTTTGAACAATTTTCGACGCTTTGAACAATTTTCGACGCTTTGAACAATTTTCGACGATTTGATCCATTTTCGACGCTTTGAACAATATTCGACGTTTCGATCAATTTTCGACGTTTTGAACGATTTTCGACGCTTTTAACAATTTTCGACGCTTTGAACATTTTTGAAAAATAATAATAAAAAATATCCACATATTCTGTAAGGTAAAACAAAGATTTTGAGACCAAGAACGCTCAAATCGGTCCATTTTTGTGGCCGGAAAAAAATAAAATAGAAAACACTAAAAATGCAAATATATCGGAAGTACTGTGCGTTATCAAAATTCCGATTTAACAGGGTGTTAGGGCTTGCCGAGACAAACATTTCAGTTCAAGAAATTTGAAAAAAGGTTGAGAAATGAGGGAGTTATGGCCATTTTTGTAAATGACCACAGACGGACAGACGGACACACGGACACACAGACACTTGTTCGGGAAGTGATTCTGAGTAAATGTGTACAAGAAAAAGTTTTTTCTAAAGCTCCGTTCCGATTCTCGATTTTAGGACGATCACAATACTTCCATTTACTCTGTAAATATGGAAGTAAAAATGAATAATATGTATACGATCAGAGGAAAATGTTTTCTTACAACTACGAGTACATACTTCTCTTTTTTTTGGTTTTTGAAACATTTTTCAGGTATTTGCGGGAGAAATACCTATTCAGTCACCTGAACGGAATTAGTAAAAAAGGCATAAACACAAACTAAATGACCTGGCTGGCCACATTCACTAGTTTCTTGCCACACCAAAATTTTATTTATAAGTTGTTTATCTGTTTCTGAGTCTCTTTCGAGCATAAGAAAAACCAATATTCGGATTGTAAATGTAGACTTTAATTTATCAAACGTTGACTCCACTCCAGGTTCTCAGTTCTCGGCAACGGAGAACAAAAACCCGTCTTTTCAGCCCTTCTTTCAGAGGGTTTTTTCCCTTTTCACTCAAAGTCTACACTTAGAGCACTCTTCATTCGAGAGAATCGAATCATTTCTCCGTCGAAGAAGAAAATTTAACCCTCGACAATAGGAAAAGTCTTTGGAAGGCACGTGGATGAGCAACAAAAAAGAGGGAATATTGCGATCAAATCACATTAGTGGCCCTTCGCAATCCGAAAATTGAATTTTTTGCTAAAAGTAAATTTCATTCTGAAAAAGAAACTGAATTGAAACTGAGAACGCTTTTGAATTGGTCCGAGCAAAGAACTTTCCTTTTGCGTCTGAAAACAGCAACCATTCCTACGCTTCGAATTTTTTGTCTTCTGTTTCTAGACGTTGTATAGGAACCAAGCGAGTTTCATCCAAAAAATCGCATTTATTGAGCAATTTTGAAATATGATTTGAAACCAGTGGTGCGTAGATAACACACAATACTTCCATATTTTGAAACGTAAAATTGGGACACGATTTGATCATATTTTGACTGCTTTTAAGGGTGTTTAGGCCAAAAATATCGAAAAATTCACTATTAAAAGTTTTAAAATTCGCTCAAAATGAAAAACCGCCACATTTTTGGAATGTAAAAAATATCCACATATTCTGCAAGGTAAAACAAAGATTTTAAGACCAAGAACGCTCAAATCGGTTCATTTTTGTGGCCGGAAAAAAATAAAATAGAAAACACTAAAAATGCAAATATATCGGAAGTACTGTGCGTTATCAAAATTCCGATTTAACAGGGTGTTAGGGCTTGCCGAGACAAACATTTCAGTTCAAGAAATTTGAAAAAAGGTTGAGAATTGAGGGAGTTATGGTCATTTTTGTAAATGACCACAGACGGACAGACGGACTAACGGACACACGGACTAACGGACTAACGGACACACGGACTAACGGACACACGGACTAACGGACACACGGACACACAGACACTTGTTCAGGAAGTGATTCGGAGTAAATGTGTATAAGAAAAAGTTTTTTCTGAAGCTCCGTTACGATTCTCGATTTTAGGACGATCACAATACTTCCATTTACTCTGTAAATATGGAAGTAAAAAGGAAAAAAAATCCTTTATGAACCTGATATTCAATACAACGCAACTGGATTTCCGTTTACACAATTTCGGGTTCTCTTCTCTCCTGCTTTTCAACGTTATAAGTTGACTTCGAGTGTGAACGCATGTCCAGTGCTCTCGTCAATAAATGTTCCTGCCGTGCTAGACTGAGAAACGCTAATTAATTAACTGGATTGAACGAGATCACCCCTCGGACAGGATTGGGTTGCCGTGGTGATTAGGAAGACGGGCAAGTGTGAGTGATGCGTGCAGGAACCTTCACGAAGCTGAATGCCGCAAGTGTTTGACATACCTAAAACTTTTGTTTCACGATGGAGGAACGAACCCGTATCGATAAAATAATCACATCATTAAAAAGCTCTTCAGTACTGCTGGGAAAGGGTCTACTCTAAGGGGGCGGAATGCATTAGCATTTTGGAGGAGCGAGGAGTACGCAACCCGAGGAACTGGTTCAAAACTGGATGAAGAGTATGAGGTTCCAGCTTCCCGGTACCACCATAATCCTGCCCTCGCTTTTCAAATTTTTAATTATTATGAAAAAGTTTAAAGTATCTTCAACGTATCTTCTCTATTCAACAATAATTTCATCCAGAAATCGATATTAAAATTCAAATGGTAGCAGAGCGTGATTCCGGCCTACGGACCTTTGGTGCGCTGGGCCCATAACATCAAAGTACTCTAAATTAAAATTCAATGAAAATAGTAGTGCGTTGTAAATTACCTAATGTAATTGATTATCAACATGGGATGAGGTAATGCCTACTAGGTATTAAGAGCACCTCAAGGAGCACGATGACAGCAATTTCTAACCTAGAGTATCATTATCATGTGTTATCGGCCAACCTCTGCCCCTGACGAAGAAGCACGATAGTTTGAATTGTTTACTATAGATTTAAATCCCCATATAAATTAAGTAACTATAAGTTGGTACCTCAGCACACTGACTCCTGCGAGGGCGAGCTCATCAAGGGTACAAACCGAAGAGAATTACGGCCTCCAGGTTTCCAACCCTTCTCGTTAATGACCTTCAAAGTTGAGTTCGTGATGGAAAAAGTTAACCGCAATAAAACAATTAATCAGGCTCCGGCCCTCCCAGTTTCGCGTTGCTCAGCTTTGATGGCCCTCAGACCGACAATACGTTCGTGCCTAAGAAGTTTCTTTTTCTTATTTTCGACCTATTCGAGACTTTTAAAGTCGTTTTGAGCTAAGGGCCGATTGGCTTCGGTCGCTTTTCGATTCTCGGCAAGAAATACTGGAACTTGGGCAGATCGAATCAATTCTTCATTAGCGGTAACGCGCAATACCAACTCCGCCTGAAAGTTCCTCACTCGATTTGGCCGTGCAAGGAGGCCACGTCTCAAGTTCAGAGGTTGATTGCCCTACGTTTGTCTTTGGGTCGCTCGTCGGCCTTCGTTTCGAACTTTTCCGTTGGAAACTATGGCCGGATCGTTTGGCCCGAACTTCGGCGAGGCCTCTCTGGAAACGTGATATACCTAGTTTGGCCATCTGATGTCCATTTGTGACTTGGACCGTTCAAACTGCCGGGCCGACCTCTGAAATGGGTTAGGGAGAGCGAATAGCGGAAGATTTTAATTGGCCGAAATTCAGAAAATGGGATTGGCATTTTTTTCCAACGACAGAGGGTTTATAGAGGGGAAAGTTATCGGAAAAACTGGTCATTTCCGCAATTCAATATTCCAAGATTTTCATATCAATTTTTGGAAAATTGAAAACCCACTAACAAGAAAAGATCGATAGGCAAACTTGGCCGTTCTTGAAATAATTTTCAACTTAGCCCATCAACAAACGAGACTGATGAGTGGTGATCGATCAAACCTGACGGCCACATGAGACAACATCGTCGAAAGTGAAAGCTTCCATTGCCGAAAATACCGAAGTCGGTATTAAGTTAAAAGCGATGCGCACGCATAAAATCACTCCGGCATCTTGTTTTCCTCATGTCGAAAACCGCAGATTTCCGAAGACAAAATACCGCACTTCTACTGCTGAGAAAAGCCACTAGCTCGAGGAAGTTTTTGAAACTGGCTTTCCTGGAATTCTTGACAAGACTTTCGAAGTCTCGAGGGGCTTCCCTGAACTGTCAGCTAACGAGGGGGTCGACGGTTAAGCAGCACGGCTGATCAATGCTGTTGGAATTAGGACTGGTTAGGAGAACTGCGACTTGGCGCCATCCTTAATTTTGAGGCATTGTGTAGGCATGAAACTACCAACTTGAAAACAATAATAGCAAAATTTCAGGCGGATCAGTTTCCAGAAACCTCATCAATGGAAGCCACGAATAGAATCTTTTCGAAGGGTAGGGGAAAGTGACCTAATATGAGATACATGCCTAATATGAGACAGCGCTCTACAGCCTCTGTATGGTGCTATTCTCCAGCGATTTTTCCATAAACTAATACCTAAGGATGTCCTTGAGTGGAGGAATGGCTGAATCACCCAACTCCATCTCTGTGGGGGCCTCAGTTTGCGATAAGGTGGCCAGCGTGTGAAGTGAAATTTTTTGAATCAGTTTTTGCATCGATTTGACACCGACAAGATACGTATTTTCTTAAAACTAAACTAGTGGAAAATGTTCGAAATTTAATGTAGTTTCCATCCCTTATTTTAGTTTTCTTCTTATCTTCCTTTTCTAGAGTCTATATGAAAGATCAATGATCAAGGGCAAACTGCCTATTATGAGACACTACAAGTGCCCCAATATGAGATATCTCATATTAGGGATAAATAAGCGAATTTCTTATTTTAAATCAAAACCTCGTCGTTTTAAGTATGAAAAGCTTCTGCAATATGAAATTTATCAATTTATCTCGCCCTTGATTAATTTAACATGAGTGTTATTGGAAATGGGAACTCGTCTCAGATGGCTCCAACAAAGAGGAAAACCTGGAGTAGAAAAGCAATCTTTTTATGTGCAGATATTTTTCATTTTATTTTGCAAAACTTTAATCGTATTGTTTTTTCTTTTTTTAGGGGACATTTTTGATTTGAAACTTTCTTTTTTTTACATTGTGTGCATTTTTTTCTCAGTCCCAAAAATTACGTAACGATATCAACCTAATGGTTACCAAATTTTTGAAGACTGAAGATTACCTTGTTTCTGAAGATTTCATAGAAATCTCAACCAAAGATTGTTAACCTAATTTTGAAGGCTGACAGTATTTTTTGTAATTTTGTAAGGCCATTACTTGAAACATTTTCCAAGGATATTATATTGGTAGGGATCTTAACCCTATATAGTATTGATTGTAAGTCAGAAATTCATTTTGTACCTTTATATGAATGAAATCTCTAACAAAATTTTGATTTTCATTATTCCTAACAAAGGAAGTCCTAATATGAGACTGTCTCATTTTAGGAACAGCATGTATCTCATATTAGGCAACCTGTTGCCCAATCGAACAAGCTGGACTGATTTCGAAAAATTGATTTTTTCGAGCATCTGAATAACGATTGGTTGAAATTTCAATAAATATCTTTAAAAGGGAATGTTAATGAACAAATTAAACCAAAAACTGATTTTTTTTAATGCATTTAAGTGGTCATTAGCGCCTTCTGAAAAAAAGTATCTCATATTAGGTCACTTTCCCCTATTAAATCCGGGAATGCAGACCCTTCCTTTGAAATCATCCATATTCTTCGAAACTAATTTTGACTTTACTTTGCATCTTCCCAAGAAAACTCATATCCTAATAATCCTCAGAAATCTTGGTTGTTTCAACGGTTGCTTCGCTCATGGACGCAATAAACATTTACTTAATAAACTGTAAAAATGGCGAGAAAATCCATAGGAAACATGGTTGCAACAACTGTGAAAAGCAATATTGAAGCGTGTTGTCCTCGCGAGGATTTCTGGCGTGAAGGCTTCGCAAACTCTTTTTCTTAGATCCAATTTTCCACTGTCAGTGTCACACCTAGGCGGTCCACCCTCTGGCCCAAATTGGATGAAAAGCTCCTTTTCAACTCAAGCCGTCGTTAAAGGTTTGAGAAGTAAAAATACCGTTGAGAAGGTGAGTCGGCGAAATTACAAGAAAATTGGGATGTAGGATCGTGTTGTCGGGATTGACTGCTCGGCTCAGCATCGCCTTTCTGCGGCTAGCCCCGAGGTAATTGGAAGCTCTGGGACTCGGACGGGTTCCTTTTAATCGTGGTTGAGATTTACCCGTAAGCCTCTCGACGGCTTTGCTCCGAGGGCCGGAAAAGCAAAGCATCCCTGAACCACTCAAAAGACGGGAAAAGATTAGGGCAGAGAAAAGGATCCCGTGGGAAGACAGGAGGAACGTAGAAAAAATGGCGCCGCTGTAAAGGCACGTATCTGAGGAAAGCGCAGGGGGGCCGTTCCTCCATAGGGATCCACTTGTAGATGGTATCACATGATAAAGCCCGCGTGAATGTGAATACTATGTGCGGGTTTTATTGCTGATGATGCAGAACAAAACACGATTGTTACAAGAACCAGTGGTGCGTAGATAACACACAATACTTCCATATTTTGAAACGTAAAATTGTGACACAATTTGATCATATTTTGACTTGTTTTAAGGGTGTATAGGTCAAAAATATCAAAAAATTCACTATTCAAATTTCAAAATTCGCCCAAAATAAAAAAACGCCAGTTTTTCGGTACATAAAAAATATCCACATATTCTGCAAGGTAAAAGAAAGATTTTAAGACCAAGAACGCTCAAATCGGTTCATTTTTGTGGCCGCAAAAAAATAAAATAGAAAACACTAAAAATGCAAATATATCGGAAGTACTGTGCGTTATCCGAATTCCGATTAAACAGGGTGTTAGGTCTTGCCGAGACAAACATTTCAGTTCAAGAAATTTGAAAAAAGGTTGAGAAATGAGGGAGTTATGGCCATTTTTACTTCCATATTTACAGAGTAAATGGAAGTATTGTGATCGTCCTAAAATCGAGAATCGGAACGGAGCCTCAGAAAAAACTTTTTCTTATACACATTTACTCAGAATCACTTCCTGAACAAGTGTCTGTGTGTCCGTGTGTCCGTTAGTCCGTTAGTCCGTCTGTCCGTCTGTCCGTCTGTCCGTCTGTCCGTCTGTGGTCATTTACAAAAATGGCCATAACTCCCTCATTTCTCAACCTTTTTTCAAATTTCTTGAACTGAAATGATTGTCTCGGCAAGACCTAACACCCTGTTTAATCGGAATTTGGATAACGCACAGTACTTCCGAGATATTTGCATTTTTAGTGTTTTCTATTTTATTTTTTTCCGGCCACAAAAATGAACCGATTTGAGCGTTCTTGGTCTTAAAATCTTTCTTTTGCGTTGCAGAATATGTGGATATTTTTTATGTACCAAAAAACTGGCGTTTTTCTATTTTGGGCGAATTTTGAAATTTGAATAGTGAATTTTTTGATATTTTTGGCCTAAACACCCTTAAATACAGTCAAAATATGATCGAATTGTGTCACAATTTTACGTTTCAAAATATGGAAGTATTGTGTGTTATCTACGCACCACTGGTTGTAAATGACCACAGACGGACAGACGGACAGACGGACTAACGGACTAACGGACACACGGACACACGGACACACGGACACACAGACACTTGTTCAAGAAGTGATTCTGAGTAAATGTGTATAAGAAAAAGTTTTTTCTGAAGCTCCGTTCCGATTCTCGATTTTAGGACGATCACAATACTTCCATTTACTCTGTAAATATGGAAGTAAAAATTGATGTAATATCACACGTTGCGTAGCCAGATGGAGTGGAGAGACAAAAACCATCACACTAAAAGAACGATAAAACTTGAAACTGCTTGAACAGCTGTGAAATTAAAACCAAATCCGTACAAGGGCCTTCCACTCACAGAAGAGGCGGACATGAATTAGGCGAATCGTACAAATGGAGACGACAGGTCGTTAGCGTCATTCTCCTCGACGCAGAAACAGGTAGACAACTTATAATGAGAGTGTCGCAACATTTGGACATTTCCAAGGGCACTACAGACAGTCACGGGTTACTGTACAGGCGAACGGCTGAGTTATACGTTTCACGTTGGAAGCAGGACACTTATAGTTGTTGAAGTGGGCGGAAAAGCGGATAATGGAACACCCCCTCGACTTCTAAACGATACCGCTGACAAGGTAACGAGGGCACAATTGGGAAATGAGAGAGATTTATGAGAGAATTATGTCCCAAAAACCGATGGAAATTATCCTCAGACAAGGAAACGGCAATTCGAGGCTCTCTAGTGGCAGCGATTCATTGAATTGTACGACAAAACCACATTATAGGGTACGTTTATAAATACCTGGCCATCTCGCGTTGCTGCACGTTATTCATAATCATTATTTATAGTGTTCTACTCAATAAAATGGGCCATCTGTTTGCATTTTAAGGGTTACCTTTTCCACCTGAAGCCTGAAGGTGTGAAACGGAAAACTTCCTTTCCTTTCCCGTTCCTACGTGCATTGCTCCCAACACGCTGAAATTTCAAGCGTCACGATTTTTTGAAATTGATAAAAAACCAGTGGTGCGTAGATAACACACAATACTTCCATATTTTGAAACGTAAAATTGTGACACAATTTGATCATATTTTGACTGCTTTTGTAAGTGTTTAGGTCAAAAATATCAAAAAATTCAGTATTAAAATTTTAAAATTCGCCCAAAATGAAAAAACGCCACATTTTCGGAATGTAAAAAATATCCACATATTCTGCAAGGTAAAACAAAGATTTTAAGACCAAGAACGCTCAAATCGGTTCATTTTTGCGGCCGGAAAAAAATAAAATAGAAAACACTAAAAATGCAAATATCTCGGAAGTACTGTGCGTTATCCAAATTCCGATTAAACAGGGTGTTAGGTCTTGCCGAGACAAACATTTCAGTTCAAGAAATTTGAAAAAAGGTTGAGAAATGAGGGAGTTATGGCCATTTTTGTAAATGACCACAGACGGACAGACGGACAGACGGACACACGGACACACGGACAGACGGACACACGGACACACGGACACACAGACACTTGTTCGGGAAGTGATTCTGAGTAAATGTGTATAAGAAAAAGTTTTTTCTGAAGCTCCGTTCCGATTCTCGATTTTAGGACGATCACAATACTTCCATTTACTCTGTAAATATGGAAGTAAAAATTACCTACCTCTGTGCAACTAATTTTTTGAATTAGGTGTTTTGAAATACAAAACACACATTTCCAACGGCAAAATGCAAAAATTTCGAATCGGGACGATCGCCCATTGAGCGCACAATTTTTACCGACGCGTAGGCTCCCCAACGCACGCAAGGGCAAAGATACGGCAGGGGAGGATCAATTAAAGTGGAGGAAATTCATCAGAGAAACGAGAGACAGGTTGACCATTAAATACCCTCGGCGGAAGCCGGTGAGGTATATTTCAACGTAGAGAAGATGGCCAGGTTAACAACGGAAGGGCCTGCAAGGTTATAGGTATAGGTATATGCAGTATACCCCTTCTCCCAGGATTGGATACCAACCTCTCCCCCATACTCTCAGGTACACACATGTACAGCCTAGCAGTCTCTTCGTACATACCCTGTATATATCTCTTGGCAACCTTCGCTAACCCGAGATATTGATGTCCTTCCTCTATCCACGCCCCACGACCCAACCTCCTGCCACTTGTGTTTGCTTGAATAATGGACCACTCCTTAAATCCTTCTCGTATTCCCTGGCAGAAGACCTTTCCTAGAGGGGACTTCGGTTCCGAGAAGATCACATATTGCATGTCTGGGTCAACTACCAAGGTTATCTTTTAATAATTTCAAAGGAAATGATGAAAGTGGTTCCGCTGAGCAAAAGCAATCAAGCCGGTAAACAATCTTTGGCAAGCACATCGCATTTGGCTAATGGAAATTGAAGATATCCACCATTCCAACAAGCCAAACGAAATGGTCACGAGTTTTTTTGCCGTGATCAAAACTTTTATGTACATATTCAATAAATAACGGAATACAATAATTGTATTCAATTATTGAATAATTAATTCAATTATTGAGGAAAAAATTATGAAATTCTCATGTTTTTTTCATGATGGAAAAAACCGATGAAAAGTCAGTTCCAATTCGATTTGGAAAAAAATCCAATCGGTTAGCAAAAATTTTCCAATTTGTTCCCATTATGGAGGATAGAGGTTAGCATGCGTAATTTACGGTGGGACTAGGAGCCTCCCCATACCGCTTATCCGGATTTTGGACCGGTTTCTTGGGTTTCGACCTCTGTTCCCCAAAATGGGGAAAAATTTGAGCTTTTCTCAACATATCTGTGTGAAGTAAAGTTCTCTAATTGTTTGGAAAATTCTCATTTTGGTTTGGGAAATTCACGATTCGTCTAGGAATGTTATGAAAGTGGAAACATCGTTCTATGACGACGTTGAAAAAAATCTGCGCGCCAGGAAACTTTTGGTATATCTAGGTCTTTTGATAGGAAGAAATAGGTATTTCGATAGGTCGTTATTTTCCGGATTTATACTCATGAATGTGAACGGACTGAAAGCCTTTTCTAGCGAAGGGAGAATAATATGTGAAGGGGATTAAAATGGGGCGACTCATCTTTCTCTTGCCTTTCTCCGCTTATTCCTTTTCATCTCTTGATAGAGTTTGGCAAGACCCTCCGAAGCCTGAGGGGACAGTTTAATGCTAGCATCAAAACTGATGGGATCCGAATTCGTTTGATGTTCGTTGAACGTTTTTCTGATGGGTTTCAGCGAAGAACATGTGAATAGCCGAGTTCGGCGAACCGTGCAAGGGGTTATATTTCTCCAAGAAGAAATAAGGAATCTTAAGACACCGGTGGAGAAATGATCGGGCAAGGAGTGATCAGTAGAGCTGTATTATGATGATAGGGATTTTGAGATACAAGGCAACGTCTGCAAAATATGTGGTTCGGGTTATACTGTTCCAAAGCATGTTTTTGCTCAATCAACTGCTCAACATCAAATGCAACAACGTCTCAATGATCCTGTGTGTTTGAAATAGTAAAATATAGCAAAATTTGCATTTAATGCTTGAAAATAAGCAGGTCTATGTGGAATACAGACGTTCCACCGGGTCTGTCTTTATGTAAGTACTCCTTACTCCTGATCCCTGGAAAATATTACCATCTTAAATCAAATCGCTCGGTCTTTCAAGGAAAAGTCGTATATAACAATGAGTTACACGGCTCTTTTACGTCCCCATTAACTGCTAAGGAATCCACTCCACTGTTCTATTCAGTAAACTTGTTCGTCGTTCAACGATCCGTTCAAAATTTCATTTGATCCTTATAACGATGAAATTCGCCGGAAGCAATTTCCTCTCAGACAACAATAAGAGTTCCATTCTGCTGTTGTTCTAGGATTCACTCGGGACTCAAGCAAAAAGCTTAATGGAATGGATACTCTTGTCTTTAGATTAGAACAGCCGATGGGCGGGACGTGCTATGCGGATGGAAGCTCTTGGGAAATGGGTCAAGATGTTTCACTACCAGGGACTTCTTTCTTACGACATCTCCACAATCAAGACGTTCGGGCTTCCGAGGAAATATGGACGGAGAAATGCGGTGCTTTAGTTGCAGTATGTGCCTAGCCTAGATGACTTTAACACGAAAGAGATTTTGTCTATAACGAAGAAATCGCAGAATCCGGCAAAAGCTGGTTAACTTTGAGTGGAGATGAAGTAAAATGCTGTTATGATAATAGCGAGCAGGGAGTAAGTTGAGGATCCGTCCTATACCGAGATCGAAATTTTACTCTTTTCTTCAACAAAATACTTAAGATTAGGTATCTAACTTTTAATTTTTGGCGGAAAATCTCATCACTCGATATTCATTCGTCAATTATTTTGGTTGAAGAAAAAATTGTTTGCGTTCTGAGCTTAACACTAGGCATATACCACCAACGCTCTCCTAAGAGACCAGTTAACCTCCGGTTGGCTGCTGAACCTCCAATGACGTCAGAAACTCGTTTGGATAGGTCTCGACTCGCCTTCCTTGAACGATATGAGTAGGAGCATGCAAATCCAAACTTCGTCGGGTTTTTAAAGGGAATTTCCATTTCGAGGAGGATCCTTCAATCAAATCTCTATTACGTTAGGTATCCGTCAGGAGCGACTATCCTACGGAAAAAACGAGACTTCTTTCTGTAGTAGGGGTCGTTTCCCCGAGAGCCGTAGGCCGATTCAGGTTTCCCATTTCCAGCCTTATTTGTTAGGGACGGATTAAACAGGAAGGGGAAGGAGTTGATCGAGTCAGCTCGTATTTTCACCGAGGAAATCCCGTTTTACCGAGGAAATCCCTTTTTTCGAGGCTCTCCTTCCAAGCGGTACTAGCTACCACTGACAAGTGCTCAGACTAAATAATCGCAATCGCCTTGCGATAAACGTTTTCGTACTTGAATATATAATCATCGGGTTACGGGTCGATTCGCCCACAAATTGATATCGTAAATAATAATCCCTACGATATTACCTAATATCTAATGGAACACGGCATCGCCACTAACGTAACCACAGGTGTGTTACGGGTGTGATTAGTTGGTTGTAAAGTGATTAGGCGCACTCCCAGCTGGTGATTAACAGTAAATGCATATCCCAAAACCCCATGCATGGGTAATCGAGCAAACATATTAAACGACGAGTGGTTAGGTCCGTTATTGTTCAGTTACTGGGGCAAGAACGAAGTAATTCCTGAGTGCAGATGTTGAAAATCTGCCAAAATTTCCACACAACTTTATAGGAACAGTTCTTTTCTTTCGGCAAAAATGCTGATGATGAAAAGAAAGTATCCTGATTGCAGTTCCACTTGAATTTATTATTAAAACACCCTCTTACAGGTTTGGGCGAATTACTTTCAATCCCCGGTTAGTGCCTAAGCATTCGTGAAACGGTTTCAACCGCCATCGGAAACAGTTATCAGTTCAACAATCGGTTCGAAAACTTCGGACCGAACCCATTCACCGACAAGGTCGGTATTTGTTGAAACCAGGAAAACTCCCAGAGGGGTCGAAAACTTTTCGAACAGGGTAATAACCAATCAATCGATTCGTCCCAAGTTTCAGTTACAAGTTGAATAGGCGTTGAACGGTTGTTCGGACCCCGCGATGGCGATTCGGGGGCTCGAATGTTGCGGAAACAAGATAAAGGGAGTTTTAATCTTGCCAGCCGGCAGAAAGGATAATGCCAGCGGTGATTGAAGGCGTTCGACGAAAAAACATAGGCGGAGAAATGGACCAAGGAGAGGATCCATTTATTAGGTCGACCAACTTTAAGTGAATGAGTTTTGCCGATTTAACTGGTACAAGTGAAGCCTTGTGATGAATAGGGGAGTAGCAAACCAGTGATAGATAACATCGAGTTCTTCCACTGATATTTGGATTGTTTACGGCTAGGATCGAAATTTTTTGAAACCCTGTCCAAAACAAGCCTGAGGCAGAAGGTAGGTGAGAAGTTTCCAAAATAAAAATCATATATTTATTCCACAAGCCAGGAAATACATTTGAGACCTGTAATATTCAAATCAAATAATTTTTTAATTAAAAAAAAAAGAAAGCGCTCATATTTTGGGAGTACCGGGTGTTTTCTCATAAGTCTAGCCAAAGGGAATATCTGGGACGTAGTTTTGAAAAAAATTCTAGTTGAAAACTGTTGGAGTAATGTCAGTTTATACAGATGCTCACGACTATAAGGGCTTCCAATCAGTTCGACGGATTTTTCCATTTTTCATTCGCCTCTCCTCTGGGACGGGGGAAACAAACAATTTCGGCATTCCCTTCATTTGCACGCTCAAGAACCATCTGTGTTTTACTGAAGCTGAGTCATCTTTGCCATCATCGGCGAATCATTTTCAGCATTCCTCCCCCCTGAGACTGATGATACGTCGCTATAAATTCGGATCCCCTCTCGAAAGTGATGAAAACGTTGGATGCCACGGACAATCTCAGCTCGACTGAAGATTGCAGAAAGAGAGTGGGAATGGGAGATAGTGTTTCTTAGGGAGGGATACCCGGTTTTGCCGTAGGGTGCCAATGAGAGGGGACTGCGCGGAGCCGTAAATCACGATATATTGGACTGGCGGAAATCCTGTAAATCTTCCTCGTCCGTTAGTCGCTTCAAAATAGGAATTCTTCTTCGGAGGATGAAGCCTCGAGTGTTGTTTCTCTGCTGGAGCCGTAAAGGCGATGCGCGACTGCCAAGCGAGCCAAGTCCATCAGCGGAGGGGAGACTGCAGCGAAATCATGTTAGATCCTAGATCGGAAGGAGAACAAGAAGAATGTGGTGACGAAGACTGCAAAGACGAAGAAAAGTAGAAGGTGAAGATGGAGTGAAGAAGAAGGAGGCGAAGAAAAGGACAAAGAAGAAGAAGAAGACGAAGAAGAAGAAGAAGAAGAAGACGACGACAAAGGAAGAAGAAGAAGAAGAAGAAGAAGAAGAAGAAGAAGAAGAAGAAGAAGAAGAAGAAGAAGACGAAGAAGAAGAAGAAGAAGAAGAAGACGACGACAAAGGAAGAAGAAGAAGAAGAAGAAGAAGAAGAAGAAGAAGAAGAAGAAGTTGTTGTATTTGGAGACTTAGAAAAAATTGAAGATGAATTAAAAGATGGAGAAATTGTTAAAATCGAAGAAGAAGAAGAAGAAGAAGAAGAAGAAGAGACAGCAATATCTGTAACTGCATTCATATCAGTTAGCTTTCTTCAACAGTTCTCCTGAAGCCTGCTTCATACTTTCAGGGCTTGGTGTACTCTAAACGAACAATGTCTCGCCGATTCCAATCCTTCGGAGAATTCCCAATTTTTAGGGAATGAATTTCAAATTATCGGAATAAGTATACATGCTTTGACACTGGTTATTACCTTTCCGGATATAGAGGGAAATCTTCTACCGCAGTCATGTCAGGATACGCTTTCAAGCATCGCCATGCGAACACCGTCCTAATACCCTTGGCCTTTTCTGCATGCAAGCATAAAACCCCCCCGGCTCACGACTAATAGCTTCCCTATACGATGTTTTCCAGATAATGTCGAATATGTGGGGCAGAAGAGGATCAGGAGCGCCGAACTTGCGCATTTCGATTTGCCTCCCCTCTTTTGATCCTGGGGTTTTCTTACAATCTGGATTTGACCTAAAAACCGAACGGTGCGTAGGTAATGGAGAAACCTTTCTATCCCAGCATCGAAACGAATCTTTTAGTGCACGGGAGCCATTTTGAATAACGTAATCGTGGCAGTGTTCCAACGAGTAATTTTCAATACCAGAATCATCGTCCAAAGGATGAAATTGGATCGTAGATTTAAAAAAAATTTATGTTCGGCAGATCGTTAAATAGGCTCTGCGAAGCAATGGCAGCCGCAATAATAATCCAAAATATTAAAAATGTGGCTAAAAGACATTAGTTGGGATCTCTGTCCATCAAATTGAAGCTATCTATGTTAATTGGTTTGAACGATTTCTGATATTCCTACACGCCAAGCTAACCTACCAATAAAGCTGTTCAGTATTGAATATTCCATGGAAAATACCCATGGGTCAAAGCTTTGGGTCCTTTGAGAAGACACTGATGGACATCACGACACAACATTTTACAGGTCTCAGCCACTCCATTCCTTTGACCCAACTGACCAGCACTACAGAACAGTTCAATGACTGAATGACGTATACCCACTCAGCATTCCCCGTCTCTCACTTCCATGGAATCGTCTCTCTCCCACATCGACTCTCCCTCTTGCTTTCGCGATCAGCTTCCCTCGTAGCCATGGCAACACCCTTCCATGAAAACCGTCCTTTCCTGCATACCGAGAATATTCTATGTCCGATCGCTCCCTTTTCATCGGCCAGGGACCATAAAGAAAAAAGGTAAAGGATGGTCGAAATTGCTAGACGAAATTGCGAGAGTTTCGAATAATTTTTCATTAAATCGTCTTCTTTCAGGCCAGCGTCGCGATGATATAACGGCCCTTCTTGATAGGTAAAATAAATTAGGGACACTCTTTGCAAACTCAACAGCCAGCAGGTCCGTATAAATGTGTTTTTTAGGGATTCCCCGTAAGAAGGTTTTTTACTAACCAACACATTAACCTATTTTAAACGTTAGGAATTCGGGTGACTTGGTCTTTGAAGTGATTAAAAGTGGCTAAGAAGCGACTAAAAGTGACCTACAGCACACAAAAAGTTACTAATTGTGATTTGTTTCCAGATTTGAGTTAATTAGCCCTTGAAACCCCAGTTGAATGAGAAAATTGATAAATCAGCACAAATGATAGTGTAACAAAGTGGCCCAAAGTGGAAGAGTCTCAATAAAAACGAAAATCATATGATCGGGCGCCAGTTTCACTAGGTAGTCTTTCAATGTCCCCTAGAATGTCCCTTCGGTTACTGTTAGCCACATATCTATCAATAGATACCATGGTCAAATAACCATTGTTTGTTTAACGATAAAAGCTTGAATTTTACTTCAATTCGTTTGAGTTTTGATATAATAGAAATGCTGTGATGGACCAAATCATGAAATGTTTATAGATGGGTCGAAAACTGAACAATTCGAAAGTATATAGGTTAAGAACCGCGAGGATTCACTGTTGAGGACATTTCATGTTAAAACTGAGACCATTCGGCAAAATGAGCGTGACTACTAAATTGGATTACTTGCTTTTGAATAGAGACAGAACGAAGTGTCGGTGGGCGTAATTTGAAGAACTGTAATGGATTATGTAATTAAAATCCTTTGGAAAGGGCATAGGAAGGACTAAGAGTGAGAGTTAATCATATTATTAACAAAGCCTGCCGTCGTGCTTTTCTTAAAAGGCTTCAGCGAAAAATCCATCCGTCGACAGATCTGATGAAATCCTCTACAATAGACGATAAAGCTACCGTTTTCGAGCGATGAATGCCATGCCATGGATTTTCACTCGAACAGTTTTCGCCGTAAATGTTTCTCGGTAGCTGCAGATGAAGTCTTATATCATTATACTTTAGAAGTTTTTATTTCGAAAGCTTTATTCAGAATCGCAGTCAAGATCTAAAGCAAAGAAGAATCATCAAAGCAATAGTTAGCTTTGCGTACTTTAAGTGAAGAAACAATATTATTATTACGCCGGATACATTAAACATATCTAAGTTCTTCAAGCGATAAGATTTTTTAGAGGTTTTTTCAGGAGGGCTGAACGACCGAAAGCGCTGAACCTAAGAACAAATGCTTCTAATAAGGGTAGATACCCCCTTCAGTCTCAAGACGGTAAAATAGCGCAAAAAACCGACACTGTGGTAAAATGGCGCCTGAGGAAAGCCGCGCGGGTGAAAGCGCTCCGGCTACTTGTGATGACTAATAATATGAATATGGAAAATATCGTACGACTTTTGACTAATCTCGCCTCTCTTGAGAAACAACGAAAACTCGTGTTTCTAACATTGTGTTCCTGTAGGTACCTGTACTTTAACCAAAATAACTTCTTACGAAAGAAAGAAAAGCTTCAATCCAGTGAGTTACCGCTTCAATCCTGAAAATACCGATTGTGGGTACATAAGGGGTGCATTTCAACCTTCTCGTCAAAAAACCAAAACCACCGCAGAATCGCACGTATTTCACAAATTTTTCAGATAACAACTAGATTTTCAAAGCTACCTAAGGATTCGCGATTCCGGCCCTATTACCATAGTGGGCCAGCAGTGCGTAAATAACCAATAATTGGGATCAAAGCTTCCAGATAAATAGAATCCACGCAGAGTACCTAGGTGCTTAACATCAGTTTGCATTATTTATTCCGCGCCACGACGAGCATAAAAGAGAATTATTCATCGTGCTCTCCGCCAAGGACCTTCCTTCTCAGCAGATGCGCATCGTAAAAACGCCTTTGTATTTTTTCATTATTTTCCTTCGCAGGGTAAGCTCTTCCTTCATGATGTGCCTACGTCGCCATACATTTTTCCTCGCTTTTCCCGACGTCTCGTTAGCGTAGAAGTTGACGCTTACTCCCAATTTATCTTGCTGTCGTTTTGTTTCCTCCGCCACGGCACCCACCAAAGAAATGAAGAGAAATACTCGTGCGGTTCACATACCGGGATAAACAAGGATAATAACTGCCTCGTCCTCGCTCGCTTCGTTAACTCGAGACGCTCTATCCCGTTATGAGCTCTTTGTTGAAAGTTGTGCAGATTACCTGCCTTCCCCTTAGAGAAATTTTACATCCCAACTTGAGTTTCTTGGGTTTGAATTATGCTCGACTCGAGTTGAGAAGCGACGGGCTGATTTAGCACAGTGCAACTTATTCCAAAGCATACACTGAGAAAAATCGTCGGTTAAAAATTTTGAAAATATGCGGTTAATGACGAAATGCGGTCAAATTTCCGACATCAACAGACTACGAAAAACCGAGAAATGCCGAAATGTTGAAAATGCCGCCCCCCAGGCCATTTTAACCAACTATCCTACAGATTTGACCGACGTTTGTCTCGCGGCAACCGTAAAATGCGGTCTAAGGATGACCTTGAAACACTAACCGTATACAAAGGTCTGTCAAAGTAGAAAATATTTGCGCCGAAACTAAGAATAGGTGAGGTTAGGAAACCAGAAGTCGGTTACTGTTCATACTTCAACCGCGTATGGGTTGTTCAATTGACCGTTCAAGTTGGTTAATGTGCCGTGAACACGGTTAAAGAAACCAAGTCAGTTGTTTTACATAAGTTAAGTCGGTTAAAGCGTACTGGAGCCCAGTCGGTTAACCCATACTTTTGACCGTATAAGTCTGTTATTGCACCCCATTGCTGTCAATTACGGTCAAACCACTACAAGAAGCCGGTTGTTTTACATAAGGTGAGTCGGTTAAAGCATACTCGTGTATAGTCGGTTAACGCATAGTTTTGACCGAATTCGTACCAACACAGGTCTGGCCGATTGACATTAACTTGAACCTTTCCCCACTCCTCCAGCTTATAGTCGGTTATTGCAGTACTTTCACCGTATGCAATACGGTTAAAACATAGCAGTAACAGAGTAGAGACCGAATATCTTTCTCTTTCCGTCCTAAAGGTCATTGGCCGATTGACATTGACTTGTACCTTTCCCCACCCCTCCAACTTATAGTCGGTTATTGCACTACTTTCACCGTATGCAATTGGCGACTCAGATTAACGATGAGCGCTCTAGCGGCCGAGCGGCGGAACTAGTATTGGTTGGACACTCCGGCTCCAGTCCCTTGGAAAGCATAGCCATTGACCAGTTTTTTGATGAATTTTCTTTGATAACTCCAGAATGTTCTAGCTCGAGTGATTTTGTACTTTTCCGTATGGATATTGGTATTGTTAACGCGAAAGAAAAATGAAATAGGCCCACTGACTTATACTAAAACATTGTTATAAGAAGTCTAAGTAGGATATCTGGGTCTCAATAGGTCTCAGATCATGTCATCACGCTGGTTTTGTTTATTTTGGTGACGAAAATTTTCAATTTTCTCGCACGTTGCCATTCATTAGACTAATCATACAAGAGTATAAAACCAGTGGTGCGTAGATAACACACAATACTTCCATATTTTGATACGTATGTACCTACCTACATTTCTGACGCAATTGAATTATGTTTTGACTGCTTTTGAGGCAAATAAAAGCATCTATCTATTGATCAAAATGTTAATCGCAGGTTTGCTACGAAATTTTTACTTCCATATTTACGGAGGGAATGGAAGTATTGGAATCGTCCTAAAATCGAAAATCGGAACGAAGCTTCATAAAAAACGATCACTTATAGGTACACATTTACTCAGAATCACTTCCCGAACAAGTGTCTGTGTGCCCGTCTGTGGTCATTTACAACCAGTGGTGCTTAACACACAATGCTTCCATATCTTGAAACGTACATATTTGACAAAATTCGATCATATTTTGACTGTTTTCAAGGGTGTTTAGGTCAAAAATATCAAAAAGTTCACTATGCAAATTTTAAAATTCGCAACAAAAAAAATCGTTCCATTTTTGGAATATAAAAAATATCCACATATTCTGCAAGGTAAAACGAAGATTTTGAGACCAAGAACGGTCAAATCGGTCCATTTTTGTGGCCGGAAAAAAATAAAATAGAAAACACTAAAAATGCAAATATGTCGGAAGTACTGTGAGTTATTCAAATTCCGATTAAACAGGGTGTTAGGTCTTGCCGAGACAAACATTTCAGTTCAAGAAATTTGAAAAAAGGTTGAGAATTGAGGGAGTTACGGTCATATTAGTAAATGGATGAGAGACTGTCCAACCAATAGCCGCCATTGTAGAGGCGACCGCAGCGCACTCATCGGTAATCTGAGTCGCCAATACCGTTGAAACATAGCAGTAACAGAGTTGAGAGGCGCCCTGCGCATGTGCTCCCCCTCCAACTTGTAGCCTCTACTTGGCTGTAAGGAGAAGTAGGGATCATTCCTCTTTCAACCTCGGTCGTAGTTAAAACGTTTGTGCGTCCACAGTTTTTGAGAGATCTACTCCCATCACCTCTGCTTCATCAGCAACTTATCCCTCATTTATTCCGGCTTTGACTCGCGCGTTTCTCGGCAATCGGCTCTCACGGATATTTCTCACTTCGGCTTGACCCCGGCTCTTCTCTTGATTCTTCCTATTTCCTGGCTAACACGGGTACGCCTATTTTTGGACAAGAAAATGGTAAGTAATTGTGTACGTTGGGTGGATGATTTGCAGTATATTGGTTGAGGCTGTGTGTGCATCAGGCTGTCTTTCTGATTTTTTTCCATTTAGTTCTGAGGAACTGACGGACGACGCCTGCAGCCAGCAATAAAAAAAAGGAAGATTGAAGACGTAATCGACGTTGAGGGTAAATACTATTGAATGAAGAGAGATTGATTGTCAGGTTCATTGTGCATTGAGCATTTTTTTCACGATCTAACAAACGTTTTTCCCAGAAATAAAAACGGCTCTTCTCGACGACCCCGATTCTCAAATAGTGCAAGAGCGGCAAGAGGGGTGCAGGGCGGCGCTGAATCATCTACATTCCTCGAATCTTGGAAGAAAACGGCCGGCAAGCGAATAGCTTACGCAAAGGTCGCGAGTTTTGAAGACTACCTCGACACGGTGATAATTATCGGACTTCCCATAATCGGCCATAAGCTGGTAAGAAACTTTTTTTTTTTTTTGAGTGGTACTTGCTCGGTTGTAATTTTCAGCCCTCAGATGTATTAACAGTGTTTCGTGTTTGGTTTCTCAGCTATCCCTTGATTTCCAACAACTATACCCGGCACTTGACAGTATCGCCCTGCCGAAGAACGTCGCCAAGTTGAAAAACGCTATATTGAGGCTCACTTATAGTTACCATTATTGTAAGAATTTGTACAAATAAAAAAACATATGTAGGTACCTATTGACTGTATCATACAGGTTTAAAATGTTTTATTAGTAAACTTATGTTAACAACTGCATCCATCACATTTATAACTTAAAATGTTGAGATGTTCCTGTTATGCTAGTCAAATTTTATTTTTAGGTCGCATATTTGGAAAACAGTTATGTACCATGAAGAATCAGGCCCACTTTCTCATTATCATTCTAATAATATGTATACCTAATTCGTTTTTATTAAAGAATATATTACCAAAATGTTACTCAAATTTCATTTTCAGATCACATGTTTGAAATTCCATTTCAAGTGGGCTACATTAACCGTATTCCACTGTGGAATGCGGTCAATGTAGTACAGTGACCGACTACGCATACGGTCAATGAAGTACCATGACCGATTAGGCATGCGGTCAATGTACGAATATAACCGAATAGGTATGCGGTCAATGAAGTACCTTGACCGACTAGGTATGCGGTTAAAGTAGAACTATAACCGACTACGCATACGGTCAATGAAGCACCATGACCGATTAGGCATGCGGTCAATGAAGTACCATGACCGACTACGCATACGGTCAATGAAGTACCATGACCGATTAGGCATGCGGTCAATGTACGAATATAACCGAATAGGTATCCGGTCAATGAAGTACCATGACCGTCTAGGCATGCGGTTAAAGTAGAACTATAACCGACCACGCATACGGTCAATGAAGCACCATGACCGATTAGGCATGCGGTCAATGTAGGACTACAACCGACTAAATATACGGCTAATGTACTGCTTTAACCGATTAGATGCAATGCAGGTTTTACCGACTTTTCTTAGGGTTTAACCGACTATTAGGCGGTTGCTAGCCATTAACCGCATTCACGTAAATTAACCGACTTTTGTATTAACCGACTTTGGCTGGGGGCGGCCCTACATTAACCAACTCCGGGGGCGGCATTTGTATTAACCGACTTTTAACATTAACCAAGTTGCAATGCGGTTGCTAGCCATTAACCGCATTCCCGCAACCGACTTTTGCCCTATTTTTTTTCTCAGTGTACAGAAGTGATACGCATTGGGGTAGAACATAGGGTAACGCTCCGGCGGGTACGGTTAATAATTTAAATAACTCGAGAACGAAGTTATCAAGCCAGTCAGACAAGTTATTCCTCAATTCAAGGCGCATCAGTCTAAAGCTAACCAGCTCCTAAAACGGAAAATCCTGGGGTTTTTTGTGTGGAGGTAAATTTTTAAAATTTTGAAGAAAATCCAAGATTTATCGTAAGAATTCTGAAAATTTTTAGAAAAACATTAAGTGAAACATTTTTCGTACGACTTTCTGGAAAGAAAAACCAAACCATTCCTGAAATATCAGGAACCAAGGTTTTTCGTAATAAATTTCTGAAAATTGTGCAGTCGGAGAATTTTCGCGTAAATTCATTTCCGGAAAATCTGCAAGCTCAAAAGTGCAGAATCGCCGGTCTGAGAAATTCTTCCAGCTACTCCCAGATGATTCGCTCGCGGTGGCGCCTTTTATAGATACTGTAATATAGTTAAGAGGTAGTTACCAGGCGCTGCAAAATAAGGCACCCGGGGGCAGGTGCACTCATAATGCATATTTATGGCCGGGCCCAGGACAGCGGGGAGGATCTCACTCGTCTTTGAAAGGCGATTTCATGAATGGACGAGCTTCGCTTTTAACTACCTCTCGGTCGCTGGCGCTTTTCCTAACCGCGATAAATTCAAACATGCTGAGCCTCCATATTCTGTTGGCTGTGGCAGATAAGCTCGAATTTGCATCTCCCTTAACCCGATTTTCCCAAAGGCAATTTAAGCTAAAAGCTATAAAGGAGGTCGTGAAAGGCTGGGCTGAGAAGCTTTTAGAACGCTGTAACGTCGCAAACTTTTCCAGTTTTTTTCGCCCGCCCACTTCGTACGATTATTTCTCCGGTGTCGTTGCTGGGCCGAATCAGCGATTTTCCCGAGAAGGATTTCCCTCAGCAGTCTCGTCCCATTTGGTGCCAACTTGATGCGATTCTTCCGCCAAAGGACGGGGGTAATTTACAATATCGGGAGCCAGAAGTCGCATAAAGGAACGATAGAAAATTCGAGTTTAGTATCGAAGCTAAGACCGGGCTTTACACTTTTACTGCATCTGGGTGAAACCTCGAAGATTTATATTCCTTACTGCTCCTACTGTGGGCCATTACTTTATCTTGGTGCGGATCGTGGACAGACTATTACTCACCATTACTGCTTTTCCTTTCCGTCGGATTCCTCCGGGACCATTCGACTGATCACATGATCGAAATAACCGTTCAACAAGGGGAACAAATTTGCGGAGGGCAAATGGTTTTTTTTAGTTTATACACCACTGTACAAACTGGTAGCATAACTATTTATACTTGATAGGAATTATCAGTAGCCCAAAACATAATAATAACTCAAAAAAAAAAAAAAACGAGCCGAAAACCGGGGAAAACTGCTCTGATTTGCTCCGTGGTTTAGTGGTTTGACTCGAGATCAAAAGATATCAGCACTATCTTCAAGCTCGTATAATTTCATGTACCTACCTATATTCTACAAATTAACACTGACCTGTGATGAGTGGAGAAATGCGTGCGGATAGGATGGCCCGGAAACGATCGGCGGACGCGGCGGTTATTGGCCAGGAGTTGGTCGCCATCGAAAACGGCGGGCTCGTAGTGACGGATGAATTCTGTTAAGATGAAACCTGTAACAGAATATGCCATAAATTAATTTGAGCTTTCTAACATCGTTCAAACCCCGAGATTTTAAATAAAACCGCGTTTTTCTGGATTTAAACGTCGATTTCTCGTGTAATAAACAACGTATGTTAAAAAAGGACTATACCATTGAAAAGCTGGTACTTTGAGCCAGTTTTCCCCGAAAATTGCGCGGGTGTTTTCCATTTTTGTCTTGTCCAAAACCCACGTTGAAAAAAAAAATGATTTTTGAAAACTGAGCAATTTCCTACTTTGGCCCAACGTTTGGATAACTTAACTTAATGTTAAGACCCTCCAAACGCTGTGAGATTATAGGAAATTTAATGGGCTTTCCAGCGGTATACTCATTTTTGTAATTACTCAAAACATTGAGGGAGTTATGGCCAGTTTACTGAGGCAATGTCGAAAAACACGAAAATAATCTTCAAAACCAAAAAGTGGACTTTCCCTAGGGCCCACAAAAAATTTTATTGAACAAAAATTGTAGCAAATGAGCTAAAAAATGAACCCCTTTGAAGAAGACATTGAATAACAACAGTGTAAAAAATACAAATGTACCAAGAGCAAGAAGCAGGTTCTCTATTGACCTCACCAAAAAATGAATGCATGGCTGGACTTATTTGACTTTCAGCCGGAATTTTAAAAATACTTTCCGAAAAATGCATCATTTCCATTTCGACACTGCCGTTGACGATTATCTGACAGATGGACTATGAGTTAAATCCGGGATCGACGAATGGAAAAGTTCCACTTTCAGCCCAGCCTGACAGAGTTGACACGACTAATCCGAAAGATAGGAAAACCACCACGACAGGCTAAGCTTCGAGGATTAAAAAGTTTCCCCTGTTCCGCGTCAAATGATGGAAACTCTTTCAGCAGCTTTCGCATCATTTCCCCGTCACGGAAACCAAAATTTTGTTGTAAATTAGTTCAGATCGGCTAGTTGTCAGAATAATCAGTGGAAATGAACCTGGTACCAGTGAGCGTAGAGTATGGGGATTCCATATTTTAAAATTGTCAAATAACGTTTATTCAAATCTTTTCATTAATTTTAGGGTACAAGCTACTGATGGAATGAAGGTAACTTCAGGGGGGTTAGATTTTCAAGTGAGCTATTTCGTAAGAAGGGGCCTATGTAGGTATAGTATTTTAGTCTGATATTTTTTCTTCTTTTCCATTTTTATTATTGTGGGGTTCTTTTCTTCGTTATCTTTTGTATCGGTTTCAATTTTTGATGAAATTTTTTCGAAATTCAAAGAGGATAGGTACGAGGCTCCCCGCAGGATAGAGGGTCAGTTTCATCAAAATTGTCAACGGTATACCGCAGCTTTATTCGCTTTGCAGATAAAACACCGCGTGACTGAATTTAAGTCGCCACTGTTTTTTTGCGCTTAATAGCAGAGATTTTCGGCAACAGAATCCGATTGTTATAGATAACGTGCTTCGATATCCGGAACGGGTCAGATTGGTGGAGAGGGGTTTATCGAAAACCAGCAGTTTCCTCTGCCAGGAGAATTTAACGCCAATTAATGCTGGACGAACGCAGTAGCTGCATTGGTGACGACACAACTGCAATGGAAATTCAACGGGAAATCTGCCGTTTATTAAATGAAGAGATGCAAATTTTATATCTTCAGAGGGATTATTAGGATGATGCTGTATTCAGCTGATTTGCGTGAAATATCGTCATTGTTCAGCAAATCAGGGACCACAATACATAAAACTCGGGAGTCGATGCCATTGGCGGATGATGGAGAGAATAGAATCTGAATAATGGGCTTTTACAGCTGAACAATAGTATAATTTATCTGAAGTGGATAAGAAGAAAATAGGCTTAATGCCGGGGAACATTTCGAGTTAATATTTTTTGGTTGAGCGGAACAATACAGTTATATCGATACCTTAAAGCACAAAGGGCGTATGTCCCAAAATATAGATTTTGAGATTTCGGCACCGAAAGAATCTACTCATGGACCTATCGATCGCTCCAAGAATCATGATCCTTTTATCAATTTTTGGGGCCAAAAAATGATATAATAGAAAAACGACAAATATTTAAAGAGCGTTTATCTTGGAAGTATTAAGTGCTACCTAAGTTCTGGTTAAACGAGGTTGTAGATCTTGGGAAGACAAACATTTTTTATTTAGCGAATTTTTCTATGGAATTGAAAACTATGGGAGAAATCTTTATTTTTGTGAATTGATCAAAAACTTATTTAGCATTTTTCTCATTATGCCATTTTTGGTATAATGCCATTGATACCCCTTTGGGCTTTAAGGTATCGATATGATAGCACAAAACCAGGATAGATCAATAACTGGGCTATTATACTCAAACTCAAATTCAAACTGAAAAATCTGAGCAGGAACTCAACACTCAATAAAAGAAACTAAAAGGTATCTTAAAAAGGTATGGAACATTCTTTTGCCTAGATGTAACCCTTAAACAGCAAACAATTTCGTTGAAGCATGTCCCATGTTGATTGAATTTTAGCCTTTGGCTCTATGCTGGTACTTTTTTATCATTTTTACTTTTACTCGATTAGTTAACTTAGCGTATTCAATGTCGAATTGCTGGCGCTATTGCTCATTGATTTTCCCATAAAAACTGGAAGTTAGATGAACAGCAGTGACTCATTTGAATTCGCAAACCGGTTTGTAGTCGCGTATAGAAATTTTGCCCATGACATCAGAGCCGGCAGATTCATGCTGAGGCCTTCGTATTATTCAAACACGCATCGAGAACATTCTGTATCGTGCAGGGAAACGAGAACGTTGAAAATTGATAGCCCTGAAGTTGTTTTTGTTTCATTTACCAACATTTGTGGTCAACATATTGGGCGAGATACGTCAGAATATACGCTCGTTTTTCCGAATACCTCCACCGCGGAGATACGATTGGGTATCTAGCTATTGTTTTTCCAATCTCCAGCAAAGAAAGGGGAACCGAACTCGATTGTTATAGATAGCATGTCCGGAAACGGTTCAGACACGCAGATCGGGAGTGGAGGTTTATCGAGTACTAACCCTTTTATCTGCGCAGGGGACGGGACGCCAATTATTTCTGTGCATCCAGAATCCAGCTGGATGAACCTGTCAGCTGCCAACCATCTATCAGCACCAATGTGGACAAAGGGTTATCGGTATCATGCTTGAATAGAGTATTGATATACACTTGAAAATGCATCAGTTAGGCGATCTTGTCTCATGGATGGGGGGGGGGGGGGGTCACATGCATTATGGAAGTTCGTCATTTTCCTAACAAAGGTGAAAAATTTAAATCTAAGAACGAAAAATCATGTTTTCAATATGATTTGATCAAAATGTTGCCTTACACGACGTTTTCTGAATCGGTTTAAAGTGCAGAGTTTTCACGCCGTCTTTTCAGAAAGTACCAAATTATAATTTTGCTTTACCTGAACATGCCACTGGTCATAAATAATGAGCCCCTCTAAACCCACTCCGGACATAATGACTAAAACGGAGAATAACGAGAGGAAAATTCCACGAGGATTTTCCCCTTGAACTATGGGGAAAAATATTTTTCAAAGTCCAAACCGACGAAAGCGTCACGCCCACAATGAAAGCCCTCCCGTTTGATGTTAATGCCTTTGCCATTTATTCGAGCATGGAAGCCCCGAAAAGGAAGATGTGGCCCGTATCGTAGTTTGGAGTTATATCGCAAGTGGGGTTATCTACTTGACGTAAAAGGACTTCTGACGAAGGACTCGAACAATGAGATAGCCCTAACAGACCGACAGGAACCGACATCACGGTCAGATGGACGATATTAAAGAGATTTGCTGTCCATAGGATTTCACGAGAGATAGTAGTTTTTGGAAAATCAAGGCCCAAATCACTTGTTCACTTGTGGTGGTGGTGGTGGTGGTGGGTTTGCGGTTTTCTTGATCGTCGTCCACGATTTCTTCACTAACTCGAAATGGCTCTGTTGAACCAATTTTGGCTTTTCTCGGCTCCTGCGGATTCCTCGGTAGTTTTGGCACATTTTCGATTCTCGGAATGTCAAAATCGACCTAGCTGTTCTACGGTTTCTACGATACAAAAATAAACATTGATTTTATTTTCTTTAGATACTTAGCTCTCCAGGACCTCATTGAACAGAAAGGATGCTAACCCCTCATTTCCCAAGGGGCTGAGTTGTAATGATCCCCGATCTGTTTGCGAACAGGCATGATTCGGCAGCAGGTGCTTTTATGTGGAATTGATTACGGAAAAGGGAGAAAATCGGATACCATTGAAAGCGTGTAGGGCCGTTTTCTTGATGGATGAAACATTTGAAAACGGAAATAAGTATGAATGGAGGAGCGTGAGGGAAGCCGTTCGTATTGGAGCGTTGAGGCTCGGGAACCGCGGAAGCCTTCCCCAATGTTTGCACTCTTGAAAGTAATTTTCCCTTCAAGAAAATGCGCGCGAGGGTTGAGCGAATATTTCGAAGGGAAGAAAAGACGTCTGGATGTTACGAGGGGTGAAAATGATTGCCAATATGATCGACGGTTCTTTGCATGGCGATATTCGTCCGAAATGAGAAGTTCAACTTTTCCTATTCTGAGCGTAGAAATTTTCTATACTTATCGAGTAAGTACTTTACTTTGGTTGGAATAGAGTTAAAACCGTTAAATGTGGACGCCACAACGCCCATCGAAGAGTAAGCTTGCTGTAGCTGCTGAAAATTCCGACACCCAAGAGGTGGTGGGTAGTGGTGGTGATGGGGGGGGGTAGTGGTGGTGGTGGTGGTGGTGTTTGGGGTGGTGGTGGTGGTAGTGATGGTGGTGTTAGGGTTAGTGGTGGTGATGGTGGGTAGTGGTGGTGTTGGGGGTAGTGGTGGTGATGGTGGGTAGTGGTGGTGATGGGGGTAGTGGTATGATGGTGGGTGGTGGTGGTGTTGGGGGTAGTGGTGGTGATGGTGGGTAGTGGTGGTGATGGGGGTAGTGGTGGTGTTGGTGGCAGTGGTGGTGTTGGGGGTAGTGGTGGTGATGGTGGCATTGGTGGTGATGGTGGGTAGTGGTGGTGATGGTGGGTAGTGGTGGTGATGGTGGGTAGTGGTGGTGATGGTGGGTAGTGCTGGTGTTGGGGGTAGTGGTGGTGATGGTGGGTAGTGGTGGTGTTGGGGGGTAGTGGTGGTGACCGGAGTGAAGTTAGCAACGGTCCAGCAACGGTATCCTGCCACGACGGGATTAGGCTAAACATGTAGGTACCAAGTCATGTATAAAACATGATTATGGTCTAAAAACATTAAAAAAGTGGGGATAGGGGGGGTAATTCGTACATTTTCGGCTGCATGCGGCAAACCCGCACAACACGGACCCCAAAATGACCAGCAGTATGAACCTGGAACCACGGTAAGGGGCTGAAACAGTTACACGGCATGTATAGAACATGATTATGGCGTAAAAACTTTGAAAAAGTGGGGATAGGCGGGGTAATTCGTACATTTTCGGCTGAATGCGGCGAACCCGCACGACACGGATACCAAAATGATCAATATGGTCCTGCCAAAACGGTAAGGGGCTCAAACAGTTACACGGCGAGGATAAAAAATTATTGTGCTGCGAAAACATCAGACAAGTGGGGATGGAGTGGGTAAGTAACCAATATCCATATCTGGCGCACTAATTGACCGTTGCTGGCACCCCAGCTCCAAGATAAAATTACCAGATGAATTTTCTCATGTTCTGCATGTACCCACGAAGGTACCGTATGAATTTGGAAGTGGCAGGAAGACTGGAAGTGGGGGAAACTCGTTAAATAATAGAAATACCTCATCCGGAGACCATCTCTCACGACTAAATTAGAGTTGCTAGCACCAAGGCCCCAAGAAAAAATTACAACATAAATTTTCTCATCACTGATGTCAGCAGATCAGGGGTAGGGTCATACGAAGAAAACTGTCTCTTTCGCCGAGCTTTCGATGTATTTTAACATCTTCATCAGGGCTTAGAGAACGGAATTACGTGGTCACGCCATGATGACCACCGTCTTCAATGCTGTAGACCATGATTTTTCAAAACCTATTGCAAATATTGTTTAATAAATAAAAAAACATCAAAATTTTCGGCTAGTCAATAAAAATACATATATAAAATTTATAGTCTGTTTTGAATAAAAACCAACAACAATCTAATACTTTTATAATTTGAGCTCACTAATAGATTGAACTGCAGATTGAACTGCAGATTGAACTGCAGATTGAACTGCAGATTGAACTGCAGATTGAACTGCAGATTGAACTGCAGATTGAACTGCAGATTGAACTGCAGATTGAACTGCAGATTGAACTGCAGATTGAACTGCAGATTGAACTGCAGATTGAACTGCAGATTGAACTGCAGATTGAACTGCAGATTGAACTGCAGATTGAACTGCAGATTGAACTGCAGATTGAACTGCAGATTGAACTGCAGATTGAACTGCAGATTGAACTGCAGATTGAACTGCAGATTGAACTGCAGATTGAACTGCAGATTGAACTGCAGATTGAACTGCAGATTGAACTGCAGATTGAACTGCAGATTGAACTGCAGATTGAACTGCAGATTGAACTGCAGATTGAACTGCAGATTGAACTGCAGATTGAACTGCAGATTGAACTGCAGATTGAACTGCAGATTGAACTGCAGATTGAACTGCAGATTGAACTGCAGATTGAACTGCAGATTGAACTGCAGATTGAACTGCAGATTGAACTGCAGATTGAACTGCAGATTGAACTGCAGATTGAACTGCAGATTGAACTGCAGATTGAACTGCAGATTGAACTGCAGATTGAACTGCAGATTGAACTGCAGATTGAACTGCAGATTGAACTGCAGATTGAACTGCAGATTGAACTGCAGATTGAACTGCAGATTGAACTGCAGATTGAACTGCAGATTGAACTGCAGATTGAACTGCAGATTGAACTGCAGATTGAACTGCAGATTGAACTGCAGATTGAACTGCAGATTGAACTGCAGATTGAACTGCAGATTGAACTGCAGATTGAACTGCAGATTGAACTGCAGATTGAACTGCAGATTGAACTGCAGATTGAACTGCAGATTGAACTGCAGATTGAACTGCAGATTGAACTGCAGATTGAACTGCAGATTGAACTGCAGATTGAACTGCAGATTGAACTGAAGTTCGAACTGAAGATTGAACTGAAGATTGAACTGAAGTTCGAACTGAAGATTGAACTGAAGATTGAACTGAAGTTCGAACTGAAGATTGAACTGAAGATTGAACTGAAGTTCGAACTGAAGATTGAACTGAAGATTGAACTGAAGTTCGAACTGAAGATTGAACTGAAGATTGAACTGAAGTTCGAACTGAAGATTGAACTGAAGATTGAACTGAAGATCGAACTGCAGATTGAACTGCAGATTGAACTGCAGATCGAACTGCAGATTGAACTGCAGATTGAACTGCAGATTGAACTGAAGATTGAACTGAAGTTCGAACTGAAGATTGAACTGAAGATTGAACTGAAGTTCGAACTGAAGATTGAACTGAAGATTGAACTGAAGATTGAACTGAAGATCGAACTGCAGATTGAACTGCAGATTGAACTGCAGATTGAACTGCAGATTGAACTGCAGATTGAACTGCAGATTGAACTGAAGATTGAACTGAAGTTCGAACTGAAGATTGAACTGAAGTTGAACTGAAGTTTAACTGAACTGAAGTTGAACTGAAGTTGAACTGAAGTTGAACTGAACTGAACTGGTCCGGTCCGGTGTTTTGACGAGTTTCCACCCCTTCCAGTCTTCCTGCCACTTCCAAAATTATACGGTACCTCGCTAGGTACATACCGAACATGAGAAAATTCATCTAGTAATTTTATCATGGGGCCTGGGTGCTAGCAACTCTCATTTAGTCGTGGAAGATGGTCTCCGTATGTGGTATTTTTATTATTTAATTAGTTTCCCCCACTTTCAGTCTTCCTGCCACTTCCAAATTCATACGGTACCTTCGTGAGTTCATGCAGATTATGAGAAAATTCATCTGGTAATTTTATCTTGGGGCTGGGGTGCCAGCAACGGTCAATTAGTGCGCCAGATATGGATATTGGTTACTTACCCACTCCATCCCCACTTGTCTGATGTTTTCGCAGCACAATAATTTTTTATCCTCGCCGTGTAACTGTTTGAGCCCCTTACCGTTTTGGCAGGACCATATTGATCATTTTGGTATCCGTGTCGTGCGGGTTCGCCGCATTCAGCCGAAAATGTACGAATTACCCCGCCTATCCCCACTTTTTTAATGTTTTTACGCCATAATCATGTTCTATACATGCCGTGTAACTGTTTCAGCCCCTTACCGTGGTTCCAGGTTCATACTGCTGGTCATTTTGGGGTCCGTGTTGTGCGGGTTTGCCGCATGCAGCCGAAAATGTACGAATTACCCCCCTATCCCCACTTTTTTAATGTATTTACACCATAATCATGTTTTATACATGACGTGGTACATGTTTAGCCTAATCCCGTCGTGGCAGGATACCGTTGCTGGACCGTTGCTACCTTTATTAGGCAGTGGTGGTGATGGTGGGTAGTGGTGGTGATGGTGGGTAATGGTGGTGATGGTGGGTAGTGGTGGTGATGGTGGGTAGTGGTGGTGATGGTGGGTAGTGGTGGTGATGGTGGGTAGTGGTGGTGATGGTGGGTAGTGGTGGTGATGGTGGGTAGTGGTGGTGTTGGGGGTAGTGGTGGTGTTGATGGCAGTGGTGGTGTTAGGGGTAGTGGTGGTGATGGTGGCAGTGGTGGTGTAGGTGGGTAGTGGTGGTGTTGGGGGCAGTGGTGGTGTTGGGGGCAGTGGTGGTGAAGGTGGGTAGTGGTGGTGATGGTGGGTAGTGGTGGTGATGGTGGCAGTGGTGGTGTTGGGGACAGTGGTGGTGTTGGGGGGCAGTGGTGGTGATGGTGGGTAGTGGTGGTGATGGTGGGTAGTGGTGGTGATGGTGGGTAGTGGTGGTGATGGTGGGTAGTGGTGGTGATGGTGGGTAGTGGTGGTGATGGTGGGTAGTGGTGGTGATGGTGGGTAGTGGTGGTGATGGTGGGTAGTGGTGGTGTTGGGGGTAGTGGTGGTATTGGGGGTAGTGGTGGTGTTGATGGCAGTGGTGGTGTTAGGGGTAGTGGTGGTGATGGTGGCAGTGGTGGTGTTGGTGTTAGTTATTGTTGGCGGTGGTGATCGTTTTGGTGGCGGTCCGCACCCTGTTATACAGATCCCATAAATAATCATCATGGTAAAATCTCAAATAACGACAAAATCCTTCGACTTTCGCGTCTCCTATTCGAATATCGAGCTGAAAAACTCGTTCAATTATCCTGCCATTGTTCTTCAACTGTTATGTCCTTAATAACAACTTCGAGCCAAGCGCTCCCCTATTCGCTCCGCCCTATTTTCTCTACGACTCACTCCCCGGAATTGAATTAGTTCTCGTCCCGGCCTGGGGAATACTCGAGTAAGCTCTTGGGGATGACTTCGCAGCAAAACGAGTCGAGGCCGTAGAACGAGAAAAAGTCCACCCTGGTTTTAACTACTTCGCTAATATTTTCATCAGGCGGTTCGGAGCGCGAAGCCGTCGAGGAAAACGCACGCGGTTCGGAAGCGGAGGAATAGGAGAAACTTTTTTCCAAGGGGATGACTTGCAAATTGAAAGGGATAGCTAAGGGAGGGACGTGTGGGGCCGAGTTTCGAACTGGAAGCCAAGGAGTGAAGTTACCTTTGCGAAGTTTAATTAAAGCTTATCCGACTGCTCATAGCTTTCAAACAAGACAGGACGACTTTGGGAGTCATTTCGTCGACGGGGCTATGAATTTTATAGGGTGTCACTCTGAATCCTGATTCCGCAATAGCGGCTAAAGTGGTTTGTGAATGTAAATTATGGACACGATTTTCAGGACTTTTCCCACGTTGAAGAAAAATCCGCCGTTTTAATACTTTTGTCCTGGAAAGCATGACATTTTCTCCAAAATAGGAAATTCGCTCAATTTTCTCATGCCCTTGTTTTCTTGAATTCTCTCACGTTTTTCGGGATTTCAATTTGAAGCCCAAAACGCCCTTCATAGACCAAGCTAACGCCCTGCATTCGGCTATAGTTTCACTGCAGAATGATCGGACAATGAAGTCTGTCGCCATTTATTAAAGGTCGGACGGGACTTTAGCGAAGTTATAGCTTCCGTCCGATCCGACGATGGCGGGAATCCCATTTGGATCGATCGCCCGCCATTTCGTGTTGCCGCGTGAAACTTTAGAATTAATCGGATCACGTCGGAAACTACCCCGCGCGGCTAAGTTAACCCATTAACGAATTTGCCGAGCCGCTTTTTGGGCGGAGGGGGAAAAACTGAGATTAAACGGGCCGAGCGGAATTTCACGTTACGGTAGGTCCCGTCTGAACGGGTAACGAGGTATTTTTTAAATTTAATTTTCAAAATATATCCGACTTGGAAAAAAATTAATCGAGGCTCAAAACAAAAATACTGAACACGAAATTCCTGATAAAGATACATTTTGGTTCAATAATAAACCACTGTAATCGCCCAAGAAAAAGGTTTTTTTAACCTACCCTGGAATTTTCATGGGTTACGTTTCGAAGGGTATAAGATCCGAATGAGCAATTGAAAAACTAGGTACTAGTTTTCAACATAGGTAGTTAATGAGTAAACAATCCACGTTAATAATAAATCCCTGTATAAGAATTCGCAGCGTTTTTAAAATTGAGAAAAATTTGAGTGATTTTTTCTCTTTACGACCTTCGATCAAAATTTTACTTTTTCGGAAATTTTTCCGTATTTGTAAAAATCGATGAAGTTTAAACTATTAAAGCGATTGAGATCCGTTGATTCGAGGTGGAGAAATGTCGTTTTCAACCCTTTGTTCTCAGCGGAGGGGTTGATGTCAAAATAACGACGGCAACAACCGCAGTATCCCCAGGGGTCTTGTAACCGACTCCACTCGGGGTTGGGAGTTCCGACGGAGTTCCTTTCACAGTGGAATTTCCATCTTAGCAAATAATTTAAGTTGAACGTGTGGTGAAGTTCTCGTTGACTTAGCCCGGGTTATGATCGAAGTTCAGCCCTCGGATAGTCCGCACTCGATGGCTAAGCGGCCCGGGGGCTTTTCCGAACTTGATACGTACAACTTGTTTGTGCCGAGTGTTCGAGATGTTCATGTTGCGTGTTGCAGGGCACGAAGTACGTACATACTTGTTCCGTGACGGACATGTTGGCTCCGTTTCCGTAGTACAACGAAAGTTATAGCGAGCTGTACGATTGTGTTTCGTTCTTGTTAACACAAAGTTATCTCGATAATGAGGTCTTGCGAGCTGATAATGAAGATTTGCAAATTTCATGCAAATGAGTTCATGCAAATATGCATACGTGCATGTTTCACAGCAATAAGACTATATGTTAGTTCTTGGATAACTCTCAGCATTGTCATCATCCAGGGGTGCCTACCCTTGTTCAATTATGTAAACCCTTTTTTAACCAACTTCAAAAAAGAGGCGGTAACTCAAATCGAAGTGCTGTAAATGTTTTTTGTCGCTTTGTTTTTGTACTTATGTCTGTTCCGCTCTCACACAGCCAATTTTGAACCGATTTGAAAAATTCATTCAGTCTGCCATTAGGAACCACTTTTTTCCTATTTTTAGGATGGATATTGGTGGCGCTACAGCCAAAAATGCAGTCAAGCATGTTCCACAAACATAAAAATAAATTCTTCTTTGAACCTTCAAATTTTGCTCGTGAACATTTGTTTTCTTCTCTTTTCCATCTATATTTTTTGTGCCTACAAATTGAACTTGAGATAAATGAAAGTTGGACTACTCTAATAATCTCGGAATTGACCCACTAAACAGGAAATTGGCCCGAATTGCTTCAAGAAGAGTGCGGTCGGACGAAGACCGTCGTTATTTACAGTTTAATCGGAGCCTCGAGTGAAGCCTTAGACATTATAGCGAACAATATTAAACCGTCTCGAGAGACCTTCTATAACAATAAGATTTCGCTTAGGTCAAAAGATAAGGGACCTCTCGAACGTCGATTTCCCCTCAAACTCAATGCAGATGAACCTCAACCCAATTAATATTCAAACGACGCTTAATGGGTTCTTGTCACTTCGACCTCGAAGATCGCGACTTAAGGGCTTCAGATGGCAGGCGAACTTCGATAGTTATATCGATTTACCTTCGAGAAGGGACGGATCGATTTGCCGAGGGAGAAATCGCTAGTCGAGAAGGGAAAATTGATGGCGGTTTTCCAAGGGCTTAGGGAAGAACCGACCATTACGCAGTATATTGGTGCTTCATTGGAATTTGCAAGAAATACGTTCATCCCCCCCCTGTTCGGGAAATACTACCAGACGGGAGAATTACCCTAGAGCTCTAGCGTATCGACTTCGATCCCATATTTTCAGAGCGATAGAACTGGAAGTATTGCAATCGTCAAAAAATTGATAAAATTTGATAATATAGGTACATTTTATAAGCTTTTTTGTGAACCCTAGAAAAGCACTTTTTTTCGCTTTGAAGTTTTTTCGTGTCTTTTCTCAGTTGTAGTAAAATAGCCATGAGCCTCTTGAAAAATTGAGTCATAAAAAAAATAAGAATACCGTTAGAAAGGTCGTTAAATTTCCTGTGAACTTACGGTATTAGCCATTTTCCAACATCAGGTTGAAACAACAGAAAATTGTGTCTTAATCAAGGAAAGGTCGACTCTCAAAATTACCGTTTTTTCAACTTGCGTTTTGGACTAGAAAAATTGAAATAATCCCGCCCACGTTCCGGGAAAATGTGGCCCGGAATGTAAGCTTTGCAACTGTATAATCATTTTTGGATTTACCCCGCATATTTAAGGAGGAATCGACGTTTGAATCCAGAAAAACTTGGTTTTCTATGAAATGTCGTCCACTTTATTTTTTCTGGCAAAAAAACCAATAGATTTGAGCTTTCAGGTCCGAAAATTTTTCGACCAAAATGTTTCGACATTTAATGTCAACTTTACCTTGCAGAATACGTAGATTTTTTATTTCGTAAACTTGGCGTATTCCGATTTCAGGCGGGTGTTTTCCATAGAGTGTTTTTTACACTTTTCATTCCTATAGTATTAAAGTCGGTAAAAAAAAATCAATTTGGTTGGAAATTCCGAGTACGTAACATGGAAGTTTTATATATTATCTTCATACTGACGTTTTTTTAAAGTTTCTGAAAAATGAAATATACTGTCTTTTACCATTGGCGTTGTCTCGATGGTGGCCTGGAAAACGAGAATCGCTCTGTGCTGGAGTGATATAACTATTAGGGGCGCATACCCCATCGGCTTCGTTCTATTTCCTCCTAGAATTGAATTATCTATGGCACCAATAATGCGACTTCCTTTCGATCTTAATTTCCCAGGATCTTTCTAGTTTCATCAGAAGGGTCATAGGCGTGACAGCGGGGCCACTTGAGCTGAGTCAGAGCTGAGTCACAGTTAGGTCGTTGAGTGCTTCGCTAATATTTGCATCCTTCGAAAAGCCTGTAGCTCAAGGCCGTCGTGGAGATCTACCGTTGTTCACGAACAGATGAACTTCTGTCGAATATTTCTGTTTTTGGATTTTTCTAGAACCAACAGGGAAATTTTGTCAATTTTTGAGAAGAAATATTCTTTTTTTTCGATAATGTAATACAAATTAAAGCAAACTGCCGTTCCAGGCGTATGCGTTCGCTCGATGACCGAAGTTGGCCCGGGCGTGCCCTGCCGCTCCCAAAGAGAGGGTCGGAACTCGTCAGGACCTGTCGCTCTAGTCTCACTCGCGAGAGGCGGGAAATCGGAAGTTGAAGGACAACGGATTCTGAATCGCCATGAAATTTCCAAACATTTTCCTGGGTATTAAAGTATTTTGAAGGTAAATCCTTCAAGGTTAATGTTGAAAATATGAAAATTGGGCTGTTCTCCGATTTTTGAATGGAACAATTTTTCGATACGAGCAAAAAAATGAGTTCCAAGTTCAAAATGTGTATTAAATACTTGGGTTTAACTACTTTATTAGAGCATCAAATTTCCTTATACTTAGATACCTACCAAATTGTATGTCCTCAAGAGCACAATAGCTATTTTATCAGGGTTTCATTCGAGGGTCAAAACTACGAATTTGTTTTAAAAATCAAAAATACCTACCTACCTCTTTTCGAGTTACTTTTTTCGAAATCACCTTGGTACCGTTACCAACACCTGATGATTAGATTTTCCATTCCATTGACATTCGCTGCACTTTTCACAATTGTTTTTGAACTTGAAGCCCATCCCGAGCAGGAATAATTATGAAAAGATTCCTAGTTGAGGGATGGCCTCCTGGAATCGAAGGGATAGCTTATGAACTGGGAAATCTGGTCTGTTTGGTGCGGTGCGATAGCGTGTCTCGAACTGTTCAGAAGTGGAAGCCAGGAAGCGAAGCGACCTCTGCGAAGTTTAATTAAAGCTCATCCTCCCGAGGGATTCCGAGCAGAACTGAGCGACTTTGGAACAATGGTAAAACGGTTTCGAGGCCAGGTTATGATTATTTATAGGGAATCGAGTTCGATTCGTAGTTTCCGAAAGGTCGAGCGCCTTCTGTTCCGTCTGGCTATCATTGCGGGTCAGAGAGTCAGAACTGGTTCTCGAGTGGAGAAGCGGAGTCCCACAGACCGTCTTGACAGACAGATTCTTTGGTCATTTCAACGGCTGAACTGGATTTCGGTCATGTAAAGCTTATTTCCCCCATTTCGGACCGTAGGATCGGCAAGAATTACAATCTTAAACGTTAAAAATGTTTGTTTGATTTCAATAAATTGAAATTTTTACTATATCATCGTATAGCGCACTTTTCAGACCCTCGAAGGATCGTATGCCGTTTGCCCGATCCAAATCGGTTGAGCAGATTCGTCCAAATAAGTACCGCATTAATAAATAAATAAAATAAATTCATAAATTAATCCTTGCGGACAGACCTGGCACGTCAAAAATTCTTTATCAAAGTAAAAGCCTAAAATTCAGTAAAAAACCTTTTCTAAGACACACGATTGTTGCGAAAGTGACGAAATCTTTATATAGTCCTTGCAACCCACCCAAAGATGGTCTCATTAAATGAGGTTATTAAATGGTCTCGTTAAATCAAATTTTGATTCAGCATCGAAAAATTTATCCAATGAAAATGAGCCTAACTTGTTCAGTTGAAAATCAGTTGGAGAAATACAAATTTTTCTAAATTTCAACAATTTTTTTAGAAACCTCAAAATTGAGCAAGGCTAAAAATTCGGGGCTCTCCCGGACTAATTTGACTTCTCCTGATAATTTCAAAAAAAAGTTCAACCGACTGGGGAAAAAATACTTTACGGGCGGGATTTTTACATGGTACCTATAGAAGTGTACGCCTTCTGCAATGTAAGCCATAAAGATTTGAGGGTTGGAAAAAAAGTCTTGGGCGATTACGATGGTTTGTTATTGAATAATAGACCAATACAGGTATACTGATACCCTAATAATTTCACCAAAAATATCTAGTATTATCATAACTTGAGCTCAACTGAGTTTCCATCGTTTTATACCGAAATCGCCGGTACCTTCCGGCGAAAAGTTTTGAATTTGCCGCTAAAGCGGAAAGTTCGTGCAAACTGTCCGTCGCCGGAGTCGGCAAGTTAGCTGACGGAGCCAAGAGCCGCCGAATAGCTATCGGGCAGTTTTAGTTGTCCAACTCCCTCGGGTACGGGGGCCCTAAATCCGGCGAAAAACCCTCGACCCGACGGTCATTTCCTTCTCCTCGCTAAGTCCCCCTGATCTACTTTTTTACGGCCGAGTAATTCGGCGAGTATTTATTCTAGAACGCGGCTTTAAAACTCGGTCAGAACGTCTGCTCGGAGGTAGAACTTGACTAAAACCTTGGGCCAACATAGTTTGCTTCTGTTTCCTGCTCTTAGCTCTAAATTCGATTAACGAATCCGTTCTATTTATTTACCCGGCAGAGTGAGTAAATGTGGCATTGAGATTTTTTTGTCATAGTAAATAATCGAAACGTTTTAAGCAGCCGACGAATTGTAGCAGTATGCTCTCCATCTTCAGACACTGTATGGATATTACTGTACGCGTTATAACGGCCACAGCAAAGGACTGTTTGGTGCCAAGCAAAGACGGTCTGATTGTGACTTTGGTGTAAAACTCGGCACACTATCTTATTGCTGGCTGGTGATGAACATGGGAAAGATGCCCGGAAACGCCAATCAAAGTTATTGGGTCAAACGCCGACGCCACCTCTACCAATCACAGCAATGGATTTTCTTACCCCCTCCACCAGCAATCGAATAGTGTGTGACCGGTTTTTTTGGAAGCACGTTCTCATCGTGCCTTCGTTAGTCGAGCAATTTCTACTACTTGTATCATAATTAAAGTATTAATAATACGAGGGACATCCAGAAAGTAAGGTTACAAGTCCCCTGAAGAGCGCAGGGAATTTTTTTTCGTTAAGGATGGCATACCTGCTTTTAGATGGGTTCGTAACGGTCAAAATAAGCCCAACCCCATGTCAGTCAGTTGAAAAATGGCGACGCATGAGTGCTCGACATTCGCTTTTATAATTTTTCCCCTCCATATAGGTACATAACAGTATCAAAAGTGTTAGTCTTCACTGAAGACTCTTCAGCCACTGCATGGTGTCTGGTTGACAGCATTATTCCTCGTAATTTTAGAAAAGACATGCCCCAAAACTGGGCTTCTGAATATTCTCAAGTAATAATGCAAGACACATCAAAACAAAATTGTTGAACGAAACCCTCAGAAACACACATTCTTCCTCATATTCCTCAAGACAGAAATGCTACCCTTGCTCGAGGTAAGGAAAGTAAAAAGGGTGCGGCGACCATTTCGCAAAGGACGAAAGCCGACCTTTATCTGGAAGGTTGCGGCGTTGACTATTCGACGGCTCCGATTGAATAAAATATTCACCAGATCAATGGGTTCGACTTTTCCGCCGACGTCTCCCCACGGAAATCGGAGGAAATTTCAGGGGCGATTTCACTCCGACGTAGCTCGTCTATTTTTCGCCCCCGTTTGAAGCGATCGCTTTGATCCGTTCAACGGTCGGGACCCGAGCGAAAAATCCGTTCCCCAATCGGAATGCAATTCGCTGACATTCCGCTTTTTTCTTTTTACGGCCAGGCGAACTCGTCAACTTTTCAGCAGTTTTTCCCGTCACTGCTATGGGGGACATGAGGAAAATTATTCCCTTTCCTACCGGCCAGCTGGTATTGGATTCGTCCGTCCGGTCCTTGATGTATAGAAAATTCAACTTCCTATAAGACATTCATTTTATCGAAGTTATCACGTTCAAATCGGAACGAAATTCGTTAGAATTTTCCAAAACATGATCTACATACACCAATGCTCCTCGACTTTAGGGCAGATCTTAGCCAGCATTATGGCTCACTTCACCCGACTTCCGCCACCTCGTATCGGATGATGAATGGTAATCATATCTAGTGAAAGAGATGCGTGACTTCACATTCTGCATTCGCTACGTCACCTTTTGATAACCCGCTGACGGAATTAACTACGAGTCTCAGCTCTGAAAGGGCCAGGGACAACCTGGGGTCATAAATCAGTCCCTCTCCTTTGAGATGTGGGGCACGATTTTCGAACATCATCGAGGCTTTTGGTCCACTTGGATTCTCAGATGTCGTGCCTCGGCTATGATTGTATTGTTGGACTGTCCTTCCTGATTATCTTCCGTTAATGACGAGCCGTCACGAAGTTCTACCTTCTTGGATAATCAAACTTTCTCGATAGTTAATGGTTGGAAATCAACATTTGAACCAACCCCCCCCCTCCATCGTTGGAATGGTCCGAGGACGATGCAAAGGGTCACCTTTGGATTCAGCGTAAAAATGTTCACAACCTCGATACCCTTGGGCATTTTCCAAATACTTAGATTGAAGGGAAAACCACGGTTTTCTGCATCCAAACGTCGATTTCTCCTCTAATAAGCAAGGTAGATCCAAAAATGACTATTAGATTAGAAAGCTGACATTCTGAATCACTTTTTCCTGGAAAGTGCTCGGCATTTTTCTGTTCCTAAAAAGACGTTAGAAAACAGTAATTTTCGAAAATTTTGCAACTCTCAACTTTGGCCCAATTTTTCATTATTTCAACTTAAAGTTAGAAAGCTGTCAATACCGCGTATTTATAGACAATTTAACGGCCTTTTGATAGGTATTTTAATTTTTGGAATTATTCTAAAATTTGAGGGACTTACGGCCATTCTACTGAGACAAAGCCGGAGACAAGAAAAAAATCTTTGAAACGAAAAAAGTGAACTTTTCCTACGGCTCACAAAACATTGTATGGGACTCGAATTGAAGCAGATCAGCTAAAGGACTGACCCTTCACAATTCCCCCTTCTGGCATTACAAAAATCCCAAATTTGGGGAGCTAACCCCCAACTTGGCAAAACTGGCCCTGCCGCCCCCAAGGAGAGGGTTGGAACAGTAACTGTCGATGACGTTCTGCAAAATCCATGACAACATGGAAAGTTGAGTTAGAAAAACCAACAATGACCATCCAATTCAAACCCTCGGGAAAATAACAATTCGACAGACGGTCGCCTGGTAGTCTATCGGTTAAGACATCCACTTGCGGGTCTCGGGATTGCAACTGCTTTATCATCATTTTCGGTCGAAAATCTTCCTTTCGGTGCACATGCTTCAAAAAGGACTCAAATCGAATTTTCTCGATCCCTCAAAAGTTGAGTGAGACAATGAGTTCTTGTTCTCAACTCTCCAAACAACGAGAGCAACCAGAGCAGACTAGGCAGATGAGGAAGGCTACATCAAGAGCAAACTTATTCGCCGTACGCGTAGTTCGTAATTATCGTTCTCTGCACTCGGATGTACGGGCCAGAATTCCATGTTGGCAAGTGGAATTATAAATGTTGGTCGGACGAGTTGGTCGCCAAGGCGATGTAGATGAGAATATTTGCCCCCGGCCTTTAGTTCGTCCTGTGTGCTAAGTAGGTTAGTCCGCTTGTTTGACGTACGAAGGTGTGCGGAGTACACTGTGTGCTAGACTAATGCGGAACGCGTTTCTGCAAACCAATGTATGCACAGATCGTGTGTTACGATTGTTTGTAATGCGGTTTGAATATTGTGCAATCCCTCGGTTCCAGGGCGTATGTTTTCATTATACGGACATGGTCTCTAGGTACGCGTGATTTTCTCTCTGCTCCCATTGCCGTAGTATGGGACATGAGAACTCCATTCGAGTTTTGATGTACGCAGCATCCGTTCAAGTAAAACATTAAACGATTAAAAAAAATTGGTTATTAAAATATAAGGTGCTGAAGTTAAAGAAGCCCAGCGGGGCGAAAGGGCTCGGCAGAATAAAGAAGAATCCCTCACCTCAACCTTTTGAGAAATTGGCACCAAAGAGCTATCTGCTCCTGAGGAAATGCAGATTGGACCTTTGGTCGCTCAGAAGCGGATACAGGTATGAATTATTACATATTGTGTGTTGTAGATTCAAGATCAAACATCACACTGAAGAGATTTCACAAACAGGTTTGAATCGAGCCACGATACTACAAACATCAAGTGGGAGTATGTGGGACAAAAAGTGAAATCTTCTCCTTTGAGATGTGGCCCGGATGCTGCAAATATGTGAGGAGCGTCCAATCGGTAAACAAACTAATTTAAAAGTTGATAGTTTACTTTACGCTCTTCATTCGATATGAGATTAATGATAGGTGAGACAGCTCATTAGTTGGTATCTACAATGCGTTAATTCTGGTACCAATTTGGAATCACTGGAACGGCCTGTGTAAAGCAAGGGAAAGTGACTCCCTAATGACAGATTAGTTTCCCAATCAATACCCAGTCTATTTTCCGTCAATCCAAATAGTGCTAGTCAAAAGGTTAGCCAAATTTAACAAGGTGTCTTGGGGCGTGTCCAGCTGGTACCAAAGAGGGGGCCAGGCTTTGGGAAAAGATCCTTAGGACTTGATTTATGAAACTTGGGGGGAAAAGCCATTGAAACTCATACCTCTGGGCTATGAATGCCTGAGCCAAAGGGCCAATCTGCATTTCCTCAAAAGCAGATTGGCCCTTTGGTCAAATAGCTTCTTTGTTTCTGAAATATATCAGTTGAAAATTCTAGAAAAAATGTACCAAAATGTAATGAAAAAATGTTATATTGGCTGCTTATGCGCCTGATATTCTGTACACTCCGTTTTACGTATAGTACAAAGCAGCTGCAGATAGCTGTCTTTCTAAAGCTGTTACAGACAGATTACAACACTAACCAGTGGGAGGAGCCTGTGACCAACGACCAAGAACCGTACATGGGAAGGGGGCAATGCCAGGCAACGGCCCTCTCAGGGACGAAGAACGGGAATAAGGACCCCAACTCACTTGAATAAGGAGTGGATTTGGTTTGAAGCAACTTATCCTTCCGCACAGTCACGCACTGCATGATTGAAGAAAATTTGTGATCGAAAATTTGTAAATGCCATGTTAAGCGATAGTGTTGCGGTTTTCTTCTATAATGTTCAACAGAAATTGAATTAAAAGTCAGTTTTGATCAGATTATGGGTTTGTTCCAGGGGCGAGAGTAGCAATAGGACGCAACCGTGGCAGCCTTAAATAACCATTTTAAAAATTCCACCCGGTTTCAGGACGCAAAATACTCGTAGAAAACATTCAGAAAATCCAGTTTTTTAAAATTAAATACCCGCCTTTCGACTGATTTGTTCAAATGCCATTTTAAAGTTTTTTAAAATTCTTTTGTATAATTTCTATAGTTTTTATCATTGGGAAGAAACTACGAGTTTTCCTCGAATCATCGTTTCAATAGGTAGACACATTGATGGTATTGTCCTTCGGTATAGAATCGAAAGATAATAGGCCAAGGATTTATTGAAACTCGATCAATTCTCCGACAATATTAACTGGCCGATGGCGTTCGCCAAAGGTTGGCCATTGAAACGAACCTGGAGCCATCCATTGTTGGAAATTCTGCTTTGTTCTTGTTGTTCCTGTAGTCGGCAATAAGGAACTGACCTCGCGAGGAGCCCTGGCCGAGCAAGATGAGCATCTTTTCTGGTCGGAATCGTAAAAACGAGAAACCGGTTTGAAATCGAAAAAGGCATTTAATCCTTGGAACTCTGGCAATTCTTAGCTCAGGATTTTCATCATAGATTACATAAATTGGGTCAGTTAGCTTTTCGAGCTAACCTTAAAAGTTAAAGGGGTTCAACAAACCATTTTTAGTGACTTTTTATTTCCAAAATTTACGTGTCCTCCAAGACCGCAGGGTGTCTACCTTTTTTTTTTCAGGGTGCCCCAAAATTGGTCATTATACGGTTGGAGTAAACTAAAAAATCGAAAATAATGGACCAAAAGTTCGAATACTACCCTTCCCTTTCCTAACCAAGCGTAAAATTGGTATCATTTGTTTACTACGCGGACCAAATTGAACGCAGCGAGTTCGTATGATGCCAGTAATTGAAAACCTTTGGTTGCCGAAACTCAACTTGACCGTGCGATACAACCTTTTGAACCTAACACCTGTGAACCGCTGCAACGGAAATTGTTTATTCTGGCATGCAAAGGCTTGCAAACGAAAGGTTATTTCAGCAATGGACTAAACGAATGTATAATTTCCCTTTTAATTTCAACAGTAAACATGGAAACTCGTTCCCTTTAATTCCATAATAGCATTTTGCTTCATCCATAGGCTAATATTTTCATATTGAAGATCTTAAGTTGGAACTTCCTAGAATTTCAAATATTAATTTTTGAAGAGCCAAGATAGTTTTTGTTTCAAACCCGAGTTTCGGAAAGCCGAAAATTACCAATATCCCGGAACAACTTCGATAGTAACGGGAGCATGAGCCCAAAAGTGTAACACGGACCAGGAGCCTGCACAAATGAACGGGTGGGGGTGTGACCTTTGTTAACCTGGGCACCGACCTACCCGTAATTTATTCCAACATGGTCTGTGGTCTCGTAAATCGAGGAACAAGCGTGTTTTAAGCGTGTTAACTTCAGTGGCGTTTGAGCAGGCTGTAAAACAGACCCTGCGAAAGGTTCAGTAGCCGCCGGCGCGCCGGGTCATCCACCATTGCTCCGAAGGCGTTTCTATGTTTTGCAACCGGAGACCGCTGTCCCGCAATGATGTGCATTCCAAATTAGTGATCCGTAGAGCAGGTTACAAGAAAAGGAGGAAACTAAGATCAATGATGTGAAGACAGCGCACTGAATTTCACTCAAAAACTGTAGCTCAAAAACTCATAATGAAACGCTTTTTTGCTAGCACGAGCAGGATATTAGAAACCGCAGGAGAAATATTCTAATAAATGGCGTTTAAAAGAAAAGGAAGCAAAGCATACAGACTTTAGCCGACATCAACTTCCGACATCAACATCCGTCATCAACATCCGACATCAACTTCCGACATCAGCATCCGACATCAACATCCGACATCAACATCCGACATCAACATCCGACGTCAACATCCAACATCTGACATCAACACCCGACATCAACGCCCGACATCAACACCCGACATCAACATCCGACATCAACATCCGACATCAACACCCGACATCAACACCCGACATCAACACCCGACATCAACACCCGACATCAACATCCGACATCAACATCCGACATCAACTTCCGACATCAACTTCCGACACCAACATCCGACATCAACATAAAACTTCGGCCACTCGTTCCATGAGTTCAGCAGGTGACGACGTATGGACAATTTTTCAATGGCAGATTTGGATTCTAGACTCTCAGGAACGTAAAATCAGAACGTTAGAGGTGTGTTGTAAAAGAAATTTCCAGCCCGATCACATAGGGGCATAGTATCTATTTTAAGAAAATAAAGTACCGAAATTCATCATTTAAAAACTTAAAGTAGGGCTACCAATGCTACTGGCAGTTTTACTGCCATGGTCGCAGCAGCAATCGTCAGAAGTGTTGGGAAATGGCGTGGTATGTATTGAAACGAGTCGATCTCCATAATATACAAAGTGTGTTCTTCCGCCGACAGAAAACCAGTTAGTACGCCTAACGGTCCAGGCCCATGACGCCACCGCAACTCGACGTGCAGCGGAATCATCCATCTCCCTCAGAGATGACCACATTCGGCCAACAATCAACATTTCTCTCCTTCTCCCACTCGCGTTATTAATGGCTGACCGACACCCTTCCCACCTGAGCAGTAGTAAACGGGCTACTTCAGCAAACGTTGCGACAAATGATGGCGCTCAGGGGAACCGAAACAATTAACGGTGATGACTATTCCTGAGAGGATGGAGTGAGCCGTTTCCCGGATTGGAATGTACAAGGAAGACGTATTGATTGTTTCACCTAAAATCTCGAAAGATTGATGAACACGGGAAATTCGAATTCTCAATTTGGATTCAGAATAATTCAGGCTAAACTGGAAACTCATGCAACGAGGCAGTAAAGTACCATTGAATGCCGGCCCGAACCCAAACGGAGCCCAAGGGGGTCATGGCCCGCCAAAATTTTTTGGAATTTCTTCACATAAGTAGGTACCTACCACGACCATTTTACATTATCAAACTGTCAAGAGTCAAACTCAAAATAAAACAGAAACTCATTATCGAAATCAAAGTGAAACTCGCAATGAAACCGAAACTCAAAGTCAACGTCAAACTCGAGATCAACCTCACGATGAAACCAAAACTCAAAGTCATCGTCAAAATTGAGGACAAACTCACGATGAAACAAAATCTCATTATCGAAATCGAAGTCAAACACACAATGAAATAGAAACTCAAACTCATAATCAAAATCGAAGTCAAACTCATGATCGAAATCGAAGTCAAACTCACAACACAGAGAACAACCTCAAAAATCAGAACCTCAGAACCTCACACTCGTAACACAGAACACAGAACCGAAACAGAACCTCACACTCATAATCGAAATCGAAGTCAAACTCACAATGAAATAGAAACTCGAACTCATTATCGAAATCGAAGTCAAACTCATAATCGAAATCGAAGTCAAACTCATATTTGAAATCGAAGTCAAACTCACAATGAAACTGAAACTTTAACTCATAGCCGAACTCGAAGTCAAGCTTACAATGAAACCGAAACTCAAAGTCATCGTCAAACTCGAGGTCAAACTCATGATAAACCAGAAACTCAAACTCACAATCGAAATCGAAGTCAAACACACAATGAAATAGAAAGTCAAACTCATAATCAAAATCGAAGTCAAACTCATAATCGAAATCGAAGTCAAACTCATAATCGAACGCGAAGTAAAACTCATAATACTGTTTCTTGGTGAGTTTGACTTCATTTCGATAATGTGTTTCTGTTTCATTTTGAGTTCGACTTCGAGATTGATTATGCATTCGAGTTTCTGTTTCAGTGTGAGTTTAACTTCGATTACGATTATGAGTTTGACTTCGATTTCGATTATGAGTTCTAGTTTCTATTTCATTGTGAGTTTGACTTCGATTATGAGTTTGAGTTTCGGTTTCATTGTGAGTTTGACTTCGACTTCGATTACGATTATGAGTTAGACTTCGATTTCGATTATGAGTTCAAGTTTCTATTTCATTGTGAGTTTGACTTCGATTATGAGTTTGAGTTTCGGTTTCATCGTGAGTTTGGCTTCGATTTCGATTATGAGTTTGACTTTGATTTCGATTATGAGTTTGACTTTGATTTCGATTATGGATTTGACTTCGATTACGATTATGAGTTTGACTTCGATTTCGATTATGAGTTCTAGTTTCTATTTCATTATGAGTTTGACTTCGATTTCGATTAAGAGTGTGAGGTTCTGTTTCATTGCGAGTTTGACTTCGATTTTGATTATGAGTTTGACTTCGATTTCGTTTATGAGTTTGACTTCGATTACGATTATGAGTTAGACTTCGATTTCGATTATGAGTTCAAGTTTCTATTTCATTGTGAGTTTGACTTCGATTATGAGTTTGAGTTTCGGTTTCATTGTGAGTTTGGCTTCGACTTCGATTTCGATTATGAGTTCTAGTTTCTATTTCATTGTGAGTTTGACTTCGATTTCGATTATGAGTTTGAGTTTCGGTTTCATTGTGAGTTTGACTTCGATTTCGATTATGAGTTTGACTTCGATTTCGATTATGAGTTTGACTTCGATTTTGATTATGAGTTTGACTTTCTATTTCATTGTGCGTTTGACTTCGATTTCGGTTGTGAGTTTGAGTTTCTGGTTTATCATGAGTTTGACCTCGAGTTTGATGATGACTTTGAGTTTCGGTTTCATTGTAAGCTTGACTTCGAGTTCGGCTATGAGTTAAAGTTTCAGTTTCGTTGTGAGTTTGACTTCGATTTCGATTATGAGTTTGAGCTTCTGTTTCATTGTGATTTTGACTTCGATTTCAAATATGAGTTTGACTTCGATTTCGATTATGAGTTTGACTTCGATTTCGATTGTGAGTTTGAGTTTGAGTTTCATTGTGAGTTTGACTTCGATTTCGATTATGAGTTTGAGTTTCGGTTTCATTGTGAGTTTGATTTCGATTTCAAATATGAGTTTGACTTCGATTTCGATTATGAGTTCTAGTTTCTATTTCATTGTGAGTTTGACTTCGATTTCGATTAGGAGTTTGACTTTTTATTTCATTGTGAGTTTGACTTCGAGTTTGACTATGAGCTAGAGTTTTTGTGTCATTGTGGGTTTGACTTCGATTTTGAGTATGAGTTCGAGTTCTTGAGTTTGTCATAGCAGCCCCGATAATTTACTACCAATTGTGTATTGTTGGTCAATCATACACCTTCAGGAAAATAATCGCTGCCACAATCTCAACAACTGGGAATTTTGAGAGTTTCAGAATCTTAATTTTTCCATCACAACCTCCAAGTTGAACATTTTCATGGCCAATTTCTATTTTTAATCTCAGAATTAGTGCAATGAAAATAAGCAAAACGGTTTTGAGGAATCTGAAACTGATTTAGAAATTAAAAAGCCAAAATTCCGAGTCTACCGTCATCCATTGAAGCACAAGTGTCAGCAATAGATTAAAACAGAACGTCAATCCTCCATTTTTGGAAAAACTCGTTCACGTCGGAAAGATTGCTACATGAAATATAGCGGCCGAAATTAAATCGCTCCCTTACATTGACGTAAAAGCCGAAACGAGCCGAAGGAACAGAAAACTCACTAATGTCGAATGATTTTATTTCTGTTCTTCCTCGAACCAAAAGCGGAGCGGAATGCGAAGGTGAAATTTCAACTTGAAAAGAGGGATTGAAGAAGCTTATCCCGCTTCCAAGTTCCTTTTCACAAACCCCCGGGCGACCCAGTAATTTGAGACTTTGATTATCATCCGTAGCTTCCGTTCCCTTGAAATATGCTAATGGAATTCTCGTTCAAAATTGAATTTGAGATTCGGCTTGTTTTAGCATTTATATTAAAACTACATCAATTTTAGAAAGAGAAATAGGATTCACGCTCAATGTGACGCCCTCATCGCGAGATGATTGAATCGTCTTTCGACTATTTTACAGTCACGGGTATTTTACAGTTTTCTGCGCGCTTACCCTCAATAAGCCGGGGGAATTCTTAATGTAACTCATAAAGAAAGGTATTTTGACGAGTCGCCAATTTTTCTTCAAATATTTGTCAGTATTCGTCTAGTCAACGAACGGTCTTCCGGAAGTTCTTTTCTTTCTACTATCATCCGTTCTTGATTTCTTCGGAATTTTGAAAAATGCCAACTTCTGGAACAAGACTTTTCTGGCCATTACGCACTGAACGAGACGGGATTCAGCACTTACCAATAAAAAATTGGTGTACCGAATTTTGTCAACGCGTAGAGTGTTGTTATTAATCTCATATTTCTTCTAAAGTTCTGAAAACATTCTACTCCTCCGAACCAATTTCTATTCAGAGCCATAAATAGAGCGAATAATGGCAGTCGCGATGCCGATACTTTTCATTTCTTGTAGAGGCCTGCAACTTTGGAAAATCGAGCTCATTGACTTGGAAAGCGCAACGAGAAACTTGAAACTCATCTTCGCTAACGATACCCTCCGCGTATTCACAGCCATTGTGCGAATATTTTTGAAAAACTTCGCCCGTCTTGGGAAAACTTCAGATTCCGCCTCCAATGAAAAGGCGACCGTACCGAGAAAGAACCGGGTAGAATTTCCGCATCTTCAGTTTCCAAGTCCATTGAAGTTGGCGCGAAAACGAAACAATTACGGTTTTAACTCACAACTGAGCTCCCTACAAAGGCGGCGAAAGGCTGAGTAAAAGAACCACCAAAAACTTTTACTTCCAGCTTTTCCGGAAAGGCAGCTGAATCTGGACAGAAAGCAACGTTTTAGAATCCGAGGGACCGGGTTATGAACAAAAGATACGAAACTTGGTCTGAATCAACGTATTGCGAATATTTTCGGCCCATTCCTGCGTACCAAGTTGAGCGAAGTTAGTCGGCCGGAACTTTGAAGTGGTATCTTCGGTATTTCAACGGCTGTTGAAAATTTTGTACGAATTCCTGCCAATGAGAATTTAAGTTCTCCCGAGTACTGAGACACGCCGAGTTCCCCACACGTATCGTGTGTTTTACCTGCACACATTTGCCTTTACGCATCGATTGACTACCCACCTTTTTTGCCAAGGTAGACCTCTGAGACATTCCTACCTGAGGAAGGTATTCCTACCACACTCGAAGGACGTCAAACAGGTTAAAAACTAGAAGAACAACTATACCGGAATAATCAAAAAATCATACCTACCTACTCATCTCAAAAAAACTTTTTTTCGGTCTTGTTCAGCTGAATAGACACCTACTTTACGGAAGAAATTGAGCAAAAACTAATGAAGATTGTATCACAGTGGCCACCTGCTTATGGGCAGAAACCGACAGACAGTTTTTGTTTTTAGGAGGTGATTCCGAGTAACTGTGGACAGGAAACAGCTGAGTTTCTAAAGCAAAAGGCATTCAACATATCCCAATTTCCATTTTTCGGTTCATACTACGAATCCTCGGAAATAGTTTAGTTCATTTGACGTATTTGATGAAGAGTGCTTGTGAGAAAAAGGTTATTATAACCATTCATTCCTGAAAATTTGATTCAGAAAATGTCAAGGAAGCCTGTATTAGGATAACCTTACCCGGAGATAACACTTCATCTACGGATAAATTCCAGGAAAACGTTCTGGTGCAATGAGAGAGATAAATTTGAGCTGGCCAGCTGCGAGAATTATTCAAATGCCAGGTGCGAAATTGGCATCCCAAAGGCATTCCAGGAACGTCCACTCCGGGGATTGTGGCAACGTCATCAACAGATAGGTTAACCATTGCATGAAGTTGCTCATTCCTAAACAAAGGAGGTTGAACTTTTCGATTTCATTAGAACATCCTCACGCAAGAATAATGAAGGCCATTGAATACGCTCAACTTGAAAAGATTGGCTTTGCTTAGCGAACGGAACAAAGGAGTATGAAGTAAGGCCAGAGGATGACTAATCGGAAGGTTCAGGAGAGGTGGCCGAGGAGGCTGTTGAACTTGCCTGCCAGCAGGCGTCCCTGACAACATCCTGGCCCTTCAGAAAACTTTATAATAGGTATTCTTCCAAAAACGAAAATTTCATGAAAAGGATTTTACAGTCAGAAAAAATTTAAGAAGGATTCGATCTGGCTCGAAGGACCAGATTTTTAATAAGAGGTCATCAAGTTCTTTTGACTTGAGATGGTGCTGTTAGTTATGAATTTCAACAAGTGGTATTGGAAGAGTGAATAGGTTCATTTTTTAACGATTATATTGCACCTTGTGTTGAGCAAAACTTTCATTAACAGCAAAACAATTTGGAGATCTAACCGTGAAAACATGTCCGTTATAAATCAACGATATTGACATAGAAAACGTCGCTATATTGGTGAGGAACTTGTTTATTTGTAAGACCTTTTGTTTTGATCTCAAACACAGCTGGTAACATGTTTTAATTATAATTTTCATCATTAATTGCATCATTTAAGAACTGTCAAACTGTTTTACATCCAATGAAAAATCTTTTAAAATCTTCAGTTAAAAATGTTCTAACTAATTTTCTCGTATATCTCTCAAAAGGGAATGACTCCAAAATTTACCTGGCTTTACTGGTTGTACTGGTGTTGTTCTGGTGCTCGTAGTCAAATAGACTAACAAGAACAGAATTGGAAGAGGACCAGTTGACATAATACGTGTCCCCTTCAGATGGGCTTCACCACTTGTACTATCTCACATCGTCACTGTACGTCGAGCGATTGCGGTCACCATCGGACACTGTTTCGATCGGCCATCGACGCAGCATGAGTGCTCACGTCACCAAGTACGGCATTATTGTTGACAAGATAGACGCGAACGCGAACGGCAATCGGTCTGTATACGCGCGTCCGAACGGTCGGGAGCCACTGAAGCGAAGTCAGTGAAGGCTGCTCGGGAGGATTTCGTGGAGGGCAGCCGAGCGAACCCCCACGCTCGGCAGGGTTGCCAACTTCGGTTGGTGGAATGTCCCTTGAACCTGAGCGAGCATTCCGGAGACAGGAAACTTTCGCTTGGCGAGCGGGCGGAAGAAGTTGAACCGAAAATTTTTGGAAAAGGAGAACAACCTCAAGGAAAAGTGAGACATTTCAAGTGTCCTTTTTCTTCAGGGAGTCAGCTATGGCAAGCTATTCTAATTTGTAAGGCAGCTATATGAAGCTATAGGCTATAGGCAGCTATATGAAGCTATAGGGAGCTATAGCCACCTATAGACAGCTGTAGGCAGCTATTCTATTTCGCTAGGCGAGTAGGCAGAAGAAGTTGAACCGAAAATTTTTGGAAAAGGAGAGCAATCTCAAGGAAAAGCGAGATATTTCAAGTCTCCATGGTTTCGGGGAGTCAGCTACGGTTGGTATGAGCACCATCGTTTTTTTCTCTTTTGGATACCCGCACCTTTATAGCACGAGACACGAATGTGGTGGATATAAATGAAGATCCAGTTGAGGATCGTCAACTTGATACTACTTCATTAAGTGACAAAACAGTTTATCCTGGGAGTGTAAACATGGAAGTCTTAAACGATCCTGTAGGGCTGTGATATGGAGAGGATAATCCCTGAGGCCCTATGAATCCGTTCGTCGGATATATCAAGAAAGTCAGATACCATGTAGTTCAAAATGGAACCGTCTCCACTATTCGACATCACGTTAGACCAACCCTAATCGAGAGTTTTTTTTAAGCAGCGGGAGTTGAACTCGAGATGCCAGCTTCATAGAACCTCTGCAGTTGACCTGACTGATGCACTCCTGATAATTTATGGCCTTATTGTTGTAGAACAGTAACGACATCCAGAGGGGTGGCCTCAGGCCAAGAGTTCACTAAAGACGCTGAGTAGGTAGTAGGGGGCTGGCAGATGGTCTGTATCAGACTCTTCTGGTGACTTCTGCACAGCTGGACTGCAGATTCTTCGCCTCGCCCATCGACATCAGGCCGCCATGCCACTTCAGAACTAGTTTTATCGTCAATTTCTCGCAAGAAATATCCCTCGTGTTACCCGAACTCGAAAAATTCTCCCCCACACCACTTTGCCAAATACCCAGGAATCACCCCCGCACTTGCGTTTTTAGAGTATTTTTCAAAGAAATACGTAGGTATACATACAGATACATGTAACTGTGTATTGTAATCGTCCTAAAAAAAAAAAAAAAAAATACTATCTTTACTCAGATTCATTTTTTTTTACCTGTTTGTGAGTCTTGAAGTCCCAGCTAGGCATAATTTAAACTAAATCCAGCAAAAAATTCCAGTAGATTTTTATCGGATCTACATCAGAGTTTGTCCGTTCTAGATAAATTCCGCCTCGGCCTCCGGTCGTAATGAACAGTTCGTTTAGATTCCTAGAACCCGTCGAGCTGCTCGTAGCAGGAGTCAATGTTTGTTTCCCTATTGCCAACGTACTGCTTGGACCTTGGAGCTTGGAGTAGCAGGCCGTGAAAGCGCTTCGTACAACTAGCAAACTCAAACAGAGCCGAGGAAAGAAGTCCCAGCTCGCTCTCGGAGTCTCTTTTTCCATCTCTTACTCTGACCGTCAACTTCCCTGGTAAAAAATAAACTAAATAAAAAGAAGTTACTCTTGCGCAAAGTTTTCCCTTTGCCCCTTCCGAACGAAATTGGCCCGCAGTTCGAGCAAGTTTTAATACGAAGCGCAAAGCTGGCGAAACTATTGTAACCCCAGAGTTTTCAGTTGTAGGCCTGATTCCAGGGAATGGGTTTGGTACCGAAATGGATATGGATGGGTCCGACTTTGCCATGAAATTTCGTCCATAGTACCCGTTTACACTTTTTACAGCTCGCCCTCATTTATCGTCTTTATAATCATTTCAATTGATATTTTACTTATCACCAGCCCCTATATTTTTCAATTTTTTAAAATATTCTCAAACGAATTGTTTCGTGCAAAAAGGGACCATTGGAGTCATTGGATTTCAAGGTTCCTAAGGTCACGTACTTCACAGTTTCAAGGATTCAATTTTCAAATGACTTTGCTCGGGGTCTCTTAAGGCGTTACCCAATGCCACGAGCTTGAAGGATTGCAATCTGCAACAAAAATATCCTACTTCAACACTGACCCAAGGGTAATTTACATTTCCTTCGCTCGAGGCACCTTCAGTTGAAAAAATCCAAGATCCACGTCAGTCTATTATATTCTCGTCATCTCGGATTGACAATCTCTTGCGAATGTCATCTGTCGGTGTCATCGCGGGATGCTGAGGAGGAAAAGACGTCAAGATCGACTCGAGTCGGATCGAATTTTCATTTAACTGACAGGAACCTCCGTCAGGCGACATCGAGATAGGGTTGAAACCTTATTCCGTAGTAAGAGGGAAAACGAGGGCTGAAGCCCAAGGGGTTGATAAGGTAAGGGAGGAAAGAAAAATTCAAACGAAAGCGAGTCGCCGTCAGAAAGGTTGAAATGTAAGGTAATCGTGTTGACAGTTTCGTTATGAAAGCGACGTCGGCTGAAGCCACTCGATGGAAGAAGAGGTCTTCTGGGACGCTAAAAAATGCGCGAAAAACATGCAACAGCCTGTTTTTCAATGCAGATAAAAGACTCTTCGAGACGTAATTTAAGAAATGGGGTGGCGCATTCATCGCAATCTGAGACAGGCCCAACGACTCCGCTAAAACTTCCAGTTGTAGGATTCAAAGTTCCTAAAGCTTTCGAGGGTAGGTAGGTAGCCTTTGGATGGAAATTGGGGCTGTTTTATCCTCTCGATCTGTACTCTGAAACCAATTACGCCAAAATCGCTTTATTGGTTCAAGAGATATGGCTGCTCGAAGGAGGTCAACATTGTCAGGCCTCACTGAGAGAGAATTTGAGGTTTTTTTAGGGGAAACAACTTTTTTTTTTTTTCAATACATAAATTTTTAATATAATGCTTTTTAATATATAATATAATTTTCAATAAAATGCTGACTATCAAAGCTACAAAATCCATTCAATCATCGTCGATTTGGTCAATAATTGCTTTCCAAACTATCCAAGTACAGTGAGTCAGTTTCCAAAGTTTATGAGTAAAAAGGAGAGATCATGCGAAGTTTTCGATTCGCCAGACTTGCGCAACTGGCGGAAATTTAGCGACTCGTTATGCCCGGGTTTTCTGTTGAGTTTTTTATTTAACGTTTTCCTGGCAGGTACATGTCAAGTTCACCCTGTGAAATACGAAGTTGAACGTCGGTAAGGGGCTGAACCAAAGGCTCAGCCGTGTGCACTCTTTCAGTACAGTTCAGACCAGTCGGCTCCGTCTGTACGTGAGACGTCAGAAACTTCTCCGTCCGCTTGAGAGATTCGCTCCCGAACAAAATCCCGACTCCGTCGGAGCGGAGTCGTGGCTCAACTTTTACTTTCACGTCTCCCCCCCCCCAGGTTCCTTTCTGTCCTTATCTTCCCTTCGAAGAACGCCTATCTTCCTCTCAGCTGCTCCTTCCCTCAGTTGGACGGCCTCACACTCCGCTGCCCGGTCCCCCGTGTGGTTCAATAGACCAAGGTCTAGACGTCCACCGTGTTGATGCAGTCAGGATTGCCGGAGACGTTATTTATGTCCTTGGGCCGACGTATCGAGGGATCTGGAACAGTTTAATAACATAACTTTACCCGAGGTGCGCCCATCCTAACAAGGATTTGTAGATAAATGTTATTATTGCAGCTGCCCGTCAAGTAGATCAATGCCAAGATGGTGAATCAATATGTTCTCGAGGAAGTCCCAGAATCTACTATAATAGCATATGAGATAGGAATGTTATTGGAGGACAACTGGTCCCAGAAGATCAATCTTTTTGAATAATGTTTTTACTTTCATATTAACCGAGTTGGGAGTACTGTAATCGTACTAAAATCAAGAATCGGAACGGAGCTTCAGAAAAAACTTTTACTTATACATATCTACTCAGAATCACTTCTTGAACAAGTGTCTGTGTGTTCGTGTGCCCGTCTGTGTTCATTTACAAAAATGGCCATAGCTCCCTCAATTCTCAACCTTTTTTCAAATTTCTTGAAATTTACGGAAATGTTTATCTTGGCAAAACCTAAAACCCTGTTTATTCGGAATTTGAATAACTTACAGTAACTACTTTCGATGAACGTATTCGCATTATTAGTTTTTCTATTTTATTTTTTCTTGACATAAAAATGATCCAATTTGAGCGTTCTTGATCTTAAAATCTTTGTTATTTTCATTTTAGGCGAGTTTTAAAATTTGCATGGTGAGTTTTTTATATTTTTGACCTAAACACCCTCAAAAGCAGTCAAAAAATGATCGAATTGTGTCACACTTTCACGTTTCAAAATATGGAAGTATTGCGTGTTGTCTTCGCACGTTGTAAAACATATTCGTATCAAAATATGGTGTTGTTGTGTGGCACTGCTGGTTTTGTATGAATAATGGCCAACTAGGTATGCTCTGCATGCAATTCATTTGTGTTGTGAGGTTTAATCTACCCAACAACTCTTGAGGCGTTAACTGTGTCGCCGAAATGGAACGTTTTTATTCAAACTCTAATTTCCGAGCTATCCAGATTGAAACAGGCTTCTTGAAGGAGTCACTATTCCATATTTTCGATCTATTCGGCCGATATTCGAATGCAGCATTCTTGAAAACTACCCGGTAGCTGATAAATCCATCCAAATGTTTCACCAAGTTCGTAGTAACTCCATTGCCCACAGGCTAGACCGCAAGGGATTGATTTCCTACGTTATTGTTCGCCAGTGGTAGCAATTGAAATCAACCATCGGGTAGAAGCTGGAAACCTCATCGGTCTGTAGCTGGGATTAGGTTTGATCCTTATCAATGGATGTTAAAGGGTCCAATCCAGAATTCTGAGAACAATTAAAGCTTTGCGGAATTCGAACTATTCCAACTCATTGTTTCTCACCAGGAGAGTGAGACAGGATCCACCGTTGCCGTGAAACCTATCCTTTGTATGAAGACAAGAAACAATTTTTCCCGTAGTTACCCATACATAAAAATTTTAATCTCAGCTATAAAAATCGGCCCACCAATACTGTTGATTCAATCGCAAATGCTGTTACTACAAAACCACGTGCTACCATGAAATCATTCATTGTCAAGAACCAGCCATAAAAACCATAGGGTTTGTTCCAGGAGCGTGAGTGTGTGCATGAGATAAACCATTTTGTTTGGCAACTCCCCATGTACGACACTCACGCCATTATTTCAGAAAAATTAGCCGTTATTAGCCATTATTTCAAAAAATCAAAGAGTGCATTGCACCAAAAACCGTCTTTATCATGAAAACCGTCGTTGTTACAGAATCTTGATTGTCATAAAAAATTGCCATTGTCGAGAAAACCACAGAAGACATAAAAACGGTCGTTACCAGCCTTGAAAAAATTTAACATCCTAAACAGCATACCATATTTTAAGGACCGGTTCATCAATTTATTTAAAGCTAGATTCATTAAAGGACGCTTGCATTAACTAATTTCCAAGAAATTTTCGGTAATTCGGTAATTCAATAAAAATATGACCTTGGTGAAATGCAGTGCAGGTGTCCTTGGATAAATCTACCAAAACACCAACAAAAAAAAAACCATCCATCCATTAAATGAATTGATTAACCAGCCATAAATCATATAAAATTTCATAGTTTTGTATGACTCAACTTTAAAAAGTAACGATACTAGGGATCATCACAGTACTATTCAAAAAGGGAATTTTAATCGGCTTCAAAAAGGAGGAGGTTACTCAAGATGACTTGCAAGGTTTTTTGTAATAATAGATTGTTCTTTTCCATGAATTACGAGCTTCTGTTTCTGAATTGATTCTGAAAATTGCATTTGCATTTTTTGACACCCCGAACACCGACTTATCCGAGGGAAAAAGTTTGAGCCCCTCCCTGCCGCCTGCCGTTTGTAAAATTTATCGTCGGAAAAGCTATTTTTTGCCAAAGTACGTTGCCATGGAAACCATCGTCGGAAAAACTGGGAGCTCAAAATGTGTTATGCCCATCTCCATAATCTACATAATTAGGTATCGAGAATATCGGTGCAAAATCAAAATGGTGATTTTACCAGGAGCTTCCAGTTATCGGGCAAACGGAATTGAAAACTCGACCTTCGATAAAAGGTGATAAAGCGTTTCTGCACGTTGGGCACCCAAAGGACTATCGCTAATTAGGGGTGCGATCGGTTCGACAATAAAAGGGTCCTTCGTGTTTTTTTCCGTTCGTCCGAGCCGGGCAAAACATAATTTAATTATACAGGCAATTCCTCATTAGTGCGCCGTATCGTCGTCAACTTTCCAACGTCGATCGCAGCTATAATAATTTATTATTATGTAAAATTAAAATGTAACCTAGCCTGAAATGTTGGTTTTTTACCGAACACTAATAATGGCCACCCATCGCAATTCCTCATCAGAAAAAAGTCGCATGAGGCACTTCACTTGAGAAAATTCTCGACATTTCCAACGGTGTCTCCAAACTACAAAAAAAAAAAAAAAGGGAATTTTTATTTATTGTTAATTGCCTACTGGGCTGGAGACCAAAAAGGATTTGTTTTATTTGGTTTTTCATGTCGCCATTGTACTGTTGTTGTGAGTTAAGTTCAAAAATCAAGTCGTGACACACATTTGTTGGAAAAAGTGTCGATTTTTTCGATGCTGGACGATTTTTTCAGTTTTCCAAGCCGAATCGCCTTGGGAAATTATCATTAAGGGTAGAAAATTCTCGATTTGATCTGGAAAATTCTCAATCCGGCTAGGAAATGTTGTAGTATTGAGAACAGAGAATAATTTATTATCTTCAGGTATGTCCATAAACAATTATGATGTCAGAATGCCGAAATTCAGGCGTTGACGTTGAATTATGTATAGATACGCATAAATATATTGTATTATGTACCTATCTATTTGCTCTCCGGTGACATTTTCCTTTAAAAAAACTCGCTTTCACGCTACTGCGCGTACCAATCCGCCATTCCGCACGTTGAATTCGCTTATTCATTCCGCATTATTCATTCATCGGCTGTTAGAGCTTTTCATTTTATGCGGACACCTCTTGTAAGTCAGATGCCGGCTTGTTCTGATGATTAGCGCCAATTTGTATTGGCGAGTTTGTCTAGATGGCCAAGCCAAGTTTGGAATCAGAATGTAGAGATTTCCGTCGGTTGACGTCAATGCGACTTCCTCCCTGGGCACCCGCAGGAGCCTCACGGATTCGGACTTTTAAGGGTCACCTTGATTTTTTAGATAATTTCGTCAATATGTTTGCTACAAATTAATTTCAAAGAAGAGAATTTTTCAAAAAACAAATCATTGTATCATGCCTCACCTGTTGTGAGTATGGATTACGGATCATACAGTGGGAGCGATTGTGAGTAATCAACACAAAGTAAGTTTTTTTCTATATTGTTGTCACAGTATCAGTGGTAGGTCAAACGTAAGAAAACTGTCTCCTTTTCCAAGCTTTCGATATATTATCTTGATCAGGGCCTTTAAAACAATGCAAAAACACTAAAATATTATCTAACAAAAGAAACAATGTTGTTTCAATTGTTCAATATTGGAACAATTTATCGAAGGTATTTACGAGGTCAAGCCATGATGACCACCGTCCTTTTCATCGATGTCCTTCATTTTAGGTTAGAAACAAACATTTTAAGAAATCACTAGATTATAGTTCAACACTAACAAGTAACAAATTTCCTTAGGCTGTGAACCAGGCCCGTACTTACCCTATAACTTTTGCAGATGAAGGAAATACAGAACTCTTAAAACATCAAATTTTGCCGGCTTTGTCAATATTAAAATACTAATCTACTCAGTCGTGTTTAAACGAATATGTAAAAATGATTTTAAACGATCAAAACTCAACTCACAAAAATTCAACTGAACAATGCACAGAGATCAATATTGAGATAAACAGACTACTTATCGGCTTCCAGCTAATATTGCAGAGAAATCTCCGCAAAATACAGGGTTTTTTTTCCGTATTTCGGTTTTTCTGCATTTTAGATCAAATCCGATGTTAGGAATGATTTTGAAGCTTAAAACAACTCAACCAATTGATCATCTGCAAAGGTGCACTGACACCCATCTCATGGATATGAATCATAACAATATTCCATCATACCACTTTAAAAAATAGTTTATCAGGGCTTGCTTTACTAATCAGCAATTGATAAAGCTAGCCCAACGGCCGTATAATTAATAGATTGTTCAAAAATGCCTTCATTATCCAGGCAATTTTATTCTGAAAAATCCTTTTTCCTCAGGGCCGGTTTGTCGGCGGAATTTATCCATACCAAATCGAGGTATCCAGGACAGTCAATCGATTTCGGGAACTGAAATACCTAGTGAACTTTGATAACGCCTTTAAAACAAAGATCAAAACCCACGATTCTTTGATATTTTGATCTGCGAAATTTTGAACTAAATTTATCATAGCAAATTTCTAATGACATTAGCAATGGCGACCAATGTAAGGTGTCCTTATATGGCATAGTGACTAATATGGCATACCTAGGGTTTTGCGCCAACTTATATGGGTAACTTAAATGGTTCAAATCATATGATTTGCACATATATGAAGGGTAAGGGGAAGGAACGAGGAATGTCACAAAAAGTACTTTTAGAGAAAAAGCAGGTTTTGTATGTTAAACTCTATGTTTTTTCCCCTTAAACCGAATCTTTCGTTGCTTCTCAGTGCAACATTTACACTTTTTTCCCCTTGGAGTTTCACTATACGGTTAGTACCTTCGAATTCCTACAAAATGCGCTATTAAGCTTGTTTTTGAGAAAAATGGACATTTCCTGTTCTTTCCCCTTACCCTTCATATATTATATTTCGTATTACATAAGCATCCCTTTTCGTTTAAAATGTAGTTTTTAATTTTTTTCCCATTAGCTTAGGACCACAGAATGGGGATTAAACGTTGAAAGATGCCACCCCCCACCCCCTCACGAAAAATCGCCAATGCCGCACCTGAACAAAGCCCCTACTTCAGCACCCCCGAGGTTCTTTCCGCCGGGTGAAGTTCATGATATAGCCGCCCGGCATAGTCTCTAGTTCATTGTCAAGGAGCGGACCTCTTCAACTATAACTTCCCCCTGACCGGTGTTTTGGCTTCAGTCTATGCCGCGGCCGTCATGTTTACACCAGTAACACTAGTCATAGCGTTCGCTTCGATTGGTTTAGCTGCTAAACTCCGTGAGTAATTTAATGAATTTAATTTATTTAGAAAACCCCGATTTCCCCCTGATAAGCGAATTAAATCCGAAAATCAGTTTTTCGTAAAAAGTGAGATGAATTTTCGATTTGTTCTAATCTTAAGAGCACGTTGAAAGAACGCCAATTTAAAAAAATTCAGCAATTCTCGAATTTTGGTAGTTTTTGCTCTCTTAACGAAATTCTTGGAAGCTGCAATTGACGTACAATGATCGGAAATTTAACGGCCTTTTCAACTTTCCTCATTTTTGTAACTACTCCAAAATTTATGGGACTCATGTCCATTCGACTGATTTTTGACATTGTTGAAAGCACGAAAAACTTCGAGGGCAACAAATTTTATAGAACGAAAATTGTAGCAAATGCGCTGAAAACGCTCCAAATTCTTACACAGGGGTGTATTATTCACGAGGCTTGTTTAATTCTTTCTCGCTACCCACCTATGTTGAAAACAAGCCTAGTACAAATTCTTGACATTGGATGGCATTCCTATAGCTATTGAAGTACACAGGTAATCGTGCGTCCAAACATCAAATTGACATAATGTTGCTTTAACGTTCATTAAATAAAAACATCTTTAGATTAAAATTTGGCTCAAAAACATTCGCTGAAACGCAATATTTCTTTAAATATGAGGAAATCGAAAAGTCATCGCAGTCTACCCTACAAGCAGCCCTGCGCGCCCGCCGAAAATCCTGTAACTCTCAATCGTTCTGGCAATGGTCCCATTCATAAAAAAACTATCAAATGAAACATTGTACCTACTTGCAAGTCGGAAAGATTATTTCCAAAGAATTTTTCCAAGGAAGATTTCCAAAAGGAAAAACGCAATTTTTTTGAAACTTTAATCAATTTTTTGAGATTGCTTAAAACTGACCGATTGGCTTGGCTATAGTATTGGGGCTGTCCGAGTACAAGGTTGGTTTTTCCTGGAAATTAAAAAAAAAAATGTCCAGCCGTTTTGAGAATAAGTGTTCACGGCGGACGGACAGATTTTTTTTGTTGCAGATACGGATTCTCCACCTTTTGAAACATAAACCATACAAATTTTCAGGGTAGGCTTGAAAAAAATTGTTCCATGGGCAATTATTCAATAATAAACCAAAAACTAATCTCCACAAAAAAAAATTATTATTTTTATTTATTATTTTATTTAAAAAAAAAATTATATAAAACATTTTAAAAAAATCTCCACAAAAAAAATTCTATTCATCGCCAAAAATTGCGGTCTGTCGGAGGAAATTCAATACGGCCGTAGAGCTAATTCATCTCCATGTAGGAACTCACCGAAGGAATTGGAACGGGCGGATTCCACGTCGAATGGAAACGAACGAGGAACACACGCGCGGCCGTCGGAATAGCTACGAGCCGGACGTGATCCGACCGAAGAATCGGCCGAAGTCGGTCCTTGAGTCGGGCAGTGAGGACTTGCGAGGACCTCGGGCTCGAAACTCTTCACCGATGCACCAAATTTGGGATTCTCAATCCTTGCCAACGAACGGATTAAATCGATCATGTCAAAAGCGAGAGTTGCATGAAAATTAATAAGGGACGTTTTGCCGCCGAGAATTTTCAGGGTTTTGTTAACGAACGTTCCAGTTCAAGAAATTTGAAAAAAACGAAAATTGACAATGTCAAGTTGTCAGACGCAAAATTTGAAATTTCTAAAAAAATGTTGAATTTTACTACATAACAGAAATTAATTAAATATTAGCCTACCTCTATTCTACCTATCAAATGGCTGACTTCCCTGACATTTCAGTGGAAGAATTTTTGAAATCAGATTAAATTGGCTGCGTAAGAGCAAAACAAAAATAAAAAAGATATTGTTGACGGTTTTGTAAGTACGCGAAGTCCAGACAGATGTGGACGTCAGAGGCATCGCTTCGACGAGTCCCAATGCTTCGAAGTGGTGGTCGTTACCACCGATGAAATATGTTTACACATTATCGCATTAATGGAATATTATTTGCTTACCTGTTGCAGCGTCCTACATTAAACCTTGCAAAAATGATCGCAAACTCAACGAATGCGCTCTGAAGGAAGGAAGGAAAATAATTCCATTTCTGATACCAGGTAATTGTCTGTTTTGTCGCTCGGTGAAAATCTCAGAACCACCCCTAAGCTGGTTGACTCAATTTTTTGTTCATTTAATTCTTAAATATAATCTGACTAGGTGTATTTATTCTTGCTCTCTCCCTCTTTATGTAGCTTAATAGCTTGGCATATCTCTCAAAAATTGGTTCCAAAAAATTCATGTTTTTGTGATGATTTTGAGCAAAAGAAAAAAAATTCATGCCTAAAATATGTTTCTCGCAATCATCCATCTTGGCAATCTATAATTTTTTAAAATATTTTCGAAGTTATTCTTATCTCCTTGACCATTTACCTAACTTATATCAATGATTATGATTTTTTTTTTGCAGGAGATCCACATCTGAGGCTACCGCCACTGGACCCATTGTTGATTGATCGAGTTGACCTGCACCCTACCGGTACCGGATCAATAGATTTGAGACTCTCCTGCTTCAATTGCCACATCCACGGACTTCGACAAGCTAAGCTCATCGACATCAGGTTAGATGATGATTTTTCTATTTTTGAAATATTTATTTTTTTCTATTTTTGAAATTTGAATTAGTTTTTGTTTCTATTTTTGAAATGTGAATCAGTTTTTGTTTCTATTTTTAAAATATAAATTGCTTTTTTTCTGTTTTTGAAAAATTATTTATTTTTTTCTATTTGTGAAGTATGAATTTTTTTCTTTTATTTTTGAAGTATAAATTGGTTTTTTTCAATTTTTAATTTTTGAAATTTGAATTGTTTTTCTGCTTTAGAAACACGAATGTTTTTTTTTTTAATTTTTGAAGCACGAATTAATCGATTTTGTGAAAGTGATTTTTTGGCAAAGAAGGCACCTTCATCAAGATCATCTTAACATTTGAGTCATCATGTATTTTTATATCTGAATGTTAATATTTATCCGTTTCAGTTTGGATCTACGAAAAAAGCATATTTCCCTCAGGCTGAAAATTCCCAGGTTGATGGTCATGGGGAAGTACGATGTCCAAGGAAAAGTACTCGTATTCCCGATAGTCGGAAGGGGCGACTCTAACATAACGCTCAGTAAGTATTAAATAAAATGCTTCAATTATATTTTTCATTCAATATTATAGTAATCACTTTGCCGAAAAACTTTTTATCGGCCCTAAGGATGCAAAAAAGGACGAAAGGTATAAAAATTATTATATTATAAATTATTATCAATCGTATATTTTCCAACTGTAGGCCGCTGATGTATTCCCTCCAAAAAAACATTACATTTCATCTATTCTATAATTTATTATTCAATAGTTCAATTCAGTACTGAATTTCACAAATACTTACCTAATTGCTCAATTTCCACCACCCACCATGAGTTTACCCATTTCCAATCATCTCTTGATTTTGTCTTCAGCTGATATTGACGTTACGGCGGCCTTGGACTACCGGCTATTCAAGCGAAAGAAGGAAGAATACGGGCAAGCCATCAAGCATCGTGTGGTATTTGACGCCAGCGGTTTCAAAATTCATCTTTCGAATTTATTCAACGGCGACAAACTTCTAGGTCGGTCAAAATACGAAGCTTATATCTTTTTATAGACCAGTTTATTTTTTATCGAATTTTCAGTCTGAATACCAAATCTTCGTCAACAATAAAATGACTACTTTATTTTTCTGTATCTATCATGATTGAAAACATGATTTTTATTAAGGTTTGTATTCCTAGCTGAAAATCCCAAACCAAAAATGTTGAGTTTCTCTTTTTCTAGAAAATAAGCCACTTGAACTGTCATTAAGTAAATTCATTTTCAATCATTCCTGTCGAAATCGCTAAGCCCGTTGTTATGTTTACTGACGACGTTCCATCTCCATTTTCAGGGGAAAACATGAATTTGATCTTGAACGACAACTGGAGGGAAGTTTTAGACGATTTGCGACCCTCTATTTCGACGACAGTCGGTGAAATAATTCTGAAGATCCTCAACCAAATTTTCGACATCGTTCCGTACTCGCAATTCTTCATCCAGCATTAGCATTTATGATGATTGGCAGTATTCTATTCTCAGAATATCCAGAAACCCGTGTAAATATTGTAAAAATGCGTCGTAGTCTGCAATATTGTTTTAATACCTATCAATAAATTAAAATAAAATTTTTTTAAAAGCACGCGCCGTTATTTGAAATTTTTTTAAAATACAGGAGAACCTATATTTTGGTGATGCTCCCTTTTTGGACACTTTCGTCAAACAAGGCTAAAAAAATTCAATATTTTTGTTTTCAAAGTTGATTCTATTCTCTCCTACTTACCTACAATAATGAATACCTACTATACTGATAAATTATTGTTTCAATTGTTGAATACCAAAAACCAACAGTTATTGGCGGTTCAAGGTTTTTCTTCCCCCAAACCGCAAAAATGGCAGTGCACAAAATGGTACTTACTTGTCGAAGGTTCCTACCGTTAAGTACCTATCGGATAGATAATTTCTTCGCCAGGCTGGGGCCTTATAAAAGGAAGTTCCTCAAGATGAGCGCATCTGTTGTCTCCGTATTGTCCGAATGAAAGGATCACCATTTATCATGTCGCGACTTAACCTTCTAGCACCAAAGGCTCAAACGCACCAATTGATATTGGCTGTTCTTGTCTTTACTGTGGCTCTGTCGGCTGTCGAATCCGCGTCAAAAAAGTCTAGCAATCCTTCAGTCCTGCCATTACGTGAGTCAGAATGGATGAAAAATGTCCTTATTGATATTTTTGCATTTTCTAAAGGAAATTATGTAACTGATTTTGAAATTATTTTAAAATTTTTTTTAATTCAAAATTTAGTTAATTTCTTTGGTAATATGGTCTTGACCAACATTATTTCCGACATTACTTCCCGATTTTAGCAAATCATAACAAAATAATCAAATCAGAGTCAAAAAGAACTCTCAGATTTTCGACCCTCCTGTATTATGATTGTGGTACTAACGCAATAGTCCGGTGAATCTAAAAATTGTTAAGTGCAATTTCTAAATTTAAAATCCTATTTTTGTTAAACAAAATTTTTGTTAAATTTTTAAATTTTAATTTTGAAAAATTTTAAATTTTTTTATTGTAATTTTTTAATCCATGGGGATTTTAAAGAAAGTTATTCGCGCCTGTCCCTAATCAAAATCAATTTACCTACCCCCAAAAATCTTATTTTAATTTTATTTATTATTTTTTAATTTTTTTTTTTGTTTAATTTAACTTTTAGAGGAGGTTTTAATAAATTACCTAGCAGTTACAGTGGCTGAGCTACCACCGTCTCTATCACTTGTCTATTTTTTAACAATAATTTTAAATAAATTTTTTATTTTTCTTTTTTTTGGTTTGCCAGACAATGTGACATTTTCAGTCTCGGTCCCTTTTATCTTTCCCTGTTATAAGTGAAATTTGGGGTTGGGTATAGCGTTAGGTGAGTCTGCTTGAGGAACAACAAGCGAATAACAACTGCCTGTTCTTCTCAGAAAATGTATTTCTGACAAATATCTCATACCCAAATCGCACCCATTACCTGTATCATTTTTCCGTCCATCCAATGATTTACGAACCTTCCAATCGCTCCATACCTATTCGACGATCGTGACATCATTACCGGGACTCAAAGTGTTATTACTCGTATTTATACAAGAAACGGAAAAACAGCTGAATACTGAGTTTGTTAGTTATTCGGAGAATAACGGATATCGATTAATGAACAATCGATAGTGGAATTATATCGCAATTGCCAATTACCTGATTAATTAGTAATTGAAACTGAGCAATTACTCCGAGCAAATACTCGATTGTTAGTTGCAGCTGAAAGTAATTACCTAACTAGTACACGATTAACAATAACGGTTAATAATGGCATGGTGGTCATACACTATCCGATTGGAAATCATTATTTGAACAATAAATTATTGTCATTTTCAACCCCAATGGAGTTTTTTCACTTATTTGAATGAAGCGCGTATAACAGCAATTTCAGTAGGTGATTTCCCAACCTCCGATGATTTCCCAAAATGTCCGCGAGATGTAATTTCGTGCACTCTTTTAGATGCCGATTAGAATTAATTTGTTCCCATGGCTGTAGGCATAGGCTTTTGTTTGTTTTAGCTATCAAATTCTGACTTCTTGACATTCGGTTCATCAATTCGATAAAACCTTATTCTCCGAATAAGGAGTTGCTTGGATATGTAGACTAAGAATTTCCGTGTCGACGTAACCATGGAAAATTTTATTGAGAGAATAATGGATATCCGATGAATTAACTGAATTGATGAGCCCACCCTTAGTAATGATCAATTGAAATTGAGGCACTGATTTCCAAAACTTGCTCCTTGCAAGGTAAACCGATTTTTTGGAAATCACGAAAAACATCTAAAACATTATTATACAGCCGATTCGCGTGTTTTTTTTTTTTGCACCACATGATAAATCAATAAATAAATAAAGATTACATCAATGGAGCTCTGTATGCAAGGAAAGATAAATCTATTGAAAAATAATCGCTTAGGAACGAATTTAAATTCACAAGGAGCGAGTTTTGGCACTAAACCTTGCATCTAACGAGTTTTGGAACTGACCCAAAACTTGGGAGATCTCACATAAATCCATGAAGACACGCATGGTTATGGCTTGGCGTCTTGGCGAAAAATAAGGTGACAGGTTTCTCTTGACAAGGTTACCTAGCTCAAGGAGCGAGTTTTACTCTCAAAATCTCATCGAGCTAGTTTTGGAACTCACAACTGACTGCAAGGAACGAGTTTTGGATCTCATCCAGGTATTTCAAGGTCAATTAAACGGAGAAGGAGCGCGTTTTTCTCAATTCTGACTTCGGATTCTGAAAGAGCGGACACAAATCTTTCAGAAACAGCTGTCACCCCAATTTTCGTTAAAATTGCAAGGAGCGAGTTTTGGAAATCACAGCCTCAATTAGAAAATTCATTTCATTTGCCGAATTTGCTCCTACTTTCCATAGAATTTGTTTTCGCATTTACCTACCTGGATACTAGTGCTTGCGTGTTCTAGCTTCTTACGTGCCGAGGGCCTGCTCGAGGAACGATCCGAACATCTCCGAGTGCGTGAAACGTGTTGGTATTGTTGCCCTTAAAAATGTGGTAAAAGGTTCGTATAAAATGTGGTTTATGATATTAAATATAATATAAGATGTCATTAAATAGTAAATATCATTGAATAACAAATATATCATAAAATATCATTTTATATGAAATTTTCATATTAGGTAACAAGGTGTTAACCTGAGGAATATACCACCGTCTGGGGATCGATTCTTCAACTGATTTCCAACAAAACTTGTTCTATAACATTTTTTTTTTACTCGCTTCTAAATGCCACTTTTTTCGCTTTTAAGATTTTTCCAGTGAATTCGGTCTTAATTGACTAAAACGGCCATAACATCCTGATTTTATCAAAAAAATTAAATTTTGACTATACCGTTGGAAAGAGTGACGATTTTCCAATCACCCTACGGTATCAAAAAACATTTTTGAGTTGGTTCAATTGGTTAAAAATCCGCCGGAAAAGTAAATTTGGTCAAATTTCGAAAACCCAGTACCTACGTATATACCTCGTATTATACGAGTATATTATACGACCACTCGATTAATTAGTAATTAGATATATTATATATCTAATATGATATTTTATGATACAATATACTTTATTAGTGAATTTCTTGAGGGTTGGTCATATGGGTAAGGCAGACTCAGGTTACGCCTTAATTACTAATTAATCGAGTGGTCGAGAACATTTTGAAAAAAAAATATACTTTATGGAATATACTTAAAAGAATTTATTATATTCTTGAGGGCTCTTCCAAGGCTGCAAACCATCACAGCCCACGAGCTCTGATGGTTTGCAGCCACAATATTGATATGAATCAGCCGGTGTCTGCAGCTCATCTAATTGCACTGCTTGGGTTGTGAACTACCTGAAGGACTGTGAGGAAGTCAGGATTTTCAGAAAAGTTTATTCCATAAAATAAATAATGAATTCCAATCGTTTTCAGGCGATCCGAAGTATCGGATCCCGAAATTGGATCCTATCCTAATCAATGAACTGAAGGTGCAGCAAGGGACAAAACAAGTAGGCTTATCCCTGATCTGTAGACAATGTCATATCTACGGGATTAAGGACGTTGACTTCAACCAAGTCGAGTAAGCCATCGACAAAAGTATATTATATGCTTACAACGAAAGTATCGTCCAATATAGGTACTTCAATGTATCCACCGCGGTCTCTGGCGGCCGCCAATGGAAACTGGAAGTGAGAAAGTGAAAGTGAAACCGAATTTAGAACTGATAGGTATTGCAAGTGGGGGTTTCACTAGCAGTTTCAATTTCTGTTTCACTTTCGGTTTCTGTTCTGTTTCCCTCTCCATTTCAGTTCTAGTTTCAATTTCACTGTTTACTTACTAATTTAACTTGCAGTTTCTGTTTCAGTCTATGTTTGGTTTCAGTTTTACTCCTAGTGTCTCTCTTGATTTCAGTTCTAATTTAAATTTTACTTCTAGCTGCTCAATTTCAATTTCAGTTATAGTGCCAATTAACTTCAGACTTTCACTAAGGTTGCGAAATAATGAACGTTTTTTGTTTGCAAATAGAATAGACTGGAAGAAGCGAGTCAGCACCTGGGGTTTCCATGCTGAAAAAATATTTGTCAAAGGAAAATATAACGTTAGCGGACAAGTTCTACTGCTTCCAATCTACGGCAATGGAGACGCCGAGTTCAACTTCAGTAAGTTGTTTGGAAACATGTACATTCCATGTATACATGGAATTTCTTATACATAAGAAATACGCTTTTCTGCGGGCTACTTTTCAATATTCAGATTGATTTTGAGATATTATAATTTTCAAATCCAGTTTCAAAATAGTGCAAAATAGGACCAAAATTTGAAGATATGTCATGTGATATGTGATTTGGCTGAGTGGAATGGTTGCACTTGGACATCGAATGAAATCATAAGAATGTCATCGTTATCATGCAACCAATAAAATAAGGTGAAATATTTGTTTCAGACGGCGTCGATTTCAAATACATCTACCATTGGAATGAATACAAAATAGCCAACTGGACTTACGTGAATGTGACTGAAGCCCAATTCCCTCTTGAAATCAAGAAATTGACCATGAAATTGGATAACTTGTTCAATGGAAATAAAGTGCTAGGTAAGCGTCCATCAAAAGCTAGCAAAGGAACAAAAAAATTAGGATTTCGTAAAAATTTAGCAAACTGGAAATATACGAGTATTTTTTGTCATCTATTTAATCCAGAGAATTTAGCGGGCGTACCACTGATTATATTTTTTTATTCAGGTGAAAATATGAACAGATTCTTAAACGAAAATTGGGCAGAGATACTGAAGGATATAAAACCTGCGTTGAGCGGAGCATTGGCATCGTTGACGACCAGCGTTCTGGAAAATGTCGCCAGATTGGTGCCTTTTGACCTCTTATTTCCGAAAAAATACGACCCAAAGGCACCATTGCCTTGACGTGGAGCGACATTGAAATGTTTGCTGGAACTATGATTAAAATAAAATAGAAAACATGATGTACGAATCTTTTTGCCGAAAACCGAGAGTCCAAAAACTGAGATTTTAGCAAAAAACAATTTCCCGCATTCGAACGTCGATTTCTCCTTTAATAAGCAAGAAAATCCAAAAATGGCTACACTTACTTCAATTTGTGCTCGCAAAACATTTTATGAAACAAAAATTGCAGTAAATAAGCAAAAGATCGTTCCAACGAAGACGATCTTAATCTTCTGTAGAATGTTCTTGTACCTTGATTACTAACGATTACTGACACCCTGTATACGCGAAGCAATTTGAGCAGGAATGCGCATGTTCGAGCCACCAATCTGAATTTCTACTAAGCCCGCTACGCGTTGAGGTTTGCGACGAATGCGGCCCGCAAGTCGATGGTACGACAGAGTGGTTGATTGCAGATTAGAATTTGGAAATAGAAAAGATTTATGCCAAAAAACCCCGAAGTTGAATCCATCATTTTTTTTTTTTTGAAATTTTTACCAGGCTCTTGCCAGCTGGAATTGGTTTTTTTGCATCTTTCTCTGCCCGGGAAAGTCGTCGAAAATTGCAAATTTTTTGTGCCATTCACCTGCCCAAAACCTACACACAAATTTTTTTTTGAAATTTCAAAATTTTTTTTAAACGATTAAAAAAACATTTTTTGAGGTCGATTAAGGTCTTTAAAGCACTTTTCAAACACTGAAATCCAACTAATTTTGACTTACAGGGAGTGAAAACGGCGTAGAAACCTTCAAGGAATCCAACGAGTTCAAAAAATTCAAAATTGGTTCAGTAGAACTCCCTCAAATTAGCAAAAACGCGAAAAAAGAGAAATCGCGTCAAAAATTTTCAAGTCAAGCCGATTTAAAACCAGTGGTGCGTAGATAACACACAATACTTCCATATTTTGAAACGTAAAATTGGGACACAATTTGATCATATTTTGACTGCTTTTGAGGGTGTTTAGGTCAAAAATATCAAAAAACTCACTATGCAAATTTCAAAATTCGCCAAAAATGGAAAAACGTCACATTTTCGGAATATAAAAAATATCCACATATTCTACAAGGTAAAACAAAGATTTTGAGACCAAGAACGCTCAAATCGGTTCATTTTTGCGGCCGGAAAAAAATAAAATAGAAAACACTAAAAATGCAAATATCTCGGAAGTACTGTGCGTTATCCAAATTCCGATTAAACAGGGTGTTAGGTCTTGCCGAGACAAACATTTCAGTTCAAGAAATTTGAAAAAAGGTTGAGAAATGAGGGAGTTATGGCCATTTTTGTAAATGACCACAGACGGACAGACGGACAGACGGACAGACGGACAGACGGACTAACGGACACACGGACACACGGACACACGGACACACAGACACTTGTTCAGGAAGTGATTCTGAGTAAATGTGTATAAGAAAAAGTTTTTTCTGAAGCTCCGTTCCGATTCTCGATTTCAGGACGATCACAATACTTCCATTTACTCTGTAAATATGGAAGTAAAAAATTCAAAATTTTCGGGAAAAACCACCTAACCTATGGTAAATCAAGTGAGAAACGAAGGAAAAATACTCACACAATTCTAAATCCACGGCATCACCTTCAAAATGGAGTTTTTGCGGTTTTTTTTTTTTTCAAAAATATACCTACTTAAAGTTTGAATTTGAATTTCAGTTTTAGTTTGAGTATCAGTTTCAGTTCGAGTTTGAATTTCAGTTTGATTTTGAGTTTCGGTTCGAATTTTATATATTACCGTTACTACATGTAGGTACTCATTGCATCACAACGAATATGAATCCATTAGGAAATTCGGAAGATTCGTATTCCTAAAGAAAAATTATTTTCTGCATGTTGGGAGACGATGGTGACAGGAGACGAATTGCAGTGCGCATGTCCGCTACCTGTTATTAGTTTATAGGTGCGTTGACACTGCCACCAAAACGGTCAAGGCCGACTGGGATGGTCGAACTCAAAATACACCCTTGCGAAAGAAAGGTAAGTTGCCGATGCACCTATGATTAGAGAGGCGTAATTATACAAAGCTGTCGGAAGAAATGATGTCACCTATGCAAATGTCAAGTGAAGTGTTAGATGTGTGCATCTTATAAGCAGAGAATAATTTCGTAATATTCGTATTTTACACAATTGATGGTAAATCGGTTGGATCGTTAAAAACGCCGTCAGCGATCGGCGTTCCGATTTTTTTATGCGGTTAAATACTTAATTATAAGCGTACCTAAAACAGATGAATGAGATTACGATTTAATTATGAGAAAATCACAATGAATGGAAACTAACTAGTGTCTGCCTTAGTGTATAATAATACCTACAGGCCCAATATTGAAAGGAATGTTTCCGCGTAGGCAAACCCAAGGACTGTAACTTCCAAGTTGACTGAGCAGCCATCGTTAGATTTCTATCTTCGGAGGCTGAGATCCCAAAAAAAGCGACCGGAAGATAAATGCCGAATATAGGAAATCTATTGATTGTTTTCAGTTAATAGATATAAATATTTATTATTCGTGCAAGAATAAATGCCTCCTTATAATATCCTTATGCGATTCAATTTCAAATTCAAGGCGATTTTAAAGAAATCTATTCAAATAATCAATAGAACCTTCTATTTTATGTAGGTACCTACTACCAAGGAGAGAGTTTTAACTAGAAATTAAAAGAGGAGGGCTTCATTTTTAATCAAAAATTAAAAACTGCCAAAAAGGGAAATTTAAAAAATATTGGTACGGTTTTTGAATTGCAGATTTGACGAATTCTTCTTGAAAATGTGGAATATGCACCTAATATTTGGCGATTTGTAGCTTCCCACCTAATTTTGGGTATGAGCCTCATAGTTAAGGTGACCAGATATCCAAAATTCAAAAGCGGAACGCTATGAAATGAACAATAGGTCAATCAAAGTTGGTATAAAAATGAATATCGAGTGTATTAAATTATAACGAATCAATAAAAAAAGACACAGAATAGGCAGTAACCAGACCAAAATAATTATTGACTTTGAACTCGAAGTCGACATTGATCTCGAAGTTGACTTTGATCTCGAAATTGACGTTGATCTCAAAGTTGAGTTTGATCTCGAAGTTGAGTTTGCACTCGAAGTTGACATTGATCTCAAAGTTGAGTTTGATCTCGAAGTTGACTTTGATCTCGAAATTGACGTTGATCTCAAAGTTGAGTTTAATCTCGAAGTTGACTTTGATCTCGAAATTGACGTTGATCTCTAAGTTGAGTTTGATCGCGAAGTTGAGTTTGAACTCGAAGTTGACTTTGATCTCGAAGTTGAATTTGAACTCGAAGTTGAGTTTGATCGCGAAGTTGAGTTTGAACTCGAAGTTGACTTTGATCGCGAAGTTGAGTTTGAACTCGAAGTTGAGTTTGATCGCGAAGTTGAGTTTGAACTCGCAGTTGACTTTGATCTCGAAGTTGAGTTTGAACTCGAAGTTGACATTGATCTCAAAGTTGAGTTTGAGCTCAAAGTTGAGTTTGATCTCGAAGTTGAGTTTGATCTCGAAATTGACGTTGATCTCAAAGTTGAGTTTGACCTCGAAGTTGAGTTTGAACTCGAAGTTGACTTTGATCTCGAAATTGACGTTGATCTCTAAGTTGAGTTTGATCTCGAAGTTGAGATTGAACTCGAAGTTGACTTTGATCTCGAAATTGACTTTGATCCTAAAGTTGAGTTTGATCTCGAAGTTGAGTTTGATCTTGAAGTTGACTTTGATCTCAAAGTTGAGTTTGATCTCGAAGTTGACTTTGATCTCGAAATTGACGTTGATCTCAAAGTTGAGTTTGATCTCGATACCAGAAACCAGAACCTCATATCCATAATTCACTTCTAGGAATAATGCTACAATTTGGAACTAAAACGAAATACCTTTGAGGAAAAAATCGTAAAATCTATCGAATAAATTGAGTTTTTATTCTAAAAAGGAAAAACTGGGGATTCTTTGTCGACGAATAGGGTGGAGACCAGTTCTGGCTCGAAGGACAACTTCGCGGAGTCCAGCCAGCTCGTCATTTCTTCGCTGTTTATAAAAGCAGCGACTCCTGACCGGCGCTTCTGTTGTCCGTTGTCTGAGGCGTCGTGCGATAAGGACGCGTTAATATGCCGAATAAAACGCGTGATACAATGTCGCGAATTTGGTGCCCAGATAAATCGTATCGAATGGTGCAAATTGTGATATCGACTGCTCTTATTATCAGTGCCCTATCTGTCGTCGACGCCGCTCCAAAAAAGAACAACGGCCCAACAGTCCTGCCATTACGTGAGTCAATCAAGGGACGGCAAAAAGGGTTTACAGTGATAACTATGCTGTCGAGCGTGAATAGAAGCTCCAAGAACAATAGGGATAAAAAGGGCAAAAACAAATAATGTATTTTAATAAATGTATAGGTAATATAGATTACCTATAGGTAATATATTAATTAATATAATTAATTATAGGTATTATATTATATAGGTAATATAGATGGAAGAAGATGGATAAATTTGTACTTCCATATTTACAGACCTACGATAACTAACGTATGGCAAGAATCCGAAAATCAACTAGTGGTGCGCAGATAACACTTCCATATTTAAATACTTAAAATTTTGACTCAATTTTATTATATCTTGACTACTTCCGAATGTGTCTAGGTCAAAAATATCAAAAAAATCACTATGCAAATTTTAAAACTTTCCTAGAAACAAAATTTGTCAAGTTACCGGATTATAAAAATGCCCGCATATTCCGCAAGAAAAAAACAAAGATTTTAAGACCAAGAACGCCCAAATAGATACATTGTTGTGGCCGGAAAAAAGTAAAAACAACTTTTTTCTGAAGCTCCAATTCGATTTTTGATTTTAGGACGACAATACTTACATCAACTTCCTAAATAAGGAAGTGAAAATCAGGTTATTTATAAGAACATTATCCTTATCATCAAAGATCATTATCCCTACCAACCATAATTTCGATACCAACAGTTTGAGTTTTTTCTATTTTTCCTCCCTCAAAACCTAAAAAGATTGCAGCTCCAGTGTTTCAAAGCGCAGGTACTTTTATATTAGACGGTTTTTATATTATCTATGTAAACATGAATTTTCTGGTTTCTCTGTAATTCTGATTTCAACTCGATACATGGGTTTGGTCCAAATGTACCGCATATATGCATTCCACGACCGCGAGGTACACCAAGCTTTTTGAAAATAAAATATAAATTATTGTTGCCCTTATTCGCCCCAAAATCGCCTTACAATTTTTTGCAAATATCCAATCGATACAATATATCAATATGATATTATCACGTCTCATTTTTCCTTCTAAGATGGCCCTGAAAAAGGAGGGGAACTGTATTTTCCACTCGGTTACTAAACATAAACGCCTGGAGCACGCGAGAACGCAAAGCACGTGTTTGCATTGCTGCGTAAATATCGCGTCCGCGATCGTTTGATTTTTCCGTATTTTATCCTGCAGGTAATTATTACTCACGGCTTATTAAAACTCCAATTTGACCGTTTTTTTGCAGCCTCGTATGTGCCTAGAGCTTGCTCAAGAAATGATCCCAACGTCACAGAATGCGTGAAACGAGTCGGTACTTTAGCCATACAGGGTGTCGTCAAAGGTTTGTGCTATACCATTTTAGTTGATATTTCTTTCAATTATTTTATTCATAATTTCTTAAATCTTAAACAATTTCAAAAAGATCTCTCGAACCATTTGAAATTTTATTTTAAATTTTGGTTCGAGGATAATATTCTTTTAGAAAACTATTCTATCCTCCAAATCTAAGCCATTTTAATCAGCACTCATTTAAATACAGGTGACCCTAAGTACCGAATACCAAGGTTAGATCCGATGCTGATTGAAGAATTGAAGGTCCAGCAAGGGACTAAACAAGTTGGCCTGTCGATAATCTGCAAGAAATGTCTCCTATACGGACTACCAACTACAGAGTTCATCCAAGCAGAGTAAGACATTACCTATTTGCCCCAATTTCACTATGAATATGACCCGGTGGTTATTTACCATTTTTCATGTCAAATTAAGAATTTTCCAAGCCTAGTTGAGGATTTGATTCAAGTTGAAAATTTTCAAAATGAAACTGAGACTTTTCATAACCGAATTGCGGATTTTTCCAACCGATTCGTCCTGAAAATTCTCATTTTTATTTTTATAAAATTATAAATTTAATTAGCAAATTCTTAATTTGATTCAGAAAATTTGCATCTATCAAAAATAATTTTGGCCTGAATTTTCTTTTGCGTAGTGTCGATTGGGATAAGAAATCCTGCACCTGGGGATTCCACGTGAATGAAATCAACGTCAAAGGCAAATACAACGTTAGCGGCCAAGTTCTACTATTGCCAATAACCGGTAGCGGCAATGCTGAATTCAATTTATGTAAGTATTTTTTGGCTTCCATATTATGTGTTGTTGTTGAGGGCTATTAAGCTAAAAAAATTTTTTTGTTAAAAAATGAAATTTGGTGAAGAGTTTGCAGCGTTTTTGGACGGAATGGGACGCGGTTGGAGTGAGGTATTGTTGAATTGTTCGGCGCTATCGAACTTTGTGTTTCAGATGACATCAATTTCAAGTACATCTATGAATGGGAGGAGAACAAAATAGCTAACTGGACTTACATAAATGTCACCAAGAGCGAGTTCCCGCTTGAAGTCAAGAACATGACCATCAAATTGGAGAACTTGTTCAACGGCGATAAGCTGCTTGGTGAGTCTGCCAAATTTTATAAACACTAGTTACCTCAGAAAATATAGGTGTATAAGAAATTAGAAAAATAACCTTTGTCCATAATGAGTAATAATGATGCCTATTCTCTATTAGGCCTTGATTTTTCATTAAGCTGCGGGTTTGTTCCAGGAGCGTAAGGGTAGGCATTTGTAGGCATTGGTAGGCAACGCTTCAGCAACAACACTTACAAAACCTCACACTGCGCATGCGCAAGGCACCTACACTCACGCTTCTGGAGCGATCATTGCTCTTTTGGCCAGGATTTTGAACAAATTATTGAGTATCGTCAATCGTGTTACTGACAGATATGTAATTTGAATGACCTTAACACTATTACAATTTGAACATTCAAAGCTTTTTTAATGCCTAATAAATCCAAAAATACTGTTTCCTTCACTCTTAAATCACCACTGACCAACCTGAGTAAACGAGGTTAAAATGAGAGGTAAAAAATCCTTACAACAAGTCAACTTGAGTAACCTCCGTTTCTTGGATTGGGTTAAACAGAATTTTTTAGAATTTCCCTAATTTTGTATCAACCAGTTATGACGGTGCAAATATTTCCCTCTACAGACGATTGATCTGGATCTATTTTCTTTTCTCTTCAGGTGAAAACATGAACCGATTCATAAACGACAATTGGGCAGTTATACTGAAAGACATCAAACCTGCATTGAGCGAAGCACTGGCATCCCTGACGACAAGCGTTTTGACCAACATGGCCAAAGTGGTTCCTTTCGATCTCATGTTCCCGGAAAAATATGATCCGAAGGCACCATTGCCATAAATGCCAAACATGAATGGGGATGCACCGGATGTGCGAACTATGAAAACCGTACGAATTACCCGGTAAAAAAACGAATTACCCGGTGACTTTTTGTAAACTTATGATTTGTAGGCGGGCACTGATCAAATTTTTTATTGTTAATAAATTCGTTACCTATAAAAAACATTTTTTCTCGTCGTTCCTCAGTTATATCAGCTCGGGAGTAGCTTTTATTATGAATTATCCAGGCCATACCAGACACCATTTTTTTTATCATTAAAACACAAAGTTTTTGTCTTTTTTTTCAACAACGGTTTTCCACAATCAAAAATTCAAAATTTAAAAAAAATCTGGAAACACTTCAAAAACGTGTTGAATGCTCTACGAAATTGTCAAATAAAACCAGGTTTCCAATATTACATATACCTGCTTAGTTATTTTGCCCATACTGATGTTCTACAATATATCTAAATCATTGACAATATTCATTAATATTTCTGAAATATTGTGGAACTGCCAGTTCATACGCATCCCTCAACATCGAAATTTGAGATTTCATAAGAAAAATTTATTGAGGAATTTGACAATTAAATACCGCTGAACGTATGCTTTCAAAAAAATCCTTTCAAAAAATCGCTTCCTTTGAACGGGTCGAGATAAATATCCGGATGGCGAAGTGTTTATTTTCGATCGAGTTTCCTCAAAATTTTTTTTTGAGACCAAGAGAGCGCAGCCTAATTAGAAGGAGCAGGTACTCACGTTTTCGAGTGAAGCGGGTCGTTGGTATTACAAGGCCAATAATTAAATCAGCAAGGCCAAGAACCTGGCATCAAGGTCGGTCTCTGAACCTTTAAACTGATCGGTATGTACGAAAATTAACCTCATTTGCCAAAAACGTTTCTACACCTTTATACAGGCATACACGATCATGTGTACAGAATTCAAAATGACGTCAACGCCTTATGCAGATTGGCGCTTTTTGTTCTTCCTAGAGCTCCCAAAAAATTTTTTCTTTGACTGTAAAACTAGGTACCTAAATTCTGCAAAAGATGTCACAACATCTAGATAGCAATAAAGAGATTTGATTGATTGATTGATTGAAAATAAAAAAAAAAAAAAACTAGGTACCTACCTAAATTCTGGAGCATAACGAAATAACGAATTTCCAAAAATTTACCTTCCGGGCTTGCCGCCGGTGAATGAATGAAAACAAAATTTCGAGTTGGTACCTTCTTTTACGTCCAGTCAATAGAGATCAAAACGCTGGTTCTACACTACGAAAATTGCCTTGGATTCTGCATAGGTTTTTTGGGTCAACTAGAAGGTAAATTCAAGTTTTCGCACTCTGATCTGGCTTGCTTCCTTCGGAACCAACAAAAAACTCATCGACATTTTTGCACTTTCTTCAATTTTTCACTTGAAGCTTTCACCCATTGCGTTCTCCGGCTTACTATTAGAAAACTTGTAGAACAATAAATTTCCAACAAAATTGATACCATGATTTGTTTTATAGGATCAATAGTTTCGGAGCTACAGGCCGGCAGAAATTTCCATAATTGAGAAATGTCGTCTTTCTCGCCCCTTCTCTAGGCAATAACATGGGCAAACTGTCGTCTCAGCGGAAGGTGTTGAGTCGGATAAGTTTTAGAAAATTCGATCAGTTTTTTTTTTCATTTTTGTAGGAATTGATAAAGATGCGAAAGAGGGAGAGAATGTAGACATAGTTCGGTCGCTTCGGGAGCAGGTATTGCATCATCGGAATCCTCTCCCCGGGACCGATCATTTAAATAGACGTACTGAATGGACTGGACATCGAATAGGGATGAACTGAAGAGTGGGGTATCTGGGGCAGGATTTCTGTCAGATCCGAAGGAGAGGGAAGTCGGCTTGTTAGACTTGGCACGGACTTCCAAAGGCGGGTTGGCTGATTTTCTGTCGGATAAATTACTGGGTCAGGACGCGGTGACACAAGAACACAGAGAACTGCATAGCTGTCCATACTGCAACATATCAATTTAATGAATTCTTTTTTAATAGTATCTATTACACCGATCTGATGAAATGCTAAATGACACAAACAACTCTGCTAGTATTATTACTTTTTGTTGAATAAAATTTATTTAATATTCAATATGTAGGGGCTGGAAACATTTTTACTTCCATATTTACAGAGTAAATGGAAGTATTGTGATCGTCCAAAAATCGAGAATCGGAACGGAGCTTCAGAAAAAACTTTTTCTTATACACATTTACTCAGAATCACTTCCTGAACAAGTGTCTGTGTGTCCGTTAGTCCGTCCGTCCGTCTGTCCGTCCGTCCGTCTTTGGTCATTTACAAAAATGACCATAACTCCCTCAATTCTCAACCTTTTTTCAAATTTCTTGAACTGAAATGTTTTTTAATCTCAATTTTTTGTAGGCTTTACAAACGAAAAAAAAATGGTGAAAACAGATGAAAAGACTTGGTGAATTGAAGACACTCGCTGATTTCAAAACTTATTGTACAAACGAAGTATTTAATTTTTCTTGTATTTTTACTTTTTCGCTCACGCAGCGACTTTTTGTTGTTAAAAGACAATTTTAACTAGTATCTAAAATACAATTTACACGCCTTAAAAGACAACTTAACGCAGGAAAACACAATTCCGTTTGAACATTGGTCGAGAGCCGACTCTCCCGCCATGGAGGCGCGCCGCGCTGCCGGAACCCGAGCCGGGCGGTGCCGAGCCGGGCAATCCGAGCCCTTCGATCAACGATACTACTAGCCGCCCGGACCAGCATGGCGGAAGTTCAGACTAGCCGCCCGGCACGGCTCAGCAAGCCGTAGGCGCTACGATCCCGAGAATCTACGACCCGCGCGCATGTTCGTTTGTGTAATTTCATGTTCGGCTATCCTGCTAGTGCGAATGGCCTGTTCGCGGCCTCAGTCTTCCGCCGTCTTCCCTCCGGGTCGGTCGCGTCGCGCTCGCGTAAGTAAATTTTCCTTTTTGCCCCCCTAGGATAGGAAAAAACACTTCGAAAAATATTTTACATAGAAAAACTTCGTTTCTAATTGTCCTTTTTCTGATTTCCTTCTTCAAATTTCTTGAACTAAGAGATTTTTCTCAGTAAGACCTATCACCCTGTTGAATCGAAATTTGAATTACTCGCAGTACTTCCGATAAATTAGCACTTTTAGCGTTTTCAATTTTATTTTTTTCCTGACCACAAAATTGAACCGATTTCAGAGTTCCTAGTCTTAAAATCTTCGGTTTAGACTGCAGAATACGTTGGTATTTTTCATCTTCCGATAACTTTTCATATTTTTATGCGAGTTTTAAAATTTGCATTATGAGTCCTGGTATTTCTGAGCCATAAAGCCTCCAAAGTAGTAAAAATGTGATACAATCGTGTCGAAAATTTGCGAATCATGATATGGAAGTATTGTGTGTACCACTGGTTTGAGTGAAGGTTTTCGATAATTCAATTACCGATTATTTCGGTCATTTCTGCGTGAAAGCAAGTGAGTTCGGTATAGCGGTATCGCCCGTTAACCGAATTTATCCCGAATTTTACCGAATTTTTCCGATTTTATCGGAGAGAGGGTCGGAGCTAGTTAGGGCATGTCGCTCTAGTCTCATAGCTTAATATGTACTTTGGTACACTGCGGTCATTGCCTCGCCGCCTCGAGCGGACTGGATCCAGCGTGTTGAGGGCGTTGGGTCCATCGCGGTCGCCTCGGGTTCAGAGTCCGTTGGACTAGCACGCCGGGCCTTGTCTTGCACGCTCATGAGGGTGCATAGCGCTGCGTCTACGGAAAAAATAGTCAGCGGCGCATCGCCGCGTAGACGCAGCGCCGCGCTCGCGGATTTCGCCAGTGGAGCGGGGCCGTGTAAATTGAATTGTGCCCTCGCTAATCGATACTATCGATAGTTTGTGTTTGTTATTCAATAACAAATCTTTGTAATCACCCAAGTTTCAAATAATTTTAAAATTTTCCGTAGGTACTCTCACGATTATTTCTCATTATCCGAAAATTTCTTTCTACTCCGACTGGTTCATTTCTTGGTAAGAAAAGATAGTTTTGGTAAATTTCTTGGACTTTTGTTGTTAATAAATATAAATAATAGTAATAAAGATAAATAATATAAATATAAATACATAAATAAAGATAGTTTTGGTAAATTTCTTGGACTTTCGTTGACCTATCGATAGTATTAGTTAATTTCCAACCCAACCCAACCCAACCCAACCCAACCCAACCCTACCCTACCCTACCCTACCCTACCCTACCCTACCCTACCCTACCCTACCCTACCCTACCCTACCCTACCCAACCCAACCCAACCCAACCCAACCCAACCCAACCCAACCCAACCCAACCCAACCCAACCCTACCCTACCCTACCCTACCCTACCCTACCCTACCCAACCCAACCCAACCCAACCCAACCCAACCCAACCCAACCCAACCCAACCCTACCCAACCCTACCCTACCCTACCCTACCCTACCCTACCCTACCCTACCCTACCCTACCCTACCCTACCCTACCCTACCCTACCCTACCCTACCCCACCCCACCCCACCCAACCCAACCCAACCCTCAACTCAAATTTTTTTTTATAAATTAAAAAAATGACCTGTTCTTATTTAAACTAATTTTTTTATCAGATTGGTTCTTTTTATCGACGGGGAATGTTGTGTGTGGGGGGGGGGGGGAGAGAGACAGTCTACCAACGCCGGGCGGGTACAGCTAGTATGAAAATAAAGGTAAATAAAGATGGTTTTGGTAAATTTCTTGGACTTTCGTTGACCTATCGATAGTTTTGGTTTATTTCTTGGTAAATAAAGATAGTTTCGGTAAATTTCTTTCCACGCCGACTCCCTTGCTAATTTGGACTACCGTTGACCTAGTGATAGTTTTGGTTTATCATTCAGTATTAATAAATCTTCGTAATCGTCCAAGTTTCAAAAAATTTTACCTTTTTTCGCATTCAACTGTAACTGTAAAGTAGAATTTGATTATTTTATTATTATTATTATTTATACATTATTATATTAGGTATATATTGTTTTATATTATTATGGCATAATACAGATACATTGTATCATTACTTATATACATTACCTATTATATTATTATTTTTATTATTGCCAACCTATCTATTATTTTATTATTAATTAATAGTTCAATACTTAGTTAATTATTGTGGTTTTCTCTAGCTCGGTGTACTGATATCTATGGTAAGATTTGGTATCTAGCATGGTTGTTTTGGGTCATCCAGATCCGGAATGAGGACAAATATCTTTTTTTTAATAAAAGATTCCAAATAATTTGGAAATTTAATAAGATCATTATTCAGCATCATTATTACGACCCATTAATCAGCGTAAATGCTGTCTTCTTGATTTATTTTTATTTTTCAAGACTTCAGGCTATCATAGTAGGGACTTGAAGAGGGTTTTTCGTTTTTTAGGTTGAGTAAAAATTTTCAGAAAAAAAATAGGTATATTATTCTGTCGACCTATCGATAACACGGAACTATCGATAGCACCGATCGATTAATACTATCGATATTAAGCCAGCACTATTCCGTAATAATAATTCCACGAAATCTCGGATTCGATGAATATAACCGACAATAATTATTTTTTGCAAAATACTCATTTCATTTTCTTACCGTCCCGTTTCGCTCGTTCCGATTCGCGTCCGTCCGATTTTTCGTGCCGGTTGAGGGAACAACAATTTTTAAATGGTTCTGTGTTGTGTCGCTGTGTTGTGTTGCGTGGTGGATTCGCTTTGGACTGCTAGTGTCTGCCGCCCTGGTAACGCCACAAGTCAAGATTCCATCGGTTCGATGAAAGTAAGTGTCGAAAATCTTTCATCCTATGCTCGTTCTGGCGCATTCCTATGCTCGTGGCTGTCGTTTTCATAATCAACTTGGAAATTCAGATTTTTTTATGATTGAGATTTTCATCTTACATTTTTATGAACTCGTCCTCGCTGTAGTCTACAGCTAATCCAGTGTAGTAAGCAATGTTTTTTTCTCTCGATTTTATTCAAAATTTGACGTCTAACCGCAATGCTTCTTCTTGTTTGTTGCAGGTGTGATCAAGTGCCGTGTTTATTCTCAAGGGAGTGCAATTCCAAACATTTGATCAATGTTAGTAGGTGATTACGTTAGGTTTGAAAATTTCGGAACATTTGATCAATATTAGTAGGTGATTACGTTAGGTTTGAAAATTTCGGTTTGGTGTTCATCTGATCAAACTTCGAAGTTCAAAAAGTTTCAATTCCTGACTGGAGCCTTTGACAATTGAGTCGGTAGGTATTTCTTTGCTTTAAATTTTCACCATAGAAAGCAATTCGACACAAAAGCTTTGAGTAAAACCTAGTTGTTAGAAAAATTCAAAAATCCCTTAAATTCGTAAATTGAACTGTTCTCTGGATTTTTTCTCCTAAAATCAAGTTTTATTTTGACAAAAAAAGTGCCGTGCTGTGGAAACATTCTGTGGTTCGAGAAGTTCACACCTCGGAGTATGCAGCCGGAGGACATCGGCCAACGAGGAGCGACGCGGCCAAACGTAAGTTACCATTAAATGATAAATTTTATCATTTTTGATAAATTTATGGTTTATATCACACTATTTCTATTATTTCTGCTTCCCTGAAGCAAATGGAGCTTCAACGGATTTTCCATTTTTTTGTTACAGGTATGTCCGAACTTGTCTGCGTTTGGTCCAAAGGTAAGAGTTTTTCATTTGAAATCGAAGAGATGCATGGCTTACGAACGAAAAATTGGTAAATAGGTAGGTATTGTAGTGAAGGATCCCCACATTTTGGCACTTTATCGACCCGTTACATTCCCATAAACTAGAATTTCGCGTTCTTTATTATCTCGTGTCCTGTCCAGTTTTTCTTGACATTTCTGAAGTGTTTCTCGAAAAGTCTTCGCGATTTATTGTGACTCGGGTTTCTCCTGATGTTCGAGCGTTCAATTAAGTCGTGGGAATAGGTAAGTACGATTAATTAAAAAAAAAAGCCAATTATTAGATACAAAAATTACCTTGAATAATTTTTTGTGCTTTGAATGTCCACTGTTCGTAATCATGTTACGGCCATCGATCAGAAATTAGGCTGTAACTCGATCGGGAATTCACTATTTGTTTTCACACAATGTCATTGCAGTGATGGACAATACTACAACTTTCCGTAACATCTTCGGGCTGAGGATTCATATAATTTCGACCGAACTTCAGGTAAGTTTGATTGGTCGTCAGTTTATTAAAATCCTCATAATATATTACTATGAGTATAAGTACCTATGAGTATTTATACTCATAAGTACCTCAATTTTTGATTTTTGTAAAATAATATTTATTTAAATGAATGATAAAAAATATTTATTTTTTAAAAAGTATTAATTAATATTTATTAAAATAAATAATAAAAAGTATTTATTTTAAACAATATTAGTTATAATAATATTCATACTTGTATTGCAGGATTATGCGATAATGATGTGATAAGGAAAATTCAAAGCAAGGTGCTCCTTTTTGGGATTCTCCAATGCTTCCGACAACTTCAAGTCATATTTCACACTGTCTGGCGCCGGAGGGTGAAAATCTTGATTCTGTCACCGCCTATCGGTGACCACTGGACGTCCAATTCGAGAAGGTAAAACTATAAGGCAGTTTCAAGTTGGAAGGGCTATTTTATTTTTTTCCGGTCACAAAAATGAACCGATTTGAGCGTTCTTGGTCTTAAAATCTTTCTTTTACCTTGCAGAATATGTAGATATTTTTTATGTTCCGAAAAACTAGCGTTTTTTTATTTTGGGCGAATTTTGAAATTTGAATAGTGAATTTTTTGATATTTTTGACCTAAACACCCTTAAAAGCAGTCAAAATATGATCAAATTGTGTCATAATTTTACGTTCCAAAATATGGAAGTATTGTGTGTTATCTACGCACCACTGGTTTTATATAGCAATTTTAAATGTTCATCTTTTAAAAATTCAATGGTTTTACCCAAATTTCATACGAGCCAAGGCATTCGAAAGTTCAGTTATTCCACTTTTCATGGCTAGCTTGGAATGTTATTAATGTGAGTTATGGACAAGGTTAATCCGCAATGACTTTCCATAGCATTATAGTAGGCAACCTACTGCTTGTGGCATTGAAATATTGTTAAGTGTCACGCATAATATCGGTATTAGTATGAAGAAATGTTTAAAAAATTTCAATTTAGAGAGTGAGAGTTTTGAGAGTGTTTGAATTGAGAGTGAAGGGAGTGAGATGTGGTTATTATAATCCCCAAGTTATATTGAATTGAATAAATTGTCCACCCACATCTATGCACCGCTAATTTAATGATTTAAAGATACATAATATGCTATTAGGGCTTGTATTATAATTCTCCTGTCGGACACCAATTCTGGATGTGCATTTCAGAAAATTCCCTATAAATAATGCAGGGCGATCAGGTCGCAGGGAGGGTGAGTAGGTCAGGCCTAGCCGTGAACTTGACCCTTCCGCCACTGGGTCAGTCGGCAGGAGATATTTCCTGGTAGGGGTGAGTTCTGGCATCTTTTGAGTCTCTTGCTCAAATCATCCCCCTCGGTCCCGTGACGTAACGAGGGTGGCCGGCTGATGTGCCGAGTTGGGCTCAGTCAGCCGACCGACGACGACAGCATGATCCTTCAAGACGACCGCACGGCGATCCTGGCCATAGCCATGGTTGGCGCTCTGGCGCAAATGTCTCACCAGCTGAAATTGCGTAAGTTTTGACTCTTTGGTGAAATTTTAGTTTTACCAATTTTTCTCCCCCTATTTTTAGTGTACATATCTGCATGCCAAAATATAAAACAGACCATCTGGCCCTTTGAGTTGAACTCGATTTTACGATTGCTATGGAACCCTTGAAGAGTCCGATGTAGGCGAAAGCGCTCAATAAAAATACCGAGGCGACGATTTTTGTGTCTGATGTGTCATTCCAACCGTGGGAATTATTCAATTTCAAATTATAAAGCAACCTTATAAATAAATAAATGCTAAGTGCTGAAATTGTCCAAAAAACGTTCTTAGCCGATATAAATTTTTGGTTTGGTGTGTGCTACGATGCATTTGCACCAGTAATACGGTAGTATTGCATCATTGGTCGATCGTGAGGGTTGATTGAGAAGTTGAGGGGGACTGTGATAAACCATCTTACTCATTAGATTTTATTCCCCAGGCGCTTTCGCCCTGTAGTGTTCCTTCAAGGGACTGCAACATTTTCCCATATACCTACCTAGGCTTAATTGTCAACCGATTTTTCTTAAATTCGCCCAGATTGGGGAGGGGGGAGATCGTCGATTTTGTCAAAAAACATCTAATAAAAATAGTGCTTCGAACATTTGTTTTTTTTTTGTTTTTGAGAATTATAAAAATTTGATATTTATTTTTATTTGAACGACCCCTCTCCGAGGAAATATTGAAAGATTAATAAATATACAAATGTACGAGCCTACTATTAAAAATGTCATGAATGTAGATAGGAAACCTCATCTGAAAGAGCTACAAATTAACATTAAATCGTTCAACAGATCCTGATCGCGTTGACCTTGACCAAGCTGGTCATTTGGGATTAAAATTTTTAATGACGGCTAGTCAATTGCTCGCGAATGATAATTTGGGACTATCAACTGGCTAACTAACTCGACAAAACCGAACCCGGTATGATTACTTGAATTTTAACGAGTGCATAATAATATCAAGGTGTATTTATTCTGCGTTTATAGAATCAGTTCATTATCGCACGAGGAAACTGCTTTGTAAAATTGACTGCCGGCATAGATTAATTCTGAAGTATTTTTAAGGAAAATCCGCCAAAAAAAGTCGGTTCGCCAAGTTCCAGCCAATTATCGCGAGATTTATTAACACTGATACAAAAGTTACTGATACTGAGTTATAGGTCCATGGAAGATACAACGAATCGTCGCAGTCAATGATTTTTTGAAGCTAATGGGCAAAGTACTGTTAAAAATCATGGCCAAACCGCTAGTCCGATTTTGGAGTTTAAATTTTTTAAAAAAATTTTACACCATGCACCATTATGGTGCTACCGTATCATTTTGTTACCAAGTAAAACAATCCTTAATCCCTTAATCATTGATCTGAGCGCTTTCGGCTGCATGGCCGTCCTGAGTTACCATTCCTTTCGCAGCGTCCGCGCAAAAATTTGATGAGCCTTCATTCCTCAGGCGCAATTTTCGTCATAATTTGGACGAAAATTGAACGCAATTCCTGTTAGGACGACTGGAACTAGAAAAACATTTCCTCTACATTTCTAAATTTCTTTCTACATTTAATGTACCTACTGAATCGCCAATTTTTGTTTCAGCTAATTACATCACGGCGTGTAACAGGTCAGATCCTCATCTCAACGAATGCGTCGTCAAAAGCGGTAGAGCAGCTATACCGAAATTTCTGAACGGTAAAAATATCTATCGATTCAAAAGTTAAATATCTCCCATTTTATGGTTATGATCGTGAAAATTTCAAAATGGGATTTCTCCAGGTGACACCAAGTACCGAGTTCCGCGTCTCGATCCTCTTGAGATAGCAGAACTCAAAGTTCACCAGGGATCCAAAGCATTGGGACTTACTTTGAGCCTGAAGGATTCGAAACTCACCGGACTGAAGCACGCTTCATTCGAAAAAGCCAGGTGTTCTTTTCGAACTGGATTATCATTCCATTACATATTTAAGTGCCACCAAAAAATCGTAAATTTCTGATTGTTACCCGAAAATAAGTATAAGGGCCCCTCAGTTTTAATGAGCGACGAACTAATCGTGAAATTAGCTTTTGTCAAAATCGAATTTGATCTGCCGAACAATTTTAATGCGATTTTCACAGGACCAATTTGGAAGGCAGACACGTGGAATGGGACTTCTTTCATCCTTACATCACAATTGTGGGCAAATATGACATCCACGGTCAAGTACTTCTGTTACCAGTGCGGGGCAAGGGCACCGCCAACATCACACTGAGTCAGTACCGCTCTATGGCTTTATCCGTATTCATGAATAAATGTTTGATAATTTTTTCATTAGAGGGTAAAAACCTAATATGCATTACCATTAATAGTAGTATATCATTTGGTTATCAGCAGTAGTGTATCAGTTATGGTATATTAAGAGTTTTATCTTTTTTTCTTTGAAAATTTAAAATAATTCAAATTACAATTAGTATAAAATTAAAAAGATATTTTAAAATGTTGAATAGTTTAAAACCTTTTTTTCTGGAAGTTTGAAAATATCCGTCTTACACAAATTTTTATAAAAAAATTGTGTGTAGCCAACTTTCATTGAGTTTTGATTCGAGCACATTTCATTCTGAGACATCAATTGGAGAACAATGACAGCAGCTATGCCTCCAAAACTAAATAACGTTTTTGACGTTCTTGGCTTTGGATAAAAATATTTTATACCTATCAATCTAAAATCTCATCCGATCATGTTGGTGACGAAAATCTCATAATTTTTGAAGTAAAAAATCTTGCTTTCCTATGGAACATGCCAAACCACTCATCTCGTGTCTATCTTGATTCTTATGGCTATAGTCGTTCTTTAACAGTTTGGTATCCAGCCAAGGAACCCATAGATAAGGCAGTTATTCTGCAGACTCCAGATACGGGACTAATTAGAAGGCCATAACCGTTGGATGATAGTCCGGTCTAGTAAAAAACTAGAAACCGGTTAAAAACATGTTACCCTTATGGATGTTTGAAACCTGTTAAAAATCATTAAACGTCGCAAGTCCTGATTTTTCTATACGTCTCATAAAAAAATTATATAAGCCATAATGATTACGATAGGTATTGCAAGATTTTTTTTGTATTTTTCCAAAGCTCATATCTAATTTACAATAGAAGGAGAGTTTTAAGGAGTTGGTAATCAAAACACAAATTGTATCATGAGGCCTTGTATTTATACAATTGTATAATATACAATATATACAATATATAATATACAAGTATATATTATATACTTATTATAATAAGAATAATATTATTATATTATTATTCTTATATTATATAATAATATAATAATTATTATATTATTATTATATTATATAATAATATAATAATTATTATATTATTATTATATTATATTATTATATTATATTATATTATTATATTTTATTATATTATATTATTATATTATATTATATTATTATATTATATTATATTATATTATATTATATTATATTATATTATATTATATTATATTATATTATATTATATTATATTATATTATATTATATTATATTATATTATATTATATTATATTATATTATATTATATTATATTATATTATATTATATTATATTATATTATATAATAGAATAATATAATAATAAAAGGCATACGAATAATAGTTCTACCATCTTCAGCTTGGCATGACAATTTTTTCCATGACGCTATTCCATAGGCCTTCGAGCTCAAAAGCATTAGTCGTAAGTCAAATTTTCCAAAAATCCCATTCACTCCGTGTCGAAGTATGTTGACTGTACACCCTAGTAGGGTACAGGTAAATTTTTCACCATTCTCACAAAATGGTGGTTTTGCAATAATTTTCACTTACCATTTTTACTTGTCCATCAATTCGATTTATTAATCGAATAAATGCATATTATGCATTATGCATTATTCTTCAAACGCTTAGTTTCTTGCAAATGCAGACAATGTATTTTAAAAAACTTAGAGCATTAAATGTTCAAAATGTTCATCAAATTTTGATGGATGAAAATGGTTTTTCTCACACAAGCTAATGACAACGTGATCGACTTTCCTCAGCTAACATGAAGTCGATTTTCAAATTCAATTTCGCCCTGGAGAAGAGGACAGACGGGGAGGAGTACATGAAAGTGACCAACACCAGCTTGGATACGGATATTGGAAAAGCTTATTTCAAATTCAACAACCTTTTCAACGGAGATCGACTTCTAGGTAAATGCATAGCACGCTTGTACAAAAGGTTTAGGTATAAAAATGATAAATTTGTCCATAGAGTGAAATGATTCATTAAACGGAAAAAATCACAATTATCAAATAAATATTTTTCGAATAAATATAATTATATATTTTTACTTCCATATTTACAGAGTAAATGGAAGTATTGTGATCGTCCTAAAATCGAGAATCGGAACGGAGCTTCAGAAAAAACTTTTTCTTATACACATTTACTCAGAATCACTTCCTGAACAAGTGTCTGTGTGTCCGTCTGTCCGTGTGTCCGTCTGTCCGTCTGTCTGTCTGTCCGTCTGTCCGTCTGTGGTCATTTACAAAAATGGCCATAACTCCCTCATTTCTCAACCTTTTTTCAAATTTCTTGAACTGAAATGTTTGTCTCGGCAAGACCTAACACCCTGTTTAATCGGAATTTGGATAACGCACAGTACTTCCGAGATATTTGCATTTTTAGTGTTTTCTATTTTATTTTTTTCCGGCCGCAAAAATGAACCGATTTGAGCGTTCTTGGTCTTAAAATCTTTCTTTTACCTTGCAGAATATGTGGATATTTTTTATATTCCAATAATGTATTGTATTTTTATTTTAGGCGAATTTTAAAATTTTAATAGTGAATTTTTTGATATTTTTGGCCTAAACACCCTTAAAAGCAGTCAAAATATGAACAAATTGTGTCTCAATTTTGCGTATCAAAATATGGAAGTATTGTGTGTTATCTACGCACCACTGGGTTCAATTTTCATTTTAAATTGAAGTTTGTTTATGAGTTTTAGCTCGATTTTCATTTCAAATTGAAGTTTGATTATGAGTTTCAGTTCAATTTTCATTTCAAAATGAAGTTTGATTATGAGTTTTAGTTCGATTTTCATTTCAAATTGAAGTTTGATTATGAGTTTCAGTTCAATTTTCATTTCAAATTGAAGTTTGATTATGAGTTTTAGTTCGATTTTCATTTCAAATCGAAGTTTGTTCATGAGTTTTAGCTCGATTTTCATTTCAAATTGACGTTTGATTATAAGTTTTAGTTCGATTTTCATTTCAAATCGAAGTTTGTTCATGAGTTTTAGCTCGATTTTCATTTCAAATTGACGTTTGATTATGAGTTTTAGTTCGATTTTATTTCAAATTGAAGTTTGATTATGAGTTTCAGTTCGATTTTCATTTCAAATTGAAGTTTGATTATGAGTTTTAGTTCAATTTTCATTTCAAATTGAAGTTTGTTTATGAGTTTTAGTTCGATTTTCATTTCAAATTGACGTTTGATTATGAGTTTCAGTTCGATTTTCATTTCAAATTGAAGTTTTAGTTCGATTTTATTTCAAATTGAAGTTTGATTCTGAGTTTCAGTTCGATTTTCATTTCAAATTGAAGTTTGATTATGAGTTTTAGTTCAATTTTCATTTCAAATTGAAGTTTGTTTATGAGTTTTAGCTCGATTTTCATTTCAAATTGACGTTTGATTATGAGTTTCGGTTCAATTTTCATTTCAAATTGAAGTTTGATTATGAGTTTCTGTTCAATTTTCGTTTCAAATTGAAGTTTGATTATGAGTTTCAGTTCGATTTTCATTTCAAATTGAAGTTTGATTATGAGTTTTAGTTCGATTTTATTTCAAATTGAAGTTTGATTCTGAGTTTCAGTTCGATTTTCATTTCAAATTGAAGTTTGATTATGAGTTTCAGTTCGTTTTTCACTTCAAATTGAAGTTTGATTATGAGTTTCAGTTCAATTTTCACTTCAAATTGACGTTTGATTATGAGTTTCAGTTCGATTTTCGTTTCAAATTGGAGTTTGATTATGAGTTTCAGTTCGATTTTCATTTCAAATTGAAGTTTAATTATGAGTTTCAGTTCAATTTTCACTTCAAATTGAAGTTTGATTATGAGTTTCAGTTCGATTTTCATTTCAAATTGAAGTTTGATTATGAGTTTTAGTTCGATTTTATTTCAAATTGAAGTTTGATTCTGAGTTTCAGTTCGATTTTCATTTCAAATTGAAGTTTGATTATGAGTTTCAGTTCGTTTTTCACTTCAAATTGAAGTTTGATTATGAGTTTCAGTTCAATTTTCACTTCAAATTGACGTTTGATTATGAGTTTTAGTTCGATTTTCGTTTCAAATTGAAGTTTGATTATGAGTTTCAGTTCAATTTTCACTTCAAATTGATGTTTGATTATGAGTTTCAGTTCAATTTTCACTTCAAATTGAAGTTTGATTATGAGTTTCAGTTCGTTTTTCACTTCAAATTGAAGTTTGATTATGAGTTTCAGTTCGATTTTCATTTCAAATTGAAGTTTGATTATGAGTTTCAGTTCGTTTTTCACTTCAAATTGAAGTTTGATTATGAGTTTCAGTTCAATTTTCACTTCAAATTGAAGTTTGATTATGAGTTTCAGTTCAATTTTCACTTCAAATTGACGTTTGATTATGAGTTTCAGTTCGATTTTCGTTTCAAATTGAAGTTTGATTATGAGTTTCAGTTCGATTTTCATTTCAAATTGAAGTTTGATTATGAGTTTCAGTTCGTTTTTCACTTCAAATTGAAGTTTGATTATGAGTTTCAGTTCAATTTTCACTTCAAATTGAAGTTTGATTATGAGTTTCAGTTCGATTTTCACTTCAAATTGACGTTTGATTATGAGTTTCAGTTCGATTTTCGTTTCAAATTGAAGTTTGATTATGAGTTTCAGTTCGTTTTTCAGTTCAAATTGAAGTTTGATTATGAGTTTCAGTTCAATTTTCTCTTCAAATTGACGTTTGATTATGAGTTTCAGTTCGATTTTCATTTCAAATTGAAGTTTGATTATGAGTTTCAGTTCGTTTTTCACTTCAAATTGAAGTTTGATTATGAGTTTCAGTTCAATTTTCACTTCAAATTGAAGTTTGATTATGAGTTTCAGTTCAATTTTCACTTCAAATTGACGTTTGATTATGAGTTTCAGTTCGATTTTCGTTTCAAATTGAAGTTTGATTATGAGTTTCAGTTCGTTTTTCAGTTCAAATTGAAGTTTGATTATGAGTTTCAGTTCAATTTTCTCTTCAAATTGACGTTTGATTATGAGTAGGGATCGGATCCGTATGTGTTCACATATTTTTTTCCAGACAATGTACTGATGTTTTTCAAGTAGGCGTGTTCATATTGACATTTTCTGAACCGTTTAAGCCCACTTTCATTTCACATATTTTGACATATTCCACTATAAATCCATATTTTTCAAATATTTGGTCCACAAAAACACATATTTGCTAATTTTGGGTAGTTTTCCCGAGGTTCACAACTAAAATAAATGAAATTTTAAAACAAATTTAGCAAATTTTGCTAATTTTTTTTTTTTTTTTTTTAATTGGACAACTCTTTTTATGCGTTTTGCTTCAGACGGCGTACGGGAAAAAATTATTGCAGATTTTTATCTAGACACTCTGAAACGTAAAGGAAAAATTTTCAGGGCGATGAAAAAAAACCCGGCCGATTACATAGGTACATTATTTCTGGAAATAATTTAACAAAATCTTGATTTTCATTTGGGTTTAAACATTTTTTTGAAAATATTTAAACCGTTTTACATATTTTCCACATATGTTTTGAAAATATTTGCACCTTTTTATATATTTTCCACATATTTTTTGCAAATATTTCAACCTTTTTACATATTTTCCACATATTTTATGAAAATTAATACATATATATGTCACATATTTGGCATTTTTAAATACATAAAAATCCGATCCCTAATTATGAGTTTCAGTTCGATTTTCATTTCAAATTGAAGTTTGATTATGAGTTTCAGTTCAATTTTCACTTCAAATTGACGTTTGATTATGAGTTACAGTTCGATTTTCGTTTCAAATTGAAGTTTGATTATGAGTTTCAGTTCGTTTTTCACTTCAAATTGAAGTTTGATTATGAGTTTCAGTTCAATTTTCACTTCAAATTGAAGTTTGATTATGAGTTTCAGTTCGTTTTTCACTTCAAATTGAAGTTTGATTATGAGTTTCAGTTCAATTTTCACTTCAAATTGACGTTTGATTATGAGTTTTAGTTCGATTTTCGTTTCAAATTGAAGTTTGATTATGAGTTTCAGTTCAATTTTCACTTCAAATTGATGTTTGATTATGAGTTTCAGTTCAATTTTCACTTCAAATTGACGTTTGATTATGAGTTTCAGTTCGTTTTTCACTTCAAATTGAAGTTTGATTATGAGTTTCAGTTCAATTTTCACTTCAAATTGACGTTTGATTATGAGTTTCAGTTCGATTTTCACTTCAAATTGAAGTTTGATTATGAGTTTTAGTTCGATTTTCATTTCAAATTGACGTTTGATTATGAGTTTCAGTTCGATTTTCACTTCAAATTGAAGTTTGATTATGAGTTTTAGTTCGATTTTCATTTCAAATTGACGTTTGATTATGAGTTTCAGTTCGAGTTCAAGTTTGATTTTCATTTCAAATTGAAGTTTGATTATGAGTTTCAGTTCGATTTTCATTTCAAATTGAAGTTCGATTATGAGTTTCAGTTCGAGTTCAAGTTTGATTTTCATTTCAAATTGAAGTTTGATTATATTTGGTTATCATTAAACGGAAAAAATCACAATTATCAAATAAATATTTTTCGAATAAATGTAATTATATATTTTTCTATTTGATCGCGCATTGTCCTCTGAAAAAAACCAATTTGAGTGCTCGAAGATTTAATAAAATTTTGAACTAATCATGCAATATGAGTTTTCCAAAAATCGTATTTCTACATTCCATGTTTACGTAGAACTTGAGTCAAGTAGGTATTGTGATCGTCCTAAAATTGAAAATCGGATGAGAGGTATGGCAAAAAAATCTCTTATTTATAAGTTGGTTATAACCAATTTTACTCCGAGTATTTTTACTTCCATATTTACAGAGTAAATGGAAGTATTGTGATCGTCCGAAAATCGAGAATCGGAACGGAGCTTCAGAAAAAACTTTTTCTTATACGCATTTACTCAGAATCACTTCCTGAACAAGTGTCTGTGTGTCCGTCTGTCCGTGTGTCCGTCTGTCCGTCTGTGGTCATTTACAAAAATGGCCATAACTCCCTCATTTCTCAACCTTTTTTCAAATTTCTTGAACTGAAATGTTTGTCTCGTCAAGACCTGACACCCTGTTCAATTGAAATTTCGATAACGCACAGTACTTCCGATATATTTGCATATTTAGTGTTTTCTATTTTATTTTTTTCCGGCCACAAAAATGAACCGATTTGAGCGTTCTTGGTCTTAAAATCTTTGTTTTACCTTGCAGAATATGTGGATATTTTTTATATTCCAATAATGTATTGTATTTTTATTTTGGGCGAATTTTAAAATTTTAATAGTGAATTTTTTGATATTTTTGGCCTAAACACCCTTAAAAGCAGTCAAAATATGAACAAATTGTGTCTCAATTTTGCGTTTCAAAATATGGAAGTATTGTGTGTTATCTGCGCACCACTGGTTTCAAATACGAATTCATGGGCCAGGCGCTGAAGTGAGTGAGCGATAGGTGCAAATTTTTTGAAGCTATTCGCCCGTGCTGTGTTTGTGTCGAATTGTAATAATTGTAGAAATCGTTCGGCAGGTGAAACGGTCAATCGTTTCGTCAACGAAAATTGGCGTGAGGTGATTCAAGAATTAGGCGCACCCGTGATCGATTCGGTGTCCCAAGTTTTCGAGATCATCTTGTCGAGGATTTGCGAATTGGTGCCATACAGAATCGTCTATCCCGAGTGATGCGTCAACAAATCAGTACAATACGTCTGGAGCGAATAAAATCTCAAGTTTTGAGTAAGCAAGCTTTTTTCAAGCTTTTTTAGGATAGATTTCTGTTGCACTATGAAGATTTTTTGCTCAATTTCATGGAGTTCCAAGGTGGAATTGATCTGATGATCAGGAAAATAACGCAGCTTAATAATGCTGTTACATAAATTTGTTTTTGAATTGTTTAGGCGTACCTGCATCAGTTGATGAGACACAGCACTTCAAACCAACTGACTGCTAGAATAATTTGTACATATTAGTGAATATTGTCCTTGAAAATTCACTCAAGCCGTCAAAATTGATGCTTGAATTTGATATTGTACCTGAGGGTAGACAACTTCTATTTATCGATTCGTTATTACTTCTACTTCTTTCTACTTCGTCTTCTTCTTCTTCTTCTTATTTCTTCTACTTCTTTCATTATGAAAGATCACAATATATAATTGACCATTGTGGCGGCGAACCTCAGCATCCCGAAAAATGGGAGTGATATATTCGAGGATACTTGATATTATTGTCGATTCTTCATGCTGAATTCGAGGATGATGGAGAGTGAACAATGCGGACTCTTTTTCAATTGTGTTTTCCGTAGCGCTTTCGCCAGTTCTGCGAGCCTCTTCAGGGGAAGTTCGTTTAAAATACAAAAATGGTAACAAAAATTCAAAACTCAGCAGCAAGGTGTGAAATTGCAAAATAATTACTGCTTGAGAGAGAGTCGTGCTTCCTTCATCTTGATTTGTCGTTACCGAAGCCAATTTGCTGAGATAATCAGGACCTTTAGGGTTTTGAAGAAGACCTTTATTTTTTTTTCAAAAGAACTTAAAAAAACCTGATTATTTTTTATACATTGCTTACAATGTCTGAGTGAGTAAAGTTTTATACGAAATTCCTTTCTTTTGTTGATATTCCCTCATTATCACGTTAGTAAGCTGAATGCAGAAATAATTTACTTCGTGATATCCAACGTGTGATTGGTTTTGGTAAATAATGAACGCTTTGGTCAACTTCCAATAAACCTATTTCTAAAACTGGGACTCCTATTAAGACGATCAAGTTCCAGGTTTCTTGATATCCATACTGATCTTTCTAGTGTAATGTTCGTAGACCTACATTATTTTATTTGGATGACATCGCATGCTGGCTTAACTGCGTTAACGAGCCAAGAACAGAATGCTTGAGGCAACGGGCACGCCATGGCCGGAGAAAAATTGTAACATGACTCCAGTCAAGATCAAGGTCGGCAGAATTACTGCGAGTAGTTACTCGATGATTTATGCAGCTATAAATATATTTATCTGCATTTAAAGCAACGGAAGAAGAGCTGGGAACTAAATAATCAAGGCTAATCTACGGGAGGAAAAAAATCTATTTCATCCCCATGGAGACAAGATAAGTTGATTGGGAATATCGGTTTAGAGGGGAGGGGGGTCATCAATTCAGTTAATTAATCAAATGTGCATTATTCTCCGAATTAAATTTTCAAATTAACTGAATTGATGAACCCGCCCTTGAGCAAACTTCCATCAAGTTGTACCTACATTCGCCCAAAATCGTTTTCAAATAATCCGGTGCGCTTTCGCTATTCATGGCGTTTTCATTCGCGCTGAAGCTGTGGAAAATGATAAACCCCCTGGATGATCTCGGCAGTTTTTATAATTTATCAACTTTTCCGATATCCCATCGGAATTCGAATTACACGCAGTACTTCCGATATACCTGCATTTTTAAAGATTTCTATTCTATTTTTTCCCGCCTAAAAAAATGAACCGATTTGAGCGTGGTCAAAATCTTTTGATGGTGGTCTCAAAATCTTTGATTTACCTTGCAAAATACGTGAATATTTTTTATAATCCGATAACTTGACGTATTTTGATTTTAGGCGAGTTTTACCATTTGCATTGTGAGTTTTTTGATATTTTTGACCTAAACAGTCTCAAAATTAGTCAAAATATAATCAAATCCTGTCCAATTTTTACGGATCAAAATTTGGAAGTAATGTGTGTTATCTACATAATAGGTTTTAATTTACTATAAAATCCTGTTGAATGGAGAGTAAAAAGCATGCGTATGAACTAGACCGTGAATGCCTCTCTCTATCATTCCCCAGACCTGTGCCTAAATTATATTCTAGGCGTCTCTATCGGGAAGTTAATCTGCGTTGCTAGATTCTGAGGAAGTGTGAAATACCGGAATCAGCGGCAGGATTTATCAGCGATATTCAGTATCCGCAGAATAACTGATGATTTCGCAATCTTCTCGTTTAATGGTTGCTATCCAAGTAATGTGGAATAATGGCCGTCAGCTTTTCAGAGGCAATTGCATGCATATTTCATGAAATGTGAATTAATCAACTTAGCAATCAGGTGTGTTCTGTCAGACGCAACCAGTAAAAAATAAAAACGCAAAGGTGGTTTTACGTATCCTGTTTCGTTCTTGGGGTAAGTCCATTTAAAACAATATTGACCTAAGTACCATTTAATTAATGATTTGCGGTGCCCGATTGCCAAATCATTCACTGGATACAAGTAGGCAACGCCCGTAGGTTCATCTTTTGAACTTTTAATTACAGTTCTTAATAATTAATCATTATTATAATAATTATTATTATAATTAATTATTATAATAATTATAGTTATTATTAGAATTAATAATAATAATAATAATTATTATTATTTTTATAATAACTATACTAAGAGCCGGTTTATCAGGACAAATCTAATCTTGCATTAACTAATTACCAAGACATTTTCAGTATGACAGTCAATGAAAAATATGTTCTTGGTGAAACGTAGCGCAAGCGTCCTTGGATAAATCGAGCTTTAAAAGAACTATAATAATCAATAATTATATAATGATTGATAATTATATAATGATTAATAATTATATAATGATTAATAATTATATAATGATTAATAATTATATGATAATTAATAATTATTATAATTGAAGAGGAAATTCGCCTTAATGACCGGTTAATCAATTGCCATAAATCTAGTTTCAAAGTACCTGCAACTACTGTTGACAACGTTGACAACACTTACATGGACATGCATACGAAAAATGACAGGTGAAAATTGATCTACTATAAAAGTAGCTTCAAGTTCATAGATAACCCGGCCCTCAACTTCAATCTCCTAAACGATAGAAACCAAAATTTTTTTTGGTTCCCTGAAAATTTATTTTGATTTCTGGCAATTTTGTGTTTGTACTGAAAAAAAGATCCTCGCGTTAAAACCGATCCTTTTCTAAGAACAGGGATTTCATTTCTGGAATAATTGGCTGCTCGATCTCAAAAACAACGGTATTTTAATCGGAATTTCGAAGACAGTCCGCCAGAAATTTCTTTCCCCCTGAAAAAAATTTAGCGATGGACCGAGCGGAATTCAGCTCAGCGGGATTCCAAGATGGGGAGCGTTGTCAAGATCGCCCAAGGTCAACAGTGAACCTGAGACTGAGACCTGCAGGACGGCCCGTTCCTGGGCATTCAAGCTTCTGCCAGGGGCTGCGACACATCAATTTCCACCATGCATCGGTACTTGTCTTCAGCCGCTGGCCTTCTGGTTCTCACCCTCGTGCAAGTGGCTCATCAGGCTCAGCAGCCCCTAAAACTACGTGAGTGCTTATTTTCCTTGACATAATCACTACCATGGTAAACATTAAATGTTTATTAGATAAACATAATTAAAAATTTAGAAAATTTTCCTCAGGCAGTGTAAATGAGTTGAATAAACCAATTATGCATCGGTCATGAGTCTTAAATAACTTCTACTACTATGTTAGAGTAGTTTCCTTCTAAGTTGTTTTTAACGATTAGTTATTCAATAGTTTGTTGTTATTAAATATAGTTTTCAATAATTTTATTACTATTATCGAATTTTTATATAGCGCAGATATATAATATAATATATATTATTAATATAATTATATATATAATATATAAATTATAATAATATATTATTAATACCTATATTTATTATATGGAATATGATTTGTTATTTTGTGTATTATTTATTATTGCGATTATTAATAGCATATATGAATAAGCAATAATTTTTTCACAGCGTTTAGAAGTCGATTTGTGACTTTTCCGAAGCCAAATTGAGAACTTACCAGATCAAATTGAGAATTCTCCAAACTGAATTGACTTGTAGCAATATAGCATGCTCAAGTCAATTTGAGAATTTTTCAAACGAAATTCCTTCAAATCCAAAGAAATTGAGAATTTTAAATCAATTTTACGTCAATTTTAAGTCAATGCAGCTTGGAGAATTCTCAATTTGGATTGGAAAAATTCTCGTTTTGGTTTGGAAAATTCTCAATTTGACTTGAGCATGCTATATTGTATATTTTTATTCACATCCTCAACTGAGCATTTTCAATAATATCAACTGAATCAGACATCAAAGATAGTTTCAGGCGTGAAAAAATTGCATCAGATAACTGACAAAATTAGGGCTGATTTTGAAGAAATTAATAGAGAAATGACATCTTTTCGGAATTTGGACTCGGACAATGCCGACATTTATGTTGTCCAGCTCACAGGCTGATCATGTGACCACCGTTTACGAGAATTTCCGCATTGCTAGAAACAAAGGCAACTAGGTACATACCTGATACAAAGGATTCTTGGCAGAAATTTCGCCAAGAAACATCACAAAAGATAAGTCGACAAATCGTGAAATCTACCATTAGGTATTAAGTATTTGACTTCTTTGTCTTGACTACAAACTGAAATTTTGAAAATGAATTCTAGCTGCCCATATTCCAAAAATGTATAGGACCAATTTAAGATCCTAAAAAGGATCCTTTATTGAATCAAACTCAATGCGCGATAATTTCAGGGTTAATCAAAAATTGGAACGAACCCTCGATTCAAAAATTAGATGACTCTAGGAAAATATAAGTATAGTAGTGTAACAATCGGAAAAAGGAGCGCGTCAGATTGGAAAAAAAATTAACGCCATATAGTTAAATCTTCACATCTCTAAAATAGTCTATAACGGCCTCTATAATAGTCAAATCCGGTAACACCTTTTTTACATTATTTGAAGAAATAATGAAGGTACTTTTGTTAAATTTTTAAATAGAACTGTTAATAACCGGTGGATAGATCAAAACACTTCTACATTTTGGTACCTACCTTGCTTTAGTGACACACGGTACCTACTTCCAAATTTTTTCTTAAAATTACAATTACCTACGAATTGTTGTAAGCGAGAGAAATTCTTACAAGCCCCTCAACCATAATAAGGCAAATTCATGCCAAAATCATTCACGTTTGTCTTCGCGATTGAAAAATAAACCACCTGGGCGGAATTTGCAGTTTTTCAAACGCCCATGCAAGGGAGGAACAATGTGCGAAATCGTTCTCAAAAAACCAACGATCGTATTGAATCTCGCTTATCAACCGGTAATTGCCAATTATGATAATTCTATGCAAATTACCGCTTTTTCGCCCTCCTCGATTTTATCCTTCTTTAGCTGGAAGTCCCAAATCCCCATCATCGAACGTACGAGCGGTAGAGACGGCGCAAACAACATTTTTCGCCGTATAATTAGCATCGCCGTCTGATGAGGTAGAACTTTTTGTTTATAGTTACCTATTTTCTACCTCAGTACTGCGCGCGTCCTTCGCACGGTCGTAAACGTTGGCGCGCTACCTTCGTCCACTTTCATCGTATCATCCGGGACCTTCGCTGAATTCATACGATGACAGACAATGAGATAATTGATGGTCCGACCATTTTTGACGACCATCCACAGGCCAATGTCTCTGGATGACATGCTTGTTATTGTATTCAGGTCTCATGCTTCAGGTTTTCAGGTGGAGGTTATCGCTCACTTAAGCCCCTATCACATGTCAGACCGTTCCCCTCCCCATCCCACAAACCGTCTGAACAGACTGACTTTTTGGTAATTTCGACATGAAAATTAATAGGTAATTCTTCTAAAAAACAAGGCTCCGTAGATGAATTTCCTTATTAATTTCCAGACAAGAATATTTTTTATAAAAATCCAGTTTTTTTGGATGAAACGGTGCGTAGATAATACGCGCAATACTTCCATATTTGGATACGTAACTTTTCACACAAATTGATTTGGTAGGTATATTTTGAATACTTTGGAGCCTGTGTCGGTCAAAAAGGTAAAAATCCACAATGGGCCAGTTCGATCAGGCCAGTCCTGGAAGTCAAGGATATAGAATCAAAATATATCAAGTTACCTATATTCTTTATATCCTAGGAAAAAGAGTATATCCTAGGAAAGAATATGTAGTATACTATACTGCATTGTAAAATAAAGATTTTAATGTCCGATTTCACCAAACTTTTTACACTTAAAGCGCTGTTCAACTGTTAATGGTGACATATCCATTTACAAAGTTACTGTAATCAATTTTTCTCCATATTAAGCTAATCATGATGTGAAGGCAATCATCATTAGCTAAATTTATCCAAGGACGCTTGAATTGACTGATTTTCATTCAATGGGAGAACTAACCCCACTCTTTACTGTAACGGATGAACACTATTATCAAATTTATCATGTAATATTGATATAATATAAAATTATCAAATCTTTGCTTACACTTTTAATAAGTCAAATGCACAAATAGATGATATTTGTTCAAAATGTTATGTACCTATCAAAGTATGGAAGTATTTTATGTTATCCGTTGGTTTAATTGTATGTCACGTTTTCGTGAACATGAGCATATGAGCTTATCTGTGCATTGAACCAGCCGAAGTTGCTGCACAACTTCACGCCTGTTCTGCCGCTATCCGAACTCGGAAAGACTAGGTCACTGTCGACGATTTTGCAACAACTTTTACCCCTCTCCTAACGAGTGAGTGTCGCTTTCAAGGTCGGGTACTTTTATTATAAGATTTTTTACCTGTTTTTGAAATTTTACTGTCGCATTTATCAAGTACTTAGTTACTTTATAGGATGGGCGAAATTAGAAATTATTATAGGAATTGATGTTTTTCTCTTATAACTAGGGTTTATTACGTGGCTTTTTATGTGTTCAATACCAAAAGCATTTTCCTCATACTAACCCGTAACGAGCCGGAGGTCATTCATCCTTCGTAAGGTGGGAGAAACAATTAAACGAAAAGCCCCGAAGAACTTGCCGTTCATTTACAGTTTGCATCTGATTTACAACCATTAATCTAAAAAATGAATTATTAATTTTGCGGCCGCATTTTTTTGCATCATGCAATTTTTTTAGCTTTCAAACGAAAACGTGAGGCCTCTTAAATTTTTTGCTCCTGTATGAATAAAGTAATAGGGTTGATGGTTGTTCGAAAAAGAAAAATCGGATCAGAGATTTGAAGGAATCTTCTCCTCTGGTACGGATTTATTAGTATACTTTTCGATTATTTACTCTATTGTCTATCCAGTTGATTATCTGTTTATTATTTTTACTTATTCAACTTTCATTATTTTTTTGTCTTACTTTGATTATTTTACATTGTGTTTTTTTACGTTTTCTTTTTTGCCCAAAATTAAGTCAGAATAATACCAACGCGTTTCAGAATTTCTCTTACCAAAATTTGGAAGTATTGCGTGGTACTTCGGTGGTACTTCTGTGGTAATTCGGCCTACGAATGTCTGAACACTTCCCAATTTTGCAGCGCACTTCTATTGCTACTAATTCAACTCAATGCCGACTAACAGGCGGAATAAGGAAGAGAATGAGTGGCAGGCATTGAGTTAGTCGAAAATCGCTAATGAATTCCCTGCTGAGCCTTTCAAGCTTCATGCAAAGTCAGAAGCCATTCATCAGGTGCCATAAAAGGTTGTTTCAATATCGACTATTTCCTGGATCCTTCAATTTATTGATCTTGGAGTTGTTTTGAATGCACGAGCAGTGTGGGACGTAATTTTTACTTCCATATTTACGAAGTAAATGGAAGTAGTATTGCAATCCTCCTAAAATCAAAAATCGGATCGGAGCTTCAAAAAAAATTACATATAATATATAAAATATTATTTTAATTTACTCTTATCCAGAATCACTTCCTGAACAAGTGTCTGTGTGTCCGTCTGACTGAATCCGTTAGTCCTTGTGTCCGTCTGTGGTCTTCCACAAAAATGGCCATAGCTACCCCAATTCTCAACCTTTTTTCAAACTTCTTGAACTGAAATGTTCGTCTCGACAAGACCTAACGCCCCGTTTGACCGGAATTCGAATTACTCCCAGTACTTCCGAAATATTAGCACTATTAGTGTTTTTATATGGAATTGTTATGTTAACGTGCATGAGGACTGCGTGTTTCGAGTCCGGAGAACAAGTATCATTTGGGGACATTCCATACGATTGGAGCGGAAATTATTGGAAGGAATCAGTAAGAAGGCAGGCGAGGGGCAGGTTTGGTTCGTGTTGCGATACTTCGAGGTGTCGCAATCCTTGGGGGTCGTCACTCTCACGACAGTGAACAGCCGAAGAGCAGTCTTCGTTTTCTTGCGACAGCACCAATATTTATGAATATAGTCCAATATTTATTCGTAATACAGGTACTCGACGAAAACACATTTTGTGACATGGAGAAATCAAAAATTCGTTCATCGAGTTATACCAATAGGTGGACCAATATGTACTTTCACTTAGGCTTGTATTTTAAACATACCTTCTCTATTCTTACAAAATTTGGTAGGCAATGCCTACTAGGCATATACATTTTCAATTAACAATGATATAATATTGAATATTTGATCAAATTTTGTTATAAAATATAACCAGCCAACCTAAACAATTATCAAATAAAAAAATTTTTTGTTACATTATTTTAACCTCTTTCATTATCTAGGTATGCGTGTTGCCTTGAATATTGTATGCACATACCTACTCCTTGAAATTGAAGTTGGTAGCAAAAATTCCACAGGTCTGACGGTAGCAATTTTCGTGTTGCAGCAAGTTACATCAAGCCATGCAGGAGGAATGATCCTAAACTAGAAGAATGTGTAGTCCAGCATGGAATTGCAGCTATACCTAAATTTTTGAATGGTAAGCCCGAATTGATAGATTAAGCTAAGAATTGAAACTACAGGGTAATCGGACACCCAGCGTTATCTTATGGCAGGTGGAGGCCGGAAAATTGATTTATTTAGAGTAGGTTCACCAATTCAGTTTATTCATCGAACATCCATTATTTTCCGAATAAAATTTTGCATGGATACGTTGACACGGAAAATCATGGTCTACATTTCCAAGAAACTGGATATTCGGAGAATATTGGATATTCGATGAATAAACTAATTGATAAATAATTATATAAATAAACTAAATTACTAACTTAATAAACTGAATTGAGAAACTTCCCCTTAAAGTTCCTGAGGAACCATTGAGCCCCCCCCCCCGTCCTTTAAGGAGCGGGAGCGGGAGGGGGGAATGACGTCACTGGTAAGAACTGATGTGTAGAAGCCCCCTTTTCCCCCTACTATAATTGAAATTAATTTTCAATTGTAATTTCTAGGTGACCCCAAGTACAAAGTACCCCGTTTGGAGCCCCTGGACATAACAGAACTCAAAGTGAGACAAGGTACTAAACAAGTCGGACTCAATCTGATACTGAAGGATTGTAAAATCTACGGATTGAAGGCTGCTAAGTTTATAAAAGCGAGGTAAAGATTATTTTTCGGGTCGAAATACATCATCGAATTAATGTCTGTTGAATTTAATAAAATAATGTTTAAATAGATCTTAACATGTACCTAATAATACACCCTTTTCCAGAGTGAACCTTGAAGGAAAACACATCGAATGGGACTTCAAAATACCTCGGATCGAAATCCTCAGCGATTACGAAGTCGACGGCCAAGTGTTGATTCTACCCATTACGGGCAAAGGAAAGGCGAACGTTACACTCAGTGAGTGATTGTTTATGTGGGGTTTTCAAACTATTGAAAAATTCCCATAAAAATATAGTGCATAGAAAAAATAAAGGAAAATAAATTGCGAATAAAAATGCTCGGATAAACAAAAAAAAAAACTTTGTGTGATTTAACGCTAAATTAGCGATCCCTTCAAAACTATTTAACCAACATTTTCGAAATGAGTGCTTTTTCGTACTGAACATCCTGCACGGTTCAAGCACGATTATATTTTTTATGATAATTAGTTGCTGTTTTTAAATAAAATTTTTATGATGAATGATGACGATTTATTCATTATGATTAATACCGTATAATGATGGATTCGACTATTATTATGATTTTATTTTTCTTAGCTAATCTCGAAATCACCTACAAGTACGACTGGACCTTTGACAAGAGAAACTCGAGGAACTACATGACTTTCACAAAGAGTGAACTTGATTTCGATACTGGCAGAACGTACTTCGATCTGCAGAATCTATTCAACGGAGATAAGTTCTTGGGTAAGTTGAAAATAATCCAGGTGAAAAAATCAATCTTTTTTCTTTTCTGATACCTATATTGATGTTTTTCTTATTTTGAGAAAGTGTGAAAAAAACATGTTCGAAGTCTTACTAGCCTTTTGCATTAAAAAACCAATCTGTCAGACGAGCGGCTCAGCATCCAGCCGCCGACTGTCTAGTCCGCGAAGCAATCCTTTTGTGCGGCATTCAGCAAGCGGGCGGGCCGGTTTAGCGGCCCTCGGCCAATCAGAAACGCGATCGCCACGGCCGGACCCGCCTACTGACGGCGAGCCGCCGGCCGAGGCGGATTCAATTGTCGAATGTTTCGGGCCTGCCCCATCGCATGCGGGTTGAGCCGTTCGTCTGATACGGGCCTTCAGGCGACCCTCCAGACTGAAAATTTAATTGTGTCCAGATATCGCTTATATGAATTTCACTGTTTTAATTTGGAAAAATTCCTCAATTTTTCCATTTAAAGTTTTCAATTTCTAACGATTCGACAATTGCAGGCTCAAACATGAACCGTTTCCTCAACGAAAATTGGAAAGAAGTGACCAAAGAATTGGGACCTGCAGTTGGGCAAGCTTTCAGCGATGTGTTCCGACTTCTCCTCACCCGAATCGCCTCTCAAGTACCATACGAGGAAATTTATTTACCGTAGGGAAAATCAGTGGAGTTCGCTTTAAGAAATCGTACTGTTTTAAACCAAAAAGTATGACAGGTAATTTTGACGAATCGTCTGGTCGAAAAAGAAGTTCTAGGCAATGAAAATGTCCCCGTTCGAAAGCCTGATGGTAAGAAAACGAATTTTTAGCCCAATTATGAAAACCGGGCGAAACATTTCGGGACAACGTGCAAAAACTATTTTAAATGACGAAATTTCATCATTTTCTATACTCAGATTCAATCAGTCTGAATTGAAACGTACTTATAGGTACGTTTATCCGACGTTCTATCAGTGATCAACTTTATATCAAAAACTGAAAACTTTCTTAAGACAATATCGCGAATTTGTTAGTACGTTATGTTATGAGCCTTTTTCTTCTGAAGACTTTGAAAACGGAACTGTGATTTTTATTTGACAATTGGTGTGAAATTATGTGAAAGTTAGACTAGAAAATTTGAATCATGTTTCTAAATTTTGTAGCGCGTAAACAAAATTTCGTGTTCGATCTTCTGCCTATCAGGCCAATTTTGACATGAAGTAGATTGGCAGGAAATGGTAAACTTCATCAATCTTGCAGTCGACCGGGATTGAAATAAAGAGTTAACCGATAGCGGCTTCTCAGTAGGTAATCTGTTTTACTCATTTATTACAACCAAACTGACGATGAAATTCTTCCGAAAGAACTCAAAAGGTAAATAGGTTCACAATTTTCAGGCATCTTCCTGGACTCAGTTGCAATTTTCAGCTGATTAGATTAGATGTTGACCCACTAGAGCTGGCCAGGCAGGATCTGGAATGCAAAAATTAGGATGCAAACTATAGCTATTTGAAAACCACGTTTGTTTCACACAACCCACTACAGGCGAAAATCTGCAGTAAAACACTTGTATCTGTTATAGAAATTCCTAGAAATGACAAATTTTACGTAAAACTAGAACCATGAGTACCTAGTACATTATTTTTTTAATTACCAAAACTTACGATAGAGCAAAATGAATACGTAAAATTTCGAAGTCAGTTTTCCCAACAAAACAAATCAAGACCACATACTACCTTTAAATGCGAACATTATTAAAATTTTATAATGTTTTATAATAATTGAGTATTTAATACTCACTTGTCGTGCGAGACATGAACCGTGCCACCCATCCAGTGCCACCATTGTGGATGCTCGTAACGTATTGAACAGCTATCTGCCCTGTGGTACTGCTGTATTTGGCCGGGTTGTCCTTGCGTCAAAATTATACGGGTCAATATCGTCAAAGAAAAGGTCGACAATGTTAAAATAACTTTGGCCGATTTTTGGTACTTACTCCACCGCAGAAGGTCCTCTGTATGATCTCGTCCCCGTCCGAGGTAACGTCGATTATTCGCACAAAATCGGTCGAGCATGTGTTTTTCGGTCCAATGTCAAACACTGAAACAAATTTAAAATTTTTTTCGGATTTTTTGGAACCGTAAAAAAATGAAAAAAATTGATAAAATATTTTTAAAAATTAATTAATTATAAAATATTAGTTCAAGTAAAAAGCTGTGCTCACCGGTGAACTCGAGATCCACGATGCCCCCTACTGGAACGGCTATGTCCCATCTGCAGCTCGTGTAGTTCCGAACATTCATAGGGTACAAGGTACTGGTAAAAATGCCTCCATAGTTGAAAATATACCCTCCACACCCAGGACCTGAGATCGGGTTAAAATTCGACAATTGCAGCATTTACAAGTCAAATCGAGAATTTTCGATTTGAGAATTTTAAATCAATTTGAAAATTTCTATATCCAATCGAGGATTTTCCAAACAAAGTTGGTTTGAAAAATTCTTAATTTGACTTGGAAATTCTATGTAAACTCAAAATTGGGGAAAAGCCGCCTCTGAAATTTTTACAAATTTTTTTACCCATTGTTGTCGATGTGTACGTGATGTCGAAAGAAACAGTTGACGAATGTGGAGTTACTACAAGCGTCACTGTTGACGAATTTGAGAATACGGGCTCTGGATTTCTGGCACCGTTGCCAGTGATGCGTAAAAGCAACGCATTTTGATCATTAACGTCTGATCCGTCATAAATCTACGACAATCGACGATCGAAATGTATAGTTACAATGCATGTCTTTTCGAACTTATTCAAATTCGGAAAAAATAAGCTTTTTGAGATGATCGAAGATTCGATGTCATTGCTCTGAAAAGCCGGATTCCAGATTAGCAGTATCCAGGCTCCTGGTCCCGCCGCAATTCTGAAGTTATGATGGCCTGACTGCTCAAAATTGAGGAAACTATAATACAGTCTACTGAACTGTATTGGTTAGCTGACTGAAGTGTACCACAATTTTCTAATCTATTAGAAAATTAGCTACCTGCTTAACCACAACCGAAAATATCGACAATCCCTAGACAATCGAATAACTTACTTCCAGTTTAATACTTGCGTCCTTGTTCCACGAGAATATCCTCATTTCGGAAAAGTACAACGCTAAAGTGCTATTTTTATTCGGAGCTGATACGGTCGTGACGCAATTGTTTTGAAGTCGTGGTAGGTTCAGTCGCCCGTACGAACCGGTGAAATTCCGTCGACAGCCTGTGAACGATAAATAGAGAAATTATATTTTTCATTCTCCGATAAATAAATACATTTTCAGCCATCCATAAAATAACGACCTGTTAGGCTGTAGCTCAGTTTGAATCCTTTAGCCGTTCTTTGTTCAGATGAGGATCGAAATTTGATCATGAGCAAATTAGTCGACGAGTAATAGTCGACATTTTTCACTTTACCGCAGAATGTCGATGGAGAAAATGGGAAACGGCTACCCTGTAAAGCAAATCTGCATTAGTTTATAACAGTAGCAAATCAAAAAAGTGCGAATCCATAAATATGAAAATTATCAATCTTTCATCTTCACCATGGATAGCGATGGTCGCATATTGCTGACTTTATCGTTACCGATATAAATCCTTCTCATATTCGGAGATCCGATCATTCCATTCGTGTAAGGGAATCCCATCTGAAATTGAAATTTAAAATTTCAAAAACCCGAAACCGAACTAATGCGTTTAAAGTCGAATTTCCTCACTTACGCCGACATCTTTAATTTCCAAACTATCGTCCTGGCAGCCCTTCGACTCCACAATGTCGACTTCTTCGACGTGGATGTCGAAACTACCCATTTTTGCCACCAGTACCCATTTACAGTGAATATTTGATGGATACAGTCCAGGATACGACGGGGACGTTAATGTTTGCATTTGATCCGTCACGTTAAGGTAAGTGATTCCGCACGGTGCTGCGAACAAAAGATAGTGACATAAGTTATTAATGACCGAATTACTTTTATAACATTTTATGGGACAAAAATTGTAGCAAATAAATCAAAATTATATTATTTTTTACTAATTTTATTAATTTTCCTTATTATAATTATTTGTTTATCGAAAAATTAATTGTTGAATTGAAATTAGGCAGGTATTCTAATGTTATTGGTATCAAAAATTTCCAGCAAAAAAACGCATTTAAATCATTAATTAAAATGCATTTAAATCACTTACAGCGAAGAGCTGTCAACGATAATCTGAAGCCGCTCTTTTCGACCAATTCATCGGAAGAAAACTTGATAGTCAGGAATCCTCCGGAAGAAGTGATCTTATTCGGTAACGTAGATCCGCAAAATCGGCCGATCAGTTCAGTGTTTTCATCGATACCATCATACACCTGTCAAGTCACGTTTGGGGTATCACGTTTGCTTAAGAAAAATTTATCAAACTTTAAACTTAATTTCTCTCGATTATGAAATGAAAAATAAAATAAAAATGAACACCGACTTACGAGGAAAGTTTTCTTACATTAGGACCTTCAAGTAAACATTATTAGCGAAACGAAATTGATTGGTCTTTCGTACGAACCTCTAGAAAGTCACAACTGCATGTTTTGTTGCCAGGGTAGCACTGATCGAGATCAAATTTTTCAAAAGTTAGCAACACCGACATTGACGGAGGAGCGCTCACTGACCAGAGGCAATCCATGGTGGTGTCATATTTCTTATCTTTATTCAAATCTGGGCTTTCAATTATCGATTTGGATCCTTCTGCCGGTTCAATTAATCCGCCACATCCGACAGATGGCCCTGAATCGGAAGATAGGTAACTGTAACCTGACTGATGACATTATGCAAACCCTCTCCTACTGCTAACTCGGTTGACTCAACATCCATATTATTACCAGAATTATTAATATTACTTCAGAATCCATATTCCATCCATAAACCATAAACTCAACTCACAAACTCAAGGTTCAAACTTAACTGAAAAAATTTAGAGTTGAGTTAGAAAGTTGAGATTAAGAGTTGAATTTGATAGTTTTTGAGTTTGAGAGTAGAATTTTGTAGTTGAGTTTTATTGTTGAGTTGCCAACCTTTCTGGGAACCTGTGTATGACATTTCCTACAGGCTAAACGCTCCTATTGCTTGAGTTGTGCCACGAACCATGTACGAACGTAATATCTGCGACGAACTTTTTCCACTTGCTGAAGTAATTCGAGTATAAACGGACAAGGAGGTTGTTAGAAGTTGACCGATATTTTCCGCTTCTATCTTTCAGCTGGCCGCACAGCGATGCTATAAGATTGGAATTGTTTCCTGCTAAATAATTTCCATCCCAAATTTTGACATACTCCAAACCGCAGCCTGGACCGGTTGTGAGGTATAATTCTTGAATTCTGCAGACAAAAAAATACGAGGCACTTGTGTTGGCATTTGTCAAAAATTCATAAGGCAAAAAAGAAAGCTTACATTTTAGTCCTACTTTTCAGCGGTTTGTTGGTGTTACTCGATTAAAACAATCGTTCACAAGTAGTTACCATATCGAATTTCCAAAATTAAATTTTAAAAAATAAAACGTCCAAAATACAGTTTGCATTTTTATATCCTGTTTACCACAGATTTAGTTATTTGGTTGATTGTTCACTTAAACGAGCTCATAAGTACAGTAGATCTTACTTGATCGAAATTAATTTCCCTGCGGGAGCTGTTATGTTCCAAAAGCAGTCAGCTCTAGGGTAACCAAATTTGGAATCGTACTGTGGACCTCTAAGAGTAGAAGGCTCCGTTATGTTACCCCCGCATGCTGCAAAAATGTATCAAGTTTATGTCTGGGCCATCCTAAATTCGTATTCGTGGCCCACAATTTGAAAATAACTCACAATCGATCCCGTAGTTGAGAAGGAATCCCTTAAAATTGGTCCAAGCGTCGGTCGTAAAGACGACTGTAAACGCGTTATAAGACACAAAACGTGGTGGTTTTTGGTCGCCGCAGAAAGTGCCCAGAAAATTGTCTGCGCCTCGATCGATCCTGAAGAAACTGTTGTGTCTCACCCAAATAGAAACTTTGTCGAACTTACAACCGTCCGTACCTGTTCGGAAGAGAATAAAACAAATAGGTACCCAACAATATAATTTTAAAAATTAAATTTATTGTAATATTTTATTATATATTAAATTTAACGTAATATTTTCGTATATGAAATTTATAATATGACAGCATTTACCGGGCTCTAGGTCGAACGTATCAAAAGATCCGTACAGGAGAGATCTCGGAGCAATAACCGTGTAATTGCACACAAGATCGCCGGTGTAATCTTCGGGATAGCGAGGCGAGCGAATAACGCCAGGTCGCGTACCATCATAGACGCCACCGCAGTTCAAATTCCAAGTTGCCTTTTAAAAATTGGAATAAACTTAGGTTTACATTGTCTCTCAGATTGAAGTGGGTATGTGAGTAGGTAGACATGCTATCTGAAATTTCAAAATTTGATTAACTTACTCGAAAACCATCGCCTTCGATTCGGTTGTTGGAATTGAATCGGACTTTCATTCTATTAGAAGTGGAATTGAACGGCTTTGGTGTGGTCCTGCCGCATACTCTTCCCAATGATTTCCAGTCTTCATTCACGTAATCGAACATCTGATGACACACACAAACGCTGTTATTTTATACATGCGTTTGCATACCACTGTTGTATTGTGTATGGATGAACGACCCGTAAATGATTTGGTCGCCAGAATATCAGGGTCATTCCTTGGAACGTCTGTCTCCTTCGCCGAGCTTTTGGTCCTACCCCTGATCGGATGACAACCATTCTATTATTTACCTCAACGAAATCTTTGGAGCAGTTTTCCGACTCTTCGATGTAGAAACGGTCGGTGAATATCAACCCGATGTGGTAGCCAGCGTCAACGCGAATCTCGTAGATGCAATTGGAATTGTTGGGATATTGCATAGGATAGTTGGGCGATTCTATAAAGCCCGGGCTCTCATGTAGAATTCCACCACATGCTGCAAAATTGAGAGAAAGACTATGGAATGCCTTCTTGGCCCTAGGAGGTTTTCCCCAGGATAATTTGATAGGCTATTTCTACAATCAAAGCACCCTGCTGTTGCTAGTTGAATTGGGTTTTGTGAAAATCGTTAGCGGTAGTTCAAATATCTTGAGAAACATCAGCTTTACTATTTTAACAGGCATGACGTGAATGGACCAAGAATCGAACCTCCTGTAGCTAGTGAGACTTTGATGTCGAATCCTTTCGCTTCGTATGCTGAATCCGAATGAAAATGTATGAACAAGGAGTTCGAGTTGGTGATTATTGGTTCTGGCAGGGTGTTTCCGCAAATTTTCAACAACTGCGGAGAACTGGGCCACGGGCCGTTATGGATTGCTAGATAATCACTGGAACAATCCTTGGCCGAGTTGGTCACATCGATATCCAAGGAGTTGAATTCGACCTGAAATGCGCATACCAAGGCATTATGAATTCGAGGAACACCTGCTTTCATCCTGGGAAACATCATGGGAACTTGTAACTTCATGTACCTAATGGGAAGTTGGTACCTTGATGGTGCTTCCGGACAAATAGGTGATCTTCCAGGCGCAATCGTAATCTGGAGGATAGCGCCCACCGTTATTTGATGCCGTCGGGCTTAGAACCTTTACAATCTGGTCGTCTACATTGTAAACGCCCCCACATGGGTATCTTTTCCAGCTGATGGTGTAGTTCACATCAGTCTTTGCTGAAGACGAATGATCTGCAATCGCCTAAGCGAACATACAGAAAAATAATTTAATTTTTGTTTTTCTCCAATGGGAATTCATTACAAATCAATCCAAGGTGAACTTTTCTTGAACAAAAGTAATTGAAAACCTGGGCAAAACTTCTTTACTTACCACCATGCTGGTTGACGGAAGTGGATTGATGAACGTAAATGGCGAGGATTTGTCAGCAGTACTGCAATATTCCATTGTCATGCTGAACGAATCTAGGAGCAAGCGGGAAAGATTATCGTTCATATTTGAAGGGTAAGGGGAAAGAACAGGAAATGTCCATTTTTTCCCAAAAAAAAGCTTAATAGCGCATTTTGTAGGAATTCAAAGGTACTAACCGTATAGTGAAACTCCAAGGGGAAAAAAGTATAAATGTCGCACTGAGAAGCAACAAAAGATTCGGTGTAAGGGGAAAAAACATAGAATTTAAAATACAAAACCTGCTTTTTCTCTAAAAGTACTTTTTGTGACATTCCTCGTTCCTTCCCCTTACCCTTCATTTACGAAGACGAGTCAATAATAAAATCTGCCGCAAGTATGAAAAGTACACATACCTACGTGAATGTCCAGACGGGAGCTGGCTATGTAGCATTGGGATGGATCAAGATTGCCTGCATCGACTTTACCAATAACTTTGATCACTGTTGTAGACCTGCTCGTCTCATTGGACGCTGACAATGTCCAATCGCAATAGAATGGTTGCGGCATGTCCACTCTGATTTGCCCTGATGGTTCATGCCGTACTTCCGGTCCGCATACTGCTCATCAAAAATGCATAGATGAAAAGTTTTCGATGATCATAAATAAGCGATGGTCATTCTCGTCTCAAAACTGTGGAATCGTTTATTGTGCAAAAAGCCGTCTCTGAACCGGTATCTTTACATGCCAAGATTTTACAATCTTGGACACAACGGTTGAATATCTATCGTGTAATTCAATGTTGAATATCTATCGTTTAATTCAAACCGAGAGTAAGCCCTTACAAGACGGCTGATCAGTGGAGTAGTAGCCCGAAAATCCCCTGTGACTACTACGGTATGCTTGTGAGTAGTATAGCATCATTTTATTGCCGGTTGACGAGATGACGGTTCCGCTTGACGCAGTTCCATTTAACTGAGCCAGCCTCGACTGGAACGAGAAGTCGTTGTAGATCTGGAAAAAAGTTTTTTATATGAGCCTGGGTTATCCACCAATATCCATTGCCTTGAAAGCTTTTATTTGTGAAGATTTCAATGACCAATAGATTCGGCGAGAAACTGCCTTGCTTGACTTCCAAATCGAAATCGGTTATGTTGAAAGTGACTCTTCGTCCTGAAGGGGCTGTAATCCTCCATGAACAATATTGGGACTGGCTCGAACTTGGGTAGCCCGGAGACGTGATGCGTCCTTTAGCCAAATTCAGATATCCACCACATTCTGCGAAAATTAAGTAGATGTGGTCATATCCCCTGCTTAATTTTTTTGTGCGCTTTGCAATATCGGCATTTCATGCATTCATGCAAAATTTCAGTCATCACTCACTCGGCCTCTCGGTGACTATTTGAACTTTGAAGCCATGGGGTACTTTGCTTTGGGGACCGCGCATTGATTGCTTCAGAGATGTGAAATTCAATATAATTTCCGTGGCGAATACGCTCTCCACTGTCGCATTTTTGCCACAAAGCATCCATGATCGCTCTGGAATAGAAAATTCAGAGCACGTGTCTCAGAAATATTATTGACAGGCTCTGCATGTTTACAAGCCTGAGGTGTCCTGCTTCCCTGGGGGAAAGATTGGGTCTTCTAAGGGTAACCCTGGACCCCAAAACCCCTGAGAATCCTAATCCCTTGGCCTTGGCTTACAAAAGGCTCCCGAATTGAGCTTACGGTTGTTCGAAGCGCGTGGATTCAGAGCGGTGATGTTAAGCGTGTCCACCATCGTGTTGTTACAGACCCCTTTCATATAGTACGGCACAACGCCCAAATTGAAATTTTCAAAGGTGAATTTGAACGATACGTCTTCAGCTAGGAGGAGGCGCCATACGCAGTTCAATTCGGGCTCGTAATCCTCAGGATAGCCAGGTGACGTGATGACACCAGAGATGAAGTCGTGGTAAGTCCCTCCACATTTGGCTGAAACAGTCGGGACAAGATTTTTGGTTTTCGGAAAACTTCAGCTAGATTGATCACAGCTCTTCTTGAGATTGGGAACGTACCGAGGGAAACTTTGATTTTGAAGCCGTTGTTGGGCACTGGGAGGTTTGTGAAGTACTTGACGAACAAAGCGTTGCCTTCAGTGAGTATGAATGGTGCCGGTGATGAGTAGCAGTATCTGCCAATCAGCGGGCTGATTTCAGTGCTGCCATCCCTCAGTTCTAAATATTCATCCTCGCAGCTGAAAATCGAATTTGGTCATTGCTGAATCCAAACATCTTAATAATGCCTCGAATAGATGTAGTGCCTCAGTAAAATTACAACCAAAATCTCAGAGTATTTTTTACCCGACAGAAAAGGCGATATCGAATCTCTCTATGAAATCAACATGGATTGTTTCTGCATTCGGGGCAAAAAATTGCCAAGTGCATTCAGAATGGGGTGGTGGCATGTTCGGATAGTTGGGAGACCGGATCACCAGCGATTTCAATCCTTTCGGTGTCAGGTGCACGCTACTTGTACATGTTCGCGATCTTGTTATGTACATTAATTCGAACTCCTGAAATTCAAAGTTTGGATATTGAATAGAAGAGTAATGTAGATCCGTGATGGAGTGCAAATTTCATTGTTGTCTTTCGCATGATTGATAGCCACAAATTCTTACTTGGAGTAGATGGATAGAACTGGATGTGGTTATGGACAGCCTGTTACTGTTGGTGGTAAAGGATTGCGAACTATTGAGTGCATTCGAGCCACAGTATTTGCCTTCTCCGAGTAACGGTGCATCCGATTCGAATCCCTCCTTGAGCTTCAACAGAACCGCAGATTTGTTGAAGAGCCAATTTGAATAAAACAATCATCAGATACCAAAACAGCAGACGTTTCTAAGGACGATACTCGATCAGGACAAGGATGATGAGTAAGCTGAATGAATTAATTTACTGAAACGGAATACCAGCAAGTAGTTGGAATTGCAGGAAGACTCGTGAGGGACTGGAAAATTGAAAGTTACGAAGTAAACTTCGATCCGCTTTCCAGGTTTGACAGTGATGTTCCATGTACACTGTTGAGAGACGTAGCCAGTTCGGTTTAACTGTATCAGGCCATCAGGCTCCGTCATAATTGATCCGCAAGCTGAAAAAATTGGAAATTCAATTCTGAAAAAAGGCTTCAGCAGTAATACAGAATTAATGGAATGCTGAAGTCTGAAGGTATACCTGACTGGGCGGTAGCCGAAAACCCAGTCTTATTGACTGTTGAATCCGTGGTGAATGTCACTTTCATCATGTTGCTGGATGCTTCGAATGTTTTCAACGAATCTTTAGCTTGATACAGCACATCCAAAGATTTCCACGAACCATCTGCGTTAGCTGGAACCAAACATGATTTTCAAATAAATGTTTGTCTACTGCATCTCACATAAATATGCAATAAATGTCGGTGCGTACCATCAAACACAGTGATTTTGTCGCTCGGCCTGAACACCCTTGTTTCTAGATCGATCGTTGTAAACATTATTTTCAAGTGCGTGTCTGGATCTGACGTGATAATCCATTCGCAATACAGCGAACTCCCATACCCGTGCGGATATCCTGGACTGGTAAAAGTCAAACTATCTTCTTTCGCGATGTGTATCTCTTGGGAACAATTTGTTGCTGGAAAATTCAAGATAGATTAGTAAATATTTGATGCAACAGCTTGAATAGCTTCTTGATTAGCTTGATGGGCATTTTTGATCGCTCACTTTGATTGCGCACGGAAAATTCTGGTGTTCTCAACTTCCGGGTTTGCCTCCAAGAAAGGGCGAATCTTGCCGGATTGGTGGTCGCCCTGAACACGACGTACACGACATTCGCTGCTGACGTGTAAGATTCTGGGTTGGAATTCTCGTCAAAAAAGCACAGGCTCTTCAGAGTCGGAGCGGTTGCGTCGAAACCGTCGTAGATCTGAAAAAGTTGGTGTTATGCTTGGTATTATTGGTAGGGACAAAGGAGGGACTTGATACCAGGACATACTCACTGTCAACTGGTCGTTGCAGATTTTCGACGATTCGTAAAAGTAAGCGTCGTGGAGGGATATGGCGACAACGGATCCGACGGCTACAGTTATGCGGTATCCGTAGACGGACTTGCGGATACTCAGAGCCGGAAATCGGGGGCTCTTGACGTCCCCAGATGAACCGCGGAGATCGTTATTGTAGCCTTTGGAAAAACGATCCATGGAAATGCTTATGTGGAGCAAATTATGATCGATAAAATTTCGAGTTTCAGTTTAATTCTCGAAAAATTTATTACTACACTACATACCGATCGAAAAAGAAGCCGTAAATCCTTTATCTGCTCCAGACGAAGACTTGAACTTGACCCATACGCTTGAATTTGAAGTCAGCCTCGGCGGCGTTACTTGGCCACAGTAAGCACCAACCAAACGGCCTCCATCGTTGGTCTCACGTATTTCCAAATATTCTTCATTGCACGATTCACTTGACAGCATGTGAAATTCGTCAACTTGGAATACCAATGTATTGCCTGCCCGTACAAATAACAAATATTAATTTATGATGAATATCACCAAAATTCACAGCTTTGAACAGTATTTCTAAATCGAATAATGCATGAACAAATAATTGACCGATCCGAATTTACCTGGTGAATTCGATATGGTCCACACGCATTCGACATTCGGAGGATAGTTGCTTGGATATCTCGGCGATGTTATTACACCTTGATCTGCTTCGATGGTACCTCCGCAAGCTGAAAATTTATCAAAGCTCATGAACCAGAGGTTTGAGAAGAAGAATTTTTCCCACGACATATTTGCACATTTCATTAAAATTCAAAGGAGGAGGGAAAATATTAATTTTTTCCAACCATTTATTACTTTTCTTCCCAAAAAAAAAACAGGCAATTCGGATTCGTGTTACCGTCATATTAATATTTTTCTATGCTTAAGTGCCACTGGTTAAATTACTATCCAGTGGTCTGTAATTATCTGGCTTCGTGCTCGTGGATTATTTGAATATTACGCAATTACGCCAACCTGATTCAACTAGTGTGTAGTGTAGTTCGAAGTTGACCTGCTTCGTCTCGGGGACGGTCAACAGACGAACCGTGAATGCCGAACCGGTTATTTCAGTCGAGTATGGCATCACGTCCCCATTGACTGCGTATACTACAGGTGAAGTCTCGTCTTCTCCGCTGTAGACGACCAACTTAGTCGTGTCTGTTGACGTCGGCCTGATATCCAACTTGGTAAAAGTCAGGGTAAATTTTTTACCTGCGAATTATTTTTTCATCAAGTATAAAATCCAAGGTTCCCCACAATAGTGTTTATCGTGGTTCAAATAAACGCCATATAACATTTATTTGGTAAAAGTGAGAACTAGAGTTAGTAAAGTAAACCGCCGTTTTAGGCCTTGGCTTTTTGCCCGATAACCGAAGTTGTCCCGGGCGTGCCCTGCCGCTCTCAAGGAGAGGGCCGGAACTCCGAGAACTAGAGACTTCCTCTCTGTAGGAGTTCAGACCGAAGGCCGCATAAAAGCACATTCCTGCTTGAATCAGTCCCTTTGAAAGTTTTGATGTGGCGATTATTTTCCTTACCCAGCGTAACGGCGCTTACTGTCCACGTGCAATTTTCCGCTGTTACCCCATCGTAGACTTCGGAATGTTCGATGTATCCTTCGTCATCTGTTCGTATATCTCCTCCGCATACCTGCAATCGCAGTTGTTTATTCGCAGATTTCCTACTTGGTATAATATAATGACATCTTGGTGTAATATTTTTTGAATTTTAGATATATTCGAAATTGTAATTACTTGCATTATAAGTATAATTATCAAATGTTGCGTTTGACAAAATTCTGATTATCAGATCTTAAGCGATTTGTTCTTTACATTATTATTTGTGTTCTGTGAGTGTTATCTGGTGAGAATTTGTGTTTAAGAGACGAGCGACCATCGTATCAAATTTTGAAGTGTGTTCAATTTTAATTGAAATATTTCAAATTTTTCTGAAATGAGAAACTTGCCGGTGAATAGTTGGCGAGAAACCCTTTGGAAGTACGTCCACCAGCGTTGTGCCTCACGATGAGTTTCGAGGTCGTAGAGATGATCGGCTTGGGGACCGCATTGCCGCAAAACGTATACGACGGAGCCGACGAATCCATTTGTCCGTCGAAAACCTAGAAAAAATGGCCAATAACCAGTGCAACATAATGTTGTTGTGTTGAATAATGTTTGAATTTTTTTATTGCTCGGGTCTACTCACTTTAACGTAAGATCGAGAACAGTTCGCATCTGAATCGATATCGAAATCAACGAATGTTAGGTTGATTCTCTTGTTCTCCGAGATGTAAATGTCGTAATTGCAGTCGACGTATGAGTCGTAATTTTGCGGATAGTTTACCGAATGTATGCTGCCCGAGGGAGAAGAGAAATATCCACCGCAGGCTGAAAAACACAATGGAATCATTCTTCTTCTATCGTAATATCTATAATTCCGGCTCACGGGTTGGTCTATTGGCTAGCGCGACTGCCTAGCTGCAAGCTACAAGTAGGAGTTATGGGTTCGATTCCCACAGGTGGCATGAAAATTTTGGCCCATAGCCCCATGATTATGTCGCCCCTGGTATGAGGGGTTTCTGGAAATAATCGAAATTGGAGAACTAGCCCCAGTCCTTTAGATACCTTATCAGTTAACACGATTAAACCAGCAATAAAAAATTAAAATATCTTCAATTCATTCAGGAACAACACAACAAATTTATGCTTAAAACTTTCTTCAAACTTTGGTAAACTGCAGGTATATAAATTTGTGTAATTGGTAGATACCCTTCCCCAACTCTTTCCAAAGCCGAAAAATTGCTTTCCAAATAGACGGCTACTTGATTGAAAATTACTTACCCGACGGTTTCTCTTCAAAAACAGCTCGAAACTTGAAGTTTCCTCTGTCTTTTAGTTCGAATCGGACCAACGCCTTGTTACCAGAAGTTTGAATTGACACTAAAGGTGCATTTGTTGCCTGAGGTTTGCATAGTTTTGTCAGCAGTGGCGACAATGAGTCAGGTCCACCGAATATCTAGTTACGAGAAAATACATAAGGTATCGTAGAATATAAGGTACAGGTTGTTTCAACGAAACTTTCGTATTTATCCAGAAAACAGAAGAGGCATTCATTTGGTATTCACCAGGCCTGGTCACAGTAATACTTCATCTAGTTTGAGGAAACTGCATATTAGTTCTCATCTGTTTTTAGCTTCAGCCTCATCTGAACGTGTCCTGTTAGATTAAAGGGCCTACCTTGAGGGAGTTTCTATCACAGTTGGCGGCAGTCGGGTCGATTACTATGGTTTGGACAAGTACACTAACACTAGTGCCAGGAGTTGTGGTAATGGTCCATTCGCAGACCACCGGTTTACTGACATAGCTAGGATAGTCGGGCGATGATATATCGCCGTAACTTTTACCCTTGATTTCCCCACCGCAACCTGTGAGAGAAATGAATTTTCCAAGATACCGACCAAGAGAAAACCGATCTTTTGTCGAATTTGCCATAACTGGAACGCCTCTTACCCACGACGGACCATTCCAGCCGGAAGAGAGCTTCTGAATTGGAATTGGCCACTTTCAAATTTATATTCAATCTGTTGACAGTAGTGTTGACGATCGGTGTCGATCTTGGGAGTGAGCCGCAGAATTTTTGTAGAGATTTCTTACCAATCAGCGGACCTTCGCCAATCTTAGAAGACACAAAAGTTTCCCTTTAATATTTAGGCTTACATTGCAATAACTGTATCAACTGTATAACTGTATCAAATTCTTATTGTCAAACCTCGAGGTAGGAATCTTCACAGTTCTTTTCAGCTTTGCAAAAAACGTAACGCTCAGTGCCCGGTCTCTTGCAAAAAGAGCTCATGATTTTGTTGGAGACGATCATCAGGTGTGAAATGACAAGCGTGAAAGTGCTTCCGATTGAGGCCTCTATCGACCATTGGCAGTTCAAGGGCATTGCATAAGGTGTCGGAAACAATGGTGACTCGATGACTCCACGGAATCCCTTCATTGTCCTATTGCATACTGAAACATTGTTTATGGAAGTTAGCTTCATCAATAGTTTCAACGGCGCAATCACCCTTACCAATCCCAGTTAATTTGCAGTCAAACTCACTATGAAACAGACACTCAAAATTACAATGTAACAGAAACCCCAACTCATAATCGAATCGAAGTCAAACTCGTATTCAAACTCAAAGTCGAACTCATAAACTCGAAATCAAACTCACAATAATACGTATACTCAAACTCATAATCAATCTCGAAGTCAAACTCACAATGAATCAGGAACTCCTACTAATAATTGAAATCGAAGTCAAACTCACAATGAAACAGAAACTCAAACTCATAGTTGAAATCGAAGTCAAACTCAGAATGAAACAGAAACTCAAACTCACAATTGAAATCGAAGTCGAACTCACGAGGAAACAGAAACTCAAACTCATAGTTGAAATCGAAGTCAATCTCACATTGAAACAGAAACTGAAACTCATAATTGAAATCGAAGTTGATCTCACATTGAAACAGAATCTCAAACTCATAATAAGAAGAACTCATTAATCGAAGTTAAAGTCGAACTCACAATGAAATTAAAACTCAAACTTGATTGAATGACTTCGATTTCAACTATGAGTTTGAGATTCTCGAATTCTATCGAACTCGAAGTCAAACTCACAATGCAAAAGAAAATCAAACTTGATTGAGAGTTTGACTTCGAGTTTGACAATGAGTTCATCATTCAGTTCGACTATCAGTTCGAGTCTGATTCAATCTAAGTTCGACTTTGATTTCGATTGAGAATTTGATCTTCTTTTTCAATGTGAGTTTGACTTCAAGTTTCACTTTGAGTTTCAGTTTCTGATTCATTCTGAGTTTGACTTCGAGTTTGATTATGAGTTTGAGTTTCTGTTTCATTGTGAGTTCGACTTCGATTTCGATTGAGAGTTTGAGTTTCTGTTTCATGGTGGGTTCGACTTTGATTTTGATTGAGAGTTTGATCTTCTTCTTCAATGTGAGTTCGACTTCGAGTTTTCGACTTCGAGTTTCTGATTCATTCTGAGTTTGAGTTTCTGTTTCATTGTGAGTTTGACCTCGAGTATGACTATGAGTTTGAGTTTCTGATTCATTCTGAGTTTGACTTCGAGTTTGATTATGAGTTTGAGTTTCAGTTTCATTGTGAGATTGACTTCGATTTCAATTATGAGTTTGAGTTTCTGTTTCATTGTGAGATTGACTTCGATTTCAATTATGAGTTTGAGTTTCAGTTTCATTGTGAGATTGACTTCGATTTCAATTATGAGTTTGAGTTTCTGTTTCATTGTGAGATTGACTTCGATTTCAATTATGAGTTTGAGTTTCTGTTTCATTGTGAGTTCGACTTCGATTTCAATTGAGAATTTGATCTTCTTTTTCAATGTGAGTTTGACTTCAAGTTTCACTATGAGTTTAAGTTTCTGATTCATTGTGAGTTTGACTTCGAGTTTGATTATGAGTTGAAGTTCGGTTTCATTGTGAGTTTGACATTTGACAGTTTGATGGTGGAAACTAGATATGTTCGTAGTACTCATGTGATGGAATTCCTGACATTTGTCTCCCTTGCCCACTCCCCTCCCATGGTCGGGCCTGTCTAAGCTGTTGGCTGATGTACGCATGCAGCCCTTCTAATATCACAATGGAGGTTCTGAATACGTCTAGATTTACAACTCGGTACTTCAGATTCTTATCGAGGGGTTGATCAGATTTCCTGATTGAGTGCTCAGCGTCAAACATCGCTGTCGTTTCAGCTTTGCTGTGGAATGTTGTGGTGCTCTCTCTCTCTCTCTCTCTCTCTCTCTCTCTCTCTCATGTCAAAAGCTTTTATTCCGGATTTTATCCAAACTCCTTTTACCTGTGTTGAATTTAATGTTGAATCCTCTTCCTGACCGTGATATGTCTGATCGGAACTTTATGAACATGGCATTACTCGTTGACATTATGGCAAATGGGTGGTTGGAGGTGCAGTAGCGTCCAAGCAGGGGGGACCTGCTGCTGATTCCGTCGCGGAGTTCCAGATAGTCCAAATTACACGTGCTGTGCGTTTCGAGATCAATGTCAACTATTGTCAAGGAAATTACAGATCCTTGTGAGACTGTAACTTTCCATATGCATTCAGCATTTCGGCCGTATGGGAACGGATAGTTGGGCGAGATTATGGAACCACTGTAGCCTGCTATCTCACCACCGCAACCTATAACATTGACACGTAAATTTTAGAAGGAAGTATCAAGTGTTTATTCTTTGGGTTTGTTAGGACAGTCCTGGACAGTCCCAAACATTAACCATAGGTGCCAAACGAATTCGAGCCGTTTGATTGGGTGGATTCGCTAGGAGTCGTTACTAAGCAGTCCGGGACAGTCCAGGACAGATCGACTGAACCTTTCATTCGGAACATTGTTCGGAGTTTACCTGTAAGGGCACCGTCCCAACTGAGGTTGAAGCCTTTTGATGTAACTGCTGCATCTGTGAAGAAACTAATGTAGATTTGATTGCTGAAAGACGTAATCTCTTCGTCCACAATATGACCGCAATACTTTCCGATCAGAGGCGATGTTGGGTATCCTCCATTCCTGCAATATTGTGTACATATTGATTGAACCGCTCATTGGATGGACTCGTGTTTAGCCTGAGAATAATTGTTCTAATACCTGATTTCAAGATAATCCGATCGACAAGGTGCAGCTCCTTCGAGCATGAATTCATGAAAGTGGAGTTTGATCTGTTTCCCAACAGGCACTGTGATAGTCCAAACGCAGTTCAACCCGTCTGGATAGTCTTGCGGAAATTGAGGACTGTGAATTTCGCCAGACATTGAGAAGTAGTTTCCTCGACACGCTGAGGAATGAGACAATTTTTAATTTGTTGGTATTGTTGATAACTTGGTCATTCCACTTTACTTCATTTATAGTTACATTCGTCAATGCTTCGGACGCGGTAGAATGCTGTGAATCTGGGAATCGCGTTGCTGTAAGCGCTTGTCGTAAGTACGATCATAAGGATGTTCGAGGACGACGTCATTGACGGTGGGGGATGTTCACCGCAATACCTGAAGAGGGAAATCAGTTTTGCAAGCGGATCGACCTATTGCATCAATTTTGATCGATTGGTCTCAACTTACGCGTCTCCAAGTTGATGAGCAGTAGTCAAGTCAGTGCTGTTCTCGTAGATCTTGATATGATCTCGCTGGCACATGATTGCTCGCTGCAGAAAGAAAGAGGACCAACCCAATTCGACGACTTTACCAGCATCAGCTGAAACGACCCAGCGACAGACTGACCCAGGGAGCACTTCAGCTGGGCTGGTGATGGTGCCACTTTCGCCTCTGTAAATGCCTCCACAGCCTGGATGACAATGATGATTAAAGCTTGTAGTATCATAAAATCGAGCTGATAAGGTAAATAGTTGGTGCTTATTCAGGTTTAATGCTTACTGATGGGGATCGATTTATAGTTGGCTAGGAACCCACGTCCTTGGTTTGATTCGTCCGATTGGAATACAAGCAGCAGATAATTATGAGTCGAGACAATCGTTCCCTTTGTGCCATTGCCGCAGAGTTTGGCCAGTGTGGGGCTATTTGGAGTGTCTCCGTCATATATCTGAAAAAACATTTTTTGAAGATTGAATACATCTTATTTATTTGAGTGGTGTACAGCTAGCGTCTCGATCTCCAGTCAACTCACTGTGAGTGTGTCATACAAGCAGATGGCCTCATCTGATGTTGGAGCTGGGTGTTCCATGTCCAAATCGATCATTTGAAAGCTGATCGCGTTACCAATCGGGACTGAGATCAAATAGTGGCATATGCGGTCTACTGGGTAAGGGTTCGGGTACATTGGCGATGATATGGTTCCATTGGGATCTGTGTACTCAATGTCGCATACTGGAAACAAGCAGGACCAAGAAAAATATGTTACAGGTCGCTAACTCCAAAACTCGAATCTGCTTTCAAGGGACATTTTATCATGCTCTAGGTACAACAAGTAGTAAATAGCTACTTCCTCCAGAATAATGTAATCGAATGAATTGGCATCGTCAAGGTCTCTCACCAAGAGAATAGTCAATTGTGAAGCCACCTTCATTAAATGATGCATCACTGTCAAAAACGACTGTGACGCTGTTAGTTGAGGAGATGATGGGTTTAGTTGGCCCATCCGTGCCACACCAACGGCCCAGCAATTTATCATCTGTGGACGGTCCATCGTAAACCTGAAACAGAAATGGAGCAGTCAATCCTGAGCATATGAATTAATATGTGGACTGTGCAACCTTCGGGGCCTTCTGCCCGCTCAGCAGCCTACGATTGTACTCACTGCCAGGTAGTCGTAGGCACAGTCAGATTGAAATTCGAGCCTAAACGAAGAAAACTCAAGACGTATCCGATCCCGGCCAGGCATTGCGATTCGCCATTCGCAGTTCAAATTGTTGCCGTACGTATCTCCAGCCGACTTGTGGTGTTGAGGAGCGACGATGCGCCCTCGTGGAAGATTGAGGAGTCCACCGCATCCTGGGACCCCTTCTACTGGAGCATAAGCTAACTGCCAGCCTCGACCGTTCAACACGTTGTCAGTGACGAAGTGAAGAGTTGCAATGTGAGATGCTGTCGTTATCGGTGGAGGCACAGTCTTGTTGCAAAGCACAGCCAGTTCAGGACTTTGCAGATCGCCGCCGTCCAACAACTATTGTGAACAAAGCGTGAAGATTATTGCGCTGCACGAAGGAATTATGAGGAACTTGTTTGCTTTTGCGGATCCTCCAGAGTACTCGCAGAATCTTTAAAGTGGATTCTGGTAAGACTAATCACATTTTTGAACCTCACCTTGAGGAAATCAAACTTGCAACTGCCGTAGCTCGTTTCGATGTCTATCAAGAAAAATGTGAATTGGATCCGCTTTCCAGGTTTTGCCGTTAGCAGCCATGTGCAATTTGAGTTGTGTGGATAATAGCCAGGTGATCCTGGTGAACTGAGAGTTCCATGAGTCGTCACATTCAGCTCACCTCCACAAGCTGTAAATCATTAACCATTAAATGCCTGCTTTTAAAAGCTCAACCTCTATTGTGGCTTTAAGAAAGCTACAACTTACTTCTTGGTACAGTTTTCCAGCTGAGAGTAAATTGTCTCAATCGTGTTGCAAGCTGGTTGACTAAAGTGAGCTTGAACTCGTAAATAACCAGCACGACATTCCAACTTGACGTGTAGTTCATAGTTCGCTTATAACCGCATAGTTTTGTTGCTGGATACTCGGTACTTCGTCCATCGTGAATCTGCAAGCATATTGGATAATGGACTTCATCAGCTGATGCTCTGTCCAGGATAACATTATCAACACAAACTCCCTTATTGCTGATTATCAGGTTCTTTGAATTACCACCAAAAAGTTAGTAGAACAACTTATGTTGTAGTTGGCGGTGATGTTTAGCACTTTGTCGGCTTGCGGAGAAGCTATGATCCATTGGCAGGTGTGCGGTGTCATTGGGGTGCTGACACTTTCGGTTTCGTTTTTCATTGGCCATGAGATAGTACCATTTTCTTCTCTATAAGTGCCTCCACAGCCTGTTGTAATGAGAAATTATGCAAGCTTTTGTTGTGAAATGTACTTGAACTAAGCCACCAGCTGAATGTCTCATTACACGTAGGTACATCAATATTCCTACCAGGCCAGAAAGTCAAAGTGTACCTGCGTCAATGCAAAATGTAAACTCATAATATATTAATAACGTAACATGCCTAGCATGGAGTATTGGCATTGATCTCCTGTAAAGCTAGCCTCGCAGAGGCACCGGTAAATCGGGAAGCCCTGAGTGGTGATCGTGACGCAATGGCCTCCATTTTTGCAAGGCTTGGTTGAACAAACATCAGCACCTGATTCACATCTTGACCCTGCCAAAAAGACAGCAATCACAATTTCTGCAGATGCACTATGGGACACTGCATTCGAGCAGTTTTGAGTAGGTAGTAAGTTACATCTCTTTCATATCCAGCCCTTCAAAGTGAATACAGAAAATACCCCAGGCTATCCAAAATTTTTGGATCACAGATCGTTTGGATCACTAACCTGTGTAGTAAGGCAAGCAAGAGCAGGAGACTGTTCCACCGATGGAAATGAAACAAGATCCACCATTGAGGCAATATGATGGTGGACAGTGAGATGCCACAATCGATGTACCATTTCCATCTTGACTACAGCCGTTCTCTCCAACACCACTGCCCGTGTATCCAGGTGGACACCTGCATTGGACGTATGTTAAACCTAGAAAGATGAGATATCTTGAAATAGGGATCCTAAATCGGGTTGATGGCACATGGCTTGGGAGATTGCACTGTACCTATTTGTTAGGTTCTTCAAGTATAAGGAATTTACCTGGGTTGTGAATACAGGTGGCTAAAGGATGACATCCTCCCCTGTTCACATCACATAAACTATCTGTTCTTGAACATGTGGTGCCATCGCCGACGTAGCCAGGTGGACATGGCCCACAGACCCTCGAGCCCTTGAATCAAAAATTATGCCAGTTACAGTCCATCTCTTATTCACGAAACTGGAAAGCCAAGATTGGGAACTGGTATTTAGCACCTGGCAAGTGAGATTGTTTTGAAAGTATTTCTTACTCTAGTATTGATACACTGGACCATCGGATTACTGCTGCAGCCCCCATTGTTGGTTAGGCATTCATCTATGTCACGACACTGATATCCGTTTCCCTCATAACCTGAAGAAGTAACAAGGTTCTGTAAGATCGACAGTGAAATTCTGCTCCAAAAGATCGTTGCCGGTCCATCTCTGGAGCGATCTTCATGAAGTCTACCAAAGAGCTCCTCCTTCAGAATGTGCCTTGTTCAGGTATTAAATACACCATATCTTAAATACAGACCTCTGGGGCAGACACCGCAACGATAGCTGCCTGGAAGATTGATGCAATTTACAAGAGGATCGTGCGAGCAGGGGTGGATCTTGGCAGCACATTCATCAATGTCCACAGTGCACGCCCCACCAGCACTCGGACTTGTCGTCCAACCCTGCAAAGATGGCATGAATAGAGAAACTTGTGGGGTCATTCTAAATTAATCATGTGTGGTGGTTCCATGTCGATCCCAGCATGACGGAACACCATTGAATCCTTAAATAGTGTTCAAGAAGAAGCAGTAATGCCGTTGTTTGAAACTAGGAAATGCACGGCATCTTATTCCAGAAGGAAGACGTCTCCTAAGAATTGATGATGCTTTGAAGGCCATCAGCAGGAAATTCCGAATTGCCAAAACGTGTCCCAAAACAGCTTCTTCTACTTTTCTGCTTGAATGACAATAATAATACAAGGCATTCAGACATTACTCATCATGGTACTGTCCAATGCCAAAAATTCCAGTCTCACGTTACCTGATCGCACTCGCACTTATAGTTCGCAACGGTGCCGACAGTTTGATCGACACAAACGCCATGCCCGCACAGGTCTGCAGAACCTGCAGATTGGCATGTGTGCGTCTTCTTGGTGCAGTGTATCCCGTACCAGCCGTCGGCGCAAATACACGAGAAAGAGCCCGGCGTGTTCTGACATATGGCTCCGTTTTGGCACCCAAGTCCGGAATTTTTAAATCGTTGGCATTCGTCGACGTCTTTTTGGCAGGTAGGACCCTACAACCGAGCCGTTTGTTAATTATTTTATTTATATTTCATTCTTTCCGCTAGTTCATTAGGAATATTTTTGCATTGCTGTTCTTTACCTCCCACTGGTCTGGGCATAAGCAATGGAAATTATTGAACCCGTCCAGGCATGTTCCTCCGTGTTGGCATGGGTCACTAGCGCATTCATCAGTTTCCACAAGGATTCGAAACAACCTGATATCTCTCGCCAACCGATTGACCTGCGAGAATGGCAATATTTTATTCCTCAATATATCACTTTTTTACGAACTCATCCTCGAAAATTTGCTTCCTACCTTGGCCGTTAGTAATTGAATGCTTCTTCTCATCCCGTTTCTTGAATTCTGAAATCGATTTCAAAGAAGCTTTTTTATGGTCAAAAATGTTGCCTATGTATTCAATTTTGATTATTCGAGTCCTGCGATTTTTATGAAGTCGAAACAATTATGGGCCATGCATCATTGCCAAATCGCCAATTTCAGCATACTCTTGTCGGAAACGATGAGGTGTTCCGGTTGTTAACGATGTCTTCGATCAATTCTAGTCGTTTGCTGAGAGGAGCTATAAAAGCGTTGAGGATAGCTCTCGAGGAAGATCCTTCACCGCCGCCTATCCCATCTTTATCGAATTTTCCAAATTTCTCAAAAATTGATTTCGCCTGGGGAAAAAAAACCAAAATATTTCGTATTCTCTGTGGTGGAAGCTTACCGATATTTCTTCTTTCCTTCCAGACAAAAAATTCGCTAAATTTCTAAAACATTTTCTCACTTTGTTAATCAAATCGTTAATATTTTCATCGTTGATGTTCACTTGTCCTCCAGAGCTTGTTTTAAGCGTAATGTTCGCTCCCGAAGCCCCGATAATTAGCAAATTTCCATTTTGGCTCTCTAATCTTGGTCTGAAATTGAAACACAAATTTTCATTTATAATTTATTCTATCATGACTAAGTACGTGAACTGCTAAAAATCTAGCCACAATGATGGTGAGTAGAGACATGGGCAACTGCCCCATCCCAACCATCCCACCCCATTTCCGTTTTTCACCTGCTCTCCCGTTGACGACTGCCACCCTATTCACGTTTTCATCTAACTGCCACCCGAACCTTTAATAGCCTGTTGACAAATGCCACCCCACTAGGGATATTATGCGTTGAATTGAATGGGGATTTAACCAAGGTTTGTTTTTTATACTTAGTGCATAAATAAGATACTTCCAGGGTCCTGATTTTTGCATGGTTCTAATTGAGGTACCTGATTAATATCATTTTGTCGATACGGTATTGTGTTTACTTACTGGTTGGAGTACGGATCGTAGGCTTGGGTTCCTGTGATGGACCAATTGAACAGGACACCCCAGAATATGGATGAAAATCCGAAGAATTTAAATATGAAATTCGTCTGAGATCTGTAGCTCGGTCTATTTGAATTACAATGACACTTCGGTATCATTGTCACAGTAAAGTTCTGTAGACTTCACTTGGCCGATGCGGAACTGAACTACTGACCGCGAACTACTACAGAATGTGGAATGTTCTGATAGATGTTTAACATCTTGAATATTTATCGCTCGAAAAACTAGTGGTACCATCTCTGTAAAATTAGGGGCGTCTGTCGCTGATAGTCGCTGAGGGCGATGGCGTTTTTCAGCTGTCAGCACTATCGCGTCTGGAGAATAAGCAGCAGTGAAGTATTTTGGGCCCCTTCTACAAATTAAAAGACCTCGTTCTCTTGTAGGGGTTTATGGAGTTTATGGAATTCCAAATGAGTAGACCAAGCTTTGTACCATTTAATCATTCAATAAATCTATTATTCTCTCGATTACATTCAATTTAATTTTTAACATTCACGTTACAATGTGTAAATAACTGAATTTCACTTCGAAGCGTCACTGCAACATCCTGATTTGCCTGAGCAGGCAACAGCGTCGCCAGTTTTTTGGCAATTGCATTGCCCGGTTTTGCAATCGCATTTTCCTCCCTTGCAACCTGGAAAACGTCGGGAAATAGGAAAAAACACTTAATGATGTAGTATAATTCAAGTTAGAACCTGTCTAAAATGAAAGCTATGGTGTATCAGTTTTTGGTAGCTAACATAATGAAGAACACAATTTCTAAAATTTTCCCAATTTTACATGTTTGGTTTCGGTTGAGTTTCGACCCTGAAAATTGTGTAGGTAGGTATATCTTCTACATTTGATTTTTGGGTTTTATGGTCATACCTTGAAATGAGGGTCTACCAGAGAACATTTACAAAAAAAAATCACAGAAATGCCAAAAAATAGCCCTGCAATATGGTTTGAACAAAAAAAAAAACAAATTACCCAATAAATATCTGGAAAATGAAAATTAAAAAAAAAACAATCCATATGCTTGAATTATTGTTTTTGGGAATAAATTTCAACTTACATTTAGTTTCGCAGCAGGGGTCCGGCATTTTCACCGTATACTTCTCAAACTGAGTATTCGAGGAATAGTGTTTCAAATTTCAGAAACGTTCAATGTCTCGCTTATATGTAGTATTGAGGCCTACTTAACGTCTTATTTGATACCATACCACTCATCTGGATCAGATAACTTGAAGAGACGTTGTCGACTATTCAGTTCTTGGTTTTCTTATCATGTTTAAACAGTCATACTCTTGTCAGGGATGACGGCATCGTTAATACGCAATAAACCGACGATGCTACGCAATAAGTCAACTGGAAAATTTGATCCTATGCGTGAACAATGGTCGAGTACATTTATCTGTTGTTACCTGATCAATAGAATGTGACACATACGTGACTGATTTTGATCCTCGCACTCTGCACCATACGGGAGCTCACTAAAACGACTATACCTAACTCCCAATCGGTGGAAGCTATCGATAAGGTTTCTTTTGTTTCAGCATAAAAAATCTAACAAATGAAATATCTCACTTGAGTAGTAAAAAGGAGCTTGGTAAAACACATTTTTTTCAAGATTTCAACTTTTTTCAGAAGCCTTGAAATTGGAAGATTAATAAACAAGAAAGGTAGAGAATTGAAGAAAGTATTGGGCCATTTTGTTATTAATGCGCACACACGGGCAAAAAAAACTTCAAACATAAAAATCACGGGAAAGAAGCAACCAAGCTTTAGTAAAACATAATTTATTTTAACACAGGTACGTATAACGAATTTTAGCTTGACTGAAATGAGCACATGAGATGGTAGGTATTACTTGAGCTAACGTTTTGAGCTTTTTTTCAATAAAATGCTATTACAGCCATCAAGTTCTGAATTTAGGCGAACTTGAAGAATACGCCGCATGTAAAAAAGCGTAAATCATTCAGTGTTACGGTAGCTAACACACATTGCGTACGCCACCTCATTCCCAAATGATTTGGTTGAATGGAATCTTGAGGAATGCCAGGTTGATTCTTGGGCGAATGATTTGGTCGAACGAATCCTCGGCGAACTCGCGCATGCTGAAGTAGATCGCTCTCCAGTTGGCGTTCATCAGGGCAACCAGCATGTTGGCTGGAATTGGAGAAAATCAAAATCAAGCTGAGCAGAAATTCGCAACTTTAAGCGATGACAATTTTGCACATTGCAATTCATAGCCCTACGAATTTTATCTAGGTGTTGCTAAAAAATGGTCGGTATTCAACCTATTTTTTACCCCTTCTGTATATTCAAAATTTATGAGGCTGTCTTTCTGGAATGAATTGCTAAACTTTTTTTCATAAGGACTCACTCAGTTCGGGATATTTGTCGTTGGTCATTGCGAATTCGAATTTGCCAATGTCAGGCGTCATCGAGGCCCTGTCGATCGCCAAATGGTCTTCGCCGTTCTTCTGAACGATGTGACCGTACATTTTGAACACTCCCTTGACGTCACCTGAAATGGGGAAAAAATTGGTTTACAATATTTGAAATTTGATACAATTTGAATTGCGGACCACTTTCATACGAGCCTGTGACGCTTTCACCCGCACGGCCCTCTTTGGAAATACTTGCTTCAGGGCAGTGGTCACGAAAAGTTCAGGAATTTAGGTACCTACCTACTTTTCAATTTAGGATTTCAGCAAAATCCTGGCTTTATTTTGGATGAAATTCGAATGACACCAAAACAAGTCATTTTTTAGGTGCATTATGAATAAATTGATTATGTACCTATTAGGAATATTTTTAATTTGTCAAAGTATTTCGTACTCACTCATTGACATGTTATATTCTCCTCTGGCGACGATCGGCAAGTTCGAAATGAGCCCCTCAGCCTGGTATTTGCCTTCCACGAATATTTTCTTATTGGCAAAATCGAATTCCAGCGTCATGTTCTCGGGATTGGCGAAGTTGGACCTGGAATGACATAAAATCAACAAATTTGAGCATTTAGGGGGTGGGAAATTATGGATATCATTCAAAACATCAGTTCGCTTATGAAGTTCGATAATAGATGTCACAATAGGTCCATGAAGGCCTCAGGGAATGTGAACTGCCCTTGTAAATTTTTGGCAGGTACCTAATATTTATGTAAGTAGGTAGGTACCTGTTATTCACATTCTTGCTCGTTCTAGTGTGAAGTTTTGTCATTTCTTACCTGACTTCAAGAATTTCCATTTTCGAGAGTCCGTAAGTGTTGACGTCAACGAATTTAACTCCAATTTTGATGTTCTGCTCTCGCGCAAGTACGACGTCCAATTCATCGACATTCCATGGGTCGAGAGGTCCAATGGCCAATTGCTTGATTCCATCTGTAAATAAATACCATTTTACCAAAAAAGGCCTCCGAACTGGTCATTTATGGTAGCTTCCATCTTTATATCGTGATTTATTTACCTATTGCCTAATCGAATATTTATGTATAACCGCTATCAGCTGATAATTTATACAGTCGTAAATCTAATTTACATTCTAGTCTCGAGTGAGAATATCTGCCAGTGATTTCCCATAAGATCTTGGCGATGTTGAGTTGGGACGATTAGAATCCATAATTCTTCCCATTAGGTTGAAACAACGATCGCACATTGGCTAAAAATAGAGTTAATTTCCCGTGAAGGAACCGGTTCTCCTTGAGTCTCGAGCTGTTCAAACGTGGACAAAACATCCTCAGAAATCTTTGTTCCTCGTCTGTTGCATCTGAATTTCTGGCAGGATGAACTAACATGATCATCAGTCAGCATGATCATCAGCCCTTGTTGTAGGAATTTCACGCTTAGCTGTAGATTAATTATAGCTTCCTTAATTTTAGTATTTCGGGCCAAAATGTTTAGCTACTCCCAAAAAAACAATGTTTGTCAAAGATTTGTTTGTGCAATTTAACGAAGAACTGGTAAAAAATACAGAAAGAGGAAATGAAAAATTTCATCTGGTAGCAGATATTATTATCATCTGGGCCTAATCAATTTGCAATTAATTATTTCATTCTGGTAGCAGAGCGTAAAATTCGTTAATGATACATATCTAATAATGATATAATATATCCTACCACTATACTATAATATAGAATGCTATATTATAGCAACCAAATTTTTTTCTTAATTTTTTACTTTTATTTTTTGGATAGCTTAATTGTCTTTTTTTAAGAAATGATTAATTTTCCATGAAAGTGCTATAAATAAAATTGCTGTCAAATAAATTTTAAATAAAAGTAAGCTAGTCAACAAAGCATGATTTGAAGCTTTTTCACAAAACTCGTCGTTCTCTTTTATTCTTATTCTCAATTTTATCGTTTTATGTTCCAAGTGCCGCGAAAATTACGATCATCAATGCCTTTACAATCCAGCTGGCATCAGAGGATGATGGATCATTATGGGGTATAGATGATCTTGGGTCATGACTTGATCAATAGACTCGTGTCCCAATTATTTAGCATAAACGGACCCAAGATCAATGTCATTGATTGCGGCACACGTGAAAACAACGTTTGTCAAAATGAAGGCTGGTTTTTTGCCGAGGTAAATACTAAATCGGATACTAAACATAGACATTGCTTTCAAAACGGGGTAGTAAGCAAAAATTGAAACAGAATTTGCATAAAATAAGGAAAACAAGCCATGTAAAAAATGAACCCCAAAGTAAGAATTTTTTATGCATAAAATTCATAATTAGTTGATCGAGGGCATTGCTGCATTGTGACACATCATGGTCAGCTGTCAATAAGTCGACAATTAAGAACTCGGGTAGCGTAAAATTGTTGTTGTTGTCTGAAAAGGTTCACTACTCGGCTTCAAATTGCAGTCAGGCCTACTGTCCTTGGATGCGAAGGTAAACGAACTGTGGTAATGGTGGGCTTCTGAATGGGCCAAGGTGGGCCAGATCCACTGGTGACACTTGTTACCCTCTGCGGTATGACAGCCGGAATAATTACAGTTATTTTTATCAAGATGGGCTTTTTTGAAGAAAATTTATACTTTCATGAAAATCTCCTGACCTAATCAGTTACCCATGAAATTGCTTCTACTTTGGACCATGGTCAGGTGTCTCAATCCGTTTGTGGCTACTAGGGTCAAACCCCCCGAAGAACTTAACCCCCTCGTGGGAACATCTGCCTGTGAGGCAGATATGATTGAAAGGTTGGTCACTGGAGCGCTCCACTGTCAACCTGAGGCGCCCAGGCTCTACATGTGCTTCAATCAACATCTACCCCTTGCAGAAGAAGGGTCAATCCTGCTCTAAGTTGCGTTTTTTCAACGTAAATGCAATTTTCCTAAACTATAGTCTGCCTCACAGGCAGATGTTCCTTCTAATGTACGATCTAATATCTGCCTGACAGGCAAATATTCCCACTGATGTATATTTTAGCGTCTGCCTGACAGGCAAATATGCAACGAATGCGCCAAGAAAAATTGAATGGAAGCCTTCAACAAAGTGCTTGTCCAGAACTTCAGCTCCTCCATCGTAATTTTGATGGTGTTTTGATATTTTGTGACCCGTAACTCGCAACTTACTGTGATGTGTTTTGGTATATTGGTCATTAGTTGAAATAATTCTTCATACTATTTTGACATTGTTACTGAATTTTGAGATATAATATCAATAGTAAAAGTGTAAATCCTTTATGTCCAAATTCAGAAATTTGTCAGAGTACAAAAAAAAAAACGTGCTAGCTTTTGCAACACCTCTGAAAGGTTTTGACTTACAGGTCATTGCACATGGCCATAGAGCAGAAATGAGACGAAAACCCGGAGGAATCCAGCTCCACTTGATAGATCTACGGCTCGAATACAACCCATAGAGCTCAAATCTTTATTTTACTAAAAATTGAGACTTACGAGGTTTTTCACTTTTACTATCGATATACTCTTTGTCAAATTAGAGATAAGATAAATATATAGTGTTTTTGAAACATACAAACAGCTTTAATTGTTATATTAAAGTGAAACCCAGGTTTTAGAGACGATTTACTACTATAGCTGCCTCTCAAGCAGATGTTCCCACTAAGCGGAGCAAAATGGCATGTTCCCACCAGGGGGTTAATGGTGCAAATAATACATACCTAATGTACTCTCCATGATGTATGGTATATTATATCCTTGGCTATGATTCTCTCATTACACGAAATATAAATACCGACTTTGTCCTCGGACCTGAAGGAGTCATTGAAATTATTTGGCAAAATTTTCGTGACTCAGAGGCCGAAACCGAATTTGAACTCGCCGGCCTCACGGAGAGAAAATATCGTAAGAGCTCCTCAGGTGTCAACAGCTTCGACTGTCATCGCTGACGTGTCTTGACAAAGGGAGAAAGTGGACAGTCAGGATAAATGTTATGTGCCACATTGCTGGGTGAGGCAATCAATTGATTCTATATTCGCCAGAAGTCCATCGATACAGTCTAACTATCTGAGTTCGCCTTTACAGTAACTGTAGAGTACGACTTGTGGTCTTACGACCACCGCTACTCTACGGAGTAGAATTTCCACGTTTTTCACCTACAGTTCTTCCAAAGATGAGCATTTCATTACACATTTCTCAATTGATTGGCTTAAAAATTAAATTCCAACAGTATAGTGGAATCGTTTTCGCAAAAAATGGTGAAAGCTTTAATTTCCCACCGTCGCTTTAGAACTTCTTCATTCTATCACTTCCTGGCCATAAAAATGCACCGGCTTGAAAGCAGGATGAAAGCCACCCAGAGCAAGCTGTCTTCACACCTTCAATTAGAAGATAGCTGCAATCCAAGTAGTTTTTTATCTGTTTTTGCAAATTACCAAGTTGAGGTCTTTATCTCGGATCATGCCTCGTTCAAGGCTGAAACAACTAGTATCACGCGATAAATACCTTTTATATTGTGTTAGAGATTGTCAATCAAGGTTTGAAGTTGGGAAGTCCGAAAGGATTTCCTGTTTTAATAATGTTCCATATGAAGATTTTTAGAACGATTGTTCGAATTGTAATAATTTTGGGAACTTTTCCATCCTGGGGACTCTGCTCAACGAACCAGAACGCTAGTTTAGATTTCGCAGGTTACGTACACCCACTACTCGTTCCCCTATCATTATTTCGAGCGGCTTTTCAAAAATAATATGCCTATCTGGGTTAGAAAGCACGAACTTACATAAACCTCATGTACCTACTTGGAAGGCAGCCAGAGACAGTTTGATAACATAATTTTCACGCGATTGCCTCATCCCTAAACGATGAATCAGTCGTTGTCAAACAATTTTACCAAAACCAGTGGTGCATAGATGACACACAATACTTCTATGTTTTGGTACGTAAGAGGGTGAACCAAATTGATGTTTTGGCTAAAGTCGTGGTTACTTAGGGCCAATTTCACCTAAAACCTATTCTATTTTTCCTTGATCTTAATGGTAATGTCATAGATTGACACGAACGGGTGATACGGAAATTGTTTAGCGTTTTCCGTGGTGTGCAGGGTTATGCCCATTTAAAAGTTCTTGATGAGAATCGACCCGTTATTCAATTTTTGAAGTCAAATATCAGGGGTAGGGTCTTCAGATAAACTCTTTCGTCTTGGCTTAAAAAAATGTAAAAATTCAGTTTTTCCTTTTCCTTTGTTTATTGACCTTTGCTCAAGTACAAGTTATCGATGTGGTTTGACTGCTCGAGGCAATGCTAACGTTCGCCGGTCAAACTAGATCGAGTGATTGCAACAGAGCCGAATTGCCTTGAGGCCAAGAGAAAATAAGCTAGAAAAATGCTGAAAATGCTTATGCCTGTTTATTATCCGAATTCCGGTTTAACAAAAACTGTAATGAAAATTTTAGTTTGAAAAAGGCGGAAAATTGAAGACGATTATGACATTTAGTAACACTGCGCACGAATGGGCAGACCAGCTTTTCAGAAAGTGATTCCTCCTATCTGATATCTTCTGACGATCATTTCACTTTCGTAAATATGGAAGGAAAAATAGTCACGTATCAAGACCTCACAGAAGCTCAGCTCGTCCACGATTCTGGGTCACTCGACCGCTTCGTGAAAGTTTACCGGATCGACCAATGCTGTCAGAACTAGCTATCCAATGTTATTAGATACGTTGCACTCGATTCACAAAATTGATTTGTGTAATTTGGAATTCAACTAAAAATAATACGATTCATTTTTCTCAGAACGCCAATTTTCAAATTCGTATCGTACCTTTGCTGATGGTTCTCAGCAGTGTTTGGATCGACTCTCGAAGGCAGGTGTCGATTTTGGGGTCTGATCTCGAGCACACCGTCGAGTACCATGCTGGAATACGAAAATTAATTGTTAAAAAAATTAATCCTTACTAAGTCGCTGAATTATGTCACAGCCACTCTGCTTCTCTTTCACTCTCTTTAGCTTTAGCTATTCCTTGGCAACAATAAATCTGAAAATTTCCCCTAATCGAAATATCTACCATGTTTGTTAGCCGAGAAGGGACAAGAAAGTTGAAAAGTATTTTTGACGAATTTAGAAAAATGTTCGCCTGGAGCTGACGACTTTCTGAACCGATTCCTCGACGACCTGGTAAGTTTGTTATCCTTACATAATATGACCAGGACTTCTTTAACGATATAATCTCAAATTGTACCTAATTACAGTAGATAATAATAAAAATATTTTGACACCCTCCCCTGAGGTATCATACCGTTTTATCGCTAATACTCATTTTTTATAAATTAATTTTTCGGGAATATGCTTCCGCAATTAGGTACTCTTGGACTGGATCGAATATGGTGTACCTACACTCTATGTGTTGGGCTAGGGCAAATTTTTTTAATATTCCTAACATTGTTTTAATTGTTTGTGTCTAAATGCATGAAAAGAGGTAGGGATGCATGAAACCAGGGGAGGAACCTGGTTATGTATCTCAACGACTTTCATTATCGATTTTGCCTCATTATCGTGTAATGATGGTCTTACGCAATTCTACGCCATTCCTGAGGATAGCCGCCTGAGTTGCTGCGGCAGCGATGAGCACCAACGCCAACGAATACATGGTCACCTGTCAAAGTAGAATTTCAAATTGATCGCTGTCGAAAAATTGTCACACTTCGCGATCCGATTCGAGTCCTGCCGAGGTGTTGTCTTATATACGCACCCCCACCGATGGTCGAGGAAGGACGGAGAGTGAAACGTCTCCTTCTCTGGCTGGCTCGTCGCTAGTGGGGTACCCAAGAGAAGACAGCCTGGCTCTAGATCAGCCTCATCCCCAAAACCAAGGTAGTCCAAGTGGGTTGTTTCAATTTTGACATAAAATTAATATCAAAATATAATAGCGAGTCAAGAATCCAGATGAAATTCAAAATTTAATTCCCATCGATGTAAATGTGGTTCGTCTTTAATCATAATCCAAATATTATGTATCTAGTTTATCTTGTTCATTTCGAAAAAAATCCACAAATGCAGTTGTTTGCAAGTTTGTTCCATTTTGCTCTATTTCAAAATTTCCGTTCTAATTTCACCCTAATTTTTATTGGAATTGTTGAGGGATTTCCTTTCTTAAATGTATAACTTACTAGAGCGCTTTCGGCCTGGTGGCCCTCATCAGGATTGCTTAGGGTATCAGATTCCTTCGTCGCAAAGTAGAAGATGGGCCGTAGGCCTTAAGTACTGTGGGAGCCCTGACCCTCTTTCTGAGGGCGGCAGGGCACGTCCGGGACAACTTTGGTTATCGGATGAAAATCCGAAGCCTGGAATGGCGGTTTACTTTTAGAACTTTTTACTTCCAAGTTTACGAAGTAAATGGAAGTGTTGTAATCATCCTAAAATCACAATTACATTAAATGTAATCAAATTTGTGTTGAAAATTTACCAACACACAATATGGAGGTATTCTCCGCTCCACTGGCTTCTCTCGTGCGATTGAGTTCAGTTTTTTGATTCGCTGGACTTGGTTCAAGCTCAAATGGCTTCATAACAGCAATGAATGCGATGATGAGCTCGACCTTACCAAAGCTCTAACTGACCATCAGTATTTTTCCTGTCATTGAGATTCGGACCTTAGAAGCAACAAGCGTGACTTGCAGCCAATTACGCATTATTTTGATTAGTAGGTTATCCCTAGGTACTTCCTCGTTTTGGCTAATCTATTATGTGGATCTACAACAATCTTATACGGACCATAAATATGTATTCTTTCATGTTTATGCTCTTTGTCCTGCGTTCTAATAGATTTAACCCCCAATCCGGAATTTTTGATCTTTGGATGTAATTTTTTGGGACCACGGTAATTTATAGAATCTAGGTAATTAACAGTTTTAATTTCCATTGCTACTTTTCTATCAAGTCCTGAACAGCTCAAGATAAGTTTAGATGAAAGACCTATTTGTCATAGTATGACATGATATGTATTATATATCACTCATATCAGATATTGTTTGTTGTTGGACAAAAGAGAGCCGAGGTTTACACAGCCTAGGAGGCAGGACCAATTATAGACAGCATTACCATGGGCCCCAGGGGGGTTATTCTGTAAAATGATGTCTTCGGCAGTCAATATCGTTGTTGCCTTGACAAAACCAATGACAAACTATGAAAATTTGTATTTTAGAACATCAGAAAAACTAGTTGCACTTCTATCGACATAAAATCACATGGTTGGGAAGGTGGGTAAGAAAGGATGTTAAAAGAAACTTGATGAGCTGAAGAAATGTTTATTCATGTTATGGAGGGGCCAACGATCAATTTATAGTGGTCAATTTGTTCATCAACTATACTTTTTTGTATGCATTCCTAGCTTTAGTATGAGATCAAAAGCCGAAAAAATATATTTTCTATCTATTTGCATACTTGTTGTACTTTCACTTCAATGAATAAAATGGCCACTCATCAATGGCCTTATATGAACAAGTTACTTTTATGATTCCATAACTTTCACCTAGCCTAATTGTACTTCTGAGTAAACTTTTTTCAAGAAGTCATAATTTAATTCTCAATTTGTAGGCAATGTAATTAAGTAAGACAGGTAACACTTATTACCTATAATTACATTTAAAACCCTTTCTGGTATTTTTCAAGAGAAATAATCACATCACATAGATTTTCAAGTCCGCTGAGCATTTCCAGCTGCAGGCCATTTTCATTTATAGAATTTATGTTTTCGTTAGCAACCGACCAATGTTCATTCAAGGCAAGATGATCTCTGCAAGTGGCACGTTTTCGATCAATGCTTCGGCATAAGCCCTGATGGCATCACCGAGGGCTTCTTCCACCAGTGGAAGAAAATCTTCGTAGAATTGGCGCCAGTACATGTTCACAAGTGTGACGACCATTTGAGCTGTAAACAATGCCAATCAATAATAAAATTAATTGGAATAGATATTTTTTTTTCGATAACCGAGCTCGACTGCGGACCACATGCTGGAACATCACTAAAATATAATTACATCACTAATATAATATTCAGAGAAATCGCAAAGCAGGTTTTCGAATGGGAAATGTTTATCTAAAGCTTCCTTGGATATAGGATGGATAAATATTGTCAATAAACCGGCCCTGAATCGTTTAAATGATTGATTTTGAGAACAATAATTGTTCTCAAAATCAATCATTATTGAAACCTACCTGTAGAAACCTAATAGTTTGATCTTGATAAGAATGTCGTAACTTGACAAAAAAAATTATGTTTGTAAAATATGGCTGGATTTTTATCAACCCTAAACTTAGCTCTATGTTTGGTGGAATTGGCCGCAGGAAAGCTTTTAGCAAAATAAATTTGAAAAATTTTACCTATCACCAGACCATCAACTATCACCAAGTAGTCGGAAATAGTTGGTAATTATTCAACTCTTTTATGCGATTCTTTTATATGTACTTCGCTAGTGTAGCTTTTTTTCCTGCGATTGTCATTATTTTCCATCCCGACTTTCCCTGAAAACCCCTTCAGGCTATGCAAGTAGATTAAAACCTGCAATACCCGCAGGTCTTTCACAAAAGTATTCTCTAGTGAGCGAACGTCAAAACGCAGCACGTATGAACTTATTTTTCAGATCTTAATTTCCACTTTTAAGGAGCGAATAGAAGTATTTTAACAAACAAAAATTGTCATATATATCAACCTTTTTCCAAACTTTCGTAGATTTTTTGCAAGATTCAACCATAACGTTGTTGAATCAGAATTTCGATTGCTCACATCCCACGAGTTGAGTTATTGGTAGTTATATATTTTTTCTTTGCAGGCCTCAAAAATGAACCAAGATGAAGGCCTATCATGCAAGTAGGTCAAAAAACCATTAACTGATTTTCTTTTTTTCCTCATTTCTGCCACGCGAAAAACATCGTTTACGAACGTCAGCGGTCAGTTACCCTTTGGATCAAATTAATAATTTATATTTTCTTCTCAAGTACCGCCGAAAGGTAGCAACTAAAAATTTGCTAAAACTCACTCAATCCAGGGTCCGATCCACGATCTTTTGTCGTTAGTTTGATGTCGGAGATGTAAGGTTTGAAAGAAGTTCGGTCCACTTGCAAATATTCGATATCGTCGATCTCGATTACATGTCCTTTGATAACCAGAGTGCCCCTCACTTCATCTGTAAAGTCATTTACAATTTACATCGCCATGAACAGCCTTTTACATGAATAGCCTGTAGTAGGTGGTAACATTTCCGAGACGGGACCGATATTATGGACGACGTACTCTTAATTTTACCAGCTCTAGCGCTTTCGGCCGTACGGCCCTCTTCAGAAGCCATTCCTCACGTGGTATTGGATCGTGTAGTGCTTGAATTTTCTATCTCAGGAGAGTGAAGGGTGGCGAGGGAACCGGTACAACTTTTCAAAAAGTACTCGTATCTCTGGGTTCATTGGAAAAAATCCCTGAGGAGGGCCTTTCGACCGGAAGCGCCAGAGCTAATTGTGCAGAAGTTCTTTCCCACGTCATACCTAAATTACGCGATATTCTTTGATACACATTAAGTTATTAAAGAGATGTCCACTCGTATCTTACAATCATAAATAAATAATTTTTAGTACTTACAAATAGATACGTTGAACGATCCTTCTGCAGAGAACGATCGTTCGCTCCTTACTGAGTAATCGCCCTCCAAGTAGTAGAGTGGATTCCTCAGGTCGACTTCTAACCGTAAAGCCGACTTGTCATTCACGTTAACCCTAAAATTGTACAAATTCTTCAGTTAAAAGTTCAATATAATATATTAATCCTTACAGTAATTTTCATCAGTCCCCGTGTTCGTTGGATTAAAATGCCCGCCATATATGGATCATTTAAAATACTGACGGTTTCAAAAATTAATTTTAATCCTAGTTCAACTTACCTGACTCCTGTGACGACCGATTTGGACAGACCGTGAAGCGCAAGGCCGGAAAGCGTCAAGTCCAAGCGATCTGGCGACAGTTCTCCGCCATAGGAAAAGGGAATCTCCGGAATAAGTAGAGGGTCTACTCTTTCTTCCTCGTCCTGGTCTTCCTCTGTAATTAGCGGTTTACGGTTGGTGTTTTAATAAACTGTCAAGTATAGCCATGGGTAACAGCGTATGATTTCTTACACCGTAAAACGCGAGAGAACCTTCTATGCATTTTGGCAGAGGTTCCAGGACGTATATAATATGATAATGCAGTAATAATTTAGAATGATTTTTTGTTTTTGCGTCAAGATATTATCTAATCAATTTTTAATTGGTATGAATTTAGGGCAATCGCCTTAATTTGAGGGACTTACGGCTATTTTACTGAGACTAAACCCCCGAAAGTTTGATAGGAAAAAAAGAACTTATTCTTGGGCTTAAAAAAAATTTAACGAATGAGCTAAAAAACGATCCCTTTAAAGAATAAAAACTTAAGGGAGAACGCCCTGTATACGGTACAGGCTAGTAGGTTCCCAATAAGTTGATTTTCAGATGGTACCCTTTTTTTTGGTTTTAAAATTGTGGTCACCCACTTGGTACCTATGCGGTTTTACCTACGGCGTATCTGAGCCTCGCAAACCGCAGCGGTATACTAAAGTTGCAATACTTGCAGAACATGTAGTCAGTATTAACGACAGAACCCACCGAGGTTCCTATCGCATACGAATGTTGAGGTTGAATTCTCGCAACACGATTTTATTGTTTTTCTGTTGAGCTATACTATCAATAAATACTTCCAAACGCGTCATGACCTGGAGGCTTCGTCGATGTACATACCCGAGAGTCGGTATTGTTTAATTTTTTACTGGCTATAAAAATGATCCTACCTCAGTGCCAGTCGTAAAATGTCGATCTTTTGTCATATAAAATATCGTAGGTTGGCGATGAAAGATAAAATCTTCGAAGGCCCTTAATTTTCCTCGTCCTCAATATTAAGTTTAACTTATCAGGATATTTTTGTTTATCCAGCTATTGCCTACTAAATATCAAAATGAATGCAACCAAATTATCGCGTAGGTAAATTCAAAAAACTTTTTTACGACCAAACCGAGACTTTGGTGCCGAATTAGCGGTGATTATTACTGTAGGTTCACCTAGATCCCTGAAATTACTGTTTGTGAATGCTGGCAACCGCTGATCGATTGTCTCGGATGGTAAACTGAGGTTGTTGAACTCAGTATAACTCTATAATCCTTCAAACTAGAGATGGCTTTATTATCCTCTGTCTTTTCAATTCAGCTACCTACCACTTCATAAAGTACCAGGGATATGCCAATTGGCAATTTTAACTCATTGTCTCATAACGTTTGATTATTCATAACATAAGATTTGATTGTGTGTTATTCAAAACGAAAAAACAATATACCCATCCAATTATTTCCAAAACGTTTTGGTCTGTCTAAAAAAGTTGATTTTCCAACTTTTCACGCATCTAATATATAAACTGTTCATAAACAATTCAGTCTGCAAAAAAATTACCATTGTCGAAGTTGTTGATGATTTCTTGAAATGAGAATTTCAAACAGTCCGTGAGGGTAGGTGAACTCAAGCTGCATTGCTTCGTCCAACTAACTGCAGAGCACATAGTGAATAATGTTATTGAGTAGAAAGAAGGTAGATTCGCATTGCAGAAAAAACATTCTTCTGTAAGAATATACATGGTGTTCTTCCATATTTTTTATGAGAAGAAGAGACATTGGTATTGGTGGTTATTGTCGACGACAGGAACCATTTAGCAGGAATGGAGCAGTCCTCCAAATCGCATTTTCCAGTATTTTTTCCCATGCTTGTAATGACAGCATTAGGTAAGATGGTAAGAGTAATTTTGACAGTGTTGTTTTTTATTATTTTTCCGACACATAGAAATTACGTCACTTTTAATTAACTGAATTAGATCAGTGAACACTAGGTCAGAACCGTTTGAAGATAATCTGCATCGCTTGACAGACCCAGGCATTTCCTGATACAGCCCTACGGCTGACTGAGCATGTCACGACAGGTCGTCCCGATCTTTCTTGCTATAACTTTTCTTAGTCGAAGGTTCGAAGCTAGCCTGAGGCTTATCTTTGGTCGTAAGATTCGACTAGCCATCCAACTCTTCTGTTACGCCACCTGAGTCACTATGATGACACGAAGAGGTCCTCATCGTGTCCTCACCGATTTTAATGAACGCCGAAGATTGGTACATGGTACCTACTTAGTAAACAGCGGTTCGAAAACACGAGAAATTTGAAAAATAGGTTGTTACCATAGAAAATTTGTGACCTGGGGATTCGAAACTCAATCTCTTGCTGTTATATTGTCTAATTTTTCAGAAAGATTTTTTCAAAAAATTCAAAACTTTGAAATTGTGTAGGTATGGCATTAATCTAATTTGGATTAACACCTCAAAAAAAGTTGAATTTTGTAAAATTTTGATTTATTATTAAGGTGTAGATTAAGGCGGACTGTCGGTATTAGTGTTGTTGTATTCGATGAATTTGAAAAATCGTGCTAAAATAATAACCAAAATTAATTTTTTTTTTAATGGTTTATGCTATACAAATGCCAACCTAATTACCTCCAACGGATCGTCAATTATTAAAATGATACGACAGTTCATCCAGAAAACTCATTCTAAATTTGATTATTCCCTAGGCTGTAGAATCAGGTTGAACAAATTATGGTAGAAAGTTCACGAGTAAGCGATTTAATTATTAATTATCATTATTTAACAATTTATTCTCTAGCAAATTTAATTATTATTTATCATTATTTAACAATTTATTCTCCGGCAAATTCGAAAAGAATGACCTTCGAACAGAAAATTTAGATGCATTTCACCTATAATACTTACAGATATCTGACGGTTGAAGGGCCAACGTCAATGAGCATAGGCTGAGAACTTGCAGAAATAAAGAACCCGGCAAGTATGACATGATGTGAATTGAAAAACACAACTTCTGACGAACTGTTCGCGATGACTTGGTTGCATCTTCTTCAGGGGTCCTCGCCAGTTTTATACGCTCCCCACTTCGCCTTCTTGATGGGAGTTGTAGCGTAACAGAGTACCCACCCACTACAGCAATAGACCCTCTCAAGAACTCATTGAGGACTAATTTTGAAGAGTTTTATGGACTGATGATGAGTTATAAAATTAATCAAGCGGTGAATTTTGAACCAAACTAATCATATAAAAAGTCAAAAATCGGATCAAAATTTCCGAAAAACGCACATGGCTAAAACTCTAAACCCACTAAACCACCGAAACGTATAAATATTTACGTTGGTATACCACAGTCTGGAAACAACATTTTCTGATCGGCTCAATTTTGTGGAGCATTTTGCTTCAAATGTGATAAATATTAAAATTGGTAACGCCATCTTCGTAACCCTTGCCCGCACCGGACAGAACATCTACGACCGAGCCCGAACGAACGTCACAATGTGAATATGGAAATTCCCATATTCTGAAAGGTCAAATTTTGAGCCAAATTTATTTTATTTTGAATTTGGAGAGCGCGGGGGCCGAAAATTCTTATAATACAACAACTAAACTCGAGATCACTACTAAGCACGACTTATTCAACCAAACCATTCCATTCTTTTTTTGCACAATTGAGTAAACCAAGCGTTACAATAGAACGGAAAATAACGAGTGCTTTTCGCGAACAGAAGTCGTTTGTCGGGGGGTTCAGTCAAGTAATGTCAACAGCAATTTTGAGGGCCAGTCATTGTGGAGGTGATCGCTACAATTAGACCACGAACAAGAGAAGAAGAGGTAGATCGGATCTGCACTGCTGAACACATGACCCTGACAGAGTAAATGGTAAACGATGACACGCATTTAGCCACTCAAGATGACATCGCCTTGTAAAATCCTTCTCGTCATTTTCCTACGTATTTTACGAAGCTATGACCAGATTTTTGAACGAAATCAAATTACCTAGAATGAGTAACTTAAATGAAAAGAAAAAACCGATCTTGGCAATTACGCATCACTCTAGCCCCTACATTGTACGACTGTAAAAGTTCGAATCGTTTATGACCAGTTAAATCAGTGGTGCGTAGATAACACACGTTACTTAGATATTACAGGCTCTTTGCTCTTTGCTCTTTGCTCTTTGTGGGGTTATTGTATGAGAAGAGAGCGAATGCCCTCCTGAGAACCTGTGGTGACGCAACACCTCTCCTGCTAGCTCTGCTAGTGACTTGAGATGCTGAACCTCTTCATTCCAGATTATAGAAGACTGAGATTTTGGGGGACATACCTATTGGAAAATTGGGTTGTTGTAAAAATAATTTTTAGAATTAAGGCTCATGCACAAAAGAATTGATTCTTTTTTTTTAATGTATTTATTCAAATGTTGGAATCAATGAGCTGATAACATGATGTTGACTCAATGAGCAAAACAGATATTAGCCTCCTACAACAGAATGCGGCTTTAAAGGCCAAACCGCCATTGCTCCTTGGGCCGTTTCGACATGTAACCATTGAAAAAATCCGAGGCCGAAATAGTTTTGCCATTAATTTTCATTCGATTTACCACGACAACATTATCATCTCTACAAGATATTTTCAAAACGTTAACACTCCTGAAAAACTGCACATGACCAGCATTGGCCGAGGATCGACTATGCGATTGTTCATTTCTACAACTACTATCACTGTTTAGGAAATCTAGGGCGCTCTTTCTTGAAACTGATGCGTCAACTTCGGCCATGGGGTTTGAGATTTTCGATGAAGAATCCGTATCGGCATTTCTGGTTTTGTGGTCGAGTCTGACGTCGAGCAGCTTGAGGATGGTGCCGTGCCATGTCGTCACCAGGGGGAAGAAGTGGCTAAGTGCACGATGCATATTGTAGACATGTCGGGCGTTCGACGTCTGCCAGTCGATCTTGGCCATGGAAGGCGTCAACTTTGGGGCTGAAACAAGAAATGCATGAGTCAATTGGCGACTAGCTTGATTTCAGTTTATCGACTTTGAAAACAAGGCTTCAGGGGCACTGCCTATTGAAAGTTCATCGGTTGGGGCTGAATATGTCATAAAACTCCGGCGGCAGAAAGTTTCCATCTCTAACAGACATGTTGGACATCATAGTTCCAGAAGACGGGCGTATGTGAATCAAGCAACGGTTCGAATAATGATCGGGTTTACCATACGAGACGCCATCCGAAGGCTGCGCCACAGTCATCTGCAGGCACTTGGGCATGTCACGGAGGCACTCCATGAGCAGCTGGCCTCCACAGACGGCCAATCGCTGCCCGAGTTCCTGCGACGTTTCTTCTGGCGAAATTGACACACGGTACTGACGGACGATATCTCCAACGTCAAACCTGCGAAAAAATCCAAAGTCTTGCAAATTTTACCGAGGGAGATTCCATCAATAAAATAGATACTTACCATGTTTGGGATATAGGTATATTATACTTGCCTGTGAGGGTGAATTTTCATTATGGTAACTCCGGTTTCAAAGTCGCCATTCATAATGGCATGAGCGATTGGAGCTGCACCCCGATACTTTGGTAAGATACTTGAATGGACGTTGATGCAGCCTCTGGAAAATCGGTAGCGATTCGTGAATCTTGGACAAATTGTAAAATATCTAGTTTTACAATCATGTTGCAGTCTTCTCCGACCAGTTTATACCAGCAACACTTGTACGGTTCTTGGAAAATACGAACCACGAACTTGCCAAGTGGTGTTTCAGAGCTCCTTCATCGGGAGGGATCATGGATGCTCCTTACCATGGTAATTATACGACAAGACCCGTATTTAACAAAGCCAACAATTTAATTCGATTGATAAAAACTGACTTCCCCTTCGATTACTCACAGTGGAAAACAATCGATGACACTTTTAGGAATCATGTGGCCAAAAGAGACTACCATCCCGACATGAAATTTTCCAGCGATCGAAGAGGCATTTAGAGGCCAATTGTGGACCAGCAGATTCTCATGTTCACAGAACTTCTTCACCAGAGATTTATCACTCGTGACCACTTCAAGGCAGCTAACAAGTGTTCCAGTGTTTCTTTAAAAATAAGAATTGTTTCAAAGTGAAAGAAAAATTGACATAGGATACTCGTGAGTAGATCCAAACTTTGGCACAGGATGGTCCTAGTTCACCGCAGGTTCGACTATAAAGATAATCGAAACATTCGATTATAGATCGATTCCACACTAAAGTGCACATGGCATGCCTGGTCAGCTGTGGCCTGATGCGTATGTCGAATTGGATTAATATGGGATTTTTATGGGCATCCAGAGTGCCTGCGTCATCTACTACTACGATTTGTTGAGGCAACATCGGTACCAGCGCAATCGATACCTGTATAATCGAATGTTTTGATTATCTCGATAATCGGCCCTTCTGGCTCAATAGTACGCACAGGATTTAGAAACATAGAGAAAGTGACACTTGACACAGAAAAAGAATACTTACAATTTTGCGTACAGAGGTTTCAATGACTCAAGTGAAAAATAATCGTTCCCAAAAAATAAAATTTTCCACGGCGGCTCCAAAGGACGCGGCTTTTTGGAACATTTTTGACAGTCGGAGGAGCCTAAGCTCAAATTTCTTACGGGTATGAAAATTACTGACTCAAAAGCCGTGAACAATTTTCCGGGAAAGGAGCGGATCATTCTTGGCAATAAATAGCTCTGCTCAAAAAAATTAACGCGTCTACTCCATTTTGCTACAGCTGTTTTGATTTGAAAATTTTTACGCCATCACCACCTCAGCTTAAGTTCACCACTAAATTCTTTAAATTTGGACTTCTTTCTGTATTTTAAAGGTCGTTGAGAAGGATTACTGATTCACTCATTTCGCTATTCAGCTATTAGGTACTACTAAGGTATTATCATTTTTGTAATGACAGAAGACGTGAGGTAAACATTGTGTAAAAACTAAAGTGACCCTAATGTGACTTTAATTAGGTTATCGCATGGTTACTTCACCGGTTTGGAAGAGCAAAGAGCCTAAAATAACAATATTGTAATCATCCAAAAATTGACTTGCTCTACTGTCTGGCAGGTGGTTGAACCAAAACCAGAAAAATTGATGAAACAATGCTTCATTCGACGGACTCCGCTTCTCTCGGGATCCAAAAATGAACAATTTTTTATTTTCAATTTGATGTCTGGCTGCTGAACTAAGTACAGCGGTCAAGGAATCAACACTGCGAGACTGCGACTCCGATATCGACAAAAGAGTGAGAGAGGCGACGTCATCAGTCATCACGACGTTCGGTTCAACTGATTCGTCAAACAGGTACATTTTCTGGCATAATAATTTGCTATTCTTGCATTGGCCTGTGTACTTTTCTGTTGTGTTTACAATACTGCATTAATTTACAGGCGTGCAGATGCGTTTACAATTTTTGGGCCGAAACTAGTGTGCCAGATTCCGGGTACTAGGGTCGGGCCAATCGCTGATAAGAGTTCTGTCGAATCGACAAGTTGGTGAGCTTTTCTGCCTATCAATCAATAAAGATAATAGGTAAGTAAGTAATTAAATAAAATAACTCCACTTGAACCAATAAAAGTCCCTCACGCCTCACTGCAATGTCAAACTTGTAGTTTTCATTTTGGTGCTTCTCATTCCAATAGGAGTCCTCCTGTCCCTAGGGAAGGCTTCAATTTCCAAGGACCAACATGAATACGGGACTTTGTACCATGAGCATGAGTGTAAGCATGCGTATATGGCTCGCGCATGCGCAGTGCGCCTACTCTCAGCCTACGCTTGCGCTCCTGGAACAAACATGTTGCTATCCTCAAATTTAACCCCCCCCTTTTTTTCGGATTGACAAGATTCTTTGCTCCAATAATGTAATTCATTTATCCATGTTATTTATTTACAGTTAAATCATGGATCCTTACCAAATAACACCGTCTGAACGGGCGAGGTTTGAACAGCAATTCAATTCGCTGAACCCGATCAATGGAATCGTCACTGGAGACCAAGCCAAAGGATTCCTCTTGCAATCTCAACTCCCCCCAGCCACCCTTGGAATTATATGGTCAGTATCGGCCGAATTGCTGACAGTTTTAGTAAATAAAAATCCTCCCTTAAGTGTTTATGGATTTTTTGTCTCGGTTGACTTAGATTTGAAATTGGTCACAGTAATTTTTCTGTCGTTTCACTTCTAGGGCGTTGGCTGATACTGATGCTGATGGGAAGATGAACATCAACGAATTCAGCATCGCTTGCAAGCTGATCAATCTTAAATTGAGGGGATTCGAAATTCCAAAGGCGCTACCTCCATCTCTGCTAGCTCTTGCTAACCAACCAGGTAAAAACATTTTTTTGCTGATAATATTACTTTGGTTAAGTTGCAGATTTCTAAAGGTGCCTTGGAAAATACTTCTAATGAAACGAATAGGTACCACTAATGAAGACGCATTTTCATAATCATGATTAATTAGCTGATTGTTGAAACAACTTGATCGGGGGTTGTTTGTTAAGTTGCACACCAGAATTGCATCTTTTCTGTCAAGGATGACCCATTATTCTTGAAAACGCTTGTATACGATTTTCAAAAGTTATTCGATTTTCCGTTATGCCCTTAGTAAAACCGCCGATACCGCCGCTTCCCAGCTCGGTTCCGCCTATGGCGTCTACACCCCTGGTCGCCAACTTGACTGGTGGAAGTTCCTCATCAATACCGCCAGTCTCCGTTCAGCCAATGATGGCGTCCCGCATAATTTCACCGCCTTCTGGCGGCCAATCGCCGCTTCAAGTAACGGCTCCTCCTCCTATACCTCCGCTGCCAGCTCAGCTTACCGGGGGGAAGGTAAATTTTTCTAGTAAACTGACAATTGCCTGACAGATTTTCTGTTGCTGCTGGTGTGAAAATCGGATGCTACTCTTTGAAAAAGCTTGATTTTTTCTAGCCAGATTACCTACTCTGGTTTCTAACCTCTCTTGCTGAATTGTTTGAAATCAAAGTATTTTTGGGATTGTGGTGTTTCCAGAACGGCAGTCCTGCCATAAAAGGGATGGGTATGCCTCTCCCGACGGCTGGCCCTCCTATTATGCCTATCCAACCTGGAGGAGCTCTTCCGCCTCTCCCGCCTACACCGATGCCCACAATGCCGCCTAACATCCCACCAATGGTGCCCCCCATGTCTCAGGCGCCCGGCATCCCTACACAAGTGATACCTCCAAATTTCCCACCCATGGTGCCGCCCTACACGCAGGCACCAGGGATACCGACGCAAATGGCTTCAGCCGTCGCGGCAGTTCCACCTGCAGTGCCGCTAATGTCAGCTGTTCCACCAACTGTGCCTCAAATGGCAGCAGCTATCCCACCTTCGACCTTGAGTGGTTTGATTTCGAGTCAAACGTCGCCCCCGTCTGGGCCTACACCTCCGACTCCGCCTATTGTCGCTCCGACATTGGAACGAGAAAGAATAGGTTCATTCGACAGCCAGTAAGTTCCATTTATTCTCAATATTCTCAATCTCAAATGAGTTGGAGTAGTTTTAAGCATGATGCATCATAACCTCACTGGATAATTCATGTGGCTATTGGCGACTCAGATTACCGATGAGTGCGCTGCGGTCGCCTCTACAATGGCGGCTATTGGTTGGACAGTCTCTCATCCATTTACTAATATGACCGTAACTCCCTCAATTCTCAACCTTTTTTCAAATTTCTTGAACTGAAATGTTTGCCTCGGCAAGACCTAACACCCTGTTTAATCGGAATTTGAATTACTCACAGTACTTCCGACATATTTGCATTTTTAGTGTTTTCTATTTTATTTTTTTCCGGCCACAAAAATGGACCGATTTGACCGTTCTTGGTCTCAAAATCTTCGTTTTACCTTGCAGAATATGTGGATATTTTTTATATTCCAAAAATGGAGCGTTTTTTTTTGTTGGAAATTTGAAAATTTGCATAGTGAACTTTTTGATAGATTTGACCTAAACACCCTTGAAAACAGTCAAAATATGATTGAATTTTGTCAAATATGTACGTTTCAGAATATGGAAGCATTGTGTGTTATCTGCGCACCACTGGTTGTAAATGACCACAGACGGGCAGACAGACACTTGTTCGGGAAGTGATTCTGAGTAAATGTGTATGAGTGAACGATTCCAATACTCCCATTTACTCCGTTAATATGGAAGAAAATTTTCGTAGGAAACCTGCGATTAACATTTTGATCAATAGATAGGTGCTTTTATTTGCCTCAAAAGCAGTCAAAACATAATTCAATTGTGTCAAAAATGTAGGTACCTACGTATCAAAATATGGAAGTATTGTGTGTTATCTCCGCACCACTGGTTTTATACTCATGTATGATTAGTCTAATGAATGGCCCCGTGCGAGAAAATTGAAAATTTTCGTCACCAAAATTAACAAAACCAGTGTGATGACATGATCACACAGACCTGTATCCTACTTTGACTTATTATAACAATGTTTTAGTATAAGTCAGTGGGCCTATTTCATTTTTCTTTCTCATTAACAATACCAATATCCATACGGAAAAGTACAGAATCGCTCGAGCTAGAACATTCTGGAGTTATCAAAGAAAATTCATCAAAAAACTGGTCAATGGCTATGCTTTCCAAGGGACTGGAGCTGGGGTTGTCCAACCAATACTAGTTCCGCCGCTCAGCCGCTAGAGCGCTCATCGTTAATCTGAGTCGCCAATACACAATGCTTCATATGCCATAGGAGCGGTATCACATCTCCACCTACGTCGGAGTGGGCAGTGCCTCAAGCTTCAAAATTGAAGTACACCCAATTGTTCAACACGACTGATAAATCGAGGACTGGATTTTTGACTGGCGTTCAATCGCGTAGCATCCTCCTCGCATCCAAGCTTCCCCAGGCTATCCTGGCTCAAATTTGGTTAGTTGTCCTCAAATACCCTATGATCGCTACTTCGATTGGGTGGATAAAAAAATGAATGGATTACTCTCATTTCGTTAATTTTAGGGGTCTCGCTGACACTGACGCCGACGGAAGGTTATCCTGCGAAGAATTCGTTCTCGCTTTGCACTTGTGCGATTTGGCTCGCCAAGGTGAAACATTGCCCGCCTCGCTTCCGCCAAATTTGGTGCCGCCCACATTGAGGCGCGTTCGCCAAAACAGCCTCGGCTCCAATTCCGGAGCACCTGGGGAATTCGGAGATCCCATGGCTGGCATTGGTCAAAGTGAGCGTGGAATTTTTTCATTTCAAATTTATCATTCTATCACGTCTTGTCACAAAAATTAACGTTTGCATGTTTTATCAGCTACGTTCGATGATAAAAGGAAGGAGAATTTCGAGAAAGGCCAAGCTGAGCTCGACCGAAGGAGGAAAGCTCTTTTGGAAATCCAACGCAAGGAGCAAGCGGAACGAGAAAGAAAAGAGCGAGAAGAAAGAGAGAAATTGGAGAAAATCAGGTTCGTAGTTTTTAAATTTGTCGCGGTTTTTGTTGTCATAAACGTAAAATCGGCTTAAGTTGAAATCCATAAATTGCTTGCAGACTCGAACAGGAGAGGAAACGACAAGAAGAAATTGAGAGGGAATTGGAGAGAGCCAAGGAATTGGAAAAAGCTCGAGAAGAAGAACGGAAAAGAGCTGAAGAACAGAGGGAAGCTGCTCGCAAGGAAATGGAGAGGCAAAGGTAGGGGAGATAATTGGTGAAGATCATTGGTGTCTGTCCATCATGAGCATTCATAAATGACATGACCTATCCATCAAATTTCATTTTTCGAATGTAGGAACAACGAAGCGCATGGATACTTGCAAGAAAATTTTTCTTGTTGTTGTTTACAAACCATTTATGCCGTATGCTTTTTGCCATTATGTCGTGCACCTTTTTGCAGACAACTCGAATGGGAGAACAATCGACGACAAGAGCTTGAAAATCAAAGAAGGTAAATTATGGTGCCTTAATCTAAATAATGGTACATTACCAGAGTTGTTGATATGGGTGGTTGGGAACAGCAGGCCAGAAAATAAATCCAGCTCTCTCTCTATTGATAGAATTTCAACTTAATTGTGTTTTTATTCCACAAATGTTTGTGGTTTCAGGAAAGCTCAAGAAACCGTGTTAGCGCTGAAAGCAAAGAGCCAAAGCCTATCTATCGACCTATCGCAAAAGGTGAGGGATTACATTAAATAGGATTACCTAAATTTGACGTCTGGGATTACCTAAATTTTAAGTCTTATAGGTCACGACCATTTTGGACAATCAAACATTGTATTTTCGCCCGATTTTTAGTAAAATTTCGTTTTCAGGATGAAAAAGTGAAAGAGCTATCCAAACAAATATCGGAGACCCGTTGCGGTGTCACTTCTGTCAAATCGATCATCGACGGAATGCGGTCGACCAGGGATCAAAATTTGGCCGAATACAATCGTTTGAAAGCTCTTCTCAAACAGCGAAATCAACAGGTTCGGATGCAGAATATTGGCTCTCATTAATCAGTTTTGGTTTTATGTCACTGAATATTTATTTTCATACGAGTTGCGAATCCTCGGTTGTTGGGAAATTCAAATTGTATGGTAATATGCATTTACCAGAATATCGATATTCCATCAAACCATCCCTACTTTTTATGGCAGATTTTTTGAACCATATTTTTAATTGTTATATTTCCTTTTTTTCAGCTCGTGGCCCTCAGTCAGCAAAAAGCTAAATTGGAGGCTCAAGGCAAATTGGGCGGCAAAGATTCAGCTGATGACGTTCTGGCATTCAACAATAAATCTATCGTTGTGAAGAATCTAAAAGATAAAATTAGCTCTCTACAAGAAGAGGTTGGTATTTTTATTATTTTATTTTCTTCCCAAGGTCCTTTGTTATTAGTTGCCGTTTGCTCAATAACCGTTATTATAATGACTGTGTCCTGCTGCCTTCACAATGTTCCAGGTCAACAGCAAGATGAAAGATGTTGAAAACAACAATTCCCAGCTGGACACTCTGAGAAAACAACTTTCGGGCATTTTGGACGAATGTGAGGAACTTTATAATATCTACGCAGGCAAGAGGAACAAGGTAAGTCGGTGGTCCATCAATCAACGTTATCAAGTATCTAGGGGTGATACAGTGGTCAATTTTTGATGAACTTTTTTTGTTTTTGGCTCAAAACTCAAACTTGTCATATGTCTTGCAGATGTTGGAATTAAAAGGTGCCAACGATGTGGGCAATGACGTTTGGGGGAACTCGTCCTGGGATACCGCGCCTGCGCAAGCCTGGCCTGAGGACCAGGCAGCTACCGATAGACCTGGTTAGTACTTTCGATTTTTGGGAAATAATCTGAGTAAAAAGTAAAGTAAACCGCCGTTCCAGGCGTTGGCTTTTCGTTTGATAACCGAAGTTGTCCCGGGCGTGCCTTGCCGCCCACAAAGAGAGGGTCGGAAATCATCTGAGTGGTTTATGGTTTTCATAGTTATTGAAAAAGGTTTCTGTTTCTAGTCGACCTGGCTTTTTGGATCCTTTTGTCATAAATATGAAACGACCAATTATTTTGAATCGTAAGAATCCAAATTGTAAAATAAATAAACTTGGAATTTTGTAATAAAAAAACATTAACTGAAAAAATGATAGGAATCTGAAGCTTAGAAGCTTGTCAAATATGCTTATTATCACCGATTACTTTTACAGGGTACACCAAGTACCGAGCCCTGTACGAGTTTTCTTCTCGTAATCCTGACGAGTTATCCTTCCAGCCTGGGGACATAATCTATGTAAGTAGTCCATGAAACTAGCGGATAAGTTGTATGTTGATGAGTTTCGACTGAATTTCATAGGAAACGATCGATTTTGGCGAATTTTTGAATCTTTAGATGGTTTTTTTGAGAGTCTATAAACTGTTTACAGGTCTTGACAAATCAGCAGGCAGAACCTGGTTGGCTGTCTGGTGAACTTCGAGGCAATTCCGGCTGGTTTCCCGAATCGTATGTTGAACCGATGGATAACGCTAACGTCGACAATGGTTTCGCCAATACCACCGCCCTCCCTAAAACTCCGCTAGAGTGCGTTTCAATTTCAGAATGTTCGGTTTCAATTTCAGAATGTTCGGTTTCAATTTATAAAACTGGCCCATTCTTGACAAGTTGTGCTATAATGTACTAATCTTTGTACTACTCTTCCCCGTTGTTTTGCAGAGGAATTGCGGAAATCGGAGAACCTGTCTCAGACAGTGGCTCAGGTTTCGGGGATGACAGCAAATGGAACGAACCGGCAGCTGCAGTCAATGTACGTATATGTTTGATATGTAAACCATTTTAATACCATAAGCTGTTTTGCTTATCTAATACGAACATTGGTTCTGCAGGATAATGTTGCTGTTGCTGAGACCGCTGTTGCAGCCCCAGCTGCCCAACTTGGTGAGATCATTTTTGAAAATTATCATTTTTTAGCTTCGAATTGAAGAAAAAAATATTTCTTAACCTAGTGAGATCGTCAAACTGTTTGCCATATGTTCACTTATGTGTGCAATCCCTTTTTAGGTACCTACGTCGCTCTATATCCTTACGATTCAGCCGAGCCTGGCGATCTCGTATTCGACCAAGGAGAGACCATAACTGTTATCGCCATGGATGGCGATTGGTGGACTGGAACGATTGGAGAGCGAAGTGGCATCTTTCCGTCCAATTATGTCCAGGCTGCTGAGTATCCAGTAAGCCCTAATTCTCATATTTTAACCAATTTTAGCTAATAATGTGTAATTGAGGCTCGTAAATAATTTATCGAGTCAAAGAACGAGAGAGAGTATTCAAAATCGTACTTTTCCATGGCAGTATTGTAGTGACCCGCATTCGCTGGGCTGCAAACCGTCTGTTGATAATCTTTATATTTTATCTTTATAAGTACACATAAAATAGGAAAAAACGCTGATAATCTTATTTTCCGGTGGATTTTAAAAATTAGCGTTTCTCTATCATTTTTATAGGCAGCTGTTAGCGAACCTGTCCAACCGGTCGCAATTGCCCAGCCTGTGCAGGAAGAGAAACCCAAATCTCCAGCCGTGGTTGAAAAAGCACCAGCCGTCGAACCTAAACTGACACCCACAGCCATCGAAGCTCAGGTACCTTTTTCAGAGAACTTTTTCTTCATCGTAGAAATCCGTATTGTGATTTACCGATAAATCTTCTGGTATCCAATTTTATTATAAATCCCAACTTGTGCTGTCAGTAGTCACGTAATTCGAAATTAAGGATGGCCATCAATAGTCGATAGTATCGAAATATCAATGTTTTCCTCCGATATATCGATATTTTTCCAGCGATGACGCAAGAGCTGATAGTATCGGTTATCGATACTTCGCAGCTGATCTTGTTCAATTGAGTTCCAGTCGACAGTTTTTGAACCGATATATCGGCTTTATACGATGTGTTGACTCGACAATAAGCTCCATGTTTTAAAATCACACAAATCCAAAAAATATTTGGTCCCTAAAAATTCCCGAAAAATTGAGTCATCTGCCCAATACTATCAAACTGCAATATATTAGGTATCGATGGCCATCAATATTCGAAATTGCTTTAACGCCTTCCTTGCAATAGATCTCTTATCTACTCCACTGCTGTGTATTGTTGAAATAAAAAGTATGGCGGTTTCTCGAAATTCAATAATCGATTATTTCAATCGTCCGTCCTGTGTTTACGCCCTTGTCCGTTGTTTTGTGCTGCTGCAGATCGCAAGTGAACGGGCAGCCACGCCTGACTTTGCTAGCTTGGCCAGTCAGGTAAATCGATTTGTTTTTGTACGTGAGCCAATAATTGAGTGCAGTTGTTACACTTTGTCGTATTGCAGTAGCGTCCTGTGCTGTTGACGTATTTTGACGTTATGTTTTTCGTACGTGCATTTTAGTTTGAGTCTGGAGGCGAAGAGAGCGATTCGAACCGAGTGAGTACACACACGACGATTAACAATATTTGCGCATAACTAACTTCTACTTATCTGAGATGTGCAACATTTTATTGGACTGCCTACCTGGAAGATTCCTTAATTTTTCAACGATTTTATCAAAGTTTTTCAAACCTGGAATCATGGCCTAGTGCCCCCAGAAAGTCAAACTCAAACAGTAACTCAAAGTCAAACCCGAACTGGAACTCAAACTCAATCAAATGGGAATCAAACTCAATTTCATACTGAAACTCGCACACAGGGTCAAACTCAAACTAAAACTCCAAGTCAATCTCAAACTGAAACTCGAAGTCAAACTCAAACTGAAACTTGAAGTCAAACTCAAACTGGAAGTGGAACTAAAAGTCAAACTCAAACTGAAACAAAAACTCGATCTCAAACTGAAACTCGAAGTCAATCTCAAAGTCAAACTCAGAATCAAACTCAACCTGAAAGTTGAACTAAAAGTCAATCTCAAACTGAAACTCAAAGTCAAACTCAAACTGTAAGTGGAACTTAAAAGTCAAACTTTAACTGAAGCTCAAAGTCAAACTCAAATTGAAAGTGGAACTGATAGTCAGACTCAATTTCAAGCTGAAACTGGCACACAAAGCAAACTCAGGGCCGCTTTATCAAATCCTCAGTCAAACAGTCAGCTACCTAGCCAACGAATAGCGCTAACTGACAGCTATCTCATCAGGCCGCTTTATCATTCATTCCTAACTCGTCAGTTTGAGTTATTCAGCTGTTAGCTTCCGCTGCTGTCCCTAGGCACGGGTTTCACGAGAAATTTTCGATATTTGGGCATCGATCAAGTTTGAATCGATAGTTAATCGATTAATTTCGTCGATTGTGCTAGTTATAAGTGATATCTCCCGGAAAACGCGGGTTTGATGAGTGTTGCGCGTCGCGTCGCGTCGGTCTGATAGCTCCTAATAAAATTCTTTTCCTCCTAAAAATGCTTAAAAATAAAAAAAAAATAAAATTAAAAAAAAAATAAAAAATAAAAAAAAAATAAAATCCTTCTTCTAGTAATATAGTTATTTATTAGTTTTTACGTAGGCTGTGCAGCATGGAAAGAAGAGGAAATAGAAAGGTTGAGATTTGAACGCTGTGCTTTTTTCGTTGTTTTACTTCCATATTTACAGAGTAAATGGAAGTATTGTGATCGTCCTAAAATCGAGAATCGGAACGGAGCTTCAGAAAAAACTTTTTCTTATACACATTCACTCAGAATCACTTCCCGAACAAGTGTCTGTGTCCGTCTGTGGTCATTTACAAAAATGGCCATAGCTCCCTCAATTCTCAACCTTTTTTCAAATTTCTTGAACTGAAATGTTTGTCTCGGCAAGACCTAACACCCTGTTTAATCGGAATTTGAATTACTCACAGTACTTCCGATATATTTGCATTTTTAGTGTTTTCTATTTTATTTTTTCCGGCCACAAAAATGAACCGATTTGAGCGTTCTTGGTCTCAAAATCTTCGTTTTACCTTGCAGAATATGTGGATATTTTTTATATTCCAAAAATGTAGCGAATTTGTTTTTTGGCGAATTTTAAAATTTGCATAGTGATTTTTTTATATTTTTGACCTAAACACCCTTAAAAACAGTCAAAATATGATCAATTTTATTCAAATATGTACGTTTCAAAATATGGAAGTATTGTGTGTTATCTACGCACCACTGGGTTTTACCTCATTTTATCAGTAGGTTTGTGTTACCTACTGTGTACGGTCTCCGTCTCCAGGAGAGAAAAACGAGGAATAGCTCCTCATCGGATGAATAATCTGAATCCATCACTCGCCGGCGTAAAAAATATAAAATTAATGAGCAAAACAGATCAGTTTACAATAATTGTAAACTGTAATTAATTACCTAATTAATTAATTAATAAAATTAATAAATTAATTAATTATAAATAATAATAAATTAATTAATTAATTAATTACCTAATTAATTAACTGTAATTATTAATAAGTAACTGTAATAATTATTATTACTAACTGTAATAATAGGGCCTGACCTATTACCTAATTAATTAACTGTAATTATTATTAAGTAACTGTAATAATTATTATTACTAACTGTAATAATAGGGCCTTAACTGTAATAATAATTATTACAGTCCAGTTTACATTACAGTCCAATGGCCGGTAATGGCGTTAACCAGTCAGTTAAGGCGTTAACTGAGCCTCGAAGCGTCGGCTAAAGTTAGCTGTCAGCTAAGCCCTAGCCGACGAATGATAAGAAGAGGTCTTCGCCCGCTATCAGTTGACTAGCGCTAACCGATGAGTTAAATCCCACTAACCGACAATTGATAAAGCGGCCCTCAAACTGAAACAAAAACTCGATCTCAAACTGAAACTCGAAGTCAATCTCAAAGTCAAACTCAGAATCAAACTCAACCTGAAAGTTGAACTAAAAGTCAAACTCAAACTGAAACTCAAAGTCAAACTCAAACTGTAAGTGGAACTTAAAAGTCAAACTCAAACTGAAACAAAAACTCGATCTCAAACTGAAACTCAAAGTCAAACTCTAACTGAAACTCAAAGTCAAACTCAAACTGAAAGTGGAACTGAAAGTCAGACTCAATTTCAAGCTGAAACTGGCATACAAAGTCAAACTCAAACTGAAACAAAAACTTGATCTCAAACTGAAACTCGAAGTCAATCTCAAAGTCAAACTCAGAATCAAACTCAACCTGAAAGTTGAACTAAAAGTCAATCTCAAACTAAAACTCAGAGTCAAACTCAAACTGTAAGTGGAACTTAAAAGTCAAACTTTAACTGAAGCTCAAAGTCAAACTCAAACTGAAAGTGGAACTGAAAGTCAGACTCAATTTCAAGCTGAAACTGGCATACAAAGTCAAACTCAAACTGAAACAAAAACTTGATCTCAAACTGAAACTCGAAGTCAATCTCAAAGTCAAACTCAGAATCAAACTCAACCTGAAAGTTGAACTAAAAGTCAATCTCAAACTAAAACTCAGAGTCAAACTCAAACTGTAAGTGGAACTTAAAAGTCAAACTTTAACTGAAGCTCAAAGTCAAACTCAAACTGAAAGTGGAACTGAAAGTCAGACTCAATTTCAAGCTGAAACTGGCACACAAAGTCAAACTCAAACTGAAACTCGAAGTCAATCTCAAAGTCAAACTCAGAATCAAACTCAAACTGATAGTTGAACTAGAAGTCAATCTCAAACTTGAACTCGAAGTCAAACTCAAACTGAAAGTTGAACTAACAGTCAAACTCAAACTATAACTCGAAGTCAAACTCGAATTGAAAGTTGAACTAAAAATCAAACTCAAACTTATGTTCGAAGTCGTACTCAAACTGAAACTTGAAGTCAATCTCAAACTGAAACTCGAAGTCAATCTCAAACTGAAACTCAAACTCAAACTGAAAGTTGAAGTCGAACTTAGATTCAAACTCTATCTCAAAGTGAAAGTTGAACTAAACTCAATCTCAAAGTGAAACTCAAAGTCATATTGGAACTTTGAGTCAAACTCAATCTGAAACCATCTAGTTGGTATTGTTGGCATTCAACATGTATTGTACCAAATCAATCTCAATTTTAATGAACATTACAGTTGAACTTCATGAGACGACTAGTATGTATGTTTCGTATGCATTTCAACTATTCGACCAATTGAAATGAAACTTATGGAATTACGTTGTTCATTGGCAGTCTTCTGAACAGAATGTTTTCAATCGGGTTTTCCTAAAATCATGTTTGCTGCAACATGATTGGCCAACTTGTTTGTTGAATGAAAACTATAAATCTCCGTTTCAACGACGATCAAGACGGAATTTCAATTTGAAGATTCAATGATTCCCGGCTACTGTTTATGTTATCTTGTAACACTGATGAAATCAAGCCTCAAAATTGCAAAATTTGCAATTTAATTCTGTATCGCGTCATTTTAGGGCAAACCGAAGAAACCGGTGATCGCGACTGTCATCGCTCCCTACCAGGCCACTAGTACGGAGCAGCTGAGTTTACAGAGAGGTCAGCTGATCATGATCAGGAAGAAAACCTCAACTGGATGGTGGGAGGGTGAACTGCAAGTAAGCAAAGCAGAATCTGCTTAATCCATTTTTGTTTGACTGGTTTTTTCGGGAATCCTTTCGCCATAAATTTGGAAAATTCCGATTTTACAAAGCTCGCATTTCGCATTGCAGGCCAAAGGCAAGAAACGACAAATCGGTTGGTTTCCTGCCTCGTACGTCAAATTGCTGGCCGGCGGTCGCTTGTCGCAGTCCCAGTCTCGCAAAACATCTGAATCCGGTTTAAGTGACGGTTTACTCGGTGAGTGCTAATTTTTTTTAAATTTAAGTTTGAGATTTTTAACTTGAGATTAGGAGGTGGTTTTTTCAAGATGGCAGAGGGGGGAAAGATGCCTAACAACTGTTTCCAGCGCCTACCAAATCATTTCTTTTCAACCTCTTCAATTTTTCATTCCTCCCACGTAACTCGCTTTCCGCCAGTTTTCCAAATTAGGGTTTTTATAAAGGTAATATTTTTTCAGAACGTGTAATAGCTCTCTACCCTTACGTCGCTCAAAACGAGGACGAACTCAGTTTCGAGAAAGACGACATCGTCACCATCCTGGCCAAGGACGAGCCGTCCTGGTGGAAAGGTGAATGTAAAGGAGGGGTGGGCGTCTTCCCCAGCAACTACGTTGGGCCGATGTGTAAGTAACTCATTTTGAAATTTATCAATTTTTATTAGCCCATTTCGTTCTAAATGGAGCGGTAGTGATCGAAAAGTTTAAAACTCAATTACGCGTTTCACCGACGAATTTAATGGACAAAATCGTATCCCAAAATTGTTTCGCATTTGCCTGATTATTAAGCGAGCTTTGCAACTGTGTTCGAGGTGTAGTGATGCTTGGATTCCGAGTAAATGAGGAAAATTTTTGCATCCCCTTCAATCAAAAGTCTGAAATTTGGTATAATTTTCGGTTTGTGGCGGCCAATCTGCTTTTTGAGCAAAAGGGCCAATCTGCTTTTTGAGCCAAAGGGCCAATTTGCTACTCTAGCTAAAGGGCCAATCTGCGTATGATGCCAAAGGGCCAATCTGCTTTTTGAGCAAAAGGGCCTACCTGCTACTTGAGCTAAAGGGCGAATCTGCTTCTGACGCCAAAGGGCCAATCTACTTTTTTGATTGGAGTGCTATCTCAACCCCCAAATAAACATAGGGCCAATCTGCTTTTCAAGCCTATTTGCTTTTTGAGCCAAAGGGCCAATCTGCTTTTTGAGCCAAACGGCCAATCTGAGTTAGACCCTCCGAACAAGCATTGCCATCTGGATTATCACAATCGAGGAACATTGCTGCCTGCATTTTGATTGGATACAGCAATGGCTAACCTCAATGCGCTCTACATTTTTTGATTTCGTGTTTCAGGAGAAGAAAATTGGGGTATGAATGTCACAGGCTGAGGCCAGGATGTCACTAGCCAAGATTGTTAGAAATACAAGTAGCGATTAGCGTCACGCTTGTCAGTAAACAATGTGGAACTTTTTTTATTTCGTTTATCATGCCACCGATAACATTGCACATTAGATCTTTCGGTCGTCATCGATGATATTCGACTTGTTTTGATACATTTTTGGCTACAGACAGATGGCCCCAGCCTTTTGTTGCTCTTGTATTTCGTATTATATTTTAAATGTTTATCCGTTATTTTTGTTACTGGGGCCAAGTGTCTGAAGCTCCACATTGTTTTACGAAAATTATTTATAAAATGTTAACTAACTCCTGCAATGGTCTATAGTATTGTATAAAAATCTCATAGTTATTCTCGTTATTGTTTTAACTCGTGTATCACAGATATTGGTTAAATTTCAACCATATTGTAATCTAATTATTGATATTCTATGATATTCTACATATAGCTAAAATTAACATTTAAACGATTTTCTGATGGCTTTCTATCCTATTGAGGGCTGAAACCAGTTGTCAACAATCACTCCCCCATCAACTACAGAATTGTTATGAAATTTGGAGAACTTTGATATCAGGAATAAACCACTTCGATAACTCCGATAACCTATTACGGTAGGTACGAAAGAAAAATAAGTTCAAATCGGCAAAAATCCGGTAATCAACTTTTAACGGTTAGTTAAGTGATTGTGGTGCTTGACAGTTGGAGGCAAAATTAGAAAATTCTCAATTTCAAATTTGGAAATCTGAAAATGTTGAAATCCTAATTTGATTTGGAAATCTCTCAAATTGATTTGGCGATTTTGTTTGGAAAATTCTCAATTCGACTTGCAAAAGCTATGCTTATCTCTAAACTAGAATTTTTAAGCGCAAGAGACAAAAAAAATACGTATCAGTCGATTGAGTCACTCTAGTCACCTAGATGTTGGCTTTTTTAATGTCAATGTAGAGTGGCCCAGGAGCCTTCATAATATCAGTAGTAAATGATTGTTATTTTCCTAATTCTGGTTCATACTCAACCTACCCTAGGATGTGCAGCTGGCTTGTCAGAAGTGTAGATTTAGATTTTAAATACCTAGAATCATTGACAATATACAAACCTACTTGTGATTTTGGTTATTTTTTTCAACTGCCAGTAAAATTTTTTAGTTTACAGCTGTGCGAAAGTGACGTTGAGGCTATGGCTTTCATGAAAACCATTACAAATGTTCATTTTTTGTCAGTTTATGCTCTTGAGGAAGTTGATTAGAAAGACTTGAACGATCAAAATCGGTTCAGTATTCCAAAAGTTGTTTGAAGAATACGAAAACTGCCAGTTTGCTCATACCGCATTCGAAATAGGTACTGGACCTTTAGTCCATTTGAGGCATTGTCTTCAAATTAATATCTTAAGATCATAGCCCGACAGAAAAAAAAACGACAATTTTTGGCAATTTGTTGTGATTTTTTTTTTTTTTGAGGTTATATCTAACTGCCTTTCCCGCATTGCCTTGAAGTGCGGTAATATAGACAGATTGTCTTGGCAATTCAAATAATTATTAGGTCCTTATGACAGAAGAGGAAACTCGATCGAAAAATCAGTTTTGGTTTTTCTGCCTCAAGTGCTTGTCTCTCCTCTCCTCGAAAAAACACAGCTACTTTTTTTTAATTAGAGAATTTTTGAGTGATACAACAGATGCCTATCTAGCGCTAGCGAATCAAGAAGCTATCATATTGGTGTCAAAATGACTTAACATGCGAGCATTGATTATAATCAATTGATAATTATCAATGTTCACAAAATGTGCGGGAAGTTCCGCGTTCAGATGTCAAAGATAACAAGTGATAGAACAAGCGGTCCCGTCTCCACTTGGCAGATTTGAAAAAAAATTGTAAATCTTTATTGATTGATTTTAACGATACTGAATTTTTTGCCGGGAACAAACCTAATGGCTAGTCAGCAGAGTTTACGAAAAAAATCGTTATCTAGCTCATATTTATTGGCCCTCTGAAATTGCATGAAGATAGCTCTGGCGCAGATAGTGTTCAAGATACAAATATGTCAGTACTTATTGTGTAGGAACTCAATTTTTCTTGATGAATGTGAATTTCCTCTTCAAAATAGATCTTGATCGATGTGTTCACTGTTAATACTCGCCAAAGACACGAATGTTTACATAATTTCCCAATAATCTGTGTCGTTTATGTACTCAAATGTTGATACTCCGTGGCAGCTGATGGCTTATGCTTTTAGCTATCATTTTATATTCTACTATGTAAATTAATATTAACCGCATGATATTAATAGAATCATCACACTTTTAGGTTAGTAGCTCAATTGAACAGTTGATGTTCTACAAGGCAGAAACCAATACAGTGTCGTATACTATCGCATGATTCAAGTCTCTACCCCGTCATTCTTTTCCGAGTCATTTGTCGACCCTGACATGGGTTGAAAGTTCTGCTTTTTTATATGCCTTATGGGTTGAATGTTGACTCAAAATATCTGGTTATCGGGTGGTCTGATACGTATGCGCTAAAGACTCGCACCTAAACACAAGTAATTAAGTGCGATGAGACACGAGCGACATGTCCTGACGCGTTTCGACCCTCTCCTTGAGGGCAGCAGGGCACGCCCACGACAACTTCGGTTATCGGGTAAAAATCCATCACCTGGGACGGCGGTTTTCTTTACTTTTACGCACTTTTTATCTGTTTCTCCATGTCAATGGCCCAATGACGATGTTTGTCGGACCCACATCAGAATCGAGCCCCTTGAAATGATTGGGGCATTCCGCGTCCGTAGTTATTTGTCCGGGACTGGCCTCATCTAACGACCCATTGTCAGAAAATTGACCACGGGGCGTATCTTTTTTCTACCATCACAGAAAGGCATTTTGGCAACACAAGATTGAAGAGCTGGAGATGGGTCTAGGGTGAGAGAGTTGGCACGACGTTCTCTGAGGTATTCGCCAGGGGAATACCTGAGAGAACGTCATGCTCTCTCACCCTCGACCCATCTCCAACGCAAGGGAAACAACCGAATCGCCAAAAAAGATTGAAGATTGTTCCAGCTGAGCCTTGCTCTTTTCACATTCCAGACGAAGCTCCATCTCCCACCGTAACGGACGTATCGCCATCTCCTATCGCCGAATTGAACAGAAACCATCGCAATTCATCGTCGAGCTCGACGTCTTCCATCGAGCCGAACTTCCAGCAGAGCAAAGGCTCCGAGAAGAAACGTCAGCAGGCGATCAAAGAGCTGATCCAGACCGAGCAGGCGTACATTGACGATATGTCAATCGTCCATGAGGTCAGTTGTCGATTTTCCTACGAAGTTGGTCAAGCTTGCAATTTCGGTCACATTATGCCCTTAAAATCCCCAAAACCAAGCTACTTTCCCTTGAAAAATTTGATTTTTTTGAATGCCGAAGGTATTTTTGAAACCGCTTCACAAAAGGCCGGATTTAGTAACTCCTGAGCAGCTTGGAGCAATTTTCATCAACTGGGACGAAATACTCCAGTGCAACTACGCATTTCTTCGGTGAGTGAAATTCAAATTGCTTTTTTCGGTTGTCAATTTATTAAAATTCAGGTAACAATCCGGGAAAGAAATTCTAGCTGCTCTTTTCCAATTATTCTATTTTGATGGATTATCGACCTCCAATTTGGAGATGAATTGGGGATTTGGCGAAGAAATCCTCTGTTTCTAACCTGTACTGTTTGCCTAGGTCGTTGAGAGTCCGAAGAGAAATGAGCGAGAGAGGCGTCATACGAATCATTGGGGACGTCCTATGTGAAAATGTAAGTCATGAAAGTAGGTGTAATTATTATGCTAATTTACCATTCCCTACGACTCTTGAATATTACAGAAATAATGGAATCTACAATAAAAATCCTCGTTTCAGCTGCCTCGCATGACAGTGTACATCAGATTCTGCTCCTGCCAACTTAGAGCTGCTGCCCTACTTCAGCATTTGACCACAACAAAACCCGAGTTTCTCGAGCTTTCGAAAAAATGCCAATCAGACCCGAGAACGCAGGGTTTGCCGTTGTCTTCGTTCCTCATCAAGCCGATGCAAAGAATTACCAAATATCCGCTTCTCATATCGAAGGTGAGGATCAGAAATTTAAAATTTCCGAGTCTTGGCTTTATCAAGAGCGAATTTGGCGATTTAGAAAAATGTTGAGATAACTATCCAATTCTTGCAGATCTTGGAGCACACAAAAAATGGCCACCCTGACAAACTATACCTTGAAGAAGCCCTTTCGAAAGCGGAAGAACTTTGTTCTTTGGTCAACGAAGGCGTCAGAGAGAAGGAGAATTCCGAAAGGTCGGTATCACGTGACGGGTTATCAAATCTTGGAAACCTCGATTACCATATTTTCAAAATTATTTCAATTTTCAGACTAGAATGGCTCCAAACTCACGTTCTGTCTTCCGACGATCTCTCGGAGCCTCTGATTTTCAATTCATTGACCAACGCTTTGGGCCCGAGGAAATTTCTCCACTTCGGTACACTAATTAAGGTACGTATCACGGATTTTATGATGCACTACGACACAAGTTATTGTGGGCTGTGCTAAAATCCCGTCAAAATTTGACAATTCCCCCAGGTGAAAAGCGGAAAAGAGCTGATCGGATTTCTCATGAACGATTTCCTACTGTTGGGCAAGCCGAATCGTCCTCTGGGCCAGTTCAACTTCCAAAAACACCAGAACGTACTTTTCAGGATTTACAAAAAGGTAAATGTCGACATATGTCTCAATTTAGCGTCCTAGAGCAGTTTTGCCCTTCAATTTATATATTCGTATTTTCCGCTCTATCCAGCCGCTTCTTCTGAGCGAAACTACGATAACCGTCGACGGATTGCCCAAATCGGAGATCAAACTGGACCACAACAAAATCGTGTTCCATTTGAGAGCGAATTCGGAGCACGATCGCGATCTTTGGCTAAGTAAGCTCGTTTGCGCGCAGCGAGACATGCGCAAGCACGAACTTGAAAAGTTCACCAGGCAACAGTCGAGTAAGTATCCGCAAGTTATAACCCGTATTGTAACCTCCGGTTGTATTCCTGCGCCTGTTTCGGCGACACTTCTCGCTGGAACCTGTCTGACTGAAATATTTGTGTTAGAACAAGCGTCTTTCGGAGCTGTCGGCCGAATACTCGTCATGGTTCTGTCGGGTTCCAATCTAAAACCCCGGTCAGGTAAATTAAACGGAGGATGCTGCATCGAATTGCTCGTAGCATGCGTCTTTTGCGGTTTCCGGTTGCTGTTATCGGTTTTAACGTTGCTCGATGAACTGCATTGTACAATATTGCACTTGATATCAGCATGCAGAAGTAGATCTCTAACTTTGTTGATCATCGATTGCGTTTATTCTCAGATTCATAGCTGACCAAGTAATTTACTCACTCTTTTGCTTTTTGAAATTGGCCCTCATATCAAAACCCCAATAATACCTATAAATTTAATGCGTTTAAAATGTAGATACATGTCGGCTGACATTGTTTTGATACTTTCATTTTTCATCCAGCTTTCTGGAACAAGTACTGGGACCCCCACACGACATCCACGCCCCCCCCCCATCACGCCCAGGATCAACCTGCACCTCACCAGCCATACACCCCCGTTATTAATCTTCTGTCTTAACAGAATTCATGCTGTCCTTAAATAAAATTACCAGTAGTCTGTTAAGACAACATGAATTCCCTCCCGGTGGAGGGGGCCTGAATTCCGGGGGTGCATTCTAGAGGACCCTAGTATCTCATATAACAAAATATATAACTTTTTGTTAGATGAGATATTGGGGTGTTGAAATAATACGATGAATTGATTTATACCTACTGTTAATGACAGGATTTCGACGGTGTAGAATCAATACTGCCCAATTCCTTTGCCATGCAATCTATGGACGCGTGATTTGCCAAGTTGCCACCAATCCAAGTTTTGAGAAGTAGGCAACCCAGACGCCCCCAAAAGACACGATGCTTTGAATTGGGCAGTATTGCAGTTTCATCGTCGATTTCCTCTTCCATTGGTAAAATTCATCACGATACTATTTCCCCGATTGGTGCTGCCATTTCGTCGATCCACCATTATTGGAAATTTCACACAATACTGAAATATTTGGTGACATTCTAAGTTCGCAGAAGGAAGCCGTTATTCGTGTTGAAATTGGCTATTGACAACGCCCATAATTTAGAGCCCAGTCATTTGCGAGGAGGTACAAGCTATCAAATTTTCAATGAATTTTCAAAAAATTTGCATTTTTCAATGTAAGTGAGCGGCCAAAGTGACCAGTTCTTCCTCAATTTTACCGAAATTCATATACACGGAAGGAGGAATTACCAATAATTATTGCACGTAAAATTGATTTACTTATCTTTTTTCGGAGCTGGCCTCAATTTTTAAATTCACTTATCCTGCATGGTGTATTCTCATACATTTTGCATGTTGATCCTTTTGATAACTGCACTAAACCGTTAATTCTTATTTCTATGTAGATTTTTCCATTTCATTATTCGAACAATTTCATCCTGTTTTTCTGATTCTTTGGCCTCGTAGTTTTGGTGATTGGGTTAATATACCTACTAATTAATTCAGCATTTAATATACCTACTAATTCATTCAGCATTTTTTGTGTTATCTATTTAGTCAGCAAATCGTAGTTCCTATCCTAATTTGTTCATAAGTTTAAAAAAATTTAAATCTTGTTCTGAAGGGACGGTCATGATGATTGCAGTAGATAATTTTTTGTAGTCAAATATTATGAAAACCATTGTTCTCTTCAAATCAATTCCCTTTATACCATTAACCTAAAAACCGACAATTTTTATCAATTTAAAAAAATTATTTCTTAGGGTTGGATTTATCATTATTCCCAAATCTCGTTAATTACTATATTTAAATTTTGAAAAAAGTTGTTCTAAAAAAATAAAATCATGTTGCTTTTTGAAAATATTCTCAAAAAAAAAAAAAAACATTCCTTCCGTTCAAGAATTGTAGTAACTTTTTTTTAAATTAATTAATTTTTTTTAAGCGTACCAACGCACGGATTAGGAAGATGATATAGATAAACTTTAACTCCTCATCTCAGAACTACTTCTATTCTTGACTTGGAATTTTTGTATTTTGCTAAATAGCGGATAGGGAAGTATTTTGCGAAGTATCGATGGGAGCCCAGGAGCACAGGACTCCGACGGTTCACATGTCTTCACAGACGGAAGTCGTTTTCAACGCCTCCCTGCAGTTTCTGGTCAAGGATTTGAACGAAGATGTTTTATGTTTCACGGTCAAGGAGAAGGGCAACTTTTCACCGGACCGTAAGTCTTAAATTTTATTTTTTTATTTTACCCTTTACCTAATATGTGAGCTGTGCGCGATGGCTTACAGGCGTCCACAAATCCATAAAAATTAAAATTTTCATTGTTGAGGTGAGGGAGAGAGTGGTAGCCCGTTGTACTCTCATTCTTCCCAGCGCTTTCGCCCCGCTGGGCCCTCTTCAGGGATTTTTAGGATTTTTCCCCGCACAAGGGGCAACTTTTCTCTACAAGTATCTATTCCTAATCTGGAGGATAGAGGTCGTTAGTCTCCGTTATTTATGGTGGGATCAGGAACCAGGAGCCACCCCATACCGCTCGTGCATATCCATCCAATCTCTTGGTTCCTGATCCCACCGTAAATAGCTGAGGCTAACGACCTCCAAATTGAGAATTACAATTTTGTTCCTCAAAGCTCCGCAATTTTTTCCAGAGTTCCTCGGACGAACTGAGCTGAGAGTATCCGAATTGTCGGGGGACGCACCGGGGCGCAATGGCAATCGCGGACCTCGAGTCAGGCAATTGCGGTTGTGCGAAGTTGCTTCCGGCTTCATCAACGTTAAAATCGATTTGCACAATTTCGTCCCGTAACTAGGAAATATGGCGAGAGAACTTCAACTTCCTCAGTATTAATTTTACTTGTCAGTGCGTTTTTTGTTCCTTCCAAGGCATAAATTAAGTTGTCCTTATATTATCGCTCTCTATTCATGAACATTGTGGATAGAAGGGCCCGTTCGTTCATGGGTACGTTTAAACTAAATAATTTTAGTTTATTTTATAAAGATCCAGCGGTTTTAAGAATTTTCATGTCGATAAACATCGTTGAAGAAGTTGTTGATTTTTCTATGTCAATAACGATGTTTGTCGGTTGTGAAACAGTCGTACAGTTTTTCCTATGGTTAATTAAGGGGCTCTCTGCTTCACCAATGGTGAAATACCCATAAAGCCTAATGTTTTGTGGCCAGTTTTTCAGTCTTCCAGTCGATTCGTGCAATTATTTTGAGGCTATTTGCCTTCCTTCATGAACAAGTATCTTCTGGAAGGAAATCTACAGATATCCAAAACTGCTTCATTCTTAGTGCAAGTATAACTATGTTTTTGCTTACAACTTACTTTTTTCACCAATCAGAAAATTACAAAAACCACCTTTTGCACGAACCAAAAGTCTGATTTTAAACACATTCCAGTCGTCAGCGTCCCCATCGTAAGCTCTTGATGGTACAAAAAAATTATTGCAAGTTTCACCCGTTTGGGTGGGCCACACTATCCGATTGCAAGCTGTTGGAGGTGGGATGAACATAGGAACTTGGCATGGAAACGCCAATACAGTTTATTGATTTGAACGTCGACGCCACCTCGACCAATCACAGCAGTGCATTCTCTTACCCCCTCCACCAGCCATCGGATAATGTTTGGCCGACTTCAGAGAAGCTAGAGATACTTTTCGTGCTGTAGCTTGTGAATCCGGCTCTAAATTGTTCATTTTTTAAGCTCAATTAAGCTGCTGTTTTAATTGTTGTACGCTTACTGTGCGAGCCTTAGGCCTAATGTGCTATGCCTTATTTTAAGTCTTCATTAGTGATCCATGTCCACTTGTGTGCTCCATATACGGAAAAGGCTTCAAAAGCTGTTAAAAAACTTCAAAACTTACAAATGAACTAATCCAAAAAATGCCAAAAATTCGAAACTTAAGCCAGTGCTTAATTATACCTATTGGACTTGTGCTATTGGAGTTTGGCAGGAATTGATTCAGTTCCGATCAAGCAGTGATAATCAGATACCATTGGAAAATATCTGATGAGCGGCTCAACCCGCAACTGCCCAACAGCTCGTCAGGGCGGTCATGGCCAGCACGAAAGATTCGACTATTGAATGTTTTCATCCAATGGTTGAAACCAATGGGCGGCTCCCCAGACCTGGCGGTTGCGAGTTAAGCCATTCATGCGGCTCCCATGCTTCCCTTTGTTTAGCTACGTTCTGCGCCGTAAAGGTTAAGCTGACATTTTGCTTTCCTATGGTTCATCGGAACTGAATCTGCTGTACCTGACTGGTGTACGACGGCCTTTATTCCATTGTTTTTCCAATACCAACAAAAATTGGTAGCAGAACTATCATCTCAGAATCTGATGTTAATTGGTCTACAATTGTACACATTACTACTTATAAACGTTATTACACCAAATTCTTGTTGAAGTTGTACCTTGTTGTTATTGTTGTTGCGTTTACCTGCAGTTTATACTACTTTGACTATTACATGAATATTTTCATACAACTTCTCTTGTATTTCATCCTTTTGACCCGGATATTGGACGAGGATCTGCTTTGAATCGATTCAAGTTCTCATAGCCTCACGTAGGTCATCACCAAATCGATTTTGGTGCCAGTGTTGGTGATTACGAAACCAGAACCTGTAATATGAAAATATTATTACGATTCTATCATGTTTCTTCTTCTAGTCGATCCTACCAGGCCTGTACCCAGAGGGGGCCATCCCCCCCTAAGTTTTTCTATAGGGTAAGTGCCTACATTCTATCTATAAATAGTAAAAATATTTTCAGGATGAGTAGTATGGGAAAAATTGGTTTTGCTTCTCCAAAATGCAAAAATTGGTGTGATATTAAATTTGCACTATAGCCAGGCCAGGTTTTGTAGGCTAGACCGATCACCGTGTTTAACCAAAATTCGAATTAGTCGGCTTTTTCGATCCGTTTTCATTTGGACAATTTCACCCTCAAAATGACATTCGAAATACTCACAGTACTTCCGATATTTCCACTTTCAGTGTTTTCTTTTTTTATTTTTTCCTGGTCACAAAAATTAATCGATTGAAAGCGTTCTTGGGTTTAAAATTTTCCCTGCAGAATAGGTAAGTGAAAATTTTTTATATCCCACTAACTTGACGTATTTCGATTTTAGGCGAGTTTTGAAATTAAATTCGCAAAGTGAGTTTTTTTATATTTCTGAACTAAACCTCATGAGGTTCAAAATATAATCAAATTAAGTCAAAAATTTAAGCACCAAAGTATGGAAATATTGTGTGGTATCTACGCACCACTGGTTTTAATTTAAAAACAATATTTCGACGATGAAACTGCAATACTGCCCAAATCAAAGCATCGTGTCTTTTGGGGGCGTCTGGGTTGCCTACTTCTCAAAACTTGGATTGGTGACAACTTGGCAAATCACGCGTCCGTAGATTGCATGGCAAACGAATTGGGCAGTATTGATTCTACACCGTCGATTTAGATAAATAATTTATATGATGATTTATAATTTATAATGATTTATAATTATTATGATGATTATGATTATAGTTTATGATAAATTATTACTAATATTGATAATAATATAGTTTTGGGGAGGGGGGCACATGCGCTAAAATATTGCTGAAAGCAGCCTGAAACGAGCAATGAGTAACAGAGGATTAGACTGGGCTGAAACACGGATCCAAAACCGGGCCGAAACAAGGACACGAAGCCTGGCTGAGGCACGTGGTCATGAGACTCGGATACAAAACCTGGCCGGCGCTCGGCCACAAGGCATCTAAAGGCGGCTAAAATCGAGCTATAAGTAACAGGGGATTAGAACTTGACAGGAGCTTTGCGGCACCTGGTGAGACTGGGCTGAAACACGGATACAAAACCGAGCTGAAACACGGACGCGAAAACGGGGCTGAGGCACGTGGTCATGAGACTCGGATAACCTGGCCGGCGCTCGGCCACAAGGCATCTGAAGGCGCTAAAGGCGGCTAAAAACGAGCTATAAGTAACAGAGGATTAGAACTTGACAGGAGCTTTGCGGCACCTGGTATGACTGGGCTGAAACATGGATACAAAACCGAGCTGAAACACGGACACGAAACCGGGCTGAGGCACGTGGTCATGAGACTCGGATACAAAACCTGGCCGGCGCTTGGTCAAAAGGCACCTGAAGGCGCTAAAGGCGGCTAAAAACGAGCTATAAGTAACAGAGGATTAGAACTTGACAGGAGCTTCGCGGCACCTGGTAAGACTGGGCTGAAACACGGATACAAAACCGAGCTGAAACACGGACACGAAACCGGGCTGAGGCACGTGGTCATGAGACTCGGATACAAAACCTGGCCGGCGCTCGGTCACAAGGAATCTGAAGGCGCTAAAGGCGGCTAAAAACGAGCTATATGTAACAGGAAATTAGAACTTGACAGGCGGTTCGCGGCACCTGGTCAGACCGGGCTGAAACACGGATACAAAACTGGGCCGAAACACGGATATAAATGTTTTCTATTTTATTTTTTTCCGGCCACAAAAACGAACCGATTCGGGCGTTCTTGGTCTTAAAATCTTTGTTCCACCATGCAGAATAAGTGGATGTTCTTTATATTCCTTTAACTTGACGTATTTCGATTTTAGGCGAGTTTTAAAATTTGCATAGTGAGTTTTTTGATATTTCTGACCTAGATTGCGGTGCATGGAAACGCAACTTCAAAAACTCACTATTTTAACCTTGAAATTAGGTCTTCACAGAGCATAATACCTATATAATTAGAATGGGGCTAATGTTGATTTTTAAAAGTGATTGAATTTTTGGGCTTGGGCCCAAGGAGGATTAGGACAGACAAGCTAATCCTCCCCATTGCCTCAACATAGTAATTCCGACTTTTATTCTCCACACTTTACAATATTTGATTCTTGTACTCGCCTTGCGGAAATGTGAAAATGTCTCCAACCACCATATCGAATTTTCCAGTTTTCAAATTTATCTCGTTTTTATCCTTAATTTGTCCTTTTCCTTTGACGACAGAAAAAATCTGTTAATCGAAAATTCACAGTTTAGAAATTGGTCAAAACGGGCCGGTTGATTTATTTGAAAAATTGATACGTCCATCCGACTTACGATAGTATTGGGACAAAGAGGCACATCCAGTGACGATTTCAAATTGATTTTGACGTAGCCGGCTTTGGCGGATAGGATGGATCCAGCTGGTGACCTATCGGGCTCCTCGTCTTGCCTGCCGAGTGAAGTACGGAAAGCGCCGGACTGGTTTTTGAATTCTTTCCACAATTCGACCTCAGCCAACGTGAGCCTACTGATCTCTGAATAACGTGGATGTACATCGATAATCAGTTATCTTATCGGATTTCGCCCAAAAACAATTATGGATAATTTTTTTCTTAAAGAAATTGAAACTCATGGCTGTGATAATCGTGCAGGAACATCCTGGTTTTAACTCACTGGTTGATGGGAGGTAGAGCATTATGGCGCATTGTCGTGCTACTTCTCCGATTCAAGACACTACTATCGAAGGTATTGAATGATTTACGGCCATACAGAACGCGCGTTAGCGTTTCAAAGTGGACAACGCTTTGTCAATGAATGTTTGCACTGGCATGATTGAATGATGGCCACTATAATGATGCTAGTCCAATCGTATTGTTGAAATTCTATTAGTAAGGGGCCTACGATTTGTGTGGATTACCTATTCATCAGTGAAAGGTGACACATTTTTTAATTTTTGGTAGGCATTCCGGATTTATAAGGCATTACTCATTCATTACTTTCAACCCCACTGGTGAACTGATGGAAATTAGTTTGTTAAAATAAAGAACGAAAATCGTTTTACCTCCAAAATTCATCCCTTTTATGTAGAAACCCTTGGATTGCATGTTATACCCCCCCCCCCTCGTAAAAGTTTTGATGGAAAAATGATGAAATTGTAAAATGTTCAACAATCGTTTATTTCTACAAGTTCACAGGAAAATTTATCTTCGAAGGCTTTCAAAAACACTGGCACCACCTCTTCAACATTTACATTTCTACTCAAGAGTTCAGTCAGAGATGTGACGCCTTTGCCTTCGATACCGCACGGTACAATATGTTCGAACCATCGGAGGTCCGTGTTACAGTTTATGGCGATACCATGTGTCGTCACGTAACGGCTCGCGTGGATGCCGACGGCGCAAAGTTTCTTTTCACCGACCCATATCCCCGGATAAGGATGGTACCTGTGGGCGGCCACGGATAGCGAAGAGCACAAACCGATGACGGTGTCTTCGAGATTCTCCACGTACCATTTCACGCTCGGTTTCCACAGCCGTAGATCTAGAATCGGGTAAACCACAAGTTGGCCGTGACCGTGAAATGTGATCAGTCCGCCACGGTCTGTCCTTTGAAAATCAGCGCCCAACCGCCGCAGTCGCTCCTCATCCTGCACGTCGTAACCTTTGGTCCTCAAGCCGATCGTGTAGACGGGTTTGTGTTCCAATACCAGCAAAACTCCACCTTCCCAGGGACTTGACTTGGTTTTCACTATCTTGGCGAACAATGTCTGCAGCTCGAGGCCGCGCTCGTAACCGATCTTTCCAAGTTTCAGAACGCCGACCTGGCGAAGAGCTGCGAGAAGACGAGGCGTACTACGCATTTCCCAGCGAGTCCAATTTCTGGTAGCACTTCAGGGAAACCTGAAACGATAGATTAGATAAGATTGAATCCTCTCCGAAAAACAACACACAATCGTCATTGGCAAAGCCTCGGGATCACTAACAGAAAGTGGGGCCTTTACCACAATGACAGGGGTAAACGATAACTGATTCCTCTAGAGCTAGCTCCTGAAAGTCCCAAGTCCCATATCCAGCAGACAAGTAATTATTTCGTTGCTTTTAAAACAATTTCGCCGATAAGGAAACGAAGGAACTTACGTAAGCGTCCGTAGCAGCGTACATAAGTTGTTGGCGGGTCAAGTTTTTTTTCGACCAGTTGCTAACTCTGACAGGCCCTTTGTCCAGGTCGAGCTTCAACTGAAAATAACGATTAAATGCACGATTATCTGACCGTCTATGTTTATTATTGTTACCCACCCCTTAACGCTTTCAGTTTATCGGTTTTCGGGAGTACCTGATTAGCAGTCAGTCCAGCAAGGCTCCAACGGCTTTTGCTGCGCAGTTTTTCGTTGGCGAAGGAATTCAGCTCGATTAGATTGTCACTCAGAACTGTAGACAGGTCAATGCCGAAATCTCGTGCCAGTTTGCGTATATCGCTGCAAAAAAAGTGCCCAAATTTCAAATTAAAGATGCACCAATTTATGACAAAAGTTTATACCTCATAAGTCAACCAAAGATTTACCTACTTTGCTATGTTCAATCCGGTCAACCGTACATTCGAATGCTTCAGCAGGACTACCAAGGCCTTCGGTAGCGCTTTCAAGTAGTAAATCTAGATGGAAATAGAGCATTTTCGTAGATGATAACAAATGATAAGATAAGAACGTAAACTCAAATAACAAAAATTACATAAAGTGAATACTCACGTGAAAGAGATAACAAACAGAGTCATCCGGACATATTTGCATCAATGCCACTTTTCCAGATGTTCGTCCAGGTATGCAAGGCCATTCAAGATCAAACCCAAGAACGAGGAGAGCATTCGATTTTTCAGCTTGGGTCCTGCGTCATTGAAATTGGTGTAAAAACAACAAATTTCCGGAATACCATTTTATGGTTTGTAATCGTTAGGTTTGTTCTTAGTATGCGTTCTGCACGTCTTTTTTGACCATCAGTTGATTCTAGTTTCCAGGGCAAAACTGGACTACACATGCGCAGAACCGTTCTGAACGGGCAGAACTCGCTCTAAGAACAAATCTTTGAATCATTTTTCTGTTTCCCATAATTACAGCCCAATAATTATACTTTCGAAAATCGATTATTGTTCAAACATTAGTGATGAAACAATAAACGTAAAACTGGTTGAACGCACAATAATTCATCGGATTGGACAGCGATTTCATGAAATTCAGCGAAGAATTTTATCTTGCCCGGAAACGTCGCTACGCGGTGTTCATATTGCAAAATGTCCTCTTCATCAACGTAGTTCTCTTCGACAGCGCCATTCTCAGGTTGGCAGGCCTGAATCGAACATATAAATTACCTCAAAGTGAAAAAATGGGGAAAGGAAACTGCAAGAACTAGTTCAAGGAACATCAGTTGGAAAAAGCGCTCAATAAATTATTAAACAGATCAATTATTTCACCTGGTTCAGAGGATCGTATTGAGTGAATGACCAACGATGACTGCACGACAACTTGTTCTTGACACCAGAAGCCAATACCAAATTAGATTTAACAACTTGTTTGACGTCAAAATTGAAATCATTCCCAAGTTTCAGCAGATCGCTGGAAATGAAAGATAAAATTGAACAAAAAAATTTGATAGAAGTGATACTCAGTGGTAAAGTTGGTCTAAGCTTCTATTTTAGAAATTAGATTATTTTTAGAAGCATAAAATAAATTTGGCTATCTTACTCGATAATATTGCGCCCAATCAGCCGTACGTTGGGATGTTGAATTAATTTAACAAAAACCAGAGGCAACTTCTTGACAAGTGTGACCTGCAAATTGATAATTTCATCGTGTAATGTTGTGGTATTTTCAAGCGGAATTAAATTAATTCCCCGCAATAGCCGACGTCATATTTGTTGGCCTGCAGATTACTAGATAACAAATTAAGTAAATATCCCTTACGTCAAATAAGATGCATCGATTTTCTCCGTAACAGAGGTGGATATTGGATATTTTTGCTATCGACGCTTTGTACGAAGAGGGCCAATCGAGATCCAATCCTAGTACGAGATATTCTTTCGCTTCTTCAGCCACGTTTCTGGAAATGGAATTAAAAAATTGTCATCAATGGTACCAAAGTCATAAGCAATAAAGTGCCTAGCATTATTAAATAATTTTTCTGAACAAATTTTGTACAGAAAGGGCCAATTTCCCAAGAAAGATAATGTTGGAATTTCAATTGAAATAGCCAATTTTTGTACAGAACAAATTTTGTACAGTAAGGGCCAAATTCCACAGAAAGATAATGTTGGAATTTCAATTGAAACAGCCAATTTTTCAGAAATCCGTCATGCCCTATAAATAGGTTACTTACAATAAACGTTCGCATTCGACGGCAATATCGCCAGATAGAAGGAGCCCGTATATTCCATCGTCTTCAGATTTGGACCGAATTGAGGTCGAACTCGTGACCACTGATTTTCCTTGAGCCCGGCAACGTCCTATTTTTTCTTCGTTATTAAATTCTGAAAATTTATCCCTCAAGGTTGGAAGGTTACAATTATCAGTGACGACAGCTGGAGGTTCGGCAGGAATCTCTAGTGGACGACCGCATTTGAATCGTTTAGCCGACGGGACGTCACTGATCGTCGTCTTTTTATCCCTGGATTTATTCCTTTGCGTTATCTTTATAGCGTCATACTGTAAGCAGGAAATCGTTTCAAAATTACTGTTTTCGTAAAATATTTTGTCACACTCATGAAACAATGCATAGCTACTCACGTATTGGTTCATCCATTGAGGGAACACGACGTCATCGTCATTGTCACCCATCGGTGTGATTTTTCCTGGTCATTTGGAATACCTAACGAAAACAATAAAATTCGTAATAAGTTGTACTTAGTTTCCAAGATAATTCTAGTATGTACGCAAGTGAATGAGTTTTCATACTTACCATTCGCTTGGCTTTGGCTTTCGCAGAAACTGACGGTTGACGGTTTTCAAATCACCTGAATTGAGGGGAGACTGCAGAAGGAGGGAAAGTGCAAAAGTCACAAGTGAATTATTTAAATTTAAATATTTCATCCATTTTCAAACGTCACAAAAAAATAAAACCACAAGTTTACTTAGCACTTTTATTTCAAGATATTTAGAAACGAAACAGTAAAAAATTCTACCATAAACAACAACAACAAGTCACTACATTTTCATCTCTGCATCCTCCAGCAAAAAACCTAACTTACCCAAATCGAAAAAGGGAAAATTTGCAATTTATTGTGAGCACTAAAAAGAAAGTAAAATAGTTATTGATTTATTTCAATCTTTTACCACTCTGTTTAGTTACTTATTGTTGACAGAAACGTCTGGATCTCCAGCTGGTGCGTCCACGAACCAAGCGCTCCTAGCGGCATTTCTGCTAATTCCATCTCGATTGTCCGTTTCGCGCTTGATTCCTTAGGTGGAACTTTGGAAAATATATTTTGCCCCCAATTTCAATTTATTGCATTTTTGCCATTCTGCAAGAGTTTTGCTGGACCGATTTGAACTTTTTCAAATCCTTAGGATAGATGTTTTTACTTTCGTATTTGCAGAGTTAGTGGAAAGGGTCGTAATCGTTCTAAAATTAAGAATCGGAACGGAGCTTTAGATTCAGCCGATTTGAGCATTTTTCGGTCTAACATGATCGTTATACGATTTTTTAGGGTAGGTGGGGGGGTGGGGGTGGATTAAAAGCCGCCCATTGGGCCGCAATCCAGAAACTAAGTCCCAAAACAATTTATTTATTTCTCTTAATAATTGGATCACAATCGTTTTTTTGCTTATTTATAGCAAATAAGTTCGCAGGAACTAAGATCACAATCAAATCAGCGGCCTTTTGTAAGACTGCAACGAATCATGATCGTACAAAGTGTGAATCTTATAATACATGTATCGGAAGAAGAACAGTAGATTATCATAGCGCCCATCATAATCCGTAGATGTTTGCGCCATGTGAAATTCCACGAAAAATTGGTGGACAGCTTCAATGGTCGAGAGGTACCAACGAGGACTTCCTTTTTGATGGCGCCAGAATTGGGTGATACGTTTACGCAGCACAACGCACGGCAATTCTGAAACCATTCCAGGAGTCCATAAATGGAATAAAATTTAATCGAAGCCTCAATTACGTTTTCTTTGCTTAATTCTTGGGTTACAACTAACCAGCTAATCGAGGATCTTTGTAGATGCCTTTGCACTGGTTCCACGTGGAGTCAATGAAAACGACTTTTTTGAACCCATGGACCGGTGATGTTTTTTCCCTAGAAAATAGTTCAGGCTAAGCATAAAAATATATTTAACGACGCAGTAGGTAATAGGTACCTATTATTTGAAATTCGCCTCAAAATTATATTAATTCTTGAACACATTGGAAACTCACTGATTTTCACTGCACTCGCTGATTAGTTCATCTAATGATCTAGCACGTGGTCCAGGGAATACAAGAACTGCCTGAAACAAGTCAAAACTCCATTGACTAACGACCGAAAGAATTATCCTTATTGCGGAAGAGTACGCGACTGTACCTACATTACAAAATTACCTACCTTGTCTTCTTTTGAGTAGCTGGGTATTAGAGGATAAGTGTATACGTTGACTTGATTAGGGCTCAGCACAGCCGCATGGACAGCTGTGCTCTTGCCATCAATTTCTTTCACGTGCTTGATAATATCAACGGATAAAGGCAGCTGCAATCAGGCATAGAATTCAAGGAACGCGGTGTTGAACGCCAATGAAATTCGTTTGAGTTGTTTATCAAGTTATCTCGACCAATAAATGCAATCCTGGCCCCACGACCAGCAATCGGATGGTGTATGGGCCCCAGAAAAGAACTAGACCAAGAAAAACCTCCGCGTGGTGTGGCGGCGCCCAGGGGGAGTTTCTGTCAAGTACTAGAGATCTTAAGATCAGGAAGAGACTTGAGATCAGACCCGTACCCAGGACTTCAAAGTCAAACTCAGAATGAAACTGAAACTCAAGCCCATACTTCAAATCGAAGTCAATCTCACAATGAAACAGAAACTCAAACTCATAATTGAAATCGAAGTCAAACTCACAATGAAACACAAACTCATTATCGAAGTTGAAGTCAAACTTACAATGAAACTGAAACACAAACTCATAATTGAAATCGAAGTCAAACTCACATTGAAACAGAAACTCAAACTCATAATTGAAATCGAAGTCAATCTCACATTGGCACAGAAACTCAAACTCATAATTGAAATCGAAGTCAAACTCAGAATGAAACTGAAACTCAAACTCATAATTGAAATCGAAGTCAATCTCACATTGAAACAGAAACTCAAACTCATAATTGAAATCGAAGTCAAACTTACAATGAAACAGAAACTCAAACTCATAATTGAAATCGAAGTCAAACTCAAAGTGAAACCAAAACTCAAACTCATAATCGAAGTTGAAGTCGAACTCACAATGAAACAGAAACTCAAACTCATAATTGAAATCGAAGTCAAACTTACAATGAAACAGAAACTCAAACTCATAATTGAAATCGAAGTCAAACTCAAAGTGAAACTGAAACTCAAACACATAATTGAAATCGAAGTCAAACTCAAAGTGAAACTGAAACTCAAACACATAATTGAAATCGAAGTCAAACTCAGAATGAAACAAAAAGTCAAACTCATAATCGAAATCGAAGACAAACTCACAATGAAACTGAAACTCAAACTCATAGTTGAAATCGAAGTCAAACTCAGAATGAAACAGAAACTCAAACTCTTAGTTGAAATCGAAGTCAAACTCATAGTGAAACAAAAAGTCAAACTCATAATCGAAATCGAAGACAAACTCACAATGAAACTGAAACTCAAGCTCATAATCGAAATCGAAGTCAAACTCACAGTGAAACAAAACTCAAACTCATAATTGAAATCGAAGTCAAACTCAGAATGAAACTGAAACTCAAACTCATAGTTGAAATCGAAGTCATTCAATCAAGTTTGAGTTTTAATTTCATTGTGAGTTCGACTTCAACGTCGATTATGAGTTTGAGTTTCTGTTTCATTGTGAGTTTGGCGTCGATTTCAATTATGAGTTTGAGTTTTGGTTTCATTCTGAGTTTGACTTCGAGTTTGAGTTTCTGTTTCATTGTGAGTTTACTTTGAGCTTGAGTTTCAGTTTCAATGTGAGTTCGACTTCAACTTCGATTATGAGTTTGTGTTTCATTGTGAGATTGACTTCGATTTCAACTAAGAGTTTGAGTTTCTGTTTCATTCTGAGTTTGACTTCGATTTCAACTATGAGTTTGAGTTTCTGTTTCATTGTGAGTTCGACTTCAACTTCGATTATGAGTTTGAGTTTTGGTTTCATTCTGAGTTTGACTTCGATTTCAATTATGTGTTTGAGTTTCAGTTTCACTTTGAGTTTGACTTCGATTTCAATTATGAGTTTGAGTTTCTGTTTCATTGTAAGTTTGACTTCGATTTCAATTATGAGTTTGAGTTTCTGTTTCATTGTGAGATTGACACTTGACAGTTTGATGATGGAAAAGTTTAATAAATTCATGTTTGTAGTACTTATGTGAAGGATTTCGCCCTGGGTTCGGGCCTGCTTAGGATAGTAAATATTAATGTCATTGTTACAGAATGTTAATGTTGATATTCTTAAATAAACTTTCCAAAAATTCGTCGTAAAAATTCCAGTTATATCTGCCGCAGAGGCGCCCAACCCACGCGACAGCTCTGAGACCATGGTTGAAGAAAATCGCACTCACTTCTATTTTTGGCACGTCGTCAGCAATCTCAGCCACAGGTATGTAACACGTATAGCAGAAATACTTCCTAGATTTACCACACTTGGAGCAGGTTGTCCTCTCGCTCAGCGAACCAAGTCTCGCCCAAGCCTCTGATATGGCCAACCCTTCGAAAGGATTCTCGTCATCTACTGAGACCATCGCTTGTTCTGGAGCACTGCCACCGTCATTTGCCATACCTACCAGCCCTTAACAACAAGTAAGAATAAATATAAAGAAGAGCATAGGAAGGTACATTCAGTACAATGGGGCCTACGATCGTAGGTTAAGCCTAATTGAGAACTCATGCCATGAATGCATTCTCTTCTCATAAGTGGAGATTTGGTAGGAAAATACATTTTAGTGGCTGTCGAAACACTGAAATAGGAGGTCCGTTTGGGCAGAAAATGTAATTACCAATTTTGATAATTCAAGGCTTTGTTCTCTGCTGTACTACAACCTACCTTAACTTTTGAAAACTTTTAAAATTAACGACTTTTTGAGGGTTGGCCTTGATTGTGCAGAAGTAGGTGTAATATGAATATATCGTTAATATTTATTTACAGAAAATGAGTTCCCCAATGGTCGGATGAACCCAAATTTTTGAAACACAGCTTAAGGTCCCCACTCACTATCCGATTGTTGGTCGTGAGGCTAAGACAATTCATCGCTTGAATTGGTCGAGATGACTCAATAAAGAACTCGAAGAAATTTCATTGGCGTTCAACACCAAAATCCCTTGTTCATCCCCACGACAACATCCTGCAATCGGATAGTGAGTGGGTAACTTTACATAGTACGCAAGTACCTACGCAAAACAGCATTGATGAACTGAAAAGCGTTTCTACAAAGCACAAGTTCAACCCACTTTTCTTCACAAATATATAAATCTCGTAAAAAATATTAAAGAAGAAAAACTGGTATGCAGGAACGTGATGGCAAGGATTGGTGTACACCAATGATGAACAACATTTAAAAAAGTTTTTATCCAAAAAAGATACACGTAAGTGTACACAATGTGTATTCATGCTTAACAAAAATTATACACAACGATGATGAGACCCACGCCAATACCTAGCATAATTTCAATAAGTAGGTACATCGGTCATTAACAAACTGTCCACCGACAGTTGGCCCGGTTTATCGCCATATTCATTCCAAACCAAAGACTGAAAAATGGCCAGATTAACTTCATCATTGACAGTGAAGGAAATTGGAACCAATAACATCATTCTACTTTTTTTAAGCGGGTCATCTGGCTCCTTGATAATAATCATGGAGAGAATGAATTTGTGTCTTAAAACGGGAAGTAGTGATTATCCGTGAATTGTGGCGTCACAGGTTGGAAAGTGGCGGCAGGAGTGTTTTTAGTGCGCAGGGCCGTCACAACAGGAAGAAGCGCACGAATCACGTCGTCGTAATCCTCAACAGATGAGCATAACGAGCTCACCTCGTGGAACAGACCTTCAACCCGTTGCTTACGTGACTCCAACCGAATCGGATCGTCGTCTGTTGAAACTGCCGCGTCGATAGTCACAGTCGACGTGATAACAGTTCCATCCGTGACGATTATAGTCGGGGGTTTACTATCTTCATAAACGATATCCATATTATGGTCGTCGTGGTCCGAATCTGCGACCATTTCTGCAACTAGTGTTTCGAGCGTTCGTTTCGGTGGAGTTTCACTAAGGGGGTTCGTCAGGGGAAGAATCACAAAATTCGGCCGTGGCGGGGGCTCACAGCCGCTCAAATGCCGGGCGATGATATGAATGTGAACACACATGTTCGACTTGACGCAATGGTCTGCGCACGAGCAGACGAAGGTATGAGCACAGACGTAGCACTCGCAGCAGAGTACTTCACACCCCCGAGAGCCGATGGAGCATTCGCGCGTGGGAGGAGCTTTCTGCACAGTGTAATAGTCCATGTCCGTTTCACCTACCAGTTCCCAACAGTCATCTTCCCTCGCCCGGATTAAAGTAGGCAACTTCAGAGATTTCTCATGACGGTCGCGCAGGTTGGCGATTTTCTTTTGCGTTTTGCCAACTTCGCTCGGGCAAACGAACGGCGGGAACAGCTTGTCGCGGACATGTTTCATTAGCTCGTTTAGTGCGCCAGCCAACCGACGAGCAAATTTTCCTTTGAAACAAATATGCTCGATGCGCTTGTGCATCGTTTCCAAGTGAACGCTCCGAGTTACTCTGGCATCAATGTAGCACAAGGCCCAATAGTGAGGGCAACCTGCAAACTCCTTTTGGAAGTAGCGGCCGAACTCAGCAGTTTCAGAGTTCGTAATGAGTTCAGCAAGGCTTGAAGTCAATTGTCGCTGAAAGGCAATTTCGTCCTTTTCAAATGCCAACTCTCGGATCAGGTGGTAGACGTAACTCCTGCTCTCGGGCCTGATTACCTTCAACAGACAAAATGCGAAAATAAATGACCTAGTATGCTATGCTTGAACTTAGTACTGATTTTACTCATCCCCGGGAGACAAACGTGAGGATTATTCACCATCTACAACGTAGGTACCTAGCTTAAATTGCAAAAAGGGCTACTGCCATCGCAGTTGCACGTGATGCATTGCAAAGGATCCTTATTTCGACAACAACATCCTAACTCCACAAATACCACACTTCACCAGCCTTCATCTTGAATTAAAGGGTACGGAATGTCTCGCCGGTACTTACCAAAGCCAAGTTCTTGCGCCAGAGAGCATCGACGCGCCATGGGCTGTACACTCGCATCTTTGGTGTGCGAAATATATTTCTCCATGCAATGTAGAAGAATTGAGCAGGTTCACTCATGAACACGTCGGTCCCAAGGTCATGACCAAGGGTTTCCTGGACGATGGTGAAAAAAACAGTCATGGTGTCTTGATCTATTCGATTGCTGATCAGAAACGCGCAAGGGTAGCATCGTCCAGTTTCATCCTTGGTCAAAATCAATGTCACCTGTATGTTGTGGTAATTGCAGCACTGGATCGTATCGATGCAGATGAAATTTTCGCCTTGACTTCTCAACATCTTGATTTGCTCATCGTTGGCCAAGACGACAAAAAAATCATCATCTCTCAGTTCGACCCTACAACTGGGAACGAGAGGCGGCTTGAAGAACCGAACCCACGAAGTAGTTTGCTGCAATTCGACAATCCACGAGTCGAAGGAAATGTCTTCCTTGTTCTTTTTCGCCTTCTCAATATTGAAGTCTCGAGCTATGTTCATCAAATCTCGTTTGCTACATAAATGAATACGTTCTACTCGTTCAGGAGTGAATGAAGTTCGTATTTTGTTTAGAATACTGTCTAATGGGACTTTTTGCGAGATTTTCTCGGCGATTTCGGCTCGTTCTTCTCGACTGAGTCGTAACCTGTCGACTTCTCTCTCATGGCCGACGTGCGTCGAAATATATTTGACGTCAACATGGCCATTTTCGTGCTTCTTAGCGGTAACACTAGCCGGACACAATCCGTTGATTCGATTCGTTCCTTTAACTTTTAATCGGCGCACCCCTTTGCCTTTCGGCTTGTAGTAGCCATCCCTGTGGCAACGGTAGTACAGTGTATCGATATTTACCTTTGATCGACGATAAGCGATCGTGTAATTGCAAACTTCGGCTTTCTCCTGGTCATTTTTCCAACTGATGAAATCGTCCCAGTTGTCAAAATGGAGGTCGCTTGTGACAACATTAATTTCATGAACTTGCGAATAATGGTCGTAAACGTCTTCCCGACGTGGCGCGCAATACAAATCGCAAAGGCTGCATTTGTGACCGGGTAGCGACTTGGGTTTCGTGTTACCGTCCGAATGAAGCGTCTCGATGTGTCTCTTGATGTTGAATTTTTTCTTCGACTTGTAGCCACAATGGTAGCAAATGAAAAAAATCTGTCCGGCGTTGGGGACGCTCATATCAACGGTTTGATGTAAATAATTCTTGGAAGTCATTCAAAGCGCGACTCTAGATTAACTTATCTGCATGCATCCTTGTTTCTCGCGAGACACTTTTTCGATCTAAAGTACATTATAGGAAGAAATTTCGACAGCGGTTTCAGAAACCGAGCAGTATGAGCAGCATTGTGACCCAAGCAGTCGACAGGGGAGGGCACAAAAACCAGTATCAGCAGTATTGCGAGTCACTTTTGAAAACACAATGAGCAGACGCCATAACAACGAAAGACAAAAGAATGAGCGCACTCCGAATCGGAAAATTGATTCAAACTCAACGGCCAAATTGAGAGTTAGTTGTTTGTATCAAACTCATTTTAGGACTTCGCACGGGTGTTTTTGTCAAATGAGCTTGACCTTGAAATAGAGATAGGAAAGCGATAAGTGATACGCGATGTATGTTTACGCTATGTTGGGCATAACTTTGATTTTCATCAACCAAACCAAATTGAGAATAGTCCAAGGCAATTCAGTTGAGAAAATTCTCAATTTGATTACAAAAATTCTCAAGGTGGTTTGAAAAATTCTCAATTCGACATGGAAAACCGAGGTCACGGTAAGTACATGCGTCATTAATTTAATTAATTTATTAATTAATTAATCATTAAAAAATCTGTAAGCTGTGTCACACATGATGCAAGAGTTGAATGCAATTCGTCAACATACACGTAAATTTTACATGTAATCCGGCAATGCAAAGCATCGACAAGCGAGCACATTGCCTTGATTGCAATTTACTGAACTCTGAAGCCGTGCAGAATTCAATGTATAGCGACCCAACTACTTGCTACCATTAAAATGTGTGAGGCACGAAAATTGATCGAGACTATTCAGTTTTGGAAAAATAACTTATTTTTAAAGTGTCATGGCCAGTGCGCATGCGTATCAAAATAGAGTACCCACCCCCACCTCCGAAACGTGTGGTGGTGGACTCTCTCAGTTGCGTTGCGTTTGCGTGTCTCCTTTCCGCCTCACCCGAACGGTGTCAAATCGTCAATTTGCAAAAACTCCAAATTGCACAATTTCCATAAACTAAGTAATTTAAAAAAAACAAGCCTGCGCCGAATTAAAAAAAACTAACTTAAACAGAACCACGCACTTCCCTATTTGTATCCATCATAAGACTCACCAACGTGGAAAATTTTGACCAAGAGACTTGAGGAGTTCCCGCGTCAAAAACGTAGTTGAGAGGCAACGAAATCGGCCAGAGTAAGTAAATTATTCAAAGTTGCACTTTGGACAAAAACCAACACTTGACTTGTTTGTTTACACATACGCACGGTCAGTGCAGTCGGCAGAAACAATAAACTTCTCACGTTACACTAAATTTCAGGACAAAAACAAGTTATGCCCTCTCCGTTTTGTCACATGGGTAGCGCCATTTTGTGGGATTCCTTCCCCTGATCTGTCGGCTGCATGTCTGTCAAGCAAGGAAAAAGTACCCCTTTTTGGAAAACCAGCATTCATTTTAAATGCGCATGGATTGTTGTACCTACATACTTTAGCTGGGTTTCCTTTGTATGGAATGGCTACATTGTGGAATCGATGTTTAGCTCTTGTTTTCCGCATGCAGATCCCGTAACTTACCTATACCGCAACCATACCGTCCCATGGCAACCAAGATTTACTTATTTGTAAGACTTACCTACTTAGTAAGCAGCTATCAATACTTATTTGTAGGCAGCTGCTGCATCTGGCTGCTCTTTGTATCAGTGGGGGAACACTTAGTACCACTTCTTATTACTTACAGGTGACTGAACCGGTGATTTGAGCATGACGTGATGACGATGGCCAACGATGCCAATGAAATTACCAAACGCCTCGATCAAATTGTAGATCCTCAGCTGGTTGACACTTTGGCCAAACACAAGATTTTTCTAGTTCATGATTTCTATTTGAGCGACACAGACAAGCTTTCAAAAATCACCGGACTCCACCCAAAGGTGTATTGTTAAGTCCCACTATAACCCTCAAGGGGTTTCACTGTCATTGCGCACTTGTTATACCTGTTATTTGTTATACCTACCTAATAGAAAAAGGGTTAAGAGCTGTTAGTGTTTTGTACGTTACCTATTCTTAATTCATCATTCTGTGTCAGGCCATTCTGAAGCTCAAGACTGAACTCGCAAGTCACCTACCACGACCTATTAACGCATATGAAGAATACTCATTACAGTTGACAGAGGGCTCCATAATCAAGACGAGCATTCCTGGGTAAACAATTGATTTTCATACATCATAATTTTCATTATTAATTTCAGGAGGGTTGAAATTAAGTAAGATCATAGATAAATCAGTCAATGACTTTCCTTTGGGTTACAGGTTGGACGAGATTTTGGGTGGGGGATTACGGACCGGTTCGTTACTGGAGCTTTGTGGAACTTCCGGATGCGGCAAAACACAAATTTGTCTCAATTTAGCGATCAATATAGTCGCTCAGCACAACGTACGCGTTATGTACGTGGATACAAAGCGCGACTTGGTGCCATCTCATTTCAGCGCTGTTGTAGACGCGTTAGGGTATCGAACTGTAAGCAGCAACTTTTCCATGTTCCATCCATCCAAGACTGACGAGAAGTCATAACAGGCAAAATTTACTCACCAAAACATGAAAGTGTAGGCATGTGTTACGGCCTGGCGCATGCGCAGTGCAAGATTTGAAAAAGTAATGTAGAGGGCGTGGTCCACCAAATCTAGCACTGCGCATGCGTATTTGCACTAGACACAGCATGCTTACACTCACGCTCCAGAACAAACTTATGATCACTAATTGGATCAATGATTCTGTTGCACCAACACAAATGAAACTAAATATGATTTTCAGGAAAAAGCTGCTATCTTGAGCCGAGTGATGGTTACTCGTCCAGACACAATTTACAGTTTGATATCCACTCTACATGGCCTACAAGGGATACAGAAACGCGAAAAAAGGATCAAGATCTTGATAATAGATTCAGTTGTCGACCTTTACTACCCGTTCCTCAATGACCAAGACAATGACGGTGAGAAAATAATTTTCCTCCTCCCATATTTTTATAGAAAGCGTAAGTTTAGCAGTAAATCCAAAATAGCAGAACATAATTTCACGTACTTTTACTCTATCAATTTAGAGCTGCTATAGCCCACTGGCACCTCATGGACGAGGAATGGGATTTATTGTAATTTCTGACTGCCATTTCAGGCCTAGGTTTGCTCAGCCACATAGCTTCACTGTCGCACCATTTGTCAACCGCTTACAAACTGGCAGTTCTTTTCGTCAACCTTGGGACGAGACGTAACGTATTTAAGGAAGAGTCTCACCAGGATGATAGCAGCCTAGACACGCACGACTTTCTTACTCCTTCGCTGGGGAAAGTCTGGATCGGAGTTCCCCAGACGAGGCTCATCCTCTCGAGAAAAAGTTCCAACAACCCCGTCCGGTCACTAACCGTGCACAGGAGCCTCACCATTTCGAAGGAAAGCAAATCAAAAGTCTATATACTTCCTGATGGAACGGTTAAATGAAAGCATGTCACAGCAATATAAGATCATTGCGAACACTCCTCTATTCCTCGTAAATCAACCTGACCAACCTTGGATGACGCGAAGTTTACAGAAACAGGCAAATCAAGAGATAATGGTGTTGCCTACTATCGATAGTTGATCAACGATATTATATCGGCGCCGGTATTCTACCATTGAATCAAACATTGATATATTAGGTATTGATGGGAACAGAATCAAAATGAACGCAGGCTGGATCAAACTACAATTTATTTGATCAAACGCGGTTCAATGAATCACAATACTTAAACGGAAAAAAATTACTCTGAATGGAAACTCTGAAATTTACTAGTATGACTTGTTTGATGAAGGGACTCACTCAGTGCTCATCTTCGTAGCCATCAGGGAGAGCATTCGCGTGCGGGTTGTGGAAAAGGGAATGATTACCATCTCCCCAGGGAAATTTCTGCAATCAAAGTATTGTAACAGTTGAAAGGATTAGTTTGTGAAGTCATTTCGACAAGTGAGTCGTGTGTGAACACCGTAACTTTCCTTTTCCCATTCGAAGTCTTTTATCTCTGCAAGAATCTGATAACGGAAGGTCGATTCGAGGCAACTTGAGATAAACAGGCCTTCAGCATAATTTTTTGTTATCCTATCATTATAGAACTGACATCAAGAACTCACCTTGGTTCGGATTCGCATATGGTCATACTTGACGAACGGTGGGCGCTCATGGTGTTCACTGGTGTGGGCCATGTAGGTGTTGACCATGCATACTCCTACAGCTGGGAGCCCGACGAAGAGAGTCAGGTTTCTCCAGAATGCAGTGCCACCTGAGGAGAGATTTGCGGTTATTTATTGTAGCCTTAGAAAAGGGTTATCGCCTGCGGTTTATTCAGGACTGGGATGACACGCACAGAATTTAATTTACACAGGGTTGACAGAAAAAATGTCTTTCATCAGAGAGAATTTCGAATCCGTCATCAGTTTTTTCGGTCGTCCCTCACCTCCGAGACTTTGGAATATTTGCGGTTATGCGTTTTTATAACCTTTTTTCATGGAGTCGCCTAGTGCATTTTTTATTTAGTTATTGCGAACAGAACGAGAATCCAGTGCTTGATTTACTCAAGATCATGGTGGTGCTGTACCAGCCCTCGGCCGAACTCTTCCTTTCGATGACAATAATTTTTTGATATTTTCCAGACTTTCACTCACCTCCATGACCTCCCGCTGTAGCTGAAAGGGGTTCAACTTCTTTCCTCAACAATGAGGAAAGGGATAGTCCTCTTCGAGCAAAATTTGCACTTAGCGTTCCAGCCATTTTTTCGGATCTTGAGTTTTTCGCTAGCTCTCCTTGAGTGAAGAGCCACAGCTGACTTGATTGCAGCGAGCCATCTGGTGGAGGGTGTGTGACGCAGTGGTACCGCAGAAAGCAAAAAAAAATAAGATTTCTGGGTACTAGCGTATGGATAAGACAAATTCAAGCCAAAGAAGAAATTAATTACGCAAACAAATCAAACGCTTAGAACGAGAATGATTACAAAGCATGTAACGCACATAAGAAATTTCCAATTAATTTTTCGTGTCTTTTGTGGCAAAACTACAATCGACAACATTATAAACGTAGTTAGGTTTCAAGGGGCAATCAATCCTTGAATATTGCTCAAACGCTGACGTCGCTCCAACAAAAACAACAATCCAAACTTTGGATTCCAAAGTATCGTCTCATTTCTCAAGAATATCACTACTCCTTTTTCCAATACTTAGCTTGAACATCGTTTAATAGCATTCGTAACACCAATTTCCGGTCGAGGTTGATCAAAAATACCAAAGCTTGTACTTACATTAAATGAACAGATCAATTGATCGGCGGGTAGGCCAAAATGAATGATGCTTGGAATTGGTGAATTACTGTTTGCATGTTTCCTCATCTACTGTTCCATCACCAGGTAAGTGTCTTCAGCCCTTTTACTAAAAACTAAAAACTATAGAAGTTATCTAATAAACAGTTGGATTATTTCGATATCAGATATTAAAAGATTGACCCTAAGGCCTAATAATGTAAGCACTATTTTTGTTGTTCCATCAGGATCTTTCCTCAGTTCATAAAATGGGTGATCAAAAGGTGGTATCACGTAGAGGCAAGGATTGGGCGAATCGGAATACCATACATGACATTCCACGACGTTCAGCTTACAGCAAATGGTTACACTGTGGTATGCATCGTATTAATATTACTTGCTGTATATGCTATGCTCAAAAATCATAGAATGGACAACAAAGGTCGGTCAATATCTACAGGTTGATCTTATTATTTGAATTCAGAAACATCAAAGTTGTTTTTGCACTAAAATTGTGAAATTTAGCGAGTCTAATAGGGAAAAACGTTTCCTCCGTCTTCAGGAAATCGATCAAATCGGTTTCCGCAGCAGTTTCCTCAGCAGCGAAGTCACAAAATTGGTGAGCGTCGTCGTGCAGGATGTGAGGATCAATCGAGACTTGGGTGCAACAAAATCCCGCCAATTCAATTGGGAGCCCCCTGAGACGTTTGAAGATGCCAAGATCCCACCGCTCATTATAACCCTGGCCCAGGTACTTGATTTCGGCTTAGCAGAGATTTGAAAAAAGTGTTCTTTTGAGGGTCAGCCTCAAAACCATGACGAGCGATAACGCGTTGATGGCAAAAGGTTTTCTTCAATGTCTGCGTCAGGGATGCCAACCACGTCCATTTTGGTCAGATTGACAAACATTGTTTCACTGATCGTTCTCCAGACATTTTCGCTGGCGGAGCTTCAATTGATGGAAGTATACCCTGAAAATTTTGCTGATATGTGGTGGCTCGTGGTGAACCTTGTCTTGTACTTTGGGGGTGCAGTGGTGGTTTGCTTTGCTGACCGTTTCCCTGATTCAATTGAACAGTTGCTGATTCAGTATCATCATTTAATTGCAGTTCGTCTCGTTTCGCATCATCAAGGTGACGCTAGCTGTCTCTAGCCCATTGACTTTACTGCATACAACACTTTCCGACGTCAATATCGATGCGTCCGTCGTTCACAGTGCTCGCTCATTGCTCGTCAGTTCGAGCATAGGCACTCTGAATATTCGCCTGCTCTCGCCCAACGATCCCAAACTGGCAGTTAACATTTCAGCATCTCTCAATGCAGAAGCGACTATTGTAGCATCAATACCTCTTAGTATTCAGGTAACATCTCGACGGTGGAACTGCAATTCTGCCCAATTCAAAGCATTGTGTCTTTTGGAGGCGTCTGGATTGCCTAATTCTCAAAACTTTCTTTAGATTGCATGGCAAAAGGATTGGGCAGTGTTGATTCTACACCTTCGATCTACTTTTATTTAGCTTTCAATCAAGCTTACTGTTTTTTCTAAGCTCAATGTGCAACCGGAGTTGGTTTTCCATCAATACTGGTTTTAAACATTCAAGAAGAATGGTTTTAAAATGTTATTCCATCCCGCTTTCATAAAGACAAAGGTGTGTTGATTGGCCTGATTTATATCTGTCTTAGAATATTGATATCGCATTTGAGAATATCAAGACAGTAATTGGTGACAATGTCCGTTCCATCGGTGACTGGATTAAGCCTGGGGAATCGAAACCAAAAATGGAAGGATCGACTTTTAACTTGAAGGAGCTCATAAACCGTGCTGCACCGATCATTCCAAAGGTAAAATCTTGTCGGTTAAGAGTATATACTAAATCAAAAATCATGGAATCTGGCTCTAAACTTTTCTACAGCAGGAATCATGCGCAGAAGTTCCTGATTTTGATTCTAAACTTCTAGCTCGTGATCATTCGTCAGAAGGCGTCCGAAAGACACTCGATTATCCTCAGTATCTTTTTCTTTTTTCGTTCTCCTCTCGAACTCGTATAATTTATTAAAATTAACCTATTCAATTTTTCAGAAGTGTTCCTTCAGTTTCCAATCGTGCACTCTTACTGATGTAATTGAGAATGATATCGCTTCTCTGAAGAAATTGTACGTTGGAACAAATTTCAAATCTCGTCAGCAGAAACCAATCTGTAAGTAATTTTTGAATGCAAGTTGATCAATAAAACTCAATAATTCATTGGAATTCACTGCATTGGGGGTTGGTACATGAATACCATCGATATAATATGTCAGCAATCAGTACTGCTGGGAGTCGGTCAAAAGGGAAGAACCCTCTACAACAAGAGTACTCTTGAAATAATTTGCTGTTGCCCAATTCAGTTGTAATCGTTATTGCTCGTTGACTGGACTTCACGTCATTCCAGTCTGGGAGTACTCGAGCCTCAACTTACACCCCTTGGGAGTACTCGCCGAATTCCTGCCTGTAGGGGCTCGAGTTGTGGAGGCCATGTAAGCAGATGACGTAGTTGTTTTCATTCTGAATTGTTTTTGTTCTGCAAGGCGGGATCTGTGGGTCAGGAGGGATCAATGTCATTGTGAACGATCTTCTCATGAAGTCATCCTCGACTGAACGATATTTCGAACTCAATGAACTCAACTGGGATGCTAACGTAAGTCGCTGCTTCCTCGATTGATAAGTACTAGATTTTGAATATCGAGAAAATAACCATTTAGGTTTTACGGTGAAATATGTAGGTCGTGACTAGATTATTTATTCTATGTTAGGAATTTTCAAAACGTGATATCTCTGAAGTTGTTACATGCCAAAAATCTGGCAGCTGAGGTTTCGATTTAGTTGGCACATCAACAAGCTGTGTCGGAAATATTTGTACTTCATAAGTTGTTGAGGATGCTCAATGATCAATCAACGTCCCCTTTTGCAGTTGGATGGTGATAATGGAATCCTGACTAAATTGGTCTTGAGAGACTTGAATTTCGTGTACGACCAATTGACCAGGAATTGGATAACCCAAATCATTCCAAAAAAAGTAAGCATACCTATATTATGTCGGCGTTATGAACCGATCAAGTTGTTATGTATTGTAACGATTGGGTTCTTCTGATTCACCTTGGATTCTGGCTGATTTTTAATTCTCAAAACTACATTTCAGACCTCCACTGAAGAAATTGCTGATTTGTGCTAAACTCTCTTGTTTTGTTTAGGTTGAAAGCCGAGAAATCAGTTCGAGTCAGTTCCAATGGCCGTTGGTTCATTTACAATCGAAAGTCGAACTATGGAACGTCTCTGCTACTTTGAAAATTCCAAATTTGATACCGGCAGCTGTCGGATTTGCTCATCTCAAGTTCCATTACGATTCTAGTCACAGTCTAAGTGGAGGTATGTGGTTTAAACCTTTGGAACCACTGCGATTTCGGAATAGTTTACTATTATTGTGGTTTGGGTGGATTACAACTATCCTCGGGGGACATGTGCTGTGTGTTTTAATTATTCAGCATACAACTTTATCTAATAAGATGACCAACTTGCTTGACTGAACATGATTTAATGTGTTTTTTAAATCTTATTTCCGGCTTAGGGGATGTGTGTGAAGTGTTGACTGAAAGCCTCTGGTGCCAGCTGAACCGGATGTGGAGCGTCGCTCGCCTGCGTAAAGAGCACAGTTGGGGCACAGCCCTCTACCTGGGCCTGCTGCTGGTCAAAGGGAACCGTTCGCGACTTCACGCTATGGTAGACACCCTGCGACTGGAATGGAGTCCTCCATTTTCTGATTTACTCCGTCCGTTAATCAGGTAATTATTTATCAATTACTATCAATATTATCAATTGATATCACTAATATCAATATCATCACTCAAAAAGTGACGCGTCGCACTCATTCGCCCCATCGCTATTTGCCCCATGTGTATTTATTTTCAATATTCTATTAAACTTAATTATATTGAAAAAATAAATTGAAATAGGAAAAAAATTGGGGGTAATGCACTGGGGGCAAATGACATGGGGCAAATGTTAGTACCTAACCCTCAGGCCTGACAAAATTTTCAAAGGCTCTGGCATAATGGTTTTTAGGGTAAATGGAGAAGTAGGAAACTTAATGTACCTTTTTTGTGCCACTGGTCTGCTGAGCCTCTGTTCTAATTTTCATTCTTGGGATGATCCCTATAAGTTTCACTCTCAAAACTTCACGAGCCTGTAATTATGAAAATAAAGTTGCTCTTTTTTGACACTGTCATTTTGAAATTTCATATATTGTGTAAAGCATTTTGTTGTTTTCAGGTTGTTTTTCAGTCTAAAAGGTGGTTTGTCACAGAACAAAGCTGAAACTCAGCACAAGTTCAACGTTAATGTGTCGTTTACAAACACCAACTTGTTTTTCATCACAAACAACAAAAGTGAGAGCTGGTTATCAAAATAACAACGTTTTGTCCAATTTCAATTTTCCGAATTCGATTCATTTTTACCCGGTCATGAATGTTTCAGTCTGCCTGATGATGAGAATTGATGCTGGCGGATTGGATAGCAATTTACCTTATAAGACGAGCGTTGAAGCGGACGGGATCAAGCTCGCTTCTATCACCCCCACAGCGAATTCTTTCACATGCCACCGGTCCCAAGATATAAAGGTTAGTAATGCAATGATGCAAAACTATCAAAATGGCAATTGAATTGCATCTTGTTTGTAGTACATGACCTCGGGAGCTGATAATATCATATTAAAGATAATGAACTCATAATAATAATGAATTTATAAAAATAACATATACTATCGCAGGCTTGGTGTATCAGCCTGGACTGCTTTCGATTCGAAACGTCCAAGTCGCACAATTCCAACACGCTGTCAATCGCTGTTAAAATCTCGCGGAACATACAATTCGTCTGGAATCCAAACCTGCATCTGAAATTTCGTGAAATGTGCATTCAACTGATCAACTTCTTCGACGATATTAATGGTAAGAATGTTTTTCATTGTGAAGAAAATTTACCAGTACCAATTCAGTGTTACAGTTGAATTGTTTTATCAATTCGATTGTTTGTTCTAAAATTGAACGCGTTTTTTCAGTCCCAACATCGCCAAAGTCAGAATCGGCGAAAAGGTGGCAAGTGACGCTGAAAGGATTCGTTAAGTTATCGATAAAAACGCACCATCATTGCTTAACCTTCACCACAGGTTAGTAATCAGTCATATCCTTACTATCAGTTTGAGTATCCGTATCAGTTTGAGTTTCAGTTCGAATCTGTGTTTTGCTTTTAGTTTCAGTTTGATTTGCAGTTTGAATTTACCTTTCTTTCGACCCGTGAGTCCGAATATCATTTTGAGTTTTAGTTTCATAGACGCTCACCATACTTGAAAATCTCTGTTCGCAGATGACTTTACTTTCAACCGATTGGCGCCCGAGTGCACCTGGTCAACGACAGCAGTCAATTGTGCTGTGGATGGCGCCGATATTTTTGCTGTCGAGTCGTTCCATTTTGCTGTTCTCCAAGACCACGCTCTAGTCCGAGTTGAGCGCGCTAACAACGAAGATTTCATCCTTCCCTGGAATCGAACCTGGTCCGTAATCTGTCCAGAGATAATTACATGGAATTTTAATATGTTTTCAATAGAATTCTCCAGAGTTCTGCACAATCGCGGAATAAGCGCGAATTTTATTCACCTTTTGGTTATTCGGTTTATTTTTCGTTTTTTTTTCTTTGGCCTTTTGTAATTCGATTTAATTTTATTCACCTTTTTGTTTTTCGGTTTCATGCCGATTTCCGCGTTGGATTGATGGCGCAATGAAATGGTCTGTTGGCATCTTATTTTTGGATTACAGGCACATCACTATGAAGAGCTTCAAAGCCGTGTTTCCGTACGATCACAACTTTTCATCGGCCGTTCAGGATGAACTGGTTACCGTCGTTAAGTGGCTCAAACGTTTGCACCTGTCGGCTAACAAGCAATCGTCGACTATTCTTCCTCCAGATTTATTGATCAAAGTGAGATTTTGATTTTGTTTACCTACTTTAGGTATCGTTGGATTCCCATACTGTCATGCAATTTTCTTAAATGCGAAAAACCAGAACACGACTTCATCTCTGGTTTTCTCCTACAGATCAAGGACTTCGTCTTCGAAATGAGCGACGACCCGTTTGAAGTTAAACTGCGTGATAATTACGAACTACTCGAGGACGAATACAAAGAAAACATCAAAAGGCAAAAAATGTTGGAAGAAAAGGTGAGCATGTGCATTATTTATGAAAAGTGCTAACCTAGTGACTGGCGACAAAGGTTTTTCTTACGATTAAGTACCCTTTTTTTTCTTTTTTGATCAGCTTTTAGTACATTTTTCCAGTTTACTTTTGCAGGTATGCCTGATGCGAAAGGAGCATTTGCTCTTGCCCCAAGGAAAAGTAGAAGAGCTGTACGACAAATTGAAAGTGATGAACTCCCGAATTTACATAAAACGCTCTCGAATGCTCAAGGAGCAAGGAGTGAGGACGAGATTGTTTGCTTGGACCATCTCCGACTTGCAAGTGCTTGCTCTCTGCGATCCGTCCATACACGGGCCTGAAAATGTTGTAAATAATATGGTCCAGATTGACCCTGACTCGTAAGCATCACATCAAATATCAATTTTTTACCGTTACTTCTTAAATACGAGACTGGGAAGAAAATCGAGTTGGCAAAACAGGCTAGAAATTCCACCCTGACTGGGAGTCGAACCCAGTATCTTCAGATTTCTAGTCCTCATGCTGGAATTTTTATGCCAGTTTTGCCAACTTAATTTTCTTCTCATTCAATTTGATCCTGGGTATCATAAGTCCCAAAAATACATCTTACGAAGCAAGTAACTCGCAAAACAATTTTTCAGACCTTGGCCTCTCGAGGGCCTGGAGTTCAGTACGCTCTGGTGTCGAAGCGTTGCGATTAATTGTAAAGAGCTCAAATTTCTTCTTCGCGATTTTCCACAACCCTGGTTGGACGTCGGTGAGATGCAAATGTGGGGAAAACTTGTCGGAGCCGAACAAATCCCGCGAGCCAGAGGTCCGTTTAGCGCTTCATTTTTTCGTAAATTAACATTTTTGTGCTTGTGAATGTTATACCTTTTTTTCTAAGTGGTAAAGTCGTACCTTGAGATGAACATGACATCGAAATTATTTGTTTCGCTTGACCTACAGTTTTCATTGTTGGCCCTAAAGCCCGTATCAGACGTCAGACCGTTCCCCTCCCCATCCTTCGTTCAGACCCACAGATTCAGAAGACCCTATTCTCTGATTGGCTGTTCCTAAGTACATGTTCACTTTTGCCCACCTGCATCGAGGTTAGAAGAAGATGAAGAAGAAAAAGAAGAGGAGAAGAAGAAGAAGATGAAGAAGAAGAGGAGTGCTTTTTTCCCAGAAACACAATATGTGTACCCTTATTAATGATCCTTATTTTCATTCCAGCTAAAAGAGACGTCGGACTAGACCTGGGCGATCCCTGGGGTCAGATCGAGATCGAAAGAAGCATGACCTCGCTCAAATTCTACCACGACCTGAATCTCGAAGTCGAGCATTTGAGTTACGCCTTCGGGCCCTGTTGGGAACCAGTCATCGCACAGTGCAATTTGAGTAAGTTCAATACCCTTGATTTTGACTGGCCATGTTTCAAATCTAAACGTTTTCAATGATGCCTTCACATCGAAAGCGCTTGTCACAAACTTTTCTCGAATATTACCTTTTTACCGTTCTAGGTTTTGAGAAAATAATTCGCGCATCCCTCGATCCAAGTCCGCCGCTGCCCCTGTGGGACAAACTCCGTCTTCTGCTTCACGGTCGCATCACCATGGTCGCCAGGCAGCTGACACTTCTCCTGCATGCGTCGCTCGACCCTTACAACAAGACCGAAGAAATGGAGATCACGTGGTCAACGGTCGCTCTCGACTGGACGAACGGTTCGATCAAATTCGTTGATATCCTGTCTGCCCGCAATCAACATTTTAGTACAACATTTGGAACGATGAAACGCACGATAGATGTTGTTGTTGTAATGAGGGCTGGTTTATTCACAATATACATCCAATATCCAAGGAAGCTTCAGATAAACTTCACCACAGAATTTACATCAAATTTCATGGTCATCAAAAATCTCATTGGTAATGGGTATAGGGTGCTTCTTAGGATATCAAATAGATAAATTTTGTCCCATAAACCGGTCCTGAGAGCCCTCCTTTCATTCCAGCCAAAGTCGTCTTCAAAGGAGATCTGGATATTTACGTACGTACGGCCTCAAAGTACGACGATTGCCGCCTTCTCCACCTGCCCAACCTTCGACTCAGCATAAAACTTGACTGGATTTGCCTCGGCCATCCGAACGATCATCATTCAGTCATGCCATTTGCCCCTGACAAGCTGCCCGACTATTCAAGCAATCAGGTGAACTATTGAAAAATTATCGTCGTTCGGCAAAAAATTATTCCCGATTTTCCAACTTTTCAGAAAATCCAAAATATTGGTATTTTTGCAATTAATTGAATTATCGCTTAGAAAATTGAGTAAAAATGTAAAAAAAGTTTGATAATAAATAAAAAGAGGAGCTGCACCCAACCAACGAGCTTTTGAATCGCGGCAAAAGATAACCACTTTACAGGGCTAAGATAAGATAAGCTAAGATGGCTGCTAAATGTGAAGAAATCTCGCTCAAAATATTACGATCATGTGAAAGCGTTTTTCATATTTTCTCTCTTCAAAACCACAAAAACGTTGACTCTACTGACTCCTCTCACACCCCATCCTTCGCATTTGGGTTTTACGGTGACATCTCTCATCGACCATTATCAACTTAGGTAAGGAGATACAAAAGTTGGGCGATAGCGGACCTCCCAACAAACCGGCTCCAAAAAGCTTCCAAGGTTTTGGGACTGATGAACTATTGAACGCGTTTTTGAATGATATTGATAGTTTATTGATGATATTTACAGTAGTTAAAATTTGCTCCGTGTCAAACTAACGCAAGAGATAAAGCAAGTCACATCCTTAGTCTCTGCTTTTTTGTTGGTTGTTTAATCTCGCCATCGTCGTGTTTCCGTTTCAACGATGCGCCTGCTGCAGATTTCTGTTTCTTACAGAATTCGCTATCTGAAAGCAATAGTTAGCATAATATAGACTCATGTTCAGAGACAGTTCTGCAATATTCACAAATACTTTGGCACAATAGATTGGGGTGGCAGTGCCTGACTACCTAAAGCCTGCAACCCCAAAATCAAAAAAAAAAAACTTACAAATAGATCTGACAGCAGATGCCCTTGAGTCTACCGGGCGGTTTTCCTTTTTGAACCGCCGTCGTTCAATGAGGTAACTCCTAATGCGTTTGACCAGAATAGGATCGAGGAGGCAGAGGTCCCGCCATCGCAGAGAGACGAGCAGAGCGTTCAATAGGGAGTCTGTATCCAAATGCCTGAAACATTATTTTTCGTTTTAACTGACTGTTGAGTCCAAAAACAAAATTTTTGAAAGAATTCATAATAATCGAATCGGAGATACAGAAAAATCATACTAGATTAGAAACGATACTCACCTTAGTATGGCACTGCCCATCTCAGGAGGAGCATCTCCGACAATGTCCTTTTTGAGCTGCCGTCTGGGGCTGGAAAAATTCGTCACATCCGAGAGAACAGACGCCATGCTGACAAGCATCAAGGAGTAAAAGACAACTTGGCTTCCCTGTCTTACCTATTATATACCCTGGTGAAAGTGAAAGGGTGTTTTCTGTCCCAAAGGAATTCGCACTTTTACCTTACACTTCTGACTGTGATCACTGATAAAGAGAAAGGAATGCCTCTGTTGCCAAGTACGCATGCACTCGGCCTTTCACCTTTTTAGGTAGGTATGTCTGAATGTTGGTGGAATCGACCCTAGATCGTGTTTTTGAACCCAATCCATTTAGGTAATTTTCTAACGAAATTGAGTCTAAGCCAAGGAACAGCCTTAGGAAAATTGGTGAAAATTTCCTCAAAATTTTGGATTTTCAACCATGGGCAGTCGGGTTTTGACTAATAAACACTTTTTATGACGTTGATGAGCCAATTCAAAGCATGACTCGGATGCAGGTGAAACTAATATGGCTGAAATGGCTGTTTTTAATGGTTCTCCAGGATTTGTGGTTTAATTATATGCTTGGATTTTTAAGACCATGCCGAATTTCATGTATTTTTGAGCGTAGAATCCAAGTTTGGCATAGCCGACGACGGCAGAAAATTTCTTGATACGATAATCGCAAAAATCATTTAAAAAATCTTATAAACGCTAAATCATGGGTTAGACTATGGGCTTGAAAAATCCCACGTGGACCAAAATTTTTGTCATGATTCAGGGAATACCAGAAAACCTCGAAAAGTGAAAACATGTCAACACCTCGGTCGTGGCATGGATTTGAATATTTCATAACGCTCTCATGGTCTCAACACTTTATAAACTGATCAATTAATTCCATTATCATTCTTGACTGTCTGCAGGAACACGATTCTTTCAGAGCCTTTCGTTCCAATAACCTTAACATCCGGCTCTCGTTGGAGACAAAACAGCCAAATCCTGGAAGCGTAGGAGGGAGCTTTCCTGGAATTAATGCTGCCACGGAGCGAGAATTGAACAGCTGTCCAGTCGCTCTACTTTATGGCAGCACACTCAGGTACGTACCTTGAAGCTGGCTACCTTGAATTTTGTGGATTTCATGGAAATATTATTTGTGCTCTTTTTTCCGCTAGATGGTTCGAAAATTTGAAATTGATCCTATCCGGCGTGACGAGGCCGACTAGGAGGGGCACCGTTTTTAAAAATTTGAGACCCAGAAAACTACCGCTGAGTCGCCACTACCGTAAAGTGCACCTTAACCTCTCGCTGCACACATTCCAAATTCACTACTGGATGTCCTTTGCGATGCAGAGAGGTTTCGAACTTACGGGTGAAAGCATCGGTTTTAGTTCAGGTACGTTATCCATTTACCTCTACTGCACCAACAGTGAAAGATGCAGGGAGTTAATAAATGAACTTTGGCCTGAATGATCCAAGTTCATGCCTTACTCGATAATTCCTAGTACATTGCTCTTTGGCGGGGGATAGAAGGGTAATTTACTTGTAGGTTTGCGCCAGACTGTTTTCAAAAAATTGTATTTTTATTTACGAAGTAAATTAAATAACAATTATTATTAGTATTGGTTATTTTTCAGAGCATCTGCTTTCCCTCGTACCAGTCAACGATGGCCTGAAACACCGACCTCGGGCTGAATGGAGTGTCTTTTACATGACTTGTGAACTCGGAAACGCAGAAATTTGGCTCAGAAGTGCACTTTCCGACGATCAACCGGCCGATGTCAGTAGCTTGCCTAGTACAAAATACTGCTGAAAACTTTTAATCCAAAAATCATGCTCAAAATTAGTACGCTATGAGTTCGATAATTTCCAGAAACTCCCCATACGGCCTCCTGTGGAGAAATGCTATTTCTTGAGCGTCGGGAAAGTGTCGTACGGTCGAGAAGGCAGCGCTGGGATCGTGGACACGGCCGGAACTCCCATTCATCGATTGGTCGTTTACGGGCTCAAAGGCGCTTGGACGACGAGCAACCGAGATGTTGTTTTTGCTCTGTTCGACACTTTCATCAAAACTAAGGTTGATGATGATAAGGTTTTCCCAGGCAGTTAGGAACCTATCAAATAAATTAGTGACTGATCCACACCCGGCATTTTCTTCTCTATCAATTTTTTGCCTAGAACCCATACTTTAGCCGGAAAACTATGAAAAAAGGTGATTTCGGCCGTACCCCTCAAATTTACCAAAATCTCGAAAAATGCCAAATTTCATGTTTTTTAGCCAATACCTCGAGATTCGCTCCAAAAAAAAAGCCAAAGTCAAATCCATCATTTTTTGAAATTTTTCCTAAGCTCATACCTTGGATTTTTTGTGCGGAATCGGTTTTTTCTCAGTCCTGGAGAGTTGTAGAAAGGTACTACGTATCTGGCACGATTTCCCAGACTAATTGACACCATTTTCTAGCAATTGAAGAAGAACCTTGGCACAGAAGCTCTGCGAGGCTTCAGAGGCGAGAGCAGTAGTTCTTCGCTGAAACCGCCACCCCCGCTGACGACAGAACCTCAAGCAACTTCCATGACCAACACATCTACTGGCATTTCGGTGAGTGTCTCTAGTCGCTACAAGTTTACATTCATCTCCCGTTTTTCCCAACATTACAAATTGAACCATTGCCAGGAAATTAGTGTTTGGCGGTTAGCGATCTCTTCGGACGATTGCGGTCAATGTTTCGATTTTCTATTGTACAGGCAACACCATCTCCGATGAGCAAATTGCAAACCGGCCACGCAGCTACAATGCTTCAACAGCTGATAGCTGAAGCAGAAACCAAAGCAGTTGTGTTCAGCGACGAGCCGATGACAGAATCGAACGAACAGCAACTGCAAGGATTGGCTGCCTGCCAACACACTGACGACGTGACTCACAAAAATTGGCTCAGTGAGTAGAAATTCATGTTCTTCCTTGCTCTATCGCTCTCTTTCACGCTCCATCCCTCGGAAGGTTGCACGGTCAAAACTTCAGTCGCAAAATCATTAGTTGCTTTCCACGATTCATAAATTGTTCAGCAGCCCCTTGTCCTAATGATTTTCAGTCGCCCTGGTGAACAGTCAAGTTTTGCTGAAAGGGCCGGAAACGAAGGGATACGTTATCATCAGTGCAGCGAAAGCTGAAATCCTCCAACGGCTGCATAGGCCAGTATGGAAGGATAGGACACTCGTCACCAAAAGGACATGGGTGGGCTCTCTACAATCCATGCAGTACTACGCTACGGTCAGCGCAGGCGAAAACGACTCGCTCGATGGTAAGGATACAGGCCGATAGCAAAACTCGCTCTAGAAAAACCTGATATTACGGCAATCGACATTGCGACCATTATCGTTCTTATCAAAGCTAGCCGCATTAACAACTTTTGAGAATAATTTTGATACATTGATAAGTTATCAATGATAACCATCGCAACAAAATTTTCTCATTGCTCGTAGAGAACATCATGTGGCTGAGCGTGGATAACATCAAAGAGAAAGACGACTGCGTCATTGCCGAGTTGCCGGATGTCCCACAACTTGTGGGCAGCGGGCAGTCGGTAGGGGGGGTAGTCAGCGAAACCGTCGGTGCTAGTAGCATCTGCAAAAACCCGCCGCTCCAGGTAACATTTGATAGCGATACTGTCTTATCATCTTACAGCAAAGGCCTCCTGAATTTGATGAATCAAAAACGCGAATTGTGCTTTGTTGTGAAAGCTAGTCACGACTTTTTCGTATTTCAGCTGCAACGCATAGTCTCGAGGTGTAAATGCGAATTTTTCTTCGTCACCTACGGTGATAGCACTATGTCGCCGAGCAACTTGTCCGGCGTTCCTACACCGCCTTGCGAAGACTCTACGTCACTCTGGGAAAACCCGCAACCTCCCGTCGACGCATTCACGCTGATGCACCACGACCTTGACGTCTGCACAAATTCTCTTCAGGTGCGCTACGAATAGAACCGTTAAATTTCCTCACGGTTACAAGTACTATTTATAATTTATTGAATATTTTTGAAGACTGGCCTGCTAATACAATTTTTTTTTTGTCTGGTGTGCTGGATGTCCACTTCAGCAACCTGCCATGCTCCTTATCGCAGGATCCTGAAAAATCAAAGGTTTTGAACGTTTGTTTGTTCTGGTTTGCATAGTATGCAATGCTCCTAGACATAGTGAACAATCTGCTGTTGTACGTCGAGAAGTCGCGAAAGGAGGCGTACGAGCGTCTCCAGCGCATGCGTTTCCAACTTCAGCTCCAGAGCGTCGAAGATCAGAAGAAACCGATACAGGAGGCGCAAACGCGAGTGCGCGCACTTCTGTGCAAGTTGAGACACCTGGAGAAAGAGATGTACCTCGTCCAGAGGGCGCTCGGCGATGAGCCCAACAGCTCGCACCTCGAGCAGCAAATGGTCAGCCTGGAGAAGCAGGTGAAATTACTGTTTATTCAGATATCGCAGCTTGAGAAGGATTTTAGGTAATGCAGATACAGGTGGTAATTGCCTGCAACCAGGGCCGTTGCTTGGGTGGCACCACTACGGCAGGGAAAACGGGAATTTTTACAATTCTTAAAAAGTTGTTTTCATAACAAAATTAACATTCTGGCTGTACGGAATCTTGCCCCGGGCGCCGCCACACCATGCGACGGCCCTGCCTGCAACGCTGACAGGTGTTTCTCAAAGATTGTTGTGGAGGATGCGTGGTCGAGCGATACGATTGCAGGATGTTTGATTTGGTCGCCATTTTTGCCCAGGTTTACAACTGCAAAGAGCAGTTGACCACTCAGAGCGAAGAGCTGGACACGATGCTATCCTGTTACAAGGAGACCCAACTTATCGGGCAGAAAATGGCGACGCTCCGCGGTGACAAGTCGGTCAGTATTGTCCGAGCAAGTGAAATTTGCTTCAAACATGCGCAGTGGCGTCTGACGGAAAACGACGGGCAACTTGGCATAGCTGATCTGGTCTTGAGCAATTTCCTGTAAGTATTTGGTTGATTTTCTGGAAGTAAATTCGGTATACATTCAATTGTAAGTTTTTGTTGTTTTGTAATCGATTAATTTTCTGTCTAGATACACGAAGAACTCAAAGAGTGACGATTCGGTTGAGCATCTGCTCGAACTGGGCTACGTACGAATGTGCAATCTTCTCCCCAACCAAGTGTACACGGAAGTCCTCCAGCCCACAGAAATACAGAATAACATGCCGGTTGATCGCAAGGTTAGTCGGAGAATTCAACGGCGTGCTGGAAATTTCTTAGCGAAAACTACGATGGCAGTGGTACCAACGGAAATTGATTGAGAATTGCCAAGAACGTTTCCTGCATGCCAGTAACTGCAACGGCAATCCGAGTGATGCTGCAACTTTTGCCAAATTGTTAACTTTTGTATCAACTATTTCTCGTGATGCGTTGGGAAAAAAATTCAAAAGATGGCCATCCCAGTGGTCATGGTATTCGCATGCAGTGGTTTTCAGGCTCATATTTGTAACAATGATATGGTACTGTTCATGTTAAGTACATCAGCGTTACTGTTCTGCATTTACAGAGAGCACTGCGAGTTTTCTGCAGAGAAAAGGCGCCGGTTGGAGGGATTTCGGTGAAGGAACATTTTGAAATCAACGTCGTCCCATTAACAATCGGTAAGTTTTCGAGCGAATAGAAGAACACTGCAGTAGCAATAATTACTACTGAACAATAACAATTATTGTTGTTGATCTCCTTCAGCCGGCAATTATTGTTCCCCTGTTCTTATCCCTCGCTCTTATCGGATTCAGGGTTGACGAAGAAATTTTACAACAAAATGATAAAATTCTGCTTCTCGGAACGAGATGCCGACGAGGACTCTGAGGACAGCGAAGGTTCCAAGAAGAAAACTGTCTATTCGAAAGGAAAAGAAACGAATTTTTACGTTCCGATCGAGAGGAAAGATGACGTTGAGAAAATGAAAGTAGGTTTTTGCTGAGATGTGTTATTCAATTTGAAAGTTTGATCGCTAAACTTCCAGTTCAAATGCTATCCCATGAAGGAGAATAAGAAGGTAACGATAGGTTTTCCTCAAGCGAAAATTGCGTACTAAGCTATTGTACGGTTGCAGGAACGGGCCGAAAAGAACAAGTTGTTCATCTACATTAAAATACCAGAAGTTCCCGTCAGACTGAGCTACAAAGGCAACAAAGAGAAGAACATTGAGGACATTCGCGACTTCAGTCTTGTCATTCCGACGTTGGAATACCATAACGTCACTTGGACTTGGCTCGATCTTCTTCTTGCTATGAAGAGCGACAGTCGACGAATCATCTTGCCCCAGGTGACCTAACCAAACTTTCACCATACGTTTACCAATTGAAGGTGCATTCAAAAAACTGATAGGCACTTGATTTTTCGATGAAACTTGATTTGGTTCAAGTGAAGATTTTTGTACTAACAACTTTTTCATTTGTACGACAGGCGATAAAGCAGAAACTCCAGATCAAAATCCGGTCGGGAAATGACGAAGGAGCTTCTCCGCAGGAGGAGGACAAGGCCAGAATGTTATTTGGTGCTCGTCACGCTGTAAGTAGTTCATTTCTCAGTTTTTGTCCCCGGTCGCTCCTTCTCTTGTTCGATTTTGCCAAAAAAAAGGTCGTTTTTTGATCGGCCATCAATTTTGGTTTGGTCCCAATGTTCAAGCATCGAAGTGTCGACCAAGAAGAGTGATTTAGGGTCTACCTACATAATTTAGTCAAACTATTTCCATGTTACAACAAAAAGTTACTCTTTCATTCTAATCGAAATCCGTATCTTGCATTTTTGCAGCCTGGGGACGCCAAAGCGATCAAAAAAGGCATTTTCAAATTCCCAAAGTGAGAATACTCCAGAAACTCAATCTCGATGAAAGCGTACCTACAGCAAGTACCGGATGCGATGAGTTGTACGCGAAATCAATTATTAAGAAACAGGCGCAATATTTAAATCGCTTTGCTGCTGACTTATTTTCCTATTTATTTTAGAAATTCGCAAGTGCTGAAGATGCTGGGCAGTGTAAGTTCCGATAAGGCTGTGCAATTATGTTGTATTAGTAGTTGACGAATTCGTCAATTGTAGACAGTTGTTCAAACGGAGTATTTAAAAATCCGATTTTACTAATAAATTAATTTATTTACTCTCGCAACATTTATGAAGAACCTACAGTCATTCTAACGATAAGTCACCATTTATTGACAGTCTACAGACCGGGCCAACGTTCTGTTTGTATGTGGCCCTTGAATTTTCGACGTGTTCGTAAACCGGTTACAAGCGTATTGCTGAGAGGGAAGGCAGTCTGCCCTCCAAATTTCGTGTCTTCTTCTGCAAAAAACCAAACGAAATAGTAAGAAATCGAAAATCGAATTGGGTTGGCTCAAAACGAAAGAAGTTTGCCTAAATTAATCGTCTCGATCATTAGGTGATAATTTTTTTCACTCTTTTGGTGGCATGAGGGTAAGGGAGATTGTTCTTTTGTCTTTTATTGGTAATATCTAGGTTATGCTCCAATGATCATAGGAATCCCTCCCTAGATTGAATTTATCCATTGAATATCCACGATAAACGCATAAATCCTTATTATTTTGCTACTAACCTGGGTGGAAACGGATCGGTTCATATTGTATGTGCAAGTTGGGCGGCAGGTCCATATTCTTGAGCTTTTCGAAAGGAATAGTCGTGCTGATCGGTGTCAAATAAAAGGCCTGGAGGTCGCCTGTTGGCATTAGAAGAGAGAGAGCGTCTCAAAAATAGGTATGTAAAAAATGTTGCAAAATGAGCCCTAAAAAAGTCCCTAAAAGAGACCTAAGAGCCCTAAAAAGTCCCTAAGAGTTAACCCCAAAAAAACCTCATTTTCGAGTTCTCGTCTGCAGAACCGAGTTTTTCGCAATATCCACACCTCACGTACCTATGGTTAATTCTACCAACTTACCATAAGTGTTCATCCTGTGCAATATCGAATTAGGAACGCCCAGCTTGAATGTTACGAAACACCTCTCCAATAGTTCAAATTTTAGGTTCGGCGGAATAACCGTCTGCTCATTTGGCGATAGGCTGACAACAGCGGCGAAAAGAGTTTCCAACTTTTGGGCTGCATCTTCTGGAGGCGTGTAGTCTTCGTAGCACCTCAAGAACCTCCAGATTTTTCATGAAAAAATGAATGACAGTCGTACGAAGTTGGAGGAAATTTTGGCATGAATAGTACAATTTTTCGAAATAATTGACCTTTCAAATCGGCCAATCCTTTCAACCTCTTTTCCGACAGGTTTTGACTGAAGTACCGTAGTTTTTTTATTAAAAAGCATTACTCACCCTCTCGACGCTAGCGATTGTTTGATGCTATCGAGTTTCCTCGTCTCAGGGACCACAGGCTTTTCCAATTTTTTCGGTTTGACTTTGTTCTGTTTTGATGGTCTTTGCGGTTTCCAATATCGTTTCGGAATCTGAAACAGCGCACAGGGTTCAGAATAAGATTCTGCATTCTTGGCAACGGTTTCTTCGATCAGGGCAGTCCCGGGCTAGTTCTGACGCTAAGCAAATTCACCTAATCTCATGGCTTGAGTTGGTTTTTTGATCGATGGTATAGTCCGGGTTCGTCCACAAGTTTCATCCCGACTAGTCAATCTCACAATGAAACAGTAACTCAAACTCATAATCGAAATCGAAGTCAATCTCACAATGAAACAGAAACTCAAACTCATAATCGAAATCGAAGTCAATCTCACAATGAAACAGTAAATCAAACTCATAATCGAAATCGAAGTCAAACTCACAATGAAACAGAAACTCAAACTCATAATTGAAATCGAAGTCAATCTCACAATGAAACAGAAACTCAAACTCATAATTGAAATCGAAGTCAAACTCACAATGAAACAGTAAATCAAACTCATAATCGAAATCGAAGTCAAACTCACAATCAACAAGAAACTCAAACTCATAATTGAAATCGAAGTCAAACTCACAATGAAACAGAAACTCAAACTCATAATCGAAATCGAAGTCAAACTCACTATGAAACAGTAACTCAAACTCATAATCGAAATCGAAGTCAAACTCACAATCAACAAGAAACTCAAACTCATATCGAAGTTGAAGTCCAACTTACGATGAAACAGAAACTCAAACTCATAATAGAAATCGAAGTCAATCTCACAAAGTTTCATTTTGAGATTGACTTCGATTTCAATTATGAGTTTGAGTTTCTGTTTCATTGTGAGATTGACTTCGATTTCAATTATGAGTTTGAGTTTGTGTTTCATTGTGAGATAGAATTCGATTTCAATTATGAGTTTGAGTTTCAGTTTCATTCTGAGGTTGACTTCGATTTCAATTATGAGTTTGAGTTTCTGTTTTATTGTGGGATTGACTTCAATTTCAATTATGAGTTCGAGTAGGTATCTTGTTGATTGTGAGTTTGTCTTCGATTTCGATTATGAGTTCGAGTTCAAGTTTCATTGTGAAATTGACTTGGATTTCAATTATGAGTTTGAGTTTGTGTTTCATTGTGAGATTGAATTCGATTTCAATTATGAGTTTGAGTTTCTGTTTCATCGTAAGTTTGACTTCACCTTCGATTTTGAGTTTCAGTTTCATTCTGAGTTTGACATTGATTTCGATTGTGAGTTTGAGTTTATGTTTCATTGAGAGTTTGACTTCAAGTTTGATTATGAGTTTCAGTTCTATTTCATTGTGAGTTTGACTTTGAGTTCAATTATGAGTTTGAGTTTCGTTTTCATTGTGAGTTTGACTTCAAGTTTGATAATGAGTTTCAGTTTATGTTTATTGTGAGTTTGACTTCGAGTTTGATTATGCGTTTGAGTTTCTGTTTCACTGTGAGTTTGATTCCGAGTTTGACTATGAATTTGTGTTTCGGTTTGTGAACCCTTTGAAATGGTGTTTTTAATGTCTACGGGAATTCCCCTTAATGACGTTACTGGGATAGGAAGTTTTGGGATGGTTTTATGACTAGAAAGAAAAGAAATTTTTACCAAACTCACAATCAACAAGAAACTCAAACTCATATCGAAGTTGAAGTCCAACTTACGATGAAACAGAAACTCAAACTCATAATAGAAATCGAAGTCAATCTCACAAAGTTTCATTTTGAGATTGACTTCGATTTCAATTATGAGTTTGAGTTTCTGTTTCATTGTGAGATTGACTTCGATTTCAATTATGAGTTTGAGTTTGTGTTTCATTGTGAGATAGAATTCGATTTCAATTATGAGTTTGAGTTTCAGTTTCATTCTGAGGTTGACTTCGATTTCAATTATGAGTTTGAGTTTCTGTTTTATTGTGGGATTGACTTCAATTTCAATTATGAGTTCGAGTAGGTATCTTGTTGATTGTGAGTTTGTCTTCGATTTCGATTATGAGTTCGAGTTCAAGTTTCATTGTGAAATTGACTTCGATTTCAATTATGAGTTTGAGTTTGTGTTTCATTGTGAGATTGAATTCGATTTCAATTATGAGTTTGAGTTTCTGTTTCATCGTAAGTTTGACTTCACCTTCGATTTTGAGTTTCAGTTTCATTCTGAGTTTGACTTTGATTTCGATTGTGAGTTTGAGTTTATGTTTCATTGAGAGTTTGACTTCAAGTTTGATTATGAGTTTCAGTTCTATTTCATTGTGAGTTTGACTTCGAGTTCAATTATGAGTTTGAGTTTCGTTTTCATTGTGAGTTTGACTTCAAGTTTGATAATGAGTTTCAGTTTATGTTTATTGTGAGTTTGACTTCGAGTTTGATTATGCGTTTGAGTTTCTGTTTCACTGTGAGTTTGATTCCGAGTTTGACTATGAATTTGTGTTTCGGTTTGTGAACCCTTCGAAATGGTGTTCTTAATGGCTACGGGAATTCCCCTTAATGACGTTAATAGGATAGGAAGTTTTGGGATGGTTGTATGACTAGTAAGAAAAGAAATTTTTACCAAAAAGGTGCTGGCAACTGGAACGGAGGCAACTGTACGCTCTGATGTTAAAAGACGGCTAACCAAAGAAGCCATTGTTTTCAGCAGAACGTTGAAATTTACGCAAGTAAAAAATTAATGATCATTAGGTATTTCCTTTCAGGGAGGAAAATTAAATTAAACTAATATGAAAATCACCAAAACAAGCCGAATCAAACTAGCACACACACCAGCCAGAGCCAAACTGCGGAAATGGAAAGTGTGGGGTTGTTGTTGTTCTGAGATTCAGTTGTCTCATGCCAAATGATGTGGTTTTTCGGTCCCGCAAAGTTGTTACCGAGGGTCCAAAGATCAATAGTCATCTAAAAATTTGTGCTTTCGACCTTCTCAGTGTTTGATGATAATTTGATTACTCCAAATTGTTGTTATTGTTGGTATTGCTTTTCACTCCAAATTTAATTTGCGGAAGCAAATCGTCCTCTCCTGTGCTTTCACGTCACGAAGACATAGGTAATAATATTATTACATATTATGTAATTTTGGCGTAGGCGTTGAATCCAATTAATATCATCGGTGTTTTCAAGCCCGTCCATCCAGCCCCACAACCGGTCAACCAACGATCAGGTAATGAATGTACGCCTGGATCTTTTACAGGCTGAAATCATTATCACTGCCAGGATACGAGGAGTTTCAAAAATTGCTTATGGTCGAAACTCGGTACTCATTTAACAAATTGAAATACAGAAGTCACCTAGGCTTCAGAAGTTGTTTTTCAAATGCGAGTGGCTTATGGATCAAGAGAATGAAAGTCAAGGAACTCCGGATGGTTCGAAGCCATTTGGGCCATTGTGGGTGGCTGGAGGCAAGTCGTGATTTATTCAAGCTACAGAGCCAACCTGTCAAAATTTTAAATCAATAATCCACCTCCCGCGGCGGTGGTGCTCAACCCCCCTCTCGCCAAATACTCGGTTTACAGCATGATTGGTAGAATTTTCCTACCGTATGAAGAAACCCAGTCCCAACGTTCGATCTTCCGACCATGGAAAATGTAAAATTGTGATTATTTTGAAAATGAAGAGATTCTGTTTTGCTATTCTAAATTATGGATCAAAGATTTCCCATGATAGCCTAAGGACCGGGCTATCAATTTATTTGAAGCTAGATTCATCCAAAGGCGGTTGAATTTTACTAATATCGAGAAATTTTCAGTATGATGGTCAATGAAAATATGTCTTAAGACAAATTTAGCGCAAGCGTCCTTGGATAAATCTAGCTTAAAATGAATTGATAAACCGGCCCTAATAAATGTAAGCGGTTGGTACTGCTTTTATCCTGTATTCACAATTGTGTTGATGATACATTGATTAGTGTTCAGACGGAAACTCGATTGCGAACAACCACAGCCCACAACCACTACCCACAAGAGTGGATTTTTTATTTATTTGCACGTCCGGAGCAACGATGATTTGATGATTAATTTTGAGCAAATACAACATTGCATATGAGAAAAAAATCGAGTTGGAAAAACTATATTAAGTACTTACCGACGTTCCTCTATTTTCGTAGAAATGAATTTTCGGTGGGGGGGGGTAACCAACATTTGGGTGTCAAACGAGGCCACTCTATTCACCAATCACGTCTAAAACATTGCGTGAAATTAATTCAAGGCATGGCGGTGCATTAGGCTGTCCAAAGATGCCCGGTTTCAAAAGAATTCAAAAAACTGTTTATTAGTTTTTGTTAAATATAAGATACCTTGTATATTGATTCAATTTTTACAATATTCATAATAAGACTTATTCCTGCAATATTCATAATAAGACTTACTTTAATACTCAGTATTGTGCCTGCGAAGTGAATTTGAACGCTTGGCGGAGGCCGGACGCTGTTAAAATTCGTAGTTTCAACTAGACTGTGTCGCGCGCTAGTGTCGCCAGCGGGAGAAAAATCTGCCCTCCTCTACTCCCCTCTACCACGTGATCAATATTGACCAATGAAATGCGCCGTCAGGGTGCGCTTCTTTCCCTCCGCCATTTTCCAGTCGCCATTGAAGGCTCAGCCCGTACTGAATGGGATTTCGACTGAAACGAGTTCGTTTTTTCGGGGCGGTGGTGTTTTCGCGTTGAATTTCCATTTTATTCGAATCGTGAAAGTGTTCGCGGCCCAAGTGGTTTGTGTAATTGCAGGAAAAATGGACCCAGCATGACGAACCCGATCAATCAAACCAACGGGGCCAGTTTGGAAGATTGTCACACCAATTTCTTTGCTCTGGTAAGCGCTTCGCTCCCTTTCCACATAGCCTATCCGTGTACCTACCCTAGTTTTGTAATAATCCTACACAAAGTAGATAGATAACTCGATGATTTGAATTCTAACTATTTTCAACGTCTTTTAATCCAACTGTACTCGAATTTGCTTATGTTTTCATGTAAATTCATCGCTTTGTGTAGTTTCTATCTTCGTCAAATCGAAGTCTTCATTTTTTGTCTCGCCGTTTACACACAAGGCGTTTGTGAAATCGACAGCTACCGTCTTTCTTATTCCATTTTCTGCACTTTTAGTTATTGTTCCTATCTTACAAGATTATCGATTGAAAAGCCAATATTTTGTCAACTCCCAAGGTAAACGGAGCAAAATGTCTTGAAACCTGCGCTCCTGGCCAGTAGCCTTGAGCCGAGTTTTGTCTACCCGGACCCCGGACCGAGATTTCCCTGCTTCTTTGCCTTGAGATCCCTTTGTGCGTTTTACGCGATTTGTCAACCCGAAATTGTTGAACGTTTTAGATTTTGCTAAATTGCGACCATTAGCATGCGTAATTCACTGCAGTCTCTAGACGAGGTAGAATAGCTTCAACACGTCTAGTTTAGAATCGATTCTCCGTTATATAGGACATCCACTAACAAGGCCATTCGCCTTTTAAACGGATTTTCTCCCAAGTTTTCGTGATTTTCCGCCGAACAGTTCGCCGACTAATTTCGTCGATCTGCTTATGCGCTTTTTCTCCAATCCTCCGTCGATCCTTGTTGGGGTTTTTCGTGGAATCCGTCCACTGTACGTGTTGCGGAGTCGATTCCGACAACGACCTTGTTGTGGGGTCCCTACCACCTGCTTTCCTTGCGGGTACAGTTATGTTCCTTCGCTTCGCCGTCCGACTCCGGCTCTTCATTTCCAACTCCAACATCGACATCGCCGTGGGGTCCCCGATTTTTCTCCCGATTGTTTCTCCGCCGTGTGCGCCTATGCGAGGTAGCTTCGCATGCCACACACTTCCCCTCATTTCCCCTCCGTTGATACGTAAACATAGTAGCTCGCGAAAAGAGAAACATCGACGACGGATCTTATCACCCCACACCTCCACTACCAGTTCCTCGCATCGGAATCGTGTCCGTTTCACCTTGACCACACGGCACACGCAGCTTGTTGCTATTCTAGCTGATGTTCCATTTTTCCGATTATCGGCATCAATCAAGATCTTCCTCAAACGTAAATGTTTTCCCTCTCTTGCCTGGATGATCTGCGAATGATGGGTATTTTCCTGAGCCTGTCCCCCCTCCCACCTCGTCCTTAACTTCTGCTCACAGACTCGCACCCACTCAGTCGGCCCCTGCCTGGGCAGGTTGGGCCTGTGGGCCAATCTCTGGGATCTCCTTGTGGAATTTCTCCTTTCCTGGTCAACGCCGACTCGACCGGTGCTGCGCTCCCGCGTCTGCGGCAGCTCAACTCTTGATTTACATAACAATTCATTTCTCTGCCGTACCGGAGTTTTTACCTTCGTTCCCGTTTCGCCTTTCCGACTCCTATTTTCTCGTCTCGCTGTATTTTTAAACGCGTTCTTATTTTCCGTCCTCTTTATCGACGTTTTTTTTTTACTTTCCTTCACCGGTATCGAAGGCCCGGAAAGTTGGTAGATACAGTGATCGGACTAAAAACGTACATTTAAGTTATCGTTATTGTCACGCCTGACCTTCACGGTCTGACATACTCGAGTCCGAAGAACATGATTTAGCATAATCTAAAATTTGCTGACTGGTTTTTTGACATTCTTGCCTCTTGTAGCGACCAAAATAAAATAAAATTGGTTCAAAATTTTACTTTCTCAATTGTGGGAGTTGTCTACTGGAAGCTTCAATTGGGATTTCTCAATTTTATCACCGGGCGCCTTCACACAATGTGTGAATTGTCATGCACAATACCTCATACTTCAATGTGTAGGTGTTGATTCATATAAATAACTCAGCGTTGGCTGTAGTCTACTATGTATTCGAAAGGAAACGGACTGAAGTCAAATTGACAAATATTCGCTAGTTTGATGGAGTAAAGTTTCGATTCTTAAGAGCACATAGAGCAAAGTACGCTCGCAGAAAGTTGAAGGAAGTGCAGATTGCAGATGGCCAGAAGGCTGAGATACAGAAGGCACGGTTCTCATATGGTGCATCGTCATAACTGCCAACTGGGAACGGCCTCATCATGTATCACATCATTGAAGCCTCATGATCCGTAGTCTAGTCTGAACGGCTCGCCCAAGTCATCTAGGAAGATACTTGTTGAAGCACTGTGCCTATCTGCGTTGTCCTTGATACGCTTGATTGAGGTTGTACTTCATGGAAGCGTCATACATTGACTCTAGTCCAGCTGAAAGTATTGTGTGTTATATGCACACCCTGGTTTTGTCGTAAATCTTGTAAAACTGGGTTTAAGGTCTCTGGGTCCAAGAAATTTTTTTGTCAGTTCAGCTTCGTATATGGGTTGTTAGTTGTTAGGCCAAATGGGCTATTTTTCGTAACAGTTTGTTCTTCTCGCCTTTCTAACTACCTACAAACGATAAGGCGAGCAGGTAGATTCGCTTATGGCAACCCCGGTCATCGGCAAAGGGCGAACCGATCGGCTCCTTCTCACGAAGTGTATTCATTTCGACCCATTAGTAGGTATCGTATTAGCCTGTGGAGGGCTAACAATGTCATCTTCATTTCTTACTCTCGACTGTTGCAAATAAACGAAGATCCGAATAACAAAATTGATAAATAAATTTAGACGTATTCAAATTTCTGTCTCCCTCCTCGGGGCAGTTGCCGAGTTATTGCAGTGTTGTTGCACCGGAATTTGCCGATGTTACATAATCCTCTGTCTATAGTCTCTCCTCGTCGAATAAACCCGAGAGAAGCTTCCAAATGACAAATCTCCTTTTCAAAAAGGCTGGTATTTCCAACACCTCGAAGCGCACATAATTTCCACGTCCATTCTTGCCAGTTTCTTCAGTTTTCCGTGAGAGCTTCTTCTTTGTCTTCCAAGCTCGGCGTTTCTTATTCTGCCTCGCCAAGCTCGGGGGCTTATGAAACAGGTCAACGACTCCCTTGAGTTCTCTCGGTGGTGGCAAGCAGGAGCTCGATTGTTGTGACTCGGACGGTACCGGAGGAGCTAGGAACCGCTGGCCCAGCTAGCAATAGCAACCAGCAACAACCTAGCTTACGCTACCTATTGCCAGCACAACGACCCCTTCCTACGGGGGAGGCCATCGTTACCACACTGTTGCTCAACTTTTCTCACGAACGAGTCTCGAAACTCAATTGTGGTGTACTTAGTTCTGATACATAATTCTATATTAGGAAAATAGCACAGTCCACTAGTTAGATACTGTATTTATCTAGAGTTGGCGTGTCAAGATTTAGGGCACTGTGAGACGCATGTTTCTCATCCTTGAGATGTTTCTCAGCCTTTTCATGTATCATTTTGATTTTATGCCATCATTTTCTATTAAATTTGTCGTTGAAAGCAGTCAGACCCATTTGAGACGGCGAAGGCCTCCGCGAATGAGTATTATTTCCAAAATTTTAATAGTCGGGTGGCCGATCGGAGGGTGGGGGTGGCATGTAGGTCAAGGCTGTTCCTCCTGCAAGGCCCCTGGAACCAGAACCCCCTTCCTCATCGCATCTGTGTCCGTTTCGTGTCAATTGAGCAACTGACAGTTCTTCGACTTGCCTGTCCCAATGTTGATTGTTTCGCAGAGCTTTTCCAAATCAACACCAATCGAGATAAGTCCCCCCTGCTCGAATCTACTGCGCCCAAATCTCTTTTCCCCCCTAAGGAAGATTCATAATGTCTGGGTTCTTTTTTTGATTTTCTGGATAGTCGGCCGTAGGATATTTTTAAACGAGAAGATTTTGGTTCCAGGTTCCATTTCATTTTTATTTCAAGCTTCCGATTCTCATCCGGTTTTAAGCTAATTAAGATTTTTTCATGTCTCGACATTAATTTTCGAATGACTGGCTTTGACGTTTCAAGACAGTGACTTCGGACCCCCTGATAAGGCGGTTGAGCTTTGCGACCGACAGGCGTCGTTATAGCCGTGGTCTGCAGTGGTACTTACATTGTTAATTGCTTTCCTAAATTCTCAGAATTGAGCCTCGGGAAACCTTATATTGTTCGGTCATGTCTGATGCAAAACTTCCTTCCTACGGTGGCTTTGAATCCGAGGTCCGGCAGAAGAGTTTCGTGGAGAGATTTGCTCCACTTTCCGCGTTACGTTTGCTGATGGGTGGGGGTAGAGTTCTCAGATTCTTCAAGGTTTAGGATTCTGTAATAGGAGAACTAGCGAGCCAGAATCATCGAGGGGAGGCTCGTTCTGATTCCAGCCACTCGAGACGTCCCCGGACTTCTACTACAATGAAAACGCTCTCAAACGACCCCAATTCAACTATGTTGCAACGTTGTATTTACTTTCGAACGCTTTCCCTCTCAATTGGTTCGTAGGTATTTAGTAAACACCAATCCGCCGGGTTTTATGGACGTTCTAGCTCGGCCTTGAGTTATCCATTCGGAGAAGATCTGATAGAAATCGTTGAAAGGGCAGTTTTCATAGACTCCTGCGCCATTGATGAGTTTCCTCGCTCGTGGCGTCATTCCTAATCTTCAGCGAGGATTGAGCCGTAGGTCCTTTAAGAGAGCCTCTTGAGACCCTTGGCACGAAATAATGTTCTTGGAATACGTCTATCAATATTTTCATTATACCAGAACATTCTTTGGTATGATTTCTTTCGTTCGTTGGACCTGCAAATTCTTGTTCTTTATGAATCTAATTTTTGGGTTAAAAATGTCATCAGCACCTTCACGCTGTACACACTCCATAGTAATTTATTGTAGAATTGATGCATGGCTGCAAACTTGATAATTCCGTCCTGGATTGTCAGTTGTAATTTTTCATTCTATTCAATAATTTGGCTACTGTCCGCGGGCTTTAGCTTTTCCGTTTTTCCATGTTGGAATTCAGAAAACAGTACTCAACCTCACACTCGTCCGTTCCTCCGGGCTTGTCTCTTCCCCCAGACACTTTCACTCTCGTCCCTTCTCTAAAGGAAACGGTCCTCCCCCTCTCGCTCATTCCGTTGCTAAGATAAAGTTTTCCCTTCACCGAGAATAGAGGCCAGATGTCAACTTTTTACTTCTGCAGGTATTTACGAGGCAAGCAGAATCGTGTATTATCTGCGAAAAAAATGATAAATGATTTTTCCATATTCTCGGCTTCGGTTCAGTGGGGAATTTACGTCGATTTTTAAAAGTCCCCGAAAATCCGGGAGCTTCAAGATTGATCGTATGGTCGAAAAAGAGAGTGCAGCGGCCGTGGTGTGACGTAGGGTAGGACACAGCCAGTCGCTTCGTGCAAGGGCGTTTACATGCAGATAACCTCTTAGCAGGTTACGTTGTTAAGAGCGTTGTTGAGCTGAGCCAGTGTTGCCAACGTAAACACGAATCAGAATGCTTCAAGGTCGCCTTGATGACGTATCATACAGCCCCTGAATCCCTCGGGCCACTCAGCCCTACGCGCTTTTGCAACTTGGCGGTGGTTGGCAAAATGGCGGCTAGTGACGTCACTTTTATAGCCCGGGATTGTCGGTTCCGTCATCAAGGCAGCTTTGGTGTTCTTATTACCGTTTACAACGTTGGCAACACTGGCACAACCACAGCATGTAGGTTAACTGCATGTAAACGCCCTTACGCTCCGAGGCGATTGGCGGATACTCCAAAACGTGGCCGCCTCCTTATCAATGCCCGCTCATTTTCAATTTTGCGATCAACATAAAAATCCACGTAAATGGTAGCCGTTTTTTGTCTTCAGAATATCAATTTTCCTTCCTGTAGTAAACAATTTAGAAGAAATCGACGTTCTTAAATTCCTCATTGGGCCATGACACCAGCGATCCTATGAACCGATTTTCATGTTCTAGTCTGACTATTTAGCGTCGGAAGCCGGAAAACAGAAATCTCCCAAACAGCTCAACCGGAATGAGGACCTGTCGTCAGCAAATCAGTGATAGGGTCACAGGCGCCAAGGCGAAGGAGACTGTGTTTCACTGTGTGACCCTATCCCTGATTTGCTGACGACAGAATTTCAAGGGTCGATCATTCACCAGGGATAAGGACCAGTAACTTGGATTCCAACCTTATCTCTTGCTGGAAGTTTTTTTTGTGTGTACTTGGTTGGATCCCAAGGAACCAGTCAGATTTCCGGAAGAGCTGTATGGCAGAGCTGGGTCTTCCCAGTCCCAAAGCTTTGAGATGCAAAATTTACCAATATCTGTACCAATTTGTTACTAATTCTTTCATCTTCTGTGCAGACTGACCTCTGCGGTATCAAATGGCGTAAACTCGTATGGGCCGACTGGTGCGAAGTTGGCGGCGAAGTCCTCGAAGACCCCGTCCTCTGGTCGTACGTCCGATGCTTGGCGGCCGACGTCCTATGCGTGTGGCGGCGAGTGAGCGCCCCTCCGCCGGCCGCGAGGTCTCAAGACGGAGGCGGAGGGGGCCCCGGAGGCGGCGGGGGCGGATCACTGTTCGACCAGCTTGGCCTGGCAGCGCCGCCCGCCCCCGCCCCCCATCCGCCGCTCTCGCTCACATCGGCCAAGGAGCTTTGGATCTTCTGGTACGGGGAGGAGCCCGACCTCTCGAATTACGTCTCCCCGGATTTGCTCAGCTCTGGTAAGTGTCTGATAGTAGATAGGTATTCACCTAATTATTAACATAATTTATCAAATATGATTTTTCGTGGAAAATCGTATTTTGAAGATCAAAGTCGGCCGCACACTATCCGATTGCTGGTCGAGGTAGTAAGAAATAGCAGTAGAAAAATCATCGCTGTGGTCACTTTCAATGCATCTATGTGCACATATCGCACGCTGGGAGGAACGCTGGTCCAATTTTTGACTTTTTGGGTTTTTCATACCTTGGAAAGCTCTTGGCGCCCTCTACACACAGGTACTACTGGTTTGAAGAATGTTCAAAAAATGACCGCTAGAGCGCGCAATAAATCATGAAAACGTCAAACGCCATTTGCCAAAAGTTAGGTTTTTTCAGTTGTACCAATGCCTCCTCCCAGCGTGCGATATGAAGATTACAGGGGAAAAACGGGGCCGAATGCTTCAAATTTTCTAGTGAAGGTTCGGTACACAGGGAAAAAACCATTTCTTCCAAGCAGAGAAATTCGTTCTTCTCAAAATGTGAAAAATCTGAGTTACCCATTTTTCCCCTGCACTCTTCATATGAGTTCTGAGTTTTAACCGCAAGGAAACATGGGCTTTAAAAATGCTAAAAATTATTAAATAGATTTTCTTGCGTTTCTGGCCATCAGTAGACGCGTTAATTCAAGGAAAAACTACCTAGGCGGTCTTTCTTTAATTTTAATGTTTCAATTTTACCCTATCCGTCAAATAATTGTCGGCCGACAAATATACCTGCACATTTCGAAGGTCAGTCTATTTTTGTTTACGAGACAGTATTAATAAACATAAACACCCGGACTCGCCGCGATAATACCGCTGCTGACATGAGCAAGCCTTCCCTGCGCCATTGATCCGTATCAGTAGCGATTTTCCACCCTCGTCAGCGCCACCCGCCCTCGACCACTTGTTGAGCCAGCTCGCGGATTTTCTTCGCATTTTGCCCATCCTTTTTCCTCCGGAGAGGATTCATATTCTTCGTTTAGGGGGTAGAATTTTCTCTGTAGAACTGTAATCGAAGTTAGGAACGAAAAAAAGAATTTAATCCACGAATGAAAACGATTTTTTTTGGTTCCGATAACTAGCCTCATCCATTTCAAGTAGTTAGCTCAAGTTTTAGCAGTTTCGAGTTTTGATGCCCTTGAAAATTTTGTCAATTTTTCCCAAAAATTGTTTCTATTGAGTTTTATGGTAATAGGACTTTTTTTGAGAAAAAACTGACTACCTGTTGGCCTGTCATAACCTGGACTTGAAAGAAACTGAATACTGTAAGCTTGCTTTTTTATTATGTTGTTTTGGTCCACCTAGATTGCCTAAATTCGAGAGGCTAGTAGCCCCTGAAAATTGAAATCAGAAAATGAAATCAGAGCCAGCCAAGTTATTGCCAAAAACTGCAATATGTTTGCAATTTTTCAGTTATTTCCGTCAAAAACGTAAAAAGAATGGTTTTTTTGCTAAAACTCATTCGTTACATTACGAAAGAAGATAAAATTCGCTAGCTTCAGTAGTTCAAAAGATACAGAATCTGTAAATCTGATGTTTAAAAATTGGCAATTTTTCCAAAACCTTTGAGTTTTTTGATTTTTGCGTGAAAGTCGTCTAGGCAATAGTTTTTGCCTATAAGGTTACCATTACCAATGATAAAGTTGATAGAATTTGCTACGTTAGAGCTCTAACGGTTCCATCCCAGGCTCTCCGTGGCCGTGTCTTGTGCCCAGCGAGCAGAAGGCGCCCGGTTCGAATCCTGCCGGAGAGGAATTTGCCATTTTCTGTTTGACCTCGTTTCATGTTTTAAAAACGAATTTCGGATCGGAGGTTCGGTTGGAAATGTCGCAGATCTTCGGCCGAGGGAAGGGACGTCGTGATGTGCGCACACCTGATATTTTCTCGGTGAAATTACCGCAATTCCCAAGTGCCTTCGCTGGCCTGCGGGGTATAGAAAGAGAGAAAACACGTCCAGTCAGGTCGTCGACCTCAGACTCTTCTCTCTCGCGGACGCGCTTCATTTCATCGGAGCAGTCATGCCGATCTAAGAATCAAAATGGTCGAACATTTGAATGGGGGAATTTCGGCTTGAATTTCACCCCAACTGGACCGAGGGATCGGGGTTTGGATTCTGTCGAAATTTCGCGTTCAAAAATTTGATCAATCTCACCCTCTGATCTTTTTTACTCCCTTTACTTCCTTCAGCGTCATTTTTCATGTAATTCCACGAGCTATGAAATCGGTCCTCAGATTGTAAGTCGAATTTTCGGCCGTTTTCAAATTACTTCGATTTTGGACCCTGAAAAGTCCCTAAAAAAGCGCTCCGAGTCTCACGAAATAGGTAAACTGAACAATTCCAAAAACCAGTGCCCGTCTGTGGCCAAATTCAAGCATTTTCCCGAAAAAAGTTGAAAAATGCGTTTGAGAATGAAAAAGAAGCTACAAAGCCCAAAATTTCAAACATGAAATTTTTCATTTTTACCTTTTTTAAAACGTCTATATTTTTGCCTGCAGCGCTGCACCAATACTTTTTTCTATAGTGTACCTTCCTACTCAAAGGCTGCCAATTTCTTTTTTTATGCTAAAAAATGCGGTTAAAAAAATGATTTTGTAATAAATCAGTCAAAAAAAGTTGAACAAAAATGTCGAAAGTTATTGCCCGTCAGTAAAATTGATTTTTTCGTCGAATTTTTGGAAATTTTTACTACATTTTGGCTCGTAGCGCCACCGATAATGATTCTGAAAAAACAATAGTACATACTTTCGCCGTCAGAAGTGGATATCCACGTCAAAATTTCGCTTTTAGTGTTTGCTTTTTATTTTTTCGTGAACGCAAAAATGATTCAAACTGAGCGTTCTTGGAGTTAAAATCTTTTTATTCCGGTGTTCTGACGTTTTTCAATTTTCGGCAATGTTCAAGCTTCGATAGTTTATTTTTTGGCCTTTTCCGATCTTTGCAGCCTCCGAAATTGTCTAAAATGAATGAATGAATTTTTTTATGACCTAAATATGAAAAAAAATCTTTTATTATGCACCAATGATCCTATTTTGACCTGAGCTTTTTCTTTGACCTATGCAAATCATTCTAAAATTTCAAATAATTACCTCTTCAATAGTTCAATCCTATTACTTACCAAATACTCGAGTAATTAAAAGAAATAATTTCCTTAATAATAAATCACAATTATTATGATTTATTGGGTTTTGCAATCGTAATCGATTTTCTAAGCCCCTTAATTTCAATTACAACATTAAAATTCTATGTAGGAAATCGTAATTTCCGAAATTTCGATTACAAATTACAAGGAATCGCCGAGTAATTGTAATTTCCATCTTCGGACAAGGTCGAGTTTCCGTGCCGAAAACGACGCGCCTGAAAACGAGTGCCGTTTTCCGTCGACGCGCGACAACGTAAATGCGGGCTTACGGGGGGAGAACAGTGAAAGTCGGCCGGTTCGGAGCCGATCCGCCGGGCGGCGCTGCGCTCGGCGGCATGGCAGGAGGATGAGGGCCGCATAGTTTGTTTGGCAACACTGTCCCACCCCTAGCGGATGGCCGGGCGGTGAAGCCGGAGGAGCGGCCTACCTTGGTTGCTAGGAGGGCCCCTCGCCGCCTCTCTCCTGTTGTGAACCTCCCTAATGATCCCGTTTGCCGCCCCGTTTTTACCATATTTGTCTCTGAATTCACCGCCGCCGAATCGCCGCTGACGACGATTAGCCGCTTCAGACAGGCTAGGGTCGATCGAGTCAATATCGATATTTCGCTTTCGATGTATCGATATTTTCCGCTTATCCGTACCGCGATAATGTCGTCGGAATTACGATAGTTCGATATATTTTTCGCGCATTATCGAGGCAGCTATTTTCCAAAATAAAATTTGGAATTCTCCGAAAAAAAATTTTTACGGTGGGTTTTTCAATTATTTGGTTGGCCACAATTTCAACCCAAAAAAATTTAGTTTTAATTTTGAAAACAACTGTTATGACTGCTGTTGGACGTCCAATTTTTCAAGTTGTTAAAAAGCGCCATAAAAATTATTTTTGAAAAAAAAAATTATCTGATAATTGTACAGCCGCCCAAAATGCCAAACAAGAAGGCATTCACATTTTTCCAACATTGGGTTAAATGAGCAAAGAATTGAGCCAAAGTCGAGAGTTTCTCAATTGTGAAAAAATAGAAAGATTCTCGGGTTCGGCTGAGTTTTTTGCTTATCTAACTTGATATTAAAAAATTTCGAATACAGTCAAATTATGAGAAATTTAACGCTCCTTCCAGCGGCATTCTTATTTTTGTGATTAATCCAATATTCAAGTGACTTATGGTCTCTTTACCGGAACTAAATCGAAAACCATCTTCAAAGCGGAAAGTGCAGCTTTTCTCGGGGCTTTTAAAAAAGTATATAAACAGGAATTGTAGCCTGTAAGCCTTGAAATTTTTTTTTCAAATACTCGAAGTTGTATTGTGATGGAGGCGTACAAAATTTCGCGATTTCTACTCCCCACGCCGGTCCCTCCCTCTCGAAGGGACCGCAGACATTCCAGTCGGTTTACAAGCTCCTCGTTCGTATACTGATTAACACATCAGGCCCCTACATAATGGACGGCCTTAACCTTTATATAATTTATCGGAGTCTGGCTCGATTTTTAGCAATTACAGCATGCGTAGCTGTTTTTGTTCGGTTTTTTATTAGGGTCCCTTTTTTTCTCCTACGAGAAACTTTCTTGATTTTTTGGGAAAATCGAGTCTTTTAAAATCGCTCATGATTCTCAGTTCTTCCCTAGGAGTTTCGGACGATTTCGAACGGTTCTACTGTTGGACATTTTTGATCAATCAACGATTTTGGACAATTTCGGTCAATAATTGAGCGTAATCCCTGGAAAAAGGACTTGAAATGCTGATCGTACGGACAATCAGTCAATATGAATTATCAATTTCGGTGAGGAATTTACTTATGAGTGAATGGAAGTAATTAGTGTCATATACCTCTGGTTAATGTGGTTTTGCTTTCATAATGAGGTTTTTCGTTGCGTTAAATTTTCCAATAAATTTTCGCAATAATTTCAATTTAATTTTATCCGTTTGTTTATTTTTTGTTTGTATCCCACCCATCGGACTGTAGCCGGTCTATGTGCAATATGCGTTTCAACTATGGCTCTCTCCACCCGCTCCTCCTCTTATTGATCGATCGGCGGAGGGGGATTCGTGATTCGCTCAGCTGCGAATCCCCCTCTTCCGACCGCGGAGGATCTTGAGCGCCGCCGCTAGCCGATTCCCCGTCGTTTGCCTTCCTCGGCGGCCTACTTGACCTACCGATCATTTTACTCCGTGTCAAGACGATGGTAACGCGCAGTACTTCCACGTCATATTTCGACGTTGACGGCAGCCGAGTGAACTATAGAACCGATTTTGCCGTTTTTTTTCGAAATTTAGATTCAGGAGAAAATGGCCTGATTCTGGCGTTTTTTCTACGAGCTATGATTCTTTCAATAAGATGAAAATGAAAGAGAAAATTCAATTTCCGAGTTCATGTAGGACCGATCGAGAATCGGTCCAGAACTCGACGTTGAAATTTCCATCCAAAATTGTGAAGATCATTCCGAATTTTTCACACTCTTCGAAAGTGCACACAGATGGACAGGCTTTAACACACTCCGGAAAAACCCAAATCGGCAAAAATTCGCGCGCTCTACTCCTGCGAGCGCGTCGCGCCGCCGACAACGGCCTCGGTTTAGCGGACACGTGACGTCGGCAGCTGACGTCACGAGGCGCCTCCTCACCCTCTGACTTCAGCCCCCCCAGCTGACGTCACAGGCTTACGTCCGCCCGACTCGCGCCGCAGCGCCTTGCGACCCTTGGCCCTCCACCCCAGCCGCCCGGCCACTTAATCGAATCTAAAACGTTTTTAACAATCTTTGACCTTCTCGACAGTAAACATTGACATGATCGTGGGCATTTTTCTTCTCTTTTGACTAATAATGTACATGGGTTAGGTATCTGCTTTTTCGAATTTTCGCATCGTATTCTCAAAATGGAAAAATATCGCGAATTTAGTTTCACTTATTACCTAATTTTTATCTCGCGGGATTTTATGAGGATTTTTTCGAATTTAATATTTTTCGATTGCGCCTCACGAATTTGCTTATTTTGTACAGCGGGACGAGGCCTTGCGCAGGGAAAATTCTTCTACAAACCTCAACAATTTGACACGATAATTGATAAATTTTTAAAAATTTTCAACTTCCTCATTTTTTCCCCCTTTTTTCCGTCCCTATGTTCGATAGTTGTTCCCTCGTGCCGGGCGTGTACAGCGGCTCCGCAGATGGCCCACGCCGCCCGTGGAGGAAATAGGCGCAGGGGGTAAACAGAGTCGATCTGCCTCCGCCGTCCGCCAAAGGGGAGGAAGCCACGAAGAGGGCGAGCGCGGATGTTGCTTTCTTTGTCGCGCTCGCCGATCCGCTTCGGATCAATACGTAAACATGAGCGCTAGAGGTGCACCTCCCCTACTGGGCACCTTCTTCCCTCTACTGGGCACCTACCGATTTCCACTTTTGTCTTTAAGTAAAAGAAAACGGAGAATTATCTACTGACCGGGTAACACGAAGTACTTCCCAGTCAAGTCACCCGGTGTGTTGAGATAATTGCATTTCCAAGGCGATTTGACAATTTTCCAAATTAATTTGAGGATTTCCATAATCGAATTGACAATTTACCGAATAAAATTGGGAATTTTCCAACTAAAATTGAGAACTTTTCAAGCGAATTTGGTTGGAGACGTTTTCAATTTGATTTGGAAAAGTCTCAAACCGATTATGTTTTGACTAATTTAGCCGCTGAATAGATCGGAAAAGTCGAAAAATTCGCTATGCAAATATAGGCCTTGCCTAGACGAACATTCTAGTTCAGGAAATAAAGTACCTAATATAAAACCAGTGGTGCGTGGATAACACACAATGCTTCCATATTTTGAAACGTAAAAATGTGACACAATTTGATCATATTTTGACTGCTTTCAAGGGTAATTAGGTCAAAAATCTCAAAAAATTCACTATTCAAATTTTAAAAATTTTCTCAAAATAAAAATACGTCTCATTATCGGAATATAAAAAATATCCACATATTCTGTAAGGTAAAACATAGATTTCAAGCCCAAGAACGCTCAAATCGGTTCATTTTTGTGGCCGGAAAAAAATAAAATAGAAAACATTTCCGTCCAAGAAATTTGAAAAAAGGTTGAGATTTGAGGGAGGCATGGCCATTTTTGTAAATGACCATAGTTGTAAGACTTCAACAACTCAAAAATCACCGAAATCGAGTTAGGGCCGGTTTTGGATAGTGTGAGGTGCCTATTTTGCAGACGCCGTAAATAGAGCTAGATTTATGCATTGTTAGAGGTATTTTGAAGATCTCGAGAAGCAGGGGGGGGGGGGAGGAAAAGAAAAAAAATTAATTTTGAGCTGTTGCAGTCTTCTACGACTGGACAATCTCCCTCCGGCGGAAGGAAAATCAAATTTGGTGAAAAACCCCCCCCAACTTGGCAACACTGTGTGGTAGTTTTGTTTACAGGAAGGGGGCACTCGTTGCTGCTAATAGGGGTTTCTAACAGGAGAAGAAGAAGAAGCTGTTATCGACCTCTCAGGATCGCCTGTCGCGCTGTTGGTCGTGTATCGGTAGTCGAGTGAGGTTCTCCACTGAGAGGTGGGGAGTCAGATTTTTCCACAGTGAAGTGAATATGACGACATGAGGGGTGAAGTGCAGTGGTAGTGAGCTGGGACCCCCCACCAATCGTGCAAGGTCATTGCCTCCATGTCCTACTCCTGGCCGTCTTGGTGGCACTGTTCACCGGCTAGTCAGTTACTGGCTACTTCTGGATACTTGAGGTCTTTTTCCACTTCTAGTAGTCCTGGCATCTGAAAGGAGGCGACACTGTTCGTGGTCCAAGTGATGCATGGAGCCGATGTGCCAGCAGGCGAACCCCCTATGGTGGGGATGGCCATTTTTGAAACCTGTTGTACCTGACGGTCCCTGGCTCGTTAAATCTAATAGAAGAACAATCGATTCAAAATCGTCTGTGCTGAATCGATTCTTAAAAAATCGTCGGTGTCAATTGGATCGATTTATTAGAACCGATTTTTGCCGAGCGCGCGGCATTCGATCAAAATTACGCTTTGAATTTTATTAAAATTAGCACCACCTTTTTGATACAGTATCAGTAGATAGAGATAACGTAACTAGTCCAGTGTTGCCAAGTTGGGGGTTTTTTACTCCTTAGACCTCATCATGAGAGATTAGGCAAGTCGCTAAGTGTCTCCTTCGTCAAATTGATTAAAGAGGCTATCTGGTCGATCCTTTAGCGTGCCGCAGGTGGCCTGCCGCTTATCGTAGCACCCCGCGTTGGATTTTAAATAATGGGAATTGCCAGTCGGAAAGAGAAACAACAACAACAATAATATCTAAATTAACGGCCGCCCGGATATATTATATTTCATCCTTTTTACTTCCATATTTACGGAGTAAATGGAAGTATTGTGATCGTCCTAAAATAGAGAATCGGAACGGAGCTTCAGAAAATACTTTTTCTTATACACATTTACTCAGAATCACTTCCCGAACAAGTGTCTGTGTGTCCGTGTGTCCGTCTGTCCGTGTGTCCGTCTGTCCGTCTGTGGTCATTTACAAAAATGGCCATAACTCCCTCATTTCTCAACCTTTTTTCAAATTTCTTGAACTGAAATGTTTGTCTCGGCAAGACCTAACACCCTGTTTAATCGGAATTTGGATAACGCACAGTACTTCCGATATATTTGCATTTTTAGTGTTTTCTATTTTATTTTTTTCCGGCCACAAAAATGAACCGATTTGAGCGTTCTTGGTCTCAAAATCTTCGTTTTACCTTGCAGAATATGTGGATATTTTTTACATTCCGAAAATGTAGCGTTTTTTCATTTTGGGCGAATTTTAAAATTTTAATAGTGAATTTTTAGATATTTTTGGCCTAAACACTTTCAAAAGCAGTCAAAATATGATCAAATTGTGTCACAATGTTACGTTCCAAAATATGGAAGTATTGTGTGTTATCTACGCACCACTGGGTTCAATTTTCATTTTAAATTGAAGTTTGATTATGTGTTTCAGTTCGATTTTCGTTTCAAATTGAAGTTTGATTATGAGTTTCAGTTCAATTTTCACTTCAAAATGAAGTTTGATTATGAGTTTTAGTTCGATTTTCATTTCAAATTGACGTTTGATTATGAGTTTCAGTTCGATTTTCATTTCAAATTGAAGTTTGATTATGAGTTTCAGTTCGTTTTTCACTTCAAATTGAAGTTTGATTATGAGTTTCAGTTCAATTTTCACTTCAAATTGACGTTTAATTATGAGTTTCAGTTCAATTTTCACTTCAAATTGACGTTTGATTATGAGTTTCAGTTCGATTTTCACTTCAAATTGAAGTTTGATCATGAGTTTTAGTTCAATTTTCACTTCAAATTGACGTTTGATCATGAGTTTCAGTTCGATTTTCACTTCAAATTGAAGTTTGATCATGAGTTTCAGTTCAATTTTCACTTCAAATTGAAGTTTGATTGTGAGTTTCAGTTCGATTTTCGTTTCAAATTGAAGTTTGATTATGAGTTTTAGTTCGTTTTTCACTTCAAATTGAAGTTTGATTATGTGTTTCAGTTCGATTTTCGTTTCAAATTGAAGTTTGATTATGAGTTTCAGTTCAATTTTCACTTCAAATTGAAGTTTGATTATGAGTTTCAGTTGAATTTTCACTTCAAATTGACGTTTGATTATGAGTTTCAGTTCGTTTTTCACTTCAAATTGAAGTTTGATTATGAGTTTCAGTTCAATTTTCACTTCAAATTGACGTTTGATTATGAGTTTCAGTTCGATTTTCGTTTCAAATTGAAGTTTGATTATGAGTTTCAGTTCAATTTTCACTTCAAATTGACGTTTGTTTATGAGTTTCAGTTCGATTTTCGTTTCAAATTGAAGTTTGATCATGAGTTTCAGTTCAATTTTCACTTCAAATTGACGTTTAATTATGAGTTTCAGTTCGTTTTTCACTTCAAATTGAAGTTTGATTATGAGTTTTAGTTCGTTTTTCACTTCAAATTGACGTTTGATTATGAGTTTCAGTTCGTTTTTCACTTCAAATTGAAGTTTGATTATGAGTTTCAGTTCAATTTTCACTTCAAATTGACGTTTGATTATGAGTTTCAGTTCGATTTTCGTTTCAAATTGAAGTTTGATTATGAGTTTCAGTTCAATTTTCACTTCAAATTGACGTTTGATTATGAGTTTCAGTTCGATTTTCGTTTCAAATTGAAGTTTGATCATGAGTTTCAGTTCAATTTTCACTTCAAATTGACGTTTAATTATGAGTTTCAGTTCGATTTTCGTTTCAAATTGAAGTTTGATTATGAGTTTCAGTTCAATTTTCACTTCAAATTGACGTTTGATTATGAGTTTTAGTTCGTTTTTCACTTCAAATTGACGTTTGATTATGAGTTTCAGTTCGTTTTTCACTTCAAATTGAAGTTTGACTATGAGTTTCAGTTCAATTTTCACTTCAAATTGACGTTTGATTATGAGTTTTAGTTCGATTTTCGTTTCAAATTGAAGTTTGATTATGAGTTTTAGTTCGTTTTTCACTTCAAATTGAAGTTTGATTATGTGTTTCAGTTCGATTTTCGTTTCAAATTGAAGTTTGATTATGAGTTTCAGTTCAATTTTCACTTCAAATTGACGTTTGATTATGAGTTTTAGTTCGATTTTCGTTTCAAATTGAAGTTTGATTATGAGTTTTAGTTCGTTTTTCACTTCAAATTGACGTTTGACTATGAGTTTCAGTTCAATTTTCACTTCAAATTGACGTTTGATTATGAGTTTTAGTTCGATTTTCGTTTCAAATTGAAGTTTGATTATGAGTTTCAGTTCAATTTTCACTTCAAATTGACGTTTGATTATGAGTTTTAGTTCGATTTTCGTTTCAAATTGAAGTTTGATTATGAGTTTCAGTTCGTTTTTCACTTCAAATTGAAGTTTGACTATGAGTTTCAGTTCAATTTTCACTTCAAATTGACGTTTGATTATGAGTTTCAGTTCGATTTTCGTTTCAAATTGAAGTTTGATTATGAGTTTTAGTTCGTTTTTCACTTCAAATTGAAGTTTGATTATGTGTTTCAGTTCGATTTTCGTTTCAAATTGAAGTTTGATTATGAGTTTCAGTTCAATTTTCACTTCAAATTGACGTTTGATTATGAGTTTCAGTTCGTTTTTCACTTCAAATTGAAGTTTGATTATGAGTTTCAGTTCAATTTTCACTTCAATTTGACGTTTGATTATGAGTTTCAGTTCGATTTTCGTTTCAATCTGAAGTTTGATTTTGAGTTTCAGTTCAATTTTCACTTCAAATTGAAGTTTGATTATGAGTTTTAGTTCGATTTTCATTTCAAATTGACGTTTAATTATGAGTTTCAGTTCGATTTTCATTTCAAATTGACGTTTGATTTTGAGTTTCAGTTCGATTTTCATTTTACATTGACGTTTGATTATGTGTTTCAGTTTGATTTTCGTTTCAAATTGAAGTTTGATTATTAGTTTCAGTTCAATTTTCACTTCAAATTGAAGTTTGATTATGAGTTTTAGTTCGATTTTCATTTCAAATTGAAGTTTGATTATGAGTTTCAGTTCGAGTTCAAGTTTGATTTTCATTTCTAATTGAAGTTTGATTATGAGTTTCAGTTCGATTTTTATTTCAAATCGACGTTCGATTATGAGTTTCAGTTTGATTTCAAGTTCGATTTTCATTTCAAATTGAAGTTCGATTATGAGTTTCAGTTCGAGTTCAAGTTTGATTTTCATTTCAAATTGAAGTTTGATTATATTTGGTTATCATTAAACGGAAAAAATCACAATTATCAAATAAATATTTTTCGAATAAATATAATTATATATTTTTCTATTTGATCGCGTATTGTCCTCTGAAATAAACCAATTTGAGTGCTCGAAGATTTAATAAAATTTTGAACTTATCATGCAATATGAGTTTTCCAAAAATCGTATTTCTACATTCCATGTTTACGTAGAACTTGAGTCAAGTAGGTATTGTGATCGTCCTAAAATTGAAAATCGGATGAGAGGTATGGCAAAAAAATCTCTTATTTATAAGTTGGTTATAACCAATTTTACTCCGAGTATTTTTACTTCCATATTTACAGAGTAAATGGAAGTATTGTGATCGTCCTAAAATCGAGAATCGGAACGGAGCTAGAAAAAACTTTTTCTTATACACATTTACTCAGAATCACTTCCTGAACAAGTGTCTGTGTGTCCGTCTGTCCGTCTGTGGTCATTTACAAAAATGGCCATAACTCCCTCATTTCTCAACCTTTTTTCAAATTTCTTGAACTGAAATGTTTGTCTCGTCAAGACCTGACACCCTGTTCAATTGAAATTTGGTAACGCTCAGTACTTCCGATATATTTGCATTTTTAGTGTTTTCTATTTTATTTTTTTCCGGCCACAAAAATGAACCGATTTGAGCGTTCTTGGTCTTAAAATCTTTGTTTTACCTTGCAGAATATGTGGATATTTTTTATATTCCAATAATGTATTGTATTTTTATTTTGGGCGAATTTTAAAATTTTAATAGTGAATTTTTTGATATTTTTGGCCTAAACACCCTTAAAAGCAGTCAAAATATGAACAAATTGTGTCTCAATTTTGCGTTTCAAAATATGGAAGTATTGTGTGTTATCTGCGCACCACCACTGGTTTAGAATTGTTTTGATGATGTAACCTTTTGTTACCACCTGTTTACTAGCTATCTTAGTTACCAACTGGTCGTAATGAGCCATTCTTAATTATTACCATTCTCTTTACAGAAGGTGGTGAACATGGATCTTGGGAAAGCGGTCTGTCCTACGAGTGCAGGTCGCTCCTTTTCAAGGCTCTCCATAACTTGATTGAAAGGTAAGAAATTAACGCTATTCTGCCCCTTTGTGAATGGAAAAGGATCAACCTTGAATGGGGGAAATAGTATTTTTTTTTCTATAGTTAATAAAGCCATGAGAAAAAGAATGCACTAAAAAAACTTGATGATATTCAAGAAAGTATCAAATTTGAGAAATTTCTGTATCGAATAGAGAATTTTCAGTTACATTAGGAAAATTCTCAATTCGACTTGAAAATGCTAAACCCAAAGTACAAAAAGCATCGTTGCTAAAAATACCCATAATTTTTTGGCATTGATATTTGAACAATTGATTTAAAGTTTGGAGGAATTGGGCTTTGATGATCAATTTATAATAAATGCCAAAAGGAGCGTAGGGAATTTAACGAAAAATTCCAATATGCCCTCAAAAGTTGGAAAAAAACTGTTTGGAGCGGAAAAATTCTCGGTTTTAAGAAAACAAAGAGATTTTTTCTGAAAAAATCTTCAACGACGTTTTAGGCGAGTTTTCGATCATGCAGCTTAACACCAGAGTGACGACTTGGGTTAACGATTTGGCGATTGCAAGATATGTTTTATAACATGAAGAATTGGTGGAGTAACTTCGACTTACGCTAATTCGAAAGCAGTTTACAGCCTTCTTTCTTTTCACCGACCTTGGGAAAGATTGGACGAAAAGGGCTAACGACCTAGAAATATTGACTCGGTATTAATTCAGTTGAGTGCACGACCATGGTCTGTTGTGGATGGAAAAAAGCGGTAGGTAGAGTGGCGATGTAATAGCGTGCAAGATTAAAGCAAAACGCCTCGCCAATAAGTTGATGGTTTTATTCGATCGTTGTGAAACTGTTGTCCACTGACGAATTTTTCGAAAATCCCAACCCAATTTCACGCACCAAATTTCGTGGCTTCGTATCGAATCGCTGATCCGATTTTGGCCGAAGTCAGGCGATGGTCCAGTCGATCATTTTCAAGAAAAATTGCGAAAAATTAGGTGCTTATCTCTTTTTCTGTGCTCGATTTTGCTGTTGAAGAAAATATCGGTGCGAAATATTCGGCCGATCGAGTGGGCTGTCAATCTATCGTTGGAAACATTATTTTCGATCGAGGGGCTCGGATGTGCCTGCAGATACCTACTTAGCATTACCCTCGGACGCATATGGAGATCGGAAGAGGAGGAAGGGGCTTCTGGAGGGGGGAGGTGGAAGGTTACCAATGAGAACTGTTAGCGTGAGAGCCACGAGACTGGCTAGGTTCACTTGTGCAAATCGATATCTCTTTTAACCCATAGTAAAGCCAACGCCGGCTCTAAGCACTGCGAGCAGGAGGGATCTGTTTTGTTGTGTGGTTATTGCCAATTGATGTCAAACACTTGAAACGCCTCCTGCTAAATCCAGGGCGATCGGTTCATTGTTAGTTTTCTCTTTTATTAACGCGTTGAATGGCAGTTTGGTGGTTGTATGAAACTTATATATTTTCAAAGCATATAATTTGGTGCTCCGAAATTCATAATCGGATCGGAGGATCAGGGGGAAAAATTAAATTATTAGTTCAATTCTTTAAGCAGTCTGTACTCAGAATTCCTTTAGCGTACGTCATCAGGGCACCATAGGTTCACATTTACGTGTGCATCTTATCAATTAGGTAGCTTTGTAAAGGTGGCATACCTTAGGCCAGGTTGGGTTTACTTGATAAGGCCATTGATCCATGGTAATCGCAAGAGTAGCTTTTATTAGGTATTAAACAGCAACTGGCCTGTGGTAAAATCGGCCTAAGCTTGATTCAGATAGTCTGCGAGGACTTGACTTTTTTATTTGACTTTTAATGGGCATCAGGTTGGCAACCATGTGCTTCACGAATTCCTGCCCTGGCACATTGGCCATGTTGGGCACCGATCCAGGCTAAAACCAACCATGAGATATGAGCTGGGTTGAAATTTAACCGCAGAATTATCGTGCGATAGAATGGAAAACGTACTAAAATATCAACAGAGACTGGAAGGTGGCTCGTTGTTGTTTAGTGATAATCTTCTTTGTTGTCTTGGAAAAACCGCCGACGAAATTAGATTTTTTAGCCAAATTTCTTCTTTCTTCTGCTCTGCTGCAAAAATGTTTAACTAATGCTTGTAATTTTTCGACTTTCAGGTGTCTGCTCTCAAGAGATTTCGTGAGGTTGGGAAAATGGTACGTGCAGCCTTACGACAGCTCCACCAAGGTCCAGGAGAAAAGGTAAACGACTTTTCGAATATGCAATACCCATTAACTTGTTGATTAATATGGAATATCAGCAAAAGTAGGCACTGCTGGTTTTTTCTTCTGTTTTTCAAATCGTTAAAACGGTTAAATCTTGGTCCAAAATTTGCAGTATTTTTTCTTGGAATTGCAGCGGACACTTTTCATTCGCCTTTGACTTCTTCGTTCACGGGGAGAGCACTGTCTGCGCCAGTGTAGACGTTCGCACGCATCCTCCCGTTCGGACTTTACTCAATTCGCATCTCCAGCAGGCGCAGACAGTCGTCCATTCGTCACCTCAAGTTCACGGTAAGGGACCTATTTGGATATTTGCTCTGGATATATTTTTTCTACAATGGTTGAGGAGGAGAGATGTGAGGCGACTCCATAACCTTTTTATTGGCTCAAGCGCATTCTGCCTGTTGGCCCTCATCAGGAGATATAGCACTTAGTTGAGGGTCACCTGACTCCCTTGACATAGGCACCACCCTGCCACAGGCATTACCTTGGTACAGGCAACACCTTGCTACAGGCAACACTCTGCCACAGGCACCACCCTGTTCGAACTACTGCCGGCTGAGTTTATCAATTTTATTAATAGCAGCAAACCCTTTATGTTTATGAGCCTGGTCGAGTATTCATAGAGGATTTGACAGCCGCGGCAATTCCTTGCTTGGCCTTCAAGTTGGTCTCACTGTCTTTGCAGCACTTCTAACTCATTTTCTCTTTTTTTCTTTTTTTCAGTGATCCTGGCCCCATTCGGGCTTGCGGGGACGCTGACTGGCCAGAGTTTTCGAGCCATCGATCCGCATACTCTTCGGCTTCTTGAAGGCTGGAGGCATTTTTATCCGATTGACAAAGGCCTCGGAGAAAGTTCTGACCTGCCGCCATTTGTAGAAGTATTAGTTGGTAAGCGCTTAGTTGCTGTTATAAATTTTAATCAGGGCAACAGGGACATCGCAAAGTTACAGAATCCGATCGCGTATCTTGCTGAAACGCTCTAATATTTTGTCATCAGTAACTTGGATGTTGTAAATTTTGTTTTCAGGTGGCCACAAAATGCGATACCCCTCGTGTTATGTACTTATCACGGACATGGATGAAAGCACACCGGGCCTCTTCCATAATCAGCTGATGCACACACCCTCGCAACCTATTCCGCCGCCAAAAGGTTTGTCGATTATTCTCCCGAAAAAATGCCGTTGAAAAATTCCGTTATGTTCTACAATCAGCCTTTGTTGTAAGGGGATGCACCTTATATCCGAAGCTCTGGCAATTCTATTCTCCCGTTCCAGGCGTAAACCGTGCTGGCCTGCTGGCGGAGCGAGTTTGGCAAGAAACCTGCGTCATGGTTCCGACTCACCCAAACGCCCAGCCGGTTGGCCAGGGTGGCAGTCAACCTCAGCAGTCGAGCGGCATGAACAGTTCTGTTCCCACGCCTCTGAGTGTCGCACCATCGACACCGAACCAAAGCGGTGGGACGACACCGAACACTCTTCCTGGCAGGTCGATGACGCCTGTCAATACTTCGGGCTCTAACCTTTCTTCCAGCAATACTTCCACGGGCAATTCCAATTCGACCAATAACAACAACAGCGCTGCGACGAATAACAATATCGCAAATCCTCAATTGACGCCTGGGCAATGGAATTTCGCGGATCCGCTTCGAAAACAGGCGTGCCAATGTTCTTGCAAGTGAGTATCTAAAATTGTTCATCGCTATCGATTGTCTCCGATTCCGTGGTACTTACCACCTGCATACCTGGTTTGTCACCATTAATCTAATCTCCCAACTGTGTTATCGATGAGAATTTCCCGACTATCTAGCGCATGTATTCCGATTCCCTGCTTGATTTGGAAGTAAGGCAGTTACCGTCAAATTTTGTTGATGATGAATGATCGACCCGTATTAGTATGTTGTAGTCACGCGATCAGGGCTAGGGTCATACAGAAACACGTCGTCTCTGTATGGCCCTCCAGAAGGAGACGACGTGTTTCTGTATGACCCTAGCCCTGATCGCGTGACTACAAAGTCAAATTTTGTTATTCGGTTCCAACCATTCGCTCGAAACTTGATCAATTTTCTCCGAGTATCTTTTGGGACAAATGCCTCCTGGATCTCGATATCCGGATTTGTTACTATCCAGATTTTCACAACTGCTTTACTTCCCTTATTTTTGTATGTACCTTTTATTCATACTTTGTGTGCCTCCTGAATCCATAGCTTCCTCTCCCTCCAAAGTTTATAAATTGAATTTCGACTTCGTGTAGTTGTGTGCGACACTGTAGTTTGAATTAGTGCAGTTGATTACTGAGGGGAATGCTTAGTTGTGAACAGCTACGTCTTTTTCGTCCACGACAAAAATTCATTGTTTCCCTTGCCCGAAGTTTATTTCTAGCCTTGCATCCCTTGTTTCTCGTTCTAAGGGCCGATATCACCACTGATTGAAAACCTAGTTTGGGGGAAATGAAGTTTCAAAGACGTGGTTTCTGAATTTCAAAATTTTGTTAAAATTAAACAAACTTTCAATAATTGTTGGTGAAATAGGCCCGTAGAGCCTTCAAACCCCCGTACCACAATCCCTTCTGCGTTCTTTATTTCCATTTTATACCCTTCAAATTCCTTCCTCTCCAAGTTTTTGATGCAATTGAATTTTTGAACAAATTAGTTACCCCTATCCTTTCACACTTTTTCCTTCTCAAATCGTAAATCCTCGAATCAATGGGAACTGGCTCTAGTTCGTATTTCAGCATCCTCAAAAGATTTCTGGATCCTTGCCTCCAGGGTCTAAGATGAGACACGAGTTGTTAAGATTTAATTGAGTCAATTGAGGATGGGTTCATCAAATCAGTTTATTCGTCAAATAAACATTATTCTCTAAATAATTAGTTTCTCGAGAATGTAGACATTGAATTCCCTTGTCAATGTATCCATGGACAATTGTATTTCTAGAATAATGGATATTCAACGAATAAAGTGAATTAATGAACCCACCCTTGGATAAAGTTTTTTGAACTTTTTAACTTTAAACGAGTTTTCTTTATTTATTTGCGTAAGGTCTGCATTTATTGACAAAATCTATCTATTTGATATCCGAAGAAGCTTAAGATGAACTTCACCATGGTGGTATTTACATCGGGTTATTAGCATCATTTGACCCGAGAGCATTCGCCCCAAGAGCCTATTACCTATTTATTTTATATTATTTGGGGCAAATGCACTTGGGGCGAATGCTCTCGGGTCAGTTGACGATGGGGCGAATGGTGTTCTCCTTTTACATCAAATGTAAAAATCTCATTGGTAATTAGTATCGTGCGCTTATTTGGATATCGGATTGATAAATTTTGCCGATAAATCGAAATTCTTCAAATCAAATGCTTCGAATTTTGTTCTCCCATGACTTTTGGCATAAGTACCGTTTCCCTTTCCCTCGCCAAATTGTCGATCCTTTCCGGTGCCATTCATCCAATCTTCAGCGATAGAAGTTTTTCAAAACTTCTATGTGTGTGCTCAGGAGGAGTAAAACGAGAGTCGTTTCGACGGGGCTGGTCGCGTACCACAGGCGTGCCACAGCGCAGCCGAGTTCAGACCGCCTCAGTCAAAGGTAAACGAACAGCAAAACCTCTCCGCACTCACATGACAATTGATATTTTTACCTATTGGTATTAACAATATACACGAACTGTCCTTTCTGACAGGCTGAACACTTTAACACTGATATTAACGTCATCTTGATCATCGGCATTGTTCATTTTTTAAATTACGCTGGCTGGCTGGTTGACTTGGTTCTTCTGTTGACAAATATGGTGTCAATATAAAGACAAAGTTATAGGGTCTGTTTGATCATGCAGTCCTGGGTTAGTATCTACTAACACTAAACAAATTCAAGCTATGTGATTGGGTAAATTTGCTTAGCGTCATTATTAACCAGCCCAGGACTGTTTAGCACTGCCCGGGGCTGTCCAGGACTGCCCAGAACTATCCGGCACTACCTGGGATTGTTCAGCACTGCGTGGGACTGTCCAGAGCTGACCTGGTCAAATAGATCCATTTGACCCATCAGTTTGGTGTGGGATTTTAGAAGCCTCGCACGCTTTTTTGCCCTCATTTTGGGGACTGGTAGCGTCAAAAACCGACTAAAATATTCTTGGTCGTCCAAAAGCCTTTCGTTGACATGTTGTAATATACCTGGATATCAATAACTTGGGGCCGATTCTGTAACCATCCTTTGGTTCTTCCCCTAGTAAATGTTTCCATTCGGTTCGTGTTCTGAGCATGCGTAATCCAGTTTTACCATGACTATATTTCATGGCTCATGTTTCATGGATTGCACATGTGCATAACTGTTTTGAACTGGCAGACGAACTATTAAACTCAGCTGAACCGTGCTAACCGTGCTATCTGTCGAGAAATACCCAGAATTGATGGACAACAGGGTGGAGTTGAGAAGAAGATCCCCAAACACCCCCTTAGCTTCCAGGTTTGTTCGATCGCGCCAGTCCTGGACAGTCTCGGACTAGTTACTAACGACGCCATGCTAATTCACCCAATCACATGGGCTGAATTTGTTTGGAATCAGTAGTTACTGGTCCGGGACTGTCCAGGACTTGCCTGATCGAATAGGCCCACTGAAAACCAAGAACTTATAGCAGCCAGCAGCCAGTGTAATAAGCTGTCTTCGCATGACTGATCATCAGCCTGTTAATCATTGGTTTTGTGATCTGGGTATATAATTCATTTTGAAATTTGGTCTCTCCCGAGCGGCGGTCTTGCTTCTGGGGTCGGTATTTCTATTTCTAGTTCCGTTTGTGGTGACAAGTTTTGGGACATCTTTTTTGTGACATTTTCGGACATTTTAAGGCATGTAACGAGGAAGAGGCGTGGATCAAGATTTTGGTATATTGAGCTCATTTTCAAGTTATGAAGTCACAGATACCGATTATTAGGGGTTCATCGTACATTATGCAAGGAATGGTATCAGGGTGGAATTTTGGCCCACTTTCTTCAAACATTTATCCCCATCTCAATTTCGTCGTACCATGATTAGTGCCATGATGGATTAACATAACTAAATAACAATTTATTTGAAAAAATGCGGTGATGGACTAGGTAAACTACCTTTTGCTGCCTTTCCTGGATATTCACATTTTGACAGACGTCCTCATTCCGTTAGGAAAATTCTGTTCCCTCACCTCAAAATTTGAACAGATTCGCTTTTTTGTTTATCTAAGCGAGGTTGAGCCTCGTGCTACTGATGCTTCCAGTTCGCATACCCTTTTGATACAAGGGTGGATGTTGTTACTAACTCTGCATAATCGGGATTTCATTCAACGGTGAAGGATGAGATGAATCCCTTTGCCAATCATTAACTTTCAGTTCTTCCCTTAATTATTGCTAATCCGTGGATTGCGTCCGAACAATATTCTCCCCAACGGCTTGATCCCTGTGCATGTATGTTCCTTTTGCATGATTCCTTCTCATCAGTTTCATTATGTAGGAACATTTATGTGACATTCATGTTTATGTTACCCAGGTTTGGCTTTCGGTCTATTCGGACTGGAGCCTGTTTTCTCCTGTAGTGTTTATTTTCGTACTGATGAAGTGACTTGATCTAAAGATTTGTAGCTAATAGGAATTAAGCCCCGCTTAACTTTAATCCAAGATGGTTGAATCCGCCATAAGGGCCTTTTCACCAAACTTCCAACATCGTAATTAACTGAACGTGGTGAATGGTTGATAACGGTAGTTTCGTTTATGTCACCAACAGCAACTAAGCAGCATGATAGGCTAATCCGCATGTTGAAATTTTGGAGAAATTGGACCTAGGTAAATTTACAACAAGGGTATCAGTGCATCAAGCAGCTGTCTTTACATGGGATATCCGGTTTGTTGTGCTTGCTGTAAGGGCAGCTTGTCTCTGATTGAGCTAGTATGTTTTGCGGTTGTCTCAGCTGGTTTGGGGTCAGTGCTAGAAAGCAAATCTGGTTTTGTAATCCTGTACCTAATGGCTCTAGTTGATGATATCGGTAAAAAATATCCATAATTCTGACATCAGATGAAAAAAGGTATTGTTATATTGTGTTGATCGTCCTTCCCTCAGTGGATCTCATGCAAACCTGGCATCGGTCTGATACTCACTGCAAATCAGACCTGTAGAACTGATATTATCAACACCTCCTACAAAAACGAAATCCCAGCTTTTGTGCACTTCCTTAATCTCTCGTGTAATCGACAGGCTAAGTTGCGGCAACAGTGGAAGTAGTGGTGGCAACGGGGGAGGAAATGGCAACGGCGGCTCTGCGACGGCCGTCGACTCAGTGCCAATAGCGTCGGTCGGTTCGCCGACTTCGGCTGCCCCATCGCCAGCTGTTCCGACGAGTGTTCCGCCGCCGCCTGATCCGACGATGCCCACATTGTCGCCACAGCCACCGCCTCCCCAGCAAAGTAGTCCTCTGGACGATAATAAGGTCGTTTCGACGCCCATCGATTTCAACGCTCCCAAATCCGTATCTTCCATATCCAACCAGGTGACCATTTTTTTAATATTTTCCAAGTTTCAGAACAATAATTGTTGTTATTGTTGTTGGGTCCATCAGTGCGACTTTTACAAAACGCTTTTTTTATGTAGTATTTTAACGCCAATTGTTACAATTGCAGGTATTGTCTCCTTATGGGGAAAACGTCAAGTCCGAACCGATCAAGACTCCATTGATGCGGACACCGGGAGGCGCCCCAGCAGCTCCGACTCCACCTCCTCTGCCACCAGCCCAAACTCTTAAGCGGCCGGTGCTCAAAACGTGCGATTACGAAGCTGAGCTCAACGATTACACCCATTCCGACCTACTTTACGACTATTCCATCGTTGAAGCCTGGTATGATCCGTTTTTTTCATCAAACGGACTAATTTTAGAGATTCAAAATTTTGGAAATCCTTCCATGAATGACGCTTTGCAATAAAGATATCTCTTCATCGGCCGATACAAGATTGACAATTTTGCATTTTTTCTAGGTTGAACCATCCGGTTAAAAAGTTTAAACCGAACCCTCCACAACAACAGCCTATTGTTCCTAAACTAGAACCCATCTCTCAGGTGAGCTTCTTGTTATTATCTATTCTATGCTCATTTTCTACTTTCCTGGCAATTAAAATTTAATTATTTCGGTGTTTTTAGTGAATTATTAACTGAATGATGAATTAACCATCTATTGTGTTGGGTATTTTGTGTTTACAGGATATGGAGGGTGGAATTCCATTCACGCCTAGAAAAATAGGCGACCCCTATGAATTTGATGAAGATGGTCTCGACTTCAAGCGAGGATTCACGATTAAGGTTATTATAATTTCTACAATTCGTTAAATTACATAAATTTCTCTTTATTGTCCAGCCGTTTTAACAAAGATATGTTTTTCATTAATCGTCCTTCTGCAGTGATAGTTTTCAATTATATATACTAATCCTCGTGCCTTCTTGTAGCAAGAGGACGATAAGAATCTTGTTAACGGTGGAGTGGCTCCGATCAAGTCGAGCAATGGCAACCTGTTCACCAAAGAAGGCATCGAAGTTTCATTTCAAGACATCGACCAAATGTTCCAATCCGACGAAAACTCTGGCGATGAAGCTGTAAGTTGTCATTTTACATCTGTTTTCTTCTATTTGATGTTGATTCTTAGATCTTTGTACAAGAGCTTCACAGCATTAATCAACGCCCATATTTCTTCATCTAGTTGCAGGTGACGACGCCTCCTAGTTCGAACAAACCTTCAACAGATGACGTGACGTCAACGGTCCTTCCGCGAACTTCGGTTGGTCCTCCGTCGGGTATCCTTCGGCAGGAAGAGCTCGTCAAGATGTTTCCAACTCCTCCATCGATGGAGCACAACCCGGTGGCGTCGCCGTTGGCCAGCATAGGCCTCGGTGACTCTGCACCTGAACCACCTTCCCTTCTCGGTTCGCCCAACCATGAACCGATCCAGGTAACAGCAGAACGTGGCGGAGCTATTCAGAAATGCATACCTTTGCTCAATTGGTTTGCAACTCTGACCGGAGAATTTGGTGTGCAAGTTATTGAAGTCAAAAAAAGGTGTAGGTACTTACGCTGCGTTAAATTTTCCATTTTCCCAGGATTGGTCTTACGTCTTCAAACCGCCTGTGATGTGCAAGTTTGTCGGCTCAAGTAAATACGCACCGCTGACAAACCTTCCCAGTAGTAGTCTTCCGCCGGTCACCCTTCCTAGCAACTGCGTCTACAAACCGTCGTGGGCGCAACCGCACCCAGAAAAATCTTCCAACAGGTATTTTCAACAAGTCTTTCCTGAACCACCTTCATTTTCCTCATAGTTATCTTGAAGCAGCAATAGTTCTGAAAGCAGCATACCATGGGCTGGTATTGAAGCAACCCAGAATGCTGCCTGAGTAAAAACCTCGGCAATGTTCAATGCTAATCTCTAACTTCATATGCCCCAATAGCAGTAGTAGCAGTGGCAATACCAACTCCCAAAACAGTCACAGCAATACCAGTAATGCCATCACCAGCAGTAGCGCATCGGGTGGCAGCAGTACGAACCCCGGCAGCGTACCTAACCAGTTGGGCGGCAGTTTGGTCGGTTTGAACCAGCCAGCGACACCAGGGAGCACGAGTGCGCCCAGCCCCGGCGTCTGGGGTGGGAGGGCCCGCACCCCGAACAATGCTGGCGTCATGGGGGCTGCTGCGCCGGCTCCCCCGCCATACTCTTCGCCAGCTACTCCGCACCAACTTCAGGTGAATTGTTAAGCCAATCTTCATCATGATGATGGATGAATAATTTGAAAAATGATCAAAGTTGGCCACACACTATCCGATTGCTGGGGGAGAGGGTAAGCAAATGCAGTACTGTGATTGGTCAAGATGGCGTCGGCGTTGGACCCAATAAACTTGATTGGGGTTTTCAAGCCACGTTCCCATGTTCATCATTACCAGCCAGCAATCAGATAGTGTACGGCCAACTTAAACGACTCGGTATCTGTTTCACCCTCAACTTACTCGTTAATTGATATTATTGATTTTGTGCTATACTTTCAACTATTTTTTCGACCATTGTTTGCAGTATGGCCATGGACCACCTAAAATCGAACCTCCGGTACCGAGCCCGCCTGAAGCGAATTCGCTCGTTGTCAACGTTCTCCTCACAGACACGTCATTTAATATTTTTCGTGACCACAATTTCGACAGTTGCACCCTTTGCGTGTGCAATGCTGGACCTAAGGTGAGCAAATCTTTCAGGGATCAATGTATCAGGTGACATATTTTAACGTTATACTCAATTGCAGCCTCGTCATGTGTATAGTCTTGGTTCCGTTCATGCTTCTCAAGACGTCAGTCATTGCTGTCAGACATTTAACACATTTCTTGGGGACATTTGTTGTTTTAGTGTGTTGGTAACATAAGAGGCGGAGATGCAGGTCTCTACCTTCCCAATCAAGGCGGGAACAGCGGAACGCCACCATGGGGTACGCCTTCGCCTCATCCATTAATGGAAGATGAACCCATAAGGTGCAATTGCGGGTTCTCTGCTGTTGTGAACCGGCGCTTGTCCCATCGAGCTGGCCTTTTCATTGAGGACGAGTTTGAAATAACTGGTGAGTCTGATGAAATGATGCACTGAACTTTGTTTGGGAATAATTGAATTTTTTATTTGAAGTGATTTCTGGAATTTGGCTGTTCACAAATGAAATCCTCCTGTTGGAACAGGTATTCTTGAAGAGCCCAACGAGAAAGATAGCAATACTGGCCTTGGACGGTTAGAGATGGAACTGATGCAGGCGCAATGCGTTGTCGTCAACAGTTCGAGTAATGCGCTCTACCGAGCGGCCGAGCAGTACCGGCCGACGACACCTCTCCCACCCGTCAATCTGTTGGCCCTCAGCGATTCTAACCAACTGTCTGCCACTGCACTGGACCAGGGCCGACTGGCTGTTTCGCACCCCAACAACCCACCTCCCATGTGCAAGGTACGCTTTTCATGTTGACCCATAGACCTCATTTAAAGAGTTCCATGCCCAGCTCAATCACAGCTGTAATTCTGCCAATGTTGCTCAATACTGATAGTTCTTCAATAATCAAGCTTTCCAGAAAATTTCCAGATAACCAGAAACGCGCCGAAATTTAATAGTTGAAATGCTCTCTTCACAGATGGAAGCGCTCGGTTGTTCGCGGACACTGTCCAACAGCTCAGTTCACCGCTGGGGTTTCCTAAGGGCGGTTGGCCCGGCTTGCAACCAAGACATCGTCCGAGTCATGAAAAGCCTCCAACCGCTCTTGCAAGACGCCATGCAAAAGAAGTGCAGCACGCGCCTCTGGGAAGCTCCAACTGTGTCTGGTCCATTGACGTGGCGGCAATTCCACCGGTTGGCCGGCAGGGGAGCAGATGATCGTTGCGAACCTCAACCGATCCCGCTTGTCGTAACCGGGAGAGATCGCGATTGGGTCACCCTGGCTCCATTTGCGGTCAATTTCTGGGACAAACTGGTCCTGGAGCCTTACTCATATGGCAAGGATATCGCCTACATCGTAGTCGCTCCTGACAACGATTTCATACTCAGCCGAGTCCGAACATTTTTCAAGGAGCTCTCTTCCGTTTATGAGGTATGTTGAACGACTTTCAATTTTCACCCTAATCGACTATCTTGCAGTTTGATTTTAACAATTGTTGGTTACTGCTTTTAGCTCTGCCGGCTCGGGAAACATTGTCCAATAACGAAAGTACTTCGAGATGGGATTCTCAGAGTTGGCAAAACAGCCGCTCAGAAACTGGCCAAGGAACCGATGGACGAGTGGTTTTCGCTTCTCAACGACAACGTTCCGAATGATATGCTCAAACTCTATGCCCAAGTGAGTACCTGCCACTGTATTAGAGCAATCATTGTCGAGCACAGGGCTTAGAACCTATTTATCAATGCGTTTGGAGCTACTTTGAAACTTGGCGCCGCGAAGAAATGGCGCTAATTGGTAGAAAAGGAGCTGTTTATCAAGGCACTTAAGCGGCCGATTAACCAGCAGACTCCTGCTAATATAGCAAGAGATTCGAACCTCCGGCTTGTCCTCCAATCTACAATCAGGCCAATTAGGACATTTTGGGACACAGCCCCCAACAGTGCTCTGCCTTGAATTGTTGCATTCGAATGTTTCAGGTATGTCGACACCACTTGGCACCTCATTTATCTCAAGTGACGATGGATCGAACGCTTCTTGATCCCCCAGAAAACCCTAATGCCCAGAAAACGATGGCTCCTGATCGGCCATCCCCGTCTCCCAGATCCGATCAGCCCAACACGCCGAAAACTGCAGACTCGATCGGTATGTTTGTCGAATTTCCCCTAGATTTACCATTGTCCTATCTTCCAATAGCTGCTTGATAACGCCCTCAAAACTTCCTGTATGGCAAATTTCTTACCATAATTTCACTCTGTGCTCAGAAGAGTGTGGGACGCCCGGCGGTTCCCTGGCTGGAGCGACACTCGACAGCAGCGCTGGGCTCAACCATTGTGGAAGTGGTAGCGGCAACTCATCTCTCCCCAGCAGTTCGGATGACGATGGCGCTGAACCTCCTCACGTCGTGGTTTACCTCGTCGAACCCTTCACGCTTGCCTCTGACAGCGCAGAACTGCAGCGACTTGCTTGCGTAGCGCTCCTCAAGGCTTACAACACCGTCATTGCCAATGTGCCCGAACATATTAGATCGTTTCTGTCTCTTCAGGTTAGAAATAATTCCTTCCCCTGCCTGCTTGATATTTTTTTCATCAAGCTGATTTGTCTTTGCTCGCCACAGCCTTCTTGATTTCATCTTCAAATTCATTATTTCAGGTAATCTCATTAGAAAGCATACTCGAGCAAGGAAGGAGCGGACACACGAACAGGAGGAGCGATCATATGCGATCCCTGGCTTTCAGCGTGTTCTCGCAGTGCCGCAGGTCGATGGTCCACTCGACTAACAACGCCAAGGCATTGACAGGCTTCGGCACAGCTGCCAGCAACGAACTGTTTCTCAAAAGCAAAGACGTGAGCATTTTATTCAGTTTATCCCTTTTCATCAAAGCAACCAGGATTCCAAGCGTCTAACATTACCAGATAATGACATTTTTTGCAGTTTCATGTCGTTCTCTCCATTCATTTGCACAATTAACTCCAAAAACAATGTCTGCTTTCTCGGATTTCAAGTGTTTTCTGGGTGTGGGTCGGCAGGAGAAGCAGAGGGCGCCATACAAGGTGTACACTCCTGCCTACGTCCTTGCCAAACAACGTGACAAGATGAAGAACAGCAGTTCGGCTGGGACCGGTGTCAGCGGTGCCGATGGAGATACGGGAGTCCCGGCGTCGGATCATTGCTCTGTGCTCTATGTCAGCTACTGTCTGTCTGAAGACCAAAAGTGGCTCCTGGCGACAGCCACCGATGAACAGGGCCTGATCATGGAATCGGTCACGATCAACATCCACATTCCAAACCGGAGTCGGCGGCGGAAAGCGTCCGCGCGAAGGTCGGGCCTTCAGAAGCTCATGGATTTCATTCTGGGAGTGATGAGTCAAAGTGTCACCCCGTGGAGGCTTGTCATCGGGCGAGTTGGTAGGATCGGCCACGGCGAACTCAAAGGTCAGTTCCATCAAACAGGTATTCCATACATTGAGGATTTTAAAGTCATCGTTTGTAGAGGGGATCAATCAGAAGGGAATATTTCGACGGTGCGGAATCAACACTGCCCAATTCTTTTGCCATGCAATCTACGGATGCAAGATGTGCCAAGTTGCCACCAATCCTAGTTTTGAGAAGTAGGCAACCCAGACGCCTCCAAAAGACACGATGCCTTGAATTGGGCAGTATTGCAGTTTCACCGTCAATATGTTATCTCTGTATATCCCTAGAAAAATGCAAGATATTGGGCATTGGTTGCCGTTTACGGCATGATGGACTTTCTCATTGTCCACAAACATGACCCAGTACTGACCCTCTTCCCACTTCTGGCCATAGTGCCAATTGCGAACTACTGAATTGAGTTGCGTGATGTTGGTTGCATATTGAGGAAGTGATTTCGAACTTAAAATCTATCAGCATTCTGGAGTTTTGGTTTGCGGTCTGCAGGTTGGAGTTGGCTCCTGAGTCGGAAGTCCCTGCTGAAGGCTTCAAAACACCTGAAGGAGATATGCGGTCAGTGTAAGCTGCTGTATCCGAACGATGTGCCGTGTATCCTCAGTGCGTGTTTGGTCTCCCTCGAGCCAGACTCGGCCCTCCGGCTGATGCCTGACCAGTTCACGCCCGATGAGCGATTCAGCCAAGTGTCCGTTAAATGTCAGCTGTCGACGCCTCAGGATGTCACCGCCACCCATATCCTGGTTTTCCCGACCTCCGCCACGACTCAGGTTGGCATTCAACATTTTCAGTCATAAATTTTTCTCAACGCTATTGACCGATTCGTTAACACAAATTGATCTTTGCAGTCTTCGCAAACGGCATTCCAAGAACAGCAAATCAACGGACCAGACTTGGGCGACGAGGAACTGTTCTCTGTCCTGGATGACGACATGCCTGAAGGCATGGGCGACTTCAACGACATATTTTCTACGTGGGCTGACCCCGAAGCCGGTGGCCCTCGCTCACCGACTGGTAGTCCAACTCGACAGCAGAATTCCGCTCCTGGCAGCCCGAGTGGTGGACTTACTCCACATCAGCACAGCCCCTATCAACACAATGCTGCGGGGCGGGTGAGTTCAGCATCAAGCGATTTCTTACATTTTGGTTTTGGGACAATTTTGTTCAAGGTGTATTTTTCGTTCTTGCAGAGCGGCGACCCGATGGAGGAAGTCGGTACGGTACTTCAGCAACCGTTGGCCCTCGGATTCCTCGTGTCGACGGCTCCGACTGGAAAAATGCCCCGCTGGTTCTGGTCAGCTTGTCCGCATCTCGAGTCGAACAATCCAGCGTTCCTGAAGAATGCCCTGCATCTTCATTCGACAGCGATACAACAGAATTCGGACGAACTGCTCCAGCAACAAACCACAGTTCCGAGCCACCCGCTTGATTCGACCATCACCACGGAGATTCTCAGGTGAGTTGTTGGTTAAAAATGTTGTATTTCATTCCAGCTCTTTTTTGCTTATGTTTTCTGACCTTCGCCCGACTGCTTTTTCAGGTACGTGCTGGAAGGTTACAATGCTCTCTCCTGGTTGGCCCTCGACTCGAACACGCGAGACCGTCTCAGCTGCCTGCCCGTCCACATGCAGGTCCTCATGCAGCTCTACCACATGACGTCGGCTCTAGCGTAATTTCCCCTACCTCCGCTACCCACGATTTTCAGAGTTCGCAGTTTGAGTGTGGATTGAATTCAAGTCGGTAGGATGGAATAGAATTTGTTGAATCTCTGCTGAGGTAAGTTGGTCGCCGTTTTCACTTACCGTCTTGTTGAAGATTTCCCTTCCGTTTTGCAATCCTGCATAAGAATGAATCTAGTCCGACACGGTTCCGACACATAGTCCCCCCCCCCGCTGTTGTAGATCAATTGCAAACATTTCTATTGGTCGCTCACCTGCTTCGTCAGTGGGTCATTCATCGGCGGGAACTTTTTTTTTGGCATCCCTCGTTGCCATTGTATTTTGTCGTACGGCCTGCAACAGCGATTAACTCGATGTTACAACTTTTCAGGAAAACCTAGCATCCATGCAAATTAAATATTGAATTATCGCTTAAAAAATTGGATAAAATGTAAAAAAAAGTTGGATGATGATGAAAAATTTTCAGAAAATCCATAATACTGGAATTTGTGCAAATTAAATGTATTAAATTATCGATTTAAAAATTGGGTAAAAATGTAAAAAAATTTTGGCTGATTATCAAATAGAGGAGTTGGATCCGACCGACGTGAGAGCTTTCGAATCGCAGTTAAAGATAACCTCTTTTATGGGCCTAAGAAAAGTTGAGCAGTGTTGCTCAGAACGGTTTCCGGCAGCTTTCTCCCGAATCCGCGCAAACCAGTGGTATCAATTCCTCGTTTTTGCCAAAAATCGAGTTAATCGCTGATGCATGCCGAATGACGATTTGGTTATCCCTGTTCGTGGATGGACTGTTCGGCTTCAGTAGACGGTTCGACGAGGTTCATCCATTACAGTCGGATGTACCGATATTTCTCAATTATTTCCGAGGGGTTTTGCCAAGTGACATGGCCCCTCGTGCAATTGGTAACAGTTTTCGTCAAAAGCAATATAAACCTCCCCCACTTTCCGATGTGCGGCGTGCACGGTGGACCAACAAATTCTCATGAAAGATGCCTTAAACTTTATCAAGTTTTGCAATTCATTCTACGTAAATTCCCCCTCGTTGTAAGGACAAAACAACTTATTTAGGTGTAAATATTTTTGTACAAACCCGTGGATGACAAAGTTATTTATTTTTCCCGCCAGCGAAAATCATTGTATGTAAATATGTAAGGTTTGTTTCCTAGCTTGTTGTAAATGTACATATAATGTTCCTATTATGTGTATATCGTTAGCATTTTACTACCACCAATCGTTTCTAAGGTGTAATGAAATATCGTTCCAATTTTAGAAAATGAAATGTTCCAAACCTGGGATTGCTGGAATTTTAATTCGCTCGTCTAGTTTGATGATTCTGTACGTCACGAAGGCCTACGATTGAAAAACCTTAAAACTATATTCTAAATAACGTCCAGGGTTTCCAAATCTCGAGATTTAGCCGAATCGGCTGAGTTGACGGCCACGTGACTGAGGATAACGTCTGATTTGTACGAGTTAACAGGCCGATATTCGATCGCCTGTTGTTGCGCTTGTGCCAATTTAGGCGTGTTAGATTCCTTTCGTCAGCTTCCTTTTCAGTTCTTCTGCCTGTCGACTGTTTCGATAATTTTTCGACGAAAACCCAAACGTCTTTTGACCGTGTACAAACATTTTTAAGCATACGAGAGCAATCAAGCGGTGACGGGGTGCGTTAGTTGGTTGACGAGTCTTTTTATCCGTTGTAAAATGGATTTTATCGGCAATTTCGATCTAAATATGCGTATATATGAATATTATTATCTTAGACGACTAATTTATGAATACCTCCTCCGTAATACAATTATTATTCACTAGGGTTATTATTATATATATGCAAATATTACGATCTATTTTAATTAATTAAAAAACACCGTTTCTAAGGAAAAATGAGAAAAAACGAAAGTTATTGTACATATTGCTCTGCATAATATATTGTTGGTGAAATTTGTTGTATACTTGTTATTGTTGACAGATAGAGTTGATCGTTGTAAATATCTGATGTTGGTAAGTCAGTCGAGTCATAGTTTAGTTGAAATCTACGCAATTAGGTACCGTTGAGTTCTTTCCTTTACCTCATCTCCCGTTTGGGCTCACCAGGAATTCCCCGTGGCAATAAATTTGAAAATTTTCCAATAACGGAGCATAGGAAATTGAGGTTTTTCCCCAACTAGTTGGGGAACTTTGAAGTTTGAGCCGATTGGCAATACTGCGTTTTGAACTTTAATCGTTCGATTTATTCTGTTCCAAATCGAGTCAAAACTGACAGATAGAGAAATTAGGCGCCATTTTTGTTAGAATCGTTCGTATAATCAATGAATTCACCAACCTATGAGATTCATATCACTGGCCAATGTTTGTGCATGAGAATATCAAATTTTTCCAAATTTCCCATCAGAATTCCACAATTTGCAGTCCTGTTAGAGTGGCAGTAATAGTATGAATGCAATAATGATTTCTCTAGTTCAACTCATCATTTATGCTTAATTGAACTTGACAATTATGAGCTTTTTCAGTTTGTTCGGATAACAATACACAATTTTATTGGAACAATGTTGCAATCACTCTACCATATCGCCTGAGGGGCTAACCTCAAATTTTAACCATTCATCCACAACTTTTTTTTTTTGCACCAATAGTAACTGAGTTGAGGTGTCACGGTACCAAGAGTTGGTGGACCACACTCTTCTTCAAAAGTGCAAAAATGAGACCCTAAATTTTTGAATTTTTTACAATTTCTGGCCGTTTGTTGTTATTTAAAAAACAGCAGTTCTTTATTATCAAATCAAAGAATGCATTCATCGCAGCATGGTCATGGTGATAGTTGTCCATGTCCAATGACATGTCCCAAAAAAAACCAAACCTCTTTCCATTTCCGATCTTCATATTCTCTTGTTGCGTTCATCTCTTGATGTTGTCGCATTAATTTCGCAAATGCCTGCAGACCTTTTTAATCTCATCTTCTTGATGAACAAAAACGCCTTTTTTCTTCACCTCTTTACGGCATTAACTCATTTTGGATGCACTCGAATTCACCTGTCTTACCTGTACTTCCATGTCCTTACAACTTCGACCAATCGGAACAAACCAAAAAACGTCTCCCGAGCCTGATTTTCTAAATTTTTCAAAACACAATATTTAAAACATTCGAACGTATATGGAAGTACTGTATTACCAATTTAACTTTACCAACTTTCGGAGTCAACCGAGTGTCAAGGGAGGAGCTCAATGCGTGTTACACCATTCTAACAACGTATGAACCCGAAATAGATAACCCCAACGGAAAAAATGCTGTTCATTAATAATGTATACATTAGCGATTAAAATGGAAAATATCCGTTAAACCAAATGGACGTTATATTAATTTGTAAATAGTTATCTGAATTGACCAGGAGAACCTTAGATGAAATCGGTGTGGATGGAAAAACTCAGCATCAACAGCTTTGTACCTAGTGAAAATTGTAATTAAACCGAATAAGAGTGGTTAGCTTTTAAGAGATACCTAATTCGATGGCGATACCAAAGAGCTAAGTATTTGCGAACGCGATTCGTCATTTTAGCGAAATGTAACATGGACTCATGATTTCCCCGAGCTTTTTATTGATACATGAACGAGAAAATTGATAACGAACAAAATCCTCCCCAGTAATAATCGAAGATGTATTTCGTTCGGATAAATTTGGTCTTCGTGCGTCAGAATACTCAACCTCTTTCGGCTCGAACGTTAGAAAGCGATTTTTTTTTGTTCGTTTTTGGAAAAATGATTGCAAAAACTTGTACAAATTCTACGGTTACTCCTTGCCTAGTACATTGTCGTGCAAAAGGTCGTTACGTTATTTATTTGTAGATTTTAGCCCAATACATATATTGAAAATATTATATATAATATATATTTCTACGTAATACTGTGCATGTTGCGAAAAAAGCTCTGGGGGCCAGCATAAGTAGTTTCTCTCGTTTAAATTTTTAACCCAGTATTGTGAAAAAATTTCTGCCGAATACAATTAACGAGTAGGAAATGGTTTTTACTCGACGATGCGTCGTATTAAATTCTAAGAGGAAAAAAAATTTCAAATTTCCCCTAGGCATTACTTGAAAGGTGAACAAATTGGATATCCACTATGTACCAAATTGAGAATTTCTAGGCTATACGGGAAGAATCCGGTTCTGTAAATAAATGAATGTTCGCTAATCGCCCGATTAGAGTTTGACTGTGAAAAATTTGGCCATCGAGGCATTTTGACGGGGCTTTTGGACATTGGTACCTACGTCGACTGCAATAAGGCCTCCTGCCATTGGTCGTCGTATGCTTTGATGGCGAACGAACAAATTTTTTGACAACAAATTTTTTTTCCATCCAATTGCAACAACTGGCAAAACCGTTCGGCTCGTAAGCAATTTCGAACATTGACGATTATTCCCTGGTTATACTTGGAAATTCTCTAGTACCTAATGAAAAATGGAAATTCTATTTTGGTTTTTTTCTTCGGTTGTGGGCACTTAGAACGTGTCAATTACTCGGATCACATATCCCCCGACCCCTTCCTGTACACCTCACCCCCTTCCACCCTCCTTATCTTACCTAACCATAACTATTTTTGTACAGTCTCTGGTTGTAGGTATGTGTATTTGTACAGTTGAAATTTAAAAATAAAGATGAAAATTTTTATTACGTTCTTGAAAGAAAAATATTTTCAGTTTTCTTTCGTTTTCTACCTTTGATTTTTCGTTTATTTATCGAATACGAAAAGTTTTTGAGAGAGTACAAAAAGGAAACATGACTCTTTACTGTTTGTTATGAATTTTTAACGAACGATTTTTTTGCCTTTGACAAAACGAAGAAACTTGTAAACAGTATAATACGTTTAGAGAGAACATAACCTTTTTAAGAAGAGTACGAATGAGTCTGTTAGAAAAACGTAGTATTATTCTACATGGCAGTTTAAAAAACATTGTTATTAAAAAAAAATTATAAAACACTAAAAAAAGGAGCCGTAAAAATATTTTATCATTACTATTGATTTGTTTTTCTTTTTACGTAAGTTATTTAATAAATTTAACATTAAATTATAGAAATGTCATTTCATACATGACCTTACCTTTTCCTCGAGTTGCGTGCCTTATCAATTATTCAAAGCTCAGATACTCGACTCAAAAATCCACTTTCTCTTGGAAGAAGGAAAGACAGACTACGAAATGGGAGAATTTACGCAAGTCCCAAAAATAGCAATCAGACAAAGTAGAATCCAAAAAAGTTGAGCGATTTTTCAATTACAATGGCAAGTGAAGTAAAAGCTTTGCAAAGAATTTATTGGTAAAAATTAATAGACTTTGTGTTTCAGCAATAAAATTTTAGTAAATCGATGAACCCAGTTTTTTTAAAAAAGTAAAATAATATTTCGATGATTGTATGATATTATGATCATTTTTTGACAGCTTGAAGTGTGAGGGTGGAAAATCAGCGCTATTTGATTATTACCTTGCGAACAGGAATCACCTACTCAAAAGAAGTTCAATGCCCCGTTTTGAAATCATTGTCCTCCCTAGAAGAAGCGTTTTTGTGAGGTCACGTCAGTAATAGCAAGACGTACCTAAAGTTTTTAAAAACTTCCCTCGTTCTGAAAAACCGGTTTTGGATTTGGACCAATGCCAAACTTTTTTGCAGAGGTCTGTCTCAAGGACTTGTCGAAGAATGTTGTAGGCTCGAGAAGCCAAATGACCAATACTCGTTTTGAGGATTAGGATAGTAAAGTGAAGCACAGCATCAGGCTCGGGTGGATCAAGTGATTTGAAGGTTGGAATATGTTATGCATCAACAACCAGTTCCCTCCGCCGGTAGCCACCGTACGCACGAAAGTATCTTCGAACAACAAGTTTGCAGACCCGTTCTTCATCAGTTTCAGGCAGCGTTCGAATTTTCATCACTGGTGCTAATAAGCTTCGCAATGAACTTTTAGGCAGAAAAACTTCCAATTTACCCGCATCAGTGGTTGGCTTAAAAGAGACCACATCCGATTACAAAACCTCACACTGCGCATGCGCGGATAAGTTCCAGCCTCATGGATGAAAATCAACGTCTCTTCAGCTACCGCACTATCTGCCCCAAACAGCCCGAATTCGTATTGTAGATTGTAAATTCATTGAAGGATGGGACATCTACGCACGCATTCATTGAAGTGGGCTATCTACGCACCACTTGTTTTAATTTAAAAACAATATTTAATATGATAAATTATTGACCATCCTCAATGAATAACTATAAATAAAATTGATCATAACATGGTTTTAGGTCTAAAAATGCTTTAAAATATTGGTGAAAAGCGGCCTGAAACGAGCTATGTGTAACAGGGGATTAGAATTCTACAATAGGTTTGCGGACCCCTGGTCAAACTGGGCCACGACTTCGCCGCAAGAATGGGCGAGACTCGGTCATGAGACTGGGCCGAGACTTCAGAAAATGCTGCTGTAAGGCGGCAGGAACTATCACCCTGTTGGACCGGATCGAATTACTCACAGTATTTCCAATATATTTGCATTTCACGTGTTTTTTCCCATTTTTTCTGGCCACAAAAATAAACCAATTTGGGCGATTTGGTATTAAAATCTGTTTCACCTTGCAGAATAAGTGGATATTTTTCATAATCTGATAACTTGACGTATTTTGATTTTAGGCGAGTTTTAAAATTTGCATAGTGAGTTTTATGATCACAATCACATCATTGCATTTTTTACCTCCGCCACCAGCAATCAGATGGCCGGCTTGAAAAAATAAAACCTCTGGTGGCTTGTAACAAGTAGTACAACAACAATGACGTCATCTGGCAATTTCCTCCTCGATCTTCTCGAAAACCGGCTCCGGGCAGCCGCCAGTTGCCCGGGTTTACCAGAGCAAGTTCGAGTAGGTAATCCCGAGACCTTGGAAGAATCTTGTCGGCTGTTGTCCCCGGCGGCGCACTTGAATTGTCAATTTTTTCCTGTCGCAGTCCTTGCCAGTTTTTGAACAGTTAATACCCGAATGCCTAGAGATTAAGTCCAATTTAACTCCGGCATCGGACTCGCAGATATTTCTACATATTCCTCGCTCCACTACAAGGTGAGCCTGTTATTTGTTTCGGCAGCTGGCCGTTACAATTCAATTAACTCATCATGAAGGCCGCGTTCTGAGCGGATTTTCTCTCTGTTTAAATTTCAAGTTTGAGGTTCGAATCCTCTCCGTCCTCGGAATCGTCTTTTCTGCAGTCTAAACCCATCTTTGACGCGTCAAAGCGAAAATAAGTACAGCGATCGCTTCGAAAATCCGAATAAAAGTTGTAGTTAGGTGTGTATTAACATTTTTGCTTTCCAGCCATCTCTGCAGCAAAAAAATTTGTCCTTGTTTCTGATGTGTGGGTGTTGTACTTGAAACGGCAGGGCTTTTAATTCACACTAGCCATCAAATCACTTGGATAAATATTTGTGTAGTCGGCTCCTCAGTTGGCATGCAAGAGACACGAGACAATAAAAATATCTTGATCGCCTAACGTGGAGAGTAGGCTAGAATTTACGTCAAAGGACGTAAAAAATTTAATACAATACTTCAACTGAAGGGTACATTGAAACCCCAGCTATGTCAAAAAAGCTGCAATCTGAGAAAAATGAATTTTTAACTTGACATCGTATAGTTCTTTCCTTGTATAGTGAAACTTTGAGTGCAATTCCAACCCTGACTGAACTGTTTTTTCCCCTATTTTGATAAACTTGGAAAAAAATTCGAAAAAAGTGACAAAGTTGGTTTTTTCCTGTACCCTTCAACTTCAGCTGTAATAGGTTTAAAACTTCAGTCGAAACTTCAGAACTTCAGTGCCTTACAGACATTTTTGCTGCTCGACGATGCCCTACGTTCCCTGGAACCCAACCCAGTAAAGAATCCACAAATTGACAATATTATTCCAATATAGCCTATATTGGAATAATATTATATAGGTATAGTATTATATAGGTATATTATATAGGCCCAATCTCAGTTACAGCGCATCAAAAATGAAGCTGGATATCAGGATAATTCAGTTGCTGCTGCTCACCTTTACTGTGACTCGTGAGTGTGAGCGATTCATGTTTCATTAATGTGCTCGAATAAATGTACTCGAATAAATTTTTAATCGGACTCGGTTTTTTGAATTCATCGCCTTTTCAGAAACTAAACAGGCCTCTGAACAGACCCCGAAAATGCGTAACGTATGTTTCTACACGGACTGGAGCGTTTACCGTGTTGGAAAATGGAGTTTCACTCCGCAAAATATTGATCCAAACCTGTGCAGTCATCTCATTTATTCGATGGCTGACATCAACGAGGACGAGGCTGACATAATTTCTGCCGACCCGTATCAAGATATCGAAAAACGTAAATCATTCTTCTCGATTATTACCTATTCGAGCATGACACTCGAGAATAGGCCTAAAATATCTACCTAAATAACGTTTTTTCTCAGATGGCTTCAAAGATGTGGTCGACATTCGAAACAATCGCAACAAGGATTTGAAATGCATGTTGGCCGTCGGCGGATATCGAGCAGGATCGACCAAGTTCTCGGCCGTAGCTGTTTCGGAGGAGAAACGCGATAAATTTGCCAGGAACGCCCTGAAATTCCTGAAAACCTACGACTTCGACGGGCTCTTTATTGACTGGGCGTATCCGAACGATCTAGCGAGAAACGGCTTGCCGGAGGACATTACCAATTTTCCTAAACTCCTCCACGTGAGTTAGGGCCAGCGCACACGGTGCAACTGTTTCAAAACGAACGTTGCAAACCAGTTGCGTCTCCAACCAGTATGAGACTAAAACAGAACTGCTGCCCGCACACGGCGTATGGGATCAGTTGCGTGAATTCTGTGCTTGCGGTACCTCATGTCGGAAAAAATGATCTCTTCAGATTCTCTCATCTTCAAGGTTGCAAACCAAACTAGATAACAACTGTTCCTTGACCCCGGCTGTGTATTTAAATAGAGCGACCGGTCTCAAACTGATTTGCAATTTTGAAAATTGGTTGCGTGCAACGGTGGCCACGGCGTTGCAGTTGCGTTGCGTTGACGACATTGGACCTGAAGATGAGACACGCGTGCGAGCAGCAGTTCTGTTCTAGTCTCATACTAGTTGGAGACGCAACTGGTTTGCAACGTTCGTTTTGAAACAGTTGCACCGACGAATTGACGAGTTGACGCGATGAAGTCCATACGAGTCCTCTAATGTTGTTGATTCGCTGCTTAGAGCTTAGATTTCCCCTTGATTACGAGCATGTTTATCGTATAATGGTCCGACATATCCTTTATGGAATCTTGCTCCACCTACTGAGATTCGTACGGGATCCATAGAGTTGACATGGTCACAGCGTATGCGTATCACAGGTATGATATGGTACGTATCGAGTTGAAGTTGCGTGTACAAAAATTTGGTACATTTAGCGTCCAAAAACTCCCTAAACGATCGAAGCCAGGTCATGTTGAATTCCATAGGGTCAGAACTGGGTCATGTTTGTGAACAACGAGAAGGTCCATCGTGCCGTAAACGGCAACCAATGCCTGTATTGCATTTTTGCTGGGGGTATACAACGACAACATGTGTGAGACATCGATCCATTCGGTAAAAATTGCATTGGCTTGATTGGTCGGGGTGGCGTTGACCCTATTCTCTAGACCAAGCCCCCTTGGACATCCCTACAGCCAATCGGATCAAAAATGGCCATCTTTCGTAGGTAGTCAATGGCTGACTGTTTTTCAACTCTCCATTTTGCGCAGGGCGTTGACAAAGTCTTCAAGACTGAGGCAGCTGCAAGCGGAAAACCAAAGAAACTCCTAGCAATTTCGATCCCCGGAGACACACTCATTGTCGAAAGAGGTTATGACCTGAAAAATCTTGAGAAGTAGGTTTGGCACATCTCTTTGTCCTGTATATAGGTATTTTAGTACCTTCTACCAAACATTTACCTAAACCTAGTAATCGTCGATCTGAATATGTATATCGGATTTTTCGTACAGGTACGTCGACTTTTTGGCCGTACTCGGTTACGATTATCATTTTGCATATGACCCCGAAGTGGGCCACCACAGTGCCCTGTATCCGCTTCCAGAAGAAATGGCTGGCAGCCAGCATGAAAATGAAGGCCTCAATGCCGTAAGTGCTTAAGAATCGAAATGAAGAGCTTATCTTAACCTCCAATTCAAGAATATTCTATTCAAAGATTCATTGTTTAAATATAACGCTCGCGGCTTTTGACGATAAAAATAAATGATTCCAGGACTCATCGATCAACTTCGTTCTTTCCAAGGGGGTCGACCCTAAGAAAGTTGTTCTGGGCGTCCCTCTGTACGGGCGAACGTTCACTCTACAAAATCCCAATAAGAACAAGCTGGGCGCACAAGCAACAGGCCAGGGCGTGGCTGGAAAGGCGACAAGAGAAGACGGCTACGTCGCCTATTTTGAGGTGAATATCCAAAAATTCTTTCAAAATGTATCTTCACATCTATCAATCGAATGTCTACGAGAAGAACTGTTTGAAGAACTGAGTTCCATATTCGCTTTCAGATCTGTAGCAACATTAACGACGGCTGGAAAGTCGAGCATCCCAACAAGACTGCAATGGGACCGTATGCGTTCAAAAGAAATCAATGGGTTGGGTACGAAGATGCCGACAGTGTTAGAATGAAGGTAATTACTTATCGCACTAACGATGTTCCTTTGCCGGGATTTTCGAAAGATTACCCTGAAAATCTTCTTCCTCTATAAAGACCTTATGTCTCATCCAGTAACCGAATAGAAGGGGGGTCAGGTCAGGGGGTGTCAATTTCCCCGAAACTCTAAATGTTGACCTCCGATTAACAAATCACTGGAGAGTTTCAAGACAAGATGTCATGAATCTGCGTAAATTTGTTTTCCAGGGGGCATATGCTAAAAAGAGAGGCCTGGGAGGTCTCAGTTTCTGGTCTATGGACCAGGACGATTTCCTTGGCTCCTGTGGCTCGACGGCCTTCCCGCTCATCAAAGCTGGGAAAGAAGGTTATCTCAACGGGAAATAAGCCTCCGCCCCATCATCGCCTCATCATCCAAGAGAACATGTATTCGTAAAAAAATGAAAATACTCTTAACAACGATGCATTTTCAAGAAATCCAGGTACATTCAGTACCTCTTTCATGATAACAATACGAAAGATCGTGGTAAATTATAAAAGTTATAAACGAAGAGTACGAACGTGATTTCACAAGCTGAAAACATCCCCTACTTACTCTGTAGCGAGCTAATGAAAATCGGAATGGAGGTTCTGATCAAAATGTTCAATAGAATGCACGGAAGCACTTTCTAAATAAAAATTTCTGCAAATACATGACTCAAGATCCTAATTTTGTTGTAAAATAGGAAAAAAAAGAGGGCGATCCCTGGCCAGGGTGGTTTTTGGAATGCTGGTTGGGAAGAATGCATACAAGGCAGGCTCCAAGGCAGGCCACCTGCAGCATGACGGAGAGACTTTTAAGGGTGAGCCGCTGTGACAACCGAACCTGAAGACGGCATTTTAGACGAGAAAACTTAAGAAAGTGAGAAAAACTTCGAGAGAATGCCGCCTTGAATCTCTTGCTCACAACTATCGCAGTGGCTATCATAAATACTGTTTGATCAGGGACCTACTTCTATACTTACAAAGCAGATGGAAGGCAATTTGGAATAATGGCTAGGTAACGATAAATGGGACGGATTGCTGGGACGATTCACCTTCAGGAAGAGCACGAGAGAAGAGAACCCATAAAAACATAGTCCATCAAGTATCAAACGTTTCTTCATCTCGGAATAAGTATATTGGATATCATTTTGCCAAGTCGAGGTCAGGAAACCTCTTCACCGCGAAGGCTCGAGGTCCAGCGGAGCCGGTTCGAAGGAGGAAATCCCCATCTTGAAATGAAATGACGAATCAGGCAGTTTTGCAAGATCTGGGGGACAGGAGAATGAATCATGTGGAATTCAAAATTTTACACGGGTTTTACGCTCTTGGTGGCAAAAGGCAGTCGGTCGAGTATTTTTCTTTTTTTTTTTTTGGATACCTAGGTAGGTGTTTTTCTAGATGTTGTTTTCTAGATATTTTTTTCCAGGAGCTTTCCTAGATGTTTTTCTGGGTGTTTTCTAGATCTGGTTTTTGCATCTGGTTTGAGGCTTTAAAGGACAATTAGTTTATTCTTCTCAAAATACGATCCTACATGCGGCTTATGCTTTTTGGACTTGTACTACTGCATTGAGTACAAAACCTGTCTCTATACAATCACCTAAGAAAGAGTCTCCCTCGGTCGGTAATCTATTCTAATCACTACAGCAGTGTTGGAATGCTATTCGAGATGAATTAAAAGGGTAAGATGGTCTCACACATGAGTTGAGCCATCAGGAGTGACGTCACTAAGGACCTCCTCCTACGCAATGGAGCATTTGGCATTTAATTTGCATTAAACCGGGTACACGAGAGGGGGTAAGTTATTGCAAACGATCTCAAGGTGTGTGTGTAACCTGGTACCTTAATACCATACGGGTGTTAACTTATTTCATTTTATTTGCAATACTTCTATTGGAAAGATTACTGTGGCCAGTTTTTCATTCTAGGATCGTCAAACAATCCAATAAAAATGTCCCTGTGACCCTGTATCTTGCAAGGTCAGCACTTGTCAAGAGATACCTACCTACCTCCAGCAAAGCCTAATTCGCCTGGGTTCGAACGTGAATCGTCAGACCGCGAGGATTCCGTCTGCAAATTGCCAAACAAAACCAATTGATGAAAAACCAAGGAGGAAATAAGGAAAACTTGGCTGATTTTTACAACAACCAATGACCCCTGGCAGGCGATCTACGCACTACCATAGAACCGCACACCCCTCCCCTCGGAACCTTCAATCTGTGTAATAACAGGCGATTCCGAGTTTGAGGCAACTTTTCCTTATCCCTACCTGAATATCTCATAGAGGCATCGGCTAATATGAACCCGTTTAGTCCTTCGCGGTTCGCGCCCATCCTCAGTTCTCCTCATTCTTCGGGCTAAGAATGTCCTTCTCAGCCAATAATAAATAAAAAATATTATAGTTTTCTTACGAATATCGGATCGCCAGTGTGCGAGAAAGGTCAGATTGAATTTGTTTCAAGAGGTGATCAAAAATTCAGCGGTTAGGAGGATATGGCTTGTTTTTCGTGGAATTCTTGCTAAAAAAAACGGAATCCTGTAAACTACTTGACACTCAAATACGAGCAGCCGGTTTTAGGCAAAAATTATGTTTCCTTCCGCCAAATTTGAGCGCCCGAGTCGGTAAACGGTACCACTACCGACTCCCGCCTGTGTTCAGTTCGGTGTATATAAATTGCCCTTGACATCTTCCTACCTGGTACCAGCATTCAACATGCGAAACTGCATTTTAATCACCTTGTTCTTGTTGGCCTGCGTATTAATGACCTGTAAGTGCTTTTATACCATAAACATCATCACTGGCCAACTAAAAGACATTTTCCGGGACGATTTCTTCAAAATTTTTAAAATTGAGTAACCCTAACAAGCAGTGGCGAATTCTCAGTCAGAAACAGGGCAAGCAGTACCAAGGAAATTCGTAACTGAAGAACCATAGACATGAGTTATGGTATGGTAGTTCTTGAGTAACGATTGGCAAGGTACTGCTTGCCGAGGTTGAGACCTCGCCGCTGCTAAAAAGCTGATTTTTATGGGGGATAAATCCCAAAAACATTACCGTGGTTTTTTCAATCGATTTATTCCCTTTCCTGTTAATGCTCAGATGGCCAAAACGACGTGGGAGCGGAAAAAGGCCGTAACGTCTGCTACTATACAAACTGGGCCGCGTACAGGGCGGCCGAAAAATGGAAGTTCAATTCTCAGAAAATCAACCCGTATTTGTGCACACATCTGATCTACGCATTCGCCAAAGTTGAAGACGACGCGACAATCGCTCCTTTCGACCCTTGGCAGGACATCGACCTGAGTAACGATTCACTTCACCTGATAACCTAAAATCCTTCCAATGCTCGAGACAAAAAACGTTAAAATCAGTTTGGGAATAGGAAGACGTAGTTTACCAACCACGTACCCCGAAGACTGAAAACGTCATTAGTCCTGTAATTTACTTATGGCATCCGGGTGTTGTGGAGTTGTCAGTTTCACCATGACCTCAGGTCAAGAATCCTTGAGGAAGCCCTTGTGAAATCAAGTAAATAGCGCGACACGATGAGAGCATGTCCCTGCATGTACAGACACGCAAACTTTGAAAGTGTAGAGGCGAATTGTCCTAATAATTCCAATTATTCTAATAGACGGATACACCAACTTTATCGATTTGAGGGAAAAATACAACGAAAACTTGAAATGCTTGCTCGCTATTGGTGGCTACCGAGCTGGAGCCACGCAGTTTACGCCGATATCTGCCTCACCAAGTAAACGTGAAACATTTGCAATGAACTCGTTGAAATATTTGCAAACCTACGGTTTTGATGGGCTCAACATCGATTGGCAATTTCCCAACGACCAAGGCAGAAACGGTGCGCCCGAAGATTATGACAATTTTGTTCTGCTTCTTCAAGTGAGTGATACACCAAGTTATTTTATCATTCAAACGATTTGTTATCCCGTATCTTCGCAGAAATTTTTTTGTCTCAAATTTTTGCAAAAACTACTTTTTTGGTCGTCAATACTTTAAAAATGACTAGGAAAGTTGTTAATTTACCACTAGTTCAAGACCAGAAATCAACCAAAATTTGAATGAGACTTATAGGTAACTCTAATGTTTACCTAATTCGACTTCTATAGTCTTCGGTCAGCATTCAGTCAATACCAATTGATCTTTTTCCCCGAACAGGATATCAATAAAATCTTCAAAGAAGAGGCTGCAGCAAGTGGGGAGCCAAAAAAGCTTTTGACCATTTCCGTACCGGGGAACATATTGATGATTCAAAGCGGCTACGACATGTCAAACCTCCAAAAGTGAGTTTATCGGCATGAAAAACAGGTTTTCACTGAAATGATTGATTTAAGATGATTGATTTTCCAGTGCCCCTGAAATCCGTGATGGCATTATTTCGGCATAAGTACCATCCTGCATTTTAAACTTGATATTATTCTTCAAGGTACACCGATTTCATTAACATTCTTGCCTACGACTACCACTTGGCATTCGACCCGGATGTGGGGCACCACAGCGCCTTGTATCCGCTGCCAGAAGAAGTAGCTGGACATGCGAATGAAGGGCTCAACGTTGTGAGTTCTGATTCACTTATTTTGTTATTCAAACCAAGCCTGCACGGAGAAGCAACTAAAAATAAAAAAAAATGCTGCCTCAATTCCAGGACGCCACTGTCAACTATATCTTGTCCAAAGGCGTGCCAGCAAACAAGCTTAACCTTGGAATCCCGCTTTATGGAAGATCATTCACGCTGGAAGATAAGGATCTAACCGCTCTAGGCTCACCTGCTATCGGACAAGGAGAAAAAGGAAAGTTTACGAGGGAAGATGGCTTCAAAGCGTATTATGAAGTAATACTAATTTTAATATCAATCTTCTAGCATGTTACCTACAAATAACAACAAACGAATTCACCTTATCACAAAAACTTGAATAATTGGGCGCTACGCCGCGTGTAATTTGTCTGCGACTGCCCTCAATTTCCTACTCGTTCGTGAAAATCTTTCTTTGAACCGTTACAAACTTCATTTCAGATCTGCAGCACGATCGAGGACGGTTGGACGGTTGAGTTTCACAATAAAACTGCAATGGGCCCTTATGCCTACAAGGACAACCAATGGGTAGGATACGATGATGAAGACAGCGTGCGACAAAAGGTAACCAAAACCCATAAATGTCGTTAAAGAGGCAACATAGCCTAACCCACTTTTCCAACTTTTCAGAAGAGCCAAAAAACCGTTTTCTCTTAATACTGCTGGAAATCCCCCTGATGTTGTGCATTTCACTTCATTTTGGCTGTCTCAAGGTGCCCTTGCACAATTCACACTGAGACAAATAAAAAAATAGAGGACAAAAGAGAGGTATTAGACAAATGTGATGTTTAGGTGGTGTTGTTGTTTGAAAAGGTGGGTTCCCTGAAGGTAAACTTCAATCACTCTTGGTTTATTATTGACAACTCAACTGGAATACGTGGTTTTGCCTAGCTAAACAGAAGAAATTAATTAGGCAGAGTTGGCATTTTTGCGATTTTGGCGCCTTCGGAGAGCGATAATGAAACTTTGGACGATTCCGCAGTGTCGGGCATAAAATTTTGAATAAGATAGTGTCTTTAACTCATTTTGGCCAAAAAGTGGGTTATGTTGCTTCTTGAACGACGAAATGGTCGCCGACGCAATTGGTTTTCCTAGGTCTTTTACTCCAAGTAGGAAGCGGGCTGAACCAGCTCGACACCCACATGGGTAGATCAACATCAGCAACACCCCATGCAGCATTATTTGAGCTGGTTCGCTGATAATTTGCCAAGTAGAAACCTTTGGTGAACCTGCCTGGGTGCCTAATCAACCATGAATTCGTTTCAGGGGGAATATGCCAAACGAAAGGGACTGGGTGGGCTCAGCTTTTGGTCGATAGATCAAGATGACTTTTTAGCCGAATGCGGGAAAAAAGCCTTTCCTCTGATCAAGGCAGCAAGGGAGAGCTTCCTCAAAGCCAAAGGCCCAGAATCCAAGGAACCTACTGGAACATCAAGTACGGTTATTCCGTCGAAAACCACTCAAGATTCGGACACGATGAGCGAACCAACTGATCTGGCAACACCATCTTCGATGGAATCACATAGGAAAATTCGACCTCCTACTATGAAATTCGTGCGACCTGTCAAATCTTCAAGTTCTTCCACTGAGAAGACTGCACAAGAGCCCCCAAAGGTAATTGGAAGAACCTTGATGGGAATTGGTACGAAACGGATGGCGAATGGCAATAACTTTTTGGGCTATCTTTTAAATGTTGCTCGACTCCAATGTTTGCTAGCCACAAGTACTTAACCACATTCTCAAATTTATATCATCAAAATACCATTTAACCGGTTATGGATCAATGTAACAAGGATTTTGGAAACTTCTCGATCAATACCACAGTTGCGCGTAATCATGATACAATTAAAATCACATTAAACTTTCAAACTCACTTTTCAAACTCAACAGTCACAGTCAACATTCATACTCAACTCTCAACCTCGACTTTTCAACTGAATTCTCAAACTCACTTTTCAAACTCTCAAACTCAACATTTCAACTGAATTCTCAAACTCACTTTTCAAACTCAACTCTCAAAGTCAACTTTCAAACTCAACACTCAAACTTGACATTACAACTGAATTCTCAAACTCAACTATCCAACCGAACTCTCAAAATCAACTTTCAAACTCAACTCTCAAACTTGACATTACAACTGAATTCTCAAACTCACTTTTCAAACTCAACTCTCAAAGTCAACTTTCGAACTCAACTCTCAAACTTGACATTTCAACTGAATTCTCAAACTTGACAGTTCAACTGAATTCTCAAACTCACTTTTCAACTCAACTCTCACAGTCAACTTTCGAAGTCAACTCTCTAACTTGACATTTCAACTGAATTCTCAAACTCACTTTTCAAAGTCAAATATCAAATTCAACTTTCAAACTCAACTCTCAAACTCGACATTTTAACTGAATTCTCAAACTCACTTTTCAGAACTCAACTCCCAAAGTCAACTTTCAAACTCAACTCTCAAACTTGACATTTCAACTGAATTCTCAAACTTGACATTTCAACTGAATTCTCAAACTCCCTTTCAAAGTCAACTATCAAATTCAACTTTCAAACTCAACTCTCAAACTCGACATTTCCACTGAATTCTCAAACTCATTTTTCAAACTCAACTCTCAAACTCGACATTTCAACTGAATTCTCAAACTCCCTTTCAAAGTCAACTATCAAATTCAACTTTCAAACTCAACTCTCAAACTCGACATTTCAACTGAATTCTCAAACTCACTTTTCAAACTCAACTCTCAAAGTCAACTTTCAAACTCAACTCTCAAACTCGACATTTCAACTGAATTCTCAAACTCACTTTTCAAAGTCAACTATCAAATTCAACTTTCAAACTCAACTCTCAAACTCGACATTTCAACTGAATTCTCAAACTCACTTTTCAAACTCAACTCTCAAACTCGACATTTCAACTGAATTCTCAAACTCCCTTTCAAAGTCAACTATCAAATTCAACTTTCAAACTCACCTCTCAAACTCGACATTTCAACTGAATTCTCAAACTCATTTTTCAAACTCAACTCTCAAAGTCAACTTTCAAACTCAACTCTCAAACTCGACATTTCAACTGAATTCTCAAACTCACTTTCAAAGTCAACTATCAAATTCAACTTTCAAACTCAACTCTCAAACTTGACATTACAACTGAATTCTCAAACTCACTTTTCAAACTCAACTCTCAAACTTGACATTTCAACTGAATTCTCAAACTCACTTTTCAAACTCAACTCTCAAAGTCAACTTTCGAACTCAACTCTCAAACTTGACATTTCAACTGAATTCTCAAACTTGACAGTTCAACTGAATTCTCAAACCCAACTCTCAACGTCAACATTCGAACTCAACTCTCAAACTTGACATTACAACTGAATTCTCAAACTCACTTTTCAAACTCAACTCTCAAAGTCAACTATCCAACTGAATTCTCAAACTCACTTTTCAAAGTCAACTCTCAAAGTCAACTTTCAAACAACTCTCGAACTTGACATTACAATTGAATTCGCCAATTCTTTTGCACTCAACTCTGAATGTCCACGCTCAAACTCAACTTTCAAATTCGCATTTCAAACTCTCAAGACTTCTGAGTTGAGGGGTTGAGGTGAGTTTCTGAAATGGGTTTTGCTGTTTGGTTTGAGAGTTGAGTTTTCAGTTTCAAGTTCGTGGGATGAGTTTGTGACTCAACTTTGAAAGTTGAGATTTAATGTTGAGTTAGCGAATTTAGGTTTTAGGTTGAATTCGTAAGTTGTGTTTGCAAGTTTAGTTTTACGTTGAGTTCGAAAGTTGAAATTAAAAGTTGAGTTTTTATGTTGAGTTTGAAAGTTGAATGTGCGAGTTGAGTTTGAGGTTGAAAGTTGACAAATTTTCTGCTGCATAATTATTTGTAAGAAGCATCTGGCGATCAATAGACGTTCCTAGTGTCCAGCAGGGACTTTAATACTAATGAACATTTTTATTAGGTACCGTAATGAGTAACAAAACGTTTGCAGCTCCCTCCCGCCAACCAGCCAATGCTGTACGTCCCGTTCGTTCCTGTCCCCGTGGCCTTCGCCCCTGTGGCTTACTTTCCAGTGGTATTCTTATTTCCATGCCTGAACTTTGCAACTCAGACTAAGGTAAGAAGGTGCAAGGGAGATTAACACGCATTACCTTACCCGTCACTTTGTAAGGAATTTGGGCTTGCCTTGTCACATGGGATGGAATGGTTGCCGTGCAGAAAACGGAAAACTTGAAAGAATCGGATGTGATTGGCTGACCATCAGCTCTCGCATCCGCATATTTTTTGGCCAATCAAGACCCATCCAGCTCTGCACCCATTCCGTCCCATGGAAACCAGCTTCAGGTGATGGTACTTTTGCACGAATTTGGCGAATCAAGCAGCAATATTGCCCAGCTCACGATAGCGATTGAAGTAAAAAAGGTGAAAGAAATTCTCATCGTGTCTCAGAAGGTGACCGCATCAAAGTAAAATCATTTTTTCCCCTAATCGCAGTCGTCAGTTTGTGTGCACCAATAAGGACGACTAACAAATGACAGCCAATCATGGCTGGGGTTAAAGCCTCTTGATGGCTCATTGACTGTCACGGACTATGGACTATCTAATAATTATCTGTTCCTGTTCTTGTTTGTGTACAGGAGCAAGAAAGTGATGCAGAAGATGAGGTTATCGATATAGTAGTTAAAGAAGATGAAGAAGCCCGCATCGATATCACCCCCGGACCCACTACAAGCAAGAATGTCCCGGGTACCAAAGAAACCGGAAGCAGCGGCTTTGGAAATTTGATTTTGAACATCTACAATTGGGGCACGAACTACATTTTCAGCCATTCGCCACCTCAGAACGTTGTCGGTGCTGCGCAAATGCATAGGACTCAAAACAGTAAACAGAAAACGACCAGTGCACATTTTGTGCCGGATCATTTGAATAAAGAGCAAAAATGGGCAGGGGAAGTTGACATTGCTACCGTACTTGATAAAAGGCAGGAAATGCCGTACAGGAAAGGCAATCCTGTTTGGTCTTGATTCCCTCAGCTTGTTATTACTTCAACCATAGAGCGATACGAAATTTTCATGATGTAGATGAAACCTACACATAATTTTACGCAAACCAAACCCCAACTCGGTTTGGTCCCTACATAAGTATGTCAACCTACCTAGATGGCTCTGTAACTTCTCTGTAACATTTTCTAATGGTGGATCTCACCAACCTTAGTTTAGAGTTAACCCAGACATGATTGCTCAGACTGTTCTTTCGAACTCACCAAAAAGTAAATACCTATGCCTGATTCGATTTTGCCAATTTCTAATAAAAATCAACTTATCTTTTGAATGTTTGCCGAATTTTTTTCAAATACCTACTTGCTTACTCATGTTACGCATCACTAGTACTAGAAGGTCCCCACACAAAAATGCATTGATGTGATTGGTCAAGCTGTCTCAATGAAAACTTAACTCAAGTTAATTTCATTGACGTACCCAAGGATAAAGGCCGTTCATGTCAAACAAATGGTAAATGGCGTGTGGTCGTGTCGCTGATTTCGATAGTGTTGTACTTAACCCATGGGGTCTGTTCGGTCAGGGCAGTCCCGGACTAGTTCCTAACGACGCCCCCTTCAAATGTACCTTCGTTCACACGTGCAGAATGCTGAACCCAAACCAGAATTCAAATATGTTATGTTTTGGAAAAAGGCATCAAATTCAAGTTGTTTTTCAATTTGACCGAAAATTGCGATAGCACCTGATGATTCCTAGGCGGCGAACTACTTTTACTGGCGAAATCAGCCTATTCAAACCAACCAATTCGACTCTTCTATCAATCAAAACCATCTAACGGTAGCATAATTAGTGTTAACGCTGTATAGCTTATTTCACAGTTATTCAATAAATTTATGCATAGCTTATACTGTTATTCAAACCACTCACGCGCTGGAGAGATGCACCCATGATTGGAACCGTTATTCGATCATCAATGAAATACGCTACACGTATGAGTAAATAAAAAATGCACCGCAGAAATACTTGATATTCATAACGCACCTTCCTTCGGAGCAATTGAAGATGTGATTATGAAAATTATACTGCATACCCATAAAAACCAAAGGGATAATTACCTATTGATGCTGCGAATCTAATCCCGCCCACAGACCGGAGTCCTCCTAATCTCAAATGGACAAAACGCAGTTCGAAGTAGGTACGAAGTTCAACTTGAATTCGCAACGAGAGGGGGAAAGGTGTTGGTGTGAAGTGTTGAAGTGAGGAAAGATGACTAGAACCGAAAAAAATTGCGATCTACGGAAAAAGATACGAACATTTTTTACCGTTTGCAGAGGTTTGCTTGGGTGATTATTTAGCTCAAAGCGATTTACCTCATATTCACACTGACTGATTTATTTTCCTTCAACCCAATTTTCGCTCATCAGCATCTAAATTTACCCTTGATTTTGGACCAGCCGCTGAAAAACGACATGAGGGCAAACGCTGTAGAGCTTATCTACGACCTAGTACGAACTTAGTACGAGTCTTTTGATGTGGCAACACTGTTTCACTCGACACAATCGATTAGTCGATGCCTCGATGATCCACAACCACGCCGAAAGCCGAATCCCGTTTGCGTAGTCGGAAGAGGAAAACCCACCGCATTTTTGAAAAAAGTGACTCGAAAATTTGTATTTGAACTAAACATGTAATTATTCGAGATCCAGACTCGTAGATTCACTTGGAAAGTTAGCTTACAATCGTCCGAATGTGAGCCACCAGTGAAATCAAAGCTTGCCGAAAATCTTCGAGAGCGTCCATTGGTGTAAGTCGTTTCACAACATCATTTTTTTACCACAACAGACATACCTAATTTTAGAAAAAGTCAAAAAAAAAACTTTTGTTCTCTAGATAGCGACAATTTACCAACTCGTTTGTTATTGTCAGTCACGTATCCATCAAAGCTCCCAACTAGTCAGTAACGCGCACTCCTTCACCATGTAGAATTGTGAACGACGACAAAAAATGTGACGTGATGTCACAAACCAAATACTTAAGTACTGGCAGGGAATAACGCCTTTCCACACCTTTTTAGGTCTTAAAAAATTATTATATTATTTACTTGATTTCGACGATATTGTGGAAAGCCGGAAGTCGTAGGATGTCCAGCTCATTTCGAGATCAAAACCGCTCATATCTCTTGAGTACAGCGGACTCGCGGTACATAGTTTAATTTGTCATCGTACTTTGAATATGATTGTTTTTTAGCCTTAACCGGAAGAATGGCACTCCCACCATACATGCTTGGTGCCCACCCATGGGCCTCAGCGGCAATGATTGTCCAGGCCCAGCAGCAGCAGCAGGCCCAGGCAGCCGCAGCTCATGCCCAGCTGGCCCACCAACTAGCGCATGCGCAGTTGGCTCATCAGATTCCTCTACAGCATCATCAGCAGCTGGCAGCTGCGCAAGCTGCTGCATCGCAGGCTGCCCAAGCTCAGATACCTCCTCAACCGAAACATCCGGAGCCCATTACGGATGAAAAACTTCAAGAGAAAGGTTAACTTCTTATTGATCGTTCTTGGAATAATTATTAAATCTTATCTTCTACTTCAGTGTCTATTATTTACTGAATTTGGCCCTGAAATTTTTCGTTAACTCGAATAATGAAAAAAACATTACAAAATCAAGTATATTGTTCTTTTGAATTGATGCTTGGAATGAGACGTTGTTCAGAATTAATAGTTCTCCCTGGATATGTAGTATTTTGACGTTGACGTTTATCACATGATCTAAGTAATGCAAAAAATGTTTTTATTGAAGTGAACATCTCTTGTTATTTCAGCCCAGAAATGGCAGCAGCTTCAGACGAAAAGGTTTGCCGATAAGAGAAAATTCGGTTTTGTCGATGCGCAAAAAGAAGACATGCCTCCTGAACATATTCGGAAAATCATTCGTGACCACGGTGACATGTCAAGCCGCAAGTACCGCCACGACAAACGCGTTTATCTTGGGTGAGAGATTATTCTGTTTGCAACCTTTTTTGCCCTGTCAGGAAAAAGATATTCTAGAAGATCGATATTTATTTTTGTTGAGTGTGTATCTATGCATCACGTCTATACTTATCTCATATTTTTGGGTAGATTTCAAAGCGAGATAACTTGGGATTAACTGCAGCGTTCTAGTAGCTGTATCTACTGCACTAATCAGCCGATTCTGACGTTTCTTGCCTCATAATTTCGTGGGTTCAATGCTATAACTTGCTAACCCGAAATTCATATTTTTGAGATAATCGAGGAAAACAGATGAGACGCCCGGTTGACTTCACTCTGGGAGCTGCATAGTGTTTGTTTGGCTATGTTGGTGGCCTAAAAATAATTATTTTCTCGATCTAGTTGTAGCATTTGAAAGCCCGCACCTGGAATAATGTTATGGAGTAGATAACTGAAAATCGAGAAAATTCGAGTTAGCCACTTTTAGCACTGAGCCCACGATTTGATGTTTTTACGGAAAATAATTTTTTTTTATCAGGAGAATTGATTGAACAACGCGACACTTGCATACAGTTATGAGGTAAATAATCCACGATGTGAATTATCGATTTCAGAGCTCTGAAGTACATGCCTCACGCTGTGATGAAACTGCTGGAAAACATGCCCATGCCCTGGGAACAAATTAGGGACGTCAAGGCTTTGTACCACATCACAGGAGCCATAACTTTCGTCAACGAGATTCCTTGGGTTGTTGAGCCCGTGTACATTGCGCAATGGGGGTAAGTAATAAACTGATGATTGAACTACAATATTATGGATCCTTTTTGTGTCATAAAACCTGTCATTTCAATTCATCATAACCTGTACCCTGCCATTCCGATCAGGACCATGTGGATCATGATGAGGCGTGAGAAAAGGGATCGCCGTCATTTCAAACGGATGAGGTTTCCGCCCTTTGACGACGAAGAGCCGCCTCTAGATTATGCTGACAATGTCCTCGACGTTGAGCCGTTGGAGGCCATCCAGATTGATCTTGACTCCGATGAAGATGCCAGCGTTATCAAATGGTTCTATGACCACAAACCTCTCGTTGGAACGCCGTAAGTTTTATTCTGAGAGTTTAACCCCCATTAAAGGGATTAGAATATTTTTGTTTGACAATTTGATCTGATTTCAATTTTTATTTGATTCTTCAGTAGATAGGGGGAGGGGGGGAGTGAGAGAGAACCAAAATATTTATCAAGTGAATTAACTCCATATCGACGGTGTAGAATCAATACTGCCCAATTCGTTTGCCATGCAATCTATGGACGCGTGATTTGCCAAGTTGCCACCAATCCAAGTTTTGAGAAGTAGGCAACCCAAACGCCCCCAAAAGACACGATGCTTTGAATTGGGCAGTATTGCAGTTTCATCGTCGATATATGACAATATATAATGTTGAGGGTTACGTTACGCTTTTCCTTATTTTGTCCGAGTACGTTGGTTATTATAAAGAAAAATTTCGGTTTCAGGCATGTGAATGGTTCTACCTATCGTAAATGGAACCTGACACTGCCCCAGATGGCGACGCTTTATCGTTTGGCGAATCAGTTGCTCACAGATTTAGTCGATGACAACTATTTCTATTTGTTCGATCAAAAATCGTTCTTTACGGCGAAAGCGCTCAACATGGCGATACCTGGCGGGCCTAAGTTTGAACCGCTCATCAAGGACTCGAACGCTGGGTACGTAGTCGGCATTTCTATTACTAGTTTGCACTGTACTAATTTTCCAGTAATTCTGCTAGAACTTAGGAACTAGAATGGAGGATTGCCTAACTTTTTTTAATGGACGTCTTTTCAGGGATGAAGATTGGAACGAGTTCAACGACATCAACAAAATCATCATCCGTCAGCCGATCAGGACCGAGTACAGAATCGCTTTCCCCTACCTGTACAACAACCTACCCCATTACGTTCAGCTCTCCTGGTAAGTGGCTATTTTACACTTGATGAAGTCAACATGAAGTATAATTTCCATAAGTATCGAAAAATCCACTTTGCTACACCTTTGGAGCCATTCCTGGATGAAATGGTCCCAAATCCTTGAATGGTAAGTGGTACATCATTTAGAAGCTTGAGATAGGCCTACTTATTCAAGTTAGTATTTTGTTGGCCGCTGAATGCATCTAACACTTAAAAGTCCGTGACCCAGAAGCCGACTCAATTGTTGTTATTTGATGAGCTCGTCCCCTGCATTATGTACACTTTTATTGAAATATGTTTTGTTCTCAGGTATCATGCACCGAACGTCGTATTTATCAAGACGGAGGATCCTGACCTTCCTGCCTTCTACTTTGACCCGTTGATCAATCCTATTTCTCATAGGCATTCTCTCAAGGTGAGTTCTTGCTGGGAACTATGACTTTTTACTGACTTGCTTGCGATCACATAGAAAACATGTTACTCCGTGACTAATTTATAAGCTGAATAAAAATTTCATTTGGGAATGTTAGGGTTGAAGCCTGTAGTTTTAAATGATAGCTTTGAGCCGATTTTTTTTACAGGATCATAGGAGGTAGCTCGTGGTAAAGGCTTTAAAAAAAGGCAAAAATTGAAGTATGGATTTTAATCTATCTAGCTGAGGAAAGAAAGATTCTATGCAAACTTGATTGTCTAAACCATTACTGTTTGATACTTCAGGCGCCCGACCAGCTTCCTGATGATGATGAAGAATTCGAACTATCGCCTGAGATTCAACCATTTTTGCAAGAGACACCTCTGTACACGGACAATACTGCTAATGGGATTTCTCTCTTGTGGGCCCCTCGGCCGTTCAATTTGCGGTAAGTCCTAAAATTACGGGTTGGCTTTGCAATGCTGCAGTTTGCAGAACGCCATTCCAGGAATTCTGATGTAGCTTATGTGGGAACTTGGCGAATTTGGTTTATAACCGATGGTAAACAGTTTTTTTCACTTTGAAATTCCAGATCTGGCCGAAGCCGACGAGCAGTCGATGTACCGCTTGTCAAGTCTTGGTATCGCGAGCACGTACCGCCCGGACAACCCGTGAAAGTCAGAGTGTCCTATCAGAAGCTTCTCAAATACTTCGTCCTCAACGCGCTGAAACACAGACCGCCGAAACCGCAGAAGAAGCGCTACCTATTCCGTTCATTCAAGGGGACGAAGTTTTTCCAGACGACAACTCTGGATTGGGTGGAGGCTGGGCTGCAAGTTTGCCGCCAAGGGTACAACATGCTCAATCTTCTGATTCACCGGAAGAATCTCAACTATCTCCACCTTGACTACAATTTCAATCTGAAACCAGTCAAAACATTGACTACAAAGGAGAGGAAGAAGTCTCGTTTCGGCAACGGTGAGTGCAAACCCCCCCCCTCCTCCCCGCTCTAGCTCTGTGACCTCTAGCTGATAGCTGACAACAAATTGCGCTGTCCTCGCATGATCCCCAAGTCAAAAGAAAATCGAGTACAAACAATTAATCGATTATCCATCAATTCTGATCCTTGCAGCTTTCCATTTGTGCCGTGAAATTCTCCGTCTCACCAAACTGATCATCGACTCGCACGTCCAATACCGATTGAATAACGTTGATGCTTTCCAACTTGCTGACGGTCTCCAGTACGTCTTCGCTCACGTTGGTCAGTTAACGGGCATGTACAGGTACAAATACAAGCTTATGAGGCAGATCAGGATGTGTAAAGATTTGAAACATCTCATCTACTACCGGTTCAATACAGTAAGTTAAAATCATGTTTTTTGTTGATGTTGTTGTAGTTGATCGACTTCATGTTTTTTGTTGTTTTCTTGAAATAGTTAACATCTATGTCCGATAGATGGCTAAATACTCATCACTCTCGAGTTTCAGCCTGTGCAATCCTACCTTCCGTACATTGGAAATTCATGCGGTTCTATTTGGTTCCAGGGTCCGGTCGGGAAAGGTCCCGGGTGTGGGATTTGGGCGCCTGGTTGGAGAGTATGGCTGTTCTTCATGCGCGGTATCACTCCGCTACTCGAACGTTGGTTGGGCAACCTTCTTTCCAGACAGTTCGAAGGCCGGCATAGCAAAGGCGTAGCCAAGACGGTCACCAAGCAACGAGTTGAAAGTCATTTCGATCTGGAGCTCAGAGCGTCGGTGAGTTAAACGACTTAGAAAACTTGGACTAGCCAAATTAGCATCACGAAGCATTCGATAGAATAGGTTTTTACTGTTGATCTTGACTTGATTTTTAGCTGATTCTTGAAAATGTACCGTTTATTTTATCCAATATTCACTTTTTAGGTGATGCACGATATCGTAGACATGATGCCGGAAGGTATCAAGCAAAACAAAGCTCGCACGATCCTGCAGCATCTCTCGGAGGCCTGGAGATGTTGGAAGGCTAATATTCCTTGGAAGGTAATACCCAGTGTGAAATTTCTGAATTTTGAAAGCTCTTAATTTTTGTTTTTTTTTTGGCGGAAGCCCTTCCTCCATGTTATCAGCTGATGAAAATCTTTGAGCTAACAGTTTTTGTTGGATAATTTCGCTGTTTTCACTTCTTTTATTTCACGCTTTAAAATTTCGTTTCCTTTCAGGTACCCGGCTTGCCAATTCCGATAGAGAATATGATCTTACGTTACGTCAAGATGAAAGCGGACTGGTGGACCAACACAGCGCACTATAACAGGGAAAGAATTCGCCGAGGGGCCACTGTTGATAAAACTGTGTGTAAAAAAAATCTGGGTCGCCTCACTCGACTATACCTCAAGGCCGAGCAAGAAAGACAGCACAATTACCTGAAGGATGGCCCATATATCTCGCCGGAAGAGGCGGTCGCTATTTACACAACAACTGTACACTGGCTCGAGTCGAGAAGATTCGCACCGATACCGTTCCCTCCGCTCTCATACAAACACGACACCAAACTATTGATTTTAGCTCTGGAAAGGCTCAAAGAGGCTTACAGCGTCAAATCACGTCTCAACCAGAGCCAGCGTGAAGAGTTAGGCCTCATCGAGCAAGCGTACGACAATCCTCACGAAGCTCTGTCCAGAATCAAGCGTCACCTTCTGACTCAAAGGGCCTTCAAAGAGGTGGGGATCGAATTCATGGATTTGTACTCACATCTCGTTCCTGTCTATGATGTTGAACCGCTCGAAAAGATCACCGATGCTTACCTGGACCAATATTTGTGGTACGAAGCTGACAAAAGGCGACTCTTCCCCCCATGGGTGAAACCGAGCGACACGGAGCCGCCACCATTGCTGGTCTACAAATGGTGTCAAGGAATCAATAATTTGCAAGACGTCTGGGATGTGTCCGAAGGCGAGTGTAACGTTCTCCTCGAGTCGAAATTCGAGAAAATCTACGAAAAGATCGATTTGACTCTCCTGAACAGAGTTTTGCGTCTCATCGTCGATCACAACATTGCCGATTACATGACAGCCAAGAACAACGTTGTCATCAACTACAAAGACATGAACCATACCAACAGTTACGGTATCATTCGGGGCTTGCAATTTGCATCATTTATCGTCCAATATTACGGATTGGTTTTGGACTTGTTGGTCCTGGGTTTGCAGAGGTCGTCAGAAATGGCTGGCCCTCCACAGATGCCCAACGACTTTCTCACCTTCCAGGATACTGTCAGCGAAAAAGCTCACCCGATAAGATTGTATTGCCGCTACGTTGACCGCGTGCACATCTTCTTCAGGTTCACCGCTGAAGAAGCTCGGGAATTGATCCAGAGATACTTGACGGAACATCCGGATCCAAATAATGAAAATATCGTCGGTTACAATAACAAGAAATGTTGGCCTCGCGACGCCCGTATGCGGCTCATGAAACATGATGTGAACTTGGGGCGAGCCGTATTTTGGGACATCAAGAACAGACTTCCTAGATCGACAACAACTGTCCAATGGGAGAACAGTTTCGTGTCCGTCTACTCCAAAGATAATCCAAATCTCTTGTTCAATATGGGTGGCTTCGAGTGTCGAATCCTCCCCAAATGTCGAACCACCCATGAAGAGTTTACTCATCGGGACGGTGTGTGGAACCTTCAGAATGAAGTCACCAAAGAGAGGACTGCCCAATGTTTCTTGAGAGTGGACGACGAGTCCCTGCAGCGATTCCACAACCGAGTCCGGCAGATTTTGATGGCGTCGGGCTCAACAACTTTCACCAAAATCGTGAACAAATGGAACACGGCCTTGATCGGCCTGATGACCTACTTCCGAGAAGCTGTCGTCAACACCCAAGAACTCCTCGATCTTCTCGTCAAATGTGAAAACAAAATCCAAACAAGAATCAAGATCGGGCTCAATTCAAAAATGCCTTCGCGTTTCCCTCCTGTCGTTTTTTACACTCCAAAAGAACTGGGTGGTCTTGGGATGCTTTCAATGGGACACGTCCTCATTCCGCAGTCTGACCTGCGATGGTCGAAACAGACCGACGTCGGTATCACTCATTTCAGATCTGGCATGAGCCACGACGAGGATCAGCTCATTCCAAATTTGTATCGTTACATCCAGCCGTGGGAGTCGGAATTCATCGACTCGCAAAGAGTGTGGGCCGAATACGCGTTGAAAAGGCAAGAGGCCAATGCTCAAAACCGTCGGCTCACGTTGGAGGACCTTGAAGACAGTTGGGATCGAGGTATACCCAGGATAAACACGTTGTTCCAAAAAGACAGGCACACCCTGGCCTACGACAAAGGTTGGAGGATTCGAACGGAGTTCAAAATGTTCCAAGTGCTCAAGCAGAACCCGTTTTGGTGGACTCACCAGCGGCACGATGGCAAATTGTGGAATCTGAACAATTACCGAACTGACATGATCCAAGCTCTCGGTGGGGTCGAAGGTATTCTCGAGCATACTCTTTTCAAAGGTACCTACTTCCCCACTTGGGAGGGTCTGTTCTGGGAGAAAGCGTCCGGGTTCGAGGAATCCATGAAGTACAAGAAGCTAACCAACGCTCAAAGATCGGGTTTGAATCAAATCCCAAACAGGAGATTCACTTTGTGGTGGTCGCCTACCATCAACCGCGCCAATGTATACGTCGGTTTCCAAGTGCAGCTCGACTTGACTGGAATATTTATGCACGGTAAAATACCAACTTTGAAAATTTCCCTCATCCAAATTTTCCGCGCCCATTTGTGGCAGAAGGTCCACGAATCCATAGTGATGGATTTGTGCCAAGTTTTCGACCAGGAGTTGGATGCGTTGGAAATCGAAACAGTCCAGAAGGAGACGATCCATCCCAGGAAGTCGTACAAGATGAACTCCAGTTGCGCGGATATTCTTCTTTTCGCGGCGTACAAATGGAACGTCAGCCGCCCTTCGCTCCTTGCAGACTCGAAAGACACCATGGACAACACGACCACCCAGAAGTACTGGATTGACGTACAATTGAGATGGGGTGACTACGATTCGCACGACATCGAGAGATACGCCAGGGCCAAGTTCCTCGACTATACGACGGACAACATGTCGATCTACCCATCTCCTACCGGCGTCTTGATCGCCATAGATTTAGCGTACAACTTGCACAGCGCATATGGTAACTGGTTCCCAGGCTGTAAACCGCTTATTCAACAAGCGATGGCAAAGATAATGAAAGCGAATCCAGCGCTGTACGTGTTGAGAGAGCGAATAAGAAAAGCGTTGCAGCTCTACTCGTCAGAACCAACCGAGCCCTACCTCTCCTCCCAAAACTACGGAGAACTGTTCTCCAACCAAATCATTTGGTTCGTCGACGACACGAATGTCTACCGTGTGACAATCCACAAAACGTTCGAAGGTAATCTGACAACCAAACCCATAAACGGGGCGATTTTCATTTTCAACCCCAGAACTGGACAGCTGTTTTTGAAAATTATTCACACTTCTGTCTGGGCTGGGCAAAAGCGTTTGGGACAGTTGGCGAAGTGGAAGACGGCTGAAGAAGTGGCCGCTTTGATTCGTTCACTGCCGGTGGAGGAACAGCCGAAACAGATCATCGTAACCAGAAAAGGCATGTTGGATCCGTTGGAAGTTCACTTGCTCGATTTCCCCAACATCGTTATCAAAGGATCAGAGCTCCAATTACCTTTCCAGGCGTGTTTGAAGGTGGAAAAATTCGGCGACCTGATCCTGAAGGCCACTGAACCTCAGATGGTTCTGTTCAATTTGTACGACGATTGGCTGAAAACAATTTCCTCTTACACGGCCTTCTCACGTTTGATTCTCATACTACGAGCTCTTCACGTGAACACGGAGCGGACAAAGGTGATGCTGAAGCCTGACAAGACCACCATCACCGAACCGCATCACATCTGGCCAACTCTCACTGATGATGAGTGGATCAAAGTTGAAGTTCAGCTGAAAGATCTCATTTTGGCCGATTATGGCAAGAAAAACAACGTCAACGTGGCGTCGCTTACCCAGTCTGAAATCCGAGACATCATCCTTGGCATGGAGATCAGCGCTCCATCAGCCCAGAGACAGCAGATTGCCGAAATAGAGAAACAAACTAAGGAGCAATCCCAGCTGACGGCTACCACTACGAGAACGGTGAATAAACACGGCGATGAAATAATCACAGCGACCACGTCAAACTACGAGACGCAGACGTTCAGCTCGAAGACCGAATGGCGAGTGCGCGCCATCTCCGCGACCAATCTTCACCTCCGCACCAATTACATCTACGTGTCGTCGGACGACATCAAGGAAACAGGCTACACGTACATCCTGCCGAAGAACGTTCTGAAGAAATTCGTCACGATCTCCGACCTGCGCGCCCAGATTTCCGGCTACCTGTACGGCGTCAGCCCCAGTGACAATCCCCAGGTGAAAGAGATCAGGTGTATCGTGATGCCCCCTCAATGGGGCACCCACCAGACTGTTCACCTGCCGCATATGCTCCCCAATCATCAATTCCTAAGGGATATGGAACCGCTGGGATGGATACACACTCAGCCGAACGAGTTGCCGCAACTTTCGCCGCAGGACATAACCACGCATGCGCGAATTATGGCGGAAAACCCATCTTGGGATGGTGAGAAGACTGTCGTCATAACTTGCTCCTTCACGCCTGGCTCTTGCTCGCTCACAGCTTACAAACTCACGCCGAGGTACGTAAAATCTGATTCCGGCATAATCAATGTACAATACGACAAGTAGATGAAGTATTCAAACTTCAATTGCTTATAAATGAGTTGTTGGCTCACAGTTTTTATTTTTTTCAGTGGATTCGAATGGGGACGGCAGAACACGGATAAAGGCAACAACCCTAAGGGCTACCTGCCCAGTCATTACGAAAAAGTGCAAATGCTTCTCTCCGACCGTTTCCTCGGGTTCTTCATGGTTCCCAGTCAAGGCTCCTGGAATTACAACTTCATGGGTAAGTGGGCAGCTTGTGCTATTATTGGAGCATGACTCTTCAGTCTCTACTTTAGAGATTGTCTCTTAAGCTTACAGCAGCCCTCCTGCTCTGCCGTTGATAACTGCCATCCGCATCCCTACCAGCCGTTTTTACTCTACTGCCACCCGAACCCCTACCAACCGTTTTTATAGAACTGTCGCCTGAATCCCTACCAGCCATTTTTCACCCACCTACCACCCGGGGCTCTGCTTTAACGTCGTCAACTGCTACCTAAATCCCTACCAGCCGATTTTACTCAACTGCCACCCAAATCCTCCCCAAGGCCCAAGAGTCTATAATATCATGCAGTCTTTCTGCATGCAGTGCTGCATGAATCCAGTTTTTGAGTGATCATTTTCCAACTATATAAATTAACACTGTTTTATTTGGTTTGTAAAGGTGTGCGCCACGATCCTAACATGAAGTACGAGTTGACGTTGGGAAATCCTAAGGAATTCTACCATGAAATCCATCGTCCCGCTCATTTCCTCAATTTTTCATCTATCGAAGAGGGAGGCCAAAATTTGGGAGCCGACCGGGAGGATTTCTTCGCTTAAATTGTCCGACGATTTTATTTTTTATATCGATGGGATTGTAATTAGTTCTGTGATTTTCAAATTTCTTTTCCGGGCGCAGACGAATTCTTCTCTTTCATGTTAGTATAGTTTTCCTATTTTAGAAGAACCTGTTCACTCAAATGCCTACAAAAATTTATCCTTTTTTGTGTCCATTTTACGTTTTCAATAAACTGGTACAACAAACCAAATCAAGTTTCCTTCTAGGCTTATACCTGCACACAAAGTTTAACATATACCTACAGGATAACTCATCTCCTTGATATTACCATATTTGGTAGAACTCCATGAAAATCACGCACGCCTCATGTACAAAAAATGTAATTTTTTTAGTATTCCAAAAAAAAAATCACACGGAGGAAATTCAAATGACCACGAAGGCCGAACAAAATATTTATTACGAAGATAAAAAATTAATTACAAATTATAAACAATGTTCATTTTTTCTTGGTCCTCTTGTTATTTTTTCCGAAAAATCGTTTACGGACACCTAGAGCTGTTTCTGTGTCGTCGTCCATTCCGCCGGGCTTGCCTTGACCTCGTTTGCGTTTTTTACCCTTCAATTCCATCATATCCCGCAGTTGCTGAAAACAATGAACGGCATTGAAATTTATTTAAAAATGTAGCACTCGAAATTTTTTCAAGGGTTTCCAAGAGTTTTTTTTTTGATTATCAAGGGTGCCACCCGATTTCATCCCCGGGCTCGAGACACTCCTTTGTTGTTGTTTCTTGATGTCGGCAGCCTTCGATAGCGTCATGTCAGGCACTGTCGTAAGACAGTCATTCATCTTTACGAATTAAATGATAAAATGCGATAAGCACTGTAGCAACAACAAGCTTGCAACCGGCTTGATTTGAGTAGGCTACATCACAATTTTCATGAAAAAATCACTAACACAAAATGGAGAGTTAGGTGCCTTCTATAATCCAAATTAGGAACAAAATGTGGTGATATTAGTAGGTAGTAAAGGAGTAATTACCCCAGCAGCAGTTCGTTTTGCCTCGCCGACCCGTTCCTCCAAGCACATGACTTCTTCATTTTGTATTTCGTAAAGCGGTAACTTCTTACCGATAAGATGTTCAATTCGTTGGTAGAGTTCCACGTCATACTGAAACATCAGATCACAATAAACTAGCAGCCCAAAATTCGGCGAGCTTTTTTGAACAAGATAACAGTTCGGTTACGAGGCCCCTTATCAACTGTCGAACTGTTTAGGCCAAAGTTATCCAAATAAAAGCTGGTGGCCGGAATAAATCCTCGAAAGTTTATCTGTCCGACGAATCATTGAATTCTTGTTCTAACCTGCGTAACAAAGGTGATGGCTTTGCCTGAACGGCCGGCTCGAGCAGTACGTCCAACTCGATGAATGTAGTCTTTGCTGTGAGTGGGTACGTCGAAATTGATGACGACGTCCACATGAGGTATGTCGAGACCCCTGCAATAATAGACAGCTTGGATATAGAGAATGATTGATGGCGCACAATGATTGATTGATGGCGCATAATGATTGATTGATTCGTGATTGATGTTACCAACCTGCTCGCAACATCCGTGGAAATTAGAACAGACCGACTTTTCGCTTTGAATTTGGTCAACGCCGCCAACCGTTTGTTTTGGGACATCTGCCCGTTGAGCGGAATCGCAGATAGACCAAGAGCTCGCAGCATAAGGGCAGTTCTCAATGTCGTGTTGCAGGTAGCGCAGAAGATCATGATTGAGTTTCCAGCCAGCTCGTTGAGTATGTGAACCAAGTAAACATCCTGAAAGAAATAAGTCGGTTTACAAGCAGGTAGAGCGTATTTTGGCACAAGTCTAGAAGTTTGAATCTGGACCGTTCTGGCCTCCATGATGTTAACTCTATGATGATGTTGAAAACACAACTATCCCAATTCAATTCAGTTTTCAGCAATTTTTCCGTTTTTCGGCTCATTGTTCACAATATAAATTGTTTGTTCAAGTAGATACCTACATAACTACTACCTATTGATAGATACCTGAGTAAAAAAATTTGAAAAAAACCTAGTTTTTCTCCTAGATTGTGTCAAAATGGAAGTGTTTACGATAAGATTACCTTGAACTTCACAGGAATGAATATGTAGGATTGCTGGAGTTGATCCACCGTTTTATACTTGGTAGAAACCTCAATTTTGACGGGATTTTTCAAAGAGGCTCTTTCCAATTTCTGCACTTTTTTCGTCATAGTAGCAGAGAATAGGTAGGTACGCCTTTCCCTAGGAATGACTTTCAGTATTTCGTCCACTTCAACTTCGAAATCCATATTCAAAATTCGGTCAGCCTCATCCATCACCTGAAGCCAAAAGTACAACAATCGAAAATATCAACCGTACAATTCTGGGACGGTCCACCGATGGAGCGGAGTTTCTGGACCTGTGGGTATGATTGTTCTTGTTTGGGGAATCGGCTTACCAAAAATTTTATGGCTCTCAAACTGAAACCTTTGGTATTCTTCAGATGATCAACAAGTCTTCCGGGAGTAGCAATGATAATATGAGGCTTTTTAGCTAACGTGAGGGCCTGCGACATCATGTCCATACCACCTACAATGACTGCAGTTTTCACACCGATCGAAGCACCTGAAATTGTTCCAAATTAAATACCTGAGAAGGGTTTGCCATAAAGTACCGCGTTCAATCTCTGAGCAAGAACTGTCCTCACGGCATTTTTCGGTAATTATTTAAAAACTAAGTTCTTTTCAGAAGCATTGTAGAGTTTTCCGGTCATTCAATACAACAGTTAGCCCAAAAGAGGCTGAATGCTGTAGGCTTTTATAGCACTCAAATCAAAGAAAGTGCGGAAGAATGTATCAGTCTCTTCAATAATGCCAACTCAAACAAGCCCGATGCAGCAGTTTATTGGTTAACTAACCTAAAGCTTCGAATTGTTCAGCGATCTGGTAGGCGAGCTCTCTCGTTGGAGTCAGGATCAATGCGAAATACCTTTGAGGATTTTCGAGAAGCGATTGAAGTATAGGAAGCGCAAACGCTGCGGTTTTACCAGAACCAGTCTCAGCCAAACCAATGATGTCTTTCCCTGCGGAAATAAAATCCAAAAATGAAAATTATCTACGAAATCCCGATGACGGATTTTGTTATCTCAAATGCCCTCGTCCGATTACCTTCTATTGCAGGTGGGATGGCTTCTCTCTGAATCCTTGATGGATGCTTCCATTTGAGCGATTCGCAAGCTTCACACAAAACGTCAACTACCCCCTGAAAACACTCAAGCGAGTTAATGTTATCCAACAATGAGCAAGCATTGCTATCAGCGTGGTTGTTATGTACCTAGTGTGCGTTACTTACGAGGTCTTTGAATGTGACGTTAGGATCATATTGTTGGATTGGGTCCGCTGCAATTTCTTCTACAACATCGTCATTTTCGCCGGCCATGTTGCCCAACACCTATCACAGAAAAGCTCTTTTTTAACTAAACACATAACTGTGTTGCAAAACCCGAAGGCTGGGAGAAACCCATACCGCTAAATACCTACTGTTTACTTACTGGCCTGGTCGGAGGAGAGGATCGCAAAATTGATATGAAGGTTTTTGCAATCAAACCAAAAATAAAGAATTATAAATAAGTAATGCTTTACCTATTAAATAGGTACTTAAATGACTTTTTACTTAGATGAAAAATCTTCAACAGTAGCAGAATTACATTGACAACACCAATCGCAGTGAACAAGCATGGGCATCTCTCATGGGCTCCCCGATGCCTATTTAATTTTATCACAGCGTGTGATAAATCTTTTAAATCTTCTTCTTCTTCTGTGTAATGTGTCTCAAGTTGGACACAGAATTCAGTAGCGAATCACATGTGAGGTTAGAGGTAATCTTGGAATCGGACGAGTTGAGAGGGGAGGCCAAAATATTTTTATCACTTAGGTCGGTAATATAGGTACTTCTTTTCTCGGGTTTATGGTCAAAAAAGTATTTCCATAACGGAGGTAGGTTAGAACCTCTTCTCGGCTCAAACTCAAAAATTCTTGAGGGAGTTGTAATATCCGAGATCGATATGACTCGAGAGTGATGTAATCACAATGATATGAGATTATGAGGTGACGTCGTAGTTTGGAAAATGTGTAATCAATAAATTTCGACTCAAATTAACAGGCACACAAGACCTTGTAAGAAGAACTAGTAGCGCAGAAAGGAAACACGGGCAGAACTGAAAACATTAGAATTGTAGTCCTCAGGGTTTTTCCGTGAAAAAGTGAATAAATTCGCGATGGCTAGTGTGGGACGTCGGCTCAGCACGTCGGGAGTTCACAGCGACCTTAGACTCCTCACGACTGACGAGAAATTCTACATTTTGCCGGCGGCAAACCCAAACAACGTCCTCGTCATCGACCGTGTCAGTGAAGAAATCCGAGTCGAACCGAGTAAAATTCCTATACCAGCTGTGGCGTCTGAAACGCGCATAAAAGGTATCCTGGGAATCATCAAATTGATAAGCTGCAATTACCTCGTCGTCATTACCGAAGGTATAAAAGTCGGAGAGAACCAGAACGGGTTCAGCGTGATCTGGAAAGTTAAGAAAGTAGAATTGATCTCGTACGCGAAGTCGACCACCCACCTGTCGAGCGAGCAGTCTCGTTTGAACAATGAGTACTACTTGCTTTTTTTGAGCGTGTTCGCCAACAATGATTTCTACTATTCCTACACGTACGACCTCAGCCATACGGTGCAGAGGCTGCAGCATTTGTCGCCTGAACAGCTGGCCGGCTCAATGCTTGGACGAAGCGAGTCACGATTCGTCTGGAACGCTTACATGCTGTCAAATTTGAGTTCAGTCGAAGGTACTGGCCGATACCTTCTGCCGATAATCAACGGGTTTGTCGGCGTCGAAAAGTGCGTCGTCAACGGTCAGGCCTTCACGGTCACTTTGATATCCCGAAGAAGTAAACTCCGGCCGGGAATGAGACTGTTCACTCGAGGGATCGACTCCCAGGGAAATGTTGCCAATTTCGTTGAAACGGAAATGATCGTTGAAACATTGTCGAAGAGAGCTTCTTTCGTTCAGACTCGAGGTTCGATGCCGTTTTACTGGCAACAGTGGCCGAATCTTAAATACAAGCCGCGCCCTGCTCTCATTCCATCGGAAAATCACTTGGACGCATTTAACAAACATTTTGAAACACAGCAGATCGAGTATGGCCGCCAAGTGCTGATCAACCTTGTCGATCACAAAGGCTCCGAAGGAGAATTGGAGAAATTCTACAAAAACCTCGTCGCTCAAAGTGGGAATCCAAATTTGAAATATGACGCTTTCGACTTTCACAGCGAATGTTCGAAAATGCGGTGGGAACGTCTGTCAATCTTGATCGACCGTATTTCCCACGACCTTGAAGAAATGGGCTACACTCTCATGATCAATGATGAAAAAGTCGTCTCATATCAGGTTTGTCATAATCGATTTTTTCAGGTAGATATGGGCGTCACCCAACTGCCAGGCCATCGCTCGTTTTAAACGGCAGGACGCTGGGTGGCAAAAAATCGAGAATGGGCTCACTAAGTCAACCCTCAGACTCAACTCACAAACTCAGCTCACACAAATAACTTTTCCCATTCATTTGTTTAGGATGGAGTATTCCGAACAAACTGCATCGACTGCCTGGACAGGACCAACGTAGTACAAAGCATGATCGCACGACGTGCTCTCGTCGACGTACTCCTCAAATTGGCAATACTCAACATTGGCGAAACTATCACCGATCATCCTGGGCTGGAGATGGCCTTTCGTTCGCTGTGGACGGACAACGCCGATGCTGTTTCGACGCAGTACTCAGGCACTGGGGCCCTCAAGACGGACTATACGCGAACTGGGGTTCGCAGTCACAAGGGAATGCTACAAGACCTGACTCGTTCCGCAATGCGATATTACAAGTGAGTACACTCCCTTCAAATAATATAACTACAGCTACCTATTTTGCCCTGTTAAGGTAGAGCTTCCCATCTCCATCTTTGACTAAGATGAGGACTCAAACTTATCGCTGATAATTGGACGCATATTTTCAGCTAAATTAGAACCTCCCAGGCATGCCACCCTTGAAAATACTCAGAATCTTACTTTGCGTACTTACCATTACGTTATCTGATTCTCAGGAATAACTTGTGCCAAGGCTCGATTCAAGATGGGCTAGATTTATTTTTGGGCAACTATCGAATTTCTTCCGGCGAGGGTCTGTCCGTGCCCAGCCCGTTGGATGACGTCAAAGACTGGAAATACAACACATTCCCGTTGGTCCTTCTCGTCGCCATCGCAATGTTCTTCGCTAACTTGATCACCCCGGCTGAATACGAGACATCCACTTTGCTCTGCCTCATTTTTTGGGGGTCCATGGTAGCATTCACGCTGTCAACGATCCTCTACTACGGCAAAGATTTTGTCGACTATCCTAAACTGGCGACTAGATTACCATCATCCATGACACGCGCGTGACAATCTCGATAAAAATAATATACCACCCTGTTGATTCTAAGCGGTAACGACTGCGCTTTGAGCATTAAAATCTATTCGGAGCAGTCTTGAAACTAAATTCGTGATTTCCAATAGCCATGATGTTTTGCCAGTAGATGTAGCTCCATTTACTGTAGAGCCAAGTGTAATCTACCGACCGTCGTAGAAATCAAGTATCGCGTCCTCGCTTGGTTATTCATACATAGGTACCTCATCTCAATTTTGAGGTTATGTAAACTTGTTAAATCTGTTATCGTTGGAGAAAACCAGATAATGCCTTGGTTCGTTTGACGAATAACGCGGCTGGCTTAGTTAACCCGTTGATTAGGAATACCCTTACTATGAAAGTAGGCACCAAGAGGGCTGGAGCTACACAGGGCAGCTCAGGTGAAGGTTGACGGTTTTCACTTCATTTTTAATTTAAATGTGAATCAAGGTAGAATTTCTCATATTAGGTTCATCAATTCCCCAAATATCCATGAACGCTCCAAATGAAATTTTTCTGGGAAACATGTACATTCAAATTTATAAGGTTAGTTCTCAGTGTGTGTTCTTTGTTCTGCCAGTTCCGAACGGTTCTCAAGCATAATCAAGTTTTTTTCCTGAATTGTTAATTTTTTGACATGGCAAAGCCCGATTTCCAAACTAGCAGAACGCGCACTGAGAAAATAATTGTTTTCTGCAGAAAGGGACCTGAGGAACCGTGAAATCCAGCGCCTTAAGGCTCCTTTCTGCATGAAATGATTCAAAAACTTAAGATTTCCTAGAAATCGCTTATTTGGACCATTCATGAATTAACAAAATTGATGAACCCAGATTTAGGCAGTTCAATGGCTGATTAGTCGAGAAAACCGTGGTAAATTAGTTTCCAGGTGACATTATGCTGGAAAATAATGGTTTTTTCCATGATATGAGTTAGCCTGTCAATCAGTTGATTACATGAATTGATAAAGCGACCCTTCGTTCATGTTTTTTCAGGATAGCAATGTGTTCTCCAAGGTCAACATTATATTGTACCTAATTAACAAACAGTTGACAAGGGTTCCGGATTTGAGGTCGCCTTATCAATAGTTGATTATCCAAAAATCGATGACCATCTCTTAGCCACTCTTGGATACATAGGCTATGACTATGCGTATCCAAAAAAATCACTTTGAAACCAGTGGCCTAAAGGTTGGCCTATGATTTTTGGATGGTCAACTATTGATGAAGCTGCCCTAAATTCAGAGAGCTAGGGGAAATGACAATGAAGTACGAAATTCCCATGATTTTCCATATGCTGCTCCTGTTTATTCAAACTCAGCTGTTAATCTTATGGTCGGTTGCAGTACGAAATTTAGATATTTGTACGACACGGTAGACATACCTATTTCAAAGTGGAAGTACCAAACATCTAGTCAATCGACATGGTATGTGATTGAATGACGGAATTCCTCCAAAGTTTCTCGTATACAAACCATTCCAATAAAAAATGCTCCATCACTCGCCCCTCACATCCCTTGTATGAATAAATAGTTCAGTGGTGGAACAAGTTGGTTAATCTTCAATTGTTGAATTTCCTGTGTTTGTCGAGAGCAAATATTTATTTATGCTCGCATGTTGGGTAAAAAATAAAAATATTACTTACCAGTGTTAGGCCCAGTTTTTTGACAAAATTTATCCATCCGATATCCAAGGAAGCTCTCGATACACATTACCAGTGAGATTTTTAAATTGAAATTTGATGAAAATACCTCCTTGGTGAAGTTTATCTGAAGCTTCCTTGGATATTGGCCAGATAATTTTTGTCAATAAACTGGCCCTTAGTCGGAGTGTTAAACAGCCTAATTTCCTCAAACTTCCCGATAGCTTTTGCAAATCCGCAAAAACGGGAACCCCCTAATTGGAAAACCTTGGGATTTGTTCAGCGTGAACGCAGGCATGTGCGCATGCGCAGTGCAAGGTTTGGTTAGCAGCCTCCCAACAACCTCACACCAGAGACACACATTCATGGTGGATTCCACCGTTTTGGATTAAAGTTAAGTGGGACTCAATTGGTATTTACAAACGTACCTCTAAAAATTGCAAACAGATAGTGCACCAATAGCAATTATGCCACACTTAACTTGAATGGCGTAATCCACCATTGCGGTCCTGGAACAAACCATTTGTCAAAGAGTAGGGTGAGTTATACAATAGAAATTTCCGTATTGGAAAGTCACGGACTTTACTACAATTCTTCATTACAAAATTATTGGGATTTTTCGAAATTCGTGTTTTTTATACAAGTAGGAATGCGACGTAGAAAGGAAACATGATCACAATTAAGCCGTCAATATTGAGGAAAATCTGTTGAAAACATAGAATTTCCCAAAATTTCAGGTCAGATTTCACACAAAGTTCAACATGTGGAAGGGGAAAAGCCTCAGGCAAACTCCTCGAAGCTGACACTCAAACGTAAACAAACCCTAACTCAATCTAACTCAAACTTAAAAGGCCGATTTCACCAAAAATGAAAACTTAGGTCAAGCATAATAAACCATTTCGAAGATCATAATGATCAAGGAATAACTAGGTTTTAAATGTTGGTGAAATTGGCCCCAAATCAAACTCAAAATAAAACTGAAGCTCGAAGCTGAACTCAAACTGAAATTTAACTCGACCCTTAACTCAAGCTCAAACTGAAACTCAAACCTCAACTCCTCAATCTCAAACGTAAACTGGAACTCGAAAGTAAACTAAAACCCAACTTGAACTAAAACTCAAACGTGACCTCAAACTCAAAGTGAGACTGATGTCCAAATCTGAACTCAAAATTAACTAGAACTTGAACGTAAACTGAAAACTCTAAATGAAACTGAAGCTCGAAGCTGAACTCAAACTTGAACTCATCTCAAACGTAAACTCAAACTTTAAATCAAAATCAAAGTGAAACTGAAGTTCAAAGCTGAGCTCAAACTTAAAATCAAACTCGAACTTGAACTGAAACTCAAACTTTCAATCAAACTCAAAGTGAAACTGAAGTTTCATGCTGAACTCAAACTTGAAATCCAACTTAAACTTGAACTGGAACTCAAACTTGAAATCAACATCAAAGTGAAATTGAAGCTCAATGCTGAACTCAAACTTGAAATCAAACTTAAACTTGAAGTCAAACTGAAACTGAACCTCAAACTGGAATTGACGTTTGGGTTTGAGTTACAATTTGGTTTCAAGTTTAGTTTCAGTTCATGCTTGAGTTTGATTTTCAATTCGAGTGTATTTGTCATTTTCAGTTTTAGTTTGAGTTTTGGTTTGAATTTCAGTTTAGTTTTGGTTCAGTTTCAGATCAAGTTTGAGTTCGAGTTTCATTTTCAGTTTGGTTTGAATTTCAGTTTGGTTTCAGTTAATGTTTCAATGTCAGTTTCAGTTAGAGTTCAGGTTCGAGTTTGACTTTTCGTTAGGGTTACAATTTGGTTTTAAGTTTAGTTTCAGTTCGAGTTTCATTGTCATTTTCAGTTTGAGTGTGAGTTTGGGTTTGAGTTACAGTTTACTTTCAGTTCAAGTTCAAGTTTCAGTATCAGATTGAATGTACAATAGAGTTTCTTTTTGAGTTCGAGTTCCATTTTCAGTTTGGGTTCGAGTTTCAATTTGAGTCTGGGTTTGAGTAGTAGTTTAGCTTCAGTTCAGTATCAGTTTCAGTTTGTTTTGAAGATTGAGTTTGGTTTTCAGTTTAAGTTTGAGTCTGGCTTTATGTTTGAGTTAACATGAGTGTCAAGTTTGAGTTGAGTTTCAGTTTGAGTGTATACGTTTGAATTTCAGTTCGAGTTTCATTTCAAATTTGAGTTTACATTATAGTTTCAGTTGCAATTTAAGTTTGAGTTTGCATGATAAGAATTATAGACCAGTTCGGTCTGAAATAAAAATGATTTCTTCAAATTCAACTAATTTCGGGAATGGAAATTCGGTGAAATCGGGCCTTGTACCTAGTTCTGGATTACAAAACACTTTCCGTGTGACTGGGATTCGGTCCACTTTTGCATTCGGGAAGAGTCATCAGTTTTTTCACTCGTTGCGACGGATTTTCCATACCGCCCGACGGTCGTCTGTTGAGCAGATAGTCCAAGTCGTGGCTTATTCGGTCGAATACGTCTTTCTCTTCGGCATCCTCGTCCTCGACGATTGTTGGAAGAATTTCCCCTCTCGAGTAAGGTACGCGTTCCTGCACGGGGAGGAATAGAATAAAAGTAGTAGGCCAGTTGAAGTAACAACAAGGAAAACCGAGGCAACAGTCATGTCAAATTCTGAAAATCCACCCAAAATTTGCTCTCCACTAATTGCTACATAGTAGGAAGGATGGAAAAGGAAAAGAAATTACCGACCTATCAAGGATACCGATTCAAAAGGTAACTAGTAGTGAGATTTAGAGATGGCGTTGCAATCGCCCCAAATTTAATTTCCGTCTTTCTCAGCAACCAATGGATTGATTTTCAATTTTGAAAAAGATCCTCAATCAATGAAGCGAGAAGAAACCAAGGGTCATGACCAATTTTGAGAAAACCATTTTTACAAATTCTGGTAGTTAATTAAATTAGTTAAAATTACAAATTACCTGAGGTGGAGCAGAAGATTGGAGGCCGGCATTGTTTGCGAGCTCCGACTTGACCAGGGAGCCGACTCCAAAATCGCAGTTCACGTTCCCGTCTTCGGACTGACGTTGACCATTGCTCGATAGCTTATTGTTGAGCTCTGGAGCATCGACTAGGCCTTCAGTTTCGGGGAAAGATCGACTAGTGACATCAGGAATCGGGTTCGTGTCGGGTTCATCATTAAAGATTTGGGAACAAGGCGAGTTTCTTGAGGCATCGTCATTGGCTACTAGAAAATCGACGACGTCGCTGAATTTCCGAGGGCTGTTAGGGTAGACCTCGAGGTTTACTTCGTTGGCTTCGACTTTCTTATCTGCAAGATAAATGGGATGTTCAGAGGAAACAAGGCATTTTGGTTTCCGTTGCTTTAGCATTTGTAAGGTATTGGTAAGCCAGATACAGGTAGTCGCTCAAAACCACCTCAGTTAAGTAATGTATCCAGAGCATTTATCCAGAAATTTCAGACACTACACAGAAATGAATACAGTTTTGAAGGAATAAAGTTGGTTCTTCCGGACTAGAAGAACGCTTGCCGAAAACGAACCTTGCGACTTCTACCTACCTCCGAAATGAGGTTCTTCGTCGAACGTGACCATCTTTGGTTTGACGAATTGATCATCAACGACAGACGGCAATTCCAACATGGAAATTCCCTGCGGTTGTTTCAGACAGGGCGGGGCGCATTCGCTTTCCACTTCAGCCTCTTGTTTTGTAAAAACTGTCGGAAAAGCGAATTCACGGTGAGCAATTTTGACCAATACCTGAGTACCAGTACATTCGATTATATTTTTACAATTTTTTACCATACTTTTTTTTTTGGAGATCATACTAAGCTTAGGTAATAACGGGATAAACAATGAACTTACTTACAATTGAATAAATTATTTTCACTCTCAGAGCTGTAGTCGAGGTCTTTCGAACTGTAGATTTTGAACTGCTTCAGTAGTTTCATGTTAAGGGATGATTCGCTATGTATTATGTAGCAGAAAAATATTGTAAACCCCTGAAAAAAATTAACGATCCATAAAAAACTGTGGAGGGAGCAAGGAAGAAAGCCGGTGGTGCGTAGCTAACACACAGTACCTCCTTATTATAGCATGCACGGACTGGAATCCACATTTTTGTTCAGAAAGTGATTCTGAGTAACTGAAGGAAGGTGCTGAAAAGTTTTGTGGGAAATCTCCGATCCGATTTCCATTTTTTAGACGATAATCACACTTCCAGCTAATTTGCGAAAATGGAAGAAGTGATAAAACCAAGATGGTAAAAACTTACAAAGACGCCACAAATGACGCTAAATGCATAATGGTTCGTCCGTGATGGTATGTTCACATAGGCGATGCTGGACGTCGACATAGAGATCATAGATGCGAATAAGAAACCCGTCCTCTTCAGTAAACCGATTCTGAAACGATGAGTACAGTAAGTGCCATAGTAGTATCCTGGAGTAGAAATCTATGGGTTCGTTCCAGGAGCGTGAGTATCTGATGAGGGCAGTCCTGAGCTGGTTACTAACGACGCAACACAAATTTACCCATCGCTTGAATTGTATGGCGTCAGTAGTCCAGGACTGTCGTCATAGGACAGACCCTGAGTGTAATCATTTTAGGTGTTACTTCCAAGTTACTAATCAAATTTGTAAAAATCGTAAAATTGACTGTCATGTTGCAAGAAAAGAATTTGGTCGCACCTGCGATTCAAAGTGATGGTGGTTTTCTCGTCCTGGATCCGCAACAGATATTGCAATTGATGCAGTAGGGTGCCGAAGAGGAAAATGAACAGCACGACAACGAGCACTCCGCATGGGACGAAGATAAAGAAAATCGCCGAATCCAGAGGCAACCACCAAGTTTTGAGCTCTCCGCCGATCAGTTTGTGCGCCAGAATGCTGGACAGGACTCCTAATGTTGTCACGCCTGGGGGTCACAAAGTTAGTTCGATTACAAATCAAGACACGGTTTATTAGAAAGCGCGCGAATGGCAAGCCAGTTCATTCTGGGGTCTTGCGCATGCGCAGTTTGACGTTTTGTGGGTTTGTTCCAGGAGCTCGAGTGTAGGCATGAGGTAAACAGGCTTGGTAGACTCACGCCAGTGTAGTGTGAGTGTCGAAGCTGGGGAGTTGCCAAAGTCCGCCATACTCTATCTGATTGCTGGTGGGGGGGGGTAAGAAATGCATTGCGCTGACTGGTCCTGGTGGCGTTGGACAAATTTTATAGGAGTATTACGCATGTGCAGTGAAAGATCTGGTAGGCAATGCCCCTGCAACAACACTTGCACGGTTTATTCCAGGAGCACGAGTGTAAACATGTTGTAGGCATGAGGTAAACAAGTTTGAGGGATGAACATGGAAACGTGCCTTGGAAACCTCAATCAAATTTATTGGGTTCAACACCAACGCCACCTGGATCGATCAGCACAATGCATTTCTTACGCCCTCCTCCAGATAGTGTATGGCGGACTTTAGGCAACTCCCCAGCCACAACACTCCCCAGCGTTTAATGCTTCAATCACTCTCCTGCAACAAACCCACTGATTGATGTTGTTTATTATACGAATGTTTCCTGCACTAGGCTGAGGTCGTTGACACATTTGTTGGTCCCTATACAAATAAATTGAACTCCTCACCCGTCGTAATGCCGAAGACAGTCTTTTTGATATTATGCACGTTGGGGAGGCGTACGACCTCCGTGTACACAACGAGCAGTTTGCAGAGATGCGACGTAAGACCCAAAAGCATCAGAGTTTCCATGAGGAAATTCAGCGAGGGGAAAGCAAACTGGAACACGTTAAAGTCGAAGGTAATAGGTACGAATAACAACTGCTGCCCCCCAAACCTAACCTAGAGAAATTAGTAATAATTTTTACCTATTGGTGATGTCTCATAACAAGGAATAATTTGGAAAATGTTGGAAAGTTTTGCAGTCGATTTTGATCTGAATGATGTTAGCACTGTTGATAAAGTTAAGTAAGGTACAGCAATATTTCCATTCCATTGGACAAGCCCTCACTACCTGTCTGTTCTGTAACCCTTAAGAGTTTTTCGAATGTAATGTAATATCGGTTTTCAAATGTAATTCTCACCGTCGATGGGGGGAAACGTGCGCAGTAGATGAACAAGCACATGGCGGCAGCAGCGGACGCGCAGCATTGAAGTTTGAGAAAGAGAAGGCAAGTTTTCCTGTGGAACCAGCGGAGCAAAAGGAGCACAAAGGCCAGAAGCGACTGAACAAGACAACACGTACACCCAATGAGGACCACAGACGATGGCCTTGGATTACGGCTGGATCCGTTGGCGCCCTGAAAGTCAAGAATGCCTTTTACAAGAGTTTATAACAACTGTTCGCCCTGGCAACAATGTTGGATAATCATAACGGATCGTATGGCGGGAGGTGCGGGTAGGGTAGGGGTGAATCTTTGCGGTTTGGGGCTGTAGCTAGTTCTTCAGAAACGATTGACAACTCATTGTCCCTGTGAGACCTCGCCCTTATTGAAATTTGCAGGGGCTGTGTGCAAATTTACCATTTTGGAGTGCTTAGTCAACAGCGCAGAGTAGACTCCAGGCCACTGACACACGCATTTCGTCCAGTTCGCCTGTTTTGTTCCGTAATGACAAGCGGAAAAATCCCAGGTCGCTTCAAGGGATGGCGCTACCCCACATGTGACATTCCACCCTTCCCTGGTGGCATATAGGGGAACTTCAAGGTCCACGAGAACTTTGAGCTGACTGCTAACGGCGATGCTGATGACATTCGACTGGATCTCGTAGATCACTTCGCCACCGTCGCTGGAGAAAAATTGATACTTCAATAAAACAAGTCTGTTGAATGCCTACGATAATTGAAAGGATACTCCAAGGATGATATTTTGGTAAAATGTACTTACATAGTTTTCTGCGTAGAGCGGCGAGGTAAAAAATTGGATATATTCTGAAAATTGACCACCACAATGCAGCTTGTATTTCTAGTTCCCGCAACTGTAGGTACAATGTGAACGATGACTTTAGCTCTGTACCATTGAGGATAACTGGAAAATTGCATATTTGCATCAAGGAGAGAATAGAAACTCATGTTATAGATTGGACTTTGATCATGACAGGTTAACTTATCCTACAACATTGATATTTTTAACAGATCCTCCTGTAGAACATTGTTAATTTATTTCGTCTACATGGTTCAGAAGAGGTTGTAAACTTCAGAAATTAATTTTCTAAAATCTGGGTAACTTACTCATTGAACTGATTGGGTATGTAGTAGCTGAAATGCGAACCGTCGTAAACAGTGAAAATGTCGGCGACGTACGTGGAGAACACAAAATGGGCGGAAGAACTATTCGAAAGGTGTCCCAGGAGAACCGACCAACGGTTCAGCAGGACTTGTAAATCTCTCACCCTCTGGAACCGAAAGCAATAAAATTTTCAAAAACGATGTACCAACCTACCTAAAACACGGTGGCCATCGAGCAGCCGGAGAAATTCTCTCAAATTCAAATCCTCTCACCTTTCAAATCAAAATTCACAGAAACTTGATGATTCTCAGTAACTGAACTGTTCAAGTAGTAGCTACTAGATTTCTGAACTGAAGTCACGGAACCAGGGTTAGGGTCATACAGTAACTAGTCAACCCCTTCGCCGAGCTTTTGTCAAATTTTGGCATTCTTCAGGTCTTGGAGTTGGGTTTAAGCGGTCTCATCACTGCCCATCACCGTCCGTTGGTCATGGGACCGCTTAACCCCGTCTCCAAGCTGTCTCATGATCACCGCCGTCCATCACCGTCTGGTGGTCATGAGACCACTGAACCTAGTCACAGAGCGGTCTCATGACCTCATCAAGATTTCATATCAACGTTTGCTATAAGAGCAGCTTCAGTCATTAGGGAATTATCCAATAAATTTACCAATTCATTAATGATCGAATTCGGCAGGTCTAGGAGGAGATCTACACTCTGGTAAAAATTCATGCTGCTGCTGGCCAGCTCGTCCCAGGATTCGGTCCGATTGAGGTAATTGAGCATGTCTTTCATGAGTTCGACGACAGGTTCACCAGCGCCAGGCAGCATTTCCACTGCTGACCGACTGCTGAGCCAAGACAGCAGCTGAGCCAAGCAGTCTTCGACTGACGATTTGATGTAGCCTCTCGCCAAAATTCTAAACTGAAAAACGCAAAAAATGAGTACGAGTTAATTGACCATCTTTGTCCAAATTAAAAGTAAAGTCATAAGGATGTGCTTTAATACGGCCCTGTGAGGTATTTCTATTCAAAATGCAATTGTTGGATTGCAGGACAAAAAAAAGTCAAATTTCAATGGTCTACGCCTTCACCACCATTCACTCTGTCAATATGGAGGCAGGTAAAAAGCAAATGGTGGCTACTTTACTAGTTACTTACGTTTGAAAGGATCATATCGAGTTCGTTGGATATGCACCTTGAGAAATCTGGCCTCTGCCAATAAGCGAACCCGGGCTCGGATAGGAGGCATTGTCGTTTCGCGACTCCGTTGTACCTAAAATCAGGAAAAAACAAGTGAGGCGAGTTGTTTCAAAACCGGCTCAATCCATGTTTTTTCTAAATTAACCTTTTCCCATTTTTCCCAAGTCCATGAATCGTTCTATCACCCGGCTACACCATATGGACCAAATCCGGTTCAATCCGATAGAAGTGGTTTCAAATCAATAGTATGCTTTACAGAAAAACGTTTTTGTGTTTCGTGGAAATTTTTCAAATTTGGATTGAGCCCGTTTTGAAACACGCCTCAAGTTAAGCTGGCATGGATTCATGCCAAATAATGCCTGAAAATTCGCAAATTGAGTAAGCTTTGAAGATACGGTTCAAATAATAATTCGGCTTTTTCCATAATATGGAAAAATTAATACCTAAATTATTATTTCAAATAATAAAATATTATTTCAATAAAAATGGTCCATTTTTGAAACCAATGGCCTAGAGCACTTGAAGAACTATGTCAAACCAATTCATTTCTCATCCGATCGTAAACGGAGAAAAACACAGATCGCACAACTAACCCAATCGGGCACTCGGAAAGTGCCGTACTGCCTGGCGCTGTGAGGCCCCATCTGATGCCCATGTAATGATGACTTTCGCACACGGCCATTGCCGTTAAATTGACGACTTCAATCCGAACACTTTGCTTTGCTTGCGTCGAAGCTGAAGTGTGCGCCATGCAGGTGTAAGTTGTCGATTTCTGTACAAGCAAAAACCAAATTACTGCTGACGGAATGCCTGGTTTTCGAATGAGGGCGTAGATATAGTTCAGATCGCTATTGAAAGGAGGTATGTCGTGAGCGCATTGTGTTCAGACCAGCGCATGCGCAGAGAAGTGTTAGAAGACCACAAAAAAGCATTTCCAGCTTCAATGATTTCATCAACATTTTTTTAGCCAAATTTGTTCTAGTCAATTTTTTTACGCCAAGAGCGGGACGCATCTCGTATAAATAGATACATGTACTATTTAATAGTACATGAACTATTTATTCATACGTACTTGAATGTTTTTTACACGCAGTATGCTACCACTCGGCTTTAAATCTTCCCACACCTCCTGGCCAGGGTTCAACGGGAAAAGTTCGCGATCTTTAGCCCAGCTGAATCCAATTTGCTTATTGGCAGGTTGAATAAGTTCATCGACAGTGACGCATTTCAAATTGATGTTTTCGCCCTGAACATAAAAAATATTCGGGGACAGGTGAGAAGAAAGATAGAGATAGAGAAGATATAGAAAATACTCGGAGGCAGTCGCGAATTATCTCGAGCCCTAACCTATCTGCAAAGTAGTAGTGACAAACGAGTCAAATGAAAAACATAAGGACGGATAAAATTCAGATAGAAGGAGAAATATTGAGGCTAAGATGGCAATACAAGGATGCATTTTTAAGATTCTGTGACAACATAAAAAAGTTGAGTAATTGTAACAGAGAAAAGGAGGATTTTCGGCCGTAAATGATAATTATGCCAAAATTTTAATAGCCTAATACAAGGAGTGATCCCGAGACCCCTTGATCCGCTAACGGATGTCTTAACCGGCCGACTACCAAGCGACCGTCTGTCGAATTATTATTTTCCCAAGGGTTTGAATCGGAGGCTCAGTCTTAGTTTTTCTGCCGACTCAACTTTCCATGTTGTCACAATTCCGATGAGATCACGATCAACAAGACTATCAACGATGGATTGAATGAGCACCAGAATTCTCAACAAAATAGGTAAGAAGAGGTAGGCAGTTAAATAAGCTTCATCAGCTCTACCCACGAGAGAACGTGCCGAGGGGGTGAGCCGAAGTCACAACGAGCACGTACATTGAAGCGGTTAACCCACCCCTCGGGATCAGATTCACCCATCTCACTCCATGTCGTATTGGGGACGGAGGTCAGCAGTTATCAAGGCGACCATAAATAACGGAAGTTCGAATAAACCATAAAAGATTACCAATAATTCCTGTCGATTTTTATGTAAACCAAGGAAGTATCCAAGAAAAATCTATTTTACCCGCTTGAGGACCGATTTTGTACGTTTTACGCTGTGGAAGTAGGCTGCAGTAAAAAGCGGTTAACCTCAGTAAAACTGGCATATAACAATTGCCGAATCCAAGTCCAAACCAATGAAATTCGTCTTTAGATTCAGCGTTTGTTATGTGCCAGTCTTCACCATGGCATGACGTCACACTTCTGAATTAAGACTGAGTCGCTAAGGATTATTAACGCGATTTTTTATTGGAAATATGTTGTCATTATTTTCGGCAAGGTAACAACAATATTGAAAAGCTAGTATTGAAAAGCTACAGAATTCGCCTGCGTCCACAAAAATATAGAGGGAGGTCCTGTGACTGGATACCTAAAAACCAGTTTAGGTCCAACAGACACAAATTCGAAAACCGATTGCTCCATTTTACAGTGAGATTTTAACATGCCTTTATGCTGAATTGATGTTTTTGCTAAGTTGCGGGACTTGGAAATTAACTTCGAAAACTCCTACTCACCCGAAATAGGCTACGCAGCCCCCTGTGCCTGGCCTTGAAGGGTTAATCGCGTTCAAAGGGTTAATCAAGGCTTTGATCAGGGGTAAGACAACAAGAATTGAAAAACAGTACATCGCAACAAGTATTGGAAAAAGGGTTGATTATCAAAAATCACTGGTTAATCAAGGGCTAATCAATCGCTCACAAAGGGATAATCGCTTCTAACAACATTAGTAACTTCGAAAACCCTACTCACCCGAAATAGGCTACGCAGCCCCCTGATACCTGGTCTCAAAAGGGTTAATCGCGTTCAAAGGGTTAATGGAGGCTTTGATCAGGGGGTCAAGACAACAAGAATTGAAAAACGGGTCGATTATCAAAAATCACTGGTTAATCAAGGGCTAATCAATCGCTCTCATGGCCAATTTATTAACAAAATTTATCTATGCGATATTCAGGTAAACCACGGGGGAAATTACATCAAATTTCAAAAGTAAAAATCTCATTGGTAACGGGATTTGGGTGCTTCCTTGGATATCGGAAGGATACATTTTGTCAATAAACCGGGCCTCCAAGGGTTCGCTTCAAATTACATTAGGTAGGTGATGCAGTAAATACGCAGGTACTAACTTTTTGTAAAGAGGCGCTCATCGGCAATATTCGTACAGCCGGTGCCTGGACCACTGACAGGTAAACGGATTTACATTCCTGTACTCCCCAATCGGACACTTGGCATGTGTAACGGCCCTCTTCCCACGACGTCACACTTTCGATCCCCAGGTAAGATGAATATTCGTCCTTGCCATCATTGGGGCGCGTTTCCGTCCACAGCTCTCTATTTATCCACGGTGAAAAAAACCAAAACAATTAGCTGGTTTGTTTTCAAGTAAATAAAACCCATTTTTGAGGTTATGGGCCACAAGAACCAAATAGACCATTTCCAGTACAGACAAGATCAGCTGACAACTTACCCGTTCGATTTGGATACATTTATAAGGCTTCCGTCTTTGAACCAGTTAAATTCTATGGATTTGGTCCCTTGAGCAACGCATATCAGTATCACATGATCCCCTATCCTGACGTCGCTCTCGCGGCGATCCTTTTTCGTTATCTGTATGCTCTAAAACATCGAACAAAAAAAATTTTTTAAAGGCAAATCCCCGCCATGAAATTTTCCAATCAATTAAAACGGCCGCAAGAAGAATTTTTTTTTTCAAAAAACACAAGTTTTGTTGGCATCCCCCCCCCCAGAAAAGTGGAGATACGCACTCGCGGTAGCTCAGAATTAAGGGAAAAATGTAATGTATTAAAAAAGGGCGACAAAGCAGCCGACTGATGGGCAGCTCGATTTTTCAATCATTCGTCGAGCGAGGTAAAAGTTTAAAGTTACAGTAAATTTAAAACCGCAGTTAAAAGTTATTTAAAACGAATGCCGTTTCACAGCCTCCTAGATTTTTCTAGACCTGAAGTGAGTTTTTTTGACCTGAAGTGATTGTTATATAGATTTTTCATAGTTTTTATAGTTGATCGGAAAGTTGTACTCACGTTTAAGTGTAGCGGGGGTTCCAGTCGAAAACGAGGGGAAGATGGTAGGAGGGCGATGTCGCCGAGATGGTCTCTCAGCACAAGATCGTCAGCTGCATCTCTAACGCGTTTCTTATCGTGGCCGCTGCCGAAGAAATGCAGAACCATGTCACCCCTTTCGCTGAAATCATGGGAATCGTGAAATTTATGGGAGTTGATTTATTGTGGATCGTGAAATAATAATTCTAAATTAATTCTAAATTATTCTATCTATCTTAAATTCATTTATCTGTCCCTCTCCGTTCAAGCCCCCTTGATATGAGAGCCCCCTTGAGTTGTCCCGGGCGTGCCTGCCGCCCACAAACAGTGTCAGAACCTCAAGGGTTGGAACTAGTCAGGGCATGTTGCTGTAGTCTCACAGCGCTTACGTACTGTGATACACGGCTTCTCATTGCTTCACCCTTGTAAGACACAGCGACATGCCCTGACTAGTTCCAACCCTTGAGGTTCTGACACTGTTTGAGGGAGGCAGGGCACGCCCGGGACAACTTCGGTTATCGGACGAAAAGCCAACGCCTGGAGCGGCAGTTCATATTTACATTATATTTAATTATCGCGTTAATTAATTATCTCCGTCCTGATCGGATGAATAATTAATAATTAATTTTACTAAGGTGAGTGTGAACCTTTAATTATTAATAGTTCACACTCACGGTAGCAAGCTGCAGAAATGTGAATTTCCTACTTACTTGATGCTCAGAATTTTGAAATCTTCAAGCCGACTCAACGAGATGGATCGAAAATACCTTGAAATCTGGAACAGGACATCCTAGATGTTAGTTTTGCCTGATGACCTAAATTGTCAGAGTTTTTGCATACAAGACTGAAATTAATTGATTGAATAAAATTGGCAATTCCAACTGATAAAAACACAACTTATTTAAACAAAATTATAGTTCGCTCAATGTCCTAAAGTATTCGTAATGCTGATTGGACGCTGCCGTTACTCCATATCAATCTCACTTTGAGCATTACAAAAAAAAAATTTTTTCAAAATAAAAAACCATGGGGATGGAGAGTTGTGCGTATTGCGGGGTAAGGCACATCGTAAATATTGAGTCGTACAGTCAACAGATCGAGGGGAGACATCCAACCCACTCACTTGTTTCTCAAGGAAATTGAAGAGGGTGTGCCCCGGATGCTGAATGCTCAAACTTGAAACGTTGGCAATTCTAAGGACGAGCTCGTATCGCCATCTGTCTGTAACGAAAGTAGATAGCTTTTTTAAAGAGGCCTATGTGACACTTTTGCACATTTACATTAATTTACGCGCCTTCATAGGCGATTACATCGTTTGCAATTGAAAAGAGTTTGGTCAAATCAAGGGAACCTGGAGAAAAACAGGCATTCGAAATGCTCGATTCCTATATAAAGGGGCTAAAATGTTGTTGGTTTGATCCAACTTAATTTATATTGCTCGGGAAATAATTTTTTTTTTAATTTTTGTTTTTAAAATGAGATTTTTAATTTTTTTCATTATTAAATTTATTTAATTTTTTATTTTTAGCATTAAATTTTAATGATGAGGGTTCGCAATGCCATGCTCGAGGCTTTTTTGACACTTGAATTTTTTTTAGTACCTACTTACACCTACTTACCTAGTTGTACAATAATACAATAATAATTTTTGGCAATATTAACCGCTAATTGAATGAATTCGAACCTAAGTCGTTACAGTTATGACACCAAACAGCAGACAGAAAAGGGACTATGTGCACAAGAAAATTTTGAAAAATCCAAATCAAAATTTTTCATATTCTTCTTCTTGGCGGCAGTGGAAGTTTTCGCCACTTGAGCCGTACCTGCCTAATTCAAACCAAAGGGATACCTATGGGCGCTCGCAAAACGCTTCAGAAGTCTGGGCCATCCCAGCTTGGACTGTATGTCACTAATTCAACATCGCCCCCACGCACAAGATCAATAATCTTACCAGGTGAAACTGGGATGCCATTCGTCTCGCAGTTGCACGCATTTTCAATCCGCCGATCGTATCTGCACTGTGTCGAGCATTCCTCGGGAGATTTGCCCGGGTCGCAACCTGCGGCAAAATCCCACAAAAGTATATTGAACGTGCAATTCACGCTGTGCATCATGCTATCAGCGCCCATGCGCATTATTTCCAACACAATTCACAAATCCTAATTTCAAAATATGTACTGACCCTCATCCTACTGCTGCTGAGATGCAATCAAGACAAAAATGAGAGTTTTTAGGGTATAATAAAAGTACAGGGTTTTTAGGGTTTAGGCAGTTTTTAGGGTATAAAATAGGGTTTTCTATTTCATTTTTTCCTGGCCACAAAAATGAACCGATTTGAGCGCTCTTGATATCCAAATCTTTGTTTTACCTTGCAGAATATTTAGGTATATTCCGTTAATTAGACATATTTTGATTCTAGGCTGGTTTCGAAATTCGCATAGTGAGTTTTTTGATATTTTTTATCTAAACCCAGACTTCAAGATATCAAGTTTCAAAAAACCTCCAAACTCTCGACTCGATCATTTTAACGTGTTGCTCAGCGGTTGCCATGATCGATTCATCTCCACATTAAGGTAATTGGGACGTTGAAAGTTCGCTGAAATCAGGACTTGATAACGAAAATCGTGATATTTGAAATTCTAATCGAGCTTTAGGAGCCAGGGGGTCAGCGGAACGATTCTGATGTTGGAATGCAGCCAAATCCTGGATCTGCATAAATATACAGCGTCGGACTGCTGCATTTGTTTGTTCAAACCTCCAACTGCTCCTCCTGTACATGTATCCCTTTCATTAAATCACACGTCCTTATAATTTCGAAATCTAGGGTCGAGCAGCTATTTAGTCCAATTAATTCACCGATCCTCAACTTCATTCTAATTCGACAATACCGGGTGCTTGTTTGAGTAAAAATATTCAAGACGAAAAGAGTAATAATAAGAGTAAGACTAATACTTCCATTTACTCGGTAAATACCTAAAAATTATTCGAACTTACCAGCAATGATGAGCGGTACTTCGCAGTGCGGGCCAGTGTACAAAGGAGGGCATTTACACACAACCGATGTCCCAACGTGCCTAAACAAGCAATCATACATAAAAAACATGCATAAAAACGTCAACATACATTAAAAAAAATTTAAAAATTCACCCTAATCACCCACCACGAGATGTAGTCATAATTAAGGTTCATGGTCCAATAGATGTACGTAGGTGACCCCATTGAAAATAATAAATAAATAAAAATGCTGTGTAAAAGGTCCTTTTCTTATGCAATTACTAAGGCCCGGTTTATTGACAAATATCGCAATGAGACAAATGGACACAAATGTATCCATCCGATATCCAAGGAAGCTTCAGATAAAATTCACCACGGTGGTATTTACATCAAATTTCAATGTGAAAATCTTATTGGCAATGTTCATCTAAGTATAGGTAATAAAAAAACTATTCAGGACAGGTAGTCAACGATTCACGACTTCTTTGTATGTGGATGATCGACCCTCTACGTATTATTATCTAGTCGGGATGGGGTCACGCAGATCAAAACGCCTCCTTTGCCGAGCTTGCCTCTGCCTATCCTGAATAGGTTTTATTGTTTGCATGTTTAGTTGAGTTTTTTGTGTTCTGAATGGGAAAGAAATATATTTATTATTTGGCCAGCTGATGTTATAAAAATATTATCATATCAAGACATTATCATACTACTGCAACAGTACCGGTTTTAAAATTAAAATGCTCATAGCAGCAACAACTCTCAACGTTTGACACCACAATTCAGCATCCAAGCCCTTATGAGGATTACATATCGTCGGCACCACGCCATAACCGCGAAACTGTATAGTAATAATGAGCAGTTTCGCGGTTATGGCGTGGTGCCGACGATATTAATCGAAAGCTCGGCAAAGGTTTTGATCTGCGTGACCCCAATCCCGATCTCGACTAGATAATTCACCAATACTACCCCCTATGCACAAACTGCATACAGGAAGGGCGACTGTTTTCTGAGGGCCACCACCCCACCACATCCACCCCTGATGTTCGTACCTGCAAGTTGCTCCATTGCGACAGAGATCCGATCCGTCGGTGCACAGAGGGCCGTGCATACATCTCGAACCATGGAAGCCTTTGAAGCATTTGCACCAGAACGATCTGCAACCAGAATGATCGAACGATTGGGACAGGATCAGGCTGACTGGGGGTTAGGGCAGTGTAAAATTTACAACGATTTTCCCAATTTGAAGGATAGAGGCCTCCGATATTTGCGGTGGGAACAAGAACCAGGATCCTACCTATACCGCTCATTGGGATTTTGGACCGGTTGGGTTACATCCATATGCACATGGGCTATGCGCCTTATCCCCAACGACAGGGGTTAATCACCCATCCCACTAGAGCTAGCTCGAAAAAACACCTGCTCCAACCGTAAATAACGCAGTTTAATCTATCCTCCAAATTTGGAAAAGATTCCGTTACGTGGAGTTTACATAAATAGTTTAGCATTTTTGAGGAGCGAGTCCGACATGGCCCAAAGCTAGGCTGAACCAGAGCAATCCTACAAAGCTGAAAAGTATGCATAAGTATGCGCGTCAATGCAACTATTGACAAGCGTGGGTGTGGATATGGATACCAATGTAATGGGTAGGATACGATAAATAAATCAGACTCGATTCCACCGACCCAGCGGTGCCTAACCAACCTACATCGATAAAAAAAAGCAACCGAGCAGGGGATGCCGGAGGGTTACTAATCAGAAAGGATTTGGACTACGTGCTATCAGGTCCAGCGGTTTGGCTTTATCTCCAGACTCCAGAGAATACTAATCGACTAAGCCGAGGAAAGTGCAAAAAGGGGATAAAAGAAAGTTGGGTGGAAGTAGTAGGACAGCAGGTACTTTTTCATGTAAAGAGCAAAAATCGTCTTCTTTCTCAGTCCAAATTTTAATTGGCTTCTTTACGTTCAATGTCTGAGCATCAGATAAGGCCATATTTCTGACCAAACGAAGATTTCAAACGCTTCAGCTCTAGACCAAATTTAGCTATCAGCTTTGCCAATTTTGGTTTGCGTTATTTACGCACCAATGGTTTGATGTCAACTTGGTAAATAAATAATTCGGGCAGACTATGCAAAAGTTGTTTTTTGTTGGTAAAATTTTCCTCATTCCTCAGTTCCGAAAATACGCTGCCAAACAGAGAGGCTCTTTTATATAACATAATGTAAAATTGCGGTTCAAGGACAACCCAAGTGCGATTGAGATAGTGTGCGGAAAAAGAGAAGAGACGTATGTAAAGGTCCTGACATCTCATTGTTCGGAGCAATTTGGGCAGCTGGTGATGGCCTTCGGTCAGAAATCTAATTTTCACAAGGGTTCTGGACTGGGGGGCCAAATAATTGATAAACCTGAGCAGAACGGAACCGGTCCAGTCTTCTGTCAGACGGCAGAGCTCTCCGAATTGATTTTTGGAGTCATACAAGTCGGTGAAATTTTAATATAATATCCCGCGGCCTGTGATACGACTGGTTCGAAAAATGGGGGAATATCAAATGGGGTATTACGACTTTCCTTCTACGGTAGCTGCTTTTCAGAATGTCACGGCACCATCCAACTTCATCATCGCATATTCAGTTTTATTCAGTTTGCCGATACCAGGTAAATTTTTATTACGATAAATAGGCACTTTTATGAAAGAGGCAAATTAAAGCGTGAATATTGGTACATTATTTCCAGAAATAATGTACCTATGTAATTGTTTTTAACCCATTTGAGCGTTTTTTATCTTAAAATCTTTGTTTTGCCTTGCAGAATATGTGGATATTTTTTATTTTCCGAAAATGTGGCGTACTTTTATCTCATTTAACTCATGCTCAACTCATTTAACAAATTACTCGGTTGGGTTACAGTGAACAAAAAAAATTGTGGCGTATTCACAACCAACAAATTAAAAACGTACCAAGTTGGAGCGGCCTGCCCTCTTTACAAGGATGAGGGTCCAGTCACTCCAATCGAGTTACCCGAATTGAAGGGTTTTATTCCTAAAAGTGAGTTAAATTCCAGTCAATTTGTTATTATTTTCATTGTACTATTTTTATTATTCCAGTAAATTATTGAGATTGAGACATCATCTGTCAAACCTTTTTTTTAGATTTCTGTGTCGGCCCAAAGCACGCAGGTATGTTAACGGTTAATGGGTCTATTTACCTATGGGGTGCCAATGAGGTCGGTCAACTGGGCAATGGCGATGAATCCCCATCCCGAAGGCCAACGAAAGTAGCCGGCGATACTAAATTTTCGCAACTGGTTTGCGCAGAGAAGGCCACATTGGCTATAGCGGAAAATGGAGAAGTGAGTCCAGATACAATTTAATAAAATTTTAGCCCGTGAATCAGCTGCTTTGTTGGTGACATATTATTGACAACGAACTATCCGAGGATGCACCAGGAAAATCTGATTTATTTAAATACGTCAATTAAAAGAGACGTTAATTATTTAGGTCCATCAATGGGGGCAACTGAATCCACGATCGGACGAGAAGTATAGCACTCCTCACAATTGCGGATTCAAGGCCGACAATATCGGCGCTGGACAATACCATGCCGTTGCGACCAAATACATTCATCGAAAAGTGAGTGAAAAAAATGACAATCAACTGCTGTAGCCAGAAAAAAACTAGAAAACTCTTAATGAGCCAATTTGTCGGAAGAGTTTCGAGTAATCGAAATATCGACTAAATCGGGTGATGAGTCTTGCCAATTGTACTAGGGCGTGGGATTCTCCCGGTGCTTCACGTGGGGCCTAGGAGCCGACGGACGATTGGGTCACGGCAATGAGGACGACATCCCTTGCAACAAAGCGAAAAAGCTCAAGTTTGACGTCTCCGATTCGGCCACGTCGACTCGCAGCACGGCCGTCATCGACGAAAGTTCTCAACTCCGAGTGTTCGGTAGGAATTATGGCAATCTCAAAGTGAACCATGGGCCAAAGATTCTGACCCCGACCGTCGTCGAAGAATTGGGGTAGGCGCCAAATAAACTTATCGTTTTTCATTTCGTTTTACGATTGAAAAAAGTCACATTAATAGTTACTATTATTGTTGTTTAGTTGCCATTTTTTATTCTAATTTTTATGGGAATTTCTACAGATCCAAAAAATTTGTTTTTTAACATTGCAGTGAAGACCTTGAAACAGTTCGTGCCGATTGGGCTGACGATATCTACTTAACTGACAACGAGGATGATGTTCAGGTTTTACTTGGAGACCGAAGTAGGTGCAAGCTATACTTATCAACTTATATATTTATCCTGGTTGATGTATGCCATCGCCTCTCCATTTCAACCCCTATTAAAAATAAGGTATCTACCTACATTTTCCGTTGGTATCTGAAACCAACGAATATTTAAACGCTCGATTTTGCAGTTACTTATGACGACCCAGAAGCGGATAAGGAAGGAACTCCATCGAAGGGATCCCCACCAAAGGTCGTCGAGATTCGAATGCCGTCGTAGGCCAGTAAAAGTACCGACTACCAAAGGACTGATCATAGATGAGAATCAACCATCAATTCGTTCACAGAATGTGGGTAGGCAGCTGCCAAAGAAATGTAATAAAATGCTAAAAATTGAAAAACACAAATAAATTTATGTAAGTACCCAGCCAACTACCCTAATTGAAAAATCGATTTCTTTACTATGTGGGCGTAACATAATATTATGGCGTTTCAAGGTTATGATGGGCCATTCTGAGGAAAGAGGTTAGGTTAGATTCTTAAATTAGGTTGCCAAAAGTATTTCACGCTAACCAACGCACGCTATTTCAAGCTACGTCCATCAAAAAACCCAAATAAGTCATGCTTATTGATTGAGGTAGGACTGCGCCTGCCACAGATCAGTAGATAAGCCTACCATAGTTTATACGATGGCATTTCAATCGCGAGGTTAGCTCGCTCAAAGAAATCACAGAATGATTTACTTACGTGAAATCGAGGTTGACGAAGCAGTGACCAGCAAGAGAACATTCAAGCACCGAACATGAATCGTTCTGTGGCACTGGGAGCTCATCATTGGGACTTTGGGAGGGTCGATTCATCACATAGGTGATATTGAAGCCGAAGACGTCAAGGAGCTCATCGAGCACTCTTAAATGGTTCCCTTCGACGTGGCTCAGGGTGAGCTCGATGACCAAATAATGGGTCCTGGTGTAAACCCATTTCTTGGTAATAACATTGTCTTCAGTCACCTTGAAAAGTTAAAAATTATTCTTCAACAAACTGAGGCAACTGTTATCATAAGATGGCAATAAAACAGTAATATGTACAGCGGTTACATTATAAACGTTCGACATACTGCATAATCGGGGAAGTAAGGATCAGGTTAGGTAGGTTAACTGTGGTAGTGGTACTCATCTCCAGCATAGAGAACCTGGCACAAAAGTTCGGGAGAGCCGAATCGTCGAAGAGGTCTTATTCATAGGAATCTAAAAAGGTACCTATACAAACGTTCAAATGGTAGGTAACGAAAGTTTCGAACTCCACTCCACTAAATGGAAAATGGAACGTGGGTTACAGCTCTTTATACAATTCCACAAAAAGGAACCGGCTGAAAAGGGTTTTCAGCCTACGAAGGGAAGAAGATGGCAGAAAAGCAAAAAAAAGACAAGGTAGGTACTTCAAGTTGGTAAGGTGCATCGGGAGGGAGGGAAGAGAGGAAGGGACCCTCCCATCAAATTCCAACTTCGCCAGCCAACCGCAGGGGATTTCAACTTTGTGAAAAACATTTAACCTTCTGGAGCCTGAGGGGATACAAACCTTAGAATGAACTTGCAATGGTCTAGATCTAGAGGGACTTGAAAGCACTCAAAAGGGACTCCGTGTACTATTCATTCTGAAAAAATACCGAAGACGGATCTTTCAGCAAAGCGTTTTTCAATGGTCGTCCAATGGATTGAAAACTAACTAAATTTCCATCCACGAGTGAGTGATGTAAAGAACTGGATTTCTATAGAGGGAGAGCGTGTTGATGATGTTTTTTTTTTACACAGGACGCGTTAAAAACGTAATCAAAACCTCTACTTCCGACAATGTGAATGACTGGATTTGATATGAAAGATTTGGAGTTTGAAAGGCATGGAAATCAATCTATAGAAGCAGGCGAAGGGTATTTTTCAGCTCGCCCTAGGAAGAATTGCGCAAAAAGCTCGTACGAATCGCTCGTATCGAACAAACGTTTATTCGCTGATGCTGAGGCAGAACGCAATTTATGCTCGAATAGACTCGAACTTGACCAGCTCGGGTGATGAGTAGCAGGTTGGACCGACGGTAATGGCTTTCGCTCATATTTACTCAGGCACGCGGAGCGGCGGGTTGGGACGGAGCTATTACGACCCACAATAATGGACTCGGGAGCAATTTACAGTGGCCCGACACAAATTAATGTGCATCTTAGCCTATTCGAGTCGACTGATCATCGTCGATCGATAGAAGTCACCAAATTACAATGAGATTAAGATGAAACAGTGGGAATGAATCAGTTTCGAGCGTCTGAACAGATTGAACGACCTATAAATTGTAAGTAAAGTAGAGTGAACCGCCGTTCCAGGCGTTGGCTTTTCGCCCGATAACCGAAGTTCTCCCGGGCGTGACCTGCCGCCCTCAAGGAGAGGGTCGGAACTATTCAGGAAATGTCACTCTAGTCTCGCAGCATTATGTAGGTACTATAAATTGTAACCCCCGTATGTCAATCGATTTTAGAAGCGCGTGCTGAGTAAAAATTACAAAAACATTAAAATCATCATCCAAACTACACCCCCCCTTCCCCATCTTGGAGCCGGTGAAAAATCAGTTTATGTAACCGATTACGCTGATGATATACTCAGTGGTAGTCACCGCATGTACCAACCAACTAATCTGGTCTGTGCATGTTTAATGAGGTAATTAATCTTAGTAAATTACGCTCTATTAATTATATCAATTTACCTGATGTATGAGCCTCGGGTTGAGCTTGAACGACGAGCCGGGCTCGTAGTACGTGTATTCCGTGAACGACAGACCAGTCGTAACAAACAGTTGGGTCAAGTAGACGATGATGAGAGTGCCTGGAAATGAGCAGTCGGCACTGTTACTTGGTACTTCAAAACACGCAGGGTTCAGTGGGCCTATTCTGTAAATTGAAATCCAATATATTGCCTCAATAACTCCATGTACCTGGGTATAGTGTATTCCATTGCTTGTTTTGCCTAGCACATTATTCACATCCGATAACTTGACGCATTTTGATTTGAGGCGAGTTTTAAAATTTGCATATTGAGTTTTTTGATATTTTAGACCTAAACAGCCTCAAACTATACTCATACTATAATCAAATTGAGTCAAAAATTTACGAACCAAAATATGGGAGTTTTCTGTGTTATCTAGGCACCACTGGTTCTAATAACAATGTGAATTGACATTTATCGGAACTCACGAAACGCTCACCTTCAGGCATTGCTGATGAATCGATGATCCATTGACATGTGATCGGAACTGGGAAAAGTCCGGGGAAATTCGGGGTAGTTATAACGCCGGCCTCTGCTGACAGAAGGCCGCCACACTGATCACTCGAGCCTCCGACCGCAGGTGTTGTTGCTTTGGGAGCTGCGACCAGGAGCAGCGCCCCTGAGGTCAGCAGAAGGACGCCCGGCAGCATCGCTGCCGCAGACCGCCTTCAACACCGTGCACAACAGCGTCCTCTCGACGAACACCACGATGACGTCAACCGCATGCCTTTACGATCGCGATTCCAAAGATCTGAAAATAAAGAAACTAATCAAGATGCTGTGACGAGTAATTTTTCGATGGTTTGAGATCAATATGTCCTCTGACGTAAGAAGCAAGCCGCCTATAAAATATGGAAGGAAAAAGATCGGTAGTTCCTTACAGGTAAGATCCCACGGTCTTCTTCCTTAAAAATGATTCATGCACCAGACTGACGGCGGTACTTTTCTGCAAATTGGTCATGGAGATTTCGCGTCGATTCGGATTTATTGTAACGGCAAGGCTAACGAGAGAAGTGAAACGATATTGTTATTCATCGCAGCGGCTTGGGCCATGATGATCTTTTAATTGGTCATTCAACACCCGGTGCCTATCTTTCGTACGGCCACTGGCGACCATACTTCTTTCGGCCAACCCGAATTTTTGATTTATCGCTCGCACCAAGCTTGACATATGCAAACTGATCAAGCTAATCTCCCCACTGAGCGAGGTGCTTCCGTCCATGCTAAATCGGGCCGGTTAAAACATGGGAAAAGGCGATAGACAATCTAACTTGCAGATTGTGCATTAGATAAGGGCGGTAAGCCACGTAAATAATGTACACCGCAGTGAAAGAACTTGCAACCTTTGCTATAGTATAAACGCTTCCAGTATATTGGCAGGAACTGAATTTTTCCTCGATTTCTGCCTTCTGACAGACGTCCTGGCTCGGGAGAAGAAAATAAACCCGTCGGCTGTCCACTGTCAAAAAGTCGAACCAAGAGGATCGAGTAGAAAAGGCTTTGTAAGGTTTTCGATCCAGCCGAATTTCCGGGCGAGAACCTTCGCACATCTTCCGGTTGTTGAAGAGGAAGCGCACAGGCTAGGGGGTAGATTTACTTTTGAAGGCGACTTCCCCTTCTTTTCTCACTCGCTGCAGAATGGACCTTTGGGCGGGGGGTAATGCAGGAGGGGTTAATAGGGTAGGAAGTGAAAGGGGGTGCAAGGATGTAGAGCACTAGCTTCCATCATGTTCTATCGAAAGAGACAGATGAAAAAAGGAAGCGCAGGACACGGTTGTCAAAGCTTTTTCCCTATTCTCGGTGACACAGACGTGGAAGTGTAATCTCACGGAAGAAAACCCGTTTTCTCATCCTGACAACAAAAACGTAAAGCCTAATACCCCCTCGCCTATATTCTTCTGCCTTATCCAGACAGACCGACTTATCTCCGTTCGTGGGAATAGCTCAAGGACGAGAAACAGTATTGAACTTTCTACATAGATACAATAAAGAATAAAGTGTAGCTGACTTTTTCGAAATGAAAGGATTCCGCTCTGCAATAGACAGCTGCGACGTTCCAGCAGTCGGAGCTTATTAATTGAACCGCAAGGGGGGGGGGTAAACAATTATTTACTTCCATTCAATACGAGGCATCCCTGACACCAGACATCCCCAAGGAACAAAAATATTTTTTCACCCATTCGTCAGGGTGGGTATGTTTTGCTGTTTGTAAGTAGGAGTGAATTGGTTCTGTAGGTCCAACTCTGTGACCATAATATAAGGGAAAACAGGTGCCTATGTACACATCGACGGTGAAACAGAAACTCAAACTCGAAGTCAAACTCACAATGAAACAGAAACTCAAACTCATAGTTAAACTTAAAGTCAAACTCATAATCAAACTGACAATGAAACAGAAACTCAAAATCGAACTTGAAATCAAACTCACAATGAAACAGAAACTCAAACTCATAGTCAAACTTAAAGCCAAACTCATAACCAAACTCGCAATGAAACAGAAACTCAAACTTATTATCGAAATCGAAGTGAAACTGACATTGAAACAGAAACTCAAACTCATTGTCAAACTTGAAGTCAAACTCACAATGAAACCAAAACTCCAACTCATATCCAAACTCAAAGTCAAACTGACAATGAAACAGAAACTCAAAATCGAATTGAAATCAAACTCACAATGAAACAGAAACTCAAACTCATAATCGAAATCGAAGTGAAACTGACAATTAAACAGAAATTCAAACTCATAATCAAACTGACAATGAAACAGAAACTCAAAATCGAACTTGAAATCAAACGCTAAACACTGAGTTTGACTTCGAGATTGATAATGAGTTTGAGTTTCTGTTTCATTGTGAGTTTGACTTCGAGTTCGATTCTGAGTTTCTGTTTCATTGTGAGGTATGACTTCGTATGACTGTGAGGTATGACTTCGAGCTTAAGTATCATTTTCATCGTGGGTTTGACTTCGATTTCGATTATGAGTTTGAGTTTCTGTTTCGTTGTCAGTTTGACTTCGAGTTTGAGTATGAGTTTCCGATTCATTGTCAGTTTGACTTCGAGTTTCTGATTCATTGTCAGTTTGACTTCGAGTTTATTTATGAGTTCGAGTTTCTGTTACATTGTGAGTTTGACTTCGAAAATTCATTATTCTGTGTGACAACATGGAAAGTTGAGTCGGCAGAAAAAGCAACACTGAGCTTCCCATTCAAATCCTCGGGAATCAAATGTCGGGAATTCGACAGACGGTCGCCTGGTAGCCTAGTGGTGAAGACATCCGCTTGCGGTTCAAGGGGTCTCGGAGTCACAACTTATTTTAAGTACCTACTAGGCAATTAAATTTTCAGCATAATTATCGTTTACGGCCGAAAAAAGTCTTTCTTTCGGTACATCTGTATTGCTACCAAACCAAAACTCTACTTATTCAATATCGAAATCGACACGATGGAAATGTAATTTTGGTATATCTCAAAGAATAATCGACATACTTACTTGCAATCGGAGGGGGGAACCGTCTGCGGTCGGGTATCGAATCATAATGAAGCATCCTTGGATAGCATGCCTTTTACAGCTGTGGGTAAGCATCGAAATGCCTTGCGAAGAGTGAAGGCCCATTAGGTTTATTTGAACTCCACTTTTGCGGTACATCGCTTCCATTACTCATCCATTCACGTTCGAGCTCTTCTCGCTTGGGCTGTCTGTGTAGTTACTTCCTCCCATCCTCTTTGCCGTGTCAGCTTCAACTTCGACCCCAACCCTGCCGAAGGGGGAGGGGGATCTGGTGAAACGCGCTCTATAAATCACTGGGCTTTTTGCCACCGGGACCAGGGAGGGTTAATATCCGCATGATCCGCGCGTGGTTGTGTTCAGCTTTATAGCGACATCCTGTGTTGTCCCGTGTGTGTGCTATTTCGACAGACGTCATCAACCGAGACCTCCGAGGTATAATTCGCAAGCTATCTTCAGTAATTTGCTGTAAGGCGGTGAGATGAGGCACTTCAGAAAAAGGGATGGCTGGCTATTGGCGACTCAGATTACCGATGAGTGCGCTGCGGTCGCCTCTACAATGGCGGCTATACTTCGCGAGAGTGTGACGTCACGTTTTCGTGCCGTTAGGTTGGCAACAAGACTCTGGCTAATAACAACCTTGTTATCATGGGCGGAGACGCTGCGACGGCGAGTATTTTGAGTTTAGCAGTGATTTTTTGATGTCTTACAATCATGGCACTCAAGATTTTTGATTTAATTGAGGCTTTCGGAAGTGAGAAAGGTGTTTTTCGGAAAGGTGAACTGAGTTACGAGACGAACCACGTACTCCAAGTTACTTACGACGGCGCTGGCGGTGAATACGGTGTTGGCCCTCAGCAACCCAGCCAGAGAAAAGGATTTGAATAAAAACTCAAAAAATTAGAGAAGAGAAATAGTCTATTCCATTATTAAGGTATAATTGTATACCGGTTTCGGTTATTAAACCATCATCAGTACTTAACAACGACTCGTTAACGTTACGAGTCGTTGTTAAGTACCTACTGATGATGGTCTAACCGAGACCGAGCTTAGTGAAGTTAGCAACGGCTCAGCAACGGTCAACTGCGTGTTTCTTTTCTAACTAATTGGTCTCTAGGGACGTATTAGAACACATTTCTGGCTGTACAAGAATTGTGCCACCAGTCACATTGTACGCCTTAGGATTAAACACCTTGGTGTATCCAATACCTTCTCGGATAAGTAGAAAGGCTATCTTGACAGCGTTTGACTGAAGAGCATGTCGAATTGGACTGATGAGGGATGTTTTTCTGTCTTGGAGATGCGAGCGCAGCGAGCATCCAGGTCACCTGATCTATGTAAGGAATGTGTGAAGGAACAGTTAGCAACGAGCTGTACGGACTGTATGACTGGTGGCACAATTTTAAAATTGCCATAAATGTGTTCCTAGACGTCCCTAGAGTCCGAAAATTTAGAAAAGAAACACGCAGTTGACCGTTGCTGAACCGTTGCTAACTTCACTCTGGTCCGAGACCGGTCTACAATAATTGTCTGCTGTAATTATTATACCTTAATAGTGGCTATTTATACCTTAATAGTGGACTATTTCTCTTCTCTCATTTTTATTCAAATTATGGGATTCCACAATTTCTCCGCGAGTGATTTAGTATCTAGAGAAAAGGATTCTATAATGTTCTGTAAATTATCCTTTTTTTCCTTATTACCACTGAGATTGTACATTTTTCGAATTATATTATTTTCGTTCCTTAATGAAGTTCCTTAAGCATAATATGCTTATCTCTAAAATAGCAAGGTGACGCGTTTCACAGAACTACCTAGGTGCAATTTTTCAAAAAAAAAATTATTGTTACTCTACTTTTCAATAAATTTGACTGTCTTCAGTTCCTGTTTGTTTGCTTTGAAATAAAAAATAATACTTGAAGCTTGAAGCTTTTTTTCCTTCTTACTCTTAAAACTTACTCTTACTTACTTCTTCTTACTTCCTTACTTACAATACTAGATCCTCGGTCGTCCGTGTCTTTAAACAGGGAACAGAAGAAAATTTACTCATGTCCAAGACATTCCATCAAGAGTGAGAACAAAGAAAAGGTTAGGGTAGGTATAAGAGCTCTTTATAGGAATCTTTTTATCATAAAAAATACTTGAGACAGGTATGCATTCAATAACAATACACGAAAAGAAACGAGATGCAAAAAAAAATCCAGAAACAATGCGTACAACCAATAGACTAGAAATCATTCTTCTTTGTTTTGGGTGTCCAGTGGCGATTTAAGTGGAAGTCGAGGATATTGTCACTTTTCAGTCTGCCTACCACTCGCTTAATTTCGATTCGTGCTCTTGCAATGCCAGGCAGAGGGTTAGGTATTGTGGATTTCAAGTCCGCGATATCATTCGAGGGTGTCACAAGATCACTCGGCTACGCAAGTCTTTTTTGTTCTTCTCCTGAAAAATGAAAAAAAAAACAAATTGTGATAGTGACATGTAGAACCGTAGGTATTTACTTGCGTACATACACTCGTATAGCTACTTCGAACCAACTTAGCGACGTTTTGATCACAGACCCGGCGCTCCCAGTAGATGAGAGCACGATGTTTCAGCCTCTCCTTACTCCCTCAATTTTTTGTTACAAAAAACCCACTATTTTGAGGATGCTTTCGTTTTGCGGAGAGATGCTTGGGTCTACCAGGTATAACGTTCGCGGATGGATGAAAGGAAGCATTTATTATTCTAGAACGATGTGTAAGTAGGCATGTCTTAAAACAAACTTTTTCTCATACACATAGCTCTCAAAACTAATTGTTCAAGAAAGACTACTTATTCGCTTGTCATGTCTCCGAAAATGTGCTGAAGACGTATCCCAAAGCATAGGCTCCGGATAGAATGAAGGTGAGAAAGATTGACACAAAAAAGTACAAGTGAACTTACCTGCTCATATCACGCCAACGCTTGAAAGTTTTGGATCCTTCGGAAAACGGAAAAACTGGCATGTAATTTCCGATATTTCCCGATGATTACAACCATACGCGAAGCACTGAGACATGTTTTCTCGCAGTCATAATAGTTAATAAGTAATAAAAATGAGTTTAAATAACTGAACAATCGTACAGCCGCACCTGAACTGGCACTGAGCAGTTTTGCCATTATTAGCCAGAAAGGTCAGGTTACCCTGGGGATAACAACCGATCGACGTAAACTCCCTAGCGCAGCGTATTGGTTGAACGATCTCTCCTCCATTTACTAATACGCCTGCGCTAGGGAGTTTCCGATCGATCGGTTATTATCAATTATTTTACCTTGCTCTGGCTCATAATAAACCTCGTTCAGTGCCGTTCAAATGCAGGCTGCATGATTGTTCAGTTATTTAAACTCATTTTGTACTTATTAACTATTATGACTGCGAGAAGCATGTCTCGAACTTCCGCGTATAATTGTAATCGTCGGGGCTCCGCACGAAACATGCCAGTTTCAGTTTTCCGAAGGATCCAAAAACTTTCAAGCGTTGGCGTGATATGAGCAGGTGGGTTCACTTGTTCAGTTTTACTTTTTGTCGGTTCGCTCGTTGTCTATCCGGAGCCTATGCTTTGGATAGCTTGCTCAGCGATTTTCGGGGGACGTAGCGCAGTAAGTGGTCTGCGCGAGCAGTTAGTTTTAATTTGCTATGTGTATGGGAAAAAAGCGTTGTTTTAAGACACATGCCTAAGGGTGAGTGGACCAGTGAATGAACACACCCCAGTGAATGAACACCGTACCCTTTTTGAAGATACCAGAGCCTGTGACAACCCTCTAGTGGTCGACTCGAATTTTTCCTAGTTCCAGTAACTATCCACTTATGGGTCAGCAAAAGATTTGGTAACGCTGGAATTGAACTTAACTGCAGATAACAGCATTTAAGGTGTGCAAGTCCCAGTCGGTCCATAAACACTGTTTTGTCAACAACTCTGTTCTATTGTACAGCTCGTCGGAAAGTCGCTTTTGGTGAGTATATTTTCAAAGTATTCCGCTTGCTTTTTGTTTTCACGGTGTGTACTAGGGTAAAATTTGAAGGGAAAAACCCGACCGATCAGCCCGAAAACTTCTATTTCTCTATTTTTTTGGCGTAATGTTCATGCAACTGGGTCTGCAAATTGGCCCTTACCCAGTGAATGAACACTGTTCATTTACTGGTAAAATAGCCACTATTTACCATTTCAAGTAAACCCAAGGCTTAAAATGTTCAGAAATTATTCAGGAATCTTGTGATCATTGAGAAAACGTCGAAAAATAATCCGATCCAATAATTGAACGAGGGTATTTTGTTGCGCAGTATTCTGTGTGTTCATCCACTGGGTTTGGAGGCTTTGTTAGTCTAGACCCAGTGAATGAACACAACCTTGAAATATTATTTGATCTCAATGTCCACCAGTCAAAAGACGTCGAGGGGAAAAGAGGTAATGAAGAAGAGAAGAATGATTACAAGCGATTCTGCTGCACTGAAGAGGATTTGGTACGTGCCAGTGCAAGATATTAATAGTGCCCTTCTTTAAATATCTGGCACTGCACGTACTCAAATCCTCTTCGGTGTAGCAGAATCGCTTGTAATCATTCTTCTCTTCTTCATTCCTCTTTTCCCTCGACGTCTTTCGACTGGTCACCTTCACCAAAACCTAAAACTACAGCAGGATGTATTACGAGACCCGCGGAGTGGTTGTAGAAATTCAGGAGAAAAAAGCTCAAGGAAAAAGAAGAAAAAGAAAGGCAAGATTAAAAGAAAAAGAAAGGAAGCAAGGGTAAAAAAGAAGAAAGAAAAGGAGATACTACTAAATTAAAAAGACTTTCAACAAGTCTTAATTAACTCAACTAGTCTCAATTTCACTACCTACTTCACTTTTTAGTTAAATAAATTTCAGTTAGTAACCATTCTTTTGTATTTACACTTCCAAATTTGAACAGTTATAAATTATTAAGATTTTTTCTCGTCACTAATTTAAGGATTTTTGTTCCTGGAAATGTAACTCTTGTTCCAGAAATTGGTGGAATATTTTCCTAAAAACTTGTATGTTGCTCTACTCCGTGATTAAAAATGTCTTATTCATATTAAAAACGCTTTAAAATGATTTATTGTGTTTTCTTGTTTTTGTGTTCATTCACTGGGTTTTGGGTATTATGTTCACATTTAGGGTCCAACTGTTCATTCACTGGGGTTTTCAGCATTCCGTCTGAATAGTATGTTACTTTCTGGGGTCGTAAATGTGAATAGCGGTGATAGGAATTTTTTCCCCCACAAACTAGACACCCATAGGAACAACGTGGGGCAAAGAAATTAGAAATCCATCCGAATTTGAAGTCTCACGACGTTATCAAAGTTAAAAACTCAGAGCACAATACACTAGGTGTTCATTCACTGGTCCACCCACCCTACTTCACATCGTTCTAGAATAATAAGGTAGTTTCCTTTGATCCATCCGCGACCGGTATACGTGGTAGACCCAAGCATCTCCTGCAAGCAAGCATCACTCAAAATAGGTAGATAGTGGGTTTTGTAACAAACATTGAGGGAGTAAGGAGAGGCTGGAAACATCGTGCTCTCATCAGAGCGCTCGGGTCTGTGATCAAAACGTCGCTAAGTTGGTTCGAAGTAGCTATACGAGTGTATGCATGATAAATACCTTACGGATTTCTACATATCACTATCACAATTTGTTTTTTTTTTTCATTTTTCAGGGGAGAAGAACAAAAAGGCTTGCATGGCCAGCCCCCTCGAGTGATCTTGTGACACCCCTCCCGGACGTGCTCGCTTGGACTTAGTCTCCACAATACCTAACCCTCTGCCTGGCATTGCAAGAGCACGAATTGAAATTGAGCGAGTGAAAGGAAGACTTAAAAGTTATAAAATCCTCGACTTCCGCTTAAATCGCCACTGGACACCCAAAACAAAGAAGAATGATTTCTAGTCTGTTAGTTGTACGCATTGTTTCTGGATTTTTTTGCATCTCGTTTCTTTTCGTGTATTGTTATTGAATGCATACCTGTCTCAAGTATTTTTTATGATAAAAAGATTCCTATCCGAAAGAGCTCTTATATACCTACCCTAACCTTTTCTTTGTCTTTACTCTTGGACATGAGTAAATTTTCTTCATTCCCTGTTTAAAGACACGGACGACCGAGGATCTAGTATAATACTAGTATTATAATCTAGTATAATACTATTGTAAGATATAATTGTAAGATATTGCAAAACAATAATTGTAAGAGTAGGAGGAAAAATAGCTTCAAGCTTCAAGTATTATTAAATAAAAAAATATTATTATTAAAAATTTTTTTAATTTCAAAGCAAACAAACAGGAACTGAAAACAGTCAAATTTATTGAAAAATAGAGTAACAATAATTTTTTTCGAAAAATTGCACCTAGTTAGTTCTTTAAAACGCGTCACCTTGCTATTTTAGAGATAAGCATAAGGAACTTCATGATCATAAGGAAAGAAAATAATATAATTCGAAAAATGTACAATCTCAGTGGTAATAAGGAAAAAAAAAGGATAATTTACAGAACATTATAGAATCCTTTCTCAAGATACTAAATCATTAGCGGAGAAATTGTGGAATCCCATAATTTGAACAAAACATGAGAGAAAAGAAATGATCCACTATTAAGGTTGCATAAATAGCCACTATTAAGGTATAATAATTATAGCAGACAATTATTGTAGACCGGTCTCGATTAGACCATCATCAGTAGTTACTCAACGACTCGTTGTAACGTTAACGAGTCGTTGTTAAGTACTGATGATGGTTTAATAACCGAAACCGGTATGCAATCATGCCTTAATAATGGAATAGACTGTTTCTCTTCTCTCATTTTTTGAGTTTTTATTCAAATCCTTTTCTCTGGCTAGGGTTGGCCCTCAGCACACCGTATTCACCGCCAGCGCCGTCGTAAGTTACTTGGAGTACGTGGTTCGCCTCATGCTCATGTTTACCTTTCCGAAAAAACACCTTTCTCACTTCCGAAAGCCTCGATTAAATCAAAAATCTTGAGTGCCATGATTGTAAGGCATCAAAAAATCACTGCTAATTTCAAAATACTCGCCGTCGCAGCGCGTCTCACCATGATATAAGGTTGTTATTAGCCAGAGTCTTGCTGCCAACCTAACGGCACGAAAACGTGACGTCACACTCTCGCGAAGTATATGACCGTAACTCCCTCAATTCTCAACCTTTTTTCAAATTTCTTGAACTGAAATGTTTGTCTCGGCAAGACCTAACACCCTGTTTAATCGGAATTTAGGATAACTCACAGTACTTCCGACATATTTGCATTTTTAGTGTTTTCTATTTTATTTTTTTCCGGCCACAAAAAATGGACAAGTTGACCGTTCTTTGGTCTCAAAATCTTCGTTTTACTTTGCAGAATATGTGGATATTTTTTATATTCCAAAAATGGAGGGATTTTTTTTGGTTGCGAATTTTTAAAATTTGCATAGTGAACTTTTTGTGTACGGCCTAAACACCCATGAAAAACAGTCAAAATATGATCGAATTTTGTCAAATATGTACGTTTCAAAATATGGAAGCATTGTATGTTAAGCACCACTGGTTATGTAAAATGACCACAGACAGGGCACACAGACACTTGTTAGGAAGTGATTCTGAGTAAATGTGTATAAGTGATGATTTATGTTATGAAGCTTCGTTCCGATTTTTCGATTTTAGGACGATTCCAATACTTCCATTTCCTCCGTAAATATGGAAGTAAAAATTTCGTAGGAAACTTGCGATTAACATTTTGATCAATAGATAGATGCTTTTTATTTGCCTCAAAAGCAGTCAAAGCATAATTCAATTGCGTCAGAAATGTAGGTACCTACGTATCAAAATATGGAAGTATTGTGTGTTATCTACGCACCACTGGTTTTATACTCATGTATGATTAGTCTAATGAATGGCAACGTGCGAGAAAATTGAAAATTTTCGTCACCAAAATAAACAAAACCCGCGTGATGACATGATCTGAGACCTATTGAGACCCAGATATCCTACTTAGACTTATTATAACAATGTTTTAGTATAAGTCAGTGGGCCTAAATTTCATTTTTCTTCTTCGCGTTAACAATACCAATATCCATACGGAGAAATTTTACAAAATCACTCGAGCTAGAACATTCTGGAGTTATCAAAGAAAATTCAATCAAAAAACTGGTCAATGGTTATGCTTTCCAAGGGACTGGAGCCGGGGTTGTCCAGCAATACTAGTTCCGCCGCTCGGTTGCCGCTAGAGCGCTCATCGTTAATCTGGAGCCGCCAATGGCGACTCACAGATTACCGATGAAGTGCGCTGCGGAATCTCGCCTCTACAATGGCGGCTATTGGTTGGACAGATCTCTCATCCATTTACTAATATGACCGTAACTCCCTCAATTCTCAACCTTTTTTCAAATTTCTTGAACTGAAATGTTTGTCTCGGCAAGACCTAACACCCTGTTTAATCAGATTTGAATAACTCCACAGTACTTCCGACATATTTTGCATTTTTTAGTGTTTTCTATTTTATTATTTTTCCGGCGACAAAAATGGACCGATTTGACCGTTCTTGGTCTCAAAATCTTCATTTTTACCTTGTAGAATATGTGGATATTTTTTATATTCCAAAAAATGGAGCGATTTTTTTTGTTGCGAATTTTAAAATTTAATAGTGAACTTTTTTGATATTTTTGACCTAAACACCTCTTGAAAACAGTCAAAATATGATCGAATTTTTGTCAAATATGTACGTTTCAAAATATGGAAGCATTGTGTGTTAGGCACCAGTGGTTGTTAATGACCACAGACGGGCACACAGACACTTGTTCGGGAAGTGATTCTGAGTAAATGTGTATAAGTGATAGTTTTTTATGAAGCTTCGTTCCGATTTTTGATTTTAGGACGATTCCAATAGGTACTTCCATTTCCTCCGTAAATATGGAAGTAAAAATTTCGTAGGAAACCTGCGATTAACATTTTGATCAATAGATAGAATCTATCTATTTCCAATTTTCTCGCACGTTGCCATTCATTAGACTAATCATACATGAGTATAAAACCAGTGATGCGTAGATAACACACAATACTTCCATATTTTGATACGTAGGTACCTACATTTCTGACGCAATTGAATTATGTTTTGACTGCTTTTGAGGCAAATAAAAGCATCTGATGCTTTTATTTGCCTCAAAAGCAGTCAAAACATAATTCAATTGCGTCAGAAATGTAGGTACCTACGTATCAAAATATGGAAGTATTGTGTGTTATCTACGCATCACTGGTTTTATACTCATGTATGATTAGTCTAATGAATGGCAACGTGCGAGAAAATTGGAAATTTTCGTCACCAAAATAAACAAAACCAGCGTGATGACATGATCTGAGACCTATTGAGACCCAGATATCCTACTTAGACTTATTATAACAATGTTTTAGTATAAGTCAGTGGGCCTATTTCATTTTTCTTTCGCGTTAACAATACCAATATCCATACGGAAAAGTACAAAATCACTCGAGCTAGAACATTCTGGAGTTATCAAAGAAAATTCATCAAAAAACTGGTCAATCGCTATGCTTTCCAAGGGACTGGAGCCGGGGTTGTCCAACCAATACTAGTTCCGCCGCTCGGCCGCTAGAGCGCTCATCGTTAATCTGAGTCGCCAATAACTACTCTATTTACCAAACTTTCTCGCTCTAGTACTAACGCTAAAATAACAAATCGACAGTAAATCCGCAAAACCATGTAGGTTCTCGAAAATAAGGATTTGAGCTTTTCTGGATCATTAGGAGGCTCTCGATCCACCGTTTTTGCCACAGGTCAATAGTCTCTTCTTCATGCTCAAATGAAAAAACCTGTAAGTTCCTGTAATTGCACCTGTAAGGCTTCCTCAGTGATTGTAAAACCGCGATTGTAAAAAGTCCTGAGATTTCTCCGAGGAGATCGTCACGAAGTTAGGTAAGTTTTACCGTTTCATTGTGAGTTTGACTCCGAGTTTGATCGTGAGTTTGAGTCTCTGTTTCATACTGAGTTTGGTTTTGAGATTGATTATGAGTATGATTTCAAGTTTCACTGTGAGTTTGACTACAAGTTTGAATTTCTGTTTCATTGTGAGTTCGATTCAACGCGTTGGATCCTGTTCCTCTCCTACATGTCCTGACTAGTTCCGAACCTTTCCTTGAGGGCGGCAGGGCAAGCCCGGGACAACTTCGGTTATCGGGCGAAAAGCTGACGCCTGTAATGGCGGTTTGTTTTACTTTTGTTCACTTGGACCAATAACTGATAACATGATATTGGTCTTACGTCTTTCGATATCCTCAGATAACTATACTTCACTGAAGAATCGCAAGATAGGCGTTTTCAGTAGGAAATCCACCTCATTCAAAGTTGGAGGAATCCAAATTGACAGTGATGGAGGATTTGTGGAGTGCTCACTGCTCAATCTTGCGAATGAATCGAGAAGGCAAGGCAATCTTCTTGAGATGACGTTATTGCAAGAAAAGGAACAGTTTTATAAGAATAAGCGAAGAAGGCGTTGGAGGAATCAGCGAATAATTGATTGGAAAACAGTTTACCAGTGACACTGATATACGGCGACTGGTTTCAAACTGAAAGTAAGTGAGCGGGGGATGTTGAGACTTGGAAAACTCCACGCACGCTCAACCCCCCGGGCCAGAAGCGAAACGACAGAAGAATTACTCGAGTCTCTTCAACCCCAAAAAAAGAAATCGTTTGTTGCCAAATGTCCATTTACATCGAATTGTGGGCGATGATATAAAGCAGGAATGCATCTGATTGGTGACAGCCGAAATCATAATTTATGATTGCCACGTACGCACTTGGCATGAGGCCCAAAGAAAGAAATTTCCGATTACGATTGATTGACGCACGAATAGACGTCAGGCGCAGCCCCCAACCGAGTTGCAGGTAGCCAGAAAAAACAAAACATACAACCAGACCATCTCCAACCATAGTATCGAATCGACCTATGAAAGGCCACTTTCAAAAATAGTTCAAGTTCAGATCCACGTTTTGATCTAAGAACCTTTTGATTCAGTTTCAACCCCAATATCGTAAGTAGAGTCGAAAAGCGAAGTTCGCAAAATTTATAGGACTTCTCAAGACAGTTGAATCGAAGTTTGGTAAGCTTCAAATGCAACAATCCCAGTCCATAACGGAATGTTTGTTGGAAGAGTTTTCTCATCCTTCTTCATAATCTTTCCCCACCCAACTCGGTCCGATTGTTTCTGAAATCCACGAAGTTTTTTGCTGTTCAGCAGATGTAACCAAGGGAGAACTTCCATCTCCGCATCGTTAACTTTTGAAACTTACTATTTCCGCTCGTCATGTGGCTGAAAAGAGGTTACATCTACCGATGTAAAATATTTCCCATCTTCAATAAGGTAATCTATCTTGAATAGGCCACTCTGAGAACCAGTTGGTAGTTATACTTCTAGGATTGGCGGTACTGACCTGCACGCCCAATTTTCGCTTGCTTAACTGACTAACATACCCACTTCATGACCAACGACCATCGAGATCCAGATTAGGATAAGGATGTCCAGATTAGCAGATAATAATGGAGAGATCAGGATTATACGGCCCTCTTATGTTCCGAGGTAAAGTAAAGTAGAGTGAACCGCCGTTCCAGGCGTTGGCTTTTCGCCCGATAACCGAAGTTGTCCCGGGCGTGCCCTGCCGCCCTCAAGGAGAGGGTCGGAACTGTTCAGGACATGTCGCTCTAGTCTCACAGCACTTATGTACTGTGACACACGGCTACTCATTGCCTCAGCCCCTTGAGTTGAGAGGGACCGGATCCAACGCGTTGAACCTATTTGGTTAGAATAGGTTCAGAGTTCGTTGAACAAGCCCATCGGGCTTAGCCTGGGATTGTCAGCTCATGCCGAATATTTTTTGCCTCGACAGTGGAGCTGGCCGTGAAAATTGAACTCAAGACGCCCTGTCTGTGCCCTCGCAAACACAGAAAGTCACACGCCTTAGCCACCTCGGCCACCCCGACTCCATGTTCCGAGGTAAGCAACTTGTGAAATTCGGCGGTTTTGATCTCGACTCCTCCGTATCAATGCGACTTCTCTCTTTCCTATGAAATAGACACAATGTCGAATCGAAAACTCCATGGAGACTCGAGTTCATTTTTCGATACCTAAAAAGGTGGCAAAAGGCGTTATCAGTACTATGATGCCATGCCAAACTTTTCCTATCGCCTATCCTACGTCATACGGCTCGATGGACGCAACGAAATACCATCTTTCATCACCATTGTGTAAAATAATAATGGGGGGAGGACTAGAATTTTGTTTACTTTTTTGGGCTGACGAGTGAACTGACCAGTATCATGTCGGTCTGACATTATATTAAAGAAACTGGCTTCAGCCCAGGCGGGAGTGGTCGAGAATTAATGGCTCTCTATGCTTGTTAGCCATTATTCAACATCATTTTTCAGTATCCGACTCGTAAGAGAAGGAATGGCGGGGTGAACAGAAAAACGGTAGTTATTCATTCAGCAGACATTTTGCCGACGATGAAGTTGCCGGCTGGCAACTTTTTACTCCCGTATTTACAGAATAAAAGAGAGAGTTTGTATCATTAAAAATATGATCCGAGCGTTTTTGTTCTCTTTGACGTACTGTCCAATCATTTTGTATAAAATAATGTTTATGGCAAAAAAGTTAACATTGCTGAACAAGGATTATTGTTTCCCCTCTCAGGTCAATACCTCGCTTACCCATAGTACCTACCTACTCCAGCACTTCCAGACCACATCAATCACGAGCCAACCAAGCGGAAACCGGCTATTGAATTGATTGATGTGGTTTTGCTTCCATTTCACTTCTAAGGTCCATCCATGCAAAAAGGTATTTGATCCAACCTTCGACCCCCGATTTATAACGAGGTAGAGAGGTCCTACATCTCCTTTTACCGGAGAATGGTATACGGTGGACTGAAATGATACCCAGTTTTAACGTGGTTTTTGAATAGAGAACGTGCTAACAGACCATTTTCATGAGGTTGTTTCCATTCACCCGTTATCGATCGATCTAAGAAAAAAGGGGGCGAAATCTTAGCTTCTTCGAACGGCGGACATTTTAACGAGGGAGATAACAAAGCGGAGAGCTAACTTAGCTCGAACTTTGAGCTCGAAGTTAACTTTGATCTCGAAGTTGACTTTGAACTCAAAGTTGATCTCGAAGTTGACTTTGAAATCGAAGTTGAGTTTGAACTCGAAGTTGAGTTTGATCTCGAAGTTGACTTTGATCTCGAAGTTGACTTTGATCCCGAAGTTGACTTTGATCTCGAAGTTGACTTTGATCTCGAAGTTGACTTTGAAATCGCCCTCCTAACGAGCAATTTCGGTCGTAATTAGGCAAGGATCGAACTCAGGCCCTGTTGACGTCTCTACGTCGAAAGAAATGTGCCAATCGTTGAAGGAGTGACGACGTAGGCTAGCTGAAGAGTTGCTGTCGAAAACAATACCGATCATTTTTGTTGCCTGACAGGTCGGCCCATAGGCTTAGGCCCATATTTGCACCCTCGATTATATTCCCTGTATGGCAAATTTACGTATTCTGTTCGAATGGAGAGAAGGTGATTTCCGGGTTTTTCGTCTCATGCTATCAGCTGTTGGCTCAAATTGTTCCCCGTTGGCCCCAGATTACCATTGAATGGATTTCGGTCCTCAAAGCGGTCATACTTTATCGGCGCTGAATAAAGGCCAAAACAGGCGTTACTCTCCCTTCTAAGCCGTGCATCATCGAAGGTTCTGCCGATACATCAAAACTTTCCACCGCGGGTTCCGACTGGATTGTAACCGGTTGGCGTCGTCTAATTTCCCGTTCCCTACGACGGGGTCGTATTTCAAAACGGAGTCTCCCTTCAGGGCATTCTGCGATCTCATCTCGAATAGCTCAAAAGCCCTCTCTGATTGACTCCTTTCAGCAAGCTAATCCAATTGAAGTGCGTTGAATCAAGACTGCTGTCGTAATGAAAGATATATAGTACCGAGGAGCGCCTGAATCCAGAAAGACCTACGCGTAGTGATTATCACAGATCTAACGCCGGCGTGGCGCGAACGCGAATTTTCCACTCGCTAGTGGTTCCTATTACTCGATAATTTAGCTCTTATTTCACTCTGAAATTGGATTTAGTTGTTGAAGATGTTTTTACAGCTAGACTAGGTACGCGAGGGACCGAACGATGTGCTCGAGAAACGATATTACCTATTATAAATTAATAATGGTAGGTACCTACCTTATTCACCTACGAGGTGAATTATGATTCGTAAAGCGAAATTTTTAATACGGTTCAACATCAAAAAACAACGAACTAATTTATTTATTTTTTAACCTATTATGAACCCCTCTTTTCCCTTATGTATCAGTGGGGAACCCGAAGTTTCCAGAACTGGTGGAATGACCTCTTGGCCTCCACGGTTTACCCCAAACTTTTTCAATAATACCCTCGGGCGATACAATAGAGGCACCAGGTGGAACATCAAATTAACCCCAATGCTGTGTATTTGAAAAAATCAAACCGCCCGGGGTAAAAAGCTTCCAGATATCAATTTACCTTATTCGCTTTAGATGCCTACGACCTATAATGAAAACAAAGAACCTCCCGTAACGGAGACTAAACTAATAAGGGAAGAATTTACAGCAATTTTTAAAGCGGGAGATCCTTCAATTTTTCCCTCTCGAATATCGCCAGAAAGATAGAACAGGGCTCTCTCCTCTCCACTACCGCATCTGGGCCATGTCATAATACAACAGAAAGACAACCTAGGTGAAAGAAAAGTTATATTACAGGGTAGGAACTTTACATCAACTTTCATCGCTCCGCTCCTTTTTTCGGGGAAACTTTGTTCACTCACTTTCGCTATAGGTACCTTCGTTGCGAGAATAACGATCTTCTGCTCGCGAATATCAAGAGCTGATACGTTATTTCCCCATAATATTTAGTTTGGATATTGGACTCGCCTTCAAACTTGACAATTTTACGTTTTAGACCTCTACTTCCCATAATTTTCAATGGAAAATGAAAATAATCTGCGGACGATTTCTAAGAGAAATTAATCTGGCAATGACAGCAGCATTAAGGCAGCTATACCATCACACGTCATTTTCGGGATTAGGGTTCATAAAAGAATGAGATCCTATCCATTAGGCAGTGAAATCCCCGTTTTGGTGGATAACAGAATTCGACGAAACCCGGGAATACTCTGGGAAGCTCAAAACAGAAATAATTTCTCGAACGCGGGTCGTTTTTCGATTTTTCGACTACTAGTAGAATCTCTGCCGACGAGCTATGTCAAAGCCGAAACAAATACAAGAATCATTCAAATCGGACCACCGATCGACGGGAATTTCACTTACCGTCAGGTCAGATAGAAAGATACACATATACGCAATTTTAAAGGTCCCAAGGCAAGAAAACAAAGAACTGACCGACCGGCACGGAATGGCGAAGCTGAAACGACAATCGAGGTCCAAGAGCAATAAACACGTCCACACATTGTATTTTACCCGTGACCCACAGTGAGCACGTGACCTGAGTCTCGAATTCTCTTTCCCATTTACCAATGGTCGGGAATATTGAGCACATGCTAACGCGCCCTTTTCCATCAATAATGGACATCATACTAGCTTTACTTTTTGCTCTTCAAATCAATTTTCACGCAGGAAAGAAATTATTGAACGATTTTTGTACAGGAACGTGCAAGTATTGAGGATGGAGACGATCACAGCAGTACTGCCAATCGCAACCACAATTTTCATGGTCCCATTTTACAAGGTTCCTCAATAAATTTTTATTTATTTTATTTTTGCGAGCCTTGAAATTGAGCCTATAGGCTCTATGGGGACGGCATGTTTGTTTTTGGAAATCGACCGATGAAATGTGCAAAATTTATTCGTCCCATCTAGTGGCGGCTCCTGCTCTTAAACCCAGGGGGTGCACCCAGACCATAATATTCATTGAAAAAATGCTGAGAGAATACCAGACACTAAATTGAAGACAATCCTCTCTTTTCAGCCAAATATCAATTCACACTCAGAGCAAATGAGATAGGATTAGCTAGCACAATTTTGCTTTGCACTCCGGTCCTCCCTCACCACACCCCGTCCTTCTTCTTGGCCATTCCTTCCTCTCTTCCGCCGAGGCTTCGTCCCAATGACGATTTGGTTTTTCAGACAGAATTGACAGAGAAGTGTGAGAATAGTATGATAGTTATAAATTTATTATTGAGTTGGTGGCTGTTTCAAAAACTGTAAAATTATTGAGAATATTTTTTTTCTTTTTCATTTTGACTTGGGGGTGCAGATGCGCCTGTGCTCGTGCCAGTAGCCGCCCCTGGTCCCCCTGGTCTGCATAAGAACTGCTGTGAACATTGGCTTGACCCGCAAGATACCTTTGTTACCCAAAAGGGATGGTGCCAATTCCAATGTGCCTCTTCGAAGATGGTAACGTTATGTTTACGGTATTCTATTATTATTTTATGTTATCAAGCATGTAATGTTTCATGTTGCATGTGTGTGCTGCATGTTTTGTTGAGTTTTTTGTGTTCTGAATGAAAAAGAAATATATTATTTGGTAATTTATTATTTGGCCAGCTGATGTTATAAAAATTATTATACTACTGCAATAATACCGGGTATGTGTTACTAATTTATCGTGTTTAGCTAATAAGTTTTTTAAAAAAATGACATTGATTTTATAGGTATGGTTATTTCTTATTTTTCAAGGTTTCTTATTTTTTGTTCTAGTTTTGAACTTAAAATGCTCATAGCAGCAACAACTTTGGACGGTGCTCAACGTTCGACACCATAATTCAACAAAGTAGGTATAAGAATGAAATAATTAATCGCAAATTGAATAAGCAGTAAGATTTGTGCATTATGGTTTTCAGGCCCTGATGAGGATTACATATTAATCGAAAGCTCGCCGAAGGAGGCGTTTTGATCTACGTGACGCCGATCTCGACTAGATAACAAGTATGTAATGTTTATTTAGTATCTACTTAATAAGTTCATTTTTATTTCATATTTAGAACTTATGCAAGTAGTGCTAAGTGTTGTCCCTTTTTCTAATCACTGCTTGGGAGTCGAGACGTTTTTAACTCAATTTTATAACCCGCGGTTTTGTTTCCTGACAATTTATTGCTTTTATCTGGAATGAGATATATCCCACCGTCATTAGATATACCTACTCAACCTCGAAATTCAGGCTTGATCGCTATGCCTTCTTATCAAGGCATTGTGTCGGGGAGGAAAGTAAAAATATTAGACTCCTCGCTGAAACCATGTCCGCCATCGTGAATACCTTAGACTGTTAGGTAAATTTGTAATCACGTTCCGGTAGTTTAATTTGAATGGCCGACGCAAAATAGCGTAATTTAGGGCCGTTCCTAAAATGAGAATAGCGGTTTATCTGAGTCCTTCCCGTCTAGGGCAATAAGAGAGCCAGGACCTCGAGGACTGGGTGGATTTATGTGGAAACCGGTTATCTCCCCTGGGAGAGATAAATTCCAAGTGTGTGTCAGTTGGAAACGTAAAAGGAGAGCCCTAACGTGCGAGTAGTCACCAACCCCAACTCGTCCGCTTGGAATCATATAAAATAGATGGTGCCCTACCAATGCTTTCTTTCGAAACTAATTCCAATGGGGGACAATTTAAGAGTCGACTGAATCGCTTTTCCCCAACGAACGAATTGAAATTTACGGCCAATTCGGAAAACAGCCAGCGGCAATAGTGATGCTCGTTGAAAATATTGAATTGGTAGATACCGAAACGGTTAATTATCGAATTTTATAAATCGCAGCAGATCCTGAGTGGACTTGTCAGTGCTTCAATGCTTGCGAGAAGTTTTTCCGACGTTATTAGCCGACCCCTTAACCTTAGACTGAGCGCTTTCGCCCGCACGGCCTTCCTCGGGAGTTAAATACAGTTTTATCAACAGAGCAAGCATTCGAATCTCGCTCCACCATTCTGCTTTACCGGAATTTTGATTACCTACTTACAGTACTTGCGATACATAGGCACTTGGGCATTGGTAATTTGTGTTTTCTATATTACTATATTGTTTTTATAAAAAAAATTCACTAAACAAAAACTGTTTGTCTGGCCAAGATCTACAACCTTGTTTAACCAGAACTTGGGTAGCACTTAACACTTCCAAGATAAACGCTCTTCTAATATTTTTCGTTTTTCTATTTTATCGTTTTTTGGCCCCAAAAATAGATACAAGGATCATGATTCTTGGAGCGATCGATAGGTCTTGATGAGTTGATTCTTTCAGTACTGAAATCTCAAAATCGATATTTTGGAACATATGCCCTAGTGCTTTAAGGTATTGATATGCACCACTGGGTTTTTCCATGAAGTCGATAGAGGATAGCAAAGTCGGGGATTGGGAGGGGGGTCTCGACGGTCGTGTGGGGACTCCTGAATTTCTGTGACGTTTGTGACGCCACTCGCGTATTCATGTTTTCATGTCCACCTGTCACGAACGGACCTTCCCTCCATTGGTCCGTAGCCCTCGGCCCTTCCAGCGTGATATTGGCAGGGGCTTGAGGTTTCCAATTCCATCAATAATAGAACTGTGAAATTAGAAAAGTTCTCCTTTCGTCGTGAGGAAGTTTGTAAACCCTCCAAATGACCCCCAACTAAAGCGAGTTTTATAATTGGGGTGGCTGGTAGTTGACTCGGATCTTGTTCGAGAGAAACTGAGTTTGTTACCTGCCTCTTTTACCTGCCTTTCCGGTACTGGAAGTTCCAAGGCGAGGAAAGAATGGATAGGTCCTGATCCAGCGATTAAGCCCGAAATTTTGATGACAGCCGATGTCGGTACATAGGTATGTACTTATAAAAATCATTTTGGCAAAAATGACAGTGAGAGGATGACTTTTGAAAACAAAAGCGGTGCGCACATGACAAGCAATGCTTCCATATTTTGGTACGTGAATAATAGTGAACCCAATGGCCATGCGATAAAATTGGGATTTTCTACTCTAAAAAATTCATTAAAATCAGCCCAAAATGACAACTGATCACTTGAAAGAGTCGTAAAAAATACAGCAGTGTATTTAAGCGCTTTTGATGGATTAGCCCCAGTCCAAAATTTTTCGAAAATTCCAGAGCGAAGAAACCTTCTTTTTACTGTACCCTCTCGCGAGGTGTGTATTGGGGGACCAAGGTGAAAAATTTTAATTTACCGTCAGAAAGAAGTGTCCTGGGTATCTCGGTTTTCTAAAAGAGCAGGTAGCACTTTTCCATAGTTAACCGGGTGTACCCTTTACAGTGCTCGAGTTGCTGTTGTAAAATGAAACATTTCTCCGTTGACCTCCGAGCCATCTTCCCGGCTATCCGTGCGGTTCCTACCTGGAGGTAGGGCATTGCTCGAGAAGGTAGTCCTACCTGCATGAATGATCCGCCCCGGCTCGACCCTGTTCTGCTACCACTCCGTTAAGCTGGTCCATCCATAAACATGGCCGGCCTTTCTTTCCATAATTGAGGTTATGCGTCATGAAAAACCCACCCTACCAACTTGGGCCAGCAGGCACATGAAAGCCTTTACTGCAGAATCATACGAACTATTTCACGTGATAATTTATGTTCTACGCTTGATTTTTTTTGTATAATAATTTTGTAATTTTCTTCGTATAATTTCTACACGCTAGTTGTGCGTGAATAACACCCAATAATCCTCATATTTTGGTAGGCAGATTAGACTAAAATACAAATTAACAAAAAAATGAAACCGATTCCAAAAGATAAAGCAGTGGTGCGTAGATACCGCACAATAGTTCCATATTTTGAAACCTAATGAGAATTGAGGGAGCTATGGTCATTTTTGTAAATGACCACTTACGGACACACAGACACTTGTTCAGGAAGTGATTCTGAGCAAAAATGTGTGTAAATAATAGTTTTTTCTGAAGCTCCGTTCCGATTCTCGATTTTAGGACGATTCCAATTGGTACTTCCATTTGCTCTGTAAATATGGAAGTAAAAAACAAATAGTCCCCTTACGTTGAAACTAAGCTTGTTCAAGGAGCGTGAGTGTATGCATTTTTACCTCCTGGAACAAATCCATTATTCCAATGCATGCGGGTATTATGCAATTAAAATTAGGTGTATGAATTGATTCTGTCCACTCATCATTACGGGAAAGCCGAGCTGGCACGGGAGCGGCTAATTGCAAAGGCTTTAATTTATTACCCGACCTCCCTCACTATTCCATCCTTCTTCCACTTTCAAATAGCTACCTCACCGATTGGATTCATTTTACTCAAACGGTTCCTGGAAGAGAATATTAATTTGCATGAAAATTATCATCGTGGTTGGATCAAGTTCAATATTGGCCTCGTGCACCTCGATGGAACAGTGTCCGGAAAATATTGCCTATACCTAAGTAGGTACCTGTTAATAGCATGCTGTTATTAAATGTTTAATAATAGTGGTGCGTAGATAACACAGGATACTCCCATATTTTGGTACGTAGATTTTTGAAACCGATTGATTGACTTGATAACTAGTGCCAATATATCGGAAGCATTGTGAGTTAACCGGATTTTGTTTATACAGAGTGTTGGTTATCATTTAGGACATTCCAGTTCAATAAATTTGAAAAATGTCGAGAATTGAGATACTTCCATTTACTCTGTAAGTATGGAAGTTAATGTCCCAAAAATCAATGGGGTACCATCAATTATTTTGGTTCATTTGCTGAAAATGAAAAAAATCATGAAAGGTTAAGTGAATGAAACAACAGGATCGAGGGATTGAGGATCAAATCGAAACAAGTTCGGTCTAAAAGGTGAGCCAGGATGGCGCCGCGCCGCTCATCGGCTCACCAAGTTTTTACCAACGAGACCCTTGGGAGCTTTCCAGCCAGCGTCACGGGGGCCAACTCTGAACTGCCGAACATAACAGGAGAATATCCCTTGGCAAGATTGAAAGATCCCTGAATGGCCGCAGCACAAAATACCTAACCTCCGCGATATTATTACGATCTTCCGTTTCCATCCATTCATCGAGAGCTACTTTGTATTGAACCACTGACCCGATTTTGACGCAATTGACGCTTCTCTCTTGAACCTCCTCCTTACCGTCAGTGATCCTGAGGCTTTGCCAATGACGTTGTTGTTTTTCAGAGAGGATTGGTGGTGAAAAGTTGAGAGTAGTGTCACATAATGTTATTATTAAGTTCGGTCACAGTTTTTTTTCTTTTTCATTTTGGCCAGGGGGTGCAGATGCTCTTTTTTTTTCAAAATCGGACGACTCCTTCCGTGCGACTCTTTCCAGATGGATATTTTTTTAATTGCAGATTTAGGTTCTAGACCCTTGGAAAAGTGTAATCTGAAAGTTTGGGTCATCTTAACCGATCACTGTGGGAATCCTATTCTCACATTCTCCTTCTAATCCTAGCTGGTACCCACTTTCTCGGTACTACCAAGACCTGCTCTAACGAGACCCGGGGTTGGCTAGCGTGACTCCATCGTTGACCTAAAAGTTGGTGCTAAATCCATATTTGGAAAGCCCTTTGGAGGTGGGATACGGTTCAAATATTCATTGTTTGAATTCTCACAATGAGATAGAGATAAGGCTAACCCCTGACCTCAGCTGGCTGGGTGCAAAGTTCATCAGGTCCATCTGCAGCGGTCTCTATCTCTAGCGGCTTACGTTCCAACTGTCCCAGGAACAGACGCTCTTCCTCATGTGATACCTTCCCTTAAACCAAACAAGTGGAAGTCCCATGGAGTGATGTTCCATTGTTCCTGCATAAATGATGGAAAATAACCTACCGAATTGAAGTTGGCGAAAAACAAGGGCCAACCTAACTACCGTAGATTCAGTCCAGAATTTCAAAATACGTCATTGAACTATGGAAGTTCCGAGGTACCTACTGAGCATTCGACTGAGTATTCCTGACCTACTGAGTATTCGACGCCAATTACTCTTATACGTTCAATTCCGATCTTTCCAATCCTAAAGGCAGCCCTAATTCTGGTGGAACGAACTCATGCAGTAGCTCAGCCGAACAGAATTCGCGGCAAAGCCAAGCTCAAGCTGACTCAAGAGAGAGTTTAGTTTATAAGCCTCGGCCCCGCACTCGCGCCCTTCGCCCATTAATCTCCGTCGATAAAGCTCTTGGGGTTTGTTGTCGGAGGAAGTCCTCTCGCTCCTTCAATGCGATCGAGGAGGCACGTAGGCGTTACGACAGAAACAGCACACAGCGGAAAGATACAACGAGCAACAATCTGTGATCGATTGGAGCGAGCGAATGAGAATGGTATAATAGAGGCTGTGCACGTTCTTCGATGAGTTACACGACCGCTCATTCAGCGGAGCTACGAATTTATTCGGCGCTCAAGTCACGTCCCGGCGGCTGATAACGCGCGTCAGGTCGCACGCCGAAACGACCTGCTTACCTGATATAATCACAAATCAGTGTTGTGGTCAAATAACATAATACCTCCAGTCTTCCATATTGTGGTATATATAACATTTTGAACCTAATTGATTTTAATTTGACTGATTCGGAGGCCTTGATCCACAGGTGAAAAAAACACTGCAAATGGCTTGACCAACTGTCTCACCCAGAGGATGGACATTTTGGAAATTCTGATCTTTGCGAGCGACCGTCGGAGAGCGTCAGGGAGGCAGCCATAGGTGCGAACGACTGAGATGCTTGATGGATCCTCAGGGAGGTAAGCGTCATGAATATTGGTATAGTTGTGAGCGACCAAGAGGCATTGAGCAACGTCAGGGAGGCAGTCAGAGGTCCAAACGACCGAGATGCTTGGACAAGCGTCAAAACGCGTGTCATAGGTAGAGAAATAGTCTCAAAAGAAATGGAAATTTCGGTTAAGTGTTGGTAGTTTTTTTAATTTTATTATTATTTTTTTAAATTATTATTCGATAAGTACACCAATCTATGTCTGAACCCCCGACTTTTTCTGAGGAACCCACTAAACGCCAGTCCCACTCAGCCTCAAGGATTTACTGTTTTACTGTATCCACCAAGATGTTTACCACTAGAGGCCTGGATATGGTAATATGAGGAGCATTATTCATACAGAATGCTCAGTTTTTTGGACCCCGCTCGTGCCAGGATTCCCCGTGCCGCTTTCTTGAGATTAGTTAAAAGGAAAATGGCCGTTCTTTAGGTCACTAACAACAATAAGACGAGAGGCGGGAGGCGAATTATTTCATGGCAAATGTGTATTCTCTCGGTGCTGTTCTGGAATTACGATGGCGTTTAAACCATTGTAAGGTATAACTGTCCCGACGGCGAGGGTAGTTTTATACGTAGCTTCCCGAAGGCATTTCGAGATTTTATGTCCCCCCACCCTCGCGGGGGAAATCGTTCTTGGAAACGCCCGACTCCGAAGTTCTTGGCAAACCTGCCATATAGCCTAACCAGCGGATTGAAAAGTGGGAATAGGGGCTACCGCTTTTCGACCAACTTGCCAGTTTTAATAACTGGTTTGTTAAAATGTTGCTTTGCTCAAGTGGTGCGCAGGTAACGCGTGATGCTTCCGTATTTTGGTACCTACGTGAAATTCCTACATAAGTTTGATTAATTCAATACTGATTTGGAGACGGTACAAGGATTAAAAATGTCAAAAAAATACTATGCTAATTTTCAAAACCGCCTGAAACCAAATCAGGGACGCTAAGTTACCTAATTTAGGTACAGGTACCTTCGATTACACGTATACCTAATTCCTGAACTGGGGAAGGATAGCAAGAATACAGTTCAAACAAAATGTAAGGTAATTTTCCATCATACCCAGGTTTGAGTTCGGTGTGAGAAACATATTTTTTCCGCTGCCGTCGAGGTAGAAAAGGGGAACGAGATAGTGGGAAATAAACACCTCAAAATGTGGCAAAGTATACCCTGGATGCCTGGGTGCCGTTAAGCCTCCGCAATAATAAATCTTTCCACCGTGGCAAGGGTCCAACAGGCATTTTCCTTCGCTTACAAAGTATCCACTGTGTCATTTCATTTTTCGGCTGGCATCAAGGAAGGGGGGGGGGTAGAGTTAATTTCAATCTGGATAAAGAGTTAGCGCGGTTTCTAGAAAATTCAATTTATAAGGTGGCCCAGGCACTTACCCCTGAGTATTAAGGAAGCTCTTTCGGGATTCTGAGCCATTGGAGAGTGAAATAACCTACGTCGCATTCGGTGAACATAACCTCAAAAATCTGGGTTTTCGAATTATTCTACAAAAAACTTTCCAGGCAAAACTGGCCTCAGATTTCAGGTTTTCGACGGTATGATCATCTTTTAATTTATACCGCTTTTTAGAGGAGAAATCGACGTTTATACGCAGAAAAACGCTGAAATGCAATCTTGGTTTTTGGCAATCTGACGTCCCTTCCATCGTTCCATCGGTTTCTGAAAATTTCTTTTTGATCATCGTTTTGATAAATTATCTCGCCTATCGGCCAAAATCCGGTGAGCTGAAGGCTGCCCTAAGCACTTACTGAGGAAAGCCTATGCTAATCTAATAGCCCAGCTATCCTTCGCTTTATGCTTCCCATTTTCAAGGTTCAGCAGTTTCAAGCATAACTACCCATCGTCTATTTGTGTTTGTTGAGTCTGCTTTAGGGAGATAGCGAGCTAATCCTCACACGCATATTGGAGATTCCCTAAAAAGGAGTTTTGGGCATAGATAGTATGTACGAGGACTTATTTGGCTCCGTCATACCTAAATCTTCCGTCGAAAAATGTGAATAAAAAATAAAGAAGGGGAAAGAAATGAGAAATAGATAGGAAGAAAAGTAAATGAAGAAGGCTAAAATGGAATAAAATAAATTTGAAAAAATAATGTACCAAAATACACATAGATAAAATAAAGAGCAACCAGTGGTGCGTAGATAACACACAATACTTCCATATTTTGAAACGTAAAAGTGTGACACAATTTGTTCATATTTTGACTGCTTTTAAGGGCGTTTAGGTAAAAAATATCAAAAAACTCACTCTGCAGTTTTTTAAATTCGCCCAAAATAAGAATACTCTAAGTTATCGAAATATATAAAAAATAGCCACATATTCTGCAAGGTAAAACAAAGATTTTGAGACCAAGAACGCTCAAATCGGTTCATTTTTGTGGCCGTAATAAAATAAAATAGAAAACACTAAAAATGCTTGTTTCTGAAGCTCCGTTCCGATTCTCGATTTTAGGACGATTACAATACTTCCATTTACTCTAAAAAGTAAAGGTAAATAAGAGTAAGGTAATAAGGAAAGGTCAAATACTTTTAAAAGGCTAACAAATCGAATACAATTAAGTCTTAACCCTACATGTAGATAAAATTGAAACCTTTGAAGGAATTCGTAGGGGCTTATTATTCACATTGCTTTCTTCCCTTATTTGATGCGAATTTGTGCATGTGGTTTAAATTTTTATGTATGCTTTGAGAGCAATATCTAAAATTTAGTTGGCACTTCGGTGATAATTCCTGACATTGGATTTTACTCATAAAAGTGGTACTTATATCCGTGCGTCCAAATATTTCATCGATAAAAGATATGTATCTATAGTATTTCAGCTTTAGGATTTAGGTCCTGCGATATGGGGAGCCTATAGCTAATCCTACCCAATAATCCTTCGAATGCCGAGCACGAGTGCGGAATTGGTCGTTCTGACCCGATTCAGAAGCCTTTGGAGCAACTCTGGAAGAATCATCTGCTGAAAATGGCCAGCTCGTCGGAAAAAGGAGATTATTCGCTTTTTCGAACGGTTCCATGGACAACGTGAGCTTCGAGGACGTTCTAGCCAAAAAGAATAACAACAAGGTTGAACCGCTTCAATTCTCCGTAACTATGGCCGTATTCAAATCGCGCGCCGAAAAGGCGATGGAAAGAGCGGGGGAATTCCATCCGCGAGATAGGCGTTCGTGCAATGGATGAAGGAGGAAATAACCCTGAAAATGGCGAAAGTTATGCGTGTCAGTTTCCTAGGGTAGGGAATATCGGCATAGAAATTGGATGAAAAAGGCAAAATATGGAAACTTTGCCGAGGCGGATGTTTAGCGCATGGAAACCGGTTCGCCAGGAAATATCGAATGCGGTGGCTCGTACGATGAAGTGAATATCCAAGGCCGACGAGCTGGTAATCGAATGTCAGCTGATAATATGCAGTAGATAACCCACGACCGACGAGTATGATTTTTACTTCCATATTTTTCCCGGAGAATGGAAGTGTTGTATTTGCCTTTAAACTGGATACCGGATCGGCGGTTCGGAAGGGAACATTAATTTAAATACAAATTTGCTCGTGATCATCGACGAGTTTTGTTAGAGGAACGTTTTGCTGATCACCGCCTGGGCAAACTTTATTTTTGAATCCCGACGTTCGCTGATTGCAGGGCGAGGTATGCTCATCGCCTTCTAGGCGGTTTGCTGTCCGAGCTTTGCTGATCGCATTTTTGGCCGAGGTTTGCTGATTGCATTTTGCAGGTGTGATTTGCACCTAAATTAGGTCGGCGAAACGACGAATTTTGTTCGAGGGGAGAGTCGGTTAGGTGTAACTTGTTTTTTTAAAGTTCTAAATTTTGCTGTACAGCTTTGTGCAATTCTCTACTGAAAAGTAGAAACAGTATATTTGAAAAAATGCTCCTGAGATTAATTTTTGAATCGATGAGGATGTTATCTTAGGCTATACTAGATTAATTTTTTTACTTTTCTAGTTTTTCATGCGTCTTTTTGTAGTTTTACTTTTAACCGCGCCAGAAAATGTACATAGGTAACAAGAACAACTGGAATCCGAAGAATAATAGAATTCTCGAGGAAGGGACGGCCGGAGAAATTCAGAACTGTGCGTAATAGGATTTAAACTTTCGATTGGGCAAAGTTAGCCGGTAGTATGAATCATATTTTGTGCTGTAGCTCGGTTGATTCATTGAGGAAGTTCTTCATTGGCTTGTTATCTCAAGAGCAGGAAGATGAAGGGGCGTTACGAGAAGTTTCTGCGGGGAGGATGCAATTTTGAAAAGTTACTTAGGAAAATCAGCAGTTTGAAGGGCCCTGCCGGCCGAATTAAGAGGGTATGGTAGTTGACGAGGCAAAATTTTTAATATTTTTTTCATCTTCACCTGAGACATTTTGGATTCCCCCGTGCGTTCTAAACTTGAGTTTTTATTTGGCTCTATTTGCCGCTTCCAACAGATTTTGAAAATGTCGGGGACGGTGCGGCGCAAGGCGATTTTCTTCTAATTGTTAACTTACGGTGAAAAATTTCGAAGATTCCCGTTTGAGTGGTGAGTTTTGCTGATCGCATTTCGGGCCGAGTTTAGCTGATTACGGTTTGAGCAGACTTTTGCTGAACGCTTTTCCAGCCACGTTTTGCTGATTCGTTTTGGCCGATTTCACTGGTTTCAGGCTAAATATCGCATTTCAGAATAAGTTTTTTAGGCCCGAGCTTTGCTGATCGCAGTTTGAGCTCTGTTCATGGCTGGCCCGAATTTTGCTGATTTTAGGCGAATTTCTCTGATCGTATTTTTGGGGCAAGTTTCTGTTTGGGGCCGAGTTGTGCTGATCGCATTTACTGCTCGAGTTTGTTCCGATCCTTGTTCCAATAAGCGTATATAAGCGACAGAAAGATGTGAACGAATTTGACACCATCCACGTGAAAAAATTCCTGACAAGTGAAATACGCAGTCGCGATATCATAAAAAACCAGCTCCTGCAATAAGTCCCTTACAGAAATTCAAAGGCGACTGCTTTTCTCGCATATTTATCCACGCCTCGCTCCGATACATCTTCGGTTCGGGGATGAAAAATCGCTAGGGCCTCAAAAGCCTCTCAGCTTCTTTTTCATAGACGAAGGGTGAGGCTTTCAGCCCTTGCTGGCTCCTTTTGACGGCTTCATTTCCTCTACCAAGCTTTAAACCGTCCCGGTGAATTAGGTTTTCAAAGTAATCACGCTTCCAGAGATCAGAGGAACTGACTTGGGGCTAATTTTACCCGACTTTTAACGTCTGATGTTGGCCACATATCGATGAAGGCCTAAGGATAAGGAATTGAGCGAGACGCGAGGCCATTTTTATCTCCATTTTCATCCCAGGCCATTTTTATTGCGATCGTCCTAAAATCAAAAATCGGATCAGAGCTTCAGAAACCAGTGGTGCGTAGATGGCACACCACACTTCCATATTTTGATACGTACATTTCTGACACGATTTGAGGATGTTTTGACTGTTTTTGAGGGGTTTTTATGTCAAAAATATCAAAAAATTCACTATTCAAATTTTAAAACTCGCATAAAATAAAAATACGCCGAGTTATCGGAATATAAACAATATCCACATATTCTGCAAGGTAAAACAAAGATTTTGAGACCAAGAACGCTCAAATCGGTTCATTTTTGTGGCGGTAAAAAAATAAAATGGAAAACACTAAAAATGCAAATATATCGGAAGTGCTGTGAGTTCTCAAATTCCGATTAAACAGGGTGTTAGGTCTTTCCGAGACGAACATTTCAGTTCAAGAAATTTGAAAGAAGGTTGCGAATTGAGGGAGCTGTGGCCATTTTTGTGAATGACCACAGACGGACAGACAGACACTTGTTCAGAAAGTGATTGTCTTCTTGTGCTTTCTATACTTTTACTGATGTCAGGCGGAATTTAGATGATCACAGTTTGGGGCAAGTTTTATGTTAAGGCTTTGCTGTTCGCAATTCGGAACGGTTTTATCGTTTCGGGTCGAGGGTTGCTGATTTTTGTTTGAGCTGAGTTTTAGTGCTGATTGCATTTTAGATCAAGTTTCGTTTGAGGGTTATACTGATTGTATTTTTAGCCGAGTTTTGGTGATAGCCGTTTATGAAAACTTTGTTTTGATGCAGACTTTTGCTGATTTCCGGACATTTTTTGCTGATCGACTTTCGGGGCAACATAATTGGGCCGAGTAGAGCTGAAAGCAGAGGCACTTGATCAGAAAGTGATTCTAGTGCTTTCAATACTCTTAGTAGGTACTAGTCCAAGTTTTTTCAGAAATTTCTGTTCTTCAGCACTGAGTTTTTCCGATTTTCAATTTAAGGCCGATCGGTTTTGATACATCGTCCAATTGACCTGTAAATATGGAAGTAAATACGTGCAAAGTTGCATAAAATAAATAAGTTCGTCTTTGAGGATGATAGGCGCTATGGTTGAGTTCGACCGCAAGTATGGCAGGATAGGTTTTTAAAAATTTAGCCGGAGGCTTTTAATGATCGAAGAGCCGGAGGAGTAGATTACCGCTCTCTTTTTGAAGCTCTTCTCTGTTCTTTATGCAGAGGTTCAACACAAAAAGAATACCTCGAGGCTTCTCTTCCGCTTTCATTAAAAATGAACGTTTTCATAACGAAAAAGTGTAGAGGAGAAAGAAAAATTAAATCGCCTGCACGGAAAATGTCGGAAGACGAGACCACGACTTCTAAGGTACCTACTATGATGAATGCCGACCGCAGGGAAGCGCGAGTCTGAAAAGATACTAAGCTTAAATAATGAAACAATGCAATTACTTTACTTTTTTTACCTTTAAAGGGATTTAAATGCGAAACTTTTATGCCTTCGCCTTCAAAAGGAGGGTAATACAAATCTGGATGATAAGTTATACCTGTACTTACGCCTACCCAGCTATATAGGTATACCCACTTATCGTTAGAGCCCTATTACCAAGTACATTTTTCCGATGCATGGTTTTTCCCATCTGTTTGTTGGAATTTTCTTCAAAATCGAAAATCGGTTCATTGGTTGCTGAGAAAAACGATAAGAACTGTTGGCGGAAAAGTGGTGGGTGGCTGGAAAAGTGGGAACGAGTTAACACCCCTGCAAAACGGGTACGGGAACGAATTAACGGCACACCGGCACTACTATGGTGTGCTAAGAAATAACTTCCATTAGAGGTTAAACTCTTTTGGGAAACCTAAAACCTTTGGAAAAGTGGGAACGAGTTAACATCCTTGCAGGACGGGTATGGGAACGAATTAACAGCAGCCCGTCACTATGGTATACTGCAAACTCACCTCCTTTGGAGTTTAGGCTCCTTTTGGAAAACCTAAAACCTCGTTTGGAAAAGTGGGAACGAGTTAACATCCTTGCAGGACGGGTACGGGAACGAATTAACGGCAACCCGTCACTACTATGTTATACTACAAAATTCTCTTGCGGTCAATAAGCAGTGGCATGAATAGAGGAGCTATTACTTGTGTCGATTCCTCGCCATTTGCGTATGCCTTGTATCATTTCATTCATAAAGATTACCTATCTCTGGCATGCTGCAGGAGACGAATCATGCTGAATCGCGAGTAAGCATAGTAGCAGCAAAGTACGAGAGCCTGAGCTGGATGGTTCGGCAGATGAATAATTCAAAGGGCCGACGACAGTCAAATGGCATCGCAGCTGCCGAGCAGAAGAGGACGTCCTCGTCTTCCCTTATTCTAAAACCATCACAGACGGAATGGAGACCTCATTTTCATCTCTTTTGCTCGGAGAGAAGAGACTCGGTGAGTTGAAGAGTTGAATTTTAACCTCCTTTCGCGCGAATTTATGTCTAATAATGCGGAACATACGTGACGGAATTTCATATTGAATTTGACGACCTTAGTTTTGCCGATTTTCAACAGAAATCCGTTCATAACGATATTGCGATTGAGTTATCCGCCTTCGAAACATTGATGAGGCCTACCTTTAGGAAGTGCCTAATTGCATAATTCAATAAAGCTAAGAGCTCCCCTCGGCCAAAATTGCCCTTCATCATCATCGCCAGCATGTAACCATTTTAACGGGCTTCAAAAAGAGGAGGTTACTCGAGTTAACTTGTGAGGATTTTTCGTCGCTTTTTTTCGGTGAACCTACGTTTGTTCCGCTCTGTATCTTATACACATTTGAGGGGTTTATATCCAAAAGGTACTGAAAACCATTTTTTTTTTTTCAAAATTGAGATAAGGCTTGCGTGGGGGTTTTGGGGCCAAGTTTTATGGAAAAATGAAGTCGTTTTGGAGCAAAAAGTATTATATCATCATTAGAATGTCAGCTTCCCTACGGTATAATCATGTTTGAATTGACCTTGCTTTTTACCAGAGAAATCACCGTTTGAATGCGGAAAGCGGCGTTTTTCGCTAACATTTAAATATTTCCACGCTAAATTTAAAAACTCCAGACGTTCAAAGTGCTCGAAACAATGCTAAAAATGAATGTATGTATGCCCTTACAGAAGAGGGATAAACAAACGCCAAAAAAGAAAAAACTGGGAATGGGTAGGTACCTACTTGGAATAAGGCTACTCGGGCGATAGGCCCATTGTACGCCGAGGCCTTGCAATTGTTGGAATAACAAAACAACGTCGTTAAATCCGCAGTTTGCGGAATTAAATGGCAGCAAGAGAATCTCTGCAGTTGGCATCCTATTGTAGGAGTAAAAATAGTTGTAGGAAATGTATACACGAGTATACGCGCACAATGCGCATCACGTAGCCGCAGCATTCGCGAACTCGGCGTTTTCACCTAACCTTTTCTCGAAAACAAGTTAACACTTTCGGAGCGCGGAGGGCGGAAACAGTTTCGTACGTTTCGGGAATATTAATGAAGAAGTTGGGGTCGACGTCACGTTCTCACCCATTACTGTCGTGTTGTGCTTCCGAGTGCTAAGTCCGCGCTTCGAGCTAACATTATTATTCATACAGCAACATTTCGACCGTTATAATTGTTATTTACCATTACTGTCAAGGTTCACGTAGAGAGGAACGATGAACCCGGTTGTTTCTGTTTCACTACCTGCAACTGGCGGATGTTGGGTTTGATCCAGGAACAATCCGCGAAGGGAATAACCGAAAATTCTGAGAGGAGAGATGAAGATTTTAAGATAGGTCACGTATTGGGTCGCCTTTGCGATCGGTCCCTGGATGTTCCATAATGGGCATTCAATCCCTGAGCATCCAAGAAGGAAATCGAGGAGGTGGATGCAAAATTAACTTTTAATACTTCAAGACTGGAATAGTTCCGACCCTCTCCTCGAGGGCGGCAGGGCACGTCCGGGGCTACTTCGGTTGTCGGGCGAAAAGCTAACGCCTGGAACGACGTTGCTTCACTTTGAGACTGTGAAAATGTTAGAACGCGTGAAAATATCTATCGGTGTGATCCTCTGGAAAAATTGTTGAAATTTTGAAAAAATTGTGTCCTACCAAAATCTTTGTCAAGTCGCCAGTAAAATGGTGCATGTGATAGCTTCTTTATGCTGAATCGAATGAGAGCATTTCGAGACCGTTTGCTTTCTTCGTTCAAAAGTTACAGGCTTTACGGTGGGCGCGCAGGGCTGCCTGTAGGGTAGACTGCGATAACAAAAACCTCATCCTTAAAACTGCAAAAAAAAACTTCAGGCTACAACATGGCTACTATTTTTCGATTATTTGAGATCAATATGGTCTGTGACGTCACGCGCAATTTACCCACCCCCAAACCTAAACCTGATACTTGGTACAGCCTTGGTATTATTGTATACCGCCATTTCGTGCGGAACGATACGTTATCTAGTTGATGGGAGGTGGATATGGTAGACAGACAGTTTGTCACCGGGTGACAGCCGGCGGCTGCGAGGTGACTGCCACCGGGCGGGGGCGACGAGTATCACGACGACAAGGCGACGATACATCATCATCAACATCATCGTTTCACATGGTGGACCGCCGTTTGACGTGACACGTGGCTAGACCAGTGTTTAATAGTACTTACTAGGTATGGATAGTGGACAGTAGGTATATAATATATAAAATATACTGTCAGGGTATAGATATACTCAGGGTCCATCAGAAAGAACGTATGTTAAAGACGATGGAGTTTCTGATGCTGAATTGAATGAGACCACCGCCACTTTGATAGGTTTCTCCGTTTAGAAGTTATAGCCGTGAGCGTACAGGGCTGTTGTAGGGCAGGCTGCAAGTACTTCACTATACTGTCATACTCAAATATTTTGTTTCTGCAAAGATTTTCGAAGCAAATTTCAAAAGTTTGAATTTTTTCACAAATAATTTTTATTGCGAACAATAGGCTGAAAAAACAAAATTTTTTTCAAAAAAAAAATTGAGAAAATTAAAAAAATATATTATTCAAAAAAATTTTTTTTTTCGAATGAAGGTAGTTAGGTACCATGAATACAAAGGTTAAGAAATTTAAGAACAATGAACCAAAAAAAGGAGAACCAGCTAGGTGTTAGCAGGTGCACGAATACATTGTACATACGTCATATGTCCAAGTATGGGAATACAATCAGGTGTCAAGTATACGGCAAGTTACCGAAGTATAAAAAATTCTCGTCTGCAGACCTCCACCGAACATTTCGAGACCTGAATACCTCAAATCGCTTAATTTTTGCTGCCATTTGGATATAGAAAGAAATCACTCAAAATGCAAATTTATCGGAAGTATTTGCACTAAACAGAAACCTATGGGTTTTGCCGAGATGAACATCCCAGTTTTTCGAATATCGGTCCCTGGAGGAGAATTTATGGAGGAGTTATGCCAATTTTTGTAAAGCATACAGAGAGGCAACCGTGCATATGAGTATGTCTTCGAGTATGAATTTCGAGGTAAATAGAAGCACTATTGCTCCGTAAATACGGAAGTAACGGAAGTTCGTCTATAAAAAAAAAATCGGTTCTCATTCATCTCTACACTCCATTAATTATTTGTTCTGACGGCTGTGCGTTTCTTGTCACCATTGGCCCACAAAGTTTTCTGTTTGTAGAACTTGTGAATGGGTAATTGAGTTCGTCTCACCGTCAAGACATCAAATCGCAGCTGTTTCGGTTGATTGACGACGCCAACGACGGAGGATGTCAGTCCGATTGGGCGATCACAGTTGCCGTGAATGGCACGCGAAACGCGGCCGGATGTCGACGGGCGCGGAGGGATTCGATAGCGCGAAAAATCCGAGCTCGACTGCGAGGAAGACGTGGGCGAGGAGGTTGCGGCTGCGCACCGCCGCCGCCCGCTAGCCGATGATGATGGGTGGACCCTTCAATCTAAGGGCGACGACAGCGAAGAGGTCCTGCGTCCCCCCGAAACGAGATGTGCCCGATGTGGGGCATGCGAGACCGATCCTCATGCCGTTTTAACAAATCTTCGACGAATCGCTCATTACCTGTTGCGGGTCGTTTTTCATGAAAATTGAGGACAGACACAAAAACTCAACCCATACAATCGAATCTCAAACTTGACTCTCGAACTCAACTTACAAACTAAACTCACGAGCGCAACTAAAAAACTCAACCCACAAACTTGGCTCTCAAACTACTCACGAAGTCGAACTGAAACTAAGCAAAACTCAACTCACTAACTCCTCTCACGAGCGCATCCGAAAACGCAACTCGCCAACTCAACCCACTAAACCACCCACCAACCCATCTACAAACCCAGCCCACAAATTCTACTCACATACTCGAAATACCGACACTCAAACTTAAAACTGATGCCTACTCAAACTCTAAAGTCGTGGGAAATTAATGTAAAGTCAAACTCACACAAAAACTCAAACTGGAACTATAACTCGAACTGATTCTGATACGCGAAGTCAAACCTAACTGAAACTGAGAATCAATCTCAAACTCAACTTTTAAACTCAAGTCGCAAACTGAACTCTCAAACTCAACTTTCAAACTGAACTATCAAACTAAACTCTCAAACTCAACTTGAAAACTGAACCATCAAACTCAACACTCAACCCACAAACTGAACTATCAAACTCATTTTGAAAACTCAACTTGAAAACACAACCCACAAACTGCACTCTCGAAGTCAACTTTCAAACTGAACCATCAAACTCAACTTTCAAACGAAATCTCAAACTCAACTTGGAAACTCAACCCACAAACTGAACTCTCAAACTCAACTTTCAAACTGAACCATCAAACTCATCCCACAATCCCAACTTTCAAACTGAACCATCAAACTCAACTTTCAAACTGAACCATCAAACTCAACTTTCAAACGAAACCTCAAACTCAACTTTCAAACTGAACTCCAAAACCCCATCTTGCAAACTCAACCCACAAACTCGACTATCAACCTCAACTTGAAAACTGAACTTGAGAACTTCAGTTTGATAGTCAAGTCAAACTCAAGTCTCAAACTGAACTCTCAAACTCAACTTACAAACTAAACTCTCAAATTGAACTTTTTAACTCAACCCACAAACTCAACATTCAAACCGAACTATCAATTTCAACTTTCAAACTCAAACCAACCTCAACTTGAAAACTGAACTTGAGAACTTCAGTTTGATAGTTCAGTTTGAATGTTGAGTTTGTGGGTTGAGTTAAAAAGTTTAGTTCGAGAGTTTAGTTTGTAAGTTGAGTTTGAGAGTTCAGTTTGTGGGTTGAGTTAAAAAGTTCAGTTTCAGAGTTTAGTTTGTAAGATGAGTTTGAGAGTTCAGTTTGTGGGTTGAGTTTTCAAGTTCAGTTTGCGACTTGAGTTTGACTTGACTATCAAACTGAAGTTGTGAAGTTTGTGGAATGAGTTTTCGATTTCAGTTTGAGAGCTGAGTTTGCAAGTTGAAATTGATAGTTCAGTTTGAAAGTTTAGTTTGTAAGTTGAGTGTGATAGTTAAGTTCGGAAGTTGAGTTTTCAAGTTGAGTTTGAGGTTTCGTTTGAAAGTTGAATTTGTAGGTTGAGTTTGACAGTTCAGTTTGTCGGTTGAGTTTAAAAGTTCAGTTCGGAAGTTGAGTTTGAGAGTTCAGTTTGTGGGTTGAGTTGTCAAGTTGAGTTTGAGGTCCAGTTAGAAAGTTGAGTTGGTAGGTTGAGTTTCTAAGTATAGTTGACTGGTGACTCAACTTTCAAACTTGACCCTCAAACTCAAATCACTAACTCAACTCACAAACTCGATTCTCAAGTTTGAGTTTCAATTTGAGTGTGAGTTTTAGTTTCAGTTGGAGTTTTAGTTACAGTTTAACCTGTTTCAGTTTGAACCTCAGAGTATTGGTTTGATTTTGTGTGTCAGTTTAGGTTTGAGTTTGTGTATCAGCATCAGTTTGAGTTTTTTTCATTCACGATACTCGAAGTACGCTACGCAAATCAAAGGGGCGGATCAACCTACACTTCAAGACCGCAGTGATGTGCGGTTTAGGCCCGGTTTATTGACAAAATTTATCCATCCGATATCCATGGAAGCTACAGATAAACATTTCCAACGAGATTTTTACTTTCAAATTTGATACAGATACCACCTTGGTGAATTTTATCTGAAGCTTCCTAGGATATCGGATTGATAAATTTTGTCAATAAACCGGGCCTTAGTATCTTTTCACCTGATTTTCTCCCTCTCGCGCCGGGGATGTGCGTACGCCTTTTTTCTCTTTGAATAAAAAACCAAACAACAAAATCTTCAAGAACATTAGGAAGTGACAGTAGAGAGGGTCAACTCTGGATTCAGCGTGAAAATTTCGAAAATTCTGCGCGACATTGCTCGAAAAACTAAATTCCTGCTGTTTTTCTGCGTTCAAACGTCGATTTCTCACCTGCTAGACCAAGTAAATTCAAAAACGACTATACCTTTGGAAAGCTGAAATTCTGGGCAAGTTTTACCCGAAACGTGCCTTATGAATTTAACGGACTTCCTAATTAATTCTTGATTATTTTGCTTGGACAAGGTCAAAAAAATTGAAATATCTGAAGCCGAAAAACTCTTTTTGTACCCACCCCTTCGGCTCACAAAAAAATGTAGCAAATGAATCAAAGAATTGAGGCATTCTAGGAAGACAATCTTATTGGGGAACATCGTGTATTAGGTAGGTGCATTATTTTGAGGGCCTAGGTATTTCTTGAATTGTAAGCTATAATATAATAATAACCATATTATGTCCTTGGCCCTTGTTGTATTATTTGGTTCCTATGCCAAGGTATCTAGCTTTGATTTGGACTGGAGCCTCTCAAGAAAATAAATAATTGCCATTGAAACTTGATTATAGCCATGGAAAAACTGGACGGCGCTTGCGCAGGGCAGTTCGGAGCTGGCAGAACGCGTACAGAGAACAATCCTTGTAATTTATCACTTTTGACTGAAAAATCGGGAATGTGAAGTGCTTTTTCATCGTGCTGAAAATGGAGAACCTCTGACTCAATGCGGCGTTTCGTCCCTGAACTTGGCAGAACATGCTCAATTTCAAATCACACCAACAATGTATCAAGACTACAAGAGCGGAATACACCTCATGCAAAAGCAGCTGAACGTATTTTCAAGAGAGCCAAGTCGAAAAAATGGCTTTTGATAAACTCTCTCTCTTTTATCGTATCGCTGCTTGAGAGAGATAGCCTGTCAACTTGTTACTCCACAATTGCCACTCTGATCAGTGCGATTTGCGGCCTCAACATTTGTTACTACGTCGTAGTCCTCATCAAGCTTCACATTTCATCCGTTGAAAAGACAAGCTGTGCTCGGCACGGTGTATGCTTGCAATGCCGTTTTTTTGAAAATACAGCCAACGTGACCCACTACTATCGAAATTCGGAAAAAGAATTTCTCGACCAGAATTGGGGTAAATTCGACCGGCTGCTCCGCGCGATGGATTGCGTTCGACTTTCACGTGTGTGGGGCAATAATTTCGAGATTGGCCTCGAATCCGTTCTGAGGTATGTCGGCCAGATTGCAAGAATCTGGCAAACCGCCGAATTGGAAAGATTGGAAAATAAAAGTCGCCTCGACTACAATTATTACAATATCTCGACAGATGTCTCAGCGTTCAAGAAAAGGGGTCTGGACTCCATGGCAGAACTTTTCAAATACTGGAGAAACTACTTGCAGAAAGTAGAACAGAGTAAAATTATAAGCGATTCGTCAGCGCACCGAATCAGTAAGGAACATGGCGATTCGAATGCAGGCGTATCGAATATCATCGCGATTCCGAGGACACTTCTCAACCTTCGATATCAATATTCGTCCGATTATTACGACCAGCCCTCTGTACGATTCGATCGTTATCCTTCATTGAGCAAAAACCGCCAGGAGGTCCTGGCCCTTTATCCGTTTTGGCTGCGAAATATGACATTTTGGTTTTCCTCCAAAATCCACAGGTTTCTCAAGGAAGTCGAAGAAGCCAACTACGCCCTGGAAGCCGCCGGTTTGAAAACCGTACGGATCGGTAAATCGAGTCCGAGTTGTCTCTGGTCTGCATTTTCGAGTCATCCAACGCTGCACAAGTACAAGGAGCTGCTGCCTTTTATAAGTCTAACGCAAAATCAGGTAAGACATCCATTTCAGGTTAACTGAGTTGAAGGAATAGGGTAATGTGAGCTATAGCCTATCTGCGATGAAAAGAGTGAGTCACCTGGCGGCGGCGGAGTGAAACAAAAAGTTCAGAAAATTTCCCGTTTTCACGATTTTTCTGGAGTTGTCCTCCCTGCGAACGTCAGAACTGTATCACATAAGATACACGAAGGTCTCGATCGTAAACAAAGGGCGAACCAGTTTCGCCAACAAAACAACTTAAAAGTGACTTCTATTCAAAGCTCTATGATTCTTCGCCTACGTAGGTATTTAATCTTTCTTTACCAGACAGGCTATAATTTCTTTATGCAAGGAATTTCAAGCATGGATAAGCAATTGTGTAAAAAAGTCCAAAAATTGTAAGAAAGGCGATCAAATATGTGAATTTATGACGTAATCGCAGTTTTCCCGCTCACAATGCTACTCAGAATCCAGTTGACAAAGCTTAATGACCAAAATTTCGTTATTTTTTTGAAAAGTTGGAGATTTTGGCTCATTCAACCGTTGAAAAATCTTCTTCGGCTATCTCTTGAGCCCTAGGGAAGGCCCAACCCTCCTTTGTCCATTATTTTAAGGGGAAACCTGAAACCCTTTTTTAATCGTCAATCAAAAACGTAGACCTCTTAACCAAGAAAAGTTGCGACGCATTGATATTCTTTGTTGCAGAGCAATCTTATATCGAGGTATCGATCGCTTGCTTCAGGTTCCCTCAGCAGCTTTACCTGGAATGCAACTGTAGTGACACGTGAAAACATTTCAATCGGCAACAGCTCCGACGTCACCGATGCTGAGATCCTGTTCAATTTTTTCTGCGCGTATCTCGACCTGAAATCAGCGAACTGCAAGTTTCAAAAATGCTCGAACGCGAATTGCAATTGTAAAATGAAATTATGCCTGTCGTATCTCGTTGATGGCTCGCCAAGGAGTTGGCCGGCGAATACCGACAAACTGGCGATAATTCGGAGGCCGACGTTTTCGCCGCATTACGATTTGTGCGTAAACGGATTAACCGTAGAAATCTCTCCAGGACAGAACAATTTATTTCTCGCGCTTGCTTACTTTCTTCATTACGTAAGCGTATGCGACGGAGGCCGATTTGGAACTACCAGTTTGGACAAGGATGGACTGAATTTGTTGTGGATTGTAACCGACAGTCACGTCGATTTGGATAGAACATGGAAATGAAGATACGTTTTGGAAGAGGTTGCCTAAACTGCGTAGATACCCCGCAATTCATACAACACTGCCTATTTTTGAAAGCGTCTTTTCAGCCTAACCCTAACCGAAAAATTCATCGTCAAGTAGGGCTGGGAGTGATTTCACTTCACCGGTGAAAATCACCTATTACCGACATTTCACTGCTACCCCAATCACCTGTTACTGAAAAAACCCCGTTACTAATTTCACTGCAAAAAAATAAAGAAGGAATTTGCCCGTGGGAGATTTTTACTTCCATATTTACAGAGTAAATGGAAGTATTGTGATCGTCCTAAAATCGAGAATCGGAACGGAGCTTCAGAAAAAACTTTTTCTTATACACATTTACTCAGAATCACTTCCTGAACAAGTGTCTGTGTGTCCGTTAGTCCGTCTGTGGTCATTTACAAAAATGACCATAACTTCCTCAATTCTCAACCTTTTTTCAAATTTCTTGAACTGAAATGTTTGTCTCGGCAAGACCTAACACCCTGTTTAATCGGAATTTGGATAACGCACAGTACTTCCGATGTATTTGCATTTTTAGTGTTTTCTATTTTATTTTTTCCGGCCACAAAAATGAACCGATTTGAGCGTTCTTGGTCTTAAAATCTTTGTTTTACCTTGCAGAATATGTGGATATTTTTTACATTCCGAAAATGTGGCGTTTTTTCATTTTGGGCGAATTTTAAAATTTTAATAGTGAATTTTTCGATATTTTTGGCCTAAAAACCCTTAAAGGCAGTCAAAATATAATCAAATTGTGTCACAATTTTACGTTTCAAAATATGGAAGTATTGCGTGTTATCTACGCACCACTGGTTTTCAGGAGAAATAGAAAAAATTGAAAAACAGCTATAATTATCACTGATGAACGCACCACAAGAGACTTGAACGCAAGCATTAAAAAGCTCATTACAAGTTTTGAGAAGAAAACAATAGTGGAGTTAATTTATAAATACCTAATTCAATTTCACTAGAAACTGGGTGAAAAAAGGATACCCAACTTGAGATTAGATGAGTTTGAAAATTGTTCAAGCAAAAGGAATCAATTTATCCAAAAACGAGACGAGGAGGGAGTTACAAATAATACGAATCACAGGCGACTTACAAACGCGCCAGATCACGAATAACAGCCGATAACGACAGGCAACTAGGTGAGCACAACAACAACGAGGTGACTGGATCACGTAAGTGACTGGATCACGGGGGTGACTGGATCACGTCAGTAACATGGCTGCTACCGAGAACAGGGCACATGACGAATCACGGCATCTGCCAACTAGGTGAGCCAATCACCGATCACTGCAGAGTAACGCCCCTGTGAAAATCACTGGGGGTGATTGAGTAATACCCCTGTTACTCAATCACCCCCAGTGATTTTCATTCTATGCAGGTGATCGAGAGAGTGATCCAGGGAGGTGGATCCGCTCTGATTTTAGGCAGGTTGTTGTTGTTGCTCATCTCCTTGTTGGCATTTACCCCTAAGGACGTAGTTTGTGTTGAAATCTATTTTTTTTTTTGCAGCGTAGTTGTTAGTTGAATCTGATGATTTTGCTAACGTTAAAATATTTATGAAATTAGTTTTTTGAAACTGTAACATGACCTTAGTGTTAAGGCTTTTTTTTGCCAGAAAGTGAAGCGATTTGTGCGTTCTTGGTCTTGGTGAAATCTTTGTTTTACCTAGATACGTGGGTGTCCTTTATGTGTGGGAATTTTTTATAATATAAAAAATTCCCAGAATATTAGTTATAGTTATCAGAATATTATATTCTGATAACTTGACGTGTTTTGATTTTAGGCGAGTTTGGTTAGTGAGTTTCTTGACATTATCGATCCAAACAGCCTCCAAAGTAGGCCAAAATTCAGTAAAGGTGTGTCTAAAATTTGCGTATTAAAATATGGAAGTATTGTGTGTTACCTATGCACCACTGGTTACCCCGTGAAACTAACGTAAGAATGAGGTAGGTCCAAAGTTCGTTAAAAATCGTTGAGCCGCCCTGACAGTGATTATTGTCACCGGTGATTTCACCCTGTTACTGGTGAGTAACAGGAACTTGGTAACAGGTGATTGGGAAATCACCGTTTTTCCCAGCTCTATCGTCAAGAGGTTTTCAGATATTCCAGTCACACTTTTGTCATGGCAAAGGATCCGTTCTTGAATTCGAGCCCGAATTCACTGTATTGGGTTTTTTTGAAGCCGAATAGTCCGTCAAAAAGTCTAGATTTTGAAACCAAGAACGTCAAAAATTTGTTCATTAGTTCCGAAATGGGGCTAGAAGCCCCCCTCATTCGACAATATCATATTTTTAGGGACAAGGTTAAATGTAGCGGAGTCACTTTAAACTGGCATAAACTGGCTTTATTTTGCTTAATAATATCAACTGTCAGACTAACTCCATCCAGTCTTTGGGCTGGTGAGCCCTTCACGTTTCTTATCCGACTCAGCTGGAGGCATCAAAAAATGGAAAAAATGAAATCGTTTTTGACTAGCCAGATCAACGGAATCGTTGCTCTAAAATTGAATGCTGCTATACGCCAACCTGGGACGTTCAAGAGGTCAACAGATTTGGTTTTAAGCCATTCGTATACAACCAATAAGAATCAAATTTGATGATTATGAACAATAAGGTTACATAGTTCAAATATTGACATAACGAGACGGCTCCCATCAAAAAAATGCCTTTCCAAAATATCTGAACTGCTTTGTGGCAGGTAAGAGAATAAAACTTGTCAAAAAAAGCTGTTAAAAGAAGGTATTTTCTATCATAAATGAGAATATAATCGAACATTACCCGCCATTTACCAGTGCCTACCTGATGTATGCCTATTTCATTTGAATCTATGTTTATCCATGGATGCTTTGGTTGAAAAGTTTCATGGAAACATTTTACAATTTAGAGCCGCTTTATCAAAAGTCAACTACCCGAAAATCATTGCATACGTGGGAGTGAGTCGGTAGCTGGCGGTGGTGGAGAAAGACAAAAAGCGGGGAAAGGTTCCCGTTTTTGCGATTTTTCTGGGGTTGTCATCCCTGCAAAGTACGTCAGAGTACCAAACACACACGAAAACATCTATTGTCAACAGAGGACGATCCAGTTTTGCCAACACAACAACTTAATTGCCTCTTTTTTTTCAAAGCATTTTGCTTCAATTCTTTGCCGCCAGGCACCGACTCCAACGTATTCTTTTTATCGTCGACAGGCTAATCACCTAGAAATTATTGGGCTAGAAATGAGTAAATGATTTTTGGATACTTGACAATCATTGATCGGGCCCTCGATGTTTCAGCTGAGATTTTCAAAGATTCCAGTAGATTCCCTCCGTCAGGAATTGATCGACTACATTTGTTCGATTCTAGGAAAAAGGAAAATTCCTTTGTATGCTATCAAAATTTTCAGGTAACTACCGGAAATAATTAACTTTCATGAAGGTACGCACCAGCTAGATACATCTTTTGAAAATTAAATAAATATAAAAATATTCCGAAGACAAGCTTGAATAATAATGTCTAAAGCCCGTATCGCCGTCCGTTTTTTACGGAAGCCTTCCCATCACGTCACCAACAGAGAGCAATTCAAATCGTCGACTATGTAATTTGGTTTTTATCACAAATGGATTTGGTTGACGAATTGGTTCCTCTGGGTTTCGAGATGGGCTTTCTTCGAACGATGGACGTGAGATCCCGGCTCAAAATAACAAAAATGGTTTCGTAAAAAAGTAACAAAACTTATTGCTAGAATCGGCGACAAACAAAAATATCAATAAACAATTGACGTACCAATATTCGCGTAGGTTAATCAGCATTGGAATACAAAAAGTAACAACACAGCAGTTAAATAAAAAAGTCTGCCCGGAAGTCGATTTCACAAATTTTCTTCACTCAACATGACCAAAACGCATGATCCGATCATTGACTATGGGGATGAACGAGAGGGCTTGGCTCGGGAAAGGCAAAGGACATCATCAGGTTCAAACTACTCCGATGCCACCTTGACCGATCCCACTGATGCACGTTTCTACCCCATGAGCAAGGGACTTCCAAATTTTAAGCTGAGATTTTTACACGTCTGTGCTTTAACACACGCCTTGAGGCAGTATCACACGACAGACCTTCCCCCTCATCCGACAGACTGTCTGTACAGACCGATGGTAATTTTAACACGCAAAATCATTGATAATTTTTCCGACATTGATGCAGGTGCGCCAAAGTGAAAATATTCATCGGATCAGCCGACCAGAGAATAGGGTCTGTACGTAGGATGGGTAGGGGAATGGTCTGACGTCTGATACGGGCTTTAGCCGTCTCGTCCACCCCGACTTTTGCCAACACAAATTAGTTTCGCACGAACCATAGCAAGAACATCTGTGCATCTGATTTCTCCAATTCCGATAAAATTATTCTAATCGCATTTCACAAATGAACCAAAAATAAATTAGAAAATCGACAATTTATTTTGACACAACTCGTGGAAACTTGATGGTTGAAGAGGAACTTGGAAGTGTTTCTACACTAGTCTACTCTAGTTGGTTTCAACGTTTCGACAGTTTCTTACCCCAACCTTAATACTCCAATCAATGGTCAGAATGATAAAAATCGTAGATTTTCAAAAATTGTACCCAATAGATAAGAGTGAGGTATCTTTTTCAACTGATTTTTGGAAGTTTACAACCACATTGATAGCAGTCATCGCTTTCAAGTTATTGCAGTTTTAGCGAAGGACTACAGGCCGCATGAGCCGTGTCGTTTTCCGGTCGTTGGAATGTGAGTAGTTTTGTAAAAATTGAAAAAAAAATCGAATTCAATTCCCCATTATTTTTGTTGTTGTTCTCTCGACATTTTGATCCATGTACCTGACTTCACAATTCAGCCCCTGTACTACTACTACTGACAAGAAACATGATAGGTTGGCTGGCCACCTCCGGTAGGGAAGGGTCTGGAGAGATAAATCTGAACGTCTCAAATGACTGCCCTACGCGACCCCGACTTCCGCAAGGTCAATATTGTTACCGTGCAGCAAAAAACATGCAGAAACAACAAATCTTTTTATCATTACCACATCCACCACTCAAAGGAAAAAACATCCGTCATGCCCTAGACTCAACATTAAAAAAAAAGAAAAGACATCCCTTATTAGTCCAATTAGCCATACGCATCAGGCCTCCGCTCAGATTTAGCTCTTTAGACCCTTCTCTCAGAGTTCGAAGAGCTGCTATGGTTTGCATTTGGCATATAATTTTCAATTCTTTCTAATTATCTCGAAAAATAAGGGGGATTATGAAGGGATGATGGATGGGGAAGGGAGCTAGGAAGACTTGGTAATCTAGAAACACCTTACTTGTTGGTGATCTGTTCGAAGATTTGAATCGGCATTATAGTAATCGTTAATGGCGACTCTGCATTTTCAATTATACTAGTGATTTCCTTATCTCTAAGACCTACGACGTTACGTCCGTCTATTTCCAAAAGCTGGTGCTGGGTGAGTAGGCCGTTTCGCGAAGCTGACGAATCTTTCACCAAAGATATCACTTCGCCTTTCTTGAACTGGAAGCCAACATAGCCAGCGCTGTCCTTGTGCAATGTGACGGTTCGTTCGAACGGTCTGCGAACAAAAATCAGGAGTGTACCCAACACAACTTTCCTGCTTCCAGTTTTGGGACGGTTTTTGAAAATCTGTATTCTAACGAGGAGAAAAGGAGGATAAAAGCTCGTCTAGAATTTTCTTGACCAATAGGTACGATTGATTCGCTTACCGATCTCTGATAATCACTGAAATTCCATTCACAGGAGCCTTCTTGAAAAGCTTGTGCACATGTTCGGTTGAATACCCGGCGACGTTGTTACCGTTCACCTGGAGGACTTGATCGCCAAACCGAAGACCTCCCATCTCAGCAGGTGAGCCTTTGGCCACTAATGACACGAACACGCCGCTATTGATTGAAGATACTCGAACTCCGACTTTGCCGTCTTTGTCCTTGCACAAGATCAACTGAAAGCGGACATATTTTGTTAAATTAATGTCACAAAGGTAACAACCCACAAGTTTCATATTTGAACTCTAATCATTGCAAAACCAGTTTTAAAAAGTCTTGGAGTGTATGTAAACGCAAGCTTACCTCTCTTATTCCATTGGAAACATGAGCTCTTTTCAATCCATCGGATTGCCCAGAGAGAGGTGCCACCATACTGTTGAAGCTGGTCAACGACATGTCCTAAACACAAGATTAATCCAGCATGATTATGAGCAGGCGGACTTCTCAACTGTCCAGGATGCGTGGTCCAGTTTTTGCCACAAGTTGAGATTTTTTGTGTCAAAACAATAAGAGACCACGATTTCTACCAATTCTGTAACCTCAGAGTAGCGTCGCCATCTTGGGTCTCTCATAGACGATGAGAGCCCACTGAGAACAAACCTACTCAATCTGCTCAATAAGTAATGAACAATTATAGTCTGTTTGCGACAAAATGTTTACGTTGGTGCCTGGTGGCAGCGGGATGAGACAAAAAGCGAAGAAATTTTCCCGTTTTCAGGATTTATCCGGAGTTGTCTTCCCTGCAAACGTCAGTGCTGGGGGCCTATTCTGTAACCTGAAAGCAATATTTCTTTGGAAATCAATATCGATTTGCCATGGCAAATCTAATGACAACGTATGACAATTTGTGTAATCAATCGATAGCGACTGCCAAGACATATTGCTTCAATTTTACTGAATAGGCCCCCAGATAACATAAGACACAAGGCCAGAAACAAAGGGTGAACCAGTTTTGCCAACATTTAAAATAAAGTGCCTCTTTTACCAAAGCATGTTGCACCTGATTCTTCACCTGAGGCATTGACTCTGACGTATTCTTTCTATCGCAGACAGACTGTTGAGTAACCATTGAGATGACTTACGTAGGTTTTCTGTACAGTCAGATCAGGGTAATCGGGGATATTGAGTGTGAGGGTTTTATTGGTGATGTCGAGCCCCATGTAATCCGTGAGCGAAGGGTAAACGGGAACGGCCATACCAGCCTGGTGCATGGCTAATCCGCTGGGCTTCTTGTCATCGCCGTCAGTGTTGCTGATCTGTTTGGCACGGGGGTTGAACGGTTGAGCGTCTTTCAGTTGGGCCTGCACCATCTGGCCCACTTTCATATCCTCCAATGAAGGGTACAACGACATTTTGGCCTGAAAACCGAGAAAACAGTTAACCGCCGTGCCAGAGGTTGGCTTTTCGCCAGTTGATTGAAACTGTCTCGGGCGTGCCCTGCCGTTCAAAAGAGAGATGGTCGGACCTAGTCAGGACAGGTAGCTCATTGCCTCACGCCCTTGGGTTACACAGTGACAGTATCCAATGCGTTGAACCTATGGTTAGTAGTTTCAGATGTTCAGGGTTCGTTGGAAAAGCCCATCGGGCTTAGCCGAGGATCGTCAGCTAATTTTGAGAATTTTTCTCATCGTTAGTGGAGCTGGCCACGAATATTGAACTCAAAACGTCGTTCTAGAACCCAGTTTATTTTATTGGCTAAGTACAAGTTCATTGATACGAACGTAGCTCGAACAAGCTCATAGATTATGTTGGTATGTCCCTACCTTTTACCTTTCCAGCACGAAGTCCTCTCACCAGAACACAGTTAAACAACAAATTAATCAGCGAATTAATTCACCGATTAAACTGACATTGGAAGTGGATGTGATTACGAGTTCTAATCAAGCAGCTCTCGGTTCTCTCAAAATACTGAGGGTTGAGCGATAAGGTAAGGGCTGGAAGTGGTAATGGTAAACACCCAACACAGGGGAGGGAGACACCCGCACCAGACTGCCACCCATCGAGGAGGATAAGGATGGGATATCGACGTGCGAGGTTCTCTCAAAATCGAGTCTTATTGACTCATTAATAATGAGTCATTATTAATATTACTCATAACTAGATAATAGAGGTTTTTTAGGTTGCTGAACTCGAAAATGAGGTGTAAATGCCAAAATTGCAACACGCGTCCGCCCCCACTAGGTATTTTTTATTTTCAAACCCACAGAAACCCAATAAGGGAATATGATTCTGGATTTTTTAACGTTTTTCCAAGTCGAATTGACCATTTTCCAAACTAGACTGATAATTTTCCAAACTAAACTGATAGTTTTCCTTATCAAATTAAAAATTTTCCTAACGAAGTTTTTGGTTTGGAAAATGATCAATTCGACTCACTCCCAGCGATTATTATCAGCCCATTTTCGGCCATAATTTGCTCACCCACTTCAAAATCACGTTCCTTAATATTCGTAGATAGGTCGGTAATACCAGATAGAGAATTTCCCAAATCACATTGAGAATTTTTCAAATCAAGTTGAGAATTTTCCAAATCGAATCGAGAATTTTTCAAACCCAATGGATAATTCTCAAAATCAAATTGCCTTGGACTGAAATTCGGTCTGGTAAATTCTCATTCCGACTTGGAAAAAATAATTTTATGAAAATTGGAGGGAATGGTGTTTTGTTATACTACAAGTGACCGCCAGGGGCGCTTATACCCGACCGCTGAGAGACGCTCCTTCATTCTTCGCAGTAGTGTTGTAGTCTTGTGTTGGTTCGGTTGCTTTGTTCTTCAATCAAAAAGATAACACAATATTTTCCTACCGGAAGACTGGAACTCGCTGACCTCCACGCCCCTCCTCATTCCTCCGTTTTGAATCGGAAATTAATCTTCCTCCTTTTCGAGACGTAATTAGTCACTTTTTGTAGGGTTTGGCCCGTACTTACCTAGTCTCGGCGAATACTCGGAGCAATCATGGACATGACCATTGACGATGATGGGGCGCCTTATTTCGACAAATACAGCTACGGCTATCTTACGATAGTTAGTAGCTCGCTGCTCTTCTACGCCAACAACTATTGGCTCATGAAATTCTACACTCCAGAAATCGTCAAAAACAACGCCAAACGAGAATGGAAATGGCGCAACATAGCGAACTCATTGATCCATTCATTCATCACTGGCCTCGGCGCTTGTTTGTGGTGAGTAAGCACCCGATTTAAATCAATCTTTATTTTCATGTCAAGATTTGTTCATGGGAAGAGCTCGAGGAGGTAAAAAGTAATTTTTGAGGTCTTGGGGCATTCAAGGTCCAATGACGCTTAGCTTCGACCAATGGTCAAGTGGCGTGATCATTTCATTGGCTGTGGCCCAATGAGCGACGTACTATTGGCTTCGAGTCAATGAGTGTGGGTATTTGTTCACTACACGCGCCACTCGAGCTCGACCAATTGCGTTGCTCAATGGCCAACGTCTGTACTAAAAATGAAATTAGATAAAATATTTGTATGTAAGTACTTCAATAAAAATTTACAAGGTGTTTTCCTGAAGCGTGAGTGTAGGCAGTGCAAGGTTTTGTAGGCCTTGACCCATTACGACTCCGAAGGAAAAAACGTTTCCAATCAGTCGAATTCGACATACGCATCACTCCAACGCTGATCGGGCGTTTTTTAAAATGGCATTTGGCAAGCAAGAGGCGAATTACTTGGTAGAATGTAGGAAATTAAGATGAACAGTTTAGAAGTGGCGAGATGGGCAAGAAGTTACCTGCCAACGGCCGAATGCCAATCTAGACCGAAATTCAGTCGTTCGGCATGCGACAGTGATTAACTCGATTTTTCAACTTTTCATGAAATCCAAAATACTGGTATCAATGCAAATGAAATAAATTGAGTTATAATGTGAAAAGAAGTTGGATAATGCACCCAACCAACGTGAGAGCTTTCGAATCTCAGCAAAAGATAACCACTTTTTCAGGCCTAAGAAAAGTTGAGCGGCCTTGCTCAAAACGGTTTCCGGCAGATTTTTCTCCCGAATCCGTGCAAACCAGTGGTACCATCAGATTTCCCATGGAAAAACCAATCCAGTAATGCCAATAACTCATTTTTGCCAAAAATCGAGTTATTGCGTGCCGGATGACGAAATACTACAAGTCATGTCATGACTTATTGGTGATTCAAAGAGGTTTATTTATGGGTTATGAATTTCTCTATCCAGTCCCTCCGATGCAGTTGCTGTTACTGATCGCCATTAATGTCCGTTTTTCGCCCTTATCATAACTACCAGTTTTTATAACCTTCGGCCCGCAGTTGAAAATGTTCGCATTTCCAAATCTACCAATCTTACGATTCTACGCTTAACTTTCAGTTTCTGGTGGACTCCAGAGATGCGAGAGGACTTGGTCAATCCCATCAACCTCGTGTCCCATAACCTCGTCTCGTTTTCGATAGGTAAGGATGTTCAATTCTTTGAAAATTTCCTTCATCAGCTCTTACGCTTAATATGCTGTATGTTTGAGTCGAGTCAAAATTCAGGCATGCTCCACTAAATTCAATGGCTTCACCTATTGAGAGCCGCTTATCAGATAAGGCTATCACTCCGTCTTCTCATTTACGCAGAACCAACTATTTCCAACTGGAGTAATGCAGTCCTGGCAGTACGCCCGAAAAAATGTCTCTGTCGCAGGCTTAGCTAACTAATTTTTACCTTATCTGCTTGCAGGTTACTTCATTTACGATTTGATTGACATGGCAGTGAACGATCGCAAGTCGAAGACGTACGAGCTTCTTCTTCACCATTTCATGGTAATTCTTTCTTATAAATCAAACGTCGAACCATCACCATGAGCGCCTCTAGTTTGAAACCATGCTCGGTTCGGGTGCTTCATTTTTGGGAATATATTACATTACTGAATTTCTTGGGGGGGGGGGGGCATAGGTGAAGGTATGGCACAGCAAGGCCCAACTATGGCCAATTTTAGGCAATTTTCACCTTGATTTCACTTGGATTGACATCTTGGCCTAAAAATGGTCTATTCTGGGCTTCACCGAACTAAACAAATGTTTACGCTTGTGAATCCTCCTTGAGGCGTGTGACTTCCTGCTTTAGTGAGGGCACAAGTCAGGGGCTTGTGTTCGAATCGGGAGGCAAAAAATCCTCAAAATCCTTGGCTAAGGCCCGGTTTATTGACAAAATTTATCTATTCAATTTCCAAGAAGCTTCAGATAAACTTAAGACGAGCTGAATTGAAAGGTTTGGTCATATTTGACCGGTACCTAGTAGTGCTGATTTTGGTTCAGGGGTCCCAATTTTGCCATCAGGTTTCACTTGAATTGTCACAATTCAGCCTCTCCAATTCAGTATAATCTTTCAATATAACATTTTTTAAAGGTGATCCTCTGCTTCATGACTGCCATGAGCGGCAGAACCTACCAGGGCTACACGTTGATGGCTCTCCTCGTCGAAGTCAACAGTATTTTTCTCCACATCCGCCAAATAATGATCCTGACTGATATTCCCAAAACGTCCATCCGATACCGAATCAACAACTCTCTCAATATGGGTGAGCGATTTATACAGAAAACTGGTAACCTTAAAAACTTGATTTGCCTCGTCTATCCATGCATGATTTGCTGAGATCGTGGAGTTTAACCATGAAATTTACAACTTCACCCCGCGACTCTATAGTTTGAGTGTTTGCATGCATTGCGGAACAAGTTTCATGATGGCGCACATAAATTAACACTTGCGGTGTTGGCGCAACACCATTAGGGAATATTTGCAGCATTCGGCTCGAGACAAAACCGTCAATAGAGCGAGCATCTCTGAATACGAATATGAGGGTGTGTGACACATATTTACACTTGTATTACAGTGCCAACTAATATTGTGTTGCTTCTCAATGTTACGATTCGCGCGTTCTTGGTGCAGACAAAAGTTTCGCAGGATGAATGTTTTCGCCGCATCTGTGTAACCTTCCCGTACTGGTTTCCTCTTATCCAGAGTTGGCATTGGTACCACTTCACTTTTCACGCTTGCCAACTCCAGCGTCACCCTAGTTTGGGAGCCGGGTCTTTGGGCTGTTTGGGGGCCTAGGTTTGACGTCTGATCCAGCCTTAACAGCGATCAGACCTATAACTTAACCAATGGCATGGGGTGGGGATATTGAATTGTTTGATCATGGTGTACTCCACCTTTGACTCGACGCGTTATTTAGACCGGCGCAAGTGTTGCTTATCTTGTCTGATCGATTTCCATGGCGTATATCTTGACAGTGAATTCGCAAAACCAAAAATTTTTGGAAATTTTACAGGAAGCGAGAAAAACCTTACGGACCACCTAAAAAGGGACTTACGGGTTATTTCATTTGAGCGTAGAAGAGACTATTGACCTGTGGCAAAAACGTCCTATTTTGGTGGATCGAGTGCCTCCTGATGAACCAGAATGGCTCAAATCCTTATTTTCGGAAATGTTGGGGCTTACATGGTTTTGCCAATTCCCAGAATCTGCTCGTTGCAGTTCTCGTTTCACTTCCAAACGCTCGTCATCTTTTGCAATCGCAAAAGTCCCATGCACTCGTCCCTGAATTCCGCGCGATTCGGTAGGCTGTGGATTGAACAACTCGCAATGTTCCAGCTTCAAAGGAGCTTCAACTACTTGCTCTTCTGTCATTCCGCCTTTTCAGATTACAACTTTACGAGTTACTCCCAAAAAACTTGATGTTGTTTGGTGAGATTACCTTACCCTAGGGGTGCCCGAGGCATTGGCCGAGTCTAGGAATTGAGCGAAAGTCTTTTTGAGATGCATCTCATTCGTCTTACCATTTCCTGCGCGTTTCAGAGTTTCCCCCTCTTTTCCCTCGATCCTGGTTCACCATATTCAGCGTACTCCACAAGAATCACATTACTTGGCATTTCGAAGTGGAAAAGTCCATCTTTTGAGACTTTCCACTGCTCAAGTCCAACAATTGGCTACTCCTGCTGTTGAGCGCCATTCGCGCGTTCGCTTGGCTTTCCTCAAGACTCCATAACCACCCGGGCACTTTGAAAAAGAACGTAACTAACCCCCTGAAGGCGGTGAGCTCAACTGTGGGAAATTGTGCTGGAAAGTATCCTGTAGATGGTTATCTACATCTTGCCCCTAACGCGATGATTTGTCTTATTCAGGGACGTTCGTTGTGTTCAGAGTGCTGACTCTTGGCTGGATGAGCCGTTGGCTAATTCATAATCGCAACAACGTCTCGCCATTTGATTTCTACCTTGGGGCTGTCGGTAAGTTCATTTTCATTATGTTTCGTATGTCAACATAATATGTCTAGATATTATCTAGACAACATGTAGTTCAGGGTTTACAAAAGTGGGGAACATTTTTCGGAACGGTCAAACTCAAAAGCGGCTGAAGGGACAAGCATCGATGAAAGAAAGTCCTCGATGTCGCCGAGATTTATCAAAAATTGTCGAATGAACGAATTTTCCACTCATTTGGGTTGTTTGAATAATTTTGGCTTTCAGTGGACTTTCTTAACTTGATGCTTAACCTAAGCCGGGATAAAACTTTTTCAATGATTCAGCATAGGGGCGTTAAGAAGAGCAAATCGCTAAAAACTATCAGTTTTCCATCTTCAAACAATGTTTTTTTTTTTTTTTCAAGCAAAATATTTGAGACCAAGATTGTCAAATACAGTCTCACTTCTAGTCAGATATCAATAAACTGAATTATCATGAACCATAGAAATCTCATCCATATTTAACTTCAAAATTTTGTAGTCAAATATCAGGGGTAGGGTCTTCAGAAAAACTCGGTCTCCCTGAAGACTTTGTAGACTTTGCCCCTAATATTTAACTACAAAATTGGATAATACTTCTTCAAAATATTTGGTGAAACTGGCCCCAAGTCCTCAAATATCAATAAATTGTCGTTTTTTGGTTTCGTATTGAACGGATAAGGACTAAGGAATGTCTGTCTCTCCTTATTATATTATTATAACACACAGTGCTTCAATATTTTGAAACGTAAAATTTTGGATTAAATTGATCATACTAATAGATTTGAAGGCAGTTTGGATTAAATCAGTTTTAACTAAAAATTTCATGTTTTTTTGCCCAGCCACCGTTTGTTGGAACATGGCGTCGGTGAAGAAGAGAATCGTATCTCCATTTTGTTAAGACCGCCACATTTTGTTCCTATGTAACCACATTGAATTTCTATGATATCTCCGCAAGTGCAGGTACGAAATTGGAGATATGGCTATTCTCTTCTTCTCTGACGATGGCAAAATCAGAGGGGGCAGAGGGTCAACAAAAGCAAAATTCTCGACTCCTAGCAAAATCGCTAAAGCCAATTCACCAATCGCAAAATTATGAATCATTTCCGTAATAATTACTATTAAATTACGGGAATACTGTGTGTTATCTTCTTTCCAAATCTGTGCAGTCTCATTTGTGTGTTCATATTTTATTCAGCGCTGCCGATCATCATGGTGATGAATGCTTCGCTGCTCCACCGCCTGCTGAGGTCAGACTTTTTCCCCATCCCGAGACGACCGTCGTCGCCATCGCCTAGTCAATCAGAAGAAAATCTCAAGGCCAGATAATAGAGATTTTTCAGAAAATGTTAACCTAGGAACGGAGAGAGATAACAGTGCACTGGTCAAATAGATAGCTTTATTCTATTGTTGAGTGTAAAGTCCGAAAATGTTGCCTTTAGGTCCACGATTGGTATCGACCTCTCCGGATCTATAAATACCCACCTATATTTGTATACTTTTAATAACATTTATTGTACATTTATATGTAAAAATACAACGAATTCATTATTCACGCTCATTCTATTCGTGATTCATTTTCCTGCTTTTGCGAGAGAAAAAATTCATTGTTTTCATTTTTTAAATTTCCCTTTTTGCCCCGATTGAATACAGTGCTGTGATGTACTATGCGAGCGCTGCCAGAAAACTTGACTCAGAAGGCGGCTATTGTTTCCAAAATATCAGGTTGGTACGTATCAAAATTATGGAAACGTAGATTTTCAAAGTATTTGGTATTGGATTGAGCCACAGCAAATTTCTTGTGCCTCCCAATAATTTGAATTCATTTTTTGCGCCCGCGTGGTATTGCAGTGTGCGTATTCCTTTTCTACGTATGAGGCATTGGCACAACATTTCTACGTATTGGCACAAATGGATAGTTCTATTAAAAACAACTGAAATTGTGGAAAATACCCCAGGTCCCAAAAAGTTTGGGGTAAATGTATACGGGCTGAGGACAAGCTGGGGAAATGGGTTAAACGACAATCGTTGATGCATCATCAGTACCTACGGAATGAAGGATAAAAATAATTGGATTTTCAATTTGATGCTGTAAAATAGTCGAGGATGGGGAAAACATTTGATAGATGAACTTTCACGTAGACCTGTAAACGGATGCTAATCTTACCTAATTCGGCGCTTCCACGGCAATTTTCGGTAACTGTAGCGTAGCACTGGAAGGTTAGATTATCAAAACATGCAATTATATGCATACAAGTACAATAGAACATTCCTGATTAGCATTGGCCTTGTGCGTTTGTTGATTATCTAGATCCTGTAGTTCTCGTGGTCGTCAAATTGGACTGATGAAGGTTGTTGTTTTTTTTTGTGCTTGATCTACTTGAGATAACAGGCTTTCTCTAGGCAGCATTGGTTCTCGTGAAATCGATTTATAATCAATTCAATCGATTTATGTTTCAATACTCCTCCAATTCCTCCTTTCAATTCCTGTACCTAATGCGGCAACTTTGTCGGTGTAATTACTTCATAAAGTTTCCGAGCCAATAGTTTTCCAGTTGGCGGGAACGTTACCAGTTTGTAAACTTACCCAATATTAACTTCTACCCCAATATACCGTATGGGATCTTATGATGGTCACCATTCATTAGACCTGAAAGTGCTGAAAAGCTAACGTTTTTCAAAATCAATTATTTGGTTGCAGGTACATTTGTGGTCTTCCGAATTTTAACGCTCGGCTGGATGAGCCGTTGGTTGATCCATCACCGATACGATACGCCCGCATTCATTTTCTACTTGTGTGCTACGTGTGAGTACCCAACCTGTTTTTTCTGCATTTTCAAATTAAGATAAAAAGTATCTAGCCGTTTCAATCATTAACATTTTAGGAATTTTTAAATTAATTTTTTGAAAAAAAACTGCTTGAAGAGAGAGTCTGATTTGCTTATTTTCTATCAATTTTGTGTTTGTAATTTTTTCAGCGCTGACCGTCATAATGGTGATGAACACGACACTGCTGAACCGACTCCTCAACTCAGACTACTGGCAGATCCCGAAACCTCCAGCGACCCCAACCCAGAAGGAAAAACGCCTGAAATCCCAATAAATTGACATATTATGGAGGAATACACCGAAGAAGAACTTTGGAAAATCTTCGAAAAGCTTCCTTACTGAACTGAACGGCTTTGACAATTTGCTGGTGAAATGCAAATCGCAGAAATCTAGTCCTGGCAAATTACGCTAAAAGGCATTTGTACCATCGTGAGCAAAATAAATGTTTTTTATAATCTGGGTGTACATCGATCATCTTGGAGCATCATATTCCAAAAGTCGAATTAACTATGGGGAGGATTAAACTGCGAAATTCCAAAAGTATATCATAATGGAAAATTAGGATGTGTAGTAGGCCCGTACCCAGAATTTTAACAGATAACACACAATACTTCCATATTTTGACAGAAATTGATTATATTTTGACTACTTTCGAGGCTGTTGGGTCAGAAATATCAAAAAACTCACTTTGCCAATTTTAAAACTCGTCTTAAATCTAAATGCGTCATGTTATCAGAATAACAAAAATATCCACATATTCTGCTAGGTAAAACCAAGCTTTCAAGGCCAAGAACGCTCAAATCGGTTCATTTTTGTGGCCAGGAAAAATTAAAATAGAAAACACAAATAAAAATATGTCAGAGGTCCCGTGAGTACTGTACTATACTCCCCTGTAACAGGGGAATAGTTTCTGCCGCCTTAGGTACAGCAATATTTTCCGAAGTCTCGGCCCTGTCTCTCAAACCATCATATTAGTGAAGTCTTGCCCGGATCGACCAAGGGTCCGCGAATCTTCTCTCAAGTTCTAATCCCCTGTTACTCATAGAACGTTTTAGGCCGCTTTTCAGCAATATTTCAGCGCATCTGCCTGCCCCAAAACCATCATATTACTGAAGTCTTGCGGCGAAGTCTTGTCCGGATTGACCACGGGTCCGCGAACCTCCTGTCAAGTTCTAATCCCCTGTTACTCATAGCACGTTTTAGGCCGCTTTTCAGCAATATTTCAGCGCATCTGCCTGCCCCAAAACCATCATATTAGTGAAGTCTTGCGGCGAAGTCTTGTCCGGATTGACCACAGGTCCGCGAATCTTCTCTCAAGTTCTAATCCCCTGTTACTCATAGCACGTTTCAGGCCACTTTTCAGCAATATTCAGCGCTTCTGTCCTCAAAGTGACAATGACAAAAACAATATTTAATAAGATAAATTATTGATAAAAATGATCATAATAATATTATGATCATTTTTATCAATAATTTATCTTATTAAATATTGTTTTTGTATTAAAACCTGTGGTGCGTAGATAACACACAATATATCCATATTTTGGTACGTAAATTTTTCACTCAATTTGATAATACTTTGAATCTTTCGAGGTAAAAAAACTCGCTATGCAAATTTAAAACTTGCCTAAAATCGAAATACGTCACGTTATCACGATATAAAAAATATTTCACGTATTCTGCAAGGTAAAACCAAATATTTTAAGCCCGAAAACGCTCAAATGGGGTAATTGTTGTGACCAGGACAAAATAAAATGGAGAACGATTCCGAGTGAAGGTGTGTGAGTTAAAGTTTTTTCTTCCGAATCTCCGATCAGATTTTCGATTTTGGGACGATTACAATTTTAGGTACTTCCTGTGTAAAAAAAAATCGAGCGAATCACGAGAAATCTTTAATGAAATTTAATTACCTGGAAGAGGCATAACAATCGTTATAATAATTCATAAAAAAATATTTCATCGGAAAAAATATGAACAGCTCTCTAAAAATTGAATGCTATCACACTAATGAGGTTAAAACTACTGAAGACGGACTTGAGATGGCACTTGTGATGGCTGGACATTCAGGTAACGACATCGATCGAATTTTCCACTTTCATCGTGAGAGTTCAATCATCGCCTGGAAAGTAGATCAATAACAATTAATTTATTGCCATGATAATGTCAATTATTGATTTAATTATTAGACCACCTCTAGTCCATGGAGCGGAATCTATTCCTAAATTGGAGGATAGAGGTCGTTAGCCTCCGTTATTTACGGTGGGATCAGGAACCAGGAGCCTCCTCATACCGCTCATTCCCCAAGAGCTAGCTCGAGAAGACACCTAATTCCAAATCCCCCATCAGGTAAATAACTACCTCATCCTGCCACAGCAAGAGTATTACTTTACAGTCCTTTACAATCAAGATGAGCGGTATGGGGAGGCTCCTGGTAAGTAACGGAGAATAACTGTAAATAACGGAGACTAACGACCTCTACCCTCCAAATTAGGAATTAAACAGCAGCTCGATACTGAGATCCAGAACCGAAGAAGACAAGCGATTGAACAGAAGTTATAGCAGCTTGGTGAAATATCGGTGAACTCGCCTCAAGAATGGTGGCAGCTGACCAGGCCTGGGTAGGGCAAGAATCTTTGCAGAAAGATCCATTGGAATTGGTCAGTTCTGGTAAGCCGCGCCAATGATCGGCCTCCAAGTGATTCCAATGGCGAGACAGATATTTTCTTATTTCCACCTTCGTCGCATTAACGTTGGCCGAAAATCGCAATTTGGCCATCAAATAGAATCCAACTGGCCAGACCCATTCCTGTCATGAATATAATTTTTTTAAAAGGGGGGAAGAGATCCCTGAAGAGATTTCATTTACCCTACAGAGCAATTCGTCAAGCTAGTGGCAACACTGGGCAACTAATTTTTTCCAATTTTCCAGGAGAGGCAAAAAACCGATTATTGTAGAAATCACGAGTGACATAATAGTAAGTTTCCCAGGTTCCCAAGTAAGGCATTACTGTTGGATAATTATGATAAATGATAATAATGATAGATGATTAATGATAAAAATTATGTGATGATGATGGTCATAGGATGAATTATATGCTGATAATATCCAAATAATTTTTCCATCCGAAACCTTTCATAACTCAAAAACGCCCAAAAATGAGGTAGGGGAAGTGGGGGTAAGATGGCGAACCTAAGCTTCTAAGATTTTTTCTAGGCTCTGTGAGCAGCCAGGCGAGTTGTAAATGGAACTATTCGTTTTAGTGATTAACCGAGTACAACATACATTTTTTTCAAATTTTACATTCAACTGAAAGATGTCAAAAAATTAAATTTTCGGAAAAATGTCAATTTCGCCATCTTACCCCACGTTGTGGGTAAGATGACGAGTGGCCCGGGGTAAGATGACGAATGGGGGGTTAAGATGGCAAATTGACAAAAATTTGAACGGAAATCATACAAACTTTACTCAAAACAGAAATTTAGATGAAGTAGATGCATAAAATCTTCAATTTGGGGCGCAGAAGTCACATTTCCACTGCTGATGAGCGGCTTCTTCTCGTTCCAACCATTATCGGTTTTCAATCGATCCCTGCAAGACAATTAATTATTAAGAGAAACAGTGTGTTTAGAATGGTGTAAAATTGTGATTAGATACATAATTCACAATCAAAAAGTAATGTGGGGGTAAGATGACGATACACCAAACCTTTCGTCATCTTACCCACACAGAAATTCGTCATCTTACCCCAGCCCACCATATTTTTTTGAAACTGGTGCATCAACATGCAGCTTCAAAGCAAACGACTTCATTTTCCACTGAAATTGTAGCTTACGAATTGTAGATTCGGAATATTGAAACGTGAAATTCAAATGACTTACCAAAAAATCGTAGTCGCTTAGGAAAAGTGGAGCAAAAGTTACATCACACATCTTCGAAATCGAACTTTGTTGTAACTACCATGTTTCGAGACGGGGGCGCGAATGTCCGCCGTTGACTTACGAGTAGGACCACTATAGGTCACTGGTGACGCTGGAACGGTGTCTCTAACTATTTTCAATCAGGAGAAAATCACAATTCGTCATCTTACCCACCTCGTCATCTTACCCCATCTTCCCCTACCCAGTGTTGCCACTAGCGAAACAAGTTATTGTTTTTGTTCCCTGAAACGTCAACTTTCTGGAGCACTCATTTGTGCCTCTTTCGGGCCGACAATAGGCACAACTTCAGATACCATTATGACCATAATCCATGTGAACTACATGAGAGATTTCATCAATCGCCAACAACAACTTCCCTCCCGAAACCCCGCAATTTCTTTGATAAAAAAAATTGATTTGTTGGATCGCAGAGTCCAGAAAATTTTCAAATACCGGCCCCTGATGGTAGTTGAATCCATGGGCGACTCTGGAATCGGCCGAATGGTTGCTGTTATCGTAGTCGCCACAGTACGCCAGGTCAGATGGGTCCAGCGTTTTCATGCCAAGCGGTCCGACGAGAACCTCAGCATTCTTCAATGCCAGACTCGCATTTTCCTTGGAGAAAAGCTCAGGGGCCTATAATTCAAGGAAAAATTTAAGTAAGTACTCTTACATTAAAAACAACCTTGCAATTAAGGTACAAACCAGAGTCGTAATCAAGTAAGCGTTGAGGGCCGTATCAAAATGAAACAATTATGTTCGCCAAGGCTCTTAAGGTCTTTTGGGACAGCAGTCCCGTACCAGACCAGGAATAGTTGCTAATGGGCAGCCGAACCGTAACTGGCCCAACTAGTGACCCCTGACTGACCCCCAATCTCTAGCGACCCCTGCTTCAGTCGATGCCAATATCAATAGTTGATACTAACAACAACCATAGCAACAGTGAAATTCGGTCTGAGCCGGAAATCCGACCACGGCTGACTCGCGCCGACAGTGTCCTTGTAAATTCCTCGACGATTGACAAATTCGCCTTGAGCGTCAGGGCCAACCCAGAATTCTTTTTCGAAATTTGTTTTGATTTTCGCAGCCCAATCCGACCACGTCCAGGTTGTTGTAGTGCCTGCAAGGACGTGGAAACAATTATGGATCTTACTTTGTTTTTTTATAGCATAAATATTTAGATATTGACTAAAAAACAAAATTAAACGTCGATTTTGACCTTTTAATCATAGTTCTCTTCTAACCAATCCGTAAGCTCTGATTTACCATTTTTGTTGACTCGCGTGACACCGCCGACCGGATAAAGGCCTTTCAGGTGAACATCATCGAGCCACGAGATGACAGCCATTGAGAGGCCGACGATTTCAACGGCAGATCCATCTCTGGGAGTGGCAGGCCTTCCTTTAGTGCCAGCTTCGATACTCGAGCCCATCTTATCCATCCAGGTGCCGCAGTTCCACTCATTGCCGCCAAAAACAAAACCTGATTCAGAGCAGAAAACCGAGTTGAAATAAAGTTTGTAAGGGACGTTTGTACCAGCCACCGGATCAGCTTGAATTGTTTTGGCGTCATGGTCAAGCGCTGGCACGTCTGACCAAACCAATTTCACACCAACCATTTCAGGCGACTGTTCCGGTTGACCCTTACCTCGATCAGCTGACAACTACAACAACTCAAAGTTCAATATTTCTATCTTCAATTTCAAGAAGGTACCTTCAATTTACCAAGGAAGACTATTTCATCTACCTGTGACGGGGTGAACTCCGATTTGGTTGTCAAAGCCAGCACTCGTCATATGCTCATCGATTTGTATGCCGGCATTCCTCTCGCGGAAACAAAGCCCTTGAAAATGGACGTTCAACGCTTCTTGCATGACTTCGTGCAGCTTTTGTTCCTGCGAATAAATAAATTGCGCGGGTTTGTTAGATATAAACTAACACTATCTCAACAAGTCTGTCTTGCAATGGGTCATGTACTTCAACATGGTGATTATTTGGAACACGATATAACACAATAAATTCTGCTGTTAACTGGGTCCACTTGCCACAAATGTAACATCCGAGTCGTCTTTGGGGAACAATCGGTTGACTTTGTCCGTCAGGATTTCATATCCATTCGGGGCTAGAAGGGCGTACTCTTTAATGGAGTACAACCACCACCAGACGGCGTCCCGGCAATTGTATCTCGGCTTGAAACTATTAGCGTCGAGGAGATTCGGAATCAGCCCGTGTCTGAGGGCAGCAGCGTAGCCGAGGATTATGTATCTGGAACAATTCACTCGTTATTTTCACTTCGATTGGTTCCCACTTTTTCCCTAAAATCGGGGAAACTTCCCCAGCTATTCGCTCTCCTGCTGCTCACTCGCTGACTCCTGCGTATCCTTTATATCGCAGATACGCGACCTGCTTACCTCAGAGCTGAATCATGGCTCACCTGGCTTCGTCAAAGCGATTAGTCAGCAAGAGAAGCCCTTTGAGTGAGATGAATGTGTCTCTCCCCCACGATCTCATATAACCGGAAGCGAAATGGGGCAGCCCTGAAAAAAAACGTACCTTCATGAAATTCCCAGAAGAAATTGGATTTTAGGATCGATTTAGAGGTTATTTGGACAGATAAACTAAAAAATTACCCAGAGCCTGTTCTGTAAATTGAAACCGATATGTTTTCGGTACTTGATATTTTTGTTGCTTTGTCAAATCCAGTGATAACCTATGACAACTGTTAACTAGCTAGTTGATAGCGACCCCCAAACTGGATCCCTATCGTGTCGTCACAATCTTTCATTAGTATTTCTATGGTGTAGCCACAATGTTGGAATCGAGAAAACTCCATGGAGATGGAGACTCTTGATCATTAAATGATGAGAATCTTTGAAATGAGTAATGAGTGTGCGAATGCCATGGTGTCTAGATGTGAGTTTGAGTAAAATCCTTTTTGGGCCAACAGCATGAAAAACAACAAAAACAAGCGTTACTACTAATTTTTGAGTAAATTTTTGATAAAGCGGCCTTAGTAAGGTACCTTTCATATTGGTACCTTGGTATTCAGGGACATACCTGCTGCTAAAGTTGGAACCAGCTGTTTTACTTTTCCATCCGTTGACACAGCTTCCTTGGGTTTGGGCGGATGGATATTGGCGGACAACGGAGGCAATGTAGCAGAATCGACAATCCCAGTCATTTGAAGAGAACATAGTGAAAGACTATGGTGAAACCTTCCTCCGTTCTGTATATGTCTGCAACAGCAGAATGCGACAAAATGATGTACTCCCATGTTTCGGAATGAACAAAAAATTGAAAATTGGGAAAAATTGAAAAAATACTGAAGTGGCCTACAGTGAATGTAATGAAAGTACTTTTTAGTACTTACTCGGGCATCACAGAAATAGCACGGCTGACTAGTATCTTGTACACCCTGGACACTACAGTATAGAAGCCCCAGGGCCGCAGCGAGACCGGCAGTTCTTCGACCAACTTGAATTCTTTCTCCATCAATGAAGCTATTAAAATGAAGAAAAGTATGAAGAAGTTGCGAACAACAACTTTCAACAACATGCTAGTTCTGGATTTTAAATCGATGATTGCCTCCTCCTCCTGATCAGGGCCGTCGCGTGTTGTGGCGGTGCCCGATTCTGTCAATCCAAAACTATCTTACATGATGTAAACCTCACCCAATGGTTTCAAACTGGAGTTGGTTGCAAGCCGTTGAACCAAGTAATTTTGGAGCCAAGGGCCATCCCTGATATTGGAGCAAAGCGGATGGCCCAGGTCGTCATTGCTGGCAATGCCTTCAAGAACCGACATGACACCTGGACAAGAAGACGATCGTTCAAGTGGAAACAATTTGAACAATATTAACCACGAAGTTATCGGCTAAAAATTATATCAACTTGTGGGCCGATATTTCAATAGTTAAGACGGTTTCAGAGGCTTAAGAGGACACTTATTTACTTACATTTGATAACTAAGCGATCAAATCAATTCAAGATCAAATTCAACTGGATAGATAAAATACATCTCGGCATACCCTGCAGCCCGCAATAGTTCAAAATTCCGTAGCCTGGAACATTGTAAGGGCCACCTTGGCTCTCTTCGGTATGATGGCGGTACAGAGCGAAGTTCAGATCGGTCAGACTCAAACCGGCCACAGTCTGCGAATAGTCAGACCCGGTGGAAATCTTCTCAGCCGCTTCTCTCGAGCTCGGACGGCTGACTATCCTGGAAAATCGACAAGAAAACGTCAAATTTTGATCAATTTCTCCTCTAGTTTTATCATTTTATTTAACGAAAACCCTTACTTGACAGCAACGACGGAACCGGGTTTGAATTGGGCGGTGAGGTTCAATCTTGTTGTGGGTCCACTTGGCACAACTTGTAACATTTCACTTTCATGAACGGATATGGATTCTTTGATGTGCAAAACGTAATCGCTCAACCCGTTAATGATTTTGGAGTCTTTTTTGAAGTCGTGGACCGGTACGAAACGAAGGCCGCTCCTGTGGAACAAAGTCATGTCATAAACTGTAGAATCAAAATTGCCCAATCCTTTTGCCATGCACTATGGACGTGATATGCCAAGTCGCCAAACAGTCCAAATTTTGAGAAGTAGGCAACCCAGACGTCCCCAAATGACAGGATGCTTTGAATTGGAAATTGATCATAACACGTACGTCGGGAATGGCAACTCTTAGATCGAAATCTACGTTCACTAAATGAACTCCGTACAAATCCCTCTAATGTTCTTGTTGTTTTGCTGCTTAGAGCTTAGATTTCCCTTGATTATGAGCATGTTTTAGCATATAATGGTCCGTAAATTTTGAGTTGAAGTTGCGTGTCCGAAAATTTGGGGCATTTAGCGTCCAAAAACGCCCTAATGTTAATATCAGAGATCTAGAAATGGTTAACTTTACTTGTGCGTAAGGTACGACTCGATTATGACGCTTTCCGCGATGCCGCCGACCGAGATTCCTTTGCCTGTGCCGCACTGGTGCTCATTCGGCCAATGGAAAGCCGTGTACGATATCAGAACTACGGACTCGAGGGTAATGGGATTGTGACGCGTCACACAAACGATGTCCGAGTCGATTTGATCCACGAAGACCTATGAGAAAAGGGGCAGTGGGAAACTTATTATCATCGGTCCATAACCAATACTTGCTTAATATCTTCTCTTATAAGCTACCAATGCTCAATTTTGGCGGTTCCAAAAAATTCTGACGCGCGATTGATTTAATGCAACACTGCAGTTTGAGATTAGGGCTTGAGACTACAGGTAATTGATAATTATCATTATATTATCGATTATGGTTGCGTTACCTGGCTGAAACCCTCTTGAGCGAGGAAATTGTGCAATTTGTTCAATGCGAGTTTAGCTCTCATTATGCCACCTCCATTGGCCTCTGCCGAAGTCATGTACGTACGATCTTCGTCAACCACATGCACCTAAAAAGACAGTTAGTCAAATTATTCACAGCAAACCGATAACGGCCTAAACGTCTTCAGTGATGCAGGGTCATTAGGGGAATTTCCGAGTAATGGATGAGGACAATGTGACCTCCTGTGGGTGTCTAAAACAACAATAGTGCAATCAACAACAACTTTTAGATAATGTCCATAGTTTATTGCCAATTGTTGTTGATTAAATAAATTGTTGACTCACATGATGTGGCACCAGCTGATCGTAACCAGCAGTAGAGCCGGAGGCACATGCCACCATCGACACGAGACCAGCAGTCGGCAGTAGATCGTAAACAGTCCGTTTTTCTACAGGACTGGGGTTGTCGTGAGTAATGTCCATGAAGGTAGCGTGAGCGACACAAGCTGCTTTTTCAACCCCCATCGCCCCAATAACAGAGCCACCATATCGGTAGACGAGTCGCCCCACTTCGTGCGAATCCCAACCTGCCATGGCCTCTGTAAGTTGAATTTAAAAAAACGTAAAAAATGTTTCTGTTTTGTACAAGAATTTTCCAGTGATTTCTAACCTCACTTTGGGGTTTTACACTAACAAAAAATATTTTTTAAAAGGCAGAATTAATTAACCTACCTCTAACAAGCGATGTGATTCCCAATTTATTCACAAATACATTGTCGGTGAGATCGGAATTGGTGAATAGCTCAGCAACGATGAAAAGGTTGGGTTTGATGAGCCGCGCTGCATCCAATAGATACTGGAATTCAATTGTCACACTGTCAAAAATCAATGTTTGAGACACAGGAACAGCCAGATACGATTATTTAAGATGAAGCCTTCTAGTGCCGACCCACTCCATCGATTCGATTCTAGTAGCCTTCAAATCAGTCCAAATAGTGATCATTTTGGCCCAGAATTTTACACATCAAAATATGAAAGTACTGTGAGAACTACGTTCTACTGATCAGTTACCTGAGCAACATGAATCGGCGTAGAATGGCAGTTATCCAAACGCACACCATCGAAAACACTCGCAGTCATTTCGACATACTTTTTCATGTGTTCCCACAGGTATGGACAATCTTCGTACGTTTTCCCATACCTGTATAATTGCAAACGCATCAAGGGAAAGCATATAATCGGATAAACGAACTAAGGGTTGATTTCACCAAGGTGGTTATTATCACAAGTCCTAAATTGAAATTTCATCTTCCTTACATCAGCGCCACCATGGAAGAAGATTCAACAACACCAACAACAACAATCTCATCTTCTGCACACTGACCTTAATTTAATACTGTCACCCCAAGCAATGAGTTCCCGTCTCAGGTAGACGTGTGAGTCGGGTTCGGCGAAATCTTTTAACGGGTCGTAATCCATGACCCATCCGTTGTGAGCGGCTATGAATTTTGACCGTTCTCCAAAAACATCAGCTTCTTTAACTCCGTTCAATTCTTCAAAATACCTGCAAATGGACAAAGATTGTAAAATTGGGATAACTGGAAGTTTTTCATCAATCGAGGGGGCCAAAGCTGATTATAGTCAAATTGAATCGAATCGGCAGAAAAAAAGTTTGTTTCGAGAGTCAATTCGAGACGAATGGTGACGAGGCATAAATGAGATCCCCCCACAACCCGAAATTTGATCAAGAACTGTCAACTCTCCAGCAAAGTACGGCTCGTCCAAGAAGAAACCGTCATCCATGCAGGCCAATAAAACACTTCTTGAAGTACTTGGAAATGGAATTTGGTACAAAAAGAATCCGAGAAGCTCACAAAAAACGCACAACGGCCACTGGCCCTGAAACACAACAACAAGTCCAAACTTGTTGTTTGTGCACGTAATGGTGGACACCAGTCGTACGATCCATCTACGTTTACCCCAGACCATACAAGAAATAAGATGGAGGAAATGTTATCTGAGTAAAAATTTTCTGGGAACAACAACCTCAAAAACGCTACACTAGTAACTTGACAAGCCCCTGTACTTCGCAATTCGAACGAAGTTGAAAAATTAGGTTGGAAAATGCAGCTCGAATTTCACCTGGGAACCAGAAGATCTTTCTTGGTCACGGTCGGAATTTTGGGACCCGAGGGATCCACACGGAAATAGCGCACCGTGGCAACGCAATTTTCCACAGCGCAGCGCAAATGCTCCTCAATTTCATTCCTCTTCTCAGCGTTCAACGACTCCAACTTGCTTTTGAACGATTCGGAGCACTTTCTCTGACGCGTGTCTTCATCGTAGCAGTCACTTCTGAGAAGAGAGAGACGATTTTGATGGAATAACAAGGATCAAGGTTATTGTTATTGCTCTTGTTCGAGGAGCATGGAAGTAGGCATGGCTAAGTGCCTTGCGCATGCGCAGTAAAGGGTTCTGAAATGTTGCTGCTTAATTCTGCAGGAAACACCACAACAACAACACCAGCAGCAGCAACAACAATGGATAAAACAACGCATGTGCAAGGCGCCTGCACTCACACTTTTGGGACAAGGCCATTGATACCCATTGATGCCATTGATAAAATGGATATTCACTTTAACTTGCCTGTAAATATTGAAGAGCTTTATGGCAAGATCCATGTCAACCTTGGACTCCAGACGCCGGAATTGGGGATCTTGAATGATACGAAGGTCATTTTCGTTAAAGTTGTTGCTCCAGTTGTTCGGAGTGGCGTTAGCTATGGCATCTTTGAAATTCTGAACGTATTTGGTCACGTCGACAAGAAACATTTCAGGTATTTGGGCTTTAGGTATTAGAAAAGTTCCAAGCTGGTAGCGCATCGCCTATGGAAAATGGAAAAAATCGTTCAGAGTTCAAATTGACGCAAACCTTTTGGATTAAAGATTTGAAAAATCGAAAATTCTCACGTTCAGATGATCCTCGCAATTTATAGATGGCGGTAGGCCGCAATTTTCAAAATCCCCGACAGACACATCGAGAGAGAATTTGAACAAGAGGCGGTCCAGAATGTAGGCGGGTCTCAGGTGCTGCGAGTTGAGCAAATTGTAGGCGCATTGGGGATTTTCGATCAACCATTCGCTCTCGTTGGCCGTGTGGTTGAGCACAACGTCACAAATGGATAACATCTAGATAAAAATGAAAACGGAATTGAGGACAGGGCATGGCCAATTGCAATCCACACAGGGTAACACTGGAGAAACTCCTATCCTTTACCTTAATAACATGCCAACCTATTTTAGATGGATGGGTCAACCCTTGAACTTTATGGCCGTCAGCTGATTGAGTTTGGGGTCAAGACGCTCAAGGTTACTACTTTTCCACGCATTTACTCCGATTCGACACTATTGATATGCTGATCAGCATATAAAGCAGCACTTACTTTCCATTCATCGTGTATATAGGTGATTATTTCTCTTAAATCCTCGAGGTTCGGTGACGATTTTCCATCTTCACTGAAAGATGGATTAAGCCTCAATTGATCCTGAAGGCTGTACGCAGATTTGGATCCTCCCAGCGCCTGCAAGATACAACATAAAAATCAACGAATACGGCTCGAACACGATTCCGTCTCATTCTCTCAGCCACCTTGAATTTCAAGTTGATCAAAACGAAATTTTCCATGACTTGACCTGTCATTGCAATTGCGCTCACCTGAATTGGTGTGAAGTGAATCATGTTGTAACCAGTTTCCCTGGCAATTGCCAGTTTATCCTTCCACGTCGAAAGAGGGCCAAGGCATTTGGACAAGAAAGTTACACATTGAACACAATTCAACGGCAAAGGAGCCCCTCCGCTGGTCAGATATGGCTCAACCAGTATGTATCCTTCCCCATCAACATCATTATCACTAGGTAACAATATTAGTTTTAGAAAATCATAAAAACAGCGTCAAACAATGTTTTGCCACTGAAGGTCAAGAGAGATAACCGAAGTTGCCCCAGGCGTGCCCTGCCGCCCTCAAGGAGAGGGTCGGAACTAGCTTGATCTCGGTTACCTTCCGTTTGTAGTGAAGTAGTAGTGAAACGATCCAGGTTGTTGAGGTGAAACATGATCCTTGACTGGGTAGTACTTCCCGCGAACGTAGGGCACGCCCTGGGTAGGGGGTACTTCGCAGAAAAGTCTGACGTCATAGCCATACAATGATGGACGCTCCGAAAAGACGACCGTGTCTCCTGAAAGAAAATTTTAATTCTGCAATAATTGCAGGCGCCAGGAAAAATTACAATTCTCAAAACACTGAAGTTCCAAATTTGAAACCCATACCTGCACGAACGCGGTAATGCTGTTGACTCGCATTTTCTCCCTTATTCAAAAATAAAGTGTAGCTTTTTGAAACGATCTTTTTGCTGTCCGCACTGGCAGACACGTCTTCTTGATTTCTCACTGCTTCATAGCTGAAATCACAAAATTGAGCATTGAGATATTTTTATACTTCTATTGGTTTAGTAGGGGTCGCTCATCTACTTTACACAAATATCTTGAGCCAATTAGGTATTTTTAGTTTATAGCAATACTATTTTTCCATTACCTACAATATCATATCAGCAGAATTGCTTTGTTCCAACAAACCCATTGTTGTACCTTCAAAGATTTTACTTTTTAAATATTCATTTGGTGTGTACAGTTAATGCCAAAAAAGGATGTCCACGGTTTTAGAATGTTTCGGCACCAACCTAATATCTAATGCCAAGAATTTTTCTCAAGGGAAGGTACCATTAAATGTTATTAATAATTAACAAGCAATTATTGCTTCAACATGAAGAGAGACAATGAAACCGTGTGCAGAATTGGCATCAAAGATGGGATGCAAGACATGTATAACACCGGGACGTACAAAAACTACAGTGAAACAATTTTCAGGGATTTTACTGGATTAAACATTCAGCAGGTACAAACAAAAAACACCTTTCGGGGGACAATCATTGATTTACCCATGAAAATTTTGACCACGGTCGCCCCGGATGAATACGCGCGCCAGCCCGGCGCATATCCAGATGAAAATTGCTTGAAATTGCTGTATGACACACATGGCCATCGGCTGCTGGTTCACCTAAATTGTTCCTTCGACAGTTACAAATCACGCCAAGACGAACCCTTCGATCACGTGATTAAAACTAGGCGGGTAGGAAAATCGAAAACATATTTTTCTTGGAGACCAAAAATTACGACCCTTCCCAACATGAAAAAGTCAACGGTAGGCACCACCGATCAAAATTTCGATCCAAATATTCATCGTAGAACTAAAGTAATTTATTGAAGAAGGCCCGAGAGAAAAAATCTCAATTCCTTCATCATTTATCGAAAGGATGATCCGATTATTATGAAATCTTCAACATTGATACAGAAAGTAGATAAGCCAAGAAAATTAAGATAATACGAGCCACGACGAAACCGTCGTGCGCACGCACCTATTACTCACAACGCACTGAATACACTCACAAACCAATTGTAATAAATTGATTCCAACATTATTTGCCCCATAATGATGGGCGAATGATCCACTCAAATCGGAGCCAGAGGTTTGGCAAATTAAATATAATCTTATAATGATTAAATTTCATGTCTTATTTGAAACCATTAAACCATAATAAGCAACAAGATGGAAAAAATCAGCTATGAACGTGAGGCATTACTTACGTCATTGTACAGAAGCGGATGATGGACTTTTGGATCAAAGATTTCGACCAATCCAAAATCAGTAATTCCTCTTTTTCTCCAGAACCAACAGCCTAATCTTTGAACTTGTCACCGATTCAACTTGAAGCCTGAAAATTCAAGATGACCTGTGTAATCAGGTGTGACCTGATTATGGGAGGCAAGACGTTTTTTTTTTATTATTAGCCCAATACAATGAATAGTTAAGCAATGTCAATCGTTTCAATTCAATTTTTCAGAAATATAGTAGCGAACGCCTAAAGAATTTAAAAATGATAATTTTAGGAACTAGGTATTTCCTCAAATTTTTGATTGTGATGTAAAAATTTTTTTTGGGGGGGGGGGGGGAATGTACGTCCTTGGAGAGATTAGCAAAATATAATTTCATTTTCAATAACGTTTGATGGCAATTTTTTTCCGCCAAGATTTGTAATGTAAATTTTGCTCATTTTAGCGTCAATTTTTGGAACTTTTCAGGTCTAAAGTAGGTCCCTAACTACCTTTTTGGGACAAAATAAAATGAAAACTTCATAAAATTTTAATTGTTTATTATAAATAGAGGTTTGTTTAGATTATGATGGTCGGTTACATAGTTCAATTTAATTTAATCCACCCATTGGAAAAAGTAGTCCCACATTGAATGAGGGTAAGTGCCGAATGAGCAAGGAGAAAAGGGAAGTAGTGATGTGCGTACCCCGATAAAAGGTACCATTCATCTTGTGATCTTATCGAATGAATACGAATCGCTTACTGATGAAGATGAGGAACTGAGAATCCTGGATGCGATATTCCCCAAACCCCAACTGCTCCAGTCGAATGTAGAACGATGACTAGCAGTAGCACAATACAATAACAAATTTATTATTTATAGAAAATAGATAAACGAATATTTTCGATCCTTGCCGAAACTCGACCCTCAACTACTCATGTGAGGGTCTGGAGCGACCGATCAGAGGCCCTTCCACGTGAACCATCCTTCCACGTTTACGGTCTTATCCAACGTCATCGGATTAAAAAAATACCACAAAAAAGGACCATGATGCATCATAAATAAATAATTCATTAGTTATTAATCGACTTCAGTTGAATATCTGAGGTATTTATGCATAAATTGCATAAATACCACACAAGATACACATAATATTAAGATACAACAACAACAACTGAGCTCAGCTGAGGTGATAATGGATTAATCATAGTAGGTCAAGGCCAGTCCATATCAGGAACGGACCTTCGTCTTTTGGTATGAACTGAAGGATCGGTTTGTGTGTACTACAAAGGTGCCAGTTTCAATTTTCAATGTACCGTTTAGAAATCCAATTGGGTAGGTTTTGATTTTGAGATTCCGCATTCGAATGACATGGCTGGAAGATCAAGCAAAACGACCGTCGGTAGAGGCGTTTATCAGGTAATGACCAATGTCGATGATATTGACACTGATGCAGTGAGAATGATGAATCTCTTCAGCAGGATCACTCGCAGAGAGTAGAGATTCTCTCTAACCCAAAAATTACAAATTTGCTTCCGTTGACGCTCACTAACGGCCATGAACATGGACGACTTGCGCCCTATTCTCGAAGATATATTGAGCGTGGGTGTCGTAGCTGTGGAGTTGCCTGACAAACTTGTTTATCTCATGCCCACACTCACGCTCCTGGAACAAAACCATAAGTTATCCAAGTACATCATCCGGCCCAAAGGACCAAAATACCATGTGCAATAAGACCTCGGTGTTTTTGGACTATTCTACACAATGATCCACAATTGGCGTTTCTACAGGTGTCCTGGATGTGTACCTGTACTTTAACCGTCAGAGCGAACTTCTTGGGATCAAACGTCGTTATAACACAAATCTATGATACGAAACATAAGGTTTGTCTCAGGAGCGTGAGTATGGGCATTTGCAAGTGCCTTACGAATGAGCCAGGCACCTACCTACACATGCTCACAATCAAGCTTGTGGATTAAGCCCATAAACACTTGTGGTTTCCCATAATTGTTGAAGTCCATACACTTGCAATGCTCAGTTTGCGTTTCGCTAAACTTGAACGCCCATATTAACACGTCATTCGGACTCCTGGATTTCTTGAATGGACAAATATTGATGAAAATATTATTTGTATGTTAATTTTTGTTTCAAGCTTCTCAAATCCTGGTACCCGACTGGCGAAAAAAAAGTGGCAGATCATGCCAGAAGAACGTCCACCGCCGCTGTGACGATAACGAGGACAAAGGATCTTGTCGGCCCGCCTGATCCACTTTCCAACATACGACCGATCACGTTTTACGTTTCTTCGTCGGAAACATGTTTGGAGAAAAAGTACCGGCTCCGTCGGCAAGCTGTTCAAACCTGGCACCAAAATTTCTGGTCGAAGCACAACTCAGCTTTCGTGAAGGTATCCTGACAAAAATCAATCATGAAGAGGGGGTCATGGACTTGCATCTTCTTGGAAAAGAAACTGAAGTTAACCGTTCGCCATGTTGTCTTTGTTATAGGAGCGCAAGGAGTTTGAACAATCCAAACAGCATCAGATTACGTCAGACGAGATGTCCGTGTTTTACAAGGCATTCCTAGACAAATACTGGTTGATTCATCTGAAGTACGCGAAGCAATGGTATAAACATAATTTCGATTTGCTGGGACTAGCCGCTCAAGTTCAACTGACGAAAATGTTGAAACCATTGTTGAAATAGTCACTCCAAGTTGGTGACATTGGCGTAGAACAAATATATTTATTGAATGTAGCGTTTGACATTTTATACCCACCCGTTTCATGTTGGAAACTGCTCACTCAAACAAATTAAAAAAAAAAAGTCGACGAATCTACGACGGCTTTGGACGATCAACGATGGAGGATCTCCTTTTGTGGGGCTCTGGTTTGTATAGAATTGAATGAAGACTGTATCTTCCCAAATAACCAATTTCCAGGTCATTGATTTCAAGAGCCAAATGTATAGCTTTTCAGATCGTCCAATTGTCTTTTTCAGATGAGCCCCCAATTGGAGGATAGAGTCGGTAATCTACCGAACCGATTTTAAAGTTTTTGGCTGTAGACTCCTTGAACGTTTTAGCATTTTTCAACATCAAAATCGACCGAACTTCAGAGGCCAAAAATGCGTGTCAAGATACATCGTAGACATTTCGAAATACCAATTCTCTTGACCCTCAAAATATAATTCTTCAAGGTTGCAATAACTACTTACCCAATATTAATCGTAAACACTTATTTTTGAGCAGCAGCTCTTGGGACAGTGCACCCTCATTCTCCAAAACCAGTGGTGCGTAGATAACACACAATACTTCCATATTTTGGAACGTAAAATTGTGACACAATTTGATCATATTTTGACTGGTTTTAAGGGTGTTTAGGTCAAAAATATCAAAAAATTCACTATTAAAATTTCAAAATTCGCCCAAAATCAAAAAACGCCAGTTTTTCGGAACATAAAAAATATCCACATATTCTGCAAGGTATAACAAAGATTTTAAGACCAAGAACGCTCAAATCGGTTCATTTTTGTGGCCGGGAGAAAATAAAATAGAAAACACTAGAAATGCAAATATCTCGGAAGTACTGTGAGTAATTCGAATTCCGGTTAAACAGGGCGTTAGGTCTTGCCGAGACGAACATTTCAGTCCAAGAAATTTGAAAAAAGGTTGAGAATTGAGGGAGCTATGGCCATTTTTGTAAATGACCACAGACGGACAGACGGACGTAACGGACGTAACGGACGTAACGGACACACAGACACTTGTTCAGGAAGTGATTCTGAGTAAATGTGTATAAGTAAAAGTTTTTTCTGAAGCTCCGTTCCAATTCTCGATTTTAGGACGATCACAATACTTCCATTTACTCTGTAAATATGGAAGTAAAAATTGGTGGTGCTCAATCAACCCTCTGCGCAAAGAAAAATGCGGATCAGCGGCTCCCCGTAAGGAATTCGGGAGGAACTAGGAAAGGGAAACATTTCCAAAATATTCATATCCTTCTCCAGGTTTATTGGCATGGAAATTGCCGATGGTAATTTATTTTTTAGCTGCACCTCACCCGGTCACCAGCTGATTACGTTTTGAATCTATTAATAACGTCTAGAAAGAACTAAAAATAGGTGAAGTGAACGGTAGGTAGTTTCATCAGTTGAGTTCCGCGTAGACTTATCGCCCTATTTTGTTTCTACAACTCCAGAATGGACCAAGCCGTGGAACAAACAAGTAATACAGCCTACTACTGCATTTCGTGAATCGTGTAGCTGCAGGAGGTCATGATTTCATGCATCAATGATGAATTTTGCTGATACATCGTGAACCGATTTTCCGGAAGACATTTAAATTCAAAGGCATGCTGGCTGGCACGATAATAGTAAAGCAAATTTCTAGCTCATTGTAGCACTGTAATCTCTGGGCTGGCTCATCATGACTGATTATCTATTGTAAATTGACTCTGCTTAGTTTCCATGAGATGGGTCAATGTTAAAACACGGGTTTCGCCGGGTTTACACGGTTAGAACCTAACGTTAGGAAAATATTTCAGCGAAAAATCTGAAAAATGGTCACAAACGGTGAATTGGAATAGAAGTACACAAAATTGGACACTAATGATTCCATAACAACTTGAGTAACCTCCTTTTTGAAGCCGGTTAAAAATAATTATAATTTATTTCTTTGAGAAAATCTTGGTTTTTAGACGAAGAGCGTGAGGAGAGCCCTGACTGGCACGACATTGGAGATGAACCGAAACAGCCGAAAAACAATATTTTGCACTACGGCCATTCGCATTTTTGGTCAGGTGAGACCGTATTGTAATGGTCGCTGGAGAATTCAATGGCGTTTACCGACCCGTCTTTTGTACATCGTCTGATTTTTATTTGGCTCTTCTTTCCAGTCGATGGAGAAGTCGAGGACCAAAGTTTATGGTGTGAACTGCCGGATATTATTATGGAGCAGATCTTTTCATACTTGAACATATCCCAACGATACAACGCTTCGATGGTATGCAAACGATGGAATTCCGCATTTTACCTGCCGTACGTTTGGCACGTTTTCCATTTCGACGATCACACTCTGACCAGACGAAGATTCAACTACTACTCAGGCTGGCAGGTAGGGAAGCGAGGCTGAAAGGGTGCTGATTGCTAGTTTTGTGGGTGGGGGTGGTGAGGGCGCTTCCAGAAAATGCATTGCTGCGTCAGTCGAGGTGGCGTCGGCGTTGAACCAGATAAGCATTGGCGTTTTCGAGTTACGTCCCTGAGGCCACCCCCACTCTTAAAGGCCTGCAGCAGGACGGTGAATGGGAGCGGAGCGGAAGGCTGGATGAGACGTGATTGGTCCACTCATGTTCTGCAAGAAAATTCTTGGCCAATCACATCCCATCCAGTAACCAGCACTGCACCCATTCGGTTCCATGGGAATCCGGCTTCTAGTGAATGCCCTACATCAAGTCTTTGGGCACACCGAGAATGCAATTCCAATTTTCCAGCTTGCGGCAAATTGCATCAATTGCTGTAAGGAACCAGCCAATCCTTGCCGATATACTGAGGCAAATTTTCAGTATCTTTGTACCGAGCGACTCGTGAAATTTAACAAACAGCCAATAGCTGAAAATGTGTAACCTACTTAAACTACTCTGTTTCTGTAGCACACTTTGGATCATCTGAGGGCTCAGCTTTGTTTAGGAACAGTAGGACGGTTCTTCCAACATCTCGTTTTCACACCGATGGCGAATTTCTACAATATGTACGAGTTCATGAATATGATCAGCTTTTACGCCGAACAACAAGACTCGGAATCATGCCCTGTGAGAGGGATCAGCCGTAACATAAAAGCATTGAAATACGTATTCCCCTGCAAATATCTATCAGGGGATGAAGAAGAGGCTACGCAAGAGCATCCGCTGTATGGCACCGGTGGTAAGATGAGTTTTTTTTGCAATATAAATCAAATCTCTTTCTTTTTGATCGGATATTAGCCCCCTTGAGTGCACCTGTCTGATCTCGGGCTCTCCGTGGCCAAAGGGATGAGGCATCTGCCCGGCGAACAGGAAGTGCCAGGTTCGAATTCCAGTCAGGCAGGAAATTCACGCCATTTCTCCCTTGATCCCATAAGATATAATAAAAAAATTGACTTCCATCGCATGTTTGCCAAGTAGACGACCCAACCTTCACGTGAAACGTCCTAATAAAATGCCTGTCCACAGGTAAACTTCTTGACGCAGTCAAGAGGCTGATGGGGAATTTAAGGAATCTCAGATCCCTCGAATTGACAGACCTCATGTTGGATAATTCAGAAGCATCAACACTCTTGGATGACGTCTGTTGCGAATGTTGCCAAACTCTAAGGATTCTATCGATTTCAAACCTGACGAAAAGACAATGTACACTACTTCATGTTGGCGCCTTTATCAACCTGCAGGTACCAAAGTACACTAGTAAGATAAGGAGGACTTCAATTCAGGGCCGCGGTTTGCCGCCTGGCTGCTGAACTCGGAGTGTCACTGATAATCTCAGGCCATCTCCATGTTCTGGATGGCACCCCGCTAACTCGCTTTGTGATCTAGCAGATAGAACGCCTGATCAGGGATCAAGTCGACGGTGGAGATGCAACACTGCCCAATTCAAAACATCGTGCCTTATGGGGGCGTCTGTGTTGCCTACGTCTCAAAACTTGAATTGGTGGCAACTTGGCATACCACGCCTCCATGGATAGCAAGGGAATGGTAGTGTTGATTCTACACTGTCGGCGCGATAATTCGAACAATACAGCATGCCTGAGAATGTCGGTACCAGTTTTTTAAAATCAGTTTCTCCCCCACATTAGATAACTTCCAAGGATTACACGACCAAATAACCATGAGTATTGTTATTCTTAGATATTAGTGATAGGTCCTCAGAACCTGGGAGAAGATGCCATCGAAATGTTGAGCCACACGCCCCTCAAACATCTGCACATAACGCAAACGACGCTGACGCCATCCACTGCCAAATCTCTCAGCCCCAAGTGTTGGCAGGCCGTTGCCCGGAGGAGCCCCAATCTGCAAGTGCATCTGTCGCTGGAGACGAAATCGGAAAAAGCTCTGCTCTGGCAAGAAAAAGCGCCAGTCAATTCGATCTGCGTTAATTCACCTCTATGCAAAGTAAGCTTCAGTTTTCTGAGTGTCAGAACTTGACGGTTTCACGAAACAGTCCTCAAACAAAGAGGTGAGGCGCACAAGTGCTGGCCTCGGAAAAATCCATAGGTTTCATTGGTGGAAAATCTCAAAGAACCACGCACAATAGGACAATTTAGCACCTAAATTGAGTTGTTCGTAGATAGAAGCATCAAACGTTTAGTTTCTCTCTTGAGAGTTCTTCAGTGCCAACTATATCGCAGTGATGTCAGACTTTCATGTGATGGGCAACGATTTAACGCTTCAACCCACAAACAATGAGTTGATCGTGAGTTTTATCAAGGGGAAATGCCATTTGCAAGGCAATAATTGACCAGAAGTCGAAAATTGCCGCAATTTTTGTTATATTTTTTTGCTTAACAAGCAGGCAAGGTGATAAGTTATCGGGGATTCCCCTATTAACTAGTCTCAGCCAGCTAAGAGCAAATGCTCATGCAGATTGGATAAAAAAACATTGATAGCAGCTTGGAACGGGCTGGTTGGAGAATCCTTGTTATTTACACCGTCATACTAATACTACATCGTCTTTTAATCTAAGATAATCAGAAAACTCCAATAGGCAAAGGAAAATTAAATGCTAGCCTGAACAATGATCAACTTATTCTGTCCAGCGATGAGTGCAATGCTGGTTAGTGCACACGTAGTAGAGTCGCATTTCCTCTTCAGCCCTGCGGGTCTGCGCTTGGAAGAAAACGGCTTCCCTGTGATTGCATTTTGGACAGGGATGCTGTTCGGTGCGAGGGAGCGTTGGGTCCGAAATGACGTCAGAGACTATGTGCGTCAGCTCGTCGATCTCGTGCATAATTTTGTTCACGTAGATGCAATTGCTGTCCGCTAGTTGTTTGTAGTCGCAATTGCGACAAGCGTACAACAGGACCTTGTTCTCCTTGTCCTCCTGAGGAAAAGACGATACATCGCCGGAGTAATAGGATTATAACTAAGCCGAAAACAGGTTCGTCCAACCAACAAGCTCGACCGGTCTTCTCTACCAGGCAGTCATTTATGTCACTTTCGAGTAATAGGTATATGGAAGTTAAGTGTATTGTCTTCGCACTGGAGGTTTTCGGTTAGCTTACCTTTGGGTACAACATGTTGTTGCACTCTTGGCAGAAACGGATTCCAACGAAGCCGGGGCCGTCGTCGTGAGCCGAGTCATAATTGCCCGTGGCAGGCATTTCGTCCACCGGTTATTCGGCTAGCAGAAATCTGAAAAAAGGGAATTGAAGAAAAGGATATTTCGGTTCCATTCCATGCCCTAGTTACTTTACTTACCTACTGCCAATAAACAAATAACTAAAAGATCATGCAAAAACAAGTTACTTAGTTCTCACTTCACAACTTTGATGAAATTAGCTCAAAATCACTTACTTAGCAATTCTTTTCAGAAAATCTAGCTCATACCTTAACTTTTTCGAACGGAATAGTACTTTTTTTCAATCAACTAACTTTATGAAAATGCACTTTCCCACCATCCACCAAAAATGCTCGTGCTGTTTACAAATTCCAGCTCAAAACTGATGCAATGGATCTTGTTGTTGTTGTTACTCTCGAGAGTACAGTCTGAAGCTTTAGGTGTAATGTTAGGTATAATTCAGAGAATTAGGGTTCTATCAAAATATAAATCCTTCTACTATATTTTTAAATATATCCTTACTATATAACAATATTTATTTTTGCGATGAAGCAGCTGGACGTTGTCCCCAAGTTACAATTAATCCTCAAAGGCATAATTGTCATACAAACAGCATAGGTGGCTGCTTAGAACTCTGCAGCTGATAAGCTGATAGTACTTTAATTTTGATGTAAGTAGGCACCAAGTCCCCCAGCGTTTTCTTACCCAAACGTTTTGCAATTTAGAACCGTCCAGTGCACCACTAGTAGGTACCTACCTACTAACTTACCCATCCAGTACTGCAAGAATTAGTAGATTGATGTCGTAGGAAGAAGAAACGAGGTGCCCCTAGGTGCCGTTCATACAAAACGTCATCATCCTCATCAACGTCATCAAACCTTGCACTGCGCATAGTTAAGGCTCCAACAAGTGCCTACGCTCACGCTGCTGGAACTAACCCGCGAAATCGGCTTATGGTGTGAACGTTTGGTGAGAATGTCCAGTCTTTTCCTGGAACTCAAGAGGATGAAATAAATCTATTCATTTCAGGAGTCAGGTGATTTCACACAAGCTGTACAACTCTGAGGAAAACTATTCGTCTGAAATTAGAAAGAAAAAAGTTCCAAATCGCTATTGAAAAATGAGGAGACGCGCTGGCATCGGAGCGATTCAGAAGCAGAAGTTGGAGCAGGAAAAATTCAAGGACAAAGGGACTGAACTTCACGTTCGTGAGTTCGAAGTTCTGAGCAAACAGCTGGAACAGTTCAGGCAGAAGCTGGAAGAGTTTGCTGCCCAGCACCGGGCGGAAATCAAGCGGAACCCCGTGTTCCGCAGGCAGTTCCAGGAGATGTGCGCCGCCATAGGCGTGGACCCGCTTGCCTCTAACAAAGGCTTCTGGTCAGTTCTGAACTTGGGCGATTTCTACTATGAACTGTCCGTCCAGATCGTGGAGGTATGCTTGGCGACCAGCGAAAAGAACGGAGGCCTCATCAGTCTCGACGAGCTGCGTACACGATTGCTGCGTTCCAGAGGCCGCGTTGCCCAGGAAGTGACAATCGAAGACATACTTACGGCGTCCAAGAAATTGGGAGTCTTCGGGTCCGGCTTCCAAGTGCTCCAGGTGCCAGGCGGGCGGACATTGATTCGAAGCGTTCCAGGCGAGCTCAGCGTTGATGTCACGTCGGTCCTGTCCGTCGCGCCCGTCGGCGGCGGTCAAGTCAATCAGGAGCTGCTTGCTCAGGAACTCGGTTGGACTGCAGATCGCGCTTCAGCAGCTCTGGACGCCGTCCTGGCTGATGGGCTGGCCTGGATAGACACCCAGGCGTCGCCAACCCAGTACTGGTTTCCCAGTTTATTCATAGGTTGTATGGATTGTTGAACATGCCAACATCACGGACTGTACATAACACTTTGAAGGTGCTTGATATTCAAAACCGTATCCAAATAATTGTTAAATATACCTACCTATTCAGCTATGATGGATCTAAGTTGTCGTTTTAATACACCTGCCCATTTAAAACCAGAACCAGCGGTGCGAGGATTATGCACAACGCTTCCATATTTTGGTAAACTCTATGGACAGCAGACGAGTCGGAATTTCAGGTTTATACCCCATTTGCAAACCCCTTTTTTCACCCATTCGCCAAAAAAAATCCCTTGGCATGAATATTAAAATGATGTACTTACTTAAATGAGTCCGAATCGAAAAACTAAAAAAAACCACCCAGTTTATTTGAATTTATTCATGGATCTCCTGGTCAATTTTGAAGCAGAATTGCCCCAAAAACTTTGTCAGACTACTGTTCTTTCAATTTTAGCTGGAGCCAGACACAGTTACAACATCGATTCAGTGGTATACGGACCACCTGAGATTTTTCGGCTATTTGGGCATACCCAAGTATCAGCAGCCAAAATCATTTAACGAACGGATGGATCCGTTTTACGTCATGCTCGCAAGAGAATGCCCAAAATTAGAAACTCTGGTGAGTAAGCCCTGACTGGAAATATTCGGGCAATCGAGCTTGATGTTTAGGCAGAATGGCCTAGGCAACTTACGCTTGCGTGCCACCAGAATTGAAGTGCATGATCTGTTCGTGCATGCCGCCTCTTTGAAGTACTGCAATCGAGCGTTTTTCAAAATATTCTCCCGCTCTTTAGGTCATACGAGAGAGGATATCCACGGCGACCGTTCTTCTGGTGGCAGACAATTGCAAATGCCTGAAACAGTATTATATACGGAAAAACGCCGTAATTCCACGATACGACTGGCCGAGGAATCCGCTATGGGAAGACGAATATTTCGACTGGCTTAAGAAATCTTCACTTTCTTACGAGGAGACTGAAGCTGAAGTTTCAAGACTCATCGGTTTCAGGTGGAATATGTTGTCAGACAAAGAATTCGTTCATTTAGAGGTACCCATGTATTGAATCGATACATCGCCTGTTTACGTACAGGCCTACCTACACATGACTCTTGTGCATACCGACATCCTCTTTGACCTGTGATTATTACAATAATTTTACAATAAATTTTTTCAACCACAAATCGTTGATGTGCTGGCGAAATCCACGTCCGTCCGATAATAACAATATTTTTCTTAATCCATCGTGGGATTAATGGATCAACCAATTCTTAACGCCCCGTCCTTACTTCCCTTCCCAGTATTCAACTTCTAGTTTTAACTTTGATGCTCCAAGCCCTGGGGATTCACGCTGCGGTCCTGAGTGCCGCATTTTGAAATAATTGAATGTGGATTTTGGGCTGCGCAGATTTGAGCTAGCCGGTTTATTTATCTTTCCATCGCCCATCGAAATTTGTTTTTACATCAATTGCTGGACACCCTGTTATAGTTATCACATAGTACTAATTAGGTACTAGTTACCTACTTTGAAAGATAACACAAAAGGCACGAATCGCATCGACATTACTGTACGTCTGAGGTATGAGGTTTCCCGAGGAAAAGGTTACGATCGCAAGCGCGGCATCGCCACATCCAGGATGTCCTTCTTGATCTTGGGATAGTCTGGGTGCATGGCCAGGACCTGCTGGCAAGTCGACACAGCTTCGGCGTACAGTTTGCTTTTCAGCCTATTGTACGCGAGCTTGTAGCCCAAACCGGGATTTGTCTTGCCGGAAAGATTCCACGCCTGCTGGTAATGGTGGCTCGCCTTCACTGTTCGGAAATGACAAAACATGATTAGTGAGAAGGAACCATAATATGGCAAAATCAGAAGCTCAAGTGTACTTGACGATATTGTGCCTGAATGACAGGATCAGATTTCTTGGATAGTTGATCATGATAATTATTTGGTGTTGGTATCTCTCCTCGAAAGCGCGAAAGCATTGCACCTACATAAGGATGACGGTTAGGTTGTATGACCAGATTACCAAACAGCGGATAGGTACCTACTGAAAAAACTTCTACAGCGACTTACAGTAGTTTTTCTCCTTCTCAGCTATCATTCCCAGCAGTTCGTAGGCCTTCGCTGATGACTGATTGTGAGTGATCACTCTGTGCAGGAGGTCAGCGGCCTGTTGCTGGGAACCAGCTTGGATGTAGAGCTCCCCCAATAGCAACCAGCACCTGAATAACAGGTTCATGAAGACTACAGGGGGGAAATTTTCGAGTAAAAACGATTAATAAAAACATATTCTTACTACCTCTCGAGATATTCGGCTTCTTCCAAGCTCCACGGGTGTTTGGCGACTCTTTTAAGCATAGCTTTAGCCCGAGGAGCCAGTCCTTGATCCATATAGCCGGTACCTAAGCCGAGAGTAGCACCAACCCTGCATTGATACAAGCAAAGAGAAAATAATCTTTTTTTTTAATCTTTTATAATTTTAAAGAAAGATTAACGATCATTTCCATGCTTTCGGCTTAAGGAAGGGCATGATCATTATGCCAAGTTCGAACGGGCCTAGTTGGCAGATCGGTGGGCTGAAGCCGTTGAGCAGGCACGAGTCAATCAGTCTGACTTTTTTCTCTGGATTGATAAGAAACGTAAGTTAGAAAATGGCACCAGCTCATTGGCTTCAGTCAAATCGACTGCTAACTGGGCTCGTGTAAACCTAGCATCAGCGCCGTCGCGTGGTGTGGCAGCGCCCGGGACAAGATTCTGTCAAGCTCTCCCATGGCGACCACACCACCACGTACACTCAAAACCGAACACCTCGTCTACTCCCTCATCTTACAACTACGGCTGCGGTTAGGGGCGCAAAATGTCCGATTTTCCTGCCGTAGCGGCGCCCGGTGCGACCGCCCCAATCGTCCCACCCACGCGACGGCCCTGCCTAGCATTAGTGACAGTAAAATTACTTGATTGCAGCGACTCCAGTCAGTTGCTGGAACACGGTATTATCGGCCTGGATTCGTCGTCAGCCATGATAACGTAGAAGAAGTTTCCAAAGAACAGCAAGTACGATCCAGAAAACCAAATTATGTCAAATCGATCGTTCAACTCGGGACTGGCGACAGCGAGCGTCTTCATAAATGCGGGAAAAATCGAGTTTACATAAGCGAGGGGAATTAAAGCAAAAAACTGCACCAGTCCGTAAATAAATCCCGAATACGCTCGATCCATGTCGAAGTAGGTAAGATGAACGCCTTGGTACGCGGCAGAACTGAGCTGTCCGAAGCAGCTGGCCACGACGATGTCGAAGAGCAAAGAGGTGCCGTCATAACAGCAAAGTAGGAGGAAAACTGAGCCACCCCAGAATGCGATCGAGTTGAAAGTTTTGCGTACGTACCGAGCGGGGTACTTGCTTCGCTTAACGATAAGGTCACCGACTAAACCGACACCGATTTGCACAAAAGGTATGAGAAACAGGGCTGAGAAATAGCCAATGTAGGTACTAAAGGTGTAGCCAACGCCCTGAGAGAAAGCGAAAGATTGGAAGAAGCCAGTGTTGAACATGAGACGATACATCCACTGGAAGCAGATGTGAGCCAAGAGAACGCCGTAGAATTGAGGGCTCTTCAAAATCATCGACCAAGGTATGCTGAGCTTTTTGTGCAATGAGCTCACCATCATATTGGATAGTATGAAGTTTTTTTCACGAAGAGAGACGTAAAAGCATCTGTCGGGATTTTGAGATCCAAACGTGAACCACGCCACGCACCAGAGGATGCCAGTGTTGCCCATCAGGTAGAACAGAGAAACCCAAGAAGCGGCAGCTCTTTCGAGGAAATTGTACAGCAAAAACATACAAGATTCCGCTATGAAGTTCACGGTGAATGCCAAGGGTACCGTTCGGCCAAGTTCAGTCCGAGGCGTCCATCGGGCTAGCAGGGCCACCAAAACCGGATCGATGAGGCCGTGCAGGAAGCTCATGACTATGACCGTCGCCAGAACGTAGTCAAAGTCGCCGTAAACTGTGATTTGAGGCGAGACGTAGACGATGCAGGTAAGAGCTGCCATGATGACGAGTAGAAACCATTTCAGATTGATTTTCAGTGTCAGGAATCCGCTGACGGCCGAGGACAAAAATACGAGAACTATCCTCGAGTTGGTGACGATTGCCTTCTGTTCGTTATTCCAGCTCTCGATAACCTGGCGGAAAGGGTCATCGAAAAGCGTAACGTTGTTGGGATTTTTGACTTGGACGAGGTAGATTGAAACGCGAAATGCCTGTTGTAAGCCTTGCTCGATGATCACGCACAATACGAGGAGGAGAAGTTGGATATGACGGCCACCGCAGCACCAAGTCTCAATTGCCATGGACAACAACGACCGATTTGTTCCCGGCACAAAAAAAAAAATTATTATCAACTGATTGTAACTCGTTTTGAATTAATTCGTTTACCAAATACATAGTAATTGCATTGACAAAAAGGTACCTAGGAACTACGTTCAACAATTTTTACTGGGGATCGCTCAACCTGAAACACGGGCTTGTTCCAGGAGCGCAAAAATTGGCATGTGAAGGTGCGCATGCACATTGCTCCAACAAATGCGTACGATATGTAATTGAACTTGACCTGTGAGTGTCGTTGTTGGCTAGAGTTGTGAAATCGATTATGGCCCTTTCGACTTCTGAACGATCATGAGTTGCTAATCGGACGAAGCTGGTAAGAAGCAACAATCCAGATTCCTCCTCTTGGTTTTGGGGTTTTAGTTCAGCGAGTAGTTTGTGCGCAGCACTCTGACCCATGCATACTTCGACCATGTTGTGCACAGCTTGGCTTCCCCATTCGGGGTCTCCGCGGGCTCCGTTGAACGATTGCACTGCCGCCTGTGGCTCACTGTTGTACCAATGGTACAAACCTGACAGGAAAGAACATTGCAGCGTGATTTGCCATGACAAAATAAACGGATTTCTACTTGAATCTCCTCCTGGAACGGATTTCCTCATTTCAAGACAATAGTTTTGAAATCCGTCAATGCTTGTAAACTCATTCTTCAAACAGTCAAATTGAGTTTTGATTATAGCATCCTACCATAGCAATAATGGAGACCTGGATGATTCGGCTCAATAGCTTTAGCTGCCTCCAGGTAAGGAAGGCACCGATGGAGAGCGGCAGACCGACGCGACACTTCGACCAGCCGAGCAAGAGCGACCCAATAATTGGGCCGCCTGTCCAACAGCGAGGTGAAATTGTTCATCGCTGAACTGAGATCGACACGCCTCAATGACAGGTCGGCCACCATCAGCAATGCGGGCTCGTTCTGCGGATCTTTGGCCAGGAGAGACTTGCACAGGATTTCACAAGCACCCCAGTCGTTGACCTGGAACGGCAGACAGAGAATTTCTATTGAAGATGGAAGTATCGACCCGCAACTTGATGTAGTTATCAGCTGATTGGGATAAGGGTCAAACCAAAACAGATACCTCTTTTGCAGAGCTTTTGATTAATTATATAATCATCATCAGGGCCAAAAGCAACAATAGTGCAATCAACAACAACTGGCAACAACTATGGACAATAGAGAGTTTTTTGTTATTTTGTGCTTCTTGTCACTTGTAGAATGAAGTTAATAGTTGGTACGAAGTAGTCACCTGGCAAATTGAAATTAGACAATTTCCATAGTTGTTGTTGATTGCACTATTGTTGTTTTAGGCCCTGAGTATATAATTAATCGAAAGCTCGGCAAAAGAGGCGTCTGTTTGGGTTTGAACCTCATCCTGTACAGCTGTTTTGACGCTACATTCGTATCCAGAGACCGTCAGACAAAATCCTACCTCCATGTAAAGCTTTGCAAGGGATATCTGGACGCAGGGATCACCTGGGCTGTACGTAAGAGCCCGTTTGTAATGTTCGATTGCCGAATTATGGTCGCGCATCTGGCTCGAGTACAGGGCCATCTGTTGGCACAGTTTAGCCGACCACTGGAGGTCACTCCGCCCTGTTTCCTCAAGTTCGTCTTTCAGCACTCGGAGGGATTTCCTCAAATCGCCTGATTTTTCATGCACCTAAATAGAAACGCTTAATCAGTGCTTGGCAGCTAATATCGATTTTTTTAAAAATTGTTTTAGGTAGTTGTTTTTTTACAAAATATTTATACAAAAATGTACAGTTTCCAGATAACAATTACAAATTTTTAAAAATGCATTATGCGAACAATTTCATATTTAATTGAGTTTTTGAGTTAATTGAGTTTTCTCTAGCTCTCATTACTCACGCGAATAACAAAGCATTCAGGGACAACTTCTGAAAAAATTACCTTGGCAAGAGTCAAAGCTTTTCTGCTTGACGGGTATTCAGCGAGGACCTGCTCAGCTTTATCAGGCTGGCCAAGCTTCAGAAGCAGTTCTGCCAATTCAATGCTCCCTTCTTCGCCTGCGCATCAAAATACGTAAGTTGGAAAAAAGCGCATTTTTCGAAACACCAATTCTCAAAACATGTACTCAGAAAACTAACCGGAGTTCTTGTAGCATTTGATTGCTTTGTGGTACTGATGGCACTTCACCAGCACTCTAGCCAGTTTCAAACTGAGTTTAGACTCGCCCGTATTGCTCAGCATAGCTTTTTCATACGTTAGCACAGCTAGTTCAGGCTCCTGCGCAAAAGTACAAAAACAATATATTCCAGAAAAATCCATTTACTACCGCTACCGGTTCTGCAGCGGGAAGATGAACATCAACCAGTGGTGCATAAAGAACACACAACACTTCCATATTTTGATATGTAAATTTTTGACACAAATCGATTGTATTTTGAATAATTAGTCAGGCTGAGTAGATGGAAAATTGGGAAAAATTCGCTTGTAGAAAATGTTGAAATATTTTAAAACCGGCCTAAAAACAAGATACGTGATGCTGCCGGAAAATAGAAATATCCGCGGATTCTGCAAGGCGAAACAAACATTTTAGGACCAAAAGTGATCTAGTGCAGAAGGCTACATTGTACAAACTAATAATTTCATACTACAAAGAGGCAAAAACTACAAAATTCCCAAAAATTCCCTAATACATCGAATATACCCCAATTTTAATCAGGAAAAAACTCACCTGGATGGCCATGTAGGCGTCTCCGAGGAGCAGCATATGCTCCGGGCTTGGATCGTGCTCGACGAGCCTTTTGTAACTGTTTGCAAACCCCAAACCGTCATTCAAGTGGGACAGGTAAATTTCAGCTTTCTGGACTTGAGCCTGGAAATATAATATTACATTAACTGGAACCTACGATGAACCAGGGGAGATTTTAATGGAAAAATGGGCACAATTTACGTTTGTTTCCATCTGGCAGGTGTCTTTTCAAGTCATAATGCGCATACTTACCTAACTTAATGCACCATGATGTCAGTCGGGGGTTCGAATAATAAAAACAACAAAAACCATAAAATTTCTTCAAAATTTTTGGTCATTTTGACAACAAGGATGAATACCTTGACATAAAAAGAGCTGTTCTTCGGCACTTCGTTCAAAAGCGACAGAGCTTTGTGAGGATTGCCTTCGAATGCTGACAGCAGGGCTGTCGTTATAGTAACGCTGAATTCCTGATCAGTGCCGCCAAGGGCCGCCTTCGCTTCCTGCGACAGCCGAAAGTGAAGATAAAAAAAGAGAAAATAATTGTTGAGACTTCACTTCGCACAGCATGCGGTTAAAATGAACTATTCACCTCCAAAACATCAGCGGCTGATTTGAGCTCGTTTTTCTCCATTAGCGCAGAGCTCAGCTCTGCATACAACGTACTCAGTTCTCCCAGGGAAAGTTTTTTGGAGCCTAAAATGAATTGAGCCCTAAATGGCTGAATACGAAAAATGCATTTCCAAAACGGATAGTGTTGAAAAAAATAACAAAAGTGCCGTTTATTTATTTAACCTAAACGAGCAAATGCTCAGAAGGAGGTATGACGTTGGTAATTGAATTGTTAAGCTTCCATCAGCAGTACAATGGACCACAGAAGGGGTTTTTTCTTGAATTAGGACGTCTGTGGGGCAAAACCAAGATAAAATCGAATTCTGTGGTAATATTAGCAACGAAGGATTTTATGAAAAGCGTCAAATTTGAATAGAATGAATAGATGGAACAGCTTTTGAAGCATTTTGCCAAGATTCCTGTTTCAGCATGAGTTAGTAGCATTGCAATAGAACAAAATAGGTGTAAGTAATTCATAATAATATTATATTATAAATATAATATTATAAAGTCCACGACGCCTTAAATTTTGCACTAATCTAGTAGCGTTTAGATGAAATCAGAATGACTTACTTAACTTCCAGATTTATTTCAACCGTTTTAATAATATCAATATTGAATGATTTTTTCATTCCAAAACGGGTAAGACAGGGGTTTTTAAATCCAATTTTGCCGTCAAAATGCCGTAATTCCTCGTCTGTTGTCCTTTGGGACGTTGATGGCAAAAGTTTCTTTCGGTTATAACCAGTAAACCAGTTTGAACACGAGGATTATTGGCTGTTGACGTCAAATTGACAATAAATCAAGAAGGTACCTTTGCTAGCCTGTATGGCGAGCCTCAGACTTTTGATGCAGGCCACCTCATCCCCACGATGTTTGGCGACTATGCCACTCAACATATGGTACAAGGGATATTCCCTGATTTGTAAATTGTTGCTCAATCCGTGTTCAAGTGTGGCACTCGCTTGATCGAAATCGCCCTAGAAACGAAAGAAAATCATAAAATCAAAGTCCCGAAATTTCCCAATTTTAGTAGGTATCGAATAGATAATTTACCTTCTGCAGATGGAGTTGGGCGAAAAGTAGATTGGCGAACGGGTTAGATCCGTCAATATTCTCTAAAATATTGTTAAGGGTAGAAGTCGCTTCTGAATAGTCGCCAACGGCCAGTTGAGCCTTGGCCAATTCCATGTTCGCTTCGACGAGGCCAGGATTCGTCTCAACGACCAAATGGAGAGTCCTCAATTTGCGTTTTTCGCCAATTTTCTAATTTTCCAAGTTGGCCAATCAAAGATCAAATGATAAGGGAAGGTATAAAAGACTAGAAAACATAACCTAAAAAAGTCTGAAAAATTAATCAACTATTTTTAATTATGTTCATTGATTAGACGGAGGCATAAATGGTCGTAAATAAACGGCCAATGCCACAAGCTGAGGTTACTCTGCTCAGAATTCCTTATGAGGGGCCAAATCGGATACAGCTCTTGATCATTTTCATTAGAATTACTTCTAAAACCCAAATTTTTGAGGTTATGTTGCATGTGCCTCAGGAGCACTCAAATAAGGGAGAGAAGACGTATTGAATTTAATCGTTAGCACGCTTCGACTTACATTTTGTGGATAAGCGAGAGCGATCCGTATTAGAAGTTCTGGATCTAATTTTATGAGATGTTCTACACCAAATTTGATCTGAGATGATCTAGATTGAAGAACAGAGACGGCTTTGTCCAACAGTTCAACTGACTCCGACGAGTTGAGGTGAGACAGCATCAGCAGCAGCTCGGGGTTTTCTCGTCTCTCGTCGAGATTTGTTAAAAACTCGATTTGCTCCTTCACCTGGAAATGGTTATTTGATGTGGAAAAATATACACATATTCTGCAGTCTATCGCCAACATTTTAAGACCAAGAACGCTCACATTGATCTAGTTTTGTGGCCAGTAAAAAATATAATAGACAACGGCAAAAGTGCCAACTTCATGGGAGAACTCAGTCGCAATTGATCAGTAGTAGAGTAATGGCAATGATTAGGACGAACACAAACATACGTAAAGACACATTTTGAAAGTGATTTTGAGAGATTTACCGACACGTAAGTTAATGTTGGTTACCTATGAAACAATGGCCACCAACAAGTCAGTAACGGGATGGAAAATATTTGGTGTAAGTGGCCCTTCAACTTTTCCGGATAGGTAAGTCAACAACATTTGAGAGCTGCTTCATCAATTCGCTTAATCAACGGAATACAATCGGATTATAATCGGTTGCTTAAGCGGATTGATGAAAGAGCCCGTAATTGTAGTTTCGTTTTTGTAAAAGCTGTTGTACAAGTTTAAGTTGCGTAAAAGTTGTTGTTTGTGTTTCGATAATTATCGAAGGACGCCCTGGCTAAGTCATGTCATGAAAACAAGACGTACTTACCTACGGCTAATCAGAATTATGCCACCCGGAAAATAATTGATCAGGGTTCCTTGAAAAATCGCCCATTGATTAAGGTATATTCGAGGAAATTTTGTTGTAAGAAAGAAATCTAACCTCATCAGTCATCCCTGACTGAGCGAAAGAGACCATAGTGAGACCGGCGAATGCTACTGAAGCTTCGTCCATTTTAGCCGCTTCTTTATACAGATTTTCAGCTTCGAGAAAGCGTCCTGCGACGAAGTAGTAATGCGCAGCTTCCAGCAAGACAGAAAGCGAATAAGATCCAACTTTTAAGGCACGTTGGACGAAATTCTCCAGCTCTTCCATTACCGTTTCGTTTTTTCCACAACATCTACAATGGGAAGAAGAGATTGATGAAATCAGTCTCGATTGAACAATTAATAATGGCCCCCCAGACTGCCCCCCATGAACTACAACAAAATTAGCGTCACTCGGCTTGCAACAGTGATTGACTCGATTTTTCCAACTTTTCAGGAAATCCAAAAAACCGGTATCCACAAAAATTAAGTTGCTCAGAATGATTGCTTAGAAAACTGAGCGAAATGTAACAAATTGTTGGATAATAATAAAAAAGAGGAGCTAAGTCCAACCAACCTGAGAGCTTTCGAATCGCAGCAAAAGATAACCTCTTTTACAGGCCAAATAAAAGTTAAACTGTGTTGCTTAGAACGGTTTCCGATAGCTTTTTCTCCCAAATTCACGCAAACCAGTCGTACCAGCGGATTCCAAAAAAAATCCAGTGATACCAAAAACTAATTTTTGCCAAAAATCAAGTCAATCACTGCTGCATGCCGTATGACGAAATAATGTTCATAGCAAGGCCAGCAATATTCAAGGGAGGGAAGACAATGGCGGGACATGCCAGCCGACGTCATTGTCAAGGTACAGAGGGCCAAAGGTGGATAATCGATTAATTTATTTCAAAGTCGATTATAAATCTTCGTTTTTCATGTGGTGCAGCCTTCATTAGCAGAAGATACGAACCGAGAGAACGCTGATACAACTCTGATCAAGATCCAAAAAGCGTTAGGTTCCTGTTTATTGATGTCGGACAGCAGTTTGCGGAGAATTGGAATCACATCGGCGTACTGCCCGTGGACCAAAAACTTCAAGGCTCGGATCTGGAATATTTCCGGTAAATTGAGGTAGGGGTAACGATGATCAGGTCAATGGTCGCATTTTGTCATTTTTATTAAATACGAACCTCTTGTGCGTGGATGTTGTCAGCTTGAAGGCCCAGAGTTCTTAGGGCAGTGTCCGCCGCATTGTCCCACTGTCGGTTGGCAAGTTGGAGCTTCATCTTCTCAATGAGGGGTACAACAGCGCGTGGATGCTTCACAACAAGGGCGCTAACTTTACCGAGGCCGTCAGCCAGCCCAACGGATTGTATTTCGCCCATGGCAGCGTCCAGATTATTTTTATCCTAAAATTGTTTAAAAAATATGGTAAAAACTGTCACACGGTCAGACAGCACCTTACCCAGGATTTTAATCTGGGGGGGAGGGGCAACAACCAAATATTAAATCACTTTCAACCACCAACATTAGGGTATCAACATCAGGAAACTACCAATCAACATCGGTAAGGTGTAGATTCCTACCGTGTTGATAACGAAAAAATATCACGTTCATAGTACCAAAATACCAAAGAAAATTTTGGGGGGCCCACTTGGCCCCCTCTGGGTACGGTCCTGCGGAGACAAACTCACATTGGAACCAAAACTCAAACTCATAGTTGAACTCAAAGTCAAACTTACATTGAAACAGAAACTCAAACTCATAGTTGAACTCGAAGTCAAACTCACAATGAAACCAAAACTCAAACTCATAATCAAACTCCGAGTCAAACTCACATTACAACCGAAACTCAAACTCATAGTTGAACTTGAGGTCAAACTCACATTGGAACCGAAACTCAAACTCATAGTTGAACTCAAAATCAAACTTACATTGAAACAGAAACTCAAACTCATAGTTGAACTCAAAGTCAAACTCACAATGAAACCGAAACTCAAACTCATAATCAAACTCCGAGTCAAACTCACATTACAACCGAAACTCAAACTCATAGTTGAACTTGAGGTCAAACTCACAATGAAACTGAAACTCAAACTCATAGTTGAACTTGAGGTCAAACTCACAATGAAACTGAAACTCAAACTCATAGTTGAACTCGAAGTCATACTCACAAAGAAACTCAAACTCATAAAAAACTTAAGGTCAAACTCACATTGAAACCAAAACTCAAACCCATAGTTGAACTTGAAGTCAAACTCACAATCAAACTCGAAGTCATAGTTGAACTCAAAGTCAAACTTACATTGAAACAGAAACTCAAACTCATAGTTGAACTCTAAGTCAAACTCACATGACAACCGAAACTCAAACTCATAGTTGAACTCGAAGTCAAACTCACATTGAAACCGAAACTCAAACTCATAGTCGAACTCGAAGTCAAACTCACAATGAAACCGAAACTCAAACTCATAGTCGAACTCAAAGTCAAACTCACATTGAAACCGAAACTCAAACTCATAGTTGAACACAAAGTCAAACTCACAATGAAACCAAATCTCAAACTCATAGTTGAACTCAAAGTCAAACTCACATTGAAACTTAAACTCATAGTTGAACTCAAAGCCAAACTCACATTGAAACTGAAACTCAAACACAAATAGAACTCGTAGTCAAACTCACATTGAAACCGAAACTCAAACTCATAGTCGAACTCAAAGTCAAACTCACATTGAAACCGAAACTCAAACTCATAGTTGAACACAAAGTCAAACTCACAATGAAACCAAATCTCAAACTCATAGTTGAACTCAAAGTCAAACTCACATTGAAACTTATACTCAAACTCATAGTTGATGTCGAAGTCAAACTCACAACCAGTGGTGCGTAGATAACACACAATACTTCCATATTTTGAAACGTAAAATTGAGACACAATTTGATCATATTTTGACTAGTTTTAAGGGTGTTTAGGTCAAAAATGTCAAAAAATTCGCTTTGCAAATTTTAAAATTCTCCAAAAAAAAATTCGGTGCATTTTTGGAATATAAAAAAATATCCACATATTCTGCAAGGTAAAACGAAGATTTTGAGACCAAGAACGCTCAAATCGGTCCATTTTTGTGGCCGGAAAAAAATAAAATAGAAAACACTAAAAATGCAAATATATCGGAAGTACTGTGCGTTATCCAAATTCCGATTAAACAGGGTGTTAGGGCTTTCCGAGACACACATTTCAGTTCAAAAAATTTGAAAAAAGGTTGAGAAATGAGGGAGTTATGGCCATTTTTGTAAATGACCACAGACGGACAGACGGACAGACGGACACACGGACACACGGACAGACGGACAGACGGACAGACGGACACACGGACACACGGACACACAGACACTTGTTCGGGAAGTGATTCTGAGTAAATGTGTATAAGAAAAAGTTTTTTCTGAAGCTCCGTTCCGATTCTCGATTTTAGGACGATCACAATACTTCCATTTACTCTGTAAATATGGAAGTAATGAAACTGAAACTCAAACTCACAATCAAACTTGAAGTCAAACTCACAATGAAACTGAAACTCAAACTCATGGTTGAACTCGAAGTCAAACTCACTTCGAGTTTGATTATGAGTTTGCGTTTCAGTTTCATTGTGAGGTTGACTTCAAGTTTGATTTTGAGATCGAGCTTCTGTTTCATTATGAGTTTGACTTCGAGTTTGACTATGAATTTGCGTTTCAGTTTCATTGTGAGTTTGACTTCAAGTTTGATTATGAGATCGAGCTTCTGTTTCAATGTGAGTTTGATTATGAGTTCGAGTTTCAGTTTCATTGTGAGTTTGACTTCAAGTTTGATTGTGAGTTTGAGTTTCAGTTTCATTGTGAGTTTGACTTCAAGTTTGATTGTGAGTTTGAGATTCGGTTTCATTGTGAGTTTGACTTCGAGTTCAACTATGAGTTTGAGTTTTGGTTTTATTGTGAGTTTGACTTCGAGTTCAACTATGAGTTTGAGTTTCGGTTCCAATGTGAGTTTGACTTCGAGTTTGATTATGAGTTTGAGTTTCGGTTTCATTGTGAGTTTGAGTTTCTGTTTCATCGTGACTTTGACTTTGAGTTTGATTATGAGTTTGAGTTTCGGTTTCAATGTGAGTTTGACTTCAAGTTTGATCATGAGTTTGAGTTTCGGTTCCAATGTGAGTTTGACTTCGAGTTTGATTATGAGTTTGAGTTTCGGTTCCAATGTGAGTTTGAGTTTCTGTTTCATCGTGACTTTGACTTTGAGTTTGATTATGAGTTTGAGTTTCGGTTTCAATGTGAGTTTGACTTCAAGTTTGATCATGAGTTTGAGTTTTGGTTCCAATGTGAGTTTGACTTCGAGTTTGATTATGAGTTTGAGTTTCGGTTCCAATGTGAGTTTGAGTTTCTGTTTCATCGTGACTTTGACTTTGATTATGAGTTTGAGTTTCGGTTTCAATGTGAGTTTGACTTCAAGTTTGAAAAGGAGTTTGAGTTTTTGTTTCATCGTGAGTTTGACTTTGAGTTTTGGTTTCAATGTGAGTTTGACCTTAAGTTTTTTATGAGTTTGAGTTTCTTTGTGAGTATGACTTCGAGTTCAACTATGAGTTTGAGTTTCAGTTTCATTGTGAGTTTGACCTCAAGTTCAACTATGAGTTTGAGTTTTGGTTTCAACGTGAGTTTGACTTCAAGTTTGATTATGAGTTTGAGTTTCGGTTTCAATGTGAGTTTGACTTCGAGTTTGACAATGCGTTTGCGTTCCCGTGTCATTTTGAGTTTGACTTCGAGTTTGGTAGTGTTGAAATGAGGGAGTAAGTTAGGTGTTTTGTTTTGAGTGTAAGTTGTGGTGAGGACGCCGTGGGGGGGCTCTTGCCCCTGACGCCGCCGTTTCTTGTGAAACGAAGGCCCTTGGTAGATACATTCTGTATGCTTTGGAAATGGATAATGAACATCAAACAATAAAAATTCTAATTACCAGCTGCAGGGCAGTGGTGAAATTGCGAAAGGCAGGTCTAAATTTTTTAGCGGCGACTTGTATCCATCCTAGTAACGATGATATTTTTGACGAGTTCCCCTCCTTGGCGACCGCTTGGTCTAATGTGGTCTGGGCTGCGGTGAAATCCTTTGTCAAATAAAAGTAAAGACCGTCGTAGTAAAGGTCGTTAGTGTCGACATTTTGTTTCGCGTTCCTCAGCAGCAGCTCGAGCTCCTTCAACGCTTCGCGATCTGGAACCTGAAGAGGAAACCTTAGTTTGGAAATCAAAAATGATGGACAACTTTTGTAATAAAAAAACACCAGTGGTGCCTCGGTGACACACAATACTTGCTAACAAACAATATTCTGATATGTACATTTTTGACCCAAATCGATTCCATTTTGGCTACTTTGGAGGCTACTGTGTACATCAGAGATGTACAAAGACTTCAAGAACTTAGTGTACTGAGAGTTATTCGAAGTCAGGTTAAACAGGGGATAGGTCATGCCGAGACGACCATTCCAGTTCAAGATATTTGAAAAAAGGTTTAGAATTTTGGGAGATACAGATGAACACACAAGTGAATTTGAGCTTGAAATCGTTGCATTTCACAACTGAATTCATGCAACTAAAGTCGGCCATAGACCGTCCGATTGATGGTGGTAAGATGCATCGCTGTGATTGGTCGAGGTGGCGTCAGCGTTGAACCCTATCAATTTGATTGGGGTGTCCAAGCCACGTTCCCAGCAATCGGATAGTGCGTGGCCGACTTCATAATTGACCCACAGGTATCGACCAACCTGGCAATGATTGTGCGCATAAATTGAAGTCGTCAGCATGGAAACGCACGATTTAGGATGTGAAAAAAACGGCCTGAGCGCTTCGAGAGATTCGTTTATCCTATCAAGAGAAATCAAGCTGAATGCTCGGAACATTGCAATCCCAGGGTCGCCAATGTTCGATGAACTCTCTTTGATGACAGCCTCGTAGCATTTTTCAAGGTAGTAATAATGACAGTTCATAAACTCCATTCTGCCTTAGTTATTGTCAGAATCGTTAGGACGTATTTCGGTCGTTTTCGGAGCAGCGATGCCTTTGACAATGTTCTTGAATTTCGGGTAAGGATGCTGCTTGTAGAACGTTATCAAATACGGGCACGAAAGAATCACTTGGAGATTGTGTTCGGCGCAGTATTCCAAGACATCCTGAAAGAAGCAAAAAATAGCTAAGAGAAGGTCTTGTATCAGCAATTATGGGTCGAGGTAATGAACGAATTAATTATCATTTGCATTTTGTCGCTAACGGACGAATAACGATCAGTATAATTGTAGGTATGTACCTGAGCAAGTTCTTGGCCAATTCCAATCTCACGATACCGTTTTGGGACAAAAATTGAGTAAAGGTTCAACGCGTTGTTCGACGGAAAATAGCCAACGTACGCAGTATCTAGAAATAAGAGGAAAAATTATCACAATTATCTTGAATATCAACCACGTCCGCCGTGCTCTATAAAATTAGGCCTGCTCTGCACTTCCCCCGTTTTCGTCTATTGCTGGGAAAGTGCAGAGCAGGAATGAGTGCAAATGGGAACCTCCACAATTCCCCTTGAACGATGAAACTACCATATCCCAGCTGCGGTTTGAGCTTTTGTCTGGGATGGCAAGATACGTCAAACGTTTTCGGGTCATTTACAAACTCGACGGTTTTTGGCCGGATTCGCACAAGAAAGGATAATAGGAAGGTACCTAAGTAATGAGGTAAAATAATATCGTCAATACCCATCGGAAGTTTCATTGTGAAACGCTGATTTTCAGCATCATGTTCAACCGTTCGCAAATTGTTGCTTAATGATATCAATCGCAAACATGCAATTGAGGGAATCTTTGTTCTAAATAATAGTCCAGCTACTGGTAAGCTCATTTAGAAGGATTATGAAGAACAGATTTGGCTAGTTGAATGACTTTCTCGTAAAATTAAGGGTAATGCGAAATCCATGAAATAAGGTGATGAGAAAAACACGTAATTTGTAAACATGCAGATTGTCTAGCAGCCCGCAAACACAACATAGGAGCTAGGAAATAATTATACGCAACCAGTGAAGCTGCCATGGAATCAGACACTCGATACCAGGATCTGTGGAGCATAGAACAAGAGCATATGTCCCTGGAAAATGAATCCATGAAACTAGAATGACAATACTGTCATAAGTACGGGGTGTAGGACATTGAACTTTGAAAATACACAGAAAATTTGAATGTTGATGTTGGCGTTGTAGCTATGGTAACTATCATGGTGTGATTGCTGCTCCTTCGCCTGTTGCCGTCGACGTTTCTGTCATGCAAGACACAGAGGGTATGTCCGAGGTATAGGCGCCATGCGCATGCGCAGTGCAGGGTTTGGTGGACATCGCCTCAACAAAACTTGCTAACAACGGTTAGGTCCAGATTGGACGTGGATTTGAACGCCATTAACGTTCAACGCCGACGCCACCTCGGCCAATCACTGCAATACAGTGGCGAGGTCTCATAGGTCAACCAGGGCCAGCAGTTCCTTGACAATCGATACTCAAGAACCAGCATACCATAACTCATGCCCTTGGTTCTAAAGTTACGAATTTCCTTGGTACTGCTTGCCCTGTTTCATAGGTACTGAGCCATTGGTCTAAGTTTGTAAGTTGTCACTCACTTTTGATAAAATATAATATATTTTATCATATTATGTTATGAGTGTTTATCATATTATGTTATGAATAACATATTATGTTAAGTGGATTTTTGCTAAGGTTGAACCATTCGTTTGATGGACGGTAATAAACAATGTGAAACAATTTAATCGTATAATACAAGAAAAAAAGGACACCAAATAACTACACAAAGTATAAAACTAGAAATAGGTACAAGATTATCATAATTCTCAACTCTTTGTTTTTGTAGAGATTATTCTTTTTTTTACTACCCATGGGATAATCCTATAATCTCGAGTGCCTCCATCAAGCACTGTTCGCTGAGCTTGCATTCTAGAGCAACAAAACACTCTTATCGGGCGAATTCGACCCATTTATGCTAACGCTGATCAGACTTTTTTGGAACCCCAGGTATCATCAGTGTTGGCCTGATGCGCATGTTGAACGAACTGATGAGGGATGTTTTTTCCTTGGAGATGCAAGCACAGCTAGCGTTCAGAGTGCTTGATCTTGAGGATTATCCTACAAAATTATAATTGAAAAAAAAAAAAAAAAAACAGATAACGAACTGAAGAATAATTACAGAAACAGGATAATGAAAGAATGCGGGATTGGGGGCGGATCACAAACCGGCTCAAGACTTGCTCATCAGTGTTGCTCAACCAAAGGGTTAGCTCTCAACTATTATTCCTAGACGGCGGAGTTGATGATGGAAAAAAAGGGACAACACAGCGTATTGGAGGGCGTTCTTGTCGGTACAATTACTCCAATTAAGAAAAATGAGCTTGCATTACCGTAATTTGCTATAATTCTATGAAGAATGTGAAGAAGCGGCAAACTCTCGTTATTTAATTGGGCCGATTCTCAAGAGGTTCGCCTCATTCTGTTGATTTGTTCCTTCGTCAAATTGAACATCTCCAGTTTGGGCAACATTGCCTTGAGAAAGTGATTCCTCAAAGATTGCCATGACCGCTTTTCAACGCCCGGTTTGCCGTCCATCTGTTTCCAGACCACGTTTGACCTGAGGCCGTCCAGTTTCTTGCTGGCAAGGATGTATTTGAGGATGGTGACTTCTTCGTTGTGAGAATATGACGCGCGAGTTTTTTGTGATACGCCTTTTAGGCGCACAACTGCCCCCGGCGGAGGCCCGAACCTGCGAACACGAGCGCCAGTTGGTTCCTTTCCTTGGTTCCCTTAGAGTGGGTTCATCAAATCAATTCATTCATCGAATATCCATTATTATTCAAATACAATTTTCCATGGATAAGTTGACACGGAAATTCATAGTCTACATTTCCAAGAAACTACATATTCGGAGAATAATGGATATTCGATGGATAAAATGAATTGATCATCTCACCCAAAGCTGTCGAGGAATATGAATTGAAATATACTGTGGGATTAATGATGGTACTCACTCTTCGTCCGACTCTGAGGAGTCTGCTTTTTGAGTAATAGCTTTTTTTGTGTCAGTAGCTTTTCTCGGTGGTGCAGCAGAGGCGTCAGAATCACTGCCATACGTTATCCCAAGGAACACCGGGCGGCTGAAATTGTAGTCCGTGGTACTTAAGTAAACTTGAGTTTCCCCCGAAGCCTTCATGCGCAATTAGGCGTACATACTGCCAGTAAATTTATTACAAGGACTCAGAAATCTCACCGGGCTTCACTCAGTCGACTTACTTTTGAGGACGAGAAGGGATAGTGTCTCTACTAGGCCCAGGACTCGGGTCATTTCTTGTGGCCTGATTTCTGAAAACAACAGCAGAACAGTCACCTAACGAACTGTAATTTGATACTAACTGCAAATATTGAACAACCGACATTTGGAGCGTGCAAGGGACTATAAAGAGGATCCAAGAAGGAGAAGGGCTTTCTTGATTAAGTTAACGATCACACCAAGGTCTAAGTAGGAATTTAAATTTTTGATGTTTGGCCGATAAACCTAACTTACGGATTGAGCAGGGGAACATCCAATCGACCCAAGTGGCTGTCACTATCATCCGAGTTATGGTCGTCAACCAGAGGGTCAGGAACGGTTTTAGGACTCGGTTGCCGCTCCAATTGAGCGTTATCTTGAATCGGCTCATCCCCTTGGTGACAGCTGCTGGGCTCAGCGTCCATGGTCCTGATACACAAATAGTTTTTATGTATCTATCTATTGAAACATTGTAATTGATACAGTACTTCAATTTGAGGGGAACATTTTCCTCTCATCACATAAAACTTTAGAATTTTTCCAATGGGCTGCGATAGGGGTGTATGTGTAGCTATACAAAATGTTTTGGATTAAGCGCATTCTGAGAAATCAGATTGAACCCAAATCAAGCTTAGAGATAATGCAAACTCAGGATGTAATTTGCAAATGAATTTCGACGCAAATTTAATGCCAAACGACGCAGAAAACCAAAGAAAGTCCAAATCATCATCAGGAATACAAGCGTTTCTTTAGTGTGATAAGCTTACCTTTCTAACGGAGAAAGACATTGACGGGATGCTCTTTCTTTATGGCGTTTCGGAGATAGGTTAGACCGTCCTGCAACATTTATTCGAGATTATCCAATCGGGGGTTTATACGCCTTGACAAAGGAGCTAGACACGATTGGAACTCAAGTCTGTGCCCTCGCAAACAGTGCGAGTCACCCCGACTCCTAATAGTAATTCACTTACCGATTGCAGACATCACTGGCGTCGAGGACGATATCGGAGCATTGCATCGAGGACGGTTCTCTTTCTCGCGCTGTAATTCAACCAAATTAATGATGTTACACCACAAATAACAGGGATAATATAACTTACGATTCAACTCGGAGATCACTCACCTCTCCTGGGAAAGCTGAGCAGTGGCTTGAGGCGGTCTGGACCGGATCGTTCGATTTTCGCTTACCGAAAGACCCAATGGTTCTCAGCTCTGCATTAATCGCTGGTGTTATCCTATTGGATTTGATGTTCAACACGCGATATGTGGGCGTCGAGTTCAGAACTTTACGCTTTAAGGGCAGCGACGCGGGCGAGTAGTAACCGGTTTCCAATTTTTCGGGGAAATTCATCCTCGTGAACTCGGGCGTCTGGTTCATCAAGTAGAACGAGACGTTCAGAAGCTCTTTGTGAGTTATACAATGGTCAACCCACAGTGCCTGGAAGGAGAAGCAAAATTGCGTTTGTTTCGCCACCTGACATCGGCCAAATCATGGGGAACGTTCATGAATTGAGTCAAAATTGTGCTCAGTTTTCGATAGTCGGTATCGCGTGAAATTTACCTTAAACAGAGGTTCGCCTTCGAATGCTGGGTGTTCCGAGCAGCCCTGATGGCCTTCCTCGCATGGCATGCCATCAACAACGATATTCAGGCGAGGCATGCCTGAATTTTTTGAAACGGCTCCTCCAAAATTCGTTATCAGACGACGGTATCTCCCTTTCATAGTTGGGTTGCCCACGATTCGGAAATTGATGGGCTTTCCATCCCGGGAAATGAAGATGGGCATACCGTTGTCGGGAAGAAAATAGCTGGACTCTGCAATCATCCTGCCTGGAGGGTAACAAAAAGTAGGCTGAAAAGTGAGCTCATCAAACAAAAAGTAGTGATAAATTTTTTACTTGGTGTGTCCAGGCTGAGTTAGAACTATATCAATCTTTGAACTCTTGTTTGAACTTTGAACATGTTTCAAGTTTGAATAACATAAACAAACATCAAACAAGAAAAAACAAACCTTGTTACGCTCCGCGCGCATGCGCTCTCCCACTCCTGCGCGGCATGCGATAAAGGCAATCGATAGTAAAGGCCAAATAATGTCGATGTTTTATCATATATCGATTAGATCCAATATTCCTAAGTTCCAATATTGGAGTAGATCCCGACATCCCGAGGTCGATTTGAGCCGAATCGTGCAACCAGAGAGAAATAATCTGAGCAATATCTATTTTTCAGACGAATGTTGTCACGAGAAGTTGTCACAAAACTCTGTCCGGGCTGGTCGGATGTCGATTACGATACGGATCGATACAGTCCGTACCGTCACAGAAAACCCGCAGAGTATCGAGTTTCGAAACTCTTATCAGTTAACACAGACACACGGACACACGACACAGGTCGTAATCAATCTGTTCTGTCTGTTTTATGTCGGTGTTGGTTTTGTCATTAAATTTTTAGATTCCTTCTATTTGTAATCGTTTGGTGGGGCGTCTGCCGATCTTCTAACTTCTATAGAAAATGGTAAGCAATCGAACCAATGCGATGCCGGCTTCCCATTCATCACGATAATTTGGAACTGTTCCTCCGTGGAGGCCGTAGGGCGAGCCCTAGATTGTTCTAATTATGGATTGCCCTCGTTTTTACTTCCTTATTTACAGAGAAAGGGCGAATTTTGGGCGAAACAAACTGTTTCGACACCATGTTTACTTTTCTGTCGTCATACGACATTCATAAAACGTATTTATAAATCAATTTCATTGGCTCCAACGCCGACACCACCTTGACCAATCGCAGCAATACCGCCACCAGAAATTGATCGGATGAATTTTCAGGCGCTGCTGGGCTACCAAATAGTCATAAGCCTCATCATGGCTAGCATTATACAGAAGGTCGGCAAACACTATTCGTTCGCCAAATGGATGCTCTGCAACACTGGGTAAATTTGAAATAGCAAGAAACATAGAATACATTTATTGTGTACCGATATATCTAGTAAAAGTAGCTACAATGTCATTTTTCGTTACCACCCCTAGGCTGGTCAGGTACCTGTACCCTACAGACTCTGCACTGAGACAATTGGCAGGTGTACCAAAAGAGATAAACAAAAAGAAAAAAGACAAACGACACCACGAAAATGGTCACATCAGTTCCTCGCAGGTTTTTCACGTTCCCAGGAATTTGGACTTCGAGGTGAGAATGCTAATGTGAATAGTCCATCTTGGGAATTACTAGTCTGGGAATTACCATCATGATTTTTTTGTAACCGACTCATTTTACCAACAGCTTGAAAGTTCGAAAGTTGAAATTTTGGACGTGATTCACTTGCGGTACTTCCAAGATTACCAAATGCTCCTCGATTTCTCCGTCTATTCGCTGATGGTGTACGTTCTGACTGAGGTAGGTTCCTTATACCTGCTGATAATTTATCCATATCTTGTACATCTGTTGTTTGGTATATTGTGGATGGCTGAATGATGATATGTTTCAGATTTTTTCCTACTTCATGCCTCTGCGAGACGAAATCAACTTGAGTATGGTATGGTGCTTGCTGGTGGTCTTGTTTTCCACGTATCCTTTCAAAATTCACTTCACAACATTTTCCTCCCTCACTGTAGCGAGTAGGTACATCATGCTAAGTGAAATTATAGTCTTTCTAACAACAATATCTCTTGAAATAACCAACCCGTTTTAATTTTATCATGTCACATTTCTATTTCAAGCAGCCATCATTCTGTCCAAATAATTATGATCAATTTGGTGCAAAATTTAACGTACCTACTAATCAGTGGTAGCTCCTTGAACCCAGGGGGTGCACCGAGACCATCCGTCATTCTCCTCGGCCCTCATTCCTTTCCCATGGCTTTGTTCGGTTTTTGTTTTTAAGACAGGATTGACGGATATGTCGAGCAGCTGTTTCAAAAACTGTAATATTATTGAGAATCTCTTCTATTTTGACCAGGGGGTGCAAATGGGCTCCTGCCAGTAGCAGCCCCTGGTGCCAATCATATTTCTCATCATGATTGTTCATACCCGTTTCGAAGATAACTAACGGCAAGATCGAGATCCATTTCAGTTGTCTCCCTGCCAATTGACAATCTCACAGTTCCTATCGCTTGCTCTTCGGGAAGTAAACTCAACATCATTTTAGATGCAGTTGCACTATTCTCTGCCGAATGACAAGCTGCTCCTGTACTGGCTTCCAGCAATGGAGCATTGGCAAGTATCCGACTGCCAGATTTGCCTGGAAACGAAACGCTCAGAGTATTTGGCAGCTGTTGATCGTCTTCCGCTGTCGGAAAATTGATCTTGCACTTCCCTTTGGGGAATTCTCTTCCAAGAGCCTCGATGAGGTACCGCTTCATCTTTCCGTAATGCTTCTGATACTCTGTTAAATGGTCTTGCACCAGTACGGCCGCCTCTCCGAGCCCTTGAACATACAAAATCAATAAGCGTTAAATGCAAGTCGGCTTTTTGAACAGCATAATCCACAACTTGGTGTACCTATTCGCAAAGCGCGACTCTTAAATAATGTGGAAGTTTGAAATTGTTCAAAAAAAGGTTATTACAGAAATCAATAATATGTTCTTCACCTGCTATGCACATTGTGTTCTCTGTGCCTGGCCTGTATCCACATTCTTGTCCTCCTCCTCTGACCAAAGGGCTAGTGAAGTCCTTGGGTATGTCTTTGTTCACATAAAGAGCACCGACTCTTGGCCCGTAGAACTTATGTCCGACAATTGTCAGGTAATCAACGTACGCTGCACCGACGTTAACCGGTACTTTGCCGATAGCTTGAGCTGCGTCGATGTGTATGTAGACTTTGGGCAATTTGCAATCTTTCCTTTTCTTGTTGACGAGAATCATGGCTTCCGATAATTGTTCTAGGGCTAGCATCGCCCCGGTCTCGTTGTTTGCTAGCATCAACGTCACCAAGATTGTACTGTCCTCGATGGCATTGACGACGACTTGAGGATCCACAGAGCCATCTTGGTTGGTTGGAACGAATGTCGCTCGAATTTGACCGTTCTCCGATAGATGTTCTATCAGTTTCAGCGTGGCGTCATGCTCGAATCGTGTGCTGATCGCGTGAGGTACTGAATTTGGCGATTGAGAACTATGCGCTTCCACGACTGATCTTATCGCCATGTTATTCGCCTCAGTTCCTCCTGACAAAAAAATGATTTCTCGCGATGACGCTCCTATCATGGCGGCAACTTGTTGTCTGGCTTTGTCAATAAGCTTCTTAGATTCTTTACCACGTGTATAACAAGAACTTGGATTCCCCCAGTAGGACTCTGCTGCCAGGGCCATGATGTTTCTCACAGAAGGAGAGTATGGAGTCGTAGCATTGTAGTCCAGGTAAACGACTTTGCTTTCTGACATTTGAAAACTTCTTCAGACAGATGCGACCTGAAATTTATGAGATAGTTTTTGACCTACGCTTTGGCTGTATAGGCTGTCGATTATTATGCTATGGCAAATCGCAGTATGAAACTTGGATCTCAATCAGTACTAGGAAGGTATCTCGGTTGTAGGTCACCAGCTAATCAGCTATTTGCAGATACATCTGACTCGTTTCCGCTGAGTGATGGATTTTATAGAAAACCGCACAGAGCGAACGCTAAAAAAAACACTACCTATCGCAGGAGTGAGCTCATAAAGGAAGCCGCTGCTTGACCCCTGCTCTCTGTTGATCGTGTTCGAGCTTACTGAAACACACCGGGTACCCCTACCCCAGCATCCCTACCCCGTCGGTGGATGGTGGGAGGGATAGACTGCAGACAGCTCAGGCAACCGATCCGTTAGCTAAAGAAGTCGGTGAAGGGGAGGTCATCTTCATTCTTCACCCTTGCCATTCCTGCGGGTGAATATCACAATGGGGCATTCAAACGTCGTTAATGAGCGCAATTTTACGCACACGAATCAAATTTATGCGCATTGTCAATGGTACATAGCGTTAGAACAATTTTTTATGGCGGATTAAAATTTTTGTATTTATTATGGATTTAATATTTTATTTGTTGTAGATTTGATTTTTTATTTATTGTATATTTGATTTTTTTATTTATTGTGAATTCAATTTTTCATTTATTGTGCATTTGATTTTTGGGTTGTAAATTTGATCGGGGGTTGTAAAAAAAATTCAAAATTAAATTGATTCCTTATTACTTTCATATTTACAGAGTAAACAACTTTTTTTCAACAGATAACTTTATTGCTAATGACCGTGTTCAATTTATGTCCGCCACCTGAATACATATCCTTAACATCGCCAATTTAGAAAAATCCTATTGAGTCTGACAGTGCAGTACTTCAGTGGTGAAGAATCGATCGGCGAGCGGTCTACGGTGATAGTGACGTTTTTCTCCTACCTACTTCTGGCAATGGCCATTCTCCTTATCAATGAAGATAACCTCGAAACCGGTCTCGACCTTGCCTACAAGAGTTTCAACCAAAGCGCCAATACGTTTCTGGAGCGCCACGGTCTGAACTCGGAGTGAGTCAACTGGCATTTTTTCATTGAGTAAAAATTATTGTTCTTCGGAAGCTGGTCTAAAGATTGAAGCGGGTACTCCAAGCCATTAACGCGTACCTGCAATGCCGTTTTGGGAAATTTTGATTTTTTTTCAAGATTAACGGCAACAGATCAGTGCATTATTGCATTAGAAGAAAATCAGATCGGAAAAACTGGCATGAAAATTCTCGCTCAGGCAGGAATTGAACCTAACATTGATTTTTAATGAGATATCCTATCCACTAGGAGGGAGTTCGTAGAAGGCCATGTGGAACATGAATTCAAGGTGAAATTCCATAATTGAAGAATTTTTCTCCCTCATTGATCCAACGTTCTTTGCTGAGGGAGTAGTCAATAAGTGTCTTGCAAACCTCCATCGTTTGTCTCTAGCTCTAAATAAACATACAGCCCGACAAAATCACTGGCAAATAAAATTTTTTTTTTCTTCAACATTAATGGCCTCAGAAGAGCCTGACATGATGAGGGAAAAATAGGTACCATTGTATAGTTTTTTTGTTCTTCAATGATGTGATTGAAGCGAGAAACCTTTGCCCAGTTGTGCGATAACATTGACTGTTGGAATACCCATTCATTTAGGCTACTTTTAGTTTATGCACTTTCCTTGCTCCACCGCTCCCACTTCAGGTTGAAATTGTCTTGTGGGTTTTGGGAATCCACATTTTTATAAGTTCACGTTTGTAAAAAGGCTGTCTATGATTAGTAGTTGGGCACCTATCTAATATCATAATTCAACGCCAGATAGCTCACATAATTGTTCGTCTAATTTCATGCAAAGAGCAATACCCTGTGAAAAGGACGAACGAAACCTACCAGTGTACGTAGTCCAGTGATTTTTCTCCCTCTTGCGATTTTGTTAATTACGCATCAATCCTCTGACAAATTCTTTATTTAATCGTGTGTCTTTCATTTTTTTATCATTCCAGAGGACCCGCTTCCAAGTTGATCCTCAAATTTTCCATCGCCGTCTGGTGCGCTGTGATTGGCGCTCTGTTCACATTCCCTGGCTTGAGAGTTGCCAGGATGCACTGGGATTCCATTAAGTAATAATTACTGATAATTATTATCGTTCATAGTTGTTTTGCCTGTTACAATAACAAAATTAACATGCTGCAACGATAACTAAAATATTTGCTTTCTCAAGTCATTATCTTTTCAAAATTCAGTAACTGAACATGCGTGTTTTCGTTGTTTTGTAAAGGGGCGGGTGCCTACTCAATCACTGCAGTTGGGACGGGAGGGGGGGAGCAGAATCTGTTTGACCATGCGACAGCCCTGGTGCTTGCTATTCTTAAATCGGCCTCAACTTGGAATAATTCATTGTTCCATAAATCCGTACCTCTTTTCATTTCCAGAGCCTGCTCCGATTCCAAATTTCTCGGTTTGTTCCTCAACCTCAATTTCGCCGCTCCTTTCTTCCTGACTTTGCTTTGGCTACGACCCGTTGCCAAACATTACCTGACTGTGAGGGTGTTCAACAATATGCAAGTCCCGATGTGAGTATTCAATGAAATCACAAAATGTCTTGCATACCTAAGTATTTTTTTGTAAAAAATAGAGGTTGGTACCGAAAAAATCGCGTTCATTCCATATTGTTGCCAGATTATCATCTTTGTTGAATTTCTGGACAAGAACACACTGATCATTGTGATGGGTCGTGATTCTGTTCAGTAGATACCTAGTGCTTTTCCGACGCCATATTTTGGTCCCATGTCACGCATGTCGGCCCCCGCATGGACTACGCATGCGGCAACTCTGCAGCGGCATCCGGTCTTGTACGACTTGGCACCATCAATAATGCATTGACAAGTTCCTTGTTACAGAATGACCGAAAACGCATTCGATGCACTTCGCATCGTTTTGATTGTGGCCGTCGTATTGCTGAGAGTCGCTTTGATGCCTTTCTACCTTCAAGCGTACCTGAACATTGCGAAGCGTAGGATTGAAGAACAGAAACGAGAAGCCGGCCGGATAACGAACAAAGAACTGCAGAAAAAGGTGATCTCGTCTGAAATTTTTGACTAAGACATCAATTTGTACCCTTCCAAATTTTGAACTGGACCGTGGGGAAAGTATTTTATGGATGATTATTTTTGTTGTTGTTTTAGTGATCTTGTCTAAGATAGGAACCTCAAAAAGCTTCTTACCTTCCCCAATATTTATCTCAGATAGTAATAGGTTCTTATTAACCCATATTCTAATTTCTTATCCTGCCTCCCTAGTTCATAGAATCGGTTTCGGACTGGCAGTCCCGGACTACTCCTGGACTAATTGCTAACTACCCCGAGCAGATTCGAGTCATGTCATTGAATGGATTTGTTTATAGAGTTTTTTATCCAATCTCACGGCTTGGCTGTGTTAGCTACTAGTCATAGAGTGGTCCGGGACTGCCTCCCCGAACAGTCCTCTAGTCTACTCACTTCACATGGTGTACTCCTTTCTTCCCAAGTAAAACCCCAACCTCTGATCATGTATTCATGTTCTTTTGCAGATAGCTGCTGTATTCTATTACATGTGCGTTGTCGCCCTTCAGTATGTAGCGCCAATATTGCTTTGCTTATACTTCGCCTTGATGTACAAAACTTTGGGTGAGTATTTGTTCGTTTATTCCGATATTATAGCGACGTACATTATGCAAAACAAATTAGCTGATGCAGTCGAGTTTTGCCCACTTCATCACCGCCCACGGATGATAAAAACGCTAAAAAGCTAAAAAAAAGCTAAACAAGCTAAAAAAACTTTCCCCACCCGGAATCACCCCTACACCATATACCTTAGAATCTTATCTATGTTTTCAGGTGAATACAGTTGGAGCAATTTATTCGACACGCAGGGAATCGTATCGGATGACGAGGAGTGTCCGGCTGGTTCCAAGCCGCTCATTCCCCTCGGAGAAGATGATTCTGTGCTGAGATCAGCGCAGGAGATCACCCTAGCCATTGGTTCGTTAAAACAGGTCAGTACTTGGTTCCCTGAACCTCCTATCTGATTTTTACTTTTTCTGCTCACGTTTCAAGACTAAGGATGAAGAACGGCACTCGTCCGTAAAAAAGTGATGTGGAGAAAAACAATAATGGTTTTCATAATTATCATGAAAGTCAAATTAAATTCATAAATTATAATTATTTTCATAATACGATTATGGTAATGATAATAATTATGATGATGATTAATGATAATTATTTTCATTTCATTATTTCTCGATCCCCCACCTGAAATTGCCGTGTTTTATATTCCAGAGGGTGTAGAATCCGAATCTGCAATAAAAAATGTCCATAATAAAAATCGTAGGTACTGTTTTGACAGAACTGTCTTGACATTTTGCACTCAGGGTTTGAAGGGTCGAACATAAATACGATGTCACGATTTTTACGTTGAATATAATTCTATCACGGTTTCTCTTTGAGGTATTGGTACACGATTGAGAAGTCCTTCTCGCCGAAATCACCATTGGCCAAATGTTCGTACACGGCTAGTGTTTTCCCGCCGAGTTCAAAAGGCAGCGCACTCCTCTTTGCCGCCTGTTCGGCTATTTTCAAATCTTTGGTGATCATTTTAACTGTGAAGCCTGGCTTGTAATTGTTGCTGGACGGTACGCCATCGAGCACTCCTGGTACAGGATTGTACGTGTCCGAAGACCAGCATCGGCCCGAACTCATGTTCAGCACGTGAGCCAGAATTTCGGGCCTGAGACCCAATTTTACGCCGATGTTCATCGCTTCGGAAACGCCGATCATCGTGATTCCCAGGAGCAAATTGTTGCATACCTTGGCAATCAGACCGCTGCCGGTCGGACCGCAATGGATCACATTCTTTCCCATAGATAGCAGCACCGGCTTGACCCGTTCTATGTCGTCGGCCTCTCCGCCGGCCATGAAAGTCAGCGATGCATTTTCTGCGGCGATGATTCCCCCGGAAACGGGAGCGTCCAAATAGCTCGTACCTACCTCGTTGAAAATCGGCGTTAAAAAATTGGCAGTCCCCGGGTCGATTGTGCTGCAGTCGATCACAGTAGTTCCTGGTTGGAGGCTGTTGACGATCCCGCCGTCGATGTATAACGATAGAACCTCCTTTGACGAAGGTAACATTGAGATCAGACAGTCCACCTCGCCTGGAGAAAAGTCAAAATCATACAAAATAATAATTTGATGATCGACCCGTGAACGAAATTTGTTGTCAGCAGACCAGGGGTAGGGTCTACTGTGGAAACTGCCTCCTTCGCCGAGCTTTCGATATATTATAATATCTTCATCAGGGCCTATAAAAGCAATGAAAACAAATCAGGGTAAGGATATAAACAAAATATTATCTAACAGAAGAAACAGCAATATTTTAAATTATTTTTTTGTTATTCAAAACTCATTTTTAACTAGAAACAAACATTTTTAAAAATTAAAAAAAGATTTAAAACAAGATTGCAGTTTAACACTTGTTTTAAATACCTATTTTTTTAATTTTTAAAAATGTATGTTTCTAGTTTAAAATGAGTTTTATGAATGGAAAGGATGGTGGTCGTCATGGCTTGACCACGTGAATACCATCTCTAAGTATGCTTTTCAAATATTGTTGTTCCTTTTGTTGGATATTTTGTTTATATCCTTACCCTGCTTTGTTTGCAATGCTTTTTTAGGCCTTGATGAAGATATAATGCAACGAAAGCTTGGCGAAGGAGGCAGTTTTAACAGTAGACCCTTCCCCCTTATCTGCCGACAACAATAATAATGGGTTTGTTCCAGGAGCGTGAGTGAAGTCATAGGGTAAACAGGTTTGGTAGGCTACGCCCCAGCAACATGGAGGCAATTGGTTGGGGCGTTGCCTACCAATATTATCCAACCCATGCTACACTCGCGCTCTTGGAACAAACCCATTATTTAGCATTTTTGAGTAGCGAGGCCGACATGGCTCCTGGGGGAACCAGGAAACCGGAGCTTCCCATACTGCTCATTAGGAATTTGGATCTCTTCCTTGGGTTGCAACCATATGCACCTGGGTTTTGTGCTTTCACCCCAAGGACAGATTTTTAACGGCAGTCCTAGAGCTAGCATGAAAAAGTTTTTCTTCCGCCTTGGGCAGTTGTGTCATAAACCAGAAAAACCTGTAGGGATGTACAAAAAAAAAGCGTAATCACGGATGGTTATTTTTTATTGTTCATTCGGATTCTTCACCTTCAAACTTGAAGTATGAAAAATGGTTTTAGGTAATTAATGTAATTTTTACAATTCTCCTAACCAATTGCGCAGCTGACCTTTATTTTGGGAGATGGCTTCTAACGTTAATATTTCATCTAAAAGTGATCGGACTTCTAGGTGTTTTCAGTTGTCAATTAAATAGATACTTGGATGGCTGACTCAACTGGCAATTAGCAAAAAAAAAAAAAAATGCTGAATCACTTTACCTGCCATCTGTTTGCAATCTTTTACGACAATCGCTCCATGGTTGCTCATCTGCTGACACGCGGCTTCGTTCAAGTCGCTCACTTCCAGTTCGAAACCATTTTTCAATAAGTTCATGGACATCCTCGAGCCCATATTTCCGAGACCGATGAAGCCGATTTTTTTGATTTTTCTCGGCGGAGCGGTTGACAAATGTCTCTGTAAACTCACTGCCACGCCTGAACGTATCATTAGGAACATTTTTTCAAGCATTTTTAACAGTTGAAAAAATTTAACAGTAAAACAGCGGAAATCTCATTAATGGTATTCATAAGCCGGCTGAGGTATAGCCATACGCTATTCGTCGGGTTTTGAATATTTATGTGCGAGTGTGACCGGTTGTTTTCGATCTTACGTAACCCGCTGATAAAAATATACGTATGTCTTTATCTAGATGCCGTAATTTGGGGGAAAGTGGCCTTGTCATTTTCATCCGACTGGTATATTACCCGATTGTACATGGGTGGGCTCGTCACAAAACGTTCCCTACAGAGTTACCGAGTTACCTATTTGGTTCGCACTGATAATGAACATGTACCCCCTGCAAAACCCAAAATAACTTTTTTCTGAATTATTACAAAAAATTAAATTTTGCTTCCAAAGTCCCACTTATTGAATATGTTACTTAAATTTTGATGATTTCTACAGAAAAAGTGGTTGATGACATTAAATGACGATAATAAATTTTATTCTTGGCCTAATTTGCATTGACTAATCTTGTGAGGCCAATCATCCTATCCATGATGGACCTAAGATCTGAGATGACCTCAGCAAGTTAGACACAAATAAATTTCAAGTAAAATTACGAAAACTTTTTTTCAATTTTCTCTTTTTGAATCCATTTAGGCACTTCGATGTTTCTGATTGAATTTTCAATCCGAACCTCCGATCCGACTTTTAATTTCAGGAAGATTATCCATTCGTTCTGTAAAATACAGGAGTAACAACGTTGGCAATTTGGTTGTAGAATCGATCCCATGAGGCAAGACCAGGGTTGCCACCCTGCAAACCCCCTCGTCGGTAGGCACTTGTACGATAAATTCAGGAAAATTGTTGCTCCATGTTGCATAATATGCATAATACCATATTATGGTATTTTCCAGTTAGCCTTAAATTATTAGATAATTAATTTAATCAATAAAAATATTAATTGATTAAATTAATAAAAATATTAATTAATAAAATTAATAAAACATATTACTTACCTAATTAATTAAATTGATAGAAATCTTAATTAATTAAATTAATAAAAAGATTACTTAATTAATTATATATAATTGATAAAATTTAAAAATGAAAAACCCAAATAACTAATTTATGTAATTATTTAGGCTTAAATTTCATTGCTGAATAATTAGTCAAAATTATTGTTTTCAGGTTTTGACCAGAGATGTGGCTCGCGGATTGTTCGGCTTCGCTACTTGGTGGACCTGTTTCGCTTGGTTCGCCTCGTCAGCCCTTGGTCTCGTCTACCAGTCGTACTTCACCCAAGTCTGATCGATCATGTCGTATGCAATTTTTCTACCAGGAAACCGAAATTTTTCTATCGTGCCGCATGCATCGTTATTACGGAAATCGAGCATTTTCTACCGGTTGAGAAAAAATCACGCCCCCCATTTTTTACCGTATTAAGCTGGGTTCACATGTGCGTAAAAGTCTGCGTAATCTGCGTATGCGTAAAGTGCGTAATGAGATCTGATTGGCTCGCAATTTTACGCGCGCGCAATTTACCTGGTAAATTTACCTGGCAGCCAATCAGATCTCATTACGCACTGTACGCATTACGGAGATTACGCAGACTTTTACGCACATGTGAACCCAGCTTTACAGTGTCTTGTGTTTGAAGCCCCAACAGTGAAATTGATGGATTCGCTTTTGCCGGTAGAAAATAAATAGGTAATACGGCGTGTAACTTGTGTCAGACAAGTTTTTCGACTAAGCTTCTGAGCATGTCAATAATGATTTTTATTTTGCAGTAAAAACGATGCATTTAGTAACATAGGTTCGATGATAAGAACTGTGCATTTCATATGTTGCCATTGACGTAGTGCCTGAATTTTGTGAATGTGTAAACCACTTACGTGACTCAGTAGTCGGCCCCACAATTTTTTTTGTGACTTGTTATAAACTGTTTTGGATTGTTATTATATTCAGACATAGCCGAGGTGGCTGTGCTTGAAATTTTACTCCACATTGGAGTGCCCAGTCGTAGCTTACAATGTTCCAGATGACAAATTTTTTCAAGATCACATGTAAATACAGTCGAGTAATTTTAAATTCATGGTTCAATGTTTTCCTCTCCCTCTACAAGAGATAAACATCTGGTATTCTACACAACTTGCAAACTCAACTCTCCAGCTCAACTTTTAAATTCAACTCTAAAACTCTTCTCACGAACTCGACTTGAAAGCACAACTGAACTTTCAATCTGGACCACTCAACTTTTGAATTCAAACTCAATTTAAAACTCAACTTTCAATCTGAACTCTCAAACTCACCAGTCAAACTCAACAATCAAATTCAACATTGAAACATACAAAACTCAAGCTCACAAACTTGACTTTCAAACTTGACATTCAAACCCAAAGTCAACTTTCCAACTGAACTTTCAAACTCATCCCTCAAACTGAACTTTTAAATCCAAATCCGACTCACAAACTCAACAGTTGAGTTAAACTCAACAGTTACTGTTAAACTCAACTTTCCAACTGAACTTTCAAACTCAATTTTCAAAGTCAACTTCGAGATCAAAGTCAACTTCGAGTTCAGTCAAGTTCGAGTTCAAACTCAACTTCGAGATCAAACTCAACTTCAAGATCAAAGGCAAGTTCGAGTTCAAACTCAACTTCGAGATCAAACTCAACTTCGAAGTCAAACTCAACTTCGAAGTCAAACTCAACTTCGAAGTCAAACTCAACTTCGAGTTCAAACTCAACTTCGAGTTCAAAGTCAACTTCGAGTTCAAACTCAACTTCGAGTTCAAACTCAACTTCGAAGTCAAACTCAACTTCGAGATCAAACTCAACCTCAAGATCAAAGTCAAGTTCGAGTTCAAACTCAACTTCGAGATCAAAGTCAACTTCGAGATCAAAGTCAACTTCGAGTTCAAACTCAACTTCGTGATCGAACTCAACATCGAGTTCAAACTCAACTTTGAAGTCAAACTGAACTTCGAGTTCAGAGTCAACTTCGAGATCAAAGTAAACTTCAAGTTCAAACTCAACTTCGAGATCAAACTCAACTTCGAGATCAAAGTCAACTTCGAGATCAAAGTCAACTTCGAGTTCAAACTCAACTTCGTGATCGAACTCAACATCGAGTTCAAACTCAACTTTGAAGTCAAACTGAACTTCGAGTTCAGAGTCAACTTCGAGATCAAAGTAAACTTCAAGTTCAAACTCAACTTCGAGATCAAACTCAACTTCGAGATCAAACTTAACTTCGAGATCAAAATCAACTTCGAGTTCAAACTCAACTTCGAGTTCAAACTCGACTTCGAGTTTAAAGTCAACTTCGAGTTCAAACTCAACTTCGAGATCAAACTCAACCTCAAGATCAAAGTCAAGTTCGAGTTCAAACTCAACTTCGAGATCAAAGTCAACTTCGAGATCAAAGTCAACTTCGAGTTCTAACTCAACTTCGTGATCGAACTCAACATCGAGTGCAAACTCAACTTTGAAGTCAAACTGAACTTCGAGTTCAGAGTCAACTTCGAGATCAACGTCAACTTCGAATTTGAAAAAATAAGAAACTACAAAGGTGTGACACAGTACGGTACAAGAAAGTTTGGCACTGCTTGAAATCAATCTTTACATAACTGGTGCAAATTTTCAAGTTTCTTTTATACAAAAAATAAGACCTTTGGCTTGAAACTAATATTAAATATTAATATTAAATTTTACATGAATGGTAGCAAAGGTTAAATATCTTCTATACCAAAACATGAACACTTTCGTGTTCGAGCAGCACAGTTTGGTGGTTTTAAAGCAGCAAAAACACTATCTGGGCAGCAAAAACACTAAAAAACCTTTAGAACAGAGGGATCCCTCAACTAGCCTTATTTTCCCTGTTAGGCACCTCGAAACCTCTAGGAACGGAGGGAAAACCTCTGATATGGCAACACTGGAGAAAACGACGCTTGCGGACCTGTCATGACAAACTTGGAGTTTGCCCTTCTTCCTCTTTTGCTGTTTAATGGGTCTTAGGGAGTTTGCCCTCCCTAGCTGTGTTTCATGACATGTGGGTAGCTGGAGCTGTCTGAAAAGGAGGAATTTGGTCTTTGTTCCATCTTCGTCTTCCCCTCCTCCTTGACTCGACGTTGAGCTGTGAAGATCAGACGGCTGCGCGAGTGGAATTGGTAGGAATTTTTCAATTTCAAGTAAGTCATTTATTCCTCATCTGTGTCCTAGATTGTTTTCCTTTTGCATAATACGAACGTTGCAGGTTCTTTTACGTCTTATATTTTAAGTTTGTGGCTGCCCCAGGTTCAGTAGTTTCTTCAGTAACGTTCACAATTACTTTCGGTTGTTGGGCTGCTCAGAAAAGGTGACCTCTCGATTAGGTTTCCTAGGATGGAAGCTTGGGCTAAATGTTCGTAAACAACTTTAGCATGAAAACTTAGTTAAAACCTTCCTTCTATATTTTAAAAGAGGCAAACATTTGGGATGCTTTTTCAATGCAAAATACGATATCCCTAGTGGGGTGGCACTTGCCAACAAGCTGTTAGGAGCTGGTAGGTGGGAGTTTTCCGAGGCTGAGCTAAAACCCACGTGGCTCAAAAATTCAATCACTTTTAATGATCAAAGTTAACCCCGTTTCTAGTTATACCTATGGAGACAAAAGTGAGTTTTTGCAGTTGCATTTCCTTGTACAGCAACTTAGGAAAAACCAGTGGTGCACAGATACCTAACACACAATAATTCCATATTTTGACACAATTGATTATACTTTGACTACTTTTGAGGGGGGTTAGGTAAAAAAGATCAAAAACTCACTATGCAAATTTTAAAACTAACCTAAAATCGAAATACATCAAGTTATCGGAGTATAAAAAATATCCACATATTCTGCCAGGTGAACAGGGTGATAGTTTCTGTCGCCTACAGCAACATTAATGTTCAGCAAATTTTGCTGAAGTCTCCGCCCAGTCGCATGACTGAGTCTCGCCTGGTCTTACCAGGGGTCCGCGAAGCTCCTGTCAAGTTCTAATCCCCTGTTACTTATAGCACGTTTCTGGCCGCTTCAGCCGTTCCATCAATATTCTAGCGCATTTGTCCTCCCCAGAACTATATAATGACCAATTTTATTAATAATTTATCGTATTAATTATTGTTTTCAAGTGAAAATCAGTGCCTATGCCTCGAATGATTTGTTTACGATCCTTCAAAAAACGGGGTACGATTGAATTCCTAGGGCTTGTTCTTACAATCGAACTATGACAATATTTTACCTTGTTACAGACTATACTCTTCGAGTTATTGATACGACAGGGAGCAGCTAACAACTTTACAACGTAGGTGATTCGTTCGTGCTCGAGCTGTTTCCAAACCTACTGAAAAAATGGAACAAAAATCGAGCACCCCAGATCCTCCTGAGGCTGGGCAAGATTCTCCTCAAGAATTTGCGGACGATGATAACGGAGCGAAAGACTCCTTTTCCGATTCGGATAACTGTGTCAGCCAAATCAACAACGACAATAAAAAATACCCCAACGGAATCGAAACATTGAAAAAGGTTGTACCGACTACAAATGGGGCTGTCAACATGATTGAAGTTAAACAGAACTCGAACAAGACCAATGAGGTGCACGAAGCGCAAATTGTTTTAAACGACTTGTCTGGTATGCTGGTCTCTGAAAGTGGCAGAAAACATCTGAGAAGCAAAATAATTCAGATCGCTTGCAGCGACGATACGTCCAGCGAGGACGAGCTTGTGGAAAATTGCCCAGACAATGGGAACCGAAACATCGATTGCCATCCCAGTACGGCGGAAGCTGTTGATAGGACAACAGAAATTGCATCCTCCGAAGTCGAGCATCGACGATCCAACTTGGGATTGGGTAAAAAATATTGGTTCTTTGACCTCGGGCAATTCGTGAAATGCCAACTGTTTGGTTGTATCATCCACGAGTTGTACTCTTGCCAACTCCTGTGCGATCGGTGTACTGTCTACATAAGAAAACAGGAGGGCGGGGGGTACCTGCTCACCATTGATGAACAGCGATTCGTTGCCAGAGTGGCTATACATCCTCTAGACGACCTCAATTTGTCCAACTTTGACTGCTTCAAGCGGAAGATACTCGCCAGGATCCAGGTCATCAGAGTGCTCGAAGATGAGATGCTCGAAGGAAGGAACCAATCAGCTACAAAATTCGCCAAAGTATTGGAGGAGGCAGTCACCTGTGAAATCAACGGCCAATCAACTCAAGTATTTCTGCTTTGCCTGAGCGATATCAAGGACCAGGAACCTCTCAAGAGCCTAGAACTTCTCAGCACGAACCAGTCCGTACCAGCCGAGTTGCGTTCAGCAAGTGGTGAACTCTTGGTAAAGGAACGCTCATTCATCGCAAGGAATTTCCCCATCATGCTTCGTCAAAATTCGTCGCCTGCAGAATTGAGGGATATCATTCAACAATTCTATTCTTTAGGTATTGAGCGTTATGGAAAGTGGTTGATGGACTATTGTCCTCCTGCTCTACCTCGTCTCAAAAACGAAGTAGAAAAATTGTCGCCGAAAATTCAGTTGTTCGTATCGAGGGCGGATGTCAGTGTTTTCCACCATCTCATCACGATAGCCAGTGAACCAGAAATACTTCCGTTTTTCGAATACCTGCTTGATGATTTCTTTGATTGCGTAAAAAGTATCAACAACCGATCTTCGTTTGCAGACGAAACTCCTCTGGTTAACCCGGTATTGGGGTTCCTTTTCAAAAGTTTCTGGGAAATAATGGCTGAAATCAGGAGAATCGTTGGTACGTGTGACTTCAAAGACCTCTTGATCAAGAGGGGAAACCATTGGGGGCTCATGGACTTGATTCAGTGGCCGATTCCACAGCACGGTGGGCGCCATCCGGTTCAACATGTGTTCAGGTCCCTCGAATGCCAATACCAATTCGTTTTCAAGCTCATGAAACATTATTATCCCAGCGGGACGTGGAAATCGAGCGGATTCCAGTATCAAATGCAGCTGCAGAATAAAAAGCAACCGTGGTGGAAACAGGTATACACAACATTAACTCAGGGCTGCAACAGTCATTTGAAGGACGTATGCGAAGAACGAAAGATTTGGCTGTATATCATGGATCACACGATCGAGCAAGTGGTCATTGATCGAATTTGCAGTTTTGAGGAGTTTTTCAATTACTACGAGCCTGTAATGATCTTTCACTGTAAATTTGTCACCAAGTCCATCGGGGAGAGTCAAGAATCTTTCCGCCTCGCCACCCACAGTATCTTGAAGTACATTGTGCAAACGAGCCCATTTCTCCATGAGAGTGATGTCGGTCGAGACATCCTATCTCAGCAATTGTCTTACTTGACCCGAATGGTAGAGAAGAAGACTATTGACGAATCGCCGTTCAGTGACATCAGAGATCTGATCACCGAGTACATCAAACTGTGGGAACTGCGCCACGAACTCGACTGCCTACACAAGGGAGTACCTGATTTCCTCGCTGGCCAGCTGAATGAACTGGTTGGTATCATCCTTCGAATGGTGTTCGATTGCCTTGGGGAATCGGCTCCAATCAAGTCTTTGTCCATGTTTTTGAATCGAGTCAACGAATTTTTGACTGACTTTCAGAACATGGCCCTTGCCAATGCGTGGTATGTGAAATCTAAGGACCCCAACCACAGAGGTCTGACCAAGGTGATGAACAGAATAGCTGATGAACCTGACTGTTCGTATCTGGTCACAAACGTAAACACATATTTGACTTCGATCGGCGACAGCGGACGACCACCTCATTACAACATTCAGATCATACGAAAGCTCCTGGACTGTGTGAACGTTGCTCTCGAGAAGACATGGGTCACTGATGAAGAACCGGTCGTCGGGAAACTCGATGCCGCATCCACGCTCCTTGGCGCCATAAGGGGCTCTTTGATTTATATGAAAGAGCAGCCCGATTACAGAGACTTTGCAAAATACGAAAAGGATAGCACTAAAATGTTCGTTAGAGCGGTCGACACCTGCCCTGATTTGATATCCTTCAAGAAGAGAGTCGGCGTAATCAGCGAGTCGTGTTGGTATTTGAGGAAAAAAGACGAAATCGGAGTTGACAGAGCATTAGAAATGCTGGAGCCTATGTTTGGGGACGGAATTAACAAAAACATACTGGAAATGTGTTACCTTCGCTATGCCAACAAATTTCTTGAACACGTAGAGAACACAGCAAGCAAAGACTCAACCGAGGGCAAGATCCTCCACATTGTCAACGATCTGAAATCCCACAGATCTGAAAACAGTGTCAAGAAGTGGGATAAAACCTTCAAAACGGAAACTGTGCCGGAAATTTTGGCCGGCTTGAGTGTCATCTGGTCACTGATGAAATCCCAAGACGTCACTACCGGCGAGAACCTGCTCCAGCCCCACTGCATACAAATATTGTGCGCTCTAAGACTCTTTGGCGTGGATCGCGATCACGTTGGCGCAAAAAGTCACCTTGCTCAAATCCTGACTGGTCAAGGGAAATCGGTGGTGCTTGCCCTTGTTTCAGCTGTGTTCGCCGTGACCGGTCACAATGTCTTCATCGCTTGCTACAGCCGCTATCTAGTAGCCAGAGACGTATCTGAGTTTGAAGATTTTTTCAACGCGCTGGACCTCACCAACAGGGTTGAATATATCACAATAAATCAATTTGCCGAAAAATGCTTGCGACCCGTTGTCAATGGTGTGAGGCTGAATTTGAGAACTTGCCTCAAAAATCTCGTTCTTCACCGCACTCCACTACCAAACCTGGCTTCTGCGTCATTCAATTTCAGTAAAACAATATTGCTCGTTGATGAAGTTGATGTTTTCTTCTCCAAGGACGTGTACGGTAGTCAGAGAAGGGCTGCAACGACGATATTTTTTCCTGCTTTGGCCAAAGTTCAAGAGCACATGTGGGCAAAAGTTACATCAGGCGACTACAATTACACAGTTGACCAATTGCTCGAGGAAACTGATCGATTCATCCACGGTAAAATCCGATCCAAGGATCGTGCATTCACTGAATTTGACAAAATTCTACGTACTCCCGGTAGTTTTCAGGTATTAGCAGAAGGAAATTCGCACATAATTATAAAAAGCTATTCTTCTAACCGTGAGCTTATCCAAGAGCATTTAGCTGATATGGCTCGCCAAGCGATTTCAGTGTCTAAACAGATCGGTATTTCATCCAATTATACGATCAATAAAAAAGGATTTCTGTGCTTCAAAGACGAGATAGACGGAATATTTGATTCTTCTTATTTTGGCTACAACATGAGTTTCTTGTACTTCAAATTGAAGTCGAGCGGTTTCGATTGCAAGAATGGTGAGAATTATGGTTACCTAGTCTTGGATACTGGCCGTATCAGTTACGCAAAACTACCGACGGATTTTCCATTGATTGTTGGAGTCACTGGGACGTTGAGAAACGTTTACGATCACGAGAAAACAGCTATGAGAGAATTTTACAACATCATCAATTACACCGATTGTCCGTCTTTCTACGGTGCGTCGATCGTCAAGTTTTATCCTCAGTTGGATTTCAGGGTCCTGGATTCAAATGACCAATGGCGTCGCGTCCTGTTTGAACGCGCATATTCCCAAATCAAAGTTGGACGTGCGGTGATGATTTTTTTCGAGCGTGAATCCGAAATCACCTCATTCGCAAAGGATTTTGGCGGCAAATTCGCCGCTTTGAACATTTTAACTGAGAATACGGACGATGATGCCAAAGACCGATATATCGATCGAGCAGGTGCAACAGCCACGTTGACGCTGGCCTCTCGAGGTATCGGCAGAGGTACAGACTTCAAATCCAGTCTGGCCGTGGAGAGAAACGGAGGCATTCACGTCGTGCAGTCATTTTTTTCAAAGGACCAAAAAGAGGAGACACAGATTAAAGGGCGGACCGCTCGAAAGGACAACAAGGGATCGTACGAATTGATCTTGTGCCGTCAACATTTGATTGATGCTCGGCTATTGGATGGGGCTCAGAACACGGCGATCACCTACAGCAAGCTTGACAAATCGAGAACAGCCCTTAGAGAACGTGAAGGAGCTAAGACTGCTGCGGAAATCAAGAGCCATTACATCGACCATGCTACGACCATGAAATTCTTCGGACTTGTTTGAGAAGAATGGACCGATTTGCGTGGTGAGCCAATTTCTACTTAGCAGTTCATTTTCTGGAGATTTGAACCAGTTTTACGCGTTTTGTCCTGCATTTTTTGCTGACGTGAGAGCGACTTTCAAATGTTCACAAAATGCGTTCAAAATACGAGCAATTTTTTTCCTTCTTCCTGCTGAATAGCTCAGCACCAAGAACATTGGCAATTCCTCACATCTAAGCCTAGGCCTCCACATTATCCGTACCCCAACAATCAATGATGGACTCCAATGCGGGGTTTTCATGTGAGGAACCGCCCTTGGTAGGTTTTGAGCAATTATTCAGTAGAAAGGAGCTTACGATAGATTTAGGGCCTTTTTACAATTCGATTGATCAATTTAATATCTACTACCTTCAATTTTCGCAGTGAACTGCCGAGCCAGGGCAGAATTGAATTCCAGGGCCCCGGAGGAAGTTGTTTGAAGCCAAGAGATGCTTGATTGGATGCCAATTTGGCGAAATCGCTGCTGTTCAAAGACTACCATATTTTCAATTTGCAATTATTTGTACAATTTTTGTAAGCATTTTGATAGTTTTAAGTAGTTTCTAGTTTGAAAATCGTTACTAATTGCTCAACTTTGCTGTAACCGTGTTTTAACCCACGGATATTATGTATAAACCTATTGGTATTTTCCTGCGATTTCTGAATTTTTTCGGTGTTTGTATTTTTCTGTATTTTCATCGGTTCTGTTTCGTATTTTAGTATTCTGATAATGTTGGATGTTCTTGTTGGTCATGGAGTCTTTTTTGTTCATTGTACTCAACATCGAAAAACCTCAGCAGGGTATTTTTGAGCCCATTGCCGTCCGCGGCAATCCAGAAATCTCATGGGGAGGGGACCAAGAGTTTCAAACTTGAATGTCTGGAAAACCGTCGAAAAACTTGCCATGGGCGGCGATTTGGATTTCACCTGTCGATACGTTAACTGATAGATTTTTAGGGGTGTTTTAAAAAATAGCAATGGGTATCTACCTAAGTAAGGTCATCTGCTTTGTCCGAAAAAGTCTGTGAATTTGTCGTGATTCTTGTCAGCTTGATAAAGTTTATTTCTAGCGTCCGTATTTTTTATATGATCCTGCAATGTCTTTAATTCGAAAACCCTAAGCTATGCCAACATGGGCTACTCTGACTTCACTGATAATCAGGCTTGGCGCTGAGTGTGCTTTATGAAGAACTTTGGAATCAGTTAGCAGTGAAGGTATATCAGAAAGAGAGATGAACGGGGGAAAACTAGTAACGTAATTCAAGAAGTTAATTACAATAAATTCCCCGTTTTTAACGGCAATTTAATATTTGAGGGAATATTCCCCGTGCAGTTCAACCTTCAAATCAGCCTGAAACCCCGACATGAAAAATCCTCCGTCATCTGCAGGGATTGGGACTTTTCACCAAGTTATCGGTCCATAGGGCTATAAAAGACAAATAATTCAGATAATACTGAGCTGTATTCCGGTCAATACAAAATGTACAATACCATATTTCTACCACTGGGTTTGGCATACCATAACAGCGAAAAAGGAAAAACCGTTCTTCTGCTCTTTCATCACAGAAACCATTCAATCAAGATTGACATTTCAACAATCAGCGTTTGTAGGTTTCCTGCCTATTTTTCATTCTCGTTGATAGGTATAATACTAATTATGCAGGCAATTAACATTTCAAAGCCGTTCTGTATTTCTAGCCATAAAAAAAATCTTGCGGGATGGAAGGTAGGATGTACCGCAAGTATGTATTGCAACGCTGGGGTGCTAAGCAATAGTGCATTATGGTATTTTCAATATCCAAAAAATTTGCTGGATGACATACATACGATAAAAAATCCCTACAAGTCAACTTGAGTAACCACATTTTTTCAAGTTATCTTACTTCGACTTGGATCTTTTTTGGCCAGCCCAAAACAACCTGAAACCATTTTCTGCCCAACCAGCAATGTCATAATAATCACCTGTTAATCTAAATTGGGATTCTGAGATTGGGACATAAAATATGGGTTACCACGGAAAACAAGAGGAACACCGGGAAAAAACCCTCCAACGATTGACAAAAAATCGTCATCACGGGTTCGGGGACAATTTGAAGAGCCATATTAGAAGCAGGTAATTAGGCAATTAGATAAGGCCGTATCACATGTCAGACCGTTTCCCTCCCCATCCCACAGACCCTATAGTCTGATTGGCTGATTCACTGGATATTTTCACCTTGGCACGCTCCTGCATCAATGATTGTAATCATTCATCTATGGATCCTTGTTTCTTGGAAATACCAAAGATGAATTTGCATGTTACCAAAGAATCGGTCGGTCCAGACCGACTCTGGGAAGGGGGGGGAGGTAGCTGTGATTGGTCGAGGTTGCGTCGGCGCTGAACCCAATCGATTTTATTGGGGTTTCCAAGCCACGGCCCCATGATCATCCCCCCTCTGACAGCCAGCAATCAGATGGCCGAATTGAGGATGCAGATAAAAATCCGAATGCTACGCAGTCGGGTCCGGTTGTCGATCGATTGCGCTCAACCGAATTTCGGTGTTGAACCGTAGGGTTGAGATTGTTTTGAAAAGGAACAATTGACGACTCATACTGTCGTCTCAGGGTCGTCGAAGGAAAGTTGTTTGAAATTTATATTCTTAAGCGATTCGGTAGACGACGTGGTCGTTATAATAATAGGAGCTACAACTGGTGCCGATGTGACGGATACTGGCGTCGATCCGGCGGGCGACTGAGGACTCTGCGTGTTGCTTACAAGGGGTGTGCTCTCGTCATCGTCTTCGTCGTCGTTAACCTCGCACATGACTATAATCTGCAATTATGGAAGAAATTATCGTTACCATCCGCCCAGTTTCTATTACAACCAGGTAGTAGGTAAGTGGGCAATCAAAGGTGCGAGGTGGATGGGGGTCAGCGTCTCTCAGGTAGAAAGGCATTTTCCCTATGAGACCTTGTCAACGAGTATCACTGTCTTGTTTAATCGTTCAGTTTTTTTTCTTTTTATACCTATTTATCATTGTGAAAACGTACCATTTAATGATTTTGTATCGGTAAATAAAAGCATCTATCCATTCTCTTTCTATTGATCAAAATGTTAATAGCAAGATTACAATCAAAATTTTTTGGCGCATTTTTCCATTTGTATACAAATGTTGACTCCTACAATATGGTGATTTTTTGGCTGGGAAAACCAACAAATTTTACCCAGGGCGAACAATTTTCTTCGGGCCAGCCAGTTTTGAATAAAAAGAACTTTCAATGTGTACTCGGGGAAAATTTCAAGTTGATCCATCTCGAAATTGTTCACTCAAGGATATCGCTGAGAAAATTGAACATGATGATCATTTACGTATTTTTGTAGTAACTAAAAAATTGTGCTTGGAGGAAATCAAGGTTTTTCGACAAAACCGTCCACCCTGGGAATCAGCAGAATGCTCTATACTTATTTTTTAAAAGTCACTAGAAAAGTAAACCGTACATTACAGGGGGGTTGAAAAACCTTTTCCGTTAGAGCCTTTTCTTATAGTGGATTTCACCGACCTCTGATTCGAGTTAATCCGGACATGTTAGCTGTTGGTTACTTAGTTTAAGCGCTTGTAACTATGGCCGGGTTAACTCTGATCTGAGGTTAGTTAAATCCACCATTAGTGGCGAGAAGATCCTTGAAGGGTGACTGCTGTTGGAGGTTACATCAACGTCGATCGCATTACGTTCAGTTGCATCGAAATACCAGGGTCTCTAACGAACATGGTGGTACGAACATGTTGGAAAAAATTAGCATTATTATTAACATTGGGCCTGACGCTGGTGAAGAAGTAATACTGAAATATTGCAGTTGAACTGTACTAGTTCAATCAAACCTTAAAAAAAATGCGCCAAGAAAAATACGCTTGCAAATTAATTCAATTGGCACGTAAACTATTTTAACATTCACACCGGCAGCGAGCATTTTCTCTAATCAGTGTCACTTTTGATTAGGACTGGTGTCGACCTAGAAAATGTTCGAAAATTATCTAAGCAAATGAGCGACTATTTGGACTAATAGCTGGTCGCTAGATTACAGAAACGAGTTCGTTAGCTTCAAAAGCGATAGGAAGGGGCCGTCGGTCGAGGCAGCAGGTGCATACGTTAGATACATTAGCGTCGGGCAACAGGAAAACGTAGCTGAAAACGGATTTTCGGGAAACGTAGCGGAAACTTTAACTATCGTGACTTTTCCCCTTGAACGGACGAAAATGCGCGCGAGTACAAATCGATCGGAAAGCATCTGATCGGAGAACTGACGAACTGCAAGAACGTGCTTTAACTAATGGTGAGTAGATAACTTACAATACTTCCATACGTGAAATTTTGAACAATTCGATCATGTTTTGACTACTTTTGAGGGTGCTTAGGTCAAAAATATCAGAAAAACCACTATGCCAATTTTGAACTTGCCTAAAATTGGAAAAAGTTGAGTTATCGGAATATAAAAAATATCCACATATTCTGCAAGGTAAAACAATGATTTTAAGAACAAGAACGCTCAAATCGGTTCATTTTTGTGGCCGTGAAAAAATAAAATAGAAAACACTAAAAGTGCCAATATATCGGAAGTACTGTGAGTTATTCAAATTCCGATTAAACAGGGTGTTAGGTCTTGCCGAGACAAAAATGTTAGTTCAAGAAATTCGAAAAAAAGTTGAGAATTGAGGGAGCTATGGCCACAGACGAGCACACGTCGTTAGCATTTTCATTTCATTTTTTCCAGCTACAAAAATGAACCGATTTGACCGTTCTTGGTCTTAAAATCTTTGTTTTACCTTGCAGAATATGTGGATATTTTTTTTAATCCGATAATGTGGCGTATTTTTATTTTGGGGCAAATTTTAAAATTTGAATAGTGGATTTTTTGATTTTTGACCTAAACATACTTAGACGCAGTCAAAATATGATCGAATTGTGTCTCAATCATACGTTTCAAAATATGGAAGTATTGTGTGTTATCTACGCACCAATGGTTATAATTTTCAAACAAAACGAGCTAGAACCTACGGAAGAACCGTCTATAGTACGTAGTAACTGGGACAACGGCAGAACAAACGTTAGAAAATTCTAAAGTAGCCAACAACTAGTCAGCCCCGGATGTCAACAGAAAATATCAGACTAGATAAAAGTCAAGGGTAAGTCAGATAAACGGACGAAGACAAACGAGTATGCGAATAAACACTCGAAACGAGTGGGATTCACTCAATTTTGAGCTGGCGGCAGCGGTAAATCCTCCAAGTTTGACTGTGACGAGAGCGCCGGCGAACCGATTTTGACGAATTTCTAATAAGCAATTACGCTTTCGTAAGTTGTCGCAATTTTATCGAATTCAAGTACAAATTCAATCGGTGTGTTCTGTCGGCTAGAAATAATTTATGAAACAAAATATAAGCATAAACCTATGAATATAAGTTGAACAATTTTGAATTTTTTGGTGAAAACTGAGCTTTTCTAATATAAATATACGTCTAACGTCACTGCGATTGAGTAGGCACTGAAGAAAGCTCATGATAGGATTGGCTGTAGTGCCAACAAAACTCACGGATAGAAGGCATGAATAGAACAAGGTACAAAACATACAGCATTATGATAAATTTAGCTGCATTTTCAAGTTTTCATTTGCCCATTCGGATAGAACTGGTATGAATTAGTTGAATTGGGTGATTTTGAAAATTCCTGGCAACCCCATAACTCGCTTTTTGAAGTTACAGTGAGATGGATACAGTCAAATTTTCCAGCCTTGTTTTTTACCGAATTTATCCATTGGAGACGCCAAGAGTTTTAAATTTTCTTTTTCATTTTTCTCATGACGATCTAGGAAGGATAAAAAAATCGATTCAAGAATCCCATTCGACGCGGTGCGATTTTTTATCAGGGTTTTTCGGACAAGTTTTCGGGCGATTGATATTTCCTCGTAATTTCGGAACGGCAATGTAGAAGCAATTTGTGATAACTACCACTGGATGTCACGGGATTTAAACCAAAGTGAATAAATGGTCAAAATGGCGCGTGTTAAAAATCGAACTTGGTGCCGAAAAAGGCGAAGCGGAAGTTGAAAAAACTATCTACCTGTAAGTAGTATTTTTTGCCGTTTTGAAATATGCCGACTATTCGAGGGAAAATTGTTGAGTTAGCCATGCAGAGCCGAGTAGAACTTGAATGTACCATACGCATTGCCAAATTTGGAAGAAATCTAATTTCAAAAGTTGCTTTTTGCTTGCCACAAAAACGGAAAAACTGTTCGCACCTTGGCAACACTGAAGGAAACAGACGATTATAAAGAAAAAATTGTAGTGCTTTAAAGCTGAGTGGGTAAAAAAAGGTAAAAGGCGAGTGGGGTCAAATAAATGCATCATTCTCTTGCACAAAAATTTTAAATCCAAAATACTGAAATTTGAATTTATCAGTCCTATCTTCAACTTGCAAAGTTTGCGGGCAAGAGCCTGGACGACTTACTCTTGTATTTCTGAAATTTCCGGCTAGAGCGCTTTCGGCACTCTGGGCATCAAAACGAATTGTCTGTCAATTTTTTTTTGCTGCTTAAAGTGCTCAAGGCGCTTACGTTATAATAATCTAGGAATAATTGGATAGTCAATTTTTTTTTCATTTCAATAGAGATTAGATATGTGAAGTGCTAATGTACAATAGCGGTGAATAAGTGAGCTCAATAGAATTCAACTGAAATAAGGAGACATACTGCTGAATTCAGTGAGTAACTTACATGGAATCAATGCTTACATCCCTGTCCGAACGCGACTGTAAACATTCGTAAAATGAATGCTCGTTTTCTCGTATCGAGGGCCACTTACACCGAAAATTTTCGATTCGTTAAAATTAACAATCCGTTGTTAGCTTTGTTGATAAATTCGCGACCAACAGCAACTGACGGCTCGGTAACTTTAACGAGTCGGCAAATGTTTGGTGAAAGCGAGAGTCAAAACGGTGCTTTTCACTGCAAGAAACTTGTGCTACGTGCATTAAGTGTTCTCCTTAAGGGCGGCAGGGCACGCCCGGGACAACTTCGGTAATCGAGCTAAAACCCAACGGCTGTTTACTTTAAAACTATACTTTTTTAATCTCGCACTCCCATAAGAGATAAGGGTAGGTTTCTTGGGTTTATGAAACAAGGCACGACTATTAATTCACACAATTATTCATAAATGCAAATTTTTTTTTGGTTTCTGGGCCATTTACAAATAATGGCGCTTTCCAGTCTCATAAACTGAAATAATTTGAGTTCCTCTTAAAATTGTAAGAAATTATTTAAATTATTTTAATAATAATTATTAAAATGATAAATAATCAAAATTAAAATTATTAAAATCATAATTATTATCATGATCATTAATTTTAATATGTACACCCTCTAATGATATACCTTCTTTTGATAAAAACCCACAGCCTTGGAATGATCCGCAAAAAAGATAACCCCATTTTGAGTTTTTCCGAGAATTGAAAAAATAGTCACTTTAAAGACAGGTTCTCTAGACTTATCGTCATTTTTGGTTAGTCGCAATTATGAAATTTCTTCATTTACTTACAGGTGGAGGGCCGTCGACTGAACGCGAACGTCTGGCTGGCGAATTCTTGTCGTCGAGCATGTAAAGTGACGACGGCCTGGAATTGGGCAGCAATTTGGCGCGAGATGCGTCGCCGACATCGACCTTCGAACATGATAACAGTGATATCCATATTTTAGCGTAATATGTACATGAGAACGAGGAAATAGCTAATTCTATAGCGTATTCTATAGTGGACTCCGCCTCCAGTGAATTACGGTTCACACTTTCCCGCTATTTAGGTGAAACATTTTGGGCTATGGGGCGTTGGGCACATGCTAGGTTATATTCCCCTCCCCAAAAGCACTTTCAAAATATACAACCTCGTTGGAAAAATGGCAATTGATGAAAACTTCCTATCAGCCATTTGAATTTTCTCTGACAACGTAAAATACAACATCAAACCAAGGCGGCTCTTCCTGGGAATTTTTACCTACAGCCGAAATTTTTTTCAAATCTTTCCCAAAAAACTGGGCAGCATACCGTATTTTGGAAATCTTCTCGCCTTCTAATGAGCGGCGTGTTGTTTTCAGAGCTGCCAGAACTGATGGTTTCGCAAGGAACAGCTGACCAGGACTGTAATGACGAGTTCTGGAACGAGAATCTACGTCAGAACGGCCGACACCGAATACGGAAGAATTATAATATAATCTTATGCGATTTCAAATACAGGGGCATACGAGCGAATCGGATAAAAGTGATGGGATAATAAGAAAATTGATTAGTTTTTTAAAATTAATAATTAGAATTGAGGCTAAAAAATTGTCTAACCTCTCCTACGATGGAGGAATATCGATATTCTCAAATTGAAATTTTGGCACGTTTACTCAACAATTTTCATAGCTAATCTTCATTCAATCAATGTTTCATCAATTTGAATTTCTCTTTGGTAAACACTGGAAAACACTAAAAACTAGAAGAAGTCGGAACAATTTTGCAGGAAAGGTTAATTTTCAATCTCAAATGAATGTTTTATGTGGATAAAAAGGGGTTGAGACATGATTTTATGAACATGACGGGAAAAAATGCTTGGGCCAATGCTGAAAGAAGGAATTTGAACCATAAAGCGGGAAGTCAGCGTTAATTTTTAAGGCAATCAGTATAACATACCTGAAGGATGACAACTTCTGTTTCGTCCGGTATGGAACTGTAAAAACTGCTTTGACTAACAGTCCTTCCTATTCCTGAGAATCCCATCAGATCCCGATCACCTAAAAAAAAACGTTGATTATTGTCTCCAATAAAGGAATTTTTCGAGTTTTTCTGTTTTTTCACCCGCGTTATTTGTCGAAGGTAGGTATGTATATTCTAGGAATAGAAACATCAACTGCTCAGCCTCAGAAATGGCATTCGAACGCGTTAGAAGTTTTAATTTTCACAGGGAATTTAATTTTTTTTTGTCAGATTAATCTGCAACTGAGCTATGCTTGTAATGCTAGTTCAGACTTCATGCTTTACGTCATGAGATCGTTTTGACCTAGCTCTAGGGGGCTCCATCGGCATTTGAGCTAGTCAACATAACACTCGTTCCTGGATGCTTAGTTGATGGCAGATAACTCGTTTAAAACAGGCGGGGGAAGCTAAGAAAAGACCGGGGAGAGTTGGCATAGTTTTTGGTTTTTGAATTTTGTAATTTTGTCTCCCTAGCGTTGGCAGTTAGAATGACAAAAATCCCCTGTCTCCCCTACCTGAATAGCTTTGAAAGAGGTTAGGAAAAATTGTGAATTTTTAACGTGAGCTGACAACCCCCACCTAGGTTGTCAATGACAACTAACGAACTCTGGACATACTACCTAACCATAATGCGTTGTATATTATCTGTGAGTGAATACTCAAGACAGAGAGCCGTACCATGTTAACTATAGTCTGTCTGCGATATAAAGAATATGTAGGACTTGGTACCTGGCGGCGACGGAGTAAAACAAAAGGAGATGTTTCCTGTTTTCACAATTTTACTAGAATTTTTCTTCCTTGCAAACGTCAGTATTTAACGCCAGTACATAACACACACAATCGCCTCAATCGTAAACAACTGGTGAGCCAGTTTAGCCAACACAACAACTTAATTTTCTATTTTTTTCAAAACATGCAGCTGTAATTGATTCTTTGCTATCAAGCACCGAGTCCTACGTATTCTTTCTATTGTAGACCGACAGTAGTTGCTGTCAGACTAACTGATGCACGAGTCCTTATTGGTTTCAAACTTCTCCTTGAGAGAGGCAAGTCATGCCCGGGGCAACTCGGGTATCGAGGGGAAATCAACGCCTGGGACGGCTTAACATTTTTTTCTATCAACCGATGGAATTCCAGGGAAGAGCAAAAGGGAAGGTCCAAATATGGTCAATTGCCAACCTGAGTTACAAACTGAAAAAATTGCCCTCAATATTTGCGATTTTGCGAACCATGTTCGGACTGTCTGAAACTGATCATTGAAGATTTAGCCGAACCTTGGTAACAGAAAATGCATTTTCTGCAAAATTTAAGAGAAATTTAAAAAACATGATTATTGTGGCAAAAATCGAGAGAGTGTGTTTAACAGTTCATTTATTGACCTGTACGAAATTAGTTTTCAGGGGTAATACGTAAAAACAAAAAAAGAAAATTGCAATGGGTCACACATGGGAAACAAAAAAATCATGAGAGAGAGAGAGAGTCAGGGGAGTTAATTTAGGGTGTGCAGTTTGTTCTTGTTGCGCGTTCTGCTGTTCTGAACGGTTCTGCGCATATGCGCTTCGATTTTGCCATGATAATCGCAAAAATGTTCAACCCTGATGCGTAATATAATATTTGTTCAGGGCAGGAAAAGTATTGTAAACTCCAACACGATTTGAGCAACCCCTGACACCCACTCGCATAACTGGAACGGGCAAGAATGACAAAAATGCGAAAGCGGTAAATTGTTCAGTTTTTATTGCATAACAGAAATCTATACTGGCTACAGCCCCCTAGTATTTTTGGAGGCATGCGAATAATTATTAGAATTTCCCTGCTGAAACACCCGATACCTTTATTATTAAAACCCTTTGGCGTTTCTACAGCTAAATAAAATATTATACGGCGAGGACAAACAATAATAACATATTCAGTCATCATTGATGAACGAATCTTCGATTGTGAAGATCAACTGACCTGAGCTATCGTTCATCATTTCCCTCTTTTCGTCGAGGACGTCTTCGCACGCTTCTTCGCTTAACGTTTGCAAAGCTCCGCAGATAGTCTGCTCTTCCAAGGTAACCTGAAATTATCGAGAATCGTTAAACTGTAGGTCTGGCACGATTTTGCTACCTACATTATTCTTTAAAAAAAAAACGTCAAAAATGACATTCAGAGCCAGACTATAGTCTGTCTGTCTGTCATAAAAAGAATACGTAGGAATCGGTGCCTGATGGTAAAAGAATCAAATTAAACCCATGCGTTTTGAAAAAAGAATAACTTTAATTGTCTTGTTGGCAAAACTGGTTCTCCCTTTGTTTACAATCGAGGACTTCGTGCGTGTTAAAATAAGCAATTCACCGGCAAACGGAGGGTACCTAATTTTTGAATACATCAGCACATATGTACCTAAGTAAGGTAAAAACAATTTGTCACGGGCCACCAAGTGACACGAATAAAAACAGTTTCACATTGGAGGACTCACGTACATCATAAAATATCAACATCTTCGTCAGAACCTGTCTTTTGGTTTTGACGATCCTGACTATCTTCAGTCTTCTGATCCTGATTGAGAAATGTCCAAAATTTCAAACGCCGCAATCCACGGATAACAGTTTTTGAGAAATCCCCCAACTGGAGAGGTTTGGAGAATGATAAACATTATACGAATGCTGTGCGTTTGTATTATCCAATAATTTCGAGCAGACAGCCAAACCGCTCATCAGCCATTTCTCTTTACAAAACCACGTTTTATCCTGAGTTTAACAGTTTATCAAAACCATTATCATCGTAGGTAGGGGAATCCCCAGCTTACCTGGTACTAGATCCAGAAGAGTGCGAAACATAATTTCAACAAATCCAGTAAGCCTTCATAAATAAATTTTTGTGGACAAAATATATTTCCAACTAAAGCATAAATTTTACTGCGGTTCGACCCCAACCTACGTGTAAAAAATTGTGAACCAAAGCTTGGCAAGACATTTGAATAAGACATACCTGTTTTTCCATGACAGACGACTGCGGTTTCGCTCCGCTCCACGCTGGCTTGTCCCTGCCATCTTGCGACTTACTTGAAACTAGCGACTGAGCTGAAAAATGATAACGTTATCATCGAACGTAGACATTCTATGTTACACTTTTAAATAGACCATTTTTCAATGGAGGAAAATATTACTGTTAATGGGTAGTGTGCATGCGGAAGATTTGTCAACCCATCAAGCTGAAAAATCGATTATTATCAAAAACGCCTGTCCTGCAGCCCAAAGGCATCAAACGTTTGAGGAAAAATTAAAAACAACATAACGATCAAGATATTATTTTGACCACCGTCCACGCTAAAAGTTAATGCATACCTAGATTAAACAGTAGATTTGATAACCCAGCTTCTTCAATGAAGCACAATACACAAAACGATTAATTTGTTATTGGTTCAACTAACTAGAATGAGTGCTAGAGGTTCGTTCCCTTCCAACATCTCTAGAAGGTCTTTTAGCGGGAGCACCAATCGCTGGCATAGCCATGTAACTGGTCAGATCTTTTTCCCTCAGTTTACTTATAACGATCCTGAACATCTCCCAGTCGCCGAAATTCATGTTCAAAACCTGCAAGCACGTAAAAATGTATTAGTTTCCACTCATTTCCTAACCTATCTGATGAAAGGTTAAGCGGTGTCGCTCAGAACGGTTTCCATCAGCTTTTTCTCCCGAATACACGCAAACCAATGATACCACCAGATTCTCCGAGGAAAAACCAATCCAGTGTTACCGATGACTCATTTTTCACTTAAAATTGAATTAATGCTAAATGACAATATTTTCATTGCCCTTATACATTTTTTCAAAATTAGTTACCGCCAGCGTCCTTGGATAAATCTAGCTTTAAATAAATCGATAGCCCTCGACATAGTTACTCACATTTTTCAGGTCATTGAGATCGCAGTAGGCCAACACTTTGCCGTTGATATTGTTATTTTTTATCGTCGTCGTGTAGGCTTGGATTTGGTTCGGCGACAGATCGGGTATGTTGGATATGAGGTGGCACACACCTGATACGCTCAGGCTGCTCAGCTGTACGTCAGCTACTTCGTTCTGGAAATGAAATGATTCAGCATCGAAGAAGCAATCAAGTAATCAAGCAGATACTAAATCACTCGAAATAACAACAAAATAAATTTATGCCAATCACTGTATTAAAATTTCAATGAACAAAAACAGCAAAACGTTCACAACCAATTGGGGGATTGACGTAATGCGAGGCAAACTTGGCAGATAGCGACAATAATGAATTGATGGTACCACCTGATTTCAAGGTACCAAGCGAACGACCTTAAAAATGGGACCTTGAAAATTGTTAAACGTTAATAGCACTCCACAGGCGGCAAAATTGACCCATCAAACCCCTGAATGAAACGCGATAACGGCCAAAATTGTCAACATAGGTGAAGATCATGCGACACTCACAGGCAACGGAATGTTTTGCTGCGGATTCGTCTGCAAAGTCTGCGGCTGAGGCAAATACATGGGCACCTGCCAAGAACCCGGTGGGGGTCCCCACTGTTGGTTAGCGCCAGCCACCTGAGGCAAGCCGAAGTTGGAGCTGCTCGTCGGAGTCGACGCATTCAGCGACTCTTGGCGCCCGGTTTTTCTGAGCAACTATTCAGACGGGGTCACATGGCAAATTACAAATAATTCAAGTAAGCTAAAGTAAGCGATGATGTGTAAAAAGAACGCAGTACCGAGTACCTAATTTCAATATTTTGGCAATACACCACGAATTTCAAGGGGTCAATTGATTAGGTTAGGTGTTTTTTGAACTTGAGCAACCAACTAACAAGCAAAGAAATCATTGAACATAATTAAGTAGAAATAAAAAGAGTAAAAATAAATAGAAGTAAAAATCTCCTGATGAGTTTTTTTGCAACAACATAATACGAGAGACAGGTAAGTTTGTGAAAATCAAACAGGCGACGGGCAGGGTCCTCTCACGACTTGGGAAGAACATGAGGAACAATTTGGGAGGACATCTTCGGAAAAACTAGGACATCCCAGCATTCAGGACAAAACGGTGCACAAATTATGAGAAACGATCATGGGTCAACAATTGAATATGGTAGTCTATCCTAGTTTATGGATGACAAAAAGTTAGTGGAATTGTACCACGACGTATGATGATGCTAGATCGCAAAACCTCCAAGCTCGGTGACAAAAATTGCATTTGCTAAATACGAGTTTTGTAAGTAATACAAATTAATACAAATCTCATCATGCTTCCTTTGTGCAATGAACTGAGTTTTTAATGCCCAACTCGTGATACAATTCTTATACACGACTCAAACGTAAAATCAAACTGAAACGTCAAACTCAAACTGCAATCAAAACTTAAGCCCAAACTCAAACTGAAACAAAGATGTAAACTCAAACGCAAATTGAAACTGGAATCGGAACAAAAACTTGAACTGAAACTAGAAACCAAACTGTAACTCAACCTGAAATGTAAAGTTAAACTCAAACATAAACCCAAACTCAAACCGAAGTGAAAAGAGACGTAAACTGAAAGTTAAATTCAAACTGAAACTGCAATGAAACATAAAATCAAACTTACTCGTGCTGACTCGAAAACGTAAAGTCAAACTCAAACTGGGTTCAGAACTAAAACTCAAACTGAAACTTGAACGTAAAATCAAACCAAAACATGAACACAAACTGAAACTTGAACGTAAAATCAAACCAAAACAAGAACACAAACTGAAACTGGAAGTGAAACTCGGAACCAAAATTCAACACAAACTTAAACTCACTGCAAACTCAAGTTGTAACTCAAACTTGAAATCAAACTGAAAGTTAAACTCACACTTGAACTCAAAGTGTTCAGTTCAGATCAGTGAGATCAAGTTCGAGTTAAAGATTGAGTTTGACTTTGAGGTTGAGTTTGAATTCACGTTTGAGTTCAAGTTTGAGTTTCAGTTCAAGTCTGAATTTCACTCTGACTTTCAGGTTGAGTTTGAATTCACGTTTGAGTTTCAGTTTTAGTTCGAATTCAAGTTTGAGCTTCAGTTCATGTTTGATTTAAGTTTGAGTTTCACTTTGACTTTGAAGTTGAGTTTGAAGTATGACTTCAACTTTGACATCAACAATGAGAATGAGTTTAAGTTTGACTGTGATTTTAACTTCAACTTCGACCATCAACTTTGAGTTTGAGTTTGACTTTGACTTTGAGCAGTAGTTTGAATTCAACTTCAACTTTGACTTTGACTTCAACTTTGAGTTTGACTTTGATTATGAGTTTGACTATGAGTTTAAGTTTGACTTTGATTATGAGTTAGAAGTTTGACTTCAACTTTGACTTTGACTCTAAGTTTGACTTAGACTTTTTTTTAAGTATGATTTTAAGTTTGACTATGAGTTTAAGTTGACTTTGACATTAACTTTGAGTTCGACTTTGACATCAACTTTGAGTTTGGATTTGACTTCGACTTTGATTATGATTTTTAGTTTTAGTTTGACTTCGACTTTGAGTTTTAGTTTGACTTCGACTATGAGTTTTAGATTGACTTTGATTATGAGTTTGAAGTTTGACTTAGAGATTGAGTTTGAATCCGATCATCAGTTTGAAGTTTGACTTCCACTTTGAGTTTGAGTTTAACTTCGACTTTGACATCAACTATGAGTATGAGTCTAACTTTGACTTTGACATCAACTTTGAGTTTGACTTCGGTTTTGACATCAACTTTGAGTTTGAAATTGACTTCGACTTTGAGTTCAAGTTTGACTTTGATTACGAGTTTGAAGTTTGACTTCGACTTTGATTATGAGTTTGAAGTTTGACTTTGAGTTTGATTATGAGTTTGAAGTTTGACTTCAACTTTGACTTTGACTTTGATTAATAGTATGAGTTTAAGTTTGACTATGAGTTTAACTTTGACTTTGACATTAACTTAGAGTTCGACTTTGAGTTTAAGTTCGACTTTGACATCAACTTTGAGTTTGGATTTGACTTCGACTTTGATTTTGATTATGAGTTTTAGTTTTAGTTTGACTTCGACTTTGAGTTTTAGTTTGACTTCGACTTTGAGTTTTAGTTTGACTTTGATTATGAGTTTGAAGTTTGACTTTGAGATTGAGTTTGACTTTGATCATCAATTTGAAGTTTGACTTCCACTTTGAGTTTGAGTTTAACTTCGACTTTGACATCAACTATGAGTATGAGTTTAACTTTGACTTTGACATCAACTTTGAGTTTGAGTTTGACTTCGACTTTGAGTTTAAGTTTGACTTTGATTACGAGTTTGAAGTTTGACTTCGACTTTGATTATGAGTTTGAAGTTTGACTTCGACTTTGATTATGAGTTTGAAATTTGACTTCGACTTTGATCGAGTTTGACTTTGACCTTTAGTTTGAGTTTGACTTTGATTACGAGTATGAGTTCTAGTTTGACTAGGAGTTTAATTTCGACTTCGACTTTGTCATCAACTTCGAGTTTGAGTTTGGCTTTCAGTTTAAGTTTGACTTTGAGGTTGAATTACAGTTTGAGTTCAGAGAGAAGTATCGGTTTTAAAATTGATTTAAGGCTCTGTACGAGTAATTTTTAACAGAAAACGATAAAACTCAAAGCCCAAATGATGTCAGCTAATTACTGATTTTCGAACTTTACTTACTTTTTTCTTGACAGACGTGTTAACCCAGGTATCCCAATGAGATATGCCTGGCTGGGGCTGAGCGACAAAGTCGGCACTTTCTTCAATCTCCTGTCGGCTATCTGGAAACACGAGGGAAGGCTATAATTTTATTTATTTTTTGCTATCATTTGTCTTTTGCTATCATTTTGTGAGGTCGGTGTTATTCTGGGTTTTGTTCACATTTCTCATCGATCAAGAAGACGTCACCTTTGATAACTTTTCGGAGGTACGGATCCAAATTGATCGTAAACGGTAAAAACACTCTCAAATCGCTGACCAATAGGCTGCTCCTGTGGAACGTTAGAAACACGTCGAGCTTCTTCTCATCGCGGTCAAACTCGACCAAAGGATCCAAATCTTTGGAGGAAGGTATCTGATCCCTAACCCTAGACGAACATTTTAACGAGAACAAAAATTAACCCATTAGCCTCAACAGAAAATTTGGCAAGTCTGAAACACATGAAAAGTTTGGGCTTACTTGTCGTAAAGGGCTTTTAATGACATGTTATCATCGAAAGAATCTTCGGAGGTTTCGTGATAGTAAATCATCCAGGATGTCCTGTAGGGCCACTGTTCGGTAATGTTGACCCATGTGGCCAAGTGGTACCAGTTAAAATCTATTTGGAATGCTTTCAGAAGACGACCTGAAAAACAAAAAGGAGTTTTGAGAATAGGTACTCAGATACGTAGTCAGAGGTCGGGATAAGGGTCAACCAGAAACAGGCGCAGAAACTGCAAAATGATAATTATTATTGTATAATAATAAATCTACATATTTATGATTTTTGAATAGTGGATATTGACCTGAATGCAGTTAATTTCTTGATTTGCCAGGTGACTACAACGTACAAACTATTTATTTCGTGCGACGAAAAGGCAAAAAGTACGAAGTTTACAAGAACTCCCTAATGTCTATAGTTTGTTGAGTGCACTATTGTTATTTCAGGCAATGGGGAAGATTATAAATTAATCGATAGCTCGGCAAAAGAGGCGCCTGTTTCTGGTTGACCCTTAACCCGCTCTCTGACAACATAATCAACTAGCGGGTCGATATTCCAATCTTCAAATCAGATAGGTACGTTAACTTTGACCAAAATCAGCAGGTGCCATAGTCGCTGGATTGGTCAACATACTTCGGATTCACTCCAGAAATCTGTCCTACCTGTAATGTAGACGACGTTCATGAGACGCTTCATCGTCCTGGGGTTGACGTCGCTGAAATAGTCGTCCGTAAGGAGCATTTTGGTCAACTCATGAGGGCCGCCAGCGCGGTTCAAATTTGAGCCCAGACTCGAAGCAATGCTTTCGCTCAGTTTCAACTTGCGCGAGCCTCTTTTGCCGGGTATCTTCAGTTTTTCATCCCTTGAGTTTCGCCGGCTGGGTTCCTGGAGGGAATGAGTACAAATGAGCGGCTATAATTGTGATGTCTTCTGTAGCTCCACTGTAGGACAAATCTCTGCCTTGTCAACAACAAAGATTAATAAAATTTATTTTTTATTGCAATTTTATTTAATAAACTCTTTCTCTCTCATGCTAACTACATCAATGAATTTGGGTTGCGAAGCCAACATGACGTTGGAGCAGCGGTGGGACCAGGAAGCTGAAGCTCTCCTGTACAGCCCATTCTGAATTTGGAGCGGTTCCTTCGGTTGCCACTTTGTGGGCGTGGGTTGATGATTTCACCTAAGGGTCTTCGCGTAAACCATCCCCTCACAACCCAAATTTTTCCATAAAATCGTCAACTTTTGAGAAAGTAGGCTAAATATTTACAAATATTCGGGAGGTACTAAATTGATTTACACATGGGTTCTGCACCAGAATTTAGCTCAATGTTTACGGGAAAGAAGTTCAGAATGGGAAGGAACAATTCAAAAATACGGAAATGCAACAAAACAAACCGACAGTGAATTCGCAAAATTATGTAAGTATTTTTTCGGAAATTTTACAGGAGGCTAGAAAAACCGTGGAGATTACCTAAAAATGAGTTATGAACGTTCAGGTTATTTCTGGAAGAGACTATTGACCTGTGGCAAAAACTGCCTATTTTGGTGGATCGAGTGCCTCCTGATGAACCAAAAAGGCTCAAATCCTTATTTTCGAAAATTTTGGGACATACTTGATTTGCGAATTCACCGTGCTCGTTTAACGAGCGTACCTCATCAATGGCGGCTCAACAAATTAACCATTCTATGTACAGGATTGTCTCATTGTACCATTTCAGAGAGAAATAGCCGAAACTGGAGAAAAGGGTTGCAACACTTACAGAAGGAAGGCCCAGATCAGCGGAGGATCCTTCAAAACCAGCTGTCACGGAAGGCTTTTTGCTGATGGAGGATTTTTGTGCAAGCTTTACCTTACGGAGGCCGGAATTCTGCAAATAGAACGGAAGTTGGACCATGTTGTGAAGGTAGTCGTGGCCTCCGATGTTCGTTTCGCTGATGAGATGTTTCCGCCCATTGGCTTCGATGCACTGAAAAATAACGTGAAAATTGCAAAAAATACTATAGCCATCAGAGGTTTTGAACTTATCAGCTTTAACACTCAAGCTCATGGAGGACTGACACTAGAGAAACTTTGGATTATTTAATTTGTCAACAAGTTGAATTGGCAATTCTACATGCAATTATGAGGGGATGACTTGAGAATTTTTTCTTCGCCTAATTTCAAAAATTATTTAACCTTTACGGAGCAGAACAAAATTTGCATACCTTGGCTATAACGTGAGGATCGATCGCCAATACGGTTATGAAGGGCGTGTTAGCCGTCGAAAACAGAGTGTGGACAGCATCCAGGATGAGGACGACCTTATCTTGTTCTCCGCTGTCCAAACCGTCGACAATGATAACCAATCTCGTCTGCTGTTGAGTGAACGCGTCCAAGCATTTAACCTAAAATTCAACGGAACAGGTTAATAGTAACAGTGAAATTATCTTTTTAGTTGGATCGACCCTCAATTTGATGGAAGTCAGTTATCGGGATAGGGGTCCAAATTGTGATAATCTAAGATTTGTTTGTAGCTGTTTTTTGAAAAGATTTTTAATTGTTCTTAGGGCTGCATTTTTTATTTATTAAGCGTGTTTCCAGCTGTGACTGACGCATCATTGTTGTTTCTAGGCCCTGGTGAAGATAAAATAAATTATCGAACGCTCGGCAAAGGAGACGCCTGTCTGTGTGACCCCTAACCCGATAACTGACTTCCTCCAGTGAAATAATTTTAAATATTTAAAAGCAAAATCAGAATTTGTACGAAAGATGAGATATTCAAAATAATATATAATATACTGATATTAACCACCACCCACAGTCCTCGACTCACCATTTCTGTCATCAGGACGACTTCCTTTCTCAAAGCTTGCAGAAAACCTTCGGACCGAACAGTTTCCAAATTCGAAATGGCAAATTGGAGTCGCCGCCTTTGGGAGAACAGCAACGATTTGAACATTTTCGATATCGTGTACAAATTGGCGACGACGGCGACGAGGACAAAGCCGCCGCAAACCGCAAATATCACGTGGGCCGTGATCCGGTTCAGGGACGTTTCATTGCTGGAATTTACGAGACGTTTTTACTGAGAATTTCGAGGATTGAGCAGATCAGTACGACAATTTGGATGAGCTACGTCACCAATTTAGGCTGGCACAGCTTTCGCCCCCCAACTGATGGAAGGAACATGATAATGATGTAAATAATATAAAATTGGATACACACTCCGGAAGAGGAAGTTCCGCAAGGTAGACAGATAAGACACCAATCATCACCAGGGTAGAGATCATGCACAGCTCGAAAACAATCAGGTTAGGAACGCAACACAACCTTCTCCATTTCCATGTTGTGGCGCTTTTGACTGAAAACCATCAAGTACGCTTAAGTGTATTGTGCAAGGGCAAGAAATTGCGAATTATCATCGCCATCAGTTGCTGTGATTCCGAGCGATTGATGCCCATTGAAATCAGGCTATCTGAATCCAGCTTAAGTGAAACAGGCCCAGGGGGTGTGAAGTACATGTGAACATCAAGAACTTCTTGGATTTGGATAATTGCCTTCAATTTTTGTCGATTAAACCAATTTTTTAAGAACCTACGCCCATCATTGTACGATATCCAGGAGGAATGTGCACCTACGTGGTTTTGGTCTGAACGCCCGATACATCCGTGTTGAAAGTGTCCCATAATCAGCTTCAATCGCATCGTACAACGATCCGAGCATTTGAACCACGGAATTCTCACCCGCTGTCGTGGTGCCAATGCGATTTGACTCGCTGAAGTAGAAGCTGAAATCGAAGTTTGCATGCAATCAGCAAGTGTTCTCATTCCATATCAGCAAAAGTGTTTTTTACTATACAGTAAAGCTGGGTTCACATGTGCGTAAAAGTCTGCGTAATCTCCGTACTGCGTACAGTGCGTAATGAGATCTGATTGGCTGCCAGGTAAATTTACCAGGGAAATTGCGCGCGCGTAAAATTGCGAGCCAATCAGATCTCATTACGCACTTTACGCATACGCAGATTACGCAGACAAAAACGCACATGTGAACCCAGCTTAACTGTAGAGTACGAATTCCGGTCTTCGACCACCGCTACTTTACGGAGCGGAATCTATTCCTAATTTGGAGGATATTGGTTGTTGGCTTCCTGTATTTACAGTCGGATCAGGAACCAGGAGCCTCTCCATACTGCTCATCCAGGTTTTGGACCTGTTGCATGTTGCATTCTATGTACATGGGATTTGTGACTTATCCACAAGGCAGAGGTTAATGATCACCCGTCTAAAGCTAGCTTGAGAAGACACCCAACTCCCAAACCCACATCCAGTAGATAACTACCTCGTCCTTGCCATCCAGCTACAGCAAGATGTCCCATGTGCATATGGATGCAGCCCAAGGAACCGGTCCAAAACCCGGATAGCGGTATTTTGCTCCTGGTTCCTGTCCCACCGTAAATAAAGGAGGCCAACGACCTTTATAATCAAAATTAGGAATCAGCAAAAGGGTTTTACAAAATAATTCTCCAATATTCAGCCGAAAACTTACCGGATAGGCTGAGCGGCTACAGAATCAGAAAAAGTGCTACCAGGCGGGTGACAGAACATGACCTGGAGCACGACCTTGACTGAATTCATCCTTTTGCTCAATGCAGCGCTGAACTTATAAGGGAATTCCCAGTTGTACCTAGCAGGGGAAAAAACGTTATTACTCTGAATGTCATTAACTAGTGGAGATACTGCAAAAGGGCCAATGTGACAAGAAAATCTAGGTTTTTTCTCGTTACTCAAGTTACATTAGTTGCAAAAGAAATTCAGGTTTTTTCGTCTAGCAACAGAAAAATGAGTTTTGCCAAAACCTGCATGGAATGCCACGATATGAAAACCTTTCATGCAGGAGTTGTATCTTGGAACATAAAGTGTACTACCTTTGACTGGAATACCAAAGGAGTGTGTAACAGGCGTAACAGGACAACAGCAAAAATGCAGCGACGAGAGTCCCGATGAGCCACGAGGTTAGAAGGCCAACCACGAGCCCGACAAGGATGGAAATATGGCCCAGAATCGCTTGGAGAATCCAGGAAAACCGAATAATCGGGTCGAACCATTGGCGCGCAAAGCTTTTCATTTCCTCTGTAAAGTCGAAGGAAATTTTCAAAAAAATTTCTCGGGGCAAAAAATGCAATTTTAATTGCGACCGTCCGTGAATTTAAGGCTCACCTTTCAATTTGCTCAACAGAAACGATTTTCCACTCCCCCACTTGGCGAATAGACCAACGGTGATCGGCATGGACAGCGAAGGTTCACTGAGCACATCGGCGAGAGCGCTGCTGTACAAATCGTAGCCGAGAAGATTCTCGTTATCTTCGTTCGTGTTGAGTCTTCCTGTCATAATGTATATAAAACGGGTTAACGCGATGAAAAATCTTGATTTCTTGATTTGAGGATGGAAGTTTTTTGATGCCCACGAGGACTACAACAATAACAGTTTTTTTGACCAGAAATGGTAACCTGTAAAAAATTATGCCTAAAAATAGAAAGTTGGGCCGTACTCAATCAAAATTGCCCGATTTTTCCAGGTATTCCCAAGGCGTTCTCCAAATGATCCCCCCCCCCTTAAGATTTAGGTATATTTATTTTCAAATCTGTAACAGAGTCAGACACAGATAAATGTCTGTAATGTCCAAGACAGGACGTTAAAGTAGAAGAAGAAAGATACAAAAGATAAGAAATAATACGTAGATAAGAATGGGGAGGAGTCTGCACTTTCTAGTTCGCATGCGCAGGGGGATCATTCGTTCTGAAAAAATGTAGGATCGTCAGAACGCGTTCGGGATGGAGCTGAACAGCCAAAAAGGGGCGTGGTCAGTACTGAACCGTTCGGAACTGACTATCAAAACAAACCTTAAGCCGGATTTCCCCCTCGTATCGTGATCTAACCTAAAAATGGTAAAATTTAAATATTTTGATCAGTGAACTTACTTGCACCGAATATTTGCCCAAGTATAGTTTTCGTATGGTTCATGTCAATGTTGTAGGGCGTTTCGCCAGCTCGGTTCGGCCTATAGAGCAATTGGCTGTTCTTCGGATTTCTCAACAGGATTTCAACAATCGCTTTGGACCGCGCTCTCATCGCTATGTGCAGCGCGGTGTCGCCCCATTTATCCGAAGCTGCCACTTTTGCTTTTCGATCCATGAGCAGCGAAACGGCGTCAGCGTTGCGGGAACGGACAGCTTTCAGTAACGGAGTGTCACCGTCCTGCAAGTATCAAGAGATTTCAAATAATTTGAAAATTGAGCCCATTTTGAGACCTGTAATTGGGTTTTTTATGTTTTCCCCTCCCCAAAGTGATCGCTAGCGGGGGTGCCTGTGAACAGGGCCACAAAATGGCGGATGTTTCCCCAACGATATTATTATAATTATTTATTATAATCGATAAGCACCAATGGATAACAAAGGCGCAAGCCACACATAGACAGCTGTTGCACATGGAACTCTCCAGGCCAGACAGTCTCATTGAGTTTGGACTGACTAAACAGAGAAGATAACTCACATTGGTTAAATTTACGAGGCTCTTACTTTGGTAGATATTTCTAAATCGGGATTGGCGGTTAACAACATTTTAAGAACTGGAATGTTTCCTTTTTCCACAGCAGTATACGTAGCAGTCTTCCTCTCCTGGAAAAAGACAACAGAGTTGAAGTCAACCAATTTTTTTTAAATTTAAATGAGGTAAGAATTTGTGAAAAGTAGTAAAGGACTTCACCAACCTTCCCTGGAATGTCAACATCAGCGTATTTTTTCAGCAAGAGATCAATTATATTGCGATGGCCTCCTTTGACGGCGTGGATCAAATTCGTATCGCCGCTTCTATCCTGGAAAATCCGAAAATTGCACAGTCAGGAGAGTACGTAATAAATCAGGATTTTTATTTGAAATACTTCAATAATTCTTTTGTAATTTACTGGAAACGTTCATCTGTTACCTGGACGTTAATGTAAGCTCCGGCTGCGATAACCGCAGCAGCGATTTCCGTATAGCCTTCCTTACAAGCTAAAATCAAAGCTGTACAGCCGTCCTTGTCGACTGCGTTTACGTTAGGCTTGTGTTCCAGAAGCATGTTTACGACATCGATATGGTTACCCATCGTCGCTACGAGCAATGGGGTCCACGAATGCTAGACAAGGGAGACAATCAGATAAGTAGAAGACACGATAAATTATCCAAAATCAGCCATCAATTGATCTAATCGTACGAATCGATCACTGGTTCTCTCTAGTCTGAACCAAAACCGTACGACTCCAGTCTGTCATATGTGGCCTAAGGAACAAGACAAGAATAAAAAGAAAACAACAACAAAAAACCAGGTAAATTGCCCTGAGATTGAGAAATTGCGTGAGAAAACTGAGAGTAATAGTCCAAGGCAATTCTTCTCTTATTTGTGCAGTTTATAACTCCTGTCAGCGCATTGTTGGCTCGAAATTTAACGACCGACTTTTACGCACCATTCCCGCAGTATCGACGTTGGCGCCGCTCTTGAGCAAGGCGCTCACGATTTCCGCGTTGCCTTTCCTCGACGCCCAAACAAGCGCCGTCGTGCCGTACTACGGACAACGAAACATTTTATAGCGAAATGAACGAACCGAAACATAAACAGCGAGGCGTTTTACGATTTTCAAACCAACTTACCTTGTCTCCGACGTTGACTTTAGCTCCGTGGGAGATGAGAGCTTTGGCGATGATATCGTGACCCCGGCCAGCGGCCCACAGCAGCGAGGAAATGTGATAGTTACCGTGCGCATTGACATCGGCCCCTTTCTCCAAAAGTAGCAATGCGATGTTGTTGTGCCCCTTGTACGAGGCCCACATAAGTGCAGTCCATCCTCCCTGGCAAGTTCGAACAATAAATTTCAAACTCCTACTCTGCAGGGTATAAAAAACTGTAAATACCGACGTTTTTGAACAGCATTTTTTTCGCTCTTACCCGGATTATGTGGAATTATCGGTTAAATACGCAAAAGTACTTACCACATCTCTATGTTCCTTGTTCGCCTCTCGATCCAGCAGTTCTTGGACAACTTCGAAATGTCCTTCCTTTGAGGCGCAGAGCAGAGGCGTCCAATTATCCTAAAAAAACACCGTTACTCGAGTATTCAGTCAACTTTTCCATTCCTCAATTTGAGCTCCTATTCGCTCAAGGGCATTGACTAACTTGCACCGAACAGTTGAACACGAGTTGGCAGGATAACCCAATACAGGTAGTTTACCTGGTCTTCAGCATTGACATCCGCGTTATGGTTGATCAATATTCTGACGAAGTTCACTTTGCCTTTCGTCGCAGCAAAATGTAATGCCGTGGCGCCATTCTAGAACAAAATTGTTGAAGAAAAGTCAGAAAAAAAACGCTGCTAAGTAGATCAGTGGCATACGCAGATTAGTTTTCGCTATGTCCGAAGAACTCTGCAAATTTTGCACAGGGGTTCATTTTTCGATTGCTAAGACAAACTTCACGATATATCGGTACTCCTTAAACTCAGAATTTAGTTGTTATTATTCTATAATTTCAGTATAAATTTGTATTTTAGAGGGGGATTTAGAGAAACGTTTTTTCAACCCGGCAAAAAATAATCATCCTCTTTGCTTGATAATTATAATTACTTACCTATCTATCTTTTCAACGCAGCACATCGTTTAATTCCGTTAAATTCACCATTTAATCTATTCTTAATCACCTTCATTATTAACTGAATAATAATAATTATTAAATTCTCTGAATAATGAATGAAATCAAAAATGCCTCAGAGCCATTGTTAAAGCCTGACTCGCTTTCATGTTGCCAAGCGCAACTGGTCGTAGTGTGAGTGCGTCACCTTGTTGGTGTAATAGGCTAGTGGTCGTAAGTAGATCAATCAACCGTATCTAAGAGCCGAGGCCAAATTCTCAAATTTTTTCGATTTTTGTTTTGCTGATTTGTGTAATGCGACCAAATTCTTTAAATTGAAGATATCGGGAGGACAGAAGTTTTTGTCGGGATTCCAACGAGTGGAAAACGATTTTTGTGGCTCTAGTCGTTTTCGAGTTATTCAGAATTGTAGAGATTTTAAAAAACTCAAAAATGTCTCACTAAAACTGCAATAACTCCTAAACGGTTAGAGCTACCGCCGTGGCGATGGTCTCATTCGATTCGGCATAGAAAAATCTATAGAAAATGATGCGTCACATGCCTATGTTACAAATTTCCAGAAAAGCACGAATTTTTTACCACTTCAACAGCTGTTTTACTGGCCTTAAAATTAAGGTAGGGTTCTGTCGAGACGTTAGGACCAACTAGATACGGAACTTGATTTTTGGTAAAAATTTCAAAATTTTTCGATAACTCCTTCCCCCTGAAAAACCCCGGACGGCGGACGGCGTACGGCGTACGGCGGACGGCGGACGGCGTACGGCGGACGGCGTACGGCGGACGGACAAAAAATTTTTATTGCAGATATGGATTCTACACCCCTTGAAACGTAAACCAACAAATTTTCAGGGGGTGTTAAAAAATTTTTTTTCCTGACCGATTACAAAGGTTCATTTCTTAAGAAAAATGAACCAAAAGTTTGTGTATAATCGTAATCTCGTGATTTTTTTTTCTGATTTTTAAAAAAATCATTTCCTTAATACGGGTTTCCTTACCTCATCTTTGTCGTCGACGGAGACTTTCTTATTTTCAAGATACGTTTGTAACCCTTGGACGTCATCTTCGGCAATGAAAGTCGTCAAAGTCTTATGGCTGAGAGACACCATCGATTCGGAGCGATTGAGGGTCTGAAAGGGAAAGAAAATCGAGGAAAATCAGAACAAAACTGCCGGGGAAATTGCATTGGAAAATCTCGTACATGTCGACGGGGTAGACGTCCGGCGAAAGCCGCCCACAAAGGAGATGGAATCATTTGGGAAAATATTTTCGACAACAAATATTTTCGGCCACACAAACAGACGTACGAGCGGCGTTTTTTCGCGCGGAGACCAAACATTTGATTGAGACGAAGGGACAAGTTCGTGTCAGCCAGATTGAGATCGATGTCGAATCCATGAACTAAATCAATGCGGCACTGAATGGAAACGGCGCAATTCAACAGTAACAGCCAAATTACTACCAGCGGCTAACTTTCTCATTTTATTGACCCCGTCGTCAGCTGCCAATAATCTCATTTACCGATTTACGCGATGAAACTTTTCTACCAATAAGGGAAAATAATTTTTCCCGAGTGGTCGTAATAGGAAATTTATCTAGTGTCAAAAAATCATAATTTTTTGTGAAAATGGGTTTAGGTTGGCAACAACTTCCACAAGAAGTCTAGTTTCTTCTGGATGCCATGAAACAGGAGAAAAACGAGAATACCGTTTCTCTCTTTTTTTCAAAGCATGTGGCATTAATTCGATTTTACGCCACCAGGCACCGACTCCTATGTCTTCTTCCTATCGCAGACAGGCTGTAGTTGACAATTCTGAGTGGTTGTTGTGACAATTGATTTGGTTTTGTTTGATTTTGATTTAATCGTTATGACTTTACCCTACCTTGCGTTTTCGAAATTGTGTTTTGGGCCCTGATGAAGGCATTACAATAGATCGGAGGAGACAGCGTTTTGAGTTTGACCCTAACCCCAATTTTTTGTCAGACAGTTTCTTTGGACAGATCGCGGTCTAATTCAAAACGCTTTCTAACATCAGGACAGTAAAGTTTGCTTTTTGAACTGTGGAGGGATATTGAACAGGCCCTTTTACCTTTTCCTGCAAACAGACTTAGAAGAGGACCAACTGAAAATTGAAGTAAGTAGGTACTAGTAATTTTACTAATTCCAACAATCATCTTCAACTCTCTCTACCACACACTAAGAACTCTCACAACACTAAACTAGTCGTCGTTTCAAAAACATCACAGTTTAATGGGCCGAATGATAATAGGAGCCAGTAGAGTCACGAGCAACTGGTGGTTTATGGCCTGGAAAAGTCGCCATGTTGGAAAATGACAAAAGAATTCACACCACACCAGCAAACCAGATTAGATGTAACACATTAAACCAGCACAACACGACTGTAGAAATATCAACAAAAATATTGAACTCAGATCGGTCCTCTGATCTGATGGAGTCTCACCCGGGGCAATCATGCGAATTTCTTCCTCACAAATTGAGCATTTTTGTCAAATTGTAATAAAAACAGCAGTGGAAATATATGAAATTACAAAGGCAAATTACGGTCTGTACAACCTTATTAAATAAGGTTGTAAATTTTACTCCCTCGATTAAAAACAATACAAAATCAACAACAAAAATATTTTTTAATTCAGGCCTCCAGCTTGAGAACGACAGCGTAAAAATATATGAGACACTGGGTTACAGTCGGGTCAAAGTAACTGAATTCAGTAATTTAATTTTTCGATTTGAAAAGATGGGATTCGTCAACAAGAAAATACAAGATTTTTCTTCTGATAAGAGAAAAGGCCAGTTAACGGACAGGCAAAATATGGCTGAAAACCTCACTTATGAAGGCGCAAACCTGACAACACGTTAAGCTTCGAAATACCCGATCAATGCAAATCTCTTCACGCACTCTGCGATCAATTTGGCCGTTGAATCAGTACCACATCAACGGCAGCCAGGCGCCGATCAGCAAGACCGTCAAGGCGCGAACGAAGCGGTTAAATTGCGAAAATTGTCATCACTGATTATTACCGTGACTGAGCTCCGCCTCAAACTGATACTAGAGAAACTGAATTTCCTCGTCCCGTCGGCCATGGAAATGGACGGGAAGTCCCAGCCTCCGACGTCCAGGTGGAAAAACGAATGTTTCGGCTTATTGGAGTCGTCCATCGTGGATATTGTCAATAACTGGCAACTTCCGAGTTAACCAGGAGAGTCAATATCTGGGAGCCAGATTCAGTCGGCTTTGTAAGGATGGAATCAGTTAAAGAAACAACGAGTTTAAAAAACAGAGTGACGAGCACGACACGCCAAAATGTTACTCATTTGCATGCAGGAGGGGTACACACGGCGAAATAATGAATGTTAATGGAATACGAGCACTGGATGGACTATAGGTACATCTGGAATATTTCGACCTTTTTTCCACGATGGCGCATTTAACGAATGCGTGAAAAATTGTGCCATTCGACTTCCGGAGCGCTTTCGTGGTGATATAAGTTTTCAATCAATTTTGCCATAAAAATATGAAAGTAGTCAGATATGAAATAAATAAAAAATTTAAATTTTGCTTAACGTTAAGATTTATGACCTCAACCGGGCCTGACATGACGAAGGTGCTTTTCTGAAAATATTAAACTGAAGATGCGCCTGCAAGGGTCACAAATATTCCAGGGCTGGGAGGATTCGAACCCCCGAGTCCTCTGCTTTTTATTGATTACGGATAGCGCCCTAATTTCTTAAAAATGTATGGTTTTGAACACCATTAACCTGGAGAGATCTTCCAAGAAGGTACCTACAGAGTAAATAAATTCATAACAATTAACGCAAAAGGAAAATTCTACTTATGGATTCACGACGATGGGTAGGAGCAAGCCAAAAATACTGGTTCAAATAACTTTTTCCGCTTCCCCCCCACGATATGAGTTGATATCGGATTGATTAACCGGACGAGCGTTTGCCTCTTTTTCAACACCCCCATGGCCATATGTGAATGAATGGCCACATAAAAAACTGTTTTACACGAATTTAGCTCAATTCCACATAATCTCAAATAAGAATACAAGCGGGCGGTCAAAAACACAATTACGGCGGGAATTTCAGCGGAAAAAGTTACAGAAAACTGCAAGCTACCAATCACGATTTTACGAATCGACTGGCATACAATTTTCGGCGGAAAACAAGCCATCGAAAATCGGATAGCCTTCCAAACAATATGGATTCCTACCTTGTAAAACGACCTGAGCGACTCGTTCATCGTTCATAACACGACCGAACAGCTGAAAGTTTGAGATGGAACAGTGAAAATTCAGACTCGAACGATACGAGTGCCTAATCAGCAACAGGAGACAGATACCGACAGCAATTCAAATAACCGAACACAAGGCTCTTTTGATAAAAATAAGATCTCTCTAAGGCTTGGAAACCGATTGAGAAAGAAACGGTATAAGATAAGCCGATGAGTGAGAAGAGACAAGTTTATTCGTCAGTTTGGCAGAGTGTTGTCAGAAAACGTCAGCCCGCTGACGAGAATTTTGAATAAAATAGAGGCAACATTTCAAGCTACAATTTCAAATGAACGCAGTTTTATTCATTTTAAGGTACACCTTAAGAGACTTATGTGCCTACTAAATTGTTGAGAAAAATCAGGAATAATGAAAAAATTAGGTGTGCACGCGTCACAACTTTCCTTCTTTATATTATCAGATAGTTTTCAAAGTGAGATAATTTTGACTACTAGGACTCCAGAATTATAGTATCTGGACCTCCAGAACAGCGTTATTAGCCTCAATATTCTGGTACAGAAGTTTGAGCTGAGCCACGGAAAAACTGAAACGAACAATTTCATACAAAATACCCAGCTCCTAGATAGATAGGGTTATGCCCTCGAATTTTCGTCCCAGTCGCTATATTTGGAATACCTTCGGTACCGAGGCAGGATATAAAAACACATTAGTTATTCCATTCTGCCCTTAGCTAACTGCTGGCCTAACAGCCGGTGGGCCTTTTAATTGAAAAGATAATTAGCATCCCTCATCCCTCCTTCCCTAAGCAGCCTTAGGGTCTCATAAAAAAAGAGAAATTGTGAACGTCAAGAAATAACTGCAGACGCTTTTACAAGACACTAAGTCGGAAATTTATTACAAATTGACTCGCGGATTTTGCCGAATCGAAAGTTTTGTTGAAGTTGGAGAATAAACCCTGTACCTTGGCATTCTACAAGCCAAGACCGGAGTTTTGGTACTTTGAACACTAAAATCTGTTTGTTTTTGTGGCAAGAATAAAATAGGATAGAAAACCCAAAAGTGAGTTAGCAAGTGCCTCTAAGTACCGTGTATACAGTGTGTTCGCACTTGATATTGTCTTCTTTGAAAGAGTCGATTCTTTATCACGTTTTTACAATTTTTAGTCGATAAAATTTTTTGTGAGCCCAAGAAAATGCCCAGTTTTTTGAAGATTTTTTCGTGTAGTCAACTTTGTTTCAGTAAAATAAGGCTACAAGTCTCACAAATGTAAATGCAATAACAAAAATGAGGTAATCATGAGGTAAATAATAATGGATAGTTACCCGATTGCTCTGGATAGAACCGCGCCTGAGGAAATTGTAATAGCTCCAAACACTGCCATAGTTTAGCGTCGGACGAAAACTTGCACTCAACGGAAGGGATTCGAGGCTCAGATTGGATGAGCCGGCCATACCACTGACGACCAGTTGACCGACCGGCCGACGATGGCAGACTTATCGAGACGATACGGTATAATCATGAGCAAACATAGGAATCCGGTGATAACTAGTCGATAAAAAACACGGGAGACCGACCGACAAAAAGTTCGATAACGAAATCCGAAAAAATTCGAAAGCCGAATTGGGAAAATCCAAAAAGGGACTCGAGATTGGAAGTAATTCACGGATCAACGGAGAGACACTGATTTGTAATGAAACTGGTCGAATTCGATGTCGACTTGTATTAATAACAGATAAGAACCGGATGAATTGGACCGATGCGAGAGATAAACACTAATATGCGTCCAAAGTGAATCATCTTCAATGAAATGGGGAAATAAACACGAACGAACAAACACATTAATCGCATCAAAAGGTCAAGAACCATTCGACTTGATATTCCATCCCTGTAAGGATTTGTCTTCGGAACGTTAAATCTGAACTGAAGGTCTGCGGGTCTGCACTCCAATATCATGTGCACACCAATATTACCTTTTTTGATCTCTCTTGGTTTTTGATTAAAGTAGGCATAATTATAGGAAGTACCCGCCTACCACCTACCCTGTTTCCTTCAGTAGAAATAGAAGCGAAATCAAGTAACTAATAAATTGAAGGCGGTTTAGATGCCAAATTTCCAAACCTGCTAACCGATTTTAATTTAAGCCGCTTCAAAATGGGCATTTTTAAACGAAAAATCACCATTAGTCCTAAGACAGCAAACCCTCATTAGAAGGAATGGCCCGAGGCCTGGAGAAGGCCGTGCGAGGGAAAGCGCTTTCCCTCGCACGGCCAATTGATAAGGACTAATGATAGTAAAATGGACGATATATTACGGCCTTTAACTCTTGGAAAATCGCAAAATGCATTTGTTGGGCAACGTATTTTTGACAACATCATGTTTCGAGTTTGTGATTCGAAATTGACGATTTTTCTAGCAGATACTAGATCAGAACTAACACTTTTTGAAGGAAAATTCATCCAAACCATAGCAATAGTATAGAGAAGCAGATAAATAATATTCGTTAATTTATTGGTGACGTTGCCGGATAATGTTAGCACTGGGAAGAAGGAAAAGACTGACTTAAGATGGGAAAATTCGCTGCAGGAATCTGGGGCAATCATCAAGCCAAAAGCGGTTTTAATGAAAATAATTTTACCAAAACGTTTCAACGGGTTTTTAGCCTAGCATCGACAGTCTACAAGGATACAAATCACAATAGACTAAACAGACGAGCAAATTTCGATCAGACGGCACTCAAGTGCGACTCTTCGAACCGAACGATTGGCAACTCTCATAAGGGAATAATTCCCCCATTCGGTTCGCACAAACAGTAAACACAAACTGGGGATCCCATTGAAACGAAACTGAATAGAAATAGCGGTTTTGGCTTCGAGCCAAACCGCAAAAAGATATTAGGTTGAAATAAACGTGAACATTTGTGCTACCCGACGTCCACGTGGGGAGGGGAAACGACACGACAGCCGAAACGTTCGAACGATTCGAGAAGTCGAATTACTTCCCTGGATATCCACCGGAGAGAAGATTCATCGCCAAATTTTTACCGATTTATCGCGAAATTTTTACGAGCCAGCGATATTACTAAACATTGGCTAAAATCACCCAGAATCGATTGGTGAAAAACATTATCTAATAAGACTAGTTGTCGGCCCCCAGTATCAACTGGCGCCAGTGACAACGGGCCAGTGCCAACTGGGGCAGTTTTCAGCACTTCAGGAAGGTTCTCGAGGATTGCAAATTTTAGCCAGTATTCAGGGGCTTACATTTTAAAATTAAATTAGAAGCAAAAAAAAAACTTTTGTGGTAGATCCAATGAACGAGTTTTGAAACCATTTTTTGGCTTGAAATCTAGATTGATTTGGACGTTCTAGGGGGAAAACTGTTCAGCAGTTCAGGAATCACAAGAGAACTCAAAAACCCAAATTCGATACGGGGAACCCTTGAAAAATTGTCAAAAACTAAATCAAGGGAAAATAATTTGTTTTAGTGCCAAAATCCTAATGTCCAAAAAATAAATGAATAAATTGCAGCAGAATTTTTTTTTATTTTTAAATTAAGAAATTTTTAAAATTAAATTCATAATTTAAAATAAAAATTTTAAAATACAACTTTTGCAATTAAAAAGATTTTTTATACTAATTTTTTTTTTAATTTTACAATTTATTTTTCGAATAGGTACCAGATACGACGTTTGCCTGGCAGGGTGGCAGTAAGGTAACTCCTATCAATCTGACTGTCCAGCCATAAAACCGTCATAATAAATCCTTTCAATCAAGATTCACAAATCGGTAGCCGAAATTTCGATCAATCTTTTTTCAATGATGAGCATCACCCTGACGGGAATCGAACCTCGCGACTTCTGATTTCTGGTCAAAGGAACGACATGAGTTCCGGAGAGGCTCATTTGAGGGGAATTTTCAACCAAGCTCGATTCCCATCAGATTAGGTCGTATCTTGGAATATTCCAAGAAGTAGGCATTTGAAGGGAGGACAGAAACGTCATAGGTGCTCACACCTCAGGTGGATTGTCCTTGAGCTAGTTTGCCAGATGAACTTGCCGCAAAACTGAGAAACCTATCTCATTAAAATAGCAAAAGAGAATGCCAGTACTCCAACATACCTTGATTATCCGAAATTTGCAGTTAACTTGATGTCAACCCCACGAAAGTTGACCGATGCGGCTCGCGATTTTACAACCGAGAAAAACAACAGTGGGTCAAAGGAATAACGGATAAACGAAATCCATTATTCGGTATTCTCTTGGAAAAACTTGACGAGAAATAATGAACAAAATAATAACAGGAATGCAAATTAAAACGCGTTTCGGAACAAACACTGTCAACAAGCGCACAATGAAGATAAACAAAAAACAAAGCCTAGCCCAAAAAAGACTGAGCCGCGTAATCAGCGCGAATGCCGTTATCAAACAGTTCGTCTTCTTCTTCTCCTTTGTTGAGTTGGCGTGCCCTTCGAAGATTCTGTGGGGATCGTCGAAATTCGAGTGAAGAAGGATTTTTGGCACAAAAAAGTGATTCCCAATTATGAAAGAGGGTTGAAAGAGGATTTTTAGATTCTCATGAAAAATGATATTTTTTGAAAAATGAAAAAAATTTTGAAATTTTTTGAAAAACAACAAAATTTTGAAAAATGGGAAATTGTTGATTTTTTTATGAAAATGGACCGTTTCTGGAATTTTCAAAGAAATGGAAAGTTATGGAATTAGTTGAAAAATCGGTATTGGAAATATTTGCACAAGGACTAGTATTTGGTATTTTCTGAAAAATCAAAGTTTTAGAAAAATATAAGTTTTTAAAAAACCACTATTTTTGCAATATCAACAATTTTTTAGAACCCCAAAAATTAAGCTCCCGGCCTTTTTGCCCCAGACCAGGGGAAAAATTGATTTTTTTTTGAAAATTAAAAAAATATAAAAATAAAAAAAAGCCTCTAAACAGACGAAAAACCAAGATACAAATGAAAAAAAATTGTTGGCTTCAATTTTTGAAATGATGAGAAGACAAAAGTGAAAAGTGTGGCATTGATTTTAAGTGAAGAGTAGCACTTGGTATTTTCTGAAAAATCAAAGTTTTAGAAAAATATAAGTTTTAAAAAACCACTATTTTTGCAATATCAACAATTTTTTAGAACCCCAAAAATTGAGCTCCCGGCCTTTTTGCCCCAGACCAGGGGAAAAATTGATTTTTTTTTTGAAAATTAAAAAAATATAAAAATAAAAAAAAGCCTCTAAACAGACGAAAAACCAAGATACAAATGAAAAAAAATTGTTGGCTTCAATTTTTGAAATGATGAGAAGACAAAAGTGAAAAGTGTGGCATTGATTTTAAGTGAAGAGTAGCCCTTGGTACTGAGCTATTCAGTAGAAAGAGTCCTGCCATAGAGTTTCCACATAATTTCAAAAATTGCTGTCGAAATCTTTTTTCTCTGATTCCTATTTTTATTTTTCGGATTTTCACCGAAGTCGTATTGGAGTCGAGTTTGATTTTGTTCAAACGTTTTCAATTTTTAGTAGCTAAGGTTAGTCGATGGAAAGTAAGATATGAAAATTATGATAATTTTATCAAGAAATTTTACAACATTATGGATAGCCAGGGATTAGTATAAATCCTAAAAAATGAAAAAAGTGGTACCAAATTGCAGGCTTCACCTAAATTTTAGTGGAACAATTTTTAAAATCGGATCGACTTGGCTGCGTGAGCGAGGAACAAACAATGAAAAAGCGAATAAAAAATGTTATAACTCAATTTGAGTAACCTCCTCCTTTTTGAAGTCGGTTAAATAAGGGATGGCCACGGACAATCGACCTGTTTTACAGGTATAGGTCGTTGAAGATTCACTCCAAAATGCACAACTTCCCTTGCCCTCGTTAGCTTCGGATCGCTATTCGGCGTTTCGACAGGCGCACGGTCAATTTGACTTTTAGATGAAGCCCAGCCGGTTAGCAGCGCCTCCGAATCCTGCGGTCTTCCGGGCCGAATCCGCCGAGGACGGGGGCGGTTTCCCCGGGAATTCACCGCCTGGGGGCAGGGGGCCGAGTTCAGCTGTGCGACCCCGGGCAGGACGAGGACGGGGGCGGCCGAGCGGGAGTCCCGGCGTTCAGTTGATCCGTGAAGAGCACCTCGCCAGCAGCCGGAACGACACGCGGAGCCGCTCCGCGTTCGCGTATCCTGTACGGACGCGCGCGTATCGCCCTCTCGCTCGGGCACGTTCGGCCGTCTCTCTCGCTCTCGCAGCCGCCCCCGCCCCTGCGGCTCCCCGTCCATCAACAGGTCAATCCTTTCGAGAGCTCGAGCCGCGACGTCAGCCGCATCCGGTGAGTGAGCGCATTTCGAGAGCGGCGGGCTCGAGTGCCGCCTTGGCGTTGCGGGTCTGATCTGGGCCTGACAGGCGTCTGACCCGCGGACGAAATTTTCGTACCTTTTTGTTACTTAATACCTGGGATTTTTTTCATTTTTAGAGAAAAATTTTAATCGGCTTTACTATACACGAGGTTCCGTAAAATAATTTTATAATTCAAAATTCATCTTCAAAATATTATGGATAATGGGCAATTCATTTTTTCGCTAGGTTCATTTAATAATTTAAGAATGGAAAAAATAGTGCGTAAATCACACCTCCACTAGTATTTGTTGTAAATCTGTGTAATTTATTTTCAGAATGAAAAATCAACAGGTATTTTGCACTTGGAAATTTTGGGAAACATCATAACTTGGTAGGGTGAAGGCACCAGTTTCAGACACTGGTCCAGTATCAGACACTTCCAACTTGAAAGCTAGATAATAAGAGTTCTTGACGGGTTTCAACCCTTTTTCAAGTGTCACTGGATGCACACAGATCTATTTAGCGGGTTCTAGTGAAATTACGAGCTCATAGAAGGTTATGGCCAGCTTGGTGGCGGTTCTTGCTGGACGCTTCCACATCAGGCCCTCATCAGGCAAGGTTACTAGACAGAATGGCTAAGAGGTGGACAACTTTCTCATGCCATATTTACCCTATTTTTCTCATCCCGTTTACCATTTTCGGTTTTATCATTCATGACAGTGTCCTACATTGGTAGATAGCGACGTTTTGCTCGGAATAACAAAATTAAACTGATTTCCAAGGGTGTCTGATACTGGTTTTCAATTGGGGCCAGTTTTAGAATCAGACAGGGGGTGTCTGATACTGGTCATAGACATCCCAATCACAGAACCTAGTATCAGACAGGGGTGTCTGATACTGGTACTGAATGATGTCTGATACTCGTCTTTGGATTAATTCAATGATTTTTTACTAAATCAGAGCTGAATTCGTGAATCCTCTTGGCCCGTTATTTTAAGGTCTCATTGTTTGGGATTTATTTATTGTAATATGAAGTATCTAGCTATAGCTCCTATTACTAGCCATTACTCAGAATCAATTCCCGAACAAGTGTAATACCGATATAATATACATAATATATTATATAATATGCAAATATTATTGCATTTTCAGTGTTTTCTATTTTATTTTTTTTCCGGCCACAAAAAGGAACTAATTTGAGCGTTTTTTGTCTTAAAATCTTTTTTTTTCCTTGCAGAATATGTAGATATTTTTTATAATTCGATAACTTGGTGCATTTTTATTTTAGGCGAGTTTTGAAATTTGAATAGTGAGTTTTTTAATATTTTTGACCTAAACACCCTCAAAAGCAGTCAAATTATTATCAAATTGTGTCACACTTTTACGTTTCAAAACATGGAAGTATTGTGCGTTATCTACTCCCCACTGGTTTGCTCTCTACTTTCTTCGAAAAAAAGCAAATGCCAAATAGAAATGTACGTACTTGGGCAATAAAATATGTGTATTGGAGTGTCTGTTTTTGGATCTGGAGGGCGTCTGATACTGGCACCATCCAAAATATTCCGTGTCTGACACTGGCGCAAAAACATGGTTTTGAAAAAAACCGATTAAAATCTATAAAAAACCATAAATTCGTCGGTTTCTGAGTCTTGGTGGGTTGCAAAGAAGTTGGTGCACCTAATTATGCCCCCCTGATAAATGTCTGATGAAATCATGCCTCGCGGTGTAAAGAAACTTGAGAATTTCCGCTTAAAGTGTCTGATACTGGTGCCTTCACCCTAACTGGTGGTAGTTGACTTCCACGAAAGGACGAAATCGATAATAATTATTAAGCTTAATTATTAAGCTTCAGGAAGTGTAATTAGTGTGTTTGGCAGGTTTCAAGGTTGCTGAATCCGAATTCGAGGTCTGTTCCGTCCCTAGATGGTTCTATTGTACCCAAATGTTCGAAAAATTCGCTTATATTATATTCGAAAAATGTTCCCTTACACACTTTTACTCAGAATCACTTCCTGTCTGTGTGTCCGTCTGTGGTCATTTACAAAAATGGCCATAGCTCCCTCAATTCGCACTCTTTTTTTTCAAAGTTTTTCTTTTTTCGTTCTCGGTCTCAAAATCATTGTTTCACTTCGCAGAATGCGTGGGTATTATTTTTGACCTAGAGCCTCAAAAGTAGTCAAAATTGAATGAAAAATAAAATTCCATGTAAAAATATGGAAGTATTGTACGTTATCTACGCACCACTGGGTTTCCTCCATATAGTAATTACCATAGCACCTGCGAAATTGCTCGTAAGGAGGGCCGAGCGGCCGAAAGCGCTCAAGCTAAGTATACAGGCTCAAAATTAAAATTCTAAAATATAAATCAAAATTTCTAAACTTCATAAAAAATCACGTGATAACTTACCTCCAATAATTCAATTTAACAGCAAGGCGTCCATATTCCCTTTAGGAGGCCGAGGGGCCAAGGTTGTGCGTATTCGGATCCTCGTAACTAACCGACGTCATGCCTCAGCTACACATGTGGATTAGTTCACACCTGAAAAGGGATCAGCGGAGCTTAAGAGCCGAGGCTTCCCCACAGACCTCGGCAAATCCTACAGGACCTTCCAGGACCTTAGGACTCAGCCAGGACTTGGAGTAATCCCTTAACTAGGCCATGAATCATGAATGCACACATTGGCACATTCGCATTTGATGACATGTTCATTCCTTGTCCCGTGTTCTCGCTACGTGACTCTAGTCATCCTGACGGATTACGTTTCAACGTTGCGTGAAATGGCTTAAAGCCGCGTACACGTATGAGAGCGTAATAATTACCATTTTATACCGGCGAAAATGAGGATGGAATATTGGAAATAGTGGCGTGAATAATAACACACAATACATCCAAATAAAAAAATCAAATCATTTCTACTTACATGAAAAAGAGGTTGATAACTTTGAGAAAGAACACTGCACCGCATTGAAATGGTATCTGATTCAAAAATGGCCTCTTTCCGTGTACTTTGGAACTCGAAATCCTCAGTTAGCTCTAGTTTCTAACTTCTTCTTCTTCTTTTGTTGCCCTAGCACTTTAGCTAGCTTCCAAGATACGAGTACTCCTTGCCGAAAAGGGGGAAATTTCCGATTTTTGCGTCGGCAACACTGATTTTCGCTTGTGACCGCACGAGAATTCGCGCTGCTCTTTGATCAACAGTTGTTCTTTTCTCGGTAGTTCGGTTCTTGCTCGATCGTGACGCATCATCATTCTTTACGCATCATCATTCTTTTCGTATGTATTTCGTTGTTCAAACTAATTAAATGAATAGGATTCTGTTGAGCCGAAAAAATTATGATGAAAAGAAGTGTACGTTTCACCCCTGATAACGTAGTTTCCCGAAATTTGATGGTACTGGGTGTATCTCCAGAACCGCTTTTACCTAAAACCAGTGGTGCGCAGATAACACACAATACTTCCATATTTTGAAACGCAAAATTGAGACACAATTTGTTCATATTTTGACTGCTTTTAAGGGTGTTTAGGCCAAAAATATCAAAAAATTCACTATTAAAATTTTAAAATTCGCCCAAAATAAAAATACAATACATTATTGGAATATAAAAAATATCCACATATTCTGCAAGGTAAAACAAAGATTTTAAGACCAAGAACGCTCAAATCGGTTCATTTTTGTGGCCGGAAAAAATAAAATAGAAAACACTAAAAATGCAAATATATCGGAAGTACTGTGCGTTATCAAATTTTCAATTGAACAGGGTGTCAGGTCTTGACGAGACAAACATTTCAGTTCAAGAAATTTGAAAAAAGGTTGAGAAATGAGGGAGTTATGGCCATTTTTGTAAATGACCACAGACGGACACACAGACACTTGTTCAGGAAGTGATTCTGAGTAAATGTGTAGGTATAAGAAAAAGTTTTTTCTGAAGCTCCGTTCCGATTCTCGATTTTAGGACGATCACAATACTTCCATTTACTCTGTAAATATAGAAGTAAAAATACTCGGAGTAAAATTGGTTATAACCAACTTATAAATAAGAGATTTTTTGCCATACCTCTCATCCGATTTTCAATTTTAGGACGATCACAATACCTACTTGACTCAAGTTCTACGTAAACATGGAATGTAGAAATACGATTTTTGGAAAACTCATATTGCATGATTAGTTCAAAATTTTATTAAATCTTCGAGCACTCAAATTGGTTTATTTCAGAGGACAATGCGCGATCAAATAGAAAAATATATAATTATATTTATTCGAAAAATATTTATTTGATAATTGTGATTTTTTTCCGTTTAATGATAACCAAATATAATCAAACTTCAATTTGAAATGAAAATCAAACTTGAACTCGAACTGAAACTCATAATCAAACTTCAATTTGAAATGAAAATCGAACTAAAACTCATAATCAAACTTCAATTTGAAGTGAAATTGAACTGAAACTCATAATCAAACTTCAATTTGAAACGAAAATCGAACTGAAACTCATAATCAAACGTCAATTTGAAATGAAAATCGAACTAAAACTCATAATCAAACTTCAATTTGAAGTGAAAATTGAACTGAAACTCATAATCAAACTTCAATTTGAAACGAAAATCGAACTGAAACACATAATCAAACTTCAATTTGAAGTGAAAAACGAACTGAAACTCATAATCAAACGTCAATTTGAAATGAAAATCGAACTAAAACTCATAATCAAACTTCAATTTGAAGTGAAAAACGAACTGAAACTCATAATCAAACTTCAATTTGAAACGAAAATCGAACTGAAACTCATAATCAAACGTCAATTTGAAGTGAAAAACGAACTGAAACTCATAATCAAACTTCAATTTGAAACGAAAATCGAACTGAAACTCATAATCAAACGTCAATTTGAAGTGAAAATTGAACTGAAACTCATAATCAAACTTCAATTTGAAACGAAAATCGAACTGAAACTCATAATCAAACGTCAATTTGAAGTGAAAATTGAACTGAAACTCATAATCAAACTTCAATTTGAAGTGAAAATTGAACTGAAACTCACAATCAAACTTCAATTTGAAACGAAAATCGAACTGAAACTCATAATCAAACGTCAATTTGAAGTGAAAATTGAACTGAAACTCATATTCAAACTTCAATTTGAAACGAAAATCGAACTGAAACTCATAATCAAACGTCAATTTGAAGTAAAAATTGAACTGAAACTCATAATCAAACTTCAATTTGAAGTGAAAATTGAACTGAAACTCATAATCAAACTTCAATTTGAAGTGAAAATTGAACTGAAACTCACAATCAAACTTCAATTTGAAACGAAAATCGAACTGAAACTCATAATCAAACGTCAATTTGAAGTGAAAATTGAACTGAAACTCATATTCAAACTTCAATTTGAAACGAAAATCGAACTGAAACTCATAATCAAACGTCAATTTGAAGTAAAAATTGAACTGAAACTCATAATCAAACTTCAATTTGAAGTGGAAATTGAACTGAAACTCATAATCAAACTTCAATTTGAAGTGAAAATTGAACTGAAACTCACAATCAAACTTCAATTTGAAACGAAAATCGAACTGAAACTCATAATCAAACGTCAATTTGAAGTGAAAATTGAACTGAAACTCATATTCAAACTTCAATTTGAAACGAAAATCGAACTGAAACTCATAATCAAACGTCAATTTGAAGTAAAAATTGAACTGAAACTCATAATCAAACTTCAATTTGAAGTGAAAATTGAACTGAAACTCATAATCAAACTTCAATTTGAAGTGAAAATTGAACTGAAACTCACAATCAAACTTCAATTTGAAACGAAAATCGAACTGAAACTCATAATCAAACGTCAATTTGAAGTGAAAATTGAACTGAAACTCATATTCAAACTTCAATTTGAAACGAAAATCGAACTGAAACTCATAATCAAACGTCAATTTGAAGTAAAAATTGAACTGAAACTCATAATCAAACTTCAATTTGAAGTGAAAATTGAACTGAAACTCATAATCAAACGTCAATTTGAAGTGAAAATTGAACTGAAACTCATATTCAAACTTCAATTTGAAACGAAAATCGAACTGAAACTCATAATCAAACGTCAATTTGAAGTAAAAATTGAACTGAAACTCATAATCAAACTTCAATTTGAAGTGAAAATTGAACTGAAACTCATAATCAAACTTCAATTTGAAGTGAAAATTGAACTGAAACTCACAATCAAACTTCAATTTGAAACGAAAATCGAACTGAAACTCATAATCAAACTTCAATTTGAAATGAAAATCGAACTAAAACTCATAATCAAACTTCATTTTGAAATGAAAATTGAACCGAAACTCATAATCAAACGTCAATTTGAAGTGAAAATCGAACTTAAACTCATAACCAAACGTCAATTTGAAATGAAAATTGAACTGAAACTCATAATCAAACTTCAATTTGAAACGAAAATCGAACTGAAACTCATAACCAAACGTCAATTTGAAAGAAAATTGAACTGAAACTCATAATCAAACTTCAATTTGAAATGAAAATCGAACTTAAACTCATAACCAAACGTCAATTTGAAATGAAAATTAAACTGAAACTCATAATCAAACTTCAATTTGAAATGAAAATCGAGCTAAAACTCATAAACAAACTTCAATTTGAAACGAAAATCGAACTGAAACTCATAACCAAACGTCAATTCGAAATGAAAATTGAACTGAAACTCATAATCAAACTTCAATTTGAAATGAAAATCGAGCTAAAACTCATAAACAAACTTCAATTTAAAATGAAAATTGAACCCAGTGGTGCGTAGATAACACACAATACTTCCATATTTTGGAACGTAACATTGTGACACAATTTGATCATATTTTGACTGCTTTTGAAAGTGTTTAGGTCAAAAATATCAAAAAATTCAGTATTAAAATTTTAAAATTCGCCCAAAATGAAAAAACGCCACATTTTCGGAATGTAAAAAATATCCACATATTCTGCAAGGTAAAACAAAGATTTTAAGACCAAGAACGCTCAAATCGGTTCATTTTTGCGGCCGGAAAAAAATAAAATTGAAAACACTAAAAATGCAAATATCTCGGAAGTACTGTGCGTTATCAAAATTTCAATTGAACAGGGTGTCAGGTCTTGACGAGACAAACATTTCAGTTCAAGAAATTTGAAAAAAGGTTGAGAAATGAGGGAGTTATGGCCATTTTTGTAAATGACCACAGACGGACAGACGGACAGACAGACAGACGGACAGACGGACACACAGACACTTGTTCAGGAAGTGATTCTGAGTAAATGTGTATAAGAAAAAGTTTTTTCTGAAGCTCCGTTCCGATTCTCGATTTTAGGACGATCACAATACTTCCATTTACTCTGTAAATATGGAAGTAAAAAAGATTGATGGTTCTTTCCAAGAGGCTTTTCTGTGACCTTTTTCCGTAAATCTGTTCAACAGACATACAACACAACAACATACACACAAGGCTCATTCGGTGATAATCACGATAATTATAACCGAATGGGCCTTGTGTGTACATTTGTCTGTTGAACAAATTGTGAAATTATTTCACTTTTACAGGTGAGAGATGCCTCGAGGTAAAGGATTGCTCGCACCTCAGAACACCTTCCTCGACACGATCGCCACTCGATTCGACGGCACACGTAAGTTCTAAAGCTTTACGACAAATTTCTATGCATAACTGATTATACACTCAAAGGTTGAGGTTGAAGTCAAGCGAACTGAAACTGAGAATCAAACACAAAGTGAAACTAAAATTCAAACTAAAACTCGAACTCAATCTCAAACTGATCCTGATACTCAAACTGAACCTCAGACGGATACTGATACTCGAAATCGAACTCAATCTCAGACTCAAGCTCAAACTGAAACTCGAACACATAGGTTGACGGAAAGTTAATCTCAATTTGAGATTCTCAAACTCGTAGGTATATTGATACTCAAACTGAAATTCAAACAAAATCTTCAAGTCAAACTCAAACTCTAACCGAAACTAAAACTCAAACTAAAGCTCTAACTGATACACAATCTCAAACTGATATTGACACTCGAACTCAAACACCAAGTGAAACTGAATCTCGAAATGAAACTACCTAAAACTCAAATTGAAACAAAAACTTAAACTCAAACTGGTAGTGAACCGCAAACCCAAACTGATACTGGTACCTACTCAAACGGAAACTGAAACTCTCACAAACTTTGAGTTTTAGGTTCAGCTTCAGTTTGAGTTTCAGGTTGAATTCCATTTTTCAGTTTGAGTTTGAAGTTCAGATTGAGTTTCAGGTTCAGTATCAGTTCAAGTTTTATTTTCAGTTTGAGTTCAACTTTGAGGTTCAGTATCAGTTTGAGATTGAATGCCAGTTTCAGTTCAGATGTCAGTTTGAGTTTCAGTTCAAGTATCAGTTTGAGTTTTGCTTCGAGTTTGAGGTTCAGTATCAGTTTGAGTGTCAGTTTTAGTTTGAAGTTCCGATTGAGTTGGAGTAGGTATCCATTTTAATACGAGTTCGAGTTTGAGTAGGTATCAGTTTGAGTTTTGGTAGGAGTTTGATGTTCAGTTTGAGTTCAAGTTTCAGTTTGAGGTCAAGTTTGAGTTCGAGTGTCAGTTTCAGTTTGAGGTCCAGTTCGAGTTTTCAGTTTCTTCTGACCTTAGAGTTTGTGTACCACTATCAGGTTGATTTCTATGATGCTCATTTGATACTCAATCTGAAAGTCAAACTCAAACCACCAGAGTGAAGTTAACAACGGTTCAGCAACGGTCAACTGCGTGTTTCTCTTTTAAATTTTCGGACTCTAGGGACGTCTAGGAACACATTTATGGCAATTTTAAAATTGTGCCACCAGTCATACAGTTCGTACAGCTCGTTGCCAAATGTTCCTTCACACATAATTATACAGATCAGGTGACCTGGATGCTCGCTGCGCTCGCATCTCCAAGGCAGAAAAACATCCCTCATCAGTCCAATTTGACATACTCATCAGTCAGACGCTAATCAAGCAAGATATTTTATAGCCTACCCACTTATCCGAGAAGGTGTTGGATACACCAAGGTGTTTAATCCTAAGGCGTACGATGTGACTGGTGGCACAATTCTCGTACAGCCAGAAATGTGTTCTAAGACGTCCCTAGAGACCAATTAGTTAGAAAAGAAACACGCAGTTGACCGTTGCTGAACCGTTGCTAACTTCACTAAGCTACTCAAACCGATAGTGATACTCGAACCGAAACGGACACTCAAACTCAAACCGATGCACAATAGAGTTTGTGCTTCAGTATCATTTTGCGTTTTAGTTTGACTTTGCGTATCAGTATCAATTTTAGTTTCAGTTCGGATTTCGATTCAAGTTTGACTCAACCTTTCTTTCGACCTTTGATTTGTGGTGATAGAATTTTATCGATCTAATTATCAATCTACTGAAAGTTAAAGCTTTTGGCACCTCGCGCGAACGTAATATTTCATAAGAGTAAAAGCGCTCTTCTGTTTGTGCGGAATACGGTCGTCCATTCGAACGTAACATGTACCTATCTCTTTCCATCATTAGCTCTATAGAAATGAGAATCGGCAAGAGCACAAAAGAGGCCATCCAATACAACCAGCACTTGCGATGAGGGCCGAAGAGAAATAGAAAATGATTTACTGAACCAAGTCGAGTGCCCCTTTTCAACAGCTTCCCACCCATGTTGGAATTACAATGTTGTTTCGCCCTTGGAGTACTCGATCCTGGCGTATTGAAAATGTGGTATTCTGACAATGGCTGGTTCCTATCGAAATCCCACCGATGGATTTCAGACGTTATTTGACTGCTAAACCCTTGGGAGTTTTGCCGTATTCAAACATCTGTTTGGAAATTGGCCAACTTACTCAAAACCAGCTGACGCCATCCCCGCCAAAAAACAGATTTATGTCGTCGTTTCCTCCAATCGGTAATATTTCACCTTCGCCGTTACTCTTCCAGATTAGGAGTGGACATTTTTCGGAAAAAAGTCCCGGGGAAAAGCTAGAAAATTAAACTCTCGACAGAAGGATGCTACTAAGTGCACGGCTGTCTCGTGACTCGTCAAATGGAACGGGGGAGAGGAAAAAAAGTTGCGGACTTCCAGCGACGGTGGAGTTGAACGTTAGTGTGATGGATCGACGGTGGAAGGACCGAGAAAAGAATCGCAGGCTCAGAAATATGAGCGATGGGGGATGCGAGCTGGAGAATATCCGAGATTCGTGGCATCCCAGCTGCGAGACAATCCGTCTATTGTGCCGAGGACAGTTCCAAGTTTTTTTCTTATTTTTTTTTTCAAAAGTATTTCTTTTCTAAATAAATTCATCCATCCGAAGACGCTCAAACGCATGGGATAAATAGTTTCGGGAAAGAAGGTTGCTGGTCGATAAGTCTCTTCACTTTCCACTGGTCGATAAGCCTCTTTACCTTCAACTGGTCGATAAGCCTCTTCACTGATTGATAAGTATCTTCCCCTTCCACTGGTCGATAAATCTCTTCACCTTTCACTGGTCGATAAGTCTCTTCACCTTTCACTGGTCGATAAGTCTCTTCACCTTTCACTGGTGGAGTTTTTAGCTGGTGGAGGGCCCTGCTCACTTTTTACTGCTGAAATTGATGACTGATAGGGAAGCCCCTCATCTGGAGGATTTGGTAACTGATGAACAAACCTTCTCCGCACATCTTCAAAAAAGGTTATTTCCCTCACTAATTTCGCTTCAATCAGGACAGAAAACAATACTAATCCTACTTCTAAGCAGAAGGTACATCTCTCAGGGCCTGGAGAAAGTATAGATTGAAAAAACGCTTTCGCTAGTCGCAGACCTGTCGAGACAAGTTTGGGAAAAGTACGAAGAGGGTGCGCTATTATGGAAGAATAGCGTGGAAACAGGGAAACGAGGTGGGCATTATTCCGAGTCGGAGACTCAATTATGAACGGACCAAATGGATCGGTGCCAACAAAGGAAATTGCTTTTCGCGGCAGGCCAGCCCGGTTGACACTTCACCAACTTCACTGTCTTCCATTAAACTCATTGGTTCGTCGTCAGACCATCTGTTTTCAGTTCTCGATCGCTTTATAATAGTCAACCAAGTCGAGTTCGCAAATTAATTGGGAGCGAAAAGTTTCTGCCGAGGCTTAGGGAAAATTTGCCTTTGAGATTCCCGCTTGAATTCAGACAATGTGGAAAGCGTCATGGTTATACCTGTCGGTTCTTGCTGGGGTTTCACTCGGAGTGAACTGTATTCACTGGAATCATTCGACTCGATATTCGGCTGAAGATTCGTGCATTCGATCTAAGATATGCTATAACTTCTGCGGACCTTACCCCATACGCCTCAACACGTTCTGATCTTTTTTTGAGAGACTCGCCCTGGCAATTACGGTTGGTGGGTGAAAACCAGAAACTCGGCTTTAATCTTCAATTACTGCATGGAAATACCCAGGGATAGCTGTTGAAGAAAACATTTTTAAAAGAATTCCATGTTGGTACGTATGTATACAAACGTTCTGTGAAATATACACGCGCATTCGTCGTGTTGTTTTTACCTGTTGCCGGGTCGTGTATATGCATACCTACGTAACATTGATTCACGGCGGATAGCTCGATGCACAGGTTGATGGAGTCTGGAATTACAAACGCTGGCTCGAAAGCCTTTGTGATATTGAGCAGGCGAACAAGCGCTTTTGAGACGGTTTAATCAATCAGCTATCGGTTTCCCGGCTCCATTGCTACCCCCTTTTAGCAGATATCGGAGATACCAACCTACCTATCTTCGTGCGCAGGTGTGTAAATACCGGCGACTGTAATCTGTACGAAAGGGTAGACCGCGATACGGATTCGGCTTATTTAACAGATGATTGCCCGTCGACGAGAGTTTCCACTTCTCTCAATACTCGGCATCATTAGGGCTCTTGCAGCCCCCCAGGGCACGAGGAGCCGCACCTCCCACAAACCCCGAGAAAGACACGCAGACATCTGCCGAAAGGAATCCTTGAGACCAAACACACGTCCTGAGATGCCAACCTTCTCGCACTTGGGACAAGAATTTGTTGTTGTTGTTTACTTATCTAATCTATCTGCCCGGAGTCCACAGGTATTGCGGTCAAGAATTTCCAGCTGTGCTGCTTATTCTAGTCAGAGGTTTTCTCCCTTTTCTGTTTTCAGATTGGTTTTTGTGCCTATTGTGTTCAGACTGGTTGTTCTGCCTATTCTTTTCAGACTGGTTCGTTCCGACTATTCTATTCGAATTAATCTGTTCTATTTATTCTGATCAGACTTCGGTCTTCTGCCTATTCTTTTCATGCTAAACATCCTACCCAGACCAGGCTGTACGTTTTATCCAGTTCAGACTTACACCTTGTTACCTTGTTCTGTATTTACACCTATTCAGTACAGATTGGAGTATCGGTAGGTACCACTTCCTGTTCAGTTCAGAATTCCTATTCAGTTCATTGAGTCTGTTTGCTTCGGTCAGACTTGGTTTTTCTGCTTATTCCCTTCGGACTTTATCTGTTCAACCTTTTTTTTCAGACTGGACCATTGCATGCCAATGTCATTACCCAACATCCTCGTTACGAAGATGCAGCAAGGAAACACAGCAAACTCAACTAGTTACCAACATCGGGCGTGTGATCGGTCGATCCTTCGCTTCCAACTCGGAGGTTCCTTGGGACCATTAGTGAATAGTGAATCGCAGCCAACATTGGTAACCTTCCTTGGCGATAACCTCCATCTCGTCTTTCGCTTCCGCACTCGGGCCGGCTTTTCAATATTGAAAGAGCCGGCAATGCTTCGACGCGATTGTGCCACCGAATTTCCCCTCCGTCGCTCTTCCTGGCCATTCGTCGGTTTAGAGGGCTCATTCACCACGAGACTCGACTGAAGGCTTCATTTAACTTTCGGGTTTCCTTCATCTATTTTATCAATGTCGGCCCTTTTGTTCGCCAAGTGGCTGTCTCTAAATGGATATGTTGCTTAAGGCATCTTGTATTAAATTAATTGGCATTGAAATAGTAACAAGTTCATGAAGGATGATCGAGATTTTGCCAAAATTAGCTACGGAAGAACAATTTTTTGTGGCAATTGCAATCACTGATAGCTCTACACGTTTCCCTTTGGCCGTACGTTACATAGTTGATAGTTTCGGACCTTATCAGTAACATATTCGGACTGAGTGGCTGCTAGGATAAAAAATTCGGATAATCATACCGCAAGATATTCGTTTCATGCACATCCTTAAAATGGGGCGCGGAGATCAGCTCAGAAAAAAGTTACCAACAGAACTGCTGGCGACTGACACTGAGGTCAGGCCTATTGTGTATTGTGTTCGTTGTTCAGACGACTGACAGCGGTCGGACGGCAGCTGAAGCCGGCGAAACACTCGTACAAATTACTTTCCTAGGTCGACCACAGGGGGGGGGGGTTAGAACAATAGCAGCTTTCAAGTTGAAGCGCCAAATAACCTCTGATATTATTGAAGTCCCAGGAAAAATGTTTTCCATCGCTGATCTTTATTTTATGGGTGTCGCGAACGAATTGCTCTCTTGAGTTCAGGTTTCAAGCTATCAGCATCCACCTGTAGATGGTTTTTTGAAAATCATACGACTCAGACCAGTGCTCAATGTGCTGAAACGTTTTTTCCCCCAAATAACGTCCACTGAAACAATCTTCGAATAGTTCAGTAATACAATCAAATCAATTATCTTATAATAAACTTAGCGATATTTAACCCCATACGCCTCAGCCTAGTAAGCTTTTTATGAAATCTGCTGAAAACGAGATTAGATAAGTCTACACGGCTATCGGGTGTAACCAATATAATGCGATCCTCCAGAGTAAAGAGGCTGGTAAAAAATATTTACAGATCGTCATCAAATATGCGATGGACTTAATAGGCACTTAACAAAAAGTCGATTCCGATCTGGAATGGAAGAACAAACGAACAAACTCCGATCGTTGAAAAATCCAATTACTCGTACACATCGCCCTAACAGCTGCCCTGCGATACGTGAAAACCGCTGATGCGTAAAAGGGCTTAAACGCTGCCAATCATCACGGTTCGCCAGTTTGTTCGGCTGATTATAATTTCCGAGAAACGAAAAAGTGCGAGGTACCGTGGAATATTAATACGGACATTGGGCCAGATCCTTAGCAAAGCGTATGCGGTATGATTGTCTGGTTGATGACAGAGTTGGCCTCAATAAAAGCTTTTGATAGTTTATTAATAGATAGTATAGATAGTTCGTTCATATAATTAACTTGGGGTCTGAGCACACAAACAATATGTAATTATGCAAAAAAAAACTGAAAAAACCTTTTTTTTCAAAGAAAGTCGCGCTTTTTGCACTTTTTACCTCCCAAAGTCAAAATTGAAATATTTCTAGCGGATTCTCCTTGGAAAAAGTTTTGTTGCGTCAGAATTGCATTACAATCTTGGAGGGCTCCAGCCTCTAGGAATCCAAGTTCTACAATATGGCCAAAATTGGTAAAAACTTCAAAAAACCGTGGCTTCCTTATTTTAAAAAATGCTGTCCTGCGGTTGGTCTCATTCGACGCAAAAATAGTTTACCTACAAGATTCCGTTAGGAGAAAATTTGTAATGTAATTAATGTTTACGCCGGAAGGTGAAAAGTGCCTAAAAACGTGCCTTTTGGAGAAAAACTAAGCTTTTCCAGCGTTTTTATGCCAAAATCACAGACGATTTGTAAGGTTAGGTCCATAGTCCCAGTAGAAAGAGAGTTTTCTGGGCATTTTGGGGCACCCGCACGATTATCTACAATTTACTGAACAGAAAAACACAAATAAACGGAAAATCGCCAATAACTCGGGAATTTGGGTATGTACCTAATAAAACGGCAATTCTCCATTAGTAGATTATAGATGCAAGTAATTGGCAGATTATTACTATTCTTCCGTTATGGATTCGGTGTACGGTTCATGTAATGCACCCACAAGGGCTCGAGGCGTACAATCGTATAATCTATCACACGCCCACGGATGCCAGTTTAGGTCGCTTTGACGCCCAATCTCACTCAACTAGGCTGATTAATGGAACACTCCGCCGAGTTTGCCAGTACAGACAGATTGGCCCGCACTAGCTGGCTACACTGATAACTAGTGGCTCATTATGCCCAGTTATGCTCAACAGGGGCGGCTACTGGCAGAAGCATCTGAACCCTCAGGCCAAAGTGAGAAAGAAAAAAAAAACAGCGACCTACCTACATAATAATAATACCGTCACACTACTCTCAACTAGTTACCATTAATCGTCCCTGAAAAACAACAACAAAATCATCAGACCTCAGGACTAGTAGTGGAAAAGGGGAGGTAGAAGAAAGATGAGTGTGAGGCTCGCCGTGCATTTTCGTTCGATGCTCAAAGATAGATGGCGCTTGCGATAGACTAGGGTGTTAGTGTGTTTTTTGGAGTAGTGGTGAGCCAGTCAGAATGCTCGGCCTGTGTCCAGGAGCAAACAGTTTGTCATGCACTGCCGGTTGAATGCGGTAGGATTATCTTATCAGTTCAAAATTCAAATACTGATTTGTTCTGGATTTGGTTGCATCATGCGTTCGCTCTTCCCTCCTATTCATTCGCCTTTAGTGGAAATTGATGTTTGGCTGAGAAAAGCACGCTGTTTTTAATAAATTGTCTTCCCTTTGAGCATATTCCCTTTGCGATTGTTCCATACTATTATGGTGCACCCCCTGGGTTTGAGGGCAGGATGCCGCCACTGATGCCCATCCTGGATGAACCGGTTTTGGCAACTTACGGTCCAGGGGGCAAAGCGAATGAAAGACATCTATCTGCATAGATTCGAAATTGTAAAACGCAGCAGGCAATAGTCGATAATCAAGGTCATGGTCGCCAATAAATTGGACCCGCCATCGGAATTTCATGAAAACCGGATCGATGGAACACATCTCATATGGGTGTATTGAAAGAAAGGATTTTCGACCGTAAATGAGAATTATGCAAACATTTCAATCGCCTAATAGGTACCTGTAAGGTGTGATCCCGAGACCCCTTGCTCCGCAAGCGGATGTCTTAACCACTAGACTACCAATCGACCGTCTGTCCGAATTATTATTTTCCTGAGGGTTTCAATTGGAGGCTCAGTGTTGGTTTCATCTGCCGACTTAACTTTCCATGTTGCATGGGAGACCCCTCATACCTTCCCGGAAGGCTCAAATCTCTATCCCCCGTTTGAAGACACAAAAAGGAGCCATTTCGGTTTTATCGGTGTTTTTCGTTGACAATCAGTAGAAGAGACTTGGCCAGGCAGCTTGATCGCGGGCTATGAAGATCTTCTCGTCGTCGGCCGATCTGATGTAATAGGGTACGAGCCCGTGGGCTACAGATGCGGAGTACGTCTTGTTGAAGGGAACGCGCCGGGGCGCCAATGGTGGCCCGTAGGGGCTCAAACTGAACCGCCCGCTCTCGAATACTGGACGGAAGTTCATGGCCTCCTCGTACGAGCATCTCACCTGTGCACGCACTGTTGGCTCCAAAAATACGAGTTCGTGCTCCATTTGGCCTGGACTTCGCTCTGTAAAAATACGATCGGTGTCAATTCAAACACCATATTGCTTGGCAATACCGATAGTATTTTCGCACGAGTTGGCGATTTGTGGAGCTTATTCTCTAAAAAACAAAGTTTTAGCGAAAATTATATATTTTTCTCTGAAACTAGAACATTTGAAGTGTATTAATCACTTTGACGGAGTTCAAATTACTCACCCTGAGTCTGGATGACAACGGATGAAAACAACCCTTTCTTGACATGCGAATGACGAAACATTTAACCTCCCCCTGCTGTTATCAAAAGACTCAAGCGAACTCTAGTGGCATCTAGTGAAGGCTAGCCTACGACACCCATAGAGGGCATCCAGAGGGAGCGCGGCACTGCGTCCACGCGGCAGTGCGTCGAAAAAATGTCTTCCCCCAATTGCCAAAAATGAGAAGCGTCTCACACCGTCAAAGATTGATCACAATAGGCCTTATCGATAGTAGGGCTATTTTTTCGACGCACTGCCGCGTTCACGCAGTGCTTTACACCCACATTTTCACTTGCCCCGCTACACCATACCTCATTCTCTTAAATAAAAAGCGCGTATTTAAGGAAAAATATTTTATATAGTCCACATTTTTCGTCGCCGTTATCTGTTTTCTGCAGAAACGTGAAAATTCCGAAAATGTGGTAATCCCTAGGAAAACATTTATCTTGCTATCTCATGAGACAGCGGTCCTCTCTCCGCTCGGAGTTATCAGCAGCGATCTTTGCGAGAATCTGCCCCGCGTCCGCTAGGGACTGCTGATTTCAGCGGGAGTTCCGTTTGCATCTCATATACCCCCACCCCTCCGCATACATTTCGCCCCCATTTTCATTCCCGTCACCCCCTTTCGAACTTCCCCTTCTACCCCCCACTTCACCCCCACCCGGTTACTTCGTGTTCGCGTGATTTATGTGATAAAGAATTATGGTACGTTCCACGCGCGCTCATCTCCCCGCCCTTCGTCCGGACCGGATCCAGCAAAGTTTTTCAAAGGGATCTCATCTCTCGGTATAAAAAATAAATTATATAGCTTGTTAAAAGGGAAGGATATTGCTATAACTTATGCTTCTGGGGGTAGGCATGCACGAAAATGATACGGTTCCACCTCGAACGTAGGTAATATGTCTTCCATGAGACAAAGACCCCGAAGAATAAATTTTTCCACGACCTGACTCACTCGAGTTTGTGTACCGAACTGAGTACAGGCTTGTAATGTAATCATCCGCCCTTCAAAGGATATAGCTTCTAATACAATAATGCGCGAATTGCCATCTCCTCATCGCTTATAGTTAGGAAAGCGATCGCGAATAAAATTAAAGGGCTTCCATTTTGTCCTTAAACGCCTAAAGACTTCCTATACCTAATCGCTAATGGTAAATGTCATACCTTCCGTAAAATTCATGAGATCACAACCTCTCTGGCATCAAAAAATATTTTCTGTGTTCATCCTTCACATTTTCAGGTTAATTAAATAATCAAACAGAGAAAATACTTTAGCTCATTTGTTCTAGTTTTTGCTCTACTCCCTTTTTGTGAGCCCGTATTTATATTTTTTTCGTATTTCTTATTTTTTCCCAGTAAAATAGCCGTAAGTCCCTTAAATTGAGGAGTAATCACAAAAATTAGGATACCGTTGGAAAGGTTATTGTAATTCCCATAAATTTGCAGGGTTGTACCAACGTCGACTGATACTCAAATTTTGGATATCACAATTTTCTTTTATTAGTTTTTCCCTGAACAACATGTTGAATCCTGCATTGCCCTTACACTTTTGGATTTATCTTTCTTAATTTAGGAAGGAATCAACGTCTAAATGTGTAGTAGCTCAAACTTTTTTTCTGAAATATCGATTTTAGTAGTTGCTCCTTATGCACTGTAGGAATGTGCAGTAAGTGTAGGAATGTGTTAAGTTTCTCATTCTTGTGATTGCTCCACGGAATTTACGTACATAAACCGATAAATTAACTTCTCATAAAATTTAAAAAAAATCCAATTCCTCTGAGCTACTTGGTTATTTCACTCGTACGCAAGTCCCATTGAATCTTTACAATTGATAAAAGCGTAGGAGGTAGAGAAAACTCGTTAGAGCTGATTGACTTACTGTAACCTCTCTTGAGCATGTATTTATTCAGACGGTACTTGAGTTTCTTCGAGGAGAGAAGGTTCTTCATGAATAATAAGCTGTCCAAAGGTTTTTTCTCCAAGCACTTGTACATTAGCATTGAGATCACTCCAAGGGCCTGTAACCAGAGTGAGGTCTCCTTTTCAGAGTATGAGGGATTCTATTTCAATTGAATTCCAACGATGGGCCTCTCTTTCCTCTCTTTATAACATTATTCAATTTGGATTACTCGTTGCTACTTTCTTGCAGAAATGCTGCAATCCTAGTGCTACAGTTACAGTTAAGATAGTGCCTTTCTAGAAGCTCCCTGTAGGTATTAATAGAGGCTACAGCTGATTGAGTCGGGGATACCGAAAAATTTTCCCTGAATTTTGGGAGGGCGAGAAAAAAAATCAATTTTGGTCAGCTAAAGAGGCAGAGTTTTTTTGAAGATCCTAACCCTGATATCTGACCACAAAAATTGAATAACAGTGGCTTCTATTATCTATTACCTGTTTATGGGTGGCAAGGTAGTGTTCGTTCCCTTTGACGAGATTGGCCATGAGGGCTCCCAGATATTCTTTATTCTGCGATGTGAGCACCCACGGCTGATAACCGAGACTCCCAGCTGCCACTTCGTTCTGGTCATCATCGGCCAACTCTTTGATCTCGACACGAGCTGTCAATTTGTTTCTTCTTCCTTTTCCGTCCATTTCGGTCGACTCCTGAACGGTCGTATAATCCAAAACGGCTCTTTTAACTTTCGGTTTATTATTTACCCCGTTGTCAATATTTGCTGCTTCGAGTTCCAACGCTTTGCCAACTTTTGTTGCGGACTATATGGGAACTATGAGAGCGGTTATTGAAGGATATTTAACGAAAATTCATCCTCCATAATGGATAGGTAAAACTAATTCCATGACTAATCAAATTTTTATTAGTTACTAGCTGGCCCAAGAACGCGTTGCTACCCATTATTATCATCTGTAGTCTACGTTCAAACTTTCAACTGGTCCTAACAATTTTCATCTACTTGCCCGTTGCCATTTGCCACCTGTCATTAGCCACCTATTTGCCACCAGCCGCTTGCTATTTGCAACTGAGGTGGCATGCCATACGCTACCTGCCATTTTCCCCTGCCACTTTCCACCTTCTATTTTTTGCCTCCGACCACCCGCCTCTCGCCACCTGCTATTTGCCACCTACAATTTGTCACCTGCCACTTGCCCACTGTTATTTGCTGGCTGCCTCTTGACACCTGGCATTTGCCACCGGCCTCTTGCCAAGTGCCACCTGCTATTTGTTTCTTGCCACCGGCCATTTACCGCCGCCCACATACTATTTACCACCTGCCACCTACTATTTCCTACCTGCCGCCTGCCAGTTGTCCCTTGCTACCTGCCTCTTGCCAACTGCCACCTGCCTCTTGCCTTGCTATTTGTCACCTGCTATTTGATATTGACTATGTCACCTGCCACTTGCCCACTGTTATTTGCTACCTACCTCTAGCCACCTGCTATTTGACACCAACAATTTGTCTCCTGCCACTTGCCCACTGTTATTTGCTGCCCGCCTCTTGACACCTGTCATTTGCCACCGGCCATTTGCCACCGCTCGCATACTATTTATTATTTATTACTATTTATATTAGCTTTCGACAATTTATATTTTCCTCATAAAATACGAATTTTCGAAAGCTCGGCGAAGGAGAAAGAGTTAAACCCTACTCCTAATATTTGACTATAAAAAAAATTTTCTTAGGTTGGAAAATTTTTTCAGCACTCGTGAATGGTCGTGAAGCCTAATTAACGTTTATTTAATCACCGTTAAAATACCTGCTGAAGGTAAACACTTAGACCTGCCTAGTCTTTGCTCCTTTGAGCCTTTAAATTCACGACTCTGTCAAAGGGGAGGCCCTGATAGCAATTATCCGGGGTAGTTGCGGTAGCTGAATTTCTATTTGCACTGCCCCTCCTCTTTCTCACCGTAGCTTCAACAAACAGAGCAGATAGACATCAAAAGTTAGCTCTTCCTGTTTACAATTTTCCACGAATCACGCGATCAATTTTTTAGCTCAAAAACCGACTGTAATTCTTTTACTTCGGGAATATCTGAAACGCCTGACGGTTTCTCAAATCAAAATTTCGACACGATTGCTATTTTTCGGTACGAATTTTCTACATTTTCGGTTATACCTAAGTATTTCAAGTTCATCTTGACGATTTCACGTTTTCTTCAATATCTCCGAAGTATGGAGAATAGCGAAAGGCTAAGGGCTATTTATCTTTTTAAACGGCAATTTCCTGTGAACTAATTTCACCGTCAGTATCGCGTGGCTTTGAGAAGGAGAAAATTAATATATTAAGGAAATTAAGACGTCCAAGGTTGGTGTAATTTAGTAACTATACACCTATCCCTCTATTTACTTCCTTCGAAGTTGCTTAATCAAAGAGCTCTTTGTTGTAGCTCTAGAACAACTCGCAAATTAAAATGAACCTACCCACGTCAGGCGTTCCATTCAAAAAGTGTTGTAGTGTAAAAGAGACCTCGTGGGACGCATAATATACGCACCCCCTGGCCTGTAATTTTCCCTTCGATGCCCTAAGGGCTACATACGCGGTTGAAAGGCTCTGGATGAGAAATGGAAACTGAAAACCCTCGGATGCTTTCCGCCAGCTTTAGTGTCCTTCCAACACCCCAAAGGTGCGATAGGGGTCTATATATCGGATATTGAATTACCTCAGCCCCGAAATATACCAGAAAATGGGAAATCATTTTCGAGCTGCATCCGAGCCAGCTTTTTTCTCGGCGTTTGCCCCAGTATAGTCGTTAGTATAGTCGGTATAAGGGTGACTTCCTCCTCGACAGTCAATAGAAGAATATATTCTAAGGGCCGGTTTATTGACAAATTTTATCCACCCGACATCCAAGGAAGCATTAGATAAACATTTCCAATGGGATTTTCACATTCAAATTGATATAAATACCTTGGTGAATTTTATTTGCATGATCCTCAGATATCTGATTGATAAATTTTGTCAATGAAGCGGGCCTAAGTCATACTCAAAGAATTTGACTCTCGGAGATTTTTTATTTTTATCCGCTGAAAATACGTCAAAGGGTGTGGAATCCTAATTTGCAATAAAAAAAAAATATCCGTCCGTCCGCCATTCCCCGTCCGCCGTCTCCCGTCCGCCGTCCCCGTCCGCCGTCCCCGTCCGCCGTCCGCCGTGAACACTTTTTCTCCGGCTCTGTTGGAAGTGCCATATAGTGCCGGAATAGAAATGGGGCCACATCGATTTGGTAGAAGTCAGATTGAACGATGAATGGTGCACAATACTTCCTCATTATGATAGGTACGTCAATTCTAGACAAAAGATAGACGGGTCAAAAATGTCAAAAACTCACTACCTATCCCAATTTCAGTTGTTGCAAAGTAGCGAATAATAAAATTGCTAATTCATCGGAAGTACCGTGAGTAATCCAAATTTCGGTTAAACAGAATCCTCTATTTTATTTTTCCGCATTTTATTTTTCGAGAGGCACCAACTCGGTTGTCACAATCGGTTAACAAGATATGCAATAAAATGTTAATTTAAACGCTGAACGAGGCGAGGTATTGGAATATAGTCATGTGCCGTTTGACGTCTCCGTATCGGAATAAATTCGCTACTCCCGAAATCGCGATGAATCAATTTGCAATTCCTGAAAGCTTTATCAATTTCACCGAACATTCAGGTAAATTTATGGATTCCCTGCACCGTTATCCATCCCAGGTGCCGACTTGCCAGGAGGTAAAGGCGGAATTGGTTCCCGGAACTCATCCACTTTTCAATAATCCTGGGATTAACAGGGAATGGCGGTTAGCCGGCGCAGCTTAGTCCTACCCCCACCCCCATCACCAAAATTCTCCTCCAAGAATGGAATATCCCCATGAAATACAAATCCCATCATTGAAGATGCGTATTTTTTGTGTATGGCATACTAAGCCCTAATAGCATTCAATTCGCGATAGAATCATGAAATGTATCAAAATATCAAGTTTATTCAAGCGTCATGGTCCAAAATTTTGCATAAAATAGTTATAATTGAAGATAATTTATCCTTAGAATCACCTGCTTTTAATCAGTATCCCATAGCTCAGACGAAACTCATTATTTTTTTATATATTTATTATTAACACTGTATTATAGATTAAAATTTGGTATTTTATAGCATTTTCAAGCCAAATTGTGAGTTTTTCAAACCTAATTGAGAATTTTCCAATTCTGTTCGAAATATTCTCAAATTTTTTTAGAAAATTCTCAAATTTGTTCAAAATATTTTCGAATTTGTTTAGAAAATTTTCAAATTTGTTTAGATATTTTTCACTTTTGTTTAGAAAAATTCTCAAATTCGTTTAGAAAATTCTCAAATTTGTTAAAAAATTCTCCAATCTACTAAACTTTGACGTCTTCCGTTTTTATAAATTATTTTTTTGTGTAGGAGGTGTGATGGGGATTCCTAGAAGAGGAATTTCGGTCCTTGAAACATGAGAGTTTCTCACGTACCATTGAGATCCATTACACAACAAATTGAACGTTACGTCATTTCTGCGCTGTAATATTCGCTATGTCCAATTCCGATGTATCGCAACCCGTAACAGTTGGATATTAATTATTAGGTACCTTTACATTAATTTTACAAATTCATTGCACTCGACTTTCAATAACCTCTTTCAATTTCTGGGCGCGATAATTTTTTGCTTTCGCTGTTTACATTGCTGTACACTTGTCGGAATGTGAATAACAAATAAATAATAATGATAATAAAAAATTAAAAATAAATAATAAATAATTAAAAATAATAATTAAATAATAAAAATAATGATGATAACAATAATCAATGATTAATTAATTAATTTAATTAATAAATTAGAAGCAATTACTTTTTTCGTATTTTGCTGTTCGAGTTCGTGGGGCTACCTTACCCTCATTACAGATTGGTCTTGCTGGATGGGTATAATCAATGTACGCTTATCATTGTCGTTTGACATCATTCTAGCAGTCAGGTATGCCTACATAATCTTGAAACAAAACATTATTCTTCTCATTGTTTCTTACGTTGAATAATATGACCCGGCTAAATATTTTCGTTCGATTCTCAATTTATTGCCCTATTATTTTCATCGACTAGTTTATATCGTAAGCACGTTCGTAACACGAATAGATAATCACGAAGTTGCAAAACTCTACGTTCCAATTACACTCGAGCCCTTTGATGTCGACAAGTTGATTGACTGACAGCTACCTTAGTAGAAAAGTTGAGCGGGAGCTTGGGTTTGTAATATTTAACGGTAATAACCAGCCCGGCTGCTATCCATCATTTTTGATGGGTGCAAAAAGTTTCGTGGAACTCGAAAGTTTAACAGGAAAAGATGGCTGTGTAAGGGATTTCAGTGAAGAGCCGAGAAATCTACCCTTATTAGCTACGATACTGTGCAATATTGCGTTTCTAGGTGAAACCGTGTCATGCCCTGATCATCATTTTCATATATCTGAATGAGTTAGGTAAATAATATGTACCTACATAATATTATCAAGATAATAAGTTTTTCCTACACGGATACAGGTTTAATCTGAGTATACATACAACCAGAATTTCACAGGGTAAATTAATAAATCGGTCAACAAGTTGGGGTTTGAAATTCGCCCGCGTTCCGATAAGCGCTCTGTTTAACTTGGCACGGTAAACTTCCCGTTTGTACAGCGAAGGTCAGTCCTCCACAAATCAGAGCTCCTGGCGCATGATGAATAGTAATCAGTTTTCCAACGAGTTTCCATAAAACAATTATCGATTCGGGCTCTTATTCGGAAAATGTGGAAGAAAATGTGAACGATACGTTCGGACGTAAATTTTATCAACATGACTAGGGCTAGGATTAATATGTGATGAATGTCCTCAAATATCTACGTAAAATATATAAACTAATAAAATTTTCCAAATATGTTTTCATTTTTACTTCCATATTTACAGAGTAAATGGAAGTATTGTGATCGTCCTAAAATCGAGAATCGGAACGGAGCTTCAGAAAAAACTTTTTCTTATACACATTTACTCAGAATCACTTCCTGAACAAGTGTCTGTGTGTCCGTGTGTCCGTGTGTCCGTCTGTCCGTGTGTCCGTCTGTCCGTCTGTCCGTCTGTCCGTCTGTCCGTCTGTGGTCATTTACAAAAATGGCCATAACTCCCTCATTTCTCAACCTTTTTTCAAATTTCTTGAACTGAAATGTTTGTCTCGGCAAGACCTAACACCCTGTTTAATCGGAATTTGGATAACGCACAATACTTCCGAGATATTTGCATTTTTAGTGTTTTCTATTTTATTTTTTTCCGGCCGCAAAAATGAACCGATTAGAGCGTTCTTGGTCTCAAAATCTTCGTTTTACCTTGCAGAATATGTGGATATTTTTTACATTCCGAAAATGTGGCGTTTTTTCATTTTGGGCGAATTTTAAAATTTTAATACTGAATTTTTTGATATTTTTGACCTAAACACTTTCAAAAGCAGTCAAAATATGATCAAATTGTGTCAAAATTTTACGTTTCAAAATATGGAAGTATTGTGTGTTATCTACGCACCACTGGTTTCAAAATATCTTCTATTAATAGAATGTATCTGATACATTAATTAATGTTTTCAAAATTTGGTTTTTTTTTCGCCAACTAGGTACAACCAGATGAAGGGAAATGTATGTGAAGAATCCTATTTTTCACTTTTTGCCGCCATATTTGTCCCAATCGGAAATCTATTTTATCCAATTTTATCTTATATTAGGTACCTCTAGAATGCGGGTATAAGACAATTTTCTCATTATCAAAATTTCAAATTTTAATTTAAAATTTTAAAAAATTTATCAAAAAATTAAAATTTAAAATCTTAGTCTCAAATATTTGATCAAGAAATCAAAATTTGTGATTTTAATTCAAAATTTCAAAAAATTTAAATTTTGCTATGATACCTTTCTGCAAATTACTGATATGAATAGGTACAACGCCGTTTTCAGATCTTGAAAATGTCGAGTACTTTTGAGAAAAGCTTATAAAATTTTTGACCCGATCACAGCGCCATCTCTTATCTGATAATTCCGCCCCCTTTAACCTTAATATACTGAAATGAGGAAGTACTGTGTGTCCACTACGCCCAAACAGTTCAACGGATAGTGAAGGGTGAAGGATACTAAACACCCTTTATTTCTTATGTGAGTTTTTATAGTGAACGGATAGCAGGGGAACAGATTGGTACAGATAGCGAATCCCTAATGGACCTAGGAATCACTGGGGCCCTAATGGATTCGGAAAGAAGGGTTGTTGTTTGACCACTTCCCTTATCCCGGGGTTCGTATTATAGGGGTAGTTTTTATCGGCCTTTTATCCCCTGCTACGAATGGAGTCCGGTCATTTCCAATGGTAATGGTTCATTTCCAACAGTTCGGGCGTCCGAAAGACCGAACTCGGTTTCATTTCAGGAAACAAAAACTATTACTGCCTACCCATGAAATTATTTATGGGCTTTGACTCTCCACAGGGTGGCAGCCTTTTTTAAGAAATTGAAAAATTGAAGAATTTAAAAAATATTTAATCCATGATGTCTTGTGGTTGCGAAAACCTCAAATCATAAAAATTTCCCCCTTGATCACAATAAAATGAATCATTTCCAGTGAAGGTAATTTGGTAACTAAAAATGCCGATATGTCAGGAGCGATGAAATTTTCAAAAATCAAGGGTATGGAATAATGCATTTAAGGAGAAAAAATTTGAAAAAAAATTGAAATTTGAAGACAATACGACCGTTGTTGGATAATACGGACAGAATGCCATGCTGATAAAAGCGCAATGTTCGTTCTGAACCTCCGATCCGATTTTCATTTTTTGAACTATCGACTATATTTCAATCAAGTCAAGCAGCAAAGTACCTGCAATGGGTGGTATATGTAGGTAAAATACACAGGCACGTTCGAAACGTATGTAACTTTACGTGAGTTTAACGCCCGACTGTTGGCGCTAACAGTCTTGTCAACTGAGGAATTATCTTGTCTGTTGGTCTGTCAAAATGAAGGTGGAGACGTCGCTTTCACGCACGTTTCCCTTCAACTCCCGACAAGCAATTACCAGTAGTCCTTATCAGGATCAAGATATAGAAAATATCTGCCAAGGGGGAAAATAAATTTTTTTTTCAAAATCTACTTTCCGAGGGCTCAAGTGGGAATAGGTACTTCTCAAAATATAATCAAAAATCAATTTCTGGAAAAAAAGAGTGCAGCGCAACGTCGACACTGCAAAACGTATAAAAAGCAGAACGTATGCACGGCAGAACGTATGCAGTCAAGGCCAAGACAGATCGTATGCAAAACGAAAAATTTCAATTGTAATAATCGATAGTTATATTGCAATCGATTATAAATTGTACTTGGATAACACAGGATCCCGATAGGATACCGATTTTTCTTCGATTGGAATAATTCCATTACTTTTGTAGTGCATACGATTTGCACTGTCGACATTGCGCCTCCTCGACGTTCTGCTACACACCCCTGAAACACGTTTAAAACAACGAGGAAAAAAGTAGAAAGATATTAGTTTTTTATTAAAACTTCCTGAAAAATAGATTACTCGAAATAAAATAATTATTAGAATTTTCGAACCATAAAATTTTAGGGGTAGTTTAAATACCTATTTTCTGTTAGAAGGACGGAAGGAAAATTTTTTGGAAAGTTCCCAGTCGAAACTTTTTGAAGGTTTTTTGCTTTTCTAAGAATTGTTTGAATCTATTTTCGAGAGGGTCCCACGTAGTTTGTGCATTCCACCCCCGCATGACAATCCTACTCTCTGAATGGGTTAATGAAAGCTCAGGTCAAAAAAGCTCGTTTTCACTGGTCGTTTCAATCAGGAAAATAGTTGATTGCTCTTCCAATCAGCAATCACGATCGGTAGATTTTTACAGAATTTCCCTTCAAAGAATGCCGACGGAAAAACGAGAAAAACCGATAAGAATTATTAGATTTGCTCACCAGTTACTCCGCGAATTTTTTTCTGAGAATGAAAACCAACGGAGACAAACATTTCAGTCCAAGAAATTTGAAAAAAAGGTTGAGAATTGAGGGAGTTGTAGCCATTTTTTGTAAAAAATTGTTTTATTAACATTTTGAACAATAGATAGAGAATAGATGGATGCTTTTATTTGCCGATACAAAATCATTAGTTGATCCATAATTTCCATAATAAAAATCCGTAATTTCAGGAAAGTAATTAAAAATTTCCTGTAAACAAAAATCCTGTTCAACTGGATTAATGAATGGATCGGATCTTGTTCGAAAAGAGATTGTTTTTACCCTTTACCGGCACGTAACCCTTGTAGTCTCTGCCGAGCAAGTGTTTCGGCAAATTGATTTTGATTGGTTTTACTCCGAGAAGCGATTAGTCGAAGCGGGCGAAATTTCGGCGGCCGTACCAATAAGCTATAATTATGGAAGTTTGTAGCTTCGCGGATTACCCGGCCGAAATGTTGACTTTGGCCTGTGTACCCGAGGTAAACGGACTCACGTTTACGTGTACTTTGTATACGTTACGTACACGTCGAAGGGGACGGGGAAGACCAACAGGTTATAAGTATCGGGTCGATACGAAAAGCGAGCGTTGAGTTAGCGGGTGGAACTGAAAGAGAAGGCGGTTGCTAGGCGACCGGCACGGCGGGGGGCGGCCGCCCCCTTCATCCCCTCGGAACCCTGGACTTGTACCCCAACCCTTATCTCGGTTAGCTGTTCCCGGGCTAGCCCTAGCCTGATTTTTTCGGTACCCCACTCCCACGTATGTCGTGTCAGGTTCCAGGATATTACCGAGGATATACGTCACGTGATACGAGTGATTAGCGAACGGCGATGATTAGCTTTTACCGGGAATCGAAGGCCTGATCGTTTTTTAGGGAAGAATTTTTCCTCCTCGAAGTTCAGCCTAGGAATGTGTCGAATAATTCCATCTTAAATCCAGAAAATATTTCGCAATGACTGTAGAAAACGCTGAAAAGTATTAACAATTAACGGTATGAGTACGGCTTGGATTCGTGTGTATTCACATATTTGTCAGGGTTGAAGATATTTCAATGATTCAAGTACACAAATGCGTTTCAGGAAGTTTTTTTTTAACATACAAATTGTTTTCACATCGTACATGTTCACATGTTTGACCTTTGATACAGAAACTCAAACTGATACTGATACCCAAAATCAAACTGATACTGATACTCGAACTCAAACTCGAACTGAAACTCTTGAAAACTTGAACTTACAACTCATACTCAATCTGAAACAAAAACTGATTCTGAACCCCAAATCCAAACTGAAACTGATACTCAGACTTTAACTGAATCTTAAACTCAAACTCATTTCATTTCCAGTTTGAAGTTCAGTTCGAATATCAGTTTGAGTTTCACTTCGAGTTTCAATTTTAAGTTTAGTTTCAGTTTCAGTTTGATTTTCAGTTCGTGTATCAGTTTGAGTTTCACTTCGAGTTCGTGGTTGAGTATCAGTTTGAGTTTCAGTTATTTTCAATTTGAGATGAAGTTTGAGTTTCATTTTGAGATGAAGTTTGAGATTCACTTCGAGTTTGACGTTCGTTTCAGTTCGAGTTTTCATTCGAGTTTCAGTTTGAAGTTCAGTTTCAGTTTGAGTTTGATTTTCAGTTCGAGTTTGATTTTCAGTTCGAGGTTGATTTTCAGTTCGAATATCAGTTTGAGTTTCACTTCGAGTTTCAATTTTAAGTTTAGTTTCAATTTCAGTTTGATTTTCAGTTCGTGTATCAGTTTGAGTTTCACTTCGAGTTTGTGGTTGAGTATCAGTTTGAGTTTGAATGTCAGTTTCAGTTTGAGTTTCAATTTGAGATGAAGTTTGAGTTTCATTTTGAGATGAAGTTTGAGATTCACTTCGAGTTTGACGTTCAGTTTCAGTTCGAGTTTTCATTCGAGTTTCAGTTTGAAGTTCAGTTTCAGTTTGAGTTTGATTTTCAGTTCGAGTTTGATTTTCAGTTCGAGGTTGATTTTCAGTTCGAATATCAGTTTGAGTTTCACTTCGAGTTTCAATTTTAAGTTTAGTTTCAATTTCAGTTTGATTTTCAGTTCGTGTATCAGTTTGAGTTTCACTTCGAGTTCGTGGTTGAGTATCAGTTTGAGTTTGAATGTCAGTTTCAGTTTGAGTTTCAATTAGAGATGAAGTTTGAGTTTCATTTTGAGATGAAGTTTGAGATTCACTTCGAGTTTGACGTTCAGTTTCAGTTCGAGTTTTCATTCGAGTTTCAGTTTGAAGTTCAGTTTCAGTTTGAGTTTCTCTTCGAGTTTGAGGTTCAGTATCAGATTGAGTTTGATTTTGGTTCGAGTTTGATTTTTGGTTCGAGTTTGATTTTTAGTTCGAGTTTGATTTTTGTCAGTTTTGTCAGTTCGTGTATCAGTTTGAGTTTCACTTCGAGTTTGAGGTTCAGTTTCAGTTTGACTTTGAGTTTTCAGTTCACTTTTCTTTCGACCTTTGTTTCTCGTTTCAATTTTAGTTTGAGTTAGTGTATGAGTTTGAGTTTTTGTTAAGGTTGATTTTCCATTTTGAGTTTGAGTTTCTGTTTCATTGTGAGTTTGGCTTCGATTTCGATTATGAGTTTGAGTTTGTGTATCAGTATAAGTTTGAGTGTGCATTTGAGTTTTAGTACGAGTTTGAGTCTCAGGGCACTCAAAGCTAATTTCAAAATCGATTCATTTTCACCTCTCATTTTCTATGTGGTCGTTCATGTCGTCGTTGTCAGCGTTTCAGTTTTCCTTGGTTTTTGCTCTCATTGCTCTCATTTTTGATTCGTGAAGCCAAATCGGTCAAAATGGAATCTACTTAGCTCTAGCAACTCACCTACAAAAACGTGGAAGTATTGTGTGTTCCTGGGGGGTTGAGCCTGAAATTTCGAGGTTTCGAAGAAATTCGACCGATCCGATAAAGTCCGGAAAATCCGACCCGCTGACACGCCCAATACTTTTTCTTTCCCGGGGAGGAAAATTCCTCAAAAGGATTCATCAAACCTGTTGATTGGTAGACAATGAGGACTCGCTGAAAACATTTACCCCGATGAAAGGGATGCAAGAAGGAGATTACGTAGATTGGACACTTCCGCCCCGACGAACGTCGCTGCTTTTCAATAAGAATTCGACGCCCGCTCACCGCTCGCTTCTATCGCTCACCACTTCCCGCTCGCCGCTTCCCGCTCACCGCTTCCCTCTCCACGCTCGTCACGTGAAATCCCCGCCCCTCATTTCCGGGTGCCCCCATTCCGCCCGTTTAATGAAGTTATTTTTCTCCCCGTAGGGGGGGGGGGTCCTCTTTTAAGAGATTGAAAAGGCCGTGAATTGCCGCCAAGCTTGGGAAACCTTTTATTGAACTAAATCCCCTCTCGGATCCGGAGTCGAACTCGAATTTACAGTTGGAAAACACCTTGCATTTTACAAATATCGAAGCGAATCATAATTATTTTTAAGAAAAATTGTTGCAAAATCGCCAAATAATTATAAATGCCGTTGAAAATGGATTTACTCGATACGAATGAAACGTCGTAAATACGACTTTCTTTCGAACTGAATGACATTTTATAAATTCGGAATTACCGCGTGTAACTCCTCGCCGAATGAGACGACCTGGCGCCGCGGTCGATTTGCATACTCCGCCACGCCCGGCATTCCGATCAGCTGGCGCGCTATCTTTCGCGCTCGGATAACCGAGCGTTGACGGCGGCGAACAGCGGGCGGCTCGCATTTGCATTAGTTAGACAACACGGCGCCGCGCCGCCGTCCCGCCCGGCGGATGAATACGAAACGTCTTGAGACTCGGCGAGGAAGGGAAACCGCGGCGGTTGAATTCGATTAGGAACTACGGAAACCGATGTGACACACGTCCGAGCGCTGCGTAAAATAGCAAGTAACTCGCCCAGTATTTCAATAAATTTCCCAACTCAGTTCGTTGCGAATATTTTCACATTGGCGATGAAAGACTGAAATTTGTGATAATTGTTTCAATCCGTGAATTATTGGTGAAAAAATATTTTTCTCATTTTTTCAACCTTCTTGTCCATTTTTATAATTTTTTTTATAATTCTCATAATTTTCATCCGTTGATTTTTTTATTCATAATTTTCAATGGGACTCATGTTATTCCGATTATATTGCTCCGGTTACGAATCCGCCCACGTTCCGGCGGGGAAATTGACCGTGCACTTCGGCGGCTTCATTACGATTTCAATCTCCGCGTGAAAGTGAGCCGCTTATGCGGAGCCACTTGATTAGAAAGCCGCTTGATTAGAAATTTCATCGCGATCCTATGGCCCGCGGTCTCAAGTTTACCGCGCTTGATTAACGTACGTAAGGACGTGAGTTCAATAGCCGATCGGGCCCCGGGTTTACAGATATCTGTAAACAGATACGTAACGCACAGATATCTGGTCGGCCGTGAAAGGTGAAACGAATGGCTTCGGATGAATTTAAAATTGAAAAAAGTTTAGCAAAAAAAATGTTTTTTGACACTCAAACGGGGTTTTTTAGTAAACAGGAAAATTACCATACCTTTAGAAAGCTGAATTTTCGGGGTTATGTTTTTTTTGCCGAAGAGTGCGTTCTGATCGACTAGCTGAAATTTTGTCTAGTCCCCCTGACTTCCCCCAAGAAAAACAAATCCCCAAAACAATTTCACCCCTTAATCCCCCTCTGGCATTAAAAAACAGCCGAATTTGAAGAGAAAACCCCCAATACTGCCGAATAGTTCTCAAAGGGAAAGGGTTGAGAAATGGAGAGGAACGTTGTACTGCAGATGTTCGTATATCGGCTGTAGTGGTGTAGGGGTGACTTCGCCGAAACTGGGTTGACACACAATGACACTCGTCGACATAAATCCTCGCCGTGATAGGAGGAATATTCGCTGGGAAGGTCCCAGATTGCCGACACTGGCCCTTTTAAGGGAGCCCTTTCGAATATTTACTGGCGATATAAGGCCGAGGAAGCCGATTAAGGGCTCCCATTCATAACAAGTGGCCCCATTGAACATTTTTATTACGCCAAGATTTACTAAGCCGATGCGGCGGGTAATGAAAATCGGATCGGAGGATCGGAAAAATTCGATTTTTTTTTCAAGCGGTGAATACGGATTTTGGATCTATAGAAGATATAAGTAGAACAACAAAAATCAGTTTTTTGCCCTCATCTAGTGGGCAGTTTTTATTTCTTTGCCAAGTAATATCAATGTGGATTGAACGTTGGCAACCCTGTTTAACAGTATAGGTATGTTTAGTACTAATTTTCGTGTCAAAGCATTTATTATTTGTCATTAGCAGTTATTTAAAATTTAATTTTAAATCTTAATTTTATTTTCATGTTGGAAACAACTCCAATTTAATATTATTTTATGGTACCCAAGTTAATACAGACAAGCTCAGATCCGATTTTCGATTTAAGGACGATTACGTTTACTGATTTCGTGTTAATATGCTTTTTAATTTTGAATCAATTTTTTGTTTTGTATAGTAAGAGAAAAATTTTATTTTTACATGGGTAGGTATATAATTTTAAAAATGAAAAACAAATACTTTAATTTTAAGCTTTTTTTTGTAAAACCCTTTTTAGAATGGATTAAGGAGTTATAAAATCCAGGATGAAAAAAATTGATAGGTAGGGTGACCTGCCCAGCGATTGAACCTTTTACCTTGAAACTATAATGTAGAATTACTGCGAGTGCTGGTCTAAAATCTTGTCAGGCGGAGGAAAACGTGATTTTCGTCCCGTTCGACCTAAAATCCGGTCACCGAGTCAAATTTCGATTTTTTTTGCGGTATTGAAAAATTGGTGTCGCACTTGATAAAAGATCGGGGAGCAAAACGGTCGCACAAAGGAGTGGCCCATTTGTCACTCGGGAAATGCACACTGTACGTGACGGTCGTGCCGAAAAAGGGGGAAAAATCATTCCTTTCTACGGCAAACAACAACCGCCTGTATATACGTGAGGTGTTTCCCCATGTAGATCACGTCGATGGAAGATTGAGAGGTTTTCTCAGGGGAATTTACATCGGAAAAACCGAATACGCATATTCTCGATCATAAAAACACCGTCGATAAATGCGAGGATGATATTCCCGTTTATCTCGGCGTCCCCGACTCTGAACCAATTCGAGAAAATGAAAAAGAAGAATGGAGACATTGAAGAATAAGAAATAATTGGAAATTAGAAATGGGGGGAACAGAATAGACGATGATCGAATCTCTAGGCGGGCGGTTTGAGCCGTCGGTGGGCGTGTCCAGCCAGGGCGATCGCCTCTCTGATTGGCTGACGCGCTGCTCAACGGGCCCGCCGAGGAGTCTGAGTGCCGCTTAAAGCGGCTCCGCTGCCGCGCTGCTCAACGGGCCCGCCGAGGCGGCTGAGTGCCGCAGAATTAAGCGGCTCCGCTGACAGCTCCCGCAATTCTTGATCTTTTTCCAAATTTCTTGGCCTGGGATGTTCGTATCAGCAAGACGTATCACCCTGTTTAATCGGAATTCAAATTACTCATTTTGATATGTTGCAATTTTATGGAAAATTTTATTATCGGAATTTTTTAGTGTTTTAGCCACCAAATTAGTCAAAATCGAATTGCTTTGGTGCGAAAATTCGCTTACCAAAATATGGAAGCATTGCGTCTTATCTAAGCACCGGTAATTGCTTCGGATTAGGATGAAAATCTTGCGGAATCGAAATGTACCGAAAATATAGCAAAATTCCGATGGGAGCTCATGGAAAAAGCCGAAAAGTCGAGATCGACGCGGCAAAAGAGGAGCGGGATTAACGAGAAAGACTCAGCCGAGTTGAAAGGGCCTTCCATGGGTCACCGAATAGACTTGATGGCCAAAAGGATATCCGGGGCTATACGGATTGTCAGACGATATTATTAGATATTTTTGAGCCCCTAAGACGGTTTTTAGCTGACCTTTCTTCCTCAGTCGAGTGTCTCGAAAAGGTCAACTTTCGCAATGTCAAGACCACTCTCGCGTTCATAATGTGAAAGATGTATTTTCCGTAAAAATTGAAAAATCTTTCGCCTTTATAAGTGTTTAAACTCATCTTTTTCAAAATGAAATTTAATTTTAAAGTCGATTTCGAATGTTCGGTCGAAAAACATATTCCGGCAATTTTTCATCATGTTTTCATTTTTACTTCTATATTGGCATTGATAGCGATTTCTTAAGAAATGAACTTTTGTAATCGGTCAGAAAAGAATTTTTAACACCCCCTGAAAATTTGTTTTTTACGTTTCAAGAAGTGTAGAATCCGAACTTGGAATAAAAATGTTTTGTCCGTCCCCCGTCCGCCGTTTACCGTACGCCGTCCACTGTACGCCGTCCGCCGTCCGCTGATTGATCTAGCTACGACCACTATCCTTCTACACCAACAAGGTGACGCTCTCACACTAGGCCAGTTGCGCTTGGCAACAAGAGAGCGAGACAAGCTTTAACAATGGACCTGAGGCATTCTTGAGACGTTTTAATTCCATTATTCGAAAAATTTAATTATTATTATTATTCTGTTAATTATGTAGGTAAATAAGAATAGATTAACCCTGGGGAATTTACAAAATTAAACGATGTGCTGTGTTGAAAAGATTAGTAGGTAGACATCAATTGGTATCTATCAGGCAAATTACACGGTGTAGCTTTTTTGCTTGGTTGCAAGAAAGGTTTTTCTAAATCCCCCTCCAAAGTACAAATTTGTGCTGAAATGCTAGAATTATAATTATTAGATATAACTGAATTCCGGAGTATGTATCATAAGGTTTGTCTTAGCAATCGAAAAATGAACCCTTGTGCAGAATTTGCAGATTTTTTCCAATTTTTTTTTCTCTTGTTACAGATAGCAATTTCGTCTTGGGCAACGCGCAAGTTCCCAGCCTCTACCCGATCGTCTACTGTTCGGACGGATTCTGCGAACTGACCGGCTGGCCGAGGGCGCAGATCATGCAGAAATCCTGCGCCTGCAAATTCCTGTACGGGCCGGAGACGTGCGAGGACAGCCGGCAAATGATCGACCACAGTCTTCAAGCGAAAACCGAATTGAAGCTCGAAGTCCAATTTTACAAGAAAAACGGTAAGACCAAATAGGAAATTTTATTGAAAATTTAACGTTTTTGTTTTAACATTATTAGCGATCGAAGAGTTCATGGTGGTTTTTGTATGAAATCTTCAATTAACGTAGGTATACATAAGTTAGATTACGCTACCTATGAACCCCGAATTTTCGAAATTAGAAGAAGGCATTTAAAATTTCAAGCTACTTACTCACAAAAGAAAATCATACACATTCAGAATCAATAAAATTCAATAGTTTCACTGACGAATCGGTCCGAAAATCGGAACAGCAGTTTGGCCTCGGTTTAAATCAATTTCGAATCAATTTTTCCTGAGTCAAACTTGACGTAGAATTCGAAAATGGAATAAAAAAGGGGAATTTTCATGCAAAACAAGAAAATTTGATGTTTTAAATGATGTTTAATGTTTTTAAATAAAAATTAAGATTTTTTGAAAAAAAGTGGGTATGTTTTTTCAACTGCCTATTTCAACGAGAATAATTTTCCGTTAATATTGCGAATTGTTCATTGTTCACTCTGAACTTGTTGCAGGCCAAGTGTTCTGGTGCCTTCTGGATATAGTTCCCATTAAAAATGAAAAAAGGGAAGTCGTCCTTTTCTTGGCTTCGCACAAGGACATAACGAGTACGAAATTGGGAGAAGAGTCTGACGAGGACGTGTCTCCGACGGGTGAGTCGATAATTGATTTTGATGGGAATTTCTCCAATAAGTGGCAAACGCGATAGCAGAAATTGAGTATTTCGGAGTTACCCGGATCAGATGTTCAACTCGATTACGTCACGTTGCCAATTTTCATCGGGTCAATTGACTTTCGGAGAGAGTAGGTAACTACTGGATGTATCCGGTTGAGCCGAGATTTTGATAGCATGCCTACTTCCGAGATAGGGATTTTTAAATTTTTTTCAGATCGATTAAATGGTTTTTGTTCATTAACGCCAACTGATCTTAGCGTGACTTTGATGTGACTTTGGCGTGAAATTGTCATGAAATTGACGCAAAACTGACGTGGCACTTACGTGACGTAACACTGACTTGACACTGACGTGACTTTGACGTGACATTGGTGTGACCTTGATATGACCGTGACGTAACACTGACGCGACATTGGCATGACATTGACGTGACATTAATGTGACCGTGACGTAACACTGACGCCACATTGGCGTAATATTGACGTGACTTTGGGGTGACATTGATATGACCGTGAAGTGACAGTGACGTAACACTGACGTGACATTGGCTTGACATTAACGTGGCATTGGCGTGACGTTGGCGTGACTTTGACGTGACATTAATGTGACCGTGACGTAAACTGACGCCACATTGGCGTAACATTGACTTGACTTTGGGTTGACATTGATATGACCATGAAGTGACAGTGACGTAACACTGACGTGACATTGGCTTGACATTAACGTGACATTGATGTGACATTGGCGTGACGTTGGCGTGACTTTGACGTGACATTGGCGTGACCTTGACGTGACTTTGGCGTGACATTGATGTGACATTGATGTGACATTGACGTGACAATTGCGTGTTATCCGCGTAGCGCAGGTTTTCACGGATCCGCGAAACCGCACCAGTGTGAACGCAACTTTCTCCGAATAGTTGAAGGAATTAGCGCAGTTTTGCCAAGTTTAATCCGCGATAGCGCAAATTACGTCCGCGCCCCGGTCCGCTATCTCCGGGCAACTTTATCTCGCAAGGGCTGGACGGATAGTCTCGGCGGGGGCCCCGAAACTCGCGCCAGTTCTGGAATAATTCGTTAATTTCCGCCGCCGACGGGTCAGCCGTCCCGGGAGATTCGGGCGTATAAAGCGGCAACCGTCCGAGAAACCTGTATTCGGCCGTTAACGCTTCGTTGAGTTGGCGGCCGTCAAGATTCTATTCAACAGTTAACTGTTTTAGTATTAACGTTCAAGGGCCCTAGAACTTCAAACGTGCGGCCCTAATGGGCTGGTAGTGCCGCCGACCGCACCGGCGGCGCTTTTAGTTTCGGCCGCCTTCAACTCGGACGATTTACATGGGCCGGCTAATTGTCAATTTAATTGTCGCCGATTTTACGCATTTATCGAATAATTGCTAATAAGTTGAAATAATTTTGGTTACTGAAAGGTAATTGCGACTAATTTGAGGCCATTCAGCTTATTCAGTACATTTTTTTTTTTTTTTGGGAAAAGGGGAACCACACTTTTTTCTGAAATTTAACTGAAACTTTTAAAATTTAACCGGCTTTCCAATGGTATCCTCGTTTTCGTCGTTACTTTAAGATTCAAAGGACTTACGGCCGTTTTACTGAGGCGAAGGCAAAAAGAAGAAAATAATCAAAAACAAGAAAAAAATTAATGCGAAAAAACTCTCCAAAATGTTGCTATCCAATGTTCCCCAGATTTCAATAACTCACCCTCGATCCGCGTCGGGAAATTCATCGCGGACAACTAGGAATCATTCGCGCGGGTACATCGCCGAATAACTCGGGCTTTCGAATTTGCATCCATTTTGGAAAAGCAATTTTCCGCGAATAGCCCGACCTCGATTTCCGTCGGGATGTCGAAGTCGAAACGCGGAAACGATTCTGTTGTCCTTCGCCATCGCATTTGATAGGCGAAACACTTCGAAAGCGTTTGAAGCGTAAAATCGTCGACTAGTAAAACGTATATTTGCCATTGTCGAATTTCGAATTGTCGAAAAAAGAATTTGTCCTTGAACTTTTGGAAGGGATGATTAGGTAGCGAATTGTACCTTTGTTTTCTTTTTTATTTTCTGGAAAACCATTGCGAATTTTTTGCAAAAACGAAAAGAAAAAAAAATTTTCTAAAAAATACCAGTTTTTGTAAAGCTGTATCTTCTAAACTACTTCTTTCATATACCGGTGATAGTGAGTTTTAGGGAAAACAGTCCTTTGACGTTTTTACCGGAAAAAACGAAAAAAGTGCCAAAATTTCGCGATTTTTTGGCTATAAATTTGCCTTTGGCTTACATTTTCAGGGGTTGAAAAATCTATATGAAGACTAAATCTTAGATTAGACGTCCCATGAATACATTTCAAAAATTCAAGTTTTCTGTATTAAATACTGAACATTTTACTTCGATTTCGAGTGTAAAGTTATAACTGACCAATGAAAGAAATTTTATTTAAATTTTCAATAACTTTTAATTTTTGTCAGTATTGAAAGGGAAGTCATACTCGTCGGGGGGGAAGGGCATCATGAAATCATGAATGCATTTGCAAGGCTCGGCTTCTGAAAAACGTGCGCATCCCTGTTCCGACAAATCTTCGCTCGCTTCTTCTTCGAGTTCTTCCTCTTCGGCGATTTCTTCTCTTGAGAATTCTAGGCCTTTAAGAAAAAAAATTGATTGGTCGAAAATTGTATAGGAGTTAAAATGTGAAAATTGGAAGAAAAATTTTTCCATTTTATCATCTATATGGGCGTAAAATACAAATATTTAAATTATAATACTAAAAAAGAAAAAATATTCCTCATGAAAACAGGCGTAAAAAAATATTTTAAATTCTCACGTTTTTTTTTGAGAATTTTTGGCTTTTACGAGTTATTGTTGAATTTGTCAAATGGGACGAGTATGTGAAAATTGAAATTATTATTTCCATTTTACTTGGCTAATATACGCCTAAACGAAATTCTATTCAAGTATTAGGTAAGGAAAAATAAAAATTCCCCCATAAAAAGTTGATATGAGACAATTAAAAATGATTTTTTTCCCCTAATAAAATAAAAGAGTTAAATTAAAATCCGAATAGATAATTTTGGTAATTTTCAAGTATGTTTAAATAGAGAAGTACTGCGCGTTACCTTGGTTACCTGGTGCTGAGGCCAGCAGATATTCCCCTTCCTCCTCGCCGAATTCGCCCGCGTACTCGCCGCCCGTTTCCAACGGCTCGCCGGCACCGGCGTCAGCCGCGGGCGGCGTATCCGGCCGGACGTTCGGCTCCAGGAAATCCGGAACCGCCGGCTGGCGGTCGTCATCTCCGCAAAGGCAAGTGCCGTACGTTCCTTTCCACGAGTCGATCACCACTTCCGCGTAGTCGGCCAATTTCAAAAATCGGAGGAATTCCCCTTTGACGAAATCCTCGACGACCGCGTCTCTTCTTCTTTTTAACATTCGTTCGTATCTTTTTTTGGACGATAAGGTGAAGTTTTCTAGTTTTTGATAGTAAGGGATTCTCTGAGAAGAAACCATGCTGGAAATCCACCTCAAAAAGCGTACCAATAAAGAACATTTTTTCCACCAATTTTAACTTTTTAATTTATTACTTTTTTTTCGTGGAAACATGTTCTTATTACTACTTTCTTCCTTCAGTTTTCAGCTAATTTTCTACGTGAAATCAATCTAACATTGAAGGCAGCCTTCTTCTTTACCCTTCCCATCCTGTAAAAAAGTATGAAAAAATTCACTTTACCCCCGAGGTTACTTAGGAATCGGCGTACTGCAATCACGTGATTCGCAATGAAGTCCGATGGGATCGCCCCGATGGGCCTTCGTGATTACCCGGGTTAGAAACTCAATCCCGGTAATGGATTTCTTTGTGGAGCTCGGACGTTCGCATACGTTCGCCTTTGCACGCGTACGTTCGTAACGATACGTTCAATACCTAAACTTGTTCCTTGATAAATAATTTTCAAAAACAAATCTCGAAATTGAACCGTTTTTCGAAGAAAAAAAGACGAGTTTTCTGGACTTTGAAATAGCAAATGGATTATTGCTCGAAAAAAAGAATTTTTTTCATTGGTAGGTATACCAAGTTACCTGAATGTCTAAAAATTACTGTTCGAAGAACAGTATCTACCTAAAAATGGTCTAAAATGGTCCTAAAAATAGTCTAAACAGTCCTTAAAAAATGGCCCAAAAACAGTCTAAAATGATCCTAAAATGGTCTGAAAAAATGACCACACTGATCATCGTGCAGGACTTTCTACAACAATATTCTGGTTAAATTTGCAGATCCAGGACTGAAAATCGGAAAAAAATTTACTGTCCATGCCTAAGGTTTTTTGCTTTTCTTCGTCTCTTTCCTCCCTTCTGGTTGGCGCTTTTCTCCGTCGCTTCTGGACGTCGTCGACCAAGAGGCAGATCCGTCCTCAGGCTCGTAAAGTTGGAGCTGATATTTCAAAATGGCGTTCTCCTCCTCAAATTTGGCGATCGCCTTTCGGGTGCTTTTCAATTCTCGTTCAACTTCGCGCGCTTCTTTGTTGGTATAGTCGATGTGCGTTTTCAAGTATCTTGAACCGAGTCAGGAAATAATGCGAAGTTAGAAGCCTCGATGATTGCAGATCGAGCGCTTTCGACCGTACGGCCCTCAAGATATGAATAATGAATCTTACGACGGGCGGGGGGGTTCAACAAAAATGAGATATTTTCTGATGTTTTGATTCCCAGTTTAGGTGAGCAGAGGGAATCATCTGTACAAGTGTCTGTCTGGGAAAATCCAAAAAATACAAAAATTGCCGTATCTCCCTCGATTTTCAATATATTTTCAAATTTCTTGAACTAAAATGTTCGCCTCGGCAATACCTATTGTCCTGTTTAACCGGAATTCAGATTACTCAAATCACTTCCAAGATATTTACACTTTTTGTTATTTTCTCTCTTATTCCGCCCGCAAAAATGAACCGATTTTAGCCTCGCAGAATGCGATGATATTTTTTACGTTCCTGTAACTCGATGCACTTCGATTTAGGCTGTACTGCCTAACCTTAGGCATCACTTTGAAAACGCCGCTGAAGAAAAACTTATTCGAGGATTGTAAATAGCCGGTTCCGTTAAAAAGAAACCTCTCCGGGATCGGGCTTTCCTTTGAAATACCATTATTGAGAAGGGCCTGGCCCTGCAGAGATTCTGAAACCTTATTACTGACTCGCGGAAAGTTTTATTCGGCCCCGTTAACTTTGCAGTCTTATTTTCAGGATTCTTTCCCGCCAGTATTAGAGTTGAGCTACACTAGGAATTGCCCGTTGCAAAGAAAGATTATACGCCCCCGCCAAGTTAATTGAAGACTTCGAACAAAAAGCGTAGGGCTCGCAAACGGGAAGTCTTTTACAAATGTTGAACGCGGGTAACTATTTGAAAAAAAAAATTCGCGACTTCTCTGGAAAATTTTTATTCACTCGATTAGGACAATTTTAAATGATAATTTTTCATTCAATTGTATAGAAAAAAAAATTTTTTCGCAAAAAAAATTGTGTTCGGAAATAAATTAGTTTTGAAGTTTAAATTAATTTTTGTAAATAAAAGTTTTGAAGTTTTTAACATTTCACCTTTTATTCGAAGGTATGAGTTAGGTATTCTACTAGCTGAACTCATAGGATAATGAAACTAGAACTATCAGATAGATTCTATTTTTTATAGAACGGCCAAGGGGATTGCAAAAAGCCTTGAACCGTCAAGTGAAATATTTCGACATGGATGAGTGGCGTCTCCGTAAAGTAAAATCCACCTTTATTGGTCATGCCACGCCCCCTACTCATATTAAATTCTTCCCTTCCGTAGTCATAAAAAAATTATGACTGCCCTTAACTCCTATTGATTAACGATTAATTCCAGCCAACACGATTGGTCACCACCCGATGACAATAAATTCCACCTCGGAGGCCCATGAAAATTTTAAGTGCTCTTGAAAAGGATACTTGACAGGATCTTTCGGCAAGTTGGGGTCCATGTCCATCATTTCTTTGACGGATTCGTTGAATTTTTCTATGAAAAAATGTTTCTTCAAATATTCCATCAATCCCTTGTCTTTTTCGCTGTCCTGTTGAAATGCAGTTTGGGGAGTTTTTCATCGAAAGCTGCTGACGTAGCTTGGAGGATATTTTATCGAAAGGTTTTTTTATTACAACTGACAAGGCCTTGAGGTCTTTAGTACTTGATTATTGACTGGAGGTATACGAGTGAACCCAGATAAGTGAAACTAAGATATTCCACTAAACCTCACCACTTTCTTAGTCTTTCTTCCTTTCGTTTCCCTCGATTTTTGAGCCATTTCGGCGCTTTTCTTGATAAATTATTCTTCAATCAACTGATAGCAAAGTTAGCTTCTGGAACCATTGGTACCTATCATCAAAAATTTCCTTGGAATTCATGTTTCCTGCTATTCTTATAATAATCGAGTAGATAAAACCAGAATTCGATATTTTTTAAATTTAGAAATTACCTTACGTCAATATTGAAGTCAGCTTGGCATGGCAGGCTTTTCTGTATGTCTTCTTGTTAGCTTCTAGCCCTTGTTTCGTAAAGAAAAGGAGATTTCCCATTGGTATTCAACCCAGTACAAGAGCTGCTCGTTTGCATACTGTGACTACAACAATCACAATGGATTTTTCCACAGCAGCAAAACAATGGCCCTTCTGGTTTCTTACTTTTTGAATCCAACTCATGAAGCCTCATAAGCCTCGAATCAAATTTGGGTTAACCGATTTTTTTAGAATAATCGAGCGGAAAAAGTTGGAAAACGGTTTGGAATGAGGTAGGTACCTACAACTCTCAAGTCAAGAGAACTTTCCATCGGGAAAAATCATTTTATTCTCTTACCTACAGTTAATAATTGCACAAATCGAAAATTTTTGGTTAGAAATTTACGTAGGTAGGCACCACAATCCAAAATGATGAAGTAGGTACCTTTTGTGCGTCCATGCATCGTTGATTTTGTCCTTCTGGTCGATTTAATTCTGTCCATAGTAAATAGGTACCTGCCATTAACAAAACGTATTATTTCGAACTTAAATTTAATTTGTGTATGTCTTCGAAATCTGTCAATTTCCATGATTTTTATAGAAATTCGATCAACATAAAAAAGTTCCATAGCACAAAAAAAATTAATTACCTACCTATTAATTTAAATTTTTGATTTTTAATTTTTTAAATTAATTTTTCAGAACTCAACGGCTGCTTAGACACAGACGAAGCGCCAGCCGGTGTCAATTACGGACGACGGAGAAGCAGAGCGGTTTTATACCAACTGTCCGGCCATTATAAACCCGAAAAATCAAAGCACACCAAGCTCAAGCTGAACAACGTTAGTAACGTAAGTAAATTCTATTGTACTTGACAAATTTAAGGTCTCTCTGATCGGCTAAGAAAAATTCAGGCAAAAATCCGATGGAAAAAAATTGATTTTTCTCTTTAAGTTCCTTTTTTACTATTGCTCTCGAGAAAAAAGTCGGAAAGAGTCGATTTCAAATTGATCCCATCATAGTGCGCGCAAAAATTATATTATTGAACCTGCGGAATATTTTTATGCTGGTGATTTTTTTTTTTTGTGCAGACACTTCCCGAATACAAAACGCAAGCTTTGAAGAAATCTAGGCTGATATTATCGCATTACGGCGTTTTCAAAACTTGTTGGGACTGGCTGATACTCATCGCCACTTTCTACGTCGCCATCGTCGTCCCTTACAATGCGAGTTTCGTCAGTTCGGACCGACCGTCAATGGTCAGCGATGTCGTCGTCGAATCGCTCTTCATAGTAGGTGAATATCGAGATATTCCCAATATATGGAGATTTTTCCTTAGAGAATTCTTTTTGTTGCATGCGTTATCGCTTTTGAATTTTAAATTTCAATTATCTTAAAATCAGAAAATAATTTTCCTGTTCTTCCCCTGCGGTCTTAAGATGCCCCATAATTCGGGAAAGCCTTCGCCCTACTTATCATCCGACAATCTCATCCACACCACCCTGATGTACCCCTTCCCCTAGTAATTTGGGCATCTCGACAGAACCGTTCATTTAGCGAAGCGCGTAATACCGGCTTTGCATAATCTGGAAACATAAGCCGGATAAGGAGAGGGGGGAAATCGGGAAGGCGATTGTACGAGGAAAATCGGGGGCTTACCGCAGAACACCTTAGCAAGGAAGGTGGAAATTCGCCGGTTTTCATAGGTACGTGGGGCTTGTCGACTTTTTAGCCGGGCACAACTCCGAATGCGATCCAGGAAGGAAATGGTCCAGTTGGTAGATGAATAAAGAATCCAAAAAACCATCTTTCGATTCCAAAAGTCGCAAAACTGATCCTAATTTCAAGGATTCGGTCTTTGGATATCTAAGCATGGAAGTTCGGTATCTACTGTTGTATGATTTTCACTCATGCACATCTTCGATATATCACTACAGTGAAGGAGATGGTAATCCTCAAAAGATAAACACTTCGGTGCAGTAAATTGTTCCAGTTTATTGCCAGGGAGCTGAATAAAATTAAAAAATACTCGGAAAAACAATATTTCAATAAAACATTTCGTTTGCAGAGCACGGTACGTTAAACTTTGAAAAGATTCGAAATTCTATTAAAATTTATAATCGACAAAAACGATCAATAATAACTGATAAACGGCAAAACCCTAAAATATTGATAAAAAATTGAGAGAATCGTACGTTCGAGCTCGGAACTCTAATGGTCGTCCAATTTTCTCTTGAGCGACGACGATTCCATCGGTGAATCTTGAGGTTCGATTTTGACTTCGACCTGAGGTTGGCCGGCCACTTTGACCATGGCTTTGGCAGCTGCTGATTGCCCGCTGACCGTCCACTCGCCGCCATATGACCTGGAATCATTGGGATGATTTACTCTAAAAAATGGAGCTTTGTCCGGCAGTAAGAGACTATGCTATGTATTTCTGCGATGAAAGAATGCGTAGGAGTCGGTGAAGAATCAGAAGAATCAAAATTGGGAAGAAAGAGGAACTTTAGTGGTTTTGTTGGCAAAACTGGTTCGCCCGCTGTTCACGATCGAGATGTGTTATGTTATTCAGTACTGACGTTCTCAGGGAAGACAAATCCAGATAAATCGTGAAAACGGGAAATTTTCCCTGATTTTTGTTTTGTTCCACCATCGCCAGGTACCGAATTTTTCAGTTCAAATTTTGAGAAGTAGGCAACCCACACGCCCCCAAAAGACACGATGCTTTGAGCAGTGTTGCAGTATCACAGTCGAGATACATAAACGCTGTTGTAAATCAAAAGTTTTATGTCAACCAGTTCAGCATAACTCACTCGACAACTTTGAGAACAGGTTTGGTGACATTCGGAGCCGGCTGAGTCCTGGCCACCGTGCTTATGTTGGCAGGCCTTTTGACCACGTTAAAAGTGCTGTTGGCCGGCTTGTTGATTTTGCTAGGTCCCGACAGGGTCGCTGCGCTTGAGGGGCCGAGTTTGTTCTGGAATTGGAGAAAATCTAGGTTAAAAGACAGTCGGCAATTTACTCCGAAACAGATAGACAGTTAGATGCATTACCTTTTTCTCGAATTGCGGCGGCTTCTCGGCCTTGGGGTTGGTTTTGAGCTTATAGTTACACGATGAGAAACAATAGCGATCGGGGGGCAGTCGAATGCCACAGTGAGGCTTCACAAGGGGCAAAGGAACGCTGTTTTTAGTTCTCGCTACTTCCAACAAGAGCTGCAAGAAGAAAAGTTACATGAAAAATACAATGCTCACTTGGTCTGTTCGATCAGGCCAGTCCTGGACAGTCCCGGACCAGTAACTAGTGACTCCGGCGTCGTTGGTAACTAGCCCGGGACCGGCCTGATCAAACACACCCTTGGTATTTATAAAATTCCAGCCATTTCGTCAATTTATCCCTGAAAATTTGTCGATACTTACATCCCTAGGCGGAGGGGTTGTGAATATTTTCTCCAGCTGCATCATAACAGCAAGTTTTACGTCCTCGCTATCGATGAGTTTCCGATTGCTCGAATGATTGGCGTAAGCCCGAGCGTCGTCCAAAATACAAGTCACGTACCCTGGAAGCAGAAATGCATTAAATTTTAATGTCAATCGCGAGGACCGGATACCTAATATGCTAAAACGCTGAAGAGACGACAAAAAATCACGACGAAAATATCTCAAAATTGATTTTTTTCAAAAACAGCAGAGGATACGTACTAATGCCGAATTCCATCAACATGTTGACAACTCTCGGCTCGTAGTTGGTGATCCCGAAGTCCTTCATTATCGAGATGATCACCTGCCCATCCTTCGGGAACTGCTTGTTCGGAGCGGCCATGATGCCGTCGTATTTCACAATACGGAATTAACTTCAATGAGCCATTACTTCTTGAATTGTACTTAACTTTTCGAATAACTGATGCGACGCGACGCAAATTCTGTCAATGGAATAAAATTTTTGAAAATATCGGTCGAGGACTTGAAGTGACGCTAGCGTGACTGCACTGAACAGAAACAGTTCCTGACACGGAGGCTCGAAGGAGGAGCTCCCGTATCGATTAGGCTGAGGCGCTCCTCGCGGAGGTGGATGGAACTATCCCGCGTTTCTTCATGTTCCGTCAAGTTTGAAAGGGAAACACGAAGATTTCCTGTCTAGTTTTTGTAAATAGTTTTTTCTTCCCTCAACGATTGACAATCTATTGGCGACTCAGATTAACGATGAGCGCTCTAGCGGCTGAGCGGCGGAACTAGTATTGGTTGGACAACCCCGGCTCCAGTCCCTTGGAAAGCATAGCCATTGACCAGTTTTTTGATGAATTTTCTTTGATTACTCCAGAATGTTCTAGCTCGAGTGATTCTGTACTTTTCCGTATGGATATTGGTATTGTTAACGCGAAAGAAAAATGAAATAGGCCTACTGACTTATACTAAAACATTGTTATAATAAGTCAAAGTAGGATACAGGTCAGTGTGATCATGTCATCACACTGGTTTTGTTTATTTTGGTGACGAAAATTTTCAATTTTCTCGCACGGGGCCATTCATTAGACTAATCATACATGAGTATAAAACCAGTGGTGCGCAGATAACACACAATACTTCCATATTTTGATACATAGGTACCTACATTTTTGACACAATTGAATTATGTTTTGACTGCTTTTGAGGCAAATAAAAGCATCTATCTATTGATCAAAATGTTAATCGCAGGTTTCCTACGAAATTTTTCTTCCATATTTACGTAGTAAATGGAAGTATTGGAATCGTTCACTTACACACAGTTACTCAGAATCACTTCCCGAACAAGTGTCTGTCTGCCCGTCTGTGGTCACTTACAACCAGTGGTGCGTAGATAACACACAATACTTCCATATTTTGAAACGTACATATTTGAAACAATTTGATCATATTTTGACTGTTTTTGAGGGTGTTTAGGCCGAGAATATCAAAAAATTCACTATGCAAATTTTAAAATTCGCCAAAAAAAAACTTGCTACATTTTTGGAATATAAAAATTATCTACATATTCTGCAAGGTAAAACGAAGATTTTGAGACCAAGAACGGTCAAATCGGTCCATTTTTGTGGCCGGAAAAAAATAAAATAGAAAACACTAAAAATGCAAATATCTCGGAAGTACTGTGAGTAATTCAAATTCCGATTAAACAGGGTGTTAGGCCTTGCCGAGGCAAACATTTCAGTTCAAGAAATTTGAAAAAATGTTGAGAATTGAGGGAGCTATGGCCATATTAGTAAATGGATGAGAGACTGTCCAACCAATAGCCGCCATTGGAGAGGCGACCGCAGCGCACTCATCGGTAATCTGAGTCGCCAATTGAGGTTTTTGTCTCATGGTACCTAACCTCGCGTTTGTTTTCCATTCGAAATTCGCTAAATACAATACACACCACAAAAAAATTTCAAAAAATTTTATAATTTATTTTTAATAATGTAATAATAATTATTTATTATTATACATTGTATTTAAAAATGTTATTAAAAAATTTATAGTAATATGTTTAATTCAATTTGCAGATATAATTTTAAATTTCCGAACGACCTACGTTAACAAAAAAGGCGAAGTGGTATCGAAATCGAGCTCGATAGCCATCAATTATTTGAGAGGATGGTTCGGCGTAGACTTGTTAGCCGCTGTACCTTTCGACCTCTTGTACGCTTTCGACGTTTACAGTGGCGAGGTAAGTTTCAACTGCGCCAATTTCGATGTCAATTGCGCCAAATTCGATGTCAATTGCTCCGATTTCGATGTAAATTGCGCCAATTTTGATGTCAATTGCGCTGATTTCTATGGAAATCGCGCCGGAGGGGTAGATTAGTTGCTTGAATTGATTACACCTACTGGCGTAACCGAAAGCAGGCGTTAGTTGAAAATAGAATGAAAAACGATCAGCTTCAGTAGGATGTTACCTACTCCGAGGGACGAAACGATGACATTCCCTACGCCAAAACATGGAAACCCGCCCACTCGAGCGCTTTCGCCGTCACTGGCATTACTTTTGCTAAAATTTCCCAGGCACCCTGTCCAAGAATCGGCCACGTTTTGTTAATCGGCTCAATCATGATCCTATCACTCCGGCGCGATTGACCGATGTCAATGCTCTAAAAGTTCAGTCTCTCTTAAAAATGTACGATAATATTGTTAAACGACATGTATCCTGTAATGTACTTATTTTCCAGATCAATCAAAACGTTTTTCAGGCCGCTCACGGGCAAATTCATTTACTCAAATTGACGCGACTGCTCAGATTGGCCCGCCTGATGCAGAAGATGGACCGATACGCTCAATACAGTGCGATGATTCTCACCCTTTTGATGTTTTCTTTTACATTGATGGCCCATTGGCTCGCCTGTATTTGGTACGTCATCGCCGAAAAAGAACGAGCCAGGCATGCGAGCGATTGGGATCTCGGTGAGTGGTTTGATGAAAACACCGTTTCTCTATTAATAATAATGAGAAAAAAGAATTAAAAATAATTTAAAAAATTAAAAACAATTTTTAAAAAATTAAAAAATTATCAGAAAAAATTAAAAATGACTTTTAAAAAATTTGACCGATTAGATTCAAACAATTAAGCGAGTTGGCTCATCATGTATTAGCGATCTGGTCAAAATTTGACACATTTTGTAACTGTTAATTGTATTAAATTATTTCTGATAATAAATTATTGATTATGTATAGATAAAATTAGTATAATTTGATCCCATTAATGATAGGTACCTATTGCGGCATTCGAATTCGAGTTATTGCCAATTTTTGATTTTTCTTCGATTTTCCAGGATGGATCCACACGTTGGCTGATAGGCTAAAAGTCGACATCGATAACGTGTCCAGATCGGAATCGTACATTACCGCTTTATATTTCACCTGTTCGTCGTTAACGAGCGTTGGGTTCGGCAACGTTTCAGCCAATACCAGCCCAGAGAAGATTTTCAGCATTATCACTATGCTAATAGGAGGTGAGTCGATTAAGATCTCATAATTTTGACGTCGCATTTCCATGATTTATTCGCATGTAAATAATAATATATTTTCGATTTGCAGCTCTAATGCACGCAGTGGTTTTCGGCAATGTCACCGCGATAATACAACGCATGTATTTGAGGCGGTCATTGTACCAGACGAAATGGAGGGATTTGAAAGAATTCCTCGTCCTCCATCAAATCCCGAATGTCCTCAAACAACGAATGCAGGATTATTTCCAAACGATGTGGTCGCTCAATCACGGGATCGATATCAACCAAGTGCGTTTGTAAACCATTTTTCAACCCCTTCATTTTCCGAGTTCATTACACAAAATAATCTGAACTCTTCATTATACTTTCACGCCTTACCCAGGATTTTAATTTGGGGGGTCCATCGCCCAAAAATTCAATCACTTTTAACATTAACCCCGTTCTAATCATATGGGTATTATGCTCTGTAAAGACCTAATTTCAACAAGACGATTATGAGTTTTTGCAGTTGCATCTCCATGTACCGAGTCTTGCCCGGTCTTGCGGCGAACTCCCCCTGGGTACGGGCCTGCTAATTTTCCCCATTTTTTTCAATATATTCGATAAATATTCGCAAAAAAAATTAACTCTCCCTCAAAGTTTCACTGTTTCTGTCGCTTTCTCTGCGGTGTTCATTCGATGGTTGAAAATTTGAGGTACTTGACTTCCAACCGATCATTTCCCCTGGAAATATTGCCAGAAGGCCAACTTACTAAAAAAAAAGTCGACTGATATAATACACGCAATATTATTGTGTTGACAGACTCTGAAAGAGTTCCCTGAAGAGCTGAGAGGGGACGTGGCTATGCATCTTCATCGTGAAATACTCCAGCTGCCGATATTCGAATCGGCCTCTCAAGGGTGCCTTAAACTTCTCTCCCTTCACATTAAATCGAATTTCTGCGCTCCCGGCGAATACCTTATACACAAAGGGGATGCCCTCGCCTACTTTTACTACCTGTGCAACGGTTCGATGGAAGTTGTGCAAAACGATATGGTCGTCGCTATTTTGGGTAAGAGCAAACCCGTTGAATTAGCGGTTTCTGCTAAGCTTATCGTCTTTTTGATGGTAAACCTCGATAAAATACCAGGACAGCTAATTTCTTATTTTCCTTCCAAATATGCCCTTGAATACTGCAAATTTAGCACTTTCCGAATTTCAGGCAAAGGCGATTTAGTCGGTTGTGATATAAACCTCCACCTCCAAGGGGCCTCCAACGGGGCGCCAGAAGTGGTGGTCAAATCAAGTTGTGATGTCAAAGCGCTTACTTACTGTGATCTCAAATGTATTCATATCCCCGGACTCATCGATGTCCTCCGCCTCTATCCCGAATATCAACAAATGTTCGCCCGCGATATCCAACACGATCTGACGTACAACATGCGCGAAGGCTATGAAGCTGAGGTCAGAAAAATTTTTAGTGAAAATAAGGAAAAAATTGTCATATTCCTTAAAGTGCAAGAAAATTATCGATATCTGATCAATTACGATCATAACGATTTGCTATGATTTATCAGGAATCAGAAAACAATGGAGCCCCCACGTTGACACTCCCGTCGATAAGCGAAGATGATGAAAATGCTGCAGATGAGTGCGAAGAGTCGCCCGTATCGCCGCACAGATCTCCGTTGGACAGTGCAACGAATCGCAAATACATGAGGTACCTATTTTCCTAATCTTTAGCTGACAAGATATCGATGATGCCAATTGAAGCGAAATCGCATGCGCCTAGAATGACAGATCGCCACAAAAACAACTTTGGAGGGGAAAGTGACTCACGTTAGATCATAAACTCAAGAAGAAACTTTGTTTGGGAAATTGTAACAAAGTAGGATTTTCATGGGTTGGTACGAGAGAAAAAGGGCTGATTCTCATGTTTAATGTTAAATTTTTCCCTGATATTCAATTCCAGAGAAAGGCAAAACTCGGACGGTGCTCGAGATCGCTTGAACAATCAAGTATCTTCGCTTCATCAGCATGTGGCCACTCTCAGCCAAGAAGTGAGAAGAATTCAGTTTTAGGTAACCCACGGTAACCGAATTTGCAACAGGACTAATAAACCTCGGGTTTTCAGGTTAGGAATGCGATTCACGCGCTTCAAGAGCTTAGCGCTACGAGCAGTGCTGCCACCCGCTACCCATACCCGTTGCCTGCGCATTCGAATCCGAATTTGCCGTATTCCAACCATGGCGTCTCAACTGAAATCCTTCGGTCGAATTCGCAGCCACCCGAAATCTGGCGCGGCCACCATGACCACCTGTACAAACTGGCGGACGCTCAGACGCAAACCGAACCCGCTTTGGATATAATCAGGTTAGTCGATCTTTACGACTCGTTTTCGAATATCCAGAAAACCCCCAAACCAAATCGCTGACTATCAATTGTTGCTGCGAAAGTAGTTTGCAGTGAAAAGCGGTTACCCTCAGTAAAACTGGCACATAACAAATCCAAAATCGTCCTACCTCAGATTCGGCGTTTGTTATGTGCCAGTAACCGCCATGGCATGACGTCACACTTCCTCAGCGTTCTTTACAATCGCCCATTGGCCATCAGTTGCAGGCTGTTCGTCGGAGCGAACCCGACCACAGTCCTGAAATGGCTAGGCCTTGACCCGAACACTCCGATCGCTCCGCAGCGTCTTCCCAAGCTCGAGATCCGTCCAGAACACCTCCAGTACAATCATCCAAATTTCGCCTACCACAGCCGAGGCAACAGTTTCCACAGAGCCAAAATCAAACGCCACTCGTCCGGAGACATTTCCATCGGCGTTGGCAATCCTGCTCCGATCAGCCGAATACCTTCGTCGCCCAGTCTCAAGTTCCTTTCAAACAGTTGAATGGCCAGAACGCCCGAATTTCGGTGATATTTTGCATTTATTTTATGTAACGAACGGTATTTAGCGGTTGATTTCTTACTGTTTTATACTGTGTAGCGTTCCCTTGTAGAACAAACTAGGTGGTACGATGTGATCTTGGGATGCCCGGCTTGATGCTGAGTGGAGGAGGAAAGAGCAACGATGAGAGCGTCGTAAACAGTGTTTACGTAGTGTTGAACTGGGTGCGCAGAGACCGATCAGCGCTCTGCGAAGTCGGCCTTAAGTCGGCCGCATACTATCCGATTGCTGGCTGTTGGAGGGGGGATGAACATGGTAATGTGGCTTGGAAATCCCAATCAAATTAATTGGTTCAAAGCTGATGCCACCTCGACCAATCGCAGCAATGAATTTTCTTTCCTCCTCCACCAGCAATCGGCTAGTGTGTGGCCGACTTTAAGGCCATATCACACGGACGGCATTTGCCATAATAGTTTCCGCCATGCTGGAGCAGTTCTTAGCAAAAGTAACTACGACGGCTGCGATGCTAATGGAAATGGATTGAAAGTTGATGGTACAGCCAATCAGAATCCCGAGGCACCCCAGCGCACCTTGCAGCTACCGCTTCTCTTCTGAAGCTCGGAATGATCAAGTCAATCGTTGCCACAAAATCTATTTCTTCTTAAATCCTAAGAGGAAAATTGCCCTCATCCCACGGATTTCATAGTGTATTACCAAGCCAAATCAAAAAGCTCCTAATTAATCAAACTTGTACACTCACGAATCAAGAGCCTAATGGCAGTTCTCTGAAAATTTCTCTGGGGAATGCTCTTATGATAAAAAATTATGACCTACCCATTTCTTACTGAGAGTAGGCACCAGTAATCATTCAGTACCTGCACATTAGCAATCAAAGCATATCATGAGTTTTTCATATAATGAACGCAGTTTTTTCTTGTTATTTCTGGCAGAAATCCTTCCTTTGTCAATTATTGGACAGATTCTAAGCGGATTGGACCAACTGTAGGGCTGAAAAGCTGACGTCCATCCCAAGTTCACCCATAAGAGAAAACGAAGAAAAGTACAGGGTGTCGAATGGACCCTTGGTAGAAGCCTGACGTTGCATTTTGCTGTTGTTTTGAAAAACGGCAGAAATCTGCTGTCCTTTTGAAATCCTCGTACGGCCCAAAGCGATAATGCGATTTTATTTTGTCAAAAAATCAAGAGGATTAGTGTAACGAGGGCTAATAATCCTTTGATTTATACGCTTGATCAGTGCATACGCCTTTACTGCACTGATCAATTTATTCGGCTTATATTGATGACTGGTTGGATTAAATTTTTGATCACTAGGATATTTTGAATGATCGGCAACTATTCGGATTGCTGCTGATGAAAAAAAAGCTGAGCTATCCCCGAAAAACTGTAAAATACTCCGAAATATTTCCCCCTTATTCTCCCAATACGTTGACGACCTCCCATTTCCTCTGACAGGGACCTTTGCTCTTTGACGTTTCTAAAATCGTAGAAAATGATGCATTTACATTGTAGACGTGCATTTACTCTGTTACCAGAAACTCCAAAACATTGCAGTGATAGTCCACGTTATGCTTCCAGATAGATTACATAGTTAACGTTAGACAACCTAACTGTTTTACTTGGTGCCAACTCAAGTTTGTTTCGATCGAATGTTGACGTGACAAACGAGGCCTACACTGATTCTAAGGGACTACTCTATTTTCTTACGCTTTGACCTGTTGTGAATTTCCGATTGTTTTACGCATTTCGAAACAAATCGAATATCCGTTTATTTTGAAGGAAAAAAAAACGTATTGTAAATAATCATAGACTATTGAATATTTCAGAGTTTATTAAAAACTTAATCAATGCCACTTGATATTTTCCTCCCTTTTTCCACTATTAAAATAAGAAGTATGATTAAATTTAAATTTTGAAATTATCAGGAGCGTCTACACTAAACGAATTGTTTTACGCAGTTTTAAGGCGCCTGGGCAGACCAGGCCGAGACACGGATACAAAAACCAGCCGACACACTGACGAGGCTGCTGAAGAAATACATAATAATATATAAAAAGGCCTCTAAAACGAGCTATTAGTAACAGGAGATTAGAACTAGATAGGAGGTTCGCTTTCCTAAAAAAATTTAAAGATATTTAATACGATTTATTACTGATAAAATTGATTGTAATATGGGAGGGCAGAAGCGCTAAAATATTGCTGGAAAGCGGCCTTAAACGAGCTAAAAGTAATAGAGGATTAGAACGTGACAGGAGCTTGGTCAGACCAGGCCGAAACACGGATATGAAACCCAGCCAACACGTGGTCACGGAACTCGGATACGAAACCCGAACGACACGTGGTCACAAGGCTGCTGAAGACATACTGCTAAAGGCGGCTAAAACGAGCTATGAGTAACAGGAGATTAGAACTAGACAGAAGGTTTGCATTCCCCTGGCCAGACTGAGCCGAAACACGGATATGAAACCCAGCCACCACACCTACATGAAACACGGATAAGAAACCCACCCGACACCCTGTAACAGGAGCGAGTAGGACTGCAGTAAATATTGCCGTAAGGCGGCAGAAACTGTCACCCCGTTCGGGACCATACGCGAGTTTTCGAATTTGAAAATTAACTTAATCGAAATCGAAGTCAAACTCACAGTGAAACAAAAAGTCAAACTCATAATCGAAATCGAAGTCAAACTGACAATGAAACTGAAACTCAAACTCATAATCGAAATCGAAGTCAAACTCTCAATGAACAAAAAGTCAAACTCATAATCGAAATCGAAGTCAAACTGACAATGAAACTGAAACTCAAACTCATAATCGAAATCGAAGTCAAACTCACAATGAAACCGAAACTCAAACTCATAATCGAAATCGAAGTCAAACTGACAATGAAACTGAAACTCAAACTCATAATCGAAATCGAAGTCAAACTCACAATGAAACCGAAACTCAAACTCATAATCGAAATCGAAGTCAAACTCACAATGAAACCGAAACTCAAACTCATAATCGCAATCGAAGTCAAACTCTCAATGAACAAAAAGTCAAACTCATAATCGAAATCGAAGTCAAACTGACAATGAAACTCAAACTCATAATCGAAATCGAAGTAAAACTGACAATGAAACTCAAACTCATAATCGAAATCGAAGTAAAACTGACAATGAAACTCAAACTCATAATCGAAATCGAAGTCAAACTGACAATGAAACTGAAACTCAAACTCACAGTGAAACAGAAACTCAAACTCATAATCGAAATCGAAGTCAAACTCACAATGAAACCGAAACTCAAACTCATAATCGAAGTCAAACTGACAATGAAACTGAAACTCAAACTCATAATCGAAGTCAAACTGACAATGAAACTGAAACTCAAACTCATAATCGAAATCGAAGTCAAACTCACAATGGAACAAAAACTCAAAGATTTCGATTAAGAGTTTGAGTTTTTGTTTCACTGTGAGTTTGACTTCGATTTCGATTATGAGTTTGAGTTTCAGTTTCATTGTGAGTTTGACTTCGATTTCGATTATGAGTTTGAGTTTCAGTTTCATTGTCAGTTTGACTTCGATTTCGATTATGAGTTTGAGTTTTTGTTTCATTGTGAGTTTGTCTTCGATTTCGATTATGAGTTTGACTTTTTGTTCATTGAGAGTTTGACTTCGATTGCGATTATGAGTTTGAGTTTCGGTTTCATTGTGAGTTTGACTTCGATTTCGATTATGAGTTTGAGTTTCGGTTTCATTGTGAGTTTGACTTCGATTTCGATTATGAGTTTGAGTTTCAGTTTCATTGTCAGTTTGACTTCGATATCGATTATGAGTTTGACTTTTTGTTCATTGAGAGTTTGACTTCGATTTCGATTATGAGTTTGAGTTTCATTGTCAGTTTGACTTCGATTTCGATTATGAGTTTGACTTTTTGTTTCACTGTGAGTTTGACTTCGATTTCGATTAAGTTAATTTTCAAATTCGAAAACTCGCGTATGGTCCCGAACGGGGTGACAGTTTCTGCCGCCTTACGGCAATATTTACAGCAGTCCTACTCCCTCCTGTTACAGGGTGTCGGGTGGGTTTCTTATCCGTGTTTCATGTAGGTGTGGTGGCTGGGTTTCATATCCGTGTTTCGGCCCAGTCTGACCCGGGGAATGCAAACCTTCTGTCGAGTTCTAATCTCCTGTTACTCATAGCTCGGTTTAGCCGCCTTTAGCAGTATGTCTTCAGCAGCCTTGTGACCACGTGTCGTTCGGGTTTCGTATCCGAGTTCCGTGACCACGTGTTGGCTTTTGGAGTTTGACTTTGATTTCGATTATGAGTTTGAGTTTTGGTTTCACTTTGAGTTTGACTTCGATTTCGATTATGAGTTTGAGTTTCTGTTTCATTGTGAGTTTGACTTCGATTTTGATGATGAGTTTGAGTTTCTGTTTCACTGTGAGTTTGACTTCGATTTCGTTGATGAGTTTGAGTTTCAGTTTCATTGTCAGTTTGACTTCGATTTCGATTATGAGTTTGAGTTTTTGTTTCACTTTGAGTTTGACTTCGATTTCGATTATGAGTTTGAGTTTCTGTTTCATTGTGAGTTTGACTTCGATTTCGTTGATGAGTTTGAGTTTCAGTTTCATTGTCAGTTTGACTTCGATTTCGATTATGAGTTTGAGTTTTTGTTTCACTTTGAGTTTGACTTCGATTTCGATTATGAGTTTGAGTTTCTGTTTCATTGTGAGTTTGACTTCGATTTTGATGATGAGTTTGAGTTTCTGTTTCACTGTGAGTTTGACTTTGATTTCGATTATGAGTTTGAGTTTTTGTTTCACTTTGAGTTTGACTTCGATTTCGATTATGAGTTTGAGTTTCTGTTTCATTGTGAGTTTGACTTCGATTTTGATGATGAGTTTGAGTTTCTGTTTCACTGTGAGTTTGACTTCGATTTCGTTGATGAGTTTGAGTTTCAGTTTCATTGTCAGTTTGACTTCGATTTCGATTATGAGTATGAGTTTTTGTTTCACTTTGAGTTTGACTTCGATTTCGATTATGAGTTTGAGTTTCTGTTTCATTGTGAGTTTGACTTCGATTTCGTTGATGAGTTTGAGTTTCAGTTTCATTGTCAGTTTGACTTCGATTTCGATTATGAGTTTGAGTTTTTGTTTCACTTTGAGTTTGACTTCGATTTCGATTATGAGTTTGAGTTTCTGTTTCATTGTGAGTTTGACTTCGATTTTGATGATGAGTTTGAGTTTCTGTTTCACTGTGAGTTTGACTTTGATTTCGATTATGAGTTTGAGTTTCTGTTTCACTGTGAGTTTGACTTTGATTTCTATTATTAGTTTGAGTTTCTGTTTCATTGTGAGTTTGACTTCGATTTCGATTATGAGTTTGAGTGTCTTTTTCATTGTGAGTTTGACTTCGATTTCGTTGATGAGTTTGAGTTTCAGTTTCATTGTCAGTTTGACTTCGATTTCGATTATGAGTTTGAGTTTTTGTTTCACTTTGAGTTTGACTTCGATTTCGATTATGAGTTTGAGTTTCTGTTTCATTGTGAGTTTGACTTCGATTTTGATGATGAGTTTGAGTTTCTGTTTCACTGTGAGTTTGACTTTGATTTCGATTATGAGTTTGAGTTTCGGTTTCATTGTCAGTTTGACTTCGATTTCGATTATGAGTTTGAGTTTCTGTTTCACTGTGAGTTTGACTTCGATTTCAATTATGAGTTTGATTTTCAGTTTCATTGTCAGTTTGACTTCGATTTCGATTATGAGTTTGAGTTTCTGTTCCATTGTCAGTTTGACTTTGATTTCGATTATGAGTTTGAGTTTCTGTTCCATTGTGAGTTTGACTTCGATTTCGATTGTGAGTTTGAGTTTCAGTTTTATTGTGAGTTTGACATCGATTTCGATTATGAGTTGTAGTTTCTGTTTCATTGTGAGTTTGACTATGTTTGCACCCCCCTCCCCAAATTAAAATCTTGGGTGATGGCCTGAGCCTCCTGGCTGCTGTAACTGCTGAATTTTGAAGAAGATAAAATGCGCGTGGGCGGCGAAATTCGGGCCCAAAACTCAAAAATTGTATCCATGGAAGTTCGAATGAGAAGAAAAAACCTAATTTGGTACGGGATAGCTGAGTCGGAGGGCGATCCTGATCATGATGTGAATGCGATAGTACGACTGATTAATGAGGTATTGAAGATACCATGCTCTACGGAGGTTTTCCTCGATGTTTTCCGCATTGGGAAACCCGGTCAAGGTCGAAATAGGCCTATCTGTACAGAATTTAAGAACCACGACTTCAAATGGCGAGTGTTCAACAATAAGAAAAATTTATATGGCTCGGATATATTTTTGAACCTGGATTTACCACTCGAACTGAGAGGTAATCGAAACAAACGTTCGCAGACACTGGAGGGTTCTGGTTCTGGGTCTCGTGAAGAACTCAATAAAGGGCATAACAAACGCCCCCCCTCGTCACCTGCAAATGGAAACTCTACAAAGAAAACTCCAGCGCCGTTATTCAAGGGTCAAGGTGGCGTCATCGGATTGCCGTCTACGAAAAATAATCATAGTCAATCTCCTAGCACTAAAGAGGGAAATAATTTTTTACAGCAAAACAGCAAGTAATTTGTAATTCATTTATATTTTGGAATGCTCAAGGTTATAAAAATTTTCTACAAGAAAGTGAATGTATCTTGTCCACCAATGTAAGTGTTTTATGTATAGTGGAGACGTGGCTAGAATCAGACTTAATTTGTGACTTCGTTGGCTTCAGCGCTTTCTCTCAGCCTGGCAGTAGAAGCGCCAAATCTGGCAGAGCTAGCGGGGGTATTGTAATTTTTTATAGAGATAGTTTTCTTGCGTCAGAGCTAGGCCGCAATAAGAATTGGTTGATTATTTTGCTTACTGACCCTAGTAGGAACAATAGTATTATAGTCGCTTGTGTTTATTTCAATAAAGGCTTTGATAGAGGTGCTTTTGTTGAGTTTAATGAACAAGTTGAAGAAATTAAAATTACGTGTCCAGGAGTTCGTATTATTTTCGGTGGCGACTGGAACGCAAGAATAGGCTTGCACGACATCTGTGTTCCGGAAATGTTCGACGATACAAAATTATATTACAAGCGTGCCTCGCAAGATAAAATTTTGAATACGGAGGGTAAATTCCTCCTGAACTTTATGGAAAATTTCGGATGCGTGGTGGTGAACGGGCGCTCGCGAAGTGATAGGGAGGGGACTTTTACTTTTATGTCTCATTTGGGAAAGAGTATCCCGGACCAGATTTGGATCGAAGCAGATTTAGTTCACGAAATCTTGGATTTCGAGGTTGTGGAAATTGGCTCGTGCTCTGATCACTTGGCATGCAAGCTGTCCTTCGGTGATAATTTTATGTCAGGTTCAGCATATGTGGATTTTGTTGAGATTCCAATGGAAGAAAAACTTCGCTGGGATCCGGCCGTCTGTGAAGAGTACAAAAGTTCCTTGGCTAAAAAGTGCCCGCCAATATTGGAAAAAAATGATCCTGTAATTTATTACAACCATTTGCTGTCAGTTCTCCGTGAAGTTGGCAAGGAATTCGGCTTGGTACAGCCCGAAAAGCGTAAGAAAATCGACCGTTTGAATCAGCCCTGGTTTGATAAGGAGTGTCGGACGGCTAAATGGAAGATGAGACACGCATACCGGAAATTCAAGCGAGAAGGCTGTGATCCAAAGCTGTTAATGCCGTACCTTGCCCTGAAATCTTTGTACCGAAAACTGCTTAAAAGTAAAAGGAAAGAGCATCTGGAACGTCTAGTTCTGCAATTCAAAAGCGTGCGCAACTCGACCGAATTCTGGAGGGTAGTTGGAAGTATTCGTAGGAAAAAAAGTAATTTTTGTAAATTGGACGTAGAGATTGTAGACAACTTCTACGCCACCCTGTACCCTCCGTCTTCATCAGCTACACCCGCTCTCGTGCCGTGTTGTTATGGTACTTTCGACCCAGCCCTGGACGGCGTAATCTCATTGGCAGAGTTGAAATCAGCCCTCTCGTCATTCAAGGACAAAAAAGCAGCAGGTCCTGATGGGATCGCCTACGAATTTTACAAAAACTTACCAGATAACTGGCTCCGTTTTGTTCTTGCCTTCTTTAATCAATTGGTCAACGATGTTGGGGTTCCTGCTTCTCTTGCTAAAATCAAAACTTTTCTATTATTCAAGAAGGGGGACGCCTCAGATCCTCAAAACTATAGAGGTATTTCTCTTCTCAATGCTCTCTTGAAGATATTCAATCAAATTCTTCTCAATCGACTACGTGTGTTTGTGGACTGCAATAGATTGCTGCCGGAAACCCAGAATGGATTCAGAAAATCTAGGGGATGTCAAGACAACATATTTATCCTCTCAAGTCTGATATCGATTAACATTAGGCATCCTAAAAGTAAAGCGTTTATTGCCTTTATTGATTTCCAGAGGGCGTTTGACAGCCTTAACCATAAATTACTGTGGCTGAAACTCTCGTCAATGAATATCAGCGCCAGGTTCATCGAGCTGTTGAGCTCAGTATACGCAAATGCATCGTTCACGGTCAAGATAAATGACAGAGAAACCCAGCCTTTCAGCGTGTGCTCTGGAATCTTGCAGGGGGATGTCAGCTCGCCGCTGTTGTTTGCGCTTTTCCTCGCCGACTTGGACGACTTCATGATAAACAAAGGTCTTAGAGGTCTGAATCTGGGAGGCTCCCAAGATGCTATCTCTCTATGTTATGCAGACGACTTGTGTTTGATGACTTATTCATATGCCGAAATGAGGAAGATGCTAGAGGCCTTAGCTGAGTACTGCAGTTTGAACGACCTTAAGATTAACCATGGCAAATCAGCGATTCTGATTTTCCGCAAGAGAGGCAACATCCCGCACTACTACAAGTTTCGCTGTGGAGACAAGGAAATACCGATAGCGAAATCATACAATTATTTAGGCGTCACGTTCTCGAACTCTGGCCTCTTCAACAAAAATGCATCTCTTGCGGTCGGTAAGGGCGAATTGGCTGCTAAATCATGCATGAGCTTGTTGTACAGATTGAGGGGTGCTCCGTTAAGTTCTTGGCTCAAGGTGTTGAGTGCTAGTGCCCTCAGCTCCTCGCTGTACGCTGCAGAAATTTGGGGGTTATCTCACGTTGAGGATCTAGAGCGGGTTCAAGTCCGCGCAATTAAGTCCGCTCTATCCCTGGCAAGCAGCACTCCGGATCATTACGTCCGGCGTGAGCTTGGTCTGGTGCACGTAAAATGCCAGATCTTTGGGGCCGCCCTCAACTGGTATATCAAGCTGTGTAAAATGGAGGACCATAGACTGCCCAAAGTCTGCCTCAAAAGGATCCTGGAGCTGTCGTCGTCTGATTTTGACTTGAGGTACAGCTGGAGCAGTCAGTTGGAGCTCCTGTTCCGCGAGATCGGGGAAAGCGATCTCTGGCTTAGCCAGGACATCGAAGTAATCTGCAAGCGGCGTACCCAGCTGATCGAGTCGATGCAGAATCTGTGTCGGGCGAAGGACGAGGAGAGGGTGGCGAACTCCGCATATAATGGCATTTACAAGCTGGTGTCGGATAGCCCACTAATCAGCCCGTATTTGGAGTCCCATTTGGGTATCGGCTTCAAGAGACTGATCGCTCAGGCAAGGATGGGAGGCGCCCTGCGTTCCAAGCTGAGCATTTGCAGGATGTGCGCTAAATTCGACAGCGCCAAAGTATGCCCGTGTTGCAACTGGGGTGAGCCGGACACGTTGGAGCATACGTTTTGCCGTTGTCCTGTTTACAGGGGGCTGAGACTCGCCTTTTACGGGAACGATTTGCTGGGGGGAGACAGCCTAGTCGCTCTGCTGTATTCCAGCGACACGCTGAGTTTGAAAAAAATGTGCTTCTTCTTGCAGGACTTGGTGAAGACTAGAGTATTTTTCTTAAATGAGGGGTTCTTCTTTTAAGCTATCATTATGCGGCCGACTACTGAGATAGTGTAATGAGACTTTTTTTTGTCATTTACTCATAACTCTTTTGTTTATTTTCTTTTTGCGGTGCACCCTTATCGCATTTTTATTATTATTATTTTTTTTTCTCTTTAATTTGTAATGTATATCAAGTGTCAATTTAATTTTCTTGCCAACCGTTGTAATGCCTTGCCGGCTGTACAATAAAATCTCATTCATTCATTCATTCATTCAACTGCTGACTCGATTTTGAATTGGTAGCCTACAGATTAGTCAATGATTTCCAGATAATCGATTTGATAAAGCAGCAACGAATGGTTCGTCCTTTCGTATACCAAGCCATATTTTTTCAATTCAAGGCCGAATCGAAAAAAATACAACTCAATATTTGAAGAATAGGTTGAATCTCCAAAATTGATATTGATTGACTTTGGATACAGAACAAAATAATAATTATTTTTTTAAAAAAGCGATATATATCTTCAACATCTATACAAAAATGTACAGTTTTTGCAACAAGCGAGCCTTTATGCTTCGCTTTATGATGGTAATCAAAAACGATCGACGATCGACTGTTTTATTCACATCGGCTGCTGAGGTCAGTAGTAGCCGCTCAGAGGTTTCCTCGGATAATAGTACGACACGTTACCCAATCGTCGGTAGTCGGAGGAGCCCAAAATATCGTTGCCGACCACTGAAATCGCCGTTACTGCCGAATTGTAACGGGCCAGTTCCGAAATGTTGTGCCCCCGATCGACCATGTCGTCGATGATGTCCTGGGAAAAAGAAAATTCGCTTTTTGATAGCATTCATGTCTCAACTGACCGTAATATCATTATACTATGTATTCGCTATCAAAATCTCATTGAAAATCACTAACTTGACTCATGTGCCTTTCATAGGCCCAGAACATGTCCTGCAGCTGGTGGTGATATCTTGGTATGTTGATCGCTTCGATTAGATCTCGCTTGAAAAACAAGTTCCTCAGGGAAACCTGTAGAATAGAGATTAGAATTATTCGATTATCTATTTTGTACTGATAACCAAACGTTGAATAGGTACCATAAAAAACCAAACTCACCAAAGCTGTAGCCGTGGTGATTCGTGTGCCACCGGCTCCGCCGACGACGAGTCGAACTCGTCCGGTTTCTCGGTCGGTAAATATCGTCGGACACATCGACGACACAGGACGAGCGCCGGGCTGGATCGCATTATTTTCCGCCGGTTGAACGCCAAAATAATTGACGATCCCGGGACTCGAAAAATCGTCCATTTGGTCGTTCAGAATTATGCCCGTACTCTTCGAGACCAATTTGCTACCGAATCTGCAAAGAAATTCGAGCAAAAATGTTGTTAATTTGACGATGTGGAATCTCAATTCTTTTGCCATGCAATGTGGGCGCGTAATACGCCAAGCCGCCTCCAATCCAAATTTTGAGAAGTAGGCAACCCAAACGCCCCCAAAAGACACGATGCTTTGCAGCGTTGCAGTTTCACCGTCGAATTTCCAAAGTCGAAGAACAATTTAAGTAAAATTACTGATACCTTATCTCCCTTACATTAGATTTATCGTGCTCGTAGCTGCAACAGCATCGCCGTTCGGTCCGACAGCGACGATATTCGCCGTTCCATGATCCGCGCGATAGTCGCCGGCGTACTCGTAATACGAAGGATCCGTGGACGTATGCGGCTGCCCCAGCATTCGAACGACTCGGCTTAGAAAAACTTCGTTCTTCAATTTCAACAATACCTGTAAATCCAACTTGATTTCAGAAAGTGGGATTTCACTTCTTGAGATTATTGAAGAAATGGTCAGAAGACCAATACTTACTGATCCATAGACCACCATTACGTTCATGGATGGACGAACCCAAAATGTTTGGTGGAGAAATCAATTGCCGATTTTTTTTATGGTGGGACTTTTTCCATGAGCAGATACCACATTAAGCTTATCGGTGTTCCTGACTCAAGTTGGTGAACTTTTTTCAATTTTTGGGATGAATTTTCTAAACCATACCCATCCCACTGCTTACTCACTTCGTCCACTTTAGTGAACTGCGGATCTCCGAGGAGCGCCCGCTGGGCGTACGCGAATTTGAACGCCTCGGTAATGGCGGAGACGTCTTCTTTGTCCTGATCGTAACCTTTGCTCTGGCCCCAACGAGTCACGGCCTTCATGATAAAGGCAAGTATAGGGCCGGAACTGGGAGCAGGCGTCGTGTAGAGCATATACTTATTCGCTATAACTTCGGGATCAGCTTTGGCCCATTTCACTCTGAAAATCACATACAAAAATACGATTATATGCTGCATTTTTTTTCTGTCAAAAATGATGAGGGAAAATTGAGGCCTGTTTTACCACATTTTTCAAACGAGATTGATGGGAACGGAGTTTGGTGCTTTCTGGTCACGCGTCTATCGACCAAGATTCCAAAAGCCACCAAACTCATCTCCCCCTTAACTTAGTTCAAAATTTAAGTTGAAAACGGCTTTTTGTCATACCGGTATTGAGCCAGATCGTCTTCCGTGATGATTCCCCGGGCTTCCCGTATGTCCTGGACAAGTCTGTGGGTGAGCGTACCATTGTAGATCACGTCAGGGCCCAAATCTTTGATCAACGTCAGAGTTTCGGCTAACTGCAAATTGCGCACAACATCGCCTTCCCTTACGAGCTCGTTGGTCCCCTCTTTCAAAAGAAGTTGGCTGTGAAAATTAAACAAAAAAACTGTAAATTTGTTCGTACGAGCGACAGAGAAGAATTCTCAACCAAACTTCAACGTGATTTTTATTTTTCGTACCCCTTTTTCAACGCAATGTAACTCATAATCTAGAATAATTTTTTTCTAAATAAAAAATAGCAGGGTTTCGATTTTTTTAAATTACTGTAGTCCAGGATTCGCTCGTATTACGGCTTCGTTCTGTTTTATGTTGAAAGCCACATGCTTGTTTATGGGTGCCCCTCTTTTTATAAGCCGTATCGTATCTATGAACAATTCTTTCCACGGAGCGTCGCCGCCGAACCTCTTGTACATTTCCCAATAACCCCGAAGCTCTCCTGGCACTGCCACAGATTTTCCTCCTGCATAGGAAAATATAGTAAAATTATAAATAATAAAGCATTTATCTACCCGGGTGATCAATTTTTCCAAATTTGTCCGGGCATCTGATCAGATTGTTTATCATCGCCAATTTATTTGTTCAAGTACCTAAAATTCCGCGAAAATCCGTGTGAATCGTACCTACCCATAGCGGATGAGACGGAGTCGTTATAATACATGTAGCGTGAGGCAGCCGCCGGTGCCGTTTCCCGGGCGTTGATCGTGTACGCCTTGCGTTCCGAAGCCTTGTAAATCGTGGCGACGAAACCGCCGCCGATTCCCATGTTGTTCATGGTGACGACGCCGTCACAGACCATGGTTGCTATCATCGAGTCGACCACATTGCCATATTTTCGCATGATTTTCCTGAAAGAAAATTTTTTCAATTTTTCCCCATAAATTGATAATTATTCTTGGCATGGAGAAACTATTTGAAATCAACACATATGCAAAAGATTCATCGAATTCTTTTATACATTTTTTTTAATTTTTTACAATTTTTAAATTTTTTTAAAAATTTTCTTCTATTTTTTTAAATTCTTTTCTAATTTTTCTTTAATTTTTTCAATTTTTCTCAATGTTTTGAATTTTTTTACAATTTCTTTAATATTTGTAAAACACGTTTCTCCAATTTTTTTAAATTTTTTTCAATTTAAAAAAAATTTTAATTTTTTTTTTCAATTTAAAAAAATTTTAAATTTTTTTCAATTTAAAAAAATTTTAAATTTTTTTCAATTAAAAAAAATTTAATTTTTTTTTATTGATCTCTAAAAATTTATCCCAAAAAAATGATCTCTAAAAATTTAATATTGAAGAACGGTGGATTTTGAGCTTAAGATTTGAAAATCTTCGGATTTAAACGTTCCATGTTTACAAAATCATCGCCATATTTCCTTTTTATTCAGAAAAAAAAACCGAAAAAATTGATAATAATTTTTATAATTTTAATAATAATTTTATTTTCAAGTTGAGACACTCACATGCCGATCTCGGCGCAAGGTCCTCCATTGCTGACGATCGCGCCTCCGATGTCAGGCGCTGTCAGGAAGATATAGACGACAGCGACGACGATGCCCACGACGATGACTGCACTCGCGATCGACACCCATACCCAGATAGGTCTACCTCCGAACCTGCACATTTCCAAACGAATCACTCACCAATTAGAAGCAAAGAAAAATCAAATTTCGACCTATCGAGCGAGGGGTTTTTTCCAAACTTGAAAAAATTAGCTGCCCCTCACTCGGTAGTTTTCATAACGACAAACGGGCCAAAAGTGGAGAGTCGTTTTTAATGAATGAAAAAAGAAGTCGGCCAGTAATTAATGAGAGGACTAGATGACTAAGATGTGGCGACGTAAACGGCGAGGAGGGGAGGGGCATGTTAAAGGTCGACACTAATTTGCCGGACGAAGCCGTGGTCATTGTTGATTGCTTCCGCTGGGATACCTAAGGGTTCCTCCATTAGCATGATGCTGCTGAGCATGGAATTCTGGAATTTAGGCGAAAAATACGCACACAACTACCCTCCAACGATGGGCGGAAATTCAGTGCTCCGACTATTTTATGCCCGAAAATTACGCTTATTATCCGATTACATTTGATGTCAATTTACAACTAGCAGGCCTTCAGAATCACTTGAAGAGTCGCTCTTTTTCGAACGGAGATAGCAATTTAACCGCCTTTACACGTTTTAAACGCTTTTAGTAATTTGGAGAATAGAGGTTATTTACGGTGGGATCAGGAACCAGGAGCCTCCCTATACCGTTCATGCGGAATTTGGACCGGTTCCTCGGGTTGCATCTATAAAAGCACATGGGCTTTGTGCCTTATCCACTAATACTGGGGTTCATGATCATCCATCCCCCTAGAGCTCGAACACCTGTTATTCAAGTCACCCAAACACCTCTCGAGCATTGTTTCAACTAACCTTTTTCGCAACTACTTTTCCCACATTTTATACTTTGAATAGCTCAAACGAATATTGGAACTTACCAGCAGTTCATTTTGTCCACCTTTGCACACATGCTCTTAGTGCCAAACGATATTTCATTCCTTTCGATAAACTGCAATTAAATTATACCTGACTGAATGACGGCACGTCGCGAAATGGGACACAATTTACCTTCGCTTGAAAACAAACACGATGATTAGGTACGTAGGTACCTAGGTATACAAACAGTTTTAATCCTAGGATCACAAATTAGCTAGAAAGCAAATTAAATGTTATCTGGACTCTTGGATTCGTATTTTTCGTTCCTCTTTTTAACCTTTTAATAAACAAATGCTGGGCCTCCCCAAAGGTCGATGCTGGTTTAAAGGTTTTTCTGATTTTTCGCCACGGAAACTCCAAAATTATTTTCAGCTCTGTAGAGTAAAAAGTGAATTTTCTTCAATAAATAACGGCATAATGAAGCTAGCGCCAGTTGGTCGAAGTGGCTGGCGCACCGTTTTTGGGAACCGATAAATTCAAATTTTTAGAAAAACTTAAAAGTGTTGAAAAATTAATTCGTCTCAAGAAATCTGAGATTTAACATATTAAAATTCAATTTAAAAAAACTCGATAATTTCATCAAATTTTACTCACGTCGTTGATCTCGATGGCATTTCATTCGTTTGACGGACGACAGTTGCTGCTGCTGACGATGGCAGTTCTGTTACGTAGTTTCGGCTCCATACAATTGCCAAAGCTGACGAGGATATTCGGATACTACGTACCTACCACCGCCTGTATCTGTCGGGCCGATTATTGTTTCTACTTCTCCGTGGAAATATTTTCGGATAAAATGAAAATTCGTTATCTTCGGTTTCCTTCGATTTTGCCGCTGCTTATTTAATTTCCGAATCGTCGCCGACGGTTTAACGGATAATCTCAGCGCTGAAATGCAACCAGCAGTGCGTAGATAATACACAATAATTCCATATTAATAAAAAATACAATTTCATTTTGATCTATTCGAATAGTGTCATGCAGAAATGGGCCTTAGTCACAGGATTTCAAGGTTCCTAAGGACTTTTTCCGAATGAGACAATTCAATTGGAATCTTCTAGAATCGGAAATAGCAAAGAATGTGCGATGAAAATTTTAAACCCCACAGAACATCGAAATAGTGTAACAGCCAAATAGCGTACCAACAATGCAAGTTACCGAATTGAATAAGGACGTGGTTAATTATGTTTTCTAGGAGGTAAAGCCAACCTTCTCACGTTTTTAGGACATAAATCGCTAAAACAAGTACATTTATGTAGGAAAAACAAATTACAAAAGGCTATATACTAATCTCGGTTGATGGACCTGAAATGTACATCATACCCAGCCCAAAAAAAATTATAAAGATTGGGATTTTTCAAAAACATTAAAAAAAAGTGATCCGTGGATAACACGCGGTACCTGAGTAGATGGAAGTATCGTCCCAAAATTGAAAACGGGATAGGAGGTTCAGACAAAATTCACATTTACTGAAAATCACTTTCCGAACACGTCCGTGGACTAATACAAAACTGACCATTTTTCTCAGATTCTCAGTAAAAGTTCATAAATGAATTTCCCCTCTACCTTCGATCCGATTTTCAATTTTGGGACGATACTTCCATTTTCTTGGGTACCGCGTGTCTACGGATCGCGTTGTTTTTTGATATTTTTGGTAGGTTTAAGTACCTAATTCAGTAACTTTAGCTAACTGGACATTCCTGGTATTCGGCCTTCGGCTTACTAACAACACGATTACCTCGCTTGCTGAAGCCATTGTCATAGAGCTGACAACACCTGATTGTTCAAGCAAACTAAGCTTGAAATCGCTGTAACATGTCACAGCTAAAAGCAAGAAGATAATCAGTACTATGATCTTAGCAGCGGGTGGTCGTGATTTTGTAACAACTGGTTGGGAAACTAGTGGACTATTGTGGTCTAATACAGCGTGACACGAACATCTCATTTTAACAGCTCATCTGCTTATGGAAAATTACCAATTCAGCTCGACGGCATGAGCGATTTTGATTGGTACTCAGCTTTGGAAATTCGGAGTTATAACGAAGCAATTACGGTTCCGCATAATGGCGTCTATTATAACTTTTTTTTAGTTTTATGCCAATTTTAACGAGCCGATTCTACTCTTTTAGCGTTTTTTACAACTTTAAATGAGATAAAAAACTATAGAAACCACCAGATTTCTTTTATTTGCCAAGTTCGACAGTACCTTCAGTGTTAGCCATAATTACTAACAAAACCCAATGTTATATTTTGCCGATTTTTTAAAGCGGTTAATATATTTTATCATTTTAACTTACTTGGTTAATGTGGAGCTAAACCAATGCTACATCGAGAAGAGTTTTGACAATGAAGCAGGGAAATTGCAGATAGAAATAATCCTCATTAAAAAAATAGCTCGAATCTGCGATGGTCGTCACTAATCAATAAATAAAACACGAGCCATCCGTTGAGTATCTAAATTATTACCCTATTATCGGAAAGAATGGTCCATAATTTCTTTTATCGCATAGCCTCAGCCAACAATTCAGTCATTAACTCAGATACCGGGCATCTAGCGCATTGTTGATAATTTTCAACTCCACATTATCGACGAAAAAAAAATCAAAAATAAGATCACATTGTCTATTCTACTATTTTTATCAAAACGTTGAATAGACAATGTTTATCATAGCCCTAGTTCTTGAGTTTTTTTTTTCAAATTTTAGGATTTATCAATTTCTCCACGAGTGATTCATTACCTAATTCATATTGAGGTCCAAATACAGAAATTTGTTCCAAAAATTTTTTTAAAAAGTTGCCCTTGAGACGACATACTAAGTACCTCATTCCGAACAGTCTGTTTGCCTGTCTATCCGCGTCTGCTTGCAGTCTCATGCAATTTGAACCTGTTTGCCTATTTGCACATTTTCTAACGTTCATTCAGAGAAATATTTGTTTCATTAAGGTCTGTAAGGTAAGAAGGTTTACTTTTTCCAAAAATTGCGAGAGCTTTTTTGCAACAATACTTAATTATTCAGGCATTGGGATGCGTACCTACTATTATTATCTTATCTTCCACACAAAATTATCGGAAGAGTCGTTGCTGGAGCGTTGCTTACCGAAACTAACCCCATGCCTACACTCACGCTCCTGGAACCAACTCAATAGAAAATTAGGTAGGTACCTACCTACTCGAATCATGAAATTTTCGAACGTAAAAATTTGGCGGGTCTGTCGGCCTGAAAACGCAGCAGTTCAATGAGTCTGACGAAATCAAGAAAATTTCCTAACTCCCAAAGCCGAGGTCTCGTTAGATTCAGCATCGAAAAATCCATCACATGAGACATTTCACTAGCGTCGTGAAGAAGATTTTAGAAGAAAAAATTTGTCAAGTTTTCAACAATTTTTTCAGACGTTTTAAAAGTGAGTTATTGGCTTGCCTAAGTAATTGGTGTCTGGTCAAGATTGTTTTTTCCTAAAAATTTAAAAAATCCTCAGCCGTCTTGAGATTTTCGCCAAAAATCAGGTTCAAAATATCAAAAATTAGATACTAAATCACTCGCGAAAAAAATGTGAAATCCCATAATTCGAATAAAAAAAATGTGAGACAAGAAATAGTTTACTCCACTATTAACAGTGTTAATAACAGCCTACTACAACTATAATAACAGTATTGATGGAGGAATGGACTATTTATTTTCTCTCAAATTTTCCCTCATTAAAAAATTTTTTATTTGAGCTTTGAAACGGGAACCATAAAATTTTCAGAGGGGTTAAAAAACTATTTTTTTAGCGATTACTACCCATGAATAACAAATTAGAACATTATGGAAGTACTGAGTGTTACATACGCACTACAGGCCGACGTATTCAGCGTTAAAACAGATCGGTACAGATCACTTCCGTATAGTTAGTTCCAAGGTACCCGCGGTTCGCGCGTTGACCCACTGGCGGCCCCGATGACCCACTGGCGAACCGACAGAACTGGAAGGCCCAAACCGTGGGGGAGGGGAGGGTCATGTTGACGCAAGTTTCGCGATCAGGTAACCTGCGGATCGGACGAGCCCCAAAGAACAGGTCGCGAATTGTTGCACCGTGCAATTTGACGAGCGTCGAACAAAGGAGGACCGAGAGCTAAATGCCGCGAGCATTGCAACATACATGCTACCTAAGGTACCATTGGCACCGCATTAATACGCCACATTTGACTAATTTTAGGTAAATGCCTACGGCCAAATCAACGGAAAATGCCACAAACCCAACATTTGATAGCCAAAATTTTTTGTTGACATTTTGGGTACACGTTTATGTTGATGTCTTCTAGGCTTCTAAAACCTGACTAGACTTTTATGAAATAAATTTCCTTCGAAATTCTGCGTACTCAAATATGGAAGCATTGTGTGCTAGAGCACGACTGATTTTTAAATCTCCAATTTTGTATTTTAGGTTTTTTATTGAAATTGCATAAAGCGTAGTAAATCTATTGACCCTTTCTCGTCCATCCAACATCGGGTGAGTATCCTGATGTAAAATTTGCTAGAATTTCCAGAACCCGAAATGGAATTACGATATGTTGTCAATTCGCGAGGGAGTCGTGAATTGTGAATCTGCCCTCGGACACAACTCAATTCGAGAGTCCAAGGTTGAAATCCGCAACACAGCCTCCACAACTCATGCCACATTCATTCGCTCCACTTATCTGTTATTATTGCTCCTTTTGTGGCTTTTCGCTCGCTGGAATAGCCACTAATTCTACAACGGTGAAAGGCGGATGGGCCACCGGCAGCTAGCGTGTGCTAATATTGCGACACCTGCCTCGAAATAGAAACAACGGAAACACAGCACGCGGTACATTTTTTTCATTTCCACCTAGTACAACATTCAGTACTTCCACAAAGTGAAAAGAGGTATGCTAACAATCTGAGATAAAAATGAAGGGTAAGGGGAAAGAACAGGAAATGTCCATTTTTCTCAAAAACAAGCTTAATATCGCGTTTTGTAGGAATTCAAAGGTACTAACCGTATAGTGAAACTCCAAGGGGAAAAAAGTATAAATGTCGCCCTGAGAAGCAACGAAAGATTCGGTGTAAGGGGAAAAAACATAGAATTTAAAATACAAAACCTGCTTTTTCTCTAAAAGTACTTTTTGTGACATTCCTCGTTCCTTCCCCTTACCCTTCAAATGTTTTAGTGTTTTCAATTTTTTTAATTGACCAAAAAAATCAGCCAGCGTGAGTAGTAGGCCTTGAAATGATGGTCAATACGACTCGGCTTTCAGGAATCCTGAAATATTATGCACAATTGGTGCTATTGGTAAAGGATAGAAATATGAAAACGCAATATTTTAATAACGAACTTTTCCAACCCTATTCAGTTGGTTAACAAAATATCCCAATATTTTATGAACATGTACACAACTTTTAACAAGTCTACGATCTGCTATTTGATCAACATCTCCCGCTCAGACGCACATAACAATCACTAGAAGGGCAGGTACTCATTTTGGGGCACTTTTGGTGATAATGTGGTCAATCATGCGCACAAAAGGAAATCGGGGGCGCATAGGGCAGTTACCCAACCATTTGCTAGAAGCAGGGAGAAACATAAACGTATGTCTGTCTTCAGGGTCTCCAGTCCCAGTAAAAAATAATTTTTAAACGAAGAACTGAAATTCAGTCGGCTCAGAAAAATCACCTCAGGTGAATGAGCAAATAGCGACATTTCTTAAGGATTTGCCACTAACCCAAATTAAAGGAACGCATACGCGTCTGCGGTAATCATACGTCATTGTAGCAGTGTTTTGCTGACGGATCTCTGTACGAATTCTCATGCTGAACGCTCAGCGAGCTCGTCCGACATTTGGCCATGCAGAGTTCGTAATGGTCAGTGATGGAAGCGAACACGACGTGGAATGTGTCAGGCACCCGGCGAAGCATGCTTTGGAGAAGTTCTTTCTGCGAATGAAAATTTAAGATTTTTATTCATTCCAATGCTCATTAAATACCAGTTGGCATAATTTAGGTCGCACAGGAATGACACTTGAGATATTCAACATAACCTAAAAAAAAGTTGGTTTTATAAAAAATCAAACCATCCTTTAAATCGACTTACTTTGCTCGGCTGCATGCAGCAGGAGACGCAATACTCGAAAATGCTGCAGCAACCGTTGTCCTTGCAAGTGTCACAAGAATACCGAACGGTTCCCTGGTCCTTCTTATCGCAGCAGCCGGATGGCAGCAGGTGAAATCTGGAGCAGAGATACCCTGTGGATGAAAAAAGTATGGAAAGGTTTTAATAAGCAATCAACAACAATATGAGTACAAATTATTTAGTTACGTCACGCTGATGGCTACGCTGGCTATTGGGGCCCATGGTCATGAGTCGATCTTTTCTGATTATTGGCACATTCTCAAGGGATCAATCGACCACGTTCCGAAAGTGTCCACCGTACCTCGATCGTCGACGATGTGCGTCATGCCTTGGACCGAATTGCGACAAGTTGTGATTTTGCTGCTCGCATTCGTCGCATCGTCATCGTCCGAATGCCAGATCAGAGAATCGAAATTTCTGAATTTGATGGAGTCGATTTCATCCCCCGATGAGAAAGATGCCTGAAAAATCAACGTATATATAGCGCGGAAGTTTTTCAGCATTTCTCCGGTTTCGATGGCAAGTTTCGAGCCGGGCAGGTCGTGCTCTCTGGGCAGACGCCTTAACCCTTCGGCCACGGAGAGCCTGGGTCCAGACAGGATATTTACTGTTCTTTCTGCTAAAATAACACAGGTACTCACATCTTTCATCAGGCTGACAATCGTGTAGCATAAAGAGCAGAAAAATATCGTGAAGAGGACAGCTTTGCGGCGGACGAAACGCGTTATCAATGCGAGCGGCATCGCTCCGGGGCCAGCGACTCCGTTCAAACTCAAACAAGAACTTAGACTTTCAGCTTCGATTGTCTTTTCGTTCCCGCTCATTTGAAAAATTTACTACTCACCCACCAAGGTGGGATTAAAAAAGAAAATTATCCAGGCAGAGCAGGGTCAACTAGGCATTTTGGGAGAGCTAGCAGTTACCGATGTATAGGAAGTTACAGATATAGTATATATATAAGTATAAGTTATATAGTATAAGTTACAGGATAGTTACAGGATAGGATAGGAGTCGGTTAACGCACAGTCGATGCACTTTAGGGCCGGTGAATGGCAGAATGCAGAGTACGATATCATTTTCCAGCCCTAACTACATTAATTTTTGGTAATTACGCAAACAAAAATTAATATTTAATTCATGGCGGAGCACAAGCTAGTGATCAACTTTAGTGTCTAGGGACGTTACGATACTTCCGATATATCGGAGTATCGATACTTTTCTTCCGATACCACCGATATTTGTATCGATATTTTACAAACGATATTATCGTGGTATCGATACTTTTTCACGATAATATCGAAAGTATCGATAATTTGTGACCGATCCCACCGATATTCTCTGCGAAATTCGAAAAATTAACAATTTTGTATCCACCATAAAACCAGCCGGTTCCGACCGTTTAGCGGCACATGATGATGCAGAATAAGAGAATAAGAAGAAGTGGGAAAGTTCGTAGAGCTCTAATTGCCCTTAGCTCAAGACGTTGGGTCGGAATTTCGAGGGGGAAAATCCCATGGTGAAAGGAAAACTCCCCCACGTACAGGCTGCACTGAGCCCGTGGTGCGGCTGCCCTGAGTGTTGATATTTATTAGTGATCTCTGAGCCTCGTTGCTTTCTTTTTAGCGAAATCATTTTGATCGTTCTATTCAGCTGCTTGTTCCGCGCTCAGCTATTTTCCAAAGGACGTAAGTAATCGAGTTACGAGTGTATAGGGATTTTTTTCTGTGTTGAAATATCTTGATTCCCTATCAGTGTGTTCCCTATCAATAATATGTTGATACTTTATTTCCCTTGTAATACCTAACGAATTTTTCCCCCAAGCGTAAAAGTATCGATAATATCGGCAGTATCGATATTTTTGATCCGATATTATCGCAATATCGATACTTTTTTGCCGATAATGTCGGGTATCGATACTCTACGAAAAATATCGTATCGGAACGAGTATCGATACTTTGGTGGTATCGTAACGTCCCTATTAGTGTCTGCTCTGGGCGTAGAAATTAATGAAAACAAACAGAAAGCAGAGATAACCCCTGCTATCTGTTGAGAAAAGGTCTGTTCGGAGAGGCAGTTCCGGACTGTCCAAGTAACGTTTCGATTGGAGTCGTAGAAGTTCTTCCATTTGTCGGTCTTTACGAGCCTTCCATGGAAGGCTGTTCTTCCATGCGAGCCTTCTTAACATACCTACTCGAATATTCGACTCGGCAAGACCTCTCACCCTGTTTAACCGAAATTCAACTTAGCCGGCTTTGTCGCTTCGTTTTGATTGCGACAATTTTACCCACAAAATTGTCCATTCGAATTACTCACAGTCCTTCAGATATTTTTTCACTTTTTATTTTGTATTAGGCACTTGGTATTTTATTTTTTCCTGGTCACAAAAATTCACTTATTAGAAGCCTACTCTGTCTTAAAATATTGGTTTCCCTTGTAGAATACGTGAATATTTTTATACCCCTATAACTTGCCTTACCTATTTCGATTTTAGACGAGTGTAAAATTTGCATAGTGAGTTTTTGATATTTCTGACCTATAAGTACAGCCTCAAAGGTTCAAAATGATATACAATTGAGTAAAAAATTTACGTATCAAAGTATGGAAACATTTTGTGTTATCTACGCACCACTGGTTTTAATTTCAAAAAAATATTTATTAATAAAATTGATTGTAATATGGTGATGGGGGGGGGGCAGATGCGCTGCTGTAATATTGCTGAAAAGCGGCCTGAAACGAGTTAAAAGTAACTGTGGATTAGAACGTGACAGGAGCTTAGCGGACCCTGGTCAGACAGGGCCAAGATACGGATACGAAACCCAGCCGTCACGTGGTCATGTGCTTGGATACGAAACCCGGCCGACACGTGGTCACAAAGCTGATGAAGACATACTGCTAAAGGCGGCTAAAACGTGCTATGAGTAACAGGAGATTAGAACTTGACAGGAGCTTCGTGGAGCCTGGTCAGACCGGGCCGAGACGCGGATACGAAACCCTGCCAACACGTGGTCATGAGACTCAGATACAAAACCCTGCCAACACATGGTCATATGCTCGGATACAAAACCCGGCCGACAAATGGTCACAAGGCTGTTGAAGACATACTGCTAAAGGCGGCTAAAACGTGCTATGGGTAACAGGAGATTAGAACTTGACAGGAGCTTTGTGGAGCCTGGTCAGACCGGGTCAAGTCACGGATACGAAACCCTGCCACCATGTGGTCACAAGACGGATACGAAACCAGGCCGACACGTGGTCACAAGGCTGCTGATGACGCACTGCTAAAGGCGGCCAAATTGAGCTATGAGTACCTCCAACAAATTTGCGCTTTAGTGTTTTCTATTTTGTTTTTTCCTGGCCACAAAAATTAACCGATTGAAGCGTATTTGGTCTTAAAATCTTTGTCTTGCCTAGTCTGCAAGGCGTGGATATTTTTTATATTCCGATAACTTGATGTATTTCAATTTTAAGCGAGTTTTAAAATTTGCATAGTGAATTTTTTTTATATTTGCGCAGCAATGGGAAATTTTTTTACCTTCTCTAATATTATGGATTTTGAACATACGAGGTTCTTCAGGTTAACTGTTAGAGGGTGATTCCACTAAAAGTGGCGAAATTGGGGTCAGCAAATTCCGTTTTACCAATGATAAAATTTTGCATGTTTTTCGACGAGAAATTGTTCATTTGCCTGCTATTAATGAAAACTATATACCAGCAGTGTAGTTTCATCACCCAGAGAGGGTTTACAGACATGATTAGGTAAAAATCAGTGGTCCAGGGGAATGACAAAATTGAGAGACTTGAAAAAATCTATTTAAACCTCAAATTAAGCGCTGCTAAGTAGATTAGTGACATGGGTACATTATTTGTCTGGGTATCTCAGAAAATAAAGTTCAAATAATTGGAGTAGGTACGTCGGTTCATCATCATATCATTTGAGGAGTAATGGTCAATGGTGAATTCGATGATGCCAAAATGGTACGTTCTCACACTGATGAATAAATATGTGTAAAAAGAAAAACAATGGTGCGTAGATAACACACAATACTTCCATAATTTGACACGTAAAATTGAGACACAATTTGATCATATTTTGACTGTTTTTAGGGGTGTTTTGGTCAAAAACTCAAAAAATTCACTATTCAAATTTTAAAATTCACCCAAAATAAAAATACGCTACAATATTGGAATATAAAAAATATCCACATATTCTGCTAGGTAAAACAAAGATTTTAAGACCAAGAACGCTCAAATCGGTTCATTTTTGTGGCCGGAAAAAAATAAAATATTAAACACCATAAATTCAAATATATCGGAAGTACTGTGCGTTATCCAAATTTCGATTAAACAGGGTGTTAGGTCTTGCCGAGACAAACATTTCAGTTCAAGAAATTTGAAAAAAGGTTGAGAATTGAGGGAGCAGCGCCCTAGCTGACAAACCTCCATCCAGAACATGCAGGGGAATGACGGCCAGGGGAATGACAAATCGCGGTTTTTCCCATTTCTTCCCTCCTCCTTTCAGTACCTAAATTTTGAAAAAAATACGCTGGAAGGTGCACCACCAGACCTAAAGAATAGTGGCAGAGGGAAAAATTTACTACTTCAATTTGATAAGATATTGAATACAGGGGAATGACGCATAATAAAAATACTCACCATAAATGAGGTTGTTTTTCGCCTCTCGATGGCTTCTCAACAAACACTAGTGTTATCTGGCAGGTCAGGCACGTTCTACAGTTCCAGAGCTACTAACTGCCGTTTTCAAAATTACCGAAACTGTTATAGTTTCCCATTTATGGGGGTGACAAGTTTTTACAGGGGAATGACGCAAAAAGGTGGGGACACGCTGTTCTTTGCTTCTAACATTGAAGCCTATGCATTTAAAATTATGAGAACAGAGGAGCTAATACGAGACTATATACTGAGTGCATTCGTTTTAGCAGATTCTGAAAATCTCGATCCGAATAACCAGGGTTGGTTGAAGAAGTAGCGTACCTAGGGGTGGGGACATGCCAGGGGAATGACATTTCGGCTATATTTATATATTTTTCTCCACTTGCTAACAATATTTTTGGACAGTTTACACGTGCGGAGCATGGGGACCAACGATCTAATCACAACGCTTTTTGTTCCATCGCAATACTACGAATAGTTTTCAAGATATGAAGAAAAGACACGATTTCGCCACTTTTAGTGGAATCACCCTAGACCGTTATTCGAGCTGCTCAAGTTTAAAAACTCTATTTTTCTTCTAACCGGTTTTTTTACTGTCAGGATTATTTTTTTGGTTCTTTCAGTTAGGTACCAGATGGAGTTGGGCTCGTAACCCCCTCATAAGTAGGCGAAATATAATAGATTTTAGTCAAAATATGGAAGTATTTATCTTCGCACCCCTGGTTTTTGTTAAGTTGTGGTACATGGAAATGCAACTGCAAACACTCCCTATTGTCTCGTTAAAATTAGGTCTTCACAAAGCATAACTAGAACGGGGTTAGTTTTGATTTTTAAAAGAGAATAAATTTATTGAGCGTTCCCCCACCCCCCAGATTAAAATCCTGGGTACAGGCCTGTTTCACCTTATTATTAGAATAAACCTATAACCTCAAAATAGTAGTTAGATTTCTTATTCAAAGGAACATTCATTGCACAGATTCAAGGATATCTTCAAGGGAAGTATAACAGAGCAATTATTGTCGCTTGAAAGTAGGTATTATATTTGTAATCGAACAACCGGAAAACAAGAACGATTCGCCACACGGTTATCACAACTAGAAGCCACAGAGGTAAAAAAAAAGACGAAATAAGCAGCGGACAATAGAAAAAAGACACTATGCAGGCGTGAAAAATTACAAAAACATTAGGACATTTTACCCTCTAGATTAAATATTCGATATAAACTCAAATATTCGATCAAACAGCGCAACAAGCAACCCGTTTTGGAAATCTAGTAGAGAAGGGCATGACAAAGAAGGGTTGCTCCCAACGGCGCATTATATTGGGAGAATACAATCAAATCGGGTTTCCGTAACGAGGAAAATAATATTGTGATGTCGCGATCGAAGAAAACAAAAATTAGCCTTCGCCCTCTTTAGTTTTCTTCAATTTCCTGCTCTTGCTCTTCGTCGAATTCTGCGTCTTCGTCCGCCGTCGCCTCTTGGTATTGTTGGTATTCAGAGACAAGATCGTTCATGTTCGATTCGGCTTCGGTGAATTCCATCTCATCCATACCTTCGCCGGTGTACCAATGCAAGAAAGCCTGGAAAGAGAAAGTTCGGAGGCAAATGAGCGAATAAGTCCGCAAAACAGGCAGGGTAAAGGGAAGGTACCAGTTTTTGTTAAGGAGCAGGAAGATTTTCATCCCATTTGCCAAAAAATAAAGTTTTCCTCTTTTTTCGAGTAACCCAGAATTTAAACCGATCAAAAAATGCATAAACTACCATCAATAAAAATGGGCATCTTACTGAAAATCGTAAATCACTCACTTTTCGTCTGAACATGGCAGTGAACTGTTCTGAAATCCTCTTGAAAAGTTCCTGAATGGCGGTCGAGTTGCCAATAAAAGTAGCCGACATCTTGAGGCCACGGGGTGGGATATCGCAGACGGCAGTCTTCACGTTGTTGGGAATCCATTCGACGAAGTACGAGGAATTTTTGTTCTGGATGTTCAACATCTGCTCGTCGACTTCCTTCATCGACATACGTCCTCTGGAAACGAAATATCGATTATTGAAAATAACCTTAAGTCAAGATCTTTCGGTTAAATGAGGAGGTAGTGTTTGTAACTGCTATTTTTCTAGTCATCTAAATCTAAAAAAAAATGCAGGCACCTGAAAATGGCGGCTACAGTCAAGTAACGGCCATGGCGAGGATCACAGGCGGCCATCATGTTCTTCGAGTCGAACATCTGAGCCGTCAGTTCGGGTACGGAGAGTGCGCGGTACTGCTGGGAGCCGCGTGACGTCAGAGGCGCGAACCCGGGCATGAAGAAGTGGAGACGAGGGAAGGGAACCATGTTGACGGCCAATTTTCTCAGATCGGCATTCAGCTGGCCGGGGAACCTGAAATTTGAAGGAATCGGAATTATGACACAAGCTTCCCTAAAAATTTTCAACATCTTCACTCACGGCGTTTCACTCAAGTTAACATTAACACCAGAATAATCATCACCTAAGACATGTGGTAACTCCGGACATGGTCAGGGAGACGAGATGGTTCAAATCGCCATAAGTTGGCGTCGACAGCTTCAGTGTTCGGAAGCAAATGTCGTACAGGGCTTCATTGTCGATGCAGTATGTCTCGTCTGTGTTTTCAACCAATTGGTGGACCGAAAGAGTCGCGTTGTAGGGCTCGACGACGGTGTCCGAGACCTGAAAAATATCTACAGTCAGGCCACTTCGAAATAACGCGAAAATATTTCAAATTCCGAAAATATAAACGTCTTTACCTTAGGAGATGGCACAACGGAGTATGTGTTCATGATTCTGTCAGGGTATTCCTCCCTGATCTTGGAAATAAGAAGGGTGCCCATTCCTGAGCCGGTACCGCCTCCGAGGGAGTGAGTCAGTTGGAATCCCTGGAAATCGAGCAAATACATGTCAACAGGGTGCTAGAGAGTCTTCAAGTTACTGAGGATTGATAAGATCAATTCATCCTTAATAATCATTACAAGAATTAAGGAGCGTTCACAAGCGCGCATCATCGTGCGTAGCGGAAAGGTCCGGAAAAAAACATTTTTACACTGATTACAATTTGGGGAAAAGATTTGCTTCATGAGCGGGCTGGTTAGAGTACAATACTGATGAACTAAAAATTGAAAAAAAAACACACTTTCAAAGATAAAGAAACGCTACTCTAATGGGCCACATAAAAATTCGGTTGAAATTTTCCAAGTAGCAGGTACATCCGAAAAATCGTTGGAAAATCCGATTGGGGCGATGGATTTTTACTAGCTTTTTTGATCGATCACGTTCCTTTGGTTCTATAGGAAGGAAATTCTCTTGAACGGGTTTTATGGGTCGGTGATTCAAGAGGCGATGCGTTAGGGTATAGGCCACCTCCACTCATTACAAACAACCCTTTGAGAAGAAACGCCATAACGGACAATAGCTTGATAAATTAACGATAAGCGACCGCAATTTAAGCAGCCGTAGAATAGGAGGTAGCATAAAAATGCTAAATGGCTCGACGAAATAATGGAACAAAAAGAAGATACGACAAACAAGCACATCGTAAGCGAAAAGGCATCAATCACCTGTAAACAGTCGCAGCCCTCGGCCTCCTTCCTGACGACGTCCAAAACAGAGTCGACGAGTTCAGCGCCCTCCGTGTAATGACCCTTGGCCCAGTTGTTTCCTGCGCCCGATTGTCCAAACACGAAATTGTCCGGCCTGAAGATTTGGCCGAACGGGCCAGAACGGACCGAGTCCATGGTCCCCGGCTCCAGGTCGACGAGGATGGCCCTAGGCACGTACTTTCCACCTCCAATAGGACAAGAAGTGTAACTACAATTACGCGAGGAAGTATGAAAAATGCTATCTTATTCAATGCCTTCAATTCGTAAACCCTTTAAAAGTATTTTGTTCGTTAGGAACGCCAGGGATGTAAAGGTAGTAAATAAACTGGAGAAAAACCACGAAAACCACCGATCCGATGTTCGGTCTTGGAAGAGTCCTGAGTTCCGTTCGATTGCAATTTTTTACATTCGAGTCAAAATTTAAGTTGACAATTGAACTAAAATTACCGGAGGCTTCATTGTAGTACACGTTGATCCTTTCCAACTGCAGGTCCGAATCGCCATGGTAAGTGCCGGTCGGGTCGATTCCGTGCTCGTCCGAGATGATCTCCCAGAACTGTAACAGAAAAATTGCAATTTCTAAGTCCAGGGGAGCTGAAATTGTGTTTTCGCTGGTTGAGGTGGGCTGAAATTCTAATTAACAATTCTGCTAGGCATTTGTTCAACCTCAATCAAGACGCCGAGATACCGATCATTCGAGACTTATTTCGGTGGAAATTTCCAAAATTTGTGGCGCATCATGTGGAATAAAAATCACGTCAATCAGGGGGGAGTCGGGTGCACGACCTAGATACCTATTTATCTACTGCCAAGTCAAGAACAGATAGAAGAAGCACGAACTGTGTGCATAGCCGGTAATGCATAAAGCACGAAGGGATCGCGTGACGCGCAACGTTAAACAAGCAGAAGAGGTACTCGAGAGCCCAAGGCACTGGAAAACCAGTTGTACGAAATTGAAGACCGTGATTATGTCGATTACCCTGATTTCCCAAAGATGCAATATTGCACAATTTTCTCAGGCAAATTTATTGCTAACCCAGCATACGGAAACTTACTCAAGAGCTAAAAATTGTTGAGAAATTGTCAAGTATTTCTTCTAGAAGCGTTATTATAGTTATATGGTTAACTGAAAATGATTTTGTCCGCACCGGCTGGAGACAAGTAAAGTAAACAGGAGATGAAACCGATTTATCGAATTTATAGACTGTAAAGATAAGTGAAACCATTTCTTCGGCAAGGTATCATGGAAGTTAAGAGCGAAGATATTACGATATTCTTCCACAAAAAACCGTTGCATCATCCAGCGCGGAACCTCGATAAATCGAAATGTCAGTATTCGCAAGTCGTTTAGTTTATTCAAAGGAAAAAAATTGTTTGATTAGGTATAAGAAATCATACGAGTTTATGTATAAATATTAACGTCAATACATATGACGACATTCGAAGGCTTTAAACTCGAAAAACTTATATTTGGCTCAAGGGTGGTTTTCTTAAAACTCAATAATTTTTCTAGTGTCGAGAAAAGCACCACCAATATAGCAAAAACTAGGCTTCAAAAAAGACCAAAATTGAGAATTTCCAATTTGCTTTTATAGGTATTTTAAAATTTTCAATATTCTTCAGACTTACGAATTCCAAATTTTGTTACGGAGTAGTTTCCTAGTCGTTTTCTAGACCCGCACTATCAGGTTTGCCAAAAATCAATTTTTTTTCAGATTCATTCATTTTGATAGCTTTAATAACTGGTAAAAAATATCAAAGGAAATCAACCATACTTTTTTCCATTTTGATAAAACGGGATCAATCCGAGGTTTCTGCCTGTGACGTTATCGAAAGGAAATGGAGTGGAACCTTTTAGAAACACTCGGCTCGGTCGAAGCCTCTGAGTCATCAGCAATTACGGCTCAACTCAGGATGATTGAATGTGTATTTTTAACGAGTAGATACCCAGTTAACAAAAGAGCGGAAACAGCGTCGAGTACGCGTTCACCTGTAAGACTAATCAAGACTGTAAGTCTACTTATTGGTAGAAAGTTCAAAAACTTGAGTATGTAGGGATTTTGATAGGATTAGTTGAGCCGGCAATGTAAACCATGTTAATTCTTTAGAAAGTGGTAGGAACAGTTTCTACCTAATTTATCGAGTTAACTAAAATTAACTTCGAGTTATTCAAGATGCTAATTACTCGCTTGGTATAAAAATTTCCAGCTGATATAACTAAATTCAGGTTTCTTTGCATTTTTATGCTCACGAACATGAGCATGACAAAAGTGTCTCTCAATTACCCGAACGAATTCCGATAAATCTCAAAAATGTACTACCCACCAATTGTGTTTCTGTCAATTTCATATAGAATGCCAGAAACACGATTGTGAAAATCCAAAAATATTTTCAAAAAATTAGTTTTGACTGAGTTAGACCGAGATTCATACTCCGGCAATTTTCACTTCCGTGAAGGAACTCCTTCAATGAGAAATGTAGGAGTTATCCACGATCAAATATGAGCGACGAATTCTAGCAAACCAAAACTGGTAAAACGATTTTTTCTTGGTCAAAATACTATCCTGACCTAGAAATAGGCCAACAATTATTGGATTGGGCATGGCTTTTTTCCGATTTTAACCGAATAATCAGGGGAATCCGAACATAGAAGAGCCTAAAGACTATGGAAGCCCCCTCCCCAAATTTCAAAATCGAAATTCCAAACTCTCAATTTCAATGAAGTTATCGAAAATGAAGGCAAATTGATTTGTTACGGAAAGTATCAAAATCCTCATTTCCAAAGGAGTTTCGAGGTATCGCAGTTTCACTCAACCGAAGGTTCAACCTCTATTCATCGGTGTACAGGGCCAACGTAATTCGGAGCAGACACTTTGGTTGTTTTTTTAGAAAACGCACTCATCCCTTCTGAAATCGATACCATTTCAATAAAACACGCAAAGGGCGTCAGCGGGATTCCCCTTGACACAGATACATACAGGGCTCGGTTCTCGAGGTGCGGACCGTAGACGCCAGCCCGGCGATAAAGGGGGTTATTGTCTGATGAGCTTATTGATTTTCTCCACCCTTCACAGACCGGGCACTCACTGCATTAGTGAGAAACTGCTGAAAATTACATTTCACAAAATATTGCGCAGGAAATTCTCAATTTTGACGAAATCAACGAGGGCATCGAGGCGAAAAGGACAATTGAGTTGTGAAGCGAAGCCTAAGAGGATTTCGGTTGGGCTTGGTATGAAGCCGGCCAGCACAGCAACAGTCTTCCACAATGGCGAAACCGACCGATGGAAAAGCTGCAATTGAAATTCAAAGGAAAATCGCTCTTACCTTAGCTCCAATTTGGTTTCCGCATTGGCCGGCTTGGATGTGTACAATTTCCCTCATTTTGACTTAATTTGAGATACACTTGGTAGAAGATTTAAAAATTCACTCAACCAACGAAGACCGGCTCGTCGAAGCAGTGACCGCAGAATAAAGGAGAGAGGGAGGCGACGCCCGTTTTTGCGGCATCCTCAACGATCTCAGCCAGGGCTGCCAACGTCGCACCAGGTGGAGCAAATGGATATGGAAGAGGCAAAATGTGTAGACGATCCACCAACGCACCTTAAAGAGTTTTGGCAAGCCTGGTCCTATTTCCGAAATTTTACGCTTCCTAGACAAACGGTTGAAATTGAGCGGTTGGAGTGGCGGGAAATAATGCCGATTCATTACAATTCGAAAAAATTCTGCAGTCTAATCTATCGTCGTGATAACAGTTTCAAGATTTTCAAGAATCAAGGGCCGGTTATTAGGTCCCACTAAAAATGTGACTTTTCGAGTGATTTGCGATGAAATTTTCTTTCTACAGTTTCTATTCACCACTGGTTTTAATTTTAAAACAATATTTAATATGATAAATTATTAGTAAAATTGATTATGATATGGTTTTGGTGAGGAAAAATGCGCTAAAATATTGCCGAAAAGTAGCCTCAAACGCGCTATGAGAAACGGGGGGATTAGACTTGATGGAAGGTTCTCGTCAGACAGGGCCAAGAATGCCGCGAGACCGGGCAAGGCTTGGTTATGAAACTGGGCCAAGACTTCAGTAAATATTGCTGAAAAGTGGCCAAAAAACGAGCTATGAGTAACAGGCGATTAGAACTTGACAGGAGGTTTGCGGACCGCTGGTCAGACCGAGCCAAGAATGCCGCAAGGCTGGGCCAAGAATGCCGCAAGACCGGGCAAGGCTTGGTCATGAGACTGGGCCGAGACTTCAGTAAATATTGCAGAAAAGTGGCGTGAAACGAGCTATGAGTAACAGGTGGTTAGAACTTGACAGGAGGTTCGCGACCCCTGGTCAGACCGGGTCAAGAGTGCCGCAAGACCGGGCAAGGCTTGGTCATGAGACTGAGCCGAGACTTCAGAAAGTATTGCCGAAAGGCGGCAGAATTTATCACCCGTCTTAACCGGATTTCGAGTAGCTCACAGGGCCTCCGACACATTCGCACTATTCATGTTTTCTATTTTATTTTTTCCTGGCCACAACAATTAATTAATGTTTTTAGCAGATCAGGGGTAGGGTCTACGATAAAAACTGCCTCTTTCGCCGAGCTTTCGATGTATTATAGTATCTTATATAATATTATTATTATTATATTATATAATAATTATAATTATATAATTATTATTATATTATTATTAATTATTATATTATATTAATAATTATATTATTATATAATTATTATACTATATAATAATTATATAATATTATTATTATTATTATAAAATCTTATTATATATATCGATATATTATAATATCAGGGCTTAGAGACCGTATTTATGTGGTCAGTCTCTGATGACCACCGTCATTTTTTTTGAAGACCATCATTTTTAAACCTAAAATTATTGCAGAAGAAGAAATTGTACAGTCAAAACATCAAATTTCCGGCTGTGTCGAATATAAATGAAGGGTATACAAGGGGAAGGAACGAGGAATGTCACAAAAAGTACTTTTAGAGAAAAAGCATGTTTTGTATTTTAAACTCAATGTTTTTTCCCCTTACACCGAATCTTTCGTTGCTTCTCAGTGCGACATTTATACTTTTTTCCCCTTGGAGTTTCACTATACGGTTAGAACCTTTGAATTCCTTCAAAATGCGCTATTAAGCTGGTTTTTGGGAAAAATGGACATTTCCTGTTCTTTCCCCTTACCCTTCAAATATTAGAAATAAATTAGTCAAAAATAAAAACGTAATAAAGTAATTTAAGAACAATTGAACAACCACAGAGATAAACTTTTTTGATAAAAACCTACCCCTGATCTGCTGACAACAGTATTCGACAACCATTATTTGATGGTAATTCTCTAAAAAAAAAAATGCGGGGGAGGATTAGTTCAAAAATCTTTCAACGTATAGGAAGTTTATTTTTCATCATAAAATATACAATAAATCTGAAATCTACACCAAATAAAAAGTAATCTTCTCAGATTCAAGACAAGAACCTTAATACAAGGTGTAGTACATTATATCCACTACATAGGTACTTCGTTAAATGGAATCCCAAGTACATGTCGCGTATTCTTACGCCTCATAAAATTCAAAAGTTATTGAAGCAGGGAAAAATGAATTGCTTACTTCCATGTAGGTAACCTTTATATCCAGTAGAAAAAATCGTAATTGAATTTCGAATTTTACTAAAAAGTAAAGAAATAAAAATCAACTTTATGTGTGTGAATAAAGTCCGACCTGCGCTCCAATAATCCGATGCATATTCGTGTCAAATTGAATTTAGAGGTGTGTTCTATAAATTAATTTCTGTAATATGAAGAATTGAACTGATTTTAATGGAGCTGAAGAGGACATCAGCTCAAAGGGAAAACTCTTCTTTGATATCCAAGTCCAAGACGATTTTTGTGGAACACGATAACACACTATCGGCCGGTTTCTTTACGCAAAAAGTCCTAAATTCCATTCTCAAAATATTGCCATTGAATTCCAAGCGGAAAGGCGGACACAATTTTTGAGTGGAAGGGTATTGCTGATAGTGCAATATTGCACGAGCACTCCTTACAAGAGTAATAGAATGATTAAAATAGGCATAAATACGCAATATTTACCTAAGGGTCAGTCCGTAGAACGAAGATAAAATATAATTGGTTAAAAATGTATTCGATAGAGCAGAGAGGATCTCTAGTAAGACAACAAATCACATACTTATTGGCGAAAATATTCATACGCCCAATTTACCATATAAAACTTGATGGGAAAAATTTCCCTAAAGATACGCTCGATAGCATAAGGGGGAGGGAATTTTACAGCTTCTACAACAACCATTCACGAAAATATCAATTTCTGACGTATTTAATGGTAATCAGATCCACTTATGCCATGGTTACGATTTATAAATTTTCATTTCAGCATCCTATCGATCATCAATTTTGAAAATTTCTCATTTCAATCTTTTCCAACAGTCACAGGTGCCAAAAAGTGGGGGAGTGAAATTACATTGTGCGGTAGGTAATCAATTTAGGCTAACACTGAATATATTCAGTATGGCGGCGCAAGACCTTTTGGAACTAATCTACCTTAGTTTCTGTTAGACACTGGAGTTTAGTAAGGGGTAGTATTTACGCAATAAAACACTACATTAATTAGGGCAAAGATTTTCGGGATGTGGCGAGTACAACCTTAGATAAATTGGTAGGTAAGTATAGTGTTAGTAGTTGACGTAGACCCTCAATTTACCAGGTGAGGTTGGTCTATTTTGCCTGATTTCAATCCACGGTTGAGGGTATCCAAGGATGCTCGCAGCAAATTATTAATATCCTTGATTATTATATTCGCACCTATTTGACTCCTCCGATACATTTTTCGGTTAGCGGTGAATGGCTGACTCACTGATGGCATTAACGCGGAATTTTGTTTTATTAGTGAAGCTGCATTAAGGGGAGGATTTTGATTTTTAAGTGCGAACCTGAGGGGGAGGGATGGACGAAGCTGGGGGTGCCAGAGGGAGCGGGGGTGCGGCGCTTGAGGCGACAGCTTGTGAATACGACGGCGGGGGGGTCGACTGGTGGTGCAGCTGCGGTTGCTGGACGGTGTTCTTGTTGGCGCAGGCCGTCTCGTAGTCGGGCAAGAGGTCCTGGAGATCCGGGGGAGGGGATTCGGGAATGAGGTGGACGGTGCGCGAGGCGGCGATCATGCGGAATGTAAGGTATCTGTAGCAGGACCAGACTACGTTGATGAAGTAGGCCTGAAAATAAGAGTAGTAATGGTGAATGAGGAATGCTGAGAGTGTAACAATAGGGGTATCGATAATCGACCAAGAGAAACATAAGATCGCCATTACCTTGATGACCATAGCCGTGGTGAATGTGAGAAGGACGACAAACGCGAGCACTTGTGGCGATAGTTTCAGGAGAGCGGCGTGCATCGGAACTTGCGGGCTTTCGTTGATCAGCCTATGCATGTCGGGGAGGTAGCACAGCGAAGTCATGGCGGTCAAGCTGGAAATCCAAGTATAGTACCATTACAGAATAGCGTAACCAGTAGCATGAGGATATTTCTAGCTGGACATAGAAAGCACAAGAGACTTTGATTACCAGGCAATGCAGAAGTCGAAAAGTTGGAGACAGAAGAACGGCATCAGATACGATGGCTTGCCTTTGATGGCTCCATAAATCATCATCAGCGTAATCGCGAATGTGGAGAACATGACGACCACAGTGACGTTCAAGTGCTCTGCAATTTGAAATTTTCTCATGTTCAATTGCAAGAAGTACTGAAATACTTTAAAAGACCAGCGTGCAACAGGGCATCACAACACCCCAAAGAAAATATGTCGACTTACCAATCGTATCGTAGGACTTGTTGGGGGATGGATTATTGGAATAGTCGGTAGCGACGCCAAATCCTTCGGAGACCGTCTGCGCCGTGGGGAGCATTGGTGGCCCTGGACGGTTGACTCCGACGTGGGTGAACGGATCCTCAGCCTGAGTGACGCGGCTCGTCATTAGCTCAGGATGGCGAAGAGCGACAGCAATCACCGACAGCTTCATAATGTGGAGCATCTGTGGAAAGAACAATCAGCCATTACTGAACAGTCAGTGGAACTGCAACATTGATACACTAAAATTAGAATGGGCCCCTTGATGGAGTCGAAATTTCATATTTTCCAGTTTCATGGTTGTGGAGATTTCGGCTGACGCTATACCCACACAATGCGAGGGATCCAGCAGGGGGGTACAATAAGTCATAGATTCGCATACTTTTTCCTGTACCCCACCATTTACCAAGCTGAACTTATGGGAGACCCCACGTTCATATGGCACGTTTTTTGGAAGCCTGCATTACTATCTATCGTTTGACAGAAGGGAGGAAAATTCTAGTGGGTCGTACTCACCAAATGCCATACTCCGAGGAATATGGTGGCTGTACGGACGTGGCAGCATAGGCCGCATCGCCAATTTTCACGTTCGCCTATTTTGAAAGATAGGCCCTGCATCCTGTATTCTGAAAAATCCGAGTAAAAATTACTAGTGGTCGTTGAAATAACTAACTATTGGAGAATCGTCGGGTGGAGCACCAACAGCAACCACACCAAGCCCCATGAATACCTAATGGAAACGTTGAAATGGAACCGTGGTGCATTACGCCTAGATCAATAAACTGAGCTTACGTTGAGCCCATCCGCAGTTCATTACCGACTCACACAATTATTATGGTAATTTTCAATCATTTTGGTATAAATACTAAAGTTACATAGATCACACTGTCACCAAGGTTCACTTCCACTAAAACGGCTCGATTAGGTTGACGTGGTGCTCAGTCGCAAGCTGTTGGTGACCAACTGTTGGTCACATTTCATAACACTAGCCAGCGAGTTAGGAACAACTAACCAACAAGTTTGCCCAATTTTGTAGTTAGATTAGCTCGGTAGAATTTGACTTCGAATGAATAGGAACGTTTCACCGTAAATGGTAAGAAAGAACCAAGACGTCAATGTAATAAAAATATACGTACCCAATAAAAGCGATGAGTAAATCTCATCGACGATAGCGATAAGGTTCGATAACAAACTTCAGTTCTAAATGAGCAATAAAACATCGGAACTGAGGAAACGATGTTACTAAACCAGAGAACCAATAACTCGCTTAATAAATGATTGTTGCATGTATGTTTCTGAACATAGCGTAATTAAATAAATTGCATTCATTTAGGTACTTATGGAAAGTGAAGACACAAACCTGGGTCACAGTTAGTCAAGAATCCGCCTCGCTGAGGAGGTGAACTTCTCCGAGGGCCGAAATTACTGGAACGAAAATAATTCAACAATTATAATTTCAAAACTTGATTGGTAGAAATCTGGTGAAATGTTGAAAAAATACAATCCCTAATTGCAGTTTAAAGACTCACGTCAATGTGGTGAAACGACTTCACTCAACGACAACGAAATCAAGAAACAAGATGGTGAATGTGAAGTCCAGGGTTTCCTCGTGAGAAAAAAATGTTCCCCTTACCAAGAGTGAATTTCCCCTCGATTTTTTCTCAAATTTCCCTAATTATCCCCTCTTAAATTAGAATAATTTCTGGTAGACCTCAAACTATGATTTTCGGTGATTATAACTAGTAACTTTATTAACAACAAACCCCTTCCTGTCCTAATTTTTCCATTTTTTCGTGTTCCCTTTTCTATCCATCTCCAACTCAAAAGTCAATTTTCCCCTAAAAGAAAATTTTTCCCTGCACGTGGAAATCCTGCGAAGTTTTGTGTGATGTACTTTTGCTGGACAAGATTCCCAGACGAACGAAAACAAGTTATCGTATGCGTAGCTCGAAGTTATCATGTCAAAGATTTTGATGGTCAGTGAGAAAACATGAAACAAAACCTCAAAATGAGGGCCTTGCAGAGTGGTAGATAATTTTTCCAACTTACTTGATTGGATAGAACTGACTGAGGGTCTATCTAGAAGACAAGTCTGCACATGTCACTCTCTCTCACACTCTCTCTCTCTCTAACCAAATTCTGCCAGGATAAATAAAGCGTTAATCAATCAATCTCTCTACTAAAAAGCGGTCAGTTTGAAGTGATGTCAGTTTGAACTGAGGTCAGTTTGAAGTGAGGTCAGTTTGAAAACTGAGGTGAGTTTGAAAACTGAGGTCAGTTTGAAAACTGAGGTCAGTTTGCAAACTGAGGTCAGTTTGACAACTGAGGTCAGTTTGAAAACTGAGGTCAGTTTGAAAACTGAGGTGAGTTTGAAAACTGAGGTGAGTTTGAAAACTGAGGTCAGTTTGAAAACTGAGGTGAGTTTGAAAACTGAGGTCAGCTTGAAAACTGAGGTGAGTTTGAAAACTGAGGTCAGTTTGAAAACTGAGGTGAGTTTGAAAATTGAGGTGAGTTTGAAAACTGAGGTGAGTTTGAAAACTGAGGTGAGTTTGAAAACTGAGATCAGTTTGAAAACTGAGGTGAGTTTGAAAACTGAGGTGAGTTTGAAAACTGAGGTGAGTTTGAAAACTGAGGTGAGTTTGAAAACTGAGGTGAGTTTGAAAACTGAGGTCAGTTTGAAAACTGAGGTGAGTTTGAAAACTGAGGTGAGTTTGAAAACTGAGGTCAGTTTGAAAACTGAGGTCAGTTTGAAAACTGAGGTCAGTTTGAAAACTGAGGTCAGTTTGAAAACTGAGGTGAGTTTGAAAACTGAGGTGAGTTTGAAAACTGAGGTCAGTTTGAAAACTGAGGTCAGTTTGAAAACTGAGGTCAGTTTGAAAACTGAGGTCAGTTTGAAAACTGAGGTCAGTTTGAAAACTGAGGTCAGTTTGAAAACTGAGGTGAGTTTGAAAACTGAGGTCAGTTTGAAAACTGAGGTCAGTTTGCAAACTGAGGTCAGTTTGACAACTGAGGTCAGTTTGAAAACTGAGGTCAGTTTGAAAACTGAGGTGAGTTTGACAACTGAGGTGAGTTTGAAAACTGAGGTCAGTTTGAAAACTGAGGTGAGTTTGAAAACTGAGGTCAGCTTGAAAACTGAGGTGAGTTTGAAAACTGAGGTCAGTTTGAAAACTGAGGTGAGTTTGAAAATTGAGGTGAGTTTGAAAACTGAGGTGAGTTTGAAAACTGAGGTGAGTTTGAAAACTGAGATCAGTTTGAAAACTGAGGTGAGTTTGAAAACTGAGGTGAGTTTGAAAACTGAGGTGAGTTTGAAAACTGAGGTGAGTTTGAAAACTGAGGTGAGTTTGAAAACTGAGGTCAGTTTGAAAACTGAGGTGAGTTTGAAAACTGAGGTGAGTTTGAAAACTGAGGTCAGTTTGAAAACTGAGGTCAGTTTGAAAACTGAGGTCAGTTTGAAAACTGAGGTCAGTTTGAAAACTGAGGTGAGTTTGAAAACTGAGGTGAGTTTGAAAACTGAGGTCAGTTTGAAAACTGAGGTCAGTTTGAAAACTGAGGTCAGTTTGAAAACTGAGGTCAGTTTGAAAACTGAGGTGAGTTTGAAAACTGAGGTGAGTTTGAAAACTGAGGTCAGTTTGAAAACTGAGGTCAGTTTGAAAACTGAGGTCAGTTTGAAAACTGAGGTCAGTTTGAAAACTGAGGTCAGTTTGAAAACTGAGGTCAGTTTGAAAACTGAGGTCAGTTTGAAAACTGAGGTCAGTTTGAAAACTGAGGTCAGTTTGAAAACTGAGGTCAGTTTGAAAACTGAGGTCAGTTTGAAAACTGAGGTCAGTTTGAAAACTGAGGTCAGTTTGAAAACTGAGGTCAGTTTGAAAACTGAGGTCAGTTTGAAAACTGAGGTCAGTTTGAAAACTGAGCTCAGTTTGAAAACTGAGCTCAGTTTGAAAACTGAGGTCAGTTTGAAAACTGAGGTCAGTTTGAAAACTGAGGTCAGTTTGAAAACTGAGGTCAGTTTGAAAACTGAGGTCAGTTTGAAAACTGAGGTCAGTTTGACAACTGAGGTCAGTTTGAAAACTGAGGTCAGTTTGAAAACTGAGGTGAGTTTGAAAACTGAGGTGAGTTTGAAAACTGAGGTCAGTTTGAAAACTGAGGTCAGTTTGAAAACTGAAGTGAGTTTGAAAACTGAGGTGAGTTTGAAAACTGAGGTCAGTTTGAAAACTGAGGTGAGTTTGAAAACTGAGGTCAGCTTGAAAACTGAGGTGAGTTTGAAAACTGAGGTCAGTTTGAAAACTGAGGTGAGTTTAAAAACTGAGGTGAGTTTGAAAACTGAGGACAGTTTGAAAACTGAGGTCAGTTTGAAAACTGAGGTCAGTTTGAAAACTGAGGACAGTTTGAAAACTGAGGTCAGTTTGAAAACTGAGGTCAGTTTGAAAACTGAGGTCAGTTTGAAAACTGAGGTCAGTTTTCAAACTGAGGTCAGTTTGAAAACTGAGGCGAGTTTGAAAACTGAGGTCAGTTTGACAACTGAGGTCAGTTTGAAAACTGAGGTCAGTTTGAAAACTGAGGTCAGTTTGAAAACTGAGGTCAGTTTGAAAACTGAGGTCAGTTTGAAAACTGAGGTCAGTTTGAAAACTGAGGTGAGTTTGAAAACTGAGGTCAGTTTGAAAACTGAGGTCAGTTTGAAAACTGAGGTCAGTTTGAAAACTGAGGTCAGTTTGAAAACTGAGGTCAGTTTGAAAACTGAGGTCAGTTTGAAAACTGAGGTGAGCTTGAAAACTGAGGTCATTTTGAAAACTGAGGTCAGTTTGAAAACTGAGGTGAGTTTGAAAACTGAGGTCAGTTTGAAAACTGAGTTCAGTTTGAAAACTGAGGTCAGTTTGAAAACTGAGGTCAGTTTGAAAACTGAGGTGAGTTTGAAAACTGAGATCAGTTTGAAAACTGAGGTGAGTTTGAAAACTGAGGTGAGTTTGAAAACTGAGGTCAGTTTGAAAACTGAGGTCAGTTTGAAAACTGAGGTGAGTTTGAAAACTGAGGTGAGTTTGAAAACTGAGGTCAGTTTGAAAACTGAGGTCAGTTTGAAAACTGAGGTCAGTTTGAAAACTGAGGTCAGTTTGAAAACTGAGGTGAGTTTGAAAACTGAGGTGAGTTTGAAAACTGAGGTCAGTTTGAAAACTGAGGCCAGTTTGAAAACTGAGGTCAGTTTGAAAACTGAGGTGAGTTGGAAAACTGAGGTGAGTTTGAAAACTGAGGTCAGTTTGAAAACTGAGGTCAGTTTGAAAACTGAGGTGAGTTTGAAAACTGAGGTGAGTTTGAAAACTGAGGTCAGTTTGAAAACTGAGGTCAGTTTGAAAACTGAGGTCAGTTTGAAAACTGAGGTGAGTTTGAAAACTGAGGTGAGTTTGAAAACTGAGGTGAGTTTGAAAACTGAGGTGAGTTTGAAAACTGAGGTGAGTTTGAAGTGAGGTCAGTTAGAACTGAGGTCAGTTTGAAAACTGAGGTCAGTTTGAAAACTGAGGTCAGTTTGAAAACTGAGGTCAGTTTGAAAACTGAGGTCAGTTTGAAAACTGAGGTGAGTTTGAAAACTGAGGTCAGTTTGAAAACTGAGTTCAGTTTGAATACTGAGGTCAGTTTGAAAACTGAGGTCAGTTTGAAAACTGAGGTCAGTTTGAAAACTGAGGTCAGTTTGAAAACTGAGGTCAGTTTGAAAACTGAGGTCAGTTTGAAAACTGAGGTGAGCTTGAAAACTGAGGTCAGTTTGAAAACTGAGGTGAGTTTAAAGTGAGGTCAGTTAGAACTGAGGTGAGTTTGAAAACTGAGGTCAGTTTGAAAACTGAGGTCAGTTTGAAAACTGAGGTGAGTTTGAAAACTGAGGTCAGTTTGAAAACTGAGGTCAGTTTGAAAACTGAGGTCAGTTTGAAAACTGAGGTCAGTTTGAAAACTGAGGTCAGTTTGAAAACTGAGGTCAGTTTGAAAACTGAGGTCAGTTTGAAAACTGAGGTGAGCTTGAAAACTGAGGTCATTTTGAAAACTGAGGTCAGTTTGAAAACTGAGGTGAGTTTGAAAACTGAGGTCAGTTTGAAAACTGAGTTCAGTTTGAAAACTGAGGTCAGTTTGAAAACTGAGGTCAGTTTGAAAACTGAGGTGAGTTTGAAAACTGAGGTCAGTTTGAAAACTGAGTTCAGTTTGAATACTGAGGTCAGTTTGAAAACTGAGGTCAGTTTGAAAACTGAGGTCAGTTTGAAAACTGAGGTCAGTTTGAAAACTGAGGTCAGTTTGAAAACTGAGGTCAGTTTGAAAACTGAGGTCAGTTTGAAAACTGAGGTCAGTTTGAAAACTGAGGTGAGTTTGAAAACTGAGGTCAGTTTGAAAACTGAGGTGAGTTTAAAGTGAGGTCAGTTAGAACTGAGGTCAGTTTGAAAACTGAGGTCAGTTTGAAAACTGAGGTCAGTTTGAAAACTGAGGTGAGTTTGAAAACTGAGGTGAGTTTGAAAACTGAGGTCAGTTTGAAAACTGAGGTCAGTTTGAAAACTGAGGTCAGTTTGAAAACTGAGGTCAGTTTGAAAACTGAGGTCAGTTTGAAAACTGAGGTCAGTTTGAAAACTGAGGTCAGTTTGAAAACTGAGGTCAGTTTGAAAACTGAGGTGAGCTTGAAAACTGAGGTCAGTTTGAAAACTGAGGTGAGTTTGAAAACTGAGGTCAGTTTGAAAACTGAGTTCAGTTTGAAAACTGAGTTCAGTTTGAAAACTGAGGTCAGTTTGATAACTGAGGTCAGTTTGAAAACTGAGGTCAGTTTGAAAACTGAGGTGAGTTTGAAAACTGAGGTCAGTTTGAAAACTGAGGTGAGTTTGAAAACTGAGGTCAGTTTGAAAACTGAGGTCAGTTTGAAAACTGAGGTCAGTTTGAAAACTGAGGTGAGTTTGAAAACTGAGGTCAGTTTGAAAACTGAGGTGAGTTTGAAAACTGAGGTCAGTTTGAAAACTGAGGTCAGTTTGAAAACTGAGGTCAGTTTGAAAACTGAGGTCAGTTTGAAAACTGACCTCAGTTTTCAAACTGACCTCAGTACTAACTGACCTCACTTCAAACTCACCTCAGTTTTCAAACTCACCTCAGTTTTCAAACTCACCTCAGTTTTCAAACTGACCTCAGTTTTCAAACTGACCTCAGTTTTCAAACTCACCTCAGTTTTCAAACTGACCTCAGTTTTCAAACTGACCTCAGTTTTCAAACTGACCTCAGTTTTCAAACTGACCTCAGTTTTCAAACTGACCTCAGTTTTCAAACTCACCTCAGTTTTCAAACTCACCTCAGTTTTCAAACTGACCTCAGTTTTCAAACTGACCTCAGTTTTCAAACTGACCTCAGTTTTCAAACTGACCTCAGTTTTCAAACTCACCTCAGTTTTCAAACTCACCTCAGTTTTCAAACTGACCTCAGTTTTCAAACTGACCTCAGTTTTCAAACTGACCTCAGTTTTCAAACTCACCTCAGTTTTCAAACTCACCTCAGTTTTCAAACTGACCTCAGTTTTCAAACTGACCTCAGTTTTCAAACTCACCTCAGTTTTCAAACTCGCCTCAGTTTTCAAACTCACCTCAGTTTTCAAACTGATCTCAGTTTTCAAACTCACCTCAGTTTTCAAACTCACCTCAGTTTTCAAACTCACCTCAGTTTTCAAACTCACCTCAGTTTTCAAACTCACCTCAGTTCTAACTGACCTTACTTTAAACTCACCTCAGTTTTCAAACAGACCTCAGTTTTCAAACTCACCTCAGTTTTCAAACTGACCTCAGTTTTCAAACTGACCTCAGTTTTCAAACTGACCTCAGTTTTCAAGCTCACCTCAGTTTTCAAACTGACCTCAGTTTTCAAACTGACCTCAGTTTTCAAACTGACCTCAGTTTTCAAACTGACCTCAGTTTTCAAACTGACCTCAGTTTTCAAACTCACCTCAGTTTTCAAACTCACCTCAGTTTTCAAACTGACCTCAGTTTTCAAACTGACCTCAGTTTTCAAACTGACCTCAGTTTTCAAACTGACCTCAGTTTTCAAACTCACCTCAGTTTTCAAACTCACCTCAGTTTTCAAACTGACCTCAGTTTTCAAACTGACCTCAGTTTTCAAACTGACCTCAGTTTTCAAACTCACCTCAGTTTTCAAACTCACCTCAGTTTTCAAACTGACCTCAGTTTTCAAACTGACCTCAGTTTTCAAACTCACCTCAGTTTTCAAACTCGCCTCAGTTTTCAAACTCACCTCAGTTTTCAAACTGATCTCAGTTTTCAAACTCACCTCAGTTTTCAAACTCACCTCAGTTTTCAAACTCACCTCAGTTTTCAAACTCACCTCAGTTCTAACTGACCTTACTTTAAACTCACCTCAGTTTTCAAACAGACCTCAGTTTTCAAACTCACCTCAGTTTTCAAACTGACCTCAGTTTTCAAACTGACCTCAGTTTTCAAACTGACCTCAGTTTTCAAGCTCACCTCAGTTTTCAAACTGACCTCAGTTTTCAAACTGACCTCAGTTTTCAAACTGACCTCAGTTTTCAAACTGACCTCAGTTTTCAAACTGACCTCAGTTTTCAAACTGACCTCAGTTTTCAAACTGACCTCAGTTTTCAAACTGACCTCAGTTTTCAAACTGACCTCAGTTTTCAAACTGACCTCAGTTTTCAAACTGACCTCAGTTTTCAAACTCACCTCAGTTTTCAAACTCACCTCAGTTTTCAAACTCACCTCAGTTTTCAAACTGACCTCAGTTTTCAAACTGACCTCAGTTTTCAAACTGACCTCAGTTTTCAAACTGACCTCAGTTTTCAAACTGACCTCAGTTTTCAAACTGACCTCAGTTTTCAAACTCACCTCAGTTTTCAAACTGACCTCAGTTTTCAAACTCACCTCAGTTTTCAAACTGACCTCAGTTTTCAAACTGACCTCAGTTTTCAAACTGAACTCAGTTTTCAAACTGAACTCAGTTTTCAAACTGACCTCAGTTTTCAAACTCACCTCAGTTTTCAAACTGACCTCAGTTTTCAAACTCACCTCAGTTTTCAAACTGACCACAGTTTTCAAACTGACCACAAGTTTCAAACTGACCTCAGTTTTCAAACTGACCTCAGTTTTATACTGACCTCAGTTTTCAAACTGACCTCAGTTTTCAAACTGACTTCAGTTATCAAACTGACCTCAGTTTTCAAACTGACCTCAGATCAAACTGACCTCAGTTTTCTAACTGACCTCAAAAACTGAGGTCAGTTTGAAAACTGAGGTCAGTTTGAAAACTGAGGTGAGTTTGAAAACTGAGGTTAGTTTGAAAACTGAGGTCAGTTTGAAAACTGAGGTGAGTTTGAAAACTGAGGTGAGTTTGAAAACTGAGGTGAGTTTGAAAACTGAGGTGAGTTTGAAGTGAGGTCAGTTAGAACTGAGGTCAGTTTGAAAACTGGGGTCAGTTTGAAAACTGAGGTGAGTTTGAAAACTGAGGTGAGTTTGAAAACTGAGGTGAGTTTGAAAACTGAGATCAGTTTGAAAACTGAGGTGAGTTTGAAAACTGAGGTGAGTTTGAAAACTGAGGTGAGTTTGAAAACTGAGGTGAGTTTGAAAACTGAGGTGAGTTTGAAAACTGAGGTGAGTTTGAAAACTGAGGTCAGTTTGAAAACTGAGGTCAGTTTGAAAACTGAGGTCAGTTTGAAAACTGAAGTGAGTTTGAAAACTGAGGTGAGTTTGAAAACTGAGGTGAGTTTGAAAACTGAGGTCAGTTTGAAAACTGAGGTCAGTTTGAAAACTGAGGTGAGTTTGAAAACTGAGGTCAGTTTGAAAACTGAGGTCAGTTTGAAAACTGAGGTCAGTTTGAAAACTGAGGTCAGTTTGAAAACTGAGGTGAGCTTGAAAACTGAGGTCAGTTTGAAAACTGAGGTGAGTTTGAAAACTGAGGTCAGTTTGAAAACTGAGTTCAGTTTGAAAACTGAGGTCAGTTTGAAAACTGAGTTCAGTTTGAAAACTGAGGTCAGTTTGAAAACTGAGGTCAGTTTGAAAACTGAGGTGATTTTGAAAACTGAGGTCAGTTTGAAAACTGAGGTCAGTTTGAAAACTGAGGTCAGTTTGAAAACTGAGGTCAGTTTGAAAACTGAGGTGAGTTTGAAAACTGAGGTCAGTTTGAAAACTGAGGTGAGTTTAAAGTAAGGTCAGTTAGAACTGAGGTGAGTTTGAAAACTGAGGTGAGTTTGAAAACTGAGGTGAGTTAGGAAAACTGAGGTGAGTTTGAAAACTGAGGTGAGTTTGAAAACTGAGGTGAGTTTGAAAACTGAGGTCAGTTTGAAAACTGAGGTCAGTTTGAGAACTGAGGTCAGTTTGAGAACTGAGGTCAGTTTGAGAACTGAGGTCAGTTTGAGAACTGAGTACAGTTTGAGAACTGAGGTCAGTTTGAGAACTGAGATCTGTTTGAGAACTGAGGTCAGTTTGAGAACTGAGGTCAGTTTGAAGTGAGGTCAGTTTGAAAACTGAGGTCAGTTTGAAAACTGCGGTCAGTTTGAAAACTGAGGTCAGTTTGAAAACTGAGGTCAGTTTGAAAACTGAGGTGAGTTTGAAAACTGACCTCAGTTTGAAAACTGAGGTCAGTTTGAAAACTGAGGTCAGTTTGAAAACTGAGGTGAGTTTAAAGTAAGGTCAGTTAGAACTGAGGTGAGTTTGAAAACTGAGGTGAGTTTGAAAACTGAGGTGAGTTAGGAAAACTGAGGTGAGTTTGAAAACTGAGGTGAGTTTGAAAACTGAGGTGAGTTTAAAGTGAGGTCAGTTAGAACTGAGGTGAGTTTGAAAACTGAGGTCAGTTTGAAAACTGAGGTCAGTTTGAAAACTGAGGTGAGTTTGAAAACTGAGGTGAGTTTGAAAACTGAGGTCAGTTTGAAAACTGAGGTCAGTTTGAAAACTGAGGTCAGTTTGAAAACTGAGGTCAGTTTGAAAACTGAGGTCAGTTTGAAAACTGAGGTCAGTTTGAAAACTGAGGTCAGTTTGAAAACTGAGGTCAGTTTGAAAACTGAGGTGAGCTTGAAAACTGAGGTCAGTTTGAAAACTTAGGTGAGTTTGAAAACTGAGGTCAGTTTGAAAACTGAGTTCAGTTTGAAAACTGAGTTCAGTTTGAAAACTGAGGTCAGTTTGATAACTGAGGTCAGTTTGAAAACTGAGGTCAGTTTGAAAACTGAGGTGAGTTTGAAAACTGAGGTCAGTTTGAAAACTGAGGTGAGTTTGAAAACTGAGGTCAGTTTGAAAACTGAGGTCAGTTTGAAAACTGAGGTCAGTTTGAAAACTGAGGTGAGTTTGAAAACTGAGGTCAGTTTGAAAACTGAGGTGAGTTTGAAAACTGAGGTCAGTTTGAAAACTGAGGTCAGTTTGAAAACTGAGGTCAGTTTGAAAACTGACCTCAGTTTTCAAACTGACCTCAGTACTAACTGACCTCACTTCAAACTCACCTCAGTTTTCAAACTCACCTCAGTTTTCAAACTCACCTCAGTTTTCAAACTGACCTCAGTTTTCAAACTAACCTCAGTTTTCAAACTCACCTCAGTTTTCAAACTGACCTCAGTTTTCAAACTGACCTCAGTTTTCAAACTGACCTCAGTTTTCAAACTGACCTCAGTTTTCAAACTGACCTCAGTTTTCAAACTCACCTCAGTTTTCAAACTCACCTCAGTTTTCAAACTGACCTCAGTTTTCAAACTGACCTCAGTTTTCAAACTGACCTCAGTTTTCAAACTGACCTCAGTTTTCAAACTCACCTCAGTTTTCAAACTCACCTCAGTTTTCAAACTGACCTCAGTTTTCAAACTGACCTCAGTTTTCAAACTGACCTCAGTTTTCAAACTCACCTCAGTTTTCAAACTCACCTCAGTTTTCAAACTGACCTCAGTTTTCAAACTGACCTCAGTTTTCAAACTCACCTCAGTTTTCAAACTCGCCTCAGTTTTCAAACTCACCTCAGTTTTCAAACTGATCTCAGTTTTCAAACTCACCTCAGTTTTCAAACTCACCTCAGTTTTCAAACTCACCTCAGTTTTCAAACTCACCTCAGTTTTCAAACTCACCTCAGTTCTAACTGACCTTACTTTAAACTCACCTCAGTTTTCAAACAGACCTCAGTTTTCAAACTCACCTCAGTTTTCAAACTGACCTCAGTTTTCAAACTGACCTCAGTTTTCAAACTGACCTCAGTTTTCAAGCTCACCTCAGTTTTCAAACTGACCTCAGTTTTCAAACTGACCTCAGTTTTCAAACTGACCTCAGTTTTCAAACTGACCTCAGTTTTCAAACTGACCTCAGTTTTCAAACTCACCTCAGTTTTCAAACTCACCTCAGTTTTCAAACTGACCTCAGTTTTCAAACTGACCTCAGTTTTCAAACTGACCTCAGTTTTCAAACTGACCTCAGTTTTCAAACTCACCTCAGTTTTCAAACTCACCTCAGTTTTCAAACTGACCTCAGTTTTCAAACTGACCTCAGTTTTCAAACTGACCTCAGTTTTCAAACTCACCTCAGTTTTCAAACTCACCTCAGTTTTCAAACTGACCTCAGTTTTCAAACTGACCTCAGTTTTCAAACTCACCTCAGTTTTCAAACTCGCCTCAGTTTTCAAACTCACCTCAGTTTTCAAACTGATCTCAGTTTTCAAACTCACCTCAGTTTTCAAACTCACCTCAGTTTTCAAACTCACCTCAGTTTTCAAACTCACCTCAGTTCTAACTGACCTTACTTTAAACTCACCTCAGTTTTCAAACAGACCTCAGTTTTCAAACTCACCTCAGTTTTCAAACTGACCTCAGTTTTCAAACTGACCTCAGTTTTCAAGCTCACCTCAGTTTTCAAACTGACCTCAGTTTTCAAACTGACCTCAGTTTTCAAACTGACCTCAGTTTTCAAACTGACCTCAGTTTTCAAACTGACCTCAGTTTTCAAACTGACCTCAGTTTTCAAACTGACCTCAGTTTTCAAACTGACCTCAGTTTTCAAACTGACCTCAGTTTTCAAACTGACCTCAGTTTTCAAACTGACCTCAGTTTTCAAACTGACCTCAGTTTTCAAACTGACCTCAGTTTTCAAACTCACCTCAGTTTTCAAACTCACCTCAGTTTTCAAACTCACCTCAGTTTTCAAACTCACCTCAGTTTTCAAACTGACCTCAGTTTTCAAACTGACCTCAGTTTTCAAACTGACCTCAGTTTTCAAACTGACCTCAGTTTTCAAACTGACCTCAGTTTTCAAACTGACCTCAGTTTTCAAACTCACCTCAGTTTTCAAACTGACCTCAGTTTTCAAACTCACCTCAGTTTTCAAACTGACCTCAGTTTTCAAACTGACCTCAGTTTTCAAACTGAACTCAGTTTTCAAACTGAACTCAGTTTTCAAACTGACCTCAGTTTTCAAACTCACCTCAGTTTTCAAGCTCACCTCAGTTTTCAAACTGACCTCAGTTTTCAAACTGACCTCAGTTTTCAAACTGACCTCAGTTTTCAAACTGACCTCAGTTTTCAAACTGACCTCAGTTTTCAAACTGACCTCAGTTTTCAAACTGACCTCAGTTTTCAAACTCACCTCAGTTTTCAAACTGACCTCAGTTTTCAAACTAACCTCAGTTTTCAAACTCACCTCAGTTTTCAAACTGACCTCAGTTTTCAAACTGACCTCAGTTTTTGAGGTCAGTTTGAAAACTGAGGTCAGTTTGAAAACTGAGGTCAGTTTGAAAACTGAGGTCAGTTTGAAAACTGAGGTCAGTTTGAAAACTGAGGTGAGTTTGAAAACTGAGGTGAGTTTGAAAACTGAGGTGAGTTTGAAAACTGAGGTGAGTTTGAAGTGAGGTCAGTTAGAACTGAGGTCAGTTTGAAAACTGGGGTCAGTTTGAAAACTGAGGTGAGTTTGAAAACTGAGGTGAGTTTGAAAACTGAGGTGAGTTTGAAAACTGAGATCAGTTTGAAAACTGAGGTGAGTTTGAAAACTGAGGTGAGTTTGAAAACTGAGGTGAGTTTGAAAACTGAGGTGAGTTTGAAAACTGAGGTGAGTTTGAAAACTGAGGTGAGTTTGAAAACTGAGGTCAGTTTGAAAACTGAGGTCAGTTTGAAAACTGAGGTCAGTTTGAAAACTGAGGTGAGTTTGAAAACTGAGGTGAGTTTGAAAACTGAGGTGAGTTTGAAAACTGAGGTCAGTTTGAAAACTGAGGTCAGTTTGAAAACTTTTTTTTTTTTTTTTTTTTTTTTTTTTTTTTTTTTTTTTAATATTTTTATTGCGCCAAGTATAACTTATAAGCAATATTAGTTTGATAATTACGGTAATTGAGTCTGTGGTAAGGCTAAGATACTCAACCTAGCTTACATTGTTTCTGGGTTATTGTGCACTAATGTTCACTAAGGATCACTGAGGTTGGGACTCACTGAATACACTATGACAGCTCCCACTTCCACAGATCGTGAGGTTTTGTCCTCTTCAGTCGTCTGACGAGGCCGTCAACGTCGAGTAGCTGGACTGCTTCTTCGTTGACGTGGCCTATAAGCCTCTTCTGATGGGCCAGGGCTTGATTCCGTATTACTTCATCTACCAGTGGGACTTTCAGTTCCAGGTGCAGACGAGCATTTCTTGTATAGCGATACGCATCAACAATTGAGCGTAAAACATTGTTTTGAAAACGCTGAATGATTTCACGGTTGCTAGGAGCGGTGCAACCCCACAGTTGTGCACCATAGGTCCAGACTGGCTTGAGGACCTGATTGTACAAAGTGAGCTTATTTTGAATGGACAGTTTTGATTTACGTCCAATAAGCCAGTACATTTTCCTGAATTTGGCAGTAAGTTCAACCTTCTTCTTTTTGATATGATGCTTCCAGCGAAGTCGAGCATCCATGGTTATTCCTAGATACTTGGCTTCGTTGGCGTGTGGGATCACCTGTGCATTAAGACGAAGTGGCAAGTAGTCAATTCTCTTATTGGTAAAATCGACATGAACAGACTTCATCTCATTCATTTTAATTCTCCATTTGGTTGTCCAGTTCTGAAGATTCTTGAGTGATCTTTCTAATTTAGGTATGGTATCATAGTTTGTTTCACCAACGGCAAGGATAGCAGTATCATCTGCAAATGTTGCCAGTGTATTTTCCTCTCTTTCTGGGAGATCGCTGGTATACAGGACGTACAAGAGTGGGCCAAGTACGCTTCCCTGCGGGACGCCAGCTTGAATCCTAGTTGCGCCTGAGCAGGCATTTTCGTATCTAATTCGGAAGAATCGATCTGACAGATAAGACTGCATTATTTCAGCATATTGTGCAGGCAGCAATTTTTTGAGCTTATAATTCAGACCTTTGTGCCAGACTCTGTCGAACGCTTGCGAAACGTCGAGAAAAACCGCCGAACATACTTTTTTGTTTTCTAGTGCCTGTTCTATGATGTAAGTGATCCGGTGCACCTGATCAATGGTTGAATGTTTGTGCCGGAATCCAAATTGATGTGCAGGGATTAGTTTCCGTTCTGCCACAACTTTAATTAGCCGTTTGTGAATAAGCTTTTCGAACAGCTTCGATAAGACTGGTAGAAGAGAGATGGGGCGATATGATGACACCTCTTCAGGGGGTTTACCAGGTTTTAAAATCATAATAACTTCAGCAAGTTTCCATAGTTGCGGAACATACCTGAGTTTAATCGCTGCGTTGATGATCTGAGTAATTTTGACAATGGCCTTACGGGGAAGGTATTTCAAGATTTGACCTGTGATCAGGTCGTATCCAGGAGCCTTCTTTGGGTTTATCTCGGAGTTGATAGTTTTTTGGACTTCTTTGACAGTAACTAGTGGAATTTTAACATCTGTATCAGTGAGCGGAACTTCTTCCAGTGGGGGTTCGTCAGGACTACCAGGGAACGGTTTGAAGGTATTTGCTAAATGACGTGAAAAAATATCTGCCTTCTCCTGATTGGTCTTAAACCATTCGTTGTTTGTAGGGTTTTTGATGGGTGGTGCTTGGACAGTAGGCCTCTTGAGATGCTTCGTTGCCTTCCACAGAGAGTAGTCGGTGTTTTGATGGCTAGTGAGGGACATGATGAATTCTTCTTGGGTTTCTTCCTGTATTTCATTCATTATCGACTTGAGTTCATTGGAAATCCGGTACCATTCCGATCTAAATGTTGGATTCCTTGTATTTTGCCATTTTTTCCTAGCTTTACGTTTTTCTTTGATTATTTCGATGATTTCTCGTGGGTAGTTTAACCCAATAAGTTTCTTTCGAACTTCAGGGTGTTTTCCAATGCAGTCGATTGAATATCATACACAAGTTTTTCAAGTTCACTGTCAAGAATGGCAGGAGTTGCAATGGTGGTTCCAAGGTTGATGAACTGATTAATGTCAACTTTGAACTGGTCCCAGTTTGTTTTTTTATTCACAAGGGCTGGATTATGAGGTTTTTGGATGATTTTCTCACTCAGTGTTAACGTTATGGGTGAGTGGTCCGAACTAAGGTCAAAAGACTCTTCAATCACAGCATAATTTGCTGAAACATTTTTCATGATGAAGAAGTCGAGCAAATCAGGTTTTTTAGATACATCTACAGGCCAGTGGGTAGGTTTGCCTGTAGACAACGGTGTGCAGTTGTTTGACTTAACATAGTTGTAGAGTTCTGTTCCGCGTGATGTGCTGAGACGCGAACCCCAGTAAGTATGTTTGGCATTGAAGTCTCCACCAATGACGAAACGATTGCCTATCTGGTCAAAAGCTTTCTCAAAGTCCTCTTCATAGACAGTAGGTCTTGGCGGGCAGTAAATGCTTGCAATCGCTATTTGATATGATTTAGTATCGACCATAATAGCACATATCTGGAATTGTTCTGTTTCAATTTTGTTGAGTTCATGATGTTTTAAATTTTCTCTGACCAGCACTGCACTACCACCGCGTGCCTTATTGCTCGGGTGGAGAGCTCGATAGCATTTGTAGCCTTTTATGGTAATGTATGATTCTTTTGTAAAATGTGTCTCACAAACAAGACAAATGTCAATTTTATTGAGATGAATGAATGCCTCGAGCTCAAGCCTTCTGTTTTTAAGCCCATTAGCATTCCACGACATAATTCGTAGACTCTTCATTTTGATTGTTTCTTGAAAAATGAAAGGGAGGACTTAGGCTTATTTTCAAGAACTCCCAATCTATGGCTTACGTTAGCCAGTGTGGCTTCCATTTTGCTCTGATTTGCAAGTATAGTTTGCAATATGATTTTAATATCTTCCTTGTCATTTGGCAGAGGGTTTAATGACTGGGGAGTTTTTGCTCTTGCTGCCATTGCATAAGAGTGCTGATAGAGACCAAATTGCCTGTGTTTCTCAGCAATTGGCGTTTTCACTTCAAATTTTGGTTTTTGTGGCTTATTTGAATTTAGAGGAGTAGTGGTCTTTGTTTCCTGAGTCCTAGATTTATGTTGCAGGGCAGCTTTGATTGCAATTTCACACTTTCTATAATTTGCTGTGTGCGGTCCGCCACAATTGGCACATGTAGGTTCAGTAGATATGGGCTTCCTGCAGACTTTTGTTTCATGGGCTTCACCACATTTAACACAACGTGGATTCTTCTTGCAGTAATTTTGAGTGTGGCCAAATTCCTGGCACCTCTTGCATTGAGGAACAATTTTGACAGGATTCAAATGTTCAAATTTAACTTTAGTGGAATACAGTTTAATTACTGCATACACTTTTTCAGGGTCAGTCCCTGCCTCAAACTCCACTATATACATGTCAAGCGGGTCCTTGGTTTTGAATTGTAATTTTGGAGTAACCTTCAAGACTTTAAGATGGGGATACTCATTCTCTATGGCTTCGTGGATGATGGTTGGTTCAATTTCTCTTGGGAGTCCTTTCAGCATAACAGTAAAGGGCCGCCCTTGTTTGTCTTGAAAGGAATGGAAAGGATAGTGTTTGTTTTCCAAAAAATTGACCACAGCTCGATATCCGTCTGAGCTACTGGCGTTCACTCTTATTTCACCACTAGCCAGCTTTGCTAGTGTGATAGCTGAATCGATAGCTTCCAGCTCTGTTTTCAAGGTTACAAAACTGTTGCCGTTTTGGAGGGGTCTTAGATAGACTGGAGGCGGTTTGAATATCTTAGGTTTTAGCTCAACTTGTACTTTATGTGATTGTTTTTCAGGAGTATTATTTTTCCGTTTTCTTTTTCTGCTGGGCACGGGTATAAATTGAACGTCATCGTCTCCTTCATACGTCTCCCCAGTTTCGACCGCAAGTAGATCTTCATCTGTGGTGTAACCATCTTCATTTTTCGTAGTTTTATGCTTCATGATTTTTATTTCATGATTGAGTTGACGAATTTGCTCATCACTCGCTTTGATTTTCTTTTCCTGAGCCGTAATATTCCCTTGAAGCCGTGAATACAAGGTTTTAAGCTCAGAAAATGATTTTCTTTCATAGACAATAATATCATTTGTCTCTTTTAGATATCCAGTTAATGATTCAATGATTGTGAACAACTCACCGATTGGTTTTTGGACTGGTAGAGATTGGAGTTCATTGATACCGTTCAGCTCAGCCTTCGCTTGCGCCACCGCCGTCTCAGTTTGTTTTAAAACATCTGGAACGACGATGTCGACCGCCGCTTTACCTTGCTGGCTCATCGTATTCACTTCGGTCTCACATAATTAACCGAAACAGCACTGAGTATTGTTATTTTCACTGTAGTTCGAGCGCGATGTTTCCTCTTCGAGGTCTCGGACACGACTACCACGACGTATGATGATGCTAGATCGCAAAACCTCCAAGCTCGGTGACAAAAATTGCATTTGCTAAATACGAGTTTTGTAAGTAATACAAATTAATACAAATCTCATCATGCTTCCTTTGTTCAATGAACTGAGTTTTCAATGCCCAACTCGTGATACAATTCTTATACACGACTCAAACGTAAAATCGAACTGAAACGTCAAACTCAAACTGCAATCAAAACTTAAGCCCAAACTCAAACTGAAACAAAGATGTAAACTCAAACGCAAATTGAAACTGGAATCGGAACAAAAACTTGAACTGAAACTAGAAACCAAACTGTAACTCAACCTGAAATGTAAAGTTAAACTCAAACATAAACCCAAACTCAAACCGAAGTGAAAAGAGACGTAAACTGAAAGTTAAATTCAAACTGAAACTGCAATGAAACATAAAATCAAACTTACTCGTGCTGACTCGAAAACGTAAAGTCAAACTCAAACTGGGTTCAGAACTAAAACTCAAACTGAAACTTGAACGTAAAATCAAACCAAAACATGAACACAAACTGAAACTTGAACGTAAAGTCAAACCAAAACAAGAACACAAACTGAAACTGGAACTGAAACTCGGAACCAAAATTCAACACAAACTTAAACTCACTGCAAACTCAAGTTGTAACTCAAACTTGAAATCAAACTGAAAGTTAAACTCACACTTGAACTCAAAGTGTTCAGTTCAGATCAGTGAGATCAAGTTCGAGTTAAAGATTGAGTTTGACTTTGAGGTTGAGTTTGAATTCACGTTTGAGTTTCAGTTTTAGTTCGAATTCAAGTTTGAGCTTCAGTTCATGTTTGAGTTTCACTTTGACTTTGAAGTTGAGTTTGAAGTATGACTTCAACTTTGACATCAACAATGAGAATGAGTTTAAGTTTGACTGTGAGTTTAACTTCAACTTCAACCATCAACTTTGAGTTTGACTTCAACTTTGAGCAGTAGTATGAGTTTGAATTCAACTTTAACTTTGAGTTTGACTTTGATTATGAGTTTGAGTTTGACTATGAGTTTAAGTTTGACTTTGATTATGAGTTAGAAGTTCGACTTCAACTTTGACTTCGACTTTAATTAATAGTATGAGTTCAAGTTTGACTATGAGTTTAACTTTGACTTTGACATCAACTTTCAGTTTGAGTTCGACTTTGACATCAACTTTGAGTTTGGATTTGACTTCGACTTTGATTTTGATTATGATTTTTAGTTTTAGTTTGAATTCGACTTTGAGTTTTAGTTTGACTTCGACTTTGAGATTGAGTTTGAATCCGATCATCAGTTTGAAGTTTGACTTCCACTTTGAGTTTGAGTTAAACTTCGACTTTGACATCAACTATGAGTATGAGTTTAACTTCGACTTTGACATCAACTTTGAGTTTGACTTCAACTTTGACATCAACTTTGAGTTTGAGTTTGACTTCGACTTTGAGTTTAAGTTTGACTACAAGTTTGAAGTTTGACTTCGACTTTGATTATGAGTTTGAAGTTTGACGTTGACTTTGATTATGAGTTCGAAGTTCGACTTCGACTTTGACTTCGACTTTGATTAATAGTATGAGTTTAAGTTTGACTATGAGTTTAACTTTGACTTTGACATTAACTTTGAGTTCGACTTTGACATCAACTTTGAGTTTGGATTTGACTTCGACTTTGATTTTGATTATGAGTTTTAGTTTGACTTCGACTTTGAGTTTTAGTTTGACTTCGACTTTGAGTTTTAGTTTGACTTTGATTATGAGTTTGAAGTTTGACTTTGAGATTGAGTTTGACTTTGATCATCAATTTGAAGTTTGACTTCCACTTTGAGTTTGAGTTTAACCTCGACTTTGACATCAACTATGAGTATGAGTTTGACTTAGACTTTGACATCAACTTTGAGTTTGAGTATGACTTCGATTTTGAGTTTAAGTTTGACTTTGATTACGAGTTTGAAGTTCGACTTCGACTTTGAGGTCAGTTTGAAAACTGAGGTCAGTTTGAAAACTGAGGTCAGTTTGAAAACTGAGGTCAGTTTGAAAACTGAGGTGAGTTTGAAAACTGAGGTGAGTTTGAAAACTGAGGTCAGTTTGAAAACTGAGGTCAGTTTGAAAACTGAGGTCAGTTTGAAAACTGAGGTCAGTTTGAAAACTGAGGTCAGTTTGAAAACTGAGGTCAGTTTGAAAACTGAGGTCAGTTTGAAAACTGAGGTCAGTTTGAAAACTGAGGTCAGTTTGAAAACTGAGGTCAGTTTGAAAACTGAGGTCAGTTTGAAAACTGAGGTCAGTTTGAAAACTGAGGTCAGTTTGAAAACTGAGGTCAGTTTGAAAACTGAGGTCAGTTTGAAAACTGAGCTCAGTTTGAAAACTGAGCTCAGTTTGAAAACTGAGGTCAGTTTGAAAACTGAGGTCAGTTTGAAAACTGAGGTCAGTTTGAAAACTGAGGTCAGTTTGAAAACTGAGGTCAGTTTGAAAACTGAGGTCAGTTTGACAACTGAGGTCAGTTTGAAAACTGAGGTCAGTTTGAAAACTGAGGTGAGTTTGAAAACTGAGGTGAGTTTGAAAACTGAGGTCAGTTTGAAAACTGAGGTCAGTTTGAAAACTGAAGTGAGTTTGAAAACTGAGGTGAGTTTGAAAACTGAGGTCAGTTTGAAAACTGAGGTGAGTTTGAAAACTGAGGTCAGCTTGAAAACTGAGGTGAGTTTGAAAACTGAGGTCAGTTTGAAAACTGAGGTGAGTTTAAAAACTGAGGTGAGTTTGAAAACTGAGGACAGTTTGAAAACTGAGGTCAGTTTGAAAACTGAGGTCAGTTTGAAAACTGAGGACAGTTTGAAAACTGAGGTCAGTTTGAAAACTGAGGTCAGTTTGAAAACTGAGGTCAGTTTGAAAACTGAGGTCAGTTTTCAAACTGAGGTCAGTTTGAAAACTGAGGCGAGTTTGAAAACTGAGGTCAGTTTGACAACTGAGGTCAGTTTGAAAACTGAGGTCAGTTTGAAAACTGAGGTCAGTTTGAAAACTGAGGTCAGTTTGAAAACTGAGGTCAGTTTGAAAACTGAGGTCAGTTTGAAAACTGAGGTGAGTTTGAAAACTGAGGTCAGTTTGAAAACTGAGGTCAGTTTGAAAACTGAGGTCAGTTTGAAAACTGAGGTCAGTTTGAAAACTGAGGTCAGTTTGAAAACTGAGGTCAGTTTGAAAACTGAGGTGAGCTTGAAAACTGAGGTCATTTTGAAAACTGAGGTCAGTTTGAAAACTGAGGTGAGTTTGAAAACTGAGGTCAGTTTGAAAACTGAGTTCAGTTTGAAAACTGAGGTCAGTTTGAAAACTGAGGTCAGTTTGAAAACTGAGGTGAGTTTGAAAACTGAGATCAGTTTGAAAACTGAGGTGAGTTTGAAAACTGAGGTGAGTTTGAAAACTGAGGTCAGTTTGAAAACTGAGGTCAGTTTGAAAACTGAGGTGAGTTTGAAAACTGAGGTGAGTTTGAAAACTGAGGTCAGTTTGAAAACTGAGGTCAGTTTGAAAACTGAGGTCAGTTTGAAAACTGAGGTCAGTTTGAAAACTGAGGTGAGTTTGAAAACTGAGGTGAGTTTGAAAACTGAGGTCAGTTTGAAAACTGAGGCCAGTTTGAAAACTGAGGTCAGTTTGAAAACTGAGGTGAGTTGGAAAACTGAGGTGAGTTTGAAAACTGAGGTCAGTTTGAAAACTGAGGTCAGTTTGAAAACTGAGGTGAGTTTGAAAACTGAGGTGAGTTTGAAAACTGAGGTCAGTTTGAAAACTGAGGTCAGTTTGAAAACTGAGGTCAGTTTGAAAACTGAGGTGAGTTTGAAAACTGAGGTGAGTTTGAAAACTGAGGTGAGTTTGGAAAACTGAGGTGAGTTTGAAAACTGAGGTGAGTTTGAAGTGAGGTCAGTTAGAACTGAGGTCAGTTTGAAAACTGAGGTCAGTTTGAAAACTGAGGTCAGTTTGAAAACTGAGGTGAGTTTGAAAACTGAGGTCAGTTTGAAAACTGAGGTGAGTTTGAAAACTGAGGTCAGTTTGAAAACTGAGTTCAGTTTGAATACTGAGGTCAGTTTGAAAACTGAGGTCAGTTTGAAAACTGAGGTCAGTTTGAAAACTGAGGTCAGTTTGAAAACTGAGGTCAGTTTGAAAACTGAGGTCAGTTTGAAAACTGAGGTGAGCTTGAAAACTGAGGTCAGTTTGAAAACTGAGGTGAGTTTAAAGTGAGGTCAGTTAGAACTGAGGTGAGTTTGAAAACTGAGGTCAGTTTGAAAACTGAGGTCAGTTTGAAAACTGAGGTGAGTTTGAAAACTGAGGTCAGTTTGAAAACTGAGGTCAGTTTGAAAACTGAGGTCAGTTTGAAAACTGAGGTCAGTTTGAAAACTGAGGTCAGTTTGAAAACTGAGGTCAGTTTGAAAACTGAGGTGAGCTTGAAAACTGAGGTCATTTTGAAAACTGAGGTCATTTTGAAAACTGAGGTCAGTTTGAAAACTGAGGTGAGTTTGAAAACTGAGGTCAGTTTGAAAACTGAGTTCAGTTTGAAAACTGAGGTCAGTTTGAAAACTGAGGTCAGTTTGAAAACTGAGGTGAGTTTGAAAACTGAGGTCAGTTTGAAAACTGAGTTCAGTTTGAAAACTGAGTTCAGTTTGAATACTGAGGTCAGTTTGAAAACTGAGGTCAGTTTGAAAACTGAGGTCAGTTTGAAAACTGAGGTCAGTTTGAAAACTGAGGTCAGTTTGAAAACTGAGGTCAGTTTGAAAACTGAGGTCAGTTTGAAAACTGAGGTCAGTTTGAAAACTGAGGTGAGCTTGAAAACTGAGGTCAGTTTGAAAACTGAGGTGAGTTTAAAGTGAGGTCAGTTAGAACTGAGGTGAGTTTGAAAACTGAGGTCAGTTTGAAAACTGAGGTCAGTTTGAAAACTGAGGTGAGTTTGAAAACTGAGGTGAGTTTGAAAACTGAGGTCAGTTTGAAAACTGAGGTCAGTTTGAAAACTGAGGTCAGTTTGAAAACTGAGGTCAGTTTGAAAACTGAGGTCAGTTTGAAAACTGAGGTCAGTTTGAAAACTGAGGTCAGTTTGAAAACTGAGGTCAGTTTGAAAACTGAGGTGAGCTTGAAAACTGAGGTCAGTTTGAAAACTGAGGTGAGTTTGAAAACTGAGGTCAGTTTGAAAACTGAGTTCAGTTTGAAAACTGAGTTCAGTTTGAAAACTGAGGTCAGTTTGATAACTGAGGTCAGTTTGAAAACTGAGGTCAGTTTGAAAACTGAGGTGAGTTTGAAAACTGAGGTCAGTTTGAAAACTGAGGTGAGTTTGAAAACTGAGGTCAGTTTGAAAACTGAGGTCAGTTTGAAAACTGAGGTCAGTTTGAAAACTGAGGTGAGTTTGAAAACTGAGGTCAGTTTGAAAACTGAGGTGAGTTTGAAAACTGAGGTCAGTTTGAAAACTGAGGTCAGTTTGAAAACTGAGGTCAGTTTGAAAACTGAGGTCAGTTTGAAAACTGACCTCAGTTTTCAAACTGACCTCAGTACTAACTGACCTCACTTCAAACTCACCTCAGTTTTCAAACTCACCTCAGTTTTCAAACTCACCTCAGTTTTCAAACTGACCTCAGTTTTCAAACTGACCTCAGTTTTCAAACTCACCTCAGTTTTCAAACTGACCTCAGTTTTCAAACTGACCTCAGTTTTCAAACTGACCTCAGTTTTCAAACTGACCTCAGTTTTCAAACTGACCTCAGTTTTCAAACTCACCTCAGTTTTCAAACTCACCTCAGTTTTCAAACTGACCTCAGTTTTCAAACTGACCTCAGTTTTCAAACTGACCTCAGTTTTCAAACTGACCTCAGTTTTCAAACTCACCTCAGTTTTCAAACTCACCTCAGTTTTCAAACTGACCTCAGTTTTCAAACTGACCTCAGTTTTCAAACTCACCTCAGTTTTCAAACTCACCTCAGTTTTCAAACTGACCTCAGTTTTCAAACTGACCTCAGTTTTCAAACTCACCTCAGTTTTCAAACTCGCCTCAGTTTTCAAACTCACCTCAGTTTTCAAACTGATCTCAGTTTTCAAACTCACCTCAGTTTTCAAACTCACCTCAGTTTTCAAACTCACCTCAGTTTTCAAACTCACCTCAGTTTTCAAACTCACCTCAGTTCTAACTGACCTTACTTTAAACTCACCTCAGTTTTCAAACAGACCTCAGTTTTCAAACTCACCTCAGTTTTCAAACTGACCTCAGTTTTCAAACTGACCTCAGTTTTCAAACTGACCTCAGTTTTCAAGCTCACCTCAGTTTTCAAACTGACCTCAGTTTTCAAACTGACCTCAGTTTTCAAACTGACCTCAGTTTTCAAACTGACCTCAGTTTTCAAACTGACCTCAGTTTTCAAACTCACCTCAGTTTTCAAACTCACCTCAGTTTTCAAACTGACCTCAGTTTTCAAACTGACCTCAGTTTTCAAACTGACCTCAGTTTTCAAACTGACCTCAGTTTTCAAACTCACCTCAGTTTTCAAACTCACCTCAGTTTTCAAACTGACCTCAGTTTTCAAACTGACCTCAGTTTTCAAACTGACCTCAGTTTTCAAACTCACCTCAGTTTTCAAACTCACCTCAGTTTTCAAACTGACCTCAGTTTTCAAACTGACCTCAGTTTTCAAACTCACCTCAGTTTTCAAACTCGCCTCAGTTTTCAAACTCACCTCAGTTTTCAAACTGATCTCAGTTTTCAAACTCACCTCAGTTTTCAAACTCACCTCAGTTTTCAAACTCACCTCAGTTTTCAAACTCACCTCAGTTCTAACTGACCTTACTTTAAACTCACCTCAGTTTTCAAACAGACCTCAGTTTTCAAACTCACCTCAGTTTTCAAACTGACCTCAGTTTTCAAACTGACCTCAGTTTTCAAACTGACCTCAGTTTTCAAGCTCACCTCAGTTTTCAAACTGACCTCAGTTTTCAAACTGACCTCAGTTTTCAAACTGACCTCAGTTTTCAAACTGACCTCAGTTTTCAAACTGACCTCAGTTTTCAAACTGACCTCAGTTTCAAACTGACCTCAGTTTTCAAACTGACCTCAGTTTTCAAACTGACCTCAGTTTTCAAACTGACCTCAGTTTTCAAACTCACCTCAGTTTTCAAACTCACCTCAGTTTTCAAACTCACCTCAGTTTTCAAACTGACCTCAGTTTTCAAACTGACCTCAGTTTTCAAACTGACCTCAGTTTTCAAACTGACCTCAGTTTTCAAACTGACCTCAGTTTTCAAACTGACCTCAGTTTTCAAACTCACCTCAGTTTTCAAACTGACCTCAGTTTTCAAACTCACCTCAGTTTTCAAACTGACCTCAGTTTTCAAACTGACCTCAGTTTTCAAACTGAACTCAGTTTTCAAACTGAACTCAGTTTTCAAACTGACCTCAGTTTTCAAACTCACCTCAGTTTTCAAACTGACCTCAGTTTTCAAGCTCACCTCAGTTTTCAAACTGACCTCAGTTTTCAAACTGACCTCAGTTTTCAAACTGACCTCAGTTTTCAAACTGACCTCAGTTTTCAAACTGACCTCAGTTTTCAAACTGACCTCAGTTTTCAAACTGACCTCAGTTTTCAAACTGACCTCAGTTTTCAAACTGACCTCAGTTTTCAAACTCACCTCAGTTTTCAAACTGACCTCAGTTTTCAAACTCACCTCAGTTTTCAAACTGACCTCAGTTTTCAAACTGACCTCAGTTTTCAAACTGACCTCAGTTTTCAAACTGACCTCAGTTTTCAAACTGACCTCAGTTTTCAAACTCACCTCAGTTTTCAAACTGACCTCAGTTTGAAACCTCAGTTTTCAAACTGACCTCAGTTTTCAAACTGACCTCAGTTTTCAAACTGACCTCAGTTTTCAAACTGACCTCAGTTTTCAAACTGACCTCAGTTTTCAAACTGACCTCAGTTTTCAAACTGACCTCAGTTTTCAAACTGACCTCAGTTTTCAAACTGACCTCAGTATTCAAACTGACCTCAGTTTTCAAACTGACCTCAAAAACTGAGGTGAGTTTGAAAACTGAGGTGAGTTTGAAAACTGAGGTCAGTTTGAAAACTGAGGTCAGTTTGAAAACTGAAGTGAGTTTGAAAACTGAGGTGAGTTTGAAAACTGAGGTCAGTTTGAAAACTGAGGTGAGTTTGAAAACTGAGGTCAGCTTGAAAACTGAGGTGAGTTTGAAAACTGAGGTCAGTTTGAAAACTGAGGTGAGTTTAAAAACTGAGGTGAGTTTGAAAACTGAGGACAGTTTGAAAACTGAGGTCAGTTTGAAAACTGAGGTCAGTTTGAAAACTGAGGACAGTTTGAAAACTGAGGTCAGTTTGAAAACTGAGGTCAGTTTGAAAACTGAGGTCAGTTTGAAAACTGAGGTCAGTTTTCAAACTGAGGTCAGTTTGAAAACTGAGGCGAGTTTGAAAACTGAGGTCAGTTTGACAACTGAGGTCAGTTTGAAAACTGAGGTCAGTTTGAAAACTGAGGTCAGTTTGAAAACTGAGGTCAGTTTGAAAACTGAGGTCAGTTTGAAAACTGAGGTCAGTTTGAAAACTGAGGTGAGTTTGAAAACTGAGGTCAGTTTGAAAACTGAGGTCAGTTTGAAAACTGAGGTCAGTTTGAAAACTGAGGTCAGTTTGAAAACTGAGGTCAGTTTGAAAACTGAGGTCAGTTTGAAAACTGAGGTGAGCTTGAAAACTGAGGTCATTTTGAAAACTGAGGTCAGTTTGAAAACTGAGGTGAGTTTGAAAACTGAGGTCAGTTTTCAAACTGAGGTTTCAAACTGAGGTCAGTTTGAAAACTGAGGTCAGTTTGAAAACTGAGGTGAGTTTGAAAACTGAGGTCAGTTTGAAAACTGAGGTGAGTTTGAAAACTGAGGTGAGTTTGAAAACTGAGGTCAGTTTGAAAACTGAGGTCAGTTTGAAAACTGAGGTGAGTTTGAAAACTGAGGTGAGTTTGAAAACTGAGGTCAGTTTGAAAACTGAGGTCAGTTTGAAAACTGAGGTCAGTTTGAAAACTGAGGTCAGTTTGAAAACTGAGGTGAGTTTGAAAACTGAGGTGAGTTTGAAAACTGAGGTCAGTTTGAAAACTGAGGCCAGTTTGAAAACTGAGGTCAGTTTGAAAACTGAGGTGAGTTGGAAAACTGAGGTGAGTTTGAAAACTGAGGTCAGTTTGAAAACTGAGGTCAGTTTGAAAACTGAGGTGAGTTTGAAAACTGAGGTGAGTTTGAAAACTGAGGTCAGTTTGAAAACTGAGGTCAGTTTGAAAACTGAGGTCAGTTTGAAAACTGAGGTGAGTTTGAAAACTGAGGTGAGTTTGAAAACTGAGGTGAGTTTGAAAACTGAGGTGAGTTTGAAAACTGAGGTGAGTTTGAAGTGAGGTCAGTTAGAACTGAGGTCATTTTGAAAACTGAGGTCAGTTTGAAAACTGAGGTCAGTTTGAAAACTGAGGTGAGTTTGAAAACTGAGGTCAGTTTGAAAACTGAGGTGAGTTTGAAAACTGAGGTCAGTTTGAAAACTGAGTTCAGTTTGAATACTGAGGTCAGTTTGAAAACTGAGGTCAGTTTGAAAACTGAGGTCAGTTTGAAAACTGAGGTCAGTTTGAAAACTGAGGTCAGTTTGAAAACTGAGGTCAGTTTGAAAACTGAGGTGAGCTTGAAAACTGAGGTCAGTTTGAAAACTGAGGTGAGTTTAAAGTGAGGTCAGTTAGAACTGAGGTGAGTTTGAAAACTGAGGTCAGTTTGAAAACTGAGGTCAGTTTGAAAACTGAGGTGAGTTTGAAAACTGAGGTCAGTTTGAAAACTGAGGTCAGTTTGAAAACTGAGGTCAGTTTGAAAACTGAGGTCAGTTTGAAAACTGAGGTCAGTTTGAAAACTGAGGTCAGTTTGAAAACTGAGGTGAGCTTGAAAACTGAGGTCATTTTGAAAACTGAGGTCATTTTGAAAACTGAGGTCAGTTTGAAAACTGAGGTGAGTTTGAAAACTGAGGTCAGTTTGAAAACTGAGTTCAGTTTGAAAACTGAGGTCAGTTTGAAAACTGAGGTCAGTTTGAAAACTGAGGTGAGTTTGAAAACTGAGGTCAGTTTGAAAACTGAGTTCAGTTTGAATACTGAGGTCAGTTTGAAAACTGAGGTCAGTTTGAAAACTGAGGTCAGTTTGAAAACTGAGGTCAGTTTGAAAACTGAGGTCAGTTTGAAAACTGAGGTCAGTTTGAAAACTGAGGTCAGTTTGAAAACTGAGGTCAGTTTGAAAACTGAGGTGAGCTTGAAAACTGAGGTCAGTTTGAAAACTGAGGTGAGTTTAAAGTGAGGTCAGTTAGAACTGAGGTGAGTTTGAAAACTGAGGTCAGTTTGAAAACTGAGGTCAGTTTGAAAACTGAGGTGAGTTTGAAAACTGAGGTGAGTTTGAAAACTGAGGTCAGTTTGAAAACTGAGGTCAGTTTGAAAACTGAGGTCAGTTTGAAAACTGAGGTCAGTTTGAAAACTGAGGTCAGTTTGAAAACTGAGGTCAGTTTGAAAACTGAGGTCAGTTTGAAAACTGAGGTCAGTTTGAAAACTGAGGTGAGCTTGAAAACTGAGGTCAGTTTGAAAACTGAGGTGAGTTTGAAAACTGAGGTCAGTTTGAAAACTGAGTTCAGTTTGAAAACTGAGTTCAGTTTGAAAACTGAGGTCAGTTTGATAACTGAGGTCAGTTTGAAAACTGAGGTCAGTTTGAAAACTGAGGTGAGTTTGAAAACTGAGGTCAGTTTGAAAACTGAGGTGAGTTTGAAAACTGAGGTCAGTTTGAAAACTGAGGTCAGTTTGAAAACTGAGGTCAGTTTGAAAACTGAGGTGAGTTTGAAAACTGAGGTCAGTTTGAAAACTGAGGTGAGTTTGAAAACTGAGGTCAGTTTGAAAACTGAGGTCAGTTTGAAAACTGAGGTCAGTTTGAAAAACTGAGGTCAGTTTGAAAACTGAGGTCAGTTTGAAAACTGACCTCAGTTTTCAAACTGACCTCAGTACTAACTGACCTCACTTCAAACTCACCTCAGTTTTCAAACTCACCTCAGTTTTCAAACTCACCTCAGTTTTCAAACTGACCTCAGTTTTCAAACTGACCTCAGTTTTCAAACTCACCTCAGTTTTCAAACTGACCTCAGTTTTCAAACTGACCTCAGTTTTCAAACTGACCTCAGTTTTCAAACTGACCTCAGTTTTCAAACTGACCTCAGTTTTCAAACTCACCTCAGTTTTCAAACTCACCTCAGTTTTCAAACTGACCTCAGTTTTCAAACTGACCTCAGTTTTCAAACTGACCTCAGTTTTCAAACTGACCTCAGTTTTCAAACTCACCTCAGTTTTCAAACTCACCTCAGTTTTCAAACTGACCTCAGTTTTCAAACTGACCTCAGTTTTCAAACTGACCTCAGTTTTCAAACTCACCTCAGTTTTCAAACTCACCTCAGTTTTCAAACTGACCTCAGTTTTCAAACTGACCTCAGTTTTCAAACTCACCTCAGTTTTCAAACTCGCCTCAGTTTTCAAACTCACCTCAGTTTTCAAACTGATCTCAGTTTTCAAACTCACCTCAGTTTTCAAACTCACCTCAGTTTTCAAACTCACCTCAGTTTTCAAACTCACCTCAGTTTTCAAACTCACCTCAGTTCTAACTGACCTTACTTTAAACTCACCTCAGTTTTCAAACAGACCTCAGTTTTCAAACTCACCTCAGTTTTCAAACTGACCTCAGTTTTCAAACTGACCTCAGTTTTCAAACTGACCTCAGTTTTCAAGCTCACCTCAGTTTTCAAACTGACCTCAGTTTTCAAACTGACCTCAGTTTTCAAACTGACCTCAGTTTTCAAACTGACCTCAGTTTTCAAACTGACCTCAGTTTTCAAACTCACCTCAGTTTTCAAACTCACCTCAGTTTTCAAACTGACCTCAGTTTTCAAACTGACCTCAGTTTTCAAACTGACCTCAGTTTTCAAACTGACCTCAGTTTTCAAACTCACCTCAGTTTTCAAACTCACCTCAGTTTTCAAACTGACCTCAGTTTTCAAACTGACCTCAGTTTTCAAACTGACCTCAGTTTTCAAACTCACCTCAGTTTTCAAACTCACCTCAGTTTTCAAACTGACCTCAGTTTTCAAACTGACCTCAGTTTTCAAACTCACCTCAGTTTTCAAACTCGCCTCAGTTTTCAAACTCACCTCAGTTTTCAAACTGATCTCAGTTTTCAAACTCACCTCAGTTTTCAAACTCACCTCAGTTTTCAAACTCACCTCAGTTTTCAAACTCACCTCAGTTGTAACTGTCAGAACTTTAAACTCACCTCAGTGTACAAACAGACCTAAGTGTGAAAACTCACCTCAGTTTTCAAACTGACCTCAGTTTCAAACTGACCTCAGTTTTCAAACTGACCTCAGTTTTCAAGCTCACCTCAGTTTTCAAACTGACCTCAGTTTTCAAACTGACCTCAGTTTTCAAACTGACCTCAGTTTTCAAACTGACCTCAGTTTTCAAACTGACCTCAGTTTTCAAACTGACCTCAGTTTTCAAACTGACCTCAGTTTTCAAACTGACCTCAGTTTTCAAACTGACCTCAGTTTTCAAACTGACCTCAGTTTTCAAACTCACCTCAGTTTTCAAACTCACCTCAGTTTTCAAACCACCTCAGTTTTCAAACTGACCTCAGTTTTCAAACTGACCTCAGTTTTCAAACTGACCTCAGTTTTCAAACTGACCTCAGTTTTCAAACTGACCTCAGTTTTCAAACTGACCTCAGTTTTCAAACTCACCTCAGTTTTCAAACTGACCTCAGTTTTCAAACTCACCTCAGTTTTCAAACTGACCTCAGTTTTCAAACTGACCTCAGTTTTCAAACTGAACTCAGTTTTCAAACTGAACTCAGTTTTCAAACTGACCTCAGTTTTCAAACTCACCTCAGTTTTCAAACTGACCTCAGTTTTCAAGCTCACCTCAGTTTTCAAACTGACCTCAGTTTTCAAACTGACCTCAGTTTTCAAACTGACCTCAGTTTTCAAACTGACCTCAGTTTTCAAACTGACCTCAGTTTTCAAACTGACCTCAGTTTTCAAACTGACCTCAGTTTTCAAACTGACCTCAGTTTTCAAACTGACCTCAGTATTCAAACTGACCTCAGTTTTCAAACTGACCTCAAAAACTGAGGTCAGTTTGAAAACTGAGGTCAGTTTGAAAACTGAGGTGAGTTTGAAAACTGAGGTTAGTTTGAAAACTGAGGTCAGTTTGAAAACTGAGGTGAGTTTGAAAACTGAGGTGAGTTTGAAAACTGAGGTGAGTTTGAAAACTGAGGTGAGTTTGAAGTGAGGTCAGTTAGAACTGAGGTCAGTTTGAAAACTGGGGTCAGTTTGAAAACTGAGGTGAGTTTGAAAACTGAGGTGAGTTTGAAAACTGAGGTGAGTTTGAAAACTGAGATCAGTTTGAAAACTGAGGTGAGTTTGAAAACTGAGGTGAGTTTGAAAACTGAGGTGAGTTTGAAAACTGAGGTGAGTTTGAAAACTGAGGTGAGTTTGAAAACTGAGGTGAGTTTGAAAACTGAGGTCAGTTTGAAAACTGAGGTCAGTTTGAAAACTGAGGTCAGTTTGAAAACTGAGGTGAGTTTGAAAACTGAGGTGAGTTTGAAAACTGAGGTCAGTTTGAAAACTGAGGTCAGTTTGAAAACTGAGGTGAGTTTGAAAACTGAGGTCAGTTTGAAAACTGAGGTCAGTTTGAAAACTGAGGTCAGTTTGAAAACTGAGGTCAGTTTGAAAACTGAGGTGAGCTTGAAAACTGAGGTCAGTTTGAAAACTGAGGTGAGTTTGAAAACTGAGGTCAGTTTGAAAACTGAGTTCAGTTTGAAAACTGAGGTCAGTTTGAAAACTGAGTTCAGTTTGAAAACTGAGGTCAGTTTGAAAACTGAGGTCAGTTTGAAAACTGAGGTGAGTTTGAAAACTGAGGTCAGTTTGAAAACTGAGGTCAGTTTGAAAACTGAGGTCAGTTTGAAAACTGAGGTCAGTTTGAAAACTGAGGTGAGTTTGAAAACTGAGGTCAGTTTGAAAACTGAGGTGAGTTTAAAGTAAGGTCAGTTAGAACTGAGGTGAGTTTGAAAACTGAGGTGAGTTTGAAAACTGAGGTGAGTTAGGAAAACTGAGGTGAGTTTGAAAACTGAGGTGAGTTTGAAAACTGAGGTGAGTTTGAAAACTGAGGTCAGTTTGAAAACTGAGGTCAGTTTGAGAACTGAGGTCAGTTTGAGAACTGAGGTCAGTTTGAGAACTGAGGTCAGTTTGAGAACTGAGTACAGTTTGAGAACTGAGGTCAGTTTGAGAACTGAGATCTGTTTGAGAACTGAGGTCAGTTTGAGAACTGAGGTCAGTTTGAAGTGAGGTCAGTTTGAAAACTGAGGTCAGTTTGAAAACTGCGGTCAGTTTGAAAACTGAGGTCAGTTTGAAAACTGAGGTCAGTTTGAAAACTGAGGTGAGTTTGAAAACTGACCTCAGTTTGAAAACTGAGGTCAGTTTGAAAACTGAGGTCAGTTTGAAAACTGAGGTGAGTTTAAAGTAAGGTCAGTTAGAACTGAGGTGAGTTTGAAAACTGAGGTGAGTTTGAAAACTGAGGTGAGTTAGGAAAACTGAGGTGAGTTTGAAAACTGAGGTGAGTTTGAAAACTGAGGTGAGTTTAAAGTGAGGTCAGTTAGAACTGAGGTGAGTTTGAAAACTGAGGTCAGTTTGAAAACTGAGGTCAGTTTGAAAACTGAGGTGAGTTTGAAAACTGAGGTGAGTTTGAAAACTGAGGTCAGTTTGAAAACTGAGGTCAGTTTGAAAACTGAGGTCAGTTTGAAAACTGAGGTCAGTTTGAAAACTGAGGTCAGTTTGAAAACTGAGGTCAGTTTGAAAACTGAGGTCAGTTTGAAAACTGAGGTCAGTTTGAAAACTGAGGTCAGTTTGAAAACTGAGGTGAGCTTGAAAACTGAGGTCAGTTTGAAAACTTAGGTGAGTTTGAAAACTGAGGTCAGTTTGAAAACTGAGTTCAGTTTGAAAACTGAGTTCAGTTTGAAAACTGAGGTCAGTTTGATAACTGAGGTCAGTTTGAAAACTGAGGTCAGTTTGAAAACTGAGGTGAGTTTGAAAACTGAGATCAGTTTGAAAACTGAGGTGAGTTTGAAAACTGAGGTCAGTTTGAAAACTGAGGTCAGTTTGAAAACTGAGGTCAGTTTGAAAACTGAGGTGAGTTTGAAAACTGAGGTCAGTTTGAAAACTGAGGTGAGTTTGAAAACTGAGGTCAGTTTGAAAACTGAGGTCAGTTTGAAAACTGAGGTCAGTTTGAAAACTGACCTCAGTTTTCAAACTGACCTCAGTACTAACTGACCTCACTTCAAACTCACCTCAGTTTTCAAACTCACCTCAGTTTTCAAACTCACCTCAGTTTTCAAACTGACCTCAGTTTTCAAACTAACCTCAGTTTTCAAACTCACCTCAGTTTTCAAACTGACCTCAGTTTTCAAACTGACCTCAGTTTTCAAACTGACCTCAGTTTTCAAACTGACCTCAGTTTTCAAACTGACCTCAGTTTTCAAACTCACCTCAGTTTTCAAACTCACCTCAGTTTTCAAACTGACCTCAGTTTTCAAACTGACCTCAGTTTTCAAACTGACCTCAGTTTTCAAACTGACCTCAGTTTTCAAACTCACCTCAGTTTTCAAACTCACCTCAGTTTTCAAACTGACCTCAGTTTTCAAACTGACCTCAGTTTTCAAACTGACCTCAGTTTTCAAACTCACCTCAGTTTTCAAACTCACCTCAGTTTTCAAACTGACCTCAGTTTTCAAACTGACCTCAGTTTTCAAACTCACCTCAGTTTTCAAACTCGCCTCAGTTTTCAAACTCACCTCAGTTTTCAAACTGATCTCAGTTTTCAAACTCACCTCAGTTTTCAAACTCACCTCAGTTTTCAAACTCACCTCAGTTTTCAAACTCACCTCAGTTTTCAAACTCACCTCAGTTCTAACTGACCTTACTTTAAACTCAATTCTTCAGTTTTCAAACAGACCTCAGTTTTCAAACTCACCTCAGTTTTCAAACTGACCTCAGTTTTCAAACTGACCTCAGTTTTCAAACTGACCTCAGTTTTCAAGCTCACCTCAGTTTTCAAACTGACCTCAGTTTTCAAACTGACCTCAGTTTTCAAACTGACCTCAGTTTTCAAACTGACCTCAGTTTTCAAACTGACCTCAGTTTTCAAACTCACCTCAGTTTTCAAACTCACCTCAGTTTTCAAACTGACCTCAGTTTTCAAACTGACCTCAGTTTTCAAACTGACCTCAGTTTTCAAACTGACCTCAGTTTTCAAACTCACCTCAGTTTTCAAACTCACCTCAGTTTTCAAACTGACCTCAGTTTTCAAACTGACCTCAGTTTTCAAACTGACCTCAGTTTTCAAACTCACCTCAGTTTTCAAACTCACCTCAGTTTTCAAACTGACCTCAGTTTTCAAACTGACCTCAGTTTTTCAAACTCACCTCAGTTTTCAAACTCGCCTCAGTTTTCAAACTCACCTCAGTTTTCAAACTGATCTCAGTTTTCAAACTCACCTCAGTTTTCAAACTCACCTCAGTTTTCAAACTCACCTCAGTTTTCAAACTCACCTCAGTTCTAACTGACCTTACTTTAAACTCACCTCAGTTTTCAAACAGACCTCAGTTTTCAAACTCACCTCAGTTTTCAAACTGACCTCAGTTTTCAAACTGACCTCAGTTTTCAAGCTCACCTCAGTTTTCAAACTGACCTCAGTTTTCAAACTGACCTCAGTTTTCAAACTGACCTCAGTTTTCAAACTGACCTCAGTTTTCAAACTGACCTCAGTTTTCAAACTGACCTCAGTTTTCAAACTGACCTCAGTTTTCAAACTGACCTCAGTTTTCAAACTGACCTCAGTTTTCAAACTGACCTCAGTTTTCAAACTGACCTCAGTTTTCAAACTGACCTCAGTTTTCAAACTGACCTCAGTTTTCAAACTCACCTCAGTTTTCAAACTCACCTCAGTTTTCAAACTCACCTCAGTTTTCAAACTCACCTCAGTTTTCAAACTGACCTCAGTTTTCAAACTGACCTCAGTTTTCAAACTGACCTCAGTTTTCAAACTGACCTCAGTTTTCAAACTGACCTCAGTTTTCAAACTGACCTCAGTTTTCAAACTCACCTCAGTTTTCAAACTGACCTCAGTTTTCAAACTCACCTCAGTTTTCAAACTGACCTCAGTTTTCAAACTGACCTCAGTTTTCAAACTGAACTCAGTTTTCAAACTGAACTCAGTTTTCAAACTGACCTCAGTTTTCAAACTCACCTCAGTTTTCAAGCTCACCTCAGTTTTCAAACTGACCTCAGTTTTCAAACTGACCTCAGTTTTCAAACTGACCTCAGTTTTCAAACTGACCTCAGTTTTCAAACTGACCTCAGTTTTCAAACTGACCTCAGTTTTCAAACTGACCTCAGTTTTCAAACTGACCTCAGTTTTCAAACTGACCTCAGTATTCAAACTGACCTCAGTTTTCAAACTCACCTAGTTTTCAAACTCACCTCAGTTTTCAAACTGACCTCAGTTTTCAAACTCACCTCAGATTTCAAACTGACCTCAGTTTTCAAACTAACCACAGTTTTCAAACTCACCTCAGTTTTCAAACTCACCTCAGTTTTCAAACTGACCTCAGTTTTCAAACTAACCTCAGTTTTCAAACTCACCTCAGTTTTCAAACTGACCTCAGTTTTCAAACTGACCTCAGTTTTCAAACTGACCTCAGTTTTCAAACTGACCTCAGTTTTCAAACTGACCTCAGTTTTCAAACTGACCTCAGTTTTCAAACTCACCTCAGTTTTCAAACTGACCTCAGTTTTCAAACTCACCTCAGTTTTCAAACTGACCTCAGTTTTCAAACTGACCTCAGTTTTCAAACTGAACTCAGTTTTCAAACTGAACTCAGTTTTCAAACTGACCTCAGTTTTCAAACTCACCTCAGTTTTCAAGCTCACCTCAGTTTTCAAACTGACCTCAGTTTTCAAACTGACCTCAGTTTTCAAACTGACCTCAGTTTTCAAACTGACCTCAGTTTTCAAACTGACCTCAGTTTTCAAACTGACCTCAGTTTTCAAACTGACCTCAGTTTTCAAACTGACCTCAGTTTTCAAACTGACCTCAGTATTCAAACTGACCTCAGTTTTCAAACTCACCTAGTTTTCAAACTCACCTCAGTTTTCAAACTGACCTCAGTTTTCAAACTCACCTCAGTTTTCAAACTGACCTCAGTTTTCAAACTAACCTCAGTTTTCAAACTCACCTCAGTTTTCAAACTGACCTCAGTTTTCAAACTGACCTCAGTTTTTGAGGTCAGTTTGAAAACTGAGGTCAGTTTGAAAACTGAGGTCAGTTTGAAAACTGAGGTCAGTTTGAAAACTGAGGTCAGTTTGAAAACTGAGGTGAGTTTGAAAACTGAGGTGAGTTTGAAAACTGAGGTGAGTTTGAAAACTGAGGTGAGTTTGAAGTGAGGTCAGTTAGAACTGAGGTCAGTTTGAAAACTGGGGTCAGTTTGAAAACTGAGGTGAGTTTGAAAACTGAGGTGAGTTTGAAAACTGAGGTGAGTTTGAAAACTGAGATCAGTTTGAAAACTGAGGTGAGTTTGAAAACTGAGGTGAGTTTGAAAACTGAGGTGAGTTTGAAAACTGAGGTGAGTTTGAAAACTGAGGTGAGTTTGAAAACTGAGGTGAGTTTGAAAACTGAGGTCAGTTTGAAAACTGAGGTCAGTTTGAAAACTGAGGTCAGTTTGAAAACTGAGGTGAGTTTGAAAACTGAGGTGAGTTTGAAAACTGAGGTGAGTTTGAAAACTGAGGTCAGTTTGAAAACTGAGGTCAGTTTGAAAACTGAGGTGAGTTTGAAAACTGAGGTCAGTTTGAAAACTGAGGTCAGTTTGAAAACTGAGGTCAGTTTGAAAACTGAGGTCAGTTTGAAAACTGAGGTGAGCTTGAAAACTGAGGTCAGTTTGAAAACTGAGGTGAGTTTGAAAACTGAGGTCAGTTTGAAAACTGAGTTCAGTTTGAAAACTGAGGTCAGTTTGAAAACTGAGTTCAGTTTGAAAACTGAGGTCAGTTTGAAAACTGAGGTCAGTTTGAAAACTGAGGTGAGTTTGAAAACTGAGGTCAGTTTGAAAACTGAGGTCAGTTTGAAAACTGAGGTCAGTTTGAAAACTGAGGTCAGTTTGAAAACTGAGGTGAGTTTGAAAACTGAGGTCAGTTTGAAAACTGAGGTGAGTTTAAAGTAAGGTCAGTTAGAACTGAGGTGAGTTTGAAAACTGAGGTGAGTTTGAAAACTGAGGTGAGTTAGGAAAACTGAGGTGAGTTTGAAAACTGAGGTGAGTTTGAAAACTGAGGTGAGTTTGAAAACTGAGGTCAGTTTGAAAACTGAGGTCAGTTTGAGAACTGAGGTCAGTTTGAGAACTGAGGTCAGTTTGAGAACTGAGGTCAGTTTGAGAACTGAGTACAGTTTGAGAACTGAGGTCAGTTTGAGAACTGAGATCTGTTTGAGAACTGAGGTCAGTTTGAGAACTGAGGTCAGTTTGAAGTGAGGTCAGTTTGAAAACTGAGGTCAGTTTGAAAACTGCGGTCAGTTTGAAAACTGAGGTCAGTTTGAAAACTGAGGTCAGTTTGAAAACTGAGGTGAGTTTGAAAACTGACCTCAGTTTGAAAACTGAGGTCAGTTTGAAAACTGAGGTCAGTTTGAAAACTGAGGTGAGTTTAAAGTAAGGTCAGTTAGAACTGAGGTGAGTTTGAAAACTGAGGTGAGTTTGAAAACTGAGGTGAGTTAGGAAAACTGAGGTGACTTTGAAAACTGAGGTGAGTTTGAAAACTGAGGTGAGTTTGAAAACTGAGGTCAGTTTGAAAACTGAGGTCAGTTTGAGAACTGAGGTCAGTTTGAGAACTGAGGTCAGTTTGAGAACTGAGGTCAGTTTGAGAACTGAGTACAGTTTGAGAACTGAGGTCAGTTTGAGAACTGAGATCAGTTTGAGAACTGAGGTCAGTTTGAGAACTGAGGTCAGTTTGAAGTGAGGTCAGTTTGAAAACTGAGGTCAGTTTGAAAACTGCGGTCAGTTTGAAAACTGAGGTCAGTTTGAAAACTGAGGTCAGTTTGAAAACTGAGGTCAGTTTGAAAACTGAGGTCAGTTTGAAAACTGAGGTCAGTTTGAAAACTGAGGTCAGTTTGAAAACTGAGGACAGTTTGAAACGCTGCTAAGTAGATTAGTGACATGGGTACATTATTTGTCTGGGTATCACAGAAAATAAAGTTCAAATAGTTGGAGTAGGTAGGTTTATCATCATATCATTTGTGGAGTAATGATCAATGGTGAGTTCAATGATGCTTAAATGGTACTTTTTCACAATGATGAATAAATAGGTATAAAAAGAAGAAAAAACACTGAGCGATTAAACAAAACCCGTTGACGAGGTCTCATCACGAGGGGACAATGCCCCTCCCCAATCCCTTCCCTTATACCTGGACTCAAACCAGGTCCCTGCGGGTCACCCAGACATACGGTATTGATACCTGAGATTTCCGAGAAGGCCTGACTCGGGATCGCATCTATTCACCGCATAGCGCTTTAAATTCCCTTAATTAATCTGTCCACCCTATTAATATGCGAGACTGACTAATCCCAATAACGTTCACTTTCTAATAGCCGAATCGCAGTTTTGCAGTTCCAAGCCTATAAACCGACGCCCTCGGATAAAGCAGTCGTTATCAAGGGTGGGGATGCATCTGATAGGGAATTTATCACCCGACGTTTTCTCCTGTATCACGTTTTTGCTTAACCCCATAGGTGCTTAGGCCGTAAAACCAAGAAAATTGCGAAAAAATTGACCCTGGTGACCAAAATCTCGAAAAAATGCCAAATTTCATGTTTCATAGTCAATATCTAAAGATTTCCGCCGAAAAACCCCGAAGTCCAATCCATCATTTTTTTTAGATTTTTCCTAGGCTAGGACCTTGGATTTTCCAGATGGAATCGGTTTTTTGCATTTTTCTTAGTCCTGGAGAGTTGTAGAAAATTGCAAATTTTTTGTGTCATGTACCTGCCCAAAACCTACTCAAAAATATTTTTTTTGGAATTTTAACATTTTTTTTAAAGGGTCAAAAAAATATTTTTTGTTTAGGTCAAAAATTAGTCTTTAAACCAGTTTTTGATTACTAAACCCCAATCAATTTTGACTTATAGGGAGTGAAAAATGTGTAAAAACCTTCAAGGAATCCAACGAGCTCAAAAAATTCAAAATCGGTTCAGTAGGACTCCCTCAAATTGCCAAAAACGCGAAAACGCAGAAATCGCATTAAGAAATTCAAGCCAAACCGATTCAAAAACAAAATTTTCGAATTTTTTCGGAAAAACCACCCTATCTTATGGTAAATCAAGCGAGAAACCCGGGAAAAATACTCAAAAAATTCTAAACCCCCGGCATCACCTTCAAAATTGAGATTTTGTGTCTTTTCAAAAATATACCCTAATTATGCCGAATTGGACCCGTTAACCTTCTCCGATCGGATTGCCCGGACAATATGCCTCAAGTTGTAGCAAACCACAACTTTCAAGACTAATTTAGTCGAAATCGGATCAGTATTTCAATACGAAGTGGCTGGACGAAATTTTTGGCCAAAATTTCGTCCGTCCACTTCGTATCGAACCGCTGATCCGATTTTGGTGCGGTTGGTCCTAAAAGTTGTGTTTTGCTCCAACTTGAGGCATATTGTCAGGGGAATCCGATCAAAAAATTTTAAGGGGTCGAAAACCCAAAAAAACTGTTTTTGAGATCATGACTTTTTTTACATTTGATCGTTTTTGAGTAGTCTAGAGTTGATTCAGAGGATTCCCTTATAGGAGGTGCACGTCACAGAAAAATTTGCTAAACGCTCGTTTTTTTTTTATTGAAATCGGACCACTCCTTCTATGCGTTTTGCTGCTGACGGCGTACGGCGTACGGCATACGGCGTACGGCGGACGGACAAAAAATTTTTATTGCAGATTCGTGTTCTAAAACCTCTGAAACGTGAAAGAAAAAATTTTCAGGGGGTGTTGTAAAAAAATTTTTCTTGATCAATTACATAGGTACATTATTTCTGGAAATAATGTACCAAAACTGAGGTCAGTTTGAAAACTGAGGACAGTTTGAAAACTGAGGTCAGTTTGAAAACTGAGGTCAGTTTGAAAACTGAGGTCAGTTTGAAAACTGAGGTTAGTTTGAAAACTGAGGTCAGTTTGAACTGAGGTCAGTTTGAACGTTCTGTTCGGGGGAAGGAAAGTTGAGAAGTAAACTTACCCGGGGCCTCCTTCTCAGCGTTGTTTTCCCTCTGTTGTGGTGTGTGAACAGCAGCCGCGTTCATCAAACGTCAGTGTTGCCTAATGTACGGTATTAACAGGTCTGGTCTTCCTTGATGAAAACGAAATCCAAAACTCTGTAGGATGAGGAAGAAACTGGTCTTGAAAGGTTTGTACCGATTTCGGAACGGTTGCGCACATGCGCAGTCTAGTTTTACCAAGGCAAGCAACTGACGTCAGGAACAAACCAAGACGTTATCATTTATCACCACTGTCGCCACTGCCTCAGATTATTTAGTGCCATCATTTCAAGTTGAATGTGGGGTTGTGTTGGGGTTTTGCTTGATATTTACTTTGCCCGGGAAGGAAAGGAATTTTCGTTCATTTCATTACGAAGAATCACAGAACAATCGCGCCTGTAAACTCGCCTGCGATACTCCTATAATACAGGTTGTCAACACCTGCACCTGCTGAACTTCAGGCAGAGGTTGGTTCTGCTACTCTTGTTGAAGCTAGGCAAATTTTAGTCAGAATTTTCACCAGCATGTTTCACGATTGAGAAGATTGACAACTTCATTAAGTACTTACTTATCTACTGGAAATCACTAATACAAGGCCTTCTACGAACCGCGAATAGCGACGGAACATTTCAAGGCTTTTAGAAACGTCATCGTAGAACCTCCCTTGTTAAGTTCGCAATTTGTAGAACCTCCCTTGTTAAGTACGAAAGAGTTGCTGCTCGTCGTCGTAATCAGGTATTGCCAGTTCTACGGTAAAACACGTCATAATTTCTTTGCAGGTGCAGGATCACTACATTTCGTGCTACTTATAGTTTACCCATGGGTAACGCTGGAAGCGCTGGTGGTCGAGGCCACAAAGGTGAGGATCCTCATTCGCACCACTCGCCCAGCAAGGATGACCACAATCAAGTGTTCATTTTTGACAAGAAGCATGAGGGCAACGGTAATCTGCTATATCAATCATCGCAGGAGGATGATGACCATGGAGCAGTCACAGCCACATGCGACGGTGGGACGGCTGAGGAACGGGCCGTCGTCAAAAGACAAAGGTCTGATTGTCAAATAAAAGCATAATTATGGTAAATCCACCTCCCCCCAAAACAATTACCATGTAGAGTTTCAGGTCTCCCGATGTCCACCATGGTTAAGAGCTTAATTCACTTTATTAGTTTTCGATCACTTTGAACGTTTTGATGGCCTAAGGCACAAGACAACAATGAGAAAAAAAAAACAACGTTTTGATTAAATTTCCTCAAAATTGTTTATCATTTTGATGCGTTACCTTCCTATGTTTTCCACTGCTACAGGTCTAACACAGTGTCAGAAGGGACTGTTCTTGAGGACCAGGTCTTTCCTACTGTATTCAAATGGAGCGGAGGAGGAGAGCAAGTGCTCATCTCTGGCACGTTCTCCGAATGGAAAACAATACCGATGGTCAAAAGTCATGGGGACTTCGTTACAATCATTGACCTACCGGAAGGGGAGCATCACTTCAAATTTTTTGTTGATGGTCAGTGGAAACACGACCCGCATCATAAAATTGTCGACAACGATATGGGGTCTAAGAACAACGTCATTTCGGTGAAAAACTCCGATTTTGAAGTTTTCCAAGCCCTGGCGATGGACAGCGAAACCGGAACTCACACTCAGCCCGGCGAATGGGGCCAGGTGAGTAGTTTATTGATTTATTGTTGCGGTTTTGGAACGAAGCTAGTACACTCTCAGCTACCATATTACTTGTTACCACACTACCAGTACAACATACTTTTCAGACGATACCCGCGTCGAAACCCTGGGAAAAACCTCATGGGCCTCCCATCTTACCGCCTCACCTCCTCCAAGTGATTTTGAACCAGGACGTACCGATTACGTGCGAGCCAACATTGCTTCCCGAACCGAACCATGTGATGCTCAACCATTTGTACGCACTTTCAATCAAAGATGGCGTCATGGTGCTTAGCGCTACCCACCGTTATCGAAGGAAGTACGTCACCACTCTGCTGTACAAGCCCATATAAGATAGGTAAGGTGGTTCACCCGTTTTGAGTAGGTAACCAATCTGCTCAGGAAATGAGTTGTTTACCATAGTATTGTTGGTCTGAGATCTGATTCATGTCAAAATTGTTCGAATAGTACGCTAATATAAGTGAATGTGACGTTTGGAAAACCGCCCATTTTCACAGGCTATATACATTATAAATTTTGTTTTCGGAGAAAAAATGTTGATTACTCTTATTTCCTGAATGGGAGTGAGAAAATGCGTGGCACAAAATAATAGGAGGGGGGACCAGGCTTGTCACGCTTGCTTTATCCTTCCGTGCAATATTCAAAATTTTAAAAATAGTGCAGATAATGCTCAAAACATTCAGTACCTAGATCAAATTCACTATAAAAAGGTTCATTTCTGAAAAATGAACCAAAATATATTAATCTAAAAAAATTATAATCTAATGGAGTGGAGTAATTTTGACTTGAATAAACACCGCATTAAAATAGCAGATTTTTTAATACTTATCCGTGAAGGTCAGTACAGATTGGTTATTCAGTTTTCAGAATGCAATAAGTACAGTAAAAATAAGCGTGAGGGCAAAATTGGAATGTACAGCTCTTCTGCCAGTTTAACACCAGGCCAGATGGCAATCCACTTCATCATTGAATGCGGATTCACAGACGTGCGGAGGTCGGAATTTATGTATTTTGACGTCATATTTGGATTCCGAGACCTCAGAAACGACTGTTATACCTACCCATTTCCGAAAGAAAAATCCCTCGGCATAAAATTGAAAAATTTTAGCTTTTGTAAATTGATCAGAAACTAATTTTGCAGTTTTCTCAAAATGCTATTTTTGGACATAATTTCCTTTGTGCTAAAAGGTATCAATATTATAATTGCTTGCATTTCGGTGCTCCGAAAAAATGTTAACAAAAATCACGTCTCTTAAGCTGGATTTAGATTATCGGCAACGATTGACAATGGGCATCAAATTGGTTCGCGGGAAGGATTTAGATTGGCTGGTAAGATTGCTGCCAACTCAATTCGATGGGCATTGGATCGATCTCAACGAAATATAAAAAAATGTCTGCCATAAAATGTCAACCTGGCTCATATCTTGTAGGTTTCATGTCTTTCTGGTCTCATATGCCGAATGGTACGTGGGGAGATATCTGGTGGCTTTAGAGCTCAAAGGAACCCCAATTATAGTATTCATGCGGAGTCTAGTGTTGAGAGATGTTTTAGCTGCCTCCCAGTTATTCTGAATAATATGCAGCTATATTATAGCAGTTTCCTGTTTCTGCCGTCTCCCTCAAACACTTTGAATTTTTTTGTCCCTGAAAAAACTGCGGAATGATTTGACTCGGGTGTAATTTCAGGAACAATCAACCACAGCTCTGTCCAATCAGTTCACTTGCTCTTTTTCACTTTTTCTGTTGGACCGCTTGGTACTTTGCTTGGTTCAGGTTTTTTGCTCTTGGTAGATTCAGCAGCTCGCAGGCGCTTCAGGAATGTCAAGGTAAGTGCGATGCAAGTGAAAATAGACACCAGTTTCCAGACCCAGGCGTTTTCCCTGAGGTAATCAGCAATCTGCTGCGTCAGATCGTCGCTGGAAAAATTCAAAAGATATTATTCGACACATTCGTTTGTGTTATCTCATTGCTATACTTGAACCAAGCGAATAATGCGTATTTTTTAAAAACATTTTATGCAGAGCCCCGGCGTACTTTTGCATTAATCTTGATCGAGCAGTACCCTATACACCCCCTATGAACCCAGCTGTATCCCCTCACTACAAAATATTTGAAGAAGCAAAGAAGGCTGAACCAAAAAATTATTCCACTTACAAAGGTGATTTAGGCACTGGCACTTTTTCAGATCTGGCATTTTTGTACCAATCGGAGGCAAAAGAAACGAACGATGCCACGTCGTATCTCGGAATGTTGTAGTGGTACATTTTTCCAAGTCGGAAGCTGGAAAAGAAACCCAAAATGTTCGATTGGTAAAGTCTATCACACATTTATACTAAGATATATTACCTATAGGCCCGAAGAAAGTTTCAACCATGGAGGAAATCATTTGAACCATGAGGAAAAGTTGTACCTACTCTCTCAGCATCATCAACAGTTATCAGCTAACTTACAATAAGAACGTCGGCTCCTCGATTATGTGGAAACGACGGGATGTCACGCGGCCGGTCGTCTTGCGGTTGACTCGGGCCACGTTCAGACGTGTCTTCAGTTTAGCACCGACCGTTTCCCAACGGGCTTGCAACCTCTGGCAGTCGATACAGTCATTTGAATAGCTGAAATGAGCGCAAAACAGGCGAACTTAGGAATGGAGCTAAGCGAACTTACAGCCTGATAATATTGAAACTAGACGAGGACAAAATGATTTCTAATAGCCTAATGATGTTTCTCATATGTTAAAATCAAGAAGGCAGGGATGGGAAGAGTCATTAATGCACATACAACATAATGAACCAATCTCCAGTCGTGGCTCCAGATGAAGCTTGCGTCAAATGTTCGAAGGTCTCATCAGTCAACTCCTTCACAACAGGTTCCTTATTATCGGTCAAAAAATGTGAAATTGCGTCGTCGCTGATTTCACCTGCAAGCAGTAGGAACAGGGGATAGGTGTATAGGTCGATTTTAGAAACAGAGAAAAGGTTTGTTGTGAAACAGTCCCTTAAAGCCGGCTTTAAAGAATCGATGAACGCTCCAGTTCTTTGAGCGTCAGCCGCAAGATGAGGAGTGCCAATTGGCAAACGTGCCAGTTTTTCTACATTTCGTTTTGGAAAAAAGTTTCTTTTATTTGAGCTGTCGGCTCAACTCACCGTCGTAAAGGAGAGGGACACCATGCCTGAAAAATACGATGGCCGGTTCCTTGCTCGGGCTGTACAGCTTCACCAACGGGCTACTCGTACTCTTGACGACCCAAGCACCGCAGGTTTCAACCAAATCTTCTCTGATGTTGGTCAAGATGTTTTCTAATTTATCGCACTCTGCGCAATCCTTTTTAGCTGTAAGGGAGAAAAGCAACAATTATGTAGTAACTGTTTCAAGGAACAATGAAGCTCAGACGCTGGTTCTCAAAACCCCTGTTTACCCCCCTCCCCCTTCCGCCGGCTTCCATTGCTGACATAAGTCCGTATCACACGTCAGACCGTTCTCCTCCCCATCCCACAGACCGTCTGGACAGACCGATTCTATGGTAATTTTTACATGCAAATTCATTAAAAAAATTTCTTAGAGATAAGGTTCCATAGATGAATAATAACAAACATTGATGCAGGTGCGCCAAAGTGAACATATCCATAGGATCTGCCAATCAGAGATTAGGGTCTGTGTGTCTGTCCGTGGGATGGGGAGGAGATCGGTCTGACGTGTGATACGGGACTTTAGGCTTGGACAAGTGGTTGCGCAGACCATGACATGACCCCAGTCACCGGTGACGTGGTTTGCTTGAAATAAAGGTTACAGAATCTGTGACGAATTATCTGACATTGACCAAGATGCCTGAATACAGATCGGGACACACACCCCTGATTGCATGCATACGCTTCAAAATGAAGACCACTCACTAAAAAGCACAATGACGTATTTTTCATTTCTGAACAGCCCCAACAGCTCTTCATCGTTTACACTTTCCAAACTTTCCGTTTGACAAAAAGCCACAGCGACGATCGTAAGAAGTAAACAAAATTTCCGAACTAACATGACTAGTTCATACACTACTTGGGTACTATGCTTGTTCACGTAATAAGAACACGTCAGAAGCCGAATTTTCAAGAGGGGTATAAATTTTTCGAAAATAATAACTGGGAAGTGCCACAGGTGGCACGAACCAAGAAAAAGGTAACGAATCACAGGCACAGACGAGAGATGACAGCCAAGAAAGAGCCAACATGGAGCCAACGAGCCAAGCCAAGTTGTTGTCGATTATTTCATTTCGTCCATGGTAGACAGAAGAGTAATATCCCTAGGGTGGATGCCCAAGTAGTCCACGTAGCAACAAGTACCGCGTATCGTAAGCACACTTCTTCGAAAGAAGAAAACCGCATGAGTGCCAAGTACCGGTGCACAAAAAAATGCTGCAGGATAGAATAACCACATGCATCGTACCTACTCCCCATTTGGAAGACGCCCCGAAAAAAAGGAAATCCCAATTTTTGTTGAAGGGACGTTGAAAGGACATAGCAACAGCAACATCAAAAGGGAACTCGCACGTGGTGTTGTGTGAATGTTGAGTTGCTTGTTTGGTGGTCTGAGAGTAAAGTCCAACGTTTATTTTTATTATTTTTTCTGTCCTGATTGAGCGTTGTGCCGCTGTGGTCCAGTGTGAGGTCTCAAAAGAGAAGTACGTGTTGAGATTTTAGAATGTACCTTCCATGAACCAAAAGAAAAGTGACATTTGATCGGAAATCAGTTCTTTGCTATAAGTACCTTCTATTTTTTACTCATTTTCCAACGGCATAGCTACCATCCTGCTATGTATTTCAGCCCTATCTCTGTGTTGAATTTTGATGATGGACTTTGGATCACCACTATCAGTTGAAGCCGAATAACATCTACTTACCTCATTTTTAGTGTAGGACCTACACTGTAGGTCCTTAGGGATTTGACGACGGTAACAACTTACATTCACATAGGCAGACTATTTTATGCAGCATGGCTCCTCCGGCGAGAAGGGCTCCCAATGCACCCAGTCCAAAATCAAGAAAACCTACCGACAAAAAACCACGAACAAAAAAAGGCGTATCGTTCTCTGCCAAAGCTAAAAGAAACGGGCAGTCGCTTGGAAAAAAATCCTTCCAGAACGGCTCGACGATGGTTAAAAAGAAGAAATTCAGAGCCGCTCCAAAAAAGAGAATTGAAGATTTGTCCGAGTCAGATCTAGACAGCGACGACGATTTGGGAATGAATGGGCCCGAATTCGGTCTACTTTCAGATTCCTCATCTTCCTCTGATGGCTTTGATGATGAAACCGACGTTCATGTAAGTGGAATTTTTTTTCAAGTTCTTACCTACCTACTCTCCTACTTACTCTTTATTCAATTTTCCAGGGAGCACATCGATAGGTATTTCTTTCTGAAATACATTTCTTAAATCACCAATTTTTGAACGAAAAACCAAACGAGGCCTTCAAGTACGCTATCTCTTGCAGGACACTTTGGTTAAAAAGGCAGAAAATGCCGAGGATGTTGAGGATGATGGTGATGACAGCGAAGGAAGTGACGTGGGTCAGGAAGAACAATCAGTGGATGATGAATGTGTGGAGGAAGAAATCGCCGGCGAAGAGGCAGAACCCAATGATGACCAAGCTGAAGACACACAGGAAGCTGGAGCGGAAGACGAAGAATCGGCTGCCAGCGATGGTGAAGATTCAAGCAATGACGACGGTAGTGCTAATGAAAGCAGTTCTGAAGAAATACCCGAACCCGAGGGTTCAGTTGAAGGCGACTCTTCGGATAATGAGGAGCAGAAGCCGAAGGTCAAACAATCGAAACGTAACATGGAAGATGATAGCTGTACCATATTTGTTGGGAATCTGCCCTATGAAGTGAAGAAGAATAAACTTAAAAAATGGTTTGCCAAGTAAGTCGATATAGGAGTAAAAATATTTCTTATTCAGCCATGCTAACGTAGTAATAAATGGAGGATGAATTTTAGGTTGGTACATTTCAGCATTCCTTTCTTTTGCAGGTTTGGTCCGGTTGAATCTGTCCGACTTCGGTCCCCGCCCGTCGCCGATCCGACAGCGCTGAAGAAAGTGTCTGTCATTCAAAAGGATTTCCATTCCTCGCGGTCCAACATCAACGCTTACGTTCGGTTTGCCAAGGCAGCCACGGTGGAGAAAGCGCTCAAAGCCAACAATCATTTGTGGAACGGTACCCATCATATCCGTGTTGACCGAGTGACAGCCAAAGTTGAATACGACCCGAAAAAAGCCATTTTCATTGGCAACCTACCGTTTGATGCCGAAGAAGAGCAGATTCGTGACATTTTTGTTGACTGTGGTAATATAGTGAGTGTTCGTATCGTCCGTGACAGGAGAACCAATGTAGGCAAAGGGTTCGCTTATGTCAATTTTGCCGATAGGCATTCTGTCCAACTAGCGTTGGCTAAAAACGCTTCGCAACTCGGCAAGCGGAAAATTCGCGTTCAAAGATTCGACTATTCCGGCCCTACAGATCCGAAAGCCGCTTCAAAAATGTTCAATTCGAAAAAAGAAACCTTTACAAAAAACATGCAGCTGGCCGTTCGTAAAAAGAAAGACGATCCCAACTCTCCAAATTTTCAAGGAGCTGAGGCGAAGAAAAAGTTGAAGAACAAGAAGAAAAGCCTGAAAAGAAAATTGAAGAAGAGGCAGGCCTTTGTTGAAGTGTTGAATAGTAAGCCTAAAAAGCGGAAGACAGTTTGAGAGTATTGATGATTCGCGGTCTCAATGTTTATGTAAGTACGTAAAAAGTCCTATGTAAATATACTGATTTCCAACAATTCTTTGAAACATGAGAAGTGATGTTTGAGCTGCTGAACTTATTATCCAGTTGTCTCGTTGGAAATCGTTGATTTTTGTCATGAGTGGGTGAAAATTTATAAAATGGAATTAAACTTGATTGAATTTGATTTTCTGGATGTGAATTTTTCCCGGTGTCTCCGTTAAATTTTGGCGATTTTGAAAAATTGAAAAAAGTTCATAAGGCTTCGAGGGTGGGTGATTGAGTCGCAAGGGGTGTAGCAAGGAAGTGTGGACGCAGTGACGCACTCCCCAGACGGGGTGACGATCTTAGACTGTGCGACTGTGTCTCATTTTAGACGCTTTGGCTGAAGTTATTTTTTGACGCACGGAAGTGTAGACGCAGTGACGCACTCCCGGTGAATGAGCTTGATCATGAACAAGCGATTACGAGACGAATAACAAAAACAACAATGGCGACTTTTTTTTATCTAACGTGCTTCTGATAAGGCACCTAAGCCGTGTTGTTTTTCTGGCGGGCCGTGAATCGTCAATCCCATTGAAAATTTTGAAATTGAATTTTTTATTCCAGATCTAGATTTTTTTCTACCAGAAGCACTAGGTTGGTATTATTTTTATATTCATTATTGTTTTATAAATGTACTTACTTAGATCTAAATGAGAAAAACAGTTTGAGAAGCATAAGCATTAGGCACTAAGTAAGTTCATAAGTAAGTACCTAATAAGTCTTATTAGGTACTTACTTAATTATGAACTTTAACCCCCTATTGCGTGGTGACAGTATCTGAGCAAGGCGAAGAAAGTAAAAAGACAATCATACAGACGAGAATTTCTTTTTACATGGAACTGCATGCTGTTTGAACCCACCTGATAGTCGAACATAAAATTTCTTTGCCAATCATTTGCCTTCACGACAATTTTCTGTCCGCTAGCCCTATGTCTAATAAAGATGCGCCGGAGGAAGGGAAGAAATCTGAAATCGACCCAAATAAGTACGGTTATGATCTGTATCCAGAAAGAAAGGGTAGAGTTGAAAAAACTCTGGGCGGTGTGCTCAGCGGTTACCAGGGACTAGAGGAGTACGACCGGGCTAAATGCGAACGGAGGGTGGAAAAATGTTTTATGCAAAGTAAGTGGTAGTAATTTTTGGCTTCGAACTTCAAATTCAAATTAAACTCATTTATAAAACGCAACTCACTAACTCAACTCTCGAATACCCCAAAAACCATCAACAGTTGCGCAATTGAACATCTCGCTGATATTCATCATAGATTATTTTCATCTTTCAGGTAAATTAGTGAAACTTATGGCTAGTGCTCTAAAAGCGTCTGGATGGTAAGTCGACTTCCTCGTTAGTTGAGCAAAAATATGGCCAGTTTGCATTAGTTGGCTCTGGAAACTTGGCGCAGAAGTACTGTGTAGTTGGCGAGGCAGGTATTCATTAATTGTTTGCCATATTTTTTAGTGAAATTGATATGAGCAGACATATAGTGTGTGAACAGTGTCACCCTCGAGTCAGTGGTGGTTTTGACCCAGAGACCAATCAGGTAAGTTTTACCTGCCGTATTTATCAAACTTTTTTTTGTGATGACTTCTACTCCTCAGTCATTATCAAACTTTCCCATAAGTTGGGATACCAGCCTCTAATTGTTCCGAATAAAAATAATAATAAGTTAGACATTTTAGCGGACGTTACAGTCCGTTTACTCATAACAGGTATTTTTTCTAGATGGCCAAATGAATTTTATCACCCATCAAGTCGTTGCTACGCAGGTATGTTGTAAATTCCTGTCGCTGTTCCAGATCGTAATATGCCAGAACAATTCGAAAAACGATGGAATAGTCCAAGGCATCCTGGTGCACGAAATGATTCACATGTTCGACTATTGCGGCAACAAAATCGATTTCAAAAACATCGATCATCTCGCCTGCACTGAAATTCGAGCGGCGAACCTGACCCATTGCAGTCTGACGAGTGCTATACTTCAAGGGGATGCGAGTCTCGTCTCTTTCGCCAATAAACATAAGGTATTGGTTCTTCATCAATATTATTATCGATTCTTGGAGAACGGTTATCGGGCTGAGTGGTTTTTGAAGACTTGAATTTTTTTGTCTCAAGCAACTAGTCCTGCTGTACATTGGGACTTTCAGTTGGAACAGACCCTAGGTTCGTTTGATGGGGCAGTCTCGGACGACCCGGTGCAGCCTGGGACTGCTCAAACCCACTTTTGGCCGTTCGGAGAGGTTTAGGTGGGTTGCAGGCAAAAAAGTCAGTCGTTCGGAGAGACCAATGTTTTGCTCAATGAGGCAAACCCCGGAGCTGATTGTGACGTAGGGCAGGTTCAGGGTGCACTGACCAGAACGTGCACTTCTGGCTCTCAGAACGCCTGATATAATTGATTCGATCAGACAACCACAGATAACCTGTTGATAATAAGCCCGGTTTTATGGCTCTTTTTGCGTTTCATCCTGATCGATATCTGTTTTAGGAATGCGTCAAATCGAAAGCGATAATGTCGATTATCGCAGTTCGCGATGTAACTGCTGTGGAAGCTGCGGCCGCTGTGGATCGTGTATTTGACAAGTGTTACAACGATATGGAACCGATAGGAAGACGAGTCAAAGGCTATGAAGACTCTACACGCGCCTACGCTGAAGGTTTCCTTTACGGTTACATTTAGTTCCCCAGCTACAAGCGGAAGCTCACTTGTCGCTACAGTGGGTCAAATATTAGTTAAGGATTTTGCTCGTTATTAATCTGTTAGTATTTGAGAAAACTGTAATATTCACTACCTACAGCATCGATATCCATTATTTTCCTTTCAATCAGTGCAAAAGACGATCCCATTGGATTCCTTCTATCCAAGTGCCATTTTCTCATTTTAGTACCTCCACAATGAAAGAATGTTCAATTGTGTTGACCCTGAGGGTATTGTCAGGAGTGGGTTTTGTCCCCTGAATTTGAACCCGAAATTCCTTAAACCTCTGGACCAGGGATGCATGAATGATGGGCAAATTTTCCATACCTCCGGCTCTGATTTTTTTTTACAGCTGTTTGTCCTAATTTTTAATTTTTTTGTTACTAAAATATTTCTACTCCGCGCGTCAGCCCTGCGTTCATGTTTCCATAGAAAATCCATAAAAAAATGCGCAAGCCTGGGCGAACGTAAGGGGTATACGTGGTAAAATGATGTACTTACCTACGTCACCGAGTGAAGGTGTACTTTGAACGTGAACTTGAGGATTTTGTATCCTTCAATCCATTCAAGGAACCGAGGGTTGTGAATAGAAACAACTCGTTTGAGATCAAGATCAATATTTAAAAACAAAGATGACAGTACAACACATCCGTAATAGCGTAATTGTCCAAAACTCAGACGAACTTTTACAAAATAAAAATCTAATCTAATAGGTAGGTAGTTCACATCAATATGTACATATGTCCGCGCAAAATTAATCAAATTATATCGCAAAAGTAATTTAAAAAATTATGTACCACACAGTCGTAAAATTAAAATTAGGTACATACGTTCAGTACATTATTCGCATCAGTGTTAAATCGGATCCCCCTTTTTTAACGTTTGCAATTAAAAACACGTAAACTAGTTCGTTTATATTTGAATTCTCGCTAGTACAGCGTCGCCCGCTTGGTTTTATTACCTGACTGAAATTGTCTTACTTTATTGAAATCATCAACAGACCTATGATACAAGTAAGTTTTTGCTTTCCTGACAATTTGGAACAGTTTTGATACACGGCCAATTTTTTTGACGATCAATGAGAAGGCAAAAGTTATTCGATTGTTGAATCAAATAGAGAATTTAGCAATTTTTGTGTACACATCGGAGGGTGACAAATGTTGTAAAACAATGTCGTCGAAGTTAACCATTTTGTGGCCAAAGGTGAACCGTATCCCACACGACTATCCTGTGACTTCTTTTTCCATGTTTTGAATTTCTGGATTTTACTCCCTACATAACACTTTTTACTGCTGAGGGCTCATAGGGCGAAAGCGCTTGAGCAAGTTGGATTAAGAAGTGAGTGGTTATAGCTATTTAACATTGCGTTTGAGGTTAGAATCGGCAAACAACCCAAAAGGGGCAAACTGCAACCCAAAAATGAGGATCGGTTCCTTTTTTCCGGTCATCCGTCAAACCTCATTCACATCGGCCTACAAATTCCCAGAACGAACACGGACAAAGAGTAAACCAAACTATTATCCGAGTTGCTGAAGGTTAGTTGAACATGGTCACATCTATATTAACAATGTTACCATTCAGAAATGTTGTCACCCAAAAACTTCATTAGAATCAGCCCCTGACTCGTACGGGGTAAATTACGACCCCAAACGAATTCATCCAATCACATGGCTTGAATTCGTTTGGCTCCATTAGCAACTGAGTTGTATCTTACAAAAAAGCCCTTGAGACGTAGGATTTTTGGGTAGAAGAAGGCCATGATGAACAAAATTTTGAGGTTAAGTTTTAACAAGAATCACCGAGCCCTCTCCAAACAATTCCAAATAAACCAGCGACATACCCTGAACGAATACAATACAATAAAGTTTGAATATATATATCCAGCGGATTTCCTGAGCTATCACCTTTATCGAGAATAAAATATTTTCCTTGAAGTTCTCGTACATTATATTAGGATGACTAACGATCGTCACAAAGTTACCACCTGTTGATTTCAAACGTCGAAAAACGTGACTACGTTACAATAAATTAGAAAACTATGGCGGGTGGAAGGGACGTCATAAGGCAAAATCGCAATTCGTTTTTCTTTAACTGCTACCGAACGCCTGCAACTGTGCGCAGCTTAAATATAATTACGAAATAAAAAATAGAAAAACACGTCGTCTAAACTTCGATCGATAAAGATAAATCACAACAATAAAGTAAGAGGCGAACGGAGATATTGCACTGTCCTCGTCTCTCCGTTCAATCGTTCGCTCTTCGTAAATTGAGTCTTACAACAAAATGGCGCGTTCGTCAAATTTTCGAACGGGTCAATAGACTAACAATTTTACAGGAGTTCAAACGCTAACATTTAAAAATGCTGAGATTCTTATTCCCTGGTCGAAAATGATTCGGGTAGGAATTGGGGCACTAGAGCAGCGTTGAGACGAATATTTTTTAAGAATTCGAAAAAATCATTGAAATATTTCTTGTCTATGCTCCGGAAATGCTTTGAATCGTTAAGATCTTTTCAGTACCTTCTTCAACTTCCAGGTTTTCTGAAAATACTGAACTAATTTTGACCATTGGAGGCTTCAGATCAAAGCGTAGGCCCACAAAAGCAGAACCATGCTGTTTGATTCCATGATGCCGAGGTTAGGGGAAGAGATTGGCGCGATTTAATATTCAACGGTTTCCATGGAAACGTTAAATCCTCTATTTTCAGGTTATATTGTCTCTACGTCGCTCCAGAAGGGCTGACGTGGAATCGTCAGTATGAAAATCACGGACTGCCTTTCCCTCCAAGCAATAAGGAAGTCATGCGTGTTAATCAAACAATAACTCTTCTCAACGATCAGTTTCTTTAAAAAAAATACAATCAGCGCTTTCTCTTTCTTTTTTCGTCTGAACACAAACTCTTTTTTTTTTCGTCAAAAGAGAAAGACATGGCGGAAAATATGCCAGGAACGTGGCCATGTTATGAACGGATATCGACAACTGATGAACGATTATCGGCAACTGATGAACAAATTGTCAGCCCTCGACCATTTATCGGCTATGGGCTCGGCGGAAGGGAGCTATCCGCTGACTGCCCATTGCAACGTCATCGACGTCCGATCCGTCGCCCGCGCTGGCGATGCCACCTGCATCACGTCGTCGTGCGGGCGGCGTGGCAATTCTTCGCTAGTTGTCCCAGCCGTTCTCCTTTATCATGTGTGCCAGTTCGATAATGTATTTCCCCTCCTTGTATTTTTGGCTGGACTCGAAAGCGTGTTCCTGAAATATGGAAAATGAACGTCCTCATCGAAATGATTTAATTATTCGTTTCTACTGATGTTCCAATTTTCGTTGATTCAGTTTTGAATGACACAGGCGAGGAGTTAAAAGGGATCTCGAGGGTTTAGATAAATTGCGATATTGGTAGCAGCAGATTTCGATTACACTCGCAAACATGCCAATGCCGTTCAGCACCTAATGCCAACTCACCCCGTATTATCCTTGATCGTTTTTATGGCAGAAGGATAAATGAAACTCACATATTTCCAGCCCAAAGTCGTTTTGCAACACTCGCAATAAATGTCAGCGACAGCGTGAAGGCCGGTCAATAGGACGCGCTCCTCCGCCGGACCGCAGCCAACGTTCACCCTGTGTATTAGGAAATGGATTAGATTTCGAAGACTATTCAGTTGTTGTTATTGTTGGTGAAATTAGCTGCAGATCCCTCGGTGTGCGGTAGAACCCGCGAAATTCAATCCGAATCAGTCGAAAAAGTCATAATCTTAGAAACAGTTCTTTTTTGGCTTTTTCGGCCGCTTGACATTTAGAAGGATTCCCCTAATAATACGCATGAAGATCAAATCGCAACATTCTAGAACCATTTGACCTTCTGCCGGGCGCGAGAGTTTTTGGCTAAAGATGAGCAATGCCTCGATAATTATGATAATTAAAAGTTCTTACAAATCAATGCTTACACTGAATTGAAGAGGTATGCTCTTCCTTGACTCCCTTGGAAAGACTGCAACAGAAAAAGCACAATCATCTATTTAAAAAATCATGATTTTATAATACCTACGTTATAATTAAATATCCCATATTATACCTTGGATATGAGCTCGTCGTGGTTCGCAAGGTGAGCCCTGCAATGAATACAGGAGTAAGTCCTGTGGCAATCTGGCAAGTAGGCCTGGAACGTCTTGACCATCCTGCCGTCCCCTCCCCATCAAACCTTTTCCCTCCCTGGAACGGAAATAATTAATTATAATAGAGTTTTTGCTTCTTTCGTTTTGCAACAAACCAAACACGAAACCGGCAACGGAAACTAGTGATGGGCGATACTTATAGATATGAGTATGGTATCAAATATATTCTTTCAATACCAAGTACATTTGGTATCGAATATTTTGCTTCGATACTAGTGTAGGTATCGAGTATTTTTCCCGACAGAAAAAATACTCAAATGGATAGTCTCAAAATTACCTTCCTACTTTATTCATACTAATTAATAAAATTTACAAAAGGAACCGACTTTCCCCAGCTATGGTTGAAAGATTGACATTCCAGCGTGGAGTAGGGAAGCAGTTCTGGGACTTGACTGAGTGAATGACACCGGTGATGTTTTTCCTCCCCATCTCCATCACCACTTCTTTGACATTCGTTTGATCTTATAAATAACTTTTACACATAGAAATGACCTATTAACCTTGTTGAAAAGTAATATAACGTAAAATATATAACGTAAGGGCTTGATAGTTTTTTTAATCAGTCATTTCCATTTTATTAACATGCATTTCGGTGTGTGAAATGAAAAAGTACTCATATGATTTGATACTCTTCAGTATCGAATATTTTCTTTCGATATCTGATAAGTAGGTATCAAATATTCGTTTCGATACTAGTATCGAGTACAGGTATAGAATATTTTGTAGTATCACCCATCACTACACGTCTTTTCTTGATCCCCTTCTCGTTTTGACATGAAGCTCGTGTCTGGTCTTGATCCCCTTCTCGTTTTGACATGAAGCTCGTGTCTGGTCTTGATCCCCTCCTTGTCCTGACATAAAGCTCAGGTCTGGTCTTGATCCCCACCTCTTTCTGACATGAAGCTCACGTCTGTTCTTGATCCCCACCTCTTTCTGGCATGAAGCTCACGTCTGGACTTGATCCCCTCCTCGTTTTGACATGAAGCTCACGTCTGGTCTTGATCCCCTCCTTGTCATGACATAAAGCAAACGTCTGGTCTTGATCCCCTTCTCGTTTTGACATGAAGCTCACGTCTGGTCTTGATCCCCACCTCTTTTTGGCATGAAGCTCACGTCTGGTCTCGAACCCCTCCTCGTTTTTACATGAAGCCCACGTCTGGTCTTGAGCCCCTCCTTGTCCTGACATAAAGCTCAGGTCTGGTCTTGATCCCCACCTCTTTCTGGTATGAAGCTCACGTCTGGTCTTGATCCCCTCCTTGTCCTGACATAAAGCTCAGGTCTGGTCTTGATCCCCACCTCTTTCTGGTATGAAGCTCACGTCTGGTCTTGATCCCCTCCTTGTCCTGACATAAAGCTCACGTCTGGTCTTGATCCCCACCTCTTTCTGGCATGAAGCTCACGTCTGGTCTCGAACCCCTCCTCGTTTTGACATGAAGCTCACGTCTGGTCTTGATCCCCTCCTTGTCCTGACATAAAGCTCACGTCTGGTCTTGATCTCCACCTCTTTCTGGCATGAAGCTCACGTCTGGTCTTGATCCCCTCTTTGTCCTAACATAAAGCTCACGTTTGGTCTTGATCCCCACCTCTTTCTGGCATGAAGCTCACGTCTGGTCTCGAACCCCTCCTCGTTTTGACATGAAGCTCACGTCTGGTCTTGATCCCCTCCTTGTCCTGACATAAAGCTCACGTCTGGTCTTGATCCCCACCTCTTTCTGGTATGAAGCTCACGTCTGGTCTTGATCCCCTCCTTGTCCTGACATAAAGCTCACGTCTGGTCTTGATCCCCACCTCTTTCTGGCATGCAGCTCACGTCTGGTCTTGATCCCCACCTCTTTCTGACATGAAGCTAACGTCTGGTCTTAATCCCCACCTCTTTCTGACATGAAGCTCACGTCTGGTCTTGATCCCCACCTCTTTCTGACATGAAGCTCACGTCCGGTCTTGATCCCCACCTCTTTCTGGCATGAAGCTCGCGTCTGGTCTTGAACCCCTCCTCGTTTTGACATGAAGCTCGTGTCTGGTCTTGATCCCCTCCTTGTCCTGACATAAAGCTCAGGTCTGGTCTTGATCCCCACCTCTTTCTGGCATGAAGCTCACGTCTGGTCTCGATCCACTCCTCGTTTTGACATGAAGCTCACGTCTGGTCTTGATCCCCACCTCTTTCTGGCATGAAGCTCACGTCTGGTCTCGAACCCCTCCTCGTTTTTACATGAAGCTCACGTCTGGTCTTGAGCCCCACCTCTTTTTGGCATGAAGCTCACGTCTGGTCTCGAACCCCTCCTCGTTTTTACATGAAGCTCACGTCTGGTCTTGAGCCCCTTCTTGTCCTGACATAAAGCAAAGGTCTGGTCTTGATCCCCTCCTTGTCCTGACATAAAGCTCAGGTCTGGTCTTGATCCCCACCTCTTCCTGACATGAAGCTCACGTCTGTTCTTGATCCCCACCTCTTTCTGGCATGAAGCTCACGTCTGGACTTGATCCCCTCCTCGTTTTGACATGAAGCTCACGTCTGGTCTTGATCCCCTCCTTGTCATTACATAAAGCAAACGTCTGGTCTTGATCCCCTTCTCGTTTTGACATGAAGCTCACGTCTGGTCTTGATCCCCACCTCTTTTTGGCATGAAGCTCACGTCTGGTCTCGAACCCCTCCTCGTTTTTACATGAAGCCCACGTCTGGTCTTGAGCCCCTCCTTGTCCTGACATATAGCTCAGGTCTGGTCTTGATCCCCACCTCTTTCTGGTATGATGCTCACGTCTGGTCTTGATCCCCTCCTTGTCCTGACATAAAGCTCACGTCTGGTCTTGATCCCCATCTCTTTCTGGCATGAAGCTCACGTCTGGTCTCGAACCCCTCCTCGTTTTGACAAGAAGCTCACGTCTGGTCTTGATCCCCTCCTTATCCTGACATAGAGCTCAGGTCTGGTCTTGATCTCCACTTCTTTCTGGCATGAAGCTCACGTCTGGTCTTGATCCCCTCTTTGTCCTGACATAAAGCTCACGTCTGGTCTCGAACCCCTCCTCGTTTTGACATGAAGCTCACGTCTGGTCTTGATCCTGACATAGAGCTCAGTTCTGGTCTTGATCTCCACTTCTTTCTGGCATGAAGCTCACGTCTGGTCTTGATCCCCTCTTTGTCCTGACATAAAGCTCACGTCTGGTCTCGAACCCCTCCTCGTTTTGACATGAAGCTCACGTCTGGTCTTGATCCCCTCCTTGTCCTGACATAAAGCTCACGTCTGGTCTTGATCTCCACTTCTTTCTGGCATGAAGCTCACATCTGGTCTTGATCCCCTCTTTGTCCTGACATAAAGCTCACGTCTGGTCTTGATCCCCACCTCTTTCTGGCATGAAGCTCACGTCTGGTCTCGAACCCCTCCTCGTTTTTACATGAAGCTCACGTCTGGTCTAGATCCCCACCTCTTTCTGGCATGAAGCTCACGTCTGGTCTTGAACCCCTCCTCGTTTCCACATGAAGCTCATGTCTGTTCTCGATCTCCTCCTCGTTTTTTCATGCAGCTCACGTCTGGTCTTGATCCCCACCTCTTTCTGACATGAAGCTCACGTCTGGTCTTGATCCCCTCTTTGTCCTGACATAAAGCTCACGTCTGGTCTCGAACCCCTCCTCGTTTTGACATGAAGCTCACGTCTGGTCTTGATCCCCTCCTTGTCCTGACATAAAGCTCACGTCTGGTCTTGATCTCCACTTCTTTCTGGCATGAAGCTCACATCTGGTCTTGATCCCCTCTTTGTCCTGACATAAAGCTCACGTCTGGTCTTGATCCCCACCTCTTTCTGGCATGAAGCTCACGTCTGGTCTCGAACCCCTCCTCGTTTTTACATGAAGCTCACGTCTGGTCTAGATCCCCACCTCTTTCTGGCATGAAGCTCACGTCTGGTCTCGAACCCCTCCTCGTTTTGACATGAAGCTCACGTCTGGTCTTGATCCTGACATAGAGCTCAGGTCTGGTCTTGATCTCCACTTCTTTCTGGCATGAAGCTCACGTCTGGTCTTGATCCCCTCTTTGTCCTGACATAAAGCTCACGTCTGGTCTCGAACCCCTCCTCGTTTTGACATGAAGCTCACGTCTGGTCTTGATCCCCTCCTTGTCCTGACATAAAGCTCACGTCTGGTCTTGATCTCCACTTCTTTCTGGCATGAAGCTCACATCTGGTCTTGATCCCCTCTTTGTCCTGACATAAAGCTCACGTCTGGTCTTGATCCCCACCTCTTTCTGGCATGAAGCTCACGTCTGGTCTCGAACCCCTCCTCGTTTTTACATGAAGCTCACGTCTGGTCTAGATCCCCACCTCTTTCTGGCATGAAGCTCACGTCTGGTCTCGAACCCCTCCTCGATTCTACATGAAGCTCACGTCTGTTCTTGATCTCCTCCTCGTTTCTTCATGCAGCTCACGTCTGGTCTTGATCCCCACCTCTTTCTGACATGAAGCTCACGTCTGGTCTTGATCCCCACCTCTTTCTGGCATGAAGCTCACGTCTGGTCTCGAACCCCTCCTCGTTTTTACATGAAGCTCACGTCTGGTCTTGATCCCCTCCTTGTCCTGACATAAAGCTCAGGTCTGGTCTTGATCCCCACCTCTTTCTGGCATGAAGCTCACGTCTGGTCTTGATCCCCTCCTTGTCCTGACATAAAGCTCACGTCTGGTCTTGATCCCCACCTCTTTCTGGCATGAAGCTCACGTCTGGTCTCGAACCCCTCCTCGTTTTTACATGAAGCCCACGTCTGGTCTTGAGCCCCTCCTTGTCCTGACATATAGCTCAGGTCTGGTCTTGATCCCCACCTCTTTCTGGTATGATGCTCACGTCTGGTCTTGATCCCCTCCTTGTCCTGACATAAAGCTCACGTCTGGTCTTGATCCCCACCTCTTTCTGGCATGAAGCTCACGTCTGGTCTCGAACCCCTCCTCGTTTTTACATGAAGCTCACGTCTGGTCTTGATCCCCTCCTTGTCCTGACATAAAGCTCACGTCTGGTCTTGATCCCCTTCTCGTTTTGACATGAAGCTCACGTCTGGTCTTGATCCCCTCCTTGTCCTGACATAAAGCTCACGTCTGGTCTTGATCCCCACCTCTTTCTGGCATGAAGCTCACGTCTGGTCTCGAACCCCTCCTCGTTTTTACATGAAGCTCACGTCTGGTCTCGAACCCCTCCTCGTTTTTACCTGAAGCTCACGTCTGGTCTTGATCCCCCCTACTCCTGACACGAAGCTCACGTCTGGTCTTGAACTTCTCCTCGTTCTGACATGAAGCTCACGTCTGGTCTCGATCACCTCCTTGTTCTGACTATTACCAACGTTACTCACATACCTACAATACCTTTTCCCATGCTAAAGAATCTCCATATACTATTTTCCACACGATACCCACAATACCAACATTGCCTACATTACCATTACCCTACGTTACCGACATTACCCTACAGTAACAACAACCCACAATTCCCTACATTACCATTACCTTTATAGCCATTACCTACGTTACCATTTGCCACAATCCTCGACATTTCCCTGCATTACCTACAGTTAGGATAGAAGGTATAGCAATGGTACCGTAGGGCACAGGAGGTAGAGATAATGTAGGGGGAATCGTTGATAGTTGAAATGTGGTCTATTGGTGATCACGATGGTAATGTAGGTAAGGTTGGCATGGTAGGTAACGTAGGTGTCGTCCAACCCACAAGCCCTACGTTTCCATTGCAGGTATTGTGAAGTTTAGAACAGCAGGTTACCTTTCCTTCTCAAAGCGATGGTAATGTAGTAACAGAGGGCACGTAGAGGTAATGTAGGGAATCGTTGATAGTTGAAATGTGGTCTACTGGTGATAGCGATGGTAATGTAGGTAAGGTTGGCATTGTAGGTAACGTAGCTATTACCTACAGTTAGGAAAAAAGTTATAGCAATGGTACCGTAGGGCACAGGAGGTAGAGGTAATGTAGGGGGAATCGTTGATAGTTGAAATGTGGTCTATTGGTGATGGCGATGGTAATGTAGGTAAGGTTGGCATTGTAGGTAACGTAGGTATCGTCCAACCCACAAGCCCTACGTTTCCACGATGGTAATGTAGTTAATGATAACAGAGGGCACTGCACGTAGAGGTAATGTAGGGAAGCTCTAGGGTGTTGATAGCAGAAATGAGTCTAACAGGGATAGCAATGGTATTGTAGGTAAGGTTGTGTGCGATGGTATTGTAGGTAACGTAGGTGTCTCACATTCACAAGGAATTGAGGAGGAGCTTGGGATTGAATGCAGAAGAGGAAGATGGAGGGATCAAGACCAGACGTGAGCTTCATGCCAGAACGAGGTGGGGATCAAGACCAGACGTGAGCTTCATGCCAGAAAGAGGTGGGGATCAAGAACAGACGTGAGCTTCATGTCAAAACGAGGTGGGGATCAAGAACAGACGTGAGCTTCATGCCAGAAAGAGGTGGGGATCAAGACCAGACGTGAGCTTAATGTCAAAACGAGGAGGGGATCAAGACCAGACGTGAGCTTCATGCCAGAAAGAGGTGGGGATCAAGAACAGACGTGAGCTTCATGTCAAAACGAGGAGGGGATCAAGACCAGACGTGAGCTTCATGCCAGAAAGAGGTGGGGATCAAGAACAGACGTGAGCTTCATGTCAAAACGAGGTGGGGATCAAGAACAGACGTGAGCTTCATGCCAGAAAGAGGTGGGGATCAAGAACAGACGTGAGCTTCATGTCAAAACGAGGAGGGGATCAAGACCAGACGTGAGCTTCATGCCAGAAAGAGGTGGGGATCAAGAACAGACGTGAGCTTCGAATCAAAACGAGGTGGGGATCAAGACCAGACGTGAGCTTCATGCCAGAAAGAGGTGGGGATCAAGAACAGACGTGAGCTTCATGTCAGAAAGAGGTGGGGATCAAGACCAGACGTGAGCTTCATGTCAAAACGAGGAGGGGATCAAGACCAGACGTGAGCTTCATGCCAGAAAGAGGTGGGGATCAAGAACAGACGTGAGCTTCATGCCAGAAAGAGGTGGGGATCAAGAACAGACGTGAGCTTCATGTCAAAACGAGGAGGGGATCAAGACCAGACGTGAGCTTCATGCCAGAAAGAGGTGGGGATCAAGAACAGACGTGAGCTTCATGTCAAAACGAAGTGGGGATCAAGAACAGACGTGAGCTTCATGCCAGAAAGAGGTGGGGATCAAGAACAGACGTGATCTTCATGTCAAAACGAGGAGGGGATCAAGACCAGACGTGAGCTTCATGCCAGAAAGAGGTGGGGATCAAGAACAGACGTGAGCTTCGAATCAAAACGAGGTGGGGATCAAGACCAGACGTGAGCTTCATGCCAGAAAGAGGTGGGGATCAAGAACAGACGTGAGCTTCATGTCAGAAAGAGGTGGGGATCAAGACCAGACGTGAGCTTCATGTCAAAACGAGGAGGGGATCAAGACCAGACGTGAGCTTCATGCCAGAAAGAGGTGAGGATCAAGAACAGACGTGAGCTTCATGTTGAAACGAGGAGGGGATCAAGACCAGACGTGAGCTTCATGCCAGAAAGAGGTGGGGATCAAGAACAGACGTGAGCTTCATGTCAAAACGAGGAGGGGATCAAGAACAGACGTGAGCTTCATGTCAAAACGAGGAGGGGATCAAGACCAGACGTGAGCTTCATGCCAGAAAGAGGTGGGGATCAAGAACAGACGTGAGCTTCATGTCAAAACGAGGAGGGGATCAAGACCAGACGTGAGCTTCATGCCAGAAAGAGGTGGGGATCAAGAACAGACGTGAGCTTCATGTCAAAACGAGGTGGGGATCAAGACCAGACGTGAGCTTCATGTCAAAACGAGGAGGGGATCAAGACCAGACGTGAGCTTCATGCCAGAAAGAGGTGGGGATCAAGAACAGACGTGAGCTTCATGTCAAAACGAGGTGGGGATCAAGACCAGACGTGAGCTTCATGCCAGAAAGAGGTGGGGATCAAGACCAGACGTTAGCTTCATGTCAGAAAGAGGTTGGGATCAAGACCAGACGTGAGCTTCATGCCAGAAAGAAGTGGGGATCAAGAACAGACGTGAGCTTCACGTCAGAAAGAGGTGGGGATCAAGACCAGACGTGAGCTTCATGTCAAAACGAGGAGGGGATCAAGACCAGACGTGAGCTTCATGTCAAAACGAGGTGGGGATCAAGACCAGACGTGAGCTTCATGCCAGAAAGAGGTGGGGATCAAGAACAGACGTGAGCTTCATGTCAGAAAGAGGTGGGGATCAAGAACAGACGTGAGCTTCATGTCAAAACGAGGAGGGGATCAAGACCAGACGTGAGCTTCATGCCAGAAAGAGGTGGGGATCAAGAACAGACGTGAGCTTCATGCCAGAAAGAGGTGGGGATCAAGACCAGACGTGAGCTTCATGCCAGAAAGAGGTGGGGATCAAGACCAGACGTGAGCTTCATGTCAGAAAGAGGTGGGGATCAAGAACAGACGTGAGCTTCATGCCAGAAAGAGGTGGGGATCAAGACCAGACGTGAGCTTCATGCCAGAAAGAAATGGGGATCAAGAACAGACGTGAGCTACCGTCTGGCTCACGTCTGTTCTTGATCCCCTCCATGTCCTGACATGAAGCGCACGTCTCTTCTCGATCCCCTCCTCTTTTTGACATGAAGCTCATGTCTGGTCTTGATCCCCTCTTCGTTTTGACATGAAGCTCACGCCTGTAGTGATGGGCGATACTTATCGATATGAGTATGGTATCGAATATCTTCTTTCAATACCATGTACATTTGATATCGAATATTTTGCTTCGATACTAGTGTAGGTATCGAGTATTTTTCCCGACAGAAAAAATACTCAAATGGATAGTCTCAAAATTACTTACCTACTTTATTCATACTAATTGAATACTAATGGAGAGCTCGGTCAAACAAACAGACAGATTAACACTTGCTTTTATTAGTATAGACTATTATATTTATATCATTTATTATATTTATATATTTAAATATTTAAATTATTTTTTTTAATTATTAACTAATAATAATTTATAATCATCACGGATTCAATCAATCCCTTCATTCCTAAATGATTTCTGTCGAGAAATTGTTCTCTTGAGAATATTTTTTGTATTTAAAGAATGAATAATGGGAGTATTGTAATCGTCAAAAGCGGATATCGGATCGGAGGTTCGCTTGACTATTGTAAAAAACCAACAGTTTTTAGTTACTATCTTAGCTCGTGTGTGCTATTCGTACTAAGAAAACATTCACTCTGGAGCAAATTCATACAAATTAATCAAAAACGGATCAGTAGTTCGGAAAAAATGCTATCCGAAAATTTGTTGTTCTTTCCCCCATTTGTGATTTTTGGGCGACTTGCCATTGGCATTAAATGAAAAATTTTGTCAATGCACGCCCAATAACTTTCTGAAACTTAACTAGAGCGTTCATCTTAATTTTTGATCCGAGTCGCCTTCAAATCATAGCAGATAATTATGATGAAATCGTTCCAAAATTCGACGTAAAAAAAATTACTATGTACTTCCATACCGTACTCGACCAGCTTTCAACCAATCTATGATATTGGTCGTTGATAAGAGAGGGCAATTGCTAATTTTTTATTCAACACAACAGCTGTCAAAGAGAGGAAGAAGAAATCGACCGAATTTTCCAAGTAGGTATGTAGGTGCGCCTTTTTTGGTTCACTTGACAGGCCAATTGGCATCACCGCGGTACCGAACAATTGCATGACTTCACAAGGGACGGGTGGCAGATCAATACATTTTTTATGCGAACTTTCACGACCTTGACATTCGATAACAAGACGGCGACATGCCGAATATTACCGGGAATTTGACCCTTCTCAATGCCTTATTATGGTCGCACTGCACTTGTACAATTTCCTCGTTTCAACAACAAACTCGGATTCGTTTATTGTGTGCGTTACATTTTTTCGAGCTCAACAAATAAGAATTGAAAGAAACGATTCGTGCTGATGAATCCGAACTTCAAAAAATTGAATATTGAGTTTCAAGAGTCAACATTACAATAATATCCAAATCAAGAAATATCCTTCCATAGGGCATCATCAACTTGTTTGGCTACAATTTAGCATGTCCTGATTGTGTAAGTTCACGTCACGTCTGACGCAAGTCCTCCTCAAGTAAACTGATGCTATAAGTTGGTGTCACTTTGGTCGAACCCCGACCATCCCATCTCCAAATAACATAAGTGAGAATGTTGCAGGTGTTTATTTATCGGTCTTGCGCAGAACATGATGGAAGCCCCAAAAACAAAGTATACAAGTTCAAAACCTGCTTAAAATAGATGCAAACAACAACAAACATTATAAAATAAAAAACCATTTTGAGCAACCCAAAACCAACAATTAAGGACCATAAAATATCAAATCAGATGTTTTTGCGGTTAGGAAAAAACAAATTTTCATGGATGGTCAAAAAACTTCAAAAACGAGAACCTACTGAGATGTTAACATTTTCGTAAAAAACATTTTTTTAACCCTGGAAGGAATTTTGCAGCACTTACATCAATTGAACCAGTTCGACCTTCAAGTTCATATTCTACAAAATTTCAGTAAAATTTTGTACCGCCGGCATTTGGATACGAATGAGCTGATTTGGATACGTTGTATAACGAATTTAAGTACGGATGCAATCGGCAATAATTTTCGCTTATGATTCACGCCAGTTGTACACCGCTGACTTCCTCGAGTGGACGTCGAAAGAGAAGGGGCCGGGGTATGAAATGTAAATCGATATGGATGGAGTCTTGCACCGCCAACTAGTTCCAGTCACGAAGGGCCTAACATTGAACGAGGCGAATTTTTCCGAAAGAGGCCGGAACTTTCCAATTGCGAGAAACTTTCGTTTTCCCGGTAATCCGTCCTTTGAAAATGTTTTCAACGCAGTTACCGAAGTAAAAAAGCCCGGAATAAGTCCAATTACGCTTCTTTTGGCGTCGGGTCACCGCTAGTGAGCTTGGGTTTTGGTGATTAAAAAATCACAATCACGATCTATAAAACCAGTTTTGGTTGTTTTGACGCCGAAGCATTTCTCGCTCGGACTTGCATTCAGCTGGAGCAAAGGACAATTTTCAAAACTTGATTGGTCAAAATCATTAAACCTGAACAATAAATCGAATAAGAATTGAGCTTGAAATCGCTTATACTTACAGGCTTCAACTATCCGTCGACTCTGGCGAGCTAAAACTGATCGTTTCACCTTGAAGCACCACCTGGAACGACAGGATAAAGATTATTTTGCTATTCTAAAAAAAACGCTGTCCTAAAATCGAAGAACAATGCTAGGACAATAATCAAATGGTAAACATTACTTGCTGGAGGCAAAGGAGAAAATTTATCTGAAATTCCAGAGAGACACCCTGTAATACCCCCAACCCCCGCCATAGCATCCCCTCCCCCAACACCCGAAATTGAGCGAGTCGTTGGAGCTAGAAAAATTTGGCCTTTTGTGAAAACCAGAATAATTTACAAGCAAGTTGTTCAACAAAGGTACCACCGGTTAGTAAAACACAATTTTTAATATTTAATAACCGATTTGAAGTTGAAGAAAAATAAAAAATAAATAATTTAGTTTGCCGAAAATTTTTTTTCGCTCTCCGAACAAAGAAATGTTTGGCGGGCTCCTCAAGGCCTCAAGCTCAACGTAGTTCTGCGTTGTAAACCGAACAAACACGCAGTCTGCGTTCGAGGCTACGCCAGCTCAAACGGGAAGGCGGGCTGACGCAATGTTATGATGCTCGTATGACTCCCACCTGCATTGAGGATGGAGGCTCAAAATGTGAAAATACGAACTTCCTCGAGCTAGCTCTATAAGATAAGCTAGATTCTACGAGATAAAGGTACAACAACCAGCGAAGGGGCAATGCCCATGTGCGTGTTGAGGTTGCAGGCCAAGGAACCGGTCCGGAAGCCCAGCTAATGAAAAAGTGCAAAATCCTTGCTGGAAACTTGATAATTTCTCTTCGGTCCAAGAAACTGCACGAGATTTATCCTCAGCTGATTGCATCTTATGGGGATAGTTAGGAATGGCCAGATTTTGATAGCAAATCTGCAAAATTCATTGGCCCATTCCAAAACCAGTGGTGAGAAGATACCACGCAATGTATCCATATTTTGGCAATTGGGTTAAAATGGATTTTATATTCACTAAATGGAGGCTACTAGGATAAAAAATGTCAAAAACACGCACTACAAAAGGTTGAAGCCCGAGTATCGTAGAATGTACGCCAAGTCACCGGATTGATAACAGTATTCGCGCATTCTGCTAATAACATCAACGTTATAGAACCTCAAATCGGTTCATTTTTGCATTCAGTTGAATACCTATTAAACAAACTTAATTATTGAAACTTGGTCCACCCCAAAAAATTTGGACAAAAAGTTGATTTATTAAAGGGTGCTTGGCATTTTATAAGCCAATACGGCCGAGGCCAATGAGCCGTAATACGGTGATGAGTAAATTGGCGTCAGGTAGGGTGAATAACTTCGCGTTATCGGTGCACCGCTTTCTGCGCCCAGTGAACTTCGCCTCCTGCCCGTTCCCGACAACAACGGCCAAGTCCCGTCACGACCTGGCGGGCGATAACCTGGGGCTCAACTAGGGGACTTCCTACCCACCCGATAGTCGTATCCTGATGGCAACAAAGGTGAGTTCTTGAGGGGTTTGCTCGAATTGCTAGACTTCCGGAAAACACACGATAGGTACTTCCATAGTTAACATCCCGTTGGATATCAGAGATGTTAAAGGTGGCATCGAATCGTTGGTGGTGATAGTGGGGTTGAGCACGATGGTGAGACTTGGGAATAATTGAATTTATTGGACTTTTAAGTGCGCGAATTCATAACTAAAATTGTTGGGAAAAGGCCGCAGAAGAAGAACATGACTAAATTTTGTCATACTCCGGAATCATCATTGATGGAAAGGCCATGGATAAGCTGGTATGGAGAGCAATGCCTGGAAAACTGTATAACAAGTGGAGAGTTGCAATAAAGTACCAAGTAATCCATTACTTGGTGGGATTCCAACAGGTGTCAGAGGCAGGGCCCTGGGTTGGGATCAAGGGGACCAACGTCGACTATTTGACCTTTGGAAAGGGCAATTTTCAAGGGTGCTCCCCCCTCCCACCGACCGGCTCATGGAGGCAATTTCAACCTTTGGTCCCGATCCACAGAGGATGCCGTTCCACGGACCACATACGAGAATTTGCGGATTCGATTGCCGCATTAGCCCTGGGATGTTAAGGACCTTTTCAGTGCCTTCGACCTTTTCAGAAAATATTATGTACTACCACTTTACCTTGAATTCTTATGGATTTCTTTGGATTGGTGTTTATGCTGAAAACTAAGATTGGCGTTCTTGGGCACCGGAGACAAAAAGTCAAAAAATCTGTTCGTAACAGCACAGCAGCAAACGAACCACACCGGGTTTACTCATTTTTCCAGGAAAATACGCGACGGGAGAAAAATTGCGACTGTAAACATTACCAACGCGATGCTCCGTCAGATTAAGCGGCCACTTGTTGCGGAATTAAATTTTTTACGCCATTTCCCATCGCCTCTGTTTACTTTCGCGTTTATGTAACGCCGATGGATGAAGAAAATAACGCAATATAGGACGAGAAAGGCTTATCGCAAAAACTGCGCTGTTCCCGAAACGCGGAAAATAGCGAGTTTGTTTTACATAATAGGGGCGTGTAAAATTATTTTGCGGTCGACTTTTACTATTGTTTGGTTTATTATTCAATAGAAAACCATTGTGCTAGGGGGGAAATTCTGAAATTTCCTTCTGACGTTTGAATGAAAGGGGTTGAAAATCTGGATCTGCAATGAAAACCAATGGTGAGGGACGTCCATCCCCTCAATTTGAGTTTCTATTCAATACCTTCGATCAACGAAGCCCTTAATCCCAGGAATGGAGCGAAAATCCAGTATGTAATATGTATGTAAAGTATGATTTGATTTCTCTCTGATTTGGTTCAGAAATTTGATTCAAAGCCCGTCTACACCGGCTCTAAGATCTGTTTGTACTGCATTTTTGCTCCTATTCTGGGACAAAGGACCTCATTGAACCAAATTATTGAATGTATTAGGTTGGAAACCTAGTAGGATCATTCGATAAAACCCCCTCGCCACGTAGTACAGTCGTTATCGGTTGACCGGCAGAGAATTACCAATCACCAGCTCCCTTCATCTCAACGACGACGTTTACTCAATCGACTCATGTCGTCTTACGATCCGACCCGCTGCAGTTCAAACCGACGGTATGACCTGCTCGTGCTCACTATCCGTCTCAACTGGTTTCAACCGAATTATCTATTTTTACAACGCACGCTCATTATGGGGTCAAAAATAAATAATCCGACGCAGATAAACAATAATCCTGTTCGGCCAGTAGGCTGCTGTCCATAAAGACGTTATATAGACAGGACTAAAATGCTGAAATGAATGTTGGAAACTTTGCCAACTAGTCAGCTCTGCACAAGCTCGGTTATCATATCACCGATATCTGTCATACTCAAGTCCTAACGTTGATTAGATTAGGTAGGTACACTCGGCTTTTGAGAAATAAAAGGGGGTTTTATATAATAGAACAAACAAGACAACTTCCTGATGCTGTAAAACCACGCAGACATCCGGTCTAGCTCACTCGCAGTACTTCCGAAGTAAAAGCACTTTCGGTGTTTCATACAGATTATATTTTTTTCTGGCCATAACAATTAACCGATTTGAGCGTTTTCGGCCGTGAAATCTTAGCCTTTCGAAATACTTACAAAATACTTGAATATGTACCTTATTATCCGGGTAACTTGACTTTTTTGAATTTGTTGACATTTTTCATCCTGGGAGGCTCCGAATTAGGCAAATTAATTCCGACAAGTTGTTCCATCACTCCACCTGTCGGAACACAGACTAATGCCCTCGCGGGCAACTGAAAAGCGCTCCAATAAAGCTCGTCCGATCCCAAGTAACACGTAAAGGCTAATTAGAAGGACTTGCCGCTCTCACGATCGAACGCGCACGCTGAGGCCGCTTTACCGTTCGGCCGGCACCGCTAACTCCGCACATCCCCGGGAAATCCTCCTACAATTCGCGATTGTTCTCCGAGAATCCGCTTTGTGACCCAATTCTTAAGAATGGAAGGAAACCTGGGAGAAATGACAACCCAAATGCGACGAAGTTAATAATTTTCATAGAACGTTCGAGCGAAATTTTGAACCGAATTGAAACAACAAACTGATGTGCTAATGGAATTTTCGAAGAGCAAGATCCACAATATGGCTATTTCCTAAAGGCGAACAGATGGATGCACAAAGCACAAGCCCACGGACACGGCCACTTGTTCAGAAAGACGAGGCCTTGAGGAAGGAGCAGGTGTTTGATGGCTGCATGAAGACTGATCCTTTCTCACCTCCATTCGTTTTCTCTTTGTGTTACGAGTTTATTGTACTACCACCGAGATGATAAAGGATGGCTTTAAAGGAAGGGAAGGGCGTCTCGGGGAGTTTCGTACATTTCCTCGTATTTTTCGAACACTGCTGCGTTTTTTCACTGCCAAAATAAATTCGTCATTGTTCGAATTCTCCTGAATTTTGGCCGAGAAAAATGAGGCGAAGATTCGAGGCAGCGCAACCTTCAACTTGGCCCAGAGGCGAAACGTCGACTGGTAGGAGGGCGAGGCAAAGAGTCGAATCAGATGGGACGCGGTCATTGCTCCTGTATGTGACGTCAGCCCTAGCAGCCAGGTGCACGATACTATTGTCAATTCTAAACAATAGTTTTTACAATCAATAGCACAGTGGTAATTAATGATAAACAGGCAACACTTCCACCTGTAACAGCTCAATACTGTACAAAACCGGTTATTGATGGAAGAAAATTACTGGATGCAACAAGGCTTGAACAAGGGGTGTCTCTAAAGACCGAAAATCTGTTCCAGGATCACATAAGAACGTTTTCACTTCCATTATTGATCGTCCGAATATTGAAAATCGGATCAAAGGTAATAAATATCTCAACCTCGTAGGCTCATCAAAATCACTTCGGTAAGTGATTACCTCCTTGTCCTACCCGCCTCTCTGATGACTAAGAGCGGGACTGTACTCCGAAATACGGAAATTAAATCGACGTTTATTCATGGCAACGCAGGGCCAGGAGAAGGTGGGTGAAAATCTAAATTGAGTCGAAAAATGCGCGAGTGACCTTGGCCGTTCGCTTAGTTGGCCCGAGGCCATCATTGATAAAAAGAAAAGGCGCGCATTAAAAACATGAATCAGAAATATCGCGCGATTGAAAATATTCGAAAAATAAGCATTTATTATTGGACAAAATTATTGGAAAAACGACGATCAACGCAAGGGCTAAAGTGTCAAGTCACCTAATAGTGACCAATCACCTAAATTAGTCAATCAATATTCTCAAGCACAAAACTAGAAGTGCACAGATATAAACAGACTTTCATATTTTGGTATGCAATATTTTGAACCAAATTGATCACATTAGGACTGATTTGAATGCCACAAGGGTCAAAAATACAAAAAATATTCTTGCACATTTATTTTAGCATCTTTTACAAGGCAATATTTTAATATATAAAAAACCATATATTTTAATATTAATTGCGCCTAATCGCTTTAAGAACCAGAGAAAGGTTGAAAGAAGATTGAAATAAATACCTGTATTTTTTCAATTATTATGGTTTTTGTGCATAATTTTGAAGGGCTTTTTCAAAATCATTCAATAACAATAAAACCTGAAATCGGGCCTCAAAATAAAATAAAAACGGTTTCTATCACTCTTAGGCCCAGGGGCTTCATTGAAAAGTTAGTGAAAATGTAAGGCAGGGGGGCAAAAAGTTTAGCGCCCGAACAGGGACTCGAACCCTGGACCCTCAGATTAAAAGTCTGATGCTCTACCGACTGAGCTATCCGGGCTGTGCTTCATGAACGTAGCAGAACGTAACTTCAATCCATTTCGATCCTCCACGCTCAATTTTGACCTTTTCTGCTGAAGTAAGCAGTAACTAAACAATAGTTAAGTAGCTACTAAGTTAGTAACGTTAAGTGACGAAAGTAAGTTTTGACCCAAATAATCTGATTTTGCCTGATTTGGAGGCTAGAGGGATAAAAAAAAATCTTTCTAAAATCAAATCAAGTAACCGGAATATAAAAAATATTTCTAAAATCAAATCAAGTAACCGGAATAAAAAAAATCCTTCTAAAATCAAATCAAGTTACCTACCGGATTATAAAAAATGTCCAGGTACCTATTCTACAAAGTAAAACAATGATAAAATGTTAAATTATTGCGAGTAATTTGAATTCCGGTTAAACAGAGTGATAGGTCTGGCCGAGATTTCTATTTCACGAAATTTGAAAAAAGGTTGAAAATCGAGGGAGTTGTGAATTTTTGTAAATGACCACAGACGGCCACAAAGGCACTTGTTCAAGAAGTGATTCAGAGTAAAAGTGTAAAAAAAATTTCTGAAGCTCCTACCCGATTTTCGATTTTAGGACGATTACAACACTTCCATTTACTCGGTAAATATAAAAGTAAAAAGGTCACTAGATGTACCTTATTTCTTAACCTTTTTGAAAATTTCAAATTTCAGAATTCAAAAAAATTTCAAAATTTTCCAAACTTTACCTAATGATATTTTTGACTTAAACAGCCTCAAATGTAGTCAAAACATGATCAAATTATGAGAAAAATGTACGTATATGGAAGTATTATCTACGCACAACTGGTGGATTTTATCGTTATTCCCATTGCTTTCTCGCTCTCGAGTTGGAAAGAAGTTGGAGGGGGAGCGACGCACTCGACACACACCTACACACGGGCACGACGACGACAGACGACGGGCGGCCCTCCCCCCCACATCCGCACCTCCCGACCCCCAGCTCTCAGCTGACGACCAAAACATGAAACACAATAATAGAGGCCTCCCTTTCACGACTCTGGACTATTCTAGCGGACGCCAAATGCGGGGTACGCACTTCGCCCGACGGCCGATCTTGCGACTCGACCAGGTACTCCATCGATCTTGCCGTCGAGGGAAATTCGACGAGGAAAAATCGACGGAAACGGGAGTCACCCGAGCGATCGATCGATCCGCTCCGAACGGGGCGCAACGACGACGTAGAATCGGGCCCCGAGCGGATCGACAGCTGGTCGCTCGCGACTCGATCGGCGATCGCCGCGACGATCTCGTAAAGATCGACGGCCGATCGAGATCGCACGCAGTATCGAATGACCTCCGGGAAAGTCAAATCGATTGGAAAACTTAGAACATGATCGAACTCACCTCCATGACACGAAGGCTCCGTGATGATCCAAGATCGCCGATTGTCACTGGCACGCGCTGCGATTTGGGCCCGTAAACAAAAAATTTGAAAATGTCACTGACTTCAACTTCGCAATGGCGACTTGAACTTCACAATGTGACCTGAACGACGGAGTTGCGAGGACTGTTTCGATTTAACTCCCGTCCCCCCGTCCTGGTGGGCTGCCCCTTCCTTGGTGTGGGACAGATGCACGCAGGGCTGGCAACCGTACGATAATCGAAGCGCGTATACGGTAGTTTTTATCCCATCAAGAAACTATCGCTACCGTTCTACGATATTACAACGCAATCAGCGCTTCCCAATTTTGGCGAAAATTGACGCAAATAAGAACATTTTCCACAATACTCATATACGGAATTCAGTATTCGAACAATTCCAATACTTCCATTCGCTTTGTACTTACGAATGTAGCAATGCTGAGCGACGTACGAGAATACAACGAAAATCGTCGGATCGCCGAAACCGTCCGCATAGCACCCGTGCGATGCAGGCTGTAAACACTAGTGGGAGGGCCCGCCTGCGCAGATCCAGAGCGCAGCGCGCTACGTTCCCGCATCCTGACGGCTCGTCCCGGACGGTCGGCGAGGGGGACGGGGACGATGACAACAAACCCGCGGCTCCCGCTCCTCGGCGCAAAAAACTCCCTAGGCCTTGGATCCGCCAGGCCTTGTTTACATACGTCCGACTGAGGAGACGAAGTAAAAATATCTCAAGCTTCGGATCGAACTGCGCGCTACGTCCACCCCGCGCCTATCGCGCAATATACTCGATTTTCGAACCGCTTGATCGAATTTGCGGCCGAGTAGGCCGAAGCTTGGATTTCTTTATTTCTCGACGCTGTCGAACGAACAGCTGAACATCCGCCTTCACCTTGGCCGCTCGAGGGTCACCTTCTCCGCTAGCGTTACGTAACGGCCGACGGACCAGAAATATGACATGAAACCGCACTACATGAGATGCAATATGGTGATTACGCAGCGAACGTAGCGGATTGAATTCACGCTCAGCGCAATGGGCAATCCGCGAGGAAGGGGGCCGTGTGGCCCCTTGCGGCAGCCAAAAAAAGAGAAAAAACACATTAGAACACGAAAACTTATTAGGGGAAAAATGAAGTAGGAAACTCAAACGGATACTGCTACTCTGACTGAAACTAAACCAGTGGTGCGTAGATAACACACAATACTTCCATATTTTGAAACGTAAAATTGTGACACAATTTGATCATATTTTGACTGCTTTTGAAAGTGTTTAGGTCAAAAATATCAAAAAATTCAATATTAAAATTTTAAAATTCGCTCAAAATGAAAAAACGCCACATTTTCGGAATGTAAAAAATATCCACATATTCTGCAAGGTAAAACAAAGATTTTAAGACCAAGAACGCTCAAATCGGTTCATTTTTGCGGCCGGAAAAAAATAAAATAGAAAACACTAAAAATGCAAATATCTCGGAAGTACTGTGCGTTATCCAAATTCCGATTAAACAGGGTGTTAGGTCTTGCCGAGACAAACATTTCAGTTCAAGAAATTTGAAAAAAGGTTGAGAAATGAGGGAGTTATGGCCATTTTTGTAAATGACCACAGACGGACAGACGGACAGACGGACAGACGGACAGACGGACAGACGGACAGACGGACAGACGGACACACGGACACACAGACACTTGTTCAGGAAGTGATTCTGAGTAAATGTGTATAAGAAAAAGTTTTTTCTGAAGCTCCGTTCCGATTCTCGATTTTAGGACGATCACAATACTTCCATTTACTCTGTAAATATGGAAGTAAAAACCAAACTCATAATGAACCTACAACAGAAAATCAAACCGAAACTGATAACCAAACTAAACCTCGAACTGATAGTCAATTGAAACTAAAACTCAAAGTCACACTGAACCTGAAACTCATGCTCAAAATCATACTCAAACTAAAACTGAACCTCGAGCTTCAACAGAAACTAAAACTCAAACTTGAACTGAAACTGATACTCAAACTAAAATTCAAACTCAAACTCACACTGAAACTCTGACTCGAACTTAAACTGGTTCTCGAACTCAACCTGGAACTGATACTCAGAGTAAAATTCAAACTCGAACTGAAATTCGAACTCAAACCGAAATTCGAACTCGAACTGAAATTCAAACTCGAACCGAAACTAAAACTCAAACTGAATCTAAACTTCAAACTGAAATTCAAACTCGAACTGAAACACAAACTCAAACTAAAACTGGACTTCAAACTGAAATTCGAGCACGAATTGAAACTGATACTCGGAGTAAAATTCAAACTCGAACTGAAATTCAACCTCAAACTGAAATTCAAACTCGAACTGAAACACAAATTCAAACTAAAACTGAACTTCAAACTGAACTTCGAGCTCGAATTGAAACTGATACTCAGAGTAAAATTCAAACTCGAACTGAAATTCAACCTCAAACTGAAATTCAAACTCGAACTAAAACTGAACTTCAAAGTGAAATTCGAGCTCGGATTGAAACACAATTCGCTCAAACTAAACTGAAACAAACTAAAACTCAAGCTGAAACTGAACTTCAAGTTTTGAAACATTTCAGTTTGAAGTTCAGTTTTAGTTCAAGTTTGAAATTCGTTTGAAGTTCAGTTTGAGTTCAAATTTCGGTTTCAGTTTGAAGTTCGGTTTCAGTTCAAGTTTGAATTTCAGTTCAAGTATCGGTTTGAAGTTTAGATTCAGTTAGAGTTTTAGTTTCAGTTCGAGTTTGAATTTTACTCTGAGTACCAGTTTCAAATCGAGCTCGAATTTCAGTTTGAAGTTCAGTTTCAGTTCAAGTTTTAGTTTCAGTTCAAGTTTGAATTTCAGTTCGAGTTTGAATTTTACTCTGAGTATCAGTTTCAATTCAAGCTCGAATTTCAGTTTGAAGTTCAGTTTCAGTTCAAGTTTTAGTTTCAGTTCAAGTTTGAATTTCAGTTCGAGTTTGAATTTCAGTTTAAGTATCAGTTTGAAGTTTAGATTCAGTAAGAGTTTTAGTTTCGGTTCGAGTTTGAATTTCGGTTTCAGTTTGAATTTCAGTTCGAGTTTGAATTTTACTCTGAGAATCAGTTTCAGTTCGAGTATGAGTTTGAGGTTACTATCAGTTTGAGAGTCAGTTCCAGTTTGAGTTTAAGTTTCTGTTTCGTTTTCAATGTACTTTTCTTTTGACCTTTGAGTATCAGTTTGAGTTTCAATTTGACTTTTTCAGTATCATTTTCCGTATCAGTATCAGTTTGTGCTTAAGGTTGAGCATCATTCTGAGTTTGCGCATCAGTTTGAGTTAAGCCTTCTCTCGAAGTTTGAGTTCCAGTTTACCTTTCTATCGACATTTGAGTTTGAGTATTAGTTTTGGTTCCAGTTCACCTTCCTTTCGATCTTTGAAATTGAGAATCAGTCACGGCGGTTAACTTTTCGGTAGGTACTCGAAAGGTACCAAAATATTGATTGATTCTGAAAACCTACCTACGAAATTCGAGGAGGTAGGAAAACCAGAAATATTACTATCAAAATTGATTGTATTTTCTAATGTCTCAACATTTAAATCAAATAAATTAATCGAAAATGGCTAACAGGAGACACATTAGTTTATATACGCCAGGTCTGTGATGTTAATTTCTACAAGGTTATCAATTAGGTAATTTATTTTTATAATTTTTTTTGTTTGTTTAGAAACGTTCTTCAATCAACCTTAAAACTACAAGTTATGTATAATCTCGGTTCATTTTAATAGTAAAAAGGAAGCTCCAAACTAAAAATGTACATTCTGGAAGCAGCACGATAAAACGCGTTCGCCAGGAATATGTTGACATGAAACCAAGCGAGATTCTTACGACCTACGAATTCAGATTCTACCAATAAGTTCTAACTAATTACAATAGGACATGATACGTGATAGTTTCGCGGGGCCGTAGGTTTTTTAGTCGACACGGATACCGTACAAAAAACGACGTAGCACCGAGATCAAGTGACGCACAGTTCACAGGGGAACGTCCGATTTATCGTCATTACAAATAAGCGAACATTGTTTCGTCCGAGCGAAAATGTGCGATTTCACACTTGTTCCACCTCAGCCGGGAGAAACAATGTCGTGTTTCTTTCAATACGCGTACCTAAATACGCGAAATTGCCGCTTTCGATCGACTGGAATAACCGTTATCGATATGAAAGCCTAAAAAAGGCATTGGACGCCAATCAAAAAAAGAAGGAAGGCCGAAAACCGTAATTCAGGGCGGCAGTTCTGTAACGTCTCTCAGGCTGGAGTCAGCTGCGAGCGGGCGCCGCCATCTTGGATTTCTCAGAGACGATTGCCCGGAGACTATCTCCCGTCAGGTTATCCTATCTGGAGATCGTCTACGATAGTCTCTCGGAGCAGTCTCCTGGAAACTGTCTCCAGCAGCTGAAAGGTTACGCAATACCAGCTTGCCCTACAATTATCGATGATGAAAGCGAGATATCGCTTATCTCCTTTTTTGGTACATCCTCGCTTAGGCGGCAACATGCTGTAACTCAATTTTCGGCCAAATCGGACCTTATATGGTGAAACGATGCTATGGATCCACGTTTGTGGTCAGAATTTCAAAAAACAGAAGCCAACAATGCTGTGGCCAGTTCTGTCCCAAAATTTGGGACATCATTTCGATACCAGAGAGCAAGAAGGGCGGATCTGCTTCTTTCCTAAATAGCAGATTCGCCCTTGCTCTCTGGTATCGATTTAATGATACAAACGTAGGGTAAAGGGCATTGCTGTGATTGGTCAAGGTGGCGTCGGGGTGGAACCTGATAAATTTTATTGGCGTTTCAAGCCACGTTCTCATGTCCATTCTTCTCTAACAATATCAAAACAGTTTTTCGGGTCTCGTGTAATGTTGGGAAAACTGAGTTATAGCATGTTGCCGCTTTAGCAATGACATGCACATTAGAGATGTCACACAAATCCAATATGGTGACATAGGGTGAACGGTGGCGGTATCACAAAATGGAAATGAGCGTTATCTCATTTTCATCTTTGAAATCAGCTGCAACAGGAGCGTTAGTGTTTGTCCAACATAATCGTGTCACTGCGGCCAACCCCAAAAATCATGGATTCACGGCCGATTATCAAAAAACAAATGCTAGCCGGGTGATTAGCTTGGCGTCATAAGTGATAAGCCCGGTACTGCCCAAAAAGCACCTATTCGCTGAGTTTTCAATATTGCCACTGCCACCCAAAGCCCTATGACAATTGAGGGGGATACAGGGCCTATTTTGTAAAAGAGCAGTTTAGACGCCAAAATAGCTTCGCTATAGTACCGCAGAACTTTTGCTGCGGTGACGCCATTGCTAGGTAAAGTATCGCCACATTGTTACTGAGCGTTACCTAACTAACTCATTAAGTATTAAAACTGGGAGGGCATCGTCACACATCAACAAACTGACTCCCGTGAAGACTCATCTCCTCACCTAATATCCCACTCGACCAATTTCGATGCCTGCTTTGCTTGGGTCTCCAAAGGGAAACATCCAATTCGACACATCAGACCAACGCTAGTCCGGCTTGTTTTCCTTCGATAAAATCAGGAAGACGGAAACTAAAGCGAGCTACTTCCAAAAAAAGTGCAGAAAATCGAGTGTAACGAAGAAAAAATCACAAGATAAGAACTTGTAGCAGAAGAATGCGCATGATGCTTTATGCAAAAGTGTAAAGCAGGTCAGGGAGTCAGCTAGGACCTTTCATCAGTTTTTCGCCCAGCGAGAGTTAGTTTGAACTAGCCTCCTCCAGGGAGTCAGTATCTTTGCCGCTCGGGAGTCAGAGAGGCAACACATGCAGACACTTGATAGCGTGGCCAAACCTAAAGAGGTGTCAAATGACGTTATCAGTGGTCATATTTCACACCATGACCTTCGTTTGCCCTACGGCTTATCTTTCGTGATCTTCAGTGCCTACTAAATCGCTGTTATGTCAAACGTCTACCATCTACAAAAGTAGTCTTGCTTTGATACTGCGGCGTTTCAATAACAACATTAGCGTTACCACGGCGATACTTGGGCACGTATTTTTAACAGAGCCTCGTTTAAGATAAGGAGTGCCAAGGTCAAATAGTATCGCTGCACTCTTGCTGTAATGACGCTATAGTATCGCCGCAGTGTTAAACTGAGAACGTCAAAGATGGTACAACATTGACAAACAGACGACAAAATTTGTCAAAACAAAAAATGCGATATTATAGCACAAAAAAGGGATTGATACTGATGATAAGGGCATTCGACACCTCTTCAAGTAACTGTCAAACGTCACCATTTAATGGCCCAATGACCAATTACGTTTGATAGTTACTTGAAGAGGTGTCGAATGCCCTTATCATCAGTCTCAATCCCTTTTTTGTGCTATAATATCAAATTTTTTGTTGTTTCCCATGCTGTGGCTGGATAGCAATTCTACGGCAGTACTATAGCGTTACTACAGCGATTTAACACTTTCTACACGATAGGAGCCCAGCATACATCGAGGCGCTGGCTTGCCAAAAACAAACCACATCTACACCTGAGCAGCCAACGGGCCAATCTGCTATATCTTTCTGAAGCAGATTGGCCCTTTGGCAGCTCTGGTATAACGACACTGCGATCAACGATCTTATATCGTGTGGACCAAAAATGGTAAATCGTTCGCGGATTTTCAGCTCGTCTGACTTTACTTCCTGGGAAACTTCAGGCGTTCGTAAAAAGCACAATAAAGTAAACAATACTGAAAAATAACTATACCTAAATTTATATACGAACAATTATGCGTCCTCTGCGTAAAGGAAAATTCTCTATGAGGGGTCTGCAGGCACCAAAGAGAAGTCCGCCGTCGAAATCGGTCACTATGGAACACTAATTCGCAATACTATCAGGTTGTACAGGGTTACACTAGTCAGATGTCAGGTCTGTCTCATTCCGCACTATGAACATAAAAAATTGTCTTCGTAGAACATATAAAACATGCCGGTTTTCCAATATCCGGAAGACGAATATCGCGAACCTCTCGAAAATGACACTACCTAGAAGCATTTAGATTGGTTTTACACACTATATTTTACACTTTGCGGATACATAGTCTATGATAACATTCAAATCAATCCGAGGTAACACCTTGCTGAACTGTGTGAAGCTAATGGTTGCAAAAACAAAATATGGCGATGTAACGACGCATTGGTTGAATCATTGTATGATTCTCAACGCGATGAGGGGATGACATATCAATTATGAACGGTAAAATTCGTCAAGGATAGATCAGCCGTTTCTTGACCCTGATTTCATAACAATAAAAATAAAATTGACGATTATGCCATGCGTACTGAGGAACTGCTTGATGTGGTTTGTGTCATTGCTGTCGCTCGCGATAAATGGAGTCTGTGTTACAAATGCCGTTCGTGGAATAACGCGTATGCCATCGATCGGAATAATTCGTTTCCAGTAGTTGCTATCATCTAAGACAATTGGTTCCATAGGTTTTGTCAGTGCCATCAATTTAACTACTCTCCTGGAACTAAAAATGGCTACCGGGGCGTAGCATGAGCTGAGCAGTGACTAATTGAAGATCAGATTAGAAAGTATGTGCAATGAGCCTTAGTGCTGGAAATATCCAATTTTTTAGATATTTCCCGCAATCATTTAAATGGGCAATAAAGCCGGCCACACACTATCCGATTGCTGGCCGTTTGAGAGGCGATAAACATGGGAACGTGGCTTGGAAACGCCAGTAAAATTCATTGGGTTCAGCGCCAACGCCATCACAGCAATGCATTTGCTTACCTACTCCACCAGCAATCTGTAATTGGATGGCCGACTTAATAGAGGAATTCCAAGCTTGCGCATTGGCATCTATGGGAGGTTACAATGGCGTAGGTTACACGGATGGGGGGTTGGAAGACGACGTTCGAGCGCAGCGTGCATTGATCGGTCACGTACAGCACCAGATCCGAACGGGAATAGTCTATTTACTGGTTTCCCAACATCATGGATGAAAATGATTGCGGTAAACCAAGGGAGAAAATTCTAACTCGATGAAAACCAAAGCTTCCTGACTAATTTTAACAATGCATGTCCTTTTCTAATCTGGCCTCTGATTGGTCAACTCTTTAAATGCCTTTCATAGCTCTAGAAGGTTGACGTGAATGCTGGATGGATGGGTGGATCCATTTGCGTCCCACCATTCAAGGTTGATCAATGGATGATGGGATGGATACGGATCGTACACCTTGACGGACTCCATTGGGAGGTTAATTTCAAGGATAGCCGGAATCAAGAATATAATAATAGGTGGGTCTATCTTTTGCGAATCAGAAGATTCATGGAAAGATTAAACCGGCTTCAACTTCTGTGAAAGGAGGACTCCACAATGTTGCAAACACCATTCGAAGATGGATTGCGAGATCTTCAAGAATGAATGGTAATGAAACATCACCCCAAGTCCACACCCTCAATCCGAGATCCTGAATCTTGTGTTTGGAGATAGAGCATGAGCAGATCAGCGTTTTATCCAGGAAGATAACGCAATAAGTGACACCACATCACATTCAAGAACTTCTATGGTTTCAGCATCCTTGTTGGTATCGATCGGCAAATTGGGTTCTCTAATCTTCAAAATTGTCAAAATAAGAACGGAATAGACAGCTATGGCATGACCTTATTGCACCGATGTAACTCCTAACGCTAGCCGACCTTGTCCATGTAAGAACTGTACTGGGGATTCGTGAATCCTTCATTAATTAAGTCAAGTGCGCAAAAAAAACCTACCAGTGGATCATAACATTTTGCATGAGCCTGCGTTTATTTTCAATAGTTGAAAATAAAAATAAAAATAGAAGCCCGTCTGTCGGCTTCTAGAACAGCATGTGCGCTGCGATTATATTTACAAAAGTTGAGGGATATTCCTGTTAAATCGAATAAACGCCATATTTCTCGCTGCCTCGCTCAACAGGTATGCCAACTTCTGAAAATGACGATAAAACTAGCGGGGATGACTTGGCTGTGAAATTGATTACTGTTGCCCATGAGCCAGCGAATGGTCCAGGTGTCTCATCATGGTCGACTGGGACGAGTCCATCGGCTCCATACTGCGGTGTTTCAACTGCTGCGCCACTTCAGACCGATCGGACGGCGACATCTGCCGTTCGTGCAGGATGTGATGATTCGGCTTGATGTGCTGCATTTGCTGCGGAGCAGTCTGCTGCTGTTGAGACACTTTCTGGGCCTCGGCGATCTCCAGGTGCCTCATCAAGACACTCTGATTGTCCATCACTTGGTGTTTTTCTTCCATCCTTTCGTGCAGAATGTGGTGAGTCTTCATGGTGATCTGCTGTTGCGTCGCTTGCTGTTGCGGGGCTTGCTGCTGTTCGTGATCGACAAGCTGCATGTGGCGCATGATTTGACTACCTTCGGCGAGTGTCCGGTGTTTGTTGAGCTCGGCTCTTTCCAGGGCATCCATTTGCCTTTCGTGGAGGACGAGATGAGTCTTCGGCTGGTGCGACATCTGTTGAGTCACTACTTGCACTTGCCTAACACCGTCCATTTCCAACTGTCTCATCAACGAAGCTTGAGCGTTTTCCATTGATCCGTTATTTGAGTTGGCGCTCGTATTGTTCGGATTATTGAGACTATTGTTGTGGTTGCGGTGCTTCAGCTCGCTTCGTTCGCTGGGTTCCATGTGTTGCCTTTCGTGCAAGACGAGATGGTTCTTCTGGGAGAAACACTTGCCGCATTTTTCGCAACGGAAAGGCTTCAGCTTACAGGCTCCGTTCGGGTAGCGCAGCATGTGCTGGTTGAGGCCGTGCTTCTGGGTGAAACTGCGATTGCAGTCTGAACAAATGTGAGTTTTTTTGTTCATCAATGTAAGATGAGCTGTCTGAGTCCCAGCTGCCTGTTTGAGTGACGCAGCTAAACTGCAAATGTCGGATAAGAAGCTGTGATCGCCGATGTGCAGCCGCATATGCAAAGCGAGGCCTTCAGCGCTGTTGAAAGCTTCACCACACTCCCTGTAAGCAAAAGAACAGGTAAGATAAAAAATGATATTAAAAGATACACTTTTTTTTTAATTTTTAAGTTCTCTTCCAACTTACTTGCATGCCCTTGTAGGTTGGTTGGGAACCTGCTCGGATACAGACTGGGCGTGGTGAGGGTTGGGAGCGATACCACAGGTGCGAACGTGCAGCAGGAGAGTTCGCTTCTGAAGAAACTCTTTGCCGCACGTCGGACAAGCATCAGGACAACGGCCATGTTGTCGCTCGTGTTCGACCAGTTGGAATTTGCGGAGAAAACCCGCCCCGCAGTCGGGGCAAATGTAGGGCTGGAGACCTCCGTGAAATCTTGAATGCATCACGAGGTGTTCCTCGCGTGTAAACGTCTCACCGCAAACCTAGAATATAGAACAGTTCTATAGAAGCATTTGAAAATCATGATTTGATCTCAATCAATGAAGCGCAATGAACTTCCTCCAGGTAGACTGTAACCCAAACTTCAGTAAATGATTAATCCGAGCCATTGTCTCTCGGCTGGTACCTACCTGGCATGAGAAGGGACGTTCACCGGAGTGAAATTTCATGTGCGTGCTCAAATGTCTCTTCTGAGCGAACGTCTGACCGCATTCTCTACACTCGAAAGGCCGCTCGCGAGTGTGCATCTTCTCATGACTTACCTGGAAGAGAGACGGGCGTTACGACGATTACAAAAAATACCTTGAGAAGCTTCCAAGCAAACAATCAAAAGTTGGAGGAGAAGGCATTTTTATGACCCCGATTCCGATACAGTGGCTGGAAAAAATTGGAACATAAGCCATCATTCAGATTGACATGATATTTATTGCTGCTGCTCACCAGGTGGTGTTTTAGAGTGAACGCTTTGTTGCACTCGTTGCACTTGAAAGGGCGTTCTGCGCTGTGAAGAAGGAGATGGGTCGACAAGCAATGCTTCAGAGCGAACGTTTTGCCGCATTCCGGACAAACATGCGGTCTTTCTCCAGTGTGGACGCGAATGTGCGTCGCTAAATGGTGTTTCAGTAGAAACGTTTTACCACATTCTTCACAAGTATGAGGACGCTGTTTGACCGGCTGAATCTTGGTGATAGTCTGGGTGGGAATTTCACCTGTAACTGTTTGAGAAGCGACGGTGTTGAGCTGGTGCGATACTGAAACAGCGTAAAATGGGAATACAGGTCTGGATAAGCAAATGTCATTCAGTGTGTTGTCGTTCTACACATTTTTTAGGTTTTGAGGATAAATGAAATTCGACTATCTCCATTTATTGGTGACTACCACTCCATTGCAGAACAATAGTTTTCATTCATCAAACATACAAAATCATAATACATCTGCAGCATCAAACATACGAAGGGCATCATGTTTTCCATAGATTTTTGGAAGTCGATTTGAGAATGCTCTCAAGACGGAAGCTACGCATAACCATTTCGGATTAAGGTATAATAAGACACTCCTGACTCTTGAAATTTCACTCAAATCGTAATGAATGGATTTTGAGAAACATCACGATAATCCTGCTCAGTTATGTCAATTTTTCCAAACCAAACCACCCACTCAAGACCATGTCATCCAATACGAGTACTCCAACATAGTTTTACTCCAAGATAGACCAATAGCTTGAACAATATTCTACCTGTGGATCCAGTAGTAGTACTGGCTGGTGAATTGACTGGCTGCTGCTGTTGCTGCTGCTGCTGTTGTTGCTGCTGCTGCTGCTGTTGCCTTTTCTGGAAATATTCGGCCTCATTCGAAAGGACGGGGATGTGCGGAGCTAGGAAGTGCCGGGGCTCATCGTTCATAAAGAACATACTCCGGAACATTAGATTGTTATTCATTGTCGTCGGGCTGGACTCATCCAATTTGCACGAGACTTCCTGATCCTGTTTTTTGATCCTGACTAGAGGCGTACTAGCGCTCCCATCGGCGTAGGAGAGCGAGTCGTCATTCGATTCCAAGTATATGCGCTCCGATAGATGATCACTAACGGCTCGAATTGGGTCCAAAATCCGGTCTCCCCTACATCTAAAACATGCGGATACACAAAATTATTGAGCTATATCGAGGGAATGGGATATTTCCACCGTTTTACTCCGGAGATAATAATCAATTAGCAATCGTCCTGATCGGAGGGGTGTTCACACGTACCTTAACATGTGTTGAAATTGTCGGAACGTTGCTACTAGCCGAATTACCAGGGCCGCCCTGGTTAGTGTAGATGTTTATCTGGAACGGAGAGCAAAAATTTTCCGAAATATCGGCACACATCAATCCGGATGAGTAGAAAATCGGGAAAAACTTTGTTTACAACTTATTGACTACTTCCACCATTACTGGGAGTTTACAAAGGGCTCAAGCGTACCAACCTAACTATCGACTAGTCGTCTCTCTGTGCATGGACAATGTTGGTCTTTGGGCGAATTTTCGCGACTCCAAGCGGAAAAATCGCCCTAAATTTTGCAGGCAAGAGGACGTTTTTTCGCCTAAGTAAATCCAAGTAAAAAATCCTTTCATTGACAATAATTTTAGGGTAACAATGTAACTATTGTCCCATGGGAAAATCCTCGATAATTTTATTTATTTTTTAAAGAAATTTTGTAGGATTTTTACATGCTTAAATTGCCGAAAAAGTGACAATTTTGTCAATTGGCGTCCATGGACATGGATCAAGGAAAATTTCTTTTCCATGCTGCGTAGCTGTAGCCGTTTTCTTACACAACCGCTTGGAGCGCTACCGTCTCTCCTGTCCCTATGCAAATCCCGGTCCCTTGAAACCGAAAACAAAGATTCAATCGAAATTTAGTCGGAATTGCTCAGGAAGAAAAGTGAACTTCCAAGTTCCAATCAAAAGGCCAATACTGTATTCATCTCTGTCCATCAACGTCAAAGGTTCGTGTGAACCAGTGCCAGCTTTAGTAGCGCTTCAAACGGTTTTAATGGTCAACTACCAAACATACGGAGGGCAAGTGAAAAGTGAGTTTGGGTACTACGGTTTTTCGCAGTGTGGCCAATGTGCCGATATTCCGGAAAATCGACCGAATTCTTTCCCATCGTACCGAATTTATTACCGATTGTTTTCTTATCTATTTACTTCTTTTGCAAATAATACACAATGAGCGAATATTATTTGCTTACCTTTCCCCCTCATCCAATACTTTTTCTCATGCATAGCAAGTTGGATTGGGAAACTACCGAAAAAGTACCGAATTCCATATCCTTACCCACGGAATTTTCGGACAGCAAATCAGTATTTCGGATCTGGCAACACTGCTTTTTGTTTGTGGGCTGTGGCTTGAATCGTTTTGGTTTGGTTTTGTTTAGGAATTAAAAATATTCGGGGTTTCTCGTGAGAAATTCGGTCGCTATCGAATTTATCCATTGTTCGGTGATAGATTCGACAGACTTTTTGTATTAATTCTAACAAGATACCGATTTCGGTATTGATCGGGGTTTTTGAGTTTCGAGTGCTGTTCCCGTTGTAAATTGTAAGTTGACGGGCGGCTCACCATGGATTCGATTGCGATGAGCTGTATCAAGTACCTGTTATTTTTGTTCAATCTCCTTTTTGCGGTGAGTAAAGCCCGTATTTATTCGATTTGAATACTAACATGAGAGGATATTAGAACGAGAGTCTTTGATTCGACGATTTGTATGCGTCTGTTCGCAGATTTCCGGCATCGTGATCTTATCAGTTGGCATCATGATACATGAAATGTATTCAAACTACTCGTTGTTTATTGGGGAGAAAATCTTTTCTATACCGCTGATCTTCATTGTCGTTGGAATCTTCATTTTCGTCGTCGCCTTTTTCGGATGCTGTGGAGCCATCAAGGAAAGTAACTACATGTTGATCACGGTAAGTTGGAATGCTGTGGATTGGCTTCTTCAAATCGAAGAACTAATTTATGAGGACAGGATTAACGATTTTATCATAACACAACCTGTTGCAAAAGGGGTAGTAACAATTACGGTGCCCTCTGAATGTACGAAAGTAGATTGGCGTTTCTTCTCTTTGTGGGCGGCAGGGCACGCCCGGGACATTTTCGGTTATCGGGCGTGAAGTATCGTCCGAACAGCGGTTTGCTTAATTTTCACGTTACTGTAGCGGTGCATATACTACGATCTACTTGCACGTATATACCAACAAAGCTACCAACAGAATCCAGCTAGACGGTAAATTTAACGTTTTAATTATTGTTTGGTGAAGTAGGGTGGTGTTGTGAAGGGGTCTCTTCATAGGGTAAACCCATGCTTCCATGGTAGACTCAGACGGACTACATCTGCCCTAATCGTGAGTAAGATGATGTCTGGATTTGGGCGATTTTTTGTAGGTTACAGCTGTAAAAACGTTTCCTAGGTAAAAAAATGTGAAATCTTAAGGTTTGTTCTTTGAAAATTTTGCCTTTCCTTGAAAAATTTTTCCCCTACTTTTTTCCATTATAACAATCGCGCGGTTTCAATTTTTTTTGTTTTGTATGTTTTTTTTCGGTTATGTGTCTTTTGTGATGATGAATTTGATTCCTTGAAATCGAATATAGCTTATTTAGTTTTGTGTTGAGGAGGGTTATTGGGAGCTCGTCTCTGACTCACTTCCCCTTGCTACAAGTGGATGATGCTTATCGATTGCGTTTCAACCCCTTTTTCCTAATTTAACACCACCTCTTTTACTCTTGTTGCCAGTCAACTTGGTCAAAGAGTTTGCATACAGCGCCCGTTAACTGGCTATGTACAGATTTCACCGAGGGATGCCACATTTTATTATTAGGCGTACCGATATATTATTAAGTTTATAACCTACTATCGATCTGAACGCCTGCCGGCAGTTTTCGAGAAGATTAACAAGGTCATCGCTCGATTTTAATTTCAGCTGAAAAATTAATCGTTTTTAGAGTCCGATAAATTTCCTTGATGCCTGTTTTGAGCTGGTTCATTCCACTCCAATTTTATATGGGTTTAATTAATGAATTCATAATTATCTACATATTGTCAAAATCGAGTCAGAATGAGGATTGCTATTGAAAAACAGGGGTTGAAATCAATTGTAAAATGTAGTAATAAAGTGTAAAATATGAGTAGGCTCGAAGGTATCGTATTGAAAGGCATGTATTTAGGTAACAAAATAAGGAAACGGCGCTTGTTGTTCTCCTTTGAGTTATTTAATGTAATAAAAGCTTAATTGCAAGTTTATTTGTTCAGGTAGGTCGTTCAATTGAAAATGACTCGTATACGGCTCGTAAGTGCTCCCCCTCCTCCCACTCATCACCTCCCCTACCACCTAGCCAGCCTGTCTCGCCTCCATCTCCCCTCTGCGTTTCGCCTTGCTCGCCTCCCATTCAGTGGCGAGTATCGATAGTCTCCTATCTTATTCTGTTATCGCCTGTCTCACTGTGTCGGGTAGTCGCGTGGGCGTACAGTCGCGAGAGAGAGACGACAGCCGAGCAGTGGACAGTGCCGCTCTCGACCAATGAGCGGACCGGGCGTCGAAGTGTTAATTTTTTCCATAATACCTTCTTAGCGCACATCTTCCACTCACATCTTTCGAAATTTAGAAAATACTCGACATTATCTTCTGTACGATGGGAAACGCCGGGAGTAGTGGCCGCTATCGTCAAAACAAGGGTCCACCTCCGTACAGTCGAACGGTAGTGGCGCCTCGAGATCCGAACGAATTGTTCATTTTCGATAAAAATCGTCGCGGCAGCAGTACCTTGGATTACCAATCATCTCTGGATGAAGAGGGCCCCTGCTACACCAAAGAAATGGACCCGACCGTAACGAACGACCGCTCGTCCTACGCCCGTCAGCGGTCTAATACAGTTTCCGAAGGCTCCAAAGTGACTGAAAAACTTTTCCCGACAGTTTTCAAATGGAACGGAGGAGGAAAAGACGTCCTCATCACTGGGACATTCACCAATTGGAAGACGTTGCCCATGGTGAAATCTCACCAAGATTTTGTCACCATAATCGACCTGCCCGAGGGGGAGCATCAGTTCAAATTCTGCGTCGACGGCGAGTGGAAACACGATCCGTCCCATAAAGTCGTCAACAACGACATGGGCACCAAGAACAATTTGGTGTCGGTGAATTATACGGATTTCGAAGTTTTCCAAGCCCTGACCATGGACAGTGAGAGTACGTCGAAGCGGAGGATGGGCAGTGAAGGATCAAAGGAAAACGACTACGGTCAGGAGATTCCGGTGAGGAAGCCGTGGGAGAAACCAGCTGGTCCTCCGATACTTCCGCCTCACCTTTTACAAGTCATACTCAATCAGGTTAGTGCTTTATTTCATGACGCTTAAACTAATTTTGCTATTATTTTTTCATAACACCTACGAGCAAAAGCCTAATTTCGCTAGAATTTGAAAAACGTTTTTCTATCTCAAAGCCGATCTGAAAATTTTCGCCTTTTCCAGGATATACCGATATCTCGAGAGCCCACAGTTTTGCCCGAGCCTAATCACGTGATGCTCAACCATTTGTACGCTTTGACGATCAAAGATGGCGTACTCGTGCTCAGCGCCACGCACCGGTACAGGAAAAAATATGTGACGACGCTGCTGTACAAGCCAATATAAGGATAGCATATTTTTTATATATTAACGTTACACTGTTCATGTATCCAGTGATATTTTTCTAGCCACTTAACTGTTTTTGATGGCTAAAGTTTGTTGTAAGAACATTCCTAATAACTGCCTTAATCCAACCTGGTTCCTCCTATCTGATATAAAAATAATTATAGCTATTATGCGACTGTAATGCGTTTTTACCTAGTCATCGTATTCTATTTTCCTGTCTTGCTATTAAAAATTGTTGTTTATATCTGCAGCCTTGTGTTTGTTACTAATCCCTTTATCTTTTAACCCTCAGCACATACTAGCATACGCCTCCGTTCTGGTGCCGAGATGTCCATTGGATGATTTTTATTCTAACAGCCCTTGAATATTTATTGAAAATCAAAATGAAAAGTCAGATAAATTGAAGAAAAAAAATCGAATTTCCTCATTACGGCTTTCATCAGTCAGGCAGCCTTGATTGATTCTCTTTCACCTCGGATTTCTTTCGTATATTAATGAAAGTTGTATCGTTAAACTGATTTGTCGATTAATGTTTTATGGAAATCAATGGTGACGTAGCCCTGATCCGAAATTCTGTTTTTCGGTTTTCGGCCCTCTTTCGTTTCCATTTGAGGGTCCAGTTTCAATTTAGTGGTCGTTGGGAAAAGACGGTCTCAGAATGTTGATGTGGACCTGAAGGCCTTCGGGAAAAGAAGGGGACATTATTGATTTATCGGCTCTTGACTTGGCCTCGTGATACTCATTTCACCCTCAGCCACTTTTCTCTGGTCAATCAATGTTTTCCCTCCAGAAATAGATTCGCAACGGGCCCGTTCGAAATCGTTCGCTGGAACAGGGTGTTATCCTTCTTCTAAAATTGGATACGACGAATAACCCGTAGCTCACTGCCAAAAGAGACCGTTGGGAGATGAGTTTGGGTGAATAATTGTCGATTTTTACGAAAATGCCCACTCGTATCCCTTGATTCGAAACCTTTTCTTTGAAATTTCTTGAAGTCTAGGCCACACCCATTTTAGAAGTCCTGTTTAGCCGGGATTTTTATAGCTCATTGTACTTCCGATTTATCCCCCTTTTATTGTGTATCAATTTTCCTCTTCTATTTTGGACAATTCGATTTCCCCTTCCACCTTGAAGTTTAATATAACCAAGCTTAATTTAAGTTTCCCCATATTGCACCCCACCTCGGAGGAGGTTCGAATCGTCGAATGGTCTATTTTTTTAATTAAAGGGAAATTATTTTTATTTTGGTTCTGGTTTAGTTACATTTTTTATTGCCTTCGTATTGCGTAATGTTTTAATTTCTGTGATAGGGGTATAACATAAAAAGGCGAGTTGTTATTAATAGAGTTGTTGGGCTGTGATCGACAACTATTTGAGTGAAATGCGGCCTGAAAAGGTCGTCATTTTTTTATGCGCCATTGAAACAAATCAACCAACATTTTTTTAGCTCAAAATAAAGATAAGTGCTACAACAGCTCATTCGTGCAAAAAGAATTCGTGCGATGAGTGTTGAAACAAACTAACAACCAAGGCTATCCATTTAGATAAGAGAGCATCAGAAGATGATTGTTGCCCCAATATTAGTGTCAAAGCCAAAGATAGAAATGTTTTAGGAGAGATTCCTGGATTTACTTAACTCGGTTGGTTTATGGGGATTTGATTAAGATCATAAAAATACGCTAATAAGGGCTTGGGTTAATTATGTTCGAGGGGGCTCTGGGCGTCAAGTCAAGCCCCGACCCAACTACTCCGGAGTATTTGAAGATTTCAATAAAAATCATTGTAAAATATAATTTTTTCCTCATTTTTCTACTCCAATAAGTCGGTCGAAACCCCGAATTTTCCCGCCACACATCTTCAGTTTCAAATTGAAACTTTCAAAAACGTTCTTGTGTCTTTCCACAATTTTATTATTATTATTATTATTTTTATTATTCAATAATAAACCATTGAAATCGCTCAAGAAAAAACGTTTTCGAACTTACCTACCTTGAAATTTTCATGGCTTCGAAGGGTGTAGAATTCGAATCTGCAATTTGAAAAAGTCCGTCCGTCCGCCGTGAATAATTTTTCCCCAAAAACATCAACCTGGCTCAAATCATTATAGGTTTTTGAGGTCACTGATCCCAATACCGTAATATCATTAATATTTATGATATTCTGATATATTGCTGATGTATTCTGATGTATGGTATTCGTACGTGTGTCAATATATATGTCCCCCCCATTTCAGTCTTTGATTCCCCCTATTTCTCTGATTCTAGTTTGCCGTTCTTCTCCTTCTCACGTTCTTGTTGGAAGTCGCCGGAGGTATTGCAGGTTTCATCATGAAGGACGATTTGAACTTGATGTTGGAAACGCGCATGAACAGCTCGCTCAAGGAGTACAAATACAATTCGTACTACTCCAAAACCTGGAACGCCCTTCAATTCGATGTGAGTTCCTTTTTTGGAGGCTGAAAATTGCCCTGTTTACCGAAACTTTCGAAAATTGTATTTTCTTCATCATGGTCTGTTAGACCAATGTGTTAAGGCCGTATCACACGTCAGACCGTTCCCCTCCCCATCCCTCGTACATGCGCACAGACCCTATTCTCTGATTGGCTGTTATGGATATGTTCACTTTTGCGCACCTTCATCAATGTTTGTTGTTATTCATTTGTGGAACCTTGTTTCTCGGAAAAAGTATGGGCTGAAAGTTTATTGATCCTTATCAGTCCGTGATCGCTTATCACTGATTGCCCGAATGATTCTGTCGTAGTTCCGCTGCTGCGGCGTGAAGACCTACACGGATTGGAACGTTATTTTCAACAACGGCTCACTGCCACACTCCTGCTGCCCTGACACGCCCACCGACGAATTGTGCATTGCCGACCATGTGAGCAAACCAGGCTGCCTGCCTGCACTCGAGAGCGCCCTGGAGGAGAACGTTTTTCGTATCATCGCTTTTGGAATCGCTGTCGCCTTTGTTCAGGTGAGATTGCATCGATTGCAGGATGAAATTTAAAATTTACAAAAATGACCTTTTCCACCCCTTCTCAATTTTTCTCCGAATTTCTCGAACTGGATTCTGGTCCTCTGGACTTGCTTGTTCTGGCGACCCTTAAATCTGGGATTTCGATTTCTCATGGAACTTTCAAGATGATGCCTTCGTCCTCTTTCTGTTGAATAATTATTATGCGCCTAATCATCGAATTCACGTTGATGCCTTGTTTCTATTTCTGTTCACAGTTCATCGGTGTCATCTTCGCTTGCTGCATGTCCCGCTCAATACGTAAGTACGAGACAGTCTGAGTGACGGACCCGAGGAACATTCACGTTCTAGTCGTGTCCACGATGGTTTAATTGATTCTGTTGAAACTTTACTGCTCGTACAAGTAATTTATCTGCTAGCGCATCGTAATTCCCTCTCATTGACGAACATTCCCAGACTGACTTTATTTTCGAAAAGAAGGATCTGATTTTTTATTTGAGTTTTCAGTTGCGCGGTAAAGTTTTAACTTGACAGAGCTGTAGCCGTTTGTGATTCGGCAAGACATGGGTTATCTAAAAACAGTAAAACGGTCGCATGAGGCATTGCAGCGGATTTTGGATGTATACAATATCGTCAGTCAAACAGTATTACTTGGTATCTATCTGATTTTTCTCAACTTCCCAGTGGTCAGAAGGCACATTTTTTGTTTTTAAATTTTGATTTTATATAGATAAGTAACCGGTATATTGTCAACTGATTCCAATGGTATTTCTTTTTTTTTAGAAATTTCTTTTTGACTGGAAAGGGTTTAGATTTATTTACGTTTTAACTACTTCTTCTCCTTTTTTTCTTGACCTGGCAAATTTTTCGTTTTTAACTAGAGAATGCAAACAGTGGGAGGATAAATTTATGGGCATTCGAATTACACGCAGATACACGCGTTACCTAATGTGGCAAATTTTTAAATCCCGTTTTCCGCCCAGCTGAAATGTAACTGCGGAAAATCGAAATCAAATCGATCTTTATTTCTCGGTGAAGCCATGGAGGCCAGCTGTAGAAAAGGTTAGAATCTAGATAGATTATAGTTAGATTCTAACCTTTTCTACGGCTTTCTTGATTTTCACGGCAGCACAGGTGCCAACCGGTTGAAATGCACCGATAAACCGCTGTTATGTCAGATAGCCGGTGATACTGTAGGTTATTCTATCGGCAACCGTCGAAACTGATTCGCGAAGTTCGTGAAGTGCTTTACAATCAATTAATTTCCATCAGGGCATTATTGATTTCTCGATTGGTGGTCGCCTCGGTTACGTTTGATTCGCCTCGTCCAAAAGGCTGGTATTCATGTATGTTACGTTATGTATGTAGGTATATACTACGTGGCACCCGGTTCGAGTATATTTGTATTTCATCTAGTCGTGGTTGACCGATAAATCGTGAGCAATGTAGTTATAATCTTGACATTTTTGTACTGAGAAGTTTTCGTGATTTATTTACTAGATGTTACTTGTAGTCCTGTCGAGCTAAGATTATTCCTTTTCTCTTTATTCGACTATATTTTACGCTAATGTGGGCATCCCAGCACTCCTAGTCATAGTTTGAATCGATATCATTTTTGTTGATCTCGACTTACCGGGAAAAGACCCGAGAAAATAGTTGGTAGGTTGATATTTTACAAATTATAATTATCTACGTTGCCGGGGTTTTCTGGCGTTGGCACTTCTGAAAAAATAGTTTAGATTTCGGGACATTTGATTTTATTCTGGTGCAAAAGACGTTTCGGTAGCTATTCTGACTTTATGTATATTATGTACTTCATATTTGATGGGTATCTGGAATTCGAACGCAGGTTGTATTTTTCATGTCATTCATTATATTGATTGGTGCTAGAGCTCGTTACGCTATGTTGGTTAGACAGCACAGTCCACGGAGTTGATGGAGGTTTATCATTAAAAATAGTGATAATTGTACTGTATCCTTATTTGTTCAACCAGGCGCACAGAGATAGAAATTAATATCATCTCATATTTAATCGAAGTTTTGTAATCGCCTGGGTTTTTTGAGCCATGTTGAAATTTCCAGTATTGTTTTGGAGAATTTCTCAGCAGTTTGTTCGAAGTCGTGGACCACGTCATCAGCGTCAATGATTTCTGACGTCGGCATTTCGGTTTGGGGGCTCCTATTTTTTGGTAGCTGCTCAAATGATTTATACCTAGCGTTATCCATTTCATTGAAACTGTGTTCTGTGATTTTTTTATTGTAGGTAGGTAGGTACCTGTACTTATTCATTGCCAAAATCGAATATTTATTGTGTTCATTAAACGAGGTGTTCTTTTGTATGTGCTCGTAGTTTTCATCATAATCAAAATTTCAATACGTAATCATGTCCACAAGTAGGTACAAAGGGGCTTCCTCTTCGCGTTCGCATCTATTTGAAATTCGTGTAAACATTCATGTTAAAGCCCATCATTCTGTCACCCTCAAATTCGAGTTTTCAACCCCTTCAATTGCACTTCTCTTCGATCATTTTCACCCCAAAATGAAATGAATTTCCTCCATTCTTACAGACTTATCAAGTAGCTTTTACTATTAATCTATGGTTGTTGCATAATAGGCTATGTGTTAACTATTGTACATAAATTGAAAAGAAAAACTTGAAATGCTTGAAATTGGGTGAGTCCTGTGAATATTCTCGTTGAATTAAAAGTACGTGAAACTGATAATGTGGTCCGTTCCAAATACGATAAATCACCGCGCCTACGTTTCTAAAGTATAAATGCACAGCCTTCACCGGCCCGTAAGTTTCGCTGTTTCTCATGTATCTGTATCCACCCCCGTCTGCTGCTTCTTGTAAGCTCTATAAAATCTCTATAAAAGCTTTTCTCACTACCTACCTATGTAGTCGTTCCAACTAGATGAATCCTCGTTTACCTGTATGCTTAATCCTCCGTTTCTCGATTTGTGCAATGTAAGAAGTTCCTTTTTGATTTTCTCTCGGAATCAATGTCGAAATTGAAGTTTAGTCGATCACTTCGTGAATTTTGGGCTGAAGTCATCAACGGCTGGTCACCCAAAGGTTTAATTGGGTAATTTCCTGGCAAAATTTTCCAGCAGATTTTATTGCTCGAAAATCATTGGTTGTTTCCATGAGATGAGGTCGTCCTTCGGTTATCGATTGATTTCTTGATCTGGTCATCAGAGGACGCTAACTCATCGCATCGGTACAAAGCGTTAAGTCACTTGAAAAAGAGATAATCAAAGCTTCCTTGGATGATGAGCCGTTGATTAAGCCTTAGTAGGAAATCCTTTTTTGTTCGTATCTAGTCGCCGTTTTTTCAATAAACGTTTTATACCTACTGAATTGGTGTGCTTCATTACCCTCCACCACTGCCTTTCGAATTTTGGAGAATATGAAAATCGCTAGTGAGTGTAAGCTAATCTGCATTTGGATCGATTCTTACATTTGTCTTCAGCATATTTGAGGAGTACGAGGCATAGCTAACTCATAATTGGGCAAAGGTTCAGGCGCTTAATCCTTGGTCCATGCCTTTGCTGACACCATGCCCCAAAATGTTGATTGTACGTCATCCTTGCTCCCAAGTTGTAATTATCGGTAACGGTTACTTGACAACTCTTGCCAACAATCAAGTCTGATGGATAGAATGGCAAATTTTTACACGATTTTTGAAATCTGATGTTTGACACCCCCCCATCAGATTTCTGCCTCCACCGGTGCAATCTTTTGAGAAGAAATCCACCATCCTCCCACTTGTTGACAGCATCATCCTCGAAGTCTCCACCACACTTTGGGTGACTTCAATCCCAACTTGGGTAAGTGTCGTTGCTAAGGAATGCCTACCCATCCTGTTTACCTCATGCCTACACTCACGCTCCTGGAACAAACCCCACAACATCCGCGGCCGAAAGTCTAACAGCAACAACTTCATTGATAAGATTGGCTTGTTTTTGTTATTATTTTTGTTTTTCGTCGCACGCACAAGCCGGCGCATCAGACACGATTTTGTTCAGTTTCTTGAGTTTACTCTTTTACGTATTTACATTAATTTCACGTTCCTCGCTGCATGATGAACTATTTTCACATTCGAAGAACATTGGTTTTAGTTTGCAGTTGAAGTGTTTTAAGCGGCAGGATCGGAGAAAAGAATAACCACCAGCTATGGAAACGAATTTGACAGTTGTGTCCCTAAAATCATCCCCCTTCGATCTGCAACAGTTGTACGTGCCAGCCGAGTTTTGTGCGCCTGAAGAAATTGGAAAATACGCCACAGTCGTGTTGGACGATTCCTCGTCTTACTTGTGCCGAGTGTTCGAAGAGGAAAATCTCCAGAGAAACTGCTGCATGCTCGAGAGAAGTGTCCAACTGACTCCACAACGTGTTCAGCCTGAAATCACTCGATTGAGTTGTATAAAATTCATACCGAGTTTGAAAATATTCAAGATTGTAAAACTAACTGTTGTCCTCGCTAACATTGAAGATACGAATACCTGGAAAAACAGGCGAATATCCTATTTAGCACTAGTGAAACAACTTCTGAGAGTGTTCGTCTTTTCGAGTGGATCGACTTTGAATTTGGACAATTTCGAAGCTGCGAAAAAGTTGGGCATCAAGTCAATATTTGTCAGCGACACTGGAACTCCAAATCCGGGAAAAGTGGTCGCTTCGACCAGAGTGATCTTGTCAGAATTGGTCAGCTGGGAGAGGTTTTCCTTAAGAACTTCAGCCGTTGCCATCGAAGTCCCCGGTTGTTCAAAAGCGTACGAACAGTTGGCTGAATTCGTTCATTTCCGAAAATCCCTGACTGGCAATAAGTTGTTAGCCGACTACAGGTTCTCGCAGGTAGGGTTATTGTTGAGGATTGTGGTATGCCGTGTCGCTCAGGCAGGGACATGGATTGAAATGTGCATTCCTTCCTCAGGTACCTACTCTGAGTGGGAGGGTATTGAATGTGGGATGGTTCAAGTGGAAGAATGGGAGATGTTAGCCCGTGTGTTCATAAAAGCCAAGTGATTTGTTCCAGAATTGGCTTTTTGCGTTTTACGGTTTGTTCTTTGAACGCCTGCTAATGTCAGGCGAAGATTAGAAAATGGTGACGATTTCTTCTTGGCATAATTGATTTGGCGGCCTTCGATTTGGCATCTTTCAAAATCGATGTCAATGTTTTACTCAGTAAGCACGCTTTGCCGGAGTGATATTGACCCCAAAGGCAATGGGGCCTTCAACTCCACCTCTGGCTTCGTCTCTCTGTCTCACCTCAAGGCTTCCAATCAGGGGAGAGGCATTTACCCATATTTATGACATTTAAGGGTCTTGCATGAAAATCTTCATGATTCAGTTTTGAGCTGACCTGAAAAACTTGCTAACTTCCCATCTCCTAGAAATCATCCCAGATCTAATGCCATCAGGAAGTGAGCAATGACCTTTTCAAATCCATGGTTTTTGCCTTGTGTTCTTCAATTAATTTTGTGTTTAACCTGTTTCTATAGCTTCGCTTTGCCCACAGCTCATGGTCGTTGGTCCTGGAGGCTGTGGTAAGAAAACGTTGATTCAAAAGGCAGCAATGGAATCCGACGCTGTCCTCGTCCGTCTCGACTGTACAAAGGTCACCCAGCCCAAACCTGGCGACACTGAAGCTCTCATAAAACGGTCTTTTGATCATGCTTCATCTTTGGCCAAGGAAGGTGACTCAAAATTATTGGGGAGTAACTTTAGACATGACCTGCATCAAGTTGCAAAGCTTTTTTTTAGGTTAGGACTCGACAGTATTGAAACAATTTTATATTATGACTTACCAGCCCCTGCATGGTAATCCTTTTTGTTATACTTTTCAGAGTTTGTAGATTGAATCTGTCTTTAACATCTCTTTTTCTCAGGGCTGACCATCTTACTCCTTCTGCATTTGGAAACAGTGTGCCGCAAACCTGGGCGAATTGTCGACTTGATCAATAATCTCTTAGATTCCGCCGCTTGCTTGCCAAATTTGATAATTGCTACATCCTCATCCGATCCTGCGCGAATTCACGAATCGTTGAAGAGTGGTTCTCGGCTGAATAATGTGGTATTTTTCAAAATTTGTTATTGTGCCTAATTCCTCAAATATTGGGATTTTTAGGGCCCGGGTTGGCCCGATCACAGCAACTTGAACTGAGACTACTCTCTAATTTAACCCATTTCCATTTTTTTGTAAAAATTGGCTCCCTTTAATCAGAAATTAGTTTTAGGATTGGCTCTCGCTCCCACTGATACCACAGGTTTAAACCACCAGTTTTTTCAATCTAGTATGTTCAACTGGGTTTCTGCTTCATGTTGCAGATTCACGTTGGAGTGCCAAACGAAGATGACAGAGCGGCCATGTTGAAAATCTTAGCTGGCGAAGACCTACCATTGACTGATGAGATGTGCCAAGACCTGGCCCGGATGTCACCCGGTTATGTGATGGCCGATTTGTGCCTCATAGTTAACAACGCTAGGCGGAAGATGTTATGTGACAACCGCGATCTGCCTCCTACGTACGTTCCTCGTATATTTGGTGATATTGCTTTCAAAACAGAGAAGAAATGATGATTACCGCGAGCAACCTGTTTGAAAATTGAATAATTTTGATAACCCTGTTCTGTTGTGTTTTGATATTGCTGTTTCAGGACTGAAATGGCGTTCGCCGAACTAAAATCGGCTCTGTCTCTTGTGGAACCGAGCGCTCTGAGAGGCGAACTGGGAGTGGTTAATTCGGGATTTGCGAATGTTGAGCTCGGTGGTCTTCACCAGATAAAAGAAACACTTTTCCGCACTGTTCTGTGGCCGTTACAACATGCGGCCGCCTTCGAGAAACTGAACATTAAACGTTCGTCGGGTAAGCATCAAGTGGATGTTGGATTTAGTCAAATTTTAATCAAAGGTTAACTGTTTACGCTGCGTTTACGCAAATCTAGTTGACCGAAGTGAGCTGGGTAATGTAACCCTGACCATGATAATGTAATTTATCCGTTGCAGGCGTATTGCTGTACGGACCTCCAGGTTGCGCCAAGACCAGCCTTGCTAGAACAGTGGCTGCCGGGAGCAGCGTCACATTCTTAGCTGTTTCTGCTGCTGACCTGTACTCGCCATTTGTTGGCGACACTGAGCGAACTATAGCCTCACTTTTCCAGAGAGCTCGCTCAGCTGCTCCGACGCTGCTGTTTATCGATGAAATCGGTCAGTCGTCTGTTTCACTTCCAATAGCTTTTTCTCTCAAATTTGAGCCAACCAGTGGTACCACCGGACTTCCCTTGGAAAAACCAATACAATTACTCATTTTGTAGTCACGCGATCAGGGTTAGGGTCATACAGAAAAACGTCGTCTCCTTCGCCAAGCTTTCGGCAAATTTATTGCCTTCTTCAGGGCTTGGAGACGAGGTTAAGCGGTCATATGACCACTACCGTCCAAGACCAATGACATTTCCATTAATTAACCTGTATTATTGAAGGTATGAGAAAAACAATTAGCATCATGCTTCGGTTTACGTTGTTATTTAAAATAGTTTTGACTAGAAATCCACAAGGAGAAACGAAACAACCACAGTCAACAAATTAAAAAATGTTTTTTAAACAATATTATTTCTATCTTTTACTAAGTCCTAAGTAAGTTTTACTAAGTGTTACTAAGTTTGACTTAGTAAAAGATAGAAATAATATTGTTTAAAAAACATTTTTTAATTTGTTGACTGTGGTTGTTTCGTTTCTCCTTGTGGATTTCTAGTCAAAACTATTTTAAATAACAACGTAAACCGAAGCATGATGCTAATTGTTTTTCTCATACCTTCAATAATACAGGTTAATTAATGGAAATGTCATTGGTCTTGGACGGTAGTGGTCATATGACCGCTTAACCTCGTCTCCAAGCCCTGAAGAAGGCAATAAATTTGCCGAAAGCTTGGCGAAGGAGACGACGTTTTTCTGTATGACCCTAACCCTGATCGCGTGACTACAACATTAATACGGGTCGATCATTCATCATCAATTACTCATTTTTGCCAAAAATCGAGTTAATCACTGTTGCATGCCAAATGATTCACATATCAACATATTATATTATATGATATAATAAATGCATAATATATCATGTCTTCTATAACGAATCAGATGGTAATTTTATGCAGACGCACTTGTTGGAAATCGTGACGGTGGTCAGAAGAAAGCTCAAGAAAGAGTTCTTTCGTCGTTCCTTATCGAAATGGACGGTGTCGGTGTTAAGGTTGAATCTGAGCTCCAGGTCAGTGTTTCGAATTTTTCTTTCTCTCTCTTTTTTTTAGTTGAATGGCTAGGATTACGTGGTTGAACTCCGTTTTATTCCGATCACAGCAAGATCCTTCTGATTCGAGAGTGATCATCGTTGCTGCTACGAATCGACCGAACGTCATCGACGCCGCTCTCCTTCGTCCTGGTCGGCTTGACAAACTCATACACGTACCTCCTCCAGACGTCCATGACAGACATGATATTTTGAAAGTGATCACCAAAATGTGAGTAATCTAAGTCCATTAATTTCTGTTAGTCGATAACATTCGCTTGGAATTCCAGTACTTATTGTTCAATTCTGGATGCAGGATGCCGTTGGACAAGGATGTAGATCTACTGGAAATCGCTAAAATGACAGATTTACATTCCGGAGCAGATCTTTCTAACCTTTGTCGCGAGGTGAGCAAACAAGTCATTTAACGGATTTCACATGTTTTTTATTACACAAATTTGTTGAGATTTACTTAAAACCCCTGGCTGAAAAACCGCCTGAAATTTATAATATGCAAATGATAGGTTATATGATAGGTCATGAGGTTATATGAAATTTATAACCGGCTAAAATTTATCTTAATTTATTTATTTCAGTAAAAATGATACTTCTTTATCATCTATGAATTCCAGGCGGCCTTCCACGCAATGACGAATCGGGGAATGGACACAGCTATGATCAACCAACAGGATTTCCTGACAGTACTTTCGAAATTCGAGCCATCCCTAAACACAAAAATGGTCCAATGGTATGAGGATTTTCTATTCGCGTAAAGTACAAGATTTCCCATCAAGTAGAAATTCAGGTAATAAGATTAATCTGAATTGATTGATGAGTTAACTCATCATTTTATAAATTTATATAAAAAACTTCTTATTACTTGGATATCCCTCTGGTCCCTCCCAGGAGGAAATCCCTCCCACTAGATGTGATAAAAAAATAAAGTGTTTTTTTTTCAATTATTTGCCAAAGTTACCCGACCAGCTCCAACCCCGTTTCTTAGGCTGGATTCAAATCGTCGGCACAACAATATATGAACCAGGTTGACATTTTACAGCAGAAATATAAATTAAATAGGTATTTTTAATGGAATTTTTAACTATATTTTCATGCAATGGAATAGGAACGACTAAAATATCAACAGAGACTGGAAGGCGGGTAGTTGTTGTTCTGTCTATCGTGATAATCTTCTTCTTCGTTGTCTTGGGATTAATGCCGACGAAATCAAATTTGGGTCCTCTCAATGCGATCGATTGTTGCTCATCAAATCGATGCTCAGCCAATCAGATTGGTTCCTGCCCACCAATTTGGTGCCCATCAACAATCATTGCCAACCATTTGAATCCGGCTTTACGCAGCAGACAGCTTCAAAGCTCAAAGAATCAAAAATGCTTTCGGAACACGAATATTTAGTCCATGTATCTCGACCACGTCGTCCATATTCAATCCACGGACCTGTAGCAGGCCTTTATCAAAATTTTAAGGTCCAGATCGGTCAAACTTTTCAAAATTTGGTAGCAAGGCGGGTCTGGAAATTGTTTGACGTGAGGAAGGAATCGATTGACGATTGAACTCAAACACCTGGCGCTCAAGATCAGCCAATCTCGTCGCCTCATTGCTCTGCTGATTCTCGCTTTTATGAAATCTGCATATATCGGAAACTCGGCCACCCATTCGTCTAAATCGAGCAGATCGGCGAAATCTTCGTTCTGCGCGTACATCACCAGCGTTTTGGCCGGCTTTGTCAAAAAGTCGTAAAGCGAAATCGAATCGCTTTGGTACTCGTACTGCTTTATGTTCAGTATCTCCTCTTGGCACGCTTCGAAGAACGAACACACGTCATTCCACCTTCTCTCCGACAAATGAGTTTCCAACCCTGTGAAATCTTCTGCGGAGATTTCAGATTTTGCCATGACTTTGGCGCGAACGGCGTGTTTGACTATCAATTCGCACAGTTCGTAGTCTTTTTCAAGTTTGAAGGCTGTCGTCGACGGCATCCCGCAGAGGATGTAGCCGATCGGAGTCTTGTTGCTGTGGTCGGGCGTGTTCAGGTCGTCGCTGCATTCGATCATCATTCGTATTGTGTCATAATGCCCTCGGAGCATCACATGGTGCAATGGTGTCTTGCCCGCTTTGTCTTGCACCGATAAGTCGCCTCCCCAGTCAAGCAGGAGAAGTATGATGTCGTCATGTCCCCTTGTGGCCGCGTGGTGCAGCGCTGTGAAGCCCTCGTGGTCTGTCGCGTTGATCTCGATATTGCAATTGAGCAGAAGACGTACCACGTCAACGTGTCCGAGCCAGGAAGAATCGTGCAGACACGTTCGCCCGTTGTTGTCCCTTCGATTGATGTCTCCGCCGTAGTCGATAAGTCGGCAAGAGATTTCGTAATGTCCCGACATCGCCGCCAGGTGCAAAGGTGCTCTTCCGTGCCGATCGACTTCCTGCAGACTCGCCCCACGATTCAGAAGGCACTTGACGACGCGTTCGTGCCCTTCCTTGGCAGCCCAGTGTAATGCCGTCCTACGGCTTGAGTCCTGCTCGTCGGGGTACAGTTCTCTCTTCAGAAGAGCCTCCACGATGGGTGTCATTCCCAATGCTGCCGCCCTGTGCAATGGTGTCGAGCCTCCCATATCTTTTACGTACAAGTCAGCCCCAGAATCCAAAATCAACAACGCCAATTCGACGTTCTTCTTCTCGATCGCTAGAATCAATGGCAATTCGCCATCTTCGTCTTCGCTGTTGACGTCCGCGCCTTTTTTCAAAAGCAATTTCACAATTTCAATGTCCGCGCCGTTATTGATCGCCAAGTGTAGAGGGATGTCACCTTCCACAATAATGGAGTTCACCTTTGGGCTCCCTTCGGTGGTCAAAATTTCCTTCACCTTCTCAAAATCTTTCTCTTTAAGGGCGTGACATAATTTCAAATTGTATTCCCAAGCGGATTCTTTTTTGCCGATTTTCTTGCTCATCGCTGGAACTCCTGAAATCGACACCAGAAAGTTCAATGACACCTCGCAAAATAATGGATATGAATAATTTCAAAGAATACAATAATAAAAACGACGCTTCGAAGCCCCAACCTTCCACTTTCATCGATGTATGGAAAACATGTGAGATAATCGGAGTCGTTCTTCTGAAACTATCAATATTCGTAGAATTTATTTTCATGAGGAGTTAAAGTACCAACCTACCTTACTCTGTGAATTGGCGACTGTAGTAATCCAGAGGCCGATTCGAACAGCTGTTCCTTCTAATTTGTTGTTGCGGCTTTCTAAATTTAAACTCGGCTCCCCCCGCTCTGGGCCCAACAGTGGAGAGGCGTAGGTAGGGCGATAAATGCTTCCATCTGCGCAATATTGCTGTTTTTTTTTTCGTGGAGACAAAAAATTTTTATTCGGGGAGTATTGAGATTGGCCGAATTTTCATGTTTCAAATTTCTGGTAGAGCGTCTGCCTCTGAGTCTTGAATTTCAATTGGCACATTGAAATCTTCTGCCCATATTATGGAGTCTGGATTTTCATTTTTGCTGGTTGAATAATTGACTAGACTGGTTTGGAGAATATTGAGAAAAAAAAACATTGTTAGCTAAACACCTCAAACTGAAAACAGAACTGGACTCCAATAGTGTCGGCTCGAGTTCACCATTCTTCCGTCCTTTGAGTTGGGGTTAATAAAACGGATTGTCATGATTGGTCGAGGTGGCGTCGGCGTTGAATCCAATAAATTACATAGGCTTTTCCAATGGCCCCATGGCCACCCCCACTCATGGTATACCTTATTAGCAACCCTATCAGTATTATCGATATCGACGTTTATCCCCCTTGGATAACCCAAGGGCTAGAAGAGAAGGCCTAGAAGTAGGAAGTTAAAGTCCGTTTGGTTTTGGGCAATTTTCAACCCAACTGCTGATAATGGCGTTCGATTGCTCTCTGAAAATCCTATTCCACGACCTCTTTCCAAAGGAATATTACAAATTCATTACGAACGAAAAGATCAAAGGCGACGGGCTTTCAACAAAGAACGCCCCAGTTGGCCAGGATCGCATGCTAGGCTGCCGATCGACAACGAGGCCGTCAATATTAACGAATCTGATTGAGAAAAGCAAAAGGAACGGACTCAAGCATAGCATTTTCAACGCTCAGAAAGACGTTTACGTCGGTGAATGGAGAAACGACAAAAAACACGGTCAGTCGTTGACTTTTACAACTATGCGGAGTTGGCCAGGGAGGGTCAACCGAAAAAGAATTTAAAAAAAAAATTGAAAGGTTTTTTGAAATTGAATTTGGTTTTTGCTCGTTAAAAAAAAACAATGCACAAAAAGCAAATTGAAAGCAAAATGGGTGAGATTGGAAGAAAGATCGAAGAATTTCCTCACTCTTCTGAACAATTTTTCCCCGCAATTTTTCCCACCATCTAAAACCTTTTCTATCCTAGGGCTCGGAGTTTTCCGAACCAAATCTGGAAAGTACCAGTACATCGGCGAATGGGCCGACGGACTGCCTGACGGGTACGGCCAGTTGTGCAGGCGAGATCACGATGTGTACAAGATAGTTCAGGAAGGTTACTGGAAATGCGGTAAACCTCAGGTTCGAATAAACTTTTCATATTATGGATACATCTGTCTGAAAAGTAGACGATTTTTGGAAAATGTTGAAAATGTATGTTTTTTTGTTATTGTTCGCGGCGAGGGGTTGATCTGAAGCAAACAATCCCCTCGTTACGGTTTCGCCCAGGTTGTTAGTGAGCATGTCGAAATACTGAACCAATTTTGACCATTCTAGCCTTGCTTTCTGCAGTCCTAAAAAAGTTATCTAGATAAAAAAATTTGCAGTAATACTGGGCTAATTTCCGAATTAGGGAAAACACGTGAAAGTCTATCCTGATGGGTCATGCTACGAAGGCGATCTTGAACAAGGAGCTCGCGAGGGTCAGGGGAAAATGTGGTTTGCGGATGGCACCTATTACGAAGGCGATTACAGTCAAAATAAGCGCCATGGACAAGGATTGTTCGTTTTTCGTAAGTTCTGTAATATCTCTGAATTTTCGAATATTAACACCTTGGAATGGGAGTGTTTTTTCCCCGTTCCAGCGAAAATTTTTCACGGGGTTTGAGAATTGATATTTTTGGAATTTCCTTTTCTAGTAGCCTCTAAATTATTCGAGACATACACATTATATTTTGCGAATCGAATCGCAGAAAATGGAAATTGCTACAATGGAAGTTGGAGAAAGAACGAAAAACACGGATTCGGCGTATATCACTATCTGACTAGGAAACAGGCGCAGATTGGACATTGGGCAGGTGACAAATGCACCGGCAGTTGGATTGTCGACACAAAATACCGACAATCGGCGCAAAGGCCGACGGAATATCCGATACCGATTAAGGATCCGCCAGTCAAACAATTCAAGCGGCATGTGGTCACAAGGGACAAAGAAACAGAGAAAAAAGACGCAGCAACGCAGACAGACGATGAAAAATGAATGGAAAAGGAACCAATGGTTGTACCAACAACAAAACTTGAATACATCGTATTTGTGAATTTCGTAAGTCTGTAGGTTTGTTCCAGGAGCAAGAGTGTAGGCATGATGAGTAACAGGCGATGATGGTGATGTAGGGTTGATGAGCGATACGGCCTTAAGCGAGCAAACCACCAATAAACTGACTTCCGTTTCAATTCGGAGAAATCCGGGAAAAAGTCAAAAGCGAATTGACGCTAAAAATTTTATTACCATAGTTTGATGACAAAATATTCTGTTTCGATCGAACCCCCGAAGACACACAGTGTCCATATGAGGGGATGCACAAAAGGGAAAATGTATGGGTACACCTCGTCAAAAAATGCCTTTGCGTAACGTACGTACAAAACGAATAAATTATCAATAACGATAGAACACACAATGTTCACATTATTACCAAAATGTTATCAGCGTTTTCATCATATTTGTACACAGTAAACATGAACGTTATCACATATTATTTTCCTTTTCCAGGTAAAAAGAGATAATAAATAACTTCAACTGCAATTTATGAAAGCCCATTTAAGTAATAAAATATCAGCCAGCTTTTAAAAAATTCGAAACCCATCGAAATGGAGCTAAAGCGATAAGAACGGACCTTGCAAGCTTCTAAGTAATACATCATGTACTATAAGTAGTATGGAACGCACAGAAACTGAAGTGGAAAAAACAGAAACGCTCCTTCCGACAGAATGCTGTACTTGTACAAGCTTGAAATTCCAGGGATGAGTAGCTTTTTTTTAATGAAATCGTTAAGAAATTTACCGAGTGCTCCAACGTTTCGATAAGATATCGCTAGTTTTGTTCAATTTTTTTTAAACAAATAATTACTCCCATGCGAAATGGAAGTATATCAATAGTTCTGAAACTGAGGAAGATGAAAAGATCCCCCTCACCCCCCTACGTATGGGCAATTTGGTGGTTTTCCATGTCCTACTTACTCTGTAGAACGAGTACAAATATCAACGGTGATAAGGCCAACAACAAATCGAGCATCAATCGGAGGAGGAGCGTTCCTTCTATCAATCTCGAACTGCAGTACGCTAAGCTATAATTTGAAAAATTGCCTACCGTTAAATACAGGATAATACCCTATCGATAATTAATGTTTTTGCAGCAAAGACGGAATCCGCTAAGTAGCCGTAAGTATAATGGTAAAATATTCGACGTTCGCCGTACGTACTAAAATAATGCGGAATTAAAAATCGTCGCGTTTATTGGTCCTGATCAAACTTTGCACTCCTCGGCGACACCGCCCCATTTCAATTTGTAAGTTCTGGACCGCCATTTGATGTTGGGACTAAGCAACGCTTTTAAAAACTGATACGGGCTGCACGCTTCGCGAACGACCCATCCTATCACGAAATCGAATTTGTTAAATGGTAAAGTCGTATTTTGTATAATGGAAAGTAGTATCCAATCACAGAAAAACCATACCAAGGTATGAACTAAGCAGAAAAGTATCGGGTCCCAGTTGAAGAGGAAGTAGACAGCCCAGGCGGTGCAGGCTCCGAGGACGAGGCATTCGGACAACGGCTCGAACAGCAACGTCAGCGGCAGCATAGCGACGCGCAGCTTCACCCACCGGCGCAGACGAGCCTGGAAAAACTGCACCTCGCAAATGCCGGAATTCTGCCAGGCCGGTTGGCTCGAAACGGTGATTTTCCAGCCGCGGTCGATCATCGACTTGGCCAGGAAAAAATCCTCGGCCAAATAGCAGCTGTATGCTTCCAGGCCGCCGGCCTCGTCGATCAAATGTTTACGGACCAGGGTCGACATGCCGGTGTGGCAGTTGATGTTGAGCAGATCGGCGGCCAAGTAGATGCGGGCTTGAGCCGTGCCGAAGTAGACCTTCTCGAGAGTGCCGGCGAAACCGGTCCGGTCGCAGGTGAACGGCATCTGGTGGACCAGGGCTATGTTGTCCTTCAGATGGTTGACCATGTCGAGCAGCGTGTCTTCCTTCATGCGGATCCCGCTGTCCGATATGAGTATGAGCGGGTGATTGCTCGCCTTGTACCCTTCGTACATATTATTTATCTTTGGATTCACTCCTACGTTGGACCCACCGGTGAAAATTTTAGACACAATACTTGGATATTTACCTTGTAATCGTTTCGCAACCATTATTGCTGGATCAGACTCATCTTCGATACAAAAATGAATTTCGTACAAAGGGTAATTCATAGTGAAAAACGTCTCTAGGTTGCTAAATAGGTTGGGGTCCGCGCCCATTAACGGTTTCAATATGGTCACTCCGGGGTAGCCGGTCTCGAGCGGAAGCAACTGGGCTTTCCTGTGCAGCCGGTACTTGGCGTAAACGATAGCCAGCAAGTGCACGACCCATTTGCCGCTCCAAAATATCATAAAAAATATGGACAAACCGAAAAGAAAGTACCACAACGGTGTCATTGTATTCGATCCGCATCTGATAAAATACGCACAGATTCGTTCGGCAACGACGGGCAGCCAATTCTCATCTTCCGCCACGATGAAGACGAGGAATACGTTAACTAGCTAAACTAACCGGCAATAATCACCTACAGCTACAGCAGCAGAGCGACATTTTCGAAAACGAAAGAAGGGGTGCCAACGTTACGCTATTCGTGCTACTAAGGGTCAAGGGCTCTTCGCGCAGAAACGGTCGTCCGTTCTCTTCATGAAGAGCTGTCGCTGCAGATGGCGGTGCTGTTGTCGGATACGTCGAAAGGCGAAGTGCACAGCGGTGGCACCTGTTGGCAGAGGATGAAATCAACAGTCGTTTCCAGCGAATCCTGCGGCGCGTTTGCCTCTCTTCGGACTTTTGAGATGCGGTAACAAAACGTTTGGACGATCGGTCGCTCCAGTGAAAAGGGTCGTTGCCTCCATTACTGTAGCGCAGGATTGTCTGTAACACAACGTGCAATCAATCAAAAGCGAGATCGAAGTTTTTTTGGGGAACGCCTACATTTTTTGCTACCTCATGGGGTACCTGGCTCAGCGTAACTGGTGTAAACCCAAGTTGATAATTCCAAAAAAGTTGTTTTGGTTGCTAGTCAAAGAGCAGCACTCGAGAAACAACGGAATCTTTACTTTTTCAGTTTTCGCACCACATCTTCCAAACTGATTTTTTGTCAAACGTAATTTTCAAAAAAGCATCCAATATGCGGCAATTCATGCCAAACGGGAGCAATAATACATAGCAAAGTCGGAAGATATTTGAGAATTAAATCTAAAAAGATTCAACAATGATTTGTAAAATACGGCACAAAAAGTGACAACAGAAAACGCACCTCTGTCATATTAGGACATCCCATTAATGAGGCGATGCAGTATGATCATGATGTGCACAGTTCCTGACGTTTGATCTCGTGAGCAGGAGTTGAGCCGGTACTTAATCTGAAAGAAACCAATTTCAGCTATCACTAGAAAGCAGTTTGTGCGCTTTTCGCAATTAAGAACCGAGAGCAGTTTTACAATTTCTCCGTTCCAAAATTGGTTCGCAAACTGGAAAAAAATTTAATATTCTAAGGGAACAATTCATAAATGCCGAACAAACATTGGCCGAAACAACAGCATTTGAAGAGCGACAATTATTGACGGTGGGGTGACTTACAATTGGGTTAACTCCAAATTTAGGGCACTCGAAAATCTCGCGTGATAAAGATACAGAAGAGTCCAGATCAAGGACTGCGTTTCCTTAGCTATTTTGCAACCAGTGTTATGGATGATGAAAACCCTTTATCTGTACGATGAGTCAACGTTAACGAATGTGGGGAGAGGCAAAAAGATTAGATGATGTTTATGGTGTGACATAAACCCGATTGATCCGGAGAGACGGGCTGCGAGGTATCTGCCAACATTTTCACGTACGGACAGAGATAACAAGAAAAAAATATTTGAGGTGCAAGAAATTAGCTCTGAGAAGTACAAATAATCGCGCCACGTCATGATGGATCCTTGAGGGATGAGCCGGAAACGGGATTAATTCTTACTCAAATTCTCACCCAATGCACGATTTAATCGTGTTTTTTTTTTCGGGGAAAATTTTGTAAGACTATAGATGAGACGAATTTACCCGGTAGTGATAAGCGCCTCCGACAATAGGCACCTGTGTTTGGAAAACTATCATTCAATAATCGATGAAGTCGGTCAAAAATCCAAACGACGATGCAATTTCGTAGGCTTTCGTAAGATTCGGTTGACAAGGCCAAACCTATATAAGACAATCATTGCGATACAACACCGATCTGCAGAATCGCAGATGGGACCATCTGCGACCGGCTGCGATACTTTTGCCAGCTGGCGACCATCCACTAGACCTGGCCATACAAACGGAAAGTTCTTATGAAACCTGCAAGGTCCCCTATTAGCAAGCGATGAACAACACAATGTTCTGACACTCAAACTGAATTTCAAACTCAAACTCAACCTCAAAATGAAAATCAAACTCGAAGTGAAACTGAAACTAAAACTCGAACAGAAATTCGAATCAAAACTGAAACTCGAACTGAAACTGGAACTCAAACGAAACTCAACTGAAACTCAAAATCAACCTCGAAATGAAAATCAAACTCAAGTTGAGACTCAAAGTTAAACTGGAGTTGAAACTCAAACTGAATTTCAAAACCTCTGAAAGTTCAAAACTTCAACATTTCTGAAATTCCAAACTCGAAGTGACAGTGAAACTAAAAGTTAAACTGATACTAAAACTGAAATTCGAATTGAAACTGAAAGTCAAACTGAAGCTGAAACTCAAACTCGATTGCAAACTCAAACTGAATTACAGAATCAAACTCTTTCTGACATTTGAAGTTGAACTAAAACTCAAAATGAATTTCAAACTCGAGATCTAAGTGTGAAAGTTTGACAAACTGATATTCGAATTGGAACTGAACATCGAACTGAAACACAAACTAAAACTGAAGCTGGCTCAATGTGAAACTGAATTTCAGGACCAAACTCAATCTGAAACTCAAAGTCAAACTAAACTCAAACTGAATTTCAAAGTCAAACTGAAACTTGAAGTCGAACTGATATTCGAATTGAAACTGAAACTCAAACTGAATTTCAAAATCGAACTCAAAGTGAAACTGAAGTTGAAACTCAAACTGAACGTCAGAATCAAACTCGAACTGAAACTCAAAGTGAAGCTGAAGTTGAAACTCACAAGGAATTTCAGACTCAAACTCATTCTGAAACTCATAGTCTAACTAAAAATTCAACTGAATTTCCAACTCGAAGTGAAACTGTAACTAAATTCAATTCGAAATGAAATTTTCAAACTGATGTTGAAACTCAAATTCAACTGTAACTGAATTCAATTTGAACTGAAATTCTCAAACTGATATTGAAACTCAAATTGAAACTGAATTTCAGAATCAAACTCAAAGTGAGTAGAAACTCAAACTGATTTTCAAACTCGAACTCAGTCTCAAACTCAAAGTCAAACTGAAACTAAAACTCATAATAAAACTGAACTTCAGAATCTAACACCTCAGGTTATTTTTTTTTTTTTAGGGGGTTCCCAAATTACGTTACGGTCACAGAAAACTAAATAGCAGAAACATGATTAGTGAGTACCGCGAAATTTCAGTTCCAGTTTCAGTTAAAAATTAAGTTCGAGTTTCAATTTCAGTTTTTATTTTTATTTCAGTTCAAGTTTGAGTTAGGTAATTTTGGTTTGAGATGGTATTGTTCTGGTTTCTGATTCCACCCGAATTTCAAGGGTTTATAACGAGAAGGGTCTGTACCTGCCAAAAGAGAACGTACATACCTACCATAAGAGACTATACGTTATTGAAGGCATGCGCACAGGTTGGTTTGAGTGCAGGTAGCAGAACCCACCTATTAGGAACCTTCGGAAATAACGTCAAGCTATTAAGCAAGAGCAATTAGAGAATCATGCGAGTAGTTATCCAACAGATCCGCGGGGGAAATCACGCAAATAACTCGTTCTAACTTCAAGGATAACACCTCATAATAGGTTTCCCACACTAATGCCCGGTTTATTGACGATCGGAATAAAGAGCTAGATTGCAGTCCGGGGGATATCGCTATCCGCGGAATAAAGATCAAGTTTCAAAAGTGCGCGTTTATTGACCACGAGCAGATAAAATTTCTACCGCAGATAGCTATCGGTCGGGTTATCCAATGGCGGTCGGTTCACACTATCACGGGCCTACTGGGAGCCGATTCTTCTTCTCCTTCTTCCGTTTCGATTGAGTGTTCGCTTCGCTGTTGACATCAAGTTCGCTAGTTCATTCATTCTAGTTCATTTTATTTTGTACTTTTATTATTTATTATTATTATTATATTTCATTATTATATTTATTATTATTATTTAGTATAATTTATTATTATTATTACTTTTATTTATTTATTAGTACTTTTATTTTGGAGTAGGTAAGCACTGACGCTGTGGCCTCTCTTCGTCGAAACAAGACTTGAGAATCATTCGAGAATTTGTCACGACTTGAGAAAATCAAAATTGTGATAATATAGATCCAGAATTGAATTTTGTGATACGCATATTGATTTTTTTTTGTAATACACTTATGTGCAACAAATATTAATATTCATTCTGCAATGTTGCCTGTTGATGAAGTACCTACCTACCTTCAAGGTTACCCATTGCACTAGATGTACCTACCTCATTTTTATCACATACCTACTCAAAATCTCGACTTCTAGCCTTAACAAGAAGCTCAGATGGAGGAGACCATTAATGGACAAGTTGGTGGGACTGGTAGGCATTAGAATCTGTGGCTAAAATTCACCTGTTTCTGTATTTCGTTATAATACAATATTTGTAAGGATTTTGAAGTTGGATTTGGCAATTGGTCGACTCAAGGTTTGACGACGTACGGTCTTCTCTCATAATTTACGAATTCCAAAAACAGTTCGTCTTCTCTATCAGATGATGACGACGACGATGACGATTCCATTGTCACGTCCATCATGTCGGTAGGAAACGGAAAAATGTAATGAAATGTAAAACTAAGCGCGAATCGCAAATGTGTGATTTGAAACGAGAAAAAACTATCGGCTCGGTTCGAAATTCTGGGGGATAAAGCCGCTATCCGCCACTTCGAGGGGGCGGATAGATTTATCCGGCCGACAGGCCTATCCACTGGATTGTTTTCGTCAATAAACGCGCTTTTCAAACTTATGCCGTAGATAGGCTATCTAACTCTCTTATCGGGCAGATAGAGAGCGTCAATAAACCGGGCATAACAATAGAAAAGGAAAAGAAGCGCCCACAGTTTGACAAAAAGCCCACCTGAAGAGGTGAGCCGAATATAAAACTTTTAGCAATACTTTAACTCGGTTAAAATTAAATACGAGCTGGGTAAGATACACCACGCAAGTAATTTGTCACTTACCAACCGTTCCGATTCGATGAAAAGGCAGCAATCCTTGAAGAACTTTAGCTCATGCACCTAGTTGACGTTTCACTTTCTAACGGCCACAATTCACTATTCCGACGGGTAATAAAGAAAGCCGCTGAAGTAACTCGGTTTGCATCTAGTGAAAAAATTATTGGGACCCCAACACAAATTAATAAGCAACGGAGGCCACAGACATTTCACAGAGGGCCAAGCCAGACTTCAAGTTCGCAAGGCGCCCTCTGCATTATAACGCCAGAAGTGGTGGAAGGGAAATGGAACGGCAGTCAGCCATTTGGACAGCTAATATCCCTCTAAGAGGGAAAAATTTCGAGCCGATTTTAGTATCACGGCCGTCTAGGTTTTTTGGATATCCAGATCAAGCCTCTCAATGAGATAATATAATTCATAATAAAATCATAACGGTTTCGGTTCATACTTTTCTGCTTGGAAGTAGCTTTGTGGGCCTTTAGGCTTTTTTCGCCATTTTCCGTTTCGGTGTTTTGAGCGGATTGAGATTTCGGCTCAAGAATCTTCGACGTTTTGCTGCACTCCTTTATATCGCATTATTTTTTATGCTCTCGACTGAACATTTCGTGATGCAGAGCGTGAACAATCCCAAGAATTAATCCCAAGATTATACAGATGATCCCCACTTCTGTTTTTCCTTAAACTACAGTCCAGTTCGAATATAACTCGTTCAACCCAGTTGTAATCCACGATCAATAAAATGGAAATGAGCCGTAGGATTAACAGGTTTTTTTATAACCGTAGGATTAATGTTCACGACCAATCTCTATCGTAGGCTTTTGTTATCTTGTAATTCGGTTTGCTCAACTCGTTGAGGGAAATTGTGCTCTCCACTTAAGGGATTTCGGTGGCCGACGTCACCCCGAAAGTGACAGATTATAGTGAACTGAGACGGAAGGACGCCGGCAGAGCGCAGCAGCACATACAAGGGATACGGCGGTGACGAGATGGGCGCGGCTGATAGGCGTCTAAACGGCCCACAGCGCCTCATCGATTTTTGACCTGAATGAGACATCCCGCCGCCGATTTTGATTATTTCTGGAATCAATAAACCTATGTAATCGGTCAGGAATTTTTTTTGCAACACCCCCCTCAAACGTTCATTTTTTACGTTCACAGGGTCTAGAACACTAATATGCAATTAAAAGAATGCCCGTACGCCGTCAGCATTCAGCAAAAAAAGAGCATGCATCAAATTTTCCTTTGATGTGCACTTCCTATAAGGGAATCCTCTAAATTCACTATAAAGTACTCAAAATAAAAAATAAATTGAGCGTATGGATATTATTTCGACGCACTGCCACGTAGACGCAGTGCCGCACTCCCAATAAAATGTCATGATCTTAAAGACTTATTAAATTTTGACGTCACCTCCCCTTGAAATTTTTTGGTGGATTCCCTGACAATATATTGCATAGGGGGACTTTTGGGACCAACCACGCCAAAATCCCGCGATCAAATTTCGGCATTTATAATCTGCTGATTGTGGGTAAAATTCGAAAAAGATACAAATTGAAAATAATTTATTTTTCCAATAAATAAACAATTGAATAAATAACCAACAACACAAAATTAATTCATAATAATAAGAATTAAATTTTGCTTTACGTCAAGATTCACAACCTCAACTGGGCCTGACATACCGAAGGGACATAATAATATTTCGACGATGAAACTGCAATACTGCCCAATTCAAAGCATCGTGTTTTTTGGGGGCGTCTGGGTTGCCTACTTCTCAAAACTTGGATTGGTGGCAACTTGGCAAATCACGCGTCCATAGATTGCATGGATTCTACACCGTCGATTTATTGTGTTTTTGTATAGTCGGGCGTTAAGTATATGGTATAGTTAGCCAAACCCCGACTATACCGTCAACAGGATAATAATAAATAGTTAATATAATATAGATTAGAAAACAAAAAAGGAATTGAGACAATAAAGAATAAAAAAGAATTAAGTACCTACCTAGAAGAGAATTATACCCTAATTAAAATAGGTAGACAGGCATTACCCAAATGGAAGGTAAACTTGTCAAACTGATTTTAATCCAATAGTAGTTAGAAGCGGAAAAAAATTAAAAACTGTACAAGTGGAACCTGCTCATTTGTTGTAGGTTCCACAATTTTAGGTTGTGGAAGATCAGTAAGTAGATAGGTAACAAAAAATTTCAAGTCAACGGCATTTATCTTCAGCACCAAATCCGTAAAATCTTGAACGTTAAATTTCGAGCATCCTGAATTAAATGCTAGGACCACTTTCACAAAACGTTCAACTTCTCGTTAAAACTCAAAATTAGGTGAAAGCGGTTCTTGAAAAAAGCTAAAATTTTAACAACCGTTACGTAACGTAAACTTTGTTTCAACATAAAGATGTAAACAACGAGAGAATTTAGATCTACGTAATCGTGAAACGTCCCTAAGAAAACTCGATTTTTATAAAAATTTAAAATTGACACGATTTCGTATAAAAGTACATAAATAGGTCGGTACATGAACGAGCCTAGGTAATCGTAGAAAGACGTAGAGATTGCAAACCTAGTCAAAGTAGACCAAAATGCTGATCACATTACGAAAGTCTCATAAGTAGAGGTATTGTTCAAATTGGAGCTCCAAATTCAATTCGTGGAGCATTGGACGTGTGATGTGAGCAATTGAAAACAACCAGCGAGTTACTAGTCCGAGTTGAGATTTTAGTTCCAGGAATAACTGTACCGCCGGCAAACTGGACATTCTACAAATTCTGAGAAGGGGGTTATAATCCACTACATTAATAGCTATCAAAATGAAATCAACACATACTCTGTTATGAGTATGTGTGAGCAGGTAGCTACCGATTGCAAGGCAGCCAGTAACAGTTTTGTCAAGTTTTCATCAAAAACAACTGATTGCAGTACAACAAGAATCGACAACATAAAATCGAAGGTCAAACAATGTGAGTGGTGTTGGCCACCAATAGGGACACGCCGTTCGTCCGGCCTTCCAAATCTGTGGCTTCGATTTGCTCTTTCAGCAGTTCCAGTTCTCTGATACCAGAAACGGAAACTTCGTACTTATGAGATACGAGGGACCGGTAAAAATGTACAGCGAACGCGACAAATATTATAAAAACCGGTATAACAATTATGCACGCCGACCATGCGGCGTAAGCGGAAAAATCGTAAAATTTAACGTAACAAAGTATGGCAATTTCGCACAAGAATAATAGAAGGCCTAGCAATGTAGAGAAAGCCCATGCTGTTTCTATGTACCAGTGCAGCCTTTCGTGGGGAGATTCGTGCACTAAATTGATAGAATGCAGGTTGCAGACGGCTTCGATATTCGGAAGTATGCATGTGCTGATCATCAGGGCGAGCATGTGTACGGCGACGAGAAGGGTCGTGCAAACGGCGAAAATGACGTACATCTCTTTAGGAACCTTCGAGTCCGGGTTCAATTGAACTTCGACCATGGCCACCTGCAACGGGGAATAGTCAAATCTTGTAGGTTAGTCGGCCATTTTTATTTCGGTTGTAATTGAGTCAGCGGCGTTATAAGCTGCGTGGCGTCATGCCATGGTGATTACTGGCTCATAACAAACCCCGAATCTAAAAAAAGGACGAATGGTTTGGACTTGGATTCGGCATTATGTGCCAGTTTTACTGAGGGTAACTGCTTTTTACTGCAACCTACTCACCAACAGTTGCTCGGTAGGCAAACTGGGCACATTTTATAACCTGATTAGTTGTAAATTTCTCCTTTAGAAATTTACGCAAGGCTTACCATGGCGAAGCCGGAAAGAAGCGCGGATGTCTTACTGGAAGCCTTCAGTTTAGCTCTGCTGAGCTGCAGTTTACGCCAGGACAAATAGCTCGGTGAGTTAGGTCCATCACCGTCAGTCGACATTTTCTGATAAACATGGAAAAGTCACACTTACAATGATATTTTCGAATCGGCATGGAAACTCATGATTTAAAAGAACTTAATTGACCCAAATTTGATAATAAGCCGTTTGTTCTCAGCGCGAGTAGTAATAGTTCGAATGAGAATGTGAAAAATTTCACAAGCCTATGCTTCACCAATTCACTCAAATATCCTCTCTGAGTAGGCAGCTGAAGCGTAAAACGTTGATAGTTTTGAAATAAATAACAGAATATTTCCAGGAAATCATGGATCAATCAATAGAGGATCACACGTGCGCACTGTAAGGGAGGTTAGAATTGCACAGGTTACCCGAGCCGAGGGGCCATTCTGGGCTGTCGGAGGGGACGAACATAGGGCTTGGAAATGCAAATCAAAAGCATTGGGTTCAACGCCAAGGCCACCTTGACCAATCACGGCAATGCATTTTCCACCAGCAATCGGATAGTGTATTAGCATTCTAACATATGCATCGTTTGTTGAATGGTCTTTGATTGGTCACGTCTATACAAAACCTTGTAACCTTTCCCGAACCCAAGCATGCGCACCTCAATTTTCTATCTGGCAGTGGTTGATGCGTCTACCATTGATTCTCCAACTAATTGTGCTCAGTTGTTCTTGAGAATGATTCTAAGCAGACTTAGCACAACACTTTTGAATTAAGCTGACGAGCTCGTTAGTTGAAGGCTACTGATAACTCATCAGTGATAAGTACCATCGGTCCACTACGGGTAAGTTCCATACTCTGCAATGGATGGAGAGCTGGTAAAGGGTGAGTGAACGGAAGGTGCACAAAATCAGACGCATCCAAACAATGAACTCGAACCATTGAATACCAATAGAGGAATTCCACGCATGCGCACTGGCCATCAATTGGGCAGGTTACACAAGTCGAGGGGCAAGGTTAAAGGGGCCAAGAATCCGACGTTCGGTACGCACTGTTTGTTGATAGGTCACGTCTGTATACAAAAAAAGCACCTGAAGCCAAATCACCTTTTCCAACCCGCGCATGCACATGACAATTTTCCATCTGGAAATAGCCTATACTCCAGCCTAGGAGATTGATGGACAACAAAATAAATACTGCTATTTTTCTGTTTAGTTCCTTTAGGTATCCACCCTGCTCGAAAGCCAGTTTCTCCTGCGTACAATACTATAGGTATTCGAGAATCAAACTAAAGAAGTGTTAAGAATTATTGAAAAAAAGGAAAAATACCTGCAGAAACTAACTGCTTCAACTAGTTTCGAGGCTGAATTCGAATAAGTTCAGTAAAATAATGACCAGCTTGACTCAAAGGCGCTGAGGAATATGATTCGTAGCGTAGGCAGTTCCTGATTAGACCGATTCTTGTCCCATCAAGACTAAAGTAGTAAATTATTCAAATGATGCAAAAGGCTTACTCTGTTCGGCTGATATGGAAACCAAGGTCTGTCAGCTAAGACTCGCAAGCTGCCTCCTGAATTGACAAAAGTGTATCTTCCTGAACTATTGGAAGATGAGGACATGGAAGAGTTAGCGAATCCCTTCCTCTCTGTTCGCATTGAATCCACTGTTAATCGAAAAACAAAACTGTCACTTGTTAGGTATATCAGGCAGGAACTCGTGAAAAAGAGGCTTACAGCATAAATCCATGCTCTTTCCGGATTGGGCACTTAATTTCATAAATTAACAATACCTATTTATAAAATCGCAATATTTTTTTAAAGCCATTCATGAAATGATAGCAAGCAGGTATGTCTCGTAAGATTTTGACACATCTGGCGCAATTCACATGAGGAATTTCAAATATATAAATTAGGTAGGCATTATGATATGACAAATTTATGAGAATCTCAAAATGCAAGAAAGTACAGCATGTCAATTTACCTCATACGGAACTCAATTCAGAACCAAGACGGAATCGAGAAAATTGAGCTGCCTAATCAAGTCATTATCCTTCAAACGGACTTGAATGGAACATTGCGAAAGTTAATTTATATTTTTCACTTGTAGGTAAAGAAGGCAAACCCTGGCAAATCGAAATTAGCGGACTATTTTTATTCGGATTATTATCGCATATCGCAGTGAAAATGCTGCGAACCTGTCAGTGAACTCGTATGTGTGTGTATCAACGAAGGTCGGAACGGAAGAGAATGCAAGATGGCAGGAAGGTTTTGTCAAGGTTCTTCGTCTTCCCATGGAAATTATCCCTGCGCCTGCTCACCAATTCAAACTTCGGTAGTAATTGGGTGGTTCATGGAAGAAGAAAAGGAAGGTCCACTCCTAGGTTAACCGGCGTGCAGGGGGCACAGTGGCGATCTTGCTGGAAGAAATGAGAACCAAACTGCCAAACTGTAGTACAACACCAAAACTACAGATAGCGTGGCGGTCAACTCAGCGGGTGATTATGGTGATTATTCGCTTCTTCTTCTTCGTTAGTTGTTTCATTTTCTATGTCTCAGTCGAAGCTTCGGCAGACATATTTGTTTTCATCACGATCGCACCCCAAATAGGTACTGATTTTTAGGATTATTAGGAAAATTAGGAAGGAAAACACGTTTTATCCAAATAAAAATAATGTATTCTACAAAACAAAGAGTAAAAATGATGGCATAACTTTCAGTAGGCAATTTACAAAAATAATAAATGAGTCTTCATAAAATAGGTAGCCTATTTCAATATTGCAAGTTTTTGTCACAGAGGTTCGTAATATTTCAAGAATTAAATTGTTGGGTTGATAAAAAAGGAATCCAATTACAAATTCCCATTCCTTTGAAGAAATGTAATTGCAATTCCCATTCCAATTCCTGTAATGGTAATCGAACTTCCAATTACTTTTTTAATTACATGTAATGGGAACGGGTTTTTTGAATTCCCACTACAGGAATTGGAATGGAGTAATTCGATTACTCGCCTGTAATCCAATTACTCGCCTGTAATCCGATTACTCGCCTGTAATCCAATTACTCGCGAGTAATTAGAATACACTGCATCCTCCCCCAAGGTCGGATCGGGGCATTTGTCATGGTGGCGAAAGAAAAATGTCTTTCAACTATAACCACATTGAATTTCTATGACATCTCCAGAGAAATCAATGTTTATGCAGTGTATTCTAATTACTCGCGAGTAATTGGATTACAGGCGAGTAATCGGATTACAGGCGAGTAATCGGATTACAGGCGAGTAATCGGATTACTCCATTCCCATTACTCCATTCCAATTCCTGTAACGGGAATTCAAAAAACCCATTCCCATTACATGTAATTAAAAAAGTAATTGGAATTTCGATTACCATTACAGGAATTGGAATGGGAATTGCAATTAATCTCAGCGTTATTCAAAAAGTAAATGAAAAAGTAATCATTACTCAAAGTAATCATTACTATCCAACTCTTAATATTCGTAATATTTCAAGAATTAAATTGTTGGTAAGTACAGGAAAATTGTAGCTTTACATTGACAATGCTTTCATAAGAGAAGTTCACAAATACAAAAATTCGGTAGGTACCTCGTTGCTTCAAACAGAAATATGGTAAATGCAGTATGCTACGACTCGTAATTCACCGGCGACAGAAGTTGACGATACGGACAGAGAACGGCGTGGACCTGTCAACATGAAATCAGCTTTTAGTTTTTAGTTGGGTAGAATAGTACAACTTATGCAAAAAAAAAAACATAAACTAGTGAAACATATCGAAATAATCAACTATAATATTGATCACAGAAAATAAAGTTCAAATAATAGGAGTAGGTTCAGTATGATTTCCAAAAATGGACCATACTAATGCCGATTTGGACCCTTAACATTTTTCGATCGGATCCCCCGGACAATATGCATTATGTTAGAGCAAACCACAACTTTTAGGTCTGGTTATATTAAAATCGGATCAGCGGTATGATACGAAGTCCAAAAACACAAAACTTTGGCCAAATTTGTGGACAGAACTTCGTACAGAACCGCTGATCCGATTTTGTCGCGGTTGGTCCTAAAAGGTGTGATTTGCTCCAACTTGATACATATTGCCCGGGGGAACCCGATCAAAAAAGGTTAAGGGGTCGAAAATCTAAAAAAAAATATTTTTGAGATCATGAATTTTTTGACATTTGGGTGTGTTGAAAAGAAATTTTCCCGACCGATTAGGGTCAAGTGGGGTAATTATGAACAAATTGCAACAATTTTACAAACTGACAGCTCTCAGAAGTACCTAGTCCATGTAAAAACCTGGAAACCTCTCTAAAACAATCGGTTTACATCCCCAATACACTGTGAGACAGTTTTTGAATTTTTTTGACTGCTGTATGGTCTTTGAAAACCACTGTTCATAATTACCCCTTATGTTCATAATTATCCCATAGGGTATGGGGTAATTATGAACAGCGATTTTGACGTTTAAAAGAGGTGTTCAAAAGGTTACATTTGATTCATTTCACACTGTTACATGTGACAGTTAGCACGAACGTGTTACACTAGGCGTATGAGATGTAAAAGACGATGTTCATAATTACCCCATAGCATAGTTCACAATTACCCCAAGATCCAAATAAATCAAGTCAATATACTTACATACTCCCAAAATATCATAATTCAAACGAAAATCACCTAGTTTGTACCATTTCATTGCTAAAAATGGACGAGAAGTGCAAAAAAACTCTCAGAAAAAAATGTTCATAATTACCCCATACCCAAAAAAGTATGGGGTAATTATGAACACCCTTCTGTAAGTCACTGAGAACGAGATATGGCAAAACTTGAGTGAAATCCTGTTGAAGAAACAATTAACGCATGTAAAAATATTGAAAACAATAACTTAACACAATTTTTTCAGCAAGAAGAGGGAAGAACCTCAAACACTAAAAAACAGTTTTACAAACTTTTTAATAAGGTTTTTGATAAACACGTAAATGGCGTCATCGGCGTTGCCAAATTGGAGAAAAAAAAGTCGTAACCTATCAATGAGAGAATGAACATTCGATTGCTACATCTTTTTGATTTTTCCATTGCTCACAGGAGCGCAAACATACTTTGTTCTTAATTACCCCATGTTCATAATTACCCCACTTGACCCTACATAGGTAAGTACACTATTTCTGGAAATAATGTACCAAAAACAGTGAACGTCCAATAGGCGAATACATACCAACTTTTGATGATTCGTCATGACGTTCTGCCTTCTCACAACTCTGGACAAAAGTAATAGGGCATTTGCTGCGTAGTGGAGTCACTTCCCAATCTAGAAAAGGGGGTATCAGCTTTATAAAGGGTTAGCTACTAACTTCATGCTGTAATTGGTGCGATTACCCGAAAGAAATGGAATGCAGTATCTAATAACTACAAACAGTAGTAAAAGAAGGTAACTTGCACTAAAGCAGACCAGACAAAATTTTTGGGTCTATATCACATTTACGTTTCTCTCTTAGGGGCATCCATTTTCTCAAATATTCATTGAAACGACAAATTAAGTTAGCCAAAAAACATTAACGTATGCTCATTTACCTGCAACAGGCGAAGTTGTACATCCGCCTGCACCATTTGATAGAGCACTGTCTTGGCGTGGCGAAGTAAATTACCTACCTGTATCATGGAACGAAATGCTGTGAAACCGATCAATGAAAACGTTGGCGCAGTCTTCAACGCAAAAATCACAATTCAAAAAATATGGGTAGACCGAACGAACTCATCGAACACAAAACAACGAATAAAAATTAGACGCGTCGGTCGTCGGCTCGTCGCCAGAGAACAATGGCGATGGAATCTTCCGTTGAAAATTCCTAGATCCGGATGACAACGTGGTCGACGTAAACATTGCGCTTCCGGCACGCTATCTAACGGGCCCCGGCGAAACCCAGAAGAACTTGATAGTACTTTTTCTTCCAGCGTAAAATCGGAGCGCTAGCGTGCTGCACAAAATCGCCTATCTAGTGAACCTTCCTTTTCTTCTTCCATGTGGGTGGTTATAAGCAACGACAACAAAGAGGTTACAGTTAGGAAAGCCAGGAAACTCACAAAGAGTCGCAGAGGTCCACAGATGGCGCTGTAAAGCGACCTAGGTTTTAAAAGTACCTTTAGCCTCATAACATAAAGCTAACACATATTATGTGTTGACGTGAATTTATTATTTTATCAATTTACTTCCTCCAGCTAAATAGCAAGGTTGCAATGAAACACTTGCAGCATGGTTGAAAAGTTGAACAAGTTAATTCATCTTCACAAAAATTTATCATTTAATTTGAGAGAGCCAAAAAGATCAAAGGCTCTCCAAAATAATAAATTGGTCCTTTGGGCCAGATCACGCCGATTCGGCGCGCCTACTAAAAGAGCTCAAAAAATCATGGTGACACTCGCAACAGCTAGCTGAACCTTTTTCGGAACACATTCAGGGAGGACAATGTGGCAGCAACTCCATTGTAGATCATGGATAAAAACGAGTCATGCCTGAAAAAAACTTGGTAGGAACTAGGCATATGTATTTCCCATCAACACCACGAGCCCTTTTCCATGGCCCCTTTCCCGTCATGCAATACTCATTAAACGTGGCATACTCATGGAATAATTTTGCTTACCAACGTTGTGCTCTTTCAGAAAGTACCAACTTCACTGAAATTATGCGCGATTTGTTGGGTAGCAGGCGGTCTCCTCTTGGGCTTCCAAATTGGCGGTCTCGTCCCTCAATTTATAGAACTTGACAAAATGGAGAAGTCAAAAACTTGCCGGAAGCCGAAAACCCTGAAAGAATGAAGACACGAAACTTGCACTAGCCAGCCCACAGCTCACCAACACAAGTAATCGAACAATTTTACTCACCGAGAACCGGGTCCTAGAAAGTGAATAAAGCGTAAATAAATTACTTTATCATCATTATTTTCTTGCCATGACACGACCAAGAGCGTCAGCTAACAACCAACGACATGCAGGTGCATGCCCAAGTTTTGACTAGGTTAGTTATCTCTCTGGTCAGATGACGAGAAACCTTCATCTAGCATCCTGCGCTCTCTGTGACACAAATTCAGTGTCTGGTAAAGTTCCACCACCCCTGTATCGAGGCTGTCCTTTGGAATTTTTTCTTTGAGGTGAGTCAAAATATCCAAAATACCGGCTTATGTGTCCTTCTCCGGATGGGTACAGCGATGGTCATGGTACGACAACAAGAAGACGAGCAAGAAGACAGCCGCAGCAACAGCAACAGTTTTTTTTTGTTGTTGTGATGTTTCCGGATTTCTCTGGTGATGAGTGTCGTGCGTACTGTGGATGTTCCGGTTCATTCATGTTCATGATTTTGAGTCGTCATCGTCAGCAGTCAGCAAGTCACTAGTCTGCTGCTGTTCAGCACTCAGCTCAGCTTCAGCAGTAGTAGCATTCGCATGACGTCAAGTAAAATGCATTTTTCCGTTTAATGACAGGTGATCTTCAATTTTAAGTTGTGCTGGAAAACCAAAGTCTAGTTCCCATCGTCGCAGATTATTTAGGCAGTCAGCATGTCGAACCCTAGTCCTCACGTTGATCGAGACTTGGATTTGTCCAACTGCAATCGTGGCGTATGGCTCGTAAAGGTATGTGAAATCTGCTTTATCGTCCGGTGTTTAAAGGCGAGTTTGCAGTCTGTTGATTGAAGATACATTACCAGATTACGAAACCATTGAGCTCAAGTCATGGATTAGTAAAATCTGCGATGAGTCGCATTGTTTTACTTCGTGAGAAAATTTGACTGGCGCCAGTTCTGAACGCACTGGCCTCTCCTATGCCCTCAAACCAGACGACGTGTGACGTCGACTAGTTTACCTAAACTAATGAATCGATTTTTGGCGTTTTCAATTTCATGAGATCCCCTCAAATGCGAATTTTCAGTCCGATCGCTATACTTTGGTAGATTCTGTGGGTGTCACCCAACTGCCTCCCTGCCAGGTGATCATCTTCCTCTCTCCAGTTGGGCGGCACAGGCTCGTAGTGGTCCGGGTGGCAGTTGAGTAAAAAATGGGAATGGGTTGGCAGTTGGGAACCGCTCAATTCGGTTCTGACGGAGGAGAGAATAATCTGCACTTTTAATTCTTCTAGTGCAATTCCCAAAATTTACCTGAAAATCAATTTCTTTTACTTACAGGTCCCAAAATACATATCGAACAAATGGGACAAAGCCCCGGGTAATATTGAGGTGGGGAAATTGAGAATATCCAAACCCAGCGGCCCGAAATCGAGAACCCAGGTTTCGCTCACTCTTTCGGAATCGGTTCTTTGTCTGAAAGAGCCAAAAGAGAAAAGCATACCGAAGGAACACAAGCTGGACGTATCTATGGTCACCAGGCAGACCTTGGGTGTATTTTCCCACTATGTCCGTAAGTAGAAGCGAGGCTGCTGTACCATAATGTCATTTTTCCAAGCGTCGATTTGTCATAGATTGTGATGATTTTTGCAATGATGGTTTCGAACTTATGCTGAACTATCTGTTACTATAATTTTATATTGACTGGTGAATCATTAAAATGATCATTTCAAACAGTATTTACTTATACGACGATTTATTCAAATATTTTTCAAAATCTATGATTCCAGCGCCTGCTAACTCGGATGCGATTGTTCCCGAAAGTGAGAAACTTTGCTTCGAAGGGAAAATCGAGCAGAAACTGGAATGCCATCCCAATGGTAAGATATTAAGGATTGTTACGAACTAATGTCAAATTGGTCCCATGATTGTGATGGTAATGATGAGGTCGATGGTCAAGGATGGCAGACTGATTGGAATTGAAATGGCCTCGTCGGCCATTGATGATAGAAAAATCATTCATCCTTGAATTAATGATTTTGGGTAGCGTCAATGCCTACTGCGGGTGATTCTAGATCATCGATTTCCCTGTTCGTCGATGAAACTACTCTCTATAAACATAAAATGGTATTCGTTAAACAGATTGCCCTGAGAAATCCTGTTATTGACGTGCTGGGCTTATCGTAACATTTCCAGAGGGTTACCTTATATCTTGCTAGAAACAATCGATGTGTTTCTTCATTCCAGCCGACGATACTTACATGCAGTTGAAGTTTGAATCTATTCGCAAGGCTTGCCAGCCCGTTCGACAAGTGAAACAGTTGGAGAGAATCGTACAGAACTTCAAGCCAGTTTCAGACCACAAGCATAACGTGAGATTCGATTATACAACAAAATTCGATGGGAGCGATATATTTTTGCTTATTTGGATTTTTTGAAGATTAGCGCATTCAAAGAGTAGAGGAGTCCATAGAAAATTCCCCTTGAAAAAAAAAAGAATTTTTTTCCGATTTCCCCGATGTCATTGTGCACTCAAAATTTCAAGGGTATTTGACGTTTGCTGTATTAAATTCTTTATTTTCACTTGGGTTTTTTAAAATTATTATTATTCGCTTTTTTCATCGCACTTGCAGATCGAATACGAAGAGAAGAAAAAGGCCGAAGGAAAGAAAGCGAGGGATGACAAGGACGTCGTCCTGGAAATGATCTTCGCTGCTTTTGAAAAACATCAGTACTACAATATCAAGGATCTGGTCACAAAGACGCGTCAACCAGTCGTAAGATCCATCGTCCATGCTGATGTTTATAATTTTGAAAAACTGTCTCGCTAGAAATTTAGTTAGAGCACTTTTTTAGCTGGGCCGAACCCCTCAGAACCTCTCGACCAACTCGTCTTAAATTGACGTTGGCAAAAAATGATTTGTGATTGTAATTTTGCAGACAGCACAGATACGCTTACTGAAAATATGTTTTTTTGGCAACTTTTTGACCCGATCACAATACTTAACTGTCCTTTAATTTTTTCTTCTCTTCGCAGGTCTACCTGAAAGAAATTTTGAAAGAAGTTTGCAACTACAATTTGAAAAATCCGCACAAGAATATGTGGGAACTCAAACCGGAGTACAGGCATTACAAGGAACCAGAGAACCAGGCTTCGGGATCGGACGCACAATGAGCGCGTTCAAATACCGGTATTCTGAAATTCAGTTGTGTCTCCGTATTTGTGATGTATATTTTTGTTACTGTTTCACATTTCTGTATTTTGGATGATTCATACAAGGCAGATATTGTTCGTGATTTTTTAAAATTTTCTTCTCATATCTCCCATATTGAAGCTCTTTTTATGCCAAAAACTTTTTTTTCTCCTGAAATTTTAAAAGAAGCGCGTCGTAAAAAAAATCTCAATGCTGACATCGTGGGGTGGCATTGAAGGTTGATTAAAGTTCATATACTGTTCTTTATTGCAACATCAAATAATTTAAATCACAATCCGCGTACTTCAATGTTTCAATTTATTTCCAATATAAAGCCAAAGAAGTATTATCACGATCATAGAATTTCATACCTCACTATTAAACAGCAAGTAAGTTTGAAGTTCTAGAACACTTTGCTTACTAAGTAAGCCTTACTCATTATTCGGAAAATGGGTAACAGACGTGGGCTTATTAGTCGAATTTGACCTCAATTAAATCCCCTCGAACAAATATGTTCCTATCATCGAATCGACACTCTCTGGCTGTATCAGACAAATGGCCCCCCGCCAATAACGCACGTTTATTTCACGGTTTAATGTCACGGCTGGCCCAAAAGATTCTATAGTCAAATCGTTTCGGCCAGCAGTTTGAGCCTTAGGTGGGCGTGTCCAACCGTGGGGATCGAGTCTGATTGGGTGAATGCTGCACGTTACGACACTACTATGAACTATTTTAGTCAGCGAGAGACAAAATCTCATAAACATCTTTGTACCTCGAGCGCTTGCAGCCCTCATCAGGATTGGTATTATGTTAGGTGCCCCTCTGATAAGATAGAGGGGGGAAGGTTATGACAGCCCCAAATTGGAGCATATTTGCTGCTGCAACTGTAGCCGGATCATGAGACGTTCTTCTACCTGTCATTGAGAAAGTGTCATTGATGATGTCATTGATGATGAATCCTCCTGATGAGGGCTGCCATGGCAAAAGCGCTCAAGAATACTTGGATGCTCATTGACGCCAGTCGACTTTGGCCTTTCACCCTCAACCGCCTCGGTATTCCCTCGGTTTCCATGTACCCACCAGTGGCGGCTCCTGCCCTTAAACCCAGGGGGTGCACTTAGGCCATAAGATAATAATATTATCTAGATCTATAATATAGATAATAATATATTATATTATGGAACAATCGCGAAGGGAATATGTTATCATAAACAGTCAGTTGGTCTCAGCCAAATATCAATTTCAACTAAGTAAATGCAAATTAATAGGAAAAGTTAATAGGAAGTTAATAGGAAAGTTTTGCACACTTTCACGTCTCATTATTATAAAATGAACACCAAAAAACGTTCACTAGTGATAACAGAGGAATTTTAAGATGATTACCATCTATCAATTTTCAGAAACCCTATTTTGTGAAAGTTGAAATTGAATTACCCAAGTATTGTCGGTTGCATTTCCGAGTTGTGGAGCGATTTTTAGCTTTTACCTTTAAAAGCTTAAAGCTTAAATTTTAGCTTTTACCAGTAAAAGTCCTTCCAGTGCAGGTGAGTAGCGGCCGGGTTCCCGGATTGCTATTTTCTCCTCCAAAGTAAACTTGTAAAAATTCAACAACTACCTTCACATCACTCATTTTTATTGAACCACAGAAGAAAACACCGCGATTTTTACTAAATCATATCAGTTTTCGAACTGATAAGATAAGATTACCTCGATTAGACCGCATTCGACCGCAGATTCGATCGCATTCGACCGGCGGAGCAGACAGAAAATTTGCACCTGGACGGTACGGTGAGGCATTGGCTGGCTTACTCACACACTTCAAGTAAACACAGTACAACTAAGGCCAATTTGGTGTATTACTAGTTCGTGCACGAGCCGCCATCCAGTATAGCGCCAGTCCTATCCGTCAGTGATCCTGAGGCTTTGCCAATGACGTTGTTGTTGTTTTTCAGAGAGGATTAATAGGGAAGAGTTGTGTGGCAGTAATAATGTTATTATTAAGGTAGGTCACTGTTTTTTTCTTTCTCATTTTGGCCAGGGGGTGCACATGCTCCTCTGCTCCTGCCAGGAGCCGCCACTGGTACCCACCCTATACTTTTTTGGTACATTATTTTTTCTACTCTGAGATGGATAGCCCCATTTGTCGTCAACACGAGCCAGCCCATCGTTCTTGAACAGTTCAAGTTGTGCGCGAATGTTGAGCCGGATTGACGATCGTGCCGGTCATCAGAGTGACGTCTGTCTCTTTGTCGATCACAAAATAAACGAATGGGTGATTAGCGACGAAATGTTGCTGTATTTCGTTCGGGGAAGGTTCAAATTCTGAAATTAACGAATTTGTCATTATAACTATTACATTTCATATGAAATAGGCCTGTAGGACTGAATAACACTTACGTCTATTACTCATGAAGTACTTTCGAAGGGAAACTGTCACGACTTGTTCTATCGTTCGAACAAAGAGATGCGGCTCGCTCGTCATCGGGCTGAAATCCGCTCTGAACGGATCAAATATACTGTGTATTCCCATCTGGAAGAGAGATAATGCAGAATACTTACAGCACCTAGTTACCATTTTGGTAATGAGGAATTTCATACCTCACTATTAAACAGCAAGTAAGTTTGAAGTTCTAGAACACTTTGCTTACTAAGTAAGCCTTACTCATTATTCGGAAAATGGGTAACAGACGTGGGCTTATTAGTCGAATTTGACCTCAATTAAATCCCCTCGAACAAATATGTTCCTATCATCGAATCGACACTCTCTGGCTGTATCAGACAAATGGCCCCCCGCCAATAACGCACGTTTATTTCACGGTTTAATGTCACGGCTGGCCCAAAAGATTCTATAGTCAAATCGTTTCGGCCAGCAGTTTGAGCCTTAGGTGGGCGTGTCCAACCGTGGGGATCGAGTCTGATTGGGTGAATGCTGCACGTTACGACACTACTATGAACTATTTTAGTCAGCGAGAGACAAAATCTCATAAACATCTTTGTACCTCGAGCGCTTGCAGCCCTCATCAGGATTGGTATTCTGTTAGGTGCCCCTCTGATAAGATAGAGGGGGGAAGGTTATGACAGCCCCAAATTGGAGCATATTTGCTGCTGCAACTGTAGCCGGATCGTACGACGTTCTTCTACCTGTCATTGAGAAAGTGTCATGACATCCATTTATGATAAATCCTCCCGATGAGGTCTGCCAAGGCAAAAGCGCTCAAGAATACTTGGATGCTCATAGACGCCAGTCGGCTTTTGCGTTTCACCCTCAACCGCCTCGGTATTCCCTCGGTTTCCATGTACCCACCCTATACTTTTTTGGTACATTATTTTTTCTACTCTGAGATGGATAGCCCCATTTGTCGTCAACACGAGCCAGCCCATCGTTCTTGAACAGTTCAAGTTGTGCGCGAATGTTGAGCCGGATTGACGATCGTGCCGGTCATCAGAGTGACGTCTGTCTCTTTGTCGATCACAAAATAAACGAATGGGTGATTAGCGACGAAATGTTGCTGTATTTCGTTCGGGGAAGGTTCGAATTCTGAAATTAACGAATTTGTCATTATAACTATTACATTTCATATGAAATAGGCCTGTAGGACTGATCAACACTTACGTCTATTACTCATGAAGTACTTTCGAAGGGAAACTGTCACGACTTGTTCTATCGTTCGAACAAAGAGATGCGGCTCGCTCGTCATCGGGCTGAAATCCGCTCTGAACGGATCAAATATACTGTGTATTCCCATCTGGAAGAGAGATAATGCAGAATACTTACAGCACCTAGTTACCATTTTGGTAGCCTCTGATTAGTAGAGGTGGGGTTTATGCAGGTATTTGTAGGTGCCTCATGCTATCAAGGTTTGACAAAATCTTACACTCCAGCGCTTACTAACGCACATGCGCACGGCACCTGAACATGCCTCCACTCACGCTCTTGGAACACGCCCATAAATATTTTAAAATTCGGCTCACTTTAAATAGTTATTTTCGCTACACCAACCTTGGCTAAATGGTGAACCAAGTTGACGTGTTTCACGATGGTGAACGCTGGCAAAATCGCATAGACGGCGGTCATTTTCAAATGAGTCAAAATGGCTCGAACCGGACACCATTGTAATGCGTACAGCAACTGGCTCAGTCCAAATCTCTCCTCAGGTAGGACGATCAAAATGGAGTACCGAGGATCCTACGGGATATTCAGAAATTTGACATGAATGGGTTTCCAATATTATTGCAAATAGGACCCTGTAAGAAGCTCATGTTAAAGCTCAATTGAGAAATTTAAATAAAAAAGTCACGTACGTCCAGAGGCAACTGCAGAGCCAACGATGACAGTTCTGGCACAAAGGCAAACGGCAGGTATGCCGTGTATGTGTGAGCAGGAACGGTATCACCGCCCCCGTAGGCAAAAAACCAAAATTCATTGGTCGGATTGTAGCCCCAGCGCTGGTCGTGGTAGTGCGGTACCCAATTGGAGCCGCTCTGTTGTTGTTCTTGAGCTGCGAGATGAGAAATTTCATGAAATCGAGGAGGAAATTTGAGACGCTAGAAGCCTTCAGAAGCCTTAAAATGTTACACCCTGCATGATTATCTATTCAATCTTCAAATTTATTCGACCCATCTTCATACCTATTTAATAGTATTCCAAAGTAAAACAATGATTTAACCCATCTAGAAGGGCTTGCTTACTTTTGTACGTTGAAAATAGAGATCGTTGTTGTCTAGCATATGCTGCCAAGCTTGCTATCTTGCTCTCGCTCGCTGCTCCTATCATCAACTCTGGCGGTTCTGCTGCTGCTTGAGGGGATTCCGTAGGATCTGCTGACATCGGAGCTGTCGATTGTTCAGCATCTTCCTTGGTTTGCGTTGAATATACAGTAGTGGATTCATCCTTGTGAGTTGCAGTGGATTTTTCATCAATTTGCTGATCTTGTGCGCTCTCTGCTGCTGAATCGAGATCATTTGTTGAGCTAAGAACTGTTGCCGACTCGGGTAGGGAGACTGTTGCTATAGACTTGACAGTTTCTGACGACATTACTGCATTGTCGCCAATATCTTGCGGGATGGTAGTAGTTTCAATGATTAATGTCACGGGAGGTACGTTGGATGCTTGTGTTGAAGGAACATGGGCCATTGTAATTTCTCCATCAGCACTTGCTTGCGATGGTGTAAAATTCGGATTGTCGGTACTCTCGCTCTTAGTAACCGTGATTTCAGCCACACTCAACTCGAAGTTATCATTTTCAAAAAATGTAGTCTGTTCTGACGTCACCGAAGTTTGAGCAGTTTCCCCTGCTGGAATCGGCGTCGTTCCCTGAGATGTACCGGGTGGATTTTTATCAGGTGGTACATCGATATCGGCAGCTCCTTCTCTATTTTCAACGTCGTTTGTCCGTGGGTTTATTGTTGCATCCATAGACCCATTCATCTGTGACATGATTTCTGGTGTATTGGGCACTTTGTTCGTCAGGGTTATCACGTCCAGCGTTTCGGCTCTAGTACTCTCAGTTGACTTGGTTGCCATGGTAGTTGGTGGAGTTGATGCTTGAGTAGTGGTTGATGCTCGAATGGTGGTTGGTACTTGAGTAGTGGTTGTTACTTGAGTGGTGGTTGGTACTCGAGTAGTGGTTGGTACTTGAGTGGTGGTTGGTACTCGAGTGGTGGTTGGTATTTGAGTTGTGATTCTTGCTTGGGTCGAAGTCGGTGGTTGAGATGTAGTTGGCGTCTCAGCTCTTGTTGATGCCGATCTAGAAGAGGCAGTCGTAGTTGGTTGTGATGGAGTTGTTATCCTAATTGTCGATGGTAATGTTGTCGTTTGCCGTGGGATTGCTGGCATTGTCGGAATAGTTGTCAGTACTTGCGATGTTGTTCTGGTTAGTCTTGTTGTTTCTTGCGTGCTGCTTATCGTCGTTGGCGGAGGCGTCATTCGTTTCGATGTTGCAGTTCTGCCCTGGGTTGGCCTCGTTTTAATCACATCGGGAGGTAGTGTCGTTGTCGGCGGAGGATTGGTCGTTGTCAACTGTTTTGTGGTGCCCACTGTGGGCGGCGACGTTTTCGGCGGCGCAGTTGTGAACACTGGGGGTTCCATCGATGGAACTTGTGGCGTGTTCGTTCTGATGTCGAACCCGTAAAATTGGAGCAGATCAGTGTAATTAGTTCGGAGTAAAATGTTAGGTTTGCTGAGCACCAACCCACGTAGGAAGCCATCGTTCGAGAAGTAGCTCTGTAATCAAGAAATTAAGTTTATGATAAATTGAAAGTCAAGTGTGACGTATAGATTGATGAATTCGAGTTGATCCTCGATCGCTCACTTTGAGGTATCTGTGCAAGTCCCTGAATCCGACCCTGGTCACTTCCCGATCCCAAGGGAGTTTCAGGGTGTTGTGAATTTCAGCTGCTGATGGCCCTGTCGAGCCTTCGTAGAGCACTAGAGCGACTGAGACGAGGCCGTAAGGTGAAAAAGCTACGTTCTCTTCCTGCGAAGCAAGTAGCTGAAACCAAGATGATTATTTCACTATAAATCTCTTTCCTGGGGTTAGATAGTTGTTTTATAGGTTCCCAGCTGTTTTAGATGAACTTCGACCAACCCTACCATAGTTATTTGGCATTGTGATAAAAATTGCGATTATTTTTTTTGATGACTGGTAATGTGGATAGTAGGATAATGTGTATGCCTGCGTACCTAGATGGATCCAATATTTTCTTATCAAGGTGGCTCCAAACATTCAGCTACTTTGCCCCACACATTGGAAGTATATCCCTTGGTTGTCTCGAAAGATGAGCTAATTAAGTTGCTCGTTGACAATGAATTTTTGTGAGCCCGCCTTTACTGCTATTATTTATCTTGGTTTAATAATATCTAATTATTTCCGTCTCCAAATTAAATATAAAAAACTCAGGTACTTAATGGTCTTGGCGTGCAAAAATGTCGTTTTTTTCTGACGTCGTCGAAGAAATATTGAGGAAGCGCTATGTTGAGACCATTGTCCGAGAACGATTCCAATCAGATATGGCGACTAGAACGTAGTTGGTACGCAGTTAAATAAGATTGAAGACTCCTTCCATCTAAATGAAGTTCCACGACTTCTTCTTCGGTAATTCAACCGTTGCTTTTCGAATCCAAGCCGCGTACGATGGCGAATCGCACGAACTAAAAGAGTCAGTCTCGCATGAAGGCCGTTCACCCTGTACATAAGTTCTCGACATACGAGTCGGGAATAGCCGAGTCTGAAAGACCGAGTTGAGTCCAGTTTTAATTGAACGATGCCATTACGCTGTTCATACAGTGTAAAAAATAGAATCGAACTCTGGCGACCGGGGGACCTATCTCTGTCAGAGGACTCCCCCATTCCACTTGAACTATTGGTTTGACGGCCAAAATTTGTGATTTGCGTTCATTTATTTTTTCCTCTTTTTTTTATGGCCTACCTATCTACATACTCAAGTTGGTTCGTTTCGTAATCACCATTTTCATTTTCGGAAAGAAGTAGCTTCCCCGAATAGTGTTGTTACTGAGGAAGAGGCGTACCACCTGGCGTAATGCATAAATTTCCGTGAAAATATTTTTTTCCTCATATCGTGCCACCGATCGAATCGATTCCCAGCACAATGGCTGCAGCTAAAGTTCGAATCGATCATATTTTTGTCATAATGTACAACGAGTACAATAGCAAAGAATGGCCTGATATCCCCGGGACCTACCCTATTGGTAGTATGACTGGATGGCATCGAATCCGCCTATCAACGGTGACTAAGGATAAGGCCTGCCCTCTGTTATTGATATGTCACTGTGCCCACGATGGTTGGTTCAATAACTGGCTTGTGGGCTTAAATCCGCCCGCCACTGAGCGACTTCGTCAGTTTTCTTCATTATTCCAAAATGATTGTCGACAAATAGCCTTCCTCGATAGTCTGCTTTCCTCAGCCCCGTTCTGCTTGCCTCAGCTTTCAATGACACCCTCCATTTCCTCAAGGCTTCGTTTTCTATTATTCGACGCAGGTCAACGAACGACAGCTTTTTCACGGTCTTCAATAATCAATCAATCGAATAGTTATTCGAGTTATTCTTAGGAGGAGGTCTGTTTCCTGAACTTTTGATCCGATTTCTGATTTTTAAGTAGATTTCTTCGATACCTGCTTAAATTTTCGCTCTTTAAAGTCTACAAGATCACTTCATATGAACGTAAAAATCTGTTTAACTGAAAATGATGTGATCACACCCGGCGTCCGAAACATTTTTCGCATGTTTCACGTAGGCACCTATCAATATAACGATGCAGATAAACGCCTTGGGATAATAAGTATCTATACATTGAGAAATCATGCGAAAAACGAAAGTGAACCTCTGAGATGGAAAGTGAATCCGGATAATTTCCGCGGTCCGGAATATTCATGAGAATTCCGAACTCATGATCGCACGGTAAAATAAACTTTTTTGTATTCATTTAATCGCTGCCGCGGAACACTGTGGATACACACGAAGGATCTGCAATTATTGGACACCCTCAACCTGTAGTGAGGAGATAGTCGAAATAATAATTGCATAGGAAGAGCAACGATCGAGTCTCACAATCAAAAGCGACTTGTTCCAACTTCCGTTACTAGGTGCTCGAAAGTCGGGTGTACATTGGACCCCGGTACACCCCTACAGCAAAGGTCCCTGCTGGTATATGAAGAATTTGGTTACACTGATAAAACGTTTTGGTTTTAATAATAAAAATCGTAGGCCTTTTCCATGAGATGATTCAGTCAGCTTGGATAATCAATAAATTTATCACGGAAATTGATAAAGTGTCCAGCAGGGGGAAGAATGTGATCTACATAGTATTTTACCGATTTTCGTTATTTACGCGCGCCAAATAATACAGGACCAACGATCGTGTGCCTACCGCCCGTTTCCTTGTCAGTTACGGTGCCTCCATAAAGTTCCCAGTGCTCCGGTATACCTAACTCTTAGCTGACACATCTCTTGTCGTGACGACCGAGTCATTCGGAATGATTTTTGGGTTAAACCTCGGTCGAGGAAAGGGGCTGGTGGTGGCGGGGAAATAGAAACAGGCCTTTAGGTTAACTTGAATTGCGAGAGAACTAGAGGAGGTCAATCAATGTAGGTACAACATCGCCTTGCAATGCTATTATGATTTTTTAGCGCAGGTAATACTTCTTCGACAGTTATCGCTAAAAAAACAAATCGTTTTAGGTAGTAGGTGTATGGCCATACTGAGCAAGCAATGTAAAATAAATATATAATTTTTGAAATTTTTTTGCGAATTGGAAAATTACCTACTTAACATTACGTCAAATTTTCATTCATTTGTAATTGATTTCTGTCTATTCAGTCTATTCTGTCTATCCGATTGGTCGTTGCACAAAAAAGTTTTATCTATTGCAGACCACTTCTAGATAGCCAAATTTGTGCCAGATACCGCCCATCCGGAATTCGGACCGGTTCCTTGGGTTGCACCAATGGGCTTTTATGTTAAGATCTATTTTTCCATCCTTTTTAAAATGTTCATCAATAAAAATGTTAGTAAGACAGTAATTTGGAAGAAACGTGAAAATGAGAGTTCGACACGCAATTGCATGGCTCTAAACTGATGAACACCAGTGAGAAGTAAACGGTCTGTCGATGAAAAGGGCGACTCCCTCAGATACTACGAGTGTTTTCGTTCAATCTACGTATGAATATTTCTTCACAATAATCATCTTCTTCCTACCGACTGATCAGGTCAAGCTGAAAACATGTGGAAGTGAAAAGCACGAACAGACGGTTAAAGTCCTGTTCAATGGAAAAGTGATTATAGTGAATATAGGGCACAATTTCCTTGGAGATGTTTCTCCGCATTCAGCGCTAAAGAACATGTAGACGGTGTAAATTAATCGATGTTTAATGTTCCTTGATATGGGGAAGGTTCTTGACATGGCTCAATAGAGAAAACTACCAGGTTCACTCACCCTAGGAAGTGAGCCTACAGACCTAGATCAACGCTGTCCATCAAAATATCAATTAGAGAACTACGAGGTTACGAGGGAAAGGTGTCTTCCTTTATGTGTCTCAACTCGAACCGATACCCATTCAAACAGAAACTGAGACGAAAACTAAAACTGAAACTGAAACGAAAACTCAAAGTAATACTGATACTGAAACTGAATCTCAAACTGAAACTAAAAGTGATACTCAAACTGACAATCAAACTCATAGTGAAACTCAAACTTCAAGCCAAACTCAAACTGATAGTGAGAATCAAACTGAAATCTAAACTCAAACTAAAAGTCAAACTCAAACTGATACTGAAAATCAAACTCAAAATGAAACTCAAACAGACTGTCAAACTGATACTGAAAATCAAACTCCAACTGATAGTGAAAATCAAACTGAAACTGATAGTGAAAATCAAACTGAAACTGTGATTTATACTGAAAATCAAACTCAAACTGAAACTCAAACCCTATGTCAAATTCAAACTGATACTGAAAATCAAACTCAAAATGAAACTAAAGTTCAAACTGATACTGATACTCAAAGTGAAATTCAATCTGAAACTCAAACTAAAACCCGAACCCAAACAGAGTTTGAATCTCGGTTTGAAGTTCAGGTTCAGTTTCGATTTAGGTTTCAGTTCAAGTTTGAGTTTCAGTTTGATTTTCAGTTCAAGTTGAGTTTCAGTTCAAGTTTGAGTTTGAAGTTCAGTTTCTATTTGAGTTTGAGGGTTCGTTTGAGTTTGACATCGAGTTTGTGAAACTCAATGTTGAGTTTGATATTCAGTATCAGTCTGGGTTTGAGTTTGGTTTTCAGTATTAGTTTGAGTTTCAGATTGATTTCAAGTATCAGTTTGAGCTTCAGTTTCTGTTTGAGTCTCAGTTCGACTTTAAGTACTAGCAGTTTCATTTTGACTTTTAGTTGGACGTCATAGTAAATACCGTATAAAACCATGCCAATTTTCTTGATGATCGGATTGAAATTTTATCGACTGATAATCGGCGGATTAAGTTCGGCTGCGATACCAGAAATATTCGGATTCGTCAAACCGTTTAAGCTCGCGGGGATCGATGGAAAATCCGCTAATTTCTCCACGGTAGCATGACTGGCGAGTTCTGAATAAATCATCCCTCCGCGAACGTCAGAAAACCGTGTCCGCTCCGGACGACTGGTCAATGCCAATCGGAAAAAGAGACAGAAAATGGGTGAAAAAAGGATGTGAGCTAACGAGACAAGGGTAAACCCGAAGAGAGAGAGACAGGCCGGAGTCTTCATGTGAAATCTTGTCCGATTACGCTCGGCTTTACGCGGGCCTGCGGATCAAGCGGAAGTTTCGCAATTGCGAATCTCCTGTTAACTACCAATAGACAACGACCGGCCCCTTAAAATTAGGTCTCCCTTAACCTTTTGCAGACAATGGTTAACTTTCAATACGGACATTTGATGCGAGCACGCGAAGGAACTTTTCCTGGGTGGCGCTCAATTGACTATAAAATTCCACCTATTCGACTCGATTGTAGGTACCTTAGTTTCCAAGGTAGGGCCTTGACAGGTACCGGGACAAGGTCTTCGGATTAATGCCAAGTCACCCTAAAACTAAACTATTCTTCGTCGGTACTTCTTCCGCGAGTTAATCATCTGTGAACTGGACAATGGCCCGGGACGCATTTGACGGGAAAAATGACGGACGCCATTTCACGGGCGACATCCGACGTGACGTGTCGAAATACAACATAATATGTTGTGGAATATTATTCCAGAAGGACTCGCGGTTGACATAAATTAGCAACATATCGGAGAAGCAGTGGCGCGTAGATAATACGTCGTTCGGAATGGCGCGCTCGTCGGCCTTCAATCAAATGAACAAGAATTCTTCAATTTTCTAGAATTCTTAATTTTCATGTGAGAAGAAAAAAAAGATAATTTGAGAGCAGAGCATACACTCATCGCCTCGCCCTTAATCTAGGTAGCATAGCAATGGTCCATACCTGTAAAACGCAGACGCCGAAATCGTTCGTCACGTCGACCATCACACGTTGAGGTGTGTAATACGACGTCACCACTCCTGCTGTTCCTACAATCCATAGTCCCGTCAGCCCTGTAAATTCCATATTTTCAAAAAAATGTTGTCAATTGTGAAAAAGCGTCAAGTAGTAAAAGGTTGTGCCCAAAATGGTAAATGCTTATTGTCTAATTCGGTGGATGGTAAAGAAATTAAAAAACAACATGAGTCCTTTTTACCGAACATGAAATATAACTTTTCGTTAAATTCAACTATCCGCCTACTCGCCTCATAACAAAATACGTCAAGTTGTTGGAATATAAAAAATATCCACATATTCTGCAGGGTAAAATAAAGATTTTAAGACCAAAAACGCTCAAATCGGTTCATTTTTGTGGCCAGGAAAAAATAAAATGGAAAACCCTAAAAGTGCAACTGTGTCGGAGCTCCCGTGGGTTATTCGAATTCCGGTTAAACAGGTTGGTAGTTTCTGCCGCCTTACAGCAATATTTTCTGAAGTCTCGCCCGGTCTTGAGGCCAATTTTCCGCTTCGTTCTGTGCTGAAGTCTCGCCCGGTCTGATCAGGAGTTTGCGAATCCCCTGTCAAGTTCTAAACCCCTGTTACCCATAGCACGTTTCAGGCCGCTTTTCAGCAATGTTTGAGCGCGGCTCTCCTCCCCAAAATCATCATATTAGTGAAGTCTTGCGGCGAAGTCTTGCCCGGATCGACCAGGAGTACGCGAACCTCCTTTCAAGTTCTAATTTCCTGTTACTCATAGCACGTTTTATGCCGCTTTTCAGCAATATTTGAGCGCGGCTGTCCTCCCCAAAACCATCGTATTAGTGGAGTCTTGGGGCAAAGTCTTGCCCGGATCGACCAGGGATCCGCAAACCTCCTGTCAAGTTCTGATCTCCTGTTACTCATAGCACGTTTTATGCCGCTTTTCAGCAATATTTGAGCGCGGCTCTCCTCCCCAAAACCATCATATTAGTGAAGTCTTGGGGCGAAGTCTTGCCCGGATCGACCTGGGGCTGCGAACCTGTCATGTTCCAATCCGCTGTTACGCATAGCACGTTTTAGGCCGCTTTTCAGCAATATTTTAGCGCATTTTTCCTCCCCAAAACTATATTATTAATTGTATTAATAATTTATCAAATTAAATATTGTTTTTAAAGCCTGCGGTGCGTAGATAACACTCAATATTTCCATATTTTGATACGTACATTTTTGACTCAATTTGATTATTTCGTGGCTACAATTATGATTTACCTTTTGTGGCTGTTAGGTCAGAGATATAAAAAAACTCACTACCTATGCAAATTTTGAAAGTCGCCTAAAATCGAAATACATCAAATTATCGGGTTATAAAAAATATTTACGTATTTTTACCCAAAATTTGAATCTCGAGAACGCTCGGTTGATTTTTGTGACCAAGAAAAAATAAAATAGAAAACTCTGAAAGTGCAAATATATTGGAAGTACTGAGAGTAATTGGAACGTCATTTGGACAATTTTGAGGGTGAAATTGTTCCAATGAAAACGGAGCGACAAAGCCGAATAATTCGAATTTTTTTCAACAGGGTGATATGTCTTGAGACTAACATACCAGTTCAAAAAATTCGAAAAAAGTTTGAGTATTGAGGGAGTTATGGCCATTTGTAAATTACCACGGACGGACACACCCCCATTTGTTCAAGGAGCGTTTCTTGTAAAAGTTAGTTTTCTCTTCTGAAACTCCGGTCCAATTTTCGATTTTAGGACGATTACAATACTTCCCTAATTACCATTATTTCCATAATATCTTAATAAATCTCATCTTGAAATAATAATATGAGAAAAGGTGTGGTATCTTGGTATGGTATTGGTATCTTAATAAGTTGCGTAATTTTAACTTAATTGTGGGGGGGGGGGCATGGTTTTCTTGGCCCTTCCCCTCGGTACGGGCCTGACACAATACTTCCATATTTTTGGTGCCGCTAAGGTGCTGCGTTTTGGACCGAATTGGTCAGATTTGGAGTGATTGAAAGGTACTTCATTAAATGAATTTATAAATTCAGAGAAAGTCTAAACCTTTCTCTAAATCTTCTCTAAATTGTTTGAAATCAATACTTTTTAATTATCCCTTACTACTTGCTACTCCTTGCAAAATAGGGGTTTTTAAGTTTGGTAAAATTTACCAAATATTTTATGCGCACTTAATGCATTTTCTCTGCATTTCAACTTCTAGGGTCCTAATGTGCCAATTTGTTTCAAATTTCTTTGATACAATTTTATTGCGTTTCTTATTCAGCCAAAATTTTGTTTACTTTCATTAATTCCGTGCTATTGGCTTATCAATTTTGTCTAATTCCTAATCCATCGGTGGCAAAAGTGAACCGGCATTGAATCATACAATATCATTTAAGAAAATTATAAAATCAACATAAAAATTTACGCACCTAGGAGCAGATGCCTGATTATCATCTTGATGATCGTGCTGATATCATCGTGCACACCGGTCAGAACATGTCGCGCAAATTAGGCATTCAGTACTGCGTTGGTTGAAATTTAAATTTCCAGAACTCGCTTTATTCACCGTCTCTGACGCCCTTTAACGCCCGGTGCTCGGTCGGCGATACGGCGGCGCGATATCTGCGATGGAAGTGCGTGATGAATACTGAAGCCAGCGAGCAGAAGAAGCGGGCAGGAAGCTTCTTCGCTTGTCACGGCGACCCCTACAGCCGCCCGGCACACCGGGAGGGAGTCCATCACGAGAGCCGGAGTGCGGAGCGCCGAGCCGCCCACACAGTAACGGTTGCCGGGCGGCCGATTTTCCAAATGGGGTATCCCAAATAACTATAATTTTGTTCGCGAAATTTTAGGCCATATTTAATATACCTAGTCGGGGTAAGTGCGTACCTTTTTTTCATAAATTCAACGTAATTTCAACGTAATTTCTAAGTAGCTGAAGATCTACTTAATAAGACAAAAAACGTTAAAAAAACAGCAAATTTCGGAATCTCCCTGAAGTCGAGTATTTATGGTTTATTCAGAAGAAATCCATTAATCACGAGCCATCCAGCAGAGCCCGATCCAAGTGCTGAACCTGAGCCTAATGCTAAACCTGCGGTGCCTGAACCTAATCTGCTGAATACTGGGCGGGGGAAAATTTGGAAAGCTGAACCTTTGAAAAAATCCGAAGAGGATTCCAAGAGCAACATTTGAGCAATTCAAGATGTTATTTCGGTTTTCTAACTAGAATATTTTCTCCTATGACTCAAAAACACAAAATTTGAAGTTTTCCGGAATCCGATCAACAGCAATTTGAGAGACAAAGAAATTTGGGAAAAATCTAATTTCTCACGTTGTTGTTAGTTTTTGAGGATTTCGGTTTTACCGAATTGAAATTCTCAAATTCAGCTTTTTGAAGTTCGACGATGGAAAAATTCGATTCGACGGCCACCTGTATGTCTGTTGCCGGATCCGCACTCGTGTGAATCGGCTTTACGGAGTGTTGAGACGGAAACTGGTGGGTCGGTAGGGATGGGAATTTATCGCTTTCCGCGACATTTTCAATGAAAGAGAAATCAAAGCAAAATTGCATTTGAATAAATTACCCGGGACTTTGCCGAGGACACGCACTCGTTATTTTTCATGTGTTTTAATGCTGGCAAGTTGATGGAGACAATGTTCTCGTGACCTCCCAGTTAGTATCAGTATTATTTATCAAAAATTAAAATCATCAGTATGCAGGTGAAGTAGCGATTACGCATTTTTTTCAAATTCTACACTGTGGTACTTGTCTGCCATTCAACGTAAACAGTGCACCATTCTAGACAAAGTTCAAAAATTCCCAATTAGGCATACGAACTTTTTTTTTTTTAGAAATTTTTCATCCGAAACTGTAGGTTTCTGAATAAATTCCAATGAATCCGCAGAATGCTTTTGACAATCTCTGTAATACACAAGTTGGGACGTGGTTAAACACAAACCATGTCATCAGACTTGAGAGCCAGTATCATTTTTAATTACAAGCTGGACGCAACAGGTAATAATATCCCTAAACATGTCATTGTCTCGCCACCTTGAACATTAACCTGCAGTCAGTGCATAAGGATTACAAATAAGTAAAGCCTCCTCTGTTCTAGGTTTTAATAAATGACAGGCCTCAGCATAACGATTCCCCTGTAAGTAAAATTGATGTCACGCTAATGGCATAGGGAGGATGTAGTATTGCAATATAGAACTGCACTCAACAATCAGTAAAAAAAAAATAAATAAAATCAACTTGGCAAAAACCAGTGGTGCGCAGATAACACACTATACTTCCATATTTTGACCCACATTGATTCTTTCGGCTACTGTGAAAAATTTAAAGCTCGCCTAAAATAGAAATACATCAAGTTATCAGAATATAGAAAATAGCCACACATTCTGCAAAGTGAAACAAAGATTTTAAGACCAAGAACGCTCAAATCGGTTCATTTCATTGGCCAGGACAAAATAAAATAGAAAACACTAAAAGTGCAAATATGCTGGAGGTCCCGTGGGTAATTCGAATCCCGGTTAAACAGGGCGATAGTTTCTGCCGCCATACGGCAATATTTTCTGAAGTCTCGGCCCGGACTTGCGGCGAAGTCTTGGCCCAGTCTGACCAGGAGTATGCGTACCTCAGGCCAGTTTTGTATCCGAGTCTCGGCCCGGTTTCGTATCCGTGCCTCAGCCGGTCTGACCACAGGCTGCGAACCTCCTGTCAAGTTCTAATCTCCTGTTACTCATGGCTCGTTTTATGCCGCTTTTCAGCAATATTTCAGCAGCGTTGTGACCGCGTGTCGGCCGGGTTTCTTATCCAAGTCTCATGACCGCGTGTCGGCCAGGTTTCTTATCCGAGTCTCGGCCCGGTTTCGTATCCGTGCCTCAGCCGGTCTGACCACAGGCTGCGAACCTCCTGTCAAGTTCTAATCTCCTGTTACTCATAGCTCGTTTTAGCCGCCTTTAGCAACATTTCAGCAGCGTTGTGACCGCGTGTCGGCCGGGTTTCTTATCCAAGTCTCATGACCGCGTGTCGGCCAGGTTTCTTATCAGAGTCTCGGCCCGGTTTCGTATCCGTGCCTCAGCCGGTCTGACCAAGGGCCGCGAACCTCCTGTCTCAACGGTATCTTCATTTTTGTGTAGAATTTAATGAACTAATGGTTATTTTACTGAGACAAAGTCAAAAACGCAAAAAAAAAAAACAAGCAAAAAAGTGCAATTTTTTATAGAAAAATTTTCGTAAAACTACAAATTTATGCCAAACGAGATGATTTAAGAATTGATTCATTAAAGACAATCGAACACCCTGTACAACCAACTTATTAACCAATGGATTGAAGGATCGTGAAAAAAAGAATAACTGGCATCATTGAGTTGTTTATTCACGACGTGAGTACAATGTTAATCAAGTACTTCGATTCTGGCACTAACATTAGGCACATTCAAGGCACAAACAATCCTTAGAAGCGAGAGACGATTTTCTTCTTTTTACAGAAACATTTTCAAAAATCAGGACGGACTGAACAATAGCAAAAATTTAGGCCTTCGTGAGGTGCCGCTCAAGTCTCAAAACTAACACAGACCAATTGCGTATAATTGCTATCGAGTATAAGCAAAATCCTTAGCCTATATCAAATATAATTAATATAATATTTATATTTTTGTTTTTACTATCAACGGAGAAACCTCCGTTTTTTGTTAAGGCAACACAAAATGTTCTCCTTCAGGAACATTTTATGACTCTTCAGTCACGACTATTCTACTTCCGTATCTAAATTAATGCGAACGATCGGTTGAAAATCAACATAATTACAGACAAAATATAAGTACAACAAATTACTCAGTACAACAGGACGCAAATCAAGAGAATACATGTACAGTAACGGGGAATTAAAGGTAACAAATCGATACGACGCAAGATCCAATAGAAAATAATATTCACAAAAACAAACCACACAGTCTTAAATTCCTACAATACGTTAAATGATAGAACAGGACGGATTGATTCATTGATTATTGATGGATTTCAATTGATCATCAGTTGAGTGCAAAGGGGACGGTGTCGGAGGTTCGTCGCCTCGACGTTCAGATGTGAAAAGCGTATAAATTGCTGGAAAAATCGAGCAATATGGAAAAATTAGTTTTTATAATTACCAAGTCAAACTCAATTTTGAAAGGATGAGAAACGTGAGCGTGGGTAACCCATTTTTTCGGCCGATTTGAGAAACATTGTCTAACTTTAACGATAATTGCGGTCAAACGACTGAACCGATCTTATCGTTTAAGGTTGGCATTCGACGAGGAATTTGATGCTCTTAGTTTTTGAACTAAAGGAAACTGTCTGTAGGATGCGTAGTTTACAAGTTATAAGCAAAAAACTTGAAAAATGCCAAGAAATCAGGGTTTTCTAGGCACCGCATATTCAGCACAAGGAGGATATTGCAAAAAATGCTTTTTTTCCAAAACTTTCTCGAAGAATGATTTTCTTCTTGACAAAAACAATATTCACCACGATCATGATGGACGGTTTAATTTCGACTAAATTACACTGACATAAGTCAATTTTGAAAAAAACGGATGAGCTAACCTGTTAATGAATTCGGATGTTATCCTCTGCGACTAGGAATAGATTAGTTGAATCACAACTGACGTAAGGTGAATGTGGCGTTGGCACGAGAGGTACTGGGCTGAGATGACGTCTGCTGATGTCAGACATCAGCTGTTCGGAATGTGGTGACTTCGGGCATCTCAGTAGCCGAAGGAGTTGTCGTCGAATTTTGCTCCGAGTCCGATTTCGAGGTCTCATTTTTCTGAATTTCCAAGGCCGGCCGTTCGACGATTGTTGTTGTCTCGATTTCTTTGTTGCTGATCGTGCTGATTTCTTCCGGCTTTTTCAGTTCTTCCGTCTCGTTGGACGTTGCGTTTGACTTATTTTCCACCGCAGGGCTGACAGTCGTGGCCTGTTCGGTGTGACTTTCCGCAGCCTTTTCCGACGGGCTTTCTGTTGATTGTGACGTCAGTACGGGCTGATTCGCTTCGTAAACCGTTACATCTTCAAAGGCGTGCGGAGTGGTTGGCTGAGTTTCGATGACTTCTTTTTTGTTCCCTTCGTCGGCCACGTTATCGTGGTGTACGACTTCTTGGCCGGCCGTTTTCTCCAACTTGTTTTTCTGGAAGACCTCCTTGATCAAGTAGCCGTCTTTACTCTTCTTGTCGTAGTACTTTGGTTTTTCCTCGTCATCTTCGCCGTAGTCGCCCAAACCGTTTTCGTCGTTTAAATCCCGGTCGAGGGCGTCTTCAGATTGGCTCTCGTCCGTGGGGTTTTTGGAATCTTTGTGAGGCGCTTCCGTTTCGTGGACGAAAGGTCCGGAAAGTTCGCTTATATCTTTCAGTATAGCGCCGGATAGAATCATTTTATGCGCCTCTTCATCTTTCCTCTGCTGCTCCGGATTAATGTCGGTGCTCGATTCTGTATTGCTCATTGTAGCTTTTGCAGTTTGATCGGCTTCCAGTTGAGGCGCCGTTGTTGTCATTTCGTGCGTAACCAGTTCGACCCTGGAGGTATCGTAAGTGGGCACTTGGTAAGTCGTGGGAGCGTCAACTGCCACCGTACTGTTCTTCATTTCCCGAGTATCTGCCCCACTGAGATCTGCCATATTCAATGATGTACTGTTCCCAAGCTCTTGAAGCTTCTCTGAACGAGATGTATTTTCATGTACGCTGAATTGTTCTACGTCTACAGAAATATCCGGAGCGACGCTGGTCGCTGGGGTTGTGACAATGGAGGGGACAGTAGTGATTTCTAGGTTTTCATTCTCGGTTCCTGATGTATTTTTCGCCAAAATTTCAACATCTCCAGCTGAAGGTGTGGTTAGAGTCCCCCGAGTCCCTTCGATCGCCAGCTCCTCCATATTTGCTGGATGAAGAACTTCAACTATCGATGAATTACTAGAACTCGTTTCATTCACCATGGCGCTGGATTCATTGCCAAGAACCATTCTTTCTGGAATCGTCTCAAAACCAGTGTTGTTTACCTCTTTGAGTGAACCTGACAAAGGTGAAGAACTGTTGGCACTGAGATCGGCTTCGAGATCCAAGAATTTAGGCTCTGGTTGGACTTTCTTTGGTGGTGAGGTAGTTTCAGGCTCGGTAGATGGTTTTTGAGGTTCTGCTGACGGCTCTGGTTTTGCTGATGGCTCAGGCTCTGCTGAAGGCTCGGGCTCTGTCGAAGGCTCAGGTTCTGCTGATGGCTCTGGTTCTGCCGATGGCTCAAGTTTTGCTGATGGCTCAGGTTTTACTGATGGCTCAGGTTCCGCTGAAGGTTCAGGTTCTGCAGATGGCTCAGGTTCAGTCGTTGGCTCAGTTTTTGACTCAGGAGTCGTTATGGGCTTTTCAGCCTCCTCAGCAGACGGCAAAATACTATGCTCAACTTTCAGACCGTCTCGTCCTTCGGTAGTGCTTGATAGGGAGGAGGTTTCTTTGAAAAGTTGCGCAGATTTGCCAGATGGCTCATGCAGCTGCACAGGTTTTGGCGTAGACGGAGCTGCAGTAGATGGGAACGGTTCTGCTTCGGCTGAGAGTTCTGGAGGAACTGTGGTCATTTCTGGCGATTCCATCATTTTGGCTGGAGGCTCCGGCGAAGGTTCTGGTTCGGCACTCGGCTCTGGAGAAGGCTGTGGTTCTGCCTTAGGCTCTGAAGACGGTTCAGGTTCAGCACTTGGCTCTGGAGATGGCTCAGGTTCAGCACTTGGCTCTGGGGATGGCTCAGGTTCTGCTTTAGGTTCAGGAGATGGCTCTGGTTCTGCCTTAGGTTCAGCGCTTGGCTCTGGCTCTGCTGATGGCTCTGGTTCTGCAGATGGCTCTGGCTCAGCACTTGGCTCTGCTGATGGCTCTGGTTCTGCAGATGGCTCTGGCTCAGCACTTGGCTCTGGTTCTGCAGGTGGCACAGGTTCAGTACTTGGCTCTGGTTCTGCAGATGGCTCTGGCTCAGCACTTGGCTCTGCTGATGGCTCTGGTTCTGCAGATGGCTCTGGCTCAGCACTTGGCTCTGCTGATGGCTCTGGTTCGGCAGATGGCTCTGGCTCAGCACTTGGCTCTGGTTCAGCTTTTGGCTCTGGCTCTGCTGTTGGCTCTGGTTCTGCTGATGGCTCGTGATCATGGACCTCTTCTGAAAGAAGAGAAACATTTTTTTTAATTACCAGGTTTTATTGACTGAATTAGAAGAGGCTATTGTTACAGTTTACAGAGTAAATTGAAGAATTGAAATTGTCCTGAAATCAAAAATCTTATATGGTTCAGAGGCTCTGCAGGAGTTTTCAGACCAGCCCAAATAAAATAAATTGGATTCAGAATTCCACGAACCAAAATATTGGATATTGCGTGAATATTAGGTGTATGGTAAACTTTATATTTTCAACATTACCTAATGATAATTTACTGTGAAAAGGGAGAACATTATGACACATTTTTCGTTATTACCATTAACACATTCCTTGGAATCATGGTCTAAAACCATTCCCGTCGGACAGCTGCAGGTGAACGTCATCGTTTCATGGCTGAAATGGCAATCGTGCGAGCATCCATTTCGATCCAACAAAAGACAGCTGTCGGCCACATCTGAAATATATATTATAAAATCCTATTAATTCGTTTTTATTTTATAACTGTATAAATACAATAAATGTTAAGTTTTCAAAAAAAAAGAAAAAAAAGGAACAGAAATATGGTCTAATCATTTGATCGGCGTGAAGTCGTTGAGATCATCAGTTTCGATTTGTTATTTTTATTTAAAAAATTTTGAGTTTTCCCACTAATCATGCAAAACGGTTTTTTGATCCTTTACTCACAGTTGGTCTTCAAACTGCTTATTGGTATTCTGTAGTTGTACAAAAAGCCATCGTGGGATTTCAAATGAGACATGAGCTTCGACTTCAGGGTGTCCGTGTTGATGAGCTCTTCGTGATTTTGACCTTCGCTCGAAGTCCATCCGACTCTGTACAGCACGACGACGCTGCCCGGCCTGGAAATTTCGTGCCATTTGTTATGCTAATTGTTCATTTTTACTGTTATTTTTTTTCCTCTTTTGAGCCGAACAATAAGCAATGTACCGTTGCCACTTTCTAGATGTGCTGTGCGCTAATTTGATATATTGTCCATTTTTCAGCAACAACAAGCGAGGAAAACGTCAAGATAATATCTTAATTTAATTTAATTAATTAATTAAGATAATATCTCAATTTTCAACTTGACAATTATTTTCTCTTGGAAAACTAGCCAAAGATTTTGGAAATTAGGATTTGAATTGACGGTATTTCGCTGAAAAAACGTAAACTTACTTGAAACCCAGAACTTTGACCCTGATTTCACCTGGTCGCTGTAACTGGTAAGGTTGGAAAATCGCCATTTTCAACTGAAACACGGAACAGCTGATATAAAAAATGAGTCCATTTCAATTTAAAAGCCCATACCATTTTTTGGGTCATTTTTGACCTCTGAAGGCCGTTCGCTAGGTGGAAAATCGACCAAAAATAACGATAGACATAGAAAGAAAGAAATGAAAAAAAAAAGAAATTCCATGCTCAAAAACTTGGTGGTTTTTCTTTGCGTTATTTACCCACCATTAATGTTCTTTCCAATAATTAATTAATACTTCCAACTCCAAAAATTAATTAACATTTATTAACATTCTATCGTTCCAAAATGTTTCTCTCACCTCATGCTCTAGCGATGTGGCCAAATTGTTGTACTCGGAGTCGTTCACGTCGTAGAGGCCTTTTGTGAATTGCATGTTTTCGATGGTCAGCTCACCTTCCACAACATGTTTTACTGGAAAGGAAAACATTTTTTTGAGCGATGCCAAGGTAATTTTGTATAATCTCAAGTCAGCCGCTCACTATTCGATTGGCATGAACATGGGAGCTCGGCGCCACCTCGGCCAATCACAGCGATTCATTTTCTTACCCCCTCCACCAGCCATCGGATAGCGTATGGCCGACTTTAATTGGTATTCGAAGAAATACGGATAACTCACTGAAGGTTTCCGCTGGATCGGGTGTCGGCACGGGCGGTCGCGCTGTTGGACGCGGAGGCTGCGACGGGACGATTCCACCAAAGCCGGCTCCTTGGATATTCTTGTCGCGGAACGTTCGCGACTCGACAGGAGTTGTCGATTCTGTCGAATATGAGATTCCTGCGAACATGAAACGATCGCTATTACAATTTGCCTGGAAATCCATGCACTGCTGAAGCGCGACGTCGCGCCATGGTGATTACCAATTGATAAACAAACGCCCAGAATATAAATTTGGGGGGAGGGGTCAACTCACAATGGAACAGAAACTCAAACTCATAACCGAAATCGAAGTCAAACTCACAATGAAACTGAAACTCAATCTCATAATCGAAATCGAAGTCAATCTCACCTTGGAATTAAAACTCAAACTCATATTCAAAATCGAAGTCAAACTCACTTTGGGATTGAAACTCAAACTCTTAATCGAAATCGAAGTCAAACTGTCAATGAAACAGAAACTCAAACTCACAATCCAAATCGAAGTCAAACTCACAATGAAACTGAAACTCAAACTCACAATCGAAATCGAAGTCAAACTCACAATGAAACTAAAACTCAAAATCATAATCAGAATCGAAGTCAAACTCACAATGAAACTGAAACTGAAACTCACAATCGAAATCGAAGTCAAACTCCCAATGAAACTGAAACTCAATCTCATAATCGAAACCGAAGTCAAACTCACAATGAAACTAAAACTCAAACTCATAATCAAAACCGAAGTCAAACTCACAATGAAACTGAAACTCAAACTCACAATTGAAATCGAAGTCAAACTCACAATCGAAATCGAAGTCAAACTCACATTGAAACAGAAACTCAAACTCATAGTCGAAATCGAAGTCAAACTCCCAATGAAACTGAAACTCAATCTCATAATCGAAATCGAAGTCAAACTCACAATGAAACTAAAACTCAAACTCATAATCAAAATCGAAGTCAAACTCACAATGAAACTGAAACTGAAACTCACAATCGAAATCGAAGTCAAACTCCCAATGAAACTGAAACTCAAACTCACAATTGAAATCGAAGTCAAACTCACAATGAAACTGAAACTCAAACTTAAAGTCGAAGTCGAAGTCAAACCCACAATGAAACTGAAACTCAAACTTAAAGTCGAAATCAAAGTCAACCTGACAATGGAACAGAAACTCAAACTCGTAATCGAAATCGAATTGTTAAATTGTCACTGTTTGAGTTTCAATTCCAAAGTGAGATTGACTTCGATTTTGATTTTCAATTCCAAAGTAAGATTGACTTCGATTTCGAATTCGATTATGAGTTTCTGTTCCATTGTCAGTTTGACTTCGATTTCGATTATGAGTTTGAGTTTCTGTTTCATTGTCAGTTTGACTTCGATTTCGATTAAGAGTTTGAGTTTCAATTCCAAAGTGAGTTTGACTTCGATTTCGATTATGAGTTTGAGTTTCAATTCCAAAGTGAGATTGGCTTCGATTTCGATTATGAGTTTGAGTTTCTGTTTCATTGTGAGTTTGACTTCGATTTCGATTGTGAGTTTGAGTTTCTGTTCGATTGTCAGTTTGACTTCGAATTCGGTCATGAGTTTGAGTTTCTGTTTCATTGACAGTTTGACTTCGATTTTGAATATGAGTTTGAGTTTCAATTCCAAAGCGGTATTGACTTTGATTTCGATTATGAGTTTGAGTTTCTGTTTCATTGTGAGTTTGACTTCAATTTCGATTATGAGTTTGAGTTTCTGTTTCATTGTGAGTTTGACTTCAATTTCGATTATGAGTTTGAGTTTCAATTCCAAAGTGAGATTGGCTTCGATTTCGATTATGAGTTTGAGTTTCTGTTCCATTTTCAGTTTGACTTCGATTTTGATTATGAGTTTGAGTTTCTGTTTCAATGTGAGTTTGACTTCGATTTCGATTGTGAGTTTGAGTTTCTGTTCGATTGTCAGTTTGACTTCGAATTCGGTCATGAGTTTGAGTTTCTGTTTCATTGACAGTTTGACTTCGATTTTGAATATGAGTTTGAGTTTTAATCCCAAAGTGAGATTGACTTCGATTTCGATTAAGAGTTTGAGTTTCAATTCCAAAGTGAGTTTGACTTCGATTTTGAATATGAGTTTGAGTTTCAATTCCAAAGCGATATTGACTTTGATTTCGATTATGAGTTTGAGTTTCTGTTCGATTGTCAGTTTGACTTCGAATTCGGTCATGAGTTTGAGTTTCTGTTTCATTGTGAGTTTGACTTCAATTTCGATTATGAGTTTGAGTTTCTGTTTCATTGTCAGTTTGACTTCGATTTCGATTAAGAGTTTGAGTTTCAATTCCAAAGTGAGTTTGACTTCGATTTCGATTATGAGTTTGAGTTTCAATTCCAAAGTGAGATTGGCTTCGATTTCGATTATGAGTTTGAGTTTCTGTTCCATTTTCACTTTGACTTCGATTTTGATTATGAGTTTGAGTTTCTGTTTCATTGTGAGTTTGACTTCGATTTCGATTGTGAGTTTGAGTTTCTGTTCGATTGTCAGTTTGACTTCGAATTCGGTCATGAGTTTGAGTTTCTGTTTCATTGACAGTTTGACTTCGATTTTGAATATGAGTTTGAGTTTCAATTCCAAAGCGATATTGACTTTGATTTCGATTATGAGTTTGAGTTTCTGTTTCAATGTGAGTTTGACTTCGATTTCGATTGTGAGTTTGAGTTTCTGTTCGATTGTCAGTTTGACTTCGAATTCGGTCATGAGTTTGAGTTTCTGTTTCATTGTCAGTTTGACTTCGATTTCGATTAAGAGTTTGAGTTTCAATTCCAAAGTGAGTTTGACTTCGATTTTGAATATGAGTTTGAGTTTCAATTCCAAAGCGATATTGACTTTGATTTCGATTATGAGTTTGAGTTTCTGTTTCAATGTGAGTTTGACTTCGATTTCGATTGTGAGTTTGAGTTTCTGTTCGATTGTCAGTTTGACTTCGAATTCGGTCATGAGTTTGAGTTTCTGTTTCATTGACAGTTTGACTTCGATTTTGAATATGAGTTTGAGTTTCAATTCCAAAGCGGTATTGACTTCGATTTTGATTATGAGTTTGAGTTTCTGTTTCATTGTGAGTTTGACTTCGATTTCGATTGTGAGTTTGAGTTTCTGTTCGATTGTCAGTTTGACTTCGAATTCGGTCATGAGTTTGAGTTTCTGTTTCATTGACAGTTTGACTTCGATTTTGAATATGAGTTTGAGTTTCAATTCCAAAGCGGTATTGACTTTGATTTCGATTATGAGTTTGAGTTTCTGTTTCATTGTGAGTTTGACTTCGATTTCGATTGTGAGTTTGAGTTTCTGTTCGATTGTCAGTTTGACTTCGAATTCGGTCATGAGTTTGAGTTTCTGTTTCATTGACAGTTTGACTTCGATTTTGAATATGAGTTTGAGTTTCAATTCCAAAGCGGTATTGACTTTGATTTCGATTATGAGTTTGAGTTTCTGTTTCATTGTGAGTTTGACTTCGATTTCGATTGTGAGTTTGAGTTTCTGTTTCATTGTCAGTTTGACTTCGATTTCGATTAAGAGTTTGAGTTTCAATTCCAAAGCGATGTTGACTTTGATTTCGATTATGAGTTTGAGTTTCTTTTCCATTGTGAGTTTGACTTCGATTTCGGGTTTGAGTTTGAGTTTTTGTTCCATAGTCAGTTCGACTTCGATTTCGATTATGAGTTTGAGTTTCTGTTTCATTGTGAGTATGACTTCGATTTCGATTAAGAGTTTGAGTTTCAATTCCAATGTGAGTTCGACTTCGAGTTTGTCCTTGAGATGGAGTTTCTGTTTGATTTGAGTTGAAATTTTGAACTGGTTCCTTGGGTTGAAATGCAATTCCGATCTTCTGCGGTTCGGTCGTAAACTCTAAACCGCCGTTGAAATTCGGCTATTGCACTTATCAAAGTGCAGTTGTACTTATCGAGTAGGAAAACGTTTTCTGGCTCAACCAGGTATTGCAAGTTTTTGCAGAATAGTCAGAGTATTGTTGAAAAATCTTCAGAATTGAAGGAAGAATTAACGAAAACATGTATTTTTCACCAAGTTAAACGAAGTGAGATTTTTAAACCTGACAACCTATGTGTTCAACGCTAAATATCCAGTAAAAATAGCACCTGCTTGTAGAAAATAATTGGGTTGCAAATGAAATTTATTTTTGGAGCATTACGGTACACGGAAGAAGAAGAAGAATACTAAACTTACGCCTCTTGTCCATTTTGAAGCATCAATAAAATTCGAATATTTAAAGTTGGACATTTCCCGTCGATTGTAACCGTACGATCATCATGAACAAGATCGCAGCTCATTTCCGATGTGAGCAACATTTTAGTTACCGACAATGGCACATTTTCAAGTTGGAGACATAAGAAACACGAGTGGTCCTATTGTCTCCAGCATCCGAACGTTCTCATAATTATATAAGGACAAAAACAAATTACGATTTCAACTCCTATGAGTTTTGTCTGCTCCTATTTGCGCCGAATAACGAGCAAGAAGTTCTTGAGTGGATTGCGCGTTCTAGAACATTTGCTCAACGCTGGAAGATGCGAATTCGTGAGATTCAGTTTTTTGCGCACTGAAATGGGCTTAGAAGATGCTAGACTTGGAAATAGTCGTCAGGAACAGTGCTTATGTCAACAGAAAAATTTATTTTGGTATGCACAAAATTTTATTTATTTTCTCAAACCTGTAGTAACTTGTATAGTTTGTTAAATTTTGCCATTGCCATATTATTTGTTGTTTTTTTTTCAACGAAAGGAGAAGTTACTCTCAAAATAGAGATAGGTACTGTACGAAAACTACTAGTACGCGCTTCATCACTATATTCGCATTTGAAAAAAATAGAATTTTGTCTTTTTCAAACTTAAGCGTAGAATGTTTCAAAATTATTTGTAAAATAATACATGCGTTTTTCACATTCAAGCAGTTTTAACGAGGCGAACTGTTCAATTAAATTTCGGTAGGATTTCAAATTCAAATTTCTCCTTAAACAATTTTTTGATTTTTTTTTTGATTTTTGAAATTTTTTCTAGTGCTTTCCGGAAGAAATGAGCGAATACTCACCAATGCATATGGCCACGATAACACCCAAAGCTATGACGCCGATGAAGGCCCAGCAACATTTCCGCCGACTGCCGCCTATACTTCTTCGTTTGTCTTGGGTAACGTAAAGCTTCTCGCCCCTGGAACGAAAATTAGGTTGGCATCATTGCTTTCTCACGTGGAAGGTACCTTGTACCAACAACAACTGGCGATCCGGAGAACTATTTATTTTGTACTCAACAAAAACGCTGTTAAGATTAGTACGTAAAATTTTTTTTTCTAAAATTAAAAAAATTTTACAAAAATTCCAAACACCAAAATTTTAAATACCGATGGTTGCTCAATTTCTGGGTGGTTGCTCAATTCAACCGTGCCATGGTTGCTTGTTTGCGTACAGACGTGACCGAAGACATACATTGTTAATTACGTGAAATCGGCCATACACTATCCGATTGCTGGAGGAGGGGGTAAGAAAATGCATTGCTGCGATTGGACGAGGTGGCGTCGGCGTTGGACCCAATACATTTATTTGGGTTTTCCAAGCCACGCTCCCATGTGCTTCGCCCCTCCCACAGCCAGCAATCGGATAGTGTATGGGCAACACCCCGACATTACGCCAAACGAACATAACCTCGAAGAATGGGTCTTCGGCCACAGTTGTACCCTATTGATCAAGCCAAGCTGAATACTAAAAAAAATTTCAAAATTTTCACCTCATGTATTTCTTATGCTGGTTGACTGGGACGAAATATTCGTCATAAGGATCGCCGATATCCAGCTCAGTCGATTCTTTCTTGATTGGGATCCCGTTGTACGGCTGCATGTTGACCAATTCGAAATTGACTGCTTCGTTTAGTTTGTTCCCATTTGCGGTAACTGGCGTTTCGTCGGTTTTCCTATTTTTCGAATTTTCATTTTCATGGCCGTTGACTAAAGGCGGGGCCGAATCGCTGCCGAATGACACGTCAGCAGGGCCGGTCCCGTTGATTGTTACTGTCGTACTCGAAAATGTACTTCGCTTTTCTTCATTTTCATTATTTTTCCTCTCTCTAATGGCACTGGAAGTATCGTCGGCCGATCCGTCGGCGCTCGTCCGCCCGCCGCTGTCGACCGCATTTTCCGTATCTTCGTACGCTACGTTCACTTGACCGCTGATCGAGTGGGAGGAATCTGAAGTCAAAAAGTCCATTATTATATGCAACATTTCATGAAATTTAAAATAAATTATTTTCAGGTAGTGAGACCTCCGGGAAATATTCTCATTATGTAGTGCTTGCCGAAGACAGTTGAGTGAATTTATGGATTGCGCATGCGTAAAAATAATAATCAGGCGTTCCGAGGTAATTGTACTACTATCCCCCTTCGAAAAGCAAATCACTCCTGATGATCAATGGTACTCACCAGTAACTAATGCGCTGTTCGTTGCATCATCTCCGGCTGAAGTATCGTTGTTCATCTTAGTTGATCGGCGGTCATTGGCTGGCGGTTTTGAAAGCCTTCCTTCAACCTGGAATCAAAATTGACGTTATTGCAGCTTAAAAGAACAGAGGGGTCGATCAGAAGACAAGAATACTCAAAATCGGTTCAGCAGTTCGGACGGAATTCGAGGAAAACCAGGAATCGACGATTCATCGTCTTCGCATGCAATCTAATCAATAATTAACCAATGGACCAGTAGGAAGAGCCGATATAAGTAGGTACAACTTTACGATTTTCTATTCGTCATACGGGCCCCATGTGGGACTGAAGGTCGGTACTGAGTACATACCCGGAAATCCCAATGACAGATCGGGACGTAGGAAAATAATCAGTAAACGATTTCAGGGCCATGCTGGATTCATACAACAAAAGAACTTGACATTTTGAGATGACGATATCCGCTTTTCGACTTGTTGTGAACCGATATTGTTGTTCTGTTGCAATGATGATTTTCACCATTCGGGCCATTCGGGATGAAAACGCTGAATTGGCGTTTCAAGGTTTACGCAATAGACGGTCCAACACAAACTTTTATTCGAAGGTAAATAATAATCGAAATCACCGATGAGGAACTAAAAATGGGGCATTCAAAAAGTCAATAAATCAAGGGAAGTCAATAAAAACTCGATATATTAAGGGAGAATAGTGCCAAGTAATTTCAAAATGAACAATATTTAGAACTGAAGGATTGAGCACTGATGGGTTTTAGATTTGAATCAACTGTCAACCTACGGAGGCGGAAGGTTCAAAATCGAAGAGTTCATTACAAAAACAACCAATGCCAAAAAAATCGAAAATTGAGATTTCAGCGTTATAGTGCTTCAAACTTTCGATGATTCTACAAAAACAACCTTTTTCGTGGACAATTTTTCCGTTCTCCTGAAAATCAGTTTTTTTTACATTGGTCGTTTTTGTAATGAACTCTTCAATTGGTGAAGAGCGTGGCTACCGTATCCTCAGACATGGGCCCTAAGGGACCAAAGCGAATCCCGCATGAATGAAATGAAAACAGGCCCGGAAATGCCCAAAAGACCGGAAATGGTCCCGGTGCAACTGACGTCAGCCTCAAAAAAGTAAAAATTTAGAAAGAAGGTGGAGGTTGAGGAGAAGACAAAGAAGGAGGGGATGGTGGAGAGGACGATAAAAAATACTGTATTTATACAATATTTATTATAGGTAATAAAGTAAATTCACAAAAAAAATTGTAAACTGAATTTTGAATTCATCATTCAAGGCCACTATGTCCAATTCCTCGGCATCATTTTAGTTTTAGCGCATCGGATGCCGGTCAAGGAAAATAAAAACGAACAATCTGGACAAACCGACAGTCTAAACCCGGTCGATAAAACCGTGAGGTCCTTTTATTTTAAAAGAAAAGGTCAAACAAAGGTCGAATAACAAGCAGAGTCCTAACCGAGTGCCTATTACGTTGCTTAGATTGAAGTTGGAACAGAGAGATAGGCTTGGGTTGAGGTATTAAAATGTCCATACGTGAAAATCTAAAAATCGCAAGGCACATACCTAATTTCAAATTTTCAATAAGTGGTAAGGTACCTAGCATTGCAGTTTAGTATTCGTATTTTCAACCTAAATATTTCCTTCCAAACCAGTTTTGTGGCTGCCAGATTGAAAATTTAGAATATTTTGAAAATTGATAGGTAATATCGACATAAAATAAATGAGTACCCATGAGGATTCGGGAAAGATGTAACCCTAATAATTCGTGTTGATCCTAACCGCGAAAATTTCAGGGGCGTTCAAAATTTCTTGGGCGGTTATAAGCCTAAATCAAAATTTCTACAAAAATGTTTAATCTCCACCTTAGCAGTAAATTGATGGTCTATCTTCACGAACCTACGGTCTATCAAAGGTTAGGAGCTCTCCTGATAACCGAAGTTGTGCCGGGCGTGCCCTGCCGCCCTCAAAGAGGGTCGGAACTAGTCAGGCCATGTCGCTCAAGTCTGCTTATGTGCTATGATACACGGCTACTCATTACATCTCTCCCTTTGGTTAAAGAGGGACAGGATCCAACGTGTTGCACCTATGGTTAGCATGGTCAGATGTAGGTAACAAAAAATACGTAATATAGGTACTAAATTAAAACGGAGAAAAACGTTTAAAGAGAAGATGCAACATTTCTCTTCCTTTCAATTAACTCCGAGATACCATAAGCCTAACTAGCCATTACCAGAATTTATTGCTCTGTAAAAAAGCTCCGAATGGAATTTCCCGTAGGGAGTGCCACAAGTTAGCTGTAAACGACACCAGAAATTAACTTCTCCGTAAAATTAAAAAAATTTCAACCTTCAATTACCGATTATGACTGAACGACTGGGCCAATTTTCATTAATCAAAACCCGTTCAACGCATAATGGCCTTTAAAAACAGTAGGGTCGAATTTCCTGGTACTAGGCATAACCAGTGGTACGTTGATAACACACAATACTCCCGTATTTTGATACGTAAATTTTTTGCACAATTTGATTATATTTGGACTACTTTTGAAGGCTGTTTAGGTAAAAAATATAAAAAAATTAATATTCCAATTAAAAAAAATCAAAACACGTATGTCGGAGTATAAAAAACATCCACTTATTTTCTATACTCTGTGAATATGAAAGTAAAAATAGGAAGTAGCGCAGCCAATTGAGTTTTAGGAGGGATTGGAAAAAAATTTGCTCAAATTTGACAAAATCTGACAAAAATATCCATGGAGCAAGGCATTGAGTTGGGTGTCCAAGTCCAAAGAAGGCAGCACTTAGCTTCAGGTTAATCACAGCAGGCAGTGAATCAAGGCATCGGAGTGACAACATTAGGATAACACATGTTAAGATAATGAGCGTTCCGATCCAACCTGAGATTATTCGATGGACTTAACCGAATTTCCGTGACTTATCTCCGGTCATTCAGTTTAATGCCCAATGAGCCGAGCAGGCGAAAGGTTCACAGCGAAAGCATTTCACGGAAGATTTAATTCGTCAGCCGAAGGCCAAAGGCACCCGAGCTAAGAAATATAAAAATCCCTACCTTACTTAATTAAAAAAAAAAAAATAAATAAATAAACAAATCTCCAGGAGAACGTCTCGAGCAATCTCTCTGCCCTCAAATCCATCAAAATCAACAACGACGATACAAACTAATAATCAAAAAATACTTTTTTAAGTTATTTAAATATTGTAGAAGGTTTTTTTGAAAAAGGATTTTGTCGAGAAATTAATAGTCGCTCCCGATGAGCGCTCAAAATTAACGCCCATGCCCTCACCTTTCACCGACTATAGTTTTTTGCCCGTCCTTCGGGCGTGAACCAAAGGAAAATGGAAACCGAATGTTGATGACATCATTTTTTTATTAGACACGACCCAAGGACAGTAGGTACGTTCCTTCAACTTTCTAATTGCCGGTTGCCAACTGTTTATTGCTATTTTATTCAAGGAGTAAACGGCTACCCACCAACTTCTTTAGAACTACCGAATACCGATATGGTAAGGCGGGGTAAGTGCGTCTTCGAGGTAAGTGTGAAAATAAAGCCGGAAATTTCCTGTGACGAATTACCCAAATATCAAGCGCCCACGAAAATTCAGGACATTTTTTCTTCAGGAAGGTAGTTAACATACGAGTATTTTTGACAGTTATTTTAAATTTTGAATATTTGGAGTGCAATTGTTATCCTGTAAGAGATCATTCCAAAATATCTTCCAATATTTTCCTTTTTCGAAACTTGCAGCATTACTTCATTTGTGATTTTTTGAACTCAGTGGCCATCACTCAATATGGTCAAGATCAATTTGGTTCAGAATTTTACATACCAAATTACCAGAGGTCTGTGGACCGATATCATTTCTAGTAATCCTCCCATGGTAGTGGTAGTATAATATACTACCATATTAGTGGTAGTATAATATACTACCATATTAGTGGTAGTATAATATACTACTATATTATAGTATACGGTTGTACGTATTTTATACATATCTGTCAGGGTTGAATATAAAATTGGATGATTTAAGAAGGTAACTTAACAAACGATTTTCAGTACTTAGGTACCGAGTTTTTTGAGGTAAACAATTGTACGGCTTTTTAAAAATTTTTTAATTTCTTTAATTTTTTAATCTCTTTTTGAAATTTTTATTACACACAATTCGAAGAAATAGATACCTACCTATTTTGAAAAAATTCTACTTGTCAAAAATTTTTTTTTTCCAAAATACGAAAATTATCAACGAAAATATGTCCTAGGTGAACTGTAGTGCAAGCGCCCTTGGATAAATCTAGCTTTAAATGAATTGATAAACCGACTCTACGAATACGTTATTTTGGAAAATATCAAAATTCCAAACCCAGGTTCCTGGTACCTGACTAATTTTGAAAGGAGTTATTTCACGAGTCTCACCATAAAGTAGGTTTGGACTGTTAAAAAATATAAAAACTAAATTCCGCACCTAACGACCTTATCTGCCAATTATAGTTCCAGAGCATAAAGTATGTTTACGAGCGGTAAAACTTTTTCTTGCCTTTATTGCCTGTTAAAAAATAAAATAAAATAAAAGGGAGGTATGCTATTGTTTTCCTATTATCTACAGTCCACGGAATACGTGTTTGGATGACTAGGTGGTCTTTTTCGAAACTGATCCGGTCTATTTCGAACTGGCCCGAGCCGTTTTTTACATCATCTTAATTACAGCTGTCCCAATGTTACAGGAGGAGAGGCCAGCTGATGTAATATTCCTCGCCTCATCTGCAAAGAAATCCTGACCTTCCTAGTCGATAAATAAGTCCAAAATTCCACTATATTTTGATTCATTTGGAACTCAACTCGAGATATAGGACAACAATTGTCGCATGTTTTGCTCCAAATTCCATTGAATGTTGAATTTCTGATTAAATTGGAATGGAATCTGGAGGAAATGGAAAATATTTACGGAGAAACGAAAATAAAGTTTTGGATACCACAGTGACATGTGCTCATTGTTTATTGAGCAGTTAACCGGAAAATTTCTAACAATACCTGTCGTTTGAACAGTTCGGCGGACAGAATTTACCAATCTCATTAGCTGGGGTATCAAGTTGATTATTGTTTCGACGATTCGCTGTATTAAGAACAGCTTTGATGTCTACTGTCAATCGATGCTTTTGATGGGACTTGACCTTCTCGAATAATTTAAACGCTGAATGCTCCGATAACCGTACGAACGTCACGCAATGTTTACAGAGTCTAAAACAACCCCTTGAGGAATGGAATACGTTGAGAAATTACCCGGAAAACCCTATAAAATTGTTAACTAATTTTTCGCACAGGGAAAACTCCTCTCCAACACCTCAATAATACTTTGTGCAATACTCATTACAAGGGCCAGGATTTATTATGATAAAAATCCTCAAATATGTACATACCATCATTATGTATTTATTTTCCAGGAATATGTACGTATTGGTGAATTATTCCCAGAAATAATGTACCAACTTAAACGGCTCTAGTGGCAGGCTGGGGCCACTCTAAAAAATTCAGCAAATTTTTTTCTCAAAAAAGTCTGCCAACAGGGTCTACTTTCGATCTTCGAACAAGTTTGTTGCAAAAATTGCGTTTTATATTGTGCATCAGAACTCCGAGAAAACTTGAAATGCCATGTTAAATTATTCATTGTTGTTGGATGCTACGCAGAAGTGGATTGTATCTGATTTCGATTAGACTAACCTTGTGTCATTAGGTGTAATATATACCTGGATGAAACCCTCACAGGTGGACTACGGATATACATTACATTTTAATGCCAACTTCTACACAGAAATGAATGAACACACAATCTCGATGAGCGCTACTGGTTTTAACATTTTACTAGGTCATTCTTTTAATTAGGTACATGTAAGTAATAATTTAAATAGTGGTAGGTATCTATTGAGGTGAGAATTTCAAGTTAAATCAATTAAGGGTGAAGTCATCGATTCAGTTTATTAATTTATTAGTTTATTAGTTTATATTTATTCGATTCAGTTTAATCGAATATCCATTATTCTCCGAATAAAATCTTCCATGGATACGTGGTCACGGAAATTCATGGTCTACATTTCCAAGAAACTATTTATTCGAAGAATAATGGATATTCGATGAATAAACAGAATTGATGAACTAAAGGAGCTAAAGGAACGGTTTATTGACAAAATTTATCCAACCGATAGAACCGAAGCTTCAGCTAAATTCCACCACGGTGGTATTTACATCAAATTTCAATGTAAAAATCTCATTGGCAATATTTATTTAAAGCTTCCTTGGATACGGGTTAGATAAATTTTGTCAATAAACCGGCCCCAAATTTCTCCTCCGAATAAAACCAAACTAGCCGTTGGCCTTCCTTCATTCTCCTGGCGAGACATGTCAGAAATAGCTCTGAAAAGGGCCGAACGGTCGAAAGCGCTCCAATAAATCGTGTCAGGAGGAAGCGGGCAATTACCATCTTCCTGCCCTCAACAACAAAACCAAATATCCACCATTATCCTCCAAATGTCAACCAAATACCAACCAATATCCACCAAATGTCCTAATATCCTAAATTGTCTGCCCGCAGGAGTTTAATGAACTGTCCGATAACGTTATGCTGGAATTTCAAATATTTTCCGTTGCAAAAAGTGGGGGACCCCGATCATTGGTCCTTTCATAAGCTGAACAAATCGTTGGGGCCTTTGTTTGAATTCGGCTCACAATGGCTATTTGCTTAGTATAGGTACCAACGCTGGGCATTAGCTCCGAGATTGGATTTTTCTCTTCGTTTTTTTTTTCGGCTGTAAGTACCGAAACCAACCGTTGGACACTTGTTTGAGGGCATAAGTTGGGATGGGGCCACAGGGGGTGGTGGGGAAACTCGCAGGTGGGCCCAGAACCCTGGCCATGTCAACTAACATCTTCCACCAGCTCTGGGCCACCGTCTGGACTGCCGACGGTTATCCAATAGGTACCTGTCTGCGAAAGGTTAACTGGAAAATTTTTTCTGAGAGTTCATGTCGCGCGTTGAGATCAATAGTGTGACAACTCAAAAAAAGTGATTTTGAGTCAATCGAGTTAAGAGTTTTTCATTTTTGCTTGGCGGGGGGACCCTTTTCCTCTTGAATTTTTACTTTTCAGGAAGTCAGAAGTATGCTCTAAGACACCGGCATTTCTTTGGGAATTTCTTGAAGAAATAAGGACTTTTTCAAATAAATTTAAGAAACATGCTTTGAGTTGTCACGTTATTGACTAACCACTAGACTTTTCAGGATCGATACGTCACGCCTATCAGTAATTTTGAGCTGTCACGTTTTTGTCGAATTTGACCACTTTGAGAAGTCACGAGAATGACACAAAAATGAAGGTTTTTTTTCAAATGCCGACTTTGAAGGTGATGATCAGGGTTTAGAGTTTTTCGAGTATTTTCCCCGCATTTCTCGCTTGATTTACCGTAGGATAGGGTGTTTTGCCAGAAATTTTAGGGAACGATGTTTTAAAACTCAGTTTGGCTCGAATTTCTTGATTGAGATTTCATTTTTTTTACGTTTTTGCCGATTCGAGGGAACCGATTTTGAAGTTGGATTCCTTGAAAGTTTCTGCACATTTTCAGTCCTAAATAATCACACGCACAGTATATTAAAAAATGTATGTTTAAAGAAAAAATTGCATACTAAAATTGTATGGTAAACTAAAAAATATATTTTTAAATAAAAATTGTTTTTATCTCATTTAACGAGAAATGGTCAAAAAATTGAAAAAAATCATGAAGCATCATGAAGGGTTGATTTTCAAGATGATGAAATTTCTTAGAATGCGAACGGTCTAAGAAAGAAAGAAAATTGTTCAAGCACGTGAAACAAATAACCCACAATAGGTTTTTGTCGAGGATCAGAAAAGTTGCCATTCACTCGAGTATAAACCGGCGATTTGCTGAAGTCAATTCCCATTAAAATCGTCAGACTAACGGTATACGTAAGAGCATGTCATCGATCCAATCTCGCATCGTCAAGTTGCAGGCGTACCGAAATGACGATTTGGTAATGGAGTAGAATTACCTTTGGTGGAGAATATTGGAAAAGTGCACGTTACATTAGTGGACCCCAGGTGGGCTTTATGGGCCAAGTGGTCACGTCTGAGCCAATGTCGCCCGAACGGTCTGGTCTGTCTGAGGAACAGGGCTATTTCGTAGGCTATCATTGGTTCTCTGTGCAGCTCAACAGACCCAGCCTCGGGGTTGGTACACGTCCAAGGCAAAGTATGAAGCCTTTGTATACGCATACGAAGACCGCAAGAGGCCCAACCGTTGGGTAGGCGTCTCTAGACTCAACATTCAAGCACAAGATGCCAACGGAGACCGAGTTGAGGTTCACATAAGGCGGAAATGCGGACGGAGTAACAATTTTTTTTTGATTTTGAACAAGCCAAGCATACTCCGAATTGCTTGCAGACCAAATGACAGCAGGCAGCAATCTTGGCTTGAGCGCTTGGAAATGCGGACAAAGAAAAAATTGTGTAGGTACCCGCAAAATGAAACTGAATCTCAAACTGAAACACAAATTCAAACTGAATTTGGAACTGAAACTCAAAGTCATACTGAAATTCTGAAAGAAACTCAAACTGAATTTCAAACTCACTCTCTCACTCAAACTAAAACTGAAATTCGACCTAAAATTCGAACCGAAACTTAAACGGAAACTCAAAGTGAAATTCGAGTTGAAACTCAAACTAAAACTGAAATTCAAACTCAAGCTGAAACTCGAATTAAATCTGAAATTTGAACCCAAACTCAAACTGCAACTCAAACTTGAATTCCGACTGAAACCCAAAGTCAAACTGAAATTTGAACCCAACTCAAACTGCAACTCAAACTTGAATTTAAAAAAAAATTCAGAATTTTTTCATCCAAAATTTGTGATGGTAACAGTGGTGAAACCAAAATTTAATTTTGAAAAACCTCCGAAAATACGTATTGTTTTAGCACGTTTTCCGTCCAGTTTTCCGCCGTTTGTGAACCCACCCGGGTCCGAGGCCCGGGCCCTCTGTTGTAGTCCTTGAACCGCCGGCTGAGTTCACTATACCTCGCACCCTTCCTATGTCCATTCCTCGAGTGCTGACTGAGCAAGGCGTTTCCCGTCTGGGCCCCGGGCCCCGTTATCGAGAAAACCGCCGATCGTCACCCCGGGGGAAAACCGTGGAATGCCATGGAGTCGGGGTTATCCCTAATATAATAGTGAACACTAAAAGAGCAAAAAATTCGGAAGTACTGTGGGCAAGGAGAATTCCAGAGTCTCTAGACAACTTTTCCAGCTTAAGGGATTTGAAAAAGTTGAAATTTGAGGGAGGTATGGCAGTTTTTGTAAATGCGCACTGACCGACGAACGGTTTAGAAAGAATTTTGGGTAAAAATGAATTGTAGATCACTTGGATTTTCAGGGAATTTTAGCAAACGATTTTTCCGTCTCAGTTCTCCTCAAATGTCCTGATTGCGATTTCTTATTTTTTGACATTTTGGCCAATTCGAGGGGGTTCTACTTAAACGGTTTTATAATTTTTTAAGCTCGTCACATTCGTTAAATGTTACTGCACATTTTTCACTCAAAATCGATTACATTGCATTGGTCAAAATGTTTTTATGCAAGTCGAAAAGTCGATATTTTATGTCTGCAGGCAAAGATACGGTAAAAGCGGGCAGCCAAAGGGTACGGCTAAGTTGAGCCCATTGTTAGCCTTTGTTCCTTAGGTAGTCGGACCTTGGTTCACCTTGCGAAGGAACTTTTAGTGGGAATTTTACAGACGAACATCCCACGCGGGCAGGAAACATGCTCTGCCGAACACAACACGTGTGGACCGCGAATTCGAAGCTACTTTGCCCAACGAAGGCGAGTTGGAAGAAAAATTCTAAGAAAAATAGGTATTAAAGATTTGTGTTCTGAAAATATGTATTTTTAAAAATTCCGTCGGTGTTTTGACCTGTGAATATTCATAGGGTGAAACAAATAGCTATAATGTAGCTAATCATTCGTGATTTGATCAAAATGACTCCACCCCATGATCAAATAATTCTAGAGACGAGAACCCACGAAATTAATTTTGAAGAAATTCAATTAAAATTAAAAGTATTTTTTTGCCTCTTTGACACACAGACACGTGTTCATGAAGAGATTATGAGTAAAAGTTTATTTAAGTAAACGTTTTTTCTGAAGCACCGTTTTGATTCTAGGACGATTACATTTACAATAGTTCCATTAACTCTGTAAATATGGAAGTAAAAAATTATGGAAATAAAAAATCAATAATTATAAATGTAAATAAAAAATTAAAAAATATGAAAAATGAAATATGGAAATAAAAAATACGCGCGATAGGAAAGACCACCTCGGTATACCTGCTTAAAAAGATGCAAAAGAGCCAAGGACACCAAAAAAGGATTACCAATTATTGTGCCCACCAATGGAGGCAAAAAATCATCGAAAATGGACCTGGCTGCTTTATTAGCGTTAAGAAGTCGTGTTCCAGCGGTTGGCAAAACCGCTGAACCGATTACGTTGCGGTCGAGGCGTTCGATGTTGGATTTCGCAATCGTGAGGTACACGTTACCAATAATATCATACTTGAACAATGAATCGCACTCGGTAACACTCAGTGCTCCAAGTCGGTCGAATTATCGAATAATTCCGTTTCGGCCCTCGCGTTCACCACAATACAGAGTACAAGGAAGGTATGACATTTTTCGAATATTTTTTCTCATAAATCATAACTGGTGTTATTATCCAAAAAGTTAATATCAGTGGCGCGTCAATAATACCTCCATATTTTGTAACGTAAATTCTTCAAACAAAATTAACGTATCCGTCTGTGTCATTTACAAATATGAGTGAATAGATAAGATGCTTGCCTAGATGGAAAAGTAATTGCGAAAAAAATTGCCCGGTTCAAGAGGAAAACAGGACACGCCCATTTTGCAAAAACATCACAGACAAAAGCGGTTTTTGCCTAAAATCCAAAAACATTCCATTTCAAGCTTTAGGTACCTAAAGGAAAATCAACAACAACATCATTCACATTTTTTATCTTCGGGACGACAACAGTTTCTTGTCATCCCACTCAAGTTTTTGTGGTACCTACCGGTTTCGTCGTTTAATCTGCATTCGCCCTGCGATTAGGAGGTACCTAAGCGACCTACTCGAAGCAGGTACCTGAACGAACCTTCTTATGTGGGTGAGGCCCTTCAGAAATGTCTAGCCACTTGTCGCCCGTTATCCGATTTCAAAGACTTTTTTCGTGCTTTTGTCAAGTGCAGACATCGATAGCAGGGCCTCCATTGATGAACGTCCCATAAGTGAAACGGTTGTTTTTCAAGAGGGAATACACCATTCATTTTCAATCCAGAGACTATTATACCAAATTGACAAGCAAAGATAATCGGGCGAATGAGGTCTCAAAACGAAATTTGAGGTAATTTTTGAAAAAATCAAATTTTCATGTAGGTAGGTATACGAACCAAAAACAAATCAGCTTAGTTCACCTACCTATAATTCTAGAACTTTTTTTGCAGAAATTTGTCTAATTTTTTTCATTCGTTTTTTGAGTTTGGTTTCAATTTTTTTTCTTGTGAAAATTTTTTCATTTTGAAATTTTAATGTATTGGCAATTTATTTCAATTGGTAATATTTCAATGAGAAACTACAGCAGTACCTTGAAGCAAACAAGGTTCTCCGAGTACGACTTAAAAAAACCAAGAGCCTGGTTTCCTCTTCCACATCGGCAATTTGCATTCGCAGGATATCCAGTTACAAACGATCGTCGATCATCTGCGATATCGCAGACTCTATTAAACGACTTCACCAATTACTTCCGGGACAAGGAAGAAAACGCTAATCTTGCGGCCTTCCTGTTTTCAAGTATGATCCTTAAAACAGGATATCTTTCAATCCGTTTTTCAGAAAACCCAGTAGCGCGAGGAAAATACACGATGGATACTTCCGTATTTCAATATGTAAATACGCTTGTTCAATGTTACGATCGTTTGATCCCTGAAATTTTGATCGACTTCGATCATTCTTCTAACAAGCCCAGAAAAGTCAAAATAAAAAATAAAGCAAATGAAAATATACCGAAAATCGCAAAAAGTAAAGAAAAATTGCTATTCGGCAAAAGGGCTATTATCGAAGCTGATTTGGACCTATTCAGCAATTTCGATCGGATTCCCAGACAATATGCGTCAAATTGGAGCGAGTACAGTCAAAATCGGATCAGGAGTTCGATACGGAGCGTTGTCGACAAAATTTGGAAGGAAACGAGGAATCCGAGCGATTTATCCGCGCCAGCGGACGGGATCCGAGCCATCATCAATCCGGCGGTCGGAGGCGAAGGAATACGACGGTTTTCGGAAACCATCATTAATAAATTTATCCATGTGGCACTTATTTCGCACATTATTTCGAATTTCCTTCGTAAGACGGTAAACTGCGTATTATCCACATAATTGTACGTGGGAAAATTACGCAACTGCGTAGTTGAGTTTTTTATACCTCATTACACATGTTGGCTATGTTCTCAAGGAATTATCGAAAACCAACAACAACGGGATTTCCCACCAATCGGTGAACGTCCTTGACAATGGTACGGAAGAAAGTCACGACTTCCATTACCATTCGGGAATTTTCACCGGCCAGCGGCCAGAACCTGAGAACGGGCGGAAGGCGAGCGGCTAATTAGGAGAAAAGGTGGAAAAAAATCACGGATCGTTCGTTTCCAGCGCGGATGAGATGGAAAACGAGACATTCCGTTCGGCCAATTTCCACTCGGCCGAGGCGCGGCGACATAGTTAATCATTATTATGCGCGACGATAATATAACAAGTTATAGTTTGGTACTATGGGAAATGTTTGAAAAATATAGCTGCAGAAGATTGTATAGGATAGGATTTGTTTTTGGTGATTTTCCCGAAATTCACCCGAATTAATTTTGTCCTAATTTTTTGGAATCGATTTTTTCTGAGATTTTGCAATAATCTAATATTCTGTCAACGGACGAGGTCAATTTGCCAACAACACAGTAGGTCAATTCGACCATAAGTTTGGGCACCAGCTAAAAATACTCGTTGGCTACCTATTGGCAACTCGGCAGTTCTGCGTGATCAGTTTCGTGAATTAGCCGATCAATGACGAAATCGACTTGTCAGAGGTTCGTGAGTAGAGGAAGAGGCAGGCGGATTGGAAAAGGAAACAGCGGAAGCCGCCGCCGAGTATTGACCTGCATCCGGTGCTCGAGTTCGAGCCGCCCGGCCGCTTGATTGATGGAAATTGTGAGCAGATGACGCGGATTCCGCCTGCTGGCGCGGATTGTCTTCATTACGCGCCGCGCTGATGAGGACGATTCTATAAAATTGCGCACGAATCGAGTGGGAACGGCACAACTTCCTTCATCCGAGGTTTTTGCAACGTCGCGATTGGCAACGTCGCGAAATCCAAAATTCAGTTCTACCTACCTCAAATGTCAACCTTTTTCCAAAATTCTTTCACAGTAATGTGTATTACAGTTGGCCCTTCAGGACTACAAGCCCGAAATTCTAATATAGGTACCAAATACAAACACTTCTATTTTACTGTTCTAATTTTCTTTCAATGTCCATCTCGTAGAACCTGACCATCTCGTGTCGTTTTACCTGTTCATCCAACAGTTTTCTAGTGGTTTTCCAAATCATCCAAAATTATACGCCGGTGGCTATGTTGCATTAATTTCGCAACACCCGTGCATTTCTCCCGTATTTTTCTTCCCTATTATTTACGACTCACGCACCAATTTCTCAATTAAGCTACGCAATTTCAACCTACTGAAAAGGAAAGTGGTGCCACTTCCTATATTTCCTAAGGTAGTAAGGCTCGACTTTCGCTCTTGGAGGCATTATTGAGTTTGACATGTCTTAAGGAATCCAAAGGTGTGTTACATACCGATACTCCGCCCGATCAGCGAGAGTGTCCTTGCTCAAGACGTTTAAGGCAATTGCTTCTAACACATTATACACATTCTACGCTTCGTGTTTCCCTCCGAGACGTCAATAACGACTTCGAAACATTTCAATGTCACTGTTCCATAACGGTATAATTTACATTAAACGACGCATTTTGAAACTCAAAAGTTGTGTAGCAGCCTATATCCAGAAAGTCCTTGGTATTGGATTTTCTGGCCAGGTTGAGTCATTATGTCGTCAAACTAGTTTTTTCGTCAACCGAAAAAATTGACTTTTTTGTTCGAGCGGTCCAGTAAAAAGTGGGTTTTTGTTTCTCAACTCCTAAACAAACGTCGATGAAATAGTAATTTTAAAAAATCAAGGATTTCTCGACTTTGGCCTATTGTTTTGCTTTAAAGCTGCGGATACCGTAAGATTACATGAAATTTAACGCTCTTTCCAACGGTATGATAATTTTTGTGATTACTCCAATATTTGATGGACTTATGGCCATTTTACTGAAAGTAAGTCGAAAGCACGAAAAAAACTTCAAGCAATAAAACGAGTGCTTTTTCTGGGGCTAAAAAAATTATAAAACAAAAATTGTAGTAAATGAGCAGAAAAATCGTTCGTCCTTTTTGCATTTTTCAACGACATTTTGGATATCAGAATCACTGTATTTACGTAAGTATTGGGACATATTCGCTGGAAGGCAATCTCAGCGACTAAAAATAGGCACATCATCGGCGATCAATGAAAGTGGCGACGTAACTATTCGCTAATGGGCCATCAGATTGATCACCTTGGCTATTGTCTGGCTGATGTCATTGTGAATCTGTGACAGCGCCACTTCCGACTTTGGACCGCCCATTAAATATGACACGAATTTCTTCGGCCTCGACAAGTGCATTAAAATATTCTTTTCCCAAGCTAGACTTGGGTTTTTCGTAATACCGAATTGAGATTTTACCAAACTGAATAGAGAATGTGCTTTAATGAACTTTAAGGGAATTTTCAATTTCAATCATTCTGATCCGAATTGCGATCGAAGCGATGCCGTGGACTATGTTTTCTACAACTATTGAATTTCTGAGCGGAAATATCCATAGTGGTCCCACGGTTCCCACCGAAACGCAAAATCGCATCGCCAATGAGTAAAGATGCTATGTCAACCATTCTACGCGGAAACAGTCAACGCTCAGCAGAGAATATCCCTCTGGTTAATGCTAGCTCACCAAAAAAATTAAAAAATAAGGAAAATTGAAAATTCTAAACATAAAACCAGAGGTGCATAGACAACATATCACTTCCATATTCTAGAGCGTAGCATTTTGATAGGTACCAAATTTATTACTTCCATATTTACAAAGTAAATGGAAGTATTGTGATCGTCCTAAAATCGAGAAGTGGAACGGAGCTTCAGAAAAAACTTTTTCTTATACACATTTACTCAGAATCACTTCCTGAACAAGTGTCTGTGTGTCCGTGTGTCCGTGTGTCTGTGTGTCCGTTAGTCCGTTAGTCCGTTAGTCCGTCTGTCCGTCTGTCCGTCTGTGGTCATTTACAAAAATGACCATAACTCCCTCAATTTTCAACCTTTTTTCAAATTTCTTGAACTGAAATGTTTGTATCGGCAAGACCTAACACCCTGTTTAATCGGAATTTGGATAACGCACAGTACTTCCGATATATTTGCATTTTTAGTGTTTTCTATTTTATTTTTTTCCGGCCGCAAAAATGAACCGATTTGAGCGTTCTTGGTCTTAAAATCTTTGTTTTACCTTGCAGAATATGTGGATATTTTTTATGTTCCGAAAAACTGGCGTTTTTTGATTTTGGGAGAATTTTGAAATTTGAATAGTGAATTTTTTGATATTTTTGACCTAAACACTTTCAAAAGCAGTCAAAATATGATCAAATTGTGTCACAATTTTACGTTTCAAAATATGGAAGTATTGTGTGTTATCTACGCACCACTGGTTTTTAGTAGAAATTTGAAAAAAGGTTGACTATTGAGGGTGATAGGGCAATTTTTGTACCTAAATAGACATACAGGGTTCCAACGGACCTCAGAGCTCGGACACTTGTTTAGAAAGTGATTCTCCGTTCACCGTTTAAATGCGAGTAAAAACTCAAATTCGAAGTTTCTCCACGAAATTTTCCCGAACCGATTTTCTTTCCAGGAAGTAAAAAGTCTCAGCAGTTGAGTCCGTTGCAGGGACACAGCAAGACAGTCCTTTTCACCGTTAGCCACCCCAGTGATTACGATAGAGGCACCGACCACAATCTCCTTGGATTAACACAGATTGAATTCCCAACTGTGCCGAGGAGGTTCGTGAACTATAAATTATGTGCGGTCACGATGAAGATGAATTCGGGGACCTGGAGGACATGGCTACCCCCTTCTCTCAATATAGCAACTTACCCCCGCCAGGATGAAAGTTGAATTGAGCAAGGAAAATGCCAACGTAGGTTCGTGAAGGCCAATCGCCTCTCGGGGCTAAAGAAAGGCGTTCATGGTCGAACCCTGGCCGAATACTAAACATCAAAAGCGAGAAAGAGAGATATGGGGGGACGAGGCGTGAAAGAGCGAGACGGAGATCGTGGACTATGACCTTGTTGCTTAATACGGGAGTAGCTGTACGACTGTTAAACATACACATGGGCCCAGAACAACCTTCATTAGTGCTTAGTGGAAGGTGACTAAACCGATAGGGCACCTACTAATGTGCCAACTAATCCTCTGAGTGCTCAAGCGCTAATGGAATCAATTCATTGATTCTCATTTCAGCACCACGAAGTTGAAGTTTGGGACGTTTAGAATGATCCCATTAACCCCAAATGGAAGTTGCTCATAGTAGGAAGTAAGTTCATAGTCCAACCAACCTTTTTCCGAAGCAGAAACAAACAGTTATGAACAAATTTTAGCAACTGTAAATAGTGGACAATACCGGGAAATATCAGGAAGTACAGGACAATATTGGACCATATCGAACCATATCAGACAACATCGGGCAATATCAGGAAGTACCTGACAATATTGGGCAATATCAGAAACATCTGTCCATATCAGACGATGTCGGGCAACATCAGAAAGTACCGGAAAATATCGGACCATATCAGCCTATATCGGAAATATCGGACCATATCAGCCTATTTGAAATATCGGACCATATCAGCCGATACCAGGAAGTACCGGACAATAATGGAAAATAGCGGTCGATGTCGAGCAATATCAGGAAGTACCGGACAATATTGAACATTCGGAGAATATCAGGGGAATACCGGAAAATATCGTGTGATATTGGGCATCAAACTACATTAGACCATGTCGGATTGTATCGGGTAATATTGGACAATGTCGGACCGCATTTGAAAATATGAACCATATTGGACAGTATCGGGAACATCGGACAGTACTGGACAATATTGGGCCATATCGGAAAATATTGGGCTAAGTACATCGGAAAATATCGGACTTAATTGGACAATATGGATATTTTTGGTGGTCAAAATTTAATCAATTTGAGTGTTGAGGCATCAAATTAAATTCGCGTACTCACCGGGTTCCCTGAATTCCTGACCTTAGCAGCAACAAATAAGCCAATCTTGGGTTTGGCTCGAACTTGCGGAACGGACACTTGAAAACCTACGTAACGGGTGCAGAGTCCGAGGGGTTCAAATTTTCAGCTGCATGCACGTACCTGAACGAGTCTGTTCCTAACAATCGTTCGACACCTTTGTCCGCCTTTCAATCGCCCACTCGCATATTAGATAACAGCAGTTAGCAAATCGCTCATAGGTCGCGCTAATTTTGTTCGCCTGTCATTTCACGAGCGCGGATTGTGTTTTTCAAATGAGGTGAAGAAACGGGCGTAGAGAAACTTACTTTTTACATAAATATCTAGGTACAGAGTATATGGAAGTTGTGTGATCGCCCTAAAATTCAAAATCGGATCGGGGGTTCACGAAAAAATGTATATCGAGTGAGTGTGGCAAAAAAATAGGTAGGTAATTCTTACACGAACCACCTCCCCCTGCCTATTATTACAAAAATGGCAGAATGTTTTTCATTTCAAATTTCTTGAGAATGTTCATCTGAACAAGAGCCATCATCCTGTGTTGCCTAGATATTGATTGAGTGCCCATAGTACCTACTTCCAAAATATTTGCGGCGTGCATAGAACTTATAGTTCGCTGGATATTGTCCGCAGTTTCAGTGTTTTCTGTTCTGTTTTTACCGGCCGCAAAATTCAGTTTATTCAAGTGTTTCTGCTCCTAAAAGCCCAGGTTCCATAGGCACGTCAAAATCCTCAAGGCTAAATCAAGCACTTTTTCCCCGAGCATTTGGCCAATCGAAGGCCCAATATTGCAAAACGGATGACATCAGACATCGCCTCTTCGGCGTGGCGGTCACTCCCTCGGAATCCGGCAAGGAAAGTCGTGCGTCGGTGACGCACGCTGTTGCAACTTATATTGCATATGAAACAGGTTAATAAGTGAGTGTTGAGGAGTGGAGGGCTCAGACTGACGCAACAAGAAGTCCTCAACTTCTTCGAGTGGGAGAGCGAGAGGACGGCAACCTAACGGAGGAAAAGAAAGGATCGAGTCGGCCCATGTCTGTACAAGATGTTCGGCGTTTCTACATACCGATGGGAAAACCTTCCAATTGCGTTACCTTCTTAGCAGACTAGGAACAATGCCGAAGAAAAGAACGCAGCTTAAATTCGTCAAAAAACACTTGCAACATTTTGGATAGTAAAAATTGCCTACCGGTGTTTTGTCGCACCGATAAAGTGTAGAGTGGCCATGGTAACGTATCCCATCATAAGTACAGACTAGGTACTCGTGGGTACGTTATTTTGAACTCGTAGAACGATTTCTAAAACCGGCCCTAGAACTAGAATAACATATGGAGGAATGTTAATGGGGTCGGCTGTGGGCAGCGCGTGCGAGTGTTGCGAAGGTGAGAGAAGTTGTTTACCTGATCGGTTGATGTCCTTGCTGAAGGAAGTTGTGTATAGGTGAGACACTCGACACCACATGAACCGAACACCTCGCGAGCACAAGAACGACTGGCTGGTCGGTGGCTCACGAGGACTTCGAGCCCTTGCCACCTTCTGTCCTTCCCCCGCACGGCTCCACCCGCTCCCACTCGTTCGTTGGACTATCGCGAACCGAATCCTGCTTAGGTGTTGCTAATTAAATTTTTGGCCAGTGCTCCTCAGGTAATTTCAATATTACCACAGCCGAATTACTGGATCGTCTGAAACGATTCGGGAAGATTCTTCTCCGATCCACGGAATCCCAAATAACGATGGTGAATCATAGTTTTTGCAAAAGTGCAATAAACAAACCCACAAAATAAGATTTTTTAAAAAAGATCTCTACCTAATGAACAAAAAAAATTTTTTTTACCAAAACAGATTTTTGAAATATGTTTGAAATGAAAAAAGTACGCCTACAAGGCTCAAACGATTTTTTGTCCACTAAATTCGACCGTAATCCAACGAGTGAAACGTGGAATTATGAGAATAGCTAAAAATCGATTCTCCAAAATTTGACCCCATTTGGCAGGAAATTGAAAAAAATCCTATCAAAATATTTTTGACACGTCTCAGAGCATGGAGACGTCGGTTTTCTCAATTTTTTGAAGATGGTCTCCGTCGGAATCCTAAGGCGCGATTTGTTTTGGGACGACTTCCGCGTCCGATGATGCAATCAAGATGATAGCTGCTCAGTCGGTTTCAGCCCTGACCGGTGACCGGACTGTGATGTCACACAACAGGTTATGGGGCGAAATTCCATCCTAACCATCTTTCGATAAGCGCACAACTCGAACGCAATCAGGGTACTTGGAAGCGGGCAATTTTCCCATTATGATTTTGAAAGACCGTATTGGGGAAAAAACTCTCCATATAGGGTGGGTGGACCAGTGAATGAACACCTAGTGTATTGTGCTCCGAGTTTTTAACTTTGATAACGTCGTGAGACTTCAAATTCGGATGGATTTCTAATTTCTTTGCCCCACGTTGTTCCTATGGGTGTCTAGTTTGTGGGGAAAAAAATTCTATCACCGCTATTCACATTTACGACCCCAGAAAGTAACATTATTCAGACGGAATGCTGAAAACCCCAGTGAATGAACAGTTGGACCCCAAATGTGAACACTCAAAACCCAGTGAATGAACACAAAAACAAGAAAACACAATAAATCATTTTAAATGTTTTTAATAGCGAATAAGACATTTTTAATCACGGGTAGAGCAAATACAAGTTTTTAGGAAAATATTCCACCAATTTCTGGAACAAAAATCCTTAAATTAGTGACGAGAAAAATCTTAATAATTATAATTGTTCAAATTTGAAGTGTAAATACAAAAGAATGGTTACTAACTGAAATTTATTTAACTAAAAAGTGAAGTAGGCAGTGAAATTGAGACTAGTTGAGTTAATTAAGACTTAAGTCTTTTTGGCTTGGTAGGGGCATTCTCCTTTTCTTTCTTCTTTTTTTCCCTTGCTTCCTTTCTTTCTTCAATCTGCCTTTCTTTTTCTTCTTTTTCCTTGAGCTTTTTCTCCTGAATTTCTAACCACTCGCGGGTTGTAATACTTCCTGCTGTAGTTTTAGGTTTTGGTGAAGGTGACCAGTCGAAAGACGTCGAGGGAAAAGAGGAATGAAGAAGAGAAGAATGATTACAAGCGATTCTGCTACACTGAAGAGGATTTGGTACGTGCAGTGCCAGATATTAAAGAAGGGCGATTAATATCTTGCACTGCACGTACCAAATCCTCTTCAGTGTAGCAGAATCGCTTGTAATCATTCTTCTCTTCTTCATTCCTCTTTTCCCTCTACGTCTTTTGACTGGTGGACATTGAGATCAAATAATATTTCAAGGTTGTGTTCATTCACTGGGTCTAGACAACAAACCTCCAAACCCAGTGGATGAACACCCAAACTGCGCAACAAAATACCCTGTTCAATTATTGGATCGGATTATTTTTCGACGTTTTCTCAATGATCACAAGATTCCTGAATAATTTCTGAACATTTTAAGCCTTGGGTTTACTTGAAATGGTAAATAGTGCTATTTTACCAGTAAATGAACAGTGTTCATTCACTGGGTAAGGGCCAATTTGCAGACCCAGTGCATGAACATTACGCCAAAAATAGAGAAATAGAAGTTTTCGGGCCGATCGGTCGGGTTTTCCCTTCAAATTTTACCCTAGTACACCGTGAAAACAAAAAGCAAGCGGAATACTGAAAATATATTCACCAAAAGCGACTTTCCGACGAGCTGTACAATGAACAGAGTTGTTGACAAAACAGTGTTTATGGACCGACTGGGACTTCGTACACCTTAAATGCTGTTATCTGCAGTTAAGTTCACTTCAGCGTTACCAAATCTTTTGCTGACCCATATGGATAGTTACTGGAACTAGGAAAATTCGAGTCGACCACTAGAGGGTTGTCACAGGCTCTGTATCTTCAAAAAAGGGTGTCGGTGTTCATTCACTGGGGTGTGTTCATTCACTGGTCCACCCACCCTACCTATTGAAGGTTTATTTCGATCAGAATCATTTTTTAATTTATATTTTTCACTTCATGCATTTTTTCAGTTTTTTTTTACTCTTTTGTCCATTTTTTTCACCCATGTTCCTGCAGCCCATACAATTTGCTGATACTTTGACCCCTGTAATAAACTGGGAAAAGGAAAATTTAGTCGCTCTGGGAATGCCTGAAGAAATTCAGCAGGCGGGAGATAAAATTAACGAGGGCAACCCGAACAAAATACACGTACCTATATCAATTTATTGTACAAAACGCAATACACGACAAACTACTAAATTGAGGAATAGTTTAAGACCGGCGGCGAAGGAGTACTCTGTTTTACCAATATTTTCACCGCCCACCAACCTAATTCGTAAGATAATTATCAAAAGTTTTGGAAAATGCCAGAAATTCATTATGGTGAATATTTTCAACGACTAATCGAGTCAGTAAAAAAAAAACATAAAATCGAATTAATATTGAATAGGTCATGCCATAAACGATGACACCTGTTGCTCAATCGAGTGATGAAGGAAGTTTCCAAGCTTAATATTTCGATTAAAAAATATCAAAGAAAACGTCAATTTTATCAAAAAATGGTGATAACATCGGAGAAGTTTTTCAAACTCATTGAACGCTTACACGCTGTACAATTTCAACGTCCTGTCCATGGAAGTGGATGCGATGAATTGGGCGTTACGCCCGAATCGTACGCCTGTCGCCATGGCTGTATGGTCGTTGAACACTTTCAGCTCTTGCCATTGCTTGCACACGTATACCCTTAAAGCAAAGATCAAATTATTTTGCTGAAAGAGTTTTCTGGGGTTTCAACGTAGGCCATTTAAGGCTTTATAAAAAAAGCAAACTGTTGGGGAAATTGACTTACCGGATATCAGTGCCGGCAACCGCCAGATAAGTACCGCTCTGGTCGAATGACAGATCCTTGATTTCATAGCCGTCATCCAATTGCAGGGTCTTGAAGTTCTTCAGTTTCCTCAAATCCCACAATTTTATGCAAGCGTCATCGGCAGCCGTTGCCAGGTAGTAGCCGTTTTCAGAGAACGAAATTGCCGTTATCGGCCCGGAATGCCCTGAAAGAAGCCGAACCGATAGTTAATTTGTGAAAGCATCAAAATGCACAAGACCTTACAACCTCGAGAAGATGGCGATATCGGCGAAAGTGCTCCAGCTGACAGAGAAAACTCTCGATTGCCACTTGACGAGTCAGTGTTTCATGCTGTATTCCGTAAAAACACGAAAAATCATGACAATTAGGCCGACTTACCAGGGAAATTAGCGACGTTAGATTGCTCTTTCAGATCCCAGATTTTCACCTGCGAGTCCGAAGTGCCGGTGCCGAAAATGAGACCGTCAGGATGAAATTGTGCCGTCGTCAATGCCGCGGCGTTTCCTGATTCAGCAACCTGGAAAAATCGATTATCAGCAACTCAAAGTTGTACAAACTCAACTCTCATATTCGAATCATAAATCCAATCATACCTTGGTCAGCAATCTGCCAGTACGAATATCGGAAAATGCCCAATGCTGGTCCGTGGATGTGGACAGGACGTAATCTCCCGTCGGATGGAGCGAGAGCCCGGTGACAGGAGCGTCGTGAGCCCTGAGCAGCTGAAGTGGCTGGGAACTCGGTACGTTCCAGACCCGGATCGTCGTGTCAGGAGAGGCCGTGATGACCACGTCCTTACAGAGAATAAAACTCGCTAAATTACACGCTAAATTAAAAATCATCACAAGATAGCAGAGGCGAAAGAGAGAGAGCAGTCGAGAAGTTGCCTCGGGCGTGCCCTGCCGCCCTCAAGGAGAGGGTTAAGAATTGTCTCCAGTATTCAAAAACAGTTTTGAAAAAATGAAATCAAACTACCTCATCAGGATGATAGATGACCCGAGTGACCTTTTTGGTGTGCCCCTTGAGAATAGCCACCACCTGTTCCGTATCCTTGTTGAATACGGTGGCGTTCTTGTCGTTACCACCGGTCAGGATTTTGCTAGTGTCCGCTTGGTGAATGTCGAGAGACAGTATGCCGGGAACGGAAGCACTGTGCAAGCCCTGTGAACAGGAAAAATCTGTCAACTCGAATACTTAGATCGCAAAAACTGGATCAAGAAATCCGCCAAAAATTGGTGGACGAAACAAGAGTCTTATGGGTACCGGATGTGACGCCATGGTCTTGAAGTTTCTGATCGACTCTTGGGTGACCAAATCCTCGGGCACAGTTCGGCCCCTCTTCTTTCTCTCTTGCGTCAAAACGGTGGCCTTGTCTTGCAGCTTCTGTTTGACCTCTTCCGACATACCAGCTTGTTCAGCAGGTTGCACAGCGATGCCGCCAGCTTCGGCTGCAATGGCCTGAAAGAATCAAGTCAGCGTAATTTTCCAACGAAATGGAGAGAACAGGAGACTAAATTTTCATCGAACATTGCAAGACACCAGTTCGTGTTAATTGACTGGTGCCAGTTCGCTGTCATCAGGCACCTGACAAGTGCAAATCTAAGATGGACACTTACAGGTTGAGGTACGGATGCTGGCTGAGCAATGCCAGCCTGCGGCTTCAATGATGCAAGAGCTTCACGAGCCGCAGTGACCTCCTTCGTCAGACGGCAAATGACTCGGCAGGCGGCGTCATGCTGGTACAATGCGTGGCTCAACTCCTGACGAGCAGTTTGGAGCTGCTGGCGCTGGGTGAAGCTCTGAAGCATCACGGCATCCCACTCGTCCTGCAGGGTTTTCAATATTGCGGGTATCGAAGTAGCCGAAGGAGGTTTTGGCTTCACGACAGGTGTTGCTGCGAGTTGCACAAAAGAGGAACGTTTGAAATGTAACACAATTTTCGGCCAGATTGAGTAAAACATGATTGTTCAGGTATGAGACATTTCACAAACCAATGAAATGCCATCTGCAAACTTACTTTTGACATCAATGAGCTGTTCGACTGTCAGCTCTTTGCCATTGACAGGATCAGTTCCATTCTCGGTGATGAACTTCTCAACAAGCCGCCGCTCGAAGATCGAACCCGAAACTGGAGAGATCACAGGATGCTCCGGCACCTCGTTCGAAACTGAAAATTGGATTTTTCACTAAATTACCTACTAATTGAATTCAAGAAGAGGAAAGTGAGGTATTGTGGGCCCTGCGGTTAATTTGGACACCCCATAATACTAACTGCACGTGAGTCGAAGTTTTTTTGAAGCTACTTAGTCATTTGGCGACTTATCATTTGGTGCATGAAAAGTCAGTTGGTTCCCAAAATGGGGTTGAGGGTAATATGGACACCCATGAGTGCTGGTTATGGGACAATCAGCTCGTTAAATAAGTACCATTCCAGGACAGCCTACGTGCCAAAACATGCAAAAAACTGAACTTAGAACCACGCAAAAATGTCACTCTCCCGCAGTATTCGAACCAAACATCTCCTGCTCGTCGAGGTTGGAGCTGTAACCTGAGTATGGCCCAAGACAAGCCGAAATCGATAGTTGAAGAGAAAGGAATAAAGTAATATAAGTGAATCCAGTCCCCTTATTCAGCTTTTCAGATCGCGAGGGTAAATGGGTAATTTCTTTTCTTCTCCAGTCCCGTCGACCCAAACTCTGAGCTCCCCAGCATCTCACGAAAATGTGACCGGCACGCCGGTTACAAGTGGCGTCTTCTGCATCGTAGCGATAATATTAGAAAGCAATAATGAACACTTTACATTTTTAAGAACAACACGTTTACAACTAAATCAGGCAGCTTAAATACAAATAATCAACCATTTGAAAATCAGGAGGTAAATAAGTAGGCAAAACCGATTACACACCCGCGAACTACACATTCGTAGAAATAAGTAAGCAAGAATAAAATTGGCTGAATTACTTACTTGCGCAAGTCAGTGACATCTTCAGCAAACGGTTATTTACGAAAGCTATTTAACACAAGAGCATTGACATTAATCGGGTTTGGATCGAAATTTAGGACAGATGCAAGTTTACAGAAAACGCCATCAAACAAAAATCCGACATGCAATATCCAACATCCTGCCAAACAGGCTCATGGTCGTGAACACGGCTCGCACGAAACCAGAGTTGCCGAATCCCTTAAATAGAATTCCCTAAAGTCAGCCTAAAAATCCCCCGAATAAACGAAAAATTCACTAAAAGCCTACATTTTAGCCGAGTTTATCCCAAAAAAAATTCTTCCGAAGAACAAGAGAATGATGGGAAACATCCCATGGAATCAAATGAATTTCCCAAGACAAACCCCTGAACATGTTTTCCCTCATTCAGACCGAAATGCTCCCGATCCGGGGGGAAATAAGCTAAGTTTGCAACCTTGCACGACCGGAAGACCAACAACGAAACTCGCTAGCAGTGTTGGCAGACGATAAATTCGTTTGCTGACCATCCAATAGTTACCGTACACTGGTGAAAGATTATCGTAAACCAGCGACGATTGTCGTACGGTGTAGAGGATTGTGTGAGCAAGAGGAGGCATACGGTACTTACTCACGGCATTTATGGCGAAACCAACAATTTTGACCTTTACTCTTTTGGCTACACTGGTGATAACAGAGTCAAGAAAATGTGCCTCCATCTTGAAGTTGAATGAAATGAATCGTTGAGTTGAACCCAAATAATGACTTTCCTCCCTGCCTAAGCTTACATGAACAGGAGAAATATTTTTTGCTCTTACCTTTACACCAAGTGATTGTTCAAGATTACTGTCAAATCCTGTAAGTATTTCTTAATTTCGAGGTTTATGTACTTAACAAATTTTAAAACGAGGTTTGCTGACCAGCTAAACTGGAAGTCAACAGTGGCTGTGTCTAGGGTGACGTTTATCTCTGCTAAATTAGTAATCCCTCGTACGTGGTAATATTCTATGCTGCTCTGAACTCTGCATCTTTATCGACTGTTTTTTCTCGAGTTCGTGTTTCGTAAGTGCATCCCAGCGAAGAAAGTCCAATATTTTTACCCTTTTTACGGTTTCGAGGTGATTTTCAGGCGAATTATGTTTATTATTCTGTCGAGTTGACGCCCTCATTCCACCGCAGTGATCACCCATCTTGATCAACATTTCATTTAGGCGTTTCATCATTTTTCCACCTCTCGTCCGCTCATCTTTTCGGAATTTTCCCCTCAGTTACCTCGCGATCGTTCGAAGATGGAAACTAAAAATGCTCCCGGGCCGTCCAGAAGTCCAAAAGACAGCGAGGAGAAGGACGAAAACACTATGTATGAGTGCAACATATGTCTTGACACAGCCAAAGATGCAGTCGTCAGCATGTGCGGCCACTTGTTCTGGTAAGTTAGTGTTGTACCAGTTTTCGGCTAATTTTCAAGCTTTACAGTCAGGGGTTCCTCTATTCGCGAGTCGACTCGAAACTACGTCGGTCGTTGAGAAATATCCTTTCAAGGCCATCGGGTGTTCACTGATAGCAAATAAAATTTTTAATGTTATTTTTTTAACCGAAACGTATGCACCTATAAAAACATTAATTTTACAGTTTTTTGTTCGTTTTGCTAATTAGGGTCTTTGGGAAATTGCTCTTTCGACACTTTGATCCAGTATTGGTGAGGTGTCGTTCCGTTGATTGACGTGTTTTGAAATGGTATTGCGTCACGTCATTTGAATTAAACATGATGGATCCCCAGTTGTCTATCAGCGTTTTTTTGGTACGAAAGACTGAGTGCCTTTCACATACTTGAGATTATCTAATCTGGACAGTCATTGTTCTTTATTTGAGGTGAAAACATGTTGTTTCGATGAATACCTGATCCAAATTGAAAACAAAAACACCTACTGGATTGTTTGCAATGTTGTGACCAGAGTTCAAGCTTATGGAAATGCTCAGTACAGAAGTATGCCATCGCATATTGCCGTTTTCGATTGATTTTTTCAAGATTTTTAAAATAATTGCTGTTGAAACATTGGATTCAAATTTTCTCCAAAAATACCGAATTACGTTTATAATCAGCTGATGATTGTATCACGCTGTTTTTTTTTTTTGCTTAGGATTTTCAAGCAATATTTCTCGTTTTGACCTCAGAGGAAAAAAATTTGACTTTCAGTTGGCCATGTTTGCATCAGTGGCTAGAAACGAGGCCGATGAAACAGCTGTGTCCGGTATGCAAAGCGGCCATCAGCAAGGACAAGGTCATCCCACTTTACGGCAGAGGGAGTAAACAGCAAGAAGATCCAAGGTGAGTAATCTTTGCCTGCTTATTGTTAATAAAACGTTCTTTCTCAACAATCCTGCTTCGGATTGTTCGGAGCTGAATGTTCAGCCTACCCTCGGATTTCTCCGCTGCTGGCTCGACTGGTCAGGAGAAGAAACTTACGTGTGCTTGATCAGCGTTGGTCTGATGCGTTTGTTGAATTGGACAGATGAGGCTTTTCCTTAGAGTTCATTCAGTGCCTGATCAAGATTATAGGATTTGTTGAACCCGCGTCGATACCAAGCAGTGCCATCGATATATAGGTACTGACCTGATTTTTCTTCTTCGTGGGGTGAAGAAATTAGGCGATAATATAATCTGGACAGGATTAAGAATTATATTTGTTCATTTATCACAGTCTTTCTGTTTTGACTTAGTAAGGCTTAATTCCTCTGAGGTAGTCGTTTCAAACCGAACACGACCGACAGGGCGTAATATTACATAGGTAAATTACCGATAATTATTAGAGATCGATGCTCTGTGAGAGAGAGAGACGGGAAAGCCGAGCGACCAAGCCATGGCATTAAAATACTGGCGACATTACTCACGATTCAGAGGCGATTGACATTCAATTACTAGTTTCTTTATAATACTTGAAGCTGCTGGCGGAAATTATGACGACGATGTTACAGTTTGAACCCTTTGGTCCATGTGCCCCGTGGTGGTTGGGTCCTTCGAAGGCTATGTTTTGAGAAGATACTGGTCGTTATTATGAATCCTGAAAGAATCGCGTTTTTTACTATCTATGCCTTTTATTCTGAATTAATATTGGGTAGTGAATTCATTAGAATCTATTTTCTTACCCCTTGAAAATCGTTTGAAATGATTACACTGGATATGAATTTTTACATCTTTACGGACGGCTGGACATCTTGAAAATCCTTTTTATTTTATCTATTTCTCCAATGGGGAATTGTTCCAAAGGCAGTTCAGCCAAGACAGGGATACCAACCACCACAGCGCAATGCAAAATCAAAATTGTCCCATTCAGCTTATATGGTAGACACATATTTTGTGGTCATTATTCAGGTCATATGCCCCGCTCTCTCAAAACAAAAAAAAAAAATTATTACAATTTTTTTTTTTGATTTAATAATATTATTACAAAAAAAACAACATATTGTTAGTTTGGTAACCGTTAGTTAATTATTCAGCTGAATCAAGAGTCATCGATTAGTAGTAACGAAGAATTGACAATAAGTATAATGTAACTTTAACATAATAGTTTTCGTACAACGCTTGTCCCAATTGGGTGAATCCGAAACAACAATTCAAAATTCAGAATATGCTTTTACAGAACATGTTTAAATGATAGGTTGGTAGTATCGTTTCAATGCCGATATATGATATACTCCGACATATTTATTACTAGCGTCGTTCTTAGCGACTGCATAGGTACTAGTTCCCAGAACGTCCGATATTCGAAAAGGCCCATTATATTTGGGGCATAATTTTGGGGTCTTCTTTATTCCAGGTTTGATCTGAACTTTCGATTTAACCAACACTAATTCTCCGATTCGAAATTTCTTGAGCGGTGCCCGGTTTGCATTTCTGTCCTGTGAGGTGATCATTCTTTTCCTCAAGTTATCCCTTACTTGATCAATGCGCTCGTCCATTGTAATTCGCGGTGGGGGTTCATAGCAGGGTAGCATTGCCCATGGCCGCAAAGGGACTTGGTTAAAGTGGGCTTCGTGTGGAGTCATCTTGATTGACGCATTGTAGGTGAGGTTGATGTTATTCTCAATATCTGCGAGGTATCTTGCCCATTGTTCCTGACGGTTCCCGGCGCAGATCCTCAGGTATTTAACAATTTCATTGTTCACCCTTTCAGACAAATTCTGCTGTGGCCTCCTGATTGCTGTGAAGTGAGGTTTAATGTGCAAGTTCTGCAGCCCTTTTATCCAGGTTTTGGATCGAAAATGCGTTCCGTTGTCGCTCAGAACCTTGTGAGGTGTTCCCATTTCTCTCACGTAATTTTTTACTGCTGACAATGCTTGCTGTGAAGTAGCGCTTGATGTTGGGTACAGTCGAACCAGTCGGGTAAAGCTATCCACCATCACCAGGATGTATCTATATCCCATAGTGGTCGCAGGATATGGGCCTAGATAGTCCACACACACCGTGTCCAATGGTTTGCTGGATTGAATGACAGCATGCCGGGATTTGATGATCTTTCCAGGCTTGTTTATCTGGCAACAATGGCAGCTTCGCACCACGTTTAGAACTTTCTTCCGTAGTCCTGAACAGACAAATTTTTCTGTCAGCAATCGGTATGTCTTGTCAATCCCAGAATGTAGAAAGTATTCATGGACCATTTTGATGAAGATAAGCGTACATTCATTGGGCAGTACGATTTTCCACTGCTCACCCGACGTTCCTGGGCAGTTTCGGAAAAGTAATCCTTTTTCAAAACGATATTCCGGGTGCCTGTCAATTTCCGCCTTGATCCTCTGTATTTCTGAATCGTGGTCCTGTAAGGATGACAATTTGTTGATAATCGAGAAGGCGGAACTAATAACATAGATCATTGGAGTTGGACTTTTGACACTGCCCGGAGGATTACGACTCAATATATCGGCAACGAAGTTGTTTTTAGCGGCAATGTATTCAATTGAATAAGAGAAATTCTGTATGAATAGCATCCACCTCCACACCCGTGATGTGAACTGTCCGCCTTTGTTCAGGAATTCTAACGCCTTGTGGTCCACTCTAATAGTGATTGGATTCCCCATGATAATGTGGCCAAATTTCTCCAATGCAAACTTCACCGCCAATAGCTCAAGTTCAGTAATGGTGTACCTGGCTTCATGTTTCTTTACTATTCGACTTGCGAATGCCAGAGGACATGGTTGTCCATTTTCATCCAATTGGTAGAGATGGCCAGCAATTCCGATGGTAGATGCGTCTGTAGAGAGGTATAAGGTTTTTGTAGGCCGCAGGTGGTGCAGGTATAATTGTTTGCCAAACACTCGCTTCAGGTCTTGAAAGCACTGGGTATGATCATCGGTCCAATTCCATTTTTTCTTGGTGCCAAGGAGGTCATAAAGTGGTTTAGCTATCGTGGCATAACCTGGAATGAATCTAGAGTAGAAATTGAGCAGCCCAAGAAATCCTCTTAGCCTACGAAGATTAATTGGTTGTGGAAAGTCTTTAATGGCTTGGAGTCGGCATTCATCAATGCGCATCCCTGTTTTGGAAACAATTACACCAAGCAGTGGTATCTCTTCTTTTAAGAAATGGCATTTGCTCAATTTGATTCTGACGCCCAGCCGCCGGCAATTTTCAAATAAGGCTTCCAAATGCATTAAATGGTCCTTGAAGGTTTTAGAAAATATCCCAATGTCATCAATATAGGCCCCTATGTTTTGCGCATATTTTCCCGTAATCAGTCCATCCACAGCACGAAGCAGTGCACTCAATGAGGTCCGGAGGCCGAAGGGCACTCGCTTGAATTCGTAGATTCGCCCCATGAAACTAAAAGCCACATACTTGCATGATTCTGGGTGTAATGGAACTTGAAGGAAGCTGGATGATAGGTCCAACGTTGATATGGCACCTATTTCCTTACACATGGCCAGTATCTCTTCTTGTTTGCGTGGACATTCATATTGAGGCTTTACATATTTATTGATGGTTCGTCCATCGAGGCACGGCCGAAGTTCTCCATTTTTCTTTTCAATAAATACTATTGCGCTTACATGACAGCTGTTCGAACGTTGAATGACCCCTAGTTCCAGCCATTTTCGTATTATCTCTGCAGCTGGTTCTATCTGATGGCTTTTCAACGGATATTGGGGTGCTTTGAATGGAGGAACATTACCCTCTATCTCTATTACATGTTGGTAGTTTTTTATTTCACCGGGCTCGTCATTAAAGATGTCTTCATAGGTCCTCAAAAGCGCTATCATCTCGGATACCTCACCGGGTTTCCATCTTTGGCTCATTTCGTTGCCAATTATCTCAAGTTTTTCTACAAAGGGACTTTCTCCATTGGTCGGCTCCTGATTAGTCGGTTCAATCATCAGTTCGGCGCACTTGAAATCAGGTCTTTGATCATCATCAGTGGGATATTCTTCGTCTGTCAATAGTGGGTTGCTTCCCTTAGTAATCTTGGTTTTTCTACATTCTTTCGCAGGACGGGGCTCCATTCTCTTGATAACTGAGGAGCTTCCTTCTTGGAAATAGCCGATCGAGACCACTTTTCCATTCAGCACCATGGTGACAATATTAGACTCCAGATTTATTATAGTCTTCAACTGAATTAAATTATCAATGCCCAGAATGAAGTGACTATTGAGTCTCTTTACTAAGAAGAAAGGAATGGACATTTTCTGCCCTTCTACAATGATATCCAATAGTACCTGTTCTTCAATTCGAACATTCTTCTTTGAAAACGCGCCGGTGACTTTCATACATTGAACCGGCAAGCGTTCATACTTCCATGATTGTTTGTTCTTAGTAAATGTATCATGGTTTATCACTGATATTGAGCTTCCTGAGTCAATAAGGCACCCGTATGTCTGGGAGCCGACTTGTATTTGAACTACGGGTGAATGGGCAGAGTGTGCAGGTCGTGGAGGCATGTCGTCTTCAATCTCAATAAATTCCTCAAATAGATTATTCAATACAAACTCCTCCTTTATGTTTCTGAACATTTCACCTTGTTTTTTTAACTTAGATGGTGGTTTGGTCTCCATATTTCTTTTATCTTGCTTGCACGCGCCACCACCCTGCATCTCATGTCATTCTCGGCGAAATTTGTCTTCTGGTGGTGGCTCCTGGTTCAACCCTTGGGTGATCGCCAGTGGTGCCTTCTCAGGTGAATGTGAGCGCTCTCGATCTTCCCTTGCATGAGTCTCAATCATCCGCACTTGTGGCGCCCCCATCCGATTGTGATTGACATACTGTGGATTCATTGGTCTCGGATTCGAATTCTGAGAATAGCGTGGCTCTGGTCTGTAATAGCGGTTCGGCGGCCGTTGATAACCGTTGACGTTTCCTCGATAATTGGAATATCGGTAATTTCCATTTCGATTAGGTTCCCGACTAGTGGTATTGGCCGCATTTGCTCTCTCAGAGGCCGATGCTGTGGATCCTTGCCGCAAGCGACGAATATAATTCAGGAGAGTTTCAATCTTTGAGAATCCATGAATGTCTGCTATCGTTTCAACATCTGGACCCAGCCGTTTACTCATCAGGCGAACGATCGATTCCTCGGGAAGCGACAGCCCAGCTTCTCTGCATTGCACAACAGCACGCACGATAACTTGTTCAGCCTCTTCCGATCGGGGATTCAAGGAAGTACCGGCGTATAGCTGAGAAGTAACATAGGTCACATAATTGGTGCCGCAGAATTCCCGTTTGAAACCTTCTTCAAATTCCGGCCATCCGGCAAAATCATTAAGGAGCATCCAAACCTTGGCTCTACCTTCCAACCTGCTCCCAACAAAGGTCTTCAACTGTTGATAGTGTCCATAAGCCTGGTATTCAAACGACAGCTGTTCCAGAAACTCATAAGGGCTTCCCGAAGTATAATCAGCAAACTTGACGTTCAAATTACTGGCCAGAGCATTGTTGTTCCACATCATTTGGGCGCCAGCCAGATTAGACGAAGGTAGGGCTTCCCTGGTACCCCGGCCTTCCGACGTGCTCATATCCAGGCTGGTATGGTTGGTGCATGATATCCCAGCACAGCCAATTATATTCTTTCCTTTGTCCGCCTCCATCTTGTTTGTATTCAGGTGGTCCATCACGACGATTTTCTCTTGATTTTCAAGGGGATTCATTTCCATTCGGGTATTCTTCTCCAGCATCTTTTTCAATTCTTCGATCAATTTGTAGCAAAGGTTGATCTCTTTGTAGACTTTGCTGAACCGTACTGCCAGCTCGGCTGACTCAGCATTCTTCAAAGTGCTTATGTAATTTTCAACTTCTTTAATGACTGTTTCTGACTTGAAGTCAAAATTTTTTTCAATATGCTCGCACAGTTGCTCTTTGACCGTATCGACGATTTTAGGTATTATATTACTAATAGTAGCCGCAGCGTGGGCCATCATTTCTTTACGAAGACCCTCTATTGACCGATTGACAACTAGCTTGACTGCCTCATCGATCCTCTGATCCAGAGCCTTCTGGGTCATGATTTCAAAGGGCCCCTCCACATTAGGATCTGAATTAAAATCCAATAACACTACTTTCTCTGCTGCATCAACACCAGGGAGAATTTTTTTATTCTCTTTGTTATCCATGACTGATATCTTATGTACTATGGCCGCTAAGCTTTAAATCAAGTTCACCAAGGGCTTACAACACACTCTTAGCCCGCTGACTTGGCTGGCCTCTCGACCTCCGAGCCAATCCCTCCTAATCCTCACAGAGCATCTAAATTATTATCTCAATCACTTAATATATGGACGAATTATTGAACAATCCGTCCCTGTTCGGGCGCCAATTTGACCTGATTTTTCTTCTTCGTGGGGTGAAGAAATTAGGCGATAATATAATCTGGACAGGATTAAGAATTATATTTGTTCATTTATCACAGTCTTTCTGTTTTGACTTAGTAAGGCTTAATTCCTCTGAGGTAGTCGTTTCAAACCGAACACGACCGACAGGGCGTAATATTACATAGGTAAATTACCGATAATTATTAGAGATCGATGCTCTGTGAGAGAGAGAGACGGGAAAGCCGAGCGACCAAGCCATGGCATTAAAATACTGGCGACATTACTCACGATTCAGAGGCGATTGACATTCAATTACTAGTTTCTTTATAATACTTGAAGCTGCTGGCGGAAATTATGACGACGATGTTACAGTTTGAACCCTTTGGTCCATGTGCCCCGTGGTGGTTGGGTCCTTCGAAGGCTATGTTTTGAGAAGATACTGGTCGTTATTATGAATCCTGAAAGAATCGCGTTTTTTACTATCTATGCCTTTTATTCTGAATTAATATTGGGTAGTGAATTCATTAGAATCTATTTTCTTACCCCTTGAAAATCGTTTGAAATGATTACACTGGATATGAATTTTTACATCTTTACGGACGGCTGGACATCTTGAAAATCCTTTTTATTTTATCTATTTCTCCAATGGGGAATTGTTCCAAAGGCAGTTCAGCCAAGACAGGGATACCAACCACCACAGCGCAATGCAAAATCAAAATTGTCCCATTCAGCTTATATGGTAGACACATATTTTGTGGTCATTATTCAGGTCAGTACCTATATTATGCCACTATTCTTGATCAATTTCTTCTATTTCAGAAACAAAGTCCCGCCTCGCCCAGCTGGGCAAAGAACTGAACCAGAACATACAGTGAGTACTTGTTACGTTTGTTTCATCATGTATATAATGGTTAAGAAAAAAGTGAGGAATTTTGAGTAATCTAGTGGGATGCCAAATCGCGTCCCACAATTATCAGTGTTGCCCTGATGCGTATGTCAAATCGGACTGATGGGAGGTGGTATTCTTTCTTAAGGACGCAGGGCGTGGCCAACTGCATTGGGGGGAATGGGACGCAGTTTGAGTACTTTGGATGTGAAACGCTTTTTTTGTTGCTGTTATCTTGCAGGGGTTTCCTGGATTCGGTTTCGGCGACAATGGCTTTCACATGTCCTTCGGTATTGGAGCTTTTCCCTTTGGGTTCATCGCTTCGACTTTCAATGGCGGCCACGAACAGCGACCTCACAACATGTTTCAAGGTATTTCCTCTCTCTTATGTAATTCTCCCCCTTAGAAGCTTATCTAGGAAGATCAATGAAAATACAACAACAACAAACGAATTCACTTCCTGCAATAACAGTCATTGCTTTCATTTTGAATTAATTTTTCAATTCTTGCCTTTTGCGGCGTTCGACTGAAGGCCATCCAGCCAAGTGTTGCCTCGATAATCATTATGTTGAATAATTATCACATTTTGGGGGCTGTTTGAAGGGCTGGAATCCTTTCTTCGCTGGCTCTAATTTTGAGTTTGTCGTTGTTGGTTTCAGATAGAGGGCCGATAAATACCACTGAGGAATTCCTATCAAAAATGTTCTTCTATATAGCGCTTTTCATAGTTATCTACACAAATTTCTTCATGTAAAATACGAAAAAAAACCAGCCCAGTTACTCAATCGGTGATGTTATTGTTGTTATTGTTTTCAGAAAGAGGAGCCACTAATCCTGAAGAGGAATTCCTATCGAAATTATTTCTATACGTTGCCATTGTCATTTTCCTTTGGCTTTTGATAGCGTAGCCTTCCCCCCGATCAGCCTCATTCATATACCACGTAAATTTGCAATGTTGAACTTGTTTATATCGATAGTAACATGTGTTCGGACGAATCCTTCGTTGCTTGGAGGAATTCGCTAGCCCCAAGGCCTTCCCCCGCTCATTTGCGAGAAGCTGGTCCAACACGAACGATTCGAATCAATTTATTGTTATCCCCGTTCTTTGAAAACTGTGCCGAACTCAAATTCGCATTGCTTATCGAATGTACACCATTGCTCCTGTTTTTGATTAGATCATAAGAGACGAAGAGTATAATTTTCTTAGCTTAAGTACTGATAGCTTGGGAGGTGGATGTTACTCAGTTTCTAAGCGGTGTGATCCTGTATAGTGTGTGATGCTGAAACCAAAGTTCGATTGGGGGGATAGGGGTCGGCCGAGGTGGTTTCAGTTGTGCAGGGGCTTCCCCCGCTCAGGACCCTCAAGAAGCCATCAACCCAGACTAAGGGGGGTGGGGGTCGAGGTTCTGGAAAATCCAACCCAAACGAAAGGTGCGCGGATGAAACATGGTAGACCTCCATGTATGGTTCCTGAAATTCTAGGCCGGTTTGACCGCAGGTTTATCTCGGAACGTCAGTCTGGGCATTTGTTGGAGCTGCGCAAGCGCAAAGCACCTATGTATGCCTGCGCTTGCGCGCCTGGAACAAGCCCAATATTTGAACTGATTCAACGGCTGCTACAACTGAAAATTCTAGATGCAGGGCGCCCTGTGAAAAACCCATGTTTGCATGATCCCTTTTAACGTAAATCTGAGGCATATGAACGATAAACAGTTGGTGGAAGTATCGGATTTATCTGCATTCTGAGATAGGTGGGCCAGAAAACCAGAAGATACGCGATAGAACGATTTCATGGGCAATTTCATTCAATACGACTTGAATTTGCATGGTGTCTTTGCAGCCAGGCCTGGAGCAGTCCGGGACTAGGGAGAGTCTGTAGATCCCCCACTGATGGTCAGACGACGCTAATACGAGGGGCTATGATTCGGACGATCCGACGCCTCCTGTCTGATTGTGGCGCTAGTGACTGGCCAACAATGGTGGATCTACAGGCTCTCCTTTGGGACTACCTCTTTGAACCAAAATGACCGACCTCCGTCTCCTCATCGGGCCAACAGTTTCTCGCCTGAGGGCGTTCCATTTTGCCTTTTGTTTGACGTGCAATATTTCAATTCGATATCCTCCTGGTAAATGCCCATTAGGTGTAAACACCATAAAAATATCAAGTAGGGGAACCATGGATGTTTGACCTGTAAATTTGCTTGATGTAATACGAGAATGCTCGACCCGCTCTTATCTTCTATCATGTGAAATCTCCAGTGTTGCCAAATTCCTCAAAAATATTTTGGAAAGGAAAATTATGAGGCTAGGTTAAACACCCCTAGTTTCCCCCAACAATTAGACAAACCCAAATTTGGAGAGCTAGTTGACAGAATGACAAACGAAAATCGATTTTGATCCTGATGACACTTCCAAAAAATAGTTTACCAAAAATATTCCCGCCCAATTTAACCTTTTCAATTATGGTATCCAAAATTTTCGTACCGCTCATAGTTGATTTCAAACGTACACGCGGCTATTAACTGAAATATACCTCAAGTTGAAAAACGACTACTTTGTTATGATAAGTATGCTGCAAGTATGTGCAAGGCGCTATCGATTTATCTTGTTTAGTGTAATAAGGATACACTTATCTTACTGTGTCTATGGAAGATCGCTCTCAAATTGATTATGATGTTAATCCATTGTATAATCAAGCAATACGATCTTAAGGTTTGGTTGATACGTTTAATTCATTAAATTATTGATAAACACCATGCACTTGGGTTTATATTTCCATCGGGGATCGCACAAACGGCTCACCCCGCAACACACGGTGAGATTCGACAATCGAATCTTCTACAGCTGGCTGTTTTTGCGCGCGGCTGTGGGTTGAGCCGTTAGCGTGTTCCCACTTAACTTCCTTGCTTTATAATCTCATCAAATAGGCACGGTTTCGGTTTATCTCATACTTTTAATTGATTTCCTTCGCGTGGAATGAATCAGTACTCGCCTCGCCCAACGGATTAATTTTGAATTCTTTCTTGTCCAAAAACTGATTGGGCCTGAGTATGTTGCTGTTTTTTCTCGTTCTTTCGTGATGAGCTGGTGGACCCTGGAAATATGGAAATTTGAGGTGGTGACGAGCAAATAAAGTTGATCATGTTAACTGCAGTTTAAATAGACGCTCTGGATACTGTCAAATTTCATGAAAACTCGCCAATTTAACCAGTTTTTCAATGGTATGGCTAAATTTGCGATTCTCTAGCCATTCCATTGATAGATTCTAGTTAGAATGCAGAAAAACTAAGAGCAGGGATTCCAATTTTTGGCGGTTTTGAGTTAGACCACTCTCAAAGGTCTGATAACATCGTCCATTTTAATATCCTTGTCACTAGCCTAAGCACTTTCGGTTGCAAGGCCTTCCTCACCCTACCAGATTTAAAATGCTAGGATTGAATGTTATCCTGCCGTGTTAAAACAGAGGTTAACTCTTAAAAATAGGAGGATTTCAAAATTCAGTTGAAAATCGCTCTCATAAAGAGCCAAGACGCCGAAAGCGCTCAAGCTAACAATTAAGGCTTGTAATGAGGGTATCTACAAATAAGCTATTACCATAAATCCGTCATTGAATTTTACAATTTTCACTCACCGTCGGCAAACTGAAGCCAACCATTTGCATAGCGTGGTACTTGGGATGTGAAATGTCCACGTCTTCTTTTTCCCGCTGTTCGGCGATTTGCTTTTCGATCGACGCTTTCGCCTTGAACGTTTGCTCCAAACTGTTAACGTATAGGTCCTTTCTGATTTTCATGTATGCTTCCAAAGCCTCCGTCAGCATGCAGGATCTCATCCTGTCGTAGAGAGCTCTTTCTTTGTCCAATTCCTGAAATATGGTAACAGTCGAATATGATAATGGGTAAATATGGTATCGTTCGTTTAATCGGACTATTTCCTTCAAAATGAGTAAACATTTTTGGCTAAAATAGGTTACAGGCTTATTGTAGAAAGTCCTGTTCCCAATCTTATCGAAGAGCTTACATTTACCTCATCGCTTACCCCATAAATTCATGACAAGAACCTTATCGACTTCTCTCTGCTTGATGCTGTTCTGTTCGGAACGAACTATCGCCGCTATGTTCAGATACTTTTTTGACAAAATTTTAAGCGTGGTTTCTATGTGCGGTAGCAGCATGACGCTAATGTTATGAAAACCGCCTTCAAGATTCCTCCAGACTTCGCCCTTTTTGAAGAACTCATAGTGGTCAATAATCTTCAGAGTTATCTGAAATTTATTGTTATTTTATTTCAATTTTCCTACTTGTCGTCAACAAATTTTGAGCTGTTGGTAACAGATCTGCTGTTTGCTATCAACAATTTTGCTGTTTGTTGTTACCTCGTCATAGTAGTCGACGTTTCTGAAATCGACGCCGTACTTTTTCTTGGTGGCTTCCACTGTTTGAATATATCGGTGAAAAATATTGTAAAAGACGGAGTATATTTTCGAACGTGCGCATCCCATCATCTCGACTACAGCGGGGCAATGTTTCCACGAAGGCGAGGTGGATCTTTGAACTTTGCCTTCGAGGATATCCTCATCGTCTGCCAACGAAACATTTTATTTAGCTAAATAAGGTTCACCGTTGACAAGAAGTCATTTCAAGTTTAAAAGTTATAATTAAAAAAACAATTGAGCGCAGGAAGTTTTGATGGTCACTTCGATTAGAGGCAGTTTCGGAATACACTGAGTCATGAAAGTAGAGAGTTTTGGAACGAAACCTAAAGTTTGGGAGTCAAAACCAGTGGAAAGGAGACCGTTTTGCTTGATACTGATGTCATTTTTTTGGAAAAGCGCGGGAACATGCATCAGAATCTACTGCCAACTCGATGTGGCCAAAAATGAATGTAGACAGTTTTCGAATCCACCGCCTCGTTTGTATTTTATGTTTTCTTACCGGCTATGCATCCGTCGCTATCCCTTTTTACGCCTTTGACGGCCTCCTGTTTACGCCAGACTGCGCAGAGAAACGCCAAAATCGTCTTTTTCTCTTCCTGGCCCCTCCACGTAACAAGCTGGTCAATCGAGTCGCGATCCGAGCTCAAGTCGGCCAACATACCCAGGATCACAACTTGCACAGGGAGCGAAGCTTTCTACAAAAAAATTCAAATTTTTAAAAAAGATTTGTACAACATTCTCATTTTCCAGAGTAAAATTGATGTATGGGACTATAGTCCGGAGTATTCGACCATAGACTTACTTCGGCCCAGTCCAACACCAGATAAGCTCCACCTTTTTCCACGAATTTCACCTTGATCGCTTGATTTTTTACTATAGTTCGCCATATGAAATTCACAGTGCTGATTTGAACGCTAGTCAGTAAAAATATCAGAACATTAATTAGTGGAGCCGGTAAATAAATTGGAATTGCATGTTAAGAGAGAAAAAACTGGTAATCTAGTATAAAATCATAGAAACGCAATGAGGAAAAATCCACAAAGCAGCTAGAGGCTATTAGTTTGTCAATTTAATAACAATAATACGAAAGATAAACCAAAAAATTGAAACCTTCCATCAATTTTCGAGTCGTGCTCAAGAGGTTTCTGGTTCCGTCTGGCCAATTCCAGGCCGATCGCGACGATCAAATCAAAACTGTTGCTCCTGGGCTGCGAAATTTGACTCAAATTCGAAATCAAGATGAGGCAATGGTTTAACAAGAGCTGGTTTATCAAACTGAGCGGATTTTTCAGCAAGCAATACGCAATATCTGAAATGGAGCGAGACATTTACGAAATAGATTAATATCAATTGCAGGATTGGTTTCAGTTTCAGTTTGACTGAACATCAACCTCAAAACTGAAAGTGAAGTTCAAACTGGAACCCAAACTCAAACTGATACTGAAATTCAAACTCAAACTAACAATCAAACTGAAACTCAAGCTCAAACTGATACTGAAAATCACTCAAAGTAAAACTCAAACTGAAAGTTAAACTATACTGAAAATCAAACTAAAACTGAAAGTGAAGATCCAATAGAAACCCAAACTCAAACTGATTCTGAAAGTCAAAAACGAAGTGAAACTCAAACTGAAACTCATGCCTAAAAACAAACTGAATCTCAAACTGTATGTCACACTCAAACTGAAAGTTGAGATCAAACTGAAACCCAATTTCAAACTGATTCTGAAAGTCAAACTGAAACTGAAACTCAAACTGATACTGAAAATCAACCTCATACTAATCTCAAACTGATACTGAAAGTGAAGTTCCAACTGAAACTCAAACTGATACTGACAGATAAACTCAAACTAAAAATCAAACTGTTCAAACTGATACTGAAAATCAGACTCAAACTGAAAGTCCAACTGATACTGAAAATCAAGCCCAAACTGAAAGTGAAGATCAAACTGAAACCCAAACTCAAACTGATTCTGAGAGTCAAAAACGAAGTGAAACTCAAACTGTATGTCAAACTCAAACTGAAAGTTGAGATCAAGCTGAAACCCAATTTCAAACTGATTCTGAAAGTCAAACTGAAACTCAAACTCAAACTGATAATGAAAATCAACCTCATACTAATCTCAAACTGATACTGAAAGTGAAGTTCCAACTGAAACTCAAACTGATACTGACAGATAAACTCAAACTAAAAATCAAACTGTTCAAACTGATACTGAAAATCAGACTCAAACTCAATGTCAAACTCAAACTGAAAGTCCAATTGGTACTGAAAATCAAACCCAAACTGTAAGTGAAGATCAAACTGAAACCCAATTTCCAACTGATTCTGAAAGTAAAACTGAGACTCAAATTGAAGCTGATACTGAAAATCAACCATAAACTGAAACTGATACTGAAAATCAAACCCAAAGTAAAACTCAAACTGAAAGTGAAAACTGGGTTCGAACTGGGTTCTAGTTTGAGTTTGATTCCAGTCTCAGCTTCAGTTTGAATTTATGTTAAAGCTTTACTTTCAGCATCAGTTTGAGTTTTGCATGGAGTTTGAGTTTCACTTTGAATTTGATTTTCAGTATCAATTCGAGTTTCAGTTTGACCTTTAGTTCGAGTTTGATAGTCAGTAGGTACCAGTTTGAAATTGGGTTTTAGTTCGATCTTTACTTTCAGTTTGAGTTGGCGTTTGACAATGAGTTTCAGTTTGAGTTTGATTCTTAGTCTTAACTTCAGTTTGACTTTTTGTTTGAGTTTGACTTTCAGTACCAGTTTGACATTGAGTTTGAGTTTCACATTGATTTTGTTCACAGGACTTACTCAGGCTGATAATCAATGTCGAACTTTTGGCGAAATGTTCCAAGCATATCTTTTTCAAGATCAGCTTGTTCAAGCAGTCGAATGAACACTTGATGATGTCTGGGTTTTGCGGTGGCTCGGCGGACTTTTGAATCAGTTCCAGAATCCTAATGAACAAAAAATAAAAACCTTAAGCTCCCCTCTGATTTTGGGGATTAGGATTAGGATGAACCTATTCAATCTACTCTGTTGATATATGAGTAAAAATGTGTACCAAGAATTTTTCCTCATTATAGAAGGGAAAAAATTTGATGATTTTAAATTTCGACCTTATGCTTTTCAACTCTTTTTTTCTCAAGTAGGTGCACTTTTTCGATAATTTTGGTTTGGAATTGTCCGCATTTACGTACTTCTGAGTGGCACCGCTGTTGGTGTATTTTTCAGGGTAGTGTTCCGCCAATATCGGGAGAGCGTGGAGGGCGTAAAAAATCAGCTGACATCTAAACTCGGATGGCCAGTGGTGAGTTTCCGAACACCCCGAGCCGGTGTTTAAAAGTAGGGCCAGCCCTTCGAGGGCCTTGTAATCATCCGCGACCTGCACGTATAACGTAGTTTATGGTTATGGTTTAGTTTATGGTTATGGTAGATGCATTTTATGACCTAACATACTATGTTAGGTCATAAAATCGGGTTGGAAAGTTATCAATTTATTTGGGAAATTTTCAATTTTGTTTGGAAAATTCTCGATTTGGTTCGGAAAATTCTCAATGGAGGAACTGAAATGGACTTCCGAATGCTATAATTCGCCTACGTATTGTACCTACGTATAAAAAATTAAATAATATTAAGTTACATATTATATGTATACAGAAAATAATATATAGGTATAATTAAATTGCTTATAGGTACATAATGTAGTATAATACTACTACGTATTCTCTCACAGCTCTTATCCCAGGATGTTTGAACATAGCGCAAATAGCCGCGATCAGGATTTTCTTGAATTGTAAATTTTCCTTCGTCGGTGGGAATCGGACGTCTTCGGCAAACGATTTTTCAAGATTGAATTCCGTCGCAAACGCCAGTAACGAGAAATCTGAAGAAAAATTGACTTCTTTCAATCAGCAAAAAAAAGCGTAAACTTATTTCACCAATACAATTCTTTCAAAAGACCTTCAAATATTCCAGATTTCAGTACGTTGTGACACGGAAACAGATACAATATCCTACAGATGATTGTCGCAACATCATTTCTCGCGGGTGTGAATGATCTCAAAACTTCTTGTCGCAACCATTTTCTGAGTAATCTGAAAGATGAATAATTATTTTGGGGGGGAATAGACATTCCAAAAAGGAAGGTATCAATGCTCGACCTACAGGAATTGGACCATGGTCGGTGCAGTCTCCTCAAAAAAAGCCCTTTTGAGAAAATCGTAAAACTATTAGTTATTAGGCGGGAAACATACCTAAAGTAGGCACCTAAATTATTTACGTCAGTATTTCATCCTGCGAGTTCATCGGCTGAGAAGCTCTCATATTTTTGAAGGAGCTAAGTAGCCTCCAAATTATCGAACTGGTCAGTTCTTTCTCATGAATTCGGTCGCTGTTGCCAGACCGAGTCAGCGATTCCAATCGGGTCAGCAGCCAGTATATAACGTCGCTGTTCAGCAGAGAGCTAGCTGAAATAGATAAATTTGTCAATTTTATGCCGGGTTCCAGTTTGCAGTCCAGAAGCCAATATCACACGTCAGACTGTTCCCCTCTCCATCCCACAGACCGTCTGAACAGACATTGGGGCAATGGTCTGACGTTTGATACGGGCTTTAGAAGGCGCCAGTCAGTTAGACTTGTATAGACTTCAGTGGACCATTCCTGGGTAGTCTATCTTTAGATTTCCAAGAATTTTTTATTGTATTTTATAAATTTTTTATCTCACCAAAGTCTTCAGATACAACGGCGTATTTCAAAACCAACTCGAGGATCTCCGGATAGAAATCGTCGTCCATGCTGACGATAGATTGAGCCAGTCTATGAGACATTTGGCTTTTGACGAGGGCTCGAACGCAGATTTCATAAGGAACCTCGTCCTGTTCTCTTTTACCCAGAAGTCGGTGCAAAACTTCAACAATCAGCGTTCGAATGTCGGAATCGTTGACTATTGTGAGACAGTTGCCTGAAAGTAGAAAGTCTCAGTTCGTCAAATTCATGACCTATGACGTTGGTTCGTCAAAATGAATTTTTCAAAGCTATCGACCCTCGTTAGTTCAGCAGAAAATACTGCAAAAAAATTCAGTCAATCAAAAACAGCTTTTCTAAGCAATTGATCTGGAAAATTAGTTCAGTTAGGAAAATTCATCTGTATGTACCTAGAGCTGTGAAGAATCCTGACAGGCCAATCTCAGCATTTGCCGCGTCACTGGTCGACTTCAGTTTTGGAGGATTTTGGCACATTCTCAGCAGGCACCAGAGAGGCGATTTGTATTGAGGAATGTCAGCAACGAATTCGCACAGAAATTCGAGCACCACAGTAAAATAGCGGATTTCTTTCAATTTCTGAAAGTCAAAGATTCGGATTTGCATAGATAATAATATTTTAGGTTGGTAGTACCTATTTGTTTTAATATTCAAAGCAAAAGTAAATGGAAGTCGAAGAAGTAAATGGAATCGTCCAAAAATGGAAAATTCTGTTCAAGGTTCAGGATCAAACTATTTGCACCGAAGAGAGCCAATCAGCTGGAAGCGCTGAAGCTAAAGTACCTGCAGAATCCCTTAGTATATTCCTACCATTTGTCCGTCAGATATGCCCAGGAAATGTTCCAACAACACCAATTGTCGGTCAACCAACGATTTTCCAACGTCGTCCACCATAATCGAGCACAGTCGCATCAAAACTTCTTCCGTGGACGTGTGCTGACATAGCTCAGGGTCAAGGTACATGTGCGGACAACAAGGGCAACGTCCAGAACCTGATAAAACCAGTCATGAATGTTTTCAAAACACTGTAAAATGGACGACCTTTGCGTTTGAGAGTTTTATTATTTTTCTCATCCCTTCCCTGCCAAACTGAAATGAGAGATGTGGAGATTTTTTTCGGCGAGCGATGCTGTTCATTTTGTATTTTAGGTGCCTATTTTACAGAAATCTTTGCAATGCTTATCGGATGGTAGTCGAATGACGCATTACTTACAATGTCCTGAATGGTTGGACCGCACCATGATTTATTTATCACTGATCGTTTCTGCAGCTGAAATCTAATCCGCCAGCAATCAGACCGAATTATTCGGATTCAGCCTGTTGAAATGTGGAAAACGATGGAAAAATATTGAGCTGAATTCGGTGCAGCGAACGGATCAAAATCGACGAATTTGCATTGGGAGTGAGTTGGACACGAACCATCGTAGAAAGGTACCGTGTTGGTAAGTTATTTCAAGAATTACAAAAGTGTCAAGTTCCCTTCAAGTCCTGCATGAAACAAAACCAGACATGAAAGTTGGCAGATATCCATCAGTAGGTAGCACTGTTTAGATTTTGAAGTGACATCAATTGTGTTACGGCAGAGCGTATGCTTTTGTACGTCTGTGTTGTTTTCTCTGGTCTCTGACGCGCGTCTCAAGCTCAAATTCTGTTTTAGCACTCAGTAAAAACGCTACAAAATAATAATGTTTGAGATGTTTTGGTTTGTGTTGAGAGTATTGAGTAATAATCGTCGGTAACACATTCTCGACAATGGTTCGCTACAAAAACCGGTCAGTGCTGTATGGAAAATTGCATTTCGAATGCTCTTCGTCATTTACTCACCGATTCCCTACCGACCCACTTACCGAGTATTTTTATTTGAAAGAATGTGGATTTGACATAATAATGCACCTGTAACGTATTCTATGCATTCCAGTTACGTGACGTGCGAAGTCAATTTTGCCTCGAAACAAAAAGGGCCTCTGGAAGCCAAAGATTTGTCGAGGGAAATCCAGAAAGTAGTACAAATTGTTCACGGCGATTTTGGCTGTGCAGCCATACGAACCGGCCTGTCAGGTGTTTAGTCGTGCCATTATTTATGCACCAATTGCATGAGTCCTACCTACAACACTGGCCATGGGCCTTGAAAAATCCTCATTTCGAATCACTGAGAAAGTACCATTAAATGTACCAATTTTTTTTTCATTTGCCTATTCCTTCATGTTGCAGTTAGCTACTGCAACGAATCAACCCGCATTGCCATCATCCGAGCTAGGCTGGGAGCTCACAAACTGATTACGTCAGCTCTCCCATTTCTCACAAGAATCGGCAAGGAGAGAGCGAATATTCGAATGCTCTATGTTGGCGGAACACTGAGGCATTGCTACAAGCGGATACTGGTCTGTAACGTTAACCTTTTCGAGTTTTGTTTTCCTTGAATAACGTTTGAAATTTGGGCACCGAGAAAGGGAGAAAACCGTGGTCTGCGGATGTCTGCTGGAGCTACCTCTAGAGGAAGCTCTACCAATACTCCCTCCCCTTTGGTTAAGGCACAAAGCCTTTCGTTGCAACCCAAGTATAGTAAGCTGAAAACTGGTTCAAATTCTGGATTAGCAGTATGGGGAAGCTCCAGTATTTCGCCTTTGCAGGGTAGACGGTTGTGTCGTATGACCAGAGGATGATTTCATTTCAGTGATCGCTGATGGTGACTAAATATTTAATATTGTACTTACATATACTGATTCAATATATTTGGCTTGATGCTTGTTGCAGATTCACCAGAAGATGGAACTGTCAAAAATCTTACCAACAATAACGAATGAATCAGAAGCAATCGAACTGAAAAAATCCCTCTTAACGTTTGGTGGTTGCCTTGCCGATTACCGAAAAATAGTCTAAACTTTTTCATCTCAAATAGGAAAATCTTTCCTGTTTCCATCACCTGTGTAATAAATAATTTTGAAATTCACTTGCTATTCAACTGCCCAATTTTATCAGTGGATGAGGTTGAACAGCATGCAGTCAATGTCAAAAGCAGAGGAAATGACAACGACAAGATAAAAAAGTCTCGACGATGCGGACTTTCAGAGGTTTTAAAAATTGCAACAAGATAGGGTAAGAAATTCAGCGCCAACGCAATCGCCGGGTTGGGGACGATGCGGTATGCAGTCGAGAAATATGACACCCGGCGAGTTGCAATCATAAAATAGGCCGTCGGGGTCGAAGTTGATATTACAATTCTATTAGGGGGGGACCCAAAAGTAACGGGAATTTTGTCATAACTTTTTTATTTTTCAATATTTTCACACCAATTGTTGATCACCTTCAAAGTAATTACCGCTGGCAGCAACGCACTTGTCCAATCGGGTTTTCCACTTTTCAAAACATTGTTCAAATTCATTTAATGGAATGAGCTTGAGGGCATCCAGCGATTTTTGTTTTACCTCTTCCAGAGTCGTAAATCGTCTTCCTTTCAAGTCCCTTTTGAGACGGGGGAACAAAAAAAAGTCGCTGGGGGCAAGATCGGGTGAATAGGGGGGGTGAACAATCGGTGTCATGCCATTTTTCGTAAGAAACTGCTTCACAGACAGGGCAGTGTGTGCGTGGGCATTGTCTTGATGGAAGAACCAATCCCCTGACTGCCACAAATCCGCCCTTTTTTTCCTAATGCTCTCCCTCAGTCTCTTCAAAACTTCCAAATAAAAATGCTGATTAACTGTTTGGCCTGGTGGAACGAATTCTGAATGCACAACACCTCGACAATCAAAGAAACAAAAGAGCAACGTCTTGATGTTCGAATGGTCAAGTCGGCATTTTTTTGGAAGAGGAGATGAACTTGTTGACTGGCTTGATTGATGTTTTGTTTCGGGGTCGTATCCATAGCACCACGACTCGTCACCAGTAATGACCTTAGAAAAAAATGCAGGGTCCTCTTGCAGCTGATTTTGCAGCTCAAAGCAGGCCTGAAGTCGACGTTCCCTTTGCTCGTCTGTGAGAAGGCGTGGGACAAGTTTGGCTGCAACCCTTCTCATGTGCAAATCCTTCGATACAATTCTCTGGATTGAACTCCACGACATTCCAGACATGTGAACCAATTGATCGATGGTTCGACGAAAGTCTTCGCTAATCAATGAGTTGATTTTCTCAACGTTGTCATCAGTTCTTGACGTTGAAGGGCGGCCAGAACGAGGTTGGTCTTCAATCGTCATTTGCCCATTTTTAAAACGATGAAACCACTCGTAGACTCGTGTTTTGCTTAATGCAGCATCCCCATAAGCAGTTTTAAGCATTTCGAGAGTTTCAGCCGGCGTTTTCCCTAACAGAAAACAAAATTTTACGGCCGCGCGTTGCTCCACGACGTCCGCCATCACACGTTATCGCCGAAACGGAAAAAGTTGTTTCACTAAAGGATCTAAAGAAGATCTAAAGATTAAAAAAGATCTAACCGTTCGTCCGTTCAATTCACAGCGTCCCAACTTTGCACACCGGCTCGTGAGATGTGTCCCTTCCAAACCCGTCCAGTGTCCAGTCTCACAGCCGTCTTTCCCCTCCAGCTCGCTTCCCGTTACTTTTGGGTCCCCCCTCGTACAACAGACAAACACCATACTTACTTGCGACAAACTCGGCCACTGCTTTACATTTCGAATACCAGCTTACCTATTTCCATGTTTTTCTGCTAGTCGACGTCGTCAAAAAACCTTAGGAAAAAGAGAAAATCAAAATCCAGATGAAAAGCACAACAAGTCTACTGTACAAAGAGATTTGAGTTGCGGGCATCGGCGCGAGATGTTTTTGAAATCAAAATTAAATTGCGCGCGTAAGATCCCGCGGGTGTTGGCAGCATTGTCGTGTGATAGTCAAGCCTAGGGAGAACGATGTTCGAGGTGTAATAAAATTGTTTCAAAGGGAATGAATCTTGTTGTCTAATGTTGAATAATTCTTTAAATTTATATGACAAGTTTTTCGAATAAAAAATGTCCGTAATTTTTTCGAAAGTCGTAAAATTGAAAGTTTATTTTCAAACATTGGAGGGTTGGAGGTTAGCATCAGTTAGCTCGCCGCATCGTCGTGTCCATCCCTTCCGTTTTTACCTTTTTATTTTTTGTGTGATCGAAGATCGAAAGGGTTTATTGGGTTCGGGTGCCATCTTGTTGTTGAATGGACAAAGCTTCAGTAAAACATTTCTCGCTTTCCGTAAAATTTACAGCTTGTTATTTGACTCGGTTGTTCGCTGTTTACTATGTCTGAAACGTCAGCTTTCATGGATTCATAGCTATGGCTGCAACGAGGAAATTACAAGGTGAGTTACGAACACCGTTATTCTTCCAACCGTGTAACCTCTGGATGGATGTATTTTGTAATTTGTGTCGTTCCACGATTATTATTTTTCCATTCGGATCCGCCGACGGTTTCACCGCTTCAGTAAGCGTTCGCTATATTTATCGGTCGAATTTTCATCAGAAGTCTAGAGTTGAATAGTTGTAGACTGTTGTACCGCTTGCGCATACTGTAGGATAGGTAAACCTTCAGCGATAGCATCGATTCCTTTGACATGATGGGAACGCTTCACATCTAGTTTGTGCGTATTTTGCACGTTTTGCTAACTAGTGTGAAGCGAAATTCTCGAATTAGGGTTGAATGAGATCCGCATCCGGTGGATCCCCCCTACTTCTTCATTGTTGCTATTGTTTTGCTGCCAGATGTGGATCAATGGATGCTTTCCAATTGGGCCGTAAGCAGCTTCTTGATGGGTACTTGAGTTGGGAGCTATACTCAATTAGGTTGAGCCCTAAGCCGTTTTTGAAATTTAGTCTGCTGTCGAGTTTTTCTTGAATAGACGAATCCTTCATTTCACGAAGGGCTCTCCACTTCAGGCGTAAGCAACGGTGGCTCTGTATAAAGAGCCCATAAATCCAGAGTCCATGAAGAAGAGTCCTATCGAGAGTTCATAAAAGGACTATACGCGGTTTTCGTTCTTCGTGACTCGCCATCAGCAGGTGGGGAAGTGGGATGAGAGGTACTCTTCGGCTGCTGGCAGCACTGTGGGTGTGCCCCAGGGATCGGTGCTTGGGCCACTGTTGTCCATAATTTATCTCAACGACCTCGATAGTTTGCTTGTAAACAAGCTTTCCGGTGACCTGTGCACTGTGAATGACTGAACAAAAAGAAACCCCCCCCCACTTTTTACGCCCACCACGAATCGAGAAACGCCATAATAGAGTGATCCGTGTTTCACCAAGTTTCCCCAAGGTGGCACTCGTCCCTGCGATGATGCTGAGCTCCTATTGGATACGCAAATCTCGTCTTGAAACTGTATTGAGGATTGCAACTTCAAGTTGGGTTTTGGCTAGTCTTCTTAATTTTTCAGCGTCAGTTTGACATCGTGGATCGGTTTTGTGAAAACTCTCTTTTTAAATCTTTGGTGCTCTGTTCGTGGGTGCCAAGACTCTCTTTTTCTCTGTTTTTCGATTATTGTATGTAATACGTAGCCTTGTCCGTTGATGGACCTTTTAAGCACGCTGGATGAAGCATCTCAAAAGCCATCTCAAAAAATCGCTCCCTCCACTGTTACAGGAGAAATTGAGAGGTGTCTCAAAAAAGTGACAGAAGGGGTGGACACTTTTGAAGACATTTGGCAGAAAGTGCACAATGCAACGAACAGTAATCAGAAGGAGAAGTATGAAGCCGACCTCAAGAAAGAGATCAAGAAGCTTCAACGGCTTCGAGATCAGATCAAAAGTTGGATCGCGTCGGCCGAAATCAAAGACAAAAGCACACTTTTGGACTATCGAAAACTGATAGAAACGGTGAGTTTTATTTACATCTGGCCCGAGGAGGCGTTGCGATTTTTTTCCGTTTTCAAGTTTTACATTTTCCAATTTCCGTTGTAGCAAATGGAGAGGTTCAAAGTAGTCGAGAGGGAAACCAAAACTAAAGCATACTCCAAAGAAGGCCTGGGAGCTGCGCAAAAAATGGACCCCGCGCAGAAGGAGCGTGAAGAGATCAGCGCGTGGCTTATACAATCCATAAGTGCTTTAAATTTACAAGTAAGTTGTTTGAATTTTTTCGGCCTTCTACAGGTTTTTGCCTCAACTAGAAATTTCAAATTACCCAAGATACTTATCTGACTTTATCAAGCTGTCCTTGTATGTTCGCAGCAAGATCAATTCGAGTCCGAAATCGAGTCATTACTGGCGGCGAAAAAGAAAAAACTCGACAAAGACAAGCAAGATCGAATGGACGAATTGAAATCGAAGCTGGAAAAACATAGATATCACATTCGTAAGCTGGAAACGCTTTTGCGGATGTTAGACAACATGTCCGTTGAAGTGGGCCAGGTCAGTTAAAAAAAATACAATTATTTTATCCCACTCCGATGTAAAATATGGCTCTGTTTTCTATACGATAGGAAACGGGTATAGTCTTCCGAATGGATTTGGGTAATTCTCAGAATATGAGCAATTTTTGCTATCAAAAATTAAAAAAATCTACTTCATCCAAAAAAGTTGCACAAAATACTTAGTTTTTAGGGGGGGGGGATGGTCTTTAATTGAAGAAACACCAGCTGGCAGTATCTCCTATTTTTTTATTCCTGTACCTTGACGTATTTTGACTTTGGGCGGGTTTTAACATTTTTAAAGTGAGTTTTTTGACATTTTTGATCCCTGCAGCCTCCCAAATAGACAAAATATAAGGCTAAGAATCTATGTTTAACATTCATGAAAGACTGGAATGCTTCCACACACCCTGCAATGGCATGTAAACATCCTCAATCAGAGGTCAATGTACAGGCGAGCACCCATCAACATGATTCCCGCACAAACGTGCACACAGATGACCGTTTCTTCGTACAAAAGTTCTGTTTTGGAGAAGGGTTTTATTTTCATTTCGGACTCAAACCGCTTCAAGTTATTGCTAGAGACTTTTCTGAAGGAGACCTTGAACTGTTAGCGCTATCTGCTAGTTCAGTATCGTCGCATATTTTTTAGCTTCAGTTTCCAACTCAGCTCGGCCCGCTCGCTTTCTTTGCCTTAAAAATTCCGTTTCTCCCGGTTCGAAATTGAAAATTTTAACATTGAATTTTACCCTTTTCTAAAAAGACAATGAGTGATCAGGCTTCGGATGTTGAGGTGAGTCAGAATTGAATCGCCCAGTACTCGACAGTTTGCAGTTTTTATTATGAAAATGTGTCAAGAGATTGTGGGTACATCTTTGTACAACAAAGGGCCGCGTTCTCCTTAAGGCTTTTTGGAGGATTTTAAAAACATTGGTTAATGCTCACTTTGATGCAAAACCACTGAAAAATCTGTTAGTAGATCGTGAATTTGACGTATTTTAATTTTAAGCGGGTTGTAAAATTTTTACAGTGATTTTTATTACATTGTTGATCCACACAGCCTCTAAAGTAGTCCAATTATAATCAAATTGTGTCAAAAATTTACAAATCAAAATATGGAAGTATTGTGTGTTATCTACAAACCACTGGTTTTTTCTTCAATTGACCAACTTTAGTACCAAGGTCTTAAAGTCTTTGTTTCTGCTTCCAGAATAGTATTTTCGTTATTCTGTTAACTCGTTGTATTTCAATTGCAAGAACAAGTTCTTACGCATTATTCAGCCTTTCAAACACTAAATCGGTTCAGCTGACAATTCCTTCTTGTCTACTCTCAAATAATTTTCTATTGTTGAAGAGTTGGAGTTGTTAGACTGTAGTTGGATCTTTTGTTGATTGGTTTTTGTAGATCCGAAGTATCAAAGAGGACGTGGAGTATTACATTGAGGCGTCGCAGGATCCCGAGTTTGAAGGAAACGAATATTTGTACGATGACATCATCGGCCTGGAAGAGGTCGAACTGTCAGGTGACTTTTTACGATATCATTCTACCGTATGAAATACAACAGGCTTAAATAACGTGGCTTGAAAGTCTCCTGGATCAAGCCCATCGAGATTGGTTTGCAGCAATTGTACCATTGGCGCCATGGAATTAGAATCAGCAGAGCGGTTAATCTGAAACCAATTCCAGTTCCGTGGTTGAAAACTTCGAATCAGGCCCATTGAAATTGACGTACGCTAATTTTCTTTTTTGAATCAATTATTTCAACTTGCAGGTGTTGGAAACCCCTCGTCCGCGACAACAGACAGCAACGGATCGCCGACGAGCATCACGTCATCGTCGCCGCCGCCGTCGCCGCCGCTATCGACGTCGCAGACGCTGCAACAGCCTACGTCCAATGCGACATCAACGACGTCAGCCTTACATAACAACCACACAGGTAGAAATCACTAAAAGTTTCAAATTTGCAATTCTGATTTGATCGCCAGCTTGGGCCACTTTAGAAATCAAAAATCCAACTATTTCGAGCGATTCTTGAATTTTAAATTCCTTTAACCATTCACAGGCGAAATACCGACGACGATCGTCGCAGACGAGAAGCGCCTGCCGCAAAAGACTGCCGTCGTCAAGCCGACAGCCGTACGTGCAAGCAACAGCGCCAACAACGTACTGAACTGCAGCAACAACAGTAACAGCAGCAGCAACAGCAGCAAAGCGGCGCCGATCAACAAGTCGGCCTCCTTCACGTCAACGACTGCGCCGTCAGCAGCTAATAATAGCAGCAACGTCTCGCCGTCGCCCATCCTAGCCCAACAGCCGCCCCCGCAAGTCACGCACGCTAGCAATTTCGCCGCGGTAGCCGCCCAACACAACAGCAACAAAATATCAGGTTTCTAGTTAATTATTTCTATCCGTAATCATATAAGCTGAATTTTTTGGGTACTAGCATGGCTGGTGTATACTCGATCTGATCTTGTCCAACCAGGTCTGATCTAGTTTGGTATTATTTCATTTTTAACAGGTCACGTGACGGAAAACGGAGTTCACGTGCCCAGCGGCCCCCAACATGTGGCCCCGCCACCCGGAGCGATAGAACAGCCAGTGCCACAACATTCGTCCACCCCCGTACCGTTGCTCAACAGTTCGGCAGCGGAATCGTCGTCATCCCCGCCCTCGTCAGTCAGCAGCGCTCCGTCGCCGGCTCCGGTCCCGCCGCCGACGCCTCCCCCAGCGCCAAGCATACCCACCTCCAATGTGCCAGCTTCGGTTGCAGCTGCTGCGGCTGATTCGACGCTGTCAACGCTGAAGTCCATCGCTCAATCCGTCATTGACCGGGCGGGTCTCGAAATTCCCTCTTCCGAACCTCCGAGAACTGCCGGTATGAAATGTTTCTATTTGACTGAGTGTCTGTTTGCCTGATATAGTATCTGAACGGAGCGTTTGCTTCCTTTTGAGAATATCAATCTGAGGGTCTGTTTGATGAGGCCAGCCCTGAACAGTCCAGGTTGAGTAACTACAGACGCCAAACAAATTCAAGCCATGTGATTTTGTGAATTTGCTTGGCATTCTTAGTAACTTGTTCAGGACTGTCCAGAACTGGCCTCATCAAAGCCTGTGAGTTTCTCCATGGCTACTGCCGGACTTATGGGCTGCCCGAAGTTACAGTTACGGTTTATCTTTTTCCAGTGGTGAACTACGACAAACCGAACAACACCGCAAGCAATATCAACAGCAACAACAACCCGAACAGCAACAGTAACAGTAATAATACAGGAGAAGCGCACATTCCACCGCTGCTGGGAGTAGCGCCACTGGGCCCCGTTCCGCTGCAGAAGGAACACCAGTGCCAGTTCCAGATGATGGAAGCCGCTTACTATCACATGCCGCACCCCGCAGACTCGGAACGCATACGAAGCTACCTCCCGCGCACACCCTGTCCGACACCCGTCTACTACCAACAAGTGAGTCCCTCCCACCCCCGATTCTACGCAATAAATCGATATAATTCGCTATTCTGTGTATTGTCTCATTCATTACTGCCTGTGTGGATGGCTATCGTTCGGAAATGCAAATCGGACCTCCTGCTCTGTTTGGCAAGGAACGTTTGGCAAGTTCTCACGGGGGTTTCGTCCTAGAAATTAACGCAGAATGTGAATTTAAGCATATTTGACAGGACTTAGTATCAAACAACTGATCCCATTTTGGCCGAATTGTTCTTGAAAAGTTGTTGTTCACCCCACAGCGTGCACACTATGACATTCGTTACCATTCGGCTCGATCTCTCTGCGCACAATACCCCCTCCAGTTTCCTTGTAACTCGTGTATTTTTAGGTTACTTCAACAACGGAGAATTTACGTCGATTTTTTCATTTTTTTTACGGGGGGGAAGAACGAGCTGACGTGTCATACAAGCTTTAGTGTTGCTATAGAAACAGTATTGCTGTAGCAATGAGTCAAGTTAAGATCACTTCTGTCGGTGTTTCGATGATTTTTGAGCCTACAACATGGTCAAAAAACAACAATAAATTTGACATGATCCCGCAACTAAAGCAAGATGGTCGGCAACAATTTCAATGGGCTCGCATCGAATTGGTGGGCAAGAACGAATCTGATTGGGCGATAAGATTGATGCTCGAAATTAACTCCATCGAAATTCATTGCCGGCTTAATACTCAGGCGATAGTACTGATTCTTTTGACAGCTTTTTAGGCATCGAAAAACGATCGAGTTTTCTCGATTTCGACATTCCGGCAATGCCATATTGATGCTATGGAAGAGGAGAATCCATATTAAGGTGATACAAATTCGAGACCAAAAACCGCTCATCTAAAACCTTATCAACCTTATCTATTACAGCATAGGCCCCCTGGAGTAATGTGGGCGTCATGCCGAACCGAACATGCAAATCCGCCCGTTTCGGCATAATACTGACACATTTTTAGTCACCCGGTGATCGGTTAATTGCTCCGGAAAATTCGTCCCGAATTTTGTCTTTTGAACCACTAGAAAAAGAGAGCATTCCCTGTTTCAGACACCGTTGCCCCATTCAGACACGCTGGAGTTCTTCCAGCGGCTGTCGACGGAAACGTTGTTTTTCATCTTCTATTATATGGAAGGGACGAAAGCGCAATATCTGGCGGCCAAGTCTCTTAAAAAACAGTCTTGGCGATTCCACACAAAGTACATGATGTGGTTCCAAAGACACGAGGAACCCAAACTCATCAATGAAGAGTATGAACAGGTGAGCGTTCAGAATCAATAATAATGTGTTTATTTATTGTAGTTTTGGATTTTTTTATTTATTATTCATTTTTGTTTAATTTATTTATTTGTTTTTGTTTCATTATTTTGACCTATTGTAGATTTGGATTCTTGGCTAATTTTTCGATATTCGGTTAATATTTTTCGTCCCGCTGTTGCAGGGCACTTACATCTACTTCGACTACGAAAAATGGGGACAGAGGAAAAAGGAAGGTTTTACCTTTGAATACAAGTACTTAGAGGATAGAGACCTCAACTGATCTGCCCGTGCCACTCAATTTGTCCCAAGTGATATATTATATTGTATAGATTTTTTTTTAAATAATATAAAAGGTTAATACGAAAGGAGATGAACAATTTCCGAGAGAAAAAGAAGGAGTCAAAAAAAGAAAACACCGTCGTATTGTCATTTAATGTTGGGAAGCGAGAGGAGGAATTGTGTTTTTCAAAGTGCGGTTGTCACTAGTTTTCCTTGTGTTCAAAGTTGGTCTGCCTTACATACACCAATTGCCACCTGTGAAACGTTCACACGCGAGTACCTTGTAAAGATTTTGTACCAAAAAAAAAAAATGACGAAAACAAACACGCAACCTATATTGATGTAAACGGCAAGAAGTGTATAAAGTATTTTGTTCCCGACAAATCTATTTGGAATATTTAGTCGCGTAAATTTCGCTCTAGGATATTTTTCGCCGCTAATTTTCGCTCCTTTCGATACCTGTCGGAAAATCCAAACTCGGTCGCAAATTGTCAATGAAATCGTCTTCCTTCGGATTCGGTTTTTCCCATCGCAGTTCCCGTTAGTCTATGCTGAAATTTCGGAATTTCTCGTACAATTTCGATATATTGTAAATGGCCGTTTCGTTAGCAGATTAGAGTCTACTTGACTTAAATGCGAGTTTGTGTGGTGTGCACATAAATTTTTCCAATTTTATCGAAGCACACTGAGCTGAGGAATCTCGATTTTGCTGTTGAAGACACTCGGCTACTAAAAACTAAATAAATTACAAACCTTGACGCTCGTATGGGGAATTACAATTCGTGAAAAATTGAAGACTCTATGTAAACCTGGCCATAAAAGACAGCAGGCATTACAGCGGAATCCCTAGATCGAGTTATTCCGGGTGGATTCATTTTCTCATTAAATAACTTAATTATGCGTTGATTTACCCCAAATTTCGAGGTAATTTGCGTCAGGTTTCCAGTTTTCGAAGGAAAGTGTTTGCCAGACCAGCTTTTCACAATATTTTCAAATATTACTCTATATAATCGCACCGTACTGTTAACATTTCACTAATATTTCCATTGCCCTAGTTTGTCAAAATTCTTCTACATATCCAACGTTGCTCAAGAAAATTTGGCTTCGACAGAACGGGCACTTGACGGCATTGGACGGGAATCCGGTTCGCAAATTGAATCAGCTGTTACCATTCGAAATGTATTCAGTTTATTTATTTTTATCCTCTTCAACGGGCAAATTATACAAACGCGTATCGAGATATTGTACCGATGTTATGTTGCAACTGTTACAGATTTATTCGGATCTGTTCCTTTTCGTTTGTATATATTTGTGAAGTTAGGCTTCCGAAATGCGTACTTTTTGTTCAGACTATTATTTTTTTGTTTCGAAAGTGGATGAACTGGTGTCCGGTGATTTTGACAATAAGTTCACTAAGAGAGGTGGCTGCAAAACCAGCGTGTATGGCTTTGCTCAGAGTTATGGGTCATGGGTAGTCCTATAAAATAATTCGGCTTCGCCTTTTTGCTACAGCTGCTTCGGCTGTAAAGCCTTTTTTGTACAACATGAAAAATATGGTAAAGAATCGATTACCATGGAAGAAGGAACAAGCCAACGACGAGAGTAGAGCTGCGTCAGTGTCAGACGAACAACTCGGCACGCAATCCCGTTGTGCGGCACTCAGCCGGTCTGTTGTCCCGGAACGTGCGGCACTCAGCCGGGTAGCGGGCCTGTTGTGCGGCACTCAGCCGGGTAGCGGGCTTGTTGTGCGGCACTCAGCCGCCTAAGCCAATGCCCCGGAACGTGCGGCTCTCAGCCAATCAGTGAAGCGATCGCCACAACTGGGCACGCCCGCCCACGGCTCAAACCGCCGCCAGTAGAAGATTTGATTGTCGAATCTTTTCGGCTGGCCGTGATCATTGCGGGACAGGATCATGCTGGTTTGCAGCCACCTTTCACAGTAATCTTTATTTTTTCACTCCGTAAATTTTTTCTTAAAATTAGCGAAACAAAAAATTTCCGATTTGGCTAGAAATTTCAATTTTGAAACGGCTCAATTCTGTGGTAACTTAATTTCCAGGTTCTGTAGATCATCAATCATCGAATATTCGAACATTTTCCTGTAGTCGTTACAAGGTAAAAGTCCAGGAAGGGAACGTTCACCCTAGAATTGAGCCGTTCCTTATTTCCAAAAGAGAAATGTCAGAAAGAACCATGTGCGAATTGATCCGATTTTGCAGTTATTCAAATTGAAATTGTTACTCGTATAACTTGCCGGGGATTAGGGGAGTAGAATGCTTTTGCAAAGATCGTACGAATAGGAGGCCGGATATGAACTTGTCAGGACTGCTTCTTCTTCTTCTTCTTCTTGAATTGCCAAGAAAATTTGTGTGAATAGAAATCCGAACAACAAATTCAAAGTCCAACGAGCCAGGAACAGACAAAATCAGTTCAGAATCTCCTCTATTAATTAGAATTAAGGGAAATTGGAGAAATTGAAGCTCTCTGAGGCCTGAAAAAGACTTTCTGAAATTAGACGAAAAACCCTTAGCTGATAGCAAATTGAATGAAGAAACTGTGAAGTTATTTGAAAAATTCCAAACTCACCGCAACACCTTTAAAATCCACTTTCCGATTTTTCAAAAACAGACCATACCAATGCCGATTTTGATCCCTCAACGATTGGGGCACCCTAACAGGTTGGGGGTAACCTCAACTTTTTCCAGGTTATGTTTGTACAGGTTAAGTAGTGGCTGACTATCCTTCAACATTGACATACTATTATTTTACTTGATTCGAAGAAGAGGGAGAAGCTTCGAATACGTAAAAAGTGTATCTGCATAGATTCTCTAACAACACTGCGATCTTTCGCTTTCCAGTCGCTATTCGAGCAATGGTATCTCCATACTCAAATATTCCCGACCCTCTCCTTGAGGGCGGCAGGGCACGCCCGGGGCAACTTCGGTTATCAAGCGAAAAGCTAACGCCTGAAACGGCGTTTTACTTTACTTGTACTCAAATATTCTGGAAAGTGAAAGCTCGCCCTTCTAGTCGACTAGTGATTCATTGTAATAGCGATGGTTCCTGTATCGTTATAGGCCCAGAAAACGAACGGCGATACAAATCTTGTACAGAGACGACGATTATTGTCAAGAACGAGGACGATTTCCCATTGTACGTACACATTTCGATCGGAAGATAAGAATGATTGATAACTAGAGCCCGTCATGTACTTACAGAGTCAGAATGTACCTAATATCGGCAAAAGCGCGTTTGCATGTGAACATCATTTCTCGCCAGTGTTCCTTTTTCTCCTTTGTATTAAAAAAATGTTTGTAGTGAAAAAAAAATGAAAAAAAATTGATTCTAGAGAATGTTGTTGACATGCGAACTCTATAACTACAGAATCTGTAGATCTGCTTCGAGCGCAGACGATTTAACTGTCAAGCCATCATTCCGTTTTCAGTGTGGCATTTATTATCGATGTTCTACTATTTTACAAGGTGCAATCTTTCGGTTTGACGGTTGATGAAATATTGTTGTGTTTCCTTATGATCTCAAGTACGATTGCTGCGCGCCTTAGTCAAACTAGCTCCTCCAAAAAAGGAAAAAAAGTAAAAAAAGGAAAAAACGAAAACAGAAAAAGAGAAAATTCTAGTTTTTAGTACCTAAGTGATATTCTGGATTTTCCAGGTTTGACTAAGGATACTGAAGTGTCCCGTGGGCGAGCGAGTCTTTCTCAACGTGTACAAAGCCGCTTTGTGAAAATAACTAAGCAATGAAAAGTGGTGATAACCTCATTTTAAATACAATTTTGTCACTATGTCGCCGACTTCATTATTTATCGACGCCAATACTCTGCCATTAGCAACTGCCACCCGAATTCCTTGCAGCCGTTTTTTTACCTAACTGCCACCCAGGGTCCTACTGTGCCATTAGCAAATGTCACCCAAATTCCTAGTAGCCGTTTTCACTCTACTGCCACTTGGGGGGCTGTAACTGCCACCTAAATCCCTACTAGCCGTTTTTTACCTAACTGCCACCCGACTTCCTAGCAGCCGTTTTCACCCAACTGCCACCCAGGCCCCTACTCTGCCATTAGCAACTGCCACTCGCATTCCCAGCAGCTGTTTTTGACCTAACTGCCACTCGGGGTCCTGTCGTTGGTAACTGCCACCCGAATCCTTACCAGCCGTTGTTTACCTAACTGCCACCCAGGACACTTTGAAATAACGCACATTAAAAATAAACATTCCTTTATTAATTTAAACTTCTAGGAGGAAACGTCTACTGGTGTTCGAGAGACATACACTTGCACTCGTAATACTTGAGACATTGTTGACATGGTAAACCAAATGACTAGAGCGATTTCAAATGAAACAATAACCCATCCGCAGGATGGAAAATTATGGCGATAGTACATAACCCGTAGGATACCTGGAAACGAAAAGGAATCAGTTTTTTGACAAGGGCGTAGAAAACCTAAACGTGGATTGTTATTTTATCGACAACAGATCAACGCTAATTTGTTACGGTATTAACTACATGGGTAGCCTAAAGTTCTGAAAATTCTGCCAAAAACTTCAATTATCAAAATTAGCACCGATTAAGAAACAAAAATTGAGGAAAATTTATTTAGGTGTAAGGGTGAGCTCATCAATTCAGTTTATTTATCGAATATTTCTCATTCTCCAAATATCGTTTTCAATGTATCCTTTGACAAGGAAATTCATAGTCACATTTCCTAGAAACTACTTGGAGAATAACGTTTATTTGACCGATAAACTGAATTGAACCCACCTTAAGGGCAGGTTCATTGGCAAAATTTATCAATCTGATACCCAAGTAAGCTTTAGATAAACTTTTACTATGAGATTTGTATATTCAAATTTGATATAAATGCTACCGTGGTGAATTTTATCTAAAGCTTCCTTGGATATCGTATAGATAAATTTTTTCAATAGACTAAAGTCAATTCAGAGGGGATGCATTTTTCAAAAAGTTCGACTTCACTAAAATTGGGGTCTTAGTAAAACGTCTATGTACAATTATTACCGTCAGTCACCTGGGAGGAGTACTTAGTATATAAATCTACTACGATAAATAATGGGAAGCCCAAGGAATGCTAGATGTAGTTTTTCTTGAAAGCTTGAAAACTTAACTAAATCTTCGTCATTCTCATTCTACAGTCTTACAATTGAAGTATCCGTTACTTCATGTTCGATACGAATGGAGGAAAATGGGAAGATCATTGATTACAATCCTGAGACTAGATACATCAGACATGGGAGACAAATGGAGTCTCATATTCAAAATCGGGTCAGTATTATAAAACGTGGTTTCTCTCATCTTCGGATCTCGGAAAAATCGGAAAAAATGAGTAACCCGGTTTTCAGCGAATCGATGAAACTTCCAATCTGAGGTAACCTAACCTGAGATGGACACCCGAATCTGACCACCGGTTACTCGTCCGGACTAGATTCGTCCAAATAGAACATTTTTTCATCAATGCCAATAATTTGTTCGAAGAGATCGAGCGGATCTTGGTTTTCAGGATTGAAAATTGTCATTTCGCAATACTTAAGAACGGCCGATATCAGTTCGCCGACGCTCCACTGGCGATCCAGAAGCACCCGGCAGACGGTGTCCAACTGAAAAGTCAAAGTGGAAAGTGACCACGGCTCCCAAAAGCAGGATTGACTCAATTTATATCACGATTTGTCAAATTTACCTTATTGAGCTCGCTGTTCTCAGCAGTGAAGTAAAGGATATGAGGTAGAAGCGCGACGCTGGCTGCAAGCCACTGGATCATCAGTTTCAGCTGAGGCTCCCCGCATCTCGAGGAACAGCCCCAGTTGTACGTGGCTATGGGGAGGATGTCGTCGTTCCTGTTCATCACGACGGAAGCCTGCAGGTAACAAAGTTGAATCGGAATTTTTAATATTGTAGTACCAAATCCAAAATTCAATTACTCGAGCGAGAAATGAAAAATAGGTAGGTATTTTATTCTCTCAAAAATGCAAGTTTTCACCTGGTAGGTAATGTTTTTTTGTTTTGTAACTTACCAATTGAGCGGTGAGCTTGTTTCGATGCCGAGCTAATTCCAAGCTCAAACTTCTCGCAGCAACTTTGATGTTCTTGACAGGTATCTCCTCTTGTACGCCGTCCGTCACCGAAACGCCGACGAAGCTTTCGGAAAGAGTCCGCTTCAGAAGATTGCCCGCAAACTGGATGACGGCCTTCTCTCTCAATTCTTTCAAGTCAACGTCCTGCGGCACTGGACAGTCTTCGTCCAACCAGCGGCCCAACTGCTCGTAGATGCAGTCGAGCTCTGCAATAATTGATAAAGATAAGTAACGATTATGGGGTATAAATGGGAGTAGAATGACAACGGGATCCTTGAGGGGCCTGTATATTTTTCAGCTTTGAATTCTGTTTTAGTTCTCTTTAGGTTTGTTCGATGAGGCCGTTCTTGACGCCCCGGGGCTGCCTTGGGCTGCCCGAACCTAATTTTGGCCGTTCGGAGATACCCGACACTGGGGCCGAAGGTCGCCCAAGGTCGCCAGAGGTTGCTCCATGTTCTGGATAGGGTAAACTCGCCCAAGCATCCAATCTTTGAGGTGTGCGCTGGTTTTGTTCAACTGTTTTGGGTTTTCCAGCTGGAACTGGTTTTTGGGTCACCACTGTAAGTTTGAATTATTTCATAGGGTTTGTTCGATGAGGCCAGGACTCCCTAGGGTTGGCCTCATCAAACAGACCCGATAATATTTTGTTATAACTGATCTTGCATTTTTACCAGAACTGTAGTCGGTAGTGAAGCTGTACTTTGACGAAGCAGCGCGAATGCGTTGGAAGTTCTCGCAGAAGCTCAGTTTCGTCTGGGACTCGCCATCCAAAACGAAACCGCACGAACCGTCTCGTTTATACCTATAAAAATGAAATCGGGGCTATTGACGTTTCCGTATTGGCTAACCGACGACTTTCTTCCGATAGTTCGAGCTATTGAGAGAAAGTTAGCAAAAACAAATCGACGACTTTCTTTCGAGATTTTTTCTGCTGTTCTTAACCATTAAAATTACCTCAAATCGGACATCTGATCTGAATCTGTTGTTGCTTCTTCAGCTCTGTTAAGCGCTTCTTGCAGCCGGTCGGCGAATGCGCTTCTCCTTTCATCGTTTTCGCCGGTGACTCTTCGAGACAACGTGTCGTCAACGTCTGAAAATGTTGGGCATTTTTGACTTTTCAGAACGCTGCTGATTTTGCTTACAATTTTCATGCTTGGTTTTCAGGTAGACGTCATCGCAAAAATTAAGGTTGACTTTTTGGAACAACTTTTTAAAAATTCTGGAAGGAAAAATTCCAGTTTTTCCTGCCGTAGCGGAGCCCCCTCTGGCCCCGGTCGCCCCACCCACGCGACGGCCCTGCTTACCTTCATCGGTGAAACTTGTGCGAGCGGAATGGAAATCTTCGTCACGATCAGGCGAGATGTTCGAGTGACTGTCCCTGTCATAGGAAGAGGTCGATTGACAGCTCGAATATTGAGATATGTTCCTCGTGATTGGCAGGCATTCGCCCGACGAGCCCAGCACGATAAATCGTCGATTGACTTGCAAGTGTTCGATCGGTCGGGTTTCCTGGATGGAGAAAACGGCAATTAGCCCTCAGCCAAAAATGGCGACAGAATCGTGAAGAAGTGAAAGTAACCGTGAGAAGAAGTCTCAAAAGACGAAATTTGGTTGAAAGTATACAGAATATCAGCAACGGAACTATATTTTTATGCTTACAGTCTTCTTGGCCACGACCAGATCCTTCTCGGGCGTCGAACTGAAGGACTCGCCGATCGGTGACAGCCGCCGAGGAATCAGGCCTGAAGGCGGCGGCTTCTGGCGGAACCCGAGAAGCGCTTTATTGAGTTCCCTGAGGACGCTGTCTTGTTGTAGCTGCAGAAGTGGCACCTCCGCGTAGTCTTCGGGATCCATGCAGCAAACTGTGAGCTGAAATTCGAAATTGCAGATAATATTATCAGTAGAATTACTCGGATTTTGAGAATTTTTGCAAAATTTTAATTAGTAATATTACAAACCGAAAACTCACCGTGTGAGGGTTCTGGAGTTTTTCCAGAGACACTTTTCCTTTCGGGTGGTAAACCTTGGTAACTTGGAGAACGCCTTCTATCAGCAGGACTTCGTTATCCTCCAATGCTTCAACGCAGAGAAGGATCACCAGCATTTCGGGACAGGTGACGAGTCTAATGCACTCCTGTGGACAGTAGCGATTAGGCCAAGAAAAGAAGACTTTTTTTTGGTCAACTTCTTTAAAAAAATCGAACTCACCATCGATACACCATCCGATAGGACCGTTCCGCCGATTTTGCTCCGGGCAGAGCAAACTATGATGTGATCCGAGCCAACGCTCTGAATGTCACCTTTTCTTCGAATTAGTAAAGGGCACAATGGCAACTTACAGCTTAACCAGTCTTCAATGGTCAGCCATTGCGAACTGTTCATTACCTGTTGGATGAAATAAAAAAAATGTTCGCCTCGTTTTGGCAATGCGGGATAGAAGAATTGATAGATAATCGTCAATACACACCTGGCGGGCTAAGACGATTTTCCTGTCATGGTTCGTGAATCTTTCAAGATAGTTGAAATAATACAGTATGCTCAATAATTTATATTGTTGGTACTTTCTGTAACAATATCAAATTGGTTTAATTGGTTAGATCGTAAATTGTACTTTCATATTAGCTTTTATTTGGATATCAACATTAAATAACTCACAAATCTAAATGGCGGAAGAAATATGAGAAATTGAAGTCTTGAAGTGTCGGGTGCGTTTTGGCAGTTCGTTTTGGGAAAGTCGAGAAAAAACTGTTCGCAAGAAGTGAAGCTACGAAGTCTCTTTCGAACTCGACGCGATCGACTGGAACATGCGCACGATCCTGTTTAAGATGATTAACATATCTACAGAACCTTAAATTACGGTTCCAGGGGTTTCAGGAGGTTTTGGGGTTGGAGGAGGGTGAGTTGCAAGGAGTTGGAATTCACCTTGTTGCTGCAGGCTGAAATGCAGACCGTTGGGTGGTCGCAGTCTTTTCAGATCCAAAGCACGTCGGGCCATGCAGGGAAGCGTTTCAGCGAAAAAGTTGGACCGCTCGTCTTCGTCGAGGACGTCCGTCAGGAATTGTTCCAAGCCGTTGAAAACGTTCGGATCTGGCAAATCAGGTTCGTCCGGGTCCAGACCGACGCTAAAAGGAACGTCGAATTTAAATCGAGAAATTGGAGATCATCGAGATTTCAAGAATCCATAAATTAGTACCTGCGCCACTCACTTGCATAAATTGTGGATGCTTTTCATGGGCTGGATCAACTCTTCAACGTTAGTAGCTTCGGAAATTTGAGTCAGGTGGCGCACAATTGTCGGCCACCAGGGAAGATCGCAAGGAAGCATAACCAGCGCCATCGCACTCTCGAGCTGTAAAGAAGTGCGTAATGAAGAAAGTTAAATACACAACGCGATAACAATTAATTTTTCTGTGGCAAATAATGAGGAAAATATTCTGGAGAGATACACAGTTCAGTTACGAACGGAAACCCAGAAACTGCCACCGAGGGGCTGTATTCAAGGGTTCCGGGGGACGTATTCCCAGACGTTCCTGGTTGGTGGCCTGGGTTGAACCAAACCTTTCCAAGGTGTACCAAAACTCGACAGGTGAGATTGTTATTCAGGAGGCAGACGATTTAATGACGAAAATCAGGAAGGGTAGGAGCTGTTGAGAGCTAAAGTTCAAAAGAGGAGGTGTTAAGAGGAAAACCGCACATTTTAACCGGTATACCTACTCCACTGATTTTTGAAAAAGGTTTTTTCTTCACTGATTCAACCTTTACATTAGGATATTATTGTTGTTGGCGTACCTGACTGAAAAGTTAGGAAAGGAGAGTCGTGTTTTTCACTCACTTGATATTGATTCCCGGAGACACAATCGATTTGAAATTCAGCTCTTAAACGGGGTTAACTAACGAAGATTTTGGGGATGACGCTCGTATAACACAAGCAGGGAGCAGAAATATTAAACAGCGGTCTATTGTGAACCTGCCAACCCACCGGGAATCACGATGATTCACATCGACAAAAAGCCCGGTAATTAAGACAAGGACGCCCTCGACTGTTAGCAATTTAAAAAGAAAGCTGAATTCAGGCACAAAAAAGATGAGCGATTAACAAATAAAATGAAGGAATAATAATTTTAATACTCAAGTGCCAACATTAATACAAAAAATGCAAGTTATACAAAGTCACGAAGTATAGAAAAATCCGAACCCACCCCAAATATAACAGCACAATTAGAAATCCATCGATGATTACAGACCTGAGCAAACGTAGAAAAATTCAGCGAGTAACACCCGTATGTCAAGATGACGGAATCGGCATTCTATCGTCCATAGCGCCGTCCACGTCACAGCAACTTCCGCATCTGCGGAAACCGACAAAACCAAGAGGGGATTGTGAAGGAAAAATGATTGAAAGACGTGGAGATAAATATAATCCGAGTTATTTTTAATATTAGGAACAGCCGGTTAAAATAGCAGCGGCTGCCCAGCGGATGGTAGGTACCCTACCTACCAAACTAGCAACAAAAACATATAACACGACCGACGGCATGCGCGTGGGCTATAGTCTGAAAATAGTCACGAACGGGACGCTCGTCAAGGCTTCGCGAGAAGCAGACAAGTCTCAGCACAGCTAAGTCAAATTTTGGGGAAGAGCTGTGGAGCGATTTTGTTTCGATTTCCATTTGGGTATGGAAAATATTTACCTGCGTCTGAAAAATTGGATTGACACTTTTCCCATAGGTAGAATTTTACAGAGTATCAATTTTTGAAGAATAAATCTGTCAACCGTAAGAATGTACCACAACATGGTCCCAACTGTGAAAAATAGTTTTTTCTGGTATCGGAGATTAGGGTATTGGGGGTTTAAAAATTTTGCCAGGTCCCATAGAATACGTGATCATGTTTTGTAATGCAGAATACTTCCACTTTTTAGGGGTATAATTGGAGCATAAAACCAGCCATTGAAGTTAATCAGTAAATTTTGCAATCGTGTTGCCATCAATTTCGGCTGCAATTAAATGGCAACACGATTGGTAACACGAATGCAGTGTGTGAATAAACGTTGATGTAAATTTTCGTTAACTATATAATTGGACTGAATGCATAAAATACGTGGGTACCCATCAAAATTCTGATATGTAACAATGGTGCCCACAAAACAACCAAAGCAGGCACCTGCACGCAACCCAAACCCAACCAGGCACTTTAACACCAACTAGAGTTGCTTTTGGAATTCGCCCTTAGCTGAAAAAGTACTCGAATGCCTACACATTCAGGATTGCTAAGAGCAAAAGTTCAAAAAAGTTAATTCAAGTCGTTAGGCAGACTAATGATCAATTGTGCACAACTACTCACCTAGAAATGACGCTCACCATTCTATGTACTAAATAAAAAGTATAGTGAGTAATCTGAAAAAAACTACCAACGACGAACTTACTAAATAAGTATTGAACAAGGAAGCTAAAGAAAATCCATGATGAAAATCGACCAGTTTTGTTGAAAACCGGAACCAGTGACAGATAACAAGCTGGTAAACTGTAAGTAGGGGGGAGCATCTCGATAAATATTATTCTGGGAAAATATTATTTCCTAGGAACCCCAATTTTATGCTGTAAGTTTTATCCAACTGCATGACATCCTGTAATTTACTAGGCAGGTGCCCAAACAGCCGAAGCGAACATGAAAAATCATGTTCGTTTCCATGGTTAGTAAAATATTGTGTCTGCCGTAGCGAACTTGACAAAAAGATAAGATAATGTGTGATGCTTCGTTGTGAAACTTGCCTAGGTAGGTACCTTACAGTGTTGCCAAGTTGTGGGGGTTTTCTCTCCGCCAGAGGGGGATTTTGATGGTTTTTGTGGAAGTCAGAGGGACTAGAAAAAAGTATAATAAACCTATTACCTTTTTAACAGTTTTAAAAACTTTAATATAAAAAAAAATTAAATTTAAATTGAATAATATAAAAAAAAATTTTAATATAAGATTTTTACAAATTAAAACCAGAGTTAATATTTTGCAGTTAAGCTTTCATCAGAACGAATTCTGGGCAGAGTCATACATTTATTGAGAAAAAAGAATTACTGGGTCTGAACGGGGTTTGATCCTTCTTTTAGCTGAACCATTAATAGAAAACTATTGATTTAGGTACTTTTCATTTTCGGAATTGTTTTCGTTTTTCCCGGAAACTGATTCAAATTATTGCAGGCCGGTTTATCAATTCATTTAAACCTAGATTCATCGAAGGACGCTTGCACTACATTTTACCTAGACATATTTTCATTGACCGTTATGAAACCTTTAGCAACGTTTCAACCGCCTACAGCAGCCACGAGACCGCGTGTCGGCCGGGTTTCGTATCCGAGTTTTGTGACCGTTTGTCGGCCGGCCTTTGCATCCGTGCCTCGGCCGAGCTTCGCATCCGTGCCGGTCTGATCTGACAAGGGTAAGCTAAGCTCCAGTCAAGTTCTAATCTCCTGTTACTCACAGCTCGTTTTAACCGCCTTTAGTAACGTTTTAACCGCCTACAGCATCCACGTGACCGCGTGTCCGCCGGGCTTCGCATCCGTGCCTCGGTCGGGTTTCGTATCCGTGCCTCGGCCGGGCTTCCCATCCGTGCCTCAGCCGGGCTTCCCATCCGTGCCTCAGCCGGTCTTCGCATCCGTGCCTCGGCAGGGCTTCGCATCCGTGCCTCAGCCAGGCTTCCCATCCGTGCCTCGGCCGGCCTTCGCATCCATGCCTCGGCGGGCCTTCGCATCCGTGCCTCGGCTGGCCTTCGCATCCGTGCCTCGGCTGGCCTTCGCATCCGTGCCTCGGCTGGCCTTTGCATCCGTACCTCGGCCGACCTTCGCATCCGTGCCGGTCTGGTCTGACAAGGGTAAGCGAAGCTCCTGTCAAGTTCTAATCTCCTGTTACTCACAGCTCGTTTTAACCGCCTTTAGCAACGTTTTAACCGCCTACAGCATCCACGTGACCGCGTGTCCGCTGGGCTTCGTATCCATGCCTCAGCCAGGCTTCCATCCGTGCCTCAGCCGGAGTTCCCATCTGTGCCTCGGCCGGCCTTTGCATCCATGCCTCGGCCGCCTCCGCATCCGTGCCTCGGCAGGGCTTCGCATCCGTGCCTCGGCCAGTCTTCGCATCCGTGCCTCGGCGGGCCTTTGCATCCGTACCTCGGCCGGCCTTCGCATCCGTGCCGGTCTGGTCTGACAAGGGTAAGCGAAGCTCCTGTCAAGTTCTAATCTCCTGTTACTCATAGCTCGTTTTAACCGCCTACAGCAGCCACGTGACTGCATGTCAGCCAGGCTTCGCATCCGTGCCTCAGCCGGCCTTCGCATCCGTGCCTCGGCCAGCCTTCGCATCCGTGCCTCGGCCAGCCTTCGCATCCGTGCCTCGGCCGGCTTTTGCATCCGCACCTCAGCTGGCCTTTGCATCCGTGCCTCGGACGGGCTTCGCATCCGTGCCTCGGCCTGGTCTGACCAAGTTCCGCGAAGCTCCTTTCGAGCTCTGATCCCGTTACTCATAGCTGTTTCCTGTGTGTTCCTAATGGGGGCCCCTGGCTTGTCCAACAAAAACTATTTTTGGCTCGAAAACTGTTGGGTTATCGGCATTTTCTCACATAATCTCATTTATCCTCGATTAAATTTTGTATCGATTGTTGGCTGCCGGAAAATTATCGGTTGATCCGTTCAAAAGCTATGGTGGATTGAAACGGTAGTGTTGTTGATTTTTCTCGATTCGACTCGGCATCGATTGACCTTGAAGTGAAACTTGCCTAGGTAGGTACCTTACAGATAACAACAAGCTGGTAAACTGTAAGTAGGGGGGAGCATCTCGATAAATATTATTTCCTAGGAACTCCAATTTTATGCTGTAAGTTTTATCCAACTGCATGACATCCTGTAATTTACTAGGCAGGTGCCCAAACAGCCGAAGCGAACATGAAAAATCATGTTCGTTTCCATGGTTAGTAAAATATTGTGTCTGCCGTAGCGAACTTGACAAAAGATAAGATAATGTATGATGAGATAGTGTTGTTGATGTTGCCATTTATGTGAAGGAAGAGGAAAGAGAAAGAAAGAAATAATTAGGAACGGTAAAAAACTTTCGTTTTCTGACTCGAATTAGTTTTTGATTGAGCCATTAGCGTTTTGTTATTTTCGAGGAATCATGTTACTTACTTAGGTACTTACTAGCATGTGCCACCGTTGAAGCTTGAAAAGACATTGATGCTTGATGCATTCATTCAATTGACACATTGGTAAGTCTTGAATGAATCATTTGAGAAGTTATGGAAAATGTCACTATTATCATTACTATTATTGGAACTCGAACTGAGACTCAAACCGATGCCTTTCTAATACGCAAACTTAAACTAAACTTAAAACTCGAACTGATACCGATGCACAAACTCAAACTTACTGATACTGACTCTCAAGCTCAAAGTGAGACTGAACCTCAAAGTGAGACTAACTCGAACTCAAACTGATACCTACTGATACACAAACTCAAACTGATACCGAAAATCAAACTCGAACTGAGACAAACTCATACTGAAACTTGAAATGAAACTCGAACTGAAACTCAAACTGGAACTTGAAATTCAACTCGAACTGTAACGTGAACTTGAACGTGAACTAAAACTCAAACTGACGCTCGAATTGAAACTCGAACTAAAACTCAAATTGAAACTCGAACTGAAGTTTATGTTCGAGTTTCATTTCAAGATTCGGTTCGAGTATCAGTTCAAGTTTCATTTCAAGATTCAGTTCGAGTTTATGTTTGTGTTTGAGTTTTAGTTCGACTTTATGCTCGAGTTTCAGTTTGAGTTTTAGTTCGACTTTCAATTCGAGTGTCAGTTTGAGCTGTTCAAGTTTCAGTCCGAGTTTCATTTCAAGTTTCACTTTGAGTTTCAGTTCGATTTTATGTTCGAGTTTCAGTTTGAGTTTTCGTTCGAGTTTCAGTTCGACTTTATGTTCGAGTTTCAGTTTGAGTTTTCGTTCGACTTTATGCTCGAGTTTCAGTTGGAGTATTAGTTCGAGTTTTAATTCGAGTGTCAGTTTGAGCAGTTCACGTTTCAGTCCGAGTTTCATTTCAAGTTTCACTTTGTGTTTCAGTTCGACTTTATGTTCGAGTTTCAGTTTGAGTTTTCGTTCGAGTTTCTGTTTGAGTTTTTGTTCGAATTTCAGTTTTAGTTCGAGTTTCAGCGTGAGTTTTAGTTCACGTTTCTGTTAGGGTTTCAGTTCGAGTTTCAGTTTGAGTTTCAGTTTGAGCTTGTGCATGAGTATAAGTTCTAGTTTCCATTTGTGTTTCAGTTTGAGTTTGGGTCTCACTTTCAGTTCGATTTTCTCAGAATTTTTCATTAGTGTTCCTAAATTTTTCATCAAGTTTCAGTTATTAATTTTAGGCAGTTTTTTTTCAATTGCTTCTGCGATACGCGCGCATTCTGTTTTAGTTATCTTGTTGTGGTTGGTGATGATCGACGAAGATGCAGAACAACCATTACCCCAACAGGGGAACATTACCCTCCGAGAGGGGAGATGAAAAGACGCCAGCGCCCGGTAGAAGTCGAGAGCGCCACATGACGGACGCCGTCCATCCGTTTTTTGTCGGCTACAAACATCAGTTCAACGACGCCGAAACGTCCACTTCCGACGATCTTCGGTGAGGAATCTGTCGACTTTTTACGCGTGTTGTTTCATTTTTTCACTCAATTATAGTGATGATTGATGTCTGTTATCCAGCTACTTCTGCAAGGAGTGCAGCGTCTACATTCCGTTGAGCTCCGGCGCTGTGGTCGACCATTTTGAAAAAAGGACCCATCTGCCTGTCGACTCTTGCGTCTACTGCGGGGGCCCGGTTTGCGAATATTTTTACAACAAAACCCGCAACATATATCACAATTGTTGCGAAATCCGTCGAGGGGAGGTCACCTCCGCTAGTGAGACTTTCCTCTCGACTGTTCTCAGCAAGTGGAGCACCTGTGATATCAGCTAGTGAATTGTCGTTAAGTACTTTCTTCTTATCAACGGGTTCTTGAACTTCATATCGATCTCTGACAAACGCTCTTGCCCATGAAAACGAATTATCGGACAATCGAGTGAAACTCGAAAAATTTCGAATGTTTGCGCGAATGTACAAGAAATGTTCCAAGATTAAGTTGCACTGATTTTTGAAAATCCCGCTTGTGGTACACCTGCGTATATTGGGAAGCCTGTAAAAGTTTCAAAGCTCCAGATTAGTTTGTGTTAATGTGTTGATTTCTGGTGGAGTTTTTGACAAACATCCCACCCAAGTTCCTGTGATCCCTTATTCAATTTTAACAGCCCTAGGCTAATCTGCGACTTGAAATTGCGATGTCAAGCTGAATGGTGCGTCGTGGGGTACAAAGGGTTTGTTCCAGGAGCGTGAGTTACTTGCGCGTTACGCCTAACTCCATTGGTAACATCAGATAACTTCGCCAAATCAGCACACAAACTAATCTAGCGCTTTGAAAAGTTTGCAGTCTTTCCAATAAAATTTGTTGGGTAGATTTAATGTACCCACTACCCAGGTGAGGCATGTTTGGAATTTTTCCCTTGCGCAGGGATTCCTTTGGAATAATTAGGGAAACTTACATCAGTGCTTTTATAATTCGGTACCTTGGTATCTTCACAATTATGGTATCATTTGTTAACAATGCTGCACCGGTTCAGTTTTTCGTCATGTACCTACCTACCTATGCTATTCTAAGAAATTTCTTTGTAGAGTAAAAAAAACTGTCAATAAAACTCCCCCGAATTTCTCCTTTTACATTCCTCATGGCCTAACTTGTCAGCGCTTAGGAAGCGAACATTCCAGGAGACTTGTGATACTTTTAAAATTGCTATAGTTTTTTTACCGGTGAGGGGCCTTCGACCCGGTTCTGAACATGCCAAAAACTCGAATGTCCGTTCTTTTTTCCTATTAAACAAACTCGTAAAATCTATTTTTAGGTAATTTACTATTGCATAATTCTTTGTGCTCAGCGTTTCTACTTTTATACCTTCGGCTGTCCTAATTGTAAATTATGTGAGTACAATAAAGCTATTCTTATTTTTCTGTATTTCCTCAATTCGCATATCGAATCCTATTTCCTATCCTAGCATTCCGCCGTGGAAGTCACTAGAATGTAGATGATATCGGATATTTTGAAAATAATTATATAGATATATATATATAGATATATATATGGTTTTTCATTATGTTATGTGGTTTTCAAAAAATTTAATTTGTTAAGAACTGCTGTAGGCCGAAATTTCATGTTTTAAATTTCTGGTTAAGCGACGCCATCTTAAGTTAAGGCGGTCATCAAAATGTGAAAGTAATTGCGTTTCAGTTCAAAATTTGGTTTTGAAATGAAATCTAAATTACTCAATTTCTCTTATGTTCGAAAAATTTTCCTCGGATCAGCCATTTTCGCTGTCTGCGATCGTTGCCAATCGCATGTTATGGCAGCCCTCATGAGATTTATAGCTCCATGCATGGAAGAATTACCTATCTGAAGCTGGGGGTGGAAAAGGGGGTATCGGCCATGTAGGGCCTGGCACGGTGTTCGATCTGAGCCCCCATGGGGTTCTGTACCTCGGGGGTACGAGGTAAGGGAAGTAGAAGCCGTGCACACCCATCGATCGTCATAGATTCGTCTTTGCGACCTGCAAACGAGATGACCTACAGGATTGTTCAATCCTCCTGACTCCTGACCAGCTCTATATTTCATTTTATCTTGAAGGGAAAAATCGATGGGGCGCCTGCGCTATCCCTGCAGAAGGTGGGGGCGGTTTTCCTCAAGGTTGTAACTCGGCCACCCCGGGCCCCCTCCCCCTGCCAAAGGCCCGACCAGAGGAACGTCAGTCGCTATTGGCCGCTGCCCCGAATCGCACGCGTTAAAGATCCGTAAATTTCCAGTGATTTACTGACCAGGCAGATACAGAAGCAAAAATGTTCGGCGGCATTGGCGGTGGTGAGTTGTCAATCGATAAATTTCAACGATATTTTCCTACTGATGAAATTTGAGCTGAAAACTGGCATTTGATGTAGAACGAATATCGATTCAAGCGTCTGCTAATCCGAACGTAATTTTCCCTTCGCTCCTCGAGTAGAAATTCTTCATTCTGGTTTATTCACATCGACTGAAGTTGTTTTCAGATATTCAGTCCGAATGGCAGGTCGCAAATGACAACTCGAAAGTGTAAACTAACTACCTACTTTGAAGGTGCCTAAATTTTTTCTAAGGTTCCCTTCGATGAGGATAAAAAAGATAGAAATCCACCCCGGAATATTACGATTCAGATCTGACAGTTTTTTATAGCGAGGATTAGACCGTAAATTATTTACTACGCCATATTTGGTGGTAAAACATAAATTTTTTACGATTTTCGGGCCTTATACCTTCCGTACTCTGGAATAATTTATGACCCCATTCAGTCCCTATATTTCGCCTCGAAAAATTGTTAGAGCGAGATACTCTTGAGTTCCACGTCAACAGCCTCTCAAACAGTAGATGTCATTACCATCGAGACATTATTTTAAAAATTAAATTTTACTCATTAATTTACTTATTTTAACAATTCCATTTAATGTTCCAAACCGTCTACCCAGTTTCTATATCCGTAATGAGAGGAAAGGAATTGCCGAAGTATTGAACAATGACGACAGATTACATTGACTGATCGCGAGTGGGCGGGAGGGGTGTGTTCAAGCGAGAGAAGGGCGGAAGATTGGACACCGCCCCCTTGGCGTTCATCCCTTGCATCGGACTGGACCGCATTACGGATCGACTCGTCCCGGATCGCGTGGCGGGTAACGCACGGTACCTCCGGACAGGCCTTACCGGGGGGGGGGGGGCATGCCTCCCCAGTTTTTTTGTAATTTGTTCACATAAGTACCTACTAAAAACATGATGTGTTTTTCACTATCAATACTGTAGGTACCTACATCCTACCTATAAATAGGTTTTTTCGAAGTCAAATATCCGGGTTAGCGAGCCGAGCTTTCGAAAAATCTTACAGTGGTCACAATGTGACTGAATAGACCTGTCTCCAAGTAGATTTAAAAATAACGGTTTGTTAAATAATGCTAGTCTTGTTCTTGTTTTTTAAAATTGACAGAGTTTTATCAATGCACCATATTGTTGACTGCGACTTTTGGTTGTTATAGGCCCTGATGAAGAAAATATAAATTTTCGAATGATCGGCGAAAGAGACAGTTCTCAGTTTCTTACTATCCAATAATTTTTCAAAACCCCTCAAATTTTTATGGTTTACATTTCTGAGGGTGTGGAATGAGCAATAAACGTTTGGCGATAAGGGTGAAACTAATAAAAAATGTAACTTCCAACATTGGTTTTTTTACATTTTTTCTTAAGACGTATATTTCAGCCTCATTTATAACTGAAAATGTGTACTTGGCCATATTTTTGGCCCCCAAATCGATGATATCGACCAAATTTTGGCAAAAAGCTATTGAGTTTGTGCTTTTGAGTTAATCAGTCTAAAGGTACATGCAATGAAAAATCTTTCTCGGTTCAGGAATTTGAGTCAGTTGGAATATGAATTTAGGCCGAATGCTTTCATCAATGTACAGCCTGAAGGCTCTTCAATTTTTTTTTTAAATCCTGAATGTTATTGAAATGGTAAAAAAAAAGCTTCCAGAAACGTCACAAACTGATATTTTTTTAGCGCATTTTCGACTACTGAAACTCGGTCGGTTTTAACGTTTAGGGATAGAAAAGTTGTTGAAAAACGTTTTAAAAGGAATCCAACGAGCATGAAAAAATCCAAACCTGCTACTGATCAGATGCACTTTCAACTTCAATTTTTTCACTCTTACCTTTTGGCTTCATGCTATTACAGGTAAGTCGTGTGGTTACATAATGTCCACGTTAAGTGGCGCAGTTTCCATTTTGCCTTGAAAGGCGGTTTTCCTGATAGCCTGTCCAACCTGGAACTTCCAAGACGTGAGTCGAATATTCATGAGCCGCATTCACGATCCATCAAGGAACGTCGATTGTTTTCTTGCCCTGGACTCAGTTTTGGCCTCGCTGTTAAGCAGGGCCAAACCTGAGAAAACCGGTGGAGCGTAGATAACACGCAATACTTCCATATTTTGAAACGTAAAAACTATGGCACAATTTGACCATATTTTGACTGCTTTTGAGGGTGTTTAGGTCAAAAATTTCAAAAAACTGACTAAATTTCAAAACTCGCCTAAAATTGAAGGAAATCAAGTTATCGGAACATAAAAAATATTGTCTGCAAGGCAAGAAAAAGATTTTAAGGCCAGAAACGCTCAAATTGGTTAATTTTTGTGGCCAGGAAAAATAAAATAGAAGAGCCTACAGTGCAAATAAGTCGGAGGGCCTGTGTGCAATTCGAAATTCAGTTAAACCGGGTTTCTTCCTTAGAGCAATATTTTCTGAAGTCTCGGCCCAGTCTCATGATGACCGACTCTCACCTGGTCTCGTGACCGCGTGTCGGCCGGGTTTCGTACCTATCCGAGTCAAGTCCCGGTTTCGTACTTATCCGAGTCTCGGCCCAGTCTGACCAGTTGCTGCTAACCTCTTGTGTAGTTCTAATCTCCTGTTACCCATAGCTCGTTTAAGCCGCCTTCAGCAATATTTCAGCAGCGTCGTGACCGCGTGTCGGCCGGGTTTCTTATCCGAATCTCGGCCAGGTTTCGTATCCGTGTCTCGGCCCGGTCTGACCAGGGTCCGGGAAGCTCCTGTTAAGTTCTAATCCCCTGTTACTCATAGCTCATTTCAGGCCGCTTTCCAGCAATATTTTAGCGCATCTGTCCTCCCCAAAACCATATGTTATGATTTTATATAAATAATTTATCATATTAAATATTGTTTTTAATTAAAACCAATGGTGCTTTGATTACACATAATATTTCCATATTTTGATACGGGAATTTTTGGCTCAATTTGATTATATTTTGAAGATTTTGAGGCTGTTGAGAAGAATTTTTTTATTGTTTTGAGAATGAAAAATACCATTATACCAAAGTAAGCGGATCGTAGAAATTTGGGTGAAATTGGACCTGAGATCACCAGTGGGATGAGCCAAATTTTATAATTTGCTGGAAATGAAATTTTAATAATTAAAATATAGGTAAGAGCAATATTCTCGAAATTGGACTACGGCATGCAGGAATGTCAATTCGCGCTCGGCTGACTCACAAATGATTGAGGTGACACTGAAATGACAACTAGAACGATGAGTAGGCCGATTTCAATTACCTCAATATTTTCCAATTATTCGTCTCGAGGCTATTTCATGACTGTATGGTCAACTACTCGATGATGAAGTAGCAATGTAGTAAGCTTCAATAGATTGTAATATTGCTATCCACCTGTAAATTAAAACCGGCTCAGGAGTTTAGAGGCTCGTTCTTCGTTTTGTTGTGCGATCATCTCATTTCCTGTCATTTTCGACTTTTTTAGACCTGTTTCGTCGACCCTTTTGACGTTTTCATTTGTATTATTATATTAAATTGTTTTTTACCATTTTCACTCCACAAACAACCGGATCGACCGCAGGTCCAACACTCCTTTGAAAACCGACTTTCAAAGTTTTTTGTAAAAATGAAAAAATAAAATAGTCTTATGGGTAAGCAATAATAATTTTATAATTGGTTTTGTTAAAAAAAAATCTATAAGCAATAATTTTATTTCACCATTTAAATAATTAGGTAGGTACCTAGTAAATAGTAAAAAAAAATTTTGGTCAACGTAGATAACTGTAACGATTTTGTTTAGTGATCGCCATACTTATTCCGGAGTTTCATGAAATTCCTGACAAATGAATCATGATTTCAAAATGCATTATTCCGAGTCGAGGCAAAGCGGATAATGCTGGATACGGGGTTATATTTAACCGCAGCCCGCGGCGGACGCGCCTCCTCGACGGGCCGCCCAAATGAGCAAGAGGCGCATTAGATGATGCGATCCGCCGCCTGAACTCTCCACTCCGCCTGAACTCTTCGCTGTTCGGGCGGCCCGCGCCTCTGTAATTGGACCTCTCTCAAGGTCTGATCTTGACCTTCCCCATTCGAGTGCCGCGGCGTCCCAAGGTAACGCCGGCCGTTGCGGCGCCATTCCGCCGCTAGGTCCGCCGTACCGGTAGGAGTACGAGATAGGAGTCTCCGGCAGCTTCGATCGAGTAGTATCAAAAGCGGGGTAGACATGCGCAGGAAAATTTTTAATGTTTTTTCAGCGTATAATTTTGCAGCGACATGGTTATTTGAGATTGGCTGCACTGTTTTGGTTGTGCTTTGTGAATAATAAAATATTCAGTATTCCAAACACCCTCAAAAGTAGTCAAAATATAGTTAAATTGCGTCAAAATGTTACGTATTATGGAAGTATTGTTATCCAATACTGGTTTGTTCTTGAGATCGTATCCCAAGAACACATCTCAAGCTCGAGCGGATTGAGGCTGAGCTCAGATCAGCTACGTCTGAGATCATGACTAATAAATGTTGGCAAAGTGCAGGCCGTCCTGAATTATTCAACAGTTCCATTCGAACTTCTATTCTACGTTCTATTCTACCTTCGCTATAATACGCACGACGAGGTGGCTATTTCAATTTTTGGAAAATCACTGAGTAAAATTCTCAATATTTTCACGTGAACCTCATCAAGCTCTTTTTCGGGCTCAATTTCCGGAAAACAGTCATTCATACTCTTTAGATTCGTCGAAAGATTTTCGTACACTTTTCACCCCGGATCGTAAAAAAAAAAACTAGGCAACTACCCGCACGACTTCTACGTCTTGCGTTCCGTAGTAATCACATTGTCATTAAGCATCAAATCTATTTTTTAGCCTATCGGTGAGAAAACGGAATTTTCAATTTTTGGTGAATGGAATTCTTTAAATTTCCATTGGGATGGTAACTTCGAATTTCCAAGTTTAAACGAGGTGTTGGTTCTCGCGGTGGAAGAGGATCGTGAAATTGCGGTATTATTTGCCAACTCCCTTTATTCGCGGGATTTGTGCTGGAAACTCGGGGCTGAATAGTCGAGCTTATTTTCATTCTAATTAACGTACCCTCGTTAAGCCAGCGGGTGATTATGCATGGCGAGGAAAAGGGAAACACCTCTTGGAAGACCAGGGAGCTAGAAAAAGAGTCAGCCTCTCAACACGAGCGGGTAGATGACTTTTTTGTACATATATGAAGATTAGTTTCTACGAAATGTATGAATTTTGACTCAATTACTCATGATTTTATTTGTAATGAAAAAGTTGTGGGTGCATTTTTTTAAGACCCAATTTCCCAATCTGATCGGTTTTTGGCTCATTTTATCCTTTGGCTGCCAAAGTTTGACGTATTCAAACGCGAGTTCCACTTCGAAATCGGAAAATTGTCACAAATTTGACTATACCATCAGAAAGCTGATTAAATTTCCATGTTTTCCTGTAGTAAGATATCTTCCAGCATTCTTCGAAATGCAGTTGAAGGATTTTCAAAAAATATTCTTTGCGATCTTCAATTTTTAAAAATATATTTTTCGTTTCTTTGAAATTTTTTTGATTTAGAGTGGGTTTTTGATGGTGAATTTACTCAAGGCGAATAGAAAATTTAACCTTTCTCTACCTCAAGTAGATCAAGTACGAATCCATGCCAGTATACCTTGTGGAAATGGCCGTGATTTTCTCACTCAAATGCTCGAAGTAAAACGCCATGTTATATCGCTATATTCTATGTTGTTATAGCGTTGAAAGGAGTGGCCAGCAAGGCGGAGGAAATGATCGAAAAGACGAAAACGTCCGTCGGAGAAATGGCGGCGGAGAAAAAGGCGGCGGCCGCGGCGATGATCGAAGCTCAGGCGAGCAAAACGAAGGACGTCCTCTTCCAGACGAAGAGCAACGTCGAAGGCGAAATCGTCGACGGGGCCAACGAAGCGAAGGCGGCGGCCATCGAAGGGTTCGACAAGGAGCTCTCCAACGTCGAACAGACCGTCGAACAAGGAGTTCAGGAGGTAAAGAGTTCAAATGCTTACGTAGTAAAGCAAGGATTTAAATAAAATGAGGAGTAATTTGCCATGCTGGGTCGCTCGAGGTGAAAAAATTGGTTATTTTAACCGAAGTTGAGTTTGATCTCGAAGTTGAGTTTGATCTCGAAGTTGACTTTGATCTCGAAGTTGAGTTTGATCTCGAAGTTGAGTTTGATCTCGAAGTTGAGTTTGAACTCGAAGTTCAGTTTCTACTCGAAGTTGAGTTTGATCTCGAAGTTGAGTTTGATCTCGAAGTTGAGTTTGATCAAGAAGTTGAGTTTGATCAAGAAGTTGAGTTTGATCTCGAAGTTGACTTTGATCTCGAAATTGAGTTTGATCTTGAAGTTGACTTTGATCTCGAAGTTGAGTTTGATCTCGAAGTTGCATTTGATCTCGAAGTTGACTTTGATCTCGAAGTTGAGTTTGATCTCGAAGTTGACTTTGATCTCGAAGTTGATTGTCTCATATCTAGCAAACCAGCAATGGCACTTCTTACGTTCAACAATTCGTCTTTCGTTTCTCATTCTTGTCTTGTGTTCTAACGATTTGTGAAACTAGGATTGTGCATTTCGTAGGAGAAAATCGATTGTCTAGTCGTGTGAGTGTGACCCCGAATGTGCTATGAATTGTTAATGCTCCCGTTTGCATGAAGCATTTTGTTTTCCTTCCAGTTCAGAGTAAAATGAATCATTGTCTCTATGAACACAGCAAAGGGCACAATAAGGTAGTCTGTCGGAAACCAGCAACACTGATTTAATTCAAATTTGATTAATTTGATTTCAAATTAATTTCCAATTTTGTCTTCGAAAAAAGTCTGTCTTTTTAGATTTTAATTTGATACAAAACCATAGTCAAAAGCACTATTGACCCGTACACATTCACTTATCTCAAGTTGGTGGGGAATTATTTTTAGTCCGAACTTGGAATTCGTAATAGAAAAGTTGGCGTGCTCCACGCCAAGAATTGCGTGCGCCGACGTAGGTATATCTAATTCACAATACCACTCCACTTTAGTCAACGGGTCAACGCTATTTTCACGCTCATTAATCAACCGAATTTTGTAAAGCATTAGTCTTTAGAGACGGAATGCTTGATTAGTGCAATCTCGTCTAAATTGTATAGTGCGGACACTTAACAATTAGGTTTATACCTTCATGTATAATGCCGTCAAACATATCTGGTTAAATTCAACACTGGGGTGGGTTCGGACACAATTTTGATCAAATTCGAAAATCTCAAAAATCGAAAATTTTGTTAGTGGCATGATGGCTCCATATTTCAACCCGAGGCATCTTATTTACCTTAATACCCTACCTAATTAGTGTGTGCTATCTTTATTCTATCGTTTCAGGAAAATTGATAAGTCTAGCTTAACTTTCTTTCTTCGTTAATCACCAAAACTAGCTTTTTACCAGTAAATGAATATAGTTTGGTGTTGAATATAGTTTGGATTGGTCACTGTCACAACTCACCTATTGTGACTATGAAGAATCCATCAATGAAACCCCACGCCACAAAAACCTCTTGCCTCTGAGGCATGGGAATGAGCCAAAATTTACCGCCAAGGAATCTTAAGCTGGACTTCAATTCGGGGGCCAATCTAGCCGACATCATCTGGCATCATTTTATTGGTAACTCAAGAACAACATTACTTACATCAACACGGACTAACTGTGCCTTAAACATTCACATAGAATTCCCAACTAGTGTACGCAGATGAAGCAAATGCGGGATATTTCCCTTGCGCGAGGGATTTTCTCGAATTCGAGGAAACTCCATATTTTTGGTTCCATAACGTTTTGGTCCACCGATATCCAGCGGTTGTCGGGATTGGCCCCCATGCCTTCGGAATATGTTCTATGTGTACTGTTCACTATTTCTTCTAGCTTCACTGTTCCCCCGTGTTGACGTCCAATGTTGTAGATTTCCATAATTAGCAAGCGAGTGTAGTAGTTGTTTGCACGTAATGTAGATGAAGCTGACCGACGATAAAGAGACGCCTGCACCGACTGGCGCTGCTTTCGACCCTTCGGCTCTGGTCAGTGGGGCAATGGCAGGTGGCATCGGCAACCTCGAAAAAGAGGCTGAAAAAGCAGTCGATGGCGCTATCCAACAGGTATCATGGTCGGAGGAGCAATTAATAGCAAGCTGCATGGGGTATGACCGAAACTGCGAACCGGCAAATGATAACAATCACAGCTATTTTTTAACCAGCTTACCGAATCAGCTTATGGTTTAACAGTTCCGAAAATTCAAGTTAGAGATTCAGTTTAGTTATTTGGGTTAGCTTATCAGGTGAATTGGTCAGTATATAGTTGACTTGGAAGAATATCGACTATGCTGCCAGGGCTGATGCAGTCGTACTTCGATGTTCAACTTCCGACATGCATTCCAGCTGCCAAGAGAAAGATCTTCTTCAAAATTTGGTATACGTCTATGAACAACTGATTGTTCGCCCAAAAAATAAACGCTTCTATCTACAGTTGGTTTGGAGCTTGTTCTCTTCATTCGAATTTCTTGCGTCTTCCAGCGACAACTGAAGGACATCTACAGATAAAACTGTCAATTTGGGAGTGTTGCAGCGAATGGGGTACAAAAATGCTCACATCCTGAAGAGGAAGATTGTTTCTGAAGAGCTCCTGGCTGGTTTGGTTAATCTCTCTGTCGTTCATGCTGTCAATGGTCGATCTTCACGATTGCAGGACAAAGGGACAACAGATCTTCTGGATATCCTTTAGGAATGTTGTTGAATCATGTTCGGTAGCAGGAGTGTCGTTGAAGTGTCTTCGTCGACTTCCATTTCTTCAATCTACTTTCCGACACGAATTCCAAAGACGATCTCATGCAAGAAGATGACGAGGGTGACTACCACGGAGGAGTGAAGACACCAGCAACATCTGTTTAGTTTCTCTGTCCGCACAGGTTTCATGCAGCATCGGTCCCAACAATTTTTTCCGGATTTTCTGGACAATCCTTGAAGTTCTGGCAGCTTTATGATCGTGCAAGATCTGAAGTATGCGTTGTCATAACTACATCAGCGTCCCAAGTTCCAGTTCGAGAGGCAGAACTCGAGACAAACTCACGAGGCCTAAACTCACGAGCAAAATTTGGTATTTACGTCTGAAAACTCACGGTAAACCCCATTTTTGGAGTTCGATGAAGGGTTTTTACGAACCGTATGTTCAGTTTAGATATCCTAGAAGTTCCGAGCGTAAAACCACCCCAAGACACCTTCTACGATTTAGCAGGAGGTCGATATGGGCCGGAAATATAAATAGGATGGCCACGGGGGGTTGCGAGGGTGGTTAATAATGGCTTCTACCTTCATATTCCACAGCAGCTACTGTTAAACCAATGAATACCCCGCGGGTATATTAAGTTGCAGGAAACGCTGTCTTGCCAGGATAGCATATTAATCATTCTGCTACCTCCTCCTCGTTCTCCTGAGCTTGAACTCCTAATCGAACCTTGGAGTTAGGTGGGAGCGATGCTATCATACAAGGCACGTCCATTTAGAAATGACTAATTATTGCTCTGTCAGCTGCTGTTGCTTTCCTCCGCTTAATCGCCGATTCGCCAAGGTGAGTCGTCATTTTTCACATTGGGCTGACACCAGTTCGCAATACTTGTCAATCTGTGCACTTGATCGTGTTTTCCGCACGCTTAACAAGTTAATTTCTGAATTATATGATATGCATTAATGTGCATGCTGCAATTTTGTAACCTTCTGTGTTTCGTTCTATGACTATTATTGTGAATTTTGCTAAATAATGATGATTACCATGATTTTGACTTTCAGCTCCTAGGAAACAGTCAGTACTTAACTCAACGTTAATTGTGTCACGCTTTTACGTCTCAAAATATGGAAGTATTTTGTGTTATCTACGCACCACTGGTTTATGTTGATCCTAGGATACTAACATAGACCATTGTTCTGGAGCGCGCCCTTAAATTTTCCTCGGCCATAGGGCAAGCACCCCAGCCGGTAAACTGCTGGTAGCATAAAACCAATAAAGTGCCTCCGAGGTTAAAGCGAAGAAGCGACAGGCGTTCCTGGTTGATGGACTGTGTTTATCTGCCACTGGAAAACTCAATAAAGTTGATAGACACTCGGAAAGGACGAGAGATGGCCCTGCAGACGAGATACAGCGCCAGCCATTGCTCTCCTTTTCAAAGCAGAGCGTTCTTTCCAATCTAGGATGACAGCTAAATGGCGAACTGAGCTCCAGTGTTTTTTGTATGTAACACTCAAAGCGGTACATGCCAGTTGAAAGCGTTCAAAATAACTTTTTCATTCAGACGATAAAACGGCCATTGTTATATAGCATTTCCAAGACGAATTGAGCATTTTCCAAATCAAATTGAGAATTCACTAAATCAAATTGAGAATTTTTCTAGACAGTCCAGTTGGATTCTATGTTTTTGAGTTTGAATGTTTTATAAAAAAAATCCAAGTTTTAATCTTACCACGCTTCCAAGCTTAGGTTCAAAGCTCCTACAGATTATGCTGTTCAAATATCAAGGTATGAAACACTTTCATCAATAATGTACACCTTCCTACTTGACTTATGTGTTTTGAGACTACAGTCGAATCAACTTATGTTGATTAATATGGCCAGCATTGTGGGAGATGTCTCTTTATTTTTAATGGAAAAAGCCTTTCAAGGTAAGGCCAAGGGCAAAATGAAGGTGGATGGAATGCGATGACAATTCTCCTCGTAATGGTTGGTCGAAAATTGGAGGCTAATATTGTCTTCTCTATTATCTTCCAAGTGTACAAACGCCGCCTACATTTAGACTCCGGACAATGGGGGCTGATAAAGTTGTTGAAAGTAAAGTTAACGGTTTTCCGAGAGTTTTCGCCTCCGATGTGAGGCGAGATGGGAATATAGGAAAATACGCAGGGGGTGAGTCGGGGCCGGAAGGAAGGAAGTTGATGAAAATGAAACTTTTCATTGCAGTTTCGAGACGCTTTCGGGCTTCCTTCCTCTGGAACGAAAAGTTGCTCGAAAGCCAAAATAGAGGACTGATAGGAAAATGCCCAACCTGAGTTTGGCGGACCGAGAGTTTTTACGATTTACCTCAATAACCGCATATTTTCGCATCAGTTTAAGGTTTGTAACCAACTAGACTGCGGATAACAGGAAAACTTTCATATTAAGTAAGTTATTTCCTCACTGGTGGAGCATAAAAAATGTTACTGTAGAGTAGATACTTACAGGGGATCCGGTACCCACCAACTGCTGAAGTGACTCCAAACTAGTCTCCGAACTGGCGGTGGAGTTAGGTGGTGGAGGAGGAGGTGGATGAAGGGGGTAAGAGTTGGAGGAAGATGGAGGAGGCGGTGGAGGAACAGGAGGTTGGAGGTGGTGGTGGAGGATAAAGGTAGAGGGGAAGGTAATTGGGAGGATTGAGGAGGTGAATTAGAAAACAATTGTTACGAACCCAAATCAGGCTATTTGGGTTCGAATGCCAGCCAAGGTCACTTTGCAACTTCTTGACGGCCTTCGAAACCTCGGCCTACAATAAACGTGGAACATAAAACTTGGAAGGCGAATGAGGAAGTTAAAATTTTATTTCGTGGCCAATCGTATGGTCACATTTTCAAGCAAATCGACGACCTCTTCCCGTGAGCCCAAGTATAAAGGAACTGTTTGATGGAGATGTTCAGGCGTGATGTCGAGAGGGCTGGAAAATCCGGTAGTCGCCAACCCGCCAGCAGCTCTAGAACAGACAAGAAAGTATTTTTGTATTCTGAAAATGCTGGAGATGAGCGGAAGCCATCCTGAACTCAGCAGAAAAGCGCACCTGGCGATGTAAGCCATCGGATTCGCTTCGAACGTCAGTTTAGCTGTGCCCGTAGGACTTCTGAGCGTCTTCGGGTACATCAGTATTCCGCCGTACTTCAAGCATACGTACATATCGACGCATAGGCTTCCGGAAAACTTGTAATGCTTCGGAGGCCCAATTTTCGGGCTTTTCTTCATCGTGACGAATTCCAGAGTTGGCTGGTCCCACATTTCACTTTGCGCCTCATCGATGCAGTAGAATTTCCCCTTGGAAACCAAAAAGGGATTGTCAGTCTGTGGGGCCCAAACATCAGATCTATCGATTCCAGCGTCTACCCTTCAGAGGCGGAATGATGGAGTGGGCAACAAATCCTATCAGGCGACTGTAGCCCGACTGCTGCAAGAATGAGCCTTTTGGGACAGTGCGTGTAGCGGGGCTAGTTGCTGTTTCCATCCAATCCATGGCATACTGGCTATTTTATTGATGCTAGCTCTACTTATGCTAGATACGAATACCATGCACTTCGGAGTGATGGAAAAGAACGTTTTGATGGAGAACACAGGACCGAGGTAACTTTGGGAATGGTGTATTGAAACAGATGGGAAACTCAACGAAGCTCTATGTACCTGTGCACCTATGGTACCAATGTACCTGTGTACCTGTTTCTTGTATGGCTCACCTTGACTGGAATTTTAACATCGGGGTCTTGCACGATAAACTCTCCGAGGACTTCATCGTAAATGTACTCCTGGGTGCTATTGCCACCCATCGATATGAAAAGAGCAATTGCGGAGCTGTACACGACGAAACCTGCAACCAACATTTCATTTCCAGGCTTCAGCCTTGCTCGCTGCAACACCTCGCTCTGCCGGTACACGGAGAAAATGAATCCCAAAGAAAGCGAGTGCTTATCCCCTTCCATGGGGTTGAAAGCTACCAAATACTTTTCGCTGCTAACGTGATCGTCCATGAGTTGTACAACCTTTTTGCTGGCGGAACTGTAAGCGTAGCAGACCAGGCCGGAGGATTTCAAGCATTGCAGAATCACGTTCTCTGCTGTTTTCTCTTCGACGTTCCCGGTCTCGTGATGGCTGCTGGTTACTAGGTACTCTTTAATGAGACGGGCTCTTCCGTTGTACTGGATAAGCGAGCGCATCGCCATTTCTATGGATTCCATTAGCATAATGAATTTCGGCGTTTTCATCGGGTTCACCTCTCGATCTGCTATGATGTTCCTCCTGAGAGTAAACGTTTCCCGGGCTTGGGACTTTCGCGAATCCAAAAGCGTGGCCTTGAACGGTTGCAAATCCATTTCTGCTCCTATACCGAATCAGGTATTTGCAAGTCTAGCGCTACCCGACCTTTTTGCAATGCTCGCTGTTGAAGATGCAACCTTGGGGATTGCTTGGAGGTTCTTTGAACAAATTCCTTGGTTTCGCTAGGATTAAAGTCGGCCGCGCACTATCCGATTGCTGGCTGTTTGAGGGGGATGAACGTGGAAACGTGCTTGCCGTGGAAACGCCAATAAAATTCATTGGGTTCAACGCCGACGCCACCTCGACCAATCACAGCACTGCGTTTGCTTACCCCCTCCACCAGCAATAGTGTGTATAGTGCTATGGTGGTTAACTATGGGTGTTGGCTTGGAAACGCCAATAAAATTCATTGGGTTCTAGACCGGCGCCACCTCGACCAATCACAGCACTGCATTTGCTTACCCCTCCACCAGCGATAGTGTGTATAGTGCTATGGCGGGTAACTAAGGGGTGTTGGCTTGGAAACGCAAATGAAATTTGTTGTCCACCTCGACCAATCACAGTAATACATTTTCTTACCTTTCTAATCGTAGGCGGCAAAAAGAAGGTACCTGGAATCTTTCTGTTTCTGCGTACTTTAACTTGTTGTGCCAAAAATGTTTTCCATCTTGGACGTGGATTGATTGCAGCGGCCCCTGTTCGCCGCCATTCCTGTTATTCCGTCAGTGCTGTTTTCCTCCCGAATACAAAACAGTTCCCCCGGGAAAACGTTTAATTAAAAACTGAGCCCATTTGATGAAATTCAATTTTCCTTTTTTTGCCATTTAGCATTCCATCTGACTACCCTACGTTCAATTGCTGAATAAAAATAATTGTTTCCGATTTATCGCTGGCGAGGAAGATAAACCTCGTATCTCAATTTTGTTCACCTTATGTTGAATTTCTATGCGCCAATATGCATGCGCAGTTACAAAATAGGAGACGATTTCAGTTAAATAAACACCAAAATTGGATCAACTATTGTATAGATAGACTATTTTTGAACCTCCTTTTGAGCCATGAAAATTGAAATTTTTCTTCAAAATTGTGAACTTTTCCTAGTTTTTTTAAAAATTCTGTTTAAAAATTCAAAGTTAATAATGTTGACGAATATTAAAAATCTTAAAAATGTTGGACCATTTATTAAGAATTTTGACAAATTTAAAAATTGTATGACAATTTCCACAATTTTTGACAATATTCTACAATTTAGACATATTTGACATAATTTTGACGTGTTCTAAAAATTTTGTCAATTTTAAAAATACGCAACAATTTTGAAAAAATTGAAAAATTTTGAAAATGTTTAAAAACTTTTGGGAAATGCTGAAAACAATTTTTTTTAACACTATCTATCAAAAAATGCTTATACAATTTTTGAAAATGTTAAAAATAAATAGACTGTTGGTTTTAACCCCCATTTTTGACCTTCTGATCATGTAAAATTGTTCGGAACCAGAGGTAAGTAATAAAGAGCTTTTCATCCACTAGATGGACACGCGTTCTTGCTGAGAGCATTGCTAACTCAGTCAAGTTAATATCGTTAGGTACATACCTCTCAGTGACCGTGTGATGTCGGCGGGTAAATGTACCTACTTTAATTCACTTACCATAATTCCGTAAAAGCGGGGTCCGTTCTGATGAGAGAAATGAGAACACACGGGGACGCTTCAAGGTGGAATAATTGGGGATAGCATCTCGCATGTTAAAATGCTTCTTATAATAAAATTGGCCTGAATTATCAAAGTCAAGATTGGTAGAATGTTTTGCCATATTTTTCAATTTAATACCTATTTTTTGGAGACGAAGACAAATTTCGAAAAGTTATGTAAATGTTTGAACACTTTAAGAAACGTTTAACATTTTTTGAAAATTGTTCCAAACTTACCCATTTTTGAAAACAAAATTTTTCAAAAAATTTTGACAAAATCAAATCAGATTTTCAAACATAGGGATGACAAGCCAAAGTTGGGAATCTTCGGATTTTATGATTTGAGCATACGGTATGTGTAATCTAATCGTTTTCATAGGCACCTTCCATTTTGCCTTCGCTAAGAACTTGGAATCCGTCATGACGTAATACGACTTGACCGTGTGTGCATTTATCGATTGCTTGGGCGGAGAAGTTGCAAGGCACGAGGTATCACCGTTTACCCAGACATCAATATCTTTTCTCAACTGTTAGGTCCAGTTTATCAATTTAATTAAATCGAGATTTATCCAGAGTCACTTGTATTAACTAATTTCCAAAAAATGTTCGGTATGCAGTCACAAAATGAAATGAAATACTTACTTGTATCTTTTTGACAAGACAAAATAATAAATGTTAGGATTGCCCTTCCGTTTGTATTCCACGGATGTTCGAATTAATTATTTTGTGCCTGGATTTCTCCGATTTACAAGATCAGTAGAAAAACATCACACTCGCCAAAATCAAAGTTTTGTAAAGACGCATTCGAATTTGATTGTTTGAGGAAAGGACGAGGTGCAGAAAAATACCATGAGTGATTATTTCGTAATTAAAAACAGTTTATTTGGGGCGTACGTTTGTTTTTAATGACCGTCCGTAATTTTGACTTCGACTTATGTATTTGTCCGTATTTTTTGACTTTGCTGTCCGTATATGTGCGTATTTTTACCCTGTTATGTCCGGATTTCGAAAAAATGACAACTACCCTAGTCATGCTGCTTCTTCGACAGTTAAGTATCGATAATTATGATACCTAGATTTCCAGCCTTTTTCAGAAGGGATTTGATATTTTGAATTATCTTTTTTGACAAATGATTTATGAAAAATGAATACAAGATCAAAAAGGAGAGACTCTTGATGCGCATATTTGACGACGTTATTCCGCGCTGGAGGCTGACGAAGGACAGACGTGTCGAGATGTTCATTTGTTCGGCCTGAAGTTGAGCCTTGTGAGGGGTTGGGCCAATTCTGGTGAGATGAGATAAGAAATACGATAGGGGACGTAGAGTGAGAGGGGAACTGTAGAAACCATGGGAGCGGAGAGAGATGGAATTCCGCGTCTAAGAAGCCGTAGCTAGACTCGACAGCATCAATCTTGAAGCGAGATAAGACTATTCTACCGTCCTCGTAGAACGGGCGAATATGTTTTTCGTCTAGAAATGTGTGAAATATTTATACCTGCGACTCCGCTGGAGATACTGGAATTCGTAGAGATATTTACTTTTGCGCTTATGTCCTGGAAATAAATAGTACCATGTCAGCTGGAGCGATTTTTCAGATTTGTCGACCGTCAGCCTGGATATCCATAGGATGTTCTATCGCTAGTTACTTTAAAATTTAATTTATCACTACTAACCCTTGGATTATCTGCTTTTTTATTGGAAAATGTCATGTTTCACACAGCAATAAGCCTAAGGCCCCATCGCATTGTACCCCTTGCGTTCTCTACAGCAGTAAAATCAAACCAATCTAATTTTTCAAACCCAAACTACACGCAAATCATAGCAAACATTCATTACCTTCAGGTGAGCCATGCCGTCGATAACAAGATAAAAGAAACCGACCAGTTCTTGGACCAGAAGCGGGAAGAAGCCATCAAAACTGTTCAAGATGAAACGCAGAAAGCCTCATCGGGGGTGACAGAACAGCTCGGATCCGTTCTCGGCAAAGCAAAAGGATTACTCAATTGTAAGTCAATTTTTTTTGTGCCTAAATCAGTCCATAATAACGATTTAACTTATACCTGAGCCCTGAGCGTGGGTTTCAAGACTAAAATCTGAAGTTAAATTTAAAAAAATTTTAAAAAATAAACCCAGCCTTTTTCTGTGTTTAATTAATGCTGGTCAGCATAAGTTGAAAAATAATTTTTTTAAATTTCAGTAAATTTTAACTTTTACAATTTTTTTAAAAATATTTTTTCAAGTTTCGATAAATTTAAAATTTTACGATGTTTTTCTGTTACAGTTTAATCCCAGTTCGAGAGCGCACTTTGCTGCCACATTCGCTTATTTCCGATATTACGATAAATTAAGTACATAGCACAATAGTACGGTTTAGAGAGCCATTAAACTACCATTATAGACAGTAGCGGATTACCTTTGTTATTAAATTCTAGCGCGTAATCTTGTTTGATGTTAAATTTAGCGACGACATGGCAACAAATTGGAGAAAATAAGTTCGAAAAGTGAGAGTTTAAAATGGCCTAAAATTGGGTGCAATGTAAATTGAAGTGCCGAGGCACTAGACGGTATAGTTTCGGAAATGGAGAAGGCTGAAATATAAACGAATAGACGACGTAGAAAATCTGGTTGCGAGGGATTCAATTTGCATTAATGCGTTTGTTGAAAAAAACCGACCGAACATTAGCTAACCTATTCACATTTAGCGATATGTACTGAAATTCGATTAGACGATTCGACGTAGATCACTCGAATTATTTCCGTTCGACGTCACCTGTTGCAATTAGGCGTTTATCCCATCGTAGGAAATTTAGCGATTGAAAACACACGGCACTCACAAGGCGAACGAGGGCCTGATACAAAAATGGTCCTTTGTTAAAAGATGTTGGTCAGAGGGAATAAAAAAAAAGTAATTCGAGGGTTTTTTACAGCTATGAAGAAGAAATATCTTTATTTATGAAAGCTCGAAGCGAATTACGAAAAAAAAGACCAGGTACGTAGTACGTGAACAAAAAATCAGAATTAGATTAATATTTTTTTCAAATTTGAAACACGTAGGAATATTAGTGTGTTGGTAACACTGAGTTATAACACCTCATCTAAAAGCCAGCTGTTCAGCCAGTGGGGGGAGACACCATAATCGTCTAGCCACGCCCCCTCGAACGTTATCCCTGACCCAATTCAACGGTTCACCCTTCTCTTTCAACCCCTTGGCTATGAACCATCAGTGTTGCCATCGTAGGTGAGACATCCTTGTGAAGGTATAACAAAACATTTTTACAGATTTTTTCCCTTTTTTCAAATTTACCTCGAATTTCTCGAAATTTAGAACAAATATTCACTCGATATTTTGGCGAGTGATTTACCATCTTTTTCCAAATGACCGTTTTTGTACACGGCCCCGCAGATCCTCTCGAATGGTTTTTCGACACATATCTTTGAAATTGATTACCAATTGATTAAATTTGAAAAGCTGAGCTTACGGTTGAATTAGATGTTTTTCGCCGCTTGTTAACCAAAATCGCCTTCAGAATTCGTGGCAAAATGTCAAAAACGACCTTGTTAAATCAAAACAACGCGCGTTTCAAATCAAAATGAACACACAAGTTTTTAAGCAATTCACCAAAAAAAAACGATACGCTGCTCTTATTTTATTGCCTTAGCTTGTTGTTGTTTGTTAATACAAAAAAATATATATCTCGTATGATAATTATTACATGAATAAACTATTAACCTATTATGTATTGTAATATTTTCGATTTCATGTAATTGTGATATTGTCAGCGAAAGGCCCCTTGCTCTTCAAATAGCACCGATCTAAATGCCAAAGTTTATAGGAAGAAGCGAATACCTATAATTTTTTATAGAGTATCGTAATATTATATTTTATCGTCGACATATTTCGATCTATTTTTGAGCATCTAGTTTCATTTCTTCATAGTTTAATTGACTTCGCCTTAAATTCGTCACGAGAAACGTCAATTACAAGGTACACTGTTAGATTTCTTGATTAGCGCATTTCCTCCTTGAGATCATAGTTCCTTGTTTCTCCGAATCGGCACGACTTTCTCAACCATCCAGCATCTTAGGTTAAATTATCGACAAAGTTATTAACTGGTTATTAACGGTAAAAAAATACATATAAATATACGTTACAGAACGCGATGTATTAGATCGATGAAGAGATCTGATTTGTATTTTATTTATGATTCCTTTTAATGTAGTATTATGCGTCGCATTTACGATAGTTATTACCTACTTATGTCTAACGCTAAATCACTTTTCTGTGTAACATTGGAATATGGCAATAAAGTGTTTTGCGAATAAACGTCCATCCGGCCGACTGTTGTATTTTCCTTGGCACCCCGTCTTCGGAATATTTTATAAAAAGGATTTGAGACCGGTAAAAGGGAGTTAGAGCTAGCTCTAGAGAGATCGATGAGCCTCTCTCCTTCCACTCTTCATTAATGTTTGAATTTTTTTTTTCGCTGAAGCAGGTCAACTAAAATTGAATAAAAAGGCCAATCTGGATTTAGATTGCTTTAATACGTATTTACATAGTTACAAGAGTAATTATGAACAATATTGATATATTTATAGCGTTAGACAAGAATAAGTAGCCTCTCAGACAATTGATGTTCTCGATTTACAAGACGAAAATCCAAAGCGTTTTTATTTTGTGAATTTCAAGAATATGCGATTTCGATACAATTATGAGGATTTGTCAAAAAAGTTTGAAACGTCCAGATAACAGATGCAACAGTCTTTTTCGACATTTTAAAGAAGCTCTGCCGTGTAGGTTGCTTCTGTTTTACTTTCAGCTCAAGATATTTTGAATAGTGAAGCACATTTTCATTGATTGCTTTACAATAAATTTTGAGTTTCTTGTTTGAAAAAAAATTTCATCGAAATGTTCATTGAAACTCGTCCTTTGACATTCTTCAGAATTAAAAAAAAAATCATTTTTTTTTGTAGGTATTGAAATACAAAATACAATTCAACACAAAAAATTGAAAACTTCGGCTGTTGGCCACGGCCAATAATCACTATACCGAGTTGTACACACTATTGTGAAATTGGTGATCCGTTAGTGCTCAAAACGGCCAATCCTACGAGAGAAGCGCAAATCCCCATCATGAATTGACATCAAATCGAAAAAGGAAGAAAATTTGATTAGCGATTAGCTATATTATAATTATTTAGAGCGAAAATTTGTTCCAAGGAATGTAAAGCTTTCCATAGCGTATTAGAGTAGAATCACGACGATAAAAGCTCAAAGTTTCCAATTATTATGAAAGAGTCAAAATTCAGGACGAAGAAATTTCCATTTTTCAAAAATTGTTGTCATAAAATTTACAATTACTTTACAATTTCCATTTATATAAAGTTTGCTAGAGAGCTGAAAATAAAATCTTTACTCGGGTTTATAAATTACAATAAATTAATATCGAAGACCAAAGAGGAAGAATTTTTTCTCTTGAGCTTTTAGAATTTACTATAATAATTTTTTTTTACTTAAAAAATTGTGAAAAAATTCAAAATTTTGAAAACATTTTTATAAGCTGGCCATATTTCGAAATTGGTTTGCAGAGAGGAAAATTATTTTTATCAATATTTTTTCTATTTAATTTATAAACTTGACAATTTATAAATTTCTATTCAATTTTCTAATAAAAAGTGAACAAAAAGCGGTTCTTCCTCTGGGTCTTCATTTCAAAAATAATTAAGACACAAAACTTGAAAAAATTAGTTAAGCTAGTTTTTAAAATTGCGGTAGATGAACTCACAAAATAAATAGAATAAAAAATGGGCGATTTTCAAAAAGCTCCAAATCTTGGTTTCCCCCAAAAGCATTTAACTTATTATCAGATATTTTCATTTTTTTCGCTCTGTCGATTTTCGCTATTTCGATATGTCGCTCAATCCTATCACTGTCTTCAATGAACAACTTTTGGGCCTCTGAAAATTGAGCTTTTTTTGAGAATCACCCAAATGCGATTTTTAAATACAGCTTATAACACACAGCAAAACACAGAAAATTTCTGTGAAAAAATGTGAGCATTTAATGCTCTCTGGCAAGCTTCGAAATCGGTGTTAAAAATGTAATTAGTTAAAATATATAGGTATCTTAGGGGATAGAAGCTTGAAAGTTGATAATTGATAATTTTCAACATTATTACTCGTAATTTCCATTCGAAAGAGGAAGCGAATTGAATTTTGATAAAATGTATTTGAAAATCTACCTCAGTCCAAAAAATTGTTCGATATTTCTGCGAATTTCCCCGTGGGTAGGTTGGTACCATTTTAGTGAAAACCTGGTAGGTACCGATTGATGAAAATTCAGAGGCCGTTATCATTGATATTGTAGGAAGTTGTTATTCAACATTGTCACCATTCACTGTATTGCTAACAGATTTTTACGCTGGCCTCTCCCTCATATCGTCGATAATTTATATTTGGTTATCTTATCACAGATCTTTCTCATTTTAAGAAAAATTTTCACACCAATTCTTCGCACGATGTATTACAGTGCACAAAGCAATTGGAGAATCAATCGTACTGCTCAATTGAAAGCATTTTTTAAATTTTGCCATTTTCCCATCATATTATGGCGAAATATTGTTTGGTTTATAACAAACCATGCATAGCAAGACGAGATAGATTAGGTATGCATCCTTCTTGGTGAAGAATGTTTCTTAAAAGAAGTATCATTCTGTTTTTTTCTTTCGCCCGCCTTTTGAACGAGAGAGGTTCCCGTGATCCACCCAATATTACTCTTATAACTAATCAAAACTCCATTGATTCAAAATGAAATCGAAAAATAGAGATATTCGGTAAATACGTATTTCAAAGGAAGAGTAAACTACCGGAGGTTTTTACTGGTGTCGAGTGAAAACGGGAAGGAGACGGGATCAGTTGTTGAGGAAGGACCTGATGGAATGTATGAAACCAGTAGCCAAATTGAACGGGCTACTGTTTTTTCGCTGCTAAGGCTGCGACTGCGACGCCATTCGTATTCTGGCCGATTCTCTAGAGCGACTGTGAACTTCAGCTGTTCGCAGAGTGATGCCGAATATATCTTCGTGGTATCTGTTTTCGTCCTGCGAACAATCAAATGTTCGAAAAACGTGAAATCTTCGTCTTTATAGAGCTTTGAAAATCATGCAAAATGGAGAGGCATTTGGGTGGGAGGCGTTTTTATGGAAAATTCGCAAGATTGGATGGTGAATTTAAGTACCTAGGATGAAGTTTTCACAGGCCTTTTGACAGTTTTAAGTTAATCCAACATCAAACGACGAAGAAGAAGTCGATAACCCAAAAAAAGTACTGTCGAACTCAGGGAAAACTGGGATTGATTGGTTTGAAAACTTTTGGCACAGTTCAAAACAGTTCATCAGTTAAGATGCTTCTCCCATGATAATGAGGTGAGAGAAAGAGAGCATTTTGCGCTCTTACGACTCATCAGATTGATCTCAGCATAATGCAAAACTTTCATTACATAAGTTCCCATTTTTACCTACCATTTTGTACCAATTAAAAGCACCAAGAGGCCTAACTGGACCCACAATTGGCATAGTAGCGAGAAACATATGATTCCAACGTCCTAGCAATTGTTTACAACAATCTGCACAATTGACGATTCATATCTTTCGATATTATTGAATTTGTTTTCTTCGCTGGGACAACTCATTGCGAGATTGTTGATGCCAACAAACAGAATGGCGTACTTGCATGTTTTGATTGCTGCGTCAGCTTTGATCGTAAGCGCGCATGCGCGGAGTCTGGGAGCTGCGAATGAAGAACCTCCTCCAAATTCGGACACGAACTACGCTTATGCGGATCAACAGTCTGAGGAATACGCGGAACAACCAGCTCAAAGTAACCGACAGGTAAACGACGGACAGATAGTAAAGCACGTCATGACAAATCATGCATCTATTTCATCAAGGCTCATTCCGGAGCGTTTGTTGATTTCAGATGAGACAGGTTCCAAACGACGAGCAAGGCTATGACAAAGATTATGGCCAGGAAAATGTGAATGAGGAATCGATGACTCAAGTGGCTCAGCAGGCTCAGTATGCAGCCAGACTCAATGGCGACGACGAAGATGCGGACGTGGCACCGAAGAAAGAGGTATGTTTTTGATGAATCATCCATGAAATCGACCATAATATGGTATATTATACTCTCCGATTGCTGGTGGAAGGGGTAAGAAAATGCATTGCTGTGATTGGTCGAGGTGGCGTCGGCGTTGAACCGAATAAATTTGATTAGCGTTTACAGGCCAAGTTCCCATGTTCATCCTCTTCAACAGCCAGCAATTTTGTACAGTGATTTTTGCCAGGTGTTCCTCCAAAGTGCTAAATCTGCCCCAGGATGGCTCTTGGTAAAGCCGAGGATGCTGAGATTGTCTTAGCCTTTTACGGATGTAGGGACCCAGCCTATGGGTTGTGAGAACAGTAATGCACCCAGGGCTGAGGCATTGATAATGAGCCATGATTCAGAAAGGATAGTAGACAGTGTCAAGCAGAATGAAGACTTCCGTTAGGAGTCCCTGAAATGAGTTCTTGGAAAAGTTGAAGCAGGGAAATTTCATAGGATCGAGGAAGGAGCCTGTCGCTCTGTTCCAGGATGGCTCTTGCTGAAGCCATATGGATTTATGCTGTATGCTGGAGCCATCTATAGAATCTATAGATTCTATAGCAACCTATAGCATCTGATGCTGAGCACTCTCGGACGTAGGGATTCGAAATATGGAGCAACCCGGTCAATCTTGCAATTTTTGCCAACCATAGGTGTTCTTGAGTGGGAGCCAATGGCGTTATGCAAAATTGGTGCCCTATTCCATTTGCTCTACTGCAGGAACACCTTTGAATGAAGATTCCCCAATATGAAGTCCTATAGGGCATAAGGCCCAGGAATTTCCTTAAGTCACCTGTTATGCAGGGGATACTCAGCCACTACTCGGTTTTCGGGAAAATAGTTTAATAAATTCTTCCAATGAAAACTTTCAAGGTTGCTCCTGTGAGCTATAAGAGTCACAACCATAAAATAAAAGCTGACCAAGCCACGCTGAACGAAGAAGCTGATCAGCAGGAGGAAGAAAACGTTCAACGACAGAATCTTGAAACGGGAGATGAAGGTTAGCATTCAACAATTATTCCGATTTGATATCATTGATCCTAATCGTGGGAAGTGGCAGGCATTTCCTCGAAGGCAGGATTCGAACCTCGCACATCCTACTCTCTAGGTAGATGCCTTGACCCTACAGAGAGCCAAGGGTCGGACAGTCTGGGAGCTGCACTCCTTTGAGAACTGCTTCGCCATTTCCTGTCTTTTCTAAAGATCTAATAGAACCGTCAATTAAACGTTATCCATAAGAGTCACTGAATATATCAGTTGGAACCCTCCATCTCACCTAATCCTAAATTCAATATTTCTGCACCAGCGAAAGAGGCAGTGGAAGACACATATCGGTCGCCACGTGAGAATCCCGATCTTCCAGGGGCCGCTTCGAATCAGAGAAATGCTGCATCCCCAATGCAAGGTCAAAGCCAAGGGCAAGAAGAAGAATCCGACGAAGCAGCGGCCGACACAGTTGACAAGATGGGCGCCGATTACCAAAACGCGAACGAACCATCTAACGTTCAGCAGTTGACGAAATCTGAAACCTCTGCAGAAATCGCAGGAGCTCAAAACGCGCCAGCGAACGTCGTCAATTACAAGGAATACGCTCAGGTCAGCAGTTGGCTTCAATTGAAAGTCTGGGGTAGAATTTAGGGCTACATACTGTCAAACTCCAATTCATCCAATTTATCAATTCTGTCGACTATGAATTCCAAAGGTTCTTTGAAAATCTATTCAGAGAACTGACCACATCAGCTACATAACCAGATACTCAATGGCACTCAATGGCTACTGAACCTGTTCGATTTTTTTTTAGGAGGAAGAAGAAACCGACCCGGCAAATGCGGATACGGCAGTCGAAGTCAGCAAAGAAGAAGCGGCGCCCGCGCAGTATGAACAAGTCGCCAACCAGCCCGAGTGAATCAGGAGGCAATTTGAGAGATGGAAACGACAAGGTAGCATTGTTGCCAGTTAATGGCGACAGTAAGTTCACAACTTGCTCGAAGTCGAATCCGAATAAAGATTTGCAAATAAACCGCTAATACCCGAAGTTCATGTAGTTCCTTCAGATAAGTAGTACGAGCGTGATATACGAGTATTTTTCATTATCGAACTGTGACTGTCAAACTCACAACAAAACAGAACCTCAAACTCATAATCGAAATCGAAGTCAAATTCACAATGAAACAAAAACTCAAACTCATAATCGAAAGCAAAGTCAAACTGACAATGAAACAAAAACCCAAGCTCAAAATCGAAAGCAAAGTCAAACTCACAATAAAACAGAAACTCAAACTCATAATCGAAAGCAAGGTCAAACTCACAATGAAACAAAAACTCAAACTCATTATCGAAAGCAAAGTCAAACTAACAACAAAACAGAACCTCAAACTCATAATCGAAATCGAAGTCAAACTCAAAATGAAACAGAAACTCAAACTCATAATCGAAATCGAAGTCAAACTCACAATGAAACAGAAACTCAAACTCATAATCGAAATCGAAGTCAAACTCACAATGAAACAGAAACTCAAACTCATAATCGAAAGCAAAGTCAAACTAACAACAAAACAGAACCTCAAACTCATAATCGAAATCGAAGTCAAACTCACAATGAAACAGAAACTCAAACCCAAAATTGAAATCGAAGTCAAATTCACAATGCAACAGAAACTCAAACTCATAATCGAACTCGAAGTCAAACTCACAATGAAACAGAAACTCAAACTCATAATCGAACTCGAAGTCAAATTCACAATGAAACAGAAACTCAAACTCATAATCGAACTCGAAGTCAAATTCACAATGCAACAGAAACTCAAACTCATAATCGAAATCGAAGTCAAACTCACAATGAAACAGAAACTAAAACCCAAAATTGAAATCGAAGTCAAATTCACAATGCAACAGAAACTCAAACTTATTACCGAAATCGAAGTCAAACTGACAATGAAACAGAAACTCAAACTCATAATCGAACTCGAAGTCAAACTCACAATGAAACAAAACTCAAACTCATAATCGAATTCGAAGTCAAACTCACAATGAAACAGAAACTCAAACTCATAATCGAAAGCAAAGTCAAACTGACAATAAAACAAAAACCCAAGCTCAAAATCGAAATCGAAGTCAAACTCACAATGAAACAGAAACTCAAACTCATAATCGAATTCGAAGTCAAACTCACAATGAAACAGAAATTCAAACTCATAATCGAAAGCAAAGTCAAACTGACAATGAAACAAAAACCCAAGCTCAAAATCGAACTCGAAGTCAAATTCACAATGCAACAGAAACTCAAACTCATGATCGAACTCGAAGTCAAACTCACAATGAAACAGAAACTCAAACTCATAATCGAATTCGAAGTCAAACTCACAATGAAACAGAAACTCAAACTCATAATCGAACTCGAAGTCAAACTCGAATCCACCTCACAATGAAACAGAAGTTCGAACTCACATTGAAACTTACTATACATTGAAACTTACTATACAGTGAAACTTACTTATACAGTGAGTTTGACTTCGAGTATGAGTTTGAGTTTGTTTCATTGAAAGTTTGACTTCGATTTCGATTGTGAGTTCGAACTTCTGTTTCATTGTGAGTTTGACTTCGATTTCGATTGTGATTTCAAGTTTCTGTTTCATTGTGAGTTTGACTTCGATTTCGACTATGAGTTTGAGTTTCAGTTTCATTTTGAGTTTGACTTCGAATTCGATTGTGAGTTTAAGTTTCTGTTTCATTGTGAGTTTGACTTCGATTTCGATTGTGAGTTTAAGTTTCTGTTTCATTGTGAGTTTGACTTCGAATTCGATTATGAGTTTGAGTTTCTGTTCCATTGTGAGTTTGACTTAGAATTCGATTGTGAGTTTAAGTTTCTGTTTCATTGTGAGTTTGACTTCGATTTCGATTGTGAGTTTAAGTTTCTGTTTCATTGTGAGTTTGACTTCGATTTCGATTGTGAGTTTAAGTTTCTGTTTCATTTTGAGTTTGACTTCGAATTCGATTATGAGTTTGAGTTTCTGTTTCATTGTGAGTTTGACTTCGATTTCGATTGTGAGTTTAAGTTTTGGTTTCATTGTGAGTTTGACTTCGAGTTCGATTATGAATTTGAGTTTTGGTTTCATTGTGGGTTGACTTCGATCTCGATTATGAATTTGACTTCGAGTTTGATCTTCTGTTTCATTGTGAGTTTGACTTCGATTTCGATTGTGAGTTCGAACTTCTGTTTCATTGTGAGTTTGACTTCGATTTCAATTGTGAGTTTAAGTTTCTGTTTCATTGTGAGTTTGACTTCGATTTCGACTATGAGTTTGAGTTTGTTTCATTTTGAGTTTGACTTCGAATTCGATTGTGAGTTTAAGTTTCTGTTTCATTGTGAGTTTGACTTCGATTTCGATTGTGAGTTTAAGTTTTGGTTTCATTGCGAGTTTGACTTCAAGTTCGATTATGAATTTGAGTTTTGGTTTCATGGTGGGCTGACCTCGATCTCGATTATGAATTTGACTTCGAGTTTGATCTTCTGTTTTGTTGTTAGTTTGACTTTGCTTTCGATAATGAGTTTGAGTTTTTGTTTCATTGTGAGTTTGACTTCGATTTCGATTGTGAGTTTAAGTTTTGGTTTCATTGTGAGTTTGACTTCGAATTCGATTATGAGTTTGAGTTTCTGTTTCATTGTGAGTTTGACTTCGATTTCGATTGTGAGTTTAAGTTTTGGTTTCATTGCGAGTTTGACTTCAAGTTCGATTGTGAATTTGAGTTTTGGTTTCATGGTGGGCTGACCTCGATCTCGATTATGAATTTGACTTCGAGTTTGATCTTTTGTTTCATTGGGAGTTTGACTTCAATTTCGATTTTGAGTTCGATTTCAAGTTCAATTATGAGTTTGAGTTTGAGTTCCATTGTGAGTTTGATTTCGATTTCGATTATGAGTTTGAGTTTTGGTTTCATTGTGAGTTTGACTTCAAGTTCGATTATGAATTTGAGTTTTGGTTTCATTGTGGGTTGACTTCGATCTCGATTATGAGTTTGAGCTTCTGTTCTATTGTGAGTTTGACTTCGATTTCGATTATGAGTTCGAACTTATGTTTCATTGTGAGTTTGACTTCGATTTCGATTGTGAGTTCGATTTCAAGTTCAATTATGAGTTTGAGTTTTAGTTCCATTGTGAGTTTGACTTCGATTTCGATTATGAGTTTGAGCTTCAGTTTCATTGTGAGTTTGACTTCAAGTTCGATTATGAGATCGAGTTTCTAATGCATTGTGAGTTTCACTTCGAGTTTCTGTTAGATTGTGAGTTTGACTTCGTGTTCGAGTATTGAGGGCTTCTGCCCTCTCAAATTATCATACTTACTCGCATTGTCAACATATACGAATCGACCTCTTGATCTTCCATGTTGCCCTGTTCCTGTATTATGTTTCTCAACGTTTTGAACACGTGTTCGGCCATAGTGCAGTCGCCGCATACGTAGAAATGGCCACCTTCGTAGACCACTTGCGTGTAGACGCTTTTGGCTTCGAGTTTCATGAGGTCTTGAACGTATGTCTGGAAATTGATAGCAAGTCATGGTGATTATAGCTCAAGATTTGAGAAGCCGTCCAAAGAATCATGAAAAGGGAATCTGAATTTGATTAAATTGATTTTTGTTGAATGGAACAAATTAATGGATGAATATAGATCAAAAATAAAATTAACTCAACAGAATTAATATCTATGTTTATAACCACAATTTTATTTATTGTTGATTGGTGTTGGCGTGTTCAGCCCGTGACTATAACTTACTTTAGGTATGCTAGGCTCTCTCGACAGTGCCAAATAGGTTTTACTGAGTATGCCTTCTTTGACCATAGCCGCCTTCTCTTCCCTGTACAGGTCGAGGATACCCAACTGACAACCGAAGAAGAGTGACATTTTCCCGAATTTTCCTGGCCCTGAAAAAGGTTGTTAAATGGTAAATTTGTTCGGGTTAGTCATGAAGTATAGTCGATCCAAGAGACAAATGTTTCTCGCTCGATACCGAAGTTGTCCCGGGCGTGGCCTGCCGCCCTCTGGGAGACAGTCATGAACTAATCTCCATATCAAGCTAATCAAGCTTATAGCTCGAAGGTTCGGATACGGAATGGCAAAAATGTTTATTGAGTTCAATAAAATCCTGACGAATTTTCGGGTTTATTACCGTTCAGACTTCTCTGCGCAAGTCGATGTTGCCAGAATCCCCTAAAAGGAGCGATACCTGTTCCAGGCCCGACCATAATGATAGGCGAGGTTTCCATTTTGGGCAAATGAAAATTCGGCGCGCTGTGAATGAGTCAAATTTCTATTATTGAGGTTGAATTTGAAGTGTGTTGTTAGCATTATGAGCATTATGGAGTATCATAATTCGAACTCATTTGCCGCAATTTTACCTTCGAACGTAAAGATACAGCTCTTCTCCGATCGTCAAATCGTACAGGTAGTTTGAAGCGACTCCATAATGAACTGGTCCATCACCACCTGACGAAAAAAGGGTTTGTTGACAAATTTTGACGATTCTTCATGGTAATGCGCACTACGGGTTCTCGGGTATAATAGCATTGGAAATTTTCCAAGTCGAGTTTAGCATTCCCCAAACCAAATTGACAACTTTCCATATCAAATCGAGAATTTTCCAAACTGAATTGAGAATTTTCCAAACCAAAGAAGAATTTTCCAACCCGAAAAAAGCCCTCCAGGAAACTGGCCTTGGAAAATTCCCAATTTATTTGGGAAAATTCTCAATTGACTTGGAAATGCTTTACAGTTACGTACCTTGCGTTCTATACTTGACAACGGCAACTGTCAAATGGATTTGATTTGAGTATAAGGCCGGTGAAGAGGAAATTGAGTAGTAGCGAGGCTGTAGGGGCGTCAGCTGAGCCACCAACAAGTCAGGCAGTGGCTTGACGGATGGAAATTCTTCGAAAACTTCCAGAAGATTGGGAAACGTCCAGTGTCTCCAGTCTTCGTAGGCCGCTGAATCCTGAACGAACAATTACTTATCTACTAAATCACTCGCGGAGACATCGTAGAATCCCATAATTCTACTTTTTGGCTCCTCTGAATCGGGTTAAATAGAGTAATCGGAAAGAATCATGAAATTTCATATTTGGTAATATACCGTTGCAAGGTGATTGAGCCGTTTTTGTTCCTCCTCGTCTGTCGCACAGGAGCTGAAAAACTGAAGCATATTCGGCGTCGGAGGCGTCGTGATATCCAGGAACCGAGCCAGAAGCGTTCTCAACGAACATCTCGGATATTTGTCGTGAGGTGTCCAATTCTTGACGATTCCTGGGGAAAATGAATGCTAGGATTGATCATTTATGAAAATTTGTAATAGATGATTCGAAATCTCGCAGGATTGTCCCTGGGAAGGACGAAATTATTATTGCAAAATGTGATATAATTGTTTACCGTCCGGGGTGTGCGTTGCTTTCAGAATTTGCAGTTGAACTGGTTTGTCAGGGTCGATGGGGCATTCGAGGTGGTCGATGATGCCTTCGACGAGTTCTTTTTTGTTGCACGGTAATACACCTACGTGATCACCTGGTCAAAAAAAAAAAAAAAGATTAAAGTCTCATTCTTGTAAATCAAGCATCATTACGTTGACGAAAAATCAGGAAATAGTCTCTTTAACATACCCGGCTCATATCCGATGCTGCCGTTGATGCCGATTTCCAAAAGAAGCGTAGCACGAGCTGAACCTTTACCGTGTAGATTCCTTTTTCCTATTAGCGGGCATCGATGGACTTTCTTGTTGTGGCAGAAGGAAAGCGCTGAAAACAAACAATTCAATACATTTTTGGAAGTCAAGTTCACTTTGAATCCAATTGGCTGGAAACAGCTCACTGGCCTTAGTATCAGGACTGGCAACATGACCCGGAGTTTAAAAAATAACAACTCCTCCAGGAAAATGGAAAAAATATTTTTATTTTGACTTCATAGATTAAAATTTTTTATAATGTTTAAATAACAATCGTTTTTGGTGACATTTTTTTTAAAATTATGTTTGAAAACAACGTAATTTTACCTTTTTCGATGTCGTCGCTTGTAGACTCGACGAAGCGAACCGATGCTGCTGTTATTGCTTCAGATTGGAGAACCTGAGTCGCTTCAAGGAACGTCTCGTCGTTATCGAGGCAGAATGTATCACAGGCAACCTGCAGGATAGCGAATATAGTCGAAACCTCTTCGTTTGCCAACACCTAATCAGGATAGCACTCAAGTCCTGGAGCCATTACATGATGGCTCCTGAGGAAGACCGCAGGGTCGAAAGCGCTTAGGCTCTTGATAATGATTTAAAATAATCAGCATGAGCGGTATTAAACACATTTGAGTGCTCTCCCCTCATTTGTTAGTTCAGTCAAATGTTAGTTTTTTTTTAAATTGACCAATAAAATGTGCAAAATGTCGCATCGAACGCTTGTGCAAAACAACTGCTGTGAATACGGCCCATAATAATTCACTTGCCCTGAACACTTCAGGAGCCCATTTCTTGAAGGCACCTTCCTGACAGCACATTTCGTCACCGGTCGTCAGTTTCATGAGCCGTTCGCCGCCCAATTCGCCGAGCAAATTGTCAACGTACGAGCCGAACGCGCAGAAATTCGGATAAGCGCTCGAACCGAGGCCGAAGACCGCAAATCTGTGAAAGAAAGCCGAACAATTGACTGGAATCTGTGAGCAGAAATCAGTTAAAATCTTTTCAATGAGATGGAAATTTTATGTTTTCTCGTCTTCTTAGGAAAAGTTGACAATTTTACCTGACGTTGCTCAGGGGGCCGAAAATGTCCGCATCCGTCACCGATCCCCGAAACGAGTCAGCTCGTTCCAGTGAAACCAAATTCCTGTCATTGTCGATCTGACTGTTAGCTTTGATGAACGACGCCGAACTCGCTAAGCTGTAACAAAGGAAAATCCATAATTTATGAAAACTTTAATTGCGAATTAAGTCTGGACCAGTTGAACGCATAAAGAAGCAATGCGCAGAAGCAGGGCAGGTTATACCATCACCTCACAACAGTTCGGCAATGCGGGTCTTGAGAATCCACAGTCACGCAGCACCTAACTGCTGTGAAGGTTAGGTATACCCTGGACTGAAAAATAACAAAAATACCAACAAAATAAAAGGAAAAAACAAACTATAAAAATAATGTTTTTTGACGACTTCAAAAATGGGGAGGTTATTCAAGTTAACGTGTCGTAAGGTTTTTCTTTGTCGATATTTTTCGTTATGCCTGTTGTGCTCTCCTGCAACCAATTTTGATCAGATTTCAAAAATTCTTTCAATAAAATGTCGGAAAAAACGAACAATGAGGCCGTATCTAAAAAGACGTATGAAAACTAAAAATAAAAATACAAATGAATAAAAATGGCAGCAATTTGTGAAATGTGATCGAAATTGGCTGCGTGCAAGCGGAACAGGATAGCCTAGAAAGTCAAGTCAGGTTATACCATGCCTTCATAACATTTCGGCAATGCGGGTTTTGCATACCAAGAATACTCAATAATGCAGCGCCTAACTGCTATGAAGGAAAGGTATACCCTGGACTAATCCCAAACCGTTTGTTGAACCGACATCATAGGGATAATAAATAATAAACTTTCGCCGAAAATGTATTACAATATCTTCACATAGTTTACCTAGTAGACGAATGTCCGTTGGTCAGACCATGTTCGTCCATTTTCATCGTGTAAAGGTGCTGGGCAAAAGTCTGCAAAAAACCACGATAATTAAGGAATTTCAACATTTTAGCAAATTATGCGACTCTGAAAAAATTTCATGCCGAGAAGGTTATACTGGTAAGAGGGAATACTTATTTCCACCAAAATCCACAGAAAAAATCGAGGGTTTGAATTGTGCCTGTTTTTGAATCGACTTCCAAAAATAGCCGGATCACCAACCGATTATTTACCTGACCGTTTTCCGGAGGATCGCCGTTACCGAACGTCGAAGCGACGACAAGTATGAGGGCCTCGTGTTCCAATTTGCTCGTATCGTATTCATCCATCGAGAGGACCTGATGGTAGATAACTTCAGTCATTTCGATGCCTAACAGCACAAACAGTAATGGAAATTCTACGATTGGCAGTTATGTCTACTGATGACCCACTTACTTGTGAATGGAACGTGTGGCTGAATATTTCCGCTAATTTTTTCGCGTACATTTCCGATTTGCCGGTTTCCGTCGCGTACAGTATCGTCGCTTTGATCCGTTTGGACAACGCGTTCCCGAACAGTTTTGAGGTGAATTTTACAGCCCTACGATGACAAGGGACGGTGTAAAATAATATCAATTAGGTGCCAATGAATTATAGCCTAAGAATTTATTAGTCAATTGAAGAATTCATTACAGAAACAACCAATGTCAACAAAAAAACTGATTTTTACTCTACAGGAGTAAATCAGTTCATAATTACCTTGCGATTTGCTTGAATCGAAATTTGCGTTTCTCTTTTTTGTTTTCACCGTCGGTGTCTTTCCAAACGTGAGTTTTCCAGGCTGGCTCCTGGAAAGTCGTGAACAATCGATTGACGGTGGGGATACATATTTTTTCTTCAGAAAAATTTCTTCATTTAAAAGGCATTTATTAGTGGCACTACAGCCAGAAATGTAGTGAGCTATTCAGTAGAAAGGGGCCTGAAATACCAATAGTTTCTTTATCATTCCAAAAATTGCTGTCAGGATCTTTTATATAAGTATTTCTATATTTCACTTTTTAGTTCATCATGCGTCTATAAAACGCCGATTTTAGTTATTGGTAAAAAATTATTTATTTCTCCCTTTTTTCGAAATCCTTCTAATTTAAATCAGCGGGGCCAGGATTATTTGCAGGTTTCGTCTATTCGAAATTCGCTTCAGGCAATAAAGTTGGTACTGCATTGGGGATTCGCTTTGAAGTGTTTCAAACTTGTCAAACTCCACGTGTTGCAGAGGGTGTACACTTTCCCACGTCGGGAGGAGAAATAATCCACTTTGCAAGTTTTGCTTAACATTCAGCTTCTTCTGAAGGATGAAGACATCAACGTTGATTCTAAGTTCTAAGTAAAACACCTTCGCTTTCCAGTTCTTGAGATAGATTGTCGAGTATATTAGAGAACAGTCGGCTACTCGCCAAGACTTCGATTGGCAACGTATCTAGCAGATATAATATGCTATATTCAGCGGCTATTGAAAATTTGGAATATGGTGCTAATCTCGTATATTATGAGAACTCGTGATATCAGAGAACAAAAATAATGAATTCAATTTTTTTCAGTATTTTTTTATATTTTTGTATATTGGGTCATACCTGATAGTGGTAGGCGGGGTATAAGAAGTAGTTGAGCATCTCTTGGTGGAAGACGGGCGTGATGGAGCCCGACAGAGGGGGGACGATCCAGACCCAATCGGCTGGACAGCCACCTCTGAGCCGTTGCTCGTTTTCCAGGTGTTTCATGAAACTCTCGCTGGCTGTGTGGTGATCGACGATTGTCGCATTGTGTAGCTGATAAGACAATTTATTCATTTTAACAAAAATTGGGAAATTTTCATTTTTATGTGCTGAGCAAAAATGCAGTCAGGAAATGAATTCTCTCTTCCCCTTTTACCAAGAATCACTTTCTGAACATAATGTATAAATTAATTTATTTTATTTATTTTATTTATTTTATTTATTTTATTTATTTTATTTATTTTATTTATTTTATTTATTTTATTTATTTTATTTATTTTATTTATTTTATTTATTTTATTTATTTTATTTATTTTATTTATTTTATTTATTTTATTTATTTTATTTATTTTATTTATTTTATTTATTTTATTTATTTTATTTATTTTATTTATTTTATTTATTTTATTTATTTTATTTATTTTATTTATTTTATTTATTTTATTTATTTTATTTATTTTATTTATTTTATTTATTTTATTTATTTTATTTATTTTATTTATTTTATTTATTTTATTTATTTTATTTATTTTATTTATTTTATTTATTTTATTTATTTTATTTATTTTATTTATTTTATTTATTTTATTTATTTTATTTATTTTATTTATTTTATTTATTTTATTTATTTTATTTATTTTATTTATTTTATTTATTTTATTTATTTTATTTATTTTATTTATTTTATTTATTTTATTTATTTTATTTATTTTATTTATTTTATTTATTTTATTTATTTTATTTATTTTATTTATTTTATTTATTTTATTTATTTTATTTATTTTATTTATTTTATTTATTTTATTTATTTTATTTATTTTATTTATTTTATTTATTTTATTTATTTTATTTATTTTATTTATTTTATTTATTTTATTTATTTTATTTATTTTATTTATTTTATTTATTTTATTTATTTTATTTATTTTATTTATTTTATTTATTTTATTTATTTTATTTATTTTATTTATTTTATTTATTTTATTTATTTTATTTATTTTATTTATTTTATTTATTTTATTTATTTTATTTATTTTATTTATTTTATTTATTTTATTTATTTTATTTATTTTATTTATTTTATTTATTTTATTTATTTTATTTATTTTATTTATTTTATTTATTTTATTTATTTTATTTATTTTATTTATTTTATTTATTTTATTTATTTTATTTATTTTATTTATTTTATTTATTTTATTTATTTTATTTATTTTATTTATTTTATTTATTTTATTTATTTTATTTATTTTATTTATTTTATTTATTTTATTTATTTTATTTATTTTATTTATTTTATTTATTTTATTTATTTTATTTATTTTATTTATTTTATTTATTTTATTTATTTTATTTATTTTATTTATTTTATTTATTTTATTTATTTTATTTATTTTATTTATTTTATTTATTTTATTTATTTTATTTATTTTATTTATTTTATTTATTTTATTTATTTTATTTATTTTATTTATTTATTCAAATACCTAATATCATATTATGATATATTTTTTCTTATTCGAAAATTTTACCTGAAAACTGTGCATAACTGCGATGTTCGTTTCTACGAGGACTCTATCTTTCCAAAGTGTGACCGGTGTTCGAGTGTCAAGGCCCATTTTCTGCCCAATGGCCTGGAAAAATAACATTTTCATTCACGCATAGTGAGTGTATCCAACAGAGTTTTTTCTAAAAGAAAATAAGATCCTCCTCTTTTCAAGAGTTAACAAAAGGACAAACCAAATACAAAAAAATGCGAAAATGACCAAATCATGTACCATATTTCTCTTTACCCGTATATACGACTACGGATATGTATGTTTATATTAAATATAGTATATTACTATATTATAGTAAACATAAATATATACATTTTATAATAAAACCATGTTACGTTGAATAACATCTTTATTTCATCTAATTGGAGGTTCTGGGAGAAAGTATATCGAAAGAAAAGAACTATTTCTTGAGAAAAGTTTAAATTTAAAATTTCAAAAATTTCACCTCTAGCATATTGTAGCGAGAAACGTCGCAAAGATTTCTCGACCCAATTTCGGTACACATGTACCATCCGTTGAAGGGCGCAGCCGTAAACTGGATACCTCCGCAGTCGAACATCATGTGAGAAACGAGCGGAACCACGAACCATTTCAGACCCATTTCTTCGAACCAGTCATATCTGAAAATAGTCAATAATAAAATGGATAAATACTTATTATAATTATTAATAATAAAGTAAGAATTCCCTTTAAAGGGGTCAAAGTGAGCGGAGAGTAAAAATGCTAAAATTGACATTTCTCAAGAACCGCTGGAACGATTTTAAAATATCAATATATTCGAACTTGTATTTACTAACTTCGCAGAGGCACCTATCATGGAGGATTTCTGAACAAAATTATCGAAGCTTAAATAAATAATATTTGTACTTAATTTTTAAGAAGTTAATTTTCCATTTCGTTCTATTGAAATTTGAAACTTGATTTTTAAACTTAATTTTAAATTTAAATTTTTAAAAAATCTAAATGGTTTAAAATGTATTGTTTTTTGAAATAAATAGTTTTAAAAAAACTTGATTTTTTTCACATATTAGGTATTCAACTTTTCTCCCCATTTAACAGCAGGGGAGGATGCTAACCGCCACAAATATCCCTAGACTTTGTTCTTCCATAATATATTCCATAAAGCAGGCTCATTATTAAGGCCGGACTACTTTTCGGACTTGTTATTTACTGTTACTTACCTTGGGTGGGCCAGTGGTACCTCCATGACAAGGTCCGGTGGTAGCTCGAAGTAGTCGGGGTCTTCGCCATTTGCAGAAAGGACCACAGGTAGAAGGTCGAATTTGGCACCTTTCCCTCGCCACCCCAGTTTCATACAAACCTGTAACTCAAATGAGATTTTCCGATATCGAGTGACACCCAGGGGTCGTTTTGAGGGTTGCGATTTGAGTCGATCGCCATTATATTTAGGAGGTGTCCGAGGGGCAATAAACATGCGGGCATTTGCGGGCAAACGTCATATTCTCTGCGGGTTTCCCTAAAATGATCATTTATACACTCAAAGGCTCTAATGCTGTTTATAAACGGCACTCAACCAATTAGATGATTAAACGGCCTTTGTGAATGGTAAATTTATCCCAGGAAAAGGATCAGAACTGCTAGTTAAAAGGAGAAGAGCATGTCCTCAGTTTGTGGGTATCTCCTAAGTTTAAAATTTGATTAATTTATTTATTCAATTGGGACGGCAGTCTAGGAAAAACTTAGAGAAAATAAAAAAAAATGTCCTAAAAAACAAAACTTTCAAAAATATTTAAAGAATACCTATATGAAAACCCTCAAAACAAACAGGTAAAAATTTCCAAATGAATCCCGATTCTAAACTTTTGTCAAAAAATCATGTCATAAACGGATGATGGTTTTTTATTAATTTTAGTATCAGTTTGTTTTCAGCCGTTAAATTATACTTGCCTCAGTAAAATCTACTCGGGAAGGGTCTCCTATAACGGAGCCATCTTTCGCCTTATATCCCGCGTACATGATCAGCTGCGGGTTCCATATCCGAAAATCATGTTTGCCGTCTGTCCGTTGAGGGAATATCGTAATAGCCGACCTGTGACAAGAATAAAAAATTTGCAAAATAATTTTCGAGATGGAATTTTGTGAAAATTTTCTTTGGATCGCTGAGACTTCTTAGTTTTTAAATTTCTAATTTCATGTGTATGTTTATATAGTTTCTAGATTCAAAATTAATGAATTACGGTGAGGGAATTTACGGACTGTAAACCTACCTTACGTTTCCTTTATTGGTGCTGTATTTAATGTGGTTGCAAATAGCCTCGAACATGCCGCTCGTTGTTGTGATATGTCTGCAATCGAATACCTGCGTTGAGGGAGGAAAACGGATTACATATGTAGGTACACGTAGTCATGTTGCTGATGATACGCGGTGATAGCTGATAATGAAAACACGATCTGGTTCTATAGAAAGCCGTTCGTGTTTTCTCGAGCATGAATTTCACAATAATTCAATCATGCGGCAGCTCTATCTCAAAATAAATTATTGTGTCAATATTTTTGACATGATATACTTTTATTTTATGTTTGTTTACTTACCTACCTATATTTCATTTTTAAAACATATTTGAAAAATCTAATTGTTCATGTCAAAAATGTAAAAATAATTTGCCTATTAAGGTTTGTTTCCAAATCATTGTTTTTTATTTCATTCTTATTTTTAATGAAAAACCACATATTTATGTGGGGTTATAGTGCATACAAATTATTGTGCGTATGGAAATAGCAATAAATTTCAAGTAGGAAGAGAGTTTTTGTTGCAGGTTTACAAATTGCGAATATACGATTTTCGAAACGAAAAATAAACTAATTATGTAGGTACCTATAGAATTTGGCATTTTCCGAAGAGCGTGAAAGTGAAATTTTTTCTGTAAACCTACCTGTACACCTAATTTCCAATTTAATGTGAAAGACTAACCCTCAAAACGATGTAATAACATAGAAAAAATCCATCTCATTAAACGACCTTTGGCAAATTAGAGCCACCTTAGTACAATTCCTCGTCGAACAGAATGCAATCAACGCCTAATGAACAGGATCGTATTGATTGGCATGAAACTAATATCGCTCGACGCTAATATTCCCAAAGGACCGACGGTCTGGATATCAGCTCCGAAAAGTGAGTCATGGCTCGGAATAAATTAGCCGAACGATACGATACGTGCTAAGCCAAGATTACGTTCCATGTCGGATATATGCCAGGGTAAATTGATAAAATCCCCTAATTGATAAGCGATATGCTGTTTTGGAGGTTTAAAATCATCGGATTCGTAAAGATCAAAGAAACATCCAAATTAGTGAAATGTATACCGATAATATTTGACTTTTAAATTGGAAAGGGCAATACGCTTAAAAGAGCATCAAATCGTAGGTTTGGAAGGTAGCAATACAGGGATAGAATTGTATTGCTTTTACTGCATACACTGTAATAATTAATACTAAAATAACTTGCTGCACGTCAAGAAGACCTCGAAAGTGGCTTTTCTGAAAAGGCGATACAATAAAAAGACCAAAGTCCAAAAAAACCTCCAAAGTGAGAGAGGGATTCGAACCCACAAATCCTCGTCTGTGAACCACCAAAACGCTTGGAGTGCTTATCAGACGAACGGCTCGGCATACAACCGCCGACCGTCCGTGGAGCCGCCCCGTTGTGCGGCGCCCAGCCGGCCTGCGGGCCAGTTGTGCGGAACCCAGCCGGCCCGGGTCCCGTTTGTCACAGTACGAGCGGCACTCAGCGAATCAAAGACAAGATCTCCACGGCTGGACCCGCCCACCGACGGCTCAAGCCGCCGGCCTAAAAGGATTGGATTGTCGAATTTTTTGGTTCGAACAAAGCGTTGCGGTTTGAGCCGTTCGTCTGGTTCGGCGTTTAGATCGCCCCCGCGTGATTGATGTTTTACACGTCCGAATAAAATTCTATCAGTTATCTACCTGTAGTTTAGCCCACTGTATCCTGCCAATACATCTCGGCGCGTTTCTCCATGCGAGTTTCGCTCCGTAGACGAGTTCGGTTTCCGTCAGGTCGTAAGTCCCCGTCGCGTTGACTTCTTTCTGTACTTGCTCCCATCGTGTTTCGTGGGCTGGACTGTTTGCTCTGCAAAATAAAACCATTATTGTTGTGAAATATTTCAATACAGGGTGCTAAGCACTTGGTGTGAGAAAAAATTAATGAAACTTCCGTCAACCACTCTTTCGTATTTTGGCCATAATATATTTTGTTGTGTGTATTATTATAGTTTTTTAAATATATTTTGTGCCATGAGGTTTTGAAGGTTTTTAAAAAATCACATTTTAATTCATGAAGACCAACATTAAATTCATTCAACAATTAATATTCTGGTTAAGACAGAAAAGGCTAATTCGAGGCATTTTGTTTTGTGTTTTTTAAAATCATGTGTGGGTCTCCTTAATAATAATGAATATAGGCGCTATAATATCAGGCGCTATGATAGTGAATAGGCGCTTTACGCCATTCAAATAGGCAGGGTAAGGAGAGAGTAACAAATTTCATTGTTGTTCATCTAACAATGAGTTAGAAGATGTAGAATTGGTAGAGTAGAAGCTATACGAGCTGATCTCTCCGTTCTTTGAATGAGAAAATAGGAAAGTACCGTCAGTATGTGGATCACGTACTCATTCCTTCCTTGCAGGCATTTTGACCAAAGGCCTCGCTCCATTTGTGAAACGCTAACTTTATTATGCAGTTCAGCTTTTGCAACTCTTCAACTTCCGCAGCAAGGAAGTTCCCTTACTAAGGTGAAGGGGTAACCTTACGGAGGAAATTCTCAAAAGTTTACCTCACGATGATTCGGGCCGGTTTATCTATTTTGGTTGCTGAAGAACGGGTATATCACCTAATTTGATTTTTTTTAATCAACTTTTTTTATTGAATTATGTGGCTATTTGTGCCTAATTTGATTATTTGTGGACTATCGACATTGAAAATATCAAGTTAAAAAATATCAGTACCTATTCCAAAACCGAAAAAAAATTCCAAAAAATCGTTCTTAGGTATACTACAAGCCATTTAAAATCAGAGAGTCATAGTTTTCGGCCATTGCAAATAATAAAGGAACCGCTCGGGTAAACAGCAGAAAACTGAGAAAGCTCGAGCTGTCTTGTGAGAAGATAGACAAACAAGGCCAAAGTCCATCCTGAACCAACACAGCGGAAAATTGTTGTTTTTATCGCTACCTACTCGAGTGTAACACTTCTGAACTTGACTGAAACGTATCCACATCAACAGACCTTCCCTATGAGAAGAAGATTCTAGAAAATTGAACAATATTCTCGTTGATCCATGCCGCCTGTTGAAATATTATTTTTGAAATTTAAACTTTTATGGCATGTCGAAACATTTGGGGTTGATTTAGCGGATGCTATAATCTGAATTTGATAGAATCATATGCACTGAAACATTTGTAGAAAAATTGTTTTTTTAATTTTTTTTTTAAATTAATTAATTTTTTTTTTAATAATTTGCCTGAAACTAGGACAGTAATGACACATTTTTTCAGGAAGCAATTCTGAGTAACATGCGAAATGTTTTTCGTAGCTCTGACTGAGATTTTTATGAAATTTTCTTTGTGTGTTTTTGTACAATTTTTGTGTATTTTTTTTATTTTTGTAATTTTTTTAAAATTTTGTAAACTTTTGTAATTTTTTTGTGTAAAGTTCTGTAAAATTATTTTGTAAAAATTTTATCACAATTTTTTTTAATTTTCACAAAAATTTTTTTTGTAGCTCTGACTAGATTTTTACAAATTTTTTTACAGTTTTTGAATATTACACTCCATACCCATACCTACTTTCACTCTCTTCTGGCTTAAAAAAAAGAAAAATACCTAGACCAACACGACTTGTCTGCGTTGCTGGAGGGGTTGACCTCTACAACAATAGAAAGATTAAAGTTTTGAGGGTGATTTTGAATAATATTCAAAATCTATATTATAGATATGTCAGATAGGTAGACGTGATTTTTGACATTTCGAAGGTTGATAACTAAATCTTTCATCTACTTTTTTTAAATCTCCAATCGGACAACTAACCTTTGAATATTAAGGTACTTACCAAGGTATTTACTAAGGGCCACATACATCAATTTATTCGGTAGTTAAAGTTACCAATTCGTCAGGCACTGTTGGTCACATATTGATTAACAAAGCCAATAACAACAACCAAAAATTAAGTACTTAACGTCAACTAATAGAAATGTTCTGGGGGCCTATTCTGTAACCTAAAAGCCTTTGGAAATCAATATCGATTTGCCATGGCAAATCCAATGACAACACATGACAATTTAGGTAATGAGTCGATAGCGACTGCCAAGACATATCAATATGTCTTCAATTGCAATTGCTTCAATTTTACAGAATAGGCCCTCAGGTGAAAATTTTTTAACCAAAATTTTTTTTGGTGAAAATGGGCTCTAGTTGTTTATTGGGGGGATCCACACAAACACATATATGTGTTTAATGGTAAACTGCGCGAACATAGATGCGCGATGATAGATTAAACTAGCTCGAGTTTCAAAATGCAAAAATAACGAAGATGGTTCAGATGGTTGGCAGATGGTTGACAGTGCCCTTCTTCGTCGCCAGTTGTCAGCCATTCTAAAGCTTAGATAGTTGTAAGTTGATAACACATACCTAGTCGTGACACGTCAGATATTATCATCACTATTCAGTGTGATGTGTAGTCCGGCACTATTCTGCTATCAGAAAATGTTAGTCGACTATACACTTGCCAGTAAAACCCGTCATTACCTCAACGAGAACCGAATGTTTTTCAGTCAATCAGCGAATGATTTAGCTTCTCAATGGTACATATGAAAAATGGATTTTTCGACGACGATTTCAGATCACCAGGGAAATCCCTTCAAATATTGATCCAAAGCTGTTGGACCATAAGATTCCAATCTAGCCGAGGCGTATTAAAAAAAAAAAACAGTAAACGAAAAGGATACTCTGCAAATCGAGAAAAAGTAAATATTTCTGTTAAAGGTGATCTCAGCGGTGAAGACGACTTGAAAATTAAAACTGACTCTTGCGCTGACGTCAGAGGGATGAGGAAGGTGGATTAGGAGGTTTCAGCATCCTTAGGTGGCGTATAAAAAATACTAGATCGGAGGAAAGTGAAAAAAAAAACTAACAAAAAAAAAAAAAATACGGTCGAACTGAAAAGTCGAGGAACTCCTCGAATTACCAACCATTTGAAGGAAGGTCGTCGGTAAAGCGCCATGTAATTAAAAGGAGAAATTAGTTTCTCTTCCGTACCAGCAGGACAGGGATGGAGGATTTCAAAGTAAATACTTCTCGATAGGAAGTGCGGAGGGAATCCGAGACGAGTTTTTCATTTGCTCAAGTTGTACTGATATTTTTCAAATTGAATAGGAATCAATCATTCGTCCAAGTTAAATGCGTGTATTATAAGAATGAATACGATTTTTGAATTTTCATGAACACATGGAGGTTGAGTAACAAGAAAAACCGTCAAAAACGTCGACTTACTTTAAGAGGTCAGAGTATTTTGGAAAACTTCGAAAAAATGCAGAAAAGCCATATCAAAATAAATCTTTACAAAATAAATCATCAAAATAAGTACGGGCTCTGACCAAAACAAACTTGTCCCAATGTTGTGGGCTTTAAAAAAAAAAAAGATTCTGTATGTACGCATAATATTGTGGGCTTTGACCATAATTATTCTGTATAGGTCTTTGTTGTGGGCATTGACCAAAATAAATCTGGGGTTTATATTTTTGGTAAATTTGACCGTTAACCAATGTTTGTTGTATTTCTCCCCGGTAACTGTCGATCGCAAATGTTTCAGGATTTATTTCACCCCTTGGGAACCAGAGAATCGAGACATTCGTCGTTCGCAAATAAAGTGCGGAAGTACCGCGTGTTACGATCATTATTTGCGCCGACATATATAACTTTTAGCTCGAGAAAACGAATTGGACCCGCGAGTATATAAAATACGGAAGTCGGTCGCTACTAAAGTCACGTTTGGTTAGTACGGCTAAGCGGGAAGAAGAAATATTTGTGTTGCCGGACGTGGGGACGTCGGAATCTTCAATAAAATACCTTGGCCGGCGAACTTTACGACGCCTGCGTTTCAGTGTGGGTGCAAGGCTATCAAGATCGGATGTGCAGCCCGTATCCTTACTCCCTGTCCCCTTCTGTTTCACGGATCGGCGGTTTTTTTGGCTCCGAAGAAACGACCCCTTGGAGGCGAGTCTCTCATGCGTAGTCAGCGGACCTTTTATACTGTGGGAAATTGTCACCACCTCGACGATCTATTTTTGGATGACTGGCTAAAAACGATTTTGGCCTTAAAACCCTCGGCTTCCGAGTCCGGGGTGACCGAGATCTGACGCCGTCCCCGCCCCCCGCCTTTTTATTGGTTTACGGGTCATTGACGGGACCTGGGAAACGAAACAGCGGACACGAACCGTCTTAGTAGCACGAGAGGAAATTCGAATAAAATTGTAATGAAACTTGCAAAATGTATTAATAAAACTATTTTTATATGCGATCTGAAAATTCCTTTTCAACGCCACCTCGAAATTTGTGGTTTCGAAGGGCGCAGAATCAAATTGCAATGGGAAAATTCAAGAGTTAGGATTTTTTGAAAAACTTGGCCTTCCGAGAAACAGTTTTTACGTCAAACTGGCCCTAAAATTGTTTGAGTAGGACTTTTTTTGAACCATCGTACCGAATTTGAATTTCATGATGTTAGGTATAATACGTGGAAGTAAAAATTGAGGTTCTTGTTCCATTCGATATTTCAGTATCGATGAGGCCATTAGTCAAAAGATCTACAACTGGCTAAAAAATGAGAAAACCTCGCACCTCAGCTCTGAAAATATACAGATGACTTCACCTCTTGAAGATAATTTTGGACAGTTCAATCTATAATTTCTATTTTCCACGCAGAGCTGAGGTCGATTAATTTACGAATCGCTTCTGAAGTAGGTAAGAATGCTATTTCCGCCGAAACGAGAGCTTCGTGAGATTTTACGGAAATAGCTGATATTTTTCAGAAATAGATATTGTTGTGAAGCGAGAAATAGAATAGATGGCAGAACAGAAGACACGGGGAGGCTTATCATTCGGTTGAAAATATTTGATTTGAACGATTCTCAATTTAATTTGGAAAATTCTCAATTCGACTTGAAAATGCTATATTCGAGTCGGACAAGTTTGTGGTTTTGCTCCGAAGCGAAAAATTCCGAATTCCGCTGTCCTCATTTCGGTGACATTCAGGGGTGATATATAATCAATGGTGATATTTGAGTATAATTACTCAAAAATTTCCCGAGAATGGTTTATTGTTGGAAAAATAATGTACCTAGCCTTAACTTGGACCAAGGATGTACAAATAGGGCGGTCAAGGCCGAGTCCTGAACTGTCCCAGTGGCCGGACAAAACGCCATGTGGGCAGTTGGCCGCCCTGTCGACCGAACTGGCGGTACATTACTCATTGAAGGGTTTTCCATTCATGGGACGTTGGCTCTTTCAGTTCGAAACAAAACCCTGCGGTTGTCACTTCCACCCGCACCTACGCACCGAACAATCGTTTCGATGAACGGTCTTGAAAAACACGATTTCACTTCTTTTGTCCGATACAGAAAAATCGTCTACCAAATCTTAGCGGACGAAACTTTCAATACTGTAGGTAGGTTTACCTTTGATTTAGAACCAGTGGTGCGTAGATAACACACAATACTTCCATATGTTGATGCGTACATTTTGACTAATTAAGAGGGTGTTTAGGTCAAAAATATCAAAAAACTTGCTATGAAAATGGTAAAACTCGTCTAAAATAAAAATAAGGTGAGGTATCGAGGTATAAAAAATATCCACATATTCTGCAAGGTAAAACAAAGATTTTAAGATTAAGAACGCTGAAATCGGTTCAATTTTGTGGCCGAAAAAAAATAGAAAAAACTAAAAATGCAAATATATCGGAAGTACTGTGAGTTATTCAAATTCCGATTAAACGGGGTGTTATAAGAAGTGTGTTAAGAATTTTGAAAAAAGGTTGAGATTTGAGGGAGCAACGGCCAGTTTTGTAAATGACTTCAGACGGACAGACGGACACACAGACACTTGTTCAGGAAGAGATACTGAGTAAATGTGTATGAACAAAATTTTTTTTTTAAATCGGACAACTCTTTCTATGCGTTTTGCTGCAGACGGCGTACGGCGGACGGACAAAAAATTTTTTTCCGTAAAAATCGGAAAAAATCTTTTTTTAGATGCTCTTCTTTATTCGACCGCTCAAAGCAAAGGAAAGTTGAACAAATGTCGTACCAGTAAAAAATATTTCGTCGCGGAATCGACAACAGGCGCTATCTCATATTAGCCAACTTTTCAGGAGGAACCAAAAACGGTTTTAATCTACGCTCTATTGCCTCATGGCGCCCTACCAATAACTCGTTTGGAGGGCCCAGTGTTGCCCGGAGCTTAAAAATAACCTCGCCATTCAATCCGGCAGTTGATTTTCCGTAAATTATCGTACATAACTCATTTTGGTGAAAAAATGAGATAGCGCCTGTTGTCGATTCCGCGACGATTTGTCACCTTGAAATTGCTCGACTTTTTTTCCGAAAATTTCATCATGCAAATCATCTGCGCACTGAGTCCTTTCCTATCGAGTGAAACAGACGTTGGAGACGGTCTAAATCCGATGAATTCGAACGCATACGACCGCACATACGATCCTGACGACGGCTCTTGCCAAATGAAATCATGCAAATGTGACGTACAATTGCGAATTGCGAGCTTCCCTTTCAGTCCATCCTGGGCCGAACTCAAAATGACTTAGCGCTTTAACTCGATTCGTCCGCCGCGAAAGGAGCCAACTTCTTGTTCTTCTGGTCGTCCTTAATTCGTATGCTCGTAGTACTTCACTAATACAATGGGAATAGTACATTGTCATTTGTACTTTCATTGTTCGTGGCTGACAGTTCTGACAATCCGTCGACGGAGTTTGAAACCACTTCGAGCCTTTGAGCTCTGGTTGTCAAGTCTTAAAAGACGGTTTATCATTCGATTAGGTTCTATATGATAGGTCCCACAACTGGTTACAAAAAAGCGTGAAATATTAGAGTTAGACCAAAACGCCGCAAAAGTACAAGGTTTTCGAAGGATTTTTGGATTTTTTAAAGGATACGTTGAAAGTCCTATACCCTAACCCACGGTTTCATGGAAATCATTTTTCAGTTTGAGAGCATTATTTGTTGTCAACTGTGCCAGGTTCATGATAAAAAATTGAATCCCGAGGACCGCAATTACAGAACTCAAGCACAATTATTCATTTGTATTTTGAAGAATTTCGGTTCTTCTTGCTTTGGATCCTATTCCTGTTAAAGTCGACCGTTTGACTTGCATATTCATTTTGGTACATCCATTGTCATTCAACGGCTCTAAGTGATAGGTTTTTATACGGTCGAAATAAAAACAACGAAGGAAAATGGCGCTATCAAAAATCGCATATAATGCTCTCAATTTTGGCAGGTGCCTCGGGATGTCTGGATGCGAGAAAGGGTTCAGGCGTAATAAGAGAAAAATAAGGGTTTACCAACTGAACCCTTCTGATCCCGAGGATATAGGCAGCTAATAAAACTGGAGTCTCAGGAGGCCAAAGGGGTCGATTCTTTCTGTCCAACAGATGGAAACTCGGTAATTGAGGTACTGAGAAGCTTCGAAAACAAGAATGTGATCCCTGACATTTTGTGAATTACAAGCTGAATTACCTACTTGTGAAACTGACCGACAATTCATACATATTGTCTTACGCATAATGTACACATACCTGCTCACTATGAAGCTAGTTACCTACAACAGCATACATACCCTCTAATCAGATTTCCATGCCTATACCAACCGCATACCTACCAGCAGTATTTTCATGTTTTTTTTTAAATATATTTTTATCCATATTTTTTATATTTATCAAATGTTTCATATTTCCATTATCCATTTTTCAGTATTTTCATTACCAACCAGATATTCATACCTACCTAATAACCTGACATTCATTACAATTTTCAAAAATTAAAAAAAAAAATGTTTCAACTTTCATTAATCTCAAGTGGTGGACGAATATTGGCTCCAAATTGGGATTCTTCTCTCAGAAGGCCAAGAAAATTATCGGGGGTTTTTACACGAAAAAATTTCAGTCCCAAAATTAGGTTTTTTCATCTTTACTGCAATAAACCAAAAATCATCTAGATACCTGTATAGTCCTTCTCTACCACACTACACTACAAAAAAGTAGGAAAATAGCAATTACACGTTACAGAACAAATCTGAAAACAGATGAATAGTTTTTCAACCCAGATAGGGCAAAGCCAATGCAAAATACCCAAAATATTCTAATCACTTTGCCATCTCTTGGGAACCAAGTCGAGCTATACGTCATTGCTTAAAAAAAATTATGCACTCCTATTCGGAACTTAGGATATGAATACAGCCTTTGGGATTCACGACTTCTGGCAACACAATTATTTATTCAGGCATATTCGGAGTCCCACGAGCTGAAAAAGAGTGTAAATAAGGCCCTTGTACTTTGAGAGTTTGTAGATCCGACAGCCCGCAAGGGACTGTCCCTTCTCCCTTTCGACAGTTTGTTTAACTTCTTCCCTACAAGTGGGCAGGATTGAAATTTGTTTGAGTTGTTGCCTTCGGCGACTATAAGGCCTTTTACTTGACCAAGGATGGACCATGAAGGTATTGGCGTATTATAAAAATTTGGGTCGAACTAGACAAAAAATGGAACAAAACGCCCCAATCGCCTATTTCCAAGATACGATTTTTTAAAGGCTCTTTCAATAAAACCACCGCAAATGCGGTACATAGGAGTCAGTTTTTTGTCACAAATGTACACTTGACTTATGGGAAATTTAACGCTGAATCCAAAAATGTAGTCAAAAGGTATGAAATGTTGTTTTGATCCGGGCAAATTTGGGTTTTTATGATGTAATGTGTGCGTTTTCTGAAAAAACCCTTTAAGAAAATACGTAATACGTATCTTCGTACTTTTCTTAGGCCGTGATTTTTTCCTAAAACATATCAGTTTTTGAACTGATAAGATAAGATTACCTAAAAGTCGATCGCATCTACCGGCGTGCACGACAGGCTCTGTGCTCCTGGACACCTAGGTCAGACATTGACTGGCTCACCAACACTTCAAAAAACGCACTACCACTAACACCGCAGTCTACCTTAACCGCCAACCTTTCTTGTGCACGAGGGCCCATACTGTTTACTGCGGCGAGCCTTCACCCTCAACGCTCTCACTTTCTTCTTGAACCTCTCCCTTTCCAAAATAGTAGTCCTGAGTCTTTGCCAATTACGATTTTGTTGTTGTTTTTCAGAGAGGATTAATGGTAAAGAGTTGAAAGTAGAGTGAGAGTACCTAATAAAGTTACTATTAAGGTAGGGCGCTGTTTTTTTCTTTCTCATTTTGGCCAGGGGGTACAGATGCTCCTGCCAGTAGCCACCCTGCCCACATTACTTCATCTTCCCCAGATAGTTATAAATTTCGCGCACTTATTCCTAACAGAAATACATAGAAATCTAGTAAATCCGATCAGAGCCGAAGCAACTTTCTCCATCCAATCGCGGCAAAGTGGTCTTTTGACGCGCGAACATCCGGCCCGACGAGGGGAAATAACGCCCGACTTTCAAGACCCCCCGGGAAGAAGTGAGCACTAGAATTGTCAACAGTGGTTGACAATTCGAGTTGGAAGGCGAGTCAGGAACTGGAAGATGAAGTTGGACCCCTCAGAGGGCCGCCAACTGCCGCACACAAGAGTCTCCGCGAATCTCCGTGGCAGACAAGATGTCATTTTTTCCAGCTTCTTCTTTTCCATCGGGGGGATCCGACAACAAAGAAACGGAAGGCTAACCGAGTTTGTGAAGAGAGCGTATTTCTCGACCTCTGTCGCTCAGCCTTCGCTTTGGTCGGCGAGAATCTCCCAACGCATTTTCCCATCATCTTGTCGACACCTACCGATCAAGATCTATTTCTTCTTTTTCCGGCGAACCACCTATGTCGAAAAATGTTTCCTCTTTGCTGTAGCCATCACCCTGCAATTTGGCAACCCTTTCTCATGCAAAATGGGAAGGAAAACCCATTTGGATCATCTGCCGTCAAGAGGGTTCGACGCTGTATTCCAGCACAAACTTCGAGTCTTCAGTCCAGATGCTTCAAATAATAAAGCAACTTATTCTTCTTCTGATAAAAAATCATTTCATTTTTTAAGATTTCAGAATTGTACAGAACTGTAAAAAATTGTTTTCCAGAATTTCCGAGAGTAATCTTTAAGCTGTGTTTCCTCTAAATTCGGTTTTTAAGTTCCAACAAAGAAAAAATGTTTTTTGTTTTTAAATGAGGGATCTAAAACATCTTTAAATTTACAAAACTGAAAACCCCTTTTTTCAGCTCTGGAAAACGGACTTAAAAAATCAAGCGAGAAAACCTGGAAAACACTAGAAAATTTCAAACTCTTTCGAAATATATTATTTTTGGGTATTCGTGAAATCGGGCCATAAGAAGCCGATTTTGACCTGTTCATATCGGATTCTGACCAATATGCCTCACGTTGGTGCAAATCACAACTTTTGAAACCGTTCGGTCGAAATCGGATCAGTGGTTTAACTCGAAGTCCTCGATCTCTTAAAGTGTTTCCAGATTTTCTAGGCACTACTTCATATTTAACGATTGATTCGATTTTGACCGAATTGGGTTTAAAAATGGTTATTTGTTCCAACTTGATGCATATCGTCAGAGGTATGCGGTTAAAAAATGTTATAAGGTAAAACAATAACAAATTGATTTCAAGATCAAGACTTCTTCGACCTGTGATTTTGGTTGGATTCGGCATTTAGTGGTGCTTCATGCTAATTTTTTGAAAAAATATGAAAAATAATGTACCAAAATACAAGTTGCACAGACCTTCAAATATTTGCGCATCCGGATATCTAGCGAGACGAACAGGTGGCTCGCCTACATCGCTTGTAACTAAGTGCAATGGCTTGTTCGACCCATATACAACAGTTTTGCCCTTTTTACCACCCCTACCCCTCCATTATTCTTCATGTATTCACCATCTTTACACGAACGTTTTCATGCCTCCGGGCGAAAATAATTTCCGGAGCGCAGGTAATTTATATGCGAACATTTCAATTTCGGGATCGGAAGTTTACGGTTTTGTTGCTGGGTTGGTTTTAAACGGCAGGTGGAAATCCTAGCAGTCGTGAATAATATTTGAATTTCATATTTTCAACCAAATTAATCGAATTTCAATTGGATAGGTGGCTGATGAAAAAGAAAAATAAGTCATTAAAACATGCATTGAAACGTGAAAAAACGTCTGTGGTTTCACATTCGGGACATTTCGGAGAACTCAACAGGCTGAAAAACATTGTAATCCCAGCAGGTCCAGCAGAACACCTTCAAACCGGAAAATTTTGAGAAAAAATGTCCCGCATACCTATATAAAAAAAATTATTTTAAATTTATCTGAGTTTTTGGGAGGTTTTTACAATTTGATACCTAATGATTTAAAATGCAAACAAGACAGTTGCATTTAAAGGAGTGATAAAGGAAGAAGGAACACCTCGAAGAACTGTCAGACGAGAAGAAAACAAAATTTGGTATATATTTAATATCCACTAAGAGGACAGGAGAGGGGAAAGGATAGGCCCCTTTACAGAATCCATCCCTATCCCCTATAACCTCATGACTACCGGTTACTTACTTCTTCATTACAACCGACTCGTACACTTCATTACTATTGAATTTCTGCTTTGGAAAATATCTACAAGTGTTCGAAGGTTTAATATTCCTGGAGAGAACGGAGTTAATAAATTATTGAAATTTGCCGCCTCAGCACTGGGTCTCCAGTTTTCAGCTGGAACTCATCAACTATGACAAAAGGGGTGGAACTGGGGCCATTTCCCTGGGACGTACTTATTTCTATAGGCAGCAGCGGAGTGTCCCTTTTCTCGTAATAACTACAGCCGAGTGGATATAAATCGTACTTTCAATAATATCGCCAGCAGCCAAAGGTCCTTGAATAAAAGAAGACCGAATTCCTGCGCTTTGCTCCGTTTGTTCAACCCCTCCTATCGCAGGAACAGCAATTTTTATATTTATTTTATTTTTTTTTATTAATTTGTGATTTTTCTGAACAAAATTGTGAATTTTCCCAACCAGATTCAGAATTTTCCAAATTGAATAATGAATTTTTCAGAGTTAACTGGGAATTTTCCAAACCATATTGAGAAATTGCCAAACCAAATTAAGAATTTTTTAAACAAAATAGAGAATTTTCCTTATTAAATACAGAACTTTACCAACTAAATAGAAATTTTTCCTAATTAAAAATATAACTTTCTCAGCTAAATTGAGAAATTTCCCAACCAGATTCCGAATTTTCCAAATTAAATTGTGAATTTTTCGATTCGAATTGAGAATTTTTTAAATGAAGTTGAGAATTTTCCAAGAATAACGATAATTATCGTTATTAAGATTATAATCTTCCAAACCCAAATTGAGAATTTTCCAAATTAAGTTGAGAATTTTCCAAAGTTAACTGTAAATTTTCCAAGCCAAATTGAGGAATTGCCAAACCAAATTAAGCATTTTTCAAATCAAATTGAGAATTTCCCCTACCAGATACAGAATTTTACAAATTAAATTGTGAATTTTTTTATTCATATTGAGAATTTTCTAAATTAATTTGAGAATTTTCTAAATTAAGTTGTGAGTTTTCCAAATTAAGTGTCGAATTTTCCAAAGTTAATCGAGAATTTTCCAGTCCAAATTGAGAATTTTCCTCGCCAAAGTGAGCATTTTTTAAACGAACTAGGGAATTTTCCTGAGTAAATAGAGAATTTTCCCGACTAAATTGAGACTTTTCCTTTCAATTAAATAGAGAATTTCCTCAACTAATTTGAGATTCTTCCAAAGCAAATTGGGAATTTTCTAAAACGAATAAAGAATTTTCAATTCAAATGCAAAAGTTTCCAAATCATATAGAGAATTTTCCGACTCAAATTGAGAACTTTCCAAACCAAATTGTGAATTTTTCCAAACCAAACTGAAAATTTCCCCAACGATATATTAGACGATATTGCCACATGATTTTGATGGTGATATAATGATTATAATCCCCCGAGCGCTTTCGACATTCTAGGCCTCTTCGAGGGTCCCAAGTGAGATTGAGGTCGACATTGGGAAATTTTTGGTAAATTGTGAAAATGATCTCCGAAGGGGGTCGTAATTTTTAAAACTGCTTTGATTTTTCGAGTTACCAAAAAAAATTTGGATGGGTTGTCCTGAGGAAAGCGGACGAAGGAAAACTTCATAGGAGCCAAGGGCTAGCTATTCATTTAAATAGCCCGACATCTAAACAGGGTATTTCATCCCTTTCTTTTTCTCGCGTTGAAAAGGAAGCGAATCGGTTTCTCGTTAACGTCGTTTACGGCAAGGGCCCTCGACGGAGCAAAGATGGTTTTCCTTCGCTTTTCCAAGCAAAACCTGCGAATCTCATTTCCTCGTGAAATCGTCGTGCAGGGCTGGAAACTGATACTGTTGAGAAGTACTCGAGCTACATTTACTTGATGATCGACTTATTTTCTTTATCACGGCCCTTGAGGCAACAAAATGCGTTATTCATTTTTCCGATAATTCGAGTTTTTGCAAGATTTTCAATATTCCCGGAAATATTTAAAGCAAAACCGTTTTATTTTTCAAATCCTTAAATTTCAATATTTTTTACTCATCAGCCTTTGAGCGGATATTTTATGAAAAAAAAAAACCGGACGACGATTTTCCACACTTTTCTGGGCGGAGAAAAATGCTGAAAATTGACTATAGATAGTCACATCACATGGAGCATAATATGTCCATATTATGGACATGTGCAAGAACCCTCTTCGTCACCGACGGGATTGATGTTTATGTGCAGAAATATGGGAAGGGAGAGGGGGTCATTTATGAGGATTTTGGCAAACACGAAGATTGACAGAGTCTTCACCAAAATAATTGTCTTCCTTGATTAAGTGACACGACTAAACTGTATTCTGATTTATTGGAAATACGTCGCAAAGTCTTGACAATAGACTGTCGGGAAGGCTCCATTAATAATAAATCGCGTCTCCACTGTGAATACATTAGGAGTTTCCCGCTCCTCCATTTTGATATTTGATTCATCAGTATGCCTATGAAGGGCCTTAGGGGTTTTATATTTTAATATCAATACTGACGACGCAGCTCGGAAAAAAGCTTTATGAGACGCTCCCAAAGCGGAGACCGGTAGTCTGTATAATGTCGAATTTGCATTTTCCAAAGCCTGGAAGAACGTCATAGTGTATTAGACTGTAGTTCATTATACGGCCTGAGTGTATTGTGGAAATCCGAGAGGAACTATTTATAGTTTCCATAGGGAATAGCAATAACGGCGGAGCTTACGGATCGGAGAATCGGCTCTAGCAATTAATGAGTTAAGGTACCATACACTGCCTTATATCTTTGCCATGGTGGGTTACAAATAATTTAGGCCTTTTTCAGTTTTTTGGTCAAATTGTTTCTCCTTTTTTGGGTTACGCGCCAAAAAGCGAACTCTTTCATGTAAAAAGTCCTTTACGTGGTAGGGGGCAATGTAACGAAAATACAAGTAGAAACTTCAACACCCAACAGTTTCTTTTTAGTCAAATTTTCGCCTAAAACCCATTATTTTGCCGTAAAACCGAAAAACTAGATTTTGGCTGAATTTATATGTTTATATTTGAAGGGTAAGGGGAAGGAACGAGGAATGTCACAAAAAGTACTTTTAGAGAAAAAGCAGGTTTTGTATTTTAAATTCTATGTTTTTTCCCATTACACTGAATCTTTCGTTGCTTCTCAGTGCGACACTTATACTTTTTCCCCCTTGGAGTTTCACTATACGGTTAGTACCTTTGAATTCCTACAAAATGCGCTATTAAGCTTGTTTTTGGGAAAAATGGACATTTCCTGTTCTTTCCCCTTACCCTTCATTTATTATTTATATTTATTATTTATATTTATTATTTATAGGGACCTTGTTCATTTTTATTCATATAGGTGATTTATATTATTGTAATTTTTGAAATTTAATTCTTAAAATAAGACTTTTTTAACTTTAACATAATCTTATGTACCTTGTTAATTTTTATTATTCTATACTTTTGTATTGGTAATAAAAGGAGAAGGTTTTTATTTGAGTAAATAGAGCTTTGACGTGGTTTGATTCCCCTGGAATTTTACCCGGAGAGAATTTTCGAATTTTCTCCTCCCCCTTAAACCCCTTTAACTAAATCCTAACATTTCAACAAAAAAAACTCCGAAAATCGTTTTTTGAAATTTCAGAATTTTGTTTGAAGGTAAAAAAATCGGTTTTGATATTCAACGCAGGCCTTCAAAAGGCGTTTTTGGCCACTGAAATGTTGTCGATTCCAACGTCACCTTTTTTTCTGTTTCTCAAGAACAGTCCATCTTTTCAAAACTTTTTTATTTTTTTAATCAAAAACAGACCATACGTCTTGACCCTTAACCGTTGAATGGACTGCTCCGTCATAGGTAGGTACGTTTTTAGGGCAAATCTAGCATTTTTAGGAACAAATGTACCAATATATTATCATCACATCGGGATCGGATCAGAATAATATTCATTCGGAAGGTCATTTCCATAATGGCGATCCTGATCCATATTCCAAACTATTCGCGGCTATATCTCCTTTCACAGTTAAACCTTCGGCACTTTCCTATCCAATGAATAGCCGACAGCATTTGAATTGCTAACTAGAAGTTATTCCTGCATTAGGGGGCTGGCGGAACCATAAACCGCATCCATTACTCATTACTTGATGGCCTTGGTTTAATGATACGCAGCAAATTGGCCAAGGTTCACAGCAATTGGTAGCCATAGGTTCACCAAGGGCGACACTCGACTATGAACGGTATTTTAATGTCAAAAATTCGATAAAACAACAAGAGATTAATCTGTTCACTATTAGCACGTTATTTTCTGCTTTTTTTGATCGACTCCGGAATTTATTTGTATTTAATTATTTCAAACGCGTAAGGAAGTGTTGTAAGTTTTTTTGTAGAAACAAAGTTTCATATTCCTGTGGTTGTGGGTCTTATACATGTCGTCCACACTTAGTTCCAAAAATGGCCGACAGGTGGTATCTCAAAATGAGCGAAATTTATTTCAGCAAAATCTCAGTAACGAATAAATTGATTTTGGTATTGCAACGCTTATTATTACACATTTTCACTTCGAACTGATGTTCAGTGGGTTTGAAGATAATTTGAATAAACATTGAAAACCAATTTCTTCAAAATCTCTTTTGAATGTTTTTTAAATTGCCAATATTTTTTACAAAATAATAAATCTCATTATATCGACTTGTAGTACGCTTCTTCGTTCCCCAGAAGAACATAACCCTTTAACCCCGATCAAAATTGATGGAGTAGATTCAACCTTATTTGTAATTTCGAAAAAACGAAGGTCCCTTAATCCTCTAATAATTAACCGTTGGTTAACCGGCCTGGCACCGAAGTGCAACGTTGCCAGATCGTTCACCAAACTTCCAACAACCCGATTTGCAATGATAATGGTCGCTTTTTTGTTCGCCTGCAGAAACATGCTGTTACATTTTCTCATTGAATATTCACCTTCGTATTGAAGCGAAATACTGGTCGAGGAAATCCTTGGCGTGCCTGAGTATTTCCTCCTTTGTCCGCACCTGGTGCTTGACATTATTGTAGACGACGCTCCCCATGCACGTTCCACCTTTGCATGGGGCATCCTGCAACAAAAAAGACATAAATCGTTCGTTTTAGCCGGGTATTTTATGGATATAAACCGCGTTACAGGCACAGATCAACCCGTCTGTCAGTGTCGACGACGATTTATTCTTTCCAATCTGACACGCCTTTCGTGCCAGTTCCGTCTTGACTAGACGGTTAATCATTGTTTCTAGTTTTTCATGTTTTTTTCGCCTGAATATTTTTTTAAATGAAATTAAATTTATTAAAAAAATTTAATCAAAGATCGTAGAGGAAAAAAGTATATTTTGAAGAACCCCAATATTTCCTGTTACCTTTAAAGAGACAAAAAACAATGTTTACACACTCAGCTCTTCTCTTTTATTAATTTTGTTTTAATCTTTGACTTAATTTAAGCAAAGGGCTCAAAATACTTTTCGGAAATATCAAAAATTTATGATTTTTTACACTTGGAAGATAGAAAATGTTTATAAATTTTCAAACAATCCAACGTGCTCAAAAAAGACTGATGCAGCAGACCACTTAAATCGGAAAGAAACGTTAACATAGTTGAACTGCATTATTACACCTGCGAAACTGCATCCCTGCATCACTACACCTTAAAGCAGTGCACGTCCTCGGGACTCTTCCTTTCAAGAATACTTCAAGGATACTCAATACTCAAGGATCAAGGATACTTCACATCGAGAGTTTCAATTTTTAATTTATTATGGAAAAACGAAATTTAGCTGGAGTGGATTGGATTCGGTGTTGTGGTGACTGTCAAACAGTTACTGCTCCATTATAGCTGGCAGTTGGGGTAGTTTTCGGTGGACTGTGGGGGTGATGGCCCATTAAGGGTGGCCTGGCCGTCTGGTCTGGCGTCTGGCAAATGCTCTCTTCTAAGCGAGTTCACATACCTGCGGAAATGTCACTTTCTCCAACCGAGTCCTCGTTTTTTGACTCATCAATTTGGGCATTTTGCGAGAAATCTTAAAAGTGTACCTTAAGAACATGTCTTCCAAGTAATACCGACCCCCTAAACTCCAATTTTCCTCATGAGAAAACCCTTAATTTTGAAGTTTTCAAGCCTTGAACCCTCAAATCGGTTTATATTTGAGGAAAAATTAAATTGATGATACACCTCCAATGGAGGTCCTCCATGTACTTTTCTCTCAACACTTTGCGTTATCAAAAAACCGAGGTTAGAAGTTAAATTTAAGCAGCTCGTCGCATCAATGTAGATGTAGGTTAAATTTATGAGAAGAATATGCAATTCCTAGAAGATACACTGAAAATTTAGGTCTTCTTTTCCACAGATTTAAAATGTTAAAAATATCGTTTTTTATTATCAAACGACAAATTTTTTTCTAAACAATAGTTTTTCTAAATTTGTTAAATAACATTTTAAGTACCTATATAATAAGAATATTTAAGTATATTCGAGTACATTCGAGTATATTCGAGTATATTCGAGTATATTCGAGTACATTCGAGTATATTCAAGTACATTCGAGTATATTCGAGTACATTCGAGTACATTCGAGTATATTCGAGTACATTCGAGTACATTCGAGTATATTCGAGTATATTCGAGTATATTTGAGTATATTCGAGTACATTCGAGTACATTCGAGTACATTCGAGTACATTCGAGTACATTCGAGTACATTCGAGTATATTCGAGTACATTCGAGTATATTCGAGTATATTCGAGTACATTCGAGTACATTCGAGTACATTCGAGTACATTCGAGTACATTCGAGTACATTCGAGTATATTCGAGTATATTCGAGTACATTCGAGTATATTCGAGTATATTCGAGTACATTCGAGTATATTTGAGTACATTTGAGTATACTCGAATGTACTCGAATATACTCGAGCATATTTGAGTATAATCGAGTATATTCGAGTAAATTCGAGTATATTTGAGTATATTCGAGTATATTCAAGTATATTTAAGTATATATAAGTATATTTAAAGTATATTATAATACGTATTTGAGTATATTATACTTCTTTTTGGCACTTCTAAAAAATAGTTGATTTTTAAGACTCCTCATAAACAATGTGTATCTGAATAGCTAAAATTGAATTTTTGGAACTCTAACAAAATATTGCCAGGGTTTCTCAAAAATTTAATTTTTGTCAATTTTATCGTTTTGTGTTTTTAAATGTTTAGAAAAAATTAGTATTCAGAATCCCTTTCGAACGAGTTTGTAATGTCGAATGTTTCTCCGCGTCAGTATGTTATCTTCCCTGTTGTCCATACACGTCATCCGAGGACTCGTATCTCTCCTAATGTTTAGTACTATCCAACGACCGAACATGAACGGAATCAGTTATGATGTTTGATGGACGATCGTTCATGTCATGCTGTGCTAAGCTGTATTTTATTAAGGTCAAATTGCAGTCGGAATTCTATAGAATCTGTAGCCTTTCTTTGTATAATATAGCGTTGCATAATAATAGCTTGAAACTGTGTTTTTCAGAACAAAAGTTTTCTGTTTTTTTCAAAGGTTCAAAGTTTACCACTACCTATTTACCGAAGTTTCGGCTAGGAATGTTCTTAGAGATATATTATATCTCTCTTATATTATAATCCTCCAATTAGGTGCCATTTTCATATATAAACCAGGTGTTTCCATGTAGGTACATCTCCGCACACCTGACCGACCTTCTGTCGAAGATGAGTCGAATATCGTCAAAGTTGAAGCGTAGGAGCTAAGGTAGCGATAAACACCTGTACCGACATGAAGACAAAATGCGCCAAAAGCATCGAGTTAGATATTCAATGCCATTAAGGGTGGAACAGAGGAGAAGCACTTGGTTCGCCCCTTCTAAGCTCAGTAAACAGGGGAGGTTATTAATGAAAACGTGCGAGATAGTCGAGGGAAGACCCTAACAAACCTCCGCCACCTGATCCACCTTCTAACGAACTGCCATTTGCCTCCCTGGCCTTTGTAAGCTGAGGGTATTCTCCGAATATCTGGATGATTGATAGCTTCCCGAGTTCCCGATGAGCAATTGGTCGAGCTAATTCGGCCGTTACCCCGCCGCTGTCGGACATTCGAATCGAATTTCGGTATTCGAATGTTTTGATAATAGGTATTTCGACGGCTGGCGCCAAGAAATTTAAGCCAAACGGATTTAAAAGCAAAATTTTCCGGAAAACCCCTTATCCTATAGTAAATCAAGCGAGAAACCCGGAAAAAATAATCAAAAAATTCTAAACCCACGACATCACCTTCAAAATTGAGTTTTTGTGTTTTTTCGAGAAAAAGCGATTTTCCCCTCATCACTCCCCCGAAATTGACAAGGTTGACAAAAATCTCGAAAAAACGCCAAATTCCATGTTTTCTAGTCTATATCTAAAGATTAGCGCCAAAAAACCCCGAAGTCAAATCCATCATTTTTTGAAAGTTTTCCTCGGCTTGGATTTTCCAGTTGGAATTGCTTTTTTGTTTTTTGCTCAGTCCGGGAGAGCCGGAGAAAATTGCCAATTTTTTTTCATTTAAGTACCTACCTGCCCAAAACCTACTCAAAAATATTTTTTTGGAAGTTTAAAATTTTATTTTAAAGGGCAAAAAAAAAAATTATTTTTTCAATGTCAAATATCAGTCGTCAAACCAGTTATAGTCGTAGGTAATAATCATACATTGTTAACGCTGGTTTCTGAAAACAGATTCTCTTTAGTGTTTTTCTTTCTTTCAGCGTTCCTCCTTTTTTACTTTAGTGTTTTTGAGCTGGAAAATGGTTTTGTATGTTATTCACTCAACCCCTCGGTTCACTACTTTCAGCCGTCGTGGGTGGTGCGCGCGTTATCTCCCCTATCTTTAGCTTGGCGAAGCGGTTTGGAACATTCCTCCTATATACCTATCTACCTATATACCCATATACTTCCTATGTACTACCCCTGCCCCGGAAGATTCATCCAATAATCACTTTCCCGTCTTGTTTGGATCCTATAACGATCGAATCGCCTAGACGAATGTGAAATGATCTATGGTAAATGATTTATTTACATAATAAAAATTATAATCAGCGGCCCTCCCCTTATGGGCGGCAGGGCAAGCCCGACACAACTTCGCTTATCAGGCGAAAAGCCATCGCCTGGAACGGCGGTTTACTATATTTACTGAGTAAACTTTTACTCTCACCGCAGTTTGGTGAGCTCAAAAACTGAAAATTGAGTGAAATTCACAAGGATTTTCTCAGTCCAAATTTAATCGAAATAATTTTCCGCAACAATATTCAGTTCAAAATTTTTCTCCTAAAAATTTTCAGCTAAATTCTTCTTTCCTGAAGATCTAACATGTTAAAAATATCGCCTTTAAATAAAAAAAAAGAGTTTTTTTTAATTCCAAACAATAGTTTTCTAAATATGTATACTTCATCTTTGCACTTCTAAAAATTAGGTAGCTTTTAAGTCTCATAAAAAAATTCCACTAATAAAATGCTGAAATTCCGAGAAAAAATTGCCCCTGCGAAGTTTCATGGAGCTGGAAAAAAGTCATCAACACAGAGGAGTTTCTGGAACTGCACCGAGAGGGGCTTTATTGCCCCAGAAGCCCGCGAGCGGCTTGATTCACGCGTTGCCAACCTTAGAATTAAGGCCGCTTCTACGTGCTGGGCACGTGCCGAGACCTATACTCTCAGTTGTCGCCTGGATCCGCACCTTAGTAACAATCGCCTTACAAATGAGAGGCGGAATTTTATTATCAAAGACAGAGAAAGCGCACGTGACAGTGCGGAATTGCCCTGCGCGTGAGGAAGATACGTGATTGCGGCACATGTCCGCCCGCGGAATGATTGCCGCCGACTGATCTCGGCCGTTTACAATTCGCGCGGCCCTACGCCGCCCGGAACGAGCCGCCGCGATTCATTGCCTTTTGAGTGCGGCGGGCGTAAAAGCGCTCAACAGTCGGCCGCTGTAAAATGCGATCGAAAATCGGAGCGGTGGTTTACAGCGTTTGCAGCAATGCATACGAATGATATTCTGAATATTTGCGCAGAATCGTACCCATATCTATAGAATTTCAGAATTCTTCTGCGGAAATGATTGGTCCATTGAAATCATTAATTGTAACAATTTAGGTACCTACTTAATTTTCAAAAAATGAAACGTTAAGGGCCTAATTCAATAGGTATGGTGTGTTTTTGCAAAAACAAATTCGGCTAAGTTGATGCAGTTTTGGAGTTTTTAGACTATTTTTCATCAAATTTTCATTCAGTTAGATACCTACCTAAAAATTTTTAAAAAGTTAATTTTTTTATAATATTTTTTTGCTCTAAAAGAAATTTATTTTTAATTCAATTTCTGATAAGCATTCTGAAGATGCGGTGCCCTTTCTATCTGTCCGGGGCCCTTAACTGTTGCCTGAGGAAAAGAAGGAAACAGAGACGATCGGATAAGTACAGTCGACGTACAAGGTGCGTAACTAACTTAGAACACACTTTGGTAGATTAGCCTGAACAAAGCCCAGAATTGGAGACAAGCCTCCGCATCGAACCACTGATCCGATTTTGACTGAAAATTGAAGCTGTTTAACTTGATGCATATTATTTGGGGAATAAAATCGAAAAAAGCCACTGGTTCCAAATCTGCATTGGAACATTTTGGCGAAAACGGAAAATTTGAGTTTTGACGAATAATGTTGGAAATTTTTTTAGATTTTTTGGAAAAACTATTTTTTTGACTCGAAAATCCTAAAATTTCGAAAGAAATATTTTCGGGTACCCTTCGTAAACGGTTTTTTTAAAGCTCCGTTCCAATTCTTGATTTTAGGACGATTACAATACTTCCATTTACCTACTCTGTAATTATGGAAGTAATTGAATTCAAGGTTCCTCCCAGACACTGATTAACAATATTGAAAGGTTATAACAAGTATACAATTTTCACTGAAGGCTGAATTTTCACTATATTGACAAGTTTTTACTTCCATATTTACATAGTAAATAATAAGTCTAAATCTGTAAACATCTCAACAACGTAAGTAATGAAAATGTTGAACAAATGCGCCGACGCGTAAAATAACGGGATTAGACAGGGCAAACGATGGAAGATTCGAGCGGAGGTTCGTGGGAAAAGTCGTCAAACAAGTCGGGTTGAAGTGAAAGGCTCCGCCCCGTCTGCCTCCTTCGCCGAGGGTCTGCTCCTTGCGGTCCGGTTCCAGAGGATGTCAGGCTCATCGTTTTGGCTCTGTTCTGATCGAGAGTTACTCGGGATTTCGTCGGTTTCGACGGTTTGCGCCGCGTGTATCCAATGTGTATCTGACGGTTCATTAGTTTAGTCAAACGTTTGTGAAAATAATAATCATCCTCCCGTCAGTGCGCGTCTACAAACAATTATATTCTTCAGTTTTCAACCACATTTCTTGTCTAGAATATTCGGTGATGTTCTTACTTATGGTTATGTTTACGAGCAATTTAGATAAATCATAGTTATTCCCTGCTACTGATTTTTACTTCCATATTTACAGAGTACCTAAATAGAAGTATTTTAATCGTATTTTAATTTTCAAAAATTAAAATTTCGTAAAATTAAAATTAGTTTTTTTATAATTTCCGTCGGGTTGTAAAATGTGCATCGCGTGTTTTTAGACATGTTTGACCAACAAATTAGTCAAAATCAAATGGCTTTGGTTCAAAAATTTGCGTATCGAACCCCGTGCCTACTATCTACCAGGTACCTGACCATCTACGCACCACTGGTTCAACACTCAAGCCCGATAGGTAAGTACCTATATTAAGTTTTTGAATTTTTACCTTCTGAGCAACTCGAATTCTGCATGATCGACCCTTTGGATGATAATTCCGTTATGAGGAAAAAAACACGAATCGTTCGCTATTTACATTCGGAGGATTTAACGCTTAGTTTCCATCCGTCGCTTCTTATTCCAACAAAGTTAAGTGGCTTTTAGCGGAATTTTTCCTTCCCCAGCCATTGGCCCAATCATCCGGGTTTAAGTTGAGTGGATTATATTTTTGCGGAAACTGTCCCCTTTTATCAAGGGAAGCCTTTCGGAGCCCAGAATCGATAAGTGCACAGTTTATTCCGTAAAATATATTGGGGTCATATTCACATTGATAATAGTCCGGGTCGACTGCTCAAAAATAGATTATAACCTCGAAATTTTTTGATTTTATTGTATACCTTTCTTTGAAACTCAACCTAATTATGAAAATTACAGCATCACCATCGCTGGGGTTGACAAAATTTTGAATGCCTGAACGCGACCGATTTTCGTTAAAATCTAGGAAAACTGAAACTCGAACTCAATTCAAACTGAAACTCTAACTAAAAAACAAACTCAAACTTGAACTCGAACTCAAACTCATACTGAATCTCAGACTGAAACTCGAACTCAAACCCTAACTGAAACTGGGACTCCAAATCGAACTGCTATTAAAACTTGAACTGAAACTGAAACTCAAAATCGAACTCGAACTGGAACCTGAAACTCAAAGTGAATGCCAAACTCAAACTGAAATTGTATCTCAATTTCAAACTGAAAGTGAAACTCAAACTTGAATTCAATCTGAAATTCTAACTCATTTCAAACTGAAATTCAAAATCGAACTTGAACTGAAACTGAAACTCGAGCTGACTCTCAAACTGAAAGTGAACATGCGAGTGTTTGAGATTCAGTTGAGGTTCAGTTTGAGATTCACTTTGAGTTTGACTTCGCTTTTCAGTTCAAGTATCAAATGAGTTTGAATTTCAGTTTGTGTTTGACTTCGAGTTTCAGTTTGAGATTCACTTTGAGTTTGAGTTCACGTTTCAGTTCAAGTTTGAAATGAGTTTGAGTTCAAGTTTGAGTTTGCGTTTCAGTTCAAGTTTGAAATGAGTTTGAATTTTAGTTTGTGTTCGACTACGAGTTTCAGTTTGAGATTCGTTTTGAGTTTGAGATTCAGTTTGTGTTTGACTTCGGGTTTCAGTTTGATATTGAGTTCGCGTTTCAGTTCAAGTTTGTGCTCGACTTCGAGTTAAAGTTTGAGATTCACTTTGAAATTGAGTTCGCGTTTCAGTTCAAGTTTGAAATGAGTTTGAATTTCAGTTTGAGTTCAAGTTCGAGTTTGAGGTTCAGTTCCCACCAGTTCAAAACCCACCAAGCTAACTCGTTTGCTTTTTCTTTTAATTTTTTTACTTACCAATTCATAATGAAGCAAACTTTTTTGGACAAAACTGCTTTTGTTTAACGAATCGAACGAATAACATGGTCGAAAAGGATGACGGACGAATAATTTGAAGATTGAATGTTATGCCGCTCCGAACAGACGCCTGGCTTTTTCAATTTCGGGTTCGGATTTATTATGAGCTTGTCGTACTTGTGACGGAATAGGAGTCCTTTACCATCTGGACAGACGAGGGTCTGAAATGACCGTAAGCAAAATGAGAATTGTAGTTAAGGGTATGAAGTAAAGCGTGTATCTGTTTTTATAAAAAAGGTAAAATTTGTAGTCTCTCAACGTTCGATTATCAACCGTTCTCGAGAAATAACGAAAAAACACCGAAAAACTTTCGAAATCGGTCAAAAATCTCCTAATATCTTGGAACGAAATGGACCAAAACCCCATAAAACCCCATCAAAATGTAGGTAATTTAACTGCGGACAGAAAACCCTTTCCGCGTATACACTTAAAATCAGCCCCTCACACCGAAAAACCCCAAAAACCCAACCCACTTGCAAAAACGATTTTTAGCAATGTTCAAACCGGAGACGAATCTTGAACGTAATAATTTAAAAAACCAATACCATACTGCCCCCAAGCTCTGATTTGGAATAATTTTTAACCATTTTCGAGTTTCAAGATGCCCAAAATCGACTCAGTGGTTCGAACATCCAACAATTTTGGCTCGAATAAAATTTTCGAATATCAACCGTTCTCGAGAAATAACGAAAGAACACCGGAAAACTTTCGAAATCGGACAAAAATATCCTAATATCTTGGAACGAAATGGACCAAAACCCCATAAAACCCCATCAAAATGTAGGTAATTTAACTGCGGACAAAAAACCCTTTCCGCGTATACACTTAAAATCAGCCCCTCACACCGAAAAACCCAAAAAACCCAACACACCTTTTGCAAAAACGATTTTTAGCAATGTTCCAACCGAAAACAAAACTTGAACTTAATAATTCAAAAATACTGGTAACCCCACCCCCCAAGCGCTGATTTGGAATAATTTGGAACAATCTTCGAGTTTCAAGATACCCAAAATCTCAGTGGTTCGAACATTCAACAATTTTGGCTCGAATAAAATTTTTTAGTTACAACCTCAATTTGATCCGAATCGTTTGTATAGCTGGTTCGGGTCCTCCAATTGAAAAAACCCAAATCCCTCCTCTTCGGTAACAGTCGACATTTTCCGCTAAAAAAAGGCTCCATGTCGGTTTTTTTGAGGCGATCGTGAAAATCGATAAATCCGCCGTGGTCTTCGTGATTGTTGATTACCCTCAGAAACACGATAGTCTGCAAGTACCCACGATGAGTTAAATGAGCTAAATACCAAGTAGGTATTTATTGTATGCAAGATACATACGGATAGATACGGCCTATAAGATTCGTTCACTGCGTCGAATTTTAACCGACTAAAAAAGGAGGTTAATAAAGCTGACCTGTCTTTGGTGATTGTATAGAATTTTTTTCGCTCGCGTGTCTGTTCGGCTCTCACGCAACTAATTTTGATCCGATTTTGAAAATTCTCTCACTGGGATGTCCAGGAAGTTTGCTCTTTAGTACCATTATTTTGTTTCCATTTTTAAAAATTAATAATAAAGAGTTTTTGGTAATTTCGAGTTTCTTGTCACTTCGTAGCAGGAAAAAATAATTTGAAAGAGGTTTTTGGTAATTTCTTACTTCTTGTCATTTCGTAGCACGAAAAAATCGTTTGTAAGAAGTAGTAACCAGGCAAATCCTGCGAATGCTTGGGAAAATTTAGACACGTAATTGGAATTTTTTCAAAAGTCCGGGTTTGAGTTGTTTTGTTTTTTGTTCGGCTTGGCAACGGCCATGGCTACAAATTCGTCTCCGTAGTTCTGTAAAAATTTCTTAACTCGTTTACGAACTTTCTGCTCCTAATTCGTACACGAATCGTGCAAATTCGTAGTTTGAAGTTGTTGGCATCAACGTAACTAATGCAAACATAATCAAATCAGAACTTTTTGTTGACTGTTGAACGAGAACTGGGAGTTTTCATAGCATTTCTTGATTTGAAAGGTGACTACTTCTTACAAACTATTTTTTCGTGCAATTTCCTAAAGATAGGTAGATAGGTAGGTACGTAGGTACTGGGTAACAAACAGTAATGCTCAATTTGGGATCAGGGTTTTGAATTTCAAGCTCTATTATTGACGCAGCTAAACTGGCGTTCTCGAAGGACAGCTATCCAGGGAATCGGGGAAAGTTCATGCGCTGCTCCAGCTCACAAATGCCCATTACATGCTCGCATTTGCTCGAAATTAACGCTCGAATATAACACAAAAGTGACTGAGACGGCGGAAACTCTCGGAAGACTTCTCCTGGGGAAGTTCCTTCGAGCGATTCCGTGGGACCAGAAACTCATGGCAGGAGGGGAATTCACCCGGAGGACCCCCCCCCCCCCCTCTAGGGTAGCATATGTTCGCACAAGTGACTCCGGCAGCATTTGAATCCCTTCCTACGGAACAGTATCTAATTTCCATTGCAATAATGAAATTATGCAGATCGCCAGCGAACAGGTGACTGCTCGGTTCGCGGAAAAGCCGGAGACCGGGTAAGGCACTGATGGAGTACGACACTGTGACTGCAACACTTTCGAGTAATGACCCACCTACTATTCATTTCAAAAAATTTCCCATCTTAACCGAAAATCTTATGAATTATTTCAGCCTAACAGAGTCAGGTTTTCAAAAAAAAAAAAATCCCCTTCTTCCGATGTATTAGTCTTTTCCATTTTTTTGGCCACTAAAATGAATCGATTTGTGCGTTCTTGATCTTAAAATCTTTGTTTGACCTTGCAGAATGCGTGGGTGTTTTTTATGTTCCGATATTTTGATTTTGGGCGTGTTTTCAAGCTTGCATAGCGAGTTTTTTGATATTTTTGACCTAAACACCCTGAAAAGTAGTCAAATTGTGTCAAAATCTTTACGCAAAAGACTTTTCCTGTTTTCCCCTTTTCTGGTTAATCCATAGAATGTATAAACATTAGGTGTGTATGTCGGCATATAATACCCACTTCTAGCATCAATGGATTATGCACCCGCAGAGCCGTTACCATAATTCTGGTACATTATACGTATCATGCAGGTAATTATTGTTCCCTGCTCATTCATGGCGTGGCAAGTGAGGCAAGTCATGAGAATAGCTCCCACGCTCTCTTTCCTATAAGAGAAATGGTAGTTCGAGGTGAGGAAATTGGTTTTCATTGTGAATTTATCCGCTTTTCCACCTTACAGAACAAAAGATGTACGCGTTCTTATATTGGGCCCCATCCTTTTGTTAAACGCGTAAAGGAAATTTTGATTCTGATTCTGTCTCACGATAGGCGGAAAAATTGTTATTATCCCTGATCTCGTCCTTGCTTTCCGAGTAAGTTAAAATCATCAGCGTTTACCCAAATTGAATAATTAGGATAATCGAAAGCCATTATCCTTCAATAAAGGCCAGCTTTGGGCCAGAACTTTTCTTTCTAAAAGCAAACCGTTTACAGAACTTCCTCGTGAAAAGAATGAGAGGGACAAAAGATTTTGACAAACGGACTCTCCTCAAAACGTTCATTAAGTGACGCCAGCTTCAGCTGAACAGCAGTTGATCTTCTGATTCCAAAAGGAAAATGGGCTGCTAAGCATAATTGATTGAAACCATTCATCTGGCTGGAGAATAATCGTAGCCCTCGAGTTTTCCAGTGAGCTGATGAGCCAGAGTAGTGGCCAGCTGATAAGGAGATCAAAAGTTGGAGATTTTATTGTTACAGGCCCATGAACGAAGCGCGGCGGCGAAGGATTGAAGATTTTTGCTCTATATTATGTAGTTTTTTAATTTATTTGCTCCTTACTGGGCCGATATAATACGCGGTTAAAGGTTTTTACGCGGTTTAAGGACATAATATATTATATGAAAGCAGTGAATCAATTTTCGAACATCAAAAAGATTGGATTTGCCTCAACAACCTTCACAGAGGCGATTTTTTGAAGAAAACAATTTTTCCATATTTTTAAATTTAAAACAAAATTTAAAAATAAAACCCAAATTCACCATTAATAACCGGGTTGTAGAAAACCAGCATTAAAACTTTAAAATGTAAAATATTGTACTACCAACAGAATCAATTTTCGAACATCACAAAGACTGGATTTGCCTCAACAACCTTCACAGAGGCGATTTTTTGAAGAAAACAATTTTTCCATATTTTTAAATTTAAAACAAAATTTAAAAATAAAACCCAAATTCACCATTAATAACCGGGTTGTAGAAAACCAGCATTAAAACTTTGGAATGTAAAATATTGTACTACCAATGTAAAATATTGTACTACCAATGAGTTACTCATTTCCTTGACCAGCCGAGATGAGATCCCCTGAGGTGACATCTAAGTAGGGGAAATACGATGGTACCGCAACTGTTTTTGCAACTTTCCGAAAAAAAGGTGCACCGATGGTTGGGAAACTGTCCCATATTGACGGGAAAAATGGAAAATGGTTTTGAGAATATGATCTTCCGTTTTGGTCTGCCAATAATACATACGTTGAATAATTGATAATTTTGATAAACTTTAGCTAAATTATAGGTTATATAAACATCAACTGTTTTTCCTAGCCCTTTTTTCTGCAGATGGGGTGTCCTAGCCACTTTTTGAAGGTGCCCAGCCCGTATTGGTGTTGAGCATTTGGCAACACTGATCACGAATCATGGGCTGCGTAAAACCCTCCACTAACACAAATCTGACAACCCCCCGTTCGAGAAACACGCGTGCAATCCGAATTTATGGTCGAGATGAAAGCCTCTGATGTGCTCAGGTCATGGGACATTTGCTCGTGACGAGCCAGTTTAACATAACCGACCTTAACGTTTTAGAGCACGGAAAAGGTTTTTACTGCGAAAAGCGAGTGAACGGATCGTTAGCCGCTGAGCTGTACTGACTCCACTAAGTGAGCAGACTCGGAGTAACTGAACTTACGGCCGGCAGATTGAACTAAAGTGCCTCCCGTGTGACCTCTTAAAATCTCGTATGTACACGGGGTAAGAGTGAATCTGCCTGTGCGTGTATATGAATGCTCGCAGCATCTTTTAACGATGGAGCTATTTTCGAGAAATTGCCCCATACATTAGCGGGGTTTGTTTTTTAATAACCGCGTTGTACTAACAATGTAGGCGGCTACTGCTTTTCATTCCAAAAAGAAATTAGTCGATGAGTAAATTTCATATCATTATATAGGAACCCAGTTACGTCGCAGATCACATTTTGTACAAAAAAATTAATTACGCCTACAAAACTACTTATAATAATTGAAGGGTTGCCAGTGGCAAAACGACCTAAGTTCCCGAGCAAGAATTTTTCAGGAAATGAGAAAATGTTTACAATATTCGAACAAGGCGCAGCCAAAACATGATTATCAACTTGCATTATTGGTGACGGATCAGAATTTTTTCTGCAATTCCGGCGTAGCACTCGAGACTCTAAACACACAAAAAACCAGTTAGAGAAAAAATGGCACTTAAGTCGTTTTGCCACTGGCACCCTTCAATTATAAGTTATAAATAGTTTTTTAAGCACAATTAATTTTCATTATTATAATGAATTATATTTATTCTCATTAATAATTATTATGACATTACACTTTGCATCATGACATGTTTCATGACAGACACTTTTATCCTTAATGTAGATTTGATTGAAGTGCTGAACGCACAGTGTGCCACATGTGCATGATGCATAATTATTTCATTCTGACAATTCATTCTAGAAGGCACAGTTAAAATTATCTATAAAAATAATCTATAAAATCTATCTAAGGATCCTGCTCTTCTCCGATGCTCCGAAACGGCAACCGACTGTAAATTTTAATCAAGAGAATCTTTCCACGATTTTTCCCGGGTGGCTGAATCCATTCTCCAAGACTCCTATCAAGTGATCGCGGTTATTGAAAACCTGTATTGAGGTTTTGAATTTCACATGGTATTGTTCGCGGTTCAATCTGTTCTTTCACTGTATACGCAATGAATTCGGCCAAATCACCACAAAAAATGTGGCTGCAGCGTGAGGATATTGGATTATCAGCAATAATAATGGAATGAAGCCTTTATTTTGGTCCACCTTCACGAATTCGTCAAAAATGGCCGAACAGTTCATCTAAATTTCATCATAGATCAGACTTTTTCAAGGATAAGGTCTCTATCCAACATGGAGAACATTATACAAGTGCAGTTCTAGCAGGAAAAAATAAAATAAAACCGACTCAAAAAAGGCGCAGTAAGAGGTGTCCTACGATAGGTACTTATCCTTGTAATTTCAAAAATTTCTGTCAGGTTAATTTTCTTAATTTATTTTTAATTTTTTAGTTTTTCATGAGTCTTTTTGAAGTCGGTTTTACTTTTTGATTAACATTTTTCATTTCTCACTTTACTTTAGAATACGTAAAATAGTGGACTGCAAAAAAAGTTTAAGCATACATTTCTGGTTGTAGTGCCACCAATATTGATCCTAAAAAATAAAAAAATCATCTCACATCGGAAATCCGCTGATTTCCCTGACATTCCAGTGAAAGGATTTTTTTAATAGGATCAAAAATGCCTGCGTGAGGGCGGAACAAACATAACATAACAAGAAAAAAAAACATGCAAGTCAGCTTGAGTAACCTCCTCGTTTTTGAAGTCGTCTAAAAAGACATGAAATTTCGCAGACACCACCCCCCAGTCATGGCCGAAATAGTTGAACGGCCGAAGGCGGGGGACCAGAAGTGATATCACCATCGATCTAGGTATGCTAAAACTGTGTGACGTAGGGCAACACATGCCATAAGGTACCTCACCGAGTTGGGATGGACCTTGGCCCTCACTCGAGTCCGGGTATCTGGTATAATTTCAATATCCCTTTTCTCATTCTCCTAGTCGTAGAGAATGGAACCGGAAAGTTGTCCACTTCTCCGAGAACTTTGTGTTTTCTCATCACGAGAAGCCACCGGGGTTGCGGGCTGGGTTTCCATTTGAATCCACCCCAGCTGAACAGGGTAGTTCCGTCTGTTCATACGAATCCACTCCTGAGGCCAACTTCCAACGATCCTTCATGGCCGACCCAATCTTCTTCAGCCCCAGTCCACCATATAGCTAGTTTAGGGCGATTGTTGTTAACAGTTACCGACACCTTGTCACGTACTTTACCTAGTCCGGCTAATACAGTTTGACAGGCCCAAAACGGTTATACACGTACATTTTGACTACCAACTCATTTCCTTGACCAGCCGAGACGAGATACCCTGAGGTGGCACCTGAGTAGGGGAAATATGATGGTACCGCAACTGTTTTTGCAACTTTCAGGAAAAAGGTGTACCGATGGTAGGGAAAATGTCCCATATTGACGGGAAAAAGGGAAAATGGTTTTGAGAATGTGATTTTTTTCTGAAACAAAAACGAAAAATTTTTATTTCGGCAAATTTTCGGGAGTGGGACATAATTTTGATCAAATTTTCTCTTCAGGCGAACATTTTCATAGTGGCATTATGGCTCCAACTTCCATAAATACATTCTTCCATATGAATTTTGGTCACAAAAATGTTCGAATCCTTCGTACAAGTAAACCCCTCCCTACAAATTTTCCAAATTCACACGGTTTGGTTATTGGGACCGTATACCTCGAAATTCGGTACCACCTGATAAAGGTCCGTGTTTTTCAAATTCGAAGAGACATTCGAAATTTGATTGATTTCCTCGATTAACTCGGGATATCCCTGTTGAACGTGATTGGAGTATGGGAGTGACGGGCGAAATTGATTGTAACTATCAAGGGGGGTGGCCTTGCCAAGCAATGCGATTGGTCGAGGTGGCGTCGGCATGTAAGCATTCTCACGCCCCCTTGCACTTAATTCTCAACTCAAAGCCAACCTCCCTAACCAGTTTTTATGGTTTTTGCTGGCCTATCGTTGCCTAACTCTTGAGATGAGCTCATATCTCTTACCGTCATAACGCTCGATCGGTTAGCCCTTTCACGAACCGTTAACGCTTCGATTAAATGATCTTTAGCCAAAATGACTGATTGACTGACAAGCGACGAGGTCATTCTGATCGGCTGAGTCGATTTCAAAACGCGATTCCATCTTTCGACGAATTCTTCCTCTTCTAACGTTTCACCGTTGCTTCTGTAGCAGAAATGCTAGGATTTAGCTATTTTTGGGAGCGTTTATGGATTCAGCGGTAAATAAATTGCCTATACGACAAAAGTATACCCATAGTCAAAAATCGATTCCTTATGGCTGCCATTGCAGTACGAACATTTACAATTTAATTAAATTTGGGCCAATTCTTAGATATTTAAAATTTAAAACAGTTTTTTCTTGAAAATTCTTGTATACATACAACATACATATAACTGTCCAAGTACGTTGACTGCATTTTGTAAAAAATTGATTTGAGGCTGGCAAATGCCAGGAAAAGTTATTAGGGGTTGGAAGTTGTTCGCTTAGAAGTCTTTCCGGCAGTTACAATTGTTGGGGTCTAGGACCCTTCGGGGGATGGAATAGAATTTTCTCGGAGCAATATTCAAAATGAAATCCTCCGGAATATTTTTCGTCGCCCCTGTACCCCGAAATGATCGATAGAACGAGGGTTTACTTGCAGTTTGCATACCAAGCGACTTTCCCATCGGGACCTTCGGAAAGAAGTGGAATCGGCTAAAACCTCCGGGTTGATTAAAGCGGATCCGTCTCTTTAAAATTCAATCTGTACACATTATTTGGCCTGATCCCCGTTCAGAATTCGTGCGAAGCCCCCCTCTAGCTAATGTTTTAGTGAAGACTCCCGTCCGCGGATACGGCCAGGATGAAATTCGTGAATTTTTATCAGAGCCAAAAAAAATCACTTCCTGCGGGCTTAAGACCTGAACAAAAATACATATTACACGTATCGCTGACTGGAATGAAAGTTCCACTCCCTGGACATTTCCGACTAGTTTGGTTAATTGATCCTGGCACCTGCTCATAACTAGATTACTAAAAAAACTACCATCGCATATCCCAATTTCCTTGATTTCCTATAGTCCTCGACTCGAAGTGAGGGGGTTAAAACCTTGAACCCAAATAGTCAATAGAATAAACAAACAATTTGAAAAAACTCCAGAGATTTTTGGGAACTGGCAGACTTTTCCAACATTTCAGTGGAAAAAATTTCGAAATCGGATTTTTAAGAACTTATCTACTAATTAACTTGAAACGACCTAATCGACCAAGTTTTTTTAATTGCATGCATCTAAAGATCAATTAAAATGGGTCCAAGGATTTTTCGGAGGCTCATAATGTGGGCAGGATAGTAAAATGCGCTTGTCACAAGATTTTTGTCTTCCCTCTGCCAGTGGTTTCTTTCACCTGCCGATGACATTTCTTGATTTATTAATAAAAAACTATTAAAGCACCCCATAGTAGAGCCTTCCGCTAAAATTTAATCAATAAGGAATGATCCTTGATTTTTGGCAGAACGAAATTCGAAGTTCTTTTTTTCTGAAATCGCCGGGTCTGAATTGGTCCTTTCTGGAAGAAGGACCCTTAAGATAAACCGATGAACTAAACGTTTTTGAAATCTGTGGCCGAACCCCGACTATACCATCAAACATTGAAACGACCTATTTTTTCAAGTCGGTAAAAACAAAAGTCAATAAGAAAAGAGTCGTAAGGATCTTCCAAATGAAAAACACTGAAAAAGTCAACCGAAAAAAACTGCTGGGAGTACAATCCCGTTTTCTAACGAGATAGGACCTCTAGGATTTAGGAACACACATTGTTTAGAAGGATCCGTATCTCCCTTGGCAGTGGGAAAACTTAGATTAGACATGTGAACGTGGTAGCTCAATTTGTACGCGGCAAACGTGACAAACTGACAGTATCGCGACGTTGAGGGAACGTCGGGAACTCGGGAGAACAACAATTTCGCAGCGGGGAAAAACTTCGGATCTAAATGGCCTATCAAAGTTTCTAGGTGGGAAACTTACACGGCCGTCGAGTATCTTATGGGTTGAAAGTTGATACGCATAAATATCACGACCCCCGTGAGATATTATATTTTTAGGAAGAAAGTCGTGAAATCGGGGACTGGAAATCTCAGAAACACTCTGATATCTTGCGATCAAATCAGTCTCCAAAAAGAGGACAATTTTTCCAAAATTAAATACGTGTTTTTCAAATCTAACGAAACTTTGAGTGTTGAGCCAGCAGCTTAAGAACTGGGTTCAGAAAAATTATTTTCCTGGAAAAATTTTCAATTTTCTCTCTCGATCGATTTTGTATGAGGAGTTACATTTTTTCCGGAGATCAGTGCCGATAAAATCGCACTTTTTCGTTTAATTTACCTTAGCAAGGCTCGTCAAGAAATTTTCATGAAATGGTAGCATTTTATTGAAATTGTTAAAAAAATGTTCTTTTGAATTAGCAAAACGTGGTACCTATTCGAACAAATTTTTGAACGCCAATGCTTGGTCGAATTTAACTTTTAAGGAGTGAAATACGAGCAGGAACCTTTAAGTGATCCCAACTTTAGTCCAAAGAAAAAGCAAAATCTGTTTAATAACGTCTCCCAAATCACTTGAAGAAATAAATAAAAAGTGATTGCATACAAGAAATCTGGAGGTCAAAAAATGATTTTTGTTTTCAACATTCTGGGAAACCTGTGGTTAATCATGCGAGAAAATTAAAAAACTCCAGTTATTCAAAATGCGCGGTATCACCTTGAAAATCAACTTTTTTCGTTTCCACCAGAACAGACTGTTGCTGCCAATGCCAATGCATTTTCAATCGGATTCCCCTGGCATCTAGATGAGACGATCCACCGCTTTTAAGACCAAATTGGTCAACAGTGGTTTCATTAAAAGTGTTTTTCTGGCCAAATTTGGGAAAATGATGCTCCTCCCTAAAATTTCGATAGTTTCATAAGGGTTAAAAATTTTACTAGACATTCCTGTTTGCGCATTGCAGAGGTAGGTACGCAATTTCATTACATGGAACCACATAATGTTTCGATTACAACTCTGGTTCAACGAATGTGAGGGTTTTTCCGTTTAATCGAGAGGATACTTGAGTCAAGGGTTCCTTAATTATCAACCTCCCCATGCAATTCCGCGTTGCCTTCTTTATAGAGCAGATGGTATTGCCACGAACGGGTGCCGCTGCAACTTGAACTCGGATGACATCAATTAAGACGATGGTCAGACGTGATAAGATTCCAGATAGACAGCATCAAAGGAAATGTCTCATTTGCTGCCAAAGGTCAGTGTTGAATGAGTGAGAACTTTGTCCATCTGGTTGAGCGAACCGATCCACAACTCAATTCACATTTCCGAGAAAGCGATCCGGCCATGGAGGATTTCTCGAATTTTCGGATTCGAACTGGTTTCTGGCCTGAGATTGTTTTCTCAGAAATTTAACAGTCTCAGATTGTTCATGCTTATTATCATGCGTATTCTTGTTTGTTTTTGTTAAACAAAGATAAAACATCGTAATTTTCTAATACGATTATTTAATATCCCGTTTTTACCCGTAAAATGGGGATATTTCCCCTTTAGTTGGTAGTCGTTTCCCAATTGCTACGATAGCTGTTGCCACGCCCTCGTATTTCACCTACTCTCCATTAAAAAAGCGATCACCAGAGTCGCAAATCAAGAAGGCACTGGAAGAGCGACTGGTATCTTTGAAAGGGAATGTACCATAAAGAAGCCAAATCACGACGAATTCAATCAAAACTTCACAATTCTGAAGCCACGACAGCCTCGCTCCTCAAATATGCTAAAGCATCCCAACTCAGAAGAGCAAACGGTAGAACCCCACACTTCCAGCTTCCCGGTTCCACCACAACTCAGAGGTCACTTCGGTCTTGCTCCTCAAAATTTGTAATCCCGCCAAATCGGCCACTTATCTGGCGAAATGGCAGTGGATATTTCAGTGCCTCCAAGATTCGAGACGTCATCGCCCCTCCGCCCACCGAAAAAATCCCCTTGCCAATTTCCAAGAACCCCGAATAACATCGCATCACCTGGAGGTCTGAGAAGGCCGCTAAGTAGTGGGGAAAATTGAGCTGTTTTAGCGGAAATTAACAGAACCCTAAGGCAGTGATAGGCGAGCAATAGAGCGCAAGATGAGCCAGCGTAGTGCGGAAAAATGAGAAAAGAGATATAAGGCTATCTTTTCTTACATCCCTGGCTGGTAAGGAAGTCTTCAAGGTGAAGGAGTTGTGTAATGACTCCTTGATGAGGTGTCCATTGTGAGCAGATTTCATCCCTAGATACCGGGGTACCTCTTACACCCCTTTCTTAAGCCTCGGCCTTATGCCGGTCCCATTCACCGGTTCTCGATCCCCCATCAGCTCTGACGTTGAGCTGTGAACATCTTGAGCCGGAAAGAATCAAAGGAAGACCCCATCCCCGGGGGGTGTCGATCCACCATTCAACAATGGGTAATACCCGGCCATATACGATACGGTGCAGGGAATACCGAATTACTGTTCCGCCTGCAAATTACATACTCGGACTATGCCATCGAGGAATTCCAACTTTATCCCTCGAAACGTGAATCACCGCCGGGAAAATAGAAAGATCTAGTCACGATTTGAGTGCGTGCAAAGTTACACGAGTTGAAGAACTACAACTCGAAAGACTCGGGAATACCAAGGTTACAATTTCTAGTCGGCTGAGTCATGGTTCTGCTTCTAACTGCATCGAGTGATGTGCGAATATCTGCCAAAATTTCTGGGAATGTTATTTCAGGGGGCCAATCCTGTACATTTGAAGCAATATGTCTTGGAAGTCCCCATCGACTTGCAATTGTCATAGGATTTGACGTGGCAATTCGATGTCGATTTCCGAAGGCTTGTCGCTTTGAGTTTTCGGAGTTGCCACCCCGGTCTTTAAAGAATCATGGAATTTTGGAAAAAAGGCATACATGGCCCTTTCCATTGTCAGCAACTCAGGTATAGGGTCACGCAGTGAAACAGTCTCCTTCGCCGAGCTTTCGATAAATAAATCGATACCTACCTCAGAGCACAAAGGGATATGTCCCAAAATATCGTTTTTGAGATTTCGGTACCAAAAGAATCCACTCATCAGGACCTATCGATCGCTCCAAGAATCATGATCCTTTTATCTATTTTTTTGGCCAAAAAACGATAAAATAGAAAAACGACAAATATTTAAAGAGCGTTTATCTTGGAAGTGTTAAGTGCTACCAAAGTTCTGGTTAAACGAGGTTGTAGAGCTTGGCCAGACAAACATTTTTTATTTAGCGAATTTTTTTATGAAATTGAAAACTATGGGAGAAATCTTTATTTTTGTAAATTGAAAAGCTCGGCGAAGGGGACAGTGTTTCATTGCGTGGCCCTATCACTGTTTTGCTGACAGAAATTCAAGGGTTGATAATTCACCATCAATGACGTTATCCTTTATGCTGGTTGACTTCAATGGCATTGAAGGGCTTATTTGAGGATGCCTTATGTCGTTCTGGGGAAGGGGGTTGAAGGTGGAAGTATAAAATCATAATATCATCTTTAAGTAAAATATCATCTTTGAATGATGTGCACTATTCAGCTGAACACTATAATGCGCACTTTTCTCAAGAATCGCGAGAATTACCAGTTTAGCCAACATCAACGGCAGAAAAAATGGAAATCTCACTAACCGGTAGCCAAGCTTAGCGATGTGTCTCGCCAGAGAAAGTTTCCTGAAGAAGAACAAATCCGAATCAGGCAGCAGTTGATCCAGATATGTGTTATAGGACGGATAGCACATTATATGGTGCCTGTCGGCACACATTTCGTCGGTCTCTTCCATTGTACAATCAGAAAGAATTGCTAAAGTTGAGTTACAAAAACAAAAGGTGTTTTACATGCAAAAAAAAATCGTTTTTTCCCTCCTTGATACTTATCAATGTTGTCCTTATATTTTGGAAAAGGTGGACACGGTATCTTAGTTGCAGACTTTTCTTTGAAGGCTCTTGAAATGACGTAAGGTGTTCTTAAGCAGCCGATTATGAAAAATGCTATCACCATGTCGGGTACCTATTCATTTTTTTAAAGATTAATTTTGGTGGCGCAACAGCCAAAAATGTAGTCAAAGCGCTCAAATTTCGTCATTGAAAACATTTTTACTTCCATATTTACAGAGCAAATGAAAGTAATGTCCAATTTTACGATTTATGACTGAAATATTGAGGATTTTGCAACGCAGCGACTCAAATACCGATCTCGGATCGCTCATCAGACGCTGCCCTAAAGGGTGGGGCTATAAATCGAATTAATGGAACATCGGGGGAAAATTGAGGACGGCAGTTGAAGTTTTTAAATCGCAAAAGGGCGTCGAAAGATTAAGCGGAAATGTTCCTCCCTCTCGAGGCTCCGGTATTTGCCCAATTCATCACCTTGCTCAAAAGTCTATAGATAGAACACGGCATTTTCCTCTCTGACTTTTGGTCAAATTAAACATTTGGAACGGGATCTGGTCTAATTTTATTAAATAAGGGATTCTCCTTAGACGCGACGGGAGAGCGAAAATAATCTCTGAAAAACCGAGATTGCGGAATTCGTTAGGGATGCTGCGATTTTCAGAATCCCCTCTCGTTACGGTGGGGTTTTTTCAAAGATCCTTCCGCCCTCGCCGTCTCGTTTGTTCCTTTGTCCGTGGAAAAAAGTGTAGTTCATTAATATATTTTCTCTGCGCAGTTGTGATTGCAAGGTAACACTAGGTACCTGCCTTTTATCTCGGGATCTAGCCCCAGAGACCCTTAGGCCTATTTTATTCATGCTGAGGCATATCGCGGTTATTCTATTAAATATCGGAGTTAGGTACACGTAATGCCAGGGTGAAAAGTTCACTTCTTTCTTTCCAGTTTTCCCTGCTATTGGAAATGTCATTTTGTTTCAACATTATGCAAGACACGTTGCATCGATATTGAAAAACACTATGGAAGAATATTACCCAGTCATGCTCAAAGGCTTTACTTTATGCGGAATGCCAGGAGTGATGTCGAAAGCGTAGAATATAAAAAATGCCCTTTTCAGGTGGTGTAGCCTAATATGCTATATATTATATACTTGGGTAATTCTCCATAAATCGATATATTTGAAGCCAATTTTTGCAATAAAGAAATATGTTGACGTAATTCTCAGGATTCAGCCACCCACATGTGACCGATAATCACATTACCGAACAATAACGCGGCCGACTATTCAAAAACACTATTATTTCTACACAAAGGAAAACTCACTTGTTTGCTCTACAAGAAAACGTTATTAGGAAAATGTTTTCTAGGTAAATGCCATTGCCTGGCCAAGGTCTGAGGCCCATCTTGAGGAAAACAAGTTTAGAGCTTTCCCACCGGGAAAATCCTTGCTGGACAGGGTATTCTTTTTTCGGTGACCGACACCCTTCGTTCGTACATCCGATAACGGCATATCCCATTAACCCTTGAATGGTAATTTTTTTACGACAAAATTGAAGATTATCGGTGGCGAAAATTTCGAAAACGAATTTTTTTATTAATTTGTGAAGGAATCTCTCCCAAAAATAATTCGAGCCAGTCAGAGAAAGTATTGGGTTTTGAAAACTCCCAAATTTGCCCAGGGAAGAGTGCGAATTTTGAAATTTCCCAATCACTTCCCAAAAAGTTCAAGTTCAGCTCGAAAATATCAGCAAGATGCTTTTCCTAGGTTGACTGTGTCATTTGTACTGACAAAAACGATGGCTCATGATGTTTAAAAGTCAATCCGGAATAAGTTAAGCTCGGATCTTGGAATGACATTTTGAAATTAGTTTTGTACAATTTGCTGCAGGGTTGTTTGCCAGTATTATCCTTTGGATTCTCTACTTCTCAGCGGCCCAGCAGTGATACGCCTCTTGATTTGTGCTGGCAGCGATAAATTCAGCAGTCTTTTTGCTGTTGGCAGACCCCCCCACCCACGCCGTCCAGCTGACCACCCAAGACCTCCCCATAAACAATTCGGATAACGCTCTCATGCCCAGATGTTGGAATACCTCGTTAGCTCTGACGTTCCGAGTGGAAAAAGGTTGGGAAATCGACTGAAAAATAAAAATGTTGTCGTCTATTCGGCATTCGATGCTCAAATATTTGGGTGGTCATTATTGTGGGGATTATAGGAATTCGTTATTTTCATGTCATGTTCACTATTTCGTAGGTACCCCAGGTTCGTCCAAATTGATATTTTCCTATGGTATGTATTGTGTAAACAGTATGCAGCATTCAGAATACAAAATACGGAATACAGACTACAGAATACAGACTACAGAATTCAGAATACAGCATACAGTATGCAGTATACAGTATACAGTGTACCGTATACAGTATACAGTGTACCGTATACAGTATACAGTGTACCGTATACAGTATACAGTGTACCGTATACAGTATACAGTGTACCGTATACAGTATACAGTGTACCGTATACAGTATACAGTGTACCGTATACAGTATACAGTGTACCGTTTACAGTATACAGTGTACCGTATACAGTATACAGTGTACCGTATACAGTATACAGTGTACCGTATACAGTATACAGTGTACCGTATACAGTATACAGTGTACCGTATACAGTATACAGTGTACCGTATACAGTATACAGTGTACCGTATACAGTATACAGTGTACCGTATACAGTATACAGTGTACCGTATACAGTATACAGTGTACCGTATACAGTATACAGTGTACCGTATACAGTATACAGTGTACCGTATACAGTATACAGTGTACCGTATACAGTATACAGTGTACCGTATACAGTATACAGTGTACCGTATACAGTATACAGTGTACCGTTTACAGTATACAGTGTACCGTATACAGTATACAGTGTACCGTATACAGTATACAGTGTACCGTATACAGTATACAGTGTACCGTATACAGTATACAGTGTACCGTATACAGTATACAGTGTACCGTGTACAGTATACAGTGTACCGTATACAGTATACAGTGTGCCATATACCGTATACAGTATACCGTATACAGTATACAAAATATACCGTGTACTGTATGCTTTGTACTGTGCAGTTCTATTAACTGATAAATGCTGTATAGCTTCAGAGTACAGAGTGTCGTCTATTGTATATCACAGGTATCTTGGCTTTTATATAGAAGGGTGCTGTGGAATCCGAGTGTGGATACATGTAAAAGTAGGATACATTTATAGGAGTAGGTTAAAGTAGGATAAAAAAGTATGAGGCGAGTTGCAATACAAAAATGCTAAATTAAATATTAAATTTTGTTTTCCGGCTTACCGTTCCATCGGAAATTTTCAATTTAAAATGCGAGACGCAAGTTAAATTGTTACCTAATGGGTTTCCTCAAAGATTCGCTATCGTCCCGGTATGCGCCAAGATTAGCCGCGGCCAAAGGAAACGAAAGAGCGCCGGATATTTGAAACGTTGTCCAATAAGCTCGGGTGTTTAAGGGCTGGGAATGGACGCAATTCATTGGCCGGTCCCTCGTTGAAATTCAGAAGAGTGGGGGGAAGAATTGCGAGCAGATCCGTCAGGATGGCCAACTGAACAGAATGGAAATTCCTCGGGGGCGAACTGCGGACAGACAGAAGGTCGGGATTGCCTCGGAATGGAACTTTTCCTCGGACGGAGGGCACGCCAGGCTTGATAACAGATACAAAACTCCGAGTTTGCCCCTTTTTACCCCATTTCCACGTCATTCCGACGACTATTCGTAGGAATAAGCCGGAAACCGCATCTCAGTCGCACTCTATTGCTTTCCTATCGCATCGAGAAAGTTTTTCTTCTCAGTTTTTGCCAAAACCGTATAAAACTCGATGGGAAAAGCCATGAAGAGAGTTCACCTTTCTCCAAACTAAGGAATATTATAGAACCTATTCGTACGGTAATGGTAAATAATATTCAAGTCAATAATCGGTAACAAAAAGGTAAAATAGCTTTGGAATCACGCGTTCAAAATTGCAGTCTCGGGAGCTAATTGAAAAAGCTTGTTTCGCTTGTACCGCCTACCAAATACAGTAAAATACAATACAGTATACAAAATACATCAAATACAGCCAAAATACAAAAATACAGCCAAAATACAACCAAGTAAGCCAAAGTACAAAAAATACAGTAAAAATAGGTACTGCAAAAAATACAGAACACAAGAAAACAAAATACAGAGAACAATGAAAGTCCCAATATATCGGAAGTACTGCGAATAATCCTAATTCCGTTGAAACAGAATGAAGGTTGTTGCCGAGTCAAGCATTCACCAGTCTTGAGTCAGAATACGAAGAATACCTGAGACCGAACGGGCGGCTCAAAGGGCGGAAGATCGCCGGGCGGGAAAAGTTGAGACGCGCTGCCTTTTGAAACATCGAGGTTTAAGAATTCCTGCTCGTCATTCCTCCGGCTCAAAGAACAAGAGAGAAATCTGAGGGGAGACAAGAATTGAGAACTTGGGAACGAGGCGGCGAATATTACCGCCGCTGAGACCGGCGGAAGTTTTCGCCGCCCGGCGGCCCTTTGTTTTCGACTGAGCCGCCGAGTAGCGGAGTATTTTGACGTTCGATTCGAATGATAATAAGTTTTGAGTTTTGACAAATTTTTGTTTGAAAAGGTTAATATTTATCTTAAAAACACCGTAAAGTGTTTTATTGAATAAATTATTATTTTTATAGGTAATCGAAATCATTTATATAATTTATGATTATATCTACCATTTTCAATTTTCCAGTTTCTTACTGGCCACAAAAATAAACATACTGCGGGGGTCAAGGTACACGCGACACTCCCGAGTCAAGAAGCGCTTTAGTCTCCTGGTTCAAGGTACGTTCGCTTGAATCTCATGGGCCAACGAAAATTTTAGTCTCACGAGTCAAGGGTACATTCTAATCTCCTAGATCAAGGCACATTATAGTCCTCTGAATCAAGGTACACTGTAGTATCTTAGGCCAGATGCAAGTCTCATGAGTCAAGGTACAATTGAATCTTCTGAGTCAAGGTACATTTCAATCCCCTTAATCAAGGAACACTGATATCGTTAGTACGCTACAGTCGAATCACCTGAGTTAAGGAACATTCAAGTCTCCTTAGTCAAGGTACATTATATACTCCTGAACCAAGAAACCTTTTAGTCTCCTGATTCAAGGTAGTCCACTCAAGTATCAATTCAAGTCCTCTGAATCAAGGTCCACTCTAGTATCTTAGGCCAGATGCAAGTCTCTTGAGTCAAGGTACAATTGAATCTTCTGATTCAAGGTACATTGTAATCCCCTGAATCAAGGATCACTAGTCGCTTTAGAACAGGTACAGTCGAATCTCCCGAGTTAAGGACCATTCAAGTCTCCTCGGTCAAGGTACATTACATACTCTTGGTTCAAGGTACATTATATACTCCTTATTCAAGGTACATTGTATACCCTTGAGCCAAGAATTCTTCTAGTCTCCTGATTCAAGGTACTTTACAGTCCTCTGAATCAAGGTACATTTGAATCCCCTGAATCAAGGTACACTCTAGTCTCCTAAGGTGCAGTCAAATCTCCTGAACACTGGTCTTCGAGGAACGTTAACTTGAATCTCCTATGTCCAAGAGCTTAGTTTGTAAAATTGGTATTTTGAAATCATGCTGACTCAGCGTATTTCTCATCGACGCATAATGTGCAAAAAACACTCAAAAATCAATTTTTATCGCAATTTAGCGGTTTGGGTCTCAAAAACGTTTAAGTATTGGAAATATTCAACTCTGCGAATTGAAATGATGCGAGAGTGAAGACACAGGATGATAGCCACATGTCAACAAGCTGCCCGCATTGATTCGAGTACCATACCAGACCCAAATAACAATTTTCTTCATTTACTTTCAGGTCTTTTATCATCAGTAAAAATGTTATTTGCCGAAGAAAGCCGCCGAAATTCGCGGAACTCTCAAAAACTCTCTATTTACAATTCTACGCGGATTTGGGCGAGTCAATCAGCAGGTCGAAGGTTGACGGCTTCATGAGGAGGGACAGGTCAGCCCAGCCCCCAATGTCAACAGGTGGTATATGGGAGGGGAACCACCCACCACCAACCCCCACCACCCCATCACCACACCTTCCTTTCCTTTGTGCTCTACTACCGCAGTCATCCTCAACAAAGTCATCCAGTCTTTAGAAAACCGCAAATCATTCGTCACGCTGTAACGCTATACTGGCACGTATAAGTGGTACTATGAATATGGATACATCGGGAACCGCCGAGTTCGTATTGAGATAATAAAAATAATAAATTTTGCTTTATGTCAAGATTTATGACATCAACCGGGCTTTGCTGAAGAGATTATACCGAAAGAATGTGACTGCAAGAGTCGCAAATATTCCAGGACCCCCAAATTCGCAAAAAATGGGTTCTTGAACCAAATACCACCGCTATAGTCCTTGAATCAAGGGACACTCAGTTTTTCCGAGTCAAGGAACGATAACTCTCCTTAGTCAAGGAACGATAACTCTCCTGAATCAAGGAACACTCGATTTTCCTGAGTCAAGGAACAGTAAATCTCCTAAGCCGAGGAACACTCGTGTCTCCTAAGTCAAGGAACGTAAAATCTCCTGAATCAAGGAATGGTAAATCTACAGAGTCAAGGAACACTCTCGAGTTTCCTGAGCCAAGGAACACTAAGTCAAGGATCTTTAAATCTCCTGAGTCAAGGAGCACTTTCGTCTCCTGAGTCAAGGAACGTTGAATCTCCTGAATCAAGGAGCGTGAAATCTATTGAGTCAAGGAACACTTCTGATGAGATAATATCTACATACCTCTCTGATTGCGCTCCTTCCGGAAAGGCGATCTACAGTGACGGTATTTTCAGCGTAGTTCATCAGCTTGGTGAACATTCTGATGACGTCAGCTACTGCGTCACATATTGCCACATAACCGACATCGTCTCTAGTTGACTATAAATTGCCGGAGCCCGAAAAACGAATGTTTTCGATTAGGTATTTTCACGGTTTTATGTTGTACTATCTACGGAATGAAATGAAAAAAAAATTCGAACATTTTTTCTCCAGTTTGTTTAGCGAACAAAATACAAGGGAGATAAGTAGGTACTTCAAAGAACGAAAATATTCGGTAAAATCTGAAAAAAAATGTTGCTCGTACAATCGTTCTTGCCACAACTTGAATAAAAATTTCAAAAATCATAAAAAATTATTTTCAATTTCCGATCGTCTGATGAGCGCGCACTAATCGGCACGGATCGTTCGCGTCTCGGCGGCTCGTCTGTCAACGAGGCGGCGGTTCGACCGGAGGCGCGCACTCCGCAAGTCTGACGGATTAAAATCCAACGGACGGCTGACAGAAGTCGGCGCGGAGGAGGGGACGGAGGAGGCCCGTCTTAAGCCGCCTAATCTCGGCTACTTGAGACGCGAGTGGCCTTTCCGCCCGTAAGCCCCATATCTCGAAAATCGATCCTCCGCGTTTCAAGTCGATTTGACGTCGACTTTTTGACTCAAACACACTAAGTACTTCCAATTTTCAACATCTGCTAGTTCGTACGTTCGTTCATTTTCCGATCGTTGGTTTGATCGTTTTTGCGTTGAATACAAAATATCTTCCCACATTATAGTTTAGTTCTGTAATACTGCCTCAACGGTTTTATAAAAGAATGAACTGAGTTTCATTACGATGTTTTTTTAATCTGATAAATCGTGGGATTGATTTTAGTAATAATTTGCCATAATTCGAAATTGATAATCGACATTTTTCTTCGACCCGATTGAGGGGTAGCACGTTTTCCTCCTACCATTTACGGCCCAGTAACAAGATTTTTTTCTCTTAGGGTATCTTGTCGGATGATGGCAGTCTCGACCAATTTGCCCGTACATTAACTGTCACGACTGCTTTTTCAAATTGAATACCGACTGGAGAAGATGGAACGTCAGCCCTTCCGACTGGCGAGCGAAATCCAGCAAATTAGAAGCCCTTAAACGAAAGGGACGTATTTTACCTTGTAATTGAAGTTTTTACCGGACCCCGATATTCGCGAGAGTGACCATTTTTTCCGTGAGGGAAGTTAAACTGAAATCAAACGTTAAACTTATAAACGCCGACCAATTTTAACTCAAATTGATTTTTCCGAAGGGCGTACAAGTAAAAAAAAACCTTGCTCTCGTCCCACGAACATATATACCTACGCAGAAGAACGACCATTCACACGAAAAACCAGACATTTCTTAAACTGACTCCCATCGACTACTAAAATATGAGGATTTTTCTAAAGATTATTTTATAAAAAATATTATTTTTAATGTCAAAAAACCTTTTAATTCGAATTTTCCATTATGGACCTTACTATCTAGTGAGCAGCTTAAAAATCAGAAAAAAAATAATTTTGGTACTGAGAATAGACACAAAATAGACATTTTCTCATGGGTTTCGACTACTGGCGCTTTACCGAATATTCGAATATTAAGAAAATCCGCGAATTTATTTAATACTCACAAAAAATTCATACCTTCCCTCTTAACATACATACGTGCACTCGTAATCTCGAATTAGACCCTTTTCTCCATTCCGTGATTGAAGTGCTGACGAGTTTCATTTCAGAGGGCCTCTCACTGAACGAAAATCTTTTGAAATCCCAATTTATTTACTTTTAGAAAAAAACCTCGGAAAAATTAAAGACGACAGAGGGACCTCGGATTTGGGACATGCGGGTGTGAGCTAAACCTGCCAGCATAAGGGTTGAGGAGATGAGAAACTGTACCCTTCCACGGTAGTTACCTTGCAAAAGGCCTTGCGATCCCGTTCCAATAATAAAATGGAAACTTAAACTCATAATCGAAATCGAAGTCAAACTCAAAATGAAATTGATAATCGAACTTATAATCGAAATCGAAGTCAAACTCACAATGAAACAGAAACTCAAACTCATAATCGAAATCGAAGTCAAACTCACAATGAAACTGAAACTCAAACTCACAATCGAATTCGAAGTCAAACTCACAATAAAATTGAAAATCGAACTCATAATCGAAATCGAAGTCAAACTCACAATGAAACAAAAACTTAAACTCACAATCGAATTCGAAGTCAAACTCACAATGAAACAGAAACTCTAACTCATAATCGAAATCGAAGTCAAACTCACAATGAAACTGAAACTCAAACTCACAATCGAATTCGAAGTCAAACTCACAATAAAATTGAAAATCGAACTCATAATCGAAATCGAAGTCAAACTCACAATGAAACAGAAACTTGAACTTACAATCGAAATCGAAGTCAAACTCACAATGAAACTGAAACTCAAACTCACAATCGAATTCGAAGTCAAACTCACAATAAAATTGAAAATCGAACTCATAATCGAAATCGAAGTCAAACTCACAATGAAACAAAAACTTAAACTCACAATCGAAATCGAAGTCAAACTCACAATGAAACAGAAACTTGAACTTACAATCGAAATCGAAGTCAAACTCAAAATGAAACTGAAACTCAAACTCATAGTCGAAATCGAAGTCAAACTCACAATGAAACAGAAACTTAAACTTACAATCGAAATCGAAGTCAAACTCAAAACGAAACAGAAACTTAAACTTAAAATCGAAATCGAAGTCAAACTCACAATGAAACAGAAACTTAAACTCACAATCGAAATCGAAGTCAAACTCACAATGAAACTGAAACTCAAACTTACAATCGAAATCGAAGTCAAACTCAAAATGAAACTGAAACTCAAACTCATAGTCGAAATCGAAGTCAAACTCACAATGAAACAGAAACTTAAACTCACAATCGAAGTCGAAGTCAAACTCACAATGAAACAGAAACTTAAACTTACAATCGAAATCGAAGTCAAACTCAAAATGAAACGGAAACTTAAACTCACAATCGAAGTCGAAGTCAAACTCACAATGAAACAGAAACTTAAACTTACAATCGAAATCGAAGTCAAACTCACAATGAAACAAAAACTTAAACTCACAATCGAAATCGAAGTCAAACTCACAATGAAACCGAAACTTAAACTTACAATCGAAATCGAAGTCAAATTAAAATGAAACTGAAACTCAAACTCATAGTCGAAATCGAAGTCAAACTCACAATGAAACAGAAACTTAAACTCACAATCGAAGTCGAAGTCAAACTCACAATGAAACAGAAACTTAAACTTACAATCGAAATCGAAGTCAAACTCACAATGAAACAGAAGCTTAAACTTACAATCGAAATCGAAGTCAAACTCACAATGAAACAAAAACTTAAACTCACAATCGAAATCGAAGTCAAACTCACAAAAAATTGTGAAATTGAAAATCAAACTCATAATCGAATTCGAAGTCAAACTCACTCGATTATGAGTTCGATTTTCAATTTCATTGTGAGTTTGACTTCGATTTCGATTGTAAGTTTAAGTTTCTGTTTCATTGTGAGTTTGACTTCGACTTCGATTGTGAGTTTAAGTTTCTGTTTCATTGTGAGTTTGACTTCGATTTCGATAGTGAGTTTGAGTTTCTGTTTCATTGTGAGTTTGACTTCGATTTCGATTATGAGTTTGAGTTTCTGTTTCATTGTGAGTTTGACTTCGATTTCGATTGTGAGTTCAAGTTTCTGTTTCATTGTGAGTTTGACTTCGATTTCGATTGTAAGTTTAAGTTTCTGTTTCATTGTGAGTTTGACTTCGACTTCGATTGTAAGTTTAAGTTTCTGTTTCATTGTGAGTTTGACTTCGATTTCGATTGTGAGTTCAAGTTTCTGTTTCATTGTGAGTTTGACTTCGATTTCGATTGTAAGTTTAAGTTTCTGTTTCATTGTGAGTTTGACTTCGACTTCGATTGTGAGTTCAAGTTTCTGTTTCATTGTGAGTTTGACTTCGAATTCGATTGTGAGTTTGAGTTTCAGTTTCATTGTGAGTTTGACTTCGATTTCGATTATGAGTTTGAGTTTCTATTTCATTGTGAGTTTGACTTCGATTTCGATTGTGAGTTTGAGTTTCTGTTTCATTGTGAGTTTGACTTCGATTTCGATTGTGAGTTCAAGTTTCTGTTTCATTGTGATTTTGACTTCGATTTCGTTTGTAAGTTTTAGTTTCTGTTTGATTGAGAGTTTGACTTCGATTTCGATTGTGAATTCAAGTTTCTGTTTCATTGTGAGTTTGACTTCGATTTCGATTGTGAGTTTGAGTTTCAGTTTCATTGTGAGTTTGACTTCGATTTCGATTATGAGTTTGAGTTTCTATTTCATTGTGAGTTTGACTTCGATTTCGATTATGAGTTTGAGTTTCTGTTTCATTGTGAGTTTGACTTCGATTTCGATTGTGAGTTCAAGTTTCTGTTTCATTGTGAGTTTGACTTCGATTTCGATTGTAAGTTTAAGTTTCTGTTTCATTGTGAGTTTGACTTCGACTTCGATTGTGAGTTCAAGTTTCTGTTTCATTGTGAGTTTGACTTCGAATTCGATTGTGAGTTTGAGTTTCAGTTTCATTGTGAGTTTGACTTCGATTTCGATTATGAGTTTGAGTTTCTGTTTCATTGTGAGTTTGACTTCGATTTCGATTATGAGTTTGAGTTTCTGTTTCATTGTGAGTTTGACTTCGATTTCAACTATGAGTTTGAGTTTCGTTTTCATTGTGAGTTTGACTTCGATTTCGACTATGAGTTTGAGTTTCTGTTTTGTTGTGAGTTTGACTTCGATTTCGATTAAGAGTTTGATTTTCTGTTTCATTGTGAGTTTGACTTCGATTTCGATTGTAAGTTTAGGTTTCTGTTTCATTGTGAGTTTGACTTCGAATTCGATTATGAGTTCGATTTTCAATTTAATTGTGAGTTTGACTTCGATTTCGACTATGAGTTTGAGTTTCTGTTTCATTGTGAGTTTGACTTCGATTTCGATTGTAAGTTTAGGTTTCTGTTTCATTGTGAGTTTGACTTCGATTTCGATTATGAGTTCGATTTTCAATTTCATTGTGAGTTTGACTTCGATTTCGACTATGAGTTTAAGTTTCGTTTCCATTGTGAGTTTGACTTCGATTTCGACTTTGAGTTTGAGTTTCTGTTTCCTTGTGAGTTTGACTTCGAATTCGATTGTGAGTTTAAGTTTCTGTTCCATTGTGAGTTTGACTTCGAATTCAAATTTTGAATTGTTTTCATTCTACCAGCCAAACTCGGAATATCAAGTCGATGGAATATTTCCGGCCGCCTCTGCGTCGTCTGCTGCACTCGGCTGCATTCCACGCTGCAGTCGTTCCTGGCCGAACTAAACACAATGACTGCTCTATACTTGTAACCCAGTTTCCCTCTAATTGTAGGTTAATAGGAACTTAGCGACCAAGTCGTGGGTTCTACTTGCAGGGGCCCTCATCAACTGCGAGTCATTTGCTATGAACTACTTGTTCCTCTCTATAACATATTACTCTAGTTAAATTGTTTCAAGTGATGAATCAACACGCAGCATTGACATAGGTACGTCTTCAAGAGACTGTAAATAATTGCACGCGGTCGTTCTACGTTTTATGAAGCAGAATTTTGGACCAAATTCAATAGGTACCTAGATTTAAAAAAAAAGGTAATTTTTATGATAGAATAAAGGCCGGCTTATCAATGCACTTGAAGCTACATTTTTCATAATTATCGTTCCATTGCATCCGAGATACGAGGGTTTTTTTGGCGGATTGGAAAAGTGATTTGGTAAAAATAATAACTCGACGGTGTAGAATCAATACTGCCCAATTCGTTTGCCATGCAATCTATGGACGCGTGATTTGCCAAGTTGCCACCAATCCAAGTTTTGAGAAGTAGGCAACCCAGACGCCCCCAAAAGACACGATGCTTTGAATTGGGCAGTATTGCAGTTTCATCGTCGAACTAGGTATTAATAAAAATTGAATAATAATTTCTAAAAAATTATAAATTTGAGAAACAATAAATAGCTTAAACCTGTACTCGGAATGTAGGCCCATTTAGACGGGCAATTTTTCACGGCAATTATTGCTCAAACTGAATTGCCGGCTGCAAAAAAAAAATTGCCGAGCAATTTTTTCCCTACGTCCGGCAACTTTCTCCCTACTTCCAGCAACTTTTTCCCTACTCGAAGTTGCTCATTATTGCCGACAATAATTGCCCCGAGTGGAGCAATATTTTCGGGAATTGACGTGAAGCCAGCAATTATTTTGAGGCAATTTTTGAAACCCATCGCCCGTGGGTTTTAATTGCTCGTTTTCGGCAATTTTTTCGTTACAGACAGAATAGGATGGAAAACATCTGTATTTTTATATTGTATTTATTTTGTTCATTGTTATTATTTGTATTTATTTATTGTTGTAGGTATTTATTATTAGTGTATGCTGCCCCCAAGAAGGCCCTCAGCAAGGGCTAAATTCTTCCTGATCAGCTTAGGAGCCCATGGCGCTGATTTCAAAACCGTTGGTTGTACGATGCTGAAATTTGGTACACAGCTTCAGAGGAGTCCCTCAGCAAGATTGGCTGGGCCAAAATACGTTCTGATCAGCTGAGGAGCCAGTGGCGGTAATTTCAATACCGTTGGTCGTAGGATGCTGAAATTCGGTACACAGCCTCAGAGGAGCCCCTCAGCATGACTGGCAAGGCCAAAATTCTTCCTGATCAGCTGAGGAGCCAGTGGCGGTAATTTCAATACCGTTGGTCGTAGGATGCTGAAATTCGGTATGCTGCCTCCAAGAAGCCCCTCAGCATGACTGGCAAGACCTGAGTTCTTCCTGATCAGCTGAGGATTTTGGCCCTACCAATCTTGCTGAGGAGCTATTCCGAGGGTCCATATCAAATTTCAGCATCATACGACCACTGGAAATCACCGCCACTGGCTCCTCAGCTGATCAGGACGTATTTAGTCCCAGTCAATCTTGCTGAGGGGCTCCTCTGAGGCTGTGTACCGAATTTCAGCATCCTACGACCAACGGTAATGAAATTACCGCCACTGGCTCCTCAGCTGATCAGAGAGTATTTTGGCCTTGCCAGTCATGCTGAGGGGCTTCTTGGAGGCAGCATACCGAATTTCAGCATCGTACGATTAACGGTATTGGATTTAGCGCAATGGGCTCCTCAGCCGATCAGAACGTATTTTGGGCCAGCCAATCTTGCTGAGGGACTCCTCTAAGACTGTGTACCAAGTTTCATCATCGTACGACCAACGGTATTGAAATCAGCGCCATGGGCTGCTCAGCTGATCAGGAGGAAATTTGGTCTTGCCAATCTTGCTGAGTGGCTCCTCTTAGGCTGTATATCAAATTTCAGCATCCTACGACCAACGGTAAGGAAATTGGTGTCATCGGCCCCACTGCTGATCAGGCTGCATACCAATTTTCAGTATTGTATGACGAGCGGTATGGGAAATGGCGAAATGGGTCCCTCTGCTGACAATTCGCCCACCCACACACACGTCATATTAAATATGTCATATTAAATAAATTTTATTACCTGATTATATTATTTTATTTATTTTATTATTATATAAGAACATCACGAGCTCACAAGAAAACACAAATTGCCCGTTCACCGTGTAAACGCAAAAATGGAGCAACAATTATTGCCTGAAGTTGCTCCATTTTTTCAAGCAATAAATTGCTGGCAATTAATTGCTTTTTCTCAAACAAGAGAACAGGGAAAAATTGCCGAATTGATCGGAGTTGCCGGCAATTTTAATTGCCGAGAATTGCTCAAGTTTCGGCAATTTAGTTGCCCGTCTAAATGGGGCTTAATACTTTCCAAAATTTAAAACATCCAGCCCTAAAATTTGTCATAATTGTTGAAATTATTGTAATAAAACGATTCCTTTTGCCGGCGTACGATTGAAATCACGCACCGTCGGAAAATAGCCCCGGCAAAAAAAAAGGCGAAAACGCGAGAAAAGAATGGGAGTGACCTCAGAAACGGCTGAACGTGTGTTGGCTGATATTCTGCTGAATGGGAAAATGCAAGAGACGTCGGAACACGAGGTGAGCAGAATGGGAGATAAAGCAGCACCTACAGCAGGTGGCAACAGACGCTTTCAGCAGCACGAAACCGACACACAATGGGCGGGAGTCGAGTAACTCGAGAAAAGAATCGCCAGCGGGTCGAATATCTGAACAATTTCGGGTGCATGCCGTCCAAGTTTTTCCCTTGGCCCAGATGGGCTCGTCGAGGGTGGCAGAATGTCGTAAAGGGTGTCTCTAATTTGGCGTAAACAATTTTCGGGCGAAACTGGACCGAAAATGAGACGAAATGACCACATTTTTCCACCTCGATTCGTCCCCGAGAAACAGTTTTTTGAAGGTTTTTCCGGGAAATCCACGCTTTACTTCATAAAAACCTAAATTTTTTTGGTCCAAAACAACTTTTTTCGAACTTTTGTAGAATACCGACGGTGGGATATGTTTCCGGAAAAATTGGAAATATTTCCATTAGGATGACCCATCACATCGTATTTCCATCCCGCGATTTCCAAGTACCGATCTCGTCATGATTATAAAAGGTATTTCAAAAGATATTTTGGGGTGAAAGGCAACCTCCCATTTTTTCCAATCTTTCAGAGATATTTCGGAAATATTCTCACGATTTTATTTTTCCGGAAACGTAAGTACCTACTCTAAACTTTTGAGGACATTTCTGGATTCAGCGTTGAATTTCCTGTAAGCTCTAGGGTACCCTAGTACTCCCCATCACCCATCGCTGTCAATGTCCACATGGAATGAATGGATCGAGACGTTAATCGATTACCGAAAGGAACCGTAAATTATATATACGAACTTAGCACTTAATGCTCACAACACATCCTAGTAAATGCACTATTCAACTGGCGGATTATGTTAAAAACCGGGATTGCTCGCAAGTCGTGCGGTCTGGCATCAGCCAAGGCAACTAAAACTGGGACTGTAAATTACCCGCTCCAGCGATTTAGCCGGGAAAGGATAATTTACTTTTCAATCCCGTCTCCCGGTGAATCAGGCGGGCAATCGGCGTAAGGGGAAGTAACCAGGGTGATAAATACACTCCTACACAGTTTGAACATTCAAATAAATTCACCCTTTACCTATGTGGGTTTTGTTACCACAAGCAATGATAAGTTGAATATACGCACCGAAAATGGACGTACTTATTCAAGAAGGCCTTACGTTCTAACTTTCAACAGGTCCTAACAATTTACGTCCATCACCCGTCACCAATCGCCATTCGCCGATCACCCAAGATGAAAAATTTTTTAAGTTCGATTTTTCGGATTTTACGTATTTTGAAACGTCACATGTTGGACGTCACATTCCTGGAAGGATGAATTGTTTTTCAGAGCAATCACAAAGGTTTATTATTTAATAATAAACTAAAACCAAGGTTTGAATAAAAACTCAAAAATGAGAGAAAAGAAATAGAAATAGATAGAAATGAGAGAATAGATTATCATATAGATATAGATAGAAAAAGAAAAGAAATTCCACTTATAGGTACAATTGTAGACCGGTTTCGGTGATTGAGCCATCATCAGTACTTAATAACGACAGAGGTACTTTGAGAAATGTTCGCTTTACATACTAAAGTGAAAGGTACAAGTGAAAGGTGAAAGTGCTGAATGTACATAATTTCTATCCCTACTAGAAAGTAAATAGCAACATTCACAATATATAAATAAACCCATGAGATCCGAGACATGCCGAGATATAACCTCATTTAAACTTTTACCTTTAAACCTTTTGAACTTTTGCCGTTAAGTGCTCACTAAAACCGGTCTACAATAATTGTACAATTATTGTACTTCAATCGTAGAATATACTATTTCATTTCTCTAATTTTTGAGTTTGTATTCAAATTATGGGATTCCAAAATTTCTCCGCGAGTGATTTAGTATCCAAAATCAAGACCTTGAATTTGGTATCCGAATTATTGACGAATTTACTATTAGTTTTACTACCATTCAACATGCCAGCGTAAATACAGAATCGAGAAAAACGTTATCGTCGGAATCGTTTTTGATCTAGGTTGAAGTTGAAATAATCGAGAATTTTTGAAATCTCGAGTAAATTGGATCTGCACTCGCTAACTGGCAAAGGGGTCCGACCCAGTTGGCCATTTAGCCTCCACCAGTCATCGGGACTTGATAAAGTCCATTATCTGACCGTCCAGGTGTTGGTATCGAGCTGGAGCGCCCCCTGGGATGGGACTCCTGTCAACTTCGTATTCCGGCCGGGTTGTTTTCTTCTGAGCGGTTTTGCGATACCTCGGCGACGGAGGGTAAACCATTCATCAATCCATCAATGGGGAAAAGCCTACGCGTTGGTCCGGTAGCTTCAGAAAACCGTCCAGAGCAGGAAACGCAGCAAATGACGAAATTAATATTTCAATCTGACGTCTGTTGAAATTTTCGCTCCCATGGCTACCAAAGTAACTGTTATTATTGAAATACCAAGGGTAAAAGCACCAGTCATTGGCCACCTATTTTTTTATATTTACAGAATGAATGGAAGTATTGGAATCGTCCTAAAATCGAAAATCGGAACGGAGCTTCAGAAAAAACTGTTTCTCATGCACATTTACTCAGAATCACTTCCCGAATAAGTGTTCGTTAAACTTTGTTTTCTAAAAATCAGCAGCCTCTGACGCCGTGATCTCTACTTTCCTGCATACATTTGGGATGTTTGATTTACCAATTATTGGCCATTTGTCGGTTTGTGTTTATTCTAAGGTTTAGGCACACTTTGTAGTCTTTTTTTCTTGGAATAGACTCATATTCAGGCTTTCGCATAGTCCTCTTCTTGCTTGAAAAATGCTGGTCGAACCGTATAAATCTTCAGGTGGCTAATAACTGAGTGGCCGATATGAGAAACATGTGGCCAATAACTGATGAAAACGGCTTATTCCAAAACAAAACTCAAAAACCCATAATTTGGACCTAAAATTCAGGCAAAATCGGTATCGAATCACTTCCTGAAATGTTCACTCCTTCCAAAAATAAAAAAAAAAACCAGAAGAATTTGAGTACATTTCAGAAAGAATCACCCTTGAAAAGGCCAAGTTGCACTAGCCAACTTGAATTTATGGAAATTGGGTAAGTCAATTTTTCTGAATAAAGGGTAAACTCGGCAATCTATCGGGCGGAACTATCGATAGAGAGGCTATTGGTAGAAATTAACAATCAGTCATCCTTATCCTCGGCCGTTTCTCTATCGAATCAGGCCCTGCTCGCTGGACAATTAATCTCGAACTGCACTAAAGGTCTGAAGGGAGCCATCCGTTCAAACAAGCCACAGTTTAGAACAGATTGAATTCAATGGCTAATTAAATAGGCAGACAGATCTGTCACTGTCGAAATTGATTACGGGGTGGCCATCATCAGTGTTCCATACTGGGCTTTCCTAATTGTTAATAAATATTGATAAATTTGAGCCCAATATCTTATAACTTGCCAATAGTCCAACTCTTTTCTTACGAAATAGCCATGAGGTTCAGTGGTTTATTTATTATTCATATAAAGAAATATATACCTATATCAAACTGACGGTGAATAGATAACAAACAATCTTCCATATTTTGGTAAGCGTATATTTTTGAAAGGAGTTAACTACGATTTGGGGGTATAGGGTCAAAACCAAAAATATAGATATCGGTTTATTTTTGTGGCTAGAAAAAATATAATAGAAAAAACTGAGTGACAATATATTGGAAGTGACAATATATATCGTCGTCTGAGGCGCAGCATGGCACATCTAACAATTTGGCAGTTTTTAGGTAAAACAGAAAATCTTGTTTACTCTCTGTGCCACATCACTGCTCGGTTTCAGATTCGCTAAATTCGTCGTGGAACCCACTGAAATATCCCTTAGATACGCTTGGATACCTATGTTAATGCATTCGAAAATAATTGATTTTTCCTTTTTCCTGAAAATTTGCCAAATGTTAGATGTGCCATGCTGCGCCTCAGACGACGATATACTGTGAGTTACTCCGGTTATAACAGGATCTTGCCGAGACGAACAGGCCCGACTAATTTGCGTCTTGACGCATTTTCATGTGAAAAAAGGTTGAGAATAAAGGGGAATAAGAATAATTTTTGTAAATACTCACATTACGACCAATCTTTTCTTTTGCTAGCCCATAATGTAAAATTCAATTCCACGAGCCAACTATGAAGAAAAATATAAATAGTCACGTGGGTAAGATATACGGCATAAGACAAATGTTTTCTTCCAAGGTTTTTTTCGAAATATGTTTCTTGACTATCTAGCAGGAGAATTAATTCATGCGGTATCATTTTCAGTTTCATTACCCCTACCTGTGACTGGCGACCGCAATATGAAATGCCTCGGCCTTTATTAAACCTCGAAAAGATTTATGGTTTTCGTTTGCATCTCGAACTGTTTTGCGACAATTCCTCCGGCGGATTGAAAAATGTTGAAGCCCAATGTGCGAGTCAAATTTTTATTGTAAAACGGTATTTTTATAACAATTTTGCCATCCAGTCAAATTCTCTGGGGCTGTAAACTCGTCGAAAAGTCGCGCTTTTAAATTTAAATCTACAGATTGGTGAAAACATCTGAGAAATTATTCTACGAGCCCCCAAAAATAGATAGAAAAACGACAAAAACTCCTGAAATTTCGTGGAATTTTCTTCTATTTTGTCGTAATGGAACGAGAAAGCTGGGAAAAATAGGGGCTAGAACCTAAGGCCTATTTATGATTCCAAACCATAGGAAGGAGGATATATAGGTCATATATATATGAGTAGATGCTAAAGTCGGTATAGTTTTATATCCCGCATCATTCGAAAAAATCACAACTTTAAATATTTTTGGCAAGTAGAATTTTTCGAAACAAGGAAAAATGGTCGTCTGGAAGTTCAAAGCGACGATAAAAATGAATCCTACTTTACGCCAACTTCTTCCTGTGCATCGGCAGTGGAGCCCAAGCGAAGATGCCCATTACGATACGGTTACGATCCTTAGAAGCATTTGCAGGCAGAAAAATTAAAGAAAAATCGTAAAATAAGATAAACAGAAAACGTAATATTCTTTTTCTTAAGCAGAGGATTCGAGTGGGAGTTGAACGGTTGGAGGCTTTCTTTGAAAATGCTCAAATCGAGCACCCTTATCTACACCACCCACGAACGAGATGTTCGAACCACCCTGTACAGCCAAGAATTTGGAAAATCGACTTCCGAAACATCCCCCCTGATACTGGTATAAAATTCGAGCGTGACGTTCGATGATTCATGCTGAAATGTCAAAATATGCCGGAGGAATTCCAACGTCAGCAGAACGGAAAGCGCTTTGTCTGAATAGAGGAGCATAAATCACAATGTGCTGACGTCGGCAGTAAAATCTCGCCCGCCTCATAATAATAGGCAGTCGGTACTTGGCAAGACTGGCGCAAATCGTAAATATTCTGTCGATGCCATATACAAACATCAAAGGCTTTGTATTTCCTAGGAAGTCGTCGACTGTTGCATGGAAAACCATCGGTCACGGGGATGAGGGGCCTATTCAGTTTTGAGCAAACTTGATGATCTACGAATCGTTTAAATTTTTGAAAATTAACTCACTTCCTATTTAATCTTGGAGAAGGCCAATGGCAACACGAAAATTTTGAAAGTATCAATTGTGAATTTATTCCATCCCCTTTACAGGGTAATTGGACTGAACTAGAAAAAAGAAAGACTCATTTTCCTTTTGATGCCTACCTCACGAACGAAGGTTCGCTTTTAGAATGTCTATATCAGTATACGAATTTATCAACAGAATGAACCGAAGATACGTGCATTGTTTGTGGTGGGAACTGAAAAGATGTGATGTAGTGGCCGGCAGCTGTTTCTCTTCAAAACATCGGATCGAAATCGAGTGGGCGAGCAGAACTGAAATAAAAATATTGCCAGGTGTACCAACGGTTTTGCGAGTCTTATGAAAAAATGTGGTCGTGAAGTAACAGATAGTATTTTTTCCAACTTTTGTTTTGGTAGGTAGGTATACTGTTTTCCGAAAATAATCCACCTACCTATGTAATCGGCCAGGAAACTTTTTTTACAGCACCTCCCCAAACCGTTTCAAAGGACCTTGAATCCAAATTTGCGACAAAAAAAAATAGTCAATACGCCGTACCTGGACAACTCATCCAAGACAACCCCCCAAGAGCAAGGGTTGCTCTATCTTTTGTTTTTGCAAATTTGAAGGGGTTCGACAGGACCGCTTATAAGAATCATAAATTATTCTTTTCACGTTGTCTATTCTTTGGAGGTTTCTGCTCATATTAAATATTTTAACTTTTAACATTAAACATTTTGAAATTTTTACCCCTTGAATGTTAAAATCCATTAAATGTTGGTGGTCAAAAACTAGTTTGAAGACTAGGTAATTTTTGGCATTTCCAAAAACTATTTTTTGACCTTTTCAATTAAAACTTTAAAAAAAAGTAGCCTTTGCGTAGGTACACGAAAGAAAAAATCGACATTTTTCCACCACCCTCCAGGATTGAAAAAAGTCAAAAAAACCAACTTTGCATAAAGATCTTTAAAGGATTAGAAAATTAAAAAAAAATATATGAGTTGTCACCGGCATAAAACTTGGAGTATTGACTATGAAATTGAGGCGGCCATAGAGTGATGAGGAATAGGTACATTGATAAAAAAGTTTGTTAAGCGGTGGATATTTCAATGCGCATAATATGCGCATATTATTGGCGCAAGAATATTATTCTTCAGTAGTTTATCGCTCCTCTTTGGCCATCAAAGATCGCACGGTCACCAGATAGTGTCTTCAGCAAGAAGGTAAAAACAATTTCTACCCAACTACACACGTAGGAAATAATACGAGGCCAGGATAAATTACACCTCGGCCGACATCTTTCCCGCTTCATGAAATCTCGAGAAGTTTCGCGCAGTGAAAAAGATTTTACGGCGCAGGGCGAAAGAAGACCATGAAAAGGCTATGATGAAAGTCATATAACTTCCAGGTGGAAAGAAGGAAAAATGGCCGACGCCATGCGAAGTTGAGGCTTTGACAAAACATCCGGCCAACTCTCACGTGGATCATTACGGTGGCGTAAGTTGTGGAAGGACGAAGGACTTTTCCAGCAAGGACCTCACCATTAAACGGCGCCTGTTACCAAACCGTGAATGGAGATCATCTCTTTCAAAGAGCTGCGACGTGAAGTTACGGCGAAAACTTCCCTACAATAAGCGGACGAATAACTTTGGAAAAATACGTCCGAGTGAAAAAGACGATGCAAAAAGGTTAGAAACAGCACTAAGTTAACACTGAATCGGAAGTAAGAAGAAGGTACTGAGATTCGACGGTCACAATTGTATTTCTTCTTTTCGTATTATCAATTGACTTGAGAATAAGATAAAAAAAACGCTCTGGTGCCAGTTGAATGCAAAATTTTCAAGACTGTTCCTCATGGATTGTCGGAATTTCGACGATGTTTGGAAAGCCGCAGATAAAAAAGTGAAATTTTAATTTACGTCGATGTTCAGGTATGCCCTTAGAAATGCCAGACGTCAAAAGCTTCCTGAAAAGAATAATATTGAAAGGAAGAGCACAGAATTTGCAGGACTTGAGAAGTATTCAAAAATTGATGCCTCTTCGAACCGCTTTAAATTTTTTTTCTATTTCTTGGGTGCAGTTTCTTTTTTTAGTTTTCTGCCGATTTGAGAGAGTTCTACTGAACGGATTTTGGTTTTTTCCGGGATCTTCGGATTCCCTCAATATTTTCGCACATGTACAGCCCCTAAACGTCGAAATCGATCTTGTTCAAAGATCGTTCTTGTGACGTTGTTCGGGTTCAGAAACTTGTTCAAAGATCAATTTTCCTAATTCTAGAAATTTGAAGTTTTGGACTCTGAAAATAAATTTATTTTTTAATGTTCATCCAAAAGGATGGTTAAAGGTGCTTTGAAAGTATGCAATGAAATAGTGGTGCTCTCTTTTCTAAGATTATCTATGAATTTTTACGGGTTCTTCTCCAAATGGGCGTTGGGTTTCGACTTTAGCGCTGGGATCTAACTATGCTAGGAAAATTGTGGTTATCGACCATGTGCAGCAAATGTGGTGCAACTAATCTCACGTTAGTGTTCAATCTTCGCTAAGGAAAATGCGCAGCTTAGTCGAAGCTGCATACAAACGATAGGCGTTTATCTTCACTCCTACTTTCATGCATCGACCAACGCTGAAGTGTCTTTTATCGCCAATTACACCCGATGATGACAGATTTCTCAATTACACGCCTCATATTTCCAGATTATAATAAAATCCCGCAAAACGTCGTACACTTGAGAATAGCAAGCTGAGTACCTATTTCTTGCTCAGTCAGATGTTGGACTGGTGAGCATTAATATTGGTGGATGTATGCAGGGTGTTCACACAAAGGATTTTCTCTTTAAGGGCGATTCTCCAACTCATTTGACACAATTGTTGTTCAATAATTTTTTTTGTAAGCCCAGCGAAAAGCACAATTTTTTCGCTCTGAAGATTTTTTCTCGTGTTTTCGACTTTGCCTCAGTAAAACGGTCATAAGTCCGTTAAATTTTGAAGTAATTACAAAAATGAGGATAACGTTGGAAAGCCTGTTAAATTCTCTACAATGTTACGGTACTTGCAGTTTTCTAGCATCAAGTTTTATAGGCAAAGAATCGGGCCAAAGTTTGAAATTCCTCAATTTTTGAAAATTACAATTTTTTCTACATGCGTTTAGGACAAGAGAAAAATGGAAAAATTCCACGCATGTTCTGAAAGTTTATAGGAAATTTAATGAGCTTTCCAACGGTATCCTTATTTTTGTAATTACTCCAAATTTTAAGGAACAAACGGCCATTTTATTGAAACAAAAGTCGGAAGAAATCTTCAAAGCGAAAAAACGCTGCTAAGTAGATTAGTGACATGGGTACATTATTTGTCTGGGTACCTCAGAAAATAAAGTTCAAATAGTTGGAGTAGGTCGGTTTATCATCATATCATTTGTGGAGTAATGGTCAATCGTGAATTCAATTATGCCGAAAAGGTACGTTTTCACAATGATAATAAATAGGTAGGTATAAAAAGAAAATACCTGGCGGCTGCTTTCAAAGAAATATTTCCTGAGGCCTGGCGGCAAGAAGGCAGCCATTTTGTTAACCGCGTTAACAGGTGACAACTGTTATCAAGATCCGCCCCATTAACATAAGCTGTCCAATCCCAGCTTCACACTTTCAGTTTCTAATAAATCTGAGCCAATAGACGACGAAAGAGCCGGTAGGGGTAGGGGAAGTCCCCTACTTCCCCACCCTACCAAGATCAAGGGTGGGAATGTTACAGCCGCCATTTCGTATTCCTCACGCCTTGAACCGATTGGAACATGTGCCGTGAACCCAAGAAAACTGCAAAACCGCAATTTCAGCAGTGTCACTGCCCCCAAAATTGACCCTGTTGACCAAAATCTCGAAAAAATGCCAAATTTCATGTTTCATAGTCAATATCTAAATATTCCCGCCAAAAAACCCCGAAGTCAAATCCATCATTTTTTTGAAATTTTTCCTAGGCTAGGACCTTGGATTTTCCAGCTGAAATCGGTTTTTTTCATTTTTCTTAGTCCTGGAGAGTTGTAGAAAATTGCAAATTTTTTGTGTCATGTACCTGCCCAAAACCTACTCAAAAATATTTTTTTTGGAATTTTAACATTTTTTTTAAAGGGTCAAAAAAATATTTTTTGTTTAGGTCAAAAATTAGTCTTTAAACCAGTTTTTGATTACTAAACCCCAATCGATTTTGACTTATAGGGAGTGAAAAATGTGTAAAAACCTTCAAGGAATCCAACGAGCTCAAAAAATTCAAAATCGGTTCAGTAGGACTCCCTCAAATTGCCAAAAACGCGAAAACGCAGAAATCGCATTAAGAAATTCAAGCCAAACCGATTCAAAAACCAAATTTTCGAATTTTTTCGGAAAAACCACCCTATCTTATGGTAAATCAAGCGAGAAACACGGGAAAAATACTCAAAAAATTCTAAACCCACGGCATCACCTTCAAAATTGAGATTTTGTGTTTTTTCCAAAATATACCCTAATGATGCCGAATTGGACCCGTTAACCTTCTCCGATCAGATTGCCCGGACAATATGCCTCAAGTTGGAGCAAACCACAACTTTCAAGACTAATTTAGTCAAAATCGGATCAGTATTTCAATACGAAGTGGCTGGACGAAATTTTTGGCCAAAATTTCGTCCGTCCACTTCGTATCGAACCGCTGATCCGATTTTGGTGCGGTTGGTCCTAAAAGTTGTGTTTTGCTCCAACTTGAGGCATATTGTCAGGGGAATCCGATCAAAAAATTTTAAGGGGTCGAAAACCCAAAAAAACTGTTTTTGAGATCATGACTTTTTTTACATTTGATCGTTTTTGAGTAGTCTAGAGTTGATTCAGAGGATTCCCTTATAGGAGGTGCACGTCACAGGAAAATTTGCTAAACGCTCGTTTTTTTTTTTTTGAAATCGGACCACTCCTTCTATGCGTTTTGCTGCTGACGGCGTACGGCGTACGGCGTACGGCGTACGGCGGACGGACAAAAAATTTTTATTGCAGATTCTTGTTCTAGAACCTCTGAAACGTGAAAGAACAAATTTTCAGGGGGTGTTGTAAAAAAAATTTTCTTGAACAATTACATAGGTACATTATTTCTGGAAATAATGTACCAATTGTACGTTTTCTTGGCTTAAAAAACACTTTATACAGCGAAAACGACCTGTTAGTTATCAATTCACAATTCTCTCGAAAAACAGGAAGGTAATTAAAAAATGATCTGTTACAAAATATTAATCCATAATGATTTTTGAGTAATGGCAGATCGTCCGTAGATTATTATCACGTTGGTAGTTCTCACGCTTTATGTGAACTATGGTCATTCTGAGTTGTGGCGGTTTTATGTCATTTCTGCGGAAGGTTATTATAGCTGAACTGCTAGTTATAGATAATGCGTAAAATTTATAGAGGCGTAATATCATTTACAACTTCACCTCGATAGTGATCACCTATTGTGGCTGCTCGGCCCATACAAAGGCCAAATACTGCACGTACCCACATATTTATGAACCCACATTAACCTAACCCATGAACATTCAACTTTGTAACAGAAGTAGTACAAATAAAAGAGGGTGCAGCCAGTTGGGCTACATGTTGTGTTTTTGTTTGAAATGTTGCCGCCCTAGTCTTTTCGTCGACATGGGACTTTCCAGCAATAAAGATCCTGCTGATTAGACTGTCAGTTGTGCCCAGGACGACCGGACAAAGAAGGTAAGCCTTCGTCACATAACAATCAGAAGATAGATTGGAATGATACGGTGCGCATTTTTACAATCGTATCTACAAAATATATGGAACTTTTGGTACCTATGGTTATTTTCAAAAAATTCGAATTGCTGAAGGCCGAAGAAAATCTTGGCGGTGAAGATTTATTCGCATTACAGCTTTTTTACAGTGCATATGCATCTTTCCGAAAGGAAGAAAGAACCCTAGGCAGAGACCAGCTCCTACTATGAAAAGAACTTGAAGATGACCTGGTTGAAATTGGATTTTTAATGAATAAGCAACTATGAATAGCAGTGCTAATGATAAAATTAGTGTATCTCCGCCTAACTGTATAGTATTACGGTACCTAAAAGAATTATAAATCCCAAATCCCGATTTTCCAAATTTTCAAGATCAACAGTAAGAGAAATGGTGGGTATTATGGGCCCCCTTTTGTTTATAATACTCCATCGGCGAACTTGTTGATGGTTTTCTTTGTACCTAATCAAAAACTGACCATTAAGTTAATGGCATTAACCTACTAAAATACAAAAATAATTTTACAATAAAACAATTTTTTTTTAATTTTTATTTAATTTGCAAGATACTGCAAGCATCATAATATGATACTTATAGTTCTTAGTTCTAAAATATCATTTTAGAACGAGATGAACTGGTGTAAAAACTCCACTTGAGCGGCTCTCTTAGGGATCGCGTCCTTATGCGTCAGCTAGTTCATTTAGGGTACAGACGTAAAAATATGGACGGTAAGAAAGTATATAAAGTTGGTCGCAGTCATTGTATAACGCTTTCCCGGTCCAATATAAATGATTGATGGCGGCTCACATTGCTAGGGTTATTGCAACTTGGGTAACTGAGCGGTTCCTTTCGTTCTTTATAACTCAAGTGGGTATATGATGAAGCTAGTTTGAACGATAGCGAAATTCGCCTCAGCCCGGATAAATGGATTCTTCAAGTATTTCCATCGATCGGCCCTACGAATATCTTACCTATAAGGGCGCTATTCTGAGACATTAAAAATGCGAATGTCACAGAAACTCGGTATTATTGAATTTTTTCAAGTAAACTTCTCTTGCGCAAGACTACTCCCCAAACTACATTTTTCAGAGGATTGCATCGTAAAACGGTTCGAGGCTACGTCATATACCTATGCAGGGTACTCAAAATTGAAATTGTCTTCCTTGAAGGGGCCGGTTTCTTAACTCATTTGCTACAATATCTGTTCTATGAAAATTTTGTGAGCCCAAGGAAAATTATACTTTTTTTTGTTACAAGAATTTTTCTTTTTGTCGACTTTGCCTCAGTAAAACGGCCATGAGTCCCTTAAATTTCGGAATAATTACAAAAATGAGGATACCGTTGGAAAGCCCGTTAAATTTCCTGCAGCCCTACGGTACATAAAGCTTTCTAACACTTAGTTAAATAAGCATAAAATTGAGCCAAAGACGAGAGTTGCCTTATTTTTTGAATTACCATTTTTTCAACTGGAAAAAATTGCTGTTAGAAAGCTGCAAATACTGTAACATTATAGGAAATTTAACGGGCTGTCAAACGGTATCCTCGTTTTTGTAATTACTTAAAAATTTAAAGGTCTTATGGCTATTTTACTAAGGCAAAGTCGAAAACACGTGAAAAAGTCTTCAAAGCATAAAAAAATGTGCTTTTTCTTGGGCTCACAAAAAAGTTTATGGAACAAAAATTGTTGCAAATGAGGCAGAGAATCCACCTCTCTAGGGAATATCATCGTAATAGTGACATCACGAGTAATGACAAAACGAGTGTGAACAACACCCTGCGTAGGGAGGTATTTTCATTTGGGCCCCGGTTATTGTTAGTCCCCGAACCTACCTTGTGATTTATCACCTAAATGTGATTCATCAAAAATTGTAATTTACACCCAGGTTTAATTACGGTATTGTTGAAAATATTGCATCAATCAATATGACGCCCTTAATTTTGGCAGCGGCTGTTAACTGTGTGCCTATTGCAATGACTTCACTTGGCCGTGATGTTGGCAATCCGTCGCGATTGGGTTTAATTAGGTAAGTTTCGCAGATTCTCCGCCGTGTTAATCGAGAGGTACAATTAAACCAGGAACTAACCCCCCACCTCCCTGTGTAACATTGAGAGCCCCAGGTTGGCTGCGGGTTCAATTCTCAATGAGTGTTGTGCTCCTTGGCAATCATTGAGTTCACAAGTGTCTCGAGTTAATACAACTTGGACCAATTATTGTGGTACTGATGGTAGAAATGTACTCGGAGCTCAGATAATCAAGAGTGGTGCACTGCACTATCACTGTGATCTGTACTGGCAGTCTCCGCGTAAATGAGAGGTGAAGCTCGAGGCGAAAATTCGGGACCTAAAAACGTTTCTTGATGCAAAAGTTCCACGGGGAAAAAGAAGAAGAAGAAGAAGAAGAATAAGGAGGAGGAGGAGGAGGAGGAGAAGGAGGAGGAGGAGGAGGAGGAGAAGAAGAAGAAGAAGAAGAAGAAGAAGAAGGAGGAGGAGGAGGAGGAGGAGGAGGAGGAGGAGGAGAAGGTGGAGAAGGAGAAGAAGACGAAGAAGAAGAAGAAGAAGACGCCGACGAAAAAGAAGAAGAAGAAGAAGAAGAAGAAGAAGAAGAAGAAGAAGACGCCGAAGAAGAAGAAGAAGAAGAAGAAGAAGAAGAAGACCCCGAAGAAGAAGAAGAAGAAGAAGAAGAGGAAAATGTTGATGACGTTGAAGATGCTTGCAGATGGTCGAAGGCAAGGAGAACTCGTGACTTTCTCTTGGAATTGTCTATATTCATCACAAGGTCGAGCGCTTTCGCCATCATAGCCATCATCAGGTAGGCCGCAGGGTCTGATATTTTCTCAATCAGGATCGGTGGAAGTGTCAATGATTGCCGCGAGTGGCTGGCATCTGATCGTCGACCGTATCGCCCAGAAATGGGGTATGTCTGGTGGCAATTTCAGAGAAAACCGAAGACTGATAAAATTATCTTGAAAATTCTTTGATAAAATTTACCCTGAAATCTCTCCACAACTCAGGTGAAAACATTGGACAATTTGACTCAAATGAGGAAAACTCTAAAGCCGCATTTGTCGCTCTATCGATCTTCAAAAGCGATAATTCGCTGCTTTTCGAATTAATTTTGTTTGAATATCTACACTACCTAGCGCATGGCATGTGTCGATTTGCGTGTTGAGTTGCCGAAAACGGCAATTTCTCCCAGCAACTGGCCATCGAGTCCACCCTCGACTGCGAATTAAGGGATGAAAAATACAGGCTCGGGCTCAATTTACAAGTCCGTAATTGGGACAAGTTCGTGCTGGTGTAATTCTACGGACAACATGCCACCAATGATGTAGGTAGCTTGACAATTGATTAGTCAAGAGAGGGAAAATCTACTTTAAACTTCTTGTTAGGATTAGCGAAAAATCCGATTGAGAAAAGTTCAGTTTTGCCTGTTTTTTTTTCTTTCTTTTTTTCTTTAACCTTATTTGTTCGGTAGGTATGGCTGTGAGGAAAAAAGTAGGATATGGCACTTTTTTTATAGGAAAATTCCCCAGCTATCCAACGGTGTCCTCAGATTTGGGTTAGCTCCAAAATTGAAGGAGCTACAGCGATTTTAGCGAATAAAGGTCGAAAACAAAAATGTCAAAAACAGGGTTTTTAGTTGGTACCATGGAAAATGGAAAGTGTTGACACCCTGAAAATAAGCACCAAGATTATTAACTGATTTTCGCAAGTCGAAAGCCATTCACCTATCAAAAACTTCAACCCGAAGTTTTAACATTTTTCCAACGAAATTGGCATGCATGAGCCTAGTCAAAAACGTTGTGAAAGAAACAATGAGGCCCCTCGTAGGCAGCCGATGATGACTGAGCATATCGTATGTTTGCCACGATATTTACGCTTTATTATCACCCGACGCACCTTCTGAAAGTTCTGAGAAGCCTTTGCAGCCCGTCGATGATATTCATTGATCACCTGTCAGGCGAAATGCATTCGAAGACGTGTGTTTGTATGAGGCCACGATTTTCAAGGGTCCTCAATAATGTGTTACATTGACATAAAAGGAATCGTGAACAAACATTTGCGGACGAAACCGGGAAAATAGTCTTCATGCATCACTGCATGCTTTCGTCGGCCCTGGATTACTGTCATTCTGGTAAGAGGACTGATCAAATGGGTATAAGAGGGTTGGTTAAGGTAACCCGATTCGGGGAAAGTGGGAAAAATCAAATTTTACTCAAGTTTTGAAATTTAAACTTAAATTTCCATTATCTAATCATTCCATAATTTCATCCTAATCGTTCCATAATTTAAAATTGATAAACTTTAAATTTTTTTAGGTAAATGCCGCTAAAAAATTAGCAACCTCGCAAGTATTTTTTTTTGGTTACCTATTATCAAGATTTGAGCACTTTTCTCTTATTTTTATTGATGAACGACTCTCAATACAGTCCGCACACAGAATGGGACTTGAAATGGTTAACCCAAAATGTCCGCATTTTCATGAGGGGAGCCAAGCATCTTCCACTTTCTGGGGTAACTATCTCGAAATCCATGGCAAGGCGTCGACCTCAACAGCAAGAGACAGGCAATATATTTTGTCAACAGTCCATTTCCCACATATAAGCCGACTGGTTTCCGTGGTAGTTACCACTCGTACATTGTTCAAATGCCCGACCAATGTTTCGTGATAGGTAACAAAAACACCTGCGTCTCAATCCTCCTTTGAGCCTCTCAGCTATTGGCATAACTCAATTTTTCACAGATGAGACGATGAGCAAAATTATTAATGAAGTTAATAATAGATAACGAAACATCTCCCTCGAACGTCTTCGGATAAATCTATCTTTAAACGAATTGATAAACCGGCCCTGAGGGATTTGACATTGAAACGTGAACTCGGTTGTTGGGGATGCACCTACGCAAACCGCAGGCCGCAAATTAGGGAAATCTGATGAGAAATTCCATCGAATTCCTCGGACTCAGTCTCCGGTGCCTCGTAAATTTTAATTGGAATTCAATTGACCCTCAGTCGCTGAATTGCACATGTTAATCTTCAACCAGTTTATAACCAACCGCCGTCATGATGGCTGCAACCACGTCGAGTTTGAGTTATTCACTGTGAATTGCACTCCTTTCAGTCGAATGTTTTCGAGGATGGCGTTTTGAAGAGGTGTGAACTGTATAGGTGTGTTGATGTATTACTATAATATAGTAATATATAATAATATATTAATATAATAAATTTATATTAATATATTATATTAATATAATATTATATTAATATTATTAATATAATAATATATTATATTAAAATATTATATATAAATGTAATATAAATATTATAAATATAATAAAATTATAAAGAACCCTAATTGAGAAGAAACACCTATCATCTCCGCAGCAATTTAGGACATTAGGACTTCTTAAAATAATGGCTAACAATCTGAGTAAATACTTGAATATTAGCAGAATATTCCCATTACCCGTTGGCCATACCAATTTATTGATATTCCTTTTCCAATGGCCATTTTCATGAGGTTGTTGATAGACCAGGTTCTTGGCCCGTTTGCACAAGATGCGCCAAAATAAATCATGTATATTTTATTTTGTTACATCATTTGTATTTTTGGACAGTTTGTTTTTGTCAATTTCAAAGAACAAACATGCCGTTCGAATAACAGAGGTTAAAAAAATAACAAACTCATGAAAATGGTCTATTGCAATTCAACAGGGACCATAATATTACAGTTGACTACCTACTACATATATCTACTTACTGTGCAGGGCTTCAAAACACAAACTGATTGAAGAGCAATACCTAGTGGTGTCTCAACCGATGATGCACTTACCTGCAACAGAAATGAGCAATACAAATATATTAGGTGTGTACACAAAATAATTTCCATCTCCTCAATTAAAGTCACAATAACGCTTATAAGTTAGCTAAAATGGCGTGACAACAATAATTATTGCCTTCTATAGCAGCTGTATCTTTAAATGTGATTCACAAATTTGATTTTTTTTCGCAAAATCGACTTTTTTGTAAATTTGACTTTTTTGGATGTACAAACGTTTATATCCAAACTACCCGAATAATTCTAATGGCTCTTTGGTTGTCTGTATGAGTATGAAGGCACCTTGCTAACCAATTTTGATGTAACTCACGAGGATTAATTTATAATATAATTGAATTTAAAATTGAACTTAGTGAATAAATTTGTTTACCAATCTTCGGGCTCAGAAGCGTAGCAAACTATGGGAAATATTATGGAGATTGGTACAGATTAATATAACGCTGACTCTACGTGCAATGTCGATATAAAGATAGTTATCGGCAAGTTAGGATCAAGGATGAAATGATTGTTTGCCAAAGACAGTACAGCGCTTGACAGTCGTTCGTACGAAATACTGGCGGTCGTAATAATTACCAACCGAACGATCGACGGAAAGATCCGATCTGGCATTCAATGGTAAATGAAGAGCGTCGAGGGATCTAACTCATTTCGACTTATGGACAAACGGGTCGCATTATCTTGGACAACCAGAGACCGTCGGGAATAGGAGAACGTAAACCGATAGATCAATCCGAGTAAATAACAGTTACTGGCCGAACGCGTTAAGGATGATTTGAACGATTTCATGCCCGGAAGGAAAATCTGTTATGGGCATACCAATGTAACTTATTATTACTGGCATTCCCTCTTGGGCTCCGTTTGATTCTGAGAGGAAAGTCTTGGCTTAAAACGAGGAGAAGAAGATGGATGAGAAAAAAGAACAAGAAGATCAGGAGGAATAATAGGGAGAAGAGAAAAGGTTAACTTGGGTCAAAAAGAATAAGAAGCAAGAGGAGGAGGAGGTGAATGGAAGGACGAGGAGCCAAAGGACGAGAAGAGGAATAGGAGGAATGAGAAAAGGTCGGAGAGAAGGAGGAAAAAGGTGACAAACAAGAATACAGAATTAGATAACCGATATTTTGAAGATATTCTGATGCAGGCAGCGTTCTAACTTATGTGGTTTTGGTTCAGCTGTTGAATTTACAATTCCCGTCCTGTTCATGAATTGTGCCAAATGGTTGTTCCAACTAGGTACCATTTAGAAACCAATCGGATTTTAGAGCCTCCTTTTCATTTGATTCGGCTTATTCTTCAGTCACGTTCCACAGAATACCTTGACGTGTTTTCAGCCCATTCAGCTCCAGTTTGAGAATCGTCTGTCGTTAGCCGTAGATTCAGAAAGGGCACACGCTCAAATAGCGAGCGATCGATTTGCAGCCGATCGAGAGGAACTAATGTTTCTGCTACAATAAGGTATTACGGGTATATTGATGGTTTCCGAGGAAGTTTATCTAATTGGAAAGGTCGGAAGGGAATTTTCCAGAAAATTTAGATTTAGGTAGCACTAAAACAAGCGAGGTGTGGCCGTATCACAACTTTCTTTCCTTCAGATTTATAGAGGAACAAAACCACAAATCAATATGGTAAGAGGTACACACAAAAATTGAACCTTTGAGTCGGAAAAAATTCCAACTCAAACCACCCTCCCTCAAATTGGCGTTTTTCGCGGTTTTTCCAAAAAAAGGAGGGGATCAAAAATTGGATTTTTAACAGGATATTTCAAAATTATTTCCCTCGAGTGATTGGATAGTGCAACAGTCTTTCAAACTATCCATGGTTGTTCTTGAGAGTCGCTGTAACTATCTGATTTTCGAGAAAAAGATGCACCAAAATCAGAGAAAATTCGCACTCTCGTCGAAGCCAAGGTCACCGTACAGCTCTGAAAAGGGGGGGGGGCTGTCGAAGGGCCATACGAGAACGGGATCATCGACTGTATGATAGTCACGTATCGTAGGAGTTACTAAGGGATATATCGGCTATTGCAAGGCCAAAAGGGCCAGACAAAAGATACGACCATCCATTTGTGACACCATCCAGTCGTGATGGATGGCTGAACTTTTCCAAATGGAATCCGGTGTTCGATCATTTTGGGATCAACTTCGGGCCGGATCATGAGGTTGATAAGAAGTACGCAAATTACATTTCCAGGTATTCAAGTCGAACGTCCAAATCAAATCCATTTACGATCACACCTGTACGGAATAATATTAAATTTTAACCAGAAATGTTTCTCATTCAAATCGCCAGGTTCGAAGGCGGTCACCCTATCGAATATCCGGTCCATTTGCTCCCATTTCCAGTCCATTGACGAACCTTGTGAAAACCTCGGTTTCGATTTAAGTAAAGCGTTTCTACCGAGAAATTATTTGCGGCTTCGGTCGGATCGGTTCCGGCGCGACAGTTCGTCCTTTTCCGAAAATTGGCACTTTGGGCCATTTAAATCATTAAGGGCCAATTTCCCAACAATTTGGACGAAGATCGAGTTTGATGATAATGAACGTTCCTATACCTACTATGGTTTCATAATGGAAACGTTGCTGAGAAGATTTGTGACGTGGGTATATCATTTTTTTCTGCGCATCATCAAAAAACTGAAAAAATGAAATAGTTAGGTGCATTCCAATTTTCTTCCGGGAACCTGCCTTCCTATCTACTCAAAGGCTACCCAAAAGTTCGTTCTGTTAAGAGTAGATTTGAATTCATTAAAGGGTGAAAAAGTGGTTCTTTGTCATTTACTTTAATGTTTAGGACAAGTTTTTTGATTAAAATTTCACTCGATTTTGACAGGAGAGAAAAATACGCTAAAACATCCACGGGATTCAATACTGAAGGCAAAAAACAGATAAGCCAAAATCGGCTCAGTAGAACTACCCAAAACGGATATTCATGAAAAACAAAGTCCCACAAAATTTTGAGAAATTTTTCCTAAGGTCAATCAAGTGAGAAAATACTAAAAAAACTCAAACCAACTCATTTTAAAATTTGCTTTTTCCGTCTTCCAAAAACGGACTATAATGCCAAGGATGATTTTAACCGGTTCAATTTTTTGAGTCAATTTGTTGACTTTTTAACTCAAAATTTTCGGCATTATGCAGCAAGTTGGAACAGATCACCATTTTTAAGACCAATTTGGTAAATTACCAGTGGTTTCTTATACGTTTCGTTCAACTACCAGGATTTCGTCAGCAATAATGAGAATTTCGAAGTTAGCATGGTTGGCAGGTGTTAAGTACCTATCTTCTATTTCGATTCATGATTACAACAACCTATATCAAACCGCATGGATACAATGGGCTTGGACAATGGTGAAGCAGATGTTGACAACGATGACTCGGACGTCATCCATCACTTACCCCAACTCCACATTCGGTGATATATGACTTCATGTGGGAATTGAGACTGTCGGAGATGCGTGACCGCGAATCGGTCCCTACCATGTAACCTTAGTTGACAGTAGCCGGTCTTACAATTAAATTTATCGCCATTTACGGTCTTGTAGCGAATATCATTCAAGCGATCTAAAACTCGAAATACCTTAAAGCACAAAGGGGATATGTCCAAAAATGGCATGATGAGAAAAATGCAATACAAGTTTTTGATCAATTTACAAAAATAAAGATTTCTCCCATAGTTTTCAATTTCATAAAAAAATTCGCTAAACAAAAAATGTTTTTTTTTCTAGATCTACAACCTCGTTTAACCGGAATTTTGGTAGCACTTAACACTTCCACGATAAACGCTCTTTGGATATTTGTCGTTTTTCTATTTTATCGTTTTTTGGCCCCAAATGGCTCCAAAGGATCATGATTCTTGTAGCGATCGATAGGTCCTGATGAGTAGATTCTTTCGGCACCGAAATCTCAAAATCGATATTTTCGGACATATCCCCTTTGTATTTTAAGGTATCGATGTATTGTTCAACTTTTCGACGCTAAAGAGGATAAAATTAAATTAGAAACTCAAATTGAGGGAATGGGAGAAGTCTGTTCCACGAAAGTATCCGAGTTTGTGTCAGTACAAAACCAACACTAGCACCACAACCACGACAACCACCTTATGGGTTGAAGTGAAAGCAGCAAGTGAAAGGCCAAAAGAGAAAGGATCCTTCATTGAACTTAACAAGTTTGACTACTCAATTCGAGGATTTCGTTGTATTGATCGAGTGTTCAACCCATCGTGAACCTTTTACTGTGATGTGCCAAATTTCTGTTCGTTCCACTGAAGAGACTGCGAATGGCGAAAGCGCTTGGGAAATTGTTGTTGTTGGAAATAGAGAATTTAGGTATTCATCATGAAGGATGCAAAGGTCAATGACAGGATTGCAAACTTTCAACTCGAAAAGAAGGTAGGAAAAAGGTCGGATAGTTGGTACCTATTGCAGAATTGCAATTCACGGCATCGAGGCCGGCGGCTCGATAGCCGGGCGGCGACAACGGTAAATGTAACTAGGTACTCATTAGCAACTGAACCTCACCAACTCTGCACTTACAAGTCCACTGACCGCCTAATTTGATTCCAAAGGTTGGGCTAGGATTAGAGAGAGAAAACGTAAATCAGGTGGTTCGTCAAGGTGAAAAAGTGCTAGTCACGTCCTCCGAGCGATTAGATAGGTACTTTTTTGGAACGTCACAATCGAAATCGACAGGAGTGTGAAATTGGAGTGCTCATTTTTTTGACTTTCACAATTTTGTAAGAAGTCACATAATGTCAACGTTAGATTTTAAATTTTTTGGATATTAAATTTTAAGTTTAAACTATGCCGAAAAAGTCAGCAGATACCCGAATCATCCGTCAAATGCGAAAAATATATTTTCTATATTATTATCTCGGTCGAAAATCGGATGTTAGATGACAAGTGTCTGGATGTTTCGAGTTCTGGCGTTCGATTCGCCCGAACGATAGGAGAGGCATGTCGGAGGATCCGACTGACGAAGATGAGATCCGATAGCGAAGATAATAAGCGACAAGTCGAGAAGGATCGGATCGGATACGATTGATAGCGAAGACTTTCCACTGGGAGAAAATGATGACGAATCATTCGATACTGTTGATGTCTTCGGGGCGAATTGTTGCGGAACGGATTATTTCCTATGTGTGCGTGCGTGTGTGTGTCCACAAAGTGTGTATCGTTAAGAATAATCCGTCAGCAATTTTACCTTGAGTGGCGCGAGTAGCGGAAATGATTTCGTGGAATAGGGAAATCGATGCGAATAGGCAACAAAATTTTGAAGGAAGAATTTAGGCTGAAACTGAAGTAAAACTCAAACTCAAACTGATACTGATACTCAAATTTGAACTTATACTCGAACTCAAGCTGAAACTAAATCCGAACAGAAACTCAAACTGTAACTGAAACTGAACCTCTAACTGATACTCAAACTCAAACTGATAATCAATTACAAAGGCCAAAGGCAAGCCAAACTCAAATGGATACTGATAAGCAAACTCAAACTAAAGCAGAAACTAATAGGTATTCGAACTGAAATTCAAACTCAATCGAAAACTCAAACTCAAACTGGTACTCAAATTCAAACTGAAATTAAAACTTGAACTGAAACTGAACCTCAAACTGAAGCTCAACAAACCGAAACTCAAACTAAAATTCGAACCGAAACTTCAACTCAAGCTCAAACTGAAACTCGAACTGGAACTCAAACTCTCATTGTAACTCAAACTAAATCTCGAGCTGAAGCTCTAATTCAAACTCAAACTCGTACCGGAACTCAAACTGAGACTGAATCTCGAACTGATACTCAAACTCATGCCGGAACCCAAACTCAAGTACTGAAACTAATTCTAGGTTGGAACTCGAACTCATCCTCAAACTCAAAATGAAACTTTGAGTTTGTGCATCAGCTTGAGTTTTAGTTTCAGTTTTAGTTAGTGTTTTTGTATCAGTTTGAGTTTTATTAAATTCTTATTTATTTTTTTAAAAACTGCTAAGATCGCCCAGGGAGTTGCCCCGAAAGGTGTAGGTGTTGAAAAGGTGAACATAAATATGTACAAAGTAATATGTACCTAACGAGTTGATTTTTAAAAATATTTTCATCCGAGTATTAACGTGAAAATATTGCATTTCGATTGGCATATATGGAAATCAGAGAGGCCCTCAGCGAACAAAGCAATTACTGGAACATCTTGAATATATGAATGGTGAACGTACAGATTCAATAAATATTCATGCTTGAACAAGTCGAAAAGAATGATTGGCTGCGAATTTTTAACATGGAGCAGATTGATGTCGGAGGATGGAAAATACGAACAAAAATTTTTATAAAAGTGAAGCGATTTGTATAAAAACTGAAACTCGGAGATCGGAAAAATGGAAATTTTTAAAATGTTTGCTTTAAAAGGGAGTTGAGAAAAACGGATTACTTGAAAATTTTCAGAAATCTTTGAAATTTTTGGGAAAATGGAAAGGTTTGGAACTTTTAGGAATTTAGCATTTTCAGAAGAATGAAAATTTTTGAAACTTTAGAGAAAATAAAAATGTTTAAAATTTTTCAAAAAAAAAGAATAATTTTCAGAAAAACGTAAAATTAAAAAAAAACGTAACATTTTAGGGAAAGTCAAATTTTAAAAGTTTTTGGGAGAAACTAAAAAGTTTTGAAATTTTAGCATTATGTTCTTGAATTTTTGGTGGTGTTTTTATTGAAAACGGCTGCTAAGCACACCCATTATATGCCTACTGTTACATTTTTCGTTTAGTAGAAAAGTTATTCCAAGAAAATAACGCATAAATTATGTTAAAAATCTTAATGTAGTTCGTCATCAAAACGTAGCTCTCCCCCGGGTTTGGGGTTGAAGAGCATATTTCTCCCCACGAAACAAAGTTATAACGGAATGAAACTCGAATCGGTAGTACTGTTAGGTACCGGATGAAATTATACGAGCTGGAGAGTTTTATAACACGTTTATCGTTTTTTATGGGCTCACGGCGAGAACATTTCTTCTGAAGAGATTAAACTCGGTTTCCGCTGAAAATTGCTACCGTATCTTCAGTGGAAGGTTTACATGTATCCGAATATTTTGTTGGTCTCCAGAGAATAGTGAAATATAGCTTTTACAAGTCAAATTGAGAATTTTCCAAACCAAATTGAGAATTTTCCAAACCTAATTGAAAATTCTCCAAGCCGAATTGAGGATTTTTAAAAATTATTGGGAGGTATCCAAGTAAAAATATCCAAGACTATTCTCATTCTAGAGTCCAGAGGGTAAACTGCTTAAATTCTTCTCAAGGGAAGTTTCCAATATAGGTAAAGATAAGCTAAAATCCACCGGATGTTTCAATTTTTTGAAATAATTGCAAATTGCGAACCTGAATGACGCGGCCTTTGAAAAATTCAAAACTCAAAAAACACTGCGTTGCTGCTCTCTCACTGCGGGTGGTTTGCGGAAAAATAGGCAAAAAAGAAAACCGGTCGTTTCGTCTGGGCATTAATTTTTTTCTCGCGGATGTTGACAACTTTTTTACACCAATCGGGCTCAGCCGGACCTGCGGACCGCAGATATTTTTCGCCCCCGGGAAAAAACCGACACGGTAGTTCCAGTGGCGACATGTCATTTCGTATGTGCTGAATGCGAAACACGATTCGCATCCTCTTCAGGAAAATTCGAACATTTCCGCACGAAATTATTGGTATTGTATAATTTTTAGATTACCACTTCGCCAATGTTTTGTTCAAAATGTCCTCCGAACCGGTCAAATAACAACCTAAACTTTAACATTTTCTACGAAAATTACTTCCATATTTAAAAATTGATAATTTTAATTTTTTTATCTCAAATACGTTAATTTCCTTTCTCCATCGAAAAACATTTAGGTATATAAGTTTTCTTTGTATTGAATTGAATAATTTTGACTCGTTCGAGAATTTCGAGCTGAACTTATTATAACACCGATGAATCACAAAAGGCGAGTGCAACAAGAGTCACTTGACTTACGCCCTTCTTGACGGAAGACGTGCTAATCGATCCGCCATGTTCCAACACTACCAAGTTTTAGAGAGGAAGGTGAAGTGGGGGGGAGAAGGTCAATAAAACCGAGAAATTATTGTATAAGCCACGAAAAAAATTCGAGATTGTTGATATCTCCACCCCTGTACTCTCAGAATGAATGGAAGCACTTTGAGTCTCCTATACACTTCTACTTAGATTCACTAGGTATTTGAGCAAAATTCCGTGTCGGTCACCGCATTTACAAAACTAGGTATTGCTCCAAAAAAATCCCCGATAATCCTTAGCCTTTTTCGAATTTTTTTCACAGGAATGTTTGTATTGGCACAATCTATTATCCTTTTGTACCGGATTTCGTTTGCCCGCAGTACTTCCTAGATATTGGGTTCAAACAGTTACCAAGGCTGTATAAAAATATGTTATCGAGCAATAGTCTTTATAATTAATAAATTTCTCTTATTTTCGAATTTTTTAATTTTTTATCCAGGTGCCATATTAAGTAGCTTCTCATTTCTATCCAGATCCTTCTTATATAGCCAGCTTCCTCCTTTACACCTGATCTCTCCATTTCATGGGTGATTCCAAAAAAGCTCAATTTTCAGGGCTCAAAAATCCAAAATGTTCCTCATATAAGAGAAAATGCCCGAAAAATCATTGGACTTTCTATTGTCATAACCTACTAAAAACTATTTGTTGTTGCGTCAACTTGACTGATCTCTTCGAATCCGAAAATTAAGTACCTTATCTGCCTTGAATTAGTAAATAATGAAATAGATACCTTAAAATCGTCTTACATTCTCGTCGTAACTAAGCACCGTTCGTTCTGGAACGGTTTTCATTTTGTTCATTTTTCATTTAAAAAATGTCCCTTTTTTGTAAGTACCTGTTGGCACTTGGCGTGAAGCGTGTCAAGAGCCTGTGCTTGCGTCGCGTGGTTGTGAAGTTTGAGGGGTCGTGCTATGTTGGACATGTTGGCAGGCCGGTGTGGAATCGGCAACTGAAGGCCCCAAGGCGGAGGCGGCCGCCAGCGAGGCGGTCCTCCGCAAAGAGGGCGAGTCCAGCGCGGCTGACAGCGAAGATGCGGGGGAGGAGAAAGAAATGAGTGAATAGGAAGATACGGAAGGAAGGACGCGCGTGAAGGATAGGATGATGTGACGTTTGGCTTTAGATTCGAGCAAGCATGTCACAGATCAGTCACAGCACTTTCTCATTTTGGTATCCTTTGATTGCAATGTCGAAATTTCGACTTTAAATTTTTTTAAATTTGCGAACATTTTTACGAGGTAAAATGCCACCGGTAATAATCCTAAAAAATGAAAAATGGTAGTACCGTCTTATGGCACACTTTCCTCACACATCAGTACCCCTATATGTATGGGTGAGGAATAGTTTCTCACTAAACTTAGGTAGTTCAGAATGCTACTGGCACACTTTCGTTTATAGAGCTTGCCACAGGTGGCCTGCTACACTCGGTCCCCAATGTGAGTGCGATAGCCCAGCACAAGGGTCGTCCTGAACGTGGAACGGAGGTTATCATCAAAAGTATACATATGTCAAAGGATGATAGAAACTAATAAATTGTATTATTACCAAATATACAAAATTTTCACTTTATGATTGTCTTTATTGAACGGGTCGGTTCTGCTGTATACTCAATTTATATTTATTTATATTTATTTATATTTATTTATATACCCAGTTTATTTTTTTTTAGGAAAAAATAATTATTTTTGTCCTTTACCCTTAGCGGGTTATCAATAATCCACTGTTACAGGCTCGTTTAAGTTATGGATGGCTGATCGGTCCAAGGTGGCCTAAACGAAAAGCCATTTGGAATTAAGGAAACGATTAGTTTGTTGGTTCCATTGCTCCAATCTGCAATTCCATTCAGCATTCTGGTCAGCACTTCGATCCCTTCCTCAACTCGATCCCCACCCCAAAGCCGTTCTCCAACTTTTCACATTGGCGTTCGTAGGTACATTAATTAATTCAGGGTTGAAGACGTCCTGTCCAGCCCTTCCTGGCTCTTGAGCAGAAGGGAGCTATGGGGGTGATGGAAAATCGGATTGTCAGTTTTTCATTAATCGGCTAAGAACCTCCTTCATCTTCAAGCATAAATACCGAAGGGCATGATGAAAGAATAGTCTCCGTCAAACTGAGACTAGGGTGGGGAATCTCCACTGGGGATACTATCCCTCCCTGCAATCCTTGGGTGAAAAAATTTATTTCCAATTTTAAGTAAATACAAGGAATACATTTAGGCAGGTGCTCAAAATAATTCACAAAAAGTAAAATGTTTCCTTTTTCCAAAGGAATGAATTGAACAATTCAAAGTAAAAATGAAAAAATTGAGAGCGATGAAACAGTCAGTATTTAAGAACACATTTCATTCTTTTTGGGATCAGCGCTGCAATCAAAATTGTGAAGACAATTTTCGAAAGAATAAAGGAATTTCTCTGGAAACTGAGAAATTTTTCGTCTAACTCCTGGTTTTTCGTTGCTCAATGCTTATTCAACATTTCATCCAAAAACCGCCGATTTTGGAGGTGGTGACGTAGGCTTAGAATTTTCCGAGTATTTTCCTCGCACTTCTCGCTCGATTTACGATAAAGAGTTATTTTTTGGAAGTTCAGAAATCATATTTTTACATATCTGGCAAGAAAGGCAAAAGTTGCGCTGGCTAATACTCATAATATTTTATTGTACATCGGATCCCAGAGAAAAGATGTCCTTCCAAGGTACTACATCTGGTCACCGTATCTGTATGAAGTATGTACCTACCAACTCAAATATTAGCTTACGGATCCGTTAAATGATTTCAACATTGATAGAAGTCATACACGACCGCTGAGATGGCGGTTTCGCTATAATTTACATACAGCTTGAATGTATACGGTCAAACATGATTAATGTCTGAAGAGGAATAGAGAAGCTGCCATAATAGGAGGGCGTATCCGTTTCAAAGCGGTTAATGGACCTTTTCGGGAGGAAGAGAGAAGCCGCTGCCCGAGAAAGGCTTTACTAATGTGCTGTATTCTGTATGCTGTATGCTGGTATATGCTGTACTCTGTTCAGGCACTACCGTGTTATAGGATCCTGCTTTCCGAATCTCTTCATGCGAAAATAACCCGGTTACACTTCAACTATTCTCCGTCTCCGCGGTCCTCCCTTCTTGGCCATCTATCCCTCTCACGATTGCCGCTAAGTGATGCAGAGCTGGCGACACTATGAACCAGGCTTTCAACATTATTTCGTATAATGTCCTTACGCTCAAATTGAAGGAAAATCCGGCAAAGAATATCCCGGGAAAATAAAAAACCTCGGCTTAGTAAATATCGTACTCAATTTCGTCCTTCTGTCATATTTTATTATCAAACGTTTCTCAATTTCCAAGTAAAATTTATATCCATTTTGAGAAAATTTCCAGAATTTTCCCAGTTTCCGTGCAGAAAATAAGATTTTAGTACCTAACTAATAGCGCAATGTTGATCGGGATTATTGGACGATTTTTTACCCTTTTAAGGAAATGTCGAAATTTCAACAAAAAATGTTTTTGGGTAGCTTTCCAACATAACATGAAAAACGTGCGAATTTTTATGACTCTCAAAGATGGAAAAAAATGAAAAAACAAACTACTCTCTATGAAAAATCCTAAGAAAACTCTCAAATAATTCCCACCTACTGAATGTTACGTATGAAAAACGACTTTAAATTATTTTCAACGTACCTACAAATAACCTCTTGCACAATTTAAATTTCAGAATGGGAATAAAGATCTCAGAATATCGTGCGGTCTGCTCAGAATTTCCATTCAGTTCCCATGGGATAAATTCGTTCCAATGATTGATGGCACTCAACAAAATTCTGTAACAAGGTGCTCTAGAAAGGCCAGACCGAGTTAATGAATCGCTTCTTTATTAACCGAAACGCGGAGTTGGATACCTTAACTAACTTAAATTAATCTTAGCACAAGGTCCAGGTGCGGGAGGGTTTGAAGATTCGAGGTCCTTATATCTGACTAACTATCGATGTTATGGATTGCCTGTCTCAACCACGGCCGATTTTCCCCACTGTTTACATATACACTTTAATTACTCATTCCTTCCCAAGATGGGGGTGATTGTGACGAGGGGGTGAAGAATTTGGCTCGGCCTAATCGCCTCAGCTTGCGATCTGATTAATGAAGCGGTTTCGAACCTTCCGTAATTGGCGCTGAAGGAAACACCATCTCCTTTGCACTGAAGGAATGGGATGCTGCTACGAGGAGGTAAACATTTTACCTCGACAATACCAAAACAATACAAGGACCCGATAAATTTTCTACATTGATATCGGTGATAATTAGGGATGTAATGGAATGATCAATTAGGTATACCGCCTACCGTTTGTAGGATAATAATTAGTTTCTCCTTGATAGGTACCTACGACCAATTTACGACCTTGTAAAATGAAAAAATGTGTAACAAAAATATCAGTAAAATAGATTAGCAAAAGAATTTATTTTAGTAAGGGATATAATCTCAAGGGCGAATAACTGTATTATACCAAATACTAACCAAATTTGTCATGCTTAGCACGCTTTATTTACCACCACCGGAGCGGATGAGGCCAAAAAGTAACGTGGCTTCATAACGCCAAGCATCAACTCAAGGAACCGGTGCAAAACACGTCGGAGTTTGGATAACACGGGAGGCCCAGTTCTTTAAGGATTGCAGGGTCACAACAATCGCTGAAAGGTGACCCTTGGGTACAGTATGTATTATAAAGGTTGCCCGAACAAATTAAACCGGATCCAAGTCTTCTCGTTTAAATGGTAATTCCATAAAAGCTCCGAGCCTGTTCTTTGAATGCCACGTAATTCAAACTACCCAGCCATAGTCGGGTTTGCTCTGTGCAGGATTCGGAATTATTGCAATTTGAAGATTTCTGCGGCAAAGAAGATACAGCATTTCCAAGTCGAATTCAGTAATTTCCAAACAAAATTGAGAATTATCTAAACTAAACCTACTTCGACATACAACATAATACTACAACATACAACTTCGAGATTAAAGTCAACTTCGAGTTCAAACTCAACTCCGAGATCAAAGTCAACTTCGAGTTCAAACTCAACTTCGAGATCAAAGTCAACTTCGAGATCAAACTCAACTTCGAGATCAAACTCAACTTCGAGATCAAACTCAACTTCGAGATCAAAGTCAACTTCGAGATCAAACTCAACTTCGAGATCAAACTCAACTTCGAGATCAAAGTCAACTTCGAGATCAAATTCAACTTCGAGTTCAAAGTCAACTTCGAGATCAAACTCAACTTCGAGATCAAAGTCAACTTCGAGATCAAACTCAACTTCGAGATCAAACTCAACTTCGAGTTCAAACTCAACTTCGAGATCAAAGTCAACTTCGAGATCAAACTCAACTTCGAGATCAAAGTCAACTTCGAGATCAAACTCAACTTCGAGATCAAACTCAACTTCGAGATCAAAGTCAACTTCGAGATCAAACTCAACTTCGAGATCAAACTCAACTTCGAGATCAAAGTCAACTTCGAGATCAAATTCAACTTCGAGATCAAAGTCAACTTCGAGATCAAACTCAACTTCGAGATCAAAGTCAACTTCGAGATCAAAATCTACTTCGAGATCAAAGTCAACTTCGAGATCAAAGTCAACTTCGAGATCAAATTCAACTTCGAGATCAAAGTCAACTTCGAGATCAAAGTCAACTTCGAGATCAAACTCAATTTCGAGATCAAAGTAAACTTCGAGATCAAAGTCAACTTCGAGTTCAAAGTCAACTTCGAGATCAAAGTCAACTTCGAGATCAAACTCAACTTCGAGTTCAAAGTCAACTTCGAGATCAAACTCAACTTCGAGATCAAAGTCAACTTCGAGTTCAAACTCAACTTCGAGATCAAAGTCAACATCGAGTTCAAAGTCAACATCGAGTACAAATTCAACTTCGAGATCAAAGTCAACAACGAGATCAAACTCAACTTCGAGTTCAAACTCAACTTCGAGATCAAAGTCAACTTCGAGATCAAAGTCAACTTCGAGATCAAACTCAACTTCGAGATCAAACTCAACTTCGAGTTCAAACTCAACTTCAAGTTCAAACTCAACTTCGAGATCAAAGTCAACTTCGAGATCAAACTCAACTTCGAGTTCAAAGTCAACTTCGAGATCAAACTCAACTTCGAGATCAAAGTCAACTTCGAGATCAAACTCAACTTCAAGTTCAAACTCAACTTCGAGATCAAAGTCAACTTCGAGGTCAAAGTCAACTTCGAGATCAAACTCAACTTCGAGATCAAACTCAACTTCGAGTTCAAACTCAACTTCGAGATCAAAGTCAACTTCGAGTTCAAACTCAACTTCGAGATCAAAGTCAACTTCGAGATCAAAGTCAACTTCGAGTTCAAACTCAACTTCGAGTTCAAAGTCAACTTCGAGATCAAAATCAACTTCGAGATCAAAGTCAACTTCGAGTTCAAACTCAACTTCGAGATCAAAGTCAACTGCGAGTTCAAACTCAACTTCGAGATCAAAGTCAACTTCGAGATCAAAGTCAACTTCGAGTTGAAACTCAACTTCGAGTTCAAACTCAACTCCGAGATCAAAGTCAACTTCGAGATCAAAGTCAACTTCGAGTTCGAACTCAACTTCGAGATCAAAGTCAACTGCGAGTTCAAACTCAACTTCGAGATCAATGTCAACTTCGAGTTCAAACTCAACTTCGAGATCAAACTCAACTCCGAGATCAAAGTCAACTTCGAGATCAAAGTCAACTTCGAGTTCAAACTCAACTTCGAGATCAAAGTCAACTTCGAGTTTAAACTCAACTTCGAGATCAAAGTCAACTTCGAGTTCAAACTCAACTTCGAGATCAAAGTCAACTTCGAGTTCAAACTCAACTTCGAGTTCAAACTCAACTTCGAGTTCAAACTCAACTTCGAGATCAAAGTCAACTTCGAGTTCAAACTCAACTTCGAGTTCAAAGTCAACTTCGAGATCAAAGTCAACTTCGAGATCAAAGTCAACTTCGAGTTCAAAGTCAACTTCGAGATCAAAATCTACTTCGAGATCAAACTCAACTTCGAGTTCAAACTCAACTTCAAGTTCAAACTCAACTTCGAGATCAAAGTTGACTTCGAGATCAAAGTCAACTTCGAGATCAAACTCAACTTCGAGATCAAAGTCAACTTCGAGATCAAAGTCAACTTCGAGTTCAAACTCAACCTCGAGTTCAAACTCAACTTCGAGATCAAAGTCAACTTCGAGTTCAAACTCAACTTCGAGATCAAAGTCAACTTCGAGTTCAAACTCAACTTCGAGATCAAAGTCAACTTCGAGTTCAAACTCAACTTCGAGATCAACGTCAACTGCGAGTTCAAACTCAACTTCGAGTTCAAACTCAACTTCGAGTTCAAACTCAACTTCGAGATCAAAGTCAACTTCGAGACCAAAGTCAACTTTGAGATCAAACTCAACTTCGAGATCAAACTCGACTTCGAGATCAAAGTCAACTTTGAGTCCAAAGTCAACTTCGAGATCAAAATCAACTTCGAGATCAAAGTCAACTTCGAGTTCAAACTCAACTTCGAGATCAAAGTCAACTGCGAGTTCAAACTCAACTTCGAGATCAAAGTCAACTTCGAGATCAAAGTCAACTTCGAGTTCAAACTCAACTTCGAGATCAAAGTCAACTTCGAGATCAAAGTCAACTTCGAGTTCAAACTCAACTTCGAGTTCAAACTCAACTCCGAGATCAAAGTCAACTTCGAGATCAAAGTCAACTTCGAGTTCGAACTCAACTTCGAGATCAAAGTCAACTGCGAGTTCAAACTCAACTTCGAGATCAATGTCAACTTCGAGTTCAAACTCAACTTCGAGATCAAACTCAACTCCGAGATCAAAGTCAACTTCGAGATCAAAGTCAACTTCGAGTTCAAACTCAACTTCGAGATCAAACTCAACTTCGAGATCAAAGTCAACTTCGAGTTCAAACTCAACTTCGAGATCAACGTCAACTGCGAGTTCAAACTCAACTTCGAGTTCAAACTCAACTTCGAGTTCAAACTCAACTTCGAGATCAAAGTCAACTTCGAGTTCAAACTCAACTTCGAGTTCAAAGTCAACTTCGAGATCAAAGTCAACTTCGAGATCAAAGTCAACTTCGAGTTCAAAGTCAACTTCGAGATCAAAATCTACTTCGAGATCAAACTCAACTTCGAGTTCAAACTCAACTTCAAGTTCAAACTCAACTTCGAGATCAAAGTTGACTTCGAGATCAAAGTCAACTTCGAGATCAAACTCAACTTCGAGATCAAAGTCAACTTCGAGATCAAAGTCAACTTCGAGTTCAAACTCAACCTCGAGTTCAAACTCAACTTCGGGATCAAAGTCAACTTCGAGATCAAACTCAAATTCAAGAAACCTCTGAACTTCGAAACTTCTAGGAACGGAGGGAAAACCTCTGATATGGCAACACTGCTTCTTATAGCCAGCAATACGAAATCATGATTTTTGTGACCTGGCAGCACTGGATTGTTCCAACCTCCGTCATGCTCCATGTCATGTTCCTCTCCCGGTGAACACCAACGCAAGTGACGGTCAAATTGCTCCGTCCACCCGTCCATCTCAGCATCGTCACTGTCAAAGGACAGACTTGTACGAGCACAAAATACAGAAGCCGCCACATAGACAAGATGGTTATTCGTGAGTATACGTATCTTATTTTGTTTTAATTTCAAAGTTTTATGCACTTGGAACTCAAAATTTAATAGTATTCATATACTTATTGTTAGGAGGATGCCTATCTAGAAATAGAACAATCCCCGTCCAGTTGAAAGGAAGCACCTGGGCTCCTAGCTTTTCTATGATATTGCAAGGCAGTTGATTTATTTATTGTATTTGTGCTTAATCTCCCGAAAATCTCCTTCCTGATACCTACCTACTAACAATCGGCTGTAATTCAATTGGGCTTGGTCGAAATGAAATGAAATAGCTGTAGTCGGCCTGTAACCTTCCTGCCTGACACGATTCCGTTCGCATGACATCATCCAACGGATTTAATTGGCGGATTTCTCAAAATACTCAGACCCATAGGCTCAGTTTGGCTTTTTGTTGAGCCTTTTTGAGACATTTTAACTTTTTTATTAAAGAATGTAACAATCAAGTTTATTTGACTACATTTGTACCTGTCCATTCTTGCTTTTTGTACAACCGCAACCGGTGTCAACCTGGCGTAATCATGCCGACTTGTTGACCATCATACGTGTACCTACTCTTCTCGCCCTTCCTGCTCGAGTTGCAACATGTTACATTTATATAGGCCAATATCTGTATTACCTGTTATGCGTGCCACTATTTCGAAATTCAATCATTTTCATTGAGCTCACAAGAATTTGCCTATGCAAATTCCCCATTTGTGGAATGACCCAATAACTGTTTTGAAAAACAGGCATTCAAAAATGTTAGGTGCCTCAAACGTGTTGCTGTTATCAAACTGTTGGAGAAACGCAACACGATTATGAAACCCTCAAACTTTTTTCGCAGAAAGATGGCAGCAATAAAGAAAATACCTAGTCTAATGTAACTTGCAATAGATTATTGAGGAAATTTCATGGTTTTATAAAATGGTGTACGTATTTGTCGCTTAATGACGTGTTTCTACAGAACTAGTGGAAGGAAAGTCGTGATGTACCCGATACTTTCATTTCAGATGTCGATACTGAGGATAAGTTGGAGTACAGGTTCTATCCTATGCCATCGCAGGCGGTTAAATTTCAAGTGAGAGCTGCTAACGATGCGCACATTGCCATGACGGAAGGTCCTGCCGAAGCTAATCCCATGTATGAGGTGAATATTTTGTAAAATGTTTCCCATGAGCCGTGGGACTTGACTTTTCGAAAAAACGACGTTTTTGGACTGAAAATACGATTTTTGACAAGATTTTCAAAATGAGTAGGTGTTTGACATTTATTCCAATCAGAACCACAGGATTTTTTCAAATTTCATCAAAATATTTTTTAGGATTTTTCTCAACGATGTTCCTATCTCAATGCCTAGGTATGCCTCCTTAAGGTAATCGGGCCAAGACCTACGAACACATGAATGATCTTGAAAAAACACCAGTCGATGAAATTGTGCTACATGTTCAATGTTCATCAATGCTACATTTTCCACTTCAGATTTTCATCGGAGGTTGGGGCAACTCGAAAATCGCCATCAGGAGGAACCGTGAGAAGCCCGATGTGGTCGAACAGCCCTACCCGAACACGCTGAGCGCTGGAGAATTCAAGACATTCTGGGTCACTTGGTACGATGGGACGATCAATCTTGGAATGGATGACAACCCGACGCCATTTTTGAGTTGGTCCGATCCCAGCATGCCGTATTTTCCTTGCTTCGGCATCTGCACCGGTTGGGGCGCTACCGGCTCATGGGTGATCGAAGGTACCTGAATTTTGTATTATAGAAACATTGTTTGGCACTTGGACATACATGTCCGTGTTCTGACTTTCTCTCGACTGCAGCAGGACACGTCTAGGATAACTAGGATCTTTTTTAAAATAATTTTTTCTGTCTTTGTTTGGTTGAGTTGTGGGCCGCAACTCACGCTTAAACCTTCTGTGCTATAACTTTATTGCTGTGGTGCGGCACATTCTTTGACATTTTTACTCCCAGATTAAATTGCATATGTGGACACTATCGTTTCGTTTTAGACAACTGGTCCGGCTGGAGAGCTCCACCCGCACCAATAATCGAAGCTCCTGGCTGGAGCATCGCTCCGTCCGCTCCTCTGGGCACTTCCCAGCCGACGTGGAAGCCAACCAGCGGATCTGAGATTCCGCCCGATGCTGTCCCTGGAGGTTTCGACAACGAACAGCTGTACATCGGCAGGGCCAGTCATGCCGGCTCGTTGACGCCGGGTAAAGTCGTCCCTTCGCACGGCGTCTGCTACATCGCCTGGGGTGGAGCCGAGCACGGCATACCTGACTACGAGGTACGTCTCATGGAATCTTAGGCCAGCACTGCTGACTAAATCCAGTTTGGTCAGCGTTACATTGACTTTACCCCCCAAACAGGGGTGCCAATGTTGCCCGCGAGTCTACAGCTCCTGTCAGGTCAACTGGACTTGTTTTATCCCGTCATCGCGACCTAATTTGCTGTGTTTCTTCCTCGATTTGCTTTAAAAACCCTAAAAACCTCCAGTTCCAATGAAAATTCGTGTTTTTCCAGGTGCTCACCGGCTGCTCTCCAGCTTGGATCCCCGTCACCGGCGGCCAAATTCCAGATCACGCTTTGCAAGCGGGACAGTCCGAAACTGGCGAGCCGCTGTACATCGGTCGCGCTCAGCATAACGACACCGTCACTGTTGGCAAGGTGATTATTCCAAAATTTAAAATAAGGGTGTAAAAGAAAAAAATTGGTTCACCTTAACCAAAAATGGAACATAACCCCACCGACCGTACTTTTTGATCGCAGCTGATTGCCGAGATACGATTTTATGAAGTTTTTTTGTTATTGTTTGTCTGTATTACTAACCTGAGCGCTTTCGGCTGCACGGCCTTCCCCAAGAGCCGTTCCTGACTATTTGATTGGAGAATTGAGGTCCTTCTCTTTTGAGACAGAAACAATACCCTTATTATGGGCCTTTATTGTTAACTCAAGCGCTTCCGACTACAATAATGGGTCAAGTGTCCGGTCCAACCTTCAACAGCATTACAGTTTCTGTGTTGTACAAATCGACTGATTTTGATTACCTGTTTAGCCCTTATTAAAAAATGCCCACCCCTGTCTCGCAGGTCCAGAAAAGCCACAACGTCTGCTACATCCCGTACGGTGGCCAGGAAATCGGCAAAGACACTTACGAAGTTCTCGCTTTGTAAGTCGATTTTCGTCAGGCGACTGATCAGGAATGCCCGTCCAGCACAAACATCCTTGTCTGGGTAATTAATGATATAAAAATACTCGTAAAGTCGTAACTACACTTTTGCTCTCGCTCACTTGCATATGGAGAATTTGTTATTTGATTAATCGGTGAAAATCTCGAAAAAGAATCTCAGACTGCGCAAAACAGTATTAGATGCTAAGTAGTGCCTTTGGGCTATGATACCCGTAAAAGAGAAATTGTGATTATTGATAGCTTCCATTGCAAATTGTTATTCGTGCTTCCAAAGCCGCTGTTCTTCGTTCGCATTTAATATTTATATACCCGAATGCCTATTTATTGGTGTATGGATTTTATCGCTGTTTTTCTCGTTAATGCTGCCTTGCAATATTATGAAATGATTGTCATACAAAGTTGATTTTACGTTAAATACACTAACAATGAACGATGCCATTGATTTTTACCCTGAATCACTCCGTTTTTCGTTGAAAAGGTTGAGGGATTCAATCAGCATCATATTTTTTTTTTTTTTGAAAAGCTGCTGGTCTCTTTTTGAGGGTTGCAGTGGGCAAAAGTAACCTTCATGTACATACAAATTTATTTTCCATGCAATAAAAATTAATAAACAATTGCAAGCTGCTGTCTAGAGGAACGATGAAATGCTAATTGGGCTACTTTTACTGATGATATAACATTGAATGATAAAAGGTAAGATGAAAAACGTTATTTTTCCTTGAAAATTCGCTATAAATCTTGATCGTCCATTTTAACCGGCTGGCTGGTGACGAAAACCTGTTTAGGCTGGTTCAGGGTTGCCTGTAATAAATTAATAGAAATTAGTTACATCCAGTTCAGGAGGACGAGCGTTTGAAAGTTGTGTTCATGGGTTGAGTTTGGAAGTTGAGTTCGTGGGTTGAGTTTGAAAGTTGAGTTTCGAAGTTGAGTTTGTGAGTTGAATTTCGAAGTTGAGTTTGTGAATTGAGTTTTTGATGAAATTGACAATGCGAAATTACCTGGTTGGGCGAAGGTGACGATGGCGGCCGCGACGTCACAATTACGTATTTCTGCGGGTTGTTTTGCGATACGACGGTCTGTCCTTGCGGTCGCTGGCCGCTGACAACGATCGTCCTCGTATTCGTCGGTTGGTGCGGAACTATTATTTCGTTAACACCTTGAAAAGTCGAATATTCAAAATAAATTGTACGAAATGGCGAGCTGGATCATGCAGTGAATTTTTCAGATTCTGAACGATTCGATGAAAATTGCCGAATCGAAATTTTTGGCAACTAAATTTTACTTAAGAACCTTATCTCACCTGTTTGCAAAATGGAGGAACTGCTAACTGGGATAGACGTAGCTGGGTTGGACATACGAGCTTTGAGAACGGCTCCGTGCAGAGAGGTGCCCAGCGATATGCCGTACTCGTTACGATAGTCGTCCAAATTGTCAGGCGGAGATCGCAATGTTTTCAGTATCGGTGGTAACGATTTCTGGAAAAATTTACTTTTTATTAATCTTGGCCCGATCGCCATAGACCACGCCCCAGTGCAAATTCGGTAAACTTTTATATATCTTCAAAAACGTAAAAAAGTACCGTAAGCAGATGCTTGATATGGAACGAGGCGATTTTGTCGCTGCTGCCGGTATTGTTGAACGCTTCCATACGATCCGAGATGACTTTGATCTTGGGCAAGATGAACACTTTTATCACCTCACTGCCCAGTTCGGACAAACCTGAATGTGCAGAAAATGCAAGAAAATGCGAATTTACGGGGAAAAAATTGAGGCGCAACTCAAACTGAAGGGAAATCATTTCTGAAAACACCGTTTATGTAAAACGGTCTATTTTTCTCGACTAGAGAAAAACAAAATTCACGAACTGACCTTCCAGAGCCCCATACAGAGAAGATGAATGGGTCTTTTCGTTGTTAATGGCCGAAGCGAACATACGAGTGATACGAGTCTGCACGTTGTTCGTGGACGTGTTGAAATTCTTGCAGATCTGCGACATCAGGCGTGCAGCGAAGTCGCGCAGGGCCCAATGATTGTCCATTTCGGGTCGCATGCACAGCTGTTTGCTCACTATGCACGTCGCCACCGAGGGTATCAGCTCGTGCAGCTGGAATATCGGCAAAAAGTCGACAAATTGTAACAAAAAACAAACCTTTTCCGCGCATTTTGTTCAAAACGCACGGTGAAACTGACTCATGAAAATCGAATAAAGAAGAAAAAATGTTTTCATGCCAAAAATAACCTAATTTGACTAAAAAGCGCGCTTTTTTGAAGACGTTGTCAATCGATGTTGCGGACTTACGTATTTCTCCAGGTACAAGGACGGATTGTCCAGCAGCGCTTTGACCATTCGCATGAGGTAGATCAGGAGTGCCAGGTTGTGCTGGACGACGTTGACTTTGACGCCTTCGCCGATAAAGGTGCACATACGGGGCAGCATCTCGTGCAGGCCGGGATCCGATGCCAGACTTTGCAGCGCTTCCTGAAATTCCGAGTTTTCCGCCGTCAAATCGGGAGCAGCAGTTTTTAATCATTTCAAGTCCATTGGAGAGTTAGCAACTTCAACCGAATTGCAAGTAACGGAATCACAGATCAGGCCGGAAAGATTTGGCGTTACGAGCCAGCGATCACCATGGCATGACGTCACACATGTCCTCAGCGCATTCAAATGTATTTGCTAAATCTCCAAAACTCACAGCTCGTCTAGCTTCGTCCGATCCGACGCAAGCTTCGGTGATCTCCTTGTAGTACAGCTGCTGTTCCACCGACAGTTCGTGAGTCGCGAGCTGTTTGACGTGCACCGTCTCGACGTTTCTCAATTTGTGGAACTTCCTGCACAGCAAAATGGAGGCGATATTCGATTAATCATCGTTCAGGGATCAGCTGACAAATCTTTTGAAATTTTTTTAACCATTAATAAAAGAAATTCTTTTTGAAACAACAATAGCTCACCCGATGGTCGGCTTGCCAGATGTGTCACTTTTCTCTTTGGACGTTTTGTTCAATTTACTTATCGGATCGATGGACTCGACTTTCTGCAGATCCTTGGACACGGGAGGAGGATTTTCCGGGATAGTTGGCTGAACGCCGTCGATACAGAGCCAATGAGCTGAAACACAATAATTTTGTTTGTTTAGTCTAACATAAAATGAGTGTTTCTCAGTATTTCGGGAACTTTTTTAGCACAACTTATGATCGTGGGTTTTCTTTTTACTTATAATTTCACTTATTTTTCTCTGATTCGGGGGTTTTACTGGAATAATTTCTTAAGGCTCGTTCGATTCCTTGTTTTCGGCCATTTCTCACCCCAGAAACCCAGAGACAGCATTGTTAACGACGCATTTCGAAGAAAAAAAATATCAATCGATCGCTCACCTCGCAAATGAACTTCGAGAGGAAGTTTGACAGGTGGAGCAGACACCAATTCGTTGAGATCGTGATCTTTCTCTTCCGTGAAGAAAATCTCGCGCCCGCCGCCGGAGGCGTAGCGAAAAGGAATGTGATCGTTCGATTTGAAGCCGTACAAAGGCTGAAAAGGAGGTTAGTCACATGATAACATGTAAATCATTGGTACTGAGATATAGAACAGAAAAAAGAGAGGAAAACTCAAGATACAAAAACGGAGGCTTTCATGAACCGGTTATTTCCCTGTCCAGCGGTACTCGAACCTGGCACTTCTCGCTCGCTGGGCAGACGCCTTGACCCTTCGGCAAGAGAGAGCCTGAGTCCTGACATTGCACTCAAGAGACACATTGCCTAAAACAAATGACCCTGCCATCTCCCAGATTCCTTGGGACCAGACTCTCCGTGCCGAAGCAGAGAGCGGAAGTTACCAGGTTCGAGCCCTGCCGAAGAGCGATGCCTTACTTCGATGTTTTTCACTTTCAGCGAATGGTCGACGTCATCGCAAGTGAGTTTCTGCCGCTTGCTGTGGTGCATCATTTTAGCCGCATCCTGGAATTATGAAAGAGTACAAGGTAATGGCATTTTCTTCATTGGGGCCACTCTTCTTTCCGAGGGAGGGCCGTACGGGCGACAGCGCTCAAGCTAACAGGATTAATTAATTTATTGCTTTTTACTCGCGAAAAATCGCTATTCACCTGAATAATAAGCCTTAGCCTGTAGGACAAGTCGTCGGCAAGAAGTTTGGCAGCCTCGTCGGTCAAACTGCTGATGCCCATACTCTCGGCCACGACCTTCACCGACTCGAGGGCGATGGTCGAATTTTGCGGCGGATCCACCTCGTTCATTTTGGCGAAGAAGAATGTCAGATAAAATCGAAGTTATTGAGGAAAATTGGATCTGCGACAGAGGCAGTTTATTGCACCGATGCCTCGTACTTACACCCGGTTTTAGATCATTATACAGACATGAGGAGCGACAAAAAATTACGAAGTCAAAAAATGTCACCTAATGCACCTAAAACGGAGATAAATTGCTTAAAATTGAATTGCCGAACAGTCAGAAAATAAAAATTATTGGAAATCGTCAAGTCGGACGCATCGGAGCGTCGACACAACTTCGATAGACGCCATGATGGTTTGATAAGGTACGATAAGGACTGAAAAGGATTTTAAGAACTAGAATTGTGGTAGACATTTTATACATGTAATAAACCGAAAAATCATGAATTTGTTTCCGAGAAATCGAAGAATTTTTTAACCGGCTGCAAAAAACGACTCATGTTGACTTCACGCAGTGATTTTTTTATGCCGCTTGTTTTGGTATGTCTGTTTACAATCTCCCTAGGATGGCTACTTACCTAATGTAAACAATTTACTTAGGTATGACTACCTACCTTTAGGTCCTACCGTCTGCTGATCTTAGGTTTCACCTAGCCGAGTAAATTTTACTTGCTCACGCATCTGAATTTCAAAAAATAATTTTTTTAAATTTTTATACTAGCTGGCCCATCCGATGGGCCCCATCGTATATACATGGACCTACTTTCCCAGAAAGACCTTACCTTCACTTCCAACAGTCCTACAATTAGCGCTTTCACCCATCGCTCATGTCTCAAATCTATAGCCCATCAGATACATTCGTCAATTTTTACATAATTAATCGGTACTTGAAAAAAGTTCCATCATTATTGTTCAAGTAGGTAGTTTTGATATGCGTGGGGAACATACTTGTATGTTCGCTTGTAAGCGACACGTGTCCTCAAGGACAAGTCCCTATGACGTCAAAAAAAACATAAGTATTTTACATAGGTACGTGCCATTCAATTTTTAAACAGATCGATTACCTACCTATAAATTTATTTTACATTTAAAAACCTTAAATTTCGATATTTTTTAAAATAATAATATTATTATTGTTCCGGACATTTTATCAATAGAAGCGCTAAGCGAGTTTTTTGGCAAATGTAATAATTAGCCAGAAAAATACAATTATCAATTTGTCTGTGGAAATTTTACTCGGTATAAAAAATGCGGAAGTACTGCGAGTTATTTTAACGCAACTTCAATATTTTCCCTCCAGCTCCAACCGGTTAATTCATGTGGCGCAATAGTCAGAATCACGATTTATCTCAGCGTTCCTTCTCACGGGCGCGTACGTACTCTCCTGGGAGTGGAAGATAACGCCCTCGAGCATCTCCAGCAGATGGCATCAATCGGCGTTCCAGATAGCGGATGGCCGGTGCCGCCTGCCCCCACTTTTTCAACGCTGACCTTTTCCATCCAGCGCAACGGGATTCCCAGCGCGAATCGGACGCAGCGAGTCGTGTTCCAGCCTGAGCGCGCCCGGCCCTCGCGTACCAGTGCACGAGCGGACCTCAACCGGCTGGAGATCATTCGTCATTATTGTAGCCGCTCAACCGGCTTTCCAGCATCTCCTGCCGTCCGGTTCGTCGACTGGTCCTTCGCTCCAGGACCTTCACACGGGTCAGGAAAATATCGAAAAATCCGCCGGAGGTTCGTGTCACTTCCGTATTTACAGGGTTAATGGAAGTAGGTAGGTATGTATTGTTATTGTCCGACCATAAAAATCGGATCGGACTCTTCGAGGGAAAATTTAAAAAATTACTCAGAATCATCTTTACGAAGTACAGTAATCGTCCTATCGTTGAAAATCGGGAAAACCTTTATCCCGGAAAAAAACGTGATAACTTTTAACTTTATTTTAAAAAACCAACACTTTTAGGCCCGGTTTATTGACAAAATTTATCTATCCGATATCCAATGAAGCTTCCGATCAACTTCACCGCGGCGGTATTTACATCAAAATTTGATTGAAATTTAATTTCAATGTAAAAATCTCATTGGTGACTACGTGCTTCTTTGGGCATCGGTTAGATGAATATCGTCAATAAACCGTCCCTTACTCAGAATCAATTCCAAATAAGTGTCTGTTCCCGAGTCCGTCCGTCAGCATTTTCAAAATTGGTCGATTTTGAAAAACCATGAAAGAGTGGTGGCACATTTTCGAACATTTGACCCCCCTGTAGTGTAATGGCCTGGATTTGCACTTAAAACCAGTGGTGCGTAGATAACACACAATACTTCCATATTTTGAAACGTAAAATTGTGACACAATTTGATCATATTTTGACTGCTTTTAAGGGTGTTTAGGCCAAAAATATCGAAAAATTCACTATTAAAATTTTAAAATTCGCCCAAAATGAAAAAATGCCACATTTTCGGAACGTAAAAAATATCCACATATTCTGCAAGGTAAAACAAAGATTTTAAGACCAAGAACGCTCAAATCGGTTCATTTTTGTGGCCGGAAAAAAATAAAATAGAAAACACTAAAAATGCAAATATATCGGAAGTACTGTGCGTTATCCAAATTCCGATTAAACAGGGTGTTAGGTCTTGCCGAGACAAACATTTCAGTTCAAGAAATTTGAAAAAAGGTTGAGAAATGAGGGAGTTATGGCCATTTTTGTAAAAGACCACAGACGGACAGACGGACAGACGGACACACGGACAGACGGACAGACGGACAGACGGACACACAGACACTTGTTCAGGAAGTGATTCTGAGTAAATGTGTATAAGAAAAAGTTTTTTCTGAAGCTCCGTTCCGATTCTCGATTTTAGGACGATCACAATACTTCCATTTACTCTGTAAATATGGAAGTAAAAACCTGACATCTTGCAATGCGAGTGATTTTTCCCCACTCCAATATCGAGTTTTCATTTTATCCAAAATTGTGATTAGCTAGCGTGTTTTCTAAAAGTTTGACTTTACTATAGCCTCCGAATAATGGAATTGGGGGAAAATCCTGTTTGGGTAAATAATTGCATTAGGTACTTCCAGCTCTTTTCCAATAACTTCCAATCTTGTGTTTCATGGATAATGGCATAAAATACATTTCTCTTCCTAACAATCGACCTTGCTGCTTTTAATTTTGGTTTTTAAACCTTTTTCTTTAAACGCTTAAAAGCGCCTCACTGTTTCTCTTTGGATGTCTCTCTCTATATCTATTGTTCTTATCGACGTTATTTTTATTAGGGTTTTGTAAAAAGGTGCAAAATGTAGCAAAGATTATACGTAGAGGATTGATGCTGTTCAACCAGAAACTTAAACAAGCCTGCGTGCCAATTGATTCATCTAACCTTCAAAAATGACCTAATTCAGCATCGCACGATCGGCTGAGAACGTCTGTTCAATTGGACGGCGTCGCTGACTTGGCGACTTTTTCTCCGTCAGTTGCCGGGCGTAATCACGTTCTGAGAAGTGACAGACAACCAGTCATGAGTTCTGAGAATGTGCCAAAGTACACTTTTGCCTTTGACATTAGCCCTTCAGGTTAGCTACGTTACCGCAACGGACCCAGGGCAATACCATACCCTCTGTTTCATGTACGGAAGTTTTTCAGGGTCTAGAAATTTTTCCAAATACAATTGTTTTTTTGGAGTTCAGTCAGAAATCCAAGATTGAAAAAACCACAAATTCAAATTTCTCATGTAATTTCCCACAATTGCAATCAGGCATTTTTGTCAGATGACGTATTGTGCGTTACCTTGGCAGGTGTTCAACCGAGATTTTTCTAGTAATGCGATTGCCATTCCAAGGCGTCCTTGAGAGATTAGCGACATAAGGTCACCTGGGATAACCAAAAATAATTAGTAAGGCGCTAAAAAGTGATCTGATAGAGTTGTTTCGCTTTACGCGGTGTCCACACTCGAATCAATTGGCCGTATCAATTGAGAGCGACCAAAAAGCGTCCACTCCTTAACTCATGACGTAAATGCGTCCTTCTGGTCTTCGTGGAGGTCATAACTTTGGGAATGGCCTCTAAAACTCGGACTTTATTTGTTCTCATTTTGAAATTGAAATGCCTTCAGGAACAAGTCTGGTTGTTTTTTGGGAAATTCGTTTACGTGGGTGTCTCTATTTTGGTAGGAAATTAATCGTCCGGCATTCTCTCTGAATGAAGTCTATATTTAATTTCGGTAGGTACCTACTAGCCGTGAATCTAGGAAAATACCCCCTGGCAGACCCTGTTGGCCGAAAAACGTCGAATTTTATGTTTTTTGGGTCAATACCGAAGATATATGCGGGACGATCTACGTAAAATCCATAGATTTTTGGAAATTTTCCCAAGGGAGTCAGTTTTTACTTCCAAGTAAATGTAATCGTCCTAAAATCGAAAATCGGATCGGAGCTAAAAACTCAAAGGATAAGGGAAACATTTTATGTTTACTCTCAAAAGTTGCTCTTCAAACGAGTCGAAGATGGACGAATTGATTTGTTGATTGGATTGATTTTGTAGCTTGTGGAGTCAAAATGGAATTCCAAAGAGCCTCAGAATGTCAAAATCCGAGCCCCTTATCCGAGAATACCCTAAATCGTTCCAAGGTTTTCTTCTTATAAGTAATAGCTTATTACTAATAGGTTTTTTCAACAGTAGTCTCGATTTATCGAGATTGAATGGAATATTATGTCAACACAAATGAATGAATTCTCATTCTCATAAAAAGGCTCGTTTCTTGCTTGTCATCGAGCTAGTTGCTATTCGGATAGAGCAAATATTTGACTTTTTTATCGGTACAAACCCGTTCCCTTGTTGTGTGCTGAGTCTCAAGTGCTGACGCTCGTATTCCCCCTGATCGGGAATTCCGAGTCGGGGAAGTGTGTTATCCTTATTTAATAAGGAAAGATACAAAACGTATGGAAGTAGGTACTTCAATGGTCCAGAAAGAGATAATCGGAGAGAATTTTTATTTTCCTTTTGGAACGACCTGCATTTCTCCGACCTGATGCATCCTCTTGGGAAACCGATCTAAAGAGGTCCTGGGAAACCGATCGAGGGTCCTTATCGGCATAGGTATGGTCTGCATTAGAGTAACTGATTTTCAAAACTTGGGAGACATCGAGGATACTGTCCCTGTCCTATACCAAGTTTGACCTACTACCCTTAAAAATTTTTTATCCAGCCATCTCTGAGAAAAAGTGCAGGAGGGATTTCGATGGGTTACTATTGTATTATTGGATAATGGAAGCAGTTTACACTAGGAAGGATGAGTAATTTCACTCAGGGCCTAATTATGCGAGCGATTTTGAATGGCCTTCGAGCCATTGATACCTCGAGCGCGCTGTTCTAATTCGATTACTTTATCAGAACAATGGCAATTATGTAATTAGCACCTACACGCGCATCCGTTGGCCTGTCGAACAAAATAAGGAAAAAGTTGAAATGCTTCCATTTTTTAGATGATTTTTTCATTTAATAGACACCTACTTACCCACAATCATTCAAATAATTTAGTTATCACTGACCATGCCTTTTACCACTTTTCAGAAAGAGATAAGTACATAACCGTTGGCTAATGTGGTATCCTATCCGAGGAACTGCTTCCCTATGGAGTCTGAAACTTTGAAAACCCAGAAAAAGAAGCACCCAGTTTCTACGGCCAATTTACTTTCATTGGGTACTTTCTCGTGAGTATATTGTATTTTGGGTGTTTGCTATTCATGGAGCTTAGTGCAATTATCTGATTCAATTGAAATTACGAATTTTTATGCCACTTATGCAATTTATTTCAGGTGGACCCTACCACTTTTTCGAATTGGCTTCAAAAGGGACCTGAACGAAGATGATTTATTCGAACCGCTCAAAGACCATGCGTCAAGTCGACTCGGCGATCAGTTCGAGAAGTACGGAAAAAAATTAAACAAAAAAAATTGAAAAACGTCAAAATTGGTTCAGCAGTTCAGCCACAATGAAAGAAACCTATGTTTTTGGCAATCGACTGAGCCGATTTTTATTTTGATGGCATACGTTTTAATCAAATATAAAATAAATTCTAGATGGTGGATGGAGGAGCTGGAGTCGAGCAAGCGAGCGAAGCGAGAGCCCAGCTTGTTACGCGTTATCATGCGAGCCTCTTGGAAGAAATTACTCATTACTGCATTCTTCATTTTCATCGTTGACGTTGTGATAAAGTAAGTTGATTTTCATTTTTAACCGAAAATTTTTTGGGAAAAGTGTCCCTACATTGAAGCCTCCCGAGTTGAGGAGAATTCTCGTCCTTTGGCTGCATTTCCTCGTGTACCAGCTAATTTAAATTTTCTTAACCTTTCAGAATCTTGCAGCCCCTGTTGCTCCGAGGCGTCATAAACTATTTTACCATCAATAGCGAGACGAGCCTGGAAGATGCCTATATTTATGCAGGCGGCGTCATTTTGTGCAGTCTCGTTCCCATGATGATACTTCACCCTTACATGCTGTGCATCCAACATTTGGGCATGAAAGTGAGAGTCGGACTGTGCTCGATGATGTACCGAAAGGTGAGCTGATGATTTTTTACCCATTTACATTTTATTTGTTCTGAACCTGAAAGCTACTGGTGAAATCTTAGTTCTCAAAATTTGGTATCGAAAAGATCATTTTTCTGCTAAGTTAGGTTAGGTTTCACCCCTACAGGGGTTGGTCTGAAATTATCATCATTTATAGCTAATAGCCAAATTTACCAAGTTTTGTTATGTTCAAAGGTAGGTGTTGCTGTTTGGTTTCTGAGATACTCCTGAATTTATTGAGGGGCTTGGAATTTATTTAATTTTTTGCATTTATTTCAAGTAGGATAGAAAGTCGAATGTGGGAGAACTGACATTCAATACCCTGCAATTCAACAATGCATAGTACAATTTCTGTCAGACTTCTCCTCCACGCCCAAGACACACCCCAAAGACGGCAGTTTGAAAAAATCAAAAAATTCCAACTTCGAGCCTTGACTGGAAAATCCTTTTTTGAATAAATTAATGTTGAAATTTTCCGATTTAAAGGCACTGCGGCTCAGTCAAACCTCATTAGGCCAAACTACGGTCGGCCAAATCGTCAATTTGATGTCAAACGACGTGAACCGGTTCGACATGACGTTCACGTTGATCCACAACATTTGGATCGGGCCTGTACAAACGGTCATCATTACATATTTGGTGTACCAATTGGTCGGCGTTTCTTCGTTTTTCGGCCTCGCTTTTCTACTATTCTTCGTCCCTTTCCAAGGTGAGGCATGTTGATGATATTCGTGATACAAGTCGCTCTAGTTCGGTACATTTCAAAAATTGCTCAAAACCCCATTGCAGGTTGGCTCGGCAAGAAAACATCAGTATTGAGAATGAAGACTGCCATCCGTACTGATGAAAGGGTGAGACTAATGAACGAAATCATCAACGGCATTCAAGTGATCAAAATGTACGCTTGGGAAAAACCTTTCAACACTCTCGTATCGTTGGCAAGGAGGTAAGCAAGGCTGACTATCAGTCGAGAGATTTCGCTCAAAAAAATAAAAATTTAACTTATCAAGGAGCTAAAAAATTGCAAAACCTTTCCTATGGCAAGTCAAGCGAGGAAAGCGGGGAAAAAGAGGAAAATTCACTTTAAAATATACTTTTTGATTTTGAGCCTAAATAGTTGCTATAATTCCCCTAAATATTTTTTTCAATCTTTTGATCTGATATATCAATCTGGTTCTATAACTCCTCGGAATAAAAAAGGCCCGATCGCTCTCACCAAATTCGACTGGATAACCAGCTGTCACAAAGTGTCTTTTTTTCGCCTTTTGTCGACTGGGCACTTTGTTAGTTTTATTGTCGTCTCTCGCCGAGGTCCCAGACCCATCGTGCGAAGGTCCCGATAATTGAGAACGGTTCCGCTTGGAAGCTGCAAATAATTACGTGCTCTATCTCAATGGAACTTTTGATGAGTATCTCACACATGCTCGGTAGCTTGAAGCTCTATTCGATCACAAAATTGTTATAAAAAAATCAAAATTCTTGCGAAAAATTCAGCAAAAATAACTTGCGTAGAAACACGACTTTTCTTCCCTGCTGTTTTTCCTCATGTATTTAACCGCATTTTTCTGCGCTAATTTCTGTATCACCTACGTACGCTATCTTATTTTTGACAATTTTGACCATTATTTATTCGATAACGACAACGGAAGTGTAATGCAGGAAAGAAGTTCGACAAATTCGAAGATCCGGCTACATAAAATCGATCATGTACTCCTTCATCGTGTTCCATTCGAGGACATCTGTTTTCCTCACCATATTCGCCTATGTCCTACTTGGCAACTCTATTCGAGCTGAAATGGTAAAATTGCATTATACGCCTTTGTAATTTGAAAATTAAAGGTTATATAACATAAATATAGGTTATATATGCCTCCAGCATTTCTAAGTTAATTGTTTTGGTAATTCTCGATTGAAAAATGCTATATATAAATATTCTGAACGGATAAATGGAATAAAGCAAAACAATTATATCAATTCTCAGGTGTACGTGGTGCTAGCCTACTACAATGCCCTTCGTCAATCGGTGTCCATGTTTTTGCCAACGGCCATCACTCAGATATCTGAGGCACTGGTTTCAGTACAACGTATAAAGGTAAAAAACGCCAAAACTGTAACCATATTTCCTAGTTGAAAACGGAATTCGTCGTTTTTCCATCCGAAAATTGTAGTCTCTATGTTTTCTTTACTTCTATACTTCTCCTGTTCGGCATTTCACAGACTTTTCTGCTTTACGACGAAATACACATGCCACAGCCGGTCAAAAACGATGGTGCGAAAAATGGCAAGAAAGTCGACGAAAAGCGGGAAAAGGTTCCAGAGGCTGGGAAAGTCGTAAACGTCAAAGATGACAAACATTACTTGTTGGTGGAAAACGTATCTGCCAAATGGGACCCATCGAACGAGAACGATTTTTTGAAAAACATTTCCTTCGATGTGCACCAAAACGAACTTACCGTCATCATCGGGCCCGTAGGCTCTGGGAAGGTGAGCGACGGATCTTTCTGGGTTAGTTGAGGTACAGTCGGTCTCAAAATGTTAACCCCTGTACCGGCTGTACTGCAACCCGCGTAACTTTGACGTATTGCTGTCACAGCAGCGGATCCTAAATTTTTTTTTGTTTTTCAGAGTTCATTGCTCTATGCGTTTTTGAACGAGCTACCTCTGACGAGCGGCACTGTTAAAATATCCGGTAGCGTATCGTACGCTTCCCAGGAACCTTGGCTATTCCATGGCACCGTCAAGCAGAACATCCTCTTCGGCCAGCCTTACGTCCGTGCGCGCTACCGTAAAGGTGAAGGCTCATGTTGTAGGAGCATGTTAATGCTGAGAGAATCAGGGAGATCGTGTGGGAGATTGGAAAAACTTCACTGACCAGCAGGAATCGAACCTCTCACCTCTTGCTTCTACCCAGACGCCTTAACCCTTCTGTAACTGTGGATATAGACTGGGGAATTCTCGAACGCAATGGGTCATTTGAGTGCACCTCCCAAATTTTCTGTTGCCCAAGGTTAAGGCGTCTGCGTAGAAAGGTGTCCGAGTCCTGCTGTACAATGTTTCGCCATTTGGTACTTAATTTCATTGATGCTTAACAGCACTGGGGGCCCTCATACCCATCAAAAGGAAAGAAAACACCTGAAAGTCAACCCGCTCAGGAAACTACCGATTTTTTCACTTTCCACAAATGTAACCTTCCACGAACGTTTTGATTTGTAAAATGTACAAAGTTCAGAAGGCCAATGCATGAAGAGCGTGGCTATAGATTAGTTTGCTAAGGAATCATTCCTCTCTCCTCAGTGCTTGTCCTTGCGATTTTCACAAATCAAAAATGTAACTTACTTTTTTCAAGTGGTGGTAATGAGCTCTCTGCTGACCGACTTTGAACAGTTTCCGTACGGAGATCAGACAATCGTCGGCGATCGAGGAGTATCGCTGAGCGGAGGACAAAGGGCCAGGATCAGTTTAGCCAGGTAGGTTATCTGGTTTTTTGACCCATAAGAAAACTCATTTTTGGAACACGAACTACCGGAATACATGCCATCGAAAACCATACAAGGTATTTCAATTCATATTCTATTCTCACCCCTTTGAATTTGCCCATTTCAGAGCAATCTACAAGGATGCTGATATTTACCTATTGGACGACCCATTGTCCGCTGTGGACACCCACGTTGGGAAACACCTTTTCCAAGATTGTATTCGAGGTAACTAATTTTACGAATTCGGTAAGGTTGCAGTAGATTAAATCAAAACTACCTATTCAATCGTGCTTATGGTTAATCCGATTTTGCAGGTTTCCTCAAGCACAAAACGGTTATCCTAATCACGCATCAGGTTCAATTTTTGGAATCTGTCGACCAGATAGTTCTTCTTGAAGACGTAAGTACCTACCCTACCTATTCTTAAAAAAATCTTTTCAATAGACTGTACAATGCTACATGCTCCTCAACTGCCGTATACCCTCACACAAATCGGGAATTTATCTTCTCAGTTATGGGTTCGAATTTTGTTCAGATGACATCTAAACATTGTCTTTCTCGTTTATAGGGCACCGTAACTGCTAAAGGTACGTACCAAGAGCTGAAATCGAGCGGGCTGGACTTCACCAAAATGCTGACAGCTACGAGCGGGGAAGGTGCCGAAGCTAAGGAGACCGAAGATGTGGTGGAAAAAGCGCTGCCGAATTACCGAAACCGGCAAGAATCAGTTCAGGTAAGGACAGCCCGAAAACGACAGCTTATCCAACTCGCTGATCATTAGAATAATTCAAATTCGCACGATACATCTTTTGATTATCTGTCGCTCTCATTGCAGAGTATAGGGTCTTCAATGTTTGAAATGGCAGACGCAGACGCTGCCGCAGCCCCTCAACAGGTGGCAGAGACGAGGAGCGAGGGGAAAGTCGGGGGTAAAGTTTTCATGAGCTATTTCAACGCCACCGGAGGGGGTGTCTGCTCGTTTTTCTTCGTTTTCATCCTGTTCGTGCTGTCCCAGGGGTTTGCCTCTGGAGGCGACTATTGGCTCACCTACTGGCAAGTACCCGCAATTTTCATTCTACATTAATTTTTGAAAGATTATCGATCTAACGCAGACGTGAGGGGCTTGAGAATATGTAAAATTAAACCTTTTTTCAGGACAAACTTGGAAGAAAATTACTTTGCTGTGGAAAACAAAACGGCTGCAGCGGAAAAATTCCCGCTCATCATCGACCGGGATATTTGTATTTACATCTTCGTGGGCATAACACTTCTGACCATCGTCATCAGTTTGCTCCGCTCGTTTTTGTTCTTCATCTTCTGCATGAAATCTTCGATGAAACTGCACGACAACATGTTCAATTCTTTGTCGAGAACAACAATGTGGTTTTTCAACAATAATAACTCGGGTGAGGCTTGTCGATGTCTGTTATGTTCGATCATAATGTCCATGCGTTTCCTTGAGGAAATTTTTCCAAATCAAGAATTCACATCGAATGTCGATCATTTTTGCTGACAGGTCGTGTTCTGAACCGGTTCTCCAAGGACATTGGCCAAATTGACGAGGTTCTTCCGTCGACAATGATCGATGTTGTTCAGGTGAGAAAATGTTACAGTGGGCACATTTCCAAGCGATATGCTTCATTTGCCACTATTCTTGGCAATAGCAATTCTAGACAAATCTCCCAGACCTCATAGACTCGTTAATAATTTCCAGATTGGAATCACGATCATTTCCATAGTTGTGATTTCTACATCCGTGAACCCATGGCTTCTCGTACCGACCAGCATCTGCGCAGTTATCTTCTACAGTTTCCGAACGTTTTACATCTCTACTTCGAGGAGCGTGAAACGACTCGAAGGAATAAGTAAGTGCACCTACCTCAAACTTATGGGGACTTGGAAATTGATGATCTTTGAAGGGTCTGATCAGCAGAATCTCCAGAGTTGCCTCATTCCTCAGTAATAAGGAGTGGAGGCCCAGTCGTTCTTTCTTCAAGTCCATTTGGCTGAAGCCAGGAATTGCTTATTTTGAGTAGGCCTTCCAAACAATTTATTTTTTCATTTTGCAGCTCGAAGTCCGGTTTTCTCGCATATGAACGCCTCGTTGCAAGGGTTGGTGACGATTCGAGCGTCAAAAAGCGAACAAGGTTTAATAAACGAATTCGACAACCATCAGGTGAGCCAACCTAAAGGAATCTACCTAGAGTAGTTAAGTCCATGCGTCAACACCTTAAAACAGGTTATTTTGTCAGCGGCGAGGCTGTAAACTGACAGAACCGTAGCCACAAGCGATTTTATCTGATTTGAATGCACTTTTTTGCCCTGCTGGTCTCTCAAGAACATTCAACAAAAATGTAAATTACGGTACCCACACAGCCTTGTAACAACACTAACTGGCCGTTCTTTGTATTGCAGGATTTGCACTCAGCGGCGTTTTACTTGTTCATAGCCTGCACACGAGCTTTTGGATTATGGCTGGACACCGTATGCGTCTTATTCATCACAGTCGTCGTTTTGAGTTTCCTGTTGATGAGCACAGGTAATTGACTGCATCGATCCCCTGAATGTTAACCGGTACTCCACTCTTACGCCATCACAGCTTTCATCGCCATGCATCATCACTTCTTCCTTTTGCAGTATATGGCGAATTGGACGTTTCTGTTCATTTTGCATTATAATGATTTTTTATTGTCAATGAGGAACATGCATGAAAAAAAATAAACTGTTTTTTCGCCATAATATTCCTTCTTAGGCTTCGAAAGTGGTGTTATGGTGGATGACGGTTCGGAAAAGTGGTAATTAAAAGAGGAGGGAGGCTCAGTGAAATTTGCAAATTTGAAGTCGAGCGGGGAAATGACCAGCCGCAAGGTTACGCATCTTCTCGTGAACACCAGTGCAACCTCCTCCGAGTTCATGCGTGTTGTGTAGTGATAGGACGGGGCGATGTTTGTTTACCTTTGTTGATGAACTCAGTACTCGACAATATGGAATGGAGAAATAATTTAAGCAATTATTGCTTCATGCGGGGGTGCAGAAATAAAGACCCGGAGAAAATGGTGATCGTGCCGTCAAAGCCCGAAAGCACGAGGAAACTTTGGTTTAACGTCGCGCGGCAACAATATACGAGTGCGAGGCGTCTGGGTGCTTTTCATAAAACTCTTGTAGGGCTTCAAAATCGACGAATGGAATGTTCTCAGCCGTGGCTTTTTGGAAACCGTCCAACAACACATTGATCCTTCTTTTATGAGCACTCATCACGACTTTCTTCCGATGAAACAACGAAATCACGAAAAATCCAAATAATCAAAACAAACAAGACCGTATGACGTCTTCTTCTTCTTCTTTTTCTCGATATGATGCCACTGCGCCATTCGCCTTTTGCCGTCACTTTACGTGCAGTCTCGCCCGCACAGTGACGTCACAATGCTACCCGCCACGTTCAAAAGGGCTCTTTTCATTAGCGTTTTTCACCAGGAAAAATGTCGTTTTTCCGTTTAAGATCATCACTACATCATTTTCGCATCCTAAACAGCACCATTCTGGCGGAAAAAATGGATTTCGTTTTTCATGCATGTTCCTCATTGTACAGGTGCTCTTGGTGGAGACGTGGGTCTGGTTATAACTCAGTCGATCGGCTTGACCGGCATGTTCCAATGGGGTATGAGACAATCGGCCGAGTTGGAGAACCAGATGACGTCAGTGGAACGAGTGTTGGAATATTCGACGTTGGAAGAGGAGAAAAATCTAGTCGATACCAAAGGTTAGGACATCCGCTGTGTTAAGAGTTTGCGACTCTTTTACCTACTGGGGTAAATCCTCTTTAAAATGCTTAACAATCTGACTTTAATTTACAGAGAAGACCCCGCGCGCCACTTGGCCCGAAGAAGGGCAAGTTGATTTCGTCAATCTATCTTTGAGATATAGCAGCGATCAACCGTGGATATTGAAGTCTCTTACGTTCTCCATAAAAGCCCGGGAAAAGGTAAGTAAATTTGTGCTAACCATTTCTTATTGTTGATAGAGCCTTCAAACTTGGTCATGATGAAACGACTTTGATGGTTTGTCTTTTTCCATAAATCGATATTTTAATTTTCATTCCATTCCATGTAGATTGGAATCGTTGGCCGAACCGGAGCCGGCAAGTCGTCCCTTATCCAGGCGCTGTTTCGACTCTGCGAACTGGAAGGCGCCATTGTCATAGACGGCCTCGCCAACGCGATCGTCAGTCTTCAGCATTGGCGTTCGAAAATTTCCATCATCCCTCAGGAGCCGATCCTGTTCTCTGGCACATTGCGAAAAAATTTGGACCCCTTCGAAGAGCACAGTGATGCCACTTTGTGGGGAGCATTAGAGGAGGTCAGTGGTCTGTGTTTTGGAGCACCTAAGCTACCTACAGAAAATAGGGTTTTGGCGCTCACTTTGTGCAAATCTCAAGCGAAAAATCCAAAAATGGCTCAGCAGTAGATACAACAGACAGACGGACAAACAAAAGCATGCCACTGCTGGCTGAAAACATGTTTTTCAGACTCCAAGGTCATGTCCAAGGTCAACATATTTTGTCCAAGGGGAGTCTCCCTAAGGGCTGCTCAGAGCCTATCGAGGCCAAGTACCACCTGTAATGTCTCATGTATTTTCAGGTCGAATTGAAAGAAGCGGTTAACGAAATGTCGCATGGGCTCCAAGCAAGGATTTCAGAAGGCGGTTCGAATCTGAGTATCGGACAACGGCAACTCGTATGTTTGGCGAGAGCTATCTTGAGAAATAACAAGATACTGGTGCTCGACGAGGCCACAGCCAACGTTGATCCTCAGTCAGTACCTAGATATTTGACGTTTCATAGTTTCTGACAGGAAAATAGGCAGTTAAAAGTTTCCAAGAACAAAATAACCAACATGTCCGCATACAACAACGTTATTCAAATTATGTTCTTTGTAATACCTCATGAAAACTCTGTAACGCTAACTGACGCTCATTATTACAGGACGGACAGTTTGATTCAAGAAACGATCCGTAGGAAATTCGCGGACTGCACAGTCCTCACGATTGCTCATCGTCTCAACACTATCATCGACTCGGATCGTGTCCTCGTCATGGACGCTGGAAGGGCCGTTGTGAGTAATTGAGTGCTAAGAACAGAGCACAGGGGCAGATTGGGATTGCGTACTTTGAATCCGATTTTCACTTCAATGTTATATTGGTATACCAATAACGCCTACATTATAACGCCGACTATAAAATTTTTCTGATTCGTTTCAATCCTTTCTCAGGAATTTGACCATCCGCATATTCTTCTGGAAAACCGGGAGAGCATATTTTATGAGATGGTCAAACAAACGGGGCGAGGTACCGAAGAACAATTGCACGCATTGGCGCAAAGTGTAAGTTGGAAATTACTAATGCAATATTTCGCCTAAGGTCTCATTGACAGGTCCTTTCCTAGATAATGCTGAAGACATCCGGTAGTAGGAAGAAGAGTGTTGGTAGTAGGAAATCTTTTGGAAAATCTTAAATCGGAATTACTCCGTGGGAAACATTTGTACACAAATTTTCAAATATACTAAAATTTTGGAAATTTAACGGGCGACAAAAAATCCTATCCCTGGTTTGAACAAAAGTCCACCCCTTATGGTCGAAAATCGCCAAAAACCGAAACTACTTTTCCAAAAACGCCCTTTTGTGCCACTTTTTTCTTAAAACCCCATAATATGGGTAATAAAATCGTTGATTTTCGCATTTCAAACACATTATGGAATAATGCGTTCTTGTTGACCAAATATTAAATAGGTAGGTACTCATATTTTCACTTTTTCGGCATTTCAGCATTACCTGCGAGGCTTACCCATCGATGTGCTGCCTATTTGATTCGGGCATTTCACCATCGCTCCGACCAGTGGGGTACTTCATGCTCTGCTAACCGGTACTTAGTACAAAGAGGCCCCGATGGCCGCACGAGTGGAACTCAATTTTTCTTGTCTTTAGTTCCTAACTAGAAAGCCTAGGATAGTAACTTATTCAAGTTTTGTGCGTTGAACACGCGTCCAAAAAAAGTGCTTCAAGGGTTCTGCTGTTTTCAGCATTTCAACTGCTGTACTTCAGACTCTTGCGAGTGTTGTCGAATGGCGACAAGACACCAAATCAAGCACATTGTCATGCTTTAGATTTAAGCAAGCTGAACCTAAGAATTTAATTTTTAACAATTAATTTTAAACGTTTCAAATTAGTTGAATTTCATTATTTTCTGATCTCCAAAGATCGTGCTGAATAATGTCAGAAATGTGAAATACGGCGTATTACGCAAAAAAATCCCGCAAAAGTAAATTGTAAGTACTTAGCGAGTACTTAAGTATTAATCTTAACAGGGTCAATTTCCCTTTCTTGCCGGCATTTTTAATTTTTTTGCTCAATTGTAAATAAACGTTTTTTGACTCGTTGATCTTAATTTATTTGTTGTTCGACCCTCCTAGAGCTCCTTAGACGTTTTAGGAAGAAATATCTTTTTTCATCGACTGCCTAAATCAAGGCGCCTAAATTCGAACTCGACGATGTGCCTTTCTAGCCTCCTTAAGGCACTGCATAAGTGAAGTTGTTACCTTAGTTAGAAAAGTGAGTAATTTAATCAGTTACATGTTCGGTTTTTATTGGTCTTTGCTTTGAGGGGAGTTGAGTAACTTTTAATAATCAGAGGACTGAATAACATTACTGGGATCCCAAAAATTGTAAGCCAAATTTTGTACATCAATATTCCCAGCAACCGGTTTATTTATCAAGTTCCCTATTTCTAGAAAAGGTAGGAAGGACCTTCCCTATTTGAAACGAGATTATTCTCAGAAAAATAGGTGTGTAACTATATTTTTTACACTTGACAAGGAAAGTTAGAAAAATATTTATCGAGTCCTTCATCTGCTCGTCTCAAGTCTTCCACTGAGTTTTCATTATCTGGGCAAAACTGATTCAAAATGGTGTCAAAATGAACCCTAGTTTTGGTAGAACCTGATATAATATGAACCCTCATCACTAAAATCGTAGACTACGCTTGGGTCTTTTAAGTGAAAATGGGTCAAAAGGTGTGATAACGAGATTTCAAATTTCGAACCCAATCCTTCTTTTGTAATTTTTGTTAACCGGAGAAAGAAAGTAAATAACTTCAACTTCAGAAAAGGACCGTTACGATCTACAAGGTCGAAGCCGCTACATTATTTTGCTCGAACAATTTAAAATGTTATTGTACGTTTCAGCGATGTCAAGTTGGCCCATTGATCTTTTAGATCGGGATCGATTTACGAGCCTCGTGTTAAGAAGATCAAGTGGGCCGATTGACCGATTGAAATTGGAGCAGACTAAACCGCCATCTCCCCACTCTTTCTCTAACACATGATTTGAGAAGGAAAAATTATACCAGTTTTTTGCCTGTTTTTCTTACAATCGAAACACAGTGAGGAGGTATACGTCGGTTAGTGATAGAAAGCTGAGCACACTTCTAAAACGTGTTCAATGTACCATGGGCACTCATGCTTCTGCAATAAAAAATTGTCAAATGAAATAAACAATTCGATGTTCAGGTAAAGTTTCAGGTAATGGGGTTTCGGGTTTGTCAGGTAAGGTCATCACAACTTCCCGCTCATGTTATTCGTATTTTTCAAAAAATGACTGACGGCAGTAACTTAGGACCGGTTCGATCAGGCCAGCCGTGAATAAATAGTCCAGGACTGGCCTAGTCGACTGGACTGAATCCCAGGACTGGACTGAGTCGAACAGACGATTAGACTCAAATTGTTGACCCGATCGCTCCCTATGCCAAATTCCTAGGCAGGCCCAAATCAATGAAGTTCAATACCAGCTGGGCTGAAATAAGGCAAGGTTCGGAAAGACACTCAAGGAAGAATTCAAGTGGGTTAAAACTGCGTTAACGGTCATGGTTTTTGTATGGCTTTCAAGACGAATATCTTCAAACTGTGTTGAGGCATTATGTTATTATTTCAGGCCCGGTCCAACTTGGGCAAGTAAGGTCAATGGTCATCCCAGATCGAGATTTTGATATACGAGCCAAGTCCAGTTATACAGAGCGGAGCAGGTTCTGACTGGACGACGGGGGAGGTAAACTCGAACCAAGGGTTGATGGGAGGGGGGTGTTCGGGTGACTTCGGAGGAGGGACCTAAGAGATCAGTTTACCCGCACCCCAGTCCTAAGAAGTTGAGATTTCTGGAGTCTCGGGAAGAAATCAGTAGAGCTCGCTAGTATTTGTTATATACGTGAGCCGGCGGAACAGGAGGAAACCACCAACGCCAAGGAGGAAGAGACTGGGGAGAAGAAAAGCCGGCTATTGGAGACCAGTTGCAGGCGCCTCTCCGTTTATTCGGTGCCCAGTTGCCTTCGGGTCCGGTCAAATACGAATAAATATTTTTACCCCGACCGACTGTCTCGAGTGGCCTTAGTAAGGTGAGTGCCCTCTTTTGCATAAATTATTAATTTTCTGTTTGATATACCTACTCAACGAATGAATGAAAACTTTAATGGTAGATACCAGCTAAATATGAAAAAGAATTAATTTTACCAAAACCAAGGAAATAAACTTGGAATAGATTTGACAATCAAATCTAAACTTGAATACATTCCAGGCTCCTTTTCTCTTTTAACTAAGGGTGGGCTCATAAATCCGGTTTATTCATCGAATATCCATTATTTTCCGAATAAATAATTCTTGGAAATATCCGATGAATGAACTGAATTGATGAACTCACCCTAACTCAAGTAGGTGGATAGGAATTCTTCAAAACGTACCTATGAAGTTTAATTGAAGGACCGTTAAATTGATTCCTCCAAATTGAGAACTTGGGCTCACGGGCAGGGCCGTCCAGAGCCAAGCCGGGCCCCGGGGATAAAGACTCGACCGGGCCCCCCCCCCGGTCAATAAAAGCATTTTTTCTAATTTGCATATTAGTACGTAAAAGGCCCACGGGCGGGCCCGGGCCCCCTTGGGCCCCGGGCCCCGGGGATTTTGCCCCCCCTGCCCCCCCCCTCTGGACGGCCCTGCTCACGGGTGGCCTAGTGGCTAGTGCAATTGACTCTAGCAGATTCGTATATAAAATTTTTCAAGATAAATGAACCAAAAATTTTTTGGAAAATATTTGGCCCTTAGTAGCCATCCCCGGTACTCGGGGTTTCTGAGAAATTGGAGAAAATTCCCTACTAAAGGCTAACACAATAAACCTTTTTTCATTACTGGGGTAGAAATTTGCGTATATAACAGATTACTGTTGATTTCCCTTGAAAATCGCAAATATTTCATTCTGGGCGATTCCCTGAAAATATGCGTACTTGTGGTGCTCGGAACGCAACGTAAAACTGTGCAGATGAACAATTTTGGCACGAAGATGTGTGAGGATTGGAGTCGGATCGGAAATTGAGTTTCTACGGAAATGAACCGTCTGTGAGTGCCAGGATTTGTTATTTCTGGTACATATTTCTCTTATTTGACCATATTATAGGCGTAAAGAAAATTTCTTAAAATTCTTCTTTCCATTTAATGGCTCTAGGTTCGTTAGGCCTATCGTATCCTAACGGTTATTTTCAGAGTTTACAACGTTGAGGCATACGTTCCTTTTCCAGCCTGGTGATAGGTATCCCTTTGTACGTAGGTAGACTGCCTGTGTTTAGAGAACTCTATCTAACGAAGAAAAATTCAACGTTGTCAATAGCTAGAAGCCAATCTTGGTGAGAACATGGCCTCTAAAACGACCGACCGCAATACTTGGGCTACAAATGGGCTGGATGGCCCTCTAGGGTACAGTTCATCAGAGACTGAAGAAATGAAGTCGGTCGGGCTGAAATTGGGATAGATGCCCAGTCTCGGGGCCGAGTCCCAAGAATTAGATAGAAGATAAATTACTTAGGTACGTAGGTAAGTTAGGAGGACGTTAATAACTTACAGTACCTAATACCTAAGCGCCTATAATATTTCATACCTGACATTTTCAGCCGAATTCATGACGCTAGGGCCAAACAAATCATAAATCCTTAAAAAACCTCATAACCTCATTACCTATTATCACGAGTTTCCTCCTTCGAATTATTAGTTTAATTTTTTGGCAAGGAAAATGAATAAGAGGTAGAAAAATCATATCAAATTCTTGCAAACAAGAATGTACTTATAATGATTTTATATAAGGTGGAAAATTTTTATGTGGAAGGAAGGCATCCAGTGAAACAAATCGTCGTAAATATGCAAACAATAAATTCGGATCGGTGATGAGGTGGCGGAAAAACTATTGGAACGGGTAATGATTCATTAAACAGATCGTAATAGTACAACTCAGAGGAAGTGCCTGATCTACTGCTTTTATGAGCAATAAATTTTGATATCTTTTGATCGACGCCAATGGTGAGGGTCCAACCGTATAAAACGTTTATTAAGTGTTTCTGGTTTGGGTTTACGAATATTTTCATTTTATTCTAACATTTCCGTAAGAGGCTCTAATGGGACCTGCTATTTAGGCACACTATTGTTATAGTACCTATTGGAATATTCATCGCTGATAATGTCCCAATTTTAAGTTGAAAAAACTGGGCTTACAGTGGAAAAATGCATGGAATTCTGATTTGAATGGTATAATCAGTACCTTCAATCAGAATTTTGCTAATTTTCATAAATACATTTGTAATGAGGAATTTTTCGCTCAATCTCCTCTGTCATTTATTCGCCAATAAATCGCCCCGATCACCTGGGAACCCAGGGAAGATTTAAATGCCATTTAAAAGATTGGTCTTGCGACACCGCAAGTGTTCGCCCGGCTGCTAACTATAATCATCCGAATTGCAAAATTGACTCATCGACTCGGTAAACCCGTTTTCGCGACCTGTTTGTGTCAGCTGCGATGTTAGCCTGGTCGCTTTGGAACTTGAAATATCGAGGTGAACCTTAACTTGAAAATCACGTTCTTTATAAACCTAGGTCAATAGTATTACATTTTGGAGGTCGTCTGAAAATAAATATCGTCCCTCGTGCCGGGTCACCCCGATAAAAAATTCGATCTTGAAAAATTGGGATAGACTACGCGCAGTATTCCCGAGTTAGGTACCTGATTATCAGGTTTTCTACAAAAGGTCAAGTTGATAAAATGCGATAGGTAGGTACCATAAAAGGAATATTGAAAATGGATAATCGGCCCACAATTCGATAATTGTCAGATGATCGGGGTAAGGATCAACCTGAAACAGACGCCTCTTTTGCCTAAAAGACTGTTTGTTGGCCAGTTGAGATATATTCAAAACAAATTTTAAAAAAATTTGCAAAAGCTATCAATCAATCCATGGGGCATATACCTACCAACCTATTCCTCTTATAGTTGATAGCGATAGTTGTCAGATGATCGGGGTAAGGGTCAACCTGAAACAGACGCCTCTTTTGGCTAAAAGACTGCCAGTAGCTGTTTCTGGTTGACCCTTACCCCGATCAGCTGACAACTATAAAGGAAATAATAAGTCCCATAATATATCAATTTTACGATTTTGCATTTATGAATTTATTTTGTGAACCTAAAGCAAATTCTATTTTTTGACCTACTCCGAAGTATTATATTTATACCAAAAAAATAATTTCATTTGCCTAGGTACATTTCCAAAAGAAATTATGAATCGATAGATCTTGAAGCGATACAGGACATAATATGTACATGTATACAGGCGAAAGAAAGTGATTTCGGTAAAGGTAGGAGGGTAGGCTAATTATTTGCCGGTGGATACCCATAGGTGGACGCCTAGATTGCAACACAGTCTCCTGTGGACAATGATCATGGTAATTATTAACATCGGGCTTTCGTTTCCAATTGGGCACCCCAGAGTTAGCCTAATTGTCTAATTGTCGAAGACCAACAATTCAAGCGGGTCGTCACCTTGGCGGAAACGGCTCAAGTCTGGAAGGACGCGAAAACTGACAACGATCGTACGCGGCGCGGCTGCGGCGAATGCGAGGCACACTTTCGCTTTCAGCCGTGACCCACGACTAGAATGGCATAACAATGGATTCGACTCTCCATCGAGTCAATCGTCAAGCAGATTTTAACGACACAATACCGTCAAGGAAGTCGGCTCAGATTCGAGCGAATTTGCTGCAGAACGGAAAGTAAACGTGGAAAGTCACTCCTTCGAGGACGGGGTATCCTTGGAATGGACAAATCGTCGGAGTTGCATTTCCATGGTCATTCTAGAGGGATGAATATTCCAAATTGAATTGACTCAAATGTCAGCCGAATTCTGCAGGTGAACTTAAGTATGGTTTTCGTTGATATCAGAGTTTAGCTCTTTTTGTAGCTTCAGAAGATGCTCAAACTATCGCGTCTATGAAAAAGTCGTGGGAACATTTTTGATAGGAATTTTGTGTACAAGTTTCTAGTTATACCTAACTAACCTATTTGCAAAAGCTGGACAACGCAATGGGAAGGAGGAATAGGCAAAAACCCGAATAAGTGCCACATTTTTGTGGTGTTTTGACGATTGCGGAGGAAACAAGCCTGATCGGTAGGTATCTGTAAGGGAAAACTCCCAAAATAGGTACTCAAGCGCCCATAGTTCCAAAACAAACGTATCCAAAATCCTCAATTTTTTAGGCCTCTCCATTCACTGGACTAGGAGGGCCCTTATTGTGTGAGAAATAGAGAATGAACCATTTCTAGAAGGAAACAATTCACCATAGTCACCAATTGTGGATAAGGTGATCTTGGCTGAACAAGCGCAGATAAACTGATAGGAACCTAGGTACCTTCTCGATAATTACCTGTCTAATGAAAATTTTCAACGTTCATTCTGTAGATGTCATGGATTGGAATTTTTTGTCTGGCGCTGGTCACTAATATCATGAGGGCTGATGGACTGGCCAGCTACCGTCTGCCGGGAAATCTCAGGCCCGTCCATTACAAACTCGATCTTGCCACGGATTTGGAAAAGTTCGATTTCAAAGGAAGCGTTCTGATCACGGTAAGCAACGAAACACGTCAAGACATTAATTGCGTCCAATGAAGCGAGCAAGAACATAAAATGGGAACCAGAATTAAAATTTCATGCTCAAATTGATCAACGTCAGCGAATACTAAGTACAACACTCAGGGAATCCGAGCCCGAAAAAATCAATATGAATTAAGGAAAGCCCCACGACATAAAAAACCGAAACCCACAGAAAATTCAGAACCCGCGACATCACCTTATACTTTCCGGGGAGTCAGATAAAAAGAAAAGTTGAATAAGGGGTTCAAAACGACAAAAACCTATTTTCGAGATCATTCGATTTTTTCTCAATTATTTAGAATGAATATTATATATACTCGTTTCATGCATGTTTCAGCTCAACTGTACAAAATCGACATCCTCAATCGTCCTTCACTCGGTGGATTTGACAATCTCCGCCGGCGGTGTGACGGTAAACGAACTCGGCCCCGATAATTCCGTACAGCACACGTTCAAAATCGTAGACCAGCAGCAGGCGCCGAAAAACGATTTCTACATCGTCAAAGTCGACAAAGAATTGAAAGGCGGCAAACTGTATCAAATTCTCATACCCTTCAACGGAACTCTCGCCCCCAGTTTGAGCGGTTACTACAGAAGCAGTTACCTCGACAGAGCCTCCAATACTACCAGGTACGGAATTGGTCGAATAAAAATACACGAGTTACAGATGCGTGTAGTAGTAATAAGTGCAGTTTGTCCCTGCGCAGCCCCAGATTTTACCAAAAAAGATGATACTTTCATCGAACCAAAACAAGACAGCCGCACGTCATATTAGCATCCTTGACGCCTAATTGGTAGCTTTGGAATACGAATGAGAATTCATCACAGCATCACTTTGCACCTTGGCCATTACCCTCTGCGAAGATGTCATTTTCGCAGAAAAATTCTATTGTTTATTGTGATTCTCACAACCTCAATAGTGACCGCAATTCCCACAGCGCGGCCTTGACAGCTCAAAACATTTGCAGCTTCCCTTGATTGAGTCAGATAAAAGCCGCGTCGAAGCAGTGAAAATGCCGAACAAGATGAGAAAAAGAATTTCACTTTTTTATAGTAAACAATATTGTAATGATGAACCATAAGGGTATCTAATTTACAACAAAAAAAACTTTCAAAGAGGAAGAATTCGTAAGCATTCCTTATTATGCACCTCGGGTGTGAGACCTAACTGAATTCACACCAAAATACTCAAAAAATTCAATTGTCCAAAGCAATCATGATCCAAGGTTTTCTACAGTTTTTGACCCTTCGACATTTGTTGGTTGCATTCTCTTGACAATACGCATAATGTTGGAGCAAAACACAACTTTGAGGCCAATTTTATCAAAATCGGATCAGTGGTTCGATACGAAGTTCTGTTCCGAAAATTTTTCCAAAACGCGATGTGAACAATACCCTCGGAGCGGCAAGAGTAACCGAAATTCCAGTAGAACAGGATTATCAAGCAAGGACGAATAGTTCAAGAAATTTGAAAAAAAAAAATTGAGATTAGAAGAGTTAACCGCTCATTTTCTCCTATTTCCACCCAGAATCACTTTCAGAACAAATGGGATCGTCTCTTCATATTCCAATCCCAGCCCCCAATCTCACTTTCGAAATTCACCAGACCAGCATCCAAGAACATGATATCCCCAGTCCATGAACATTATTTATTTAGAACTCCCGATATTATCCCAATCTATATCACCTCGGCTCCTTTGTTTGCTTCCAGATGGCTTGGGGTGACTCAGTTCGAACCGTCAGACGCCCGTCGCGCCTTCCCGTGTTTCGACGAGCCGGAAATGAAAGCCAAGTTTTCGATCCGCTTGGCACACAAAGATGGCCTTACAGCCGTCAGTAACATGCCTCTCGTCAAAACGACTCCTATGTGAGTTTGAACTCTTGGAAATTGAAGCGTTTGAAGCCTCGCGGCATTTTGGCAGCGTAATTATTCAGTTGCGAAGATGGACGATCTAGTTCACGCTAAGCACGAAAGTATTGATCTGAATTGTTGGGTACGCAAGGACGACAAAAATGATAAATAACCCCTTTTCCCGTCAATAAATACGGCGATATTTTAATTGTATTTCAGGGAGAACCAACAAGGCTGGTCGTGGGACGAGTTCCAAGAATCCGTCCCCATGTCCACATATTTGGTTGCCTGGATGGTGAGCGATTTCGGAAACGGCGAAGCTCCTCTACGCCCGAACAACGTGCAGTTCCGAATTTGGGCCAGAACTGAGGCTTTGGAGCAGGTAAGCGAAACGTCCAAGAAAGCCGACGAGCCCAAAAAAAGTCAAAATCGGTTCGGAAGAACCTCCAAAAATAGGCCAAAAACTAAAAAAGGAAAACGGCAATCAAGGAATCTGGAAGCCAAAAGAAACCTTTCGCGATAATCCCGGTAAAATTCCCTATCAATCAAGGGATAAAACCGGAAGCTGGAAACTTCCAAACTTTTGGTTAAAACCAAAAAATTTGCCAAACCCACTGCATTCTAATGAAATCCATTTTTTCTGATTCAACTCAAACGTGCCTTATTTCTGCCGATTTCGACCCCTCAGAGCCGGTTTTTCAATTCCACCTCCGAACTCATCATAGAGGGGGAAAACGATTTCACCCGTAGTGCACAGTAATGAAATTGATGTTTTTCAACGTGTTTAGATTGGTTTCGCTTCCGACGTCGGTCCCAAAGTTCTCGAATTCTACGAACAATTGTTCGACGTTAAGTACCCGTTGCCTAAGCAGGACATGGCCGCTATTCCCGATTTTAGTTCCGGAGCCATGGAAAATTGGGGATTGATCACTTACAGGTAAAGGAAAACTGGAAGATTCCTCGGCACGAAAATTACTGTTGGCTCTCCGACCCATGCACATTCCGAAGAAAATCTGGATCTAGCTCGCTGTCACTGACGCAAAATAAAGGCTCGATATTATGTGTGAAAATCAAATTTTACGCCTACAGGTGGCGTGTTCTATTGTTTGGTGATTTTTGCTTCTGAATCACTTTTGTAGCGATTCTTGAGAGAAAATTTTTATTTGGTTTGAGAGATTATTGACATTAATCTCCTTGGACTCTGCAACCTTCGATGGCAGTTCAGTGCCGTTTGAGAAGGAGTCTCCCGATCTATTGCCAATTTCGACGTTAATTGCGCCAGAGAAGTTACCAGTAGGCGCAAAGTAACTAACATCTATCTGCATTCATGTCAATAATACCCAGCTTTGTACAACAGCTTCATCGTAATTCAATTACTTTGGCTGACCCCCATACCCACACCATATGCCCGTTCCCCAAAAACCCCTGCCCCAAACCTATTCATCATTTTATTGTTCCCTTATCAATGTCAATAAGAGGTCACGTTCGGGGTAAAACTTCCTGCAAAACGTCTGGTCGTCCTTCTTGGGGAACAAATCGTATGGTAATTACCTATTGTTAGAGGGACTTCACTCCACATCTGGTATTTTAGGTGGGACTCGCTTCTGACGTGGGCCCCAAAGTTTTAGAATTCTTCGAAGACCTGTTCAATGTGGATTACCCATTGCCGAAACAAGACATGGCTGCCATACCAGATTTCGAATTTGGAGCAATGGAAAACTGGGGCTTGATCACGTACAGGTAGGCCACTACTGGCTGGCTGGGTTACAGGTTATTCTTCACCTACTTTGGCACTAATCAACTTCGAATTGTTTTCATAAAAGGCCTCGCGGCGCTTTTATACCTAAGCAAATTGGAAGGGGCTTGGGAATCACGATAAAAATAATTTAAGAAAATCTTCATTTGTCTTCAGTTTTATAACTTAATTGATAAAAATCATGCTGATTTTGAACGAGCAAGCCTTGAATGGTTGATAGGGGGGGATTCGAGGAAAGCCGTAGCGGAAGTTTTCCTCAAAATGCTTCTGAACTACTAAACCGATCATAGGCTTTCAAAGCTTCTTCTCTCCTATAATCAACCTGCTTTACCTAACCTAAAACCTAAAAACCAAACACATTATCGAATGATGTCTATTTAAGAAAAATTTTCCGTTATGATTCAGCACAACCCATGAATTGTAAGCTCCGACCCCTAACCAACCTCTACCACCAAGAACCATCCGTGCAACATTCAATTATGACGCTTTCTAATAACCACACTGAACACATTTCTGTGGACTTGACTTCGAAGTACAAGCACCGCTTAACCAGTTTTATACCTTATTTCTTTGGTCCATATTATATGTTAAAGTGCATGAGTCGGAGAATCGGTTCAATTTCTCGAGCCTTATTGGTAATGGAGATTTTAGCTTATGATTAAAAATGATGATTTTCTCAACGAATTCACCACGATTGAATGATAGGGAAACGGAACTGCTCTACGATCCTAAAAAGCCGTCAATCAACAATCAAGAACGAGTGGCTTACGTCGTGGCGCACGAATTGGCCCACCAATGGTTCGGAAATCTTGTGACCATGAAATGGTGGACGGATCTGTGGCTGAATGAAGGCTTTGCCACTTACGTCGGAACTTTGGGCGTCCATACTGTGAGTTTGGGGGGTAGCATAAAATCGTTTAACTTATTGAACATTTTTTGTGAAGAAGGAAGTACGTTTCATGGTTTAAGGTATAATTGCGAGGAAACCGGGAAAAAGGCATAGCCTAGTCATATTTGACATGTTGGTTGAGGATCGACCAAAAATCATGTTTGACCAATGAAATAATACTGTAAAATAACAATGGAAGAGCGTAGGGGTGATATTTTCGCAGTACTTGATGAAATTTTGTTGGAATTACTATGAAAAACAGTGTACAATTCATAGGATGTGGGTTCAGCTTAGCTTTGGTAGCAGAGCGTGGTTTGTTTTTGTGGAATTTTTGTTGTTTGAATAAATTTGAAAGGAAATGATGTTCATCTTAGGTTTGTTCAAAAATAGAAGCATGCTCAGGTCATTAGGCTTCTGCCAAAAACCAGGAGTACATAATCTGGAAACGGTCTTTATGCAGCACACACAATCTTTTTTCATGATACGACTGTTCCACAGGTGCTGCCGGAGCTCGGCTATTTGGACGAAGCATCCATGAACTATTTGACCTCAGTTTACGATTTGGACTCGTTGAAATCGTCCCATCCTATTTCTGTTGAAGTTGGGCCCCCCTCAGAAGTTTCAGAGATATTCGATGCAATATCGTACAAGAAGGGTAACTAAAACTTTTCAACATATCAAGAAGGTACCTTCTCATCTTTTCACGTCAGCGATATTTCTCAACCTCCGACAATCGTAACCAACAGGATCAACCGTGATCCGAATGATGCACAACTTCCTGGGCGACTCTTTCAAAACCGGGGTGTCCACCTACCTGAAAACTCACAAGTTTGGAAACGCTGAACAGGACGATCTTTGGGCGGCGCTAACAGAACAAGCGCACAACGACAAGGTCCTGGCCCCTGAACTGACAGTCAAACAAATCATGGATTCATGGACCCTCCAAACTGGCTACCCCCTTCTAACTGTGGAGAGAGACTACAAAACTGGCGCTGCCTACGTAACTCAGGTGAGAGAATAGACCAATTATCAAATAGCACGATTTTTAAGCGAATATCACCATAATTCACTCTCGCTGACAACTTCGGTTATCAAAAAGTAACGCTCAGCTCAGAACGTTGTCAAAATGCCAAAATATTGATCAAACTGCAAATGAGTTATTGGCCATATTGCAGACACGGTTCCTGAGAATACCCCCCCAACCGGACGAGAAGATTAACCAGACATGCTGGTGGTTCCCTCTCACATTCACGACCGAGGCCAATCCAGATTTCAACGATACTTCACCAAAACAATGGTTGAAATGCGGCGAAAAGCGCGTCGCCCTGGCTGAGTTGAACGTACCCGATAACCAATGGCTCATCCTCAACGTGCAGCTCACTGGTAAAATTTCCGCGTCTCCTGAATTTTGTATTGCAGCAGTTCAACTGACAGGACACTCAAACTCATAATCAAGCTCAAAGTGAAACTCACAATGAAACTCAAAGTTAAACTCACAATGAAACATAAACTCGAAATCATACTCAAACTCGATGACAAACTCACACTGAAACCGTAATTCAGGTCATAAATCAAACTCGAAGTCACATTGAAGCAGAAACTCGAATTCATACTCAACTCAAAGTCAAACTCACAACGAAACCGGAACTCCAACTCATAATCAACGTCGAACTCGAACTCACGATGAATCAGGTAGGTACTCAAACTCATAATCAAAATCGAAGTCGAACTCACAGTGAATCAGAAACTCTAACTCATAATCGAACTCGAAGTCAAACTCACAATAAAACCGAAACGCAAACTCATAGTTGACAAGAAACTCAAACTCATAATCGAAATCGAAAACAAACTCGCAATGAAACCGAAAATCGAACTCACAATCAAACTCGAAATCGAGCTCACAATGAAACCGAAACGCAAACTCACAATCGAATTCGAAGTCAAACTCACAATGAAACAGAAACTCAAACACATAATCAAACTCGAAGTCAAACCCACAATGAAATTGAAAATCGAACTCATGATTGAAAACGAAGTCAAACTCACAATGAAAAAGAAACTTGAACTCATAATTCAACTCACAATGAAACTCAAACTCATGATTGAAATCGAAGTCAAACTCTCAATGAAACCGAAACTCTAACTCATCGTCGAAATCGAAGTCAAACTCAAAATGAATCTGAAACTCAAACTCATCGTCGAAATCGAAGTCAAACTCACAATGAAACAGAAACTCAAACTCACAATTGCATTCGAAGTCAAACTCACAATGAAACTGAAACTCAAACTCATAGTCGAAATCGAAGTCATACTCACATTAAAACCGACACTCAAACTTACAATCGAATTCGAAGTCGAACTCAAAATGAAACTGAAACTCAAACTCATCGTCGAAATCGAAGTCAAACTCACAATGAAACAGAAACTCAAACTCATAGTCGAAATCGAAGTCAAACTCACAATGAAACCGAAACTCAAACTCACAATCGAATTCGAAGGCAAACTCACAATCGAACAAAAACTCAAACTCATAGTCGAAATCGAAGTCAAACTCACATTAAAACCGACCCTCAAACTCACAATCGAATTCGAAGGCAAACTCACAATCGAACAAAAACTCGAACTCATAGTCGAAATCGAAGTCAAACTCACATTAAAACCGACCCTCAAACTCACAATCGAATTCGAAGGCAAACCCTCAATGAAACTAAAACTCGAACTCATAGTCGAAATCGAAGTCAAACTCACAGTGAAACCGAAACTCAAACTCATAGTCGAAATCGAAGTCAAACTCACAATGAAACCGAAACTCAAACTCACAATCGAATTCGAAGTCAAACTCACAATCGAACAAAAACTCAAACTCATAGTCGAAATCGAAGTCAAACTCACATTAAAACTGACCCTCAAACTCACAATCGAATTCGAAGGCAAACCCTCAATGAAACTAAAACTCGAACTCATAGTCGAAATCGAAGTCAAACTCACAGTGAAACCGAAACTCAAACTCATCGTCGAAATCGAAGTCAAACTCACAATGAAACAGAAACTCAAACTCATAGTCGAAATCGAAGTAAACTCGCAGTCAAACTAGTATAATGATTACAGTTTTATTGTGAGTTTGACTTCGAATTCGATTGTGAGTTTGAGTTTCTGTTTCATTGTCAGTTTGACTTCGATTTCGACGATGAGTTTGAGTTTCGGTTTCACTGTGAGTTTGACTTCGATTTCGACTATGAGTTCGAGTTTTAGTTTCATTGTGGGTTTGACTTCGAATTCGATTGTGAGTTTGAGTTTCTGTTTCATTGTGAGTTTGACTTCGATTTCGATGATGAGTTTGAGTTTCTGTTTCATTGTGAGTTTGACTTCGATTTCGACGATGAGTTTGAGTTTCGGTTTCACTGTGAGTTTGACTTCGATTTCGACTATGAGTTTGAGTTTCAGTTTCATTTTGAGTTCGACTTCGAATTCGATTGTAAGTTTGAGTGTCGGTTTTAATGTGAGTATGACTTCGATTTCGACTATGAGTTTGAGTTTCAGTTTCATTGTGAGTTTGACTTCGAATTCAATTGTGAGTTTGAGTTTCTGTTTCATTGTGAGTTTGACTTCGATTTCGACGATGAGTTTGAGTTTCTGTTTCATTGTGAGTTTGACTTCGATTTCGACGATGAGTTTGAGTTTCGGTTTCACTGTGAGTTTGACTTCGATTTCGACTATGAGTTCGAGTTTTAGTTTCATAGTGGGTTTGACTTCGATTGTGAGTTTGAGTTTCTGTTTCATTGTGAGTTTGACTTCGATTTCGACGATGAGTTTGAGTTTCAGTTTCATTTTGAGTTCGACTTCGAATTCGATTGTAAGTTTGAGTGTCGGTTTTAATGTGAGTATGACTTCGATTTCGACTATGAGTTTGAGTTTCAGTTTCATTGTGAGTTTGACTTCGAATGCAATTGTGAGTTTGAGTTTCTGTTTCATTGTGAGTTTGACTTCGATTTCGACGATGAGTTTGAGTTTCGGTTTCATTGTGAGTTTGACTTCGATTTCAATCATGAGTTCGAGTTTCTGTTTCATTGTGAGTTTGACTTCGATTTCGACTATGAGTTTGAGTTTCAGTTTCATTGTGAGTTTGACTTCGAATTCAATTGTGAGTTTGAGTTTCTGTTTCATTGTGAGTTTGACTTCGATTTCGACGATGAGTTTGAGTTTCGGTTTCATTGTGAGTTTGACTTCGATTTCGACTATGAGTTTGAGTTTCGGTTTCATTGAGAGTTTGACTTCGATTTCGACGATGAGTTTGAGTTTCAGTTTCATTTTGAGTTCGACTTCGAATTCGATTGTAAGTTTGAGTGTCGGTTTTAATGTGAGTTTGACTTCGATTTCGACTATGAGTTTGAGTTTGAGTTTCATTGTGAGTTTGACTTCGAATTCGATTGTGAGTTTGAGTTTCTGTTTCATTGTGAGTTTGACTTCGATTTCGACGATGAGTTTGAGTTTCGGTTTCATTGTGAGTTTGACTTCGATTTCAATCATGAGTTCGAGTTTCTGTTTCATTGTGAGTTTGACTTCTAGTTTGGGTTTTTCTTTCATTGTGAGTTTGACTTCGGGTTTGAGTATGAGTCCGTGTTTCTGTTTCATTGTGAGTTTAACTTCGAGCTTGGCTATGTGTTGAGTTTCTGGTTCATTGTAAGTTTGATTATGAGTTCCAGCATTCATTCTGTTCTGTTCCATTTTGTTGAAAGAAGCACTGGTTTCATGATGATCGTCATTTTTTCGAAACAGGTCTGGCTCGAGTGATGTACGACTCCAAAAATTGGGCCCTCATCTCGAGCACGTTGAACAGCGACAGGTACAAGACGATTGGACCCCTCAACCGAGCTGGCCTTCTCCTGGACGCATTTGACTTTGCAGAGAGAGGAGATCTACCCTACGAGACAGCCCTGCAGTTGTCCGCGTATCTGTCCAGAGAAACGGAACTCATTCCACTCCAAAGAGGCTTCATAGCACTGAACTTCCTCAACAGCATGCTGTCCCGCACTCCCAACTACGGAACATACAAAGTAACCGACTAAGCCACAAGCTTCAATTTCTCGTTTTCACGAACTATTCTTCAACGTATTATGCTTCATTTGATTGCAGCGATACATGATGAAGATTCTCCTTCCACTGTACGAAAAGTATAGCAGACTGGCTGAAATACCAAAGGAAACGGAGCAAATAAAAATCCACAATTTACTCTCTTACAAATTCTGCCATTTCGAAATCGGCGACTGTAAGGAGCAAGCTTTGAAACTTTACGGCGAGTGGGCTACAGCTGATCTAGACAAGAGCAATCCGTAAGTAAACGTCAAAGGCAACAGGGGAAACTGGAGGGGTTGGACTGAGTAAAATGCTCGAATCCGTGAAGTAAAGGCAAAAGTCCAAAAACGCGCTCAGCCAAGCTAAGTGATTGGTCGAGGCAGCGTCGGCATAGAATCGAATTACTGTTATTGGTACTCCATTGCTACTTCGACCACAACCTCCAGCTCCCGGTTCTAGGCCAATCATTGCAAGGCAACTCGTGGACAGCGTACTATCCCACAATCCACATCAATCAATTTTCAACTGATGTGTTGATTGATCCGTTATCTACAGGATCCCATTCGACCTTCAATCATTGGTGCTCTGCAAGGCTGTGAAATTTGGTGGCGAATCCACGTGGAACAAAGTTTGGTCGAGATACCTCCAATCGAATCTGGCCAGCGAGAAAGCCATCTTGCTCCGAGCTCTTGGATGCACCACTGAAGTTTGGTTACTTAACAGGTACAGATTTTCTGGATGATTTTTTCTCGGGTGATATCGTGAAAAATTCATGCTTTTCCGAAGCATAGGATGTAACAGAGACCGGCAAACGCGCATATAATTTCTGCAATACAATTTCTTTTCCAGGTACCTCGAGTGGTCGATAGATGAGACGTCGGAAATTCGCAAGCAAGACTCCTTGACGATATTCGCCTACGTAGCTGGTTACGACCATGGATTTTTCCTGGGTTGGGACTTCTTCCAGAGGAATCTCGTAAAAATATACAAATAGTAAGTACTACGTTTTCAATTAGAAGTGGGATGAAATCTCTTCGAATCCAACTCTGTTAAATGATTTGGATCTATTCACAGCCACGAACCGCGAACGAACAAGGTGGGCAGGTACCTGCTGACTCTTGCGAGCAACATCATGTTCCAGGATGAGCTGGACAGGGTGAGTAACGACCTTATGCGAGGTTATTGAATTGTTATTCCAAAACGTCTAAAAACCGCCACAGAAGGTCTTGTTTTCCATAGGTTTCATCAATGGAAACTTGATACCACTGAGCGCCCATAGGCTCATAATCTATTGACATTTCCAGATGAACGCGCTGATCGAAAAGAACAAAAAATACTTCGAAGGCGCCAAACTCCAAGTGAAACAAGCTCTCGAAAACGCAGCAGCTAACGTGAAATGGCACACGAACAACTACGAACAAGTTTCAACCTTGCTGAAACAATGACAGTTCGAAGACGCGTTCGTCTTAGTCGCTGGCGCGCCACCGCCCAACACCGTATGGCCGCTTACGATACTCGAAAAAGACTGTTCCAAAGCTGAATCGAGATTTCGACCGTTCCAAACTCTGTATATTATTACAATCGTCACACTTTTACGAGAGTAGAAATACAATTATGCGCTGATTCAGCTGTTCGTCTGGCTTGGGGTGCTGTCAAGTACTTACACTCTGGCTTGTCAAGTACTTACACCGAAACGTGAATACCCGGTTATGGAAGCTATTATTAAAACCCGTCAAGTTTGATGTTTATGTTTTACTACTCATGTTTTAGTCCATATTGTTCGCTAGTTTTAGGAAGTTTTTAAAATAAATTGATGAAAATGGCTTTCTATTCGCGTTCTGTCCAACCAATTTCCACCAATTCCTACTTTAGAAAAGATGCAAAAAAATTATTGATCTTTCTTCGGGTTTTTAGTATATTTTTTAGGTATTGCCCCAAAAATATGAAATATAACCTTTTTGTCAGCAGGGTTGACGGAGGGGGGAGTATAAATAGGGCCAAATCATGTTTTTCACGGTTAGAAGAACCACCATCACTATCTGTCAATCGTTGAGTCACTTGAACGGGAAGGGAACCACGCAAATTCGGATACGAGCCAGGGAGTGGTTCAGTTCCAACAGGTGAGATAAGACAACGCATGGCAAGAGTTATCTTCCGTTTCACTCTCAGATAAGTAACATCGCTATAGAAGTTACAAAATTGTGGCATCCGCTGTACAGAATTCCAGTCGTTAGTCACTCAGAGTTTTGTTGCACAATTCGCACGAATTTATCCCATACACCGGAAACGGAATGGCCTTACCGCGAACTTTGTTTTACTTCGCTTTCGCAACGTGTAAGTTTTTTTAATTCCCAAAATTCAAACAAAAAAATATGCATGGGCTTGTGTTTAAGGGCCCTTGTACTCAAACCTGTAGCAGTGCATAAAAGAATTCTTAAAGAATATTTTATCGTTTCTGAAGGTTTTTACTGGCATCAGCATGGTGCAAGATCAAATCGGTTTTCACAATGCACGATCTTTTAACCTCATTTTCAGTGGTAGTCAGCAGTTTCTTCACTGATGTTGAGGCAAAAAGGAAGGTGCTACAAGGGAGAAAAACCGTCACGAGAGAGTACTATAGTAAGTGCGCATAAACATTACTTGACCGATAAATACCCCCATACGTTAAAGTCTAAGCCACGATTACACTTCTGGTGTTGGGCACTCATGTTATTCTTATAGCAGCTGCATTGCAATGCATTGAGAGATTTCGATTTTTCATGTGATTCCGTTATTTATTACAGCGCAATCTATACTCCCACCCTGGGCGAAGATCCTACTCATAGGACTGGGCATAATTTTCGGAGCAGCTCTCCTGTACTTTATACTGTGGAAATTCCTGGTTTACGATCTTCAATGAACACCTAGTATGCGATAAGAGGATCAGTTTGAGTATGTAATAATGTTCCACGGTGTACCTTTCAATGTTTTAGGAAAAGTTGAAATGAATATGAAGTAGGGTATAGTTGTAAACTCCGTTATCTCAAGCATTCGTTGTTCCAATAACTGTTGAAGTTGTTCTCAATCGGATACAAGGTATTTTCAAAGCGCAGCATGATTTTCCATGCTTTGCAGTTAATAATGAAAATCTCAGGTATCTGACTGGCAACAACTCAGTGAGGCAGTAAGGGAGCATTGGACGATTCAAAAGCAGAGAAATTAATGATCACTTCACCAAAAATTAAATGGCAGATGAACTTTTCCTGAGAATTCACAGTGGGGAGATCCGCCACAATACTAAACAATGTCTCAATAAAAAATATAAAATTTACCTAAGTTTACGCTATATTTCATTACTAACCCACAAAATCCAATAAACCTGGGTACAAAATAAGAAAGCACTCAGTTTCGGTGTCTAGAAGGTGAAAAAACAGTGTGCGATTGATAAAAAATCTCTTATTTCGAAATAGAATTGAAAAATACATCACATGAAAGAAGTTCAATAAATTAAAAATTTCGCAGCACGGCTGCCCTCCGAGTTAAAAGGCTTTAATTGGGCTTGTGGAAATCAGCATAGATATTTCGCCCAGCTTCCTACATTAAGGCAGTTTCGCCCAGCCCACAAGTCAATAATTGTAAATTCTAATCTAATACCGTTTTCAATTTTGGTGTTCGTGTGCTCCCGAACGAATCCCATTCTAGGCTGATCGGGGAAGGAGGAGGTACGAAGGGCTCGGAGAAAGTCAATGACATTTAGCGGAAGCGAGGTACGCTGACGCTACCTCGACTAATCAGACCAATGCACATTTTCACTCTGCGAGATTTCGTTTTTGTAAATACGAAATCAGCAAATTGTCTCTGATATGATCTAAAGAATTGAACTCGAGCAAACTGGATTGACTTTCCCCCAATCGTACAAAGGAAGCACCACTTGTCTACACGACTGCTAAATGGCTTGTAACGCTACTTGTAACGCAAGAGCGTAAAAGAATGATTCGAAATTCAAAGAATTCGACCACCCATTAAAACTCCAGCCATTGAAAATCGTTCAGGAAGTAAAATTTCATGGCAAATAGCACGAGTCACCATTTATACCAGGGACCAAAACGAAACGATGTTACATCCTAGCATCACAATAACACCATGTATTCATCGAAATAATTCGCATAGAATAGGAGAACAATTTATTACTGAAGTAGGCCATAATTACCAATCTATTGATAATAGTGGAAAATCATCACTAGATTTGGGCTCGAAATATTGCGACCGTAAACAGTTTTTTAGGTAGGTAAGTACCTCATGTTTTTGCGTTTCCAAGCCCCTCATGATTAGATTGAGCTCGCTGTATTGAAAAAGACGTTTTGGAAACCTCCCCAGCGGAGAAAGATCCTGAAAGAAGAAAAAACAAGTGTGTGAACATTACAGGTATCCATCCTTTAGCTTTCAGTCAAGTGTTCATACATTGTGGTTTCCCGAACCCATTCTGGCTCGATACAAACGACGAAAAATTCCTGCCATTCTTTCGATAGGGTACTAGCCTACTTATGCTGTTGAGCGTAAAATTTCATCCTCGGCAGGACTCGAACCGTGCGTTTGCCTGAGCATTGCCAGGTGTGAGTCCGGCCGGAGAGAGAAATCAATTTGCACAATAGTTCAAGGTGTACAAACGCATATTATGAAATTTCATATTCGAAAATCCCAGAAAACTCACTTTTTAAATGTCAATCCTCGGCCTGTACTGGAGTCGCAGCGGAGGGTCGGTTCTTCTCCAGCGCGTGGCGTAAACGAATTTCAACGTGTGATCTTTACCTAGTAGTTCGTTATTGCACAAAATGTCAATGTCTCTATAATGGTCCATGCTGTCCATCACTTTTTTGGCGATGAATTTCTTCAGGTGTGTAATCGTCGCCTGGGAGGAGAGCCGGATGAAGCATCGTTTCAAAGTTTTCAAATTCTCCGACGTGCACTCGAGGCCGACGTTGACCTGCTCGTCCTGGCGGTGGTAGTCGGCCTCCGCCGGCCCTAGGGGTTTCTCCCCTTCGGCGTCGCCCGTCGGTGCTACGATGTCCTTAGGACAGACGAGTCCTCGCGAAGAATAGAAGTCGCGCTCTCGTTTCATCTCGTTCTCTTGAAGGTTTGGCACCAATTTGTAGACGATATCCTGCATGGTTCGATCGAAACTGATGTACTGCAGGGGGTACGACTGGTGGATGACGATCTGGCAAGTCGGACATGTATTGTTTTCTTCCAGATGTTTGACGAGGCAACTTTTGCAGAATGTATGCAAGCATTCGGTGACCGTGGTAGCATCGACGAGATATCCACGGCAGATTTTGCAGGTTATGTAGGCGTTGAGGGATTTCAGCTTAATTTTACGTTCCATCCTCCGTAGAAATTTGATTTCAGGGTGATAAGAACGACGGGAACGAACGGGCTCAACTCACGGCTTACCCGAACTAAATTGGATGAAATTTGTAAGGTGAGTAGTTGGAAGGTCAGAATGAACCTGGTAGGTTGCTCACACTTGTTAGGCGTGCAACGTGCCCCAGCAAAAAAATACGGGATGAGAATTATTTATTCCCTTGTAAGGGAGCAGAGGGTAACCCGAATATTCGCCAGAAACCAAAGCAAAAAATTAACTCGATGAAGTCTGAGGTAGGAACTTTCCTTTCAGACTGCAGTGATGATACGGACGAGATCCGACTGGCCCTTGACCTACCTCATAGAAATGCTTCTTACTCAATCAACACTAAACCACCGAGGCTTCAATTCGTCGACCAGTTTACGATTACAACGCGAAATGCCAGAAAAAATTACAGACCAAAATATAAGTATACTACGTTCGTCTAGAAAAATGAAATTCGGGTACCTGTACGAGAACGAGCGAGCAACACGAAAGCGAAACACTGGCAGTGGCCGATTGGCGTGTGGCGTCACTAGGGGATCAAGGACGAATCGACCAGCACCAGAGATAACCTAATGATGACAGCTAGACCACGGCGGTTTGACCTAAATTCTTGCCTGACCCTACACTGCAGAATCTAGGAAAAGGAAGAACTCTGCTTCATCCATGGTGAATTGAAAATGAAAGTTCAAAATTTTTGGGAGCGTAAGTTTGAATGATATTTTCGTTTACTTACCTTAGTTTTGTAACGTAGCCCGTACTTACCGAACAACTAGCCAAAGGCTTCTCATGGATGAGCAAAAGATGAAGAGGCTCATAAGTACAACAACAGCAACACGTTAACCCACACGCTTGCCGTTCGCCCGTTTATTCGCCCGTTGATTGATGATACTTGATGTAATGCCATGTGCGTAGTAAGTAATAGCTAACTTGATAGGTTTTGCGCATTGAATCATCCAAAATTTGTTTTTAAAAGTTTATTAATAATAGGTGCTTATAGTTCTAATATAAGCAATTATTCGTCAAGTTCAACTTCCCGTCCAGATGACTTTTGTAAAATCCGTGAGTACCCTAGTCTTTCTCTATTCCCTAGTCTTTAATTTACCTAGCAAATACCTTGCCAATTTCAGAATAGTTAAGTACTTACAGCGTTTTTAAAACAATGCCAAAGCAGATTTTTTTTATGGCTTGAATAACGAGGGGCTCTCGTTCCAGAAACATACGGCTGGCGCCTCAAACGTTGCCAAAAAGAAGCAAGCATCAAAGGCTACAACAAAGTTAAAAACTGAAAAGTCAGTCCTGCTGAGAAAGAAATCTCCTGAATCCAAGACTGGGCCCGAGAAGAAAATCTTGGCGAAACCTTCAGTAGCTGTAACGAAGATGCCAGTTACAAAGACAGCGGAAAATCCAGACTCGCCTTCCAAGAAGAAAAAGCGAGGAAAGCGCAGTAAAACCGGTGAAACGTTGGTGAAACCAGTCAAAAAGCCGAAGAAAACTGGCGGCAAACAAATATTCAACAAAGCTGGAAAAAAAGGCGCTGCGGCTGCCAATCAATCGCTCAAGAGGCAACAGGCCCGTGCGGCCAAGTTGAACCGCGGAGTCGTCTATTTCAGCCATTTACCCCACGGATTTTACGAAGATCAGCTCAAGGGATACTGCTCGCAGTTCGGCAAGGTCACCGGAGTCTACGTACCTAGAAGTCAGGTATGCAATAATTGTTAAATAACTTTCACAGGTTATGGTTGTTGAAAATTTTCCGATTCGCCCATATTTTCACGTTTATTCAATTAAAAAAATATTTCAACAATGTTTCTGTACTGACGATTTCTGTTCAGGCTGGAAACTCTAAAGGATACGCATTCGTCGAATTCAAGCATCCGGAAGTTGCGAACGTTGTTGCCGAAACTATGAACAACTACCTCATGTTCGATCGCCTCGTGAAAGGTAAATCATTCGAACGTAGATTTCTTCATGTTTCCAAGCCTCACTTTCCTGGGGTAAGTGTTTACCTCACAGGAGGCCTCACATTCTTGGGGTAATATTTACCCCACTGTGTGTCCCACAGGAGCGTTCCAATGTGTAGCCCTGGCATTGCTGTAACCGCCAAGAAGTTGGAGAAATTTTGCAGGGAGAAAACGATCGTAGACGATTACCTCAATTTAGCTACTGTCAATCTCAACCGCAATTTTCGACAACCCTATTTCCGTTGAATCACTTGACTTGTTTTTTAGCTAAAATTGTCCCGCTGGAGGAGCAGAAGCCGTTCATTTTTGAAAAAAGCCGAAATACCAACGTCGTTCTGGCAAAAAGGAGGAAAATAACTGAGGCTGTCAAGGAGAAAGAACGGATTTTGACTCCGGAAGAGGAAGCGAAAAGGAAACAAAAAGCCGCTGCTCAAGTGGAGAAAATCCACCAACAGCTGAAGTCGAAGGGCCTGGACTACGAGTTTGAGGTTAAATTACCTTATATGGAAGGATTGGATGGTTCCTACAATCTGTTTACATCTTACGTTCTCATGCCTGTGTGCAGTCGGTGAAAATCAATTAACCCCTAATTAAATTCCAAATTATTGTTCCAGGTGGCATATTGATTTTTTTGAAGCAACAGATAAGAAGCGCGAAGTTGTGCAAATCTCAAGATACAATGGCGTAAAATTCTTACGTTTTTTTCACCTGTGTAAAAAGTAAAATTACTTTATGGTTTTTTGTTGTTTTTGTTCCGCGTTCGATCTTTGCAGCAAAAACGTGAAGTGGTTGTTGTCACTCTCTGTCAGGCCTTTACTGATTCTGGTTATTTGGACGCTAAAATTGATTCACGAGTTCCTCTTCTGATTCAATTTCCATTAAACTCTCATCGTTTTCCCATAAAGAAGCCTTGTAACCTTTCTTTAGGACATGCGCGGGTTAGGGGGTTGCAAAAGAAAAGGTTTGGGGCTGAGGATGCTGGTTTACGTATTGACACAGTGCCTCATCGTTGTTGCATTTTGACCTGGCCCCAGAACCCGTGTAACCTGCACAATTGTAACCTCCCGTAGATGCCAGTGCGCATGCGTAGAATTCTTCTATAGGCATTTAAAACTTGTAAAAGAAGAAAACGGTAGAACTTTTCCATGTTGAAATACCCTATTGGTTGATTCAGTGGAACGTACTGTTCTGAAGTAAAGGTTGTTTAAAAAAAGGAAACACCCACCTTTAGTAAAATTGCAATTTTACTCAAATGAGACACAAGATTATTTGGAAATGAATACAAGGAAAATAAACCTATTGAACTAGAAACCGAAATTTATAAAATTAAGTGATTCATCAGCCTGAAGAAAAATATTGAAGAGCTTTTGACACTTGTTGTCCCGACGAGGCTCAATTGTTAATCTTCTTGGTTTTCATCCTTCGGTTCTGGAACCAGACTTTGATCTGGAACAAACGATCTGGTTTGAGTCAAAATCATCTTGAATTTATCGGTTCAAAAATTAGAGGGAGCAAAACTTGGGGTAGAAAGAACATAGGTAGCCAAGGGCCAAAATACGTTAACCAAAATTCATAGGGGTTCTCCTGTAGATCAAGACGACTTGAAGACCACCGCGGTTTTCCCACATAAGTTTTCCAACTAACCCTGCCCAGTCAAAAAAACTTGATCCTTACCAATGAAAAATGTAGTCTTCGAGTCCAAGCCTGGACTCATCGATGGCGATCGTCGAATTTAAGAATGGAAGCCAAGGTCATCAAAAATTACGGTGATACGGCTGAAGGATTGTTTACTTTTGTCAATTTAAATAAGATCCGCCACGTTCATGGGCATCTCGTCAATCTGCGTACTGTAGTACTGCTCGATATCACGGAGGATTCGAATGTCGTCGCTCTTGACAAAGTTGATGGCGACACCTTTGCGCCCGAAACGGCCTGACCGGCCGATCCTGTGAATGTACAGCTCACGATTGTTGGGCAGATCGTAGTTGATCACGAGCGACACCTGGGAGGAAATATCGAATAAATAATAGTACCAAAACCTGAAGTTTCTCAAATACATATACCTCCGAAGACAGCGAAAACTCATCAATAATGCAGAGAGGAGACAGTAAAAAAATATTTTTACAAAAAATATAATACAGTTCTTAGTTACCTGTTGCACGTCTATGCCTCGGGCCCAAACGTCAGTTGTGATAAGGACGCGGCTCTTCCCTGAGCGGAATTCTTTCATGATGGCGTCACGTTCTTTCTGAGGCATGTCACCATGCATCGAGCATACCGTGAAATTGGCCTCCCGCATTTTGTCTGTCAGCCAATCGACCTAAAAAGTACCAATTTTTAAAAGAAAGAAATTCTAACAGCTTTACAGTTAGACACGGTTTGTAAAAACATTGAAATGTCAGATCAGAACGATTCACTACAGACAAAGTGAAGTAAAATAACCCGACGTTCAGAGGTTGCTTTTCGACCAAGGACTCAAGTAGCCCCAGGCGTGCCCTGCTGCCCTTGAACGACCGATCACTGAGGGATCCATAATGCTCCATCTTGCACAAGGGACGAGAGCTGAATGAGATGGAATTACTCAACTGATAAGCGTTATATACCTTACGACGCGTATTGCAGAAAATTACAGCTTGCGTGATGGTCAGCGTGTCGTACAGATCGCAGAGTGTATCAAATTTCCACTCTTCACGTTCAACGGCGACGAAAAATTGCTTGATCCCCTCCAAAGTCAGCTCATCACGTTTGACCAGGATACGTATGGGATCCGTCATGAATTTACTCGTCATTTCGAGTATTTCGTGGGGAAGTGTTGCCGAAATGAGGACGACTTGAGTTGCAGGTGGAAGGAACCGATAGACGTCGTAGATCTGCTCTTTGAACCCTGCAATTGGAAAGGACAATGAAATGCTGGAAGGTCTTCCTTCTGCTCGATGAAAAGCTCCCACCAAAATCGGTAGTTACCTTTGTTCAACATTTCGTCAGCTTCGTCGAGCACCAGAACTTTGATGCCTCTAGTCCTGAGGGTTCGCCGCTTGATCATATCAAACACTCGTCCAGGCGTCCCGCTGACTACGTGCTGGCCGTAGTCCAACTTGCGGATGTCTTCGCCGAGGCTTGTGCCGCCAATACAAGCGTGACATTGGACGTTCATCAGATCGCCCAAGGCGAGGATGACCTTGGGTCGAGAAAACATATAGACGATATAATTCTACTCAAGGTGCTTGTCCGAGAAGGACTGGGGACAGTCATCCAAGGATAGTCAGTAATTACTTGAAGACTCCAAATAACTATGAAATATTCATGCTTCTCCATTCAAGGAGCGAAGAGACGTGATCCAGGAGTCGCGGCGCGACCTGGAGCCCTTCCACCATGACCAGTCATACTTCTAGAGCTAGCTCGAGAAAGCTTATACCTATTTTCTAAACCCACATGCTTCATTGGTACTTCGTGGACTCACCTTTTGAATTTGTACAGCTAATTCTCTGGTCGGAGAAAGACAGAGGACCTGGGTGTCCCTCACGGTGATATCCAGCTTCTGGAGAATGGAGATGGCGAAAGTCGCCGTTTTCCCGGTACCTGACTGAGCCTGGGCGATCACATCGCGGCCCTTGACTATCGGCACGATGGCCCTCTGTTGAATCGCCGATGGCTTTTCGAACCCGTACGCGTAAATGCCTCGGAGAAGATCTTCTTTGAGGCGCATCTCCGGGAACGACGAAATGACTTCGACATTTTCGCTTGTTTCAAACTCGACGTAGGAGAGGTCTTCTTTGACGACGCGGCGATCGGCCATTTCGGCTCGTCAAGATCAAACTGATATTGAAAATCACTGAAACTAAAACCGTATTCGACCGCTTTATGGCAACAACGCCAAAACTATGCGTATGCACGAGCACGCGACGCCTATCAACTACACAAAAACGCAACCCACAAAGAAAAAACGAGCTTGGCTTTTCGGTTTCGATCTCGAGTTCGAGTGGGTTGGTGCTGGTGGTCGGCTGAAAGGTATCGATATAATTGTTCCGATAGAAATGGGCTTCGATAGTTAAGACCGTAAAATGTCACGACCAGTGACGTGAAGAAATCGTACTTAGGGCCGATTTCACCGGCAATGAAAACCTGGGTGAAGAAAATAGACAATTTTGATGCCATGGTTTCGTTTGTGTCAAGATACGACAAGATCCAATTAGATCAAGAAAAACTAGGTTTCCATTGTTGGTGAAATTGACCTGTATCGATAAAAGTATCGATAGATGTACCGTTGCGAAGGCACGGAGGGAACCGTGGATTCGGATCACCCTAGCGGTCATTATTCGAACTTAGATAGCGAAGAGAAGATTCCATGGTATCAGGGGGACGGGGTTTGGGGAAGTCTAGGGCCCCTAGGCTAGGAGGGGAGACATTTTCCGGGGAATTAATTTGAACGCAGAAGATTTTCCAAGTAATCTCAAGTAAGTACACCCAAAAAATCGTCCTCTTTGTGAAAATAATCCCTCTTACTTCCAAGGTACGCGCAGAGGAGGTTGCACTTGACCGTTGACCTCGAGTTTGATATCCTTCCTCCTTGATCTTGTGCTCGCTTGTTGGAGCTCTCCATGGTTGGACTTTGAACCGAGTTACCCATTCGCTCCCGTTCCGACCGCCATTACGGCATTCTCCCCCTTTTCAGTCCTCATAGTAGCAAGTCTCATAGTTAAATGATAATGAAAAATGAATTCTACTTTGGAGCTAGATCTTTCATGTCCAATAGTCAAGCAAAAAATCTTTTGTTTTTCGTTCTTCCACCTTCCGCGGCTCAACTATAGTGATCTGATTTTCTGAACTTCAAAATGCCGAAAAGATCGCCAAAAGTTGTGAGGTAAGAGGCAATGTAGTTTGATAAGGATAGGATAAAATCATTTTCGGCGCGTCCCTCGTTTCTGTCGTTTTGTATGCGTTCATGGCAACAGAAAGGTGTTGACTTCCTCTCGATACATTTATTGGAACTTGAGCGCTTTCGGCCGTACAGTTGCCGTTGGTCGTCTCGTTAGAAATAGCACCTGAAAATGGCCATACGACCGCAAGCGCTCGAGCTCCTTTAAATAAGTTTGAGAAGCTATACCAAGAAGACTGGTATACCTAATAATTTTGGCTTGGTGAAATTGTGATATTACCTGACGTTCCGTCAAATCCAGAGCAATAGCTATCTCGTATCTTCTCAACCGAGTCAAATATCTTGATATAGAAAATTCTGTTTCTAAGCGCTGTAGTTGTTGCATAGTAAAAGACGTTCTCTCGTGGCGGCAGGACGCAGACTTTGGTTTGGAGCAATCTGAAATATTTTGTTGCTACAATTGTTTTCCAACAGAAATTCGAGTGATAGCCAAATTTCTATGCTATGATGAATTACTTGTGATCGATCAAATCTTCTTGAAAATGTAAAAATGATTTTTAAAAATATTTGAAACATCTTGTTTTAGGTATGGATTCAACATGACTCCCGGTAATTTTTTTAGTGCTTCTAATTCTAAAAAAGCAATACACTAGGTACCAGTACTAGGCTGTTGTTTCCTGTGCTAGGGACCTAATCTGCTTGGCAAAAATTAGCTCCAAGCAAATAACTCCCGCTACCATTCGAAATCAAAACCAATTTTGAGGCAGATAGGTAGGCACCACCTCACCTACATAAATCTTTCTGAACGATTCTCGATCTAATTATGTGGACGTCACTTTTATCTCATGTTGACAGGGACTCGACTGTTCCAGCTAATCGTTGGGTGCATGCTGCTGAAGTAAGTTGTGTATTTAAAACAAATTTCAATTTGAGAAGAGGGAGGGAGGATCCTAAGGAAGAAACCTTATAGGTATGTACCTAAGTTTTTAAAATTAGAACACCATGTTGAAACCTTGTGAATTTGTGAAAGGAATCAGAGGGGGATTGACCTGAAAATTGATCTTAGGAAAAATTGACCTCCTCTCTTCTTTACCTCATATTCAAGGCCCTTTGTCCCCAAAGAAGAGAGATACAGCTGAATTCCGTTAATAGTATCCCAATTTTAGGTTGAGAGGAAAACAATTCAACTTCAATGTTTTAGGATGGTTGCAGTCAGGCATTCGAAAAGATTCGGATCGTCGTATCATCTGATCTCTTCTGATGGATCAAGGCCAGTTAGAGACAATTTCCTTAGTGCGAGGGAAAAAAATCAATATCCATCTCCGAACTTAATCTCCAAAGATAATCAGCCATCGGACCTGACCACAGCGAATGTCGATTATGAATCCTTGGGCAAATCTAAAAATCAAAAACGGGCTACTCGAAAATTACGACACCTTTGGTCACCAGTTTCCCCGACTGACTTGAGAGAAGGAAATGTTCACGACCAGTGGCTTGTGAATCGCCGGAAGAAAGCCCATCGCTGGAAAATGAAAACCGGTGAAAGGAAATCGGCCAAGAAAGCCACGCAATGCCATTGCTCCCACCAATCCGGTCGTCATTGCTGCTCCAAATCGAAAATTTCACCAGAACCTCTCCTGCTGAAAGCTAAACCAGCAAGTTTTAAATTTCAAAGCGAAGTAACGGCACGAAATGACTTCAACGTTGGCGATTCGAGGCGTTACCTCGAATTTAACGGTGGCAATTTGCAGGGCAAATCGTTGTCGTTGCCTTTCACCGTCAATTCATACGCACAACCTTCTCTGCTTGCCAACAGTTTGCCTCCAAATGTTAGGCCATATTACAGCCAGTTATCCAACGTTAATTATTTGGGGAATGTCCAAAATCGAGCTAGGACGGCGTACATTCCTAAAAACGCGTATTTCTTCGAAGCCACACGACCAGCTCCTCAGGCGTTTCCTGGCATATTGATGAACGCATTGGATAGAAAAAACGGGAAACAGCCGATCGAAAAAATCTACCCGGAACATCTGCAATGCTGTCGAATTGGTGATGAGAACGAGGACGTTCCCTCCGACTCAAGCAGGCATTACAATCGTTATAACCCAATAGCTAGGATGGAACAAAAACTTATATCCGGAAACATAGATACCAATGACTGCGAGCAATTTGTGGCCAGCCCTGATGAAGGTATGGTGCATTTTTCGTACAAAATGTATACCTATGAGTTTGTAAGTAGGTGATCAAATTTCTGCATTAGGTATAAAAAATGGTTGGATTTCACTTTACCGCAGGGCCTAAGCAGGGAACTAAGCACCTTCTGCTCTCTAGGCAGACGCTGTCCGAGGTTTTGTACAAATAGGAAGGAAGCCGCAGTAGGCCCACCTAGGCCTATACCTAGGATAGTCCTCAGAAAAAAGCTCAAGCGATCCTAAATATCGACCTGGCCCGATCACCGAGCAAGCACATTTAAATCAACATTCACGTTTCCTATTTTCAGGCTTCGGAAAGTTGGAAGGGTTGTCGGATCTGTCAGCAACATTGGATAGCTTTCATGATGACGAGGACGACGATGACGATGATCAGGAGTTGTGCTCCGACAATCAAGACTATCATGATACTGACGTTGCACAAGATGGCAAACCGTCAACCTTGGAGGGATCCGACGATGACATTTACCTAAATTCCAATTACGAGTACAACTCGCTTCCTCAATTAAATCAAAACCATGAATACTGCGACAGTGACGTCGGGGACCCAAAAGTTGCCAATTCCAAGTCGAACCAATGGAGCCCTGCATCAGAATCGGTTGATTACGCGAGTTTTCCTCAGAAATCGGCACCGGCCTTGGAAAAATGTTGGAATATGGATGACACTCAATTGTCCGACACAGCGTCGCAGCCTCACGCAGGATTGGACGGAGGGGACCCACCAGATATTCCGAACTTGGCTGCCGAAGATAGGCAATCAGAGGTGACGCCAGCTACCTGCAATAACGCGGCAATATTTCCCGGCGTCTTCGCTGGGCCGAACTCTGGCCACAGTTTGAACGGCTCCAAAGCCGAAGAGACACATCCTTTTGAACGAAATTTTAAAAGGAGAAGGAGGAAGAATCTCAGCCATCTGCTAAGCGATTTCATGGTTTCGAAGAAAACGAAAAATAGTCAATCGCAGGATGAAACGACGCCGGAAAGCGTCCGAGAATTCAAGTCTTCGCCATTAGTGGTTTTGGAGACAACCCAGAACATGCTATTCTCGGAAATGAAGGAGGAACTGAAAGCTTTGCAGACGACGAGAATGAGTAAAAGCCATTTCAAAAACAGAGCCAAATTCAGATTTTTAAAAGAAAAATCGTCCCCGTCCTAAGCCATCGAAACTCGTCGAGGGACATCTTGAATTCATTCCTCATATGTTTGAGGGCATAGTACAATTTTAATGCTAGCTATTGTTTTATCCTGAAGGCTTGTTCCACGAGTAGGTACCGATATTATTCAAGTCTCCAAAGAAAGTACAACTCCAAGAATTTTCCTAGGTAAAGTTGAAGAACACTGCCCTATGCGCTGAATTTCCAAAAATTTCGCAAAAATCTAGATAAAACAATATTATTGGTAAACAATTTAGCAGATTCAAAATTAGGTAAGTTCCGATATTCCTTAAGGTCTCCCAGCATAAAAAATGTGTTTACCTGATATCAGAACCTGAGTATCTTCCCAAATCCGAGCGCCTGTCTCTTCAGTTGGGTCGCATGTCCACGACAAATCCACATCTTCCCAACTCATTGACTCGAGGTCTGGAGCCAGGAGCTCCTCTGGACACCCTCCCCCTTCCGAACTGTCCATCCTTCAACCCGTGACTAGAAACGAAGCTCTAGGCATAGCCCCCTTTTATACGAAGCGATCTAGGGCCTCGTAATGATCAGTCTATAGATGAAACTTCAGGGCACACGTTTAGCCTGAGCTACTCATTTCATCGAAATATGGGAAGTACCCCTGATCCAAAATTCAACTGCGCAAGCATTTGAGTGAAAAAAAATTCGAAAACACTTGGATCAAAAATCCAGCCGCAAATCAAAGCCTCGATTTTTGAAAATGGGAACAGACGGTCATGCATAGACACTAGTTTGAAAAAATTCTGAGATCTTTTACTGGCCAAAATTTTTTTGGAATAAATTGATTTGAGTATTTCTAGTTTCAGAATATTTCTCTTGGCTCGTTTCTCCCACTTCGGTAATTCAAAATTTACATTTTACCCGAGTTTTATGAAAAAATTTGAACTGTTTTTATGTGAATTTGGAAATGACCAATTTGCGCACATGAATTCTATTACCCATGCCCCAAATAGGTTGGTACGAATGACGAATTTTCGAGTTGCAAACTTTTGCAATAGGTGGGAAAATAATTTACCCCCTTACCTACCGCTTAATCCAAAAGAAAATATATCCAAATTTTCGAAAAATCCTTTTTTTTCACAATACATTTTATTACACATTACATTATGCATAGCTTAGGTATATACGTGGGTACCTATCTACATGAACGAAAACATGCACAGCATCACAGCAATTTGCTGAAGCAAAATAGCTCATCTGTCGGACGAAATTATTAAGATCGCCATTTCGCTCCTGTTTGTATGCAATGTTCCTCATCGCCTTGTAAAATTCCGAATTTAATATGAATGACGTAGATACCTTTTTCTCAACATAAGACTTTTGGCGGCTGATATTCCTGCCTCAAGTGACCCATAGCGGTGGTCCTCGTTCCGAAAGATCACTGAGCCCATATGCACCGGTATCAAAAGAGCCGAAAGGCAAGTGGAAAGATCGGAGATTGTATCAACGGCAAGGCTAGGGCAATACATAGATGAGAAATTTGTCCGAAGTGTAAACCTCTCTTGAGCGAGGCTATTTATCGAATTACTGAATCGTGTATAATTCACCGATACACCCGAGGTTCGGGAGGTAATCATAATTTTGGAAATGGGGGTAGTAGGTGGACTTCTGGGCGACCTTCCAACTCAATTCACAAACTCTACTTGGAAACTCAACTTACAAAAAACCTCACTTCACAAACTAAACTTTCCAAGACAATTCAAAGTTCCACAAACTCAAACACTCAACTTTTAAACTGATCTCACAAACTCAACTTTCAAACTCAACTTTCAAATTCAACTTCGATACTCAACTCACAACGTCGACCCACAAACTCCATTTTCAAACTGAACACACTAACTGAACTTATAAACTCAACTTTCAAATTCAACTTCGAAACTCAACCCACAAACTCGACTTTCAATCTCAACTTTCAAACTGATCTCACAAACTCAACTTTCAAACTCACTTCACAAACTCCATTTGCAAACTGAACTTGCAAACTGATCTCACAAACTCCACTTTCAAACTCACTTCACGAACAATTTTGTGAGTTGACTTTGAAAATTGAATTTGTAAGTTTAATCTGAAAGTTTAGTTTGTAAGTTTAGTCTGAAAGTTTAGTTTGTAAGTTTAGTCTGAAAGTTTAGTTTGTAAGTTGAGTTTGTGAGTCGATTTGGTAAATGAGTTTCAGTGAGCTTGTAAGTTCAGTTAAGTGAGTTTGAACTGAGGTCAGTTTGAACTGAGGTCAGTTTGAACTGAGGTCAGTTTGAACTGAGGTCAGTTTGAACTGAGGTCAGTTTGAACTGAGGTCAGTTTGAACTGAGGTCAGTTTGAACTGAGGTCAGTTTGAACTGATGTCAGTTTGAACTGAGGTCAGTTTGAACTGATGTCAGTTTGAACTGAGGTCAGTTTGAACTGAGGTGAGTTTGAACTGAGGTCAGTTTGAACTGAGGTCAGTTTGAACTGAGGTCAGTTTGAACTGAGGTCAGTTTGAACTGAGGTCAGTTTGAACTGTGGTGAGTTTGAACTGAGGTCAGTTTGAACTGAGGTCAGTTTGAACTGAGGTCAGTTTGAACTGAGGTGAGTTTGAACTGAGGTCAGTTTGAACTGAGGTGAGTTTGAACTGAGGTGAGTTTGAACTGAGGTCAGTTTGAACTGAGGTGAGTTTGAACTGAGGTCAGTTTGAACTGAGGTCAGTTTGAACTGAGGTCAGTTTGAACTGATGTCAGTTTGAACTGAGGTCAGTTTGAACTGATGTCAGTTTGAACTGAGGTCAGTTTGAACTGAGGTGAGTTTGAACTGAGGTCAGTTTGAACTGAGGTCAGTTTGAACTGAGGTCAGTTTGAACTGAGGTCAGTTTGAACTGAGGTCAGTTTGAACTGTGGTGAGTTTGAACTGAGGTCAGTTTGAACTGAGGTCAGTTTGAACTGAGGTCAGTTTGAACTGAGGTCAGTTTGAACTGAGGTGAGTTTGAACTGAGGTCAGTTTGAACTGAGGTGAGTTTGAACTGAGGTGAGTTTGAACTGAGGTCAGTTTGAACTGAGGTGAGTTTGAACTGAGGTCAGTTTGAACTGAGGTCAGTTTGAACTGAGGTCAGTTTGAACTGAGGTCAGTTTGAACTGAGGTGAGTTTGAACTGTGGTGAGTTTGAACTGAGGTCAGTTTGAACTGAGGTCAGTTTGAACTGAGGTCAGTTTGAACTGAGGTCAGTTTGAACTGTGGTGAGTTTGAACTGAGGTCAGTTTGAACTGAGGTCAGTTTGAACTGAGGTCAGTTTGAACTGAGGTCAGTTTGAACTGAGGTCAGTTTGAACTGAGGTCAGTTTGAACTGAGGTGTGTTTGAACTGAGGTGAGTTTGAACTGAGGTCAGTTTGAACTGAGGTCAGTTTCAAATTCAACTTCGATACTCAACTCACAACGTCGACCCACAAACTCCATTTTCAAACTGAACACACTAACTGAACTTATAAACTCAACTTTCAAATTCAACTTCGAAACTCAACCCACAAACTCGACTTTCAATCTCAACTTTCAAACTGATCTCACAAACTCAACTTTCAAACTGAACTCACAAACTCAACTTTCAAACTGAACTTACCAACTCACCTCACAAACTCCACTTTCAAACTCACTTCACAAACAATTTTGTGAGTTGACTTTGAAAATTGAATTTGTAAGTTTAATCTGAAAGTTTAGTTAGTAAGTTCAGTTGAGTTGAGTTTGTGGGCCGAATTTGTGAGTTGAGTTCGACAGTTGTGTGTGCGAGTCGAGTTGTATGGTTTGATAGGTGAGTTTAAGGTCGAGTTAAGTTTGTGAGTTGAGTCAGTAAGTTGAATTTCAGGAGTGAGTTAGAGAGTTGAGTTCTTGGGTTGACTTTGAGTTGGATATGAGAGTTGAGTGTCTGGTTATGTCATTATTGTTGCTTTTCAAATTGGTCGTAGCCGTGGAATTTTGATTTTAGTGATTGTCGAGACCTTCAGATTTTCTTATTTTGTTATTGTTGTGGCGTGCTGATGTTGTGGCTTCTGCTCTGGTTGGTGGGCAAAGATAAGCGGCGCAAACTTCGAATAAACGTATAAACTTTAATTGGAACAGTCAGTGGATGAAATAGCATTCTTCGTCTCTCAGTGGGCATGACTGGGGATGATTGTTAAAAAACCAGCATTGTTTCGTCTTCCATTTCATCGGTCGAGTCTCCTGTATGGCTGGCCTCCTGAAATTTACTTTTCCGTTCAAAATTTGAAAAATATACCGGTGGTTTCGAAGAAACGTTTGCAAACCTCCGCATTCGCTTTTCAGCTTCAAAAGGTCATCGCGGTCCAACTTTTCTGCCAAATTCGGAATCGCGATCGGGCTACCTTGCTGCCATGACAGACTTAAAGAAGCATCCGTCAGCAGTATTTTGGATATTTTTGCTATCAGTGTCGTCACAAAGTTTCTGTCCAATTGTGTGCAATTGCGGACTTTTTCGATCGATTGTCTCGGTTGGAAATTCGCTACTAAATCGCTGGAATTCACTTCTTGAGCCGTAATGTCACTGCAACGGTCGTTAACTAATTCTTTAATAAACTGACTGGAAGGTGGGGCAGAGAATCGTCCGTCGCTGACCAAACAGATCCGTTTAGTTGATGGGATTTTGAGCCGATCTCTGGAAACATTGAAGCCCAAAGTTCTGGTCAGATTCTCCAAATAGTCGAGATACCCCATGTAGACACTTTTCAATGAATCAGTCCGTTTGAATTTGACACCGCTAAATTCAAAGGCGCAACATGGCAGCAGGAAGAAATTCGTACGCTCTGAACTCAACATGGCGATGACCGGTATCCATGGTGATAGCTCGTCAGAGTGATTTCCTATTACCCAATCAACGCCTGGAAATCTGTATTCGAGGGTTGGCACGATAGTTTCCTCCTGGGAACATAGAAAATGAGGAAATTTTCATTTTGCGCCTTTTTTTATTATTACCTGCTCAAGTCGCCTGTCAAGAGGGCAGCAGGACACGCCCGGGACGGCGGTTTACTTGGTTAATAACGAATGAACTTCCTCTAATGAGACCGAGAACCAAAGTTGAGCACTTACTTTGAGAACAGAACTCGGCGGATAGCTGTCCCATATTTTCCGACGCCTTACATCAATACCACATCCTCGGTGGCCTTCCGAGTTGAGTATGTGAACTAGGAGTCCGTTACCGCATCCAAGGTCCACGAATTTCTTGGGTTGCCGTTGCCAAAGAAGGATCAAATACGTTGCTATGGCAACGTCTTCGTGAATGAATTTGTCAGGATCCGTAGACTCGGTCCAAATCTGGATGGATGATTAGAGATTTGATATGAAGATCTTCAAATTAGTGATGAGTTCACTGGTATAAGGTACAATGGTAATTGGTCTCACCAGTTTGGCCAATGAACGTCTGTTCTCCATCGCCCACTGCAGAGGGGGGGAAGAGCAGAGGAGATAGTCTGTCTGCGATGAAAAGAATACGTAGGAGTCGGTCAACTTCAGTTGTTTTATTGGCAAAACTGGTTCGCCCTTCGTTCACGATCGAGGTCTTAAGGTGTGTGTGTTTTGTGATTCAGTACTGACGTTCGCAAGGAAGGCAACTCCAAAAACTTGCGAAAACGGGAAACTTTCCCTGCTTTTTGTTTCACTCGGCCGCCGCCAGGTATCAACTCTTTTGTATTCTTTATATCGCAGTTTACACCCAATGCTCTTGCCGACTTCTGGCACTGGGCGATGGAGAACAGACGTTCGTCGGCCAAACTGGCAAGACCAATATGGTAAAAATCAAATGAACGGTTTAATACGAAGCCCTGCCTCAAAAATTCAGCCAAAAATGTAGAAGCAGAACTATTTTCCGTGCAACAGTAGTTCTGGGAATGAAGTTGAAGCAAAGTTACCTGTCTGATGGATTCACAATACTTCTTCTTCAGTTGATTGTAGAGAATAATGTACTCCTCAGTCGAAACAAGACTAAGGGAATTGGTAGTTGGATTGTGGACGCCATCTTTGATCCATTTTTCGACTTTGAGTTTGAAAAGGGCAGCAATACGAGAAACATCCTGGTTTGGCACTTCGCTTGCAGATAAGCTCAATATCTTGCCATCAAACGCTATTTGATACGCTTCTTTGAATCGCCAATCCTCCTCACTGCGCAAATCAGACACCTTGATAATACAGTTGTCGAAATCTGGCAACAAATCGTATGACGCTCCGGTAATTTACCCAATTCGTATTATTCGGCATTAATGACAGCAAACAATTGGAAATGGTGCCTTCAGGCAAATATGCTTACCACACTGAATTACGCTAATGCTGTTGACTCTGAATTCGCCATTTTTGGGCAAACACAGCCTTAAAATCGTCCATGCACCGCATCGAAGATCCCAAAAGACGAAGTCCTCATTGTATTTTACATTGTTCTCTTCGAGGATTCGCACCACCGACGTTTTGATATCCGAATAAGAGGTCGCCCTGTTGATATTCGATTTGACGAGATCTGAGGGCTTGGGAGATTGATTTTCATCAGCGCAAATGAAATTCGCTGTCCCGATCGTCTTATTGTGGGCTGAGGGTTTGAAAATCCAAAGGCCGAGAGCTTTCCACACGCGATCAGGATCCACATTTCGAACATCGACAGTGGTCATTCTGAAAAAGAAAAAAAAATATGACCAAACTTCTGTGGGTGTCAGTGCTCAATGAGTTTTTGAGTGAGAAATGAGCAACATTGACTACAGTCTCAGTCTAATATTCAGTATGAATCAGATTACCTACTCTCATAACGAATCGTGTTTTTGTCACAGTATTTTTGTCTATGGCAGTAACTCGATTGTGAAATCTTATACAATTGGATACCTACAGAATTTTTGACATAAATTTTAAACTTCTAAAGGTCGGAGCCAAGATAAATAAGATAAGGTACTCGAATATGTAAAATGTACCTAAATACTACTTTTTAGCACAAAATCTGGTCACCGTAATATTAAACACGCAAAAAACCATCTCTATAAATAATAATTACTTACTTGCCTTAGATGTTTCTACTGCTCTGTCAAGTTGCGAACATATTTTTGAGTTTTTTTACGACTTCCCAACAAATGCCACCCCAATTTACAGATGCTGTCACATGCACATCACTGATAACGATGTAAACAAAGCGAAAGCGATAGAACGGTCTCGAGAATCGATGTTTTACCACTCGATGTTGTGGAGCCGGTGTTTTTCCAACATCACAATGATGTTTCCGATATAGAAGTTTTCCCAACATAGATGTTTTTTTTAATTACAATAGCCCTATTTCTACTACAATATTATGGCCCTCTGTATATAACTACCATTGGGTTGCCTATATTTTTTATGGGTTCCTAGTTATATTTATTAAGATATACCTAGGTACCATTCTAATATAGTTTTACTGTTTTAATTGTAATTTTTTATTATATTAGTTGCTGTTTTATACCTGGTACCTTCAAAAAGCATTTTCAGCGAAAATAGGTTTTTCTTACTTTAATTTTCTTTATTCCATTGACTTGGAAATTGCTGTGCAAAAAGTGTAATATAAGAAATTTAAAGCAAAATTTAAAAGATCAGTGAATGATAATCAACTTCAAATGTTGACGTTTGCTTTGCCCAATAGTTCTTATTTTTTTCAACTTTTTTGATCTGCTCATCTTTTTTAATTTTTACAATTTTTTAAGCTTCGCTCAGGTGCTGGTTTACCAACAGCGGAGGTAGGTATAAATACCTGGTTCAGAAAAATTATTTTTTAAATTTAAAAAATAATTTTTCTGAACCAGCTTGTATTTTTATGTACAGAGGAATGGCTGAGTAGCAGAGTAATATAGGTAGGTACCTTATTAATAGGTATACAATTGAATTTTTATTACTAGACAATTATACCACTTACAATAAAATTGAAACGTTCCATGTCCTGGGAAAACTCCACAATAAAAGAAAGCGAATTGAAGGATAAAGGGTTTCGTTTTTTATTTTCTGCGATTTTCAAAGTTGCATTCCTCATTTTTTGAGTAACAATTTAAATGGTTAATTTCATCATATTTTTTATTGACGAGGACGTTTCGCTTTGACTTCCGTGTATTCGTTGAGTTCTTGGTTAAATTTGTTAAGCGAGTTGCGATACTCCGTCAGAACGTCGGCGTACTGATTCGTCAGTCTGTCGTGACGTTGCGTCGGAGTCTCGGGGTCGAAATCGCCATTTCCGCTCGTCGACGCGTCGAAATTTCCGAACTGAGCGCCGACCGGGGGCAAAGACAAGTCGCTCGAAACGATACCGTCGACGGTCGTCTCCGGCTGGCCGCCGAAATTCGCGACGCTCAAGTCGGACGATCGGCAGTCGAAATTGGCCGACGGTTGGCCGATTTGGTGGCATCGGAATCCGTTCGGCTGCGGGGCGCGATTCGCCCGAAGGCCATCTCGGCCTTCGAGCGGGTTTTGCCCCGGAGCCAGGGGCAGAGTCAAATCTTCGGCGGCGATCCCGTCAAAAGTCGTTTGCCCGGTGGCCTGGCCCCGGAAGCCGGACGGCACCGGACCGACGATCGACAAATCGCGTTTGGCTTTCCCCTCGGTGATCCCTGGAAAATTGGAGTTGTACATGATAATACCATAGTAATTATAATAGTAATTAGTAACGTATTATGTACACATTACTATTATAATATGTGCATATTATGTAATTATATGTAATATTAGGTACATATTGCTATCCTAATATGTTCATATATTGCCAATTATTATGAAAGCATTTTCAAATGGCCTTGTCGAGCATGAATTATTGAGTTTGTTACGTAAAAAAGTTCCTTACCTAAGAAATAGCCATCGACGTCCCTTCTTGTTGGCGATCCGAGTACTACAACCAATGCTGAATACAGTAAAAGGCATCTGAAACGTTTTACCGAAAAAAAAATTAAAAACAAAATTTGTTTTTCAGTATTTAATAGGTACTGAAAATCTATCAGCGTGATCCGGAGTTGGTGCGAAAAAATGGAAAAATAATTTACCAAAAAACTATTGACCGAAAAGGGAAAAAACTTGTATTTCTCCGTGATATCGGAAGAGAATCGCAAAGCCGGCCATATCCATTACTAGTTTGGGAATACCAGTTTGCATAAAAGTATTTTCAGAAAAAAATTTTTTTTTGATTTTGGCGTTTGAATCGCAATTGATGACCGTCATGCTGTATCCAAAAATGTCGTCGAAATTTGGAAAAAACTGTTTTGAGCCGGAAAAATTCGTGATTTTGTGCAATTCGTGCTTTTGTGCAATTCGTGGTTTTTCTGGAAACACCGTTTAAAAATCTTGGAAAATGCGGTTGGCGAAGTTTTGTTCCATTTTTGGTCAAATTTTAGCCGAATTGTTTTTACACCAAGTTCGGTTCACCCTGTATAATTTTGGCAATTGAGCTCCCACATCTAAAAAATGCTAGGACTTTTCCTTGCTATGAAGTTTTTTATTATGAAAACAGGGCCAAATAAACAGGTCACAAAAAAGCATGAACAAAAAATAATGTATAGGCAGGCATTTGAATTAGGTAGGTACCTTGTACCTCGGTCTCAAAATGTAGACGATTTTTTTCGAATCTCCTGATGCAATAATGAATTTCTAGGTCTCTTAATATTACACCCACTTACTATGTAAATATTTCAATCAAATTATCAATAGGTTACTTTCTGATACCTAAATACAGCCAAGAAAAGTGTAAGATTTTTCGGTTCCTATTTTACGCTACTCACTTGAGGAGAAACAACATGTTTGACGATTTTCTTCGAAGGACCCAAACGAACTGAAGCGATTGGTGTCGTTTGGAAATGATTCAGTCCACCGTTCCCTTCCTGTAATTAATAATTGCAAAATGGCCTAGACTATTATTTGTTTGTCTAGTTGTCCGAGGCAAGGTCGCCGAATTTTCTTATTCCTGGTACGGCGTTGGAATTACCCGAAGGATTTCGAAACTGTTTTGGTCGCTAAGTTGGCGCAGTGGAGAATTCCCAGAAGGCTCTTGAATTTTGAGGGGTTTTATCGGAATAGAACAGACCAAAAATATGTTTGATGTTGAAAGGTTCAAAAAAATATGAGGGGGGAGGGTCATTGGTGACCTCACACAGAACCAAGATAATATCTTATCTTAAGATATTATCTTCCATCTCCTGGCATCACTGGTAGATCTCCAGTATGATAGTAATTTTGACTTTCATGAGTATTAAATACTCAAATTAAATACCCAATTAAAATACTTGAAAATACATTAAATACTCAAATTAAATACTGTAAATTAAATAAAAATAATTAAATACCTACATATTTTATGGGTTTTTTTTAATTGAATTTGATTTGTGCTCGGATTAAACCTATTGCACTCGTTTTGCGCAGAGCTAGGGAAAAATTTGGAGCTGGGGAACAAAATCGATAATAATTATCAATTATTGAGAGATTTATGGCCATTGTGTACATTGTGCCTATACGCACACTCGGACACTTATTCAGAAATCGATTTCTGAGAAAGCGAACGAATTTTTCCGAACCTCTGGTCCGATTTTCGATTTTATTACGCGGTTCTGCGTACGTGCGGGCCATCGGTAGTGCCGCGTGGTCCGTGGTTGACTTATGGCATCTCTCGTTTGTCGTTTCCGGCAGTCAAAGGTCGTTGGCTGTTAAGCGGGGGCGGATGGCTGCATTTTAGGGGAAAAAACACGATTTATTAAGCTACCCCTCCCTGCGAGATAAGGGTGAGTTGTGGGCGGGCGTGTGGGTGCGGTGGTCCGCCACCCACACGGCCGATGCCGCCCCCTCATTCAGCGGCAACCGATCGTCAGTGACAAGTAACCGTTCCGAAGTAGCTTTACCCGGTACCCGTTCTTGGGATTTTATTTTGGTCAAAATCGGTTCAGCGGTTCACTAGAGTTCACTTATCCTTAGACGTTTGCCCAAAATGAGCGTTTTCCCGTTTGCAATTTCCTTTTTTTAGTGTTTTGTGGAGGTCTCAATGGTCCGATTTTGACTTTTTGTGGACGTCGGACTCGTTTAAATTGTTTGTCCCCCGAACGTTAAAATTTACCGAATCGTAATGGTCTTTGAAAACCGTTGTTTTTTTGACGTTTGAACTATTTTTTTGGAGTTCTAAATAAAATTCCAGAATTGAAATGAAAACTTGGGAAGGCTTTGGTTTGGAAAAATTGTACCTCTGTCAGGTAGGTAAGTGTCAAAAAGATTTGCAATTTGCTACCACCCTTCTCCGCCAAGAAAAATGACGAAAAACTCACCCCCCATGGAAAATTAGTTCGATAATTCTTCAAAAAATTACGGGTCTTCGTTTTTCGTCATACATTTTTAGGTATTGACTCCAAACCCTAAATTTGACGTTCTTTGGCGCAATTCATATCACATTTTTCACTTTCAACTGTTGTCAGGTAGCTAAGTATCAAAAAGATTTGCAATTTTCCGCCACCCTTCTCCGCCGAAAAAAATGCTAAAAACTCACCCCCCATAGAAAATTACTTCGATAGTCTTACAAAAAATTACGAGCCTTCGTTTTTTGTCATAAATTTTTAACTATTGACTCCTGATTCAAAATTTGACGTCTCGCCAGATCCCGATCGACAGGGTTGATGATTCAAATCACGTTTTTTCACTTCCAAATTGTAACTGTTACTCCATTCAGCCCTTCTGGCCCCCTGGGAATTCGCAGGCTACACTTGGAATCGCGTTGAGATAGGGCTGAAGTCACGGCCCGTTCTATCGATCCCATCCCCCGTCCTGCAGCCTTCAGTCGCTTTTCTCATCCCGTCGGAGGACCTGCGTCAACTGGAAACGAATTCGCCCTCATTCCCCAGCAATCGGCCGAATATTACGTTTCGGGCGAAAGCGCTTCGATTTTCGAAAAATTCGTCCCCTCCGAACCGAACTGTTAATTCGTCCGAACAGCTCAACCGATAAAACGATCATTGGCCCTAAGCAACGCCATTGTTGACCAACATTTTTTGCCGAAGGATAAACTTTTTCCCGTGGAGTGACCTGACTGACCGTCACCATTTATTGTTGGTTGAGCTCCTCCGCCAATACGGCGCGACCTTCCTATGTCATGCCTGGCGGAGCTAAAAAAGGTGAGTCGAATTCGGATCATGGTACTCGAAATGCACGTAGCACATCTATAAATAGGACACCCTTCCAAAACAAATAGACGGATGCCTTTGAACTCCCCTTTGAACTTGCTGAGCGCCTAGCAAATGCGCAAAAACTGATTTCCCCGGTGGGATTGAGAATTTAAAAAAAAATTGATAATTCTCGAAGGCTTTTTGAGTCCATTGAACGTTTGGAAGCCAATTCGAAAATCGCCTGATTTTTAACCGACTCAGGCTTCTCAGGTTGATGTTTTTACATCCATACTTACGAAATGAGTATTGTAATCCTCTTAAAATTTAAAAGCGTCAAGGAGCCTCGGATAAAACTTTTGCTAATACACTTTTACTCAATCAGTCCCTGTACAAGTGTCTGTGTGTCAATGAGTCCGCGTGTCCTTTAGTCCGTGTGTCCGTCTGTGAGCATTACAATGGCCTTTGTCCTCAATTATCAACCTTTTTTTTCAATTTCTTGACCTGGAAATTTCGTCTCAGTACGACCCATCACCCTTTTACACGAAATTCAAATTATTCACAGTACCGATACATAAGCGTTTTTAGTGTTATTTATTTTATTGACACTTGACAAGAGTTTTCAACATCGGGCGTTGTTTTCAGGCTGGTTGAATAGCCTAGGTTGACTTTAAGACGGTATTTTCTGACATGAAATTTTGCCCTCGACAACTTTGTTTATGTGACATTTTTCGATTGGGTGCGCCGTTCTCGACGTAAAGCGGTGAACCTTTTTCCCGGCCGATTTGAGGACGAATTTCAAACTTCAGCGATTGATTGCGGCCAAACAACAGAACTGATTTTAACTTTCAAGGTGGTCATTCCACGCAAAATTTTCCGCTGTTTAATTTCGGGTTGAGTGAAATTTCCTGTAAGACGAGCGGTTTACGAGGTATAAGCAAAAAACTGAAACAAGTCCTGTAAATTTGTGACCGAACGGACGGACGCGAAGACGGGTACATGAGGGTTAACGACCTTGAAATGCACTGTGAATAGCATTATTTGTACCATTAGTTGCTAATTCATCGTCAAAAAGGGTTCCCCTACTCATCATCTCAAAATGGCTGTTTTTCTTTTTCTCTTTGAACTCACCCCCCACTCTTTCTGGTTGGCATTCACAAAAACTTCATAAAGCTGATTGAATACCCTACAATTTTCCCTCCCGCTACTTTTCGAGACGACATTTTCACCGAGTTATTGTCATGGGAAGTGGAGAGTAGTTCAAAATTTGACTATTTTGGATCTTTTGGTCATTTTTTGCTAGTTTGTAGCCTCGAAACTATTGCGCCTACAAACCAAAGTCGCAGACTCGATTTTGTTGGAAATTTATCGCTCCACAAGTGTTCGTGCATTTCGAAAAGCCGAAAAACAGTGGGAACAGGTGAAAGCCCGAAAAATGTGCATCAATTGCGTGGTTTTTTATGATTGCGGAGAGAGCAATCTGATTTCGAAAACTTGGATTATTTACCTTCTCATTGGCCCAAACAGCATAATATGCTGATATTATAGGACTGCCGCAATTTTTCTTGGGTACCCTCTATTTTGACTGGACTGTATCAAAAATGCTTTTTTTGACAGTTTTTCACCCTACACGTAGCGGGCAGTAAAAAATATTAAGCGTCGCCATTTAAATGGTACACCTGGTTAGGTACCTACTTGGTTATTTCTCCAAACCAACCCCACCTGACGGTCCACGTGTTAGCTATAATTGATGAAATGAAGTGAAATAATGAACCAATCAGTGAAAAGGAATTAAACAAGGCGAGACTTATAATTTACCGGGTAGGAACTCAATAAACCGAATTTGCTGAATTGTATAAAAGCGAGACGTAATCGAGTGATATTTTCATGGTAAAATGGGACCCCGTGTATTTTTCAATGTCCTCTGAATAATAATGATTATCGAGTTCTCAGTGACGCTGAACGATTCCAAGAATCCAATCCCCGACTGATTCCCAAAGCCCCGCAGTTTTCTTCGCGTCGATTAAACTTACAAACGCCGATCGTTGAGAAAGTATAAATTTAGAACCGATCGTATAACAAAGTTGCCCTTCGGAAGGTGAAGTCGAGGAAAACCCGAGGTTAGAATCCCATCAAACAGCTTTGACATAAGTGGTTAGGTCACGTTAGGCTGCTTGTGGAGCTTTATGGTTCTTCTTCTATATTAAAATTGAATATGAACACGTAATGTCTTCATGTAATGGGTTGTTGCACAATCGAGAATCCCATGAACCGGTATGGCATTAAATTGTGAGCCTAGATGGTAGGAGGTACATTCCTAAATTAAGATTAGTATGTTCAATTTTTTTTTGAAAAAATCAGCCCTCTGAGACCAGTTTTTTTTGCAAAACTGAATTAAAATGTGCATGTTTAATTTTTGTGTGGAAAAATCAGCAAATGTTTTACCTACCCTTAAACATAAGAAACCTGTATCCAAACATATTGCAATTTCTACCCTGTCGCATTGTGCCTCACCTAAAATGCTGCTACCAACCCTCTTGTCGGGTACTTTGGTTATCATTCATTACCCTGGTAAAACTCCCATATTTGGTACGTATTGGTGCACCAAACATCTAGGTACAAAAATAATAAAAACATTGAAAAAAATGAAAAAAAAATTGTGGTAAAATTTTGTGACTTTGTTGACGATGAGCAAAAACCCATAATCTTAGGAAAAAATCGCGATTTTTTCAAGATTTCGACTATTTTTTAGATGCCTTAAAATTGGCAGACTTGAATGGTTGAAGAATTGGGACTGCGCCTGAGCAATGTTGATTTTTCCTGAAATACAAAAAAATCTTCAGTCGTTTGGGGAAAAAGTGTTCACGGCGGAAGGGCAGATTTTTTTGCCGTATTGCACATTTCGATTCAACACCCTTTGAAACGTAATCCATACAAATTTCAGGGAAGGTTTGGAAATTTTCTTCTTGATCGATTGCGATCTATTGAATTACAAACCAAAGCCACAGAAAAAATTTTATTCCAAAATCCTAAAATTTCGGATAATTTTCAGCATGTTCTTATCGACAGTGAACCTGCAAAACCTAGTATGTTCAAAATCCGAAATTTTAGGGAAAGTGAAAACATTTCCCATTGCTGGCTGCGCAACCTCGACGAAATTAACAAATAATTCGTTAACTGGTCGTGTGATCGGGACAATTATTGTACACGACCAGTTTTTGGATAGAGAAAGAGCGCCAAAAAAGCAGCTGGAGTCCATTTTCTTGATACGAGGAGGTGCGCAAGGAGTTGTTTTACCAATAGAACTGAAAACGTCATTTTCCCAAAAACTCAACTTAGTTTTGCTAAAAAAAAACTCAAAAACAACTCAACGAAGTTTTGCAGGTTCACCGTCTTTGTGTAGAATGATCGATTCGCCGTGTACCCAATTCCGCGTCCTTGGCCGCCCTTATCAGCCCGAGGAAAATTCGATCTCTCGCCCTTCGGGTGTTTTCCTGTTTACTTGCGACTTCGTAACTGTTCAGGGACGTCATCGACGTGCGTAGATGGTCCGGCTATTTATTGGCCTAGCGCCAAATGTAGGGCAGAAAGGCGAGAAAATGCCAGAGGAAAAGGGCGAAAATGAGTTCCACATCTCGCCTGACCTGGTTTCGGAAACTCTTATTAACTACCCGGTTACTGTCTGACCTTGGCTTCCTTCTGTCTCAAAATCGGGTGAAATTGTCTTCCGACCCCATCGTTAAAAGCAATTGACGCCAACAACGATAGAGTGAGATACCTAATTTTCATTTTGAACCCCCAGTTAGGGTATCTGACCAACTTTTATGGGGGTTAAGGGTATGAACCTACATTTCTTCTACTACCGCAAGCAATCATTTTTATACATTTAAGCGTTTTTGGGATTTTACTCCTAAGCATAAATTAAATTAATTTCATCCCATAAGACATTGGTACCAGTGCTGGTCAGGTAACACAGAATACTTCTATACTTTGATTCGTAAATACTGTTTGGATCAAAAATTTCAATAAACTCACTAGGACTCATGCAAATTTTAAAACTCGCCTAAAATCGTAATGCGTCAAGTTATCGGAGTATTCAAAATATCCACGTAATCGGCATGGTAAAACAACGATTTTGAGACCAAGAACACTCAAATCGGTTCGTTTTTGCGGCCAGAAAAAAATAAAATAGAAAATACTAAAAGTTCTAATATATCGGAAGTACTGTGAGTAATTCGAATTCCGGTTAAACAGGGTGATAGGTGATGCCAAGACGAACATTCCGGTCCAAGAAATTTGAAAAAAGGTTGAGAATTGAAGGAGCTATGGCCAGTTTTGTAAATGACCACAGACGGGCACACAGACACGATATGATTTTTGATTTTAGGACGATTTCATCGTAACATGATTGCTTCGTAACTATGGAAGTAAAAAGAAATATAAATTTAGCACCTACCTCGCCACTCCCGCAATTAATCCATTTTCTAATTTATAGAATTTTGACATTTATCTTCTTCAGCACCTGCGCCTTAAAATGCCTAAATTGGCTAATAGGTATACTTTTCTAGACATGAACTTCCATCGTCTTCGAATCTGACGCACATTTTTAAAAAATGTTCCAGCCGTGTTCCCCACACTGGCTCTGCACGATCATCACAACCACCACCCACACGAGCAGAGAGACCGGCCCAAGAAACTGGCTCATCAACCACGAAGTGAGTCAAATTTGCGATTTATGGGACGATAACTGATAAGTGGGAAGATAACTGATAAGTTCCAGATTACCTGTACTCCCAGCTCTAGCGCTTTCGACTGTACGGCCCTCCTGAGGAGCTTGGAACTGTAGATAGCTCCCGAGGAGGGCCGTACGTCCGAAAGCGCTTTAACTGGAAGAAAAGACAGAGGAATGTTCTGCTGGAGCGGCTCGGCTTTTTCAAAAAATTGATTCAATCACCAAAATAATCCGATCTGTTTTTACAGGCAAATCGGAAAGTAAGGACAGCCCTGAGAAAGAAAAGTCGGAGCAAAAACAGAAACAAAAAGCGAAACAAGGTATGCCGGAAGTGCCTATATCATTATAGATTTAATACTAACATTCTTTCCTCATGCTATCTTCACTATTTCAGTCAATGCATTAATGTATTCATATTGTATCCATACAATATTGTAGTTTAGTTTTATTGTTGTCAATAAAATAACTATCTGGACAACATGAAAATAATCGAGTCAATGCCTCACGTAGTTACTTACTAATAATTCAGGTACCTAATCAGTGTTCTGAAATTCTTTGCAGATGGAAAATGAATTTTGAACGCGAAGAAATCCACACCAAAAAAAATCCAAAGCCATCAAACTGTGTGAATATATTTCAAAATTTAGAATTTATACGCCGGCCCAGAGTCATGTACATAAACCGTATTCGAGTGAAACGATCAAAACGTAGCCGTCTATTTTTAGTTGACATAGGAAGAAGAAACAAGAACCAAACCATCGATACGACTGTTAGAAAAGTATTTACCATTCAATTTAAAATAGCGTCGTAAGACCAAAAGAACCAGTCTGTATAAAGTAGACGTGTGTTTTTAAACGAATATTTATAATAATCACCTTTTTGGAAAATTATTATCGTCTGGTTGCATCAAAAGGCTATCAAAGTCGATTTGGAATCTGAAACGAAACAGCGGCAGTTCAAATCGCAGGCCGATGAAGATTGGCATTGATGTGCACAATAATTTTTGCTTTCTTTTTCGAACATATCAGGCAAATAGGAGCATGTCTTAGAAAAAATATAGATTCAGCACCTAAGATGAGTCCAGGATATTTTCTAGATTGGGAACTCAAAAAATAGTCGATTCTTTGAGTAGTTTTTCCTTCCGATAAAGTCAATTCGATGGTATGTGCGCATTTTGTAAATCGAAAATTACTCGAACTGCTGCGATGCTCATAATGTGTGCATTTATGGTATGTACGTTATCGTTGGAAGAATGTTAAATAGGCTAAGTTTCAAAATCTTTGATGTTGAGAAAAAATTTCTCATAATTTCTTTTTCTCGCTTTTGTTTTTCAATATTTTATGGCTTAATCGACGTTCTTATTGATCCAATTCGAATCTGCAAAATGCCCTGTTGGTCCTGTATTCAGTGAATTGCGGGTTCTCTCATGTTCTTGGGTTATTGATTAGGGAAATTAAAATCCAATCAATCAGCTCAAATTTTCTCTACAGAAATTTTGTTTTGAAATTTGAAAACGCGCCAAATTTTTACTTCTTTTCTGTAAAAATGCTTCAAAAACCAGGTAACGAAAATAGGTAGTTTTTCAAAAATCCCTTGAAAACCCCCGTTGACCCATTGACCCCATTGACTTATGCTACTATTTGTTTTTTTACAATTGTTAAAATTCTTGATTGAAATAGATGCAGTCCAAAATACTGAGGTCTCTCTCTCGATTTACCATCGATAAGGGGTTGTTAAAATCCGGCTCGAAAGACCAAAATATTCACTTTTTTTATCCTTCTTGCTGGATTTTTAACAACCCGTATTGTATCGTAAATCAAGGGAAGGAACCGTAAAACACTTGGAAAAATCTCGAGCCGACGGCATCTCTTTCAAAATCCACTTTTCCTGCATTTTCAAAATTCTACCATATTGGTAGCCTACCAATGATGGTAATCTGGACCCCTTAACCTATTTCGATTGGATTCCCCTTGCCGTATGCGTCAAGTTGGAGCACCTGGAGTGTTACCACCGATTTAGTCAAAATCGGGTCAGCGGTTCAATCCTACAGCTTGGATTCTAGACTTTCAGCTCAGTCCGAAATCAGAAATGCTTATTATTATTAACTCTAATAATAATTGTGCTTACATTTTGTCAGAATTGGTTCGATTGTTGAAACACGGCTACCTCGCTATTTACACAGAACATTTTCTTCATTTTGACGGTATTCGCGCGTTAAAACAGTGTATGCATGGTGCATGCTTAATGTAAACGTATTATACGAAATGTTATACATTACTGTAAGGCATATTGCTCACCTGATATTCTTAGTATTCGCTTAATGTAGGTACGCACTCCGCCTCCTCATAGTTTTGAAAAAGTGGGACTAAAAACATAATCATTGAATCCTTTTCTCCGGTTTTCTACATCCCTCCTCTGCTTCATTTACAAGGAATAAAAAATGCATTATTTATTTAAAATGAATTATTAAAAAAAAATTTGTTATATGTAGAAGCTGTTCAAACCACAAAAAGTAGGGTTTTGGGGATCTACCTACCGACCTATCCTTATTCCAGAAGTTTAGTTGCACCAAGAGTTAAGTTTTTTTTTTTTTTTTTATTAATTTAAGGCTGCCAAATAGGTTCAAAGGAGACCCTCTTCTCGAGGGCGACAGGGCACGCCTGGGACAACTTCGGTTATCGGGCGAAAAGGGGGTTAATTTTAATTGAATAGATTCAACTAGAGCACACCGCTTCAACGAGTTAGCACGTCAGAGCGTACCTACCAATTCTATAAATTAATTTAGCATTATGGAAGCAGATGAATGTTAGCTGATAGTTTTTTATTGCATGTTCGCTGTATTTGGAAGTTACTTTTTACTATTTCGATTGTCAACACCAAAATCTTCGTCCATTGTAAAATCTATATTTATGTTGAACTAGTGCGGTGCTAGGGAACACTGACGAAATTTTGAAAATGAAATTAGGGAGAGGTTTTACTTAAAGAAGTTTTTAACGCGAGGAAGGCAGTCGTGGATTTGGAATTAAGTAAAAAAAACATCATGTAGGTACCTGGGAGTTAATTAAAATACGGGCAATGTTCAGGTTCAGGTAAAATAAACATTTCGTTTTGCTTGGTTGCTTGGCAATAGGTTTCCTCTATCCCGCCTTTCTGGCGTCAAAATGCCATGACAATGACAAAATCAAAATGCCATGAAAATGACATAAAAAGGCCATGGCAATGACATCAAAAGGCCATGGCAATGGCAACATCAACTGGCCACGATAATGACAAAATCAAAATGCCATGACAATGACATCAAAAGGCCATGACAGTGACAAAATCGAAATGCCATGACAATGACAACATCCAAAAGCCACGACAATGACATACTCCAAGCGCCATGACAATGACTATGTCAAAAAGGCACGGTAATGATGAAATCGAAACACCATGATTATGACATCAAAAAGCCATAAAAATGGCAATGTTCTGGAGAAGTGGCCTAAAGACTTTAATCACAGGCAGACTAATTAAAAAACCAACTTGAAGTTTCAAACCTCAATGTGGTTGCAGTTTTTTTCTAACACGCCATCATTCGCCTGAATTTGCCCGTAGTTTGAGAATCGTATGATTTTAGCCATGGTACCTGAAAGTATTTTTGTTGTCAAATTTTCTGATACTGCATGGTACGGTGTCCATCCTTTGATTAACTCAAAACATCCGAGAGACACCATAACTATTTAAACACGTAACCGTCAGAATGACCTTACCAACAGAATGAGAAGTTCTCGAGCCAAAATTTAGTAATTTTTTTTTAAATAAAAATATATTAAGCTAGTCAAGGTTGGCAAAACTATAATACGTTTTATGAATTGTACAGTTTTTTAAAACTCCCTTTTCCGATAGTTCATAAGTTCATCCGTTAATGTTGAATGTTCGCTTGCTCTTTACGTCTACGCAAATACAGCAAAGCTACATTTTCTATATTTTTGTCTTTCAGTTTTTAGGTGAATAAGAAATTGTTAAGCTGGGTTCACATGGCGTACGGTTGACCGGATCCGGTCGGTACGGTCGGCCTCTCATTGGTCGACGGGAAGGCGCACGCGGTGCGGTCGCGGTGGTGAAGGGGGCACGACCAATGAGAGGCCGACCGGATCCGGTCAACCGTACGCCATGTGAACAAAGCTTTAGTTATTGCATACTGCTCGTTTATGTTTCTCTATTTCCACAATTTCAAATCGGCAATAGGTAGTTTATTTTTCAAAAACCGAAATTGTAAAAAATTGTGACCGATGTTCAAAAGAGAAATATATTTATCCTCAAACAAAATTGTAATTTAATTTATAATATTCTCCTCGATATTTTAGGTTTCCCCACATCAGGCTACATCATATTTTTTTCTGTATTTTATTTATTTTTGTTACTTTCGAATTAATAGTTAACTCAGGTTTCACAAAGAAGGCAACGAGCGTTCGTTATTGAAGAATTATTATTATTGAACACCATTCTTTAACAATCTCGTGATAAATTTATTTGAAAATAAATAATTATTAGGTACAGCACTGGTATGAACTCAGGCTCAATTTCATCAAACGTCTAAAATTTTGATCAGGTAACTCAAAATGGAGATTAGGTACCTAGTTGATAGAAAACGTTCGTTACGCCAGAAAGATGTTAAGCCATGTTAAGCTCTGAGATGTTAAGTTCAATAAAATTGGGCCTTACATCAATGGTTACATGACATGTAACATTTTTATACCTGGGTTCCACAAAAATTAATTGGTTGCTTAAAAAAAGGTATACTATGATAAAACGGAATTTGTACCAATTCTTAGTCGGTAGGTACACCAAAAATACTTCGGTTAATTTGGTAAAAAGCCACATGGTCCTCGAAAGGACTTTAACAGTAGTTATGTTTTATTATTTACTCAGTATAAATAAACCGTATTGTTAGCTAAAGCTTATCGTACAACCGTAAAAAACAGGTATACATACATTCTTGGGTGGTCCGAGTTCACAAAGCTTTCAGCATCTCGATCAGCTCAACATAAAAATAAGTTAGATAGGTCACAACTAAGCAGCATGTCAAGCTATCCAGAATGTTCAAATTTTTGTGAAATTCGGACCTTACAGTAAAAAATTTCATTAAAATATAAACTAGACTTAACTAGAAATAACAAAATAAACCGCCTTGACTCAAGCTCAAGTCTAAATTTAACGTTCTTTGGATTTCTTGTGTCTGAATTGCACCTATTGCTGTTACAACTGTCAATATGATTTGATAAATGGGTTTCTGTTTCAAAATTTTATTGCACCAAATATTCGCATTCAGCCTCATTCAACATTATTCTGGAGTTCTATTCTATCTACCCTAAAAATAGAGTTGACTGAGTAAAAAGCCGTATTCAGACTACACAGCATGAAGACTACCATTCTAACTTGTAAAAACGAACCATGATCATGCTGATTGCACAAATTCGAACCGATTTACAAATTAGCAGTTGTAGGAATGAAGGATGGAAATCATCCATTCAACTCCTTCCAGTCTCTCGTTTTGTATAAATAATTTTTAGAAAATTTTACTCCGATGGGCAGTTTCTCGATTGAGTACTTTTTTGAGGTAAAATTGTCTCCTTGAAGATTTTCTCCAGTTATTTTTGCTACCCACCGCTGAAGACAACCGCGTATAGAATTTTAAATGAAGATTGGTGGTGCACCATGGTGATCATTTTCGGATCTCACGTTCAACTATTCATTGACGACGATTTCCATTCGGCGTGCAAAAGGTAGGTGCCGTAGCCGTAAGCGACCGTGTTGAAAATTCCGAAAATCTGGAATTAAAAAAAAAATGATATTTTGAATATTTTAGTACTCATGGGAGTTGAAGTTGATTTTTGACATAATTCCATAAAATCTTGTCCCTCATCTAGTTGGTCCTCATGACGATAGGCCCCTCGAATCGCAAGAGACGATTCGTCCGTAGGTTTTGAAACCCTGATGAGGAGATTGGGATGAGATGGAAATTGTTAACTAATTAGAAAATCGATTTTTATATATTTTTTACTCGAACGCAAAGAAAAAGTGACTGAAATGGTGAAAACTATAGACGAATCGCCCCTTGTGTGCGGATACCCCGAAGACGAATGCCAATCCCTGAGGAGCCCCATCGGTACGAAAGCGCTTGGATGAATAAAGAAAATTAGAGTATGACGCGCTACCACTCTTTTCTCCACACTCAACCACCGCCATCAAATACTGACAAAATTTGATGAAAAAATATTTTATATTTATTTTGATAATTTTTATCGGCCTATCTAGAATAAATTTTTTGGTTTGTAATTATAAGTCAATAACAGTAGCTGGGAATATAATAATAGTAGGATGGGAAGTTGGTCTGGATACCAACGGTAAGTGAATTCAGCGAGAATTGTGATACGAATATAGATGAGTTATTGAATGGGATTGCGATTATTTTACAGGCTGCGTTACGCAGTCCGTTAAGCGTCGCGTTGGTCATTTCCAAGCTTCTTTTTACGGTCTAAAAAAAAAACGCCGTTGTAAAACCGTAATAGGCTCATTCCGAATGCTAAGCTGATAACGCCGAACGGCCATATCGTATCAACCTCGAAAACAGTTTTCCTCGACTTATGAATACTTCCATATAAAACATTTACGTTACACAGTTTGATTTGCTCGACATTGATGGACAATGTTAATTATCAATTGATTTCAGAAAATGGACCGATTCAGGACCGTAGTCAGAGAATTATCAATTGTTCCAAAAACTTGTGTAACGAAATATGGAAGTACTGTGTGGTGTGGTATAAAAATATAGCAATGCAACACGCATACGAATCTACAGACGAATTCGGTTCATCTGTGACGAAAAAATTTCCATTCAAGTAGCGGCAATCGAACACATTTTTTTTTTGAAAATTTATTTTATTATTATTTTAATTATTTTTTAAAGTGGTAGGTTTTTGTTAGTGGTAACATGACGCTTCTTACCCCAGCGGCAATATTGGGCCCTTTGACAGACGAGCCCGTGTACGCAGACGACCAAACGGACAGCTGGACGATGAAAGCTATCAGGTAGAGAACAGTGATGATCGCCGTGTTCAATACCTCCTGGAAATTTCACGAGCATCATCAGTTTTCAAAAGTATGTAAATATCAATGCCTAAAACAGGCAATACCAATTTCCAAAAATGTACGCCGGATCAGAGCGTCAAAAAACCTGATACCTACCATTTTATGGTACCCACCAACATTATTTCCAGAAATAATGTACCCATGTAATCGGTCGGGAAAATTCTTTTAAATTAATTTATTTCAATATTATTATTTTTTATTCATTACTATTTTTTTTGTCATCATAATAAACAAAAATTCATTCATATAAAGCTAGGTCTAAAACAATAGGGAAATGGCGTAATATGAAAAATTCGACCCCGTGGATACCTACAGTCAGTAACCAGTTGATGGGTAGAGTGAGCGCTTCTTTGATCGAGAGCAAATAAATGAAGACCCAGATCAGCGTGGCGATGAAACTAAGAACCGCCACGAATAGGAACCAGTGTGTGCCCGTCAGGAGTGCGGGGGATGCGCATGCCATGCATATGATGCCAAGTAGCTGAAACATGAAATGAAAATTCCAAAATAATGAAATAACCTCGATGAAACCAATTCCGATGACCATCTCTGAAAACATACCGCCTCCGTAGGGTCGACGATTGAGTGTAATGAAAAATATCATAATAATGTAATTATCTAAAACCATTGCTTTATCTCGAATGTAGCACATACCCATTCTTTCCATGGGAAATGTAAATCAGGCTCTCTACCCATATTTGAAGAAATTAAGGTAGGTAATACCTACTAGGTATACATAAAAGAGGCATTTTTCTTCGAAAATGAGCTCGAATATGGCAACGGGCGACCTTCTAAAAAGTAGATAGGTACCTCACACTGGCTAGAATGATGAATAATGGCTTAACAATGAGCTTCCATTCAACGGGCCTGTGAGGAAAATAACCCAGCTGAGCACACATGTTGTTTCTTCGGATCTTTTTTAGTGTCGACTGTTTCAATATCTTAGGCTTCTCGTGGGTGGACTATTTTTAAGAAATAGATCAAACACAATATTATAGCTCTGGGAGGTTGTAAAATGCCTCGCATTCACTCCCAGGCTTTGACGTATTTGGGCCGATCATGCGTTAGGATAAGGTTACTAATAATACGGTGACCCAAGCTGTGAAAAATGCTAATGGATAATAATTAGCTGTTGGAACTGGGAAACGTAAGCTACAGCCTACATTCGAAATTCTAGTATCATGAGTTTGTCCAAGACGTTCGTTGTAATCAATACGAATTATGCTCCAAACCATCGGCGGCTAAAAGCTGACATGCCATAAAAAGGCATAATATTATTCATCATTCAGCGTGCAAAAGTGATTAACTCGATTTTTGGCAAAAATGCAGCCGGATTCGGTTTTCCATGGGGGATCCGGTGGTACCACTGGTTTGCGCGAATTCAGGCGGAAAAACTGTCGGAAACCGTTTCGAGCAACACCGCCCGTTTTCTGAGGCCCGTAAAAGTGGTTATCTTTTGCTGCAATTCGAAAGCTCTCACGTCGGTTGGGCGCCGCTCCTCTTTTTGATTATTATCCAACCTTTCGTTACATTTTTACTCAATTTTCTAAGCAATAATTCAATTATCTTGCTTTTTTTGCATTATCTTTCAATACCAGTTTTGCAATCAAAAATCGAATAAATCACTGTTGCATGATAAACGAAGATAATCATTATTAAGAGGGCGTGCAGGTTTCATTCATTCAGTTTGGGTAGGTACCGCAAATGAAACGCGTAAAATTAGTCTTTAAAAAAAAGGTGACAATTTATCGCGTACAGAATAGTTAAAGCCTGAAAATGTTGCGCGATAGTCGCAGTTCGTCCCGCGCCTTCCGGTCGCGCCTCGCAAGCCGCGGCCGCACCCTCCGACTCTTGCGGCCTTCAATCTCCTCGGCCTCTGCTCATCTTTTCATCCCGACCCTCTCCCAAGGATTTCCACTTCGGGCAAATAATCATTACCAGTAAATTCCACTTCACATTCCTCGAACGAACTGTACCTACCCATGAATTATAACTGAAACTGACTCTCAAACTGATACTCGAACTCGAACTGAAACTAATAAAGATCATATCCAAATGGAAACTGCCACTCAAAGTTTGAGTCTCAAACTGAAATCATGAAACTAAAACTCAAACTAATACTGATGCACAAACTCAGTCAAACTGCAAGTCAAACAGAAATAAAAACTCAAACTCGAATTAATAGTAATGCACAAACTCAAACTGAGAATCAAACTTCAACTTACACTTGAACAGATACTGTCACTCAGACTCAAACTGATACTCAAATGCCGGAAGAAAGGTGAACTCAAACTCAAACTGATTGATTCTGACACTCAAACCCAAACTTTGAGTTTGGCTATCAGTCTTTTCTTTTGATCTTAAAGTCTGAGTTTGAGTATAAGTTTAAGTTTGAGTGTCAGAATCAATCAGTTTGAGTTAGAGTTAGTTTCAGTTTGAGCTGTTGAGTTTGAGCTTTCTCACGACTTTCGAGTGTCAGCATAACTTTCTTTCGACTTTTGAATTTAAGAATCAGTTTGAGTGTCAGTTTGAGGTTCGTTTGCCTTTCTTTCAGTTTCAGTTCAAGTTTTAATTTCAGCTTGAAGTTCAGATTCAGTTTGAGTTTTAGTTCGAGTTTGTATTTTAGTCAGAAGTTCAGAGTCAGTTCAAGTTTGAGTTTCAGTTTGAGTTCGAGTATCAGTCAGAGTTCGAGTTTCAGTTTGAAGTTCAATGGGTTTGAGAATCAGTTTCAGTTCGAGTCACATTTCAGTATGAATTCAGTTTCTAATTTAGTTTGAATATCAGATCGAGTTTCAGTTTGAGTTTCAGTTCGAGTTTTGGTTTCAGTTTGAGGACCAGTTTGAGCGTCTCAATCAGTTTGAATTTTGGTATCAGTTTGATTTTTCCTTTCTTTCAACTTTTGAGTTTGAGTTTTAAAATAGGTTTCAGTTTGAGCTTACCTTTCTCACGACTTTCGAGTTTCAGCATAACTTTCTTTCGACATTTGAATTTGATTCTCAGTTTCAGGTTGAGTTTCATTTTTAGTTTGAGTGGTATCAGTTTCAGTTTGCATTTGAGTTTAGTTCGAGTTTATTATGTAGGTACATCAGTTTGAGTTTACCTTTCTTTCGACCTTTGAGTTTGAATATCAGTTTGAGTTTGATTATCAGTATCAGTTTGAGCTGGTGTACCAGTAACCTTTTGAGTTTGCGTTTGATTTCAGTTCGACCGTATCAGTTTGGAAACTGAGTTTGGTATCAGTTTGACAGTCAGTATCAGTTCAACTGGCAGTATCAGTTTGAGTTTGTATATCAGTATCTCTTGCATAATTATGAGTCTTCGGGTAGGTAGTGCATTAGAAAGGATGAATTGAGTGGACTAGGAAGGTAACAAATAACGTAACATGCCTTCCTCAAACATAACGTAACATCCTCTCTTTGTCCATTTATGCCAGTTCTTTGTTCTTTGACCGATTTCCAGCTATGAACTGAAACTTTTTGTTGAAAATTTATCGAGCGCAAAAGTGTATTTAAGTGAGAGTTTAATATGAACCTTCGACATAAAGTACATACTTCCATTTACCCTGCAATTGTGGAAATAAGAAGTAAAGTTCACGCACTGTCGCGTGTGGAAGAAGACGGTTCGCTGCTCCCGATGCGATACGGACCCACAAATAGTGCGGGAGGGAAAGCCGATTTCTCTGACCAGCGAAGCACCCGCATCTTTTCCCATTGCAAACGGATATGTGAAAGTTCATGTCTGTTTCATACGGTTGACCGAAGTGCAATTTCGTGCGAAGTTACCCAAGTACTCCAAGAGCATTATAGTGAATAATTGTGTTGAATAATTGGTACAATAAAAGGTACTGCCTCGGCTGTAATGAGTTTCAGGTAGGTACTAAGGAAGTTCCGTTAAAATTACGTTGCGTCTAGAATGGGTTACTAATTTTATGCAAAGAGGTCTGGGCTTGGTTTGAGAAATCAGTGGGATGTCGCTTGAGGATGTCAAAAACCCACCTTGTCAGGGTAATCATTCTGGCCCAATTTTTCCAAATTACTGTTTTATCAGTGAAATTAATAAAAATTACTAAGTAGGTCCATACATATTGAAATTTAGGGCGACTCAAATTTTTCAGCGAAACATTAGTTGCTGATTGTCCCACAATCCATAAATTACCATGACCAATGAACGTTAATCTGAACAGGCAATTAACGAGTATTTTTCAAAGAAGATTTTTATCAATATTCAATGTGTGAATGGGTAACAATATCAATCAAGAAGTGAATTTTATAATAAAATTTTTTATATTAAAATGTTAGTTTTATGTGTAAAATATTGATAGCTTCTTGAGTTATGGTCAAATTTCGATTTTTAGCTGTCGCCCTCGCACATCTTGCAACGTGTATCTACGGGTTGAATTCTCGCGATAATTTGTTATCTAGGAGGGTATCTAGCAGTGCTACACTGTTACAGTAGCTGTCATCGAACTCACCAATTGCAACAGTTTCACCATTCCTGGCTGAGTCCTGAAATACGGAAGATTGAGTTTAATCCAGACGACATTCCCATCTTTACCGGCGTCAGTATGCGGCTCCGCCATGGTTTCGTTTAAACGTAAAAAACAGTTCTCAGTTAGAAAAAAACACAATTAAACGACACACGGCGCGTAAGTTCAGCTTTCACTACACAGTCCTGCAAGCACTGGCTGCTGTCACTGACTAGAAGTAAACGACCCAATACAACGCTGTTCGATGAGACGATCCAGGCCAAGTCTGAGGAAGAAATCGACGGTCCCACAGCAACACCCCGTATCTTCATTTTGGTCACTTTTCAGGAAAGCCAAAAACCTGGTTGTCAAGGAATGAAAAAACTTTAAAAAAAACTATAAAAGCAGTCTAATAAAATCGCTCTTGCGGTAAAATTTGTAGCACATGCGAGGCCACATCGTCTGAAACGGTAAACGATGCCAAATAGCTGAAAAAACAGCTCGTTACCAACAAAATAACGATACAGGTTGTTATCTAATACGTGAATTGTGCACATCCTATTGGACTTGCGATGGATCTTCAAATTTTATTGAATCCGTGCTGGAGAGTTCTTTCCAACCATATGCATAACTCATTTTTGGCAAAAATGACGATACGGGGTGTTGCTGTGGGACCGTCGAAATGCACTCTTCATTCTCCCCCCCCCCCCCCCCAATTCTCCCCCAGACTTCAATCAACAGTAAAAATACCTATTTAATTTCGACCATTATCTAATCACATCATACTCATTAGATAGAAAATTCTCTTGAAATTCCCCATTCCTCACATCCGGGCTTGAGTAGCTTCTTGATCCCCTCTACTGGCAACAAGAAGCGTCCCAAGTCTCCCGCTATCCAGAGGTACGACTCACGGCGATCGGGCGCTGACGATTTGAGAGCGTCAAGGGAAGCCTCGACTGCGCCACTCCTGTAAAAGGAGATATACCCATCATAGCAGCCGTGAAACTCAGATCCTATCGTTCCTTATGACCGTTGAATAGTCCTTTTCCCAAAAAAGAAAGCCAGGACTCATTTCGAGAAGGTCCAAAATTCAGTTTCGAAAATTACACGATTTCCAATAATATCAAATGTCGACAAAATATTTATTTTCCGCATTAAAGTTGTCGATTATTGAAAAACGCTGCTAAGTAGATCAGTGGCATACGCAGATTAGTTTTCGCTATGTCCGAAGAACTCTGCAAATTTTGCACAGGGGTTCATTTTTCGATTGCTAAGACAAACTTCACGATTTATCGGTACTCCTTAAACTCAGAATTTAGTTGTTATTATTCTATAATTTCAGTATAAATTTGTATTTTAGAGGGGGATTTAGAGAAACGTTTTTTCAACCCGGCAAAAAATAATCATCCTCTTTGCTTGATAATTATAATTACTTACCTATCTATCTTTTCAACGCAGCACATCGTTTAATTCCGTTAAATTCACCATTTAATCTATTCTTAATCACCTTCATTATTAACTGAATAATAATAATTATTAAATTCTCTGAATAATGAATGAAATCAAAAATGCCTCAGAGCCATTGTTAAAGCCTGACTCGCTTTCATGTTGCCAAGCGCAACTGGTCGTAGTGTGAGTGCGTCACCTTGTTGGTGTAATAGGCTAGTGGTCGTAAGTAGATCAATCAACCGTATCTAAGAGCCGAGGCCAAATTCTCAAATTTTTTCGATTTTTGTTTTGCTGATTTGTGTAATGCGACCAAATTCTTTAAATTGAAGATATCGGGAGGACAGAAGTTTTTGTCGGGATTCCAACGAGTGGAAAACGATTTTTGTGGCTCTAGTCGTTTTCGAGTTATTCAGAATTGTAGAGATTTTAAAAAACTCAAAAATGTCTCACTAAAACTGCAATAACTCCTAAACGGTTAGAGCTACCGCCGTGGCGATGGTCTCATTCGATTCGGCATAGAAAAATCTATAGAAAATGATGCGTCACATGCCTATGTTACAAATTTCCAGAAAAGCACGAATTTTTTACCACTTCAACAGCTGTTTTACTGGCCTTAAAATTAAGGTAGGGTTCTGTCGAGACGTTAGGACCAACTAGATACGGAACTTGATTTTTGGTAAAAATTTCAAAATTTTTCGATAACTCCTTCCCCCTGAAAAACCCCGGACGGCGGACGGCGTACGGCGGACGGCGGACGGCGGACGGCGTACGGCGGACGGACAAAAAATTTTTATTGCAGATATGGATTCTACACCCCTTGAAACGTAAACCAACAAATTTTCAGGGGGTGTTAAAAAATTTTTTTTCCTGACCGATTACAAAGGTTCATTTCTTAAGAAAAATGAACCAAAATGTATCCAACGTTTGAGTCGAATTTTTCCAGGAGCCCTCCTCCCCACCAATCCAAGATTAAAGATGTCCCATTGACAAAAAACAACTTTTTGGAAGGCGACAAGGATCTATGACAAAGCGGCTCATCCTACGCTTGACCATGTCGATATTCAACGTCCGTTCATCGCTCCTTCCACGGTGGCCTCCTTCTGGACAGGACCCATTCCCGTTCTGGGTCATTCAAGATGCGAGGCGCCCCTCCTGCCTAATAAAATTCCTAAAGGACTCGCCGGCCATGACTCCCGTTATATCCTTCGTCCTTTTGAGGATATGGATTCCGGGCGTCTGGCGCGTTGGCCGACGTTCGCTGTTGACTAATCGCTTTCAAATACGAACCGCACCTGTCGTCCAGTATGCAGACAGTTAGAACGGTACAACTTTTGGCAGCAAAAACTCGACATTTTGGGAATTATTTTACTAACAACTCGTTAGCTCAAACTAAACTGTAGCAGAAATCCATCCAGAGCTCCGTAGAACTGATTGAAACTAAGAGAGGAACTACGCAAAATTGAAAATCAAACCAAAACTCGAACTAAAATTTTATTTCAAACTAAAACTGAAATTGGAACTAGAAGTAACACTGAAATGGAAACTGGAACTCCAACTCATGCTCTAACTCAAACGTGAACTCAAACACAAACTGAAATAAGTAGAAACTAAAACCTGACTCAAACTTAATTTTTAACTCAAGGTCAAATTAAAACTGAAACTGTCACGAAAATTGAAACTTAAGCTCATATTAATTTTAAACTCAATCTCAAGCAAATGAGCGGGTTTTATATCGGCTCTCCGCTTAGGTTCAAAATGTTGGAATTTTTTAAACAGACTCAAAACCCAATATAGTCATGGTTCTGCCCCGAAGGACCCTATAATTTTACACGACGCATCATTTTTGAGATATCTCCGAGTTATTCCGTTTGGCATGCTAGCAAATAGCTAATCAATTCATTGGAAATTCAGGCTCATTTTGTTCCTTTGATGACATTCATTGGTAATTCAGGCTCAGTTTGTTCCTTTGTAATTACTCCAACACAAAAACTGGCACCTTATGCTCCGAATTAGTTTAGAATAGCCGCACTGAAGCGCTAAAGGAAGATAGATACTTTCCACCGGGCACGCAAGAGCTCTCTACAGGGGGGATTGTCTATCTAATCTCTCCGACTTCTTCATTTATCATCATCCCAGCTCTGTATTCATTTTCCTAGGCGATTCTAAACACATTATTTTATGACAATTTAGCCAATTAGCGAGTTCGGACTCGCCCGTCAAGTTGCATTATTTTCACGCTTAAACGTTCACAAGTGTTCAAAAACGGTCACACATCCCGCGCGGGTCCCTGATAGAGGGCAAATAAACAGAATACTCGAACCTCCAGAAACACATCAACTGTTGTACATAATATTACGTAGATTTAGAACATTTTCATATAGATATAGTTGAGTAGACTCCAATTATTCGCAGTCGAATCACAATGCTGGATAATTCCGTGCAAATATTCATGGCTCTGTTCGGAGGCTACGTTGTCACGTCGATGTTTCTCCTTCGCCATCCGTCCTTACTTCATAAGAAGAAGAAAATCAAATTCACTTGCAGACACATCAGTCATCGAGGAGGTAATATTGTGGGCTTTTTTTTATACTGCGAAAGCTAATTCTGCTGGTTCCAGCGTGGAGGTGGTGGCGATAAAAATCGTCACCACAGATTCTGGAGCCCAAAAGCATACAGACGTTTTTGAAACATGAAGAACATAGCGTGCCTGATCGCTTGGTTTGACCATGCTAACTTCTCGGGAAGACAACCCAAATTCAGGCTCAACGCTGAAACCTATTGTGTTTTGGAAGCAGTCGAACTTCGACAAAAACACGTTTCAAAACGTGCTGACTAATCGTGTTTCTACTTGCGTCTTCTATGCCTGAAACATTCTTACACATGTGGGCTTCATTTTGTGGATTATTGGTGGATAAGTTAATACTTGAATTTCCCTAATAACATGGATGAATATTTTTGGGATGATATGAAATTAAGAGAACTCCTTTGGGATGCTGAATTATGGTTTGCAATTATTCACGAGCTTGGTCCAAATTGACCAAGATACAAGACCGAGATCGATCAAGAAACTAATCTCTGTAGTCTTAAGTCATTCTCAATCAGACCTAAGTACCTCACTAACACTTCGAGGCCCAATTTCACCGGATTCTTAACATCTCGATTATTGAGCCCAGCACAGATTTCATCTGTTAAGCTATCCAGAAGTTGAATATTTGGTGGAATTTGACCTAACCGCATGATCGTGGAAGTTACCTAATGTTCTGTGGTGTCTAGGGGCTGGTGAAGGCTACGAAAATACCTTGAGCACATTTAGAAGGTGAGAACCTCGATTGAGGATCCTTTTTGTGCATGAATTTCGCCCGAAAAAATAAAGCCTTAATCTAAGGTGCCAGGCGAGGTATTTTTTATGTTGGTGTGCATGCGAATATTTTCTTATTTACCTACTTCTTTCGTATATTTTAATTAACAATTTTTTTGCTTATCATGCATTACTCGCTATCCGATTAATGGTCGTGGGGCCAAGACTAGCTAGTAGGAATTGCTTTACTTGGTCGAGATGACTCAATAAATTCGAAATTTAATCTAAATTTATTGACGTGCAAAACCACGTTTCTATGGCCATCCCCACGACAGCATCCTGCAATCAAATAGTGGGTAGAAGGAAACAGCGATTATTGAGTTATGGTGTGCAAAAAATATTTCTTCCGAATTTTCAAAAAAAATTTGTATTCTGAATAGATTTATTATTTATTTTTATGATGACGCTTGACTGTTCAAACACGTTTTCAGATATCAAAAATGCATTTTATAGCAAATTCCAAAAATTCAAGTTTTGATGCAACCGCGTCTCTGATAAAGACCAACACTGACATTTTGCGACTATAGTTCGATTTGTGACTTTGGCCAAAAATCTCGTTTTCCATCTAGAAATTTAACTTTTCACCAAAACGTTCCAACTTTTTTTCTCATTTCATATAGAGCTCTGGCCATTGGAACGGAGATGCTGGAACTCGACTGTCAGCTAACCAAGGACAGGAAAGTCGTTGTCTGCCACGACAACAATTTAATGAGAGCGGCCGGGATCAATCGGAACATCTCGGATCTAGACTACAAAGACCTGCCGCCACTCAAGTCCCGAATCCCAGTCGATTTTGACCCAGGTAAAGGCTTTTTAACTTGATGTATGGATATTATACGAAGAATATTGTTTAGCTTGTTGTCAATAAAAAGTAGGTACGCTTGCTTACATGTGTCATCCCTTGAGTACCAGCATTTCAAGTGCATCAGTACAAGACAATGGACGTGCGAATGAAGTGTAACTTGCTAAAGAAAAACCTGTAAAAAGTGACATTTTTTTCAAAAAATATCTTGACATTCCAGGGACGACGTTTTCGGGTTCGGAAAGTGAAGAGGAGCGAAGGATCCCTCTTTTGCTCGACGTTTTCAAAAGTTTCCCTCGGACGCCAATCAATATCGACGTCAAAATCAACAACGACCATCTGATAGGAGAAATCAATCGCCTCATCACGGATTTCCGCCGCGAAGACATCACTGTCTGGGGCAGTTTTAGCGATATTATCACTGAAAAATGCTACAAAACGGTAAGGAATTTGAATACAGGGGTATTAAGAAATGAAGGTTTCATCTCCAATTGCTGGAGGATGGTAAATGGTAGATTTGCATTATATTACTTCAAATCGGCCGCTTATTGCGCTTTTTTTGGAGATGAGGGTTACCCTAGCATTACAACGAGACTTTCTGTCTGGGTATCCCTTGTATGGCTCAAAGATTAATTCATTTTCTCAATTATCACGCTTTGTAATCAATTTCTTTCTGACTGAAACTATCATTCTTCCAGAATCCACGTATCAATTTATTGTTTTCACTGAAACAAGTGGTCCGGCTCATCGCGCTGTTCTATTCAGGCCTTCTGCCGTTTTTCCCGATCAAGGAAACTCATTTTGAGATTTTCCAACCATCGATGTACCTACATCCATCGTGGTAAGCTATGTTTGGTCTTCCGTTATTCATACTGTATCCTGTAATAATCAAATCTTCAGTCTCATAGAGGAAATGGCAAAAATCTCTTTCAGGAGGAAACATTGCAAAAAATCCGACGGCCACTTTCTCGTGTTCTGGTCGCCGATTCTTGTCCAATATGTCGAACGGTTGTTGATGAATAAATCGTTATTTCAACATCTGAACAAACGTGGCATACAGGTAGTTTTTTGAGTTTTATTGACTTACCGAATTGTGGTCAGAGGAATTCAATGTTCCACTTGGCCATGGGGTGAATTTTCTGGTTATCGCTGTTCAGAGAAGCCTATCGTATGGGTTGAAGATTGGGGAACTTCTAATATCCTCGATTTTTATGAAAAAAATTGACCAGTAATGTCAAGTAAGATTTGCGCGTGTTGTATTTTGCATGCTGAGTGGCCTGGGTTGAGCCACATTCGGAGGTTTTACTCTTGTTGCATTAAAAATGGTAAAGTAAACCTCCGTCCGGGCGTTGCTTCCTTTACTTTAACCGAAGACATCCCGGACGTGCCCTGCCGCCCTCAAGAAGGGGTCGGGACTGAATCACCTGTTATTATACTGCGTAATCCTTCATGGCCGACACTTTATTCTCTTACATATTTCAGACGTACGTGTGGGTGATCAACGATGAGACACAGTTCAAAAAACTCTACGACCTCGGAGTGGCAGGCATCATGACCGACTATCCGACCAAACTGAAGATCTTTCTCGATCAGAACCCCGAATACAACAACAACATAGGGGAATCCTCGTGCACAGCAACGTCGGCAAACTGAATTGCGAATGCTTTCGTCACAAGAGGCAGATCCGCTTCTACAATAAATAACCGTAACCCGAGCCACCTTACACATTTTAGTTGTAAATGTTTTCAAGTGGTGAGATTCTGTTATTTTCCGCTGTTTACCTGCACAAGCGTGAACTTTGGTGAAACTCTCATGTTGCTGATGTTGAGTGTGTGGTATAAGTAGCTAAATTGTGGCGCTACGATTTTTCGGCGATTTGGGGTGTAGGATAATAAAATACGGTTGTAATGTCTCGTGAAACTGGAAGACTTAGGCTGTATTCAGGAACATTGTCTAGGAATACTATAATGGTTGGGAATTGTTGTGATTAATCGTAGTAATAGATATTAGCTAGCTGTTGTTGTGGATTTTTCTGCTGAGAATCGCGCCTGAATACAGCCGGGCCGTTGAAGGGGCTCCCGAGTGCCTGAATGGGCAACATTGAACATAACATTGTGGAACTTGATTTTTCTAACCTTTTTGACAGTTACCTTCCCTTCAAATTCCACCTCCCTTCTGCATTTTGTTCCTTTTTCAAAAAACTGGACTAAACAAATCACTCGTTGAACTGGACTAAACTTAGAACTGGACTGATTGTAAAACTAATTATTAACCTACTTTTTGAAATCGGTTAGTGAATCTCTTTGTGAACTAGCGTCTGCGAGTTTTCTCCGGTTTCACGCAGCAACGGAGCAGTCACAGACATGTGAATTGTAATCTCTTATGGAATGAGGAACCATAAATTCTCACCTGGCACAGGCTTCCACAATGCTGAATGCCATTGGAATATTGATAAATTCACGCATTTAACCGCAATCGGATCTCGACACAGTGATATCGGCTCACCCATTTAAACTCCAATTGTTCTTTACAATTTTCGATTTTTTCAATTGTTCTCAACTCTTTGTCCACCGTTAATTTTCTCAATCACAACTTTTTCTCCCACGTGAAAAGAATTTTTAAATTTTTTTTCCATTCATCGATTGTGATTAGTCAGTAACGGTACAAGCCAGCGCTGAAAACGTTAACAGATTCGCGGCCTGGGACGAACTTTCAATACGGAGCTCAATGTTGTAAATTGCATTTTTACCCTAACACGAACAATATTCTTTTCAAATCACAATATAAATATGTAAATGATTAATATTAATGTGTTTGTTGTTTTTATGAAGACTGTTAGACGAGCAGATCTCGATTCACTTGATGGAGGTACTTTTTCTGACTTATGTTAACTATGCATGTCACTTGACAGTTTTTTTTTAATTTTTGCAGTACCTAATGATTGGTTTATAAAGACAGCACTGACTAAAAAATGTTTGAATCCCGTTAGTTCTAATCGAAGGATTGGTACAATCGAGGTTGTTTAATTTCCTACAATTATTTTCCACGATGTCTCGCATTTGTTGCTTGGAAAAATACGTTTTAAGCGGCTCATCTGGGAAAATATTTTTAAATTATACCGATACGCTTACCCATTATAATTTGCCCCGTGCAATCAAATTTCGTATCCATTTCCGTGAATTGAGGTCCTGCTGAGATCCTCTAGTCCGTAGAATTAGTGAGGCCGTCTCGTGCTTTGTAACACAGGGTAAAATTGTTTGAAAATTTCCGCCATCCTGCATGAAATGATTTTTGCAATATTTCTTATTGTTAATGGCAACACTCGTTAGTTTGCAAGTTGGGAATTTGCTCTGCAAAAGGAAATCAGTCTTCTGTAAAACGTTTCGTTCCGTTTTCCAAATTGTCTAGCTTAAGTTCGAATGACGGACGCGAAGCGTTTAAGCTTTTTTCGCCGTGTTATAATACTATTAAAACTGATTTTTTGAGTACGGAATTCGGTTATTCTGATCCCTTCTGACGAGGTCCAAATTTTCAACAATTTAAACGAGGATCAAATTTTAACATGATATAAACTACCCTAACACGCTGATTATTTGGTGTTGGTGATATATCTATCAACAAAGTTATCTTATCAAGTAATCACTGTGTAGGGCTAGTTGCGATGTCGTTTGGTAGAGTAATGGCTTTTGCGCCAGTTAATCAAAGAAAAACCAGTGGTGCGTAGATAACACACAATACTTCCATATTTTGAAATGTACATATTTGAAAAAATTTGATCATATTTTGACTGTTTTTGAGGGTGTTTAGGTCAAAAATGTCAAAAAATTCGCTATGCAAATTTTAAAATTCGCCAAAAAAAAGTTCGCTACATTTTTGGAATATAAAAAATATCCACATATTCTGCAAGGTAAAACAAAGATTTTGAGACCAAGATCGCTCAAATCGGTCCATTTTTGTGGCCGGAAAAAAATAAAATAGAAAACACTAAAAATGCAAATATATCGGAAGTACTGTGCGTTATCCAAATTCCGATTAAACAGGGTGTTAGGGCTTTCCGAGACAAACATTTCAGTTCAAGAAATTTGAAAAAAGGTTGAAAAATGAGGGAGTTATGGCCATTATTGTAAATGACCACACACGGACACAAAGACACTTGTTCGGGAAGTGATTCTGAGTAAATGTGTATAAGAAAAAGTTTTTTCTGAAGCTCCGTTCCGATTCTCGATTTTAGGACGATCACAATACTTCCATTTACTCTGTAAAAATGGAAGTAAAAAGGTAATGAAAATAAAAAATAAACCTAATTGGGGCCTGTCAGATTAGGCCAGTCCTGCTGGTTTTTTCTGAAATGTCAAAAGTTGATCTTCAAAACGTTTGGTCAAAAATAAGCCGATTTTGAGGCAACGAGCCAAAAAAAAGTGAAAATCAAATAGGTAATCAAATTTGGGACGACGAAAAAACCAGTGGTGCGCAGATAACACACAATACTTCTATATTTTGAAACGTCAAAGTGTGACACAATCTGATCATATTTCGACTGCTTATAAGAAGGATGTTCAGCAAGGTAAAACAGAGATTTTAAGACCAAGGACGCTCAACTCGGTTCATTTTTGTGGCCGGGGAAAAAAATAGAATAGAAAACGATAAAAATGAAATTATTTCGGAAGCAATGTGAGTTAAGCCCAGACAAACATTTCAGTTAAAGAAACTTGAAAAAAGGTTGAGACTTGTGGGAGCTATGACCATTTGTGAATGATACATACGGACATACAGACACTTGTTCGGGAAGTGATTCTGAGCAAATGAGTATTGAGTAAATGAGTATGAAAGTTTTTTCTGAAGCTCCGTTCCGATTCTCGATTCTAGGACGATTACAATACTTCCATTTACTCTGTAAATATGGGCGTAAAAATTGAAAACCCAGCCCTAAATGTACCATTTCTATCACAATGGACCGGGCGGTCCAGCGTAGGCCGCGAGTCGATCGTATTGATTGAAGCCGGGGGCGTTGCCCCCTTCCGCTCTCGCTAGGCCTAGAGCTTGTAAGAGGTTTCGGTACGGTGTTATTAGGTAACTTTAAATCAAAAAGCTTTCCTAAAAATCCCAAGAAATGTTAACCTCCCATTTCTATTACGATTGACCGCGGCGGTCTAGGCAAGAGCGGGTCGTTCGTATTGATTGAAGCCGGGAGGCGTTGCCCCCTTCCGCTCTCGCAGTTGCACACCCACCTCCACGACTTCCCTTGCCCCTCGGACTGGCGCTTGTCGATGGTGCGCGGGGGGTGGACGCCCTTCCCATCCGATTCACACGGCGCCCTCCACCCTCTTCTTCCTCGATTGACTGGGCATCCAGCGTAGCGACAAGCAACGCTATCCATTGTCCCCCGCCACCGCCTGCCATCTTTTATGATAATAGACAAGCTGTAGTAGGTAGTGCTGTACTCCCTGTAGTTGTGGTTGCTCTACTTCTCCTCCAGTTTTTTAAAGGTCTCTGTTTTCATCGGTACCCCACCCTCCTCGACCCGTTCTGCGCTGAGGATTTAAATGCCAGGTGAGCACTTGTTCCGTTGTCGCCCTTTATATGGTATTGCCTTACCGAGAAAATGTCATCGAGGAACCTGAAGCGAATAGGAAACGAACGGCGACAGCTGCTTCCCTATGTGCCTAGCGACTCTAGTCTGTGCTGCCAAAAATGCTGATTTGGTGCCCTATGAACCATTCGAAACAGCTACGCTTTTCTATTCGTTCGATTTCACTGAAACGAATTCGTTATGATAAGGCATAGGTACTTACAAAAGTCATCTTATCTTTTTTTGGCTAAATTGGTCTTGAAAGTGGTGGATTGCTTCAGAATTATGGCATATTCCCCAAGGAATCCCATGAAAGGAGACCTACCAAAATTTAATGGTCTGTTTTTTGCAAAAGAGGAAAATCTCAATTTTGGGGGTGGTGGTTGGCTGGGAACGCTGGTTTTTAATTTCTTCGGGTAACCATTCTTCAGCGTTCCTCACTTGCTTCACCATTACTTTGGGTGCTTTTCCAGGAATTTTAGAAAATGCTTTTTTGGGCCTCGGTCCCACGGATTCTAGTGTTTTGTAAATTTGAGGATGTTGTCCTGAACCGATTTTGACTTTTCGAGCTGGTTATATCTCTAATAAATTTTGGCACACATTTCCTCTCCCATACTCCAAAATGAATTTTTTTCAAGGATTTTTTTACAATACTTAGGTAGTTACAGCTACCTCCTTTGATGGCACAGTACAGTTTCGTATACATTCTATATTCTGTGGTCAGACGAAAGTTTTCAATTGGAGTCTACAAATGACGGAAAACCGAGGTCAATCTGATCAAATGCAGGTATCTGCCTACGCTACTTTTATGTACCGCTTATCAGAGAATATCCATTTCAAATAACGGTTCAGTGGTTGTTAGATAGGGCAGATGAGGAATCCTCAAGATGGAATGGCTTAGATTGATTCTATTCGAATGGAGTAACGGATTTTTAAATTGGAATAAACATGCGTAGATTTGCACATCACGAAGAATTTCTGAGAATAATAGGTAGGTACCAATTAATTCGTAGCCTATCTAGCCTAATATTAGTTGATTTACGTTTGTTGCAGGAAACGTAAATTTGGATCGCCTAGTTTGAATTCAACAGGTTCACACTGACTAACACAAATTCTCAACAAATGGTAAGTGAAAAAACGCACGATTAGGCGAGTTTATTTATTTTACAATGGGTCATTTTTTTGTCGATGGGCGCAACTGACATCTACCAACCTACTGCTACATGTGTACCCTGCAATTTCAAAAATGGGTGGTTTTTCAGTGCTAGACGTCTGTCAGCTTGATGGCGTTGGAAAATCGCCAACGTCACCGTAGGGCATCCGTTATAATGTCAACCCCGCGCCTATTTTTCATTTTCCTACCAACATGCGGACGAATAACATTTTCTTTACGGTGTAGACACGAACACGAAGACAAGACTGCTTAATGTCAGCTGGAATCGCGATGCTACAAAATGCTTCGCTCAGTCGCAGTGAACGCTGTCCGACCGCTCGCCTCGCTTTGCCGCTATTTGACCATAAGTTTTAGTGAGAAAAATTATTTTGTATGCTAGAAGTATAAATTAAAAAAAAAAGTTTAAACAACTTGGAGAAGTTTAGCACTTAAAAAACCGCGAATTGTTTGCTTTTTTTTTAGTTTGTCTCCCTAACTATGGATTTTTCATCATCAACCCTATAATATAGTCATCAACCCTAAAAACATATTATGTTTTTAAGGAGCATTCAATTTGTGACAACCCTTACACCAAAATCGCGACTAAATTCGGCATGCTACGAGTAGAACTTGTAGGAGAAAGTTATGTGGGCTGAATAGCTTCAAATTTGGACTAAAAGGAGGTCTAAAGCGAAGGATAAAATATTTTGGAAAAAGTTGCCTGTTTTTGAAGAGCCTTAACTCAGGAGCTAATCAATCGACTAAGCTCCGGTTGAGCTTAAATTGTCCCAAATTCAATACGCTTTAAAATCGTATATAGTTGTTTTCGACGAAAAATCCATCGTTTAGAAGATGAAGAGCAAAAACTGAAAAAAGATCGAAAATATCGCGATGTTTTTAGCGCTATTTTTTTGAAAATTGACAATTTTGCAGTTCGCTAGGTACCATAGAAAATCGAAGGTGCAATTTCTGATCTTTGGCAAAGGCGTTTGATCATTTAATTTTGTTTTTGACCAGCGATCATTGAAAACAAGATCGACGTAAATTCACCCGAATTGCTCGAATTCGATGTCGGGAATGTACAAAAACAGCGATTCAGGCCTAGGTACCCTACCGGTCTATTACTATAGGACCTCCCGCTCCCCCTCGCCCACCCCTTCGCCGCTTCCCCACTTCCCCCACCACTCGTCATCCGCCCCCGACCCCCGCCCCCGCCGCCCCAATACGCTCATCACTGAAAATACCTTCTGCCTCTCGTGCCATCCGACATGTCTCAACTTCGCTCAGTCGCTCACCATCAAATCGCCCAAACCCGTAAGGCCATCGACCTCATTGTACGGAAATACAGAAATATTCACTATTCCATTTCTACGTTATAATTTTTCATTTCGGAAATTTCCGTTTTTTTTTTTTTATAGAGAAATTCTCTTTTTTTGGGTTTACCTACGGCAGAAATGTCCGCTTTTATGTGTGTGAGTCATTATTATTATTTGCCTGCGTGTGCGCTTTGCTGTACCATTGGGTAATCTATGCTTAAGAAGCGGCATGGTCAGTTATTCGTAAAAAGTTGGGAAAAAGGTTTATCGATATGTTTTCATGGCTTGCCGACTAACGAGGAAAATCGAGTATGAAAATTTCGATGAGGTTCCCAATTTTTTGTAAAAGCTGCGTGATTTACTTCATTAATTAAATCAACGGCCATGATAATAACATCACTTATTATGTTGGCAGAACGCTTGTACAATTTTATACCTAGTCTGAAAGGCAACGTAAATCGTCAATAATTGACGATAATAATAATAATAATAATAATAGATAATTATTATCTATGGAATCACTCGATATAAAAGGTGATTAATACTGCATTAAAACACACCCTTGATGACTGCCTGTCAGCCCCGTTTTACAGGAAGGAAATTTAAAAAATAAAATTTGAAGAATAGAAACAAAATAAAATTGTTCTTACAAACTGGAAAGAGAGTTTTTATCATGACGGTTTTCAGCTGCAAATCTGGAGATTTCCTGCAAAAAAAATTTAGGACAGTTTATTTTTGGAGATACTACGCGTTAGGGTCACAAATTTCCCGGTCAATTTTGATGCGTAATATGCAAACGTCCGGCTTCCTGTTCCCACCGCCTCTGATAACGTATCGTCCTCGCTCCCCAAAAACTCGGTCGTAGGTAGTAATTACAATTGTATTATTCAACCGTTACATTATAATTGGCAATTGTACTTGCTTACCGCAAAATTACCGTAAGTTATTCAAGGTAGCGGTTATTCTGTATTTTCTATGGCATAGGAATGAAAAGAAAGTTCAATGGGGGCCTCTATGGGAGACGGGGCAAGTGCATAATTCAATTCAAATGGCAACTGAAGGTTAATGGAAGGGGTCGGTGGGAGGAGAGCAGGCCCGATGCCAAGTAGGCAGGCCTACCTTTTCCATGGCATCTTGGAGTCCGAACAGCAACAGCAAAGTGTATCCGGTCTTGAAGTTCAAATAATCTCCGATTGGCGCGATCTGGTGATTTTCTGAAGTGCCTAGAAAATTTTCGGTGTGTCCGGAAGTGAATTTGATGGTCATCCGGAGGTGATTTGTAAATTTTTCGTGATTTTTTGTTTACATTAACCTCGTGTACGAGAAAAGCCAAACCAACTTACATATAATAGGTATATGATATATATTAAAAGTATTTCTATGTAGCCAAAAATAAGGAAATGCAAGAGTATGGTCATTTAGCAAACAGCCTAGGTATGTTTAAAATAGAGTGAAAAAAAATCATAGTAAAATTTAACTTGTTATTTACAAAAAAAAAATAAAAAATTAAATTAAATTGGTAATATGAACGAGTAGTTTGAACGTTTGGGGCAGTGCTTTGTGCTACGCTATCAGTGGTATGATTCTAAATTTTTTCAGGAAATCTTAAAAGTTAATTTTTCAAAAAATACCGGGATACCTACAATTTTTCGGGTCTTTCTGAAGTGTGTGTTAACTGTCACATCGTACCAGTGCGTTCGTCTGAGTTTACGACAAGTCAACAATGAGTAACACTAGACTCGAGTTCAAGGCTGGCGATAAGGACTGTTGAAACAAGGCGGGAGGCGCGGAAACAAGGCGGGAGGAAAGACAGCGGGAATGGACGGGGAATAGGCGGGACCATGGGCGCCAAACAGAGCCGCGATCGGAAGGATCCCAGTAGGAAGATGACCCGAGTCAGCGATCGAGTTAAACAGTTCGACCGCGGCGCCTCGTCGACCAACGATGAGGCGCCGAGGCCGCCGAGGAAACGATACCAGGCCGCCATCGGGCACGCGGATGAGGGCGAAATCCGCGACGCCAGGGGCGTCGTTAGCGTCATACGCCCGACCCTTGACGGGCTCCGTGTCGCGAAAAACGTCGACGAGCCGCTCGGCCGGTTACGCCGGTCCGAACCCGTGTTATCGTTGGCCGAGCAATTGGCCAAATCCAAGGAAACGCGATCCTGTCACAACCTGTCGACATCGTCCGAAGAGGACCGCCCGAAACCGCCTGACGTCACTATAGGCGCGCATAAGGCGAAAACACCTGTGAAGATGTCCGTCGTCGAGTCGAAATCGACGATCGGCAAATCGAAACCGGGCGTGATCGAAGACGACAGCAGTTCGCCGTCTCCGCGCTCGCCGGTCTCCGAGAATAAATCAACGTCGTCGTCATCGTCTCCGACGACGATAAAAGAAGAACTCCCTATCGCCGGCTCGAAAGTGATCGACGACTCAAAAGTGATCGACGACCCGAAAGTGATCGCCGGCTCGGATGTGATCGATGACACAAAAGCGAACGACGACTTAGGCTCGTTCGTCGTCTCAAAAGCGAACGACGACTTAGGCTCGATCGACGGCTCGAAAGTGATCGACGTCTCAAAAGTGATCGACGTCTCAAAAGTGATCGACGACTCTAAAGTGAACGACGATCCTAAAATTGTGCCGAAATCGGACTCGTTACCGTTCATCGATCAATCGTCGACGGACGACGGATCGCCGCCGCCGCTATCGTCGATCCGCGAGCCCAATATTCGCCGACATCGTCGCGAAGGTGAACCGCTCCCACATGTTACAATCGTGAGTAACCAATTTGGCTGGCATTTCAAACCGTCTAAAAAATCACTAGTTGAAAAATTGAGTGAAAACATTGAATATTTTTTTTTTGCACCATTTAGCAAATTTTGACCTAAAAATAATATTTTTAAAATAATATCATATTATGATCAATTCTAAATTATTTCTGGGGCAAAAACTCTTAACTATTTTTTCTTCATTCTAATACCTACTTTAAATAGCCCCAGCAATTTGTTTTAGAATTTCCCCTCTACCCTTTTCATTTTGAAGATAACTTAAATTTCAATTACTTTAAAAATTCAAACAGAATTATTTAACAAATAGGTACCTAAATTTTTGTTTTTTGTTATTTTTTTTTTATCCAAATTTTTTAACGAGGCATATTTACTTTAAATAGGTATATCTACCTAATATATTTACAGACTAACAACTTCGCCAAAAAATCTAATTTTTATTTGATTAACGTATTTTTAGAGCTGTATCGATTAGATCGAATTAAGACCAACGATAGTATTATAATTCTTTTCATTTATAAATAAGTTGCGAGATAATTCCAATATCAATATAGTTAAAATCCATCAATATAATCGACATAATTATAATGATCATGATGAATGAAATTTGGTTTAATTATATTCATTATTACATTATTAATGATAGATTAAATTATTACGTGTTACATAATATTTAAAAGTTATATATTTCTGCAATCTCAATGTTTTCCAAGAATAGTTTGACGTACCTACCTACCTATTTGCCTTATATGGGTTACCTAATTGACAACCAGTCTCAAACCAAAAGCATCCAATGAACAGTGTTGCATCCAAGTTTAATTTTAGTGCATCTTGAGGCGGAAGTGCCAGTTGTTTCTTGTCAGAGGTCAATACTGTCAGATGAGACGGTTTGACTTATAGGAAAGCCGGTCAAAAACAGACGATGATCTCATAGCTGCTATCTCAATAGACAAAGCGGTCCCTTGTTTGGTTTACTTGGATGTATCTATAACACGGAGTAATAATATTCAACACGAGATATTCTTCTCTACTACGGTTCAAAGTCGAATAAGTCGTTAGAAATGGGTGTTTTTATACCTATTCCAAGTCGTACCAAGAATTGTCCAAACCAATTTGTAAAATTTTCAATTTGATTTGAATAATTCTCAAATTGGTATGGATAGTTCCAATTTGATTTTGAAAATTCCCAATTCGATTGTGATGCTGAAAACGTGGGTGTGGAAATATACTCCAATATTGACCCCCCCCCCTCTAAGTTAAGCTTAGCTGGCAAACCCGCTTTTCTCCGGGGTCGTGCATGACAGAATTTTTTAGTTTCTTCTTTTCCGACAATATTCTGCCGTGGAAAATTATCGAAATTCTCCGTTTGCCTTAGGGGGACCGGGACTACATCGGGTTTGCGACTCTGCCGGAACAGATACACAGGAAGTCCGTTAAACGAGGCTTCGACTTCACTTTGATGGTCGTCGGCGAATCCGGTCTGGGAAAATCGACGCTAGTCAATTCGCTGTTCCTGTCAGATCTCTACAAAGATCGTCAGATTCTTGATGTTGCAGGTGAAATCAATTTTACGCTAACTCAATTCCTGTACATGCTTTGACCTCTCTCCAAAAAGCCTCTCTCCTAAGTTGTTGCCATTTAATGTCTTAAAATTTTCCCCCATTTGCAGACAAATTGGAAAGGACGACGACCATAGAGCGAAAAACTATGGACATTGAAGAGCGAGGTGTCAAACTTCGACTCACAGTCGTCGATACGCCGGGTAAAAGTTTTTTCCATTGAAAATTAACTGCTTATTTAAAGAAAAGTTTTAAACTAATTGGGTGGCTATTAAATAGCATTGAAATGTTTGGAAAACTCTCTTTGGAAAATTCAAAATCCAGTGTAAATCCAATGTGTCTCAAAGGTACTATGATAAATCACAATTTCCGATGACCGTGCTCAGAGCCGTCTCACGACGCTCACGTCTGGTCTTGAACCTGTCCTCGTCCTGAAATGAAGCTCACGTCTAGTATTGAACCCCTCCTCGTCCTGACATGAAGCTCACGTCTGGTCTTGAACCCCTCCTCGTCCTGACATGAAGCTCACGTCTGGTCTTGATCCCCTCCTTGTTCTGACATGAAGCTCACGTCTGGTCTTAATCCCCTCCTTGTTCTGACATGAAGCTCACGTCTGGTCTTGAACCCCTCCCCGTCCTGACATGAAGCTCACGTCAGGACTTGATCCCCTCCTTGTTCTGTCATAAAGCTCACGTCTGGTCTTGAACCCCTCCTTGTTCTGACATGAAGCTCACGTCTGGTCTTGATCCCCTCCTTGTTCTGACATGAAGCTCACGTCTGGTCTTGATCCCCTCCTTGTTCTGACATGAAGCTCACGTCTGATCTTGATCCCCTCCTTGTTCTGACATGAAGCTCACGTCTGGTCTTGAACCCCTCCCCGTCCTGACATGAAGCTCACGTCTGGTCTTGAGCCCCTCCTTGTTCTGACATGATGCTCACGTCTGGTCTTGATCCCCTCCCTGTTCTGACATGAAGCTCACGTCTGGTCTTGATCCTCTCCTTGTTCTGACATGAAGCTCACGTCTGGTCTTGAACCCCTCCCTGCCTGACATGAAGCTCACGTCTGGACTTGATCCCCTCCTAGTTCTTACATGAAGCTCACGTCTGGTCTTCAACCCCTCCCCGTCCTGACATGAAGCTCACGTCTGGTCTTGAACCCCTCCTTGTTCTGACATGAAGCTCACGTCTGGTCTTCAACCCCTCCCCGTCCTGACATGAAGCTCACGTCTGGTCTTGAACCCCTCCTTGTTTTCTCATGAAGCTCACGTCTGGTCTTGATCCCCTCCTTGTTCTGTCATAAAGCTCACGTCTGGTCTTGAACCCCTCCTTGTTCTGACATGAAGCTCACATCTGGTCTTGATCCCCTCCTTGTTCTGACATGAAGCTCACGTCTGGTCTTGATCCCCTCCTTGTTCTGACATGAAGCTCACGTCTGGTCTTGATCCCCTCCTTGTTCTGACATGAAGCTCACGTCTGGTCTTGAACCCCTCCCCGTCCTGACATGAAGCTCACGTCTGGTCTTGAACCCCTCCTTGTTTTCTCATGAAGCTCACGTCTGGTCTTGATCCCCTCCTTGTTCTGACATGAAGCTCACGTCTGGTCTTGATCCCCTCCTTGTTCTGACATGAAGCTCATGTCTGGTCTTGATCCCCTCCTTGTTCTGACATGAAGCTCACGTCTGGTCTTGATCCCCTCCTCGTTCTGTCATAAAGCTCACGTCTGGTCTTGATCCCCTCCTAGTTCTGACATGAAGCTCACGTCTGGTCTTGATCCCCTCCCCGTCCTGACATGAAGCTCACGTCTGGTCTTGATCCCCTCCTAGTTCTGACATGAAGCTCACGTCTGGTCTTGATCCCCTCCTTGTTCTGACATGAAGCTCATGTCTGGTCTTGATCCCCTCCTTGTTCTGACATGAAGCTCACGTCTGGTCTTGATCCCCTCCTTGTTCTGACATGAAGCTCACGTCTGGTCTTGATCCCCTCCTTGTTCTGACATGAAGCTCACGTCTGGTCTTGATCCCCTCCTTGTTCTGACATGAAGCTCACATCTGGTCTTGATCCCCTCCTTGTTCTGACATGAAGCTCACGTCTGGTCTTGATCCCCTCCTTGTTCTGACATGAAGCTCACGTCTGGTCTTGATCCCCTCCTTGTTCTGACATGAAGCTCACGTCTGGTCTTTATCCCCTCCTTGTTCTGACATGAAGCTCACGTCTGGTCTTGAACCCCTCCCCGTCCTGACATGAAGCTCACGTCAGGACTTGATCCCCTCCTTGTTCTGTCATAAAGCTCACGTCTGGTCTTGAACCCCTCCTTGTTCTGACATGAAGCTCACGTCTGGTCTTGATCCCCTCCTTGTTCTGACATGAAGCTCACGTCTGGTCTTGATCCCCTCCTTGTTCTGACATGAAGCTCACGTCTGATCTTGATCCCCTCCTTGTTCTGACATGAAGCTCACGTCTGGTCTTGAACCCCTCCCCGTCCTGACATGAAGCTCACGTCTGGTCTTGAGCCCCTCCTTGTTCTGACATGAAGCTCACGTCTGGTCTTGATCCCCTCCCTGTTCTGACATGAAGCTCACGTCTGGTCTTGATCCTCTCCTTGTTCTGACATGAAGCTCACGTCTGGTCTTGAACCCCTCCCTGCCTGACATGAAGCTCACGTCTGGACTTGATCCCCTCCTAGTTCTTACATGAAGCTCACGTCTGGTCTTCAACCCCTCCCCGTCCTGACATGAAGCTCACGTCTGGTCTTGAACCCCTCCTTGTTCTGACATGAAGCTCACGTCTGGTCTTCAACCCCTCCCCGTCCTGACATGAAGCTCACGTCTGGTCTTGAACCCCTCCTTGTTTTCTCATGAAGCTCACGTCTGGTCTTGATCCCCTCCTTGTTCTGTCATAAAGCTCACGTCTGGTCTTGAACCCCTCCTTGTTCTGACATGAAGCTCACGTCTGGTCTTGATCCCCTCCTTGTTCTGACATGAAGCTCACGTCTGGTCTTGATCCCCTCCTTGTTCTGACATGAAGCTCACGTCTGGTCTTGATCCCCTCCTTGTTCTGACATGAAGCTCACGTCTGGTCTTGAACCCCTCCCCGTCCTGACATGAAGCTCACGTCTGGTCTTGAACCCCTCCTTGTTTTCTCATGAAGCTCACGTCTGGTCTTGATCCCCTCCTTGTTCTGACATGAAGCTCACGTCTGGTCTTGATCCCCTCCTTGTTCTGACATGAAGCTCATGTCTGGTCTTGATCCCCTCCTTGTTCTGACATGAAGCTCACGTCTGGTCTTGCTCCCCTCCTTGTTCTGTCATAAAGCTCACGTCTGGTCTTGAACCCCTCCCCGTCCTGACATGAAGCTCACGTCTGGTCTTGATCCCCTCCTAGTTCTGACATGAAGCTCACGTCTGGTCTTGATCCCCTCCTTGTTCTGACATGAAGCTCACGTCTGGTCTTGATCCCCTCCTTGTTCTGACATGAAGCTCACGTCTGGTCTTGATCCCCTCCTTGTTCTGACATGAAGCTCACGTCTGGTCTTGATCCCCTCCTTGTTCTGACATGAAGCTCACGTCTGGTCTTGATCCCCTCCTTGTTCTGACATGAAGCTCACATCTGGTCTTGATCCCCTCCTTGTTCTGACATGAAGCTCACGTCTGGTCTTGATCCCCTCCTTGTTCTGACATGAAGCTCACGTCTGGTCTTGATCCCCTCCTTGTTCTGACATGAAGCTCACGTCTGGTCTTGAACCCCTCCCTGCCTGACATGAAGCTCACGTCTGGACATGATCCCCTCCTAGTTCTGACATGAAGCTCACGTCTGGTCTTGATCCCCTCCTTGTTCTGACATGAAGCTCACGTCTGGACTTGATCCCCTCCTAGTTCTGACATGAAGCTCACGTCTGGTCTTGATCCCCTCCTTGTTCTGACATGAAGCTCACGTCTGGTCTTGATCCCCTCCTTGTTCTGACATGAAGCTCACGTCTGGTCTTGATCCCCTCCTTGTTCTGACATGAAGCTCACGTCTGGTCTAGAACCCCTCCCTGCCTGACATGAAGCTCACGTCTGGACTTGATCCCCTCCTAGTTCTGACATGAAGCTCACGTCTGGTCTTGATCCCCTCCTTGTTCTGACATGAAGCTCACGTCTGGACTTGATCCCCTCCTAGTTCTGACATGAAGCTCACGTCTGGTCTTGATCCCCTCCTTGTTCTGACATGAAGCTCGCGTCTGGTCTTGAGCCCCTCCTTGTTCTGACATGAAGCTCACGTCTGGTCGTGAACCCCTCCCCGTCCTGACATGAAGCTCACGTCTGGACTTGATCCCCTCCTAGTTCTGACATGAAGCTCATGTCTGGTCTTGATCCCCTCCTTGTTCTGACATGAAGCTCACGTCTGGTCTTGATCCCCTCCTTGTTCTGACATGAAGCTCACGTCTGGTCTTGAACCCCTCCCCGTCCTGACATGAAGCTCACGTCTGGTCTTGAACCCCTCCTTGTTCTGACATGAAGCTCACGTCTGGTCTTGATCCCCTCCTTGTTCTGACATAAAGCTCACGTCTGGTCTTGATCCCCTCCCCGTCCTGACATGAAGCTCACGTCTGGTCTTGAACCCCTCCTTGTTTTCTCATGAAGCTCACGTCTGGTCTTGATCCCCTCCTTCTTCTGACATGAAGCTCACGTCTGGTCTTGATCCCCTCCTTGTTCTGACATGAAGCTCGCGTCTGGTCTTGAGCCCCTCCTTGTTCTGACATGAAGCTCACGTCTGGTCGTGAACCCCTCCCCGTCCTGACATGAAGCTCACGTCTGGACTTGATCCCCTCCTAGTTCTGACATGAAGCTCATGTCTGGTCTTGATCCCCTCCTTGTTCTGACATGAAGCTCGCGTCTGGTCTTGGGCCCTTCTTGTTCTGACATGAAGCTCACGTCTGGTCGTGAACCCCTCCCCGTCCTGACATGAAGCTCACGTCTGGACTTGATCCCCTCCTAGTTCTGACATGAAGCTCATGTCTGGTCTTGATCCCCTCCTTGTTCTGACATGAAGCTCACGTCTGGTCTTGATCCCCTCCTTGTTCTGACATGAAGCTCACGTCTAATCTTGAACCCCTCCCCGTCCTGACATGAAGCTCACGTCTGGTCTTGAACCCCTCCTTGTTCTGACATGAAGCTCACGTCTGGTCGTGAACCCCTCCCCGTCCTGACATGAAGCTCACGTCTGGACTTGATCCCCTCCTAGTTCTGACATGAAGCTCATGTCTGGTCTTGATCCCCTCCTTGTTCTGACATGAAGCTCACGTCTGGTCTTGATCCCCTCCTTGTTCTGACATGAAGCTCACGTCTGGTCTTGAACACCTCCCCGTCCTGACATGAAGCTCACGTCTGGTCTTGAACCCCTCCTTGTTTTCTCATGAAGCTCACGTCTGGTCTTGATCCCCTCCTTGTTCTGACATGAAGCTCACGTCTGGTCTTGAACCCCTCCTCGTCCTGACATGAATGGAAAATTCAGAATCCAAAGGCTTCAATCGACTAGACAGGAATGACTGACAGATGAATGGAAGACCCAATGAAATGGTATTTGAACAGTCATTCATCTTCAAGATCATTGCTCAATGTAAACTTGGTTCCATTGATTCTCCATTCTTCAGTCAGTCATTCGTTTCGATTCATATTTTGTCAAGGCTTCAATGAAATGACAGGCAAGGGAGGATTCAGGACAGGACGTGGAGGGCTTCAAGATTGACAGATGAATGACTGGCATTTAAAGAGTTGAATCAACTTGTTCTATTCCATTGATTCTTCTATTCGTCAGTCAGTCTTTCGTGTCTAGTCTGTACTCATTGATCCTTCGAATTCGGTATTTTTCATTCATCATTTGACATAGGCTTCAAGACAGGACGTGGAGGCCATGTAGGTCTGACGTCAGCTTCAAGGCAGGATGTGGAGGGAATCAACGCTAGACCCAATCTTCAAGACAGGACGTGGAGGGCAGTAAGAAATGTCGTGAGCTTCAAGACAGGATGTGGAGGGCATCAAGATCTGACGTGAGCTTCAAGACAGGATGTGGAGGGTATCAAGATCTGACGTGATTTTCAAGACAGGATGTGGAGTGCATCAAGATCTGACGTGAGGATCAACACAGGATGTGGAGGGTATCAAAATGTGACGTGAGCTTCAAGCCAGGATGAGGAGGGCATCAAGATCAGACGTGAGGTTCGAGACAGAACAAGGAGGGGATCAAGACCAGACGAGAGCTTCATGTCAGGACGGGGAGGGGTTCAAGGCCAGACGTGAGCTTCATGTCTGAACAAGGAGGGGATCAAGACCAGACGTGAGCTTCATGTCAGAACAAGGAGGGGATCAAGACCAGACGTGAGCTTCATGTCAGGACAAGGAGGGGTTCAAGACCAGACGTGAGCTTCATGTCAGAACAAGGAGGGGATCAAGACCAGACGTGAGCTTCATGTCAGGACGAGGAGGGGATCAAGACCAGACGTGAGCTTCATGTCAGAACAAGGAGGGGATCAAGACCAGACGTGAGCTTCATGTCAGGACGGGGAGGGGTTCAAGACCAGACGTGAGCTTAATGTCAGAACAAGGAGGGGATCAAGACCAGACGTGAGCTTCATGTCAGAACAAGGAGGGGATCAAGACCAGACGTGAGCTTCATGTCAGAACAAGGAGGGGATCAAGACCAGACGTGAGCTTCATGTCAGAACAAGGAGGGGATCAAGACCAGAAGTGAGCTTCATGTCAGAACAAGGAGGGGATCAAGACCAGACGTGAGCTTTATGTCAGAACAAGGAGGGGATCAAGACCAGACGTGAGTTTCATGTCAGAACAAGGAGGGGATCAAGACCAGACGTGAGCTTCATGTCAGGACGGGGAGGGGTTCAAGACCAGACGTGAGCTTCATGTCAGAACAAGGAGGGGATCAAGACCAGACGTGAGCTTCATGTCAGAACAAGGAGGGGATCAAGACCAGACGTGAGCTTCATATCAGAACAAGGAGGGCATCAAGACCAGACGTGAGCTTCATGTCAGAACAAGGAGGGGATCAAGACCAGACGTGAGCTTCATGTCAGAAAAAGGAGGGGATCAAGACCAGACGTGAGCTTCATGTCAGAAAAAGGAGGGCATCAAGACCTGACGTGAGCTTCAAGACAGGACATGGAGGGAATCAACGCTAGACCTAATCTTCAAGACAGGACGTGGAGGGCAGTAAGAAATGTCGTGAGCTTCAAGACAGGATGTGGAGGGCATCAAGATCTGACGTGAGCTTCAAGACAGGATGTGGAGGGTATCAAGATCTGACGTGATTTTCAAGACAGGATGTGGAGTGCATCAAGATCTGACGTGAGGATCAACACAGGATGTGGAGGGTATCAAAATGTGACGTGAGCTTCAAGCCAGGATGAGGAGGGCATCAAGATCAGACGTGAGATTCGAGACAGAACAAGGAGGGGATCAAGACCAGACGAGAGCTTCATGTCAGGACGGGGAGGGGTTCAAGGCCAGACGTGAGCTTCATGTCTGAACAAGGAGGGGATCAAGACCAGACGTGAGCTTCATGTCAGAACAAGGAGGGGATCAAGACCAGACGTGAGCTTCATGTCAGGACAAGGAGGGGTTCAAGACCAGACGTGAGCTTCATGTCAGAACTAGGAGGGGATCAAGTCCAGACGTGAGCTTCATGTCAGGACGGGGAGGGGATCAAGACTAGACGTGAGCTTCATGTCAGAACAAGGAGGGGATCAAGACCAGACGTGAGCTACATGTCAGGACGAGGAGGGGATCAAGACCAGACGTGAGCTTCATGTCAGAACAAGGAGGGGATCAAGACCAGACGTGAGCTTCATGTCAGGACGGGGAGGGGTTCAAGACCAGACGTGAGCTTCATGTCAGAACAAGGAGGGGATCAAGACCAGACGTGAGCTTCATGTCAGAACAAGGAGGGGATCAAGACCAGACGTGAGCTTCATGTCAGAACAAGGAGGGGATCAAGACCAGACGTGAGCTTCATGTCAGAACAAGGAGGGGATCACGACCAGAAGTGAGCTTCATGTCAGAACAAGGAGGGGATCAAGACCCGACGTGAGTTTCATGTCAGAACAAGGAGGGGATCAAGACCAGACGTGAGCTTCATGTCAGAACAAGGAGGGGATCAAGACCAAACGTGAGCTTCATGTCAGAACAAGGAGGGGATCAAGACCAGACGTGAGCTTCATTTCAGAACAAGGAGGGGATCAAGACCAGACGTGAGCTTCATGTCAGAACAAGGAGGGGATCAAGACCAGACGTGAGCTTCATGTCAGGACAGGGAGGGGTTCAAGGCCAGACGTGAGCTTCATGTCAGAACAAGGAGGGGATCAAGACCAGACGTGAGCTTCATGTCAGAACAAGGAGGGGATCAAGACCAGACGTGAGCTTCATGTCAGGACGGGGAGGGGTTCAAGACCAGACGTGAGCTTCATGTCAGAACAAGGAGGGGATCAAGACCAGACGTGAGCTTCATGTCAGAACAAGGAGGGAATCGACGCCAGACCTAATCTTCAAGACAGGACGTGGAGGGCATCAAGATCTGACGTGAGATTCAAGACAGGACGTGGAGTGCATCAAGATCTGACGTGATTTTCAAGACAGGATGAGGAGGGCATCAAGATCAGACGCGAGGTTGGACACAGGACATGGAGGGAATCAACATTAGACCTAATCTTCAAGACAGGACGTGGAGGGCATCAAGATCTGACGTGAGATTCAAGACAGGACGTGGAGTGCTTCAAGATCTGACATGATTTTCAAGACAGGATGAGGAGGGCATCAAGATCAGACGTGAGGTTAGACACAGGACATGGAGGGAATCAACATTAGACCTAATCTTCAAGACAGGACGTGGAGGGCATCAAGAGAGGACCAGGAGGGCTTAAGGGAAGGATATGGAGGTCATCAAGACCTGATGAGCTAAGAGCTTCAAGCCTAAGAGCTTCATGACTGGACGTGAGCTTCATCACAGGATGTGGTCCTCGTATGCATAATTCCTTGGGTGAAAAAAATTGATAATTTCTAATTGATAATAATAATAATTTTTGGACGAATTTATTGGTTTACAGGATTTGGCGACGCGCTGAATTGCGACGACAGCTGGCGAGTGGTCGTCAATTATATCGACGACCAATTTCGTCAATACTTCACCGACGAGAGCGGCCTGAATCGTAAGAACATTCAGGATAATCGAGTTCATTGCTGCCTCTACTTTATTCCGCCGTATGGCCACGGGTAAATATTTTTTTACAAATGAGAACAGAGGTTTTTATCAGCTGGAAAAACTATCACGATTTCTTTTTTCTTACGACTGATTCATCCGGTTCATCGTACTTGTGGAGTTGTATTTAAATTTTTTTAGCAGTTTTGGCACCATTTATCTGATTGGGCATCCCTGTAGCTGCAAAGCTAACTCGAAAACCGCTGTTCTGAATAAAATGTGTCATACAATAAACGCTATCCAAAATTCATTTTTATATGCATATACCTAATTGATAAATTTGCAGTTTGAGGCAAATCGATGTCGAACTTATGAAACGGCTGCACCAAAAAGTCAATATTGTCCCCGTCATTGGAAAAGCGGATGCCCTCACTTATCCCGAAGTGAAGAAACTGAAGCAGCGAATACTCGACGACATTGCAGAAAACGGAATTCAAGTAAGTACGATATATTCGTAAATATTCACACCTCCGAACTGTGTTTGTACATGGTGCCCTGAAAATGTATGAAAATTGAAGAATAATAATTTCTTCTTCCATGGGGTCAGCCATTAGCTAAGCCTCCACAAGGCACAGCGCACCTCAGATAGCGCTTTTCACAGAACAGCATCCCATTTCTGAGCGCTCTATATATTTTCTGCCCTTTATTCCAAAACGTATCGCCACCAAATTGCACGTACTAAATTGTTATCGCAGATCTACCAGTTTCCCGAATGCGACAGCGACGAGGACGAAGAATTCAAGCAACAGGACCGAGAATTGAAAGCCTCGCTTCCATTTTCTGTGATTGGTAGCAATACAGTTATCGAAGTTGGAGGCACTCGGACGAGAGGCCGTCAGTATCCCTGGGGTGTGGTTGAAGGTTTGTATGTGGCCTTCTATCATGAGTTCACGTTTATGTTAAAAACCAAGATGCCTCTTGATCATGGGAAGTAGCAAAAGCAATTAGCGATTGTCAGCTGTAGCGCGAAAGACGCAACCCAAGAAACCGGCTTCAATGCCAGGAGCACTAGCTTATTTATGGGACGAGGGCAAATGATAAATGACGACTTCCTCTTGTCATACTCATCCTACTCTTGCGCTTTCGGCCGTTCGGCCTTCTTCGAGTCTCTAACTACCCAAGTGCATTAATAGTTGAAATGTTACAGTTGAAAATCCGAAACACAGCGATTTCAACAAGCTGAGAAACATGCTGATCACGACTCACATGCAAGATCTCAAAGACGTCACGGAAGACGTCCATTATGAAAACTTCCGAGCCCAGTGCATCTCGCAAATTTCACAGCAAGCCTTCAGGGAACGAGGGTACGAAAATTTGTGTACTTGTTATCGACATATCCTGACTAATTTTGTACGTGAGGACGGCAGGTCATGCCTAGGACTACTTCGGATATCGGGCCAGAGAATCGCCTGGAACAGCAAACAAACAGCGAACAAATTTCATTTTTCCACGCGGCAACCTTTTTTTGAATGATCTGATAGATTTTTTAATTCATTTTCAAGGAAACTCAAGAGGGATTCCGTACCGCTCAACATGGATCCGGCAATGATAACAGAAACGGATCGATTGCTCCTTCAGAAAGATGAAGAGGTAATAATTCAGTTTTCTAATGATACTTTTGATTTCCGGAACCAAAACATCCTCCCTCATAACCTCCTCAGATAAGCTCTGTAAACCCCACCATCACACCCGAAACTCTGTCAAACTTTTTCTCTTCAAAATGTCACAAAAAATTTGATATCAACTCAAAATTTCACCTCCTCCCCCTTCACCTGCTCCTCGTCCTCCTCCGCCGCCTCCTCGAATTGACCACACCAATTCTCCATAACTCTGTAATACGTCACAATTTCATCCTTTTCGTTGCAGATCCGGCGGATGCAGGACATGCTGGCGCAGATGCAGCAAAAGCTCAAAGCCACAACGCACAGTAACGACAATATTGTCAATATATAAGATCCGAATTCCGAAAATTTAGATAACCGACCAACATCTGTGATGCTCTCTTTGTACAGAAGGTTGGCACCTTAGGAATTCCGAGTGGTTTACTTTCCTGTCAAACAGCCCTCCTCATTATGTTGGATCCATTCCAAAACCACGCAGTGGTGTAGGGGAAGTGGGGGTAAGATGGCGAACCTAAGCTTCTAAGATTTTTTCTAGGCTCTGTGAGCAGCCAGGCGAGTTGTAAATGGAACTATTCGTTTTAGTGATTACCCGAGTACAACATACATTTTTTTCAAATTTTACATTCAACTGAAAGATGTCAAAAAAATAAATTTTCGGAAATATGTAAATTTCGCCATCTTACCCCACGTTGTGGGTAAGATGACGAGTGGCCCGGGGTAAGATGACGAATGGGGGGTTAAGATGGCAAATTGACAAAAATTTGAACGGAAATCATACAAACTTTACTCAAAACAGAAATTTAGACGAAGTAGAACTATAAAATCTTCAATTAGGGGCGCAGAAGTCACATATCCACTGCTGATGAGCGGCTTCTTCTCGTTCCAACCATTATCGGTTTTCAATCGATCCCTGCAAGACAATTAATTATTAAGAGAAACAGTGTGTTTAGAATGGTGTAAAATTGTGATTAGATACATAATTCACAATCAAAAAGTAATGTGGGGTAAGATGACGATACCCCAAACCTTTCGTCATCTTACCCACACAGAAATTCGTCATCTTACCCCAGCCCACCATATTTTTTTGAAACTGGTGCATCAACATGCAGTTTCAAAGCAAACGACTTCATTTTCCAGTGAAATTGTAGCTTACGAATTGTAGATTCGGAATATTGAAACGTGAAATTCAAATAACTTACCAAAAAATCGTAGTCGCTTAGGAAAAGTGGAGCAAAAGTTACATCACACATCTTCGAAATCGAACTTTGTTGTAACTACCATGTTTCGAGACGGGGGCGCGAATGTCCGCCGTTGACTTACGAGTAGGATCACTATAGGTCACTGGTGACGCTGGAACGGTGTCTCTAACTATTTTCAATCAGGAGAAAATCACAATTCGTCATCTTACCCACCTCGTCATCTTACCCCATCTTCCCCTAATCATTAATTATTTATCATATAATAGCGAAATTATTCAATTCGTTGAAATTATTCGTTAAGAAATGACTGCTCTATCGCAACTATGGCTCAGGGACTCTTTACGATTGACACCCTGGACCAGTGAAATGGTACCTGCCTAAGCGTGATGATGATAATTCATCAAAAAGCTTCTGGAAAAATATTTTCATCCATTTACGGCTCTTCCATGGCTAGAGGTAATTAATCCTAATTTACCAAAGAGATCAGTCCAATAAGGGCCCATAACCTGTAATCTTCATGCGCTGACCTCAATTTCGAATTGATCTCAATATCCAAACTATCGTCTGAAGATTTAAACTGAAATCTATCCCAGTATTGCTACGTCTGGTCAATTTGTACAATCTGTAGATTTTCGCAGAAAGTCTGCGTACCTACGCACACGCCTTGCAAGTTCGATGCATTGTTACCAAATAAAATTTAATCATCACTATTAGTAGCGTAGGTACTTCGGAAGTAAGATTTTTTAATTTACAGTGAAATTTGTTATGAATACTACTTGTAAGTCAGTGTGTGGATGCCTAGTCTGAATACATGATTTAAAGAAAACCGCTCATTCTTTGATACTTTACTCGAGAGTACCCTCTGCCTTGATTGACGCCACGTATGTACTAATGCGAGTAACACATTTTTTTTTATTAATTTTGCAAAAAAAATGCAATTGTTATTCAAAATGAGAGAAACCGATAAAACCGTAGTTTTGGCAGCATTGGCGCAATTGACCATAATTATCGAAATCGGAGGAAAAAACGTCGAATTTTACGGTTTCGAGTGATCATGAAAACCGAAGCTAAGATCCATAATTTTTTTTTCATATTTCTATTGAAAAAAAATTAACACCATCATATCGAGTTGAAAAAAGTGAAGATCTCGAAGTTTAACCTAATTCACTTTTCCGTCCAATTTTTAACCAATTGAACCACCTCAAAAAATGTTTGTGATACTGTAGGGCGACTGGGAAATTATCGCTCTTTCCAACGGTATAGTCAAAATTGAATTTTCTCGATAAATTCAGGATGTTATGGCCGTTTCGGTAAATTAAGGTCGAAAAAATCTTGAAATTGAAAAAAGTGGCATCCAGAAGCGCGTAAAAAAAGTTATAGAATGGTTTTTGCTGGAAATTAGTTGTAAAATCTATCCCTAGTCGGTGGCATGTTCTACAGAATAACACCCTTGACAATTATTATGACTTATACTTTAAAATAATGCCGCCCCCCCGGCTGGCTGAAAAGAAGGCGGAAAGCGCATGCGCTCCGACAAGGGTGGCAGCTTCTCTGGGTTAACCGCTGGTTCAGTTGGGATAGGGAGGATCTCCGGCCAAGTCTGCAGCGGCTGAGTCGGGCGGTCCTGGAGGCTGCTGTCCGCCCCGCCGCCTCCGCGGGATTCGCATTATCACGAGGTAATTGAGGCAATCGGCACGATATTCGGATATTTTCATCTCGAATCAGTATTTCCCAATTGGTCAACGCCCCCGTCATCAGTAATACTATTGGGGATAATTCCGTAAAATTCGATCGCGATAAGACACTGTCGAATACAGCCGAAACGTCATTTGAGATACCGACCCTCATTTCCCCTGATAACCTATGGACAGCGTAGCCTAATTGTATTAACTTGCAAACTATTCTCAGACCAAGAGATCATTAACAAAAATCTGTTTGCCTTTCGCTTAAGGCGACAGTTTAAGGTGAAAATATCTATGTAGTTGTGACCATATAATACTATAACGACTTAACTATAATTATCTATATCGTATATTATATCCTAGACATCTTCCTTTAGAATAAGTCAGTCTCTATCGCTATCAAATAATGCACTCTCCGGCAGGAGCCGAACCTGGCACTTCTCGCCCACTAGGCAAATGCCTAAGATAATCTTTACCACGGTGGTATTTGTTTAATATTTCCATGCAAAAATCCCATCGGTAATGTGTATCGGGAGCTTCCTTAAATATGATAAATTTTGTCAATAAACAGGGCCTATGCCACATGTCAATAAAACAGTGCCAACAAAGCTCCAGAAACAGACCCTTTCGAAGACAAACCGCCCTTAGAGATTAACGATGAACAATAGTGGCCCTTGCACCGAACCCTGGAGCACGCCAAAACTAATATCTCCTGCCGATCGGAATCGCTCACTATTTATTAGTTTTTACAACTTTATCCATAATTAGGTAGGTATACCTACTAATGAGTACCCGCTACAGGTACACATGAGTAGTTGCCATAGATAAGTATAGCGTTTCCAAGTCCAGTTGAGAAGTTTCCAAATCAAATGGGGAATTTTACAAAACCAAATTGATAATTTTCGTTGGCAATTCAATAAAAAATTTCTCAATTTGATTAGGGAAATTCTAACTACATTTCATTTAAAAACTTCTCAATTTGGTATGCAAATTCTCAATTCGACTGGGTAATGCTATAAGTTCATTACTTATCAATGCAGGATAATTCCAGAAAAGAGAACGCTTCTAAGAAGCCCAAAGGAAAGAATTACCGGGGAATCCCCCGGACATATACCACTTATCTTTGGCCATAAGAAAATACTGAAAAAGCAGCCAAGAGGATACGATCGAGTCTAACTTGAATTGGGTTAGTTTCATGGATTATCTAGCTGATTCTATATCGGTAACTGTAGAGCTACATTATACTGCGATTAACCTTCAGGTAGATATGAATATCAAGACATGAGATTCAATTCAGAGCCATCATGTCTCCAGACTGATCACAGTAGCTCAGCTAGAGAAAAAAAATTATCTGGATGATGGACGAGGAAAATGGAAAGCAGATAGTGCGGGATAAATGCCATTCTAATGGGTGCACACTCCATAGCTATCAGCATTCAGCAGCCGATGTAGGGACTATCAGTTAGGGCAGGGCAAGCGGGAGATAGGGGAAGCTTGCATTTTTGGGCGGCTGGCCCTACCTCATACAGTTACAAAAAATACATTAAAAAAATATATAAAAAATATATCCTTATACAATATTGTACTGAAATACTACCTGCATACGGGGTTATAAAGAGTGTTCTTAGTAAAAAATAACATGAAAATTGGTATTAAAAAGTGGTACCTAAATACTTCGGTACCATCGACTATGCTAAGAAACCAGTGGTGCGTAGGCAACACACAATACTTCCATATTTTGAAACGTAAAAGTGTGACACAATTTGATCATATTTTGACTGCTTTTAAGGGCGTTGAGGTCAAAAATATAAAAAACTCACTATGCAAATTTTAAAATTCGCCGAAAATAAAAATATGCCAAGTTATCGGAATACAAAAAATATACACATATTCTGCAAGGTAAAACAAAGATTTTAAGACCAAGAACGCTCAAATCGGTTCATTTTTGTGGCCGGAAAAAAATAAAATAGAAGCGTATTTCATAATCCAGCGTTAAATTTGGTATCTTTTATTTATAGTGGATAATCTCCAGCTGTATCAATGATATAATTTATTTTCAAAAGCCGCGCTGATTCATACCATTATCTTTTGCCAACCCCTATCTCCAGTGATAGGATGGAACTGGCAAAAACTAGTTTTCCTGCAAGACACTTTTCCGTATAATATTTTTCCCAGCGGATTCCCCCATGTTTCGCTTTCGATCATGAATACCTACAACTCATGCTTATTATCCATCTCAGTTCGCCCGAGGGCCTGGATCATCTCTCTGTTTCTGTTGCGCGGACTCCGTTATCCCGGCTGCCCTCTCTTCTAGTTCATCTTTTTCTACTTCCCCTACCCCAACCCCCCATTTTCCCCTACCCCGTTCGCACAGCGGCTGTACCTTAGTCTACTTCTGACGCTTTCGGCTCGCAGTCCGTACAAATCGTTTTCGTTCCTTCGAGTTTTCGATCGCCAAGACACAGTACCTGTAAGTTGACCTGTACATCTAGCCTGCCTGTTCATGCGAGAAAATCCGATTTTTTCCAAGAAAATTCCCTCGGGTAAAAAATATTGGGGGAAAAACGAGTCGTGCCGAGACGAAGCCGGACTCGAACTTGACCGTGAGCATCTCGCGACAAGTTCAGCTAAACCGGATCAGTGGCGCGAGATTTATCCTGTTCGCGGTGTAGCCTCATTGTACATGTACGGGCCTCTGGCACGTATGCCGCCGAACATATAAAATCATTCCCAAATTCTATCCGCTAATTGTACGCGGTGAGAAAACGCCGGAATTCGAAATTGAATTTAGTGATCGAATAGCAAATTTTGACTATTTTTACAGCCATTTAAATAAAATTTGAAAAATAATCGGGCCGTCTTTAGGATTTTGGAAATTGTCTACGATTGTCCTGGGCGAAAAATTCAGACAACCTGACTTCCCGAGAGGAAATTCGGGCGCATTTCCAAGAACTGCCTTAGCTCCCTCAATTCCCTTATTTTTACTCCCATATTTACAGAGTAAATGGAAGTATTGTAATCGTCCTAAAATCGAGCATCGGAAACCAAATTGTGTCAAACTTTTAGGTTTCAAAATATGGAATCATTGTGTGTTATCTACGCACCACTGGTTTTTACTGGTCACAAAAATTAGAAGTCTTGAGTCCAAATATAATCCAAAATTTCATATGCCAAAATCTGTGTTACGAACATCGGTAACGCCGCATATCACAATTTTCGATTTCACCGGATCGCAATTTGTTTATGGACTTCAGATCAAATCCGTGTGAACAGGCCATCGAGTCATTGAAGCGTTCAATTGTTTCTAACTTCATGATCCGATTTTGATGACATTCTCACGAGTTGATGCCCGATCTTCAATCAGGTTTCTTCAACCACGACCAAATCCTATCAAGCGATTCGTGATCAAATTCTTCATCACATGGTACCTACATTATTTAGTTTTTGTATTCAAATATCAGGGTTAGGGTCTTCGGAGAACCCAGGTTTTGAACCCTGATATTTGACTTCAAAAATTGAATAACGGGTCGATCCCCAACAATTCACTAAATTATTTAGGGTATTTCATTTCGTTTGCTGAATAAAAAATTGATGGAGCGATAAAAAAATCAAATAAAAACAGCAGGTGTTTCGCTAGAGGCTTGAAATTTATAATGGAGTTTCACTGACAAATAAAACATTAATTTCAACAAAACCAGTTTTCTAGATCGGTGATGAAACTCTACTAAAACCGGCCTTGAATTTCACCAGAAATTTAATTTTCCCTTAAATTCTACAAACCAGAATCACAATTCTACTTAGTGTTGCGCTCATTAGCGTTTCGGCATGAGGAAATTCAAAAAAAAACCAGGGACCGGGTTGAATCGGCGCTTTCGACGCCGAATAAGACAGTCCAGTGTCATCGGCTATCGGATTCGAAAAATCAGGTTTTTGGGTCAAAAGCGAAAGAGATGAGGGAAGTAGGAGCAAATTAGAATAATATCCCGGCTTTTCCGTCCGGTGCCGGTTGTTGACGGAATTCTTCCGACCGTATCCCGCGGACTGTTGAAATAGATTTTTGAAAAAGTAGTGCGTAGATAACACAAAATACTTCAGTACCTATTTTAATACGTAAATTTTTGATATTTTGAAAATTTTTGAGAAAATTAATATTTTGAAAATTTTTGAAAAAATTGATATTTTGACGACTTTGGCAACTGCGTAGCTCAAAAATGCCAAAAACTAACCACCTGTAATTATATAATACATTCATAATTATATCCTTATCGAAAATGTCAAAAAACTAACCATAATTATATAATGCATTCATAATTGAAGGGTAAGGGGAAGGAACGAGGAATGTCACAAAAAGTACTTTTGGAGAAAAAGCAAATTTTGTATTTTAAACTCAAGAAAAACCAATATTTTCCGCGTTACAGTAGGGAAAAAAATTACCCGACACTCCTGAGTTGTATTTGACATAATGGGAAATTTTCGAAACAGAAAAATCATAGGAACAAAAATTAAACGACGTCAAGTGACGAAAGTACCATTTCTAAGGGGAAAAAAGGAGGAATGTCCAGTTCTTTCACATATTTGAGTGCGGTAAGGTCTAGTAAAGATGATTGCGAGGATCACAAAATTTCTTCAGCATCACAAAAAACACCTTCCCCATCTTGAGAACTCATTTTTTATAGTTATAAAAGTTTTCAGTTGAGACAAAAAGTCGATCGCGAAAGGTTACAGTTGGACTTTCCTCGTTCTTTCCGCTTGGCGCTTGGACACTCCTTGTTTTTTCCCCTTACACCAAACCTTTCGTTGCTTCTCAGTGCGACATTTATACTTTTTTCTCCTTGGAGTTTCCCTATACGGTTAGTACCTTTGAATTTCTACAAAATGCGCTATTAAGCTTGTTTTCGGGAAAAATGGACATTTCCTGTTCTTTCCCCTTACCCTTCAATTATACCCTATTATAAAGTGCATCATGAATTTTTTACTATGCAAATTTTAAAACCCGCTTAAAATTCGAATGCGTCAAGTTACCGGAACATCAAAAATATCCTAAAGATTGCAAAACATTAAAAGTAAGCATTCAAAAATAAACCCCCCTAATGAAAATCGAAATTTGTTGAATCTTCAATTTGTACACCTCATCCTAAGCACGAATGGTGCACAAATAATGATGAAGTTGAACCCCAAGATTCAGACGGTCGACCTCTCATCAATCAGACATCAATCATTCGACGTCTGATCGTCTTTTTTGCCGTCAACCACTAGAGTCGTTATGGTAACAATCAATCACACGATGGGTTCTTCTATTGATGGAAACGTTTTGCCGATTCTCCCGAAACATCTTCCCCGTTCCGGAGTTTCGAATGAATCAATTTGGCGTTAAAACAATTTGAAATAAAAAAAAGAGTTCAATTTAATCAGCAATATTGAATGCTCAATACATTCCAGATATTTCCATTTTCCATATTTCTAGAAAAAAATAATATTCTAGAATATTTGCCAAACAGATTCAAGAATATTCCGGATATCCAAGAAGGTAACTCAAAGTGTAACTGAACTCTAACTGAAATTCAAAGTAAAAACGGAACTCAAACTCAACGTAGAATGAAACTCAAACTTACTCTCAATCTCAAACTGACACTTATACTCAACGGAAACGCAAAGTCAAACTAAAACTCTAACTCGAATTGAAATTCCTACTCAACCTTAAACAAAAACTGAAACTCAACCTCGAACTCAAACTGAAACTTGAACTCAAATTGAAGCTGGAACTCGGTTTCAGTTTGAGTTTGACTTTCAGTTTGATTTTTAGTATCAGTCTGAGTTTGAATTTCAGTTCGAGTTTGATTTTCAGTACGTGAGTTTCAGATCGAATGTCAGTTTGAGTTTCAAGTTGAAGTTGAGTTCTATTTTCAATATGAGTTTGAGTTTCATTTTAGGTTTCAAGTCAAGTTCCAGTTTGGTTTTTAGTTTCACTTTGAATTATAGTTTCAGTTTTGGTTTGAGCTTCAGCTTGATTGACTCCGTTCGAGTTTCCGTTTCAGTTCGAGTTCAACTTTGATTTTCAGTTTCAGTTCGAATTTCAGTTTGAGTTTCAGTTCGAGTTCAAGTTTGATTTTCAGCTTCAGTTCGAATTTCACTTTGAGTCTGGTTTTCAGTACCTATGAATTTCGGTTTGATTTTGAGTTTCATTTTATGTTTGAGTTCAAGTTCCAGTTTCACTTTAAGTTTAGTTTTTAGTATGATTCTGAGTTTCAGTTTCAGTTCGAATTCAAGTTGGATTTTCAGTATCAGTTCCAGTTTCACTTCGAGTTCGAGGTTGTGCTCGAGTTTGATTTTCAGTTTCAATTTGAGTTTCAGAGCGAATTTCACGTTGAAGTTAAGTTCGTGTTCGAGATTTATTTTCAGTATGAGTTTCAGTTCGAATATCAGTTTGATTTTTAGTTTCAGTTCAATTGAGTTTCAGTTTGGGTTTCAGTTTCACTTCGAGTTTGAGTTCGTGTTCGGGTTTGCTTCTCAGTATCAGTTTGAATTTCAGTTTCAGTTTTGGTTTTGAGTAATGTGTTTGGTCTGGCTAGGGTTTTAGATTGAGTTTGAGTTTCCAAGTATAGTAAAGTAAACTATAGGCATTTTGATGAAATAGGTATCCATTTCTACTTATATCAATCCGTATCCGCCCTACCGGAGCAGTCGGAGGGTCCGCCTAGCCCGTTCGGATATTCGTCGGCCTCTCGTTATCGGGATCAAGGTCCCGAGTCGTGTAGTCGGTGCTCGTAGTCGTGACTATCGCCGTGTAGTCGGTGCTCGTAGTCGTACCAACAGAAAGAGAAGAGTCCTACTTTCATTGACCGCCCGGGCGGCGGTGGGGACGCAGGTGCTACCGACGATGGGAAATCCGGGACAGGACGAGAGGAGCCGCCCCGGTGAAAGTGGTCACAAAGGAACGAAACCTCGGCCCCGCACGGCAACGACCGGTGAATCGCCGAGTGTCCGAATCGTCGAGCGGCCGAATCGCGGAGTAGACAAGTCGAGTTTTATTTTGAATAAAGCGTTCAAAAATGATAACTCGATACTCTTAAGCACGAATATTAAAAAAAGCTAAGTTTAAAAAATTAAAATTAAAAAGCTAAGATGATAATTTTAAAATATAATGAAATAAAATTTAAAATTAATTGAAAAATTGATTGATTTGGGTGAGGGCAAGAGAAAACTAGCTCATGTGAAACATATATTTTTATCAGCTCCTGCGCTTTTGGCATCGATGCCCTCTTCAGGGGCTTATGAAAAATAACAATATTTTTATTTAGCTAACAAATTTATTCATTTATTTGTTTATTCGAGGTATATTCCGTTTATGCTTCCGCTACCTATATTTCCACAAAAATGGATACTTCATGGATAATGTCTGATTGAAATACATTTACTAACCAGGCCAGTGAGTAATTTGCTTTCGTCGGAAACCGATTAAGTTCGCACTTCCCACGCAGGTAATTCCCGACACTTTCTACGTGTTCGTAACTCACATAATGATCATGAGTTACATTCTTCGAAGAAACTGACAGTTAACTTTCCCTCGGAGAAGTGTAACGCGGTCTAGTTTAATTTTCGTTTTGCATAATATCACTATAAGTTCGCGATGGTACAAAAAATGCTTATGACAACTTTCGGCCTTAATTTTTTATTGTTTCGTAACGATTACGTGTGCAACGTCATTACTCGTAGTAACAATGCACGTCTGTAAATATACACTCGGTAATTAATAACTGCGATTTCATTCAACGCATCTGCTCAATGGGAGATCACATTTTGGACATAACAGTCAATTTTATTGTACCTAAATGTAAATTTTCTGAAATGCGGTGCCTAGGTAACACACACTACTTCCATTTTTGATTATTGATAATTTATTTTATCTGAAGGAAGAATCTATGTTCTTTCGTAGGTTCTTTAGGTATCTACCTACTTAGCAAACTTTAATTGCGAATAATTTCAAATTAAATTCTTAAGATTATAATCGTATTTATAATTATTATTGCGATTACGACCGATATTTTTCAAAACTATTTTCCTCCAAGTTCGGTTGTGAAGTTTGATACTTTGGGGCTAAAAGTCGGCGTATTGATTCCGGAGAATAACCTCGCTCCAAGTTTAATGAGAAGACTAAAGTAATCTTTCTCAGCTCGAGGGTTGGGGGATGGAGTTGGGGAATTGGAACCATTCCAGGGGGATTGTTCCAGTTAGTGAAGCTGCCAGTCGATTAAAGCGTTTTAAAACTCGTCCAACTTCGAGGGAAACTATTAGTGTAAAACTCAAAACTCAAACCCGAAAAGTTGAAGAGTCAGATTTTCAGCTATGGCAGAACTTAGTGAAATGTTTAGAGAACAGGCGAATTATTCCATACCAGTCATTCCCTTTCCGCATCGATATTATTATTGTTCCATACCATTGAAAATAATCCCTGAAGAGGGCCGTGTTGCCGAAAACGTTAGAACTAATCAATATAGGTCAAAGAATAATATTCTGGACGGATATTTTTGCCCTTGTCATCCACACAGAACCAATTTCGAATTTTCCAATAGGTATTGATTCAAATTTTGAATTTTAAAAAAATTTCAAAATTTTTCAAATGTTGCAGGATGGGAGGCGGGGGTCTGTTGGTGCTGTTGGGGGCGGCGGCTCTCCTCGGATACTCGAGAACCGCCGAATTGCCGGCGGCCGGCAGGCGAACAGGCGCCACCGAAGGCACCGCGGATGACGACCTGATTACGGCGCCGGGCGGCCCCGACTCGGGCGTCAAGTTCGGCTCGATCGGCGGCAACGCGAGGGCCGGCACCGTCCTCGACGACGATCCGGACGCCTTGTCATCGCGCGTCATCACGTCGGACTTCGGCTCGTATCAGCCGGACCCGGCGGCGGCGGCGGTTCATGGGCCGGGCGCCGGTTCGGGCGGGCGGCTCCTCGATTGGCGCTATCACGATTTCGACGAGATGACGAAATTCTTGAGGACGACGTCGTCCCGTTACCCCAATCTTACCGCGCTCTACTCCATCGGCAAATCGGTCCAAGGTGAGGCAACCATTCTAACCATTAAAATAACCATGGTTTTTCGAACATAACAAATTTCAAATATTACTCAAATTCCTTTATATTACTTCAAATTACTACTACACATAAACAGGGAGGGTTAAACAGAGCGGTAGTTTCTGCCGTCTCACAGCAATATCTTCTGAAGTCTCGGCCCAGTCTCATGACCGAGTCTCGCCCGGTATTGTTGCTAAGTCTTGCCCGGTCTGACCAGGAGCCTACGAACCTCCTGTCGAGTTCTAATCCCCTGTTACTCATGGCACGTTTTCTTTTTATGATACACGTAGAAACCTAACAGGGCGACTATTTTACTATGATTATCTTTTTCGCCCAGGCCGTGATTTATGGGTTATGGTCGTCTCGTCTTCGCCTTACGAGCACATGATCGGCAAACCGGACGTCAAGTATGTGGCCAACATGCATGGCAACGAAGCCGTAGGACGGGAACTGATGCTTCATCTGATCGAGGTAAATTCAATACTAAAATTATTGTTTGATATCCCCTAAAAAATAAAGGGGAGCGGGGAAAAGTCCGGAAAATTATTTAATGACGGATTTTAGCATTAAAAAAAAAACAATATTTTCATTTGCTAGAAATTTTGGATTTTTTGGTAGAAAATTCAGGATTAATCGAGTAAAGTATTTTTCCCTCATTACAGTACCTGGTGAACAGCTATAATAGCGATCCTTACGTCAAATGGCTGTTGGACAATACGAGGATTCATATTCTCCCATCGATGAACCCGGACGGCTTCGAAGTGGCTCGCGAAGGTCAATGCGACGGCGGACAAGGAAGGTAAACTAATAACACAAGTTGTGCCGTAATTGACGTAATTGCCGTATTCCATAAATTAACAGTAATTAAGCATTGACAAGGCACGAAAAATACCTTACGGTCGTCGTTTTTTTGCAAAAATTAACAATGAAATTCACGTCAAATTGATTTTCAGGTACAACGCGCGAGGGTTCGATTTGAACCGGAATTTCCCCGACTACTTCAAACAGAACAACAAACGCGGACAGCCGGAAACGGACGCCGTCAAAGAGTGGACGTCGAAAATTCAATTCGTCCTGTCCGGAGGATTGCACGGGGGTGCACTAGTCGCCAGCTACCCCTTCGATAATACGCCTAACTCGAGTAAGGGTAGTGTTATTGTCGAAAATTTCAATACGGGCATTCCTATGGGCTTACTAAAAGGAATAGGTGTATAAAAATTTTTTTCATCATCTTCATGTATGTAGGTTTGCTCCAGAAGATGAAAAAAATTATTAATTTATCTGAAAACCACCCTCTAATATCGCGGAAGATACTCGCCTGTTCTAGTAGCACAAATTGAATTAGTAGCACTTAATTTGATTTGGTTCTAATTGCCAAAATGCTATTTGGGAGATTGAGCGTTTCTTTTACGGACTAATTATTTCATTTTCTGGAGTGTACAGAACTGCGATTCATCTGTAGGAAGCCTAATGCAATTCCGGGAAATGAACGCTTTTGAAAAGAGTTAGAGGGGAAAATATTGTTTCTGGCAACCAACGAATGAATCCTGGACGAGCAGTAAGCGGAAGTTCTTCTCTCCAGACCAAATTGACCGTACAATACTGAACGAGAATCGTTTATGAAAAAAGAACACGACAAAATCTTGTAATACTTGATAAAAGAGATTAAGATTATATAAAGGAAATCAAACTGTATTGTTTCACGCAAGCAGGGATATGCAGATCGTCGCCCCTCTGCGCAGGTTGGTGGTAGCACCTAAGCGTAAAGCTGGGTTCGCATGCGAGCATTGAATTGTAGAGTAACGCTAGCGTTGGGAGCGTCAGCCAATTGGAGAAAATGTATAACTAGCGTTGTTTCCGCGATTTAACGCTCGCATGTGAATCCAGCTCAAGCGTAGGCTTCTTTCATTCTTAAAATACCAAAAACAACTAACAGATTCACAATGAAAAGTTCATAAAACATTTTTCATGCCGAGAATTTGATTCTCAGTGTTCCAGAGCTATCACTCGGCGCCATCTTTGACTCCGGACGAAGACGTCTTCAGGCATTTGGCTCTGACTTATTCGCAGAACCACCCGTCCATGCACAAAGGGCGATCTTGCAAATCTGGCTCGCCCGCTTTTCCCGAGGGTATCACAAATGGCGCTGCATGGTACCCCCTTACCGGTCAGTTGATTTATTCAGCTCCGAAATTGTCAAAATTTAATTCGGCTCGAGGTTACCATGACGGCTATTGATTCAGGTGGCATGCAAGACTTCAACTACGTATGGTACGGATGTATGGAAATCACGCTCGAGCTTTCCTGCTGTAAATATCCGCCAGCGGCCGATCTGCCAAGATATTGGGATGAGAACCGAACGGTAACTATTCCGGAAGTCGATTAAGTTCTAAACTCTCGGTTAGCAGATAAAAATGAATAAACTTCGAGAAAAATCGTCACAAAACACGTTGCCATTTCAGCCGCTGATCAAATTCCTGGCTGAAGCGCACCGCGGTGTCCAAGGCTTTGTCCTCGACGAGACAGGCAGCCCGATCGAGAAGGCGTCGCTGAAGATCAAGAATCGAGACGTCGGGTTCCAGACGACCAAATACGGAGAGTTCTGGAGAATACTGTTGCCAGGAGTTTACAAACTTGAGGTTAGTGCGTTTTTTGAAAATAGCGTTTTTCAGGCTACCACTTTTTCAAGGCATGAGCCCGGAGAAGACCAACTTATGGGATCATTTTTTCGACAATGCGTCTCAATTTTTAATTTTTTTTGCCAGGTGTACGCCGACAACTACACCCCTCGAGAGATCGACTTCATGGTCGTGGAGCAACACCCGACGCAGCTGAACGTGACCCTCTACCAAGCCAAGGTAAGCGATCCGCCACCGCTAAGGAAGCCCTGGGCGCCGCCTTGGCAACTGGCAGAAAAGCCCAGGACAGGCACGCAATCCGAATCTTACGAAGGGGCTGGAGAACGTGGCGACCGCCCGTACATCTTCAGCACTTCTTCAGCAACACCAGCATGCTACAGCTGGCCACCACTAAAAACCATATCAGACCACCGACTAACATTACTCATCAGCATGTTTGGGGCGCTTGGGAGCGGACACTAACCGGGCTGGTTTCAATGTATTCTTGTCCTATTTCATCGATATTTTCGACCAACTTTTACCGTATGTGATTCTAGAGCTGTAGGATCGTAGCAGATTATATCGCTCAGTTGAAATCAATTTAGCCCCCAGGGGGGTTCATAAAGTGACTCTTGAATAAGTTTGTGCAATTACTTTTCAACTCCTTCGGTTGAGGTTAGAAATAATGAATTGAAAATTTAGTTGTCTTGGAAAAAGATTTTGGGGGGAAAATGTGAATGATGGATAACGGGTTAACCCATAGGGTATCACAAGTGGGTTTAGATCTCCAATTCCTATAATTTTCATTAATCCTGAATAGCAGGTGTGGCATGACTCGGTTTGGGCCTTATTTTTCATACCCCCCATGATAATCCCGGCCTGCAGCCAGGGACAGTCGCAGTAGCCACTAGGCCGCCCTTTTGCAGCCCGAAGGCGCGTGATAATAATTCAAACGGCCCTCAATCCATTGATACTGACAATCCTCGATCCCAACCTTCAATCTGGGCAATTTTCGACTAACTTTGGGCCCTGGAGCGACTAAAATCGGTAACAGGACACCAATTGCATCGAGGAAGTGTTTTTGAGCCACGGATCCGAATCAATTTTCTTGTACCGTCAAGACACGTAAAGGAGGACTATTCTGTACATTCGAAAAACTGTCTCTCGGGCCGGAGACTCTATGAGAGACAGAAGAGACGATTTTTCCGATTCTTCAACTCCGCTTACGTCTCCCAGGGCTCGTACCTCGATGGTGGGGAACTATCTCTCGTCAGGTTGTCCTTGCTGTCCTTTCTATTTTGTTGTTTTCCGCTCACTCTTGTTTTGGGGCTCATTCGTGTTGTTGTTTTCGCACATTTTCCACCCCTTGAACGTCAAAATCTATCGGATTTTAAGGGCCAAAAATTCAATTCAAGACCAATGGAAAAAGCAGTGGTTTTTCTTCATTCTTGAGCCGTACGACGTAATATTCAAATTTGAATTCAAAAAGGCAAACACTTATGAAATGAATCAATGAAAAAATTATCTTCCATCATGGGCTATAGAAGAGAATAAAATTAAAAACCTAGCCAATTCAGACCATTAGGCATCCTAAATATTCTGCGTTCAAAATAAATATTTATCCTTCAAAAATGAAAATGTCAGTTCGTAAAAGATGTTGAACCAAAGGTTTTACCAAGGTTCACAAGAAGGTTAGTGAACATCCTTGCCAGGGGATATCGCCAAAAGGCTCTCCAGATATGTGTAGTGTTTTAAAATCATTTTTACCGTCTGTGATAATTACATGATAGCGAACATATGTTACCATTTAGCTGCCACCTCTTCCTGCCTAGATGTAGTCGTACCCTTTGAAATATATTTTGCATCCGAGCGTCCGAATATTTTTGGGAAAAATTGAACATAGATTATATCGCGTTACTAAATAAAATATTTCCGTTTTGAATGTCAAAAATTATTGCAATTTTACTACTGTTGACTGCTCTAGAGATATACGTATCTGAACACCTTGTTGCTAAACTCGTTGTATTTCCTCCTTAGGTCGAGGCTGGATAAATGAACCAAAGTGTTTTGTGATTGTAAAATGCGATGATTGAAAATTAGAGATCTCTTACTCACTGTACAATAGGTACGACGTAAATTAGCCGGGGAGGGTCAATCTTATGCTGCATTTATACGAATTTTCACTTTTTGCCATTTATCTCCCAAAATATGGTTTTTTCCATAAACAGCTACCCACATTTTTAACGTGCATCACATTTGTGACAATTTAAACCCAACCGGAGCTCAGTAGGTTGATTGGTTACAGGGTTACAGTTGTTTAGAAATAAACAACTTTTTCCAAAAAAATTCAATTGTCAATCGAATTAGCATCAATCTTGTTTGGGTATTTTGGGGAAGAAATTGCCCATTTTCAGCCGTAACTCGATAACAAATCAAGCTAATGAGTTCCTGTTGAGCTCAAATTATCAAAAAATTAACGCTCGCTTCAATTTAACGCATGAACTTGTTTTGGACGAAAAATGTATACCTTGGAAAATAAAGAGCAAAAATTGGAAAAAGTTTTTTGGGTGCTACATTTTTTGAAGTTTTTTGAAAGTTGCAAACTCGGCTTACAATCCTAGTTGGTCAAAACAATAGGTATTCCAATCACGCAACAAAAATATTCATCATGGAAACGATCGAATTTTTCAAATTTTCTCCAATTACTAGATAATCAAGTCTAGTAGGCTCCAGGGCCGTCCAGAGCCAAGCCGGGCCCCGGGGATAAAGACTCGACCGGCCCCCCCCCCCCCCCCGGTCAATAAAAGCATTTTTTCTAATTTGCATATTAGTACGTAAAAGGCCCACGGGCGGGCCCGGGCCCCCTTGGGCCCCGGGGATTTTGCCCCCCCCTGCCCCCCCCTCTGGACGGCCCTGGTAGGCTCCAGTAGGAGATTGGTCCTCCCGGCTAAAAAATAGGTTTGATAGGCCGTAGATAAGGCGAAATTCTCATTGCACGATTTCTCCCACTTATTCTTCTTGAATCTATATCGATCGGAAAATCTGCCTCGAGTGTTCTTCTATTTTTCAAAATTGCATTTATGTACACTAGCTTTAGACATTTGATGTCAGCCCTAGCGGTTATGTACAAAAATTGATTCTATTTTCGAGTATATTTTATGCGCTGGGATATGCAGTTTGTGAAGTAGGGAGATGAAAGGTTATGACGTCAGACGGTAGGTTAGGTAGTGCGAGATCGAATTGAAGTCATAAATCAGGCTCAGTTCAGCATTTGTTGAGAATTTTCTGAAAAAATGATAAAGAACTGGGCAAATCTCCTTACCGGAAAAACTTTTAACGTCTTGTTAATCTTATCACCTGTTAGGAGCTGTTGGTCACGTATCAATGAAGTTAACTTATACAGGTTGACCGCCGCTTTATTTTGAAAAACCGTTAAAAGTTCGGTGAAAGTCTAGTGTTGAAATTTTTAAAAAAGTTCTATCTTAACCAGCTAACAATAACTTGAAAACCCACCTCCGGGTGGCATGTACTGTAATTCAGAATGAGTTTTTTATGGTTCTTTATGGAACTATACATAACGTAATTTCCCTAACCGAGCCAAGAAATGACCATAGATAAATAATAATATTGTCCAAAAATCAGTCTTCGGTTTCAAGGAGCCTCTCCCAAAATGTTAGCGTCAAGTTTGAATGAAGTTTAATGATGACGTTTATCTAGCTACCTACCTAATTCATTGTTTAAAATATTATTATGTTATTGGAACGATACTCTTGAAAAATGTCAACTATAACGAATCCTACTAATAATAGGTCAAGTGCACATCGAACCATAGTGATGCTTTTCGAATACTCCGTCTTTTTTATACTCCATCAATTCACAGTCCGTTATTTAGTCGACCCGATTACACTCTACCCGAAACGCTATTTTGTAAAAAACACGATCTCTGTTATTGTAGGAATCGCCTATAACCTTGTAAATGATCACGATGAACCCCTGATCTTCCATTAAATATCACCAATCGACAATAACACGTAGCTCCTGTCAGCGGAATCGGTCCTTGTGTATTTGTTTAGAAAGATAAGATAATATACCCAATTCAAAATGGATACGGAGTCGTTGATTTTGAAAACCATTCTGCTCATTAGCTCTGCATTAGATCTGATGCATTAGTTCCAGAGCGTAGCCTATTGCCATACAAATCTTGGATCTTGTGGACGCGCTATTTTGAGGTTAGATTCAAGGCATTTCTATGACACCTCTAATGCGCATTTGCAGGCGAAATTTCGTTTTTCGACCACTAATTCCACTGATTTTGGCCAAATTCTTAAAAATAATGGCAAAATCTTTCTAGTATCAGCCCATGAAACAGATGTCCGCCAATGTCCACTGCATGTACGACTAATCTGCTTTGGTTTGGAGGCTCGTCGGTGGTGGGGGGTTTGTGGAAAATTGTAAATAGTCTAATGGTTTCAGATAGCAGCCGCTTTAGGGAAATACAACCAGTCGAACTTGGCAGTCGGGGCGCCCGAATGGGTTCAACAGCTAATGAATCATTCGGCGGTTCCTCAAGGTTCCGTCGATTTAGGTGGCAAATCGACAAGAAATGAAACAAAACCGAACAGGGGCGATGCGGAAGACGAAGATGACCAGGGAGGGAGGTCCGGGGAGTCGATCGTTTTCCCCAAGACGTAAACGCCTGGTGAGTATTAAATTGGCGTTGAAACACGTCTGAATCAAAAATTGTAATTTTGCGGTTCAGAAAGTGAAAAACGTCGAGTTTTGCCATATGGAAAGACACCCAAGTTATAACGCTCAAAAAGAGATGACTACCATCGCCTGAATACGCCAGGGAAGGCGGCAAATTACATATTTTCAATGTTAATCTGCGTTACAACATCGTGTAAATACAATTGAGGTGGTGGTTTTGAGATTTTTGCTAACATGTACAGTTTTTGCGTTGTTCTGGAGCAACTTCACCGAAAAGCACAGGTCAGTCGTTTCATCGTGTGGAGACAAGCGCACAACCAATAATTTCAGCATATGGCCTTATCAGACGAACGGCTCAACCCGCAACCTCCCAACAACCTGCGCTATCAGCGTTTCATGGACGGCCCGAAAGATTCGATGATCGAATCTTTACGGCTGGCAGTTTGAGCTGTTATTGGGCGTTGCCAGCCATGGCGTCTCTAATAGGCTGAGTGCTGCACAATCCGGCATGACAAACCCCCAGCTGCAGAGTGCGGGACGGCTCGGAGCACGAGATAGTTGGCAATTGCGGGTTGAGTCGTTCTAATGATTCCCACAGTAGAAAGCATTCGAATACCCGAACAATATTCCGATCAGCCATGATTTTTGCATAAATAGTTGAGGAACTCCGAAAAATTGTCAATTGACTCACTTCTCGTTTCAGCGGCAAGACACTGGTTACTACAACAGACCACAACAGGCACAAGCGTCACACTACTACCACCATCACGTCCCACCGCCCAAACAAGCGGCACCGGCCCCCAGCACTGGATTTTTGTCGACGATCACCACCGGCTTTAACAATTTAGTCAACAATTTCTTCGGTTGAGTTCAATTTCGGCTGTCCACGGTCACCTATCACCTCAGAAGACTTTCTTAGTATTTGTAAGGATTATCACTTGCTACGGCTGATGAAGACTTCGCACACGCGCTCAAACGTTGAAGGAGCTCCATTCATAATAATCATGACCGAGAAGAACAAGCGGAAAAATGCTTACGTCGAACATTAGCCTGTCGAATTAGCCGAGCCCTTCACGATGTTGATATTCGTTTGTACATAATCTATGGTGCATTTAGTATTTTATCGAGAATATTTTTTCTATTTAAAGAGTTTTATAGAATATTATTGTGATAGTTTATTTTACTCACTTCTTAACTGAGTTTTTCGATTAGTTCCATTTAAAAAATATGATTTTGGTTTCCACACATGCAAAAACATCGCAATAGCAGAGATCTCACTTGAATTCAACGTCTCATCATTTAGTTGCTCTAGTCAATAATGATACAGGAAGTCGAACGAGCAATAAATTGGAAATTTTGTCCCTGACTCAGATTTTAGGCGTTTTTTGAGACTCGTCTAAGGAAATGAAAACGAGTTTACTAGTTTTTATCGTATTTGTTCGATGATGTTAGGTGAAGAGACTAGACCTTGAATAATTTCTTATTTTATCAAATCATCAGTTTTATTATTTACTATTAATGTACAAAATACAAGCGTTTTGATGTTTCTAATTTGCCTTTTTTTCGCCTGAGGAACGAAAATTGAGGTGACCAATGGAAGATCTATGAACACCTGAAGAATAATACTTCGAATTGTATTATTCATCACCAGGGTTAAAATGGAAGAGCGGAATTGGAATATTTGGCTCACGAATCAGCTGCCAGAATCCGGGACTGGGATTTTGTTCCGAGCAATGTGAAAAATGCCGACGAGCGAGCCCAGCTGGAGTTTTTCAGATGTTCCGGCTGCAAGGCGGTTTTCCAATTCGGCCATTTTATCTAGAAGTTCGATGAAAACTTCCGATGGGAGTTCGACTGCGCAGGAGAAAATAACAGTTCTGAGTTTGGATAGGTAGTAGAGTTTGAAATCGGTCTGCTAATCAGCATTGCTTGTATTACGTAGTAACTCCAGCTCCCTGGTCCCACCGCAGTTTTGAGGTCACGTCAGCCTCGCTCTTCAGAAGTGCTGAAGCATTCCGCCTCTATAGGCTTATGGTAGAATGACCAGAGTAACTGTTATCCTGGTCATTCGACCAAACCGTCGAACCTAGAAGGCAGGATGCTTCAGCACTGGTGAGGAGCAAGGCCGTCGTGCCCTCGTAGCTGCGGTGGGACCAGGGAGCTGGAGCTATCTCATAATAATCATCCGGAATTTCCTTGCTCGAGAAATCGCATATTGTCTCATCGCAGACCCCATGCAGACAACGGTATTGCCAGCAAAACCTCAATAAATCTTATACAGCATGACGCACTCACTCCGATGAATGTAGTTGTGTACTTCATGTAAAATGTCGGTAAGTGCGAGACCCTTGTTGATTTGAAGTTGGCGGATCACTGAAACCAATTTGACGAGATCAGAGATGTTCTAGAAGTTAGTCAATTGCCCGATAAAAATTTAATATTACTTACTGTTGAAAGTAGTGTCAAAATTCGAATTGAGAAGCCACTTGACCACATTTGTCATATCCGCTTTGGTCGGGTGCCCAACGCAAGTGTAGACGTTGTCCTCATCGACGATATCGAAGGCAGTGGCGGCCGATTGCAGGATATTCAGTACTTTTCGCATATCTCCGCCAGCGAGCTCGATCAGCGCCTTTTTCCCATCCTCGGTCGCTCTGACTCTGAAATTATATCGAGTGTAAACACAACTTTCCTTCTCTTTCAACACTTTGCGGTGTGGACTTTTGAATTATCAAACTGACCTCTCTTGAGCGATGACGTATTCCAACCTGGGAACGATTTGGTCCGGATTCAACGGCCCGAATCGGAACCGCGTGCATCTCGACTGAATAGCTGGAATTATCTTTCCCAAGTAGTTGCAGATCAGGCAGAATCTCACGTTGTCTGTGAATTTCTCTATGACTAAAAATCAAATTCTTGGTAGATTAAAAATTTGAAGAAATTGAAATACCCACAGATGACATGATGAAAAATATCAGATAACTACTTCGTCTGAGCGCGTTTTGAGCATCGTTCGTCATAGCGTCCGCCTCGTCCAGAATGATCAATTTGTAGCCAGCTTTGAAAATAGTTCGAGTGCTCGCAAAATTGAGAATTTGCCCACGGACGATGCCAATACCTCGGTCGTCTGATGCGTTCAACTCCATCACCTTGAATGAGGATGTTGGGGAAACATTTATTAAAACCGCATACACCCCCCCACAAGGAAGATTACTGTATCCAACACTTTGCCTCCAAATCTGGCCATCTTCCTCTCGTTTGATTCAACTTACCATTGAATTGAATTGGCCTTTCGTGTAAAGCTGTTTGGCACAGGCGAGGATCGTACTCGTTTTACCAGTTCCAGGTGGCCCGTAAAATAGCAGATGTGGCAATTGGTCCTCGGCGATGAATTTATTAACTGGACAAAATGAAAATTAAAACAATCGTAACGAGCATACTAATTCCTAAAATTACTTTTGAACTACCGAACTGATTATGACCAAGAGAGATGTGTTGCTATAGGGCCTGTTCGATCAGGCCAGTCCTGGACAGCTCAAGACAAGTTACTAGAAGCCAAGCAAATTCACCCAATCGTATGGCTTGAAATTGTTTGGCAACAGTGGTTACACTTGATCAAACAGACCCGTAATTAGCAATGGGTTTCAATTTTGAAAAACTACTTTCATTGCAACTTTGCCTTCTCACTACAAGCATTTCCGAGGTTCAGTCGCGAATCTTACTTGTTCTAATGATGTCATCGTGCGAAATAAGATCGTTCAGTTGACTCGGCCGATATTTTTCAACCCTGCACAATACATTTCTTTTAAATTACAACGTATCAATGAAAGAATGGGAAAGGTAAATATGGAGAGGAAAAATTCTATTGCTTGCCGATAGCTGTATAGGTGTACTTACTAAGTACTACTTAGTGCCTACGTGACTATAAAATAATAAAAATTTTCAATCTTAGCACGACAAATTAGTCTTACCAAGGTAAATTTGTCTTGGTTTGCTTCTCCTGCATTGGGACCGTCATCCTGAACTCTGGATGAGTAGTTCAGCTAGAAAATTCTGGAAAAACAACGAATAAAAATGCCCACAATGCCGCTCTAGTTCAAAATATAAATATTGTAAGAAACTTGGGAAAAATTCAGTCAAGAGAAAAAATTTAATTGAGAAAAAAGCACACAATGAAAGAAGGGCGCAAGTCGCAAGCTACATGGGAAAATAGCGGTAGGCACCTTATCGCTCGTTGATAAAAAGTCTTTTTCATCGTTGGCTTTATGCCTTTGTAAAGCTAGTGATAGACAGGTAGGATATATCTCACGAGAAAATAATATTTTATCTCTGATTTCTGCGAAAAGCTCCTTCAGCTTTGCCTCAAGAAAACCTATAATTCTCGGATTATTGGTCCTTGGAAAGCCTCCGTGGAAAATTGAACTCGTCGAAGAAGATTCGTTCTATAAGATGGTAATTCTCGACGGTTGCGCGCCTAGCGGCCGATGGCGCATTTTCGTCTATAGATCCAGCTGTCACCTGTGTGCAGAGATTACAGATATATATGGGCCGGCCTTTGCATCCGTGCCTCAGCCGAGCTTCGCATCCGTGCCGGTCTGATCTGACAAGGGTAAGCTAAGCTCCAGTCAAGTTCTAATCTCCTGTTACTCACAGCTCGTTTTAACCGCCTTTAGTAACGTTTTAACCGCCTACAGCATCCAAGTGACCGCGTGTCCGCCGGGCTTCGCATCCGTGCCTCGGTCGGGTTTCGTATCCGTGCCTCGGCAGGGCTTCGCATCCGTGCCTCGGCCGCCCATCGCATCCGTGCCTCGGCCGCCCATCGCATCCGTGCCTCGGCCGCCCATTGCATCCTCCTCGAAGCTCCTGTCAAGTTCTAATCTCCCGTTACTCACAGCTCGTTTTAACCGCATTTAGCAACGTTTTAACCGCCTACCGCATCCACGTGACCGCGTGTCGGCCGGGCTTCGCATCCGTGCCTCGGCCGGGTTTCGTATCCGTGCCTCGGCCTGGCTTCCCATCCGTGCCTCAGCTGGGCTTCCCATCAGTGCCTCGGCCGGCCTTTGCATCCATGCCTCGGCCGCCTCCGCATCCGTGCCTCGGCCGGCCTTCTCATCCATGCCTCGGCGGGGCTTTGCATCCGTGCCTTGGCAGGGCTTCGCATCCATGCCTCGGCTGGCCTTCGCATCCGTGCCTCGGCTGGCCTTCGCATCCGTGCCCCGGCCGGCCTTTGCATCCGTGCCCCGGCCGGCCTTTGCATCCGTACCTCGGCCGACCTTCGCATCCGTGCCGGTCTGGTCTGACAAGGGTAAGCGAAGCTCCTGTCAAGTTCTAATCTCCTGTTACTCACAGCTCGTTTTAACCGCCTTTAGCAACGTTTTAACCGCCTACAGCATCCACGTGACCGCGTGTCCGCTGGGCTTCGTATCCATGCCTCAGCCAGGCTTCCATCCGTGCCTCAGCCGGAGTTCCCATCTGTGCCTCGGCCGGCCTTTGCATCCATGCCTCGGCCGCCTCCGCATCCGTGCCTCGGCAGGGCTTCGCATCCGTGCCTCGGCCAGCCTTCGCATCCGTGCCTCGGCGGGCCTTTGCATCCGTACCTCGGCCGGCCTTCGCATCCGTGCCGGTCTGGTCTGACAAGGGTAAGCGAAGCTCCTGTCAAGTTCTAATCTCCTGTTACTCATAGCTCGTTTTAACCGCCTACAGCAGCCACGTGACTGCATGTCAGCCGGGCTTCGCATCCGTGCCTCAGCCGGCCTTCGCATCCGTGCCTCGGCCAGCCTTCGCATCCGTGCCTCGGCCGGGTTTTGCATCCGCACCTCAGCTGGCCTTTGCATCTGATCCCGTTACTCATAGCTCGTTTCAGGCCACTTTTCAGCATCTGTCCGCCCCAAAACCATTTTATGATCAATTTCATTAATAATTTATCATATTGAACGAAAATTTCTTGGAAATTAGTTAATGCAAGTTTCCTTGGATAAATCTAGCTTTAAAGAATTGATAAACCGGCCCTGAGTCTTCAATTTACGCGTAAAGCTAACGATGTCTATATTTTTTCAGACAGATTTCAAGGCTATGGGTGTCAGAAAACGCCAAAAGACCATCCAATGTAACTTACAACAAACACATGACCACGACATATCTTACGTATGGCTACTTTCCACCGACCATGGAGACCGTGCCCAAATCGTACTACCCTCTGTCGCAAAAATTCACCGAATCAATTTCAAATTTTGGCGTCTACCGAAACCATTCGCCGAATATCTGAATTTATATCTTAACATCCGTCTTGCATGTCAGCCAGGCTTCGCATCCGTGCCTCAGCCGGCCTTCGCATCCGTGCCTCGGCCAGCCTTCGCATCCGTGCCTCGGCCGGGTTTTGCATCCGCACCTCAGCTGGCCTTTGCATCCGTGCCTCGGACGGGCTTCGCATCCGTGCCTCGGCCTGGTCTGACTAAGTTCCGCGAAGCTCCTTTCGAGCTCTGATCCCGTTACTCATAGCTCGTTTCAGGCCACTTTTCAGCATCTGTCCGCCCCAAAACCATTTTATGATCAATTTCATTAATAATTCATCATATTGAACGAAAATTTCTTGGAAATTAGTTAATGCAAGTTTCCTTGGATAAATCTAGCTTTAAAGAATTGATAAACCGGCCCTGAGTCTTCAATTTACGCGTAAAGCTAACGATGTCTATATTTTTTCAGACAGATTTCAAGGCTATGGGTGTCAGAAAACGCCAAAAGACCATCCAATGTACATGACCACGACATATCTTATGTATGGCTACTTTCCACCGACCATGGAGACCGTGCCCAAATCGTACTACCCTCTGTCGCAAAAATTCACCGAATCAATTTCAAATTTTGGCGTCTACCGAAACCATTCGATGAATATCTGAATTTATAATATAAATTATAGATATTATCTTAACATCCAAGCTTTCATAGCTGGTCACAGAATCCTGTAATATTAACGCCTCAAGTAGGTCGTAGTCCACTTTTTGTCAAGGATTAGGCACTTATTTCTATTTCTTCCGTAGGTACTTGCATAAAAAAATACGTTTGTATTATCAGTGTAAGGTACCTACCATCAAATTATTGGGAGAACATCATTCGCCCCATCGTCAACTGATCTCGGGGCAAATGGCTGTGGGGCGTTTTGACGTAGGGCGAATGATCTCTGAATACACTAGAGTAGGTGTTTTGACGGCCACACCTTGGCAACACTGGTACCTTATTGTAAACAAACCGTGGGACGAAAATGCCAGCCGTGACCGCTACGCACCGCTCACAAGTCAACTCTTCAACCATCTTTAACCATCTTCAACCGTTAACAAAACGGTACAACCGTGTAAACGAACAAAAAATAAATTAATTTTCTGATAAGCCCCCGACGGCGATAAAGTTATTTGGGAGCGGGAAATTCCCGCCGGGAATTGTTGTGTGTTGCTCATGTTGGAAAGAACGAAGGCACATGGTGCGCCCCACACCGGCCTAGTGAAATGCGTAAAATCGGAAAAAATAAAAATAAAATAGGTACCTATCTAATGTGTACTCGGAACAGGCGACCGTAGACGCTCATGTCCAAAACTGCGATAGGTCAACGTCCACGTCTTCAAAAGAATGGTAAGAAAAGAATGCTTTTTTCGTTATCCTATGCGTAGACAAGCCTTGACGTGATTTAAAAGAACTGAGGAAGATAGGTGCCATGGACATTTACGGATTCGATCTTTTTTGAAATTATTTTGTCAAGTTCTTGTTTACATCCTTAAATGCATTCTACGTAATTCAACAGGTAATGTCAGTGATTTATTGTATTCTAACATGTTCCAGGGAGAAAGCAGTTTGGATTCAGCTGACTGTTTCTGCAGCACCGCCGGTCTTGAATTGAGCATAAAAACCGTCTACTTGACCTCGATAGCAGGCTTGTCATGCAACGTGCTCTAGTTCAGGTTTGTTGATTGATTTCAAACGAATCCACCTTGACCGAAGTGTAGTCACTCAGTGCTGCGCCATCTTCAAGCGTGAAAAATACGAAATGTTCTCTGAAAATTTCTCGGATTGCCCCTTCTCTTAGTCATCTTCTCTTTGTCAACCTTCAGGTAATCATCCCAGTAGTCCTGTCTGTAGACCTAGAAAGGTACAAGTCTTTACCTGAAAACTGGCTGGTAAACCTATGCCACGTGTTCGTCTGTAAAATACAGTAAGTTGATAATTTTTTTATTCGACTGAATTAAATGCTTAAGATTTGTTGATTCTTGGCAGGTGTCATTTTCTAATTGGAAGAACCGTTCAACTCGGAATACTCCCTTCCTGAAGATCATGATGTCTCACTCTTCAGCCAGCAGCCTGCAATCGTACGAGGTGAGCTTCTAGGGGCTCTAAAAAATGTGTTCCTAAATTCTGGGAAAACAATTCAATCCACTGTTAAACTTCTTAGCGAAGTGACTGATTTTCCAAAAAACAAAACCCTCGGAATTAGGTATTTTCAAAATCCGATTTTTTTTAAACCTTAAGTGTTATTGGGGAGCTTGTTTTGATTTAAACTCAATATCAACTCTACGGAACTGAACTCGAGATATTTTACAGGGTATGAACCTATCGAAATGTGCGAGTTCTGAGTTGGTACAGACCATCGACGCACCATTGTTGTATCTACACTAGTTCAACAGAAAAACTACAGACCCCTCCTACTTCTAAAAAGTTCTAAAAAGTCAAATCTTGACCCCTTATCTAGATAAGAGGACACAATTTTTGGTAGACCGTCGATGCGGGCCAAATAAAACGTTTCTTCCAGTTACTGATCTTCGTTATCTTTTCGGCTGAGCGCCCGATATTTCGTCGCTCTGATGGGGCCATTAATCGAAAATGAACTTTCAACGTTTGGTAGTCCGGCAGTCTTCAGCATTCAGTTATCTCCAAAATCCGGGCCCAAAGTTTTTCCAAGTATGCAATACGTTTTCATAATTTACCCTTCGGCTATTAATTCAAAGACCAGATTTTTCTCTATAGTTGAAAGCGTTCAAATAAAAGCCTTTATTAAAATAAATTTGCTAAATTCTGAAATTTCAATTTTCACTTAGCGTATAACCCTTGAAATAAGTCCCTGCTTTAAAATAATGCTTCAATTAATTGAAGCCCCAAAAAATATAAGTTGTAGAAAACTACCTACTCATTAAGAAATACACCACACTCAGCGATAGATCTGATACAGGGTGTGGAACTGAGGGAGATTCTCTTGAAAATGACAAACAAATTAAATTTGTGTTGACGGTCTGACACTGATCAAATTGTTTGGCGATAATTCTGTTTCAAATCATACGGTTTCTCAACGGAGTTGTTTACTTTCGGATTTATTACATTTATCTGACCGATCGATCGAGCCTGATACATTTCGGTGTCCTTGATCGTTCCCTCACCTTGCTCATAATCCCTTGATATCAAGGTTTTCTGTAACAACACTTCCTGTAACGTGTTTTCTTCAGTGTAATAAATCGCGATTGTTTCTATAGCAGGCTTGACCAAATCATGAACGGTTTTCGTTTTCAGGATACCATCAAAACACTGAACAGTTTGCAGAGCACTGCCAGTTCGATTAACGAGATAATCAATCGGAACGAGTCGCCACGCCAATCGAACAATCTGAAAGATTCGTTGAAATATCTGCAAAGGTTCGCCCTCACATTTGATCAGTTTCTTTTGGATTTATTAAAATTTTGCTGATTCAAAACATCTGGCGTGCTGATGAATGAACGTTTCGTTTTATTTCAAAATCTTTCAACAACTCCTGGCCCCAAAAATCGATATTATTGATTTTGACCTACTGATTAAAGGTAGACTCAGAATTCATTCGTGTGTCGGAATTACAAACACAAAAAATCTCACTCCCAAGTTGTGCATAGAAACTAATGATGGTACAGTCCAACAATTGGTAATCCAACAAACCAATTTGAGCGTTTGGGTCTTGAAATGGTTGTATTAGGTTTCAGTACACGTCAAACCACAAGTTATGTCAATAAAACCTCAATAGTTTTCCTGATACGTCTCCAATTTAGTTGATTGTTGTTGTTTGGAATCAATCATGTTATAGATGTGGGGTGAGTTTGACAGAATTCGAAAACACCATACCGGTGATACACGTGAGCGGCACCAAGGGCAAAGGATCCACTTGCGCTTTGTGCGAGTCCATCTTGAGGGCTCACGGATACCGTACGGGCCTCTACACTTCCCCGCATTTGATCTGCGTTCGTGAGCGGATCCGTCTTGACGGATTGCCCATGTCACACGATGAATTTTCCAAATATTTCTGGGACGTATACAATCGTCTCAATAACAACAAAGTGAGTTGGATTGCGAAAACGCGTGAGACCAGCACTTGAGCCTGTAGCTTAACCTCGAGATATGAGATAGCAAAAACCCTTGTTTGGAATCAGGTCTTTTATACTATTTGAGTTTTAAGGCCCGCATGGTCTTGATGTTTTTTTTTTCCTCCAAAGGAGCATGAGACGGATATGCCAATGTACTTTAAATTCCTCACCGTTATGGCCTTCTACGTTTTCTTGTCGAAAAAAGTCGACGTCGCAATAATTGAAGTTGGAATCGGGGGCGAAATGGACTGCACCAATATTTTGAGGTAAATTTTCCAATTGTTGCTGGCGATTTCGAAGGAATGTACCAAACTGAAAAAAATCCATTCGCCCGTCAACCAAGTCTTGTTCTAGACAGACCCCAATCGTGGGCATAACGTCTCTGGGTTTGGATCATACGAAAATTCTCGGCGATACGCTCGAAGAAATCGCATGGCAGAAGGCGGGCATCATAAAGCCGGGGTCGCTCGCTTTTACAGTACCCAACCATAGCCCGAGTGCTCTCGAAGTTCTGAAAAAACGTGCAGCCGACAAAGGGGTGAGTTTTGAACGTTTTTGCAGGAGTTCAAGACTGGCTCGAAAATTTCATCTCCAGGGGGAATCTAAGCCCGCTATGAATCATGAAGGTTGAAGGAGATTTGTGGATTTCGACGATTGGGACGCCTCACCTTGGAATTCTGAGAAACTCTTGTTTCAGGTTGAACTGATGTTGGTGCCAGAACTAAGCGACTACGGGTTAGATCTGTCGCATCTATCACTGACAATTCAGTTGAACGCATCCCTAGCTATCCAACTGACCACCGCATGGATGAAACTGAAATATGATTCCAATGGAGGTATAAACGAGGCCCATTAATTTGAAAGCTAGATCATTAAGTATAAACCTGACTATCTTCCAGTGAGATGCGGAACTATCGCAATCTGTAAGTGTGAGGAAGTGATTTTAGGGGGTAACCTTCAAGGAGATAGTGATGCGCTTTTATTGTACGTGCGGCTGACCAAGAGTGTCTGTGTAGCGTCAAGGAGGTTGGCCATTGATGTTTGAGCAACCAGGCCATCGATGTTTGAGCAACCAGGCCGTCGTTGTTTGAGCTACCAATCGAGGAGTTTTGAGGAACGTTAGGGAGTGAGACATCTTGGTGAAGAGGTTTTGAGGAACGTCAAAGAGCGAGGCAACGTGATTGGGCAAACGACCGTGATGCTCGATTCTAGGCTTAGATCTTTCAGCATAGCACTCCTGTTGTTATGAACCTCTTTACTTTTACACTGTTGTTCTATCAGTGCCCATCCAGATTCGCTACAATATTTTTTGACAAAAAATACAACAGTTTCAGATAAGTTGAATGGTATGATAGCTAAAATTGACAAGCTGACGTTGCAAGGCATTCAAAATTGCTCTTGGAATGGAAGGTTCCAGCAAATCAAGAGGGGAAGACACAAACTTTACCTGGACGGGGCTCACACTTTAGAGAGCGCCAATCTCTGCGCACGATGGTTCGATTCAACAGCTCCAAAGTAAATTTTCTGTTGTTCTCCTGGCTTAAATAACCGCTATTTTGAGATAAATTTTGGTGGTATAACCCCAGTATCTTGTATAGAGACGGAGTTTGAGTTGGAACCTCGCAAGAACATCTCATACCTTTAGATATTCTAGGAAGCATAAAAAAGCTGTCGAGAAATGTTTGTTGAGAATGCATGCCTGGGTAAATACTGATTATCATTATGCTGAAATTCAATTGGCTCTCGTTTGGCAGGAACTGTAAGCGCGTTCTCCTCTTCAATACAACCAGAGGAAGGAACCCAGGAAACCTGCTGCAGCATTTTGTCAACTGTGGGATTTCAACCGCCCTTTTTTGCACAAACGTGCTGTCCCAGGAACCAGGGAAAATTCCACAGGGTGAGGGATGTTTCCAATAACAAATTATCAGCAGAACCAAAATTTTGGTCGTCTCAACACAAATTCAATCTTGCAGATTTGATTAACAAAAGAGTGACAGACTCTGATGGATATCAAGCGATGCAACACAACCTCGAGGCATGGAGGGGTCTTCAAAATTGTCATAGGGACGAAGCAAGCAGCAGGCCCAGCATAACTGCTGAACTAAGCAGTCATACCTTCGATACTGTTGAAGAAGCTATAGCGTTCATCGACAAAATGGATGACGTTTCTTGTCATGTTCTCGTAACTGGGTCCATCCATCTTGTTGGGGCAGTATTGACGCTCGTTCAGAGAGAAAGCAATAATTATAATTCGGAAATACGCTTGTAGCTGTAGGTCAGTAGATCTAGGATTGTGCCAAGGGGCACCAGGGTAAACAGATCAGACTCTCTACTTAAACCCGTGCATACCCCACGAACTGTATCCTGTTGGCCAATAGTCAATATGAAAGATTTCCAATAAACTCTAGATATCGGTAGATTGATTCAGAAATCCACCAATTTTGAATGGGTTCTGACCAACTGCCGTGAAATGCGAGCTTTACCTTTGTACTTATATACCTTAGTGCTTATTGTACCATTAATTAATGCGGTCGATTTGGCCCTGGATTCGGTGCTGTCTGAGTTGACCTTTTTGCGAGCAAGAACAGCTTTTTGTCTCAAAAAGGTGTCAATATAGATTGTAGAAGGACCATGATTAATGAGAAGATTTCAGTTCTTTTGCACTTGATCGTACTATTGAAGTTCCATCTAAAGCGCCAGAGCAAACTTTAATTTTGTTACCAACAAATCTGTTAAATATAAGATGTCTTCAATCAGCAGATCATTTCATTTTCCCGTATAACGGCATTCGGAATTCCCTAAAAATGAAAATGCGAATGACGAGTAATCTGAATTAAAAATGGGAGAAGCCCTATTCTCAATAGGTACCAACCCCTATAAGAGAGTGGGGTTCGATCAGTGGACCAACAACTAAAAACCCCTTCCGCACCTGACCCCCATACTAGGAAAAGGTAATTCCATTAGACTACAATAGGAGCATAAAAAGTATGTGATTGTGAGGATTCACATTTTATTTTCAAGAAGCGGAATGTTTAGCTCATTACAAAAATCTCTTATTGGCGATGACTAGATTAATGGAGTATTACAACCTAACGATTCTTTCGTGTTGAGTAGCTAAAACGAGAATTAACAGGTATTGCCGACTACTAATCGATATTTTGCTGTAAGACATCCACAAAACATTCAGGTTTTATATTAGCGGCTTGAGAGAATAACCGAAATCAATTATTGCGTCTTAACCAATCTAGCTGTTGCTTTCAGTGAAACAAGTACACTGCGGTTCAACAACAATACAGGATCCATTCAATGCGCTTATTTCACAGACTAATAGTAGTAATGAGCTGAGTCATGAGCACAAAAAACCTATTTTGAAAAGCTAAATAGCTATATCTCTTCATCTATGCTCGGTGCTAGAATGTAAAAATGAGACTGAGGAAAACCTTTTTTCTGTCAGTTGTGCGTGTCAGTAATAGTTGCAATATAAGCTGTAACCAGGTCTTATTACAGGCATTGGCTAGTTTTCAACGTTTTTGGAGCATAATGGCAGTACAGTCACTCGATTGATTCGTCCGTTAAGCTATGACAACGCTATTGGTGCATTTTCCATGTTGAGGGGTCAAAAACGGTTATTGAGAACATGATTTTTTTTTAGTCATTTCAAGTAAATTTAGCGGGTTCTGTCACCAGAGGAGCAGACGGTGGACAGACATATTTTTACAGCGGATTTCGATTCTACACCCTTTAATCGTCGAATGTGAAAGTTTGAGGGGGGTGTAGTGAAAAAATGTTTCCTGACCAATCACATAGGCTTTTTTGAAACACTGTACTTGAACTTATCGAACACGCACCTACATGCTCAGAGGACACGAGCCAAGGGTCTGTTTAAAACAATAAATTCAAACCATCTCATGTAGCTAAATTTATCTGTATGCTGCACCAAACCAAATGTACCAATGCTCATTACGCTCAAACAGATACCTCAACAAAAAAAGGAAAAATCACGCAGTCCATCTGATATGATACGCTATTGCTCACGTCCGACCGTAGTGTATGGTCAAAATTCTTGTGATGAATCGACGTTTTCCCAAGATATGAGGGAGATAAATGCGATTTAAAAAAAACTGAATAATTATTTCAACAGAAGGAAACTAATAAATAGATTACCTACTTGGTTTCTTCTTCAAGGTAAATCGTTGCCCTTTTGAAGGGTAGGAGCGTTCCGCGGGCAAAGGAGCAGAAACAAACTAACATTTTTACCATGTTGAAAACTGATTACACGACGAGAGCGAAAGTTCAATCGCAAATATCAAAGATCGGCCAACAGTTTTAGATGAGGTCCATGGGTGCAAATTACGAGACACGAGCCCAAATTTGTACTATTTGAGGCTTGGACAGCGAAAACTGCAGAACTTCCAACTTAGAAATGAGTACCAAAGCTTTTACTCAAAAGCTGACAGTCGCGATTTCTATTGGCAAGTGATTGAACGCCAGGAAGGCTGAATAGCCCATCAAACGTTCGGACAAGGGGAACATCATAACTTAGAAAGATCATCAAGAAGAAACAAACTCACTGGTAACAAAAGTACAAAGTTTTGTCTTGGTGGAGTGCGGACTTCTTACAGGCTGTCGTCATCTGTTATTGGCGTTGCTTTCGCCGTTACTCTCCTCCTGGAACAGGTTATGGTGGAATAATACATGCGGAGTAACAACAACAACCACAGGTTATGGTGGAAAGACGCTGTTCATTCGATTCCAAAATTATATTAGACTTATAAATCTTACCCCGGGAGTTCTATTAAGGCATCATCCCTGATCATTTCCATTTTTTTGAAATAAAAACTCACAGTAAGAAGAAGTGTTTTGTTGTCCTCTTGGATGATGCCGCCGCGACTCCTCTGCCGCAGATACAAAGCGGCCATGCGTTCCTGGAGAATTCTCAGTTCTGGAGTCGGTTGAAAAGTTCGAGGAGCCTCTTCCAGCTCTTGAGGAGGTAGGGCCGACTTGAGTGTCTCGACGTCGTAATTGATCGGCGCCCGACAAATAGGGCAAACGGCCTGAACATAAAATCATTAATGAAGCATCGTCAAATCCGTATTGGGTTTGTTCCAGGAGCTTGAGTGAGACCATTCGTTGGTGCCAGTGAAGGTTTGGAAGGCAACGACCCAGCAACACACTCACAAACATTACAAAACCTAACACTGCGCATGCCCTTATTATTTATTATTAGTTTAATAATTCCTGAAGGCTTCCTGAGGAAATCAAAGAAATCTCATCATTTACTTGAAACGTTGCCGTCTGCTGCCAAGGAGGTAGTTTGTCCTGTTCCTCTTTGAAGATGTTCTCGGACGCTGACAGATGACCGGCTAGGCAGTGCGAATGGAAATAATGGTAACAATCTGTTTTGATGAACTGGTCTGCTTGCCTGAACCCGTACAGACAAATACAGCAGGGAACTGACGGTCTATTGCTCGCTGTGAGTCCTTCTTTGACAATCTACAACAAAAAGTTCGGATGGCAACACTGAATTGAAGAAAGGATTCCAAAGTATAGGAATTCTGAAATTCAGCGATAGAAAAATGATTTTTACCTCATAGATTTCATAAATGACCGACTGGCCGAGATTCTGAGTACATTTTTCGGCGATTTCCTTGTGAAGGGAGGTTAGAAGAGAATCGTCCAAGCCTCGAGGATTGGCCAGGTTGACTTCGGGAGGGACGTCCGGGTAACCAGGTGGTAGGGAGACTTGAAGGGTCAATCTGACGTACTGCGTTTCAGTGTCGAGAGCTGTCCACGGGTGAATCTCAGTCTCGATGGCTATAGCTTGTCCACTGGAGGAAAAATAATGGCATAAAATATCAATAATTACTGTGTACCTTCTTTCCTTACAACCTTCTATCCATCATTCAACTAGTCTAATGACGGTAGCCTTCTTGTCGTGCAAGGCAGAGCAATCTGGAGCTGTAGAGATAAATCTGAGGCCTCCGCATGGCTTAACCAATGCTCCACCAGAGACTTTTGAAGCTCAAGAGTTGAGTGCGTTGCATGTATATTCACTGAAGGGTCCACTTCAGGAGATTTATTGAGATTTTTTTTACCGATCGATGAGCAAACGGGGAGAGGGGGCTATAGTGTGATAAGCGTAAGAATCAAGTTTTCAGAGGAAAATCAGTCAGTGTGCCAATTAGCCTCTTTGTAAGAAAGGGATCAAAGAGTGCAGGTGGACTTTGGATGCTGTATTTAAAAATTGTAGCCTCTAGCAATAAAATAACCTCGACAAGCCCTCAACAGATTCTCACCTGTCGTCGCATTTGATTTTTATCTCGTCCATCAGGATCGCCTGCAGGGCTTCCAACTCGTCAGATACTCTGAAATAAAACATCGGAGTTCAGTCCTTACTTGCTTTTACTGATTTACTGGAGTTTTACTGATAGTACACCTCAAATCCTTTAGGAATAATTTTCATGCCATGGCTTGAAACCATCTCATCTTTGTACCGTTTTCAGGCACAGTCATAATTAGGAAACTCATTTTCTCTTACCTTTCGTCGTCGTGCATTTTTACGGAGAAATTGACAACAACAGCGTAGAGCAAACTCTTCACCAAAGAACAATAAGTTTAAACATGCACAGAATAACGCATTGACGCATTTCCCAGACGAGTTGGAGTATTGATTTTGCTGATAATTTTTGAAAGGGGTTGGAAAAGGTTAGGTCACCGAAGGGAAGGTAACTGATTGCAGAGACGCAGCACAATTTTTTGCAGGGCGAGGGAAATTTTTATTAACAGTTGCCGTATGTGGGGAATTTTACAGTACCATTGAGTATTACGAAGTAGAATAATTCCAGCAATAATAATAATACCAGCAATTATTGCTGGTATTATTACTTCGTAAATATATAGGAGCACTTCAATAGTAAAGTTAAGATCGGATAGGAAATTCAGAGAATTTTCGCTCATGTTTTGAGGATTTTGTTTAGAGGTTGAGGGAAATCTATCCAAAATTTCAGTAATTTTCCCCAATTAGGCTAGGGATATTTGGGTAAAGCGGGTGCTCACTTGTCCATTGGGAGCACCTGCGTTCCACATGTTCTCCACTCGGCGCATTCGTCTCATCAAGATTGTATTGTTTATCGAAATTTTTTGGCATGTTCAGCGATTTGGTTGATGGTTGAGACGTATTTATTGAGGAATAGAAATATTTATTGAATTTTACACAATTTCCAAAATGACTTCTATTGTGGACAGCCTCGAAATAATTGCGTTACGCGGTGGCGAATCGGCGCTTCTCCAATACTTGTCTGCTTTGGATGAGAACCGGGTGCTTTCTAGTGAGGTAAGTCCAAAAATAATTATAATAAAAATAATGTTGTTGAATTTTGAGTGATTTCAGAACTATGTTTGTGCTTGAATTAAGTACCGAACGTGCTACTTGGAAAATTCATCTTCGTGTCATAAATGATTTTTCTGTAGGATTTCTGTCGAACGTGGTGTTACTGTTCGTGTTTCTGACAAGATTGATGAAAAATAAACTGCAACTCGACCGTGGGTCAAGGGCCCATAGCCCAATTTTGGGATTTGTCAGAGAATTTTACGTAGGCGCCCGTGTATTACCGTAATATTCGAATACTGTGTTGACTAATTTTTATTTTCTTTGAATTTGCAGAGCGAGGATTCTAAAGAAGCGATAGCGTTGACGAATAAATTGTTGAACGAGTCCTCTACAAGACGTGCTGGCCTGTTGATACTTCGTTGCCTTCTGGGACAGCTTCAGACCGATTTGCTTCAGGCCAATGCCGTATCTTGGCTTCAACAGACCGTCAAGGGGCTGACGCAGATCGATTCACCTGACACTGTTATCGCGGCTGTGGATCTGCTCAGTAATAATTTTATCCTATATTCTCAAAAGACGGCCTTATTCAGAGGCACTGCGGATGCTGAATTGGGTTGACCGTTGATTGGATGGTTCTTGATGTAGGTTTAAGTTGTGGGACTGGGTTGTAAATTTGACATGCTGCCACCTGAGCGTCCAATGGGCCAATCGCCAATTTTCCAAATGCCGATTGGGCCTTTGGCCTCTCAGTTGTTGATGCCTCGGAAAGGTTGGCAGGTATTTTGGAATAATCATCGAAACCTTCTCATTGGCTCGAGAATTTTTTAGACCAGCAAATATTCTAGATATTGAACGATTTTCATAATTTTTTTAACCGACTGTTTCAAACTTATATCTGAAGTGACGCGAAATCCGCTCAAGCCTTGACTTTTTTGTTTTTCCCTAACAGAAATCCTATTGCCTATTTCGTCAAGGTTCCCCGACAGCCGTAAAGAAACTTCTCTCTCGTTGATTGGCAAGATATCGGAGTCATTATACGAACAGAGGAACAATTTTACGGTAAGCAATAGCAGTGCTAAATCTGTTGTTTTTCATTCCTGCTCTAGTGACTAGTGGATAAATTTACAAAACACAAAAATTCAGACGTCACAACTTATTTATTTTTCAGAACCGATGAACTAATTTTAGATTTTTTTCTCTCTCAAAATGAAATTTTCACCAAACTCGTATTTTGATTAAATTATCTGAGGATCTGTCTCAGCACTAATTGACACCGTTTCCAAAACAATTAAAAAACAGCGACTTTGGATTGAAAAAATTGTTTACCCATATAGTTGTGCATGATTTGTTCTTGTTTTCAGTCGGTAGCATTCATTCTCGATGCTCTGTTAGTCGTCCAAGATGAATACAACAAGGGGATGTACGCGTGGAAGGATCGCTGGGAACATTTTCTGCTCAGTCTCACAGAGAAGAGTGAGAGGTTGGTATACCTGGCTGGGAAGTGCTACCTCGGCCTGGCGTGGAGTGGCCATTCTGGCACTGATCACATCAATTTCAAAAACAACTGGCTCAACCAGTTCAAAAACCTGTCCTGGTACCAGCATCGGATTCTTGACAAACTTATTGTCAACCTACCTGAAGTCAATCAGGTAAAAATGCCAACTATCACCCCCAATCTTCAGCATATGAATCGATTCTTTGAACAAATGAATAATTTTTTTTGTTCTCTGGCTTACTTGTGTTTTCAAATCCATTTGTTGCAGTTCTCTCGTGGTAGCCATCGCGCGCCTACTTACGATGTGCCCACTGTTGATGAGAGCATCCCATTCGTACGGATCAGCAGATTGACTTCTCAGTTTGTCGGGCTCAGCACATTCGTGAAAGTGATGCTGTTGTATGTATGGCCAATCTCGTCATGTTGAACCTCATACCCGCACTCACGCTCCTGGAACTAACCCTACGTTCCATACCGAATTAAGAGGGATGAATTCACTTTGCAGGGGGAAGTACCCGGTCAGCAAAAGGATACTTCCAGATCTCGTGTTCAGTGTGATCTGCCGCGGACTGGCTGTCACGGTGCATGTCCTTCGAAATCATGTCACGTCGGACACCGTCCCACTCTTGGCCCAGCTGTCGAGGCTTCATACCGCTTGTTTGACTACGTTGGAAGCCCTCATCAAGAGGTGATGCATTGTTTTGTACAATTCTTAGATTTTATCTTGAAAAATGACAAACCACCGTTTCAGGGGTTGCTCTTTGCCCGATAAATAAAGTTGTCCCGGGCGTGCCCTGCCGCCCTCAAGAAGATGTTATGTCACTCAGTCTCACTGCGTCTGAGGATTTTTAGTATTACAAGGTCCATACTGGTTTTGAACGTTGTGCTCAATGAATTCGCCATTCAATCTCTCGAACAGCGGTGATTATTCAATATTTTCACTGTTTCACGCAGTTGTCGAACAAATTTGCTGTCATATGGGCCGATCATCTGTAAACTGGTCTCTCAAGTTTTGAAATCTACTCAAACCGAAGAGCGTGCGTACGGACAAGAGAAGCCTTTCAGGTAAATCTACAACTTGAACTGTGATTGATAGCCTTAGGCCCCGTTTCACCAACATTGCTCACAATTTCTGCAGGTGGCATATCTAGGTATAAACAATCTTACCATCATCAACTAATCTGCATGCTGAGCTTGTCCGGTAAGATGTCAAATTTTACTAATCCAAAAAAAATCCTTGCAGGTCAGTGAGGAAATCAGCCTACGAATGTTTAAGAACGTGGCTGACAGCGGCCAGCTGTTCGAGCGGCATAGAGAAACATCCAGAAATTGTAGAATTCATCATTTCAGACATTTATTTCAAGAAACCAGCCGTAATTTTGAACGTGAGTTAATGTTAAATCTGGGCAAAAGCACCCCTTTTTAAAAAATAATATATATCATAATATGTTTTTATTTCAACAATACTGCTACTGTTGTTGCAGTTGTCGAGCAAAACGGTTAAAGGGAGAATGGGGAAGAAACAAAGGCAAGCTCTGATGAATCAGACGATCGACAGCAAAGGCGATTTCCTCTTCAACGTCCAGGCCAACAAAGAAATCTGCAGAGCGGCTCTGGAGACGATTCCCGCGATTCTGGAAGCGAGTTCTTCACTGATGAAGCCTTCGCTGCATAAGGTGAATTCACACAAATACAGCCAACTAAACTTTCAAGACTGATTCGATCAAATTTTCTGATCAATGGTTCAATACAAAATGCTGTCCAAAAATTGTTAACACATTAACCTTAGTTGTCTCGTTTTCTCAGAATCTTCAAACAATCATCTGCAACCGAATTCTAGCTGTCCAATTGAATACGGATGGGAATGTTCCCCTGCCGTATTCTGATCAGTTCTGCCGACTTGCGCTCTACGAGAGTTTTGCGTCTCTTTGCCTCAACTACCATCCGAACTTCCCGCCACCATTGACCTACGCTGCCAGGATACTTGAAAATGGCATACACGATCAGTGCCCTGAGGTGAGAAAATAAATTGAGCGAATTTCTGGCTAAAAATTAGTACGATATTCATGTTCATGATCGCCTTGCAGGTTTCCCGATTTTGCAGCCTGGCGATGAGCTGCGTGGACAAGATGTTACGACCGATCGGACCGACGCTCTGTTTCCCCATAGAAATCGACGAGGCAGTTGACGAAAAGAGGGTCCACTTCAGCGAGACGAACCAATTCATCGATATCCGACCCGAGCCTATCTTTGCTTCGACCAAACCTGAGAAGCTTGATGAAGTGAACGAAACCCCATCAGCTGCTGTGTTGGCGGTGAATCCTCTGCTTGAAGACGTTGAAATGTCCGAATTTGATTTCCTCGATCAGCCTCCTCTCGTTGTGGAGAATACGCGAGAGGCGGAGGATAAAATCGTGCAGATTGAAGGTGGTAAAGTTGAAAATGTTCCCGAACCTAATAGTAGTGCAGAGAAGAGAAAAAATTCAGTTCCGTCTGAAGACTCTCCAAAGAAGTCCAAATTGGACGTCAGAACGACTTCGCCTCAAGCGTCTCCAGAAATGACGTCCTTCAAGGAGGCGACTTCGAACCTGACTACCGAGCCTGCTGGATCATCGGTTGAAACACCATTAACTCAAGAGATTGAAGATGCTGCGGTCGTTGCTGAAAACGAGCTGGAAGAAGAAATGTTGAATTCGTTCGTGGATGAAGTGGTCTAAGGTATCTTGAAATTTTATTTCATTTCGTTGGAATTATAATAATTTGACTTCTGTTCTTCGATAACAATTTTTCCTTTTTGATTGGGTATTTGCTCCCTTATGCTGTTAAGCGTGAACGAGATCGAGCAGGAAATGGCAAACATTTCACTCTCTGGCAGGAATCGAACCTGGCACCTCCTGCTCACTAAGCAGATGCCTTAACCCTTGAGTGCACCTCTCAGACTGCCAAGGTTCCCTGTTGCCAAAAGTTGCCAGGTTCAAGTCCTGTCGGAGATTGACAATTTTTCATTTTCCACTCGATCTCATTTTTTTTAGTGGAGTGGGGGTGAGACATTCTGTCTCTCGTTGGGAAGTTTATGATGCAGTAGTAATTTATTAAAATGTATGTAATACGACCTTAAATGCTATGAACAGTGCAATTGGTGATTTGCTCCTAGCCCAAGAGACCTCCCACTTTGAGGAAACCTGGCTTCTTAGTTGTAGTTGAGGGTGCGTCCAATTTTGGTGTCTCGCTAGGTGGCGTAGTTGAAGCATCTTTCCTTTGGAGATCGCGCAGACCCAGGGGATCCAATAGGGAAGAATTTGGTCGCTTTGGTGGTCCCAACGGCAGCAAGGGAGCTTGATTTTGCGGTGTCAAAAGTGGCAACAAGGGATTTTGGTTTTGCTGCGGTGGAGGGGGCACCAGAGGTGGAAAGCCGGGTTGGTTAGGGTTTTTCGTCGGTGCCACTAAAGGCTGGCCTGGTAGTTGGAAGGGTTGGAGCGGATTATGGTTCGAGCCAAGCTGGCTGAGAGGACGCGTCAGATTCTTCAGACCACTCTGAGTTTTTTCGTTCAACGAGTCAGTAAGATTCTTAAAAGTGGCAGCTGACTGTTGATTCAAAGCTGCGGTGTAGTTTTGCAACGCCGCCTTTTGGTGGTTGAGCGATTCTTGCAATGCTGGAATCCCCAAACGGCCTTCTATCGTGTCGATGGTGGCCAAAAGCGACGACGTTGCAGCCCCAATAGTTGCATTGACGATTTCCACCGCTTTCAGGAAAGAGCACTCCGCTGAGCCGAGTATGTTAGCGTCCCCGCTCCACATGCCCATTTCGCATTTTCGGAAATTCTTCGCCATCCGCGGTCGCTCGTCGAATACGAGGTAATCGCCGGATTTCGACTTGAACGGCAGCCAGTCATCCGAAGTTTTTGTTCTTGGTTTCCTGCAAACGATCGGAGCAAAGTTTAGATTTGAAAATGATGTACGACAATAAGAAATGAGGCGATCTCAGATGACTGGAGCTGGAGAGCTCCAGCTTGGAAAAATATGTTACGTTTGAATCAGCTTGTAAATTGAAGGCTTCCCTCAAAGATCTTTCTCTCTGGGTACTTAAACTGGCGATGTTACGGCAAATGCCTGCCCAACTTTTCATCCTTACCCGCTCCTTGCAAACTCCCAAACAGCCTGGGTGAAATGATCTTTAACCGCCATGTCAGCCTCGTTGAACTCGGTCGCGTTCATTGGCTCTCCTTCCAAACTTCGGATGTCGAAGAGGTACGCTAAATCATCTCCGTGCTCAGCTCCTAGGTGTAGAAAAAAATCAGGCACATAAGAAAGACGAAAACAACCTTAACCCTCAGTTAACTGTAACCTCAGGATAAGGGTTTGCTCCAGCAGCGTGAGTGTAAGCATTGTAGGTGTCTAGACACTTGCACTCACGCTCCTAGAGCAAATTCAAAATGTCTATTTGGAGTTGCTCGGTTGAATCTTCCTCAAAAATGATTCACCTTTCTTCGGCTCGTCTTTTTTATTATTTGAAAACAGCGGCACGCCCGCAAAGAGTTGAGCGGCCGGAGATTTCTTGGGCACATGCTCGAAACTATACAGGAACACGGGATTCTTTCTCGACCATAGAGACGAAGTCACAAAAGCCGGCAGGCTAAAGAAAGCGTCCGTCGTGTGCTGCAAAATACGAGTTGAGAAATGATGTACCTTAGGTTTAGGTCTGTAGAACCCCTTCAAATCGCTGAAAAATAATAAACTCGATTTTCCAAGCTGAATTTTGGATAAAATTGGCCCTTCGTGATTTTCCTCGTATCCCCACAGCGATAAAATGAAGCGTACCTTGATAATAGCCTCGACATCAGAAAGAGCTCCTTGCACCAAGTTGGCGAATAATTTGAGAAAATCACCTTGAGCGAAAAGCGCTTTTAATTTGGGATCCGGCTGTTTATTGATGTGCAAACCTGAAAAATAAAAATTTTGATGATACCAGGAGACAGTAGACGAACCACTGGATAATAGACTGTAATAGTTTACCTGTATTGACTTCCAGCACTTTCTTCATGAGATCTCCTTGAAGGAACGTTGGCTTCAATAGCTTTTCTTTTATTTGTTCCAGAAAGTTACCTGTAGAAAAATCCATTGAGAGTGATTTTTTTCAAAATTAAAGAAGGCATTTTCAACTGAATTAGCGAATTTTCCAATATCTTCCGAATCGGATCAGCACGAGGAGGTGTCCGCAAAATTTGGCCAAAAATTATTTTTCACTCACCTCATTTCCGTACAATATTTTCGTACTCTGGACAATAGAGGATGAAATTTGAATCTATTTTTACTAAGCATAAATGAGTTTACGAGCAAAATGATTTCCCTCTCCGGCAGGATTCGAACCAGGCACCTACTGCTGGCAGACGCCAAATCCTTCGGTAACAGAGATAAGAATATGGGTCTGGGAGTTGCTTCAGGTGGATCAAGGCGTCTGTTCAGTGAGCAGGAGGTGCCAGGTTCGAGCCGGGGAGCTCATCATCCAAATCCTAAAAATTGATTTTTACGAAGTTTTGGGATTGTTGTTTGGATAACAATTTTAAAGTTTACCCTTGACACCGGCTCCCGTTTCGACTGACGTTACCCCAGTCATCAGTGGCATTTTTCTTGGGAACAGGCCTTTCTTGATAGCTTCTAGGGGCGAGTGGACGATGAAATTTGGTAAGAACCGTCCATCCTCCTTGCCCTCTTCGCGAGGTCCTGGCCCATTCAGATTAGCAAGGCCCTTGGGGAAATCATTCTTCTTTTTGCGCTTGTCCTTGAAGAAAAATTCGGTATTTTTTCCATCAATTTTTTTTTTAACATTTACTATTCACCTGAAAAGTGTTTCTGTAATTTCATTTGGAATCGAAGTATTTAAGCCAATATCCTAAATCCGTATCCTGGAGCTATGGCTAAAAGTCGCCACCTTTTTTGAGCAATCAGAAAAGCACGAATTTTTTTCCAACGTCAATAGCTGTTTTACTGGCCTTAAAACTAAGGTAGGGTTCGTTAGGGGCAACTAGATGTAGAACTTGATTTTTTGTAAAAATGTCAATAATTTTTTTCCCCTAAAAACCCCGGACGGCGGACGGGCAGAACATTTTTTATTGCAGATTTGGTTTCTACACCCCTTGAAACGTAAACCAAGCAATTTTCAGGTAGTGTTAAACATTTTTTTCCTGACCGATTTTTTTTAAAGAAAAATGAACCAAAATTGAATTTGAAAAATCAGGAAGAAGCGTTCGCCTCGCGTTACGACTCCCTCTCACCCCTTCCGCCAACCTACCTCCACGGTGGGACCCCTGACCTATAAAGCAGTGGGGATAGATGATGTGGGGAGGAGGACATGAACCAGCCAACCCAACCATTCATGTCGAAGTCAGGTTGGCCGAGCGGTCTAAGGCGCCAGATTTAAGCTCTGGTTCCCTGAGGGAGCGTGGGTTCGAACCCCACACCTGACACAGTTTTTTTTGCCTCGTTCGAACTGGCATTTTAACCGAATATTTTTTTGCTCAAACATTTTACCTATCCTTGTGCGTCCTAGGAACTGGAAAGCAGAAAAACTGAGGAAGGAAAGTTGCGATGGGCACACGCATCAGGAATATGTTCGAGATTCATCATGGATCATGATATGCAATTTATGCAGCAATTTATTGATTTTCGAGCTTACCGCCACAGCCACATCGCCAGCCAGTATCCGTTCGAGCGGCAGTTTCTGCATACACCTGACATACTCTCGCCCTTCCTCGACCTTACAGCCATCTTCGGCTGACACTTCTTCAGCTGTAAGGACCTCGTTGTCATCCAGAGTGAACGGCGAGACAGGTGTTCCGCTCATAGCGAGCAGTCCGCTGTACTGAGCTGTTCGAAATCAGAAATTGTCCTTGGATGGATTATAAAAAAATGGTGCCTTTATTGTTAGCTAGAGCGCTTTGCATAAATTGCATAAAACATGCGTGATTTTCTTGAAAAAAACCTGCTAATAATCGGCAATAGTTTGCCGCACAAAATGCCCGGATAGAGGCGCCATTTTTTTCTCTTTATGTAGTTTTACTTACCCAATTTTTTTAAGCCTAGTGATTGACCCCCTGTTTATTTGCCAAGATTGCTAATCGGGTACTGAATACAAACTACCCTTAAATACTGTTACTCACAAGCTGATCGGCTTTTTCCATTTAGGGCGAGAAGTGTCGCCGAGCTGGCACCGCTTCCTTGGCCGCCCAAAACTATTTTATTCGGGTCTCCGCCAAAGTATGAAATGTATTCGCGGACCCATTTCGCCGCTGTGGCGATGTCGAAAAGGCCGACGTTCCCCGGCATCGATTTCCGCCCGTTGCTTATGTATCCTGCCAAAATCATTGATAGACTAGTTGTTTGATTCGTTAAATTAATTATTTCTACGAATTATTACTTGGATAACTCACCAAGTGTGCCAAGTCTGTAGTTCATAGCCACGACAATGAGGCCTTTCCTGACCACATCGCGGGGATAGTATTGTGCAGCTGAGCCCGATTTGAAGTTTCCGCCATGTATCCAGACGAGCACCGGGAAAGGACCGCCTTCATACTACAATATAGTATAATAAAAGAGTATTTTGTTTTTACGAGGTTTCCGAATAAACTACCTGTAATAATAATTGAAGGTATACCTTTCATTCTAGTATTGCCTTTTTTAAACACATTGTTCGTATTATCTAGAAATTCTGCAAGCCTGCGTATTTCTATTTATTTCGTCTGACCTGAGGTGTGAAAATGTTCAAAAACAGACAGTCCTCCTTCCCGATGATAACGCCGGGCCTGTAAGGGCTCCACTGAGGACAGGGTGGGCCGAATCTAGTGGCATCCACTTGGCCCTTGAGTTTAGTCTTGCGCGGCCTCTGCAAAGTTAATTGGAACCAAATTCAAAGTCAAACTCGAACTAAAATTCTAACTCAAACTCATAATCATAAATAGAACTCAAACGCAAACTCATACTCATGATCAAACTCAACCCGAACTCAAACTGAAATTCAAACGCAAACTCATAGGTACTCATAAATCGAGCTCAAACTCGACGCCTCACTCAAAGTCAAATAGGTACATATTCATGATCAAATCCAAACCCAAACTGAAACTGGAAGTCGAACTCAAACTCATATTCATAATCAAACTCACACGCAAAGTTAAACTAAAAACTAACTCATAATCGAAGTCAAACTCAAACTTGAAATTAACTGAAACGAAATCAAACTCGAATGGAAATTCGAATGCAAACTCATACTCATAAATCGAACTCAAAATGAACTCGAACCCAAAGTGGAAATCAAACTCAAAGTTGAACTCAAACTCTACCTCATAATCGAACTGCATAAATAAAATGCTCAAATGAAATGACTGAAACTGAAAATCAAACGCAAACTCTTAATAAAACTCAAACTGCTCGAACTCATAATCAAACTCAAACATAATTCAAAGTTAAACTGAAATTCATACATCGAACTCGAACTTAAACTCCTACATCAAACCCAAAGTCAAACTCAACCTGGAAATCAAACTCAGATCATAATCAAACTCAATGCAAAGTTGAACTAAAAACTCATGATCAAAGTCAAACTCAACTCATACTCAAGATAAAACTCGAACTCAAAGTGGAAATCAAACTCAAACGTACATCCAAACTCATCAATCAAACTTAAATGCAATGTCAAACTGAAACTCAAAGTCAAACTGAAAATCAAACGCTTACTCATAAATCATCTCACACTCAAACTGAAACTCGAACTTATAATAAAGTCAAACTCATAATCCAAGTGAAACTCAAACTCCTACTGAAACGATCGAACTCGATCTGAAACTCAAACTCATGATCTAAGTCAAACTTGAACTTAAACTGAAACTCGAACTCAATCTTCTACTCTTGATCAAACTGAAGATCAGTTTCATTTGGGGTTTGACTTCAATTTATGTGTACGAGTTTTTGTTTCAGTTTCACTTCAAGTTTCGATTTGGGTTCAATTTATAACATGAGTTTGATTCTCAGGTTTAGTTTCAGTTTGACTTCGAGTTTCTGTTTCAGTTTAAGTTGGACTTTGATTATGAGTATGAGTGTCACTTTGTGTTTGATTTCGATGTTGACTTTGGTTATATGTATAAGTTTCTGTTTCGGTTATATGAGTTTTATGAGTGTGAGCTTGAGTTTGGATATTCAGTTTGACTTTGAGTATGAGTTTCAGTTAGTGTTTGACTCTGAGGTTGACTTTGATTAATGAGTCTCAGTTTGAGTTTGACTTTGATTATGAGTTTCAGTTTGAATATTATTATTATTAGTTATGGGTTATGAGTTTGAGCGTACCTATACAATATCCCAAGTATACCTTGTCTATTTTGAAAAAAAAATCATTAACAAATTGAAATTTCAGAAACTTCTGAAATTACCTGAAACCGAAGCCGGCCAACTGGGGGCTCCGCATATCTGATGCCGAGAAAACTGTTGACGCCATCGTCGCCTATGTTCCCCTGGACGACAGCGCTTCGCTCTTCTTTATCGACGAATCCTGGTGCGGTGGGCCGCGAGACTGGAGCCTCGGTTGTCGTGGACGTGCTCTGGATGGGACCGGTGTACGCAGGAGGCTTTTCAGCTTCGGATCCGCCTTGGAAATCGATATTGGTTTGACATTTTTTGGCAATTTCGTCCGATTTCCATTTGAAATTAGCAAAGGCGGACCCATGTCCAGAAAATTATTTCTAGGCAAAGTGTCCAAAATGATTTTTTCTGAACCTCCGATCCGATGTTATATAAAAATGTTAATAAATAGATGTTAATAAAAATGTCTATTACAAATTAGGTATGTTCTAAATTTTCTTTTCCTCCAAAACGCTTACCTATAATTCTTTTGACTCTTCGTAACGATTCTCCTTGAATAACAGTAGCAGTCGATAGCAGAAACACAAGAATAATAGCCGTCATAATTTTCAAATAGGTATCACTTACTATTCAAAGACAGAAGATCGACGTTATCGTCTTAATACATTTGTGTATTCAACTAATTTGTATCCGTAGTCTGCGAGAGGCTGACTACTACTGGCTCCTCGATCTTTCCTGGGTCGGTCGAGGGTCAGAAGAGGACGGGGTGGTGGAAGACAGGCAACTGCTGATACTGATTTGTCTCTGATGAGAACATTATTCAAAACAGGGAGGAAGGATCAAGGCCGCCCAAGTCGTTACTTCCGACCGGATTGATGAGATTTGTGGCAACCGGAAGAATTGACTCTCATGAAACATAGGTCTAATTAGTCTAGAACCCCTTAGGTGAACACTGCACGGTGCATACGACATTCACTCGCCATGGTCTTTATGGAGAAAAATTTTTTCTTCTTCGTCCGAATTTTACAATAATCAATTCCTCAGGGTCAGATAAGATAGTTTTCTGAAATATCAAAATTGTCAGTCTTCAAACAAGTTTTTTATCATTGATATTTAAACATTCATTGGTGCAAAAATAGTCTATAATGTCAACGAATCCCGAGATTGCTATTATTGCCTCGGTCATCAACCCAGAACTACCTTGATAATTTCATAAACCAGTTCGGCTAATGGAATTCAAATTAATACAGGTCTGAGCGTAATACAATGTTATAAATTAGAATATTCATGTCTGCTTGGTGAATTCATTCGGGCTTTTGCAAGCACGGACATCGTCTCTACTTCGGCATCTTCCTCTATCTCGAAAACGGATGACCTCGGGCCGCAGCTGCAGATTGGCCAGACCCCAGCCAAGGTCAACTGGTTTTGATGATGAACCCCCGGCAAAATTATCGAGATGAACAATGATCTTCGTGCATGGAAGATGTAACGTCTAATTTCCCAGTGGCTGGAATCGGATTTATTCTAATGAGCTTTACGTCAAGATTTACGACCACTAATGGGGCTTCTCTAATGAGGCAATATTGAAAGGAAGGAACAGCAAGGGTCTCGAAAATTTCTGGGGTGGAGACCACAATTTGGATCTTTCTGGAAAAACCAACTTATTGGTACACAGGTGGAATTCTTTAACCAAGGCAATATCGAGGTTTCCATAAAATTGGGTTAGGAAATCTTTAAAAATTTCCAAAAATTGTTCCAAAAATTTCGGCGAGACGTTTTGATGGTGTTTTGGTGCTGGACCGAATGAAGCCACCATGGAGAGAGATACAACCTTCATTTTTTTATGAATAGCTCTCACCGCTTGCTATGGCCTGAGCTTAAATTGCCATATGACGCTCATCATCAACGTATGCCATTGATATTGTCAAAAAATTTCTGCCGGTCGATTTCGTGGCTTCGGATAAACTATTTTATACACCACTCGATCGGTCAAGCGTATGTGATAACATCTGCATCATGTTTTGCGAATAAAGGTAGCGATTTTTGTCAATTCTGACTCGTCGACCAGCCAGTGTTAAATAGACAGAAGTCCAGAATCATCATTTAATAAATACGGCCTTTTGCAGGCTGCAGGTCCACCCATGGCTTTAATATATTGAATGTTGTTGTGTATCTATGCCTAGTAATCACCGCTTACACATCCACACACCACTTTGTAGGCCTCTTACTGCAGGTCCGGAGGTAGGATAAAAAAATTAGGAGTAAACCGGTGTTCCAGGCATTTCGCCAAATAACCGAAGTTGTCCCGGGCGTACCCTGGCGCTCCGACTTGGAACTCAGAGGTGAGATTAAATTCAAGGGTATAAAATGAATCGCAAATATACAGAACGTGTTTTATATGTTAAAAAGGAATTGAAAATAATAAACGCGGTCAGTTTAATCGTCACCCTTCTTGGCATCTGTCTTTCCACCTCGGATTCTACCAGTCCTCCTGGCGGCGATGAGACCGACCTGGAACAAGGAAAAACAATTAAGAATTTCAGGCCATTTTGAGAAAAATTTGAACTGGCATATCCCAAAAAACTGTTTCCATTGCTGGCCCAATAAACACGGGAACGTGGCTTGGAAACGCCGATAAAATTAATTTGGTTCAACCCCAACACCACCTCTACCAATCACAGCAACGCATTTCCTTAACCCCATGTTCGTAGAACTTTGAAATAAGTGGGCAAAGCAGTGTTCGCTTGTCTTTTCGCAATTCTGACCAAGGTCCACGATATAAACAAATTGGCCAGAAATTGAGTCTTAGCATGTTGCCGCTTAATCAACGATATACGAGTCGGAGAAAACAACAATGATCAACGGACAGACTTGAAAGTGTTTTGATTACCTTTCTACCGGCGCTGGTTCCTCGTTTGACGGTCGAAGCTTTACCGATATGCTGGTGATTACCACCACCGTGAGGATGTTCGACGGGGTTCATAGCCACACCACGCACCTTAGGCCAGCAGTTACGCTTCGATTTGTATTTGTAGTAGGCACGACCGGCCTTCAACACTGGCTTGTCGATACGACCGCCACCGGCGACGATGCCTATAAAATAGCAAACCATGGGTAACACAAAGAACTTCCACACTCCGATAATCAAATGAAAATTGGGACTATTTTTTGGACTTGAGTGGTGAAACATTTTTTGAATAATTAGGTATAGTACTCACCGACCATAGCCCTGTTGTTTGAGGGGATAACCTTCTTGGCTCCAGAGGGCAGTTTGACTCGTGTCCTCTTTGTATCCGGATTGTGAGCGATAACCGTGGCGTAGTTACCTGTTATGCATTCAATTGGTATTAGTAACACCAACACAACCTCTATACCCGGTGTAAATAAGACGGAGTTACACTAACCAGATGCTCTGGCGAGGCGACCACGGTCACCAGTTTTCTCCTCAAGGTTGCAGATGATGGTACCTTCAGGCATAACGCCGACGGGCATCACATTTCCGATGTGAAGATTGGCTAGAAAAAATAAAAACCAAATTCAAATTTTACACGCAACAAAAATTATATTTTTTAAATGCAGCCCATAGCATGATATTAAATCTTGATCCAACGACTTGATGGAGAAGTGAGCAAATCGGCAGTAAAATACCAACCTTTCTTCCCGCAGTAGAGGAATTGCCCGGTGTAGACACCTTCGGGGGCAATGAAGAGCTCTTTCCTCGTCTTGAACTTGTAGGGGTCCTTGAAGTGGACGCAGGCCAATGGGGCGCCACGGCCGGGGTCGTGGATGATTTGCTGTCGAAATAAGGAGAGAATTGATTAACGAATGAAGCGGAACGAAGACCGGTCCAGCAAATGCACGAGTGAATCCATCCGATGGTCGATCATTCAACCAATGGTTGAAAGAGCTCTGCTGACGTCCAACAACACTTTGACAATGTGAGGAAACTTTCTGGTAATCCCTTTCTGATCATCGCGCTGGCATCAGCCAACATTGGACTGGAGCACCCCTGCATTACTGCAGCACCTGATGTGAAACATGAAGGACTGAATGAGAGCGCACTGCTCCTGGTGGTGTCAGCCACTGCCGAGATTCACTTCCTAGCCAAAGAGCAGATTCTTTGAGAGCAGAACCATGTTGCTGGTCTGAAATTTGCAACCTCTCAACCCCGAGTCAACCCCTAACCTAAGCAGGACTGACGGTGAAGAATGAACCGGTCTTAGCCTGGATAGCCCCAACGATGCACACAACTCGATTAACTCAATTAACTCGATAAGTATTGCACATAAAATAACTCATTCACAGAAAATTAGGAAGTCCATCATTGAGGAGGAACATACCTTGACGACACCCTTGATGTAACCGTGTCGCTCGGCGAAGTCCAGAGACCTCAACTTCGGTGCACCCTTGCGATGTTTGGTGTGCGAGCGGAAAACGCTTCCGGCACCCTTACGTTGGGCACGGATAACTCGTCCCATTTTGCCGACTGGAACAAATTCAAATTGATTTGGCGACGATTTCCGACGAACGAATAATACAAAGCGTACCCACGTCAACAGCAGAAGGTTAGCTGCTGAGGGATGAGCAGGGACCGTCGGAAGGCAAATGTCAACTTCCCGGAATCATACCCCACAGAATTTATAAAATTCTAATACTCGGAACCATCATAGCAAAATATTTACGGTTCTCTAATTAGGACGAAAAATTTGGAGATAGATGAATTTGGATAAAAATTCTGAAATTGTACACACCTGGAAAGTAAAACCGCGACCACGATGAAAAACAAAAAAGGTTGGTCAAAGTTTTGTTGTTGTTTTACAAAGTTTCCAACGTTTTGCTGTTACTCTACAAGCCGAAGAAAAAAACAAGCACCGGCCATGGTAGACAAAAAAGTTTTCTTTAGGATAAGTGAGAGCAAAAAGGAGGTACGTAACTCGGGCAGTGAAATTGACTTTGATCTTGAAGTTGGCATTGATCTCGAAGTTGACTTTGATCTCGAAGTTGAGTCTGAACTCGAAGTTGAGTTTGACCTCGAAGTTGAGTTTGATCTCGAAGTTGACTTTGATCTCGAAGTTGAGTTTGATCTTGAAGTTGACTTTGATCTCGAAGTTGAGTTTGATCTCGAAGTTGACTTTGATCTCGAAGTTGACTTTGATCTCGAAGTTGACTTTGATCTAGAAGTTGACTTTGATCTCGAAGTTGAGTCTGAACTCGAAGTTGAGTTTGACCTCGAAGTTGAGTTTGATCTTGAAGTTGACTTTGATCTCGAAGTTGAGTTTGATCTCGAAGTTGACTTTGATCTCGAAGTTGAGTTTGATCTCGAAGTTGAGTTTGAACTCGAAGTTGACTTTGATCTCGAAGTTGAGTTTGATCTCGAAGTTGACTGTGATCTCGAAGTTGAGTTTGATCTCGAAGTTGACTTTGATCTCGAAGTTGAGTTTGAACTCGAAGTTGAGTTTGATCTCGAAGTTGACTTTGATCTCGAAGTTGACTTTGAACTCGGAGTTGAGTTTGAACTCGAAGTTGAGTTTGATCTGACGTTGACTTTGATCTCGAGGTTGAGTTTGAACTCGAAGTTGATTTTGATCTCGAAGTTGACTTTGATCTCGAAGTTGACGTTGATCTCGAAGTTGACTTTGATCTCGAAGTTGACTTTGATCTCGAAGTTGAGTTTGAACTCGAAGTTGAGTTTGACCTCGAAGTTGAGTTTGATCTCGAAGTTGACTTTGATCTCGAAGTTGAGTTTGATCTCGAAGTTGACTTTGATCTCGAAGTTGAGTTTGATCTCAAAGTTGAGTTTGAACTCGAAGTTGACTTTGATCTTGAAGTTGAGTTTGAACTCGAAGTTGACTTTGATCTCGAAGTTGAGTTTGATCTCGAAGTTGACTTTGATCTCGAAGTTGAGTTTGATCTCGAAGTTGACTTTGATCTCGAAGTTGAGTTTGAACTCGAAGTTGAGTTTGATCTCGAAGTTGACTTTGATCTCGAAGTTGACTTTGAACTCGGAGTTGAGTTTGAACTCGAAGTTGAGTTTGATCTGACGTTGACTTTGATCTCGAAGTTGAGTTTGAACTCGAAGTTGATTTTGATCTCGAAGTTGACTTTGATCTCGAAGTTGACGTTGATCTCGAAGTTGACTTTGATCTCGAAGTTGACTTTGATCTCGAAGTTGAGTTTGAACTCGAAGTTGAGTTTGACCTCGAAGTTGAGTTTGATCTCGAAGTTGACTTTGATCTCGAAGTTGAGTTTGATCTCGAAGTTGACTTTGATCTCGAAGTTGAGTTTGAACTCGAAGTTGAGTTTGATCTCGAAGTTGACTTTGATCTCGAAGTTGACTTTGAACTCGGAGTTGAGTTTGAACTCGCAGTTGAGTTTGATCTGACGTTGACTTTGATCTCGAAGTTGAGTTTGAACTCGAAGTTGATTTTGATCTCGAAGTTGACTTTGATCTCGAAGTTGACGTTGATCTCGAAGTTGACTTTGATCTCGAAGTTGACTTTGATCTCGAAGTTGAGTTTGAACTCGAAGTTGAGTTTGACCTCGAAGTTGAGTTTGATCTCGAAGTTGACTTTGATCTCGAAGTTGAGTTTGATCTCGAAGTTGACTTTGATCTCGAAGTTGAGTTTGATCTCAAAGTTGAGTTTGAACTCGAAGTTGACTTTGAACTTGAAGTTGAGTTTGAACTCGAAGTTGACTTTGATCTCGAAGTTGAGTTTGATCTCGAAGTTGACTTTGATCTCGAAGTTGAGTTTGATCTCGAAGTTGACTGTGATCTCGAAGTTGAGTTTGATCTCGAAGTTGACTTTGATCTCGAAGTTGACTTTGATCTCGAAGTTGACTTTGAACTCGGAGTTGAGTTTGAACTCGAAGTTGAGTTTGATCTTGACGTTGACTTTGATCTCGAAGTTGAGTTTGAACTCGAAGTTGACTTTGATCTCGAAGTTGAGTTTGATCTCGAAGTTGACTTTGATCTCGAAGTTGAGTTTGATCTCGAAGTTGAGTTTGATCTTGAAGTTGACTTTGATCTCGAAGTTGAGTTTGACCTCGAAGTTGACTTTGATCTTGAAGTTGAGTTTGAACTTTAGGTTGACTTTGATCTCGAAGTTGGGTTTGAACCCGAAGTTGACTTTGATCTCGAAATTGACTTTGATCTCAAAGTTGACTTTGAACTCGAAGTTGAGTTTGAACTCGAAGTTGAGTTTGATCTTGACGTTGACTTTGATCTCGAAGTTGAGTTTGAACTCGAAGTTGACTTTGATCTCGAAGTTGAGTTTGATCTTGAAGTTGACTTTGATCTCGAAGTTGAGTTTGACCTCGAAGTTGACTTTGATCTTGAAGTTGAGTTTGAACTTTAGGTTGACTTTGATCTCGAAGTTGGGTTTGAACCCGAAGTTGACTTTGATCTCGAAATTGACTTTGATCTCAAAGTTGACTTTGAACTCGAAGTTGAGTTTGATCTCGAAGTTTAGTTTGTACTCCAAGTTGAGTTCGATCTCGAAGTTGACTTTGATCTCAAAGTTGACTTGGGACTCGAAGTTGAGTTTGATCTCGAAGTTGCCTTTGATCATTTTATATTCGTATTTTTTAATGTTGGAGTTAAAAACACAACTTTTTTGAAGTCAGAGGTTTGTAGTCGTATTCAGAGGTTTTTCGTTGCTCGTCAGAGGGAAAGCATGATGACGAGTTGGCAACACTGGTTTTTGCACTGTTTCCAACACCTCGCGCCAAAGGTGGGAAGGGAAGATTTCGTCAACACTGCTTCAACATCGCGAACCTTTTGCTGCCCCCTTTTTTTATTCGTGTTGTGCGTTGAGGTTGAGGTGTTTGTGCCGCTGATCGCTCTTGCGTTTCACGTTTGAGCGCGTTCTTTGTTATTTTCTTCATAACCAAGTGCAATCAACTCAATTTTGATGCTTTAATTCGGTATCCGCTGAGCGATTGTTATGGCGAATCTCACATTGGAAAAGGATGCGTTTTTCAGACGCATGAAACGCCTTTTTACTTCGTTTAAGGTGAGCAATAAACTTGGGCTTGCTTCCTGCAGGGTTTCCTATTTGTTAAATTATATCAAGGGGCTACAGCTATTTCTAGTCCTTCAGCTTAATGATGTATTTCGTCGTTGAAAAAGAGGAAAACTCGAATTCGCAATCCTCAAAAAATTGGGTAAAAGTTTCAAATCCGTAAGTGTCCACAAACGTGAGTCTCGTCCGAATGCACCAGGGTGGGTACCCGCTGATCCCTGTACAGAGCACGAATACGTGATTTATGTCCAAATTTATCGTCAGTTCATATACCTTACTACTGGATTCGGTCGATGCTCCTTTACTTTCTGAATTCAGACACGTGGGATTCCGTCTCTGTTGCTCAGAAGGTTTTGTAAAATCATGGGTAAATTGCATTGGCCTCGATCAGGCGATTATGGCTCTCTGCTGGCTGCTTTTGCTTCTTGGTCATGGTGAGCATAGAGATCGGACACGCTCAGGGTGACTTGGTGATCCACATCGTTGCGATGAACTCGGGGATCGCAGGGATTCTTGAACTCAATATTTCCGCGGCCCTGCTCAGCTAGCTTACAGCTGATAATCTAGAAATGTTTGTAAAAGTGTATTTCCGTTCTATATTGGTTCCAGGAGGGAGGTGCCAATAATGCAGACGGATTCCCTGAAGTTGATGCAATCGTTTCGGCCATCGGTTCCGACGATGACATTGTCTACAGCAGACCAACGGCCCTACAAGTATAGTAACATTTTTATCCGTTTAATACCTGAAAGAATCCTGCAGAAACAGTGTACTTTTCTCGATATATTTCCCTGTTTTATCTGGCATTTTGAATTGCAGATTTGGCTGCTGGGATATGAGCTGCTGGACACCATAATGATAATTTCCATGGATGGCATCCATTTCCTTGCGTCTAAGAAGAAGATCGAGTTTTTGAAGCAAATTGAAGGCGGCAAGGACGATAATGGCCTTCCTCCTGTCAAACTTCACGTTCGAGACAGGGTGAGCTGTTTTAGCGGGATCGGCAGATAAATAATATGCTTCTAGCTTTTGAAAATCCAGCGGTTCACGATTTTTTCAACCTTTTTCTAGAACGACGATTCGGCCAATTTCACAAAGTTGATCGAGGCTATCAAAGGAAGTCGGAATGGCAAGACGATCGGAGTGTTCACCAAAGATAATTTTTCGGGTCCTTTCATCGAAGCTTGGAAGAAGGCATCCAAGAACGAGAATTTCCAGAATGTAAGACATATTTTTGATTAAGTTGGCTTTTACGATGAAATCTGTAAAAAAATAAGACAGAAGGAATCCCGAGCGGGTTAAAATACTTCTCATGCAACTTCTGATTCAATTAGAATTTTTGGGTTTGGCATTATCTTATCCGATTATTTAATTTAATTTGACTATGTGTTTTTTTTTCAATTTCAGATCGACATAAGTGCCCCTGTTGGATATATAATTTCTCTGAAGGAAGAATCAGAGCTAAACCTGATCAAGAAAGCGTGCCAAGCCTCTGTTGATGTTTTCAACAAATACCTCAAAGATCAAATCATGGACATCATTGATTCGGATAAGGTGAACAAACGGAAATTTCCATGGTGGTTCCGATCCCAAAGTGGCATGAATGTGCAACATGGATGTTCAACTTTGACATTTATGCTTTCAGAAAGTAAAACATTCCAAACTTGTCGAGGGGATCGAGGCGGCCCTCAGTGACAAGAAATATATAGGAAATTTGGACACGTCCAATCTGGAGATGTGCTACCCCCCAATTATTCAGAGTGGAGGCAATTACAGCCTCAAGTTCAGTGCTACGAGGTGAGTAATCATGCATTAATGAAACCTTTTTCGCGTTTTCCTTTCTTATGATTGAGCCGGCTTTGCCAGGTTCGATGCCTGCTTGAGAGTCTTCCATTTCTCATTTACCCATAACGTAATTAACTTTATCTTCTTCTCATATAGCTCCATTTTTCCTAATTATTTTCAGCGACAAGAACAATTTGCATTTCGGAGCAATCGTCTGTACTCTCGGCGCCAGATACAAATCGTACTGTTCCAACATTGCAAGAACATTCCTCGTTGACCCTTCCGATACTGTTCAGGTAAATTCCTACAGTTGAAGGTATAGTTCCCAAAAATTCTGATCATACTGACAAAATTGTTGGAACAATTTACAATCTTCTGATAAGAACACTGCTTCATGGAGCACTGTGTTAATTTTTTGTGGCGCTACTTATTCTTCTGCAGGAAAATTATAATTTTCTGCTCGATTTGGAAGAAGAACTACTGAGAGTTTTACAACCTGGCACGAAGTTGAGTCAAGTCTACAACGTGGGCATTGAGTTCACCAAAAAGAAGAAACCCAATTTGCTGAGCGCCTTGACAAAAAATTTCGGGTAACGTCATCGAAATTTGATCGCTTCATGGAAACGATATATTGGACGTTTTGTTCGATAATTTCTTCTTGCCGTATTCTAGTTTCGTCACAGGGATCGAATTCAGAGACAGCTCGTTGGTCATCGGGCCGAAAACTGAGGCCAAAGTTCTCAAAAACCAAGTTTACAATATCAACGTTGGATTATCCGGCCTTGTGAACAAAGATGCGAAAGATAGCGAAGGGAAAGCTTACGCCCTGTTCATCGGTGACACTGTTATCGTCAACGAGGTGAGTCACGATTACAATTGATGTGATTTATGGCGAGAGTACAAGGATACTCCCTAATTTGAGGAGTGAATGAAATTGTTGCAGTCGCTGGAAAAGTGAATATCGGATTGAAGCTTCACAATAAATTTCTGAACTGGTCTCCCTTTAAATTCGCAGAAGATACATATCCTTAAATTCGCATCCTTCCGTTACAGGGGTCGCCGGCCACAATCTTAACGCAATCTCGCAAAAAAATGAAAAATATCGGAATTTTCTTGAAAGATGGCGAAGAGGATGATGAAGAAGACGAGAAAGAAAATGAGCCAACGCCAACACCTATCTTAGGTCGAGGCAAAAGAACAGCTGTCCTAGATTCAAAGCTGAGGGTAACTAGAGAATATCCTTATTATGTACTATTTGTTCCAGTTTTGTCTGTCTTTATCCAATTTTCTCTTTCACAACAACCGCTTTATTCATCTTCCTCCGAAATACCCAATGCACAACTTAACGGGCTGATTTCTTACGTTTGTTGTTCAGCAAGATTCGTCGGCCGAGGAAAAGAGGAAGCAGCATCAGAAAGAGTTGGCCGCGCAGTTGAACGAGGCAGCCAAGCAAAGATTGGCAGCGCAGTCCGGCGGCAATAAAGAGGTCAAAGTCAGGAAAAACAACGTCTCGTACAAGAGCCGTTCACAAATGCCCAACGAGCCGGAAGTGAAAGAATTGAAGATTTATGTTGGTAAGCGATGCTATTGGTTGCGGCTAACTTACTCCTAGGTGCGCCAGAATTCATGATGCAAACCGGCGCTCTCTAGGCAGACGCCTTAACCCTTCGGCAACAGAGAGCCTGTGTTCAGACTGTCTGGTAGGAGCACTCAATTCTTCCAACGCCCCAAGCTATCTGAACCCATCTCTCATCTGCTCAGTTAGCAGAAGGTGCCAGGTTCGAAGCGTGCTGGAGATTAAAATTTGTCGTCATCGTCCCACTTGATTGCTTTTATAACGTTTAACGAAACTCAATTTCTCAGCCTACCGTTTTCTATTTTCTCGATTGCAGATAGAAAATACGAAACTGTTATTCTACCCGTTTTCGGACTACCCGTGCCTTTCCATATTTCAACGATCAAAAACATATCGCAGAGCGTCGAGGGCGATTACACCTATCTGCGTATCAATTTCTTCCATCCGGGCGTCATATCTCAACCTAAAACCGAAGGATCGCAGTTCTCTCAGCCCGACGCCACGTACCTAAAAGAGATGTGAGTACCTATTTCTGCGAGTTTGGCACCTGATAAAAATCTTATCTAAAAAAAAACAAGTTGAGCACCAAAAATCGAGAGATTCCATGATTTCCAGACTCTCTTGTACCGTTCTTGATAGCTCTCAACCTCATCTGTACCATTTTATGTCATACTGAACACTACTGATTGCAGCACCTACAGAAGTGCCAATACCAAAGAGCCGGGCGAACTGTCAGCGCCGTCGTCCAATTTGAACAACGCGTTCAGAATCATAAAAGAAGTTCAGAAAAAATTCAAGTCGAGAGAAGCGGAAGAGAAGGAGAAGGAAGATCTCGTAAAGCAGGACGTACTCGTCCTGTCTCAGAACAAAGGCAACCCCAAACTCAAAGATTTGTACATTCGGCCGAACATTGTCAACAAACGAATGACAGGCGAGTTCACTTCGATTATCATTTTGGTGTACCTTCGCTTTTGATGGTAAATTTCAGATGATAGGACATACTGTATGAATATTTCTTCAAGCTATTGACTTGATTCGATTTTTGCTCAACATTCCCACTTTCCTCGGCTTGGTCTCCTGTGATCTCCAAGGTTTTCTGTAATTTGAGGTTAGGAGCATAAATATCAGTTGTTGTTTCATGTGTACATGAAGTTTTCTCTGTCATTGGTTGATTGTGGAGGTTTATTGTTGGGGTGAGGGAGAGAGTGGTGGCCCATCGTAATTTCGTACTCTTTATTCATCCTAGCGCTTTCGCCCTGCTGGCCCTCTTCAGGGATCGACATTCTTCAGAGTATTTCCCACACAGGGGCCACCTTTCTCTACGTGTACCCTGAGAGGGGTTCTTCAGTTCTTAGGGACTAAAGTAAAAAATATTATATACATTAAAAAAGATTTTCCCACTCTCAGGGTGAGACTTGTACAGGAAGGTGGCTGTGTGGGAAAAACCCTAAAAAATGTCAATCCCTGAAGAGGCCCAGTGTGGCGAAAGCGCTGGTATGAATGAAGTTTTTGGTTTGCTATGCCCCTTCTAGGCCCATTGGTATAATTTTGCTTGAGCCGATCGTCAAATCCAAATGTAACGTGCAGATCTGCTTCACCAACTTGACCAAAATTGCACCCAAAACCAGCTCATGCTGAGGCGAACCCCTCAGTTAACCCTTCACATGTCCGTTTTGGCATAATGTCGGCTTGGCATAACTGAATCGTCATTGTTCAATGTAGGATCCCTTGAGGCGCACTCGAACGGCTTCAGGTACACGTCAGTCAGAGGAGACAAAGTGGACATTCTTTACAACAACATCAAGAACGCCTTTTTCCAGCCTTGCGATGGAGAAATGATCATTCTTCTACATTTCCACTTGAAGGTAATACTAGATTCTGGGTATTCTAGAAGTTGAAACGCTTATGTGTTTACCACGTACATACCTGATCATGGAGTAGTCAAACTTCTGGTCTTGAGTGACGTGGAACTGCCTGCCGCTCTCCAGCCTGACTCAGGACATCAAGTCAGACTTTTCATAACTCATGTATTTTTCCGCAGCATGCGATCATGTTCGGCAAGAAGAAGCACGTTGACGTACAATTCTATACGGAAGTCGGTGAAATAACAACGGATCTCGGCAAACATCAGCACATGCACGACCGCGACGACTTGGCTGCTGAACAGTCGGAACGAGAACTCAGGCACAAGCTGAAAACAGCGTTTAAAAGCTTCTGCGAAAAGGTACGTCATCCTGCAGCCTTTTTAGAGCCTTACACTAGGGATGGCCATCGATAGTATCGAAATATCGATGTTTTCCTCCGATATATCGATATTTTTCCATCAATGATGCAAGGGCTGATAGTATGGAGTATCGATAGTTTGTAGCTGTGCCGTTCAATTGAGTTTCAGCCAATATTTTTCAAACCGATATATCGGCCCTATCCTGACTCGACTGTAAGTTCCATGTTTTAACATCCCACGAATTCGAAAAATATGTGGTCCGTAAAAATTCCCAAAAAATTGAGTTCATCTGGTTGGAATATCGATATTTATCCATGGTAATCGATCGAAATTAGTATATTAAATTGTGTTTTGGTTTTTATACAAATTTGATGTTTTGACTACCCAGCCATCCTTTACCTGGTATTATCCCATTAAAAATATGAACAATACCTTATCGATAATATCATCAGAATTGAGATTCTTTGTTAACCAAGGAACTGAACAGAGAAAAATTATTACTATCGATAGTTTTAGGTCGATACTATCGGTGGTACATACTATCGATAGTAGTTGTAATTTACGGTATTATATCGGCATCGACATTCTACTGCACATACTATCAAACATCAATGGCTGTAGCTACTGCTGTTGCTAGCTTAGCTACTAATCGACAGTTTTACCAAGAAGGTACCTTGATTTCTTCAATTTTTTCCAGGTCGAGTCCATGACGAAAAGCGAAATTGAATTCGATACCCCGTTCAGAGATTTGGGATTCCCCGGCGCCCCTTTCAGAAGCACCGTTCTTTTGCAACCCACCAGCGGCTGTTTGGTCAACCTTACAGAATGGGTAGGCACTTGAGTGTAACGAGTTGTTGATTTTCCTACATGGACATGTCTGTATGTAGTGAAATTTTTGCAATTTCCCACTTGCACCTGGTTAATTTTATGTTCTGTATTTCCATTTAGCCTCCACTAGTGATCACCCTTGAAGACATCGAGCTCGTGCACTTCGAGCGAGTACAATTCCATCTTAAAAACTTCGACATGATTTTTGTCTTCAAAGATTACCTCAGGAAAGTAGCGATGATCAACGCTGTACCTATGAACATGTTGGACCATGTAAAAGAATGGTTGAAGTGAGTATCGCAGTTTTTAAATTTCCAAGCCTGAACTGATTAATTTGAGCAAAAAATTTTTGATGCATGTTTGTGACGTTTGCTGGTGCAGGTTGAAATACGGACCTGATCATTTACCTTTTTTTGCCAACAGCTCATGCGACATTAGATATTCGGAAGGCATCCAATCTCTCAATTGGGTCAAAATCATGAAAACTATCACGGACGATCCCGAAGGGTTCTTTGAGAGCGGAGGCTGGACTTTCCTCGATCCTGAAAGTGACGAAGATGAAGAGGCAGTTGACGACGAAGAGGAAGAAGACGAAGCGTTCGAGGTTAGCTCTACTCTGCTGCAATGTTGCCATTGTTTAAAAATTGGGAAAATGAGAGAAATCCCAAAATATCTTTGACTAATTTGGATTTTCAATGATTTCCAGCCAACCGATCTTAGCGGAGAAGACGAAGAAAGTGACGAAGATTCGGAATACTCTGAAGCTTCCGAAGATAGCGGCTCTGAAGGTAAGCAATCCTTGCGGACTGTGGGTTTGCTCGAGCATAAATATAAATATGTGTTTATATATTTTGTAAAATTCTTCTTCAGAGGAACTGGGCAGTTCGGACGAGTCTGGCAAAGATTGGTCCGATCTTGAAAGGGAAGCCGCTGAAGAAGATCGCGAGCGTATGGAGTACACAGAGGACACCATCGGGACGGGGAAAAGGAAACATGGCAGCAATCGGTACAAAGATAGTCCCAAAAAGAGCAAGCACGACAAACATAGGTATGCGACCGCGCAGTCTTTAGCTATCGGTAGAGAGACGTGTGACGTACCTAAAATTATCGTCAATTTTTTCAATTCCTTAATTCTTCATGCCTCCTGTTGCAGGCACAAGGACGACAAGAAGCATAAGAGCAGCTCCAACCACAAGTCCTCTCACAGCAGGTCGGTATTGCACTTATTTTGGTTTTTTAGGGCGTCGGCCAAAATTTGTTAGCCCTATGGTCTCTAGAGCATTGAGGGCTGGGATCTAGGGGGAAAATGTGAATGTATAAAGCCCCTTACATCGGTTTTTAAAAAGTCGGGGGAACTTTCCCATAGCTTAACCAGGGGTACCCTTAAATTAGCTCTCCAACGTTATGGCCAACTCTGCCATTTTCTGTCGATTCCATGGCGAAATTCTTGTTTGAATGAGGAAATCATTTGACGCTGAGTTTGATGCCTAAAACATGACTATTACTGGGCATTAGATTGCCTTTTTATTTGAACGGTCGCATGAATTCGGTATTTTTCTGTCTTTCACGCTGGTCTGGCTGCAGATCTGACGGGAAAGATCGGAAGCACTCTCATCAGTCTAAACAGAGGGAAGTGGCTTCAAAGAAACACAGGTCTTTGACTACAGTGCTGTTTTCATTTTTCCTTCCCCCAAATTCGTGAATTAAATTGCAGGAGGTCGCTGAACTCGAGCCGCCCAAGTACCGATCCTACTAGCCTTGGCAATCTGCACTCAGCAGCGTCAGAGTGGATAGCGTATCCGCAATAACATGAACTTTTTTATCATGAAAACTTTCTGTTCACTGCTAGGTACCACCGGGTTGTTGCACGACAGCCTGTTTGCTGTTATTGCTGATACATTATCCACTCTTGAGAGCCAGGCCGGGCCATCTCAAAACATATCTGCATAAAATCCGGCAGACTTAGGTCTGAAACAATTTTCTCGAAATTTTCTTTCCTTAGCCCGTCAAAGAGCAGTAGCAAGGATAAGGATCGGCACAAGTCGTCATCCTCGTCGTCCAAAAACAAGAGCAGCAGCAGCAGCAAGTCGTCGCCGTCCAAGGACAAGGATAGGAAGCATAGCTCGAGTAGCCACAAATCGTCTCATCACGGCAAGGATTCGTCTTCGAAGAGGCACCGCGACGATGACGATCGTCGTCCTTCGAAAAAATCCAGGTCAGCGAAAAAATAGGCGGTGACGCGCGAGTTGGAAATTTTTCGGCAGTTTTCTCGCTCGTTTCAAGAGCGGGCGTTTCCAGAAAGTTCAGAAAAACTTTCTCCTCAAGATTATTTATTCCGGTTTCCCTTTATTCGATTTTTGTCCGATTCATGTGGCAGTGTAAGAATTTGAACCGTTTTCTTTATCTGTTCGCAGGAAATGAAGCGTCGCATCCTGTGAATAATGGCTGTTCGCGATTCCACGGTCACCAAGTGCCGTTCTCTTGTTCTCCCGATTGTGGCTAAAACTGAAGCGAAACGTTTTACGAACTGTAAAAAATCGACGTTTTTACCGGACATTTATAGTACAGATATTTTTCAACAATCCCAGTAACTTCTAGTTCGTTTTGTAAATTATCATCGGTATAAACCATATTTAAATGCTTAATTTCCCTTAAATTCAGTAGGACCTATTCTGTGAAAGCTTTTCTGTATTAATGTTCGGTTGTGATAGAATTCAGCAGTGATTTTACTGGTTCTTATTTGTGTGCAAGGTCTTCGGTTTTTTCCGTTTTTGCTTCAATCTGCTACTCTCAATTTTTTTTTGTAAAAAAAAAACAGTTTCCTCATGTTTTCATCTGTTATCGCCAATCTCCTAGGATTTTTGAACTATTTTTTAGATGAAGAATTCGGGTTTCCTGTTTACATAATTTACTGTGCTTTTCGCAGTTGGTGTAAATACAATCTCATCCAGTAACAATTGACGGCTGATTTGTTGAATTGAAACGTGACCACAATGAGAAGTTTACTAAGATGCTACTTTTTTCCTTCTTTTTATTCTTAATTTTTTTTTTTTTTTTTGAAGATGGTTTTTACTTTACCATCACATAATAATCGGATAATGATTGGTCAAGAGAGTGCAATCGATTATTAGTTGGGCGATATCCGTCCTTGTGTAGAACTCCTCTTGTGTCTACCGTGGCAGAATTATTACGTTTTTGCCCGTGCTTCCATCGAGGATCACCGACATCCTAATTCCTTATCCTTACCCGTAACCGAGTCGTTTGTAACGCAGTCTTCGAAAACGTTTTAGTTCTTTTCTTTGATTGACCTATTTTTTTTTTAATTCTTTGAGCTCATTTATTATAAATAGCTCTATTTTCATATCTAAGTAGGTAGATAGTGTTTTATAAGTTAAGCTAAAGTCAGGTACACTCAGATACTTCTCATTTACGCCTGAAGTTCGCAGGGACAGGTTACGGTTGAAAAATTTATTTCCACGGAAAAAACGTTTTACCTCATGAATCGTACGATACATTTATGAGTCATCATCGCAATTTACCTCCTCTCCCTCTACTCATCGTCAACTCGTAAGTAAATGGTGGCCGTCTGGCAGGATGAACACTGCGCTGCCGCTGCCACTGACAGCCTCCGAGTCTGACAGAGAGGGAAGAAGCGTACAAGTGAAGAAGAGATGGCGGTCGGCCCTTCCGCTTCGTTCCGATGTTTTTTTAATTATTTTACGTTATTAGACGTATTTTAAATGGTTCGGTGAAATTTACAAGTTGAAGCTGCCAATGTTGAACGCGAATGTGCCGTTTACGAAGTGCCAACGTTTGTATTTTGCGTGAAATAATTTTTCCCAGTGGCGCCGTGTAATTTCGAAGGTGTGGAGACTCGGCCATCTGATTTTTGACAATGTTTGCCCCGTGATCTGATCCATTTGCTGCCGAGCTCGACTCAAGTTTGTGGTAGTTTTCGGAGCAAACATCCACAATCCGAGTGTTGCGGTTTTACCGGCCGAATTACAGCCGAAGGTATGGATTCCCAAATTGCCTTACATCGACAACATAACCCTCCACTTTTCCTGTCTTATCTTCGCTCAAAATCCTGTCCACTCGTGAGCGCGATTACTCATCGCAAAAGCGACAAAAGAATTTCCATTTCGCAGCCTTTACTTACGTACCTAGTTGAAAAAGCGATTCACTCTATCACTGTTTTACGACCGTGGTAACTGACTGTACCAACCTACGTTAGTCCAGTTTTGTGGCTAGAGGTATGCAACAATCCGTGGTGAGAAAGCCGTGAATTTATTGATGATGTTAAACGCCAATATTGCCTGCAATAGGATCATCTGGAGTCGCCGGTTTTGTTGATTAATTGGAAGTTGTGCTTTGCTCCCATTTGATGGAAATCGACTGGGGAATCCGCTCAAAGAAAAAATGTTCTAAGGAGTTGAAAACGACCAAAAAAGTGTTTCCGGGATCATGGCTTTTTTCAAGTCCTTTGAATAAAACTTAGCGCGTTCTCTTACCCGAAGTAAGTATAGAGCTCTCACGGTCTTTGAACAGATTTCTCTTTTTAGGTTGAAACACGAATCGAAAATTTGTATTATTTACAAACTAGAAATGTACAACACTTGCTAGATCCCAACCCTCTTCATGCTCGTATTATTTCAATCGGAGCTACTAGCCGGTTGGTAGCCCTATTTTGAGATCGCGATTCCTCCATGCGTTTCGGACATTTTTCAACTGCAGAGTTGCATTTTACTCATGAAAATTAATGTTCCAAGGTGTAATGGGATTTTTAAAAATTGAACAAAATTCGAATGGACAAAGTACTGAGTAACTAGAAACTGATTTGTTTTCCGATTTCCCGAGAGAAATCCGAGAAATCCGAGAAAATTTTCCGAGAGAAATTCCAGCGAATGAATCATATTGAAGTGATTATACCGTATAGCTTGTCTAAGGCCGTTTTACCAGGTTGCGTGTCTGGATGTCGCATAACTTCCCTCCGCGTCATCGTCTATCCATCCCACCCATCCTGTGCTTGAGTTTGACGGAATTGGATCATCGAAATTGAGTGGACCATCGGAAATGAGCCTTTCATTTCTTACTTCTTCTTCGAAGTGTCGGCATCCGGATTGAACAACTGTCTTGTCAGCACTTATTAGGAACATATTCCTCCGGGAGAAATTCTCCCTGTTGAATGCGTGTTCAGTTCAATAACCCACAAAAAAGCGATTTCCTAGCTTATCAAAGTTGCTTTATAATTGCTGAATAGTGTTGCCGTCAAAACTCATCTTAGGAACTGCAACACTTATGTGAAATCCGTACATTTGCCATGCGGCCAGAATAGTGTTGCTTTCGAGTTGTCAACGGCCAAACGGCATGTCCTATTTTGATGATTAATTTTGCCCTGCAGGTTTTTGGTGAAACAGCATCGTTTCGTCAAATAGGCAGTACTCTGTGATAGAGTCTTCATATCCATGTCAAAATATCAAAATACCTATCCATGCAGTAATGCATTGAGATGTTAGGGCTTGTTATCAGGGCCCAAAATAGTGAATGCTTATAATAAGCATAATTGTTCAAAATACGTTACAAACAAAATTGTTACAATAATTGTTCAAAAACTAAATTTTTTTTCTTGATTTTGAGATGAAAGTATAGATAAGTGTAACAACTTCATCTTGCGACCAAAATCGGTGACACCTAGGAAATCAATAAATATTAAAAAATCAAACTATTTAGAAAACATTCACCAAGATGGAAAACGTCAATCGCGAAAATTTTCTCGAGTTATGAACAATTTTGATGTGAACCCAAAAGCCATTCTGTTCAGTAGGTTAATCCAGAGTAGGCACCTATAAATATTTAGCTGGAATCGCTAAATTCAACGTTCTAGACTGTGAACGAATTCGATTAGCGTGCGCGGGAGGGGCCGCTTGCTTGAAAAGGGTTGAAAATACTTTGCCACCAATGAATGCCTTTTTGGCGAGTGGGATGGGAAAAGAGGGTACGACAGGGATGGGGAAATGTCCAATGACAGAGGCAACTGTTGATGTACGGGTGGGGTGGTGATTGTAGGCTTTATTGTGTTTGGTACCCACCTTTGTCTTCAGCGAGACAGCCACGATGAGAAAACGGGGTTAATGGAGCGATCACGTCCAGTTTTTGAAATGGAAGTTAAAAGTCGCTTGGCTATAACCTGGGATCAGAATCAATTATTTTTATCATCGCGAGGTTGGCCAATTTAGAAAACTGAATATTCTCGCGAATGTACCGCGGGTTGATTCGAATTTCGGGCCGCATTTTAATGCTGGCGAATTTGCTGACTGCCTGTGGTTGAGCTTTGTCGAATGATGGACAATTATGATATTAAATATATCAGGTACCTATCTGTAAAGACAAGGTTTCTATTCTCATTTAAAAAGGAAACCTTCAAAAAATTGTTTCTTTGCAACTATCAACTGCTGGCAGTTGGCGGCGTTTTGCTCCATTTTTGGTCTAGTTTCACCAATTTTGCTCTCTTACCCCGAGGGCAGGACATCCTACGTGTTATTTAAAATTTCTAATTGGTGTTGCATCTTATTCCATATTGTCTTTGTTTTACAGGGTTTTTTGTGATTTCCCAGTGCTGTGAGACAAAACCAGTAAAATGTCAGACGAGGAGGACAAGCCACCAGCGCCACCTGTTCGCCTAACCAGCAACAGCCGGTACGTAATTCACGTATTGAACGATAGGGCTGATAACTATTGTCGATTTGGGAAACTAATTTCCAATTTTTCGGACTTTCCTTCTGCTTACTCGTCTGTCATAGAAACCTACGCTTTCAGTTTAATATCAGTAAATAGTACGGTATTTCATTGTTTCATGTATTTCCCAGGGTCGAAGCGCCTACTACCGTCCCCGTGGAACTCCGTCCACTCCCGAAGGAGCCCGATTCAGATGATCGGAAGAAGAAAGCGCCCAAGAAGACGCGAGGTGCGAAAAGGGAGTCGGAGAAGCCGAACATTTCGTACCCCACGAACTTTGAACACACGGTCCACGTAGGCTACGATACAGTCACCGGTGAATTCACGGTAAGCGGAAATACTTCATCTTCCGATCCAGCCCTGATATCTAAGGCTTGACAATTTGCGATGCTCTCCATTTAGTTTTGTCCGTCCTTCAATTCACCCATTGAAAACGCGCTTTCCTGCTTAGCCCACCATGGTACTGCACCAACTTACGTGTTATCAGGTGTACGGGATAGCAATTAACGATTTTTTTCGGTTATGGCTTATGAAATTGAACAGAAGGATTTATTGGACGCCAAGAACTGCTGATCCGAACGATATTTTTCCTATCCTTGAAAGGGTAGCTTGCAGATAACTAAAGGAACTGTTTATTGTGGGTCTATTGACTATAAAAGATAATGTTCTTGGGTACAGCCCTACACTGCTGAGTTCTGGGGGACTTTCTTGAACATGAATAGGAAACTGCGAAAAAGCAAGGGACGCCATTAGGGTTAGTAATGAGCCCACAAGTTTTCATGGAGCCGATTGGGGTTGTACAGGGAGATTCTCTGAGCCCGCTTTTATTTAGTTTGTTCGCTACTAGGATCGAGGCGCACCTACATGAGAAGCACAAGCCTAGATGGTGTTAATGTGTGCAGAACAAGTGTGAAGAACAACCTACTTCCCATGTCTGCCAATGACATTTTTGTGTTCGGCGACTCAAAACGAATTTTTGTTGTAAAGAAGAGAGCGGAACATGGAAAATTCATTTGTCGTCGGGAACATAGCTCAAGGCTAGGGGTGCTCAGCCTCGTCGGGTATTTTCAACAAGCCAAAAGAACATTTCAATTTGGAAAGGCCCCCAGGGCAGCATGCGGCAGGTTTTGGTTATGGGGCGAAACCCAAGCCAGGATTCAAGCTAGTCTGGTGAACAAAAGGGTCCGTTTGGTGCTGCTCCATTTGGATTTTGCCTCACTTGGATGAAATCGATGGCCTGACGTCAGCATTCTTGAACAGCGTCTCGGCTGCGTTCTTGTTAGGCATTGCAATTTGGAATTTTGTAAACTAGAAGAAGAACCATTGTGTACAATAGTTTTTATTCTCTTTACAAGCTGCCGCTGAAAGTAAGTCACATTTACTGGTTGGTGTGCATGTATACACGTTTTGTAGCCGGCTTGGAAGCTCACTTGCACTTTTTCCTTGATCTGCACCGCTTCCAGTCTGAAAATATGCACAGTTTTTCATAGTTGAAGGTTTTGTTCAATTTTAGTATACGCACATCAGGGGCTGTCAAAAAATCTGTGTTTGCTGTCTATAGACACCTGGGGGGGGGGGGGGGCTTTTGAAAAATGCTGTGATATGGAGGACTTTATTTCTGCCGTCTTTTAGTTGGGACTTTTCCCCTCTCTTTGGACTCCATGTTACATGGACGAGCTATCTAAAAGATTCGGAGATGTCTGAAATGAGAAGATACGACTGAGGGGACCATTGCCAGAATAAGGGTGTGCAGAGTAGAAAAATTGGTTTAATATCCCTATTTCAAACAGCCAATTCGTAATGGTAATCCTGCAGTTGATGGCAAACGTTACATTTTTGTGTCGGGGTGCCTATTTAAGGGTTTGAATCACAGTTTGTTGCACTTTTAGCACTTTCGAATTTGAAATCTTTTGGCATTATTGTTTGGCGCTGGTTCATTAGTTCGATTTAATCATTATTTATCTATGGGCGTTTCGATTGAAATTAACTGTTGGTATAAAAATTATAATTAATTTTCCAACGGTTTAACCAGAGGGGCCATAAGTGATTAAATTGAATTGCAGTTGAAAGCGCTCAATAAATTGATACTAATAAATGTCGGGCCCACCGGTCATAAAAATTATTATGACGGCATAAAAATATCTTATTCCAGGTTAGTCTCGCGGAATGTTGAAACTGGTGTTTCACCTTAATTTCAACGTTTTATATACTAACCGAAAATCGATTTTCTTCCCCAGGGAATGCCTGAAGCGTGGGCGCGTTTGCTGATGAACAGCAATATCAGCAAACAGGAGCAGAAGAAGAATCCGCAAGCTGTGCTCGATGTGCTCAATTGGTTCGACAATTCGAGCAAAGAAGCAAAAGCCAACAAGTACATGACGACAACCAAAATGATCGGTAAGCCATTAAAATGTCATTCGCTTGGTTGAAATTTGCGTTCAAAAAATTCCAAAAAAAAAACTCAAAATTATAATCAAACTTGAAGTCAAACTCACAATGGAACAGTAACTCAAACTCATAATCAAACTCGAAGCCAAACTAACAACGAAACAGAAACTCAAACTCATAATTTGAGAGAGTTTGAGTTTCTGTTTTGTTATGAGTTTGACTTCGACTTCGGTTATGAGTTTGAGTTTCTGTTTTGTTGTGAGTTTGACTTCGGTTTTGATTATGAGTTTGTGTTTCTGTTTCATTGTGGTATAGTTTTTGATAAATTCTGTATTTACCAATATTATCTATGTACGCAATTTTGCAGACGTCTCCTTACGGCCGATGCGTCACAATTCGGCGCAGTCGCAATCTTTATCTCATCCATCGTCTTCGTCGACGCCAGATACGGAGCCCAACACGTATCTTCCAGCTTCGGCGACGGGCACGTCGACTTCCTCGGAACAGGAAGAAGATGCACCACCTCCACCGCCGGCTCCTAGGCCGGAGCGCACCAAATCGATCGTGAGTGCTTTTCGGATTTCCTTATGCCTTCTCAGATTACAGTTTTGGTTGTATGCTGTAGAACCTTTCTTTTTTTGGCTAGTACCTTTTTGTTTGACTTGATTCCACTATTTTTTTGGTCTTTACAGTACACTAAACCAGTTGAAGACTACTCGTCGCCGCCAACGCCATTACGGACTACAAACGGCACCGTGACGACCCCACCGACGCCTTCTCTCGACAAAAACAAAAATCACAACGTCGTGGCCGCCGTCAACACCAACGCCAACGTAACTCAGCCCGCGACGCCTGCGCAAGTTCGCAAGAAGAAACTCACCGACGATGAAATTCTCGACCGGCTACGAACTATCGTGACTGTCGGCGACCCCAATCGCAAGTACACCAAAATGGAGAAAATCGGGCAAGGGTAAGAACCGTCGCTTATACGGGAGAGAGATCAATCTGTGCTCAATGGAAACCCAATCAAGTTCCAATACCAAGAGATTGAGCGATGAATATATGTTTCTGATTTTTCAGGGCTTCCGGCACAGTCTACACGGCGATCGAAGCGTCGACCGGCATGGAAGTCGCTATCAAACAGATGAACCTGTCCCAGCAGCCGAAGAAAGAGCTTATCATCAACGAAATCCTCGTCATGCGGGAGAACAAACATCCGAACGTGGTCAACTATTTGGACAGTTATCTCGTCGGAGAAGAACTCTGGGTATGGAAATGTCAATTCTATGAATATGAAAAGATTGTGTCTCCTGTCCGCTCTGTCGTTAACTGAGTGCTAAGCTGGCTGTTTACCTGAAATGTAAGCTAGGTATGCCTAAATTTTCCTATTTTTTACCATATGCCACGCTCTAATCAGGATTATTCTATTGCCAGGTTGTTATGGAGTATCTGCCTGGCGGTTCGTTGACCGACGTCGTCACGGAAACTTGCATGGACGAAGGCCAGATAGCCTCCGTGTGCCGGGAAGTGCTCCAGGCTCTCGAGTTCCTCCACTGCAATCAAGTTATCCATCGGGATATCAAATCTGACAATATTCTGCTCGGCCTAGACGGCAGCGTTAAATTGAGTGAGTTCTAATGCTAACGTTTTCTTCAATCCGAATTTATCGGATCGCTAAATTAATCAAATAATTTCGAATTGTATTGCAGCTGATTTTGGTTTCTGCGCTCAAATATCGCCCGAACAATCTAAGCGTACGACCATGGTCGGTACGCCCTACTGGATGGCCCCCGAAGTCGTAACAAGGAAGCAGTACGGGCCCAAAGTAGACATCTGGTCGTTGGGTATTATGGCCATAGAGATGATCGAAGGCGAACCACCGTATCTTAATGAAAATCCTTTGAGAGTGAGTGCTGCATTTGAAATAATATTTTCTCGTGGATTATGGTCAATTTTCAAGCATGGAAAACCGGGAAAGTGATGAAAACAAAGTGATAAAAAAGCGATAGCACAGCATTGATTTTATAGAATCCGTTATCTGTTTTAAAGTGATCATTTTTAAAGTGAAAGAAAAAGATATTTTTTATCGCTATTGTTAATAGCACGGAATTGATTTTATAGAACCCGTTATCTGTTTTAAAGTGATCATTTTTAAAATGAAAGAAAAAGATATTTTTTATTACTGAATGATGACGATGATTACTAAGTGATAGAAAGTGATTTTATAGAATCTCTTATCATTATTTCCAGGCCCTGTACCTGATCGCGACAAATGGGAAGCCGGAAATCAAAGAAAAGGAAAAGCTGTCTCAAATTTTCCAAGATTTTCTTGACCAGTGCCTTGAAGTCGAAGTGGAAGCTCGGGCATCGGCCTCCGAACTCCTGAAGGTATGAAAGCGCTTTGATATTTCTATCATTTTCAGATTTTTCAACTTCCTCTTGAAACCATTTGCAGCCATCTTGCGCTTTCGACCATATAGCCTTCCTCTGTGAGGCCTGCACAGCTGAAAGCGCTCGAATTGATATCAATTATTTCAAGATAAGGCATATGGCCCCGGTTTTTAACATCCATTGCGATTTCTTCAGCATCCGTTCCTCAAACAATCGCGACCCTTGGCCAGCCTGACGCCTCTGATAATGGCGGCCAAAGAAGCGGCAAAAGAAGCAACCAAAGGCAACTGATGTCCGCTAACTGACAAACACCAACCGACTACCGATAACCAACCGACGGTGACAGAACGTTAGCTGTACCACCATCGCCACCGAAATAGATTGTAATTATTATAATACAATAATCGTTTGTAAATACTTCAAGCCAAGCAACAATTATTCGGATTTTACGTTCCACTGGAATTCTAATGACTAAATCGTTCAAAACTCCGGCTAGATTCATGATTATTTTTGGGGTTTTGGGGGCTGATTAGCTGCGACTTCCGACAAAGTTCAGCAACTTCGAGTAGACAAATAGGTACTTCTTGGTAGAAATTCCATACTCGTATGTTCTCTACCATATGGTCATCTTTCCAATAAGCATCTCCGGCAAAGGCGAAATCAAGTTACTTACCCCACACTACAATTTGATGAGCCGAGGTGGTGAATGTGCCATAAGAGTATTCATGGTCGAAAAATCCGCCATAAGGGTATTCATGATTGATAAGTCAACTCAGCTAGCTGTAGATAAAAATCACTTTCGTAAACATATCGTTACTGGTTATTTTGCTGAGATTCCGAACAATTGTTGCATGACTATCTGAAAAAGTAAGCTATGAGAGAAAAATCTACTTACAAATAAGAAGAGCCTAATAATTCGAAGTTAACTGAATCGCTAGTTTTTTATGCGCTAAAAATTGCTAATTGTACATAACGGTAGCTTTATATTTCTAGAGAGAAATCCCGGGATGTAGGCCGGTATTTAATGTTTATCAAACCTACGATTTGAACGGCAATACAGAGCGTTATATCCGAAAGTAATTTTTAAAAGGCGTTTACTAATATGTTCGGAGGTCGAAATTACAGTATCTGTAGTTCCAATCTGCGGAAAATATTGTAACGTCAATGTCTATTCAGTCTCGCTATTAATAATTATTACGTCATTCTATACCAGCATCTTACCTGACGGGAAAACAATAATTTCATTGTAAAGCTCTGGGTACTATTACAGGATAAGTTCGAGGTGTAAATATTAACAGTTAAGCGAAAGAACCTCAGTGTGATGATTCCATGTTTTCCAAATCGTGTACGACTTCAAATCTCCCTTATCATATTATGGAAATCCTCCGCTCTACAAAAACCGAAAGGGACTCGAGCCGTGCTCATTCCAAAAAGTAATGTCAGTGTGTTCGCTTGATGGTCAGTTTTTCTCCAGACATGAAGTCAGACATCACACAAGGAAGCCGAAATGCCTCTTTATCCTTGTTGCGTTTTGTATGGGAAAAAACGAGGGTTAATAATCGTTAGATTTCAGGAGCTTAGACGTTGTGCAGTTGAAACATAACCCAAAACCAGTGTCACTTAGCTTGGGGGCCATATTAAGTAATAGTTACTTTCTGCGCATCTACAAAAAACGCTATTTCTCCCTTAATTCTCAACATTTTTGTTGTTGTTGTTGAATCTACATTCATGCTGATGAATTCTTGACATTTTTCCAAATTTCTCAAGATCAGTCCAGATATCGCGGGTTTGGTTCAATTCTATGTTTACCAAATCTGGGTGTACTTTGAGTTATCTATATTGCAGATAAGCTGACTGAACTTTTGGGGTGAGCACGGCATTTCCAAATACGCGAGTTCACCATTTGTAAAGAGCGATCTTTGAAACTAAATACGTCCACCTTGTTAAGCGGTGAGAGTAAAATATTAGTTTTCAGCACAGTTTGCTGCTCGTCATCAATAGAGAGCTAGTTACTATTACAAGACACTAGACTGTCTTTTCAGGTTTTGTAGAACGGTAAAATCGAGCATTCAGTTTTTAGAATTGGGGGCTGTAGAGACGATATTTCAAAATTACTGAGGAATTCTCTATCGCAAAGTGTAGAGGAAGAAAAAAAACCGTAGCGAAGACCTCCACTAGTGCCTTTAGTTTTGCCGTCGTCCTTTTAACAATATTCACTCGTCCGAGTTACGTAAAACCGACGGCAGTTTTCAATATTTTTGTACCCAAAAAAATGAAAACCTCACGGCGGGGAATATTGTTTTCTGGACTTTTGGCAAAACGTTATCATTGTAATACAAAGCTGATTTGTACACTAAGGTGATTCTAAGCAGGACCTGCCCAATGATTTTGTGGTGCGAACATTTTTGGAAGCGAAAGTTCCCTTTTCGCCTCATCAAAACGGCGTAGCTGAACGTTTCTACCGATGGTCGGCATCTGCCCTATATTTTTTAGCGTTTTTCTAAAATGAATGTACCTGCGTATTTAGCCTGGTAAATTTTTTCTGTAGCATACCCTCACACTTGACGTCTAGTATCCAAATCTGCGCTAAAAAATGTCCTAGCAAAAGGGGTGGTGTGAAACAATCACAATGTACTTGCAGATATCCGAATACTTAGCTCGGTTGAAACACCCCGCTAAATTCACTTTAACGACTAAAAAAATCATGATCTTGAGATTTTTTTATTTAGTCACTTTCGTCCCCATTTCCCGGATTTCAAAACACCTGTCTTGGGCGTTGAAAATTAAAAAAAAAACTGGCCCAAAAAAAAATCCAGGCCTTTAATTTAGATGTCGAAAAATTCTTTTTTTCTGTCATCAGTATTTCGCGTGCCTACCGATTTCGTCGTATTCCAAAATTGCTCGTACCAGATTCGCATTCAGGTGGTCTAGTGTGATTTCACGATTTTGTAGACTATAATAGCTATTTCAGACCATAGTTAGCTAAAAATGCGTATTTTTTACCATTCGCGGTCATATGCAAAATATTAACTACTCTATTCATCTCCACTTCGAAAATCTGCAGTTTTGCCATCTTATGTCCACACGATTAGTGTAGCCAACTTTACGTTATTTTGACGAAGAGCTCAATTTATTGTAAACTTAGGAGTATCAAACTTCTTTTTTTGTAAATGGTGCCAAGAAAATTTTCCAGTCTGATCTTTTAAGATGATTTTTGCCTAAATAATCATTTTACTGGAGTTATTAGCTGTTTTCCATTGTTTGCCCTAGTCTGTGGAGCTTTAGACAGTGGCATGGTTTCTAATTTGGGAAAAATTACCTTTACTAATCAGTATTGAGCGATATACTTACTTTAGTTAGTTCCAACTGTGGAAACCAGTATTTCTCCTGGGGATGTAATCGGTGCCCAACCCATTTACCATCTTTGTTACTATCCGCATTTTTTCTTCTCGACTCAATAACATTAATTTAAAATTTGCATTGTAAAGTTGAACTATGGTGTATCGTCGTGCTGGCCGCATCGGTACTGCCACTCACTAACCTCATTTTTAACTATTTTAAGATTAACAGTTGAGACCTACCTGAGGTTTCAACTGTCCATTCATCAGACCCCAGCATAGTTAACTTTTCATAATCAATGTTAAATTCTCGTAATTCATATTCAGCTACGCTGGTCAATGTGGAAACCATCGACTGGTCTTTTTTTATCGAGCTCGATCAAGAGTGGCGTTAAGACATAACCTCAAAAAACCTTACAAGCCAACTCCAGTAACCTCCTTTTTGAAGCATCAACCTGTTGCTGAGTTCCTGAAAAGCCCACATTTCTAGCAAAAGCTCTCCATTTTGTGTTAAAAGGGCAGCCATTTTTTCAACAATTCAGCAAGTTTTTTGCTAAGGCATTAACGTTGTTTCTCTTATCACAAAAAACATTTTTTTGTTATGTCTTACCGTCACGTTAATCCTCCAATCCACCTTAACATGTTATCCGACTCATTATTACAATACTTATGTCAGAGTGAGACGTTCGCTGAATTCAAATCCCCATAGATCAGGTTGATATCAGGTCACATTTTGGCGAGTTTGATACGTTATCAGTGTGTACATTGTATATTCGGTTACCCGATTTTTTCCATTTATTTATGAAACGGCGCGTTACTAATTTTCAAATACGCTATAAATTCGCGCTTTGAGTTTCAATTTGTATATAGTTTATCATTTTATGTACAGTGATTTGAAAATAATAAAATTGGTTCTTTTCAGCTTCACAGTGTGTATCTTGATTTGAATATTCCCTTAAAAATTTAGGTGTTCTGGGATGGATTCAGTGGGTAATGGTTAATTGAGTCCCACGTCCAGAAACTCCTAGTTTCGGTTCGATAATGTACCCATATTTTCTCAACTGACTATGACATTTTTGGCATTAGAATTAATCCTCTAACATAGAATGGATCTACGGCATGTTAACTTTTTTTCTCTCTCAATTGCAAATTTGTTTTTTTGACCTCCTGAACGTAAAGTGCAAAAGTTTGGAGGGTGTTGCACTAAAAACGTACTTGGAAACCTGAAGAGAGTATAAAAAATCAATTTTTGCAACAAATTCTCTAAAAAATTAATTGTGACACATACAAACGTGTTTTTTTTTAATTGTTTAATTGATAATTTACTGCAACTTAAATTTTTGCGTGATCCCTTCTTTATGGCTTACTTGTCTTGGTCACTTACCCCATTCGGGTGGATGTTGCATCATATCCCACAACTAGTGACAACTGTGGCCATCAACCCGTTCTCCGTTAATAAATCCTCTGAAAAAATTCTGAATTTTTCCAGATTGTGAAAAACATCATCTAACATAAGGTACCTCTCCATTCAACAATAGCTTTCTTGCACACAATCTCTTAGCTATGGAAGCTTGAAGTTTTGCTGCCTACGAGTTTTGCTTGGTATTTCTTAATTTCGTCTACAACGAGGATGGCTTCTCTGTGCTGATTTCTCGCCAAACGATCCCATAAAAGCGACAGGTAAAGAGCAGCTACGCTCTTTTGAAGAAGTTCGTACTCTGCTGTTAGTAAAAGTTATTTCTCCCGTATGGAGGACTTGGTATCGGTGATCAACAAACTTCAAGAAGTTACAGCCCTGCTGGGCGAGGACATATTGAACCTGCCGCAAATCGTCGTCGTCGGGGATCAGAGCTCTGGGAAAAGCTCAGTGTTGGAAAGTTTGGTCGGGCAGCCGTTCCTTCCCAGAGGCGTCGGCGTGGTCACTCGTCGGCCTTTGATCCTTCAGTTGGTCAGGAAAACGGGGGAAGACGGCGATAACGATGATTGGGATAGAGGGATATTCCTGCACGACAACGAGCGTGTTTACACAGATTTCAACGACATTCGGGATGAAATCGTGGCTGAGACGATCAGGAAAGCTGGCCCTGACAAGGACATAAACCCGGATCCAATCATTTTGAAAATTTTCTCAAACAAGGTTTCCACTCTGACCATGGTCGACCTACCGGGTATAGTTAAGGTGCCTGTCGGAGACCAGCCACCTGACGTCGAGCAATTGGTGAAAGCTTTGATTTTGAAATACATCAGTAACGCCAACTCCATAATATTAGCCATAGTGACAGCCAACACGGACATGGCGACCTGCGAGAGCTTGAAAATTGCTAAAGAAGTGGATCCGAATTTCGAGCGGACGATCGCTGTCGTCACCAAGCTAGACCTGATGGATGCAGGTACTGACGCTACTGACATTCTCACCGGCAACGTCATCCCGGTCAAGTTAGGCATCGTTGGCGTCGTCAATCGGTCCCAATTGCACACGGTTGAGGGTAAAAGGATCAGCGATGCTATAAAGGACGAGGCCAACTATCTGCGCACAGTGTACCCATCGATAGCCTACAAGCACGGGATCCCTAGCTTGGCTCGCACTCTGCACAGAATTCTCCTTGAACGCATTGAGAACTGCCTACCCCAGCTGAGGCAGCGGATCAAGGCCTCTATCTCCCACTACGAACGGCTCTACAGCGATTTCGGCTCTCCAATCGACGAGGAAGATCCCAAGAAACTGCTGTTGGAAATCCTGACCAAATATTCGAATACGTACTGCAACAGGATCACCGGTACTCACATTGAACTCGAGACCAAAGAGCTGACCGGTGGCGCTAGGATCACGTATATATTCCAGGAAACGTACGGGAAGACTCTTGAGGGCGTAGATCCGTTGGATGGTCTATCCCGCGCAGCAATCGTCACGGCGATCAGGAATACGACTGGATTGAAGCCGACCTTCTTCATACCTGGCGCTTGTTTTGAACTGCTCGTCAAAAAACAGATCGAACGTCTCGAGTCACCATCGCTCACCTGCGTTCAACTGATACACGACGAGCTTGAGAGGATCATAACTGACGTAGGACCACAACTAACTGCAACAATGTTGAGATTTCCCGCCCTGCACAAGAAGATCCGCTCAATAACGACCGATCTCATCAAAGCGAGGGTCAGCGAAACCAACGACATGGTCAGGAATCTGGTCAGGATCCATTGCTCGTACATCAACATGGCGCATCCTGACTTCGTCCGAGACAAAATCGTCCTTCTGGCAGAATTGAAGAATTGCAGCGGTGAACATTGCAAGGAAATGGAGCGAAAGGTCGTGCCCGAATTGACCGAAGCGACCGAGTCTTCAGAATCGCCAGCGCTGCGCATGATCGAACAAGCGCCAAAGATCACCAAGAAAACCCTCGAAGACAATCCACCTGGCGAATGCCTTCTCGTCGAAAGGCTTATCGTATCGTACTTCAACGTCGTCAGAAGGTCAATTCAAGATACGGTGCCGAAAGCCATCATGCACTTTTTGGTCAATCACGTGATGGACCGTTTGCCGAGCCACCTGGTCAGCCAGTTGTACTGCAAGGAAGCCACCAGGACACTTTTTGAAGAATCCCAGTCCGTCGCCGAGCAAAGAAGTAAAATCCTTGCGCTCCTCGACACATACAGGCGAGCGGACAAAGTCATCAACGAATTGAAAGGCTCATTCTGAACGAAATAATACAAGTCGGTAAATTTTAAAGAACGCATCAATCTCTCTGTAGGTAACTGATATTCAAAGCCCTGAAAATGTTATTGAACAATACGGCGAAAGCTTGGCGAATGATGAAGGCGATAGATTCGTGATAGATCACAGCCGCTTGCACTCGCCCCAATTTTTCTCTCCCCAATTTCTCCTCCTTTTTCTCTCAGTAGCGAATTTAGAAATAGGTAAAGAAAAACACTCAAGCTGTTCAGGGCGAATAATTGTATTGATTTGTTAGATTTTGATAGTGAGCACAAATTCTGTCTACTCAACTGTAAGCCGAAAACTGGACAAGCTAATGCCAGCTTTTTTTAATCGCACACCAAATCCATAGAAAATTCGAGTATCATTCCAAATACAAAATATAATATAGTTCGTTAGCAACAACATGGACGTTAAAAAAATATACTTTTCCTCGATTGACGAGTTTGTTATTCCATAGAGCATTCTTCATTAGACCGGCATTGAGTAAATTTCAAAGAGAAATTGGAATATATGGGGAGACAGGTGAATACACGCAAGTATTTGGGCACGAAATACACACAGGTATTCAATCACGATAAATTATTTCAACTAAAATGGGAACCATCCGTGATCAAAAACCATACGTTCACTTCGAGGTACCTTATTTATTTAATTGCATTATAAAAAAATCGATACGCTGTCAGGGGATTGGATGGAATTAATCTATTCGATGTCTCCCGTAAAGTACATGGAAATATAAGATAACAATTACCTATTTGGGGTATAATCGTAAGACATTTGTTGATTCGGAAGCACTCGTAAACATTGTACATCAAGTTTAACCAATAATTAGACGTTTTCAGGAGTCCAGTTGCCTTTGTTCTAGTTTCAAGTGAACACCAGAGAACGTGGTATAGGTATTTTTGTATACCACTATTGTACCACTTTCTCTTCTGGTGGCTCTACAATATAACTATGTAGGAGTTTTGAGATAACTGGGTCCTGAAAACCCCCAATATGGACCTAAGTACCCCCCATACTATCTCATGCTTACAGGTGTACCGCACTCGGAACAAAATACAATTTTTGGGGAAAACAGACCAACAGTGATACAAAACGCCGCGTACTGCACTTTTTTAAATCTCGAACCGTTGCCGGGATACAATTTTTCATTGGTTTATCGAGCACGTTTTCTGAGGCTGTCGAATTTTGGGGAATTTTGCAAAACCTATGGGTACAGCCGACCTCGTGATTCCATATCGATTTCATGGAGAAATTCGAGTTTAAATGCAGAAAAAAGCGAGTAAGCACTAACAAAAAATGTTGAAAATTTTTTTGAAAAAAATTAAAAATTTTTTCAAAAAGTTTGACAAATTTTTTAAAAAATTTTAAAAATTTTTCAAAAAATTCATGTTTTTTTTTCAATTTGAATTTTTCAAAAATTTGAATTTTTTTTGAAAATTTTGAAAAATTTTGCCTGCGGGGCCTTCTTTAGGAGCCTTGAGTGATTCCAGCATGTTTTTCCCCCTTTTTTCAATAATCTGATATTGAAGTCATTGGAAGTTAATTTTATCGTACCTATTAAGGCTGGATTCAAAAGTGTGCACTAAAATTGAAAAAAATTATGTTTCAAGAGAATGGTTGGATTTTCTCGAAATCACATTCATAAAATCGTAACTTGGCAACGGCTTGAGATACGTTACGGCTGGTGGAGATTCGGTAGATTTTTGATTGAGTTTCCAAAAACACCAAAGTGCGGGACACCCTGCATGATACAGCGATGATTGATTTTGTGTATTAATTTCAATTAGGCAGGCATATCCTATACTTTTAACAACTAGGATCCATAGAATTTCACTCATTTTCCTCAAGTTTTCGAGTCAAATTTGAGCGAGGCGCTGAGTTATTTTCATCTGGACACCCCACGGAGCAGAGATACATGAATTGGTCAGAAACAAATCGATAAAAAGTCCAAATCGAAAAGGCGCGTCGTTTCTGAGATTTCCCCCGATCAATTCAACTTGAAACTTAGAGTAAATAGCTCAACAAGATAATTAAAACCCAAAGAATTTAAGCACCTCCACCTGTTAGAGACTTTACTAGCGATAAAATACTAGGGTAAGTATGAGGAAAAATTATTCAAATATTTTTTACTGTTCATTCTTTTGATTTGGACTTGAAGTTGATGGAGGCGCTGTTGATACAAAATCGCTTTCCCGTCGGTTTGGGACCATCGTCGAATACGTGGCCCATATGAGCGTCGCATTTGGCGCACTGGACCTCCGTCCTTATTCTCGGTGCTGTTTTCGAACAGCAAAATATTTTAAATTGAGAAGTCGATGAGTAGTCAAATTGAAAAATCTTAGAGAATTCGTCACAGAAACCGAACTCTGAATGTGCTAACAATCGCTGATGTTATGGTACATACTTTTGAACTGTACGGTACGGACCCAAAATTTGCAATACGACGATGCACAATGAATTAATAAAACAAACGATCGGATCACTCTAACCTTCCATTAGTGAGTTAGTGAGCTCCAAGGTTAGAAGACAATCCACAAAAATTAAAAACGCAAACGGCCCGATTAGTTTCGTTTCCTGTTAATGCTTTCTTGCTCGATGCATTTTTCCAACAATGCCCGAAATAACCCCCGACAAGACATAAACGAGCTAAATATTAAGTACAGCAATGAAAAATCACAATTTCGCTGCATGACCATTAGGAACAAAGCGATAGATGCGCCCAAAAAAAATCATCGGTGAGTAGATCTGAAATATTTTTGCTACCAACCAACATCGCTTATGAGAAGATACGATAAATTGTTGTCTTACAACAACAAAAATGTTGGTCGATGATTCCACCAACCACGTCAAAACAATCTGCATTGCAATCAAAACGATCTGTTTGGTAAAAGACATATTTTCAAACTCCCATTCTGGAGATTCTATTAGATTTGCATCCTGCCTATAGTGAGTTATTCGCGTAAAATCTTTAATCGGCTAAGCAGGCATGATAGGCCAGTCAAATCAAGATTGGTACGGGAGAGTCAATATATAACCTCAAGGAAAAACAAGTTTTTTGAAAAATGTCTTCGAAATTATTGTACAGGGTTCCAGCCACTCGATCAAGTTTTCCTGGCATTTGACGGCATCCGAAATGCAACATTTTTAGAAAAAATGTCCTTAATTCCCAATGTTCGAAGTGCAATCGACCTTTTTCATGAGTTTATGATAGGTTATACAATCCTTTCACAGGATGCACCGAAATAAATTCTATTTTTCAATTTTGAAAAACAAGTCGTCTGTATAACTAAGGAAGGGCCCGAAAGAACCTGGTCTATCATCAACCTCATGAAAATCGCCTATTGCAGACCTTACCAGTTAATTGTCCATTATGAAGATACACTCGGCGAGTAATCAATAATACACTGAATCTAGGAATGAGCTCAAACGTGGGGAAAAATTGTTTCAAGCGGAGAACTGAGGGTTTTTATAAAACGAGGGAGATTTTTTCAAAATATGGTAGCAGGTAGAGATGAAAAACTCAATTGGCGGCGTTTTGATATAGTTTGGGTCTAGTTTTTCCTAACCTTCTGTTTTACGCCAAGCGCGCCTTTTCAATGAATTTCAAGGGTTTCTTCGTTTCAGTTTTTGACGTTGACTGGCCTACAAAAAGAATCATTCGGCTAGGGAACAATACAAACATAGATATTCCAAACTAACATTACAAAGGCCAAATATGGCGAAATTATTGTGCTGCGCGTGGCGAATAATGGGCCGCTTTTCATCGCAAAGTGTTATGTCGAGATGGGTACAAACATTGAGGGACTAGATCGATTTAATTCTTCGAAAAGCAATAATATAAATAGAAGGCGTACGATATATTAAATTAAATAACCAATTCGAGCACAGCATGATTTCCCTGACAGTACAGATTTTCCCTCGATAGGTATTGCATTATTCTGCGATCGCCAACACTAATGATTCTCCGAAAATCTATCCTACTTTTTGGTCGGAGTGAAGTGGAGTGAAGCGCTGTTGATACAGTAGCGTTTGCGTGTCGGCTTCGGGCCGTCTTCGAAGACATGGCCCATGTGAGCGTCGCATTTTGAGCATTGCACCTCGGTCCGTATCATACCTGGTTTGGGTTTTATTAATAACAATAGGTTGGCTCCGACTTTACAATTAATTGCAGGAAATTTTACGTTTCGACGTATTACAATGCGTGTTTTTTTGTTTATCGGGTGAATTAAAAACGAAAATGCAGAACGGTTGGGGTCGGGAACAAACGTGTTTGTCCAGCCATCACAGAACGTGGGAAGAGAATCCGAATGGAGCCAAAAAAGATGGTGGCGAGCGGGCGAGTGGAGAAGGATGAAAGAGGAGGGGGGAAAAAGAGAAAAAATCCCATTAGCTTCTGGTATGTACAGACCCGAGGAAAACTTGAACAGAACAAAGACAACCCAGCATGCAAGCGAAAGCTACCAAGCTCAAGGCATAGACGATGAAAATGAATGACGAGTACCTAACTCAACGATTTTGACAGGGTTTACACGTGATAATAGACTTGGATATAATGGACATTTTTTGAAAATTTTGGGCGGCAGATATCGAGAGAAAGAAAAAATAACGCTTTATCGAGGCATGTTTTACTTTTTTTTAGAAAAACTAATTATGATTGATTTGTACAACTCCTGCTATGATTTTACTGTTATTTGGTAGATAGGTAGTTAGACCTGAATAGAGACTTATCACAGGCTGAAAAGTTAATTGGATTAGGCACATGTTAATGAGAGATAATTTAAGGGGGTTCCTCAATCATAGGGTGAACATAGGAGTTTACATTAGCCAACTTGCAACGCACATTTAGGATAATCAAGTTTTTCTTTCGACTAAAATAAGAATCGTATGAATACCTAAGGCTGGACGAAATATTTGAAATAAACGAATAGTGGTATTTTCGAATTCGAAAAACTAAGTGACAAAAGAAGCAAATTTTCGGCAGAAGGCATAAGCACATTTAACTGGAACCCCCTTTTAGGAAGAGCGTAGAGCGGAAAGTTAATCAAAATTATACGGCCGATTCATCATCATAAATTGTGAATTGAATACCGAATTTCACTGCGTCCGAAAACTGGATGTACATTGAGCGATTCGGTCGGAAAATTGTTTTGGTGACGGATTTCAGTGAAAGTTTGGATGAAAGGTTTGACGATTCAATCACAATTTTGATCAATGAATGTACCAAGACGTTACGGTTATCGAAAGCGCATGCTTGAACAGAAAAAACAGCAACCACAAAAACAAATCACAAACAGAGCGAGAAAACCGGGTTTTGAACGTGTGGTTTGCTCCAAATTGGTACACTTGTCAGAGGAGTCCGACCAATAATATTATACTGGGTCCAAAACGACAAAAAATGAAGTTTGAGGCCACGATTTGTCGATGTTTGAATTTTTTTGAGCACCTACCTACTCAAAAGTAAATTTAGCGGGCTTTCTTGAGATGCACATTGAGGGTATTAATTTCATAAATATTTTTGAAAAACGGTAGATTTTTTTCCGGCGATACATTTTGCGACAGCTTGCGTGCGGTTTGCGACGAACTTTGGCGAATTACACGAGCACAATAATTATGCTCATTTATTGAGCAATATTTGAAAGATACCCTGCTGCTACAGCGAGACGGAGCTTAGTTAATTGAGAATATAGCAATACGATATCTGCCCAACGGAAGCTCGACCAGGCGGAACTAAAAGAATCGAAGGTAACCAAACAGGCTAATCCAGGGTCGCCTAACTGAGCACTGAATAGAAAGCTGCGCTAAAACATTTTCATTTTTAGGTAAATAACTCAATTTTTTTAAAGAAATGAGATCGAGGTGAGTTGATGGGATTTAAGTTTAAGCTCGTAGACTGACAAGTCAGCAGTCAATTCGCTATAATACAATCCGCACGAGCTATCGTCAACCTCTTTTGAACAAGCGATGAATGGGAACAGTTTGACCTTAATTTGTCACTTGAGCGATTCACTGTCATTTTAAACGATAAAATAGGTACCTAACTAATATGGAAGAGCGACGTAAGGATACCAATGCCAGAAATCGTCTTAAACCACACGAAAAACTCAGAATTTTTCCTAAATTGTCATCCAAATAGATTTTATCATAGACAAAAAACGGTAGTTCATCGATTTTATGAACAAACGACCCTCTAAACAGACTGCGATTTTTAGAGTGGGGATGTAGCACTTACTGAAGGTTAGAAGAAAAGTGACGAAGAAAATTCAATTTTCAACTAAGGGCCAATTGCATCAACAATTCAAACTTTTTTTGTCAAAACTTTTTTCGGTGCAAGGATTTCCAATTTTTCGTTTTGAAAATAAATAAAAGAAAACCTAGTTTGAGCAAAGAAACGCGATGGTTACCTACTCTCCTGCAGACACTTCACCACAAAAATCAAGATAAAACGAGGTCTTCATTTTTGGTGAAATTGGCCCCGAATCAGTCAGGCTTAGATCGAAATTAAAAAATGTCGGTTAATAAAAAGAGGCAAAAGCTATAAGGGAATGACTGAGTCATTAGTAAATTTCACAGAATACCTATTCAACTTTTTTCAAAACGGCTTTCCATCTAAGCCTGAATTTGCAAGCGGAAAATTTCGAAAATAAGCACAGCGTGAAAAACGTACCTAGAGATGTGTCAGTGGACAATTTGACAAGGCCTTGATCCAATACGTCGTTGAATGCAGGCCAACCGCAACCGGAGTCGAATTTCTGCTTCGATGAAAACAACTCCTGGCCGCAGACTACGCAACTGTACATGCCTTCTTCGAAGAATTTGTCATATTCGCCAGTGAAGGGCCTGGAAAACCCAATTACCAAATGAAAATTCGACAGTAGAGTGCGTCTGACAAATTTGCTGTTTTAGGGCCACTTTATTAAAAAAATTAATCTCTCCGATATCCAAGGAAGCTTCAGATATACTTCACCACGGTAGTATTTACATCAGATTTCAATGTAATGTGTCATGGACGTGGATTTGCTTTCGTTTTTCTGCTACCGAGGAAAACGGGCAGACACGGTTGATAGAGTTCGCATAACGATTTGAGAAAGCCGTCAATCTGACAGCGATTGTTCGAGGAATTGAGCGGAAAAAAACGTTTTTTTGAATGAAAACAGTAACTTGAGGAAGATGAGCAACAAGGCGTGTCAGTTCACTTGATCATGCAAACGAGAAGAAAGTGCATCGAATAAACCAAGCGAAGACGGACTTGTCCTTAGATAGAAATTACGTTGCTTATTGCGTAACGGTTCAGCACCAGCGGCACTAACGGAGCGAAGTACCTATTTTTGGCGTAAAAGGACTTGAGGGCCTATGACTTAAATTTCCTTTAAAATATTAATACATTGGAAGACATATTTAAGTATTGCAATTCCCCCAATCACAAAAGTTGATCAGGGCGTGCCCTGCCGCCCTAGTCCTATTTTATCCAACACTTTCTTCGTTTGCCCATATTTTTCAATCGGCTGGATCTCCGCTTTTAGGTACAACGTTAACTGTAAACCAGTGGTGCGTAGATAACACACAATACTTCCATATTTTGGAACGTACAATTGTGACACAATTTGATCATATTTTGACTGCTATCGAAAGTGTTTAGGTCAAAAATACCAAAAATTCAGTATTCAAATTTCAAAATTCGCCCAAAATGAAAAAACGCCACATTTTCGGAATGTGAAAAATATCCACATATTCTGCAAGGTAAAACAAAGATTTTAAGACCAAGAACGCTCAAATCGGTTCATTTTTGCGGCCGGAAAAAAATAAAATAGAAAACACTAAAAATGCAAATATCTCGGAAGTACTGTGCGTTATCCGAATTCCGATTAAACAGGGTGTTAGGTCTTGCCGAGACAAACATTTCAGTTCAAGAAATTTGAAAAAAGGTTGAGAAATGAGGGAGTTATGGCCATTTTTGTAAATGACCACAGACGGACAGACGGACAGACGGACACACGGACACACAGACACTTGTTCAGGAAGTGATTCTGAGTAAATGTGTATAAGAAAAAGTTTTTTCTGAAGCTCCGTTCCGATTCTCGATTTTAGGACGATCACAATACTTCCATTTACTCTGTAAATATGGAAGTAAAATGCTCACCTCTCGGTCCCCTTTTCCTGCGTGACTTGATACTGGAGCGGGGTCAACTTCTTTTTGAGTTCATCCTTGTCGGTCATTTTGGCGAAAGATCGAGCTTGAAAAATAGTCGGGCGATTAATCAGATTGAAACTATGGTAACGCAAGTTAGTTGATTCTCCTGAAACGCAAGGCGAGTGCGTTGAAATCGGCAGAAACGGACGAAAAACGCGTCTCGTGGAAATTTTGACAACCGACCGCAAAATAGCCGTCATTGTGTTCCCCGATTTGAAATTCTGGAACAATTTTTTCAGGATGAATTCTTTCTTCAAAGAATCTGAATAACGACTTACTCAGGGAGGTTACGAGGTTTAGAATTTTCGTCGATCGGCGCAAGGAACACCCGAGGTATCACGCCTGATTTTCGCCTAGAGGAATTTCAGAGTGCGCAACTACAACTACACGATAAACCGAGGTCACTGGACACAAGCGCATGCGCAAAGGTCCTCTTCCAAGTTGGGATTGGGAATCATCTGCAGTGTTGCCAAGGTGCGGACGTCAAAAACCCCTGAGACAACGTCAAAAAACCCCCAAATCCCCCCAAATCAGGGCAAAAAATCCCTGGAAATCCCCCAAAAGTTAAGGACGAACTAAAAATAATCTATTTCACATAAAACAGGACCTAACTCTATATTATACACCTACAATTTTAAATTGCACCTAAAACTATAAACTATTTAGTGCTCATTCTCTCCTACTTCCTATCATCCAATTTATACGTACAATCGAACTTTTATACGAACCTTCAAACTTGACAATTACACTGACAAGTGTAGCTCGCAAAGACAGTTAAAAGATTAATACAAATCGGGTATGTAGCAACCAAATTCTCGCAACTTTATTTGAGTACCTATCTTTCAAACCAAATAGCTATGGAACGGCAGTCTTAGCTGTTATTTCTTCATTTTTAAACTTTTTCCTAGTCCCCCTAACTTCCACGAAAACCCCCAAGAAAAACCCCCAAAAAATGTCACCCCCAAAATCCCCCTCTGGCAAAGAAAAACCCCCAAATTTGGGGGGAAAACCCCCAACTTGGCAACACTGATCATCTGCGGTTGCGGTCGGACGTCCGAGCTACGAGCGTTAGCAACGTGGGGGACGACGACGCGGTGGTGGGACTCCCGGCTCAGTATCGATAGTTTGTGATTTCCACTATCGATTTTATTATTTTTAGCTAATCGACAACGAAGTCCAGTCAATTTTTGAGTGCAGATTTTCCATAAATAAGTACCTACTTACTCAGAAATGTTTTTGCTTTCTTTGTCCAATGTAGGTGTAGGTGTCCAATGTAGGTGGTTTTCACTGATCGTATCGGAATGACAACTATCGACTGGTTGTCACTAGTCAAGAAATGATAGTATCGACTATCGATATCAAGTAGGTACCCACTACCCAGGTTTGCATTGATTGCTTGATAGGTAGTAGGTACCTATCCTGTGTTGTTTTCGCAGATGGGATTTTCGCTTCGGCGACCTGGTTAACCGGTGAAAATAATTGTAAGTACCTACTTCTTGGCACTCACCTACATTATTGTGCATTGTAACTTAAGTATGTAAGGTTTAACTTAAGTAAGTAGGTACTACCTACTTACTCAAAAAGTAGGTACCTCATTTTCTATAAACTGACGCGTCTCTGTAAAAAAGCAATGCATTCTTTTGATCTAAAAATTGATTTAAAATTGTAAGTACCCAGGTACTTATTTAGTAAGTTCATTCAAATTCATAGTAATTGTTCATAGGCGCCTCCTTCAAAGGTAGGTACTTGGTACCTCTCTCGAGTCTATTATTCTAGAGTCTAAATTATTCTTCGGATCGTATGAATTTTAATATTGTACGTACGCATACTAGCAAAAGAATGTTCATGGTGTCTGTTCATCTCGTTCATTTCAAAATCGTATTAGTCACAATTAACAAAACCTACCACTGGAAAAAATTGTACCTCCTGTGTTGCAGGTTCGTCGCCTTTTCCATCCCTAACTGACGACTTATCTAAAATGAGACGACTCTGCCATTTTGGGCTTACTAAAAGAGAAAGAGAGAATATTAGAAAAGTGATCCAAACTTTCCAAGCGCAAGGATAAAGTAATGTGATCAGTGTCTCTAACGAATGGATAGTCGACAGTAGTTTCGTTACAGCAAGTACCTGTACCAAGTTGGTACCACACAGATTCATCGATGGCGCACTATGACGAAACTACTTTGGTCGTGAAACATCTGCCGCACGAACTTGACGCTGCTGACAGAGTCGACTTCCTCAAGCATTTGGGTGCTGTGGACGTCTCTTCCATCATATCCGAACAGAAGAAGAGTAGCCTGACTTTCGCCAGATTTCGCACGCCCGATGAGGCTAAAGCGGTATTAAAACATCTCCACCAACAGGAAGTCTGGGGACGAAGGTTGTCGGTAGAGTTCGCCAAAGCCAAGAACGCCTTGGGTAAAGCTGACCATGTCGTCGAATCTAATATCTTGCCGAAAGCCGAAGACGACGACATCACAGCGCATAGGAAGATCGTCGACGCCTACCTGAGGAAGCTACATTCCTGGACTAATGCTCTGGATTTTATGCAACCTCCACCGCTCCATCTTCGATATCTTTATCCCCCTCCGACGGCCCAAGTCCTGAAGAACATCTGCCGAGTGATGGCTAGGAGTACGAAATTCTACACCCAAGTTCTCCATCTCATGAATAAAATGAACTTGCCTTGTCCTTTCTCTGATAAATTCGACGTCGAGTCCGATTTAGTCGGGGACGATTTCGACGAGCCCGAAAAAACTGCCGCTGTATCGGAGGAAGACTCAGAAATGGAAAGCGATAACGATATACCCCAGACGATGCCCCAGGTCAAACCGGTGCCCAAAAAACAATCGTCGTCTAAGCGCCTCAAGTTTTTTCATTCGAAAGTCCCCCGGCGAAAAGACCCAGGCGAGAAACAGCAGCCGCTGAAACCAGAACAAGTTTTTGAAACGACTCAACTCCAAGCTTCCCAAAGAAAGATCGAACTGAAGGTACCCACTGATCTTAGTTCCCTGATCAACTGTCAGGAGACGATTGAAGTAACAGAAAGCATCAGGGTCATGGCAGAGAAGAGTGAACCTGTGGAGGAAAACGTAAGTATCAGCGCCTATTACCTACATAAAGATTATACACAAGAGGTTCCATTGTTGGGTAACTGGTGTTTTAATTAATGGGCGATTTGCGACAAAGTCGAATAATCATGGGAGGTTAAAACTCAAACTGTTAATAGAAGGTTACTGGACTTTTCCTCCTGTGTTCCGAAACTGGACTGCCATGGAGATAAGATCAAACTATGCACAGTTCGATCTGCTCTTTGATTGGCTGTCCAGCTTCAAAGGTCTCACATCAGATCCCCTAACCTCCTGATGGAAGGTTATCAACGTTACTTTAAGGTATTTGAACCTCGAAGTAACGTTGACGCATATCATCGATTGAGAACCCTGCACAGCTATATGGGAACGTTTCATATCAATTATTTGTGTCTGTGTAATAACTGTTGTTCCAGAAAGAGGAAACGGCTGTTGAAGAGCAGAGCAAAGTTTCCGGAGTTATATCACTTGAAGAGCTCGAGTCGAATCGCATCCCACCGAAGGACTTCCATTTGGTGCCCGTCTTCAAAAACTACCAGCCTGGGCCTCCTTCGTGCCGCCTGTACATAAAAAATCTGGCAAAAACCGTCCAGCTGGCAGATCTCGAGTTCATCTATAATCGGTATGTTTGGTTCTCAACTGGTAAGAGCAGGTTAGCTTTAGGTTTTTCGATTTTAGCTGGCTGATGCACTGATGAACTTAGTGCTCAGCGATGCTTTTTAAATTTTGCAGTTACCGAGTGGAAGAGAAGGGCGATCAAGTGCATTTATTCGACATCAGACTTATGCAGGAAGGTCGTATGAAAGGCCAAGCCTTCGTTACCTTCCAGGACGTCGCATTGGCCCAGTCGGCACTCAAGGACACGAACGGTTACATCCTCAAAGGGAAGACCATGGTTGTACAATTCGCCCGTTCTGCCAAACCAAAGTAACGGCAATCTTTGTATCTTGGGACTTGCATTTTGTTGGTCGAAATATTTGTAAACAATTTGTAAATATATCTATTTTAAATTTTATCGCTTCGATCATCTCATTCTTCCGCAAATTCATGGGGTTTGGCTTGGTGCCTTGACCTCCCACGTACCTTAACTCATCAAAGACTGAAAACTTCAGGGGTTAACGTCGGGATAAGGAGAATAACACATTCAATGCATTAATCTTAATAAAAATATTTTTATTTTTAATTAATCTACTCCTGGAGTAATGTGGCCTGGCCACCCTGTATGAGTTTGAAAGAATTACATCATGAAATTCTTTATACATGATAACAGCCAACGTTTTCAAGTGATCACGAATGTTATGATACTGGAGGTGAGAACGTTATAATTTTATTATAAACCAGTGTAACAGATTTTTCATATTTAGCCAATTTCATAGAATAAAAAAAAACGTCAAATCACATGGGTTAACGTAATGGGGTTTCGAAAATAAAATGACTTAGAAAATGGCGGCTCCAGTCGCGAGAAATAAACATAAATAACACCGGGATAATTTTCTTATAGCTCCCATAGCATCACTGGATGGAGAAGTAGTCGGCAAATTGTAAGAAACGGAACAGAAACAAGCGGAAAATCGGAGAGCCGCTAGACGGCAGAGGGAAGCCTATCGCTCCTCTCTTGGTCACCAAGGTAAAACTCGGACGTTTTAGATGCTAACCATCGAGAAATTGGCAGGACCGATTTCCTTGGGTATGGTGATCACTCTGAGAGTGTTGGTGTAGCCGGATCCCTGTCTCCAGCCGGTCATGACGACGACCTGGTCGCCCTCTTTGAGGAATCCTTTCTTCGATACGATCTGAAGGCCGAATGCGATCCTCACGTCAACGTCTTTCAGCCAATCGGGCAGGGGATCCTCTGCAAAACGAGCAAACTATTGTATCTCCATGCAAGACCCAGGATCGGTAGCGCTGAAGACATCTCGACTGTGGTGCGTATTCATATTGAGAGTGCTGGAAAGGTGAACTATCTTCGGAAAAAGGTTCACCTTTCTATTTAGGTACTCTTTACCCCGTCAGTAGCGCGTGCAATTCCACCCCCCCCCCTCAAGAATCTTCCATTCGCGGTCAAACAATTACAACAAAATATTCCTCTGGTTCGGGTAAAAATTCAATTTATTTCTACAATTTCTTCCTATTTGTGGTCGCCATCGTCCTTGATGTAAACGAGTCGCAGAGTGTTGGTAAAACCGACGCCTTGTTTCCAGCCGGTCATCACGACAACCGGGTCATTGCTTTCGAGCATTTTCAAAGTGAAACCGACAGTCAAGCCGAAGCGGATGCGCTCTTCAACATCTTTGATCCACTCATTTGACGGTTCTCCTACAAGTGAAGAAGTACTGCTATTTGTTCGACCATTAGCGGCTTGAGTTGGTGGCCTAAGCACGAGTTGATGATAGCACTGAAATGCTCCGTACGTTGGATCGTGATGCAGGAGTTTAGCAAAAAGTCTTCACGTGGGGTTTCCGATGGATAGCCACACAACTAACCAGCTTACCTAAAAGACGCGCTTGAAATAAAAAAAAAACAGCGAAGAACTTACTATCGTACACGACGGGTAGGATGCCCCTGTAGAGATGGGCCTGTCTAGCCACCTGCGGATGACGGGTAACGGCGATAATCGGACATCTCGGCCTGTATTTAGCGACCAGATGGGCCGAACGACCGCTCGTCGTAATGACCAAAATGGCCGATGCCAGCGCCTTTGTGGCAGCTTCAACGGCTGCTATGGCAACACTGTGCGTGGCATCGATTGGTGGCAAAACCTAAACACAGAATACCATTTTTACTTCTCTGTGATAGCACAGTCAAGAAAAATTGCTGTTTTTGGTCGGAGCTGAGGCAGAAAAAAATCATTTTCTAGGAATCCAAGACCATGCAATGTTAGGGGAGGAATTATCTTTAGGGCCTACCTTGCTGCTCAAATCGGAAAAGAGCTGATTATGCCAGATGGCAGCTTCTGCTTCCTTGCAGATGTTGGCCATCGTCTGAACGCATTCGAGAGGGTAGTCGCCCTTTGCCGTCTCGCCAGACAGCATCACGCAATCAGCTCCGTCGAGAATGGCGTTAGCTACGTCTGAACTTTCAGCTCGCGTAGGGCGAGGTTTCTTGATCATCGACTCGAGCATTTGAGTAGCACAGATCACAGGCTTACCAGCCTGAAAAGAGAGGTGGTATTAATTACCTGAAAACCTCTGACAAATTCAATTATTTTCGTAGAATTCTATGCAAAACTCGACTGTTTTTAGGTTTGACTCGACTCCTGATTCCACTTGAGTGGATTACTGACCTTGTTGCACTTCGCAATCATGGCTTTCTGGGCTAGGAAGACTTTCTCAGTTGGGATTTCAATACCGAGATCACCTCTGGCGACCATTATGCCGTCGGCAGCTTCGATGATCTCGTCCAAATTTTGCATCCCTTGGTGATTTTCGATTTTTGCGATGATCAAAATGTTTCGCCCAGCATCGCCTGTAAGAGACGTTAAGAATCCATCGGTCAAACTACAGGGGCAATCAGGTGCAGCGAACAACGTTACTAGTTTTCATTGACTTGTTAACTCCAATAATTGGAGCAATTATTGCTGGCCACACACCCAAAATGTCTCGAATTTCTTTGATGGCCGAGGCTGTCCTGATGAACGAGGCGAAAACCATATCAACGCCTTGTTGGACTCCGAATTCCAAATCCTGCTTGTCCTTTTCGGATACTGCCGGCAGGTCGACGTTTATGCCAGGCAAGTTGACTCCTTTCTTGCTGCCGAGCATCCCCCCGTTTTCGATGGTGCAGGTGATAGAGTTTCCACCTGAAGGCAACAAATTTTGATCAGTATCGAGGCGAAATACTACGAATCACAATCGAAATTGAAAGCGGATTGGCTCACTGATGGATTGAGCGATCAGTGAGATGAGCCCATCGTCGATGTAAATCGTATTGCCAGGTTTGACAACTTTTGTGATGTTTACGTAGTCGAGGTACAGATCTTTTGCTGAGCATTTCTCGATGAAAGCTTTATCCGTAGTCAGGCGGATGGTTTGTCCTTTGACGAGTTCAACTTCGGCTGACGGTCCCTGGAACGGCGATTTCATCATTTAAAGCAAGAGGACATAAACTTTTTTGACGGTTCCAGAGCGAAAACAGCAGAATTACGACTTACTCCCTCCAGCAGTCCAGTACGGATTTCAGGGCCTTTGGTGTCGAGGGCTATGGCGATAGGCACGCTGTAACCAGTCTTGGCGGCATAGTTGGCGGCAGCCTCTCGCACGTTTTTGATCGTATTGGCATGGTACTCGTGCGTGCCGTGGGAAAAGTTCAATCTAGCCACGTTCATGCCAGTGTGAATCATCTTCTCCAGAGTTTCAGGCTGCATCGAGACAGGCCCTACAAAAATTGATCGTGTTAGTTTGGAGAGAAGAGTTTTTGGTGTCATGAGGAAGAAATGTGGTCCAATGGTTGGTACGCTGCTAGATCCCACCACGGTGTTCCATGGAACAATTAAACATTTTATAGCTGAACTTCTTAAGTACTTGTTCTCTGTCCTTCCCAAGTCCTGAGCCGAGCGTCCTTGGTCCGCAGAGTAATCTAATTGATAAACCCAGCATGGCATGAGGACTGAGAAGCCAGTTAGTCACACTTGAGTTCTTGTCAGACCGATTTTACAGATTTAGTAAGATACTGGAGGTTGGTTTCAAAATACTGAAACAGGCGGGCACTTCAATGTAATCCATGCTTGAGACTGAAGTACCCACCAAACGATTGAGTGCCTACCTCTCCATGAATGGTATCGGCAGGTACCTGAGCACCATCGAACGCATGACTACCACGAAGTATACCACCACCTACCTATCGTGCATATGATGGACGAATGCCGGATAAACGATGCTTTGCTGTAGATGTTGAGCTCGCACAAATGATCGAGGAAAGTCGGCGCCGAAGCGGCTCTGAACTGTAGTGAAGGTGTCGTGTCGTCCATCTGCGAATAGATAAGACAGTATAAACCATTGCAATTTTTTCGTCGGACCATGGACGTAATTTACATCCAACTTCAAATGTCTGTACCCCTTGGTCTTTTTGGACGAGGTCGGCATCCGTTCCCCAAGTCATCGCGTTACTGGCACTGAACGATACGAAGCCGCTACGGCGAGGCAAGAGACTATGTTGAAAGTGAATCGGTCTTTGTCGTATCAACGGACTAATGAATGGGAAAATCGAAGAGCAACAATGCGATAGTCGCATGAAAAGTTATACGTAGACAGGGACAGGTAGCTCAGTCGGTTGGTAGGGAGAGAAAAAGGTTTGAAAATAGGAGCCGACCCGCCCCCTTTTCATCGACCGAGTCACTCGGTTTTGAATTTATGCCAGAAGCCGTTTGAAGGTCGGTCGCCGAACTGACGTTCAACCGAAATAGTAATAGAAGAAAATAGGTGCGCCGAACAATAAAAGTGGAAAAATATTGCGGCGACACCGACAATAATCGGCACTCACCTCGAGGTCTACGTGCTGTGCAGAATGATGATAGGTAAAATAAGAATCGGTCAACTCTGTTTGAGTTTTGCTCAACTTTGCAACCGGTCGATTTCGAAGCTACGACACTCCAAGATACGGATTGATTGATTTGAAGATTAATTCAAGTTCAAAATGTGAAGCTGAGAAGCAATTTTTGGATCTAGGTGCCACCTATCTTCCACACCTACTGACGTGACGGACGGACGGACGGAATCCCCTTGCGTGGCCTTTTCCGTTCCCCCCTTCCCCCGTCCGATTAAAGTCACCCACACGCCCAAGCTTCACCTGGTTACCCATCTGCTCCAGTCACCACCCAACATCCCTCTGACTGTCTGGCTGCCAGACTCCGGCATGGTAGACCTCGAATTCAACCTTGGGAATCCAAAAACATTATAAAACCCATTTGGGTTAATAGATGAGCAGTTGGGTCTCATTTGTAGCCACGACTGTGGGCTACTCTCCTAATCAACTAAAATGGAATCCAGAACCATGCCAAAATCCGTATCAAATCCACTGGGATATAAACTCCAAACTGTTTCACGAGGTTTCAAGGCCTAAGTACATGAAACTGAATTTGGCCGAAATTTGATGAGCAGTTCAATACAAAAAGCAGTCTACAGAATTAGGCCAAAAATCTGGAGACAAGACTCCGAACAGAGAAGATTTGGGCCGTGTTGGTCTTAAAGTCATGGTTTTCTCAGTACAATCTATTCGGTCGGTTTTTGTAAAGTTGGTTATCAGCTCATTTCTAAATTCGGGCGACTGTCACCAAAAACATTGATTAGTTAAAGTTACCGACTTGTTAATTACGTTATCTATCCACAAAGCTGCCAACAGAAGCCGAAACTCACTGAATTTAACGAGCCGTTACATGTTCGGTCAGGCACGTACCCAGGATTTTGATTGGGTAGTGGGGGCCCAAAGCCCAAAAATTCAATCACTTTCAACCATCAACATTAACCCTTCGATAGGTATTCTGCTCAATGTAGACCTAATTTCAAAGAGACAATAGTGAGTTTTGCAGTTGAATTTCCATGTACCGAAATTAGCAAAAACCAGTGGTGCGTAGATAACACACGATACTTCGATATATCGAATCGAATAGAATATATTCTATATATTCTATATTAGAATATATCGAATAGAATATATTCTGACACGTAAATTTTTTGACGCAATTTTATCATATTTTGACTACTTTTGAGGCTGTTTAGGGCAAAAATATCTTAAAACTCACATGCAGATTTTAAAACTCGCCTAAAATCAAAATACGTCAAGTTATAAGATTACAAAAAAATATCCACGTATTCTGCTAGGCAAAAAGATGATTTTAGGACCAACAACGGTAAAATCGGTTCAATTTTGTGGCCAAGAAAAAATAAAGTAGAAAACACTAAAAGTGCAATCATGCCAGAGGTCCCGTGTTTAATCCGAATTTCGGTTAAACCGGGCGATAGTTTCTGCCGCCTTACATCAATATTTTCTGAAATCTCGACCCAGTCTCATGACCGAGTCTCGTCCGGTCTTGAGGTGAAGTCCTTCCCGAAACCATATTATGATTAATTTTATCAATAATTTATCATATTGAATATTGTAGCCTGGGCGGAGGATTCGAACCCCAGAGTTCTCTGCTCTAAAGAGGACCCCCTGGTAGCCAATAATAATTATTAATTATTGTGTAATTATTACACACCCTATGCAATTGAATAACTTACTATTGTTCCCGACGACGTTCTTACTCTTTCGACGACAGCCTTCATTTTTCTCCTTTTATTCGTACGACTATCTTACAAGATGAACGGGAAGAACAAATTTTTTTACAGACTTCACTCGTTCTGAAATACGCCTACTCTAAATGGCGACCAGATCGGCAGGGGAGAATCCAGCACGAGGGAAACGCCTGATCGAACTGTTCACTGGCTAGAGATAGGCACCGGTAATGAGTGCGTAGGTACTTAAGCTAGTCACAGTTTACACAACGGTTTGGTATGGGATTCTGAAGACTGCGGCACACTAATTGGTCGCCTCCCAAACGCACTATTGGTGTTCCCCCATCTAGTGCTCCCTCAAATGCCTCGTCAATTGAACCCCCCTCCCCGTCGGTCCTTAGGACGAGTCTTGGATTTCTTTCCAAATCACCCGACGATAGGCGAGATATCCGTCATCGAAAAGATGAGGCGTCTTAGCAGCGAGGAGATAAAAAATTATCGTTCATGTCAGTTTTTTTGTCATCCTTCCAAGGCGTGAGAGGATTTGTGAGAGGCGTTTCGATAAGGAACACCTGACCTTCAACCGAATTTATAGACCCTGACACCTTCGCGACACCCCAGCAAATAATGTTACCAACATTATTAGGTAGGTATTTATTTTCAAAAACTTGAACAATCGTAAACAGTGGTTCCTCTACGGGCTTCACGTGAGTTGGCCAATTGAGTTGACTCAATTAAAACCGACGTAGAATAAAATACGATCAAGAAAAATACTTTAGCGGCAACCACTTGCGCAATTGACCCTAACTTCATTTTTACTTCCATATTCACAGAATACCACCTAAATGGAATTATTGTCTTAAAATTGAAAATCGGAACGGAGGTCCAGAAAATATTTGACTCTAACAATGGGTAAGTACGTGTGACGTCTTAAGGCAATAAAAGAATGGCAAAATCTTCCACCATTTTCAATTTTTTAAAAATATTTCTTGAAGCAAAGTTTTCATTACCACATTCAGCAGAAATTTCAAATATTAATAGTTTCTGCTTTTAAAATATCGGCACTTCGGGTTTTTTTTTCAAACGAACGTCACCACAACTGTTCAAGAAGTTCTTCATTAAACCATGGGATAGGAGAACAAATGAATTGAAGGTTTATTACAGCAAATAAATGCACTCATCTCTAGCAGATAGCTTATTGAAATCAGCTAGGTACCTGCCTATCGAAAACTGATAAATCTCATTGCATAACGCAATGCCTCTGGGTCAGCGAGAATATGCGATAACCTGAACAAAGCTAAGAATAGTTCACTATCGCGACCTTCACAGAATATTGTTGTAACTTGGTATAGTTCATACTAAGTTACAATTGTTTTGTGTTCGTTTTCAAAAATAATAAAAAGTTTAGTTTGCTTCTGGAATTTGAGCTTTTATTCCACGAGCACTATAACACTGGTGGCAGCGGTTTGTCTGAACAGCAATGGTCAATACGAGGTCTGCGTCTCGTAGTAGGACGCCTACTCCGCCTGACGATCCAGTACCTGCGTCTGCGTCTGAGGTTCCGGTACTCAGCTCGCCCGGCATTGGGGTTGCAGGGTCCAGTCGGACGCTCCCTCTGCAAGGATGGGAGGAGGAAAAACAGGCCTTCCTCGAAGAAATCCGAAGGACTGTGAAAGAGCAGGTACAACAAGTTCTAGGAACATGCATGACCGAGTTCACAAGTCACATGGAACTCGAGTGTTCCAGCTGTTTAGGTGCAATGAGTCGATTGGTTCGTGAGGGAATGAGTTCCGTTGCAAACCACAATCATTCCCTTTCTCCATCTGTTCAGCAAGTTGGACAACAGGGTTCTGTCTCCCTCCAACTGAAACCTAAACCCTACGATGGATCATCAGATTGGGCAGCATACAAATTGCAATTCGAGACGATTGCGGCCAAGAACGGTTGGGATGCAGACACCAAAGCGGCAGCCTTAGAAGCGGCTCTTTCGGCACCTGCAGTAGAAATTCTGACGGAAGTCGAAGTTCCACGGACCTATGATAGGTTGTCGACAGCGCTTGAAGCAAGATATGGCCATGAGAGACAATCTAAGCGCTACATGACAGAACTCTTATCTCGTAAGCAACAAGCTAAAGAGGATATAGCGACGTATCATCGGGCCGTCAGCACACTAGTCCGCCGGGCGTTTCCAGGCTTACGGTGTGATGGACCAGTGGAGGAGATGGTTGTCTACAATTTCATGCAAGGTATCAGGGATCCGAACTTACGGGATAAAGTTTTCACGGCTTGGCCTGCTACAATGGAGGAAGCTCTAGCCGTGTCTCTCCGGCATGAAACTGTAGCCCAAGCTGCAGTACCGATCTTGGCTCGGCGAGGGGACGTGCGACTTGATGAGGAAGACTTTACCGAGGTGGCCGTGAGAAGGACCACCCAGCCAATGCGGCCTGAGGGTCAAACTCAACAACGCTTTCGGTCGCAACAGAACCTCGTTTGTTGGCGATGTTCTAATCCTGGGCATATTGCACGAAACTGTCCCTATTCGTTCACTTCAGCTGCGTCTCCGGGATGTGCACATCAGCAACCTCACTGTTGCACCGTGGCGTCTAGCATGCAAGGAAACTGTCCATCTCATGCAATTCCGGAAAACCGTCCGAGGTCGGAGTGATGGGGCCTACGCCGACCTCAGATGAACGACCCCACCTAATGTACAAGAGCAAGCAACATACACAAGTACAGGAGGAAGTAATTTATAGAGTAACGAGCAGCACATCTCTTACTCTCCGGGGGTTTATAAGTGGCACGAGTTGTGAGCTCGTTGTTGATACTGGAGCTACTCGTACTATCATACATCCTAGGATTGCCTTGCTGGCTGGGGTCTCTGTGTGTTCATCACCAAGTAAATCGTTACGTTCAATATCTGGTGTTCTTATTCCAGTCGATGGAACCGTGGACGTATGTATAGATTTGGGTGATGGCATACTTCGTCAGCATAATGTACTTGTGGCTAGAATTTATGAAGATTGCGTGCTAGGACTCGACTTTCTAGCCGCATATCGCTGTTTGATTGACGCAGCAGAAGGGTCAATAATTGTCGACGGTTGTCGATTGGGTTCTGACCTTCCCTTGTATTGGGTGGAAGAATCGGATGACGTTGATTTTGGAGAATTACCATGTTTGACTACGGCCGACCAACGAGAAACCAGAAAACAGCCACTCCACACCCAAGTTCTGATTGATCAACTAGGGCCTCATACTTCTGATGCCGCACAGATGGATGTCTTAAAACTGATTGAGGAGTACAGCGAGCTTTTCTCGTCATCCAGCGGAGACATGGGCACTTTGACTGCGTGGTCGCATTCAATCGACGTTGGAAAACATGCTCCGATTCGTCAACCACCAAGGAGGTTGCCACCGCATCGGATTAACGAAGTCGACGAATTAGTAGAACAAATGCTGAACAATGGAATAATTGAACCATCAAAGAGCCCCTGGGCTAGTCCAATCGTACTAGTGAGCAAAAAAGATGGGTCGACCAGATTCTGTGTGGATTATCGAAAATTGAATTCCGTCACAAAACGAGACTCACACCCACTCCCTAAAATTGATGAATTGACGAGTGCTCTGGCTGGTAAGTCGTGGTTTTCGACTTTGGACCTGCAGTCTGGGTACTGGCAAATTCCAATGGACGAAGAAGATCGAGAGAAGACGGCTTTTTGTACGCCAAATGGGTTATGGCAATTCAAGAAGATGCCATTTGGCTTATGTAATGCCCCAAGTACTTTCCAAAGAGCTATGAATTCTATTCTGAAAAAAGAAATTCGTCAGGGGAACGTAAAGGTGTATCTAGATGACATACTAGTCTGTGATTCGACGTTTAATGAACACATTGTCTCATTACGACGCGTTTTTAGGGTTCTGAAGTCTGCAGGGGTGAAACTCAATCCGAAGAAATGCAGCCTGTTCAAACGCCAAGTGAGCTACCTAGGATTCGTCATTGCAGAAGACGGTATCAAAGCCGACCAGAATAAGACAAATAAAATTCTTGACTGGCCATGCCCAACCAATATTAGAGAAGTACGTTCATTTGTAGGCCTTTGTCAGTACTATCGCTGCTTTGTTCCAGATTTTTCTAGACGTATGGCGCCCCTGTACGCCTTGCAAAACAAGGCCTCAAGATTTGATTGGACAGTGGAGTGCCAAAACGCATTTAACGATATCAAAACGGCTCTGACAACGCCTCCGATCTTAGGCCATCCAAATCCAGAGTTTCAATACATAATAGATACGGATGCGTGCGATAAGGCTGTTGGTGCGGTGCTGTCGCAAGTTCAGGAGGGCAAAGAAAGAGTAATTGCTTACTTCAGTCAATGCCTATCACGAGCTGAGCGGAACTATTGTGCAACTCGCAAGGAACTGGTCAGTCTTCTCAAGGCTTTAAAAAGTTTCTATTCTTATGGATTGGATGATGGCAAAGAGATTATAGTTAGGTCAGATCATGCTGCATTGCAGTGGCTCAAAAGTTTCAAACAACCAGATGGCCAATTAGCTCGGTGGCTACAATTTCTCGCCCCTTACAATATCCGTATTGAATATCGCTCTGGTAAGAAACACTTGAATGCCGATGCCCTGTCAAGGAGGCCTTGCATCGATGCAAAATGTAGTTATTGTACTCGCCAAGAACAAAAACAACAGATGGTTGATTCTGCTTTACGAGTAAAGTTGGAAATACTAGCTGAATCCACCTGGAGCTTGGAACAAAAGGAAGATCCCGATTTGAAAATGGTTCATGAGTGGATTCAGACAGGTCGCAAACCTAAATGGGAAGAGGTAGCAAAGTTAAGCGAGGATGTAAAAGCTTTATGGGCGAAATGGGATGCTTTAAAGATTCAAAACGACGTTCTACTCCGCAGATGGGAAAACCATAGTGGCTCTGAACAGATCGAACAAATTCTGGTGCCATTGACTCGAAGACAGAATGTTCTTCAAGAAGCGCATAATCATGGACATTTTGGTCGTAGGCGAACATTAAGTTTAATTCGAACCAGGTATTATTGGCCTGGGCTACAGAGAGACGTGAAAATGTTCTGCTCTAGCTGCGAGATCTGTGCGAAAAGAGGCAAAAACCAGCCAAAAAGAAAGGCTCCTCTTCAACAGTACATTGTGGGGACTGCTTTTGAACGTTTAGGCATAGACGTTGCCGGCCCACTCCCTGTTTCCAACAAGGGTAACAAGTACATCATCGTAGTAGTTGACTATTTCACTAAATGGGTGGAAGCATTCCCAGTTCCGAACACACAAGCAGAAACAGTGGCTGAAGGGTTAATTACGAACGTGATTTCGCGTTTTGGAGTCCCAAGAGAGCTGCATTCCGATCAAGGCACGAATTTTGAGTCTAAGATTTTCAACGAGGTCATGAAGATCATGAACATCCACAAAACTCGAACGACGCCACTACATCCTCAGAGCTCCGGACTAGTAGAACGGTTCAACCGCACTCTGTGGAATCTCCTAGCAAAAATCGTAGATGATAAACAACGAGACTGGGACGAAAAATTGCCACTGGTTCTTCTGGCCTACCGAGCTACTGAACACTCAACGACTGGGTTTTCACCTGCTCGTCTAGTAATGGGAAGAGAGCTGGTCCTTCCTGTTCATTTACTTACGGGTCCCCCACCTAGTGCTTCGGCCACCGAATCAGCGTACGTCGAGAAATTGCGAGATCAACTAGCGTTTACACATCGAATTGCCCGCAAAAACCTTGACAAGGTAGCAGATGCAGTCAAACGGAGATATGACGTCCATTCTGAAGAACCCCGGTTCAAGATTGGAGATAAGGTTTGGCTTTATCACCCAAGAAAAAAAGTGGGCATCAGTCCAAAACTTCAATGCCCTTGGGTTGGGCCATGCGAAATTATAAAAGCAATCACCGGCGTTGTCTATAGAATCCGCCTTCCTAACCGTCGGAAACTCGTTGTTCACGCGGATCGTCTATCCCAGTCTTCAGATCCCCAGAGGAGAAAAGAGGGGGAGTAGTGTTGTAACTTGGTATAGTTCATACTAAGTTACAATTGTTTTGTGTTCGTTTTCAAAAATAATAAAAAGTTTAGTTTGCTTCTGGAATTTGAGCTTTTATTCCACGAGCACTATAACAATATCTACAGAATTCTGCTTCAGACCTTCACCGTCACTTCCCACAAGAAAGGAGGAACATTTTCTGGCGTCCGACTTCCTGTGTTTCCAAGGGCCATGAGTTCAATTCGAATCCTCGGCTTAGTTCAATGTTATTGTCAGAAACAGTCAGTCAGTAACTCGAAAAAGGAGTAGGAATGTATCATAGTACCTAAATAGTAGAAGATGCAACATGTCCTGACTAGCTTTGAGCTTAGGGATAAATGAAAATTCAATCAGCATTATTTTTGCCAACAACAATATTTGAAGGTATATTTATTTTAACTACAATTCTATCACAGCAAGGTTTCTCAATATGCCAATAAAACGCACTATTTGTGTGAAAATGAAGTTTTTCAAAAAATAAACGTCGATTCAATAATGCCAACATGAAGGGCAAATGTGACACGATGGCACAAAAAATTGAGTGAAACTTGTGATAACGTCATTCAACAGCACCTAAGGTATTGGCGGATTAACATGTATCACCATGGAGTTTTTTCAACACTAAACCGATAAGGTACTAGGTTCAAAAAGCAGCAAGGTTCAGCAAGGTTCAAAAAACAAAAAATTTCCTAAAATTTCTTTTCAAAGCCTAATCCAGTTTTAAACCGCTCGAAATAACGAGAAAAAACTAGCCGTATTTGTCGTTTAATTTTTGTTTCAATTAAAAATCCCACTTTTCCGCTCATACATCACCCATGCATAATTGTACGCGAAAATTAAAAATGTCTGGTGTAGAAATATTACTTTGGATGAAACCGAATTCATACATTGTTAACTATCTTGGAGCAATCTGATCATCACAACCCTGGGGAACCCCATCCAAAACGTAGATAGCTAACAGTTTCATTTGATTCCAAGTTATGTTGTTTAGGTGGGCAAATACGCGAAAAAAGGCTTTCGATAAGCACTGCATGCTGTATGCTCTCGTATTCGGCAACATCAGCAACCCTGACCCCCAGGGTGGACTTTACAGTCTGACGAACCGAACAACAAAATTGGGACGTAATTTACCTACATAGCTCCGGTGCCCGTACGCAGGCGAATGGTTTCCGAACGAGCGAAGAACGGGGTCAGACGGAAGACGCGAATACTTCGTCCAGTTTGTCTTCAATGGCTTTGTTGGTTCCTCTCAGCCCATTGACCACCTGAGCCGACCATAAGAAATATTCTTTGACCCGATCGACGGTCCATCCTGAAGGCGTTTCTTTTTGCAAGTCCCTCAAATTGTAAAGCTTGTCCGCTAGTTTTACGAGTTTTGCCTCGTAGGAAGATTTCGGTGCATTTTCGATCTGCCAAAAAGCCATAGAACGTCTTCAAATCAGCATAAACTACAGCTAAAATTTAGCAACATAAAGAATCCTAGAGCAGCATGTGTTGACTAGGGAGGCAGGGCACGCCCGGGACAACTTCACTTATCGAGAGGAACCAGCAATGGTTCACTTTAGTCATGCTGTAGGAAATACTCAACCAATACCTCAATTCCAGTATGGGGCTTAGAGCGTACCTGCAAAAATTTCCGTTCCATTTTGGGCAGCGCTTTGTCGTCAGTGACTTCTTCAACGATCGACCTGATTTTTGGACCGAAGTTGGATTCAATCTCATCAAAAGTGGTGTCCGTATCTTCAACAGTGTCGTGTAGGAGGGCTGCCATGATTACATCAGGATTATCGATACCACCTACAATCAATGGATGTTTCAACATTTTGTACCATCGGCTATTTGTCTTGCTCAGGGGTTGGTTTGGTAGCGAACATGGGAAAGTGATGTATGTTCAATCAATGTTAGCCAATATTTGGAGTAAAATGTCAATCTGAAAGGTAGGTGATGGTAGGGGTTCACCTTCTTCAGTAAGAATACAAGCAACTCCAATGGGATGGTTGATGTAGGGTGTTTGATCCTTGTTAAGACGTCTTTGATTTTGGTGCTTCACAGCGCAGAAATTCGCGCATCTCACAATGTCCGAAATTTTGGAACCGGAAGGCATACTGGCCAATGGCGATGATTTACGACCCAGAGTGAACGTTTCTGGAACAGACGGATATGATTTCTTATTTTTAAGCGAAAAGTGCACTCTGTATACAGCAGCGGTCGAGCATTAGCACTGTAATGCTCTTAAACATAAATCAGGTCATGTTGGGAATGGCACGAATTTCAATCTTCAACAGGACTCGAACCTGGCACCAGGGCCGTCCAGAGCCAAGCCGGGCCCCGGGGATAAAGACTCGACCGGGCCCCCCCCCCGGTCAATAAAAGCATTTTTTCTAATTTGCATATTAGTACGTAAAAGGCCCACGGGCGGGCCCGGGCCCCCTTGGGCCCCGGGCCCCGGGGATTTTGCCCCCCCTGCCCCCCCCTCTGGACGGCCCTGCCTGGCACCTCCAGCTTAGTGGGCAGACCCTTTAACCCTTCAGCAGCAGAGAGAAAATCTCAGAGATGGTTTCAAATGGCACTTGCCTCTTGACAATTGCCATTGAGAAACGACAAAAAAAAGAGGAATTAAAGCCAATAATATGTATTACTACCAATCAGTGTGTCGGAGAAGTTCTGTAGCACGCGTCTGCCTAGTGAGACGCCAGGTTCGATTCCTGCCGGAGAATGGAATTCCTCGCCATTTCCCACTTGATCTCATGCATTTTAGAAGTGGTTCCAGAAGTGTGTTAAGTACTCCAGAAACACTTTTGGGAAAACCACATAAATGACTGCGCGCCTGGAGTATTCCCGACCGTCTGTTACCTGGATTAGTGTGACCTATGACGTTATGAACTACCTATCAAAAACGATAAAACGTGAGGGAAATATCAAACGAATCAACAAAAAGTAGAATGAGAGTAAATTTTTCGAACTGACACGAAATAGGAGACAACGGGCGTCGCGCCGGGTCCTGAGAAAGCATAGAAGATGGTAAGAGTTGACTTGCGAGCGGTGCGTAGCGGTCACTGCCGGCATTTTCGTCCCACGGTTTGTTTACAATAAGGTACCAGTGTTGCCAAGGTGTGGCCGTCAAAACCCCCTGCGGCAACGTAAAAAAAAACCCCAAATCCCCCCAAATATGAAAAAATCCCCGAAAACCCCAAAAGTTAAGGATGAATAATTCATTTAAAAGCATTAAAAATATAGGTACTATTTCTCATAAAACATACCTAACTCCATAATATACAACTAAAATTTTAAATTACCTAAACTATAAACTATTTATTACTAACTCTTTCTGAATACTTATCAGTAAAGTCAGTAAATTAACATACTAAAACACCAATAAAAATTAGGTTTGTACCTACCCACAAGTTGGTAGACGTACATCCCAAACCCAAATGGCTTTTATTTGAGTACCTATCTCTCAATTCAGTTAGCTGTGCAGTGGCAGCCTTAGCTGTAATTTATCTGCAGCACTTACAGGTATTTCTTCATTTTTATACTTTTTTCTAGTCCCTCTGACTTTCACAAAAACCCTCAAATTTGGGGGGAAACCCCCACAACTTGGCAACACTGTAAGGTACCTACCTAGGCAAGTTTCACTTCAAGGTCAATCGATGCCGAGTTGAATCGAGAAAAATCAACAACAATACCGTTTCAATCCACCATAGCTTCTGAACGGATCAATCGATAATTTTCCGGCAGCCACCAATCGATTCAAAATTTAATCGAGAATAAATGAGATCAGGTGAGAAAATGCCGATAACCCAACAGTTTTCGAGCCAAAAATAGTTTTTGTTGGACAAGCCAGGGGCCCCCATAAGGAACACACAGGAGACAACAAGATCTGTAGGACGAAAATGTGCCATCGGCCGCTAGGCGCGCCACCGTCGAGAATTACCATCTTCTATGTTGTTGCTTGACTTTATGACTGACCTCTGACCTGCTTTTTGATGTTGGGGGCATTTTGGATTTTGACCGACGTGCGGGCTGTAGACGATGCAGCATGTATCTACATCATCATAGCTATACATACAACTGTAATTCAACCAAATCGATGATTAATAATTAATCATTATTAAGAATTATTCTCGAACCTGGTCTAGAAGCTTTTCCCAGTTATTGAGACATGAAAAACCGCCTGGGACGAAACCGAGATGTTAACCTTCTCTCATGAAGTTAACCTTTTATTGGTTTTCATAACGACGTTAACGTCATCAGTAGACGCTGCTTGTTTTGTATAGTTTTCTGAAGTTTCTGATTTTATTAGCAAAGATATTTTATATTTATCTATCTGCCAAAATGAAGCGCGAGCAAACATTTTTTTGGTTTCTCCTGCTGGCTTCGGCTTTGTTGACCGTGCATGCAAAAAAACCTAAAGAAAAGCCAGACTGGGCAAAGAAGGATATCAAGTTCTACTCGGATGCTGATATGGAGCGCCTTCTAGACCAGTGGGAGGTAGGTACGGATCGTTCATTCCAGGGGACCACAGGCAGGTTTTAATGATTTGTTCTCTGGGTTAATAACGTCTATCGAGAGGAAAAAATTGAGTAAAAACCAAATTCCAGATAGTATTGAAAGCCAAGGGTTTTTATGATGAATGACGCATTTGAATAGAGAAATTTGAATTTGATGGCGGCAGGGTACGCCCGGGACGTCTGAGAATTACTGCTTATGTATTTCTGCAGGAAGATGAAGAGCCTCTCGAACCTGACGAGCTCCCTGAGCATCTTCGCCCGCAACCGAAAATTGATTTGAGCCAGGTATGTCCTGATATTCGTAACTTCCTAGAGGCTGGTTGCTGAGGCATGGGAAGGATTCCCTCGTCCCAAAACGTTATCGTGCACTCAAGGTTTAACCGATTGTTTCAGCTGTCTGGCCAAAATCCGGAGAACATATTGAAAATGACGAAAAAAGGCCAGACCTTGATGTCCTTCGTTTCTCTCGATACCAAAGACAGAGAAGAGACCGAGCGGTTAACGAAATTATGGCAAACGAGCCTGTGGAACAACCATATTCAAGCTGAAAGGTGAAGGTCTCTTCTGGAGAAATAATAAATTATTTTTAAATTAACCAGAAAATTTAAAAAAGGTAATGTCCAATATACAATTTTCATTAAATTTTCTCTGCAGGTATACGGTGGATGATGATCGAGTGCTGTTCGTTTACAAAGACGGTTCACAAGCATGGGATGCTAAGGACTTCCTCGTAGAACAGGAGGGCTGCAAAGAAGTTGTAATCGAGAACAAACCTTACCCTGGAAAGCTGGCGAAAAAGGTAAAAAGACCGGCAATGGAAACGGGCGTTTGAGCTATTTTATTGATTATGGTCGATTCTCTTGCTACTGATAAGGAGCTGATTTCTTGAAAATGACAGCCTCACTAGAAAATGGTTGAAGCAAATTTGTCCCTATGAGTACTAATAGAGAGTATGCATTAGTGCTTTTCACTATTCGGAGCGCTTTCGACCGCGCGGAATCCCTCAGGAGTGATTCCAGGCTCAATATTGGCTTGAGGATTGTTTGCTATCAATGGAAATGAATTATGATGATTTTTTCAATTTTTCTGTTGGGTGTTCACTGAAATCTCTCAGCCCACAAATTGCTTTTATTCAATTATCCGGCCTTCAAATGACTAATGATCAAATGGCTAATGATCGCTTTTTGAAAAATTGAAAAAAAGCATGTGTAGAAAAGCCTATAAAGGGTAGAAAGTTGTACATTTTTCACCTCCGTTTTTGTTTTAGACTGCTAAGGAGGAGTTGTGAATTCGGAACGGCCTCTGATACTGGAAATTCCACCTGCTACACTGTACTTCCTATCCAATGTGGAAGCTGGGATACAATCTTGGTACTATGTACTGTTAGGTTTGTTTATTTTTGTACTCGTGCACGCGTACTGCTTCAGTTCAGCTGGGGTTCGCATTTGAAACCCGAAAAATGATATTTTCCGGGTTTTTAACGTCCTTTGGCGAAAAGGGAATTTCTTTGGCCCCTGGCTGTGAATATTGGCAGGCGTGGACTATTCGTACTTCAGAATCATAGGAATACTGTTGACACTCTTCCTGGAAAAATGGTAAATTGTTCGAAAGGGGTTTTATCAAAGCCCTACTCTTTTCCGAAGACCCTTCATAATATGATCGATTTTGGAAACCGTTCTCTTTGTTAGCCGATACGACTGAAATTTTTTTGAAACTCGTATTGCTTCCATTGTTGACCTAAAGTTTTGTTGCGTATATTTTTTTTGAGAAGGTCTGCTGTCCAATAATCGCTGCGAATTTCTTCACATTAGCCCATTGTGGTCTATCAGCCATTCCTCGTACAAAAATTAATTAACTGTATTAATTTGTTACGAATTTATTAGGCCAATTGAAAATGTGCGATCCGAATTTTTCAAGCGCATAAAATGAGTCTTGCGACATTTTTTTTCGTATTTTTCACCCGTCTAATTTACCGTGGTATTGCATTCGAAGTTTTCTCAATATGAGCTCAAAATGCGGCCATATCGTATGACAGAGAGCAGCCGTTCGGGTGAACGCGAATTTGGGGACTGGCCCTCGGTCGGGTTGGATGGCTTTATTTTTAGACGGACTTCACCCGTTAAACTGTGCCAGAAAGGGATCCTCTCTCCCAGTCAGGCTACCAAGCGTCCAAAGCTGCTTACACAACACGTTTCTGTGTTTTTTAACTAGTATTTCCAATTAGGTTAGCCTGTAAAAGTGAACATTTTTCATCCACTAGTCCCCAAATGAGCGTTACCGTTTACCCATGCTGATCATACCGAAAAAAAACGACGATAAAATTAACGTATGAAAAATGACGCTCGTCATGACGTGCCCGTTGTGCTGCCAGCGAGGGTTTTCCTCAGCTGAATCGCTGTGTTCAGCTCTGGTAAGCGCCGCTACTCGGAAACTCAATTGCCCGGTATGCAATGAGACGGTCGTAGGTCTGGACAAGCTGACCATCCACCTGCTCGGACACGTGGCCAGCAATGTTGCTAATCCACCAAATAATGTTCCGCATCCGCCAACGATTTTGGAACGCCTCGGTTCTGCGTCGGAAAATGCCCTCGCTCCAAACCCAGTTCTCTATTTTACGTCGGACAGCGGAAACTTGTACGCTCTAGCAACCGATGCTGTGGTGAATCGGACGAATTTGGTCGCCACGAATTCAGCTAACTGTGCACCATCTACAAATGAAAACACGAATGGTGTTCAGTGTAGAAAACGCCTATCTACAGAATCTGTGGACGGAGGGAAATTCTCGTCCTGCAAGGAGCTTCTAACGTCGGGGGATTTTTCGGTGGCAAACGAAGAAAACGATTCACCTTCGAACAATGAAAATTTAGCTGGAACTGTCCAAATGCAACCGGGCAGTTCGGCCCAAAGTGTTGCCTGTGACGTGTGCGACCAATCATTTTCCAATTTTGCGATTTTAGCTGTCCACAAACAGCTGACTCATACGGCCGGATCAAAAAAATTGGACTCTCAAAAAGCGTGCGAAAAATCGAAAAAGCGACCTCTCCTCTGTAAATGGTGCCCGTCTACTTTCAATTTGAGGAGTAGCCTACTAGCGCACATCAAAGTCACTCATCCAGGTAAGTAAATTCTGATCACTGCCCTTCGCTTTAAATGATCAATTTTTTGGGTGGAAGCAGCTTTTGTCAAACTGAACCAGGTGTGCGTAGAGCACACAATACTTCCATATTTTGGTAGTTGTTGGCAATGATACAGATCTTCAAAAATCTGTGATTCATTTCAGGTCAAAAAGATGAAAGTCAACCCCGGAAAGAATCTGAAAAACTGTCTTGTCAGATATGCGGTAAACCATGCTCCAAGGTTAGCCTTTACTATGCTTCATGTATCTTCTGTAGGAAAATTGAACACCGTTGGTGAATCGACTTATATGTTTTTCAGGAAGGTGCTCTGCATCAACATATGAAAATGGCTCATGGCGAGAAGCCGTGGCAATGCCCGGTTTGCTCGAAGACGTTCACGACGAAATATTTCCTCAGGAAGCATAAGAGGATTCACACGGGTGAGTTGTTTTTTTCTCGTTCAAGTTGTTGTTTGATTTCGAATTATGTCTCTTTCGTAGAATATCCATAGATGGAAGCTGGCACTCACCAACTTGATTGTTGGATACTTGCGACTGTAGATTTCTATCTGTGGCCAATGGTTTGGCATGCTGTGTGAATGTCATACGTTCTCTGTTCGATAGCCCTTTTACTCCTGACCCCTGCATCCTTAATCTGACTGTTATGGTCCCTTTCAGGTGAAACGCCTTACGAATGCTCCATCTGCCACAAGGTGTTCACTTTCCAGCAATCGTATCACAAGCACATGCTGTACCATACTGATAACAAGCCCTACTGCTGCTCCCACTGCGGTCGTCTTTTCAAGGAATTGTCAACACTCAACAACCACGAGCGGATTCACAGTGGCGAGAAACCTTTCGCTTGTGAAAATTGTGGTAAGTTAATCGATGCTGTGAGTTGCATACAGACATACAACTCTGTGGTTCTGCATGGGCTTTAAAAAGCTGCAAAGGTCTTTCGAGCTCGGCATAGGTTGTTCCAATCCATGTCCATCAGTGCAGCCCATAGTGGGACATCCCCACCCTATGCGGCATTCAGCATCTGTGGTGGTAAATCAAGATAGTTTACATCATGGCCAAAAAAATGTGCTCTTGAAGGGAAAAATGGAGATTTTGACAATTCTCTCTGATATTGCCAGACATCAATCGTGTGCATACTTACATTTTTGCTGTCCTTCCTGTCAAAATATCAACATACATTTTGACTCCAGGAAAGGCATTCAGGCAGCGAGTTTCTTACTTGGTGCATCGCCGCATTCACACCGGAGCCATGCCTTACCAATGTACAGCGTGCAATAAGTCGTTTAGATATAAAGTAAGCAGAACAGTCCCAGTTTAATGGTTAAGATAATCAGATTATTCCTACGAATTCAACAATTATTCCCTGTTCACAATTGTTACGGTTCAGTCCAATCTTAAATAATATTCCCTTATCAGATAAGCCAGAGGACACACAAGTGCGCGGCTCAGCCTCCCGGCGTGGTAGTCAAAACGCAAGATTCGCTTGTGGCCCGTTTGCAAGCTGTGATAAGCAAAGTGAGTTCCCATTAATTTGTACTCAACGTATGTGCCTGAGTGTGAAAATGCCTGCAATTTCGTCTTTTGTTGCTTATCCGTGCCGGATGTTTCATATTCAACCTGTGTATTCAGGATTCCTTCTATTTTGTATTGTAGGAAGAAGGAAAACGTCAAGACGCTTTACCAGACGGTGCAATCAGTGAATCGAATTTTCCGAAAATTGACTCGGCTCCACCAATCAGCCATCCGGATTCCGTTGACAGCTCAATTGGGCTGAATGCCGAGAACGAATCGACTCGTATCAATGTACATCAGACTGGTAGCTGCGAAGAAGAGTCTGGTAAATGCCGCGGTCCCGAGTCGGTACATACAGCTCCATCCTTCGTTGCCGAAAGCCCAAATCCAGCCATCCAGATGAGAAATGACAATATGGACACCCAATTCGCAATCGAGCCTGCTCATACCACGTCATATTCGTCAGATAACATCAACGGCTTGACCTCGTGCTCGAATACGTTCGAGAATTTCGATAGTTCTCCAACTGAGTGTCTCAATAAGTTGCACATTTCCTCCCCCAATTATTACGAACAGCCGTTAACCTCGCACTACATTCCGCCACAGCAGAATTTGACGTTCGATCCGATGGAGGATATCGATCTCTGTAATTTCCTTCTCAATTTCTCGTGATATTTTTCTTGGTCACATGCCCTGAAGAAGTCACCACTGGGGCCTCTACGATCTGTAATAGATACATTCACAATTATGACGATACCATCGAGAACGATGCAGCACTCCTCAAAGAAAAAGAAGAGCACATCAATTTTAGCTGATGGCGTCTAATTTGAACCATCAAGCATTGGCAAGCATCTATTTGAACGCAAGGACGCATTGATGTACCCAATGGTGAGTGAGTGAGAATTGTTTCTAACAGATGGCCAATGACTCACGGACCAATTCATACATATTGAGACAATGTATAAAGAATATATTTCAATTTTTAAAATATACAACAAAAGTTCATTTTACAGGCGGGTAATCGGCCCTTGCATTTAACTTTTCAATTTCACCATCCACTCTACTCGTGTAAATTTACTTTCATAGTTGAGATTGATATTAGTACAGTCGATGAATACAAAAAACCTATATTTACGATACACAAACAACTATATACAAAAATAACTGCTGAAAGAATCTTGGTGGGATTTTCCTCATTGGAGTTCAGTTCAGTGATTCTCAGTGTACACGACTGACGTCAGCGGCGTCATCGTTTTGCTCGACCGGTTCGACGGGTTTTTTGACGAGAATAAATTAGTGACGATTTTCAAATCGCCGGTCAAAAGAGTGATGACGTTTTCCTTGCAGACGAACAGCAGGAAAATCAGGAACCCTTGAAGAGCGTTAACTAAGTCTGTTACGAACCAGAACGATTCGAAATGTTTGTCAAACATGAACGACAGGATCTCGGTCGACCAACTGATACCCATCACGATGAACAATTTCAGATAAAGGAAGAAGTGCCTGGAACATGAAATTATTCAAATCACGATTTTGGACTCTTTTTTATCTTCTTAGAACACGTGAGCCACAAGAAGAACCACAAGCAACCCAAAAGCCAAAATTAAACAGCACAAAATTCCACGTCAAACGGCCATAGACATCAAAACGTCAGTTTTCCTCGATTCTATACAAACTTTAACCCGTGATCGACTGCAATAATATTAAATATTCAATTTTTTGAATACTTCAATTCAAATTTTGAACTAATTATTGATTCATTACCTCGTATGGTCGCCTAACGTGTTCCTGCTTCGAGATAGAGACAAAGAAGCGCTTCGATGCCTGAGTAGTTTGATGGCTGTCAGTACGAAAATCGTCACGTTGACGACAATCAGTAACGCGATCGGTCCGTGCAAGTATATCCATCTAACCGGTTTAGCTGGGGAGCAATTTTTCGATCATTAGTGAAAATTGAGTATGTTTTACGTCTCTATAAGGCACACAAAGATGGAACTCTCCCAGTCGTAAGTTACATAATAAGTAGGAACGTGCCTTTCTTTATCTTGTATTTTTATTACTCAAACAAAACTTGACCAAAGTTCCAACCGTCTTTATAACTACCTTGAAAACCATCTTACCACTCAAAATGCAGTTTCGTACGCCGATGTCCGGCCTGTAGTGGTAGGGGACATCTTTAACGTGCGTGAGGATGATGGTGCTAACTGTCACCAGAATGGGGCAGCCCCAAGAATAGAGTGAGAAATACAAGAATTTCCTGTCCGTTGATGAATTTCTCCGTACTGTAGGTCGCATTTCGCTAAAAAAATTAAACGCCCATATTACAATCTAAGGTCAAGTGCGCAATTCCATGATGGAAATTGGATTAAAAAGTTTCAGTATTTAGGCACATGTTCATGTGCCTTATCATATGTGCATATCTTTCACACCAGTAAATCAAAACGCTAACTAACTATATCAATAGTTCAACTTTTTCATTCGAAAAAAAATTTAGAAACATCATTTATGTTAAAAGGCTAACTTTACATAAATATATATTATATAGAGCTAGACTGGCTCACCTTAGTGTCATGAATATATCGACCGACATCGAGTTCAACCAGAAAAAAGCAGCCAAGAAAAAATACTGCACACCGAAACCTGTAAAAACGCGTTAAACACACATAGGTTAGGTACATAACAGTTACTGAAGAGTACGAATTTTGGTATTTCGACCACCGATACTCTACGGAGCGGAATCTATTCCTAATTTGGAGAATAGAGGTCGTTAGCCTCCGTTATTTACGGTGGGATCAGGAACCAGGAGCCTCCCGTACCGGTAATCCGGATGAGCGGTATGGGGAGGCTCCTGGTCCCTGATCCCACCGTAAATAACTGAGGCTAACGATCTCTATCCTCCAAATTAGGAACGTATGGGGTAGGTTGTTCTCCAGAATTGAAGGAATCTCGGGGGTACGAATTTACTTATGGCCCTCATTCACTCGCTCACCATACACCCTCAATAGTCACATTATTCGAGCGGTCTCACCTGAAATGTGACACCAAATCGATAAGGTGTCATCTCCAAGCTGGACAGTGACGAGGCAGGCATAGGCAAGAGCGAGAGCCACCGTGTGCGAGACAAGGTAAGGGCTATGGGGATTCTCCCTCAACGTCCTGTACGCCGTGTAGATGACAGCTATGGACGCCAGGCAGACGGTCGACACGATCATGCAGATTGAGTAAACGAGAGGCACATCCTTGTCTTCCTCGATATCGTCCTCGTCCACGCAGAAGAATGGCACCACATCTTCGCTGAAGAAGTCAAAACAGTAGGTTTCCGGGCTGTGACGTCCCATTTCCGCACCTTCGTACTCGACAATAAGGAATCCAGCTTTGTCTACGGAGAAGTTGTCAGCGGGGTCGTAAACCATCATTTTGCTACAACTGAAAAGTAAAAAGAAATCTTTCATTGTATCAGCCAACATCAATTTATTGTATATTGTACCGACTGCGCGGAAGGTATTAGGTTATTAGTACCACTTTTGAGTAAACTTGGAAAAATCCTAACTGGGAAAATTCTTGTAATATTAATTATGTGTTTTTACGCATTTTTGGGCATGGCAGCTCATGAAATAATGTAGACATCGCGGATTCGGTCTAAAATGCTCCTACTATAGAAGTACTGAGTGTTATTTACACGCCGCTAGATGTTTTTCTTTAAAAATTTGTTAAAAGCAAGCAAAACGTCCATGTTAAGGAGTTAATCCAATATTATAGGTACTCTCAGCGGAGAGTAAATGGGTACCCCCGTTTGTAGCCACTTACTTGAGAGGGCTGGTGTAAGTTTCGAAGTCCTTCCACGGCCTGAAAGGATGAAGTCTCGGGTCCGACGACTGCGTACAGTTGGTCCATCCTTTTTCTCCTTGGGGGCAGCATTTTGGAACTTTGGTGGAATTTACGCCGCCGACTTCGATACAAAGGGTCTCCACAGACAGTATTGAAAGCACTAAGAGAATTTGGCTGGTAATTTTGAAATTACTCATGGCTATGATAAAATCTAACAGAATTCTGCGCGGAAATTGACTGTTTTCGATTCGCTACCGATTGTTTGAGGCGTGGTTGCAGCGATCGTGAGGTTCGATCCAGCTCCCGCAAAACACCCGCAGGCACTGGGAAGCTAGCATTTAGGAATCTGCAATTCGAGGTCAAATTTAATGGTTTACGGCGATAGGATAAAATTTAAGCGGGTAGGTGAGATAATTCCGGAAGCGTAAATATTTCCAAGTTCAGCCCGGTGACCTGAACAATCCTGTTTTCACCACCGACGTCAATCGAAGGCAGACTAAATCGGAGGGCAAGGATTGGATCTCGTTCTTTGTTTAGCTGTCGAACGATGTTGGATGGACGGCAGAGATGGAGGTTAGCATTGGAAGATGTGGGGGAGACTTGAGGCCGCACTTGCTTATGCCCCGGATCACACGAGGCCAGTGGGGCAGTCCAGTAAAAAACGCCAAGTACTGACAGACTTTCAGACTGCACGCTCGGGTTAAGCGGCTCGCTATCGCTCGTGTTGACAGATGTGACGCTAGAAAAAGATAATTATTTATCTGCAGACGTGAGCAGGACACAACCAGTCGAGTTATAGAAAAAACTTTAACAAATTTCACACTCATAATTAACCCATGATTTAAAAACTAGGCCACGACTCAAAAAAGATTTTTGGCGTGACATTCAAAAAACATCCAAGGAATCCAACGAGCTCAGAAAATCCGAAATCGGATCAGTGGAACCTGTTCAGAAGAAAATCCGAAATCGGTTCAGTAGAACCCTTCAAGTTGGCTTGAACTAGCAAAGAAATTGAGAAATAGCAATAAAAAAATTCAATAGATTTTGACGAAACATTCAAGAAACATCCGAGGAATCCAATGAGCTCAGAAAATCCGAAATCGGTTTAGTAGAACCCTTCAAATTGGCTTGAGAACTAGCAATGACCATGAGAAACAGCAATTACGAAATTCGAGCCGAAGTAATTGGAAAATAGGTGATTGGGACGAACGTGATACCCCGAAATAACGTTCACTATGGTGAACAGGGCAACCCGAGAAATATGTCAGAGGATTTTTGGGACGTTGTTGAACTTGGTCTTCCAGAAAGATACCGCGAGTCATTAAGGGTTAAAAAGAATTCTATACCTACGGCATCACCTTCAAAATCTGTCATTTTGGTTTTTACAAAAATTTACCATATTAATGCCATTTTAACTCCTTGACCCTATCCGATCGGACTATCCGGACAATATGCATCAAGTTGGAGTAAACTCAACTTTTCGGACAAATTTCGTAAACATCGGATCATTAGTTCGATATGAAATTATGGTTCAACGTGAGATTTTTTGCCAAAATTGTATTCACGTGCTAAAAGAAATTCGCCATTTATTTAAAACTGGCTCCGTGTGAATGTGGCAGGTAGCCAGACTACAATAACACTCCCCCCCTTCCCCTCACCCCTGCCGCTCCTCCGATACCGGCAGATCCGATAGGCGGCCGATACATGCGCTGGCCACTTCCTCGCGGGCACGAGGCGCTTCGCTCTTTACACATTCCACGGAAGAGAGTGAGCCGGGTACTATTTTCGCTAGAAGAAACATTGACTAAAATAGTCGGCCCATGATACCATGTATAGTCGGGCCCTAATATAATGAGCAGACGAAGCGGTCTGGCCGGTGATACACACACGGCCAGAGTTACAAATACACGAGGTAGCCTCGTCATTGACGAAAACGTGAAAATCGAGATCAAAGTACGTGCGGTTAAACTACCACTACGTCTCTTGATCTTGAGGCCGAGAAAGTTGTAAAATTCCAAGCAGTTGGCTTGCTCTATAAGCGACTCAGTTTGTTTCTAAATTATGGGTAAATCTACGCAAATCAATTTCAACACGAATGTATGTCTAGGGAAGCAGTGCTTCTGATTTATAATCAAACTCAAACTGAAACTTGAACTCAAACTGAAACTGAAACTCGAACTAAAACTATAACTCAAACAGAATTCAAACTTGAAATAAAATTTGAACTAAAACTCAAACTTGAACTAGAACTCAATCGTAAACTCAAACTTGAAATCAAACTAGAACTCGAACTGAAAGTCAAACTGAAACTCGAACTCGAACTGAAATTCAATCGTAAACTGAAAGTTGAGATCAAACTGAAACTCGAAGCTAAGATCGAACTGTAACTCAAACTGAAACTCGAACTGAAACTCAAACTTAAAGTCAAACTGAAATTCAATCGTAAACCCAAACTTGAACTCAAACTGAAACTCGAACTGAAACTGAAATTCAATCGTAAAATCGAACTTGAAATCAAACTACAACTCGAACTGAAACTCAAACTTGTACTTGAACTGAAACTCAAACTGAAATCCAATCGTAAACTCAAACTGACAATCAAACTTGAAATCAAACAAACTCAGTTTCAGTTTGAGTTTACGTTGGTGTCGAAGTTTGAGTTTCAGTTTGAGTTCAAGTTTGGGTTTACGATTGAATTTCAGTTTGAGTTCGGGTTTCAGTTTGACTTAAAGTTCAAGTTTCAGTTAAAGTTTGAGTTCAAGTTTGGGTTTACGATTGAATTTCTGTTTCAGTTCGAGTTTAAGTTTGATTTCAACTTGATTTCAACTCTACGGATTGAATTTCAATTTGATCTCGAGTTTTAGTTTGATTTCAACTTTGAGTTTACGATTGAATTTCAGTTTCAGTTCGAGTTTTAGTTTGATTTCAAGTTTGAGTTTACGATTGAGTTTGAGTTCGAGTTTCAGTTTGACTTTAGGTTTGAGTTTCAGTTTGAGTTACAGTTCGAGAGTTCGAGTTTCAGTTTGAGTGTCAGTTTGACTTCAGGTTTGAGTTTCAGTTTAAGTTTCCGTTTGAATGTCAGTTTGACTTCAGGTTTGAGTTACAGTCTGATCTTAACTTCGAGTTTCAGTTTGATTTCAACTTTCAATTTACGATTGAATTTCAGTTCGAGTTCGAGTTTTATTTTGATTACAACTTTGAGTTTACAATTGAATTTCAGTTTGACTAGAATTGAATGAAGTTTGCGTTTCTGTTTGAGTTCAAGTTTGAGTTTTGGTCAAGTTTAGTTTTGGTTTCATTTGAGTACTAGTTCGACTTTCTGACCCTGTTTCAGTTTGATCCTAAGTTTGAGTTTCAGTCATAGTTATGGGCAAAACATTGTTGCTATAGTTGCCCCATACCCCTAGCTTCCTCCCAGCTAGCTTCCCTAGCTTGACGTCCCAAATATTTCTAGAGAAGTGGCTTTGCAAAGTCAGTTCGTCAACTAATTGACTCGCTTGACCTCAAATAATGTGGTTGTCAATTTTGATGTATGACTCTCCTTTCCTGCGATAAAAAGTGATTCACTACCTATTTCAGTTTTGACAAATTTTCGAGGCGCCTAACTTCCCTCGGAGATTGCAGGAGCGTCAGTTTTCTACCAGACAACGACAGCTGTTTATCTTTTATCTATTTCCCGCTGAGAGATTTATTCGGAACCCTCTGTCTCTCCTCACCGTCAGACCCCTCCTCCTCACCTCAAATGGAAACAAACAGTTTCTGGAATTGAACATTCACTGGGTCGAATTTTAAAGAACTGTAAAGATTCAGAATTCCAGGAGACACTGCTACTAGAATACTGCGGTTGAGAAAACCAAAGTCTCCAATGAATAGCCAAAATTGGGGCGGGGAGTTTTATGAAAGGCGAGTCATGGCCGTTGTTCTAAATCTATTTTAATCTTTTGCGCCATACCTTCAGCAAAAGTGAGATAGGGTTGTTAGATTAGCAGAATCGAAGCCTTTTTAATTTTACTTCGGTCAATATTTAACAATCGGCACAACGTCGAAAACGAATTTTAAAAAATTATTTACATCCCATACATCGTACTGTGGAAAATTTACAAAAACTGTTTTTCCTTATGTTTATGTACCTCAAAATTAGCTATTTTTAACTTCACCGGTCGACGATCTATCTTGAACCTGAACATTTTTATTGAAGATCCGTATCTTGATGGCGGAATTTGATCTAGTCTGTTCATTGACGTCAGGCACCCCTTCGATGTCGTCTAAAATCAAGTTAAAATCATGTCAAGTTGTATAATTGTAAAGGAAGTACTGTAACTAGTGATAGGGGACGAAGATTTTCGACAGCTCGAATTTTGAATTTAGCCAATCAGGTGTGCTATAAATTGCCCAAACTTTTTCAAGGTCTTGCATTGTCTTGAGGAGGTAAAGGAGATTTTTGTCTGGTCCTTCCACGTTATTGAAAGCTACTCACCGACTAAATGCACAGTGTAGGTGAACACTTCCGTTGCATACTGAGGCCCCAGCTTTTCTTGGAGCTATAACGAATAAACGTTCCATTAGGGAAATTTTCACCTAAGTATTGATTTAGATTAAAAATTGAACATTGAGGCCTTGACGCCTCCATGTTAATTCATGGTTGTCACCTGCAGTGATAAATTAACAGTGCGCAGTACGGCTGTGCCAAGGCCTCTCAAAATGATTTCCTCCTCTTCATTGTTTTCCAGTAGTTTGAACACTCTTGCTAACTGTCCCTGAAGCATAAAAAATAGCTATGCAAACTACAATAGGTAGGTACATTTAAAACTATATTACGTGTCGTATAAACATACTTCATTAGGTTCCTGACTTCTACTTGTCTACCATGTGGAGTTGGATGAACAATTCCTCACCATCCATTGGCTGTCGGTATTGTACACTTTTGGATTCAGCAAAATTTGAATCGCGTTTGGTTGAACAGCGAATGGAGCAAAGAGGTGCATGACGTCACATTCTGGCAGTTTTACCACCCGTATTAACCCCATTTTACGCATCGTAGAATTTACATATTGCACCTTTTTGAAAAGCCCACATTACCTGAATTTCAATAGGTGGGTACCATATAAGTTTAAATACCAACCTTAAAATCAGATTTATTGGTGATGAAAAATTCGTTAGGCCGCTTTGCCGGTCGGGGTGGAACTCTTTTATTTAGCACAAAATCCGAGTCAGACCGATACCTGGCAAACGCACAATTTTAGATATAAAGAAGCAAGATACATACAACAAGAAGGTGATGTAACAGAACGATTAGTCTTTTGAGTCATGCGCTGAAGATCTTTCAGTACTTCAATATAGCAAAAGAATGAGTCTGAGGTTGACGAAACACAGTTTGGCTTCAGCTTTTGGCACAATGGATGCCGTTTTTGTGATGCGAGTGAAATCCCTGCTACTTCGCAAAAGCGTCTGACGGAGTAAAACACGTTAAAGTAATGAAGGCCTTGTGATTGCCAAGCATGGATTTCAAGGATGTTCCCTCAATCCAGAGCCTATACTGGGAAGAAAGCTCGGGGGAAGTTTAGGTGGATGGTTCTATAATTAAAACTGGGCAAGAGGACCTGGCTACAGAATGGTTGAGCAGAGGTGTGATTTGTCCTTTCTGCTGTTTGAAAGCGGATTATCAAGATGGCACTGGATGAATGTGATGAGAGTCAGCGTCAATAGGCCTATCTCCAATATAAAGTACTCTGACGATTCAGCCTCGTCAGCTCGCTTGGTGGCCTACCAGGAATTTGCTGGCGATTGATACTTCCGAGACTAGATGATTATAGTCCAATAGAGGCCGGGAAATTGAAAGCGCTGCTGCCGCTAGGGGGTCAATGCATTGAACAGGCTGTTCGGTTCAGATACCTCCGAGAGGTATGCGAAACGTGCTCCATGGAGGGAGACCGTGAACACCGGATTGAGGCAGAAAGAAACCTCTTCAGTAACATGGCATGTGTTTTTTCGTGTTTCATGCAGCACGGATCTGAGCCTCGCACTGAGGTGAAGGGTTGTGAAGTGCTATAGTCTATTCTGCTGTACTATGGTTTCGAGACGTGGACGGTGTCACTAGGGACACAAACCGATTTGAGGCATTCGAAATGTGGGTAACCCAATGTCTGCTACGGATCCCCGAGACCGCCAAACTAGAGTAAAGATAGCAATGATGCCCTGCACCGAGGATGATTACATCCTCCAGCACAGCTCCATGAACCTGCTCTTGGCAACCATTAAACGTACATAGGTCGGTTGCCCGAGGTACGGTATCCGTGGACCCATAATTATGGCTTCTTGCAGACCATTAGGTATAATGGGCAAGATAAGTGGTGGTGTAGAAAGCGCTTATGTCATCAGTTGATGGTATGACCAACCCTCGTTAAACCTACTGTGTTCTCAATTACTTGGTCCACAACTTTTGAATAGGTACAATAATTAAGGTAGGTTCTCACCTAGTCCGTTTGGGGTAGGCTTCTGGTGCGCTTCTGCTGAGGGACGTTTTTTCAGTCTCGGCCATCACAGCAACCAGGAGGAATCCAGAGAGTTGTTTTTTCTATTTCGAGGATTTTGGGCTAATAGTCTTTATGTGACGACGACGATAACCTACGTTACAGAAATGAAGTATCAAACGCATCGACAAATTTTTATATTGTTTACAAATAGAAAACCAGCCTACCGCCTAAGTAACCAGAATACAGACAGCGATATCACAAATGATTATCTTATCACTTCACTTTCGTTATCATGGTGTCAGTTTGATGCGTGGATGCATACACTCTCTCGTTCCATGTTATTGGTACTTGGTAGGCGTCATCCATCTGTCACAGTCACTCATCAGTTTTGAGTTTCGCTTAAAAACCATCCAGTAACCAAACCAGTAATCCAAGTTGGCAGGAACGATCTTTGACACACTTGATAGGGTTAGCCTGGTTTGGTACCAACGTAGAAGATTGTCCACCTGAAAACAGGTATGAGTTTTAACGCAAAACCCAACGCCTCGTCGTCAGATGAAACCAAAAAGCGAGACTACTACAAGCAGCAGCAGCTGTTGCGAACGATGAACAAGAGTGCCACGGTAAGGAGTGATCGGTTATACTAATATTTCGCTACACTGTAAAATAGATATGAGCATTTTTATGGCACTAAAAAATTGCATTGCAATGATTGGAAGAAGTAGTTGTGGAAAGATGGATGCATTATAGTGTTGAGGTCACTCTGAACGACCAGAGCTAGTAACACTTTTACTAAATATAATCTGGAATAGCTGCTAGAAGCAAGCAACGGTACAACCCCTGCTTTTATGGAACTGGGGAGATGTGCCCACATTTTGATAAGTTTCAATATCCAGGTGTCTATTTTCTAGCCTCTAAGCGCCGACAACATGATAGAAACTCTCCTGTCAAGGAAAGAAATTTTCCAGAGGAAAACTTCTGCGGTCGACAGCTCTACGTCTCAAACCAGCGATGGCACAACCAGTTTGAAACCGGTAGATATTTTAAATGACGAACTCGCTACAGCGTAACGCCACAAACCTTCAATTTGATTAATTTCATCATTCCTCCATAGGTGGGACCATGGCCTGCTTGGTTGACACCGGGGCGTGAGCCGTCTCTGTACAAAGAGATCTGGGCAGCGGTTGGCCTACCTGGAGGTTTGGCTGATACATCCCGAACATCCGCACTGCTGATGAGCAGCCGCCTCACGACGGACACGCTAGGCTACATCTGGAGTCTTGCCAACGTTACAGTCCCTGGATCCCTCACTCAGCAGGAACTCTACGTCTCCCTAGCACTAGTGGCTCTTGCCCAGGTATTAGGAGGTCTTTTATGGTTTCAGAGGTTCAAGTGGTTGCAAAATATGCCTGTATTCTAATGCTTGAAATGTGATTCACTATAATGATTGCAGAAAGGCTACACCTTCACCAACAGTAATGTCGTGAAACAGTTCAAGGAAGCCCCCCTGCCATTGCTTGATCTACAAAACAACGCTCTCGACTCTCTCCAAATCCAACCAATGATGGCCACTTCGATAACATCAACGCAATCACCGCCTGGAATTAGCCAGCTGCCAACGTCTTTCCTTCCAGCTATTGGCTCGCCAACCCACACGCAGCATCAAAGTTCAAATTACGGTGTGGATTCATCGCCGTCTGGGAATGCGCTGGCTCCACTGTCCACTCAAATGCAGGGCCTCCCACAGCTTTCAACTATTATGGGAAACGTCTCTCTTCTGGACATATCCCCGCCCCTCGCATCACCCACGGTTTTGAATCCTCTACAAGGGCCTGATAAGACCCTTGCCGTCTTATCAGCTAATGACCTCCAGAAAGGAGCTTCGACCTCTCTCCCTCCCACAGGATCCCAATCGGCTGATCTTCTCCTGGCCGATGCGCCACCTCTTGACACAGGGGATGACGACTTCGACGACTTCAAAAGCGCCGATATTTTCTCAACTGACATGAATTCACTCACAGTGCTTGAAGTCTCTGAATCACCTTCACCAAAGGTTGGTACCTCAATGAGGTTTGTTCTCAGTGTGGGTTTTTCTAGTTCAGAACGGTTCTGCCCATGCCTAAAGTTGTTTATGGTTTGCCTTGGAGAAACTGAACAGCCCATGCGCAGAGTCGTTACAAACTGGTAAAACGCGCACCAACAACAAACCTCATGAATCTTGGAATGAATCCGTTTTTGTTGAATAGACGTTTTGGGACAAAGCCAAATGATCATGGGAGGTTAAAACTTGAATGGTTGGGGACTTTTCCTCCTAAGTTCTAAAGCTGGACAGCCAATCAGGGAGCATGTAGAACAAAGTGCAGTTCGATCTGCTCTTTGATTGGCTGTTCAGCTTCAAAGCTCTCACATCATAACTTAACCTAATGATGGAAGGTTATCAATGTTGCTTTATTGCACTTGAAGTGACAAGGTGGCAAATCGTTTATTAATGTCATCTATGTCTACAGACACAAATTGAGAGCCCTCTGACGAACTTCGATCCACCAATTGACGACCTTTTCCCCAAGTGCATCGTCAAACCCAAGACTCCAGATTTGATTGCTCCATCGCCCCCTTTCAGCAATCAGGAAAATACTATTGGCTCTGGCCTGTCTCTATTGGACTTCAAGGATGATTCTCTCGGCTTGCAACAAGGCAGTCACATGGCACCAGCCAGTACTATCTTGAGCCCTCCTGAGTTCCTACTTTTGCCAAAGCCAACTTCTGACCAAATTGGCTTCAATTCTGAAGACATCCCGTCCGAACCTCTGTCTCTGGATCTGACACCTGTTCACGCCCAGTGTGAGCCTGTGCAGCCGCTGTCTTTGCCAAACATGTCCGTATCGACACCCAACATTGAAGAGCAAATAGCAGAACCTCGACTTCTGATGGCTTCTCAAGAAGACAAGTACAGTGCACTCAGGTTCCTTGACTCAGGGTTGTCACCAGCTGATGACAATGAAGACAAAACAGTGACGCCATCAATGGGTGATGACTTTGGGGATTTCCTCGCCGCTGATATCCCTTCAATACCTGGTGCTCATCCGAACGTATCAGAAAACGCGACTGGAGATGATATTCAGGTTGGTGTGCTCACTTCTCTGGATTAAACTAATTTAATTGGGTACCTACGTCCGATAATTTACAGTGCTGTATTTCCCAGGTGAAATGCCTCGAAGTGTGCCTTCAGCTTCTGCGACAAGCAGTTGGCATTCTTGACAATATTGAAGATCCTACAGTTCTGAACGAAGTGGTTTCCCACGACAAAGGGAAATCCTACCTCAAAGGTGCGCAAAATGCCTATTCATTCGATGTTTACTGGATAGATGAAAATGGATGATCTATGGAGAGCTTTCTTAGGGATCAGAAATTATCTGCTCCAAGGTGGCGGAATTCGTGTTTAGCAACAACACGCGAAAGAAATTACCCTTTTTAATTTTTTTTACTGTTCCATTTACAGAGGTGCTTGAAGTTGAGAGGATTGGACGAAGAATCCGATCTACAAGGGAAACTTGCGATCTGATCGTCGAGTTTGAAAATTTGTCCAAAATACTGCAGCCGTACATAGAATACGTGAAAAATAATCATGTGAGTACCGTGATTACTTGCACAATAAGCTTTGTGAATCACCAGTTGCTTTTGTGTAAAAGTAAATAATAAATGCATTGTTGTGTTTCAGTTGGAGGAGCAGAACGGGCCAAAATGTGGCATCTGTCTTTGCGAATTCGGCCCGGCTCACGTGAAGTATGGGATTAACCATTTTCACGCACCCTGCGCCAACCTGTACGTCCAAATGGTGAATCCCGTTTTACCGATTGCACCGGTCATGTGATCCGAGGAGAAAGGGGCGCCCTACTCCTCTCTGTTGGCTCATGCATCCGGTCGGAGGTCAATGCTCGCTCCAAGGTGCTGTGCCATCATGTCAACCGCACTTTAATTTCGTTAGGGGGGTTGGCGTTGTTTTAAGGGGAACGGTCTGACGTCTGATATGGGCTTTGCCGCGATGGGGGACCCTCAAAAAAATTGTTTTTTGTAACAGTCATGAAAATTAGCCGTCCCGGACCAGAAACGACGGACGCCAATCGAATTCAAGCCATGTGATAGGTTGAAATTTCTTGGTGTCGTTAGTAACTAGCTCACGAGTGGCCTGATCGAACAGACCCAAAATGGTATTGGTCTATGCTCATCAGGAGGTCGATTGGAAGAGAATTAGTGTGAATGAGCAAAATTGGAATTCAATCCATAATAATTATGGATGGAACATTAATTATTAATGTTCCTGAATAGTTTTTCCTTTGTTACTAACTTATAGGTACCTACCGAATAATTCAAGTTATTGTTAAGCTAATGAGGTATTTCTGGGATAATGTACTTATTGTAATATAGTGTGAAGTTATTAAAACTATTGAAAATACGGAGGGTTGTTGTCCGAGAAGGTAATTAAAGTAACTAGGTACCTAAAACTTCAGAATGCATAATAATACGACTTCATTCGAACAAAATATAATTCGTTGATTTTAAAACAATCTTTTCCTCGACATCATTAGGAAATAAATAGAAATAGTAGCAGACGTGGGTGGTTCTCCTTGGGATGTACTCTGCTATGAGGACTTGTGCGTGGATTTGTTCATTAGTCTTCTTTAGAACTATCAGCCTTATTTCTTTCCGCAGTCTGAAAGAAAGACATAAGCATGAGTAGAGAAGGGTGATTGATAATAGAGCACCCAACTATAGTCTCTCTGCAAAACGAAGAACACGGTAATGATAACTTGCTTTGGGGTGTTATATGGTAAATAACGTCAAATTTGAGATAAATATTTGCATAAAATACTTGAAATGATTTAAAACAATTACTGCATTTGTACACGCTCATCGTACTTCAGCTCTATGTCAAAGTGGAAAAAGTTGGCTTACGGAATGTGTCTTGGAGGAAAGACCTTCTTTCCGCCTTCGGTTCTCCTGCACTTTTTGAGGAATGACCATGACAGTTGTGACTGCATTGCCCAGGAAAAGGACGAAAAATAGCATACCCAGCACGGCCACCTGAAACCGCAAATAAACGGATCGATCCACGTTCGATTTTTCGAGATCATTTCCAACTACCAGTCAAAGACACGCACCTGCCAAGGCGAATTGGGCTGGCTATAGGCAAGATGAAGGAGAGTGTAGGCGTTGTAAAGCTGGAAAAAATATCCGGCGAACAAGAACGGAAGAAGGAATCCGAGGCCTCGCCACATCCAGGAGTGGAAACCTTCGATGGTGATGTCCATATTGTGCCGCTCGCCGAGCGCCTTCAACCGGTACAGAACCCCTTGCTGGTACCTGAACTGCAAATACTGCACCACACCTGTAATTGCGAAAATAAAATGAAACCATCGAAGTTTGAATTTGGTGGAATTCTATGGGGATGCGGCCAAAACAGCAACTGCCAACGCACTTATGTAGACGTTGAAAACCATGAACTGAGGCCTGAACAGGTACCACGACTCAGATTGCGGCCAGACGACGAGAACAGCTGAAGCAACTGTTGAGATGAAATGGTGCAACCTCCACCAGCCTTTGATTTTGGAGCCGTTCACTTTCAGGATACTCTCTCGAATCGTAAGCGTACAGTAGTACCAAACCAGCAAAAATAGGAGGCACAGTTCGAGCAACCTGAGACATTCGAGCACAATGTAATGAATCCACTGGCGATTGTCCGGCACAAACGTTTAAGAGGGTGCGTCTTGAAAGAAAGTTGAATTATGATCCAAAACCTGAAGGCTCAAGCAAAATCCTAAACCAAAAGTTTTCCTAAGGCAGCAGTTTTCCTAATCCGACGAGCACAAAAAGTCAAAATCGGATCAGTAGAAACCCCTCAGAAGCCCGCCTTTGAAAAAAATGCCTTCTAGTAAAAAATGTACCAAAATTAATTACACTTACCGGTTGACAGTAAATAGGTTTATAACCGAGAGCAGAAACCCGATGACGCTGAGGACCAGTTTGAATTTCTCGTATTCGTCTTTATACTTGAACCTGAAACGGAGATGACCAAAAATATTAATCTATAAATCCACACGAGTGCAGGCAACCTGGATTGGATCGGATTTTAGGTAACAGGCATGCTTCAACGAAGAAATTATTTACTTCTCATTTTTGTTGAGTATTGACACGTTGACGTTTCCCAAAATGATTTTGAGGTACAGTCCGTTGGGCTTGGGCAGAGCATGTTCGATATCCGTTATTTGGCCGTTCCTTCGTTCAAAACCGCGATGCAGCACATCCACTTTTTCCCGGTCCTCTTTGGGCACTTTGATCCTGAAATGGAAAATTCTAATTACTCATTTCATATTAGGTGAAGCACCAACTGCACTTAGATACTTGAATCCAAAATCCCGAATTTTTCATAACTCGGACCGCCTACCTTTTGAGCGACCGTTTGATGATGCCCATCTGGTACTTCTGATGCGATATCTCCTTGACGCATTTTGACTGCAAGTCGCTAAGTTCTTCCAATTTTTCGAGGTAAACTTTATTGATTGCCTGAAATTTCACATTGAATGATAACGTATAGAAGAAATCGTGAGACGTTTAGTGATCAGGACCTAGGATTGGATGGCGGCATGATGTGCCTTGACTGCGCCAAAATCGGGGAGCGATTGTGAGAGAGCCGCACATACATTAAATGTAAATTTCACAACCACGTCGAGCAAATGAAGCAAAATTTGCTTGGGCGTAGACAATTTAATTGTCGGCGAATAGGAGCTACCTTATTGTGAATTATTGTTCTGAGACACCCCCCCCCCCCCCCTTTACGGGTCTTCGTTAAAGACGGGTTCTCTCAGAGAGGTCATCAGACGATGGACTACTTAGGTGATTCTTTTGATGTGTCTCCGACATTTTTTCCATTCTTTAGACTCTATAGAACCTTTTCTAATATCTGATATTAGAAAAGCTTTGAGAGTAGCGACGCAATGTTGAAAGTAATTTTTCGCCCAATTACCTACTGAGAGCAATGCCAGACTGGCCAGATTAGATACCGAACCTTGGTATCGCAAAACGTAAGTAAGGTGACCCCGTCCAGATAAAAAGGTGTCAACTCACCTCGAGCGATTTAAATTCGGTGCCTAGCTCGTTCCACCGTTCAAGGCAGCTGTCCACCGTAGGCAACTCCATTTCTCGTTCTCAACACAGCGATCTGAACGCGACAAAGCCGAGAAAGACGCAGAAAGGAAGGCAAAACAGGATGACAAACATGGGATCTATTGATGAAAACACTCGGTAAAATCGCTGATCAGCCGCCTGGAAAAACCAACGATGAAAGATTGACGCAAACACAAATCAGTCGGGCGAATGTTTTCCAGACTATCCTCCGTTGGGTAGATACTTCAACGACAGTGCCTTGATAAACGTTTATGGAATCTTCTTTTACCAGACAGCTGAAAAAAAATCTCGTTAGCAAATAGAAAGAAATCGTTCGAGACTAATAAATCACCTTGAACTCAGCCCGACGTCGAACTCCGTCGTCGATCGTTGTCGTTTAACCGCGAGCGGGGGAGGGGGGTCACCGTTGCACGCTCACGCACATTAGCACATACCATCTTACATACCACGCACACTTGAACGTTCGTATCAAAGAGTATTGAACAGAAAAAAGACGAAGAGGAGCTGTACCGTGGAAGTGTCTTGAGTCTAGCAGGCTGGCCATGTCCCGTTACGTTGCGCTTCCTCCTAGTAAATGTTAAAAAATTGAAGAAATGTTGAAAAAGGAACAATTTTTTCCTGTTGCATAATCTACGTTTTAACTAAGATATTTTTCCATGTTTACGTGGCATTTTTCATGCGTTTCGTTTGACAAACGAATGTTCACAATGTGAAGTTTTCAACTCCACTTCGGAATTTCCGTACTTAGATTTTCTAGCATCCGCAAAAACTGAAACCAAACAGATCTCCGGCAACTGAAGAATAACTCGAAATACCTATCACCTTTGGGAGACAACCAAAACCGTCTTCATAAGTCTGTAAACGCTTCCTAGCTCCTTGCAATTCTTCAAGTTTCACCAGGTTTGGTTGGTGGATTTTCAAATTTTTCTACCGATATTACACGAATATTTTACGGTAGTTTGATTTACCAAGCCTGGCAACACTGCTGATTCCGCTGCTGGCGTCGCCGCTCGCCGCACCCGCCCGGTCGCCAACCAGAATCCGCCATTTTAGGCCATTCGACATTCCATTTTTCGACATTCGTCTTTCGTCACCCGGTACGAGCGTCTCGCCAGTGTTTCACGTGAATCGACCAAATCCAAATCCACAATGAGAGAAATCGTCCACATCCAAGCCGGCCAATGCGGTAACCAGATCGGTGCAAAGGTAAGAAATTTACAAACTATCATTCTATTCTGAAATTTTCCGGCGTATAACGGTAAAATGGTCTACAATCCGGCGGACCTCGTGGTGACTCAACTTTTTGACACCGGCCTTCATTCGTTCAATCCCATGCTCTCAGATCTATTCGGGTCCATGAATTGGTCAATTCTACTTTTTTCATTAATTAATTTGTCAAAATCTTTGGTGGCTTGTATTTTATCCTGTTTCCCGACCTCTTCAAAGTCGGCGGCCATGTGCATTGATCCGGCACTGAAGAATGGCAATGGCCTCAATGCAGTTCGGCTTGGTCCGAAACGCCGACCTACTCCTCTACCGCGATAACCATCAGTCAGTTTTATCTTTGAATTCGATCAGAATTTGATTTATTTTTGGTTCGCACAGGGAACGTTCCATCATCGCCTATTTGTATAAAACTACTCGGGTACCTATTCTGTCTTGACTTGGGTTGGTACGATTGTGCCGGCCTGTTGAGTATTATAATCATCTATTCTTCTAACATGAGCGTCAAATATGAAACATTGATCTTCCAGTCGATAATTCATGTCGAAATTTTTATGGGGTGGTTTTCTCTCCGGTTGCTAGCTCGCCAGTAGTGATTATGGGGTGGGATGTTGTATGATGACCGTTAGCAGCTGTTGGCGGGGAGCCTGATCACCCTGTTGGCGCCTTGGCGGGAAGGGGAACAACCGTTTTGGGGTTTCCGTTTTGCTCGGCATCCCTACTTGGATACCCCGTTTGGCTACTCAAATATAAGAATATTTCAAGTAGGTACATAACATTTTCTGATATCAAAACTCGCTGTTCTAGAACTCTCTAACTTTCTCCCCATTTACGATCTCGAATCCAAACTGCAAAAAAATGTTCATTCTCCGTACAGCGCACGCTGTGTCCCAAAGCGCATAGATGCCATATACTTTCGTGTATGTTTTTCAGTTAGGGGGGGGGGTTATCAGGAACTGTGGCCCACTTGTTCTACAATCTAATAATCATCCACGGCTCTTCTATAGGTACCTTGAAATACGAGTATATTATGTTTTTAATTTTTCACTAGCTTCTTTACTTTTCAAGCGGGGCAGAAAATAATTCCCATTATCCATATAAATTCCATCCAAAATCCATCCATATAGGTACTATGTATTAAATTGCCCGAAACTTCGCCTTTCCTCAAAAACGTTGGAGAAATCATCGATTTGTGAAAATCAAGGCTGTTATGAAATTCGCATGTGCCTGATGGTACAATTTGGCGTGTTATGTTATTTTCGCGTATGAAGTTGCCGTGGTTTAAAAATGAAAATACGGGTATTAGGGGGGTGAACGATTTGGCTTTTGAAAAATTAATTTTTACTCGAAACTTGAATTCCCATTCCTAGAGGGATATGCCCGTTAACACTCGAGCGTTGGCTTCACCCTCAGAAAACCGAAATTCCCCGGTCCTTGCACCGCAAGGCACGACACCTGGCCTATTAAGAGCAAAAACTTGGGAGCACATCATGTCGTTCCTCCCTAGCGACTCGGCTGATTGCGTCAGACTTCCCTAATAGTTCCACCCACCTGGCACCTTCTACACCTGATGGCTAATATGTCCAATATCGGATGTCACGCTTGGTCGAAAACCGTGATCGATGAACCAAGGCCAACCCCAACAAGAACCGACTTGACAGGTATCGGAAGCACATGGCTGGTATCGGATATGAGATAATATCCCTCACTTTTTCTATTTCTACCTTCAAATCCGGCGCCAGCTCACGTATAACGTTGTTTTCGCTTCAGATACCTTCTCCTTAACCGGATAATGAGCTATGGTGACAACTGTAAGCCGTTAGCGTTTTATGGGTTCAAATCGAACCTCTGGCTTATGGTACTTGATTACCACTATTGTTCGCGCATAGTAAAATGATTCCTACTTGGGGCTATTGACAGTGGTACTATTTCATTGGCGTTTTTACTCTGTATGATGGAATGATAAAAGTAAATAACGCATCTAGAGCTTTTTCCAATGATCAGATGCATCATTTTAGTGCACCTTCCAAAACACCTGGACCATGTCTCTCTGTTGCCGACGAGTTAAGAGGTCTGCCTAGTGAGCAAGAGGCGTCAGGTTCGAGTTCTTCCTGATAGTGAACATTTGATGGAACCCGTTTTCGAGGAATGAGCCAAAAACATTTTAAAAACTCGCAAAATCCGTCGAAAACCCTTAATATCTCAGCATCTAATGTACCAAAACCCCCAAAAAAAACCATCAAAATGTAGGTAACTTCACCGCTAACAAAAAATCCTCTCCGCTCATAGACTTAAAACCATCGCATCATACCGAAAAACCCCAAAAACCGAAACCACCTTCGTCAAAAACGTCATTTTTAGCTAGCTTGTAAATGTGTATAAGTAAAAGTTTTTTCTGAACCTCCGTTCCGATTCTCGATTTCAGGACCATTCCAATGCTTGAGGATCCGTTGTTTTCAACTTTTGATTTAAAACCGTTTTCGAGGTATGAGCGAAAAACATTAAAAAACCCCAAAATCCGTCGAAGACCCTTAATATCTTAGCATCCAATGTACCAAAAACCCCAAACAAACCCATCAAAATGTAGGTAATTTTACCGCTAACAAAAAACCTTCTCCGCCCATACACTTAAAACCATCGCATCATACCGAAAAACCCCAAAAACCGAAACCACCTTCGTCAAAAACGTCATTTTTAGCTAACTAGTAAATGTGTATAAGTAAAAGTTTTCTCTGAAGCTACCCTCTGATTCTCGATTTTAGGACGATTCCAATACTTCCATTTACTCTGTAAATATGGAAGTAAAAATCGTTCATCGCAATAGTTGCTTAAAATTGAATTTCCCAAAAGTGTTTCTGAGGATTCACAATCCGTCGTTTTCAACTTTTGATTTACAACCGTTTTTGAGGTATGAGCGAAAAACATCAAAAAACTCCCAAAATCCGTCGGAAACCCGTAATATCTCAGCATCCAATGTACCAAAAACCCCAAACAAACCCATCAAAATGTAGGTAATTTTACCGCTAACAAAAAACCCTCTCCGCTCATACGCTTAAAACCAACGCATCATACCGAAAAACCTCAAAAACCGAAACCACCGTCGTCAAAAACGTCATTTTTAGATAGCTAGTATATGTGTATAAGTAAAACTTTTCTCTGAAGTTCCGTTCCGATTCTTGATTTCAGGACGATTCCAATAGGTACTTCCATTTACTCTGTAAATATGGTAGTAAAGATGGACTCGGGAGGTTTTAGCCTTGGACGGCAGAATTATTCTGCCCGTGCTTTCACGATATTATTTATTCTGCTTCAATTTCAGTTTTCGAGCCGATAGACTTTGAATGATTAGTAGCTAGGGGTGAATATTTTCAACCGAGCTTCACTTTCCCTTTAAAGTAATTTCCTGCTGAATGAAGCCGGTAACTTCGAATCAGGTTGAGGTGATATGAGTCAGCGAGTCCTTCCGAGGGTGACTCATCTAGCGCAGGTGAGGAGACTTTCTTGGATCCTGGTAACGCCATCGACCCGGGCGCGGCCTCCATCGTATCTTCCTCTCTTCATGTACACCACCCAGGTCCTACGCCTAATTACGCCGGTCATCGAGGACGTTCACCCGCCACCCCCGAAGCGATGACGTGGATTCCGTGCCGCCTTCGCCGCGGACGGGGGAATTTATCGCTTACCCTTACAGCCCCCGACTTTTCGGTTCCGACGAACTGGTTTATGGGCTCTGCATTGAAGAGCTAAGTTGTTCACATTTATCCGAAATTTTCGTTTATTTTTCAATGATGAACCTTTGTAATTGCTCGAGAAATTTTTTTTTCTACACCCCTGAAAATTTCATGGTTAACGTTTCAAAGCGCGAAGAAACTAAATCTGCAATGTAAAATTTCCGCCCGTACGTGTACGGCCAAATACTTCTCTTGACGGCAAAAGATTTTTTTTTAATTTTCAAGAACAATCGACTTTGATCCGATGCAACCCCAATTCTCAAGCCAATAGATCACCTAAAGGCTTCCGAAAAAATTGTCATCGAGTGTTGAGTTCCAGCACTTCTAACGATGGTAACGATTCCTCACGAGGATAAAATGTAGACTACTGCTTTTTGTTGGTTCGTGCTAAACAAGACGGTTTTTGGACATCCGAGTGACAAGGCGAGTTGGTGAAAGGGAGGCCATGAAGTCGGTACCGTTTTTCTCAATTATCGCTCGGTTCACACTTGACGGTTTCGTTCTCTTCAGTCTTCGAATCGTGGAAAAGATTCTTTGCCCATGCCAAAGCATAAATTCAAAGACTATCTGTCATTTTTCATATCATTGTTTTTGGCTGTCAAGATCCAGGGGGCGAGTCACCCTTCGGAAATTTTCATCAGGCTTGCTCCGGTGTTTTTTTTTTTCAACTTTGGACAGAAAATTGTAAGCTGTGTCCTGTCTAAGCCGGTGTACTCATTGGGCACTATGGAAATCGACATTTTGATGGTTGAAATGTCGAAACTCAATGCCGAAGAATCGGTCGCCTTTCCTCAGATAGTACCTGCTGTCGGAATTCCCTTATGAAAAATGGGGCATTGGTTTTGGTGTCTATCCAGAAGAAGTCTCTTTAGGCAACGGTTAATCCGGTTTAAAAAATGCTCCAATTTGTCCGATCAACTTGTGAACAAACTGAAATCCGATGTTAAAGTTGGCCCCTTAAAAGGAGAGCTCTTGAGTTAAAATTATCTCGTTATTATCAAAATTCAGTAGTTCGCTAATGTCGGTGCCCAATTTCGGCGTTAACTCGGTTCAACTTACAAATTTCTGCATTGCTCAAAAAGTCAACGTCGATACGTGTGAATCTGCCACATGGGGTGGGGCCGGCCACACGCCGCAGCGGCACACTCCTGCAGAACACGTCACCGCTGCACGCTATCAATACCGTCAAGGTCTGCCGGTCTCAGCGGTACCTGCCGTACCAAAAGTGGAAACCATTAACAACTACCAATTTAGGAGTTGAAAATAATTGGAAGCTCTCAACCGCACCATGATCCACTTCCAGTTCAACTAACAACAGATTGAAATTCCTCGATGATTTTGTGATTTCATTATTGTTAGTCGTTTCATTTGTTCAATTTGATAAACTTACTGGCGAATTTTAATTTTCGGAATGGGCTTAAATTATGAACAAAAAAATTGAAATAAATACAGGTTATAAAAGATGCCACGGCATTCCCTTCCAATGGAACGGATTGAGGCTTTGGTAAATCGTACCATGCCCATTAAAATCCATTCTATCCATTTTAAAACCTTTTCTTTGAGCGGGTTTACATTATTTTGCATTTTTTGTCATATTGCAGTTCTGGGAGATCATTTCGGACGAGCATGGCATCGATCCGACTGGCGCCTACCACGGCGACTCGGATTTGCAGCTTGAGAGGATCAACGTATACTATAATGAAGCATCCGGTAAGTCCATTAAGTTAATGCTGGAAGTGCAAAAATTTTTCTTGAAACATTGGCTTTTTTCGAATATCTCGAAAACCCCGACATTTCAAATTTCATCATTTGTCTCTCGCACGTTCTTAATCGAATTGGAGTGGAGGACTGGTTCGAGCTCAGTTTTTTGTTCCACGCTCACGTTTCACCTAAACGGGAAATCCCTATTATGGTGATAGTTCCAGCAATGCCGATCAAATGCCTCGGTTGAATGTTTCATGCCATCGGTCCAATTGATTTTGGCGAGAAACATTGCTAACGCGCAAGTGATAAAATATGAACATTTTTGCTGACATATGAGTGTAAACGACCCGCTGATTCTGCAATTTTTTGTTCAAATAAGCGCCAATATCACCTCTTACATCACCAATACTTATAATTTTAACTTGAATAATTTTTTTTTTTGCTTCCAAGGTGGAAAATACGTGCCAAGAGCGATCCTCGTCGATCTCGAACCCGGCACCATGGACTCCGTCCGTTCGGGGCCCTTCGGTCAAATTTTCAGACCAGACAACTTCGTATTCGGGCAATCCGGCGCCGGCAACAACTGGGCCAAGGGTCACTATACGGAAGGTGCCGAACTTGTCGATTCCGTTTTGGACGTCGTCAGGAAAGAAGCCGAAGGCTGCGACTGTCTCCAGGTTAGTATATCATTTATATCGGAATTTACCATCGGTTATTGGGTTTTTGGTTCATTATTTTTATTATAATTTTGTTTTCAAATTTTTTCTTCTAGGTTTTACCTACTGTTGAAGGAAAAATTTGGTTATTGCGTAAACATGAGTTAGTTGGTCTAGTAAACCTCCGTTTAAACCGTTGCTTTTAGCCCAATAGCCTAAGTTGTCTTGGGCGTGCCCTGCCGCCCGTGTCGGAACATGTCTGGACATTATCCTAATTCGTATAAATCTTTTCGCAGGGATTCCAACTCACCCATTCGCTCGGAGGTGGTACCGGCTCCGGAATGGGAACGCTCCTCATTTCAAAAATCCGTGAAGAATACCCCGATAGGATCATGAACACTTACTCCGTTGTCCCCTCGCCAAAAGTAAGCTAAGTATACTTGGAATCGAAGATCGAAAACTACTCTTTTAGAAAAATTGAATTTTCAAGTGCCAAAACTGAAACTAATTGAAATATTTCATCGTTTAGGTTTCCGATACAGTTGTCGAACCGTATAACGCCACGTTGTCAGTCCACCAATTGGTTGAAAACACGGACGAAACCTATTGCATAGACAACGAAGCTCTTTACGACATCTGTTTCCGTACATTGAAACTGTCGACCCCCACGTACGGTGACCTCAACCATCTCGTATCACTTACCATGTCTGGTGTCACCACTTGTCTCAGGTTTGTACTCGTAGCAGACCGAAAATAACAGTTTTCTGTACTTTTTTGGTTTTCCGGTCCCGTCCATCTGCCAGGATAGGCTGACGTGACTTCTAGCTCAAGTCCGTGTAAACAACCCAAGGAACCGGTCCGATTCCATAACCAGCTCATGAATTCGTCCTGTTTCAGGTTCCCCGGCCAATTGAACGCCGATCTGAGGAAACTTGCCGTGAACATGGTCCCCTTCCCGCGTCTCCATTTCTTCATGCCCGGTTTCGCTCCTCTGACGTCACGCGGCTCTCAGCAGTACCGCGCGCTCACCGTTCCCGAATTGACTCAGCAGATGTTCGATGCTAAGAACATGATGGCCGCCTGCGATCCCAGGCACGGGCGCTACCTCACAGTCGCCGCCATTTTCAGGTATGTCCATGAGAGTGATCGAATTGAACGTAACTGCTTAAAATGCTCAAGTTCGCCACCAAATTGTTGTTCTTTTACGCCAAACGATGGCCTTCTCTTTACGTTATCCATTTCTGAATTGTTGCTCTCTTCGACAACAGAGGTCGCATGTCGATGAAAGAAGTGGACGAGCAGATGCTGAACATCCAGAACAAGAATTCCTCGTACTTCGTCGAATGGATCCCGAACAACGTGAAGACGGCCGTGTGCGACATTCCTCCCCGAGGCCTCAAGATGTCAGCGACGTTTATCGGCAACTCGACCGCCATCCAAGAGCTGTTCAAACGCATATCGGAACAATTCACCGCTATGTTCAGGCGAAAGGTGAGCCGTCTTTTTGATATGGGGCCGTTCAATAATTACGTAAGGACATTTTTCGGATTTTAGCGAGTATGCGTTTCGACGTTCCTCTTGGGGAATAAAATTTGATTCTTTACTCGATGTGAACATCAACAAAACTGTACATGCTATAATTTCTTTTAGGCTTTCTTGCATTGGTACACCGGCGAAGGTATGGACGAAATGGAATTCACCGAAGCCGAAAGCAACATGAACGATCTCGTATCCGAGTACCAGCAGTACCAGGAAGCCACAGCTGACGAAGATGCCGAATTCGACGAAGAACAAGAACAAGAAATTGACGAAAACTAAACGCCCGGCGGGAGTCAGTTTCGTCATCTTTTATCATTTTCCATTTCTCTCTCTCCTATTTTTTTTACATTTTCTATTAAGAGGGGGTTATTTTTCACAATGTCTCCGCATTGCTTGGTAACGAAACTGTCCCTAATGACGGCTACTGCCCTATCGCGATTTACTGACTTTGTTACACACCCGTTTTCTTTGTCGCATAAATAGCAAGCTTTAACGATCCAAAACAGAATTTCGGCAGAGTCCTAGGGGCATGAAATCTTTAATCATTCCTTGGGTGTCTTTTTTTTACGACCGGTGTTTATTTTTCGGTAGGTGTCATTTTTCGATATCAGTTAGGCGTGTGTCGTTTTGATGACTATGGCAGTTCACGCCGTCGTCCTCTTTTGTATTTCTTGTTCCTCCGTCTCTTAGCCCTCTGATTTGCTGAAAATTGTTGATACCTGTCGCACTTGATTTTCTATATTTATATCGTTGTACAAGAATACACCTGTCGTTTATTCAACTAGAACAGTCGTACGTTTATTCGTAATTTCCCTCATTTGTCGACCAACTGCTTGCCAAAAAGATGTGAGAAGAAACTGGAAATTCATGAATCAAGGGAGAAGGTAAGGTGCATTAACCATGATTATAAAATTTGGTTTGATTTTTGCTGCCAATTTTTTTTATTGTTTCCTGGTCACAAAAAATTAACCGAATTGAGAGTTTTCGGGCTTGAAATTTCGGTTTTACCCTTCAGAATGCGTGAATATTTTTTATATCCCGATAACTTGACGTATTTCAATTTTAGGCGAGTTTTAAAATTTGCATAACGAGTTTTTTTATATTTCTGACCTAAACAGCCTCGGAAGGTTCAAAATATAATCAAATTGAGGCAAACATTTACGTATTAAAATATGGAAATATTGTGTGTTATCTACGCACCATTGGTTAGAATTTAAAAACAATATTAAATATTTTGATAAATTATTAATAAAATTGATCATGGGTGTGTGGACAGATGCGCCAAAATGTTGCTGAAAAGGGGCCTGAAACGCGCTATGAGTAACAGGAGATTAGAACTTGACAGGAGGTTCATTATGAACCTATTATGCGCCTATGATAGGCGCCTAATTAGACCGGGCGATAATTCCCTAATATGATTGTTTTAGGGAAGGCAAGACGGGCTAAAACATCGCGGAAAAGCGGCCTGAAACGCGCTATGAGTAACAGGAGATTGGAACTTGACAGGAGGTTCATAGGCGCCTAGTTAGACCGGGCGATAATTCACTAATATGATGGATTTAGGGAAGGCAAGACGCGCTAAAACATCGCGGAAAAGCGGCCTGAAACGTGCTATGAGTAACAGAGGATTAGAACTTGGGAGCTTCGCGGACCCTGGTCAGACCGGGCCGAGACGCGGATACGAAACCCTGCCGACACGCGGTCACGATACTCGGATACGAAACCCGGACGACACGCGGTCACGAGGCTGTTGAAGCTATTGCTAAAAGCGGCTAAAACGAGCTATGAGTAACAGGATATTAGAACTAGACAGGAGGTTCGCATGCCCCTGGTCAGACTGGGCCGAGACTCGGATAGGTACGATACCGGGCCCAGACTCGGATACGAAACCCGGCTGACACGCGGTCAAGAGGCGAGACTCAGTCATCATGAGACTGGGCCGAGACTTCAGAAAGTATTGCTGTAAGGCGACAGAAGCTATTACCCGCTTTATCCGGACTTTGAATTGTCCACAGGACCTCCGATATATTTGTACTCAAGTGTTTTCAATTTTATTGATTTCCTGGCCGCGAAAAATTCCTGATTTGAGCGTTTTTGGTCTTAAAATCTTTGCCTTGCCCTGCAAACTACGTATTTCGATTTTAAGCGAATTTTAAAATTTCCATAGTGATTTTTTGATATTTTTGACTTAAGCCCCCTCAAAATTTTTAATTTTGTCTTTAATTTTTAAATTGGATTTTTTAATTAAGATTTGATTTTTTTTAAATTTATTAATTTTATTTTATCCTGTTGGGGGATATAACCGTACAACTGGTTTCTGACGAATTACAAAATATTCTTAGCCTGTTCGAATTCAGGCTGTTTCTTTCAATGCTTGTGTAGGTATGTACCGAAACTTTGTTCTTCAAGCCCGTAGGGCGTTGGATCCTTGGACGGATGTTGAGAAAGTTTCGGCGCGGGAAGTTCTTGAAAGTTTCAAAAGTTCTTCATCGAAATCCAATGAGAAATTCGGTCGGAAAGACGGGGAGTTGATAAAGGCATTTCGATGGTAACATTTTTATTAAAACCACATCGTTTCCGCTGTGCATACAATTATTTCACTTGTTCTCTTATAATTATTAAATATACTATTAACAGAAAATTTAACAAAACCGTGTCGTTAGTATCACTTTAAGTATTTCTGTCTGACGACCGCGATCGGTATTTCGTAAAAAGGTATATTTCCATAACAGGCAGTAGGTTAGTATGTCGAATTGAGAATATAGGTAATTTCAATTTGGTTTGCTATTCGTCACTTTGGCGAGCCCTACGACTGAGAAGCTGAGAGTTATTGTAGTTCTAACACAGAATTAGGTCTAACCTAAAGTCCTCCCAGCCTTAACAGTAGATGAAATAATTCTCTCAGAACGTGCTAATATGCAATCTTGTGGACGATGTTTTCTAGATTAATTTGGTAGTATAATATTTTTTTTGCGTTGGTGAATATTTTTGCAACCTATATCTGTTGACATAATATTATATATATTTTATACATAATGTAATCTGACGTTTCATTTACTATTTTATAATTTATTTTTATACATCATTGCTTTATTCAAATCCTTTGCATTTTCGGTAACATTTTTGATGAGGTATTAAAATTCTTCTAATTTCTAATAATTTGCAATAAACACATTTCCGGATGAGCCCTTGAAAACATAATTATTTACAAAATCCATCATGCCGGGCATTGCTATTTTTTCAAAAAAATTCACAAAGTGACACCGGACCGAAATTCGAAAATTTGGCGTTTAGCTCTGGCAAAAATTGAAATTTTCACTCCTTACACATGCAATTTCTCGTGTACCTCGAGTCGATGCTGAAAAATCATTCGATTGAGCTATCTTACCGAAAAATGACGCTAACCACCTGTTGAGGAACCCCAATGTATGAATGTTTTTCAAATCTAACTTCAAACAAGATGAATTGGTATGTACTGCAAATGATCATATTTTGACAGCAGTACCTTCCTAGAAGCTCAAGCTGTTACAAATGTACAAAATGACTAAATTTCGTCAATCGTTGTTCAGCTCTAGAGGCCATTGCTATCGTTGACGATCGTAAAAAATAATTTAGATCGAATTATCCGAAGATCGAAATGATAAAACAACTCAAAAACTCTTAATTGGGTATTGAAGATCAAAATAATCGAGAATCATCCTGCAAAAAAATTATTTTTACCATAATATCTTCTTTTTCTATCAAAATTATCCTACAGGTTACTTTATTCAGAACAATCCAAGGAAAAATTAAATCAATAAAATAATATCTACCTGATTTACGTAAATTTTAATAAGTAATTTATTAATTTTGATTTATAATTCATTTAATCTAAATTGAGTTTTACTTAATGCTAAAATTAAAAAATATCTAATTCTACCTATCAAAATTATTTTATTTTATTCATCAAAATAGTAACTTTGGCCTATCGGAGTGACCAAAAATCGAAATTAATGATTAAAAATTGAAAATTAAATATTATTTAATTAATTAAATTAAATATTATTTTCTGTTAAAATTGATTTATCTGAATTAAAAAATACAAAATTATTCAAATGTAGAATAATTAACTTTTACCTATAAAATTTGGTTATTTTATCGATCATTATCATCTTAAAGTGGGTTTTCATTTTATTCAATTAACGCGGCCTTTAAAGCTGAAAACTGTTATGTATTATCGGTATATGGTTATATGCAAAAAAATGTTTTCTGAAGGTTGTAGATTTAACTAAAAACAACACGGCGCCGAAAACGTAATTTCTCCAGTTTCCGTCGGTTATTTATTTCAAAAGTATACGGCCCTACGTAGGTATATGAGACTTATTTTTACCTAACCTGTGAGAATGGCCTATCTGACAGTACTATAATATATTTAATAATGTCGCTAAACAGACTAATTTCGATGTAGATTCCTTATGAATCTCTTACGCATGATAAAATCCTTTAATACAGTTTGGATAAATTCACATGTGAAAATATAATATTTAACGTTCGGTATTTGCGCCACCGCGTCAAAATGGCGATCCGCATCTCAAAATCGCGGTTTTGACGATATTGTAAATAATTTTTGCCACTATTTCTTCTCGAATGTAGGTAGATGTTGGTCCCTGAACGCATTTAAGTGGTTGAATTTAAATTCTGATTTGAGAGCAATTTGTGTAGGTATATAACGTTCATTTTTTTTGTATATTACTGTTTCAAAATTTGAATTCGTGGCAGCGACTTTCAGATTTCATTTTGTCGTCGGAATAAATACAATTTCAGAATTGACAAGTATCGTATAAAAAATATCCAATATGCATCCTATACAATCTTGATATATATTAAAATTCACTTGACTCCATAAACAGGTAGGTCTATCATATATTTACGCCTAATAGTTGTATTTAAATTTCGATTAATTTTGCGAATAATTTTGTACGAGTTCACGAAACTTACGCATCATTACGGTATACCTAGGTACCATTTTTATCTATATTTTTACGCCTTATCGATAAAATCCTAACTCGCTTTTGAACTTGCATGAATGGCTCTTTCATTGTGAATGTTCAAAGATTGAGGGAGAAATTGGACCAAAATCAAAATTCGGTTAAACCTGCAAAAAATTTGAACCGATCGAATGCAATTTTGGGGTTCGCAGCGCTAAAAAAGAGAACAGAAACCTGAACAAAGCAATCGATTTTTTTGCTCTATTGGAATGAAAAGAGGGTCTTCTCCTTACGGTACGGTTTGAGGCCAGCTCAGGCTCAAGTGGGGCGTCTGCAAGCATTTTCGGAACTCTGGGTTGTTTACCGACTGTATTTCATTCCAGGATAAATTTATAATGAACCATATCAATAATTGGTAACTGCTAACAAATCACGTAAGAATCCGTCAGTATTTTCAGAATATCTTATCAAAATTATTTAAATTGCTTCATTTTTGGGGTTATAAATTAAGCAGGAATTCACAGAAATTTACAGAAAAATATTGCTGTAAGTAGTACCTTATTGAGAGAACCATTCATGTTTTATGGGAGAAGGCGAATCAATTTTTAGCCTTTAAGTTTTCGCTTCAAAATCCGTGGTTCTTGTTTATGTAAAACAATAGAATTTTCAAAATTTCTTCTTAATTCACTCCCCGAAATTGCAGTGAATTTAGGCACTGCAAATTATCAACGCTTCACCTTCCCCCGAGTCAAATATTAGGCGAGTTAAATATTATACATGAGAGTTTTTGCATGTCGACGTCGCAACGTCATGAAATACTCTCCAAAAAAATGAAATTGTTTCTACAATACGTTTCTACGTACCATAACAAGTTATTAAACATGACAACGAGATCACGAAGGTAGGCGTCGAGTGAAATTCAACCATCGTCTAGACAACCTAAATTTATTTGAGCCGGTTGAAATTCATGCTAACAGAACATTTTAAAATAGGTAACCTGAAATAGCAATAATTACCTTGTACCCTACCAAATTAGGCGTGAAAATAATCACTGACTCGTCCAAAACGGTTTGTTGAATAAATTTTAGAAAAATTTTGTTGCAAAAATGTCCGAAAAATTGTTGTCAGAAAAAAATCTACTACATGTTGTTTAAAAAATCTAACAAATATAACAAAGGTTTGTTGAAAATGGTTGCCAAAAATACTGTTGTTGAAAAACGCAAAAAGGAAGTTGAAGACTATTTGGTCAATAGGTAATGAACATTTTATGGGAACATGACAGGCGCAATAACTCTACTAGTTTAGCTTGGTGGAACTCATAGGTACTGAAAGTAGGCTTGGGCTTTTGAAGATCGATACATATCTACCAGATAAAAAACCCGAAACAATTATTATCACCAAAAATGCAAGAGATCGATAAATTTTTATAGGCTAAATCACTCAAAATGACAGGTTTTCATCAATGCCGCGAGACAATATTCGTTGTGAGAGAAATCGCTTTTACAATATAAGCCCGCGTCAATACTTACTTTAGAAGTCATGAAACACAAAATTTATGAGCTCAAATCAGGCAACAATTTGATATGAGAATTTCCATCATGGAGTGTTTCCAATACGTGGAACTGAAAATTTGGATAGACAATATCCGGTTACAATGAGAGTCGTGATCGTCAATTTGAGCCCCCACTATATTTCCAAAGTATACAACCGGTAGTCTATATAAAATAGGTACATATTAGAAAAACAGTGTCGTAAAACGGAGCCTCCAGAAATCACGCAAAGCTACAGGAAACAATTTGAAACCAACTGGAAAAGTACAAAACGTTATTGTCTTGTGCAAAATGTTATCGAGTCTAACATTATCACTCAATCGTATCGATAGCTTTAAAACAATGAAAGGGACATGGCACAAATATTTCGTTCAACCTATTTTAAATTCACCGTAGACAATAATTATAGACTAGTCAAACGTTGGCTTTCGAATCGAGAAAATAAAATTATTTAACGACAATAACGAGATATACAAGGAAGTGGTTCAACAAGAGGCCACGAAGTGAAAACAGCGATTAAATTCGAAGCGGACTCAATTAATGAGCCCGTCAAGATAAGAATCGTCCACTAATCAATTGGAAAGGAAGACAACTTGCGGAGAAAAATTATTCCTAATCATGATACATCGCCCTGCGATTTTTTTAATCGGCCGAATTCGTGAAACATTTTTATAAATTTTTCTTGCCACCTGCGCACTGCTCCAATTGCCAATGAACCTCATGAAAGGGTGCGGAACGTATTGCACAACAACGAAGATTGAAACAATTCAACGAAATCCATCTCCGTACTCTGGCTTCTAACTCCGCCTCCATTCTCCTGCTCCCAACTCCACCTCCTTGCTCCATCTCTTTAGTTCGGCTCCTAACTCCGTCTCCGGCTCCTAACTCTATCTCCTTACTCCCTCTCTTTACTCTGGCTCCTAACACCGTCTCCATACTCTAGCTCCTAACTCCATCTCCGTACTCCGGCTCCTAACTCCATCTCCATACTCCGGCTCTTAACTTCATCACCGTACTCCAGCTCCTAACTCCATATCCGTACTCTCGCTCCTAACCCTATCTCCGTACTGCAGCTCGTACTCCATCTCCATACTTCAGCTCCTAACTCCACCTCCTAACTCCATCTCCGTACTCCGGCTCCTAACCCCATCTCCTTACTCCGTCTCCAAACTCCATCTCCCTACTCCAGCTCCTGACTCCATTCCCTGCTTCTAACTCCATCTCTGGTTCCTAACACCATCTCCTTACTCACTCTCTGTACTCCAGCTTCTAACTCCATCTCCGTACTCCGGCTACTAACTCCATCTCGATGGCACCTGTATACTTTCGGCCTTCCAAGCGTCTTTAAACATTGTCTAGACCTTCGACGTTCTTCAATGTATTTTGGTTTCTGATAAATTATCATGGTAGTTTTTACGGTATATTAGGTTTTCAAAAAATAATCTGCTTCATTCGCATCCCTTCAATGCCGTTTCAGGTCTGTAAGACTGATTTTATAGGATAAATCCACGTAGCCTTGCCTAGATATTTGTTTTTGAACCGTTTCGTGTGGTTCAAGTTGGCAGTTGGAGTTTCGAGTTGTCGGTAGCTCTAAAAGTTGCCTTGCAGTTTGGCGATATCTGCCAGTCGGTAGCTACCATTTATTAAGGTATGAGCTAAAACCATGAGAGAGAATAAAATCCATGCTGATAGCGAAAATGCTTCAAATAATTTACCTATTTGGTCAATATTTCTGGGTTCGGAATCTCGTTATTCGGTTCGTCTCTGTGTGCCTAGATTAATTCCAGAACGATCGACTTTGCCCCATGAACCTTGCAGACGTTGACCCCACTCCCAGACAGAAGGTTCTAAGCAATCATGTACAGTGTGCAGTTACTTTGGTAAGCCCATACGTCCTAGCATCGACATTTTTGAGGACCAGGTCTACAATCCCAAGTGCTAGAACGCAATCGACTGCTGGCCAAGAGCTGAAATGAGTTTGAGCAACACTCAAAGATTCGGACTTGTCACGTGAGGTTTGGCTGTTGTCGAGGCGATCTCCGACAGGCGAATGTCGATTGGTACGCGGTCGTCGTACAGTGTAGGAGCCTGAAGGATGATCCCAGCTGTGCCGACCAGGACAGCCAATGTGAAAATCCACAAGAACAGTCGGTCGAGAACCATTGCCACGTATTTCCAATCTTCCTTCACCTGAGAAATCAAATAAATCATTATGGACCGTAATAAGGAGATTGGAAGTTCACATTAGGAAAAGTTTTTTTCCATAGCTCCGTCCCGAATGTCGATTTTAGGACGATTACAATACTTCCATTTATTTTGTAAATTTGGAAGTAATAGTCTGCAAATATGGAAGTAAACATGCTGGAATCTTACCCTCGTCGAGTCCTCGTCTCTTTTCGTATGATCTGCAATGAAGCGTATGCCATCTATAGCTTTGTGCAGTTCTGGACAGCCGTGCCAGTGGTGCAAGTGATGATGGCTCGAGGCAGCTGGTGCTGGTGGCGGCAGTTCATCTGGCAGGGGCGGCAGAAGGCCGGAACCCCCGTGGATCCGACAGCTTGATTCTAACGAGTGAGTACCATCCATTTCCTCCTCGGTCAGACCTAAGAAAAAGAAAAAAATGAAAAAACCCTGGCATTATCATTTTCTGACCCTCATCCTCTCAATCAAGGCACTCGTCCCCTGCAAGACTTTAAGGAATTGAAGGTTTTTGCATACCTACCGCATATAAACGGTGTGAGGAGTTACCTTTAATATTCTTTTATTTTTATTACAAATCCTCATACAATATATAAATAAATTTATATATATATATAAATTTTCATACCAGAATCTTCGGCGGCGGCGGCACCGAACCTCGCAGACGGGAAATCGTCGTCGTCAACGAGGCTGGGAAAAATGTCTGCGTCCGTCGTACAGTCGACCAGTCGAGATGCAGAGTCGTGCGTCGTGTATAAAGACGAGTCTCGTAGCTCAAGTCCATTGCATGTCCGCACGACGATTCGCGATTGACTCGTATCCGAAAGAAGGTATCCGTTGCTGGAAAACAGATCGATAGTATCACTTTTCATGGAGGTAAAAATTGCCATTTTCGTCCATTTATAGAATGCAGTTTTGTCGAAAATTAAGACAGGGGCTCCAAAACAAGAGTCAATTCTGTGGACTTGACGTTCTATAGCTTGGCGCCATTTATCAGCTGTTCGCGCCTGGGGTATTTGCATTTTCAACGATCCTTCCCAGAGGGAAACTTTCCCTCTGAATAATTCGCCCATCAAAGGAATCAACTGAAGAAAGGCGAATTACAATTGTTGGCAAACTCCCCTGGCAGAACCTGCTCGTAAGAAAGGAAAGGAAGCAATAATAAGAGCTGATGTGATGTTCCCCTGATTAAAGCTAAGTTCAGCACTTATAATAACGATGGTACTGCGTGAATGGGTGATTCGACCTAAAACTTAGGTAACTCGTGAAAACCTCAAAAACGTTATTCCAGGTGGCCTATGTCCAGTGGTGAAAAAATGATACTAAATTGCCAACTGGTTTTAATTCAGAAAACGTTTCCCTTTTGTACCGAATTTGGGAAAATATAAATTGAACCATAAAACGGGGCTGTTTGGGAAATTTTCGCCTTTTGAAGAGATTGCTCCAACTCCCAACGTTAGTTCTATTCACTAATAATCCATAAATAAATAGCATAGATAAATAATAATGAATCATGAAAGTAAAATGTAGTACCTTCTTCGATCTATCTGGTACTGAGGTCTTCGCATGACGAGCAATCTTGGTAAAATATGAATGAAAACTCTTTTGACCCATGGAGCCATCGTATGTGTCTGCGGGGACCGGAAATGCACGTTGAGCACGACCACTGTCACACATATACTGAAAAATCATAGATATGTTGTAACACCACCACATTGGTTACCATCAAAGGTCACCAGGATGGTAACCAATCCTCCAAAATTGTTTATACCAAAATTCATACAAAAAAAAAAAAAAAATAAAATAAAGCAGTCTGGATTTAGCATTGAAACCAGTGTAATCAGTATTCATATTAATACATGAAAGGTAGCTTTCATATGTATAAAAAATTTTAAAATGCCCGATGTCTTAAATTATTTATTCTTAATTCACGAATGAAAATTATATGATTATTGGGCAATTTAGTATATTATTCAATCCCCTTCTCTCATCATCTCCATACTCCCTCTTATCATCTCCTCTCATCATTCGGATTCGATCGGACAATGTGGTACATCAATACCTGAAAGTGTCCAAGATCATCGTGAACAACACGAATTTGCCTAGGAGAGGCACGACTAGTGAGGTAGGTGGGATGATTTCGGCTAGCAGCAAGAAGAACACAGTCAAGGATAGGAGAATGCTTATGGATAAGCTGACCTGTCGGGGACAAAATATGTTTCAACATTTGCGGTGGACAATTTTTTGGCATTAATATTTTCACCTATATTCATACTGAGTAGTAACCTTTTCGCCGCTGTCGGAAGGGAGATAAAAGACGAGCACGGTAAGAAACGAGATACCCATACACGGTATGATCAGGTTAACAGTGTAAAAAAGCGTTTTTCTTCTCATCGTTATGTTGAACGTTATGTCCAGATACGGCTCGTCGCAGCATGTGTAGTACTTTTCATGCCTGCAATATAAACAAAATTACAGCGCCGATGTGGGGATTTTTTCAAAGATTTCTTTACACCAGAGAAACGTTCGAAATTGATGCAATTTACCTGACTGCAGGGACTTCAAGAATGTCCCATTCGACTGACGTGTAGAATTCGGACAAGTCGACTCCAATGTCGACGATTGTCGAATCTTTCACTTCGTCGACGTGACGGAGATCGACCTGCATGAATTTTATGTTCAGAAGCCATTAGACACTTCATCACCTTCAGAATTTCAAGATTTTTTTGGCTGACTCTAATAAAAGATGGAGAACAAAAAAAATAATACTAAGTTTCACGAAAATGTCTCGATCCGCATCGAAGGAGTTCAAACACCACGGCCATTGCCCAAGATTTTTATATCTTTCAGGTATAGTTCGATAATTAGATATTTTTCATAGCATATTATACTACCTAAAAAACGTTTCATCTCCTATGCCAATGACGTCAGGAAATGTTATCTTTTCTACTCAAGTATAAGGATACTGTATCAGTTTTCTATACGGTCGGCATTCGGGGGAACATCGGATTCTTTTAATGCGATATCGACTATGGCATTTTTCCTCAGAAAGGGCCAACAGTCGGAAAAATAATACCTGGAAACCGTCGTAAGTCCAGGAACCGAATTTCATGACGCACGTTTGCTCGTCGAAGGGAAAATATTCGACGTCGATTTCGCATGACGATTTGTAAATCGCCGGCGGTTTCCATTCCACGCGGCCCGTATAGTTGAGCGTCGCTTTTGTTGCTAGCGTCACTTCGAAGTTACCGTCCGCACTGAAAAAATTTAATTAGCCAAAACTTATTTAAATCGGTTGACAGAAGTCGTAAAAAATTTATTGCAATTGGACGAAATCATTGCAAATATTCTCGGCCCATATTTCGAGGAGGAAATTTCTCGAGCTACAAAGTCGTAAAAACCTTTGGTTTTTTTTTGCTACGTCATATTCTACAGATTTCTGCATGGAGCGAGGAATGGTACATTATTTATGGGCCATATATTGCTCAACTGTCACTCACTTGTTGTACAGGACAATGTCAGGTCGCCAGATATGATCTGACGGTACGTGGAGCATTTCGACACCGCCATATTCTTTGGGGTCCCATTGGAGCTTGTAGTCGTACCAGGACTGTCAACAATAAATCAAAAAGGATCGCCAACCGTGATTTAAAAAAAAATATTGTTCATGATATAATGCATGTTTTTATCATTCGGAATCCATAGGGAACATGAGGAAAACCGTTGCAACTGATTTCAAATTTTAGTGCCTTTGGAAACTTATAACGAATCCATAAAATTTGAAGTACAAACTTTTATTGCTGGAAGAATCATTTCAAACGTGCTTTGGAATCCCTTGAACACAATTTTCTAGCCGGCCAAAAATATCAAATACAGAATACTCAATTCGCATTTTTTCAAGGCCTAAATTGGCTGAAAAATTCTCAATTTGGATTGGAAAATTCTCAATTTGACTTAGAAATGCTGCATTTTCAAATAATACGACAATATATGAACGTATCTACTATTAACCCAAACATAAATAGTTCCCCAGAGAATCGTGTAATTCTACCATTAAAAAAAAAATGAAAATGTTTCAAAATGAAATGTGTGTATGAAAATGTTTCGAAATCAATTCTATCAACTTTAACTTAAAAAGCCTAAAAACATGAAAAATTGCTAGTTCATATTTGGATAGCTTGTTTCAAGAGCAGGACTGGTATTAAATATTTCCAGTTGAGAAAGAGGAAATCCAGACGGGAAAAGAGGAAATAAAGTTGGAAGGACCGTCGGCTGGTTGAGGGGTGGAAATGGGGTGTGATACGGGGTGGCATCATCTGTAATCGGGACGGGGTGGATCTACAGACTCGTCGCTCATTTCCTTCCTATCGCCTACCGCTGACTCGGCCCCCGCCAGAACGAAATCCGACACTACGTTTCAACAGATATCAACTCGATTGGTGGGTTCCGCAAGGAAACTTGGGTTAACCCAGATACCTAGCTGGATTTGACTCGGGTTAACCGTAGAAACCTGATGGATTTGAATGTGTGTGGCCATCGAGTTAGGGTTCCCAGCTTCTTCCACGACTTAACACAAGATGAATAATTTGGGAGGAAACATTCGAAAGAAGCAGGAAATCCTGGGAGGGGGACTCGTGGCCAAACAAAAAAATTTCTAAATTACCTACGTACAAATTACACTACAACATTAATTCTAAGACTCGATTGAATGTCAAATTATCGAATGTATGAAAGTCAATCTTCGTTAATAGCGATAAAAAGTGTATGAAAATTGGACCCAGGCCAAAATGATTCTCAAACTCAGACTCAAACTTAAACTCAGACTGAAAGCCAAACTCAAACTTGAACTCAAGCTACAACTGAAACCCTACACAATCCCTAAACTAACCCTACATAAACCCTAAACAAACTAAAAACATCAACTATACTTTAATTCACACTTAACTCAATCTCAAAGCCAAACTCAAACTGAATTCCAAACGTGAAACAATCTGAAACTCAAACTAAAAATTAATCTGAAACTGAGACTAAACTTGAAATCAAACTTAAACTTGAACTCTAACAGAAACTAAAACTCAAACGTAAAGTCGAAGTTGAAAGCGAACTCAAACTTAAACTCGAACTGAAACTGAAATGTGAACTCAAAATCAAGCTGAACCCAGAAACCTGAACTCAATCTGAAACTGGAACTCAAACGTGAAGTCAAACTCAAACTGAAACTCATAATCAAACTTCGATTTGAAATGAAAATCGAACTTGAACTCGAACTGAAACTCATAATCAAACTTCGATTTGAAATGAAAATCGAACTTGAACTCGAACTGAAACTCATAATCGAACTTCGATTTGAAATGAAAATCAAACTTGAACTCGAACTGAAACTCATAATCAAACTTCGATTTGAAATGAAAATCGAACTTGAACTCGAACTGAAACTCATAATCTAACTTCAATTTGAAATGAAAATCAAACTTCAGTTTGAACTGAAACTCAAACTCGAGCTCGAACTGAAACTCATAATCAAACTTCAATTTGAAGTGAAAATTGAACTGAAACTCATAATCAAACTTTTATTTGAAGTAAAAACGAACTGAAACTCATAATCAAACTTCAATTTGAAACGAAAATCAAACTGAAACTCATAATCAAACTTCAATTTGAAGTGAAAAACGAACTGAAACTCATAATAAACTTCAATTTGAAACGAAAATCAAACTGAAACTCATAATCAAACGTCAATTTGAAGTAAAAATTGAACTGAAACTCATAATCAAACTTCAATTTGAAGTGAAAAACGAACTGAAACTCATAATCAAACGTCAATTTGAAACGAAAATCGAACTGAAACTCATAATCAAACTTCAATTTGAAATGAAAATCGAAGTTGAACTCGAACTGAAACTCATAACAAACTTCAATTTGAAACGAAAATCAAACTGAAACTCATAATCAAACGTCAATTTGAAGTGAAAATTGAACTGAAACTCATAATCAAACTTCAATTTGAAGTGAAAAACGAACTGAAACTCATAATCAAACGTCAATTTGAAACGAAAATCGAACTGAAACTCATAATCAAACTTCAATTTGAAATGAAAATCGAAGTTGAACTCGAACTGAAACTCATAACAAACTTCAATTTGAAACGAAAATCGAACTGAAACTCATAATCAAACTTCAATTTGAAATGAAAATTGAACTGAAACTCATAATCAAACGTCAATTTGAAACGAAAATTGAACTGAAACTCATAATCAAACTTCAATTTGAAGTGAAAAACGAACTGAAACTCATAATCAAACGTCAATTTGAAACGAAAATCGAACTGAAACTCATAATCAAACTTCAATTTGAAATGAAAATCGAACTTGAACTCGAACTGAAACTCATAAACAAACTTCAATTTGAAATGAAAATCGAACTAAAACTCATAATCAAACTTCATTTTGAAATGAAAATTGAACTGAAACTCATAATCAAACTTCAATTTGAAATGAAAATTGAACCGAAACTCATAATCAAACGTCAATTTGAAATGAAAATCGAACTTAAACTCATAATGAAACTTCAGTTTGAACTGAAAATTGAACAGAAACTCATAATCAAACATCAATTTGAAACAAAAATCGAACTGAAACTCATAATCAAACGTCAATTTGAAATGAAAATTGAACTGAAACTCATAATCAAACTTCAATTTGAAATTAAAATCGAGCTAAAACTCATAAACAAACTTCAATTTGAAATGAAAATTGAACTAAAACTCATAATCAAACTTCAATTTGAAATAAAAATCGAACTAAAACTTCAATTTGAAATGAAAATCGAACTGAAACTCATAATCAAACGTCAATTTGAAATGAAAATCGAACTGAAACTCATAATCTAACTTCAATTTGAAATGAAAATCAAACTTGAACTCGAACTGAAACTCATAATCAAACTTCGATTTGAAATGAACATACTAACCCAAACTAAAAAAACACTTACTAAAACTCAAACTCATGCTAAAACTCAAACTCGAACTGAATTTTATACTCAAACTGAAACTCAAACTAAAACTGTTGCTGAAAATGAAACTCAGTCTGATATTCAAACTGAAGTTGTTTGACTTTGAGTATCAGTTTTATGGTATTGAGTTTGAAGTCGAGTTTGAGTCTGAGTTTACCTTTATTTCGGACGATGAGTTTGAGATTCGTTCTCAATTGAAGTTCCGAAAAAAGGTAAACTCGAACTGAAACTCAAACATTCAGTTCAAGTTTATCTTTTTTTGATCTTTGAGTTTGAGTATCGTTCGGAGTTTGGCCACCTGTATCTGTTTCAATTTTAGTATCAGTTTGATTTTCGGTTTGAATTTGTGTATCTGTTTGAGTTTTAGTTTCAGGTTGAGGTTCAATTTCGGTTTGAGTATCAGTTGGAGTTTGGCCATCAGTTTCAGATTTTTTACAGTTTGAGTTTTTGTGTATCAGTCACCAGTTTGAGTTTGAGTACAACTTTGAGTGTGTGGGATGTTTCAGTATTAGGGTTGTGAACACCAGTACGTTCTTGGTTTTTGAATTTTTGACTTTCGGTTCTCCTTTCAGAGAAAAATGTAGCTAAATACGTTTTTTGAAACGCGTTTTTGAACGAAGGTTCCGGTTTTTGGGTTTTTTCGGTGTGATGCGTCGGTTTTTAGTGCATTGGCGGAGAGGGTTTTTTGTTAGCGGTAAAATTACCTACATTTTGATAGGTTTGTTTGGGGTTTTGGGTTTATTATACGCTGGGTTATTAGGGGTTTCCGACGGATTTTGGGAGTTTTTTGATGTTTTTCGCTCATATCTCGAAAACGGTTGTGAATCAAAACTGAAACTGATACTGAAACTCAAACGTAAACTCAGAATCGGACTCAAACTCTAACTAAACCTCATAATCAAACTTCAGTTTGATCTGAAAACTGGAGTATGATTTTCAGTTAGAGTTTGGCTTCGCGTTTGACTTCGAGTTTGAGTTCTAGATTCAGTTTCAATATTGTTATGAGCTTCAGTTTGAGTTTGAGTTCACGTTTAAGTATCAGTTTGATAATTTTGAGTTTCAGTTCGAGTTCAGATCAGTTTAAGTTTGAGTTTGAGTTCAATTTGAGTATAAGGTTGAGTTTCAGTGCGAGTTCAAGTTTGAGTTACAGTGACTGTTTGAGTTTCAGTTTCATATTGAGTTTGAGCTTTGGTTGGATCGGATCAGAACGAATCAGCGCTCTTTGCGATTGATGGGTTTCCCTCCCCCATTTAACGGGCCGCAACACCATAATGCAAGAAAACGCTAAGGACTAGAAAATTGGGGAATGGAAGGCAATATTTTTGACATTTCTATCCTCGATAATACGGTGATATTTTTTATGGACGATGATCCGGTCACGCATACTCGATAGGTTCATAGCCCTACGTGACGTCAATGTTTGTAATGCATACACGTTTGAAACATGTGCCGATCCGCGCTTTTATTAAACGTTTGCCTTCGGGACTGGTAATATCTTTTTTGGAAACCGAATACTCGCAAGCGTGATCGGTTTTCCAACTAAGGGAGAGAATAGGGAAAATACGCGAGAGAATGAATGTGGAGAGAATGAATGCGGGAAGGCCATTACTGTCTCAGTGTTTGGAAGATACTGTGGAAATGGGAACTGGGAGGGAAATCTGAGATTTCGTGGGGCGAAGGTGGCTTTAGCCTCTACCTGATGGGAGTAGTGGGAGTGAGCGGGTGGCCCGACGAGGGAAAATTACCGAGCACCGCTGCCAAATCGGGAGGGATTCCTTTTGTTATTGTGGGAAAATTTGAACGGCGTCCAAAAATTGGGGGCAAATCTGCAAATTATCGGAGCCGTAGGTACCTACGTATAAGAAGAGTATTGCGGATTCAACTTTTTGAAAAACGAAGAGAGAAAAAAACAGCCATTTTCACCGCTCGAACGAAAAATTTCAGCCGGCTGAAAATACTAATTGCGATCAAAGATTGGTGAAAATATACATACTTACATTTTGATACACCAATGGTAAATAATCGTATAGTATTGACCGGAATTCAACAAATTTTCACCGGCCCAGGGAATTTCCAACTTGAAAGCGGGGAAATCCGGGAAAACTGTTCGGTAACGTGGAAAGCAGAGAGAATATACGAGCGGAAGGGGTTGTGGAGAAACCTGATACTAAATGTTAGGATGCACAAGAGAAAGCAGAATTGAACAGGAGATGAGAAAGTCCTTTTGTGGCCGATTCACACGGAAGATACGACTTAGAATAGTGACCTTTAAGGAGAGTAACTGGAATTTCCAATATAATATATTAAATTATATAACATTCCAACAAATAGGTCCTCACACAGGAAAATGAAAAGTCTGGATTTTTAATGCCCAAATTGAATGGCGCACTCTAGGTAATGGATTCTCTCCGGAGAATTATTATGAGCTACCGTCTTTTGCATTGCAACATCGAAATGAAGCGCCATATACAAAACTATCGTCGTATGCACCACTAGCACCAGATGCACCATTGGCACCATATACACCACTGGCGACATATGCACCACTAAATGAATGAATGAATTGCGCCATATGCAGTGGACACTGCAGCCTATTATAGACAAACAAATCCGCTTTATATGGTGAGTCTATGGGAGCAGAGGTTCATGGACTTCAATTGTTGTTCAAGTAGAGGTGGTTTTGGCACGGTTTGCTGTACGCCGCTTGATACCAAGTCCACATTCTCGCCAAATTCACCTTTTGGGTGCGGTAACCCATTGTGAATTGATAGCCAGGGATACGCGCTCCGGCTCGGGTAACGAGAATGGAAGATAATGAGCCGTCCTACCCGCACCGGATACCACTAGAAAGATGAGGGCGTAGGGACAGAAGCTGGAGGGATAAGGATGATAGGGCGTAAGACTCTTGGCCCCAAAGCTGGCAGAGTGGGTCGCAAATGCGGAAGACTAGGTCGTGAATAGAAGCTGTGGATCGAGAATGGGTGTAGGTCTAGAAGGTCGAGGAATAGGGAGATTGCTGTTGAGAAATGAAGATTTGACTTGGCCCCCGGAGGAGGGGATGGAAAGGTCACGAGTCGGTTTTATCAAACTTCCCCATTCGAAATGCCCCTATATCCCTCATCTTTCACCTGGGATGAGGGCCGGATCGGTAAATCATACGATCCTGCAATTTGTACTTCTACATTTACCCGTCAGCCGTACGTCATTTCGAATGCGTCATGAACCGATGAGGAGCAAATGACGCAGATCGCTTCCATACAGAATTCTACGTGCGGGTCATAACGACCTCAAAGAAGGAAGGGGCCCTAAAGCTCTAGATAGAATGGCACATTTTTTAACTTTTTAGGACACTTTTGGATTCAGCGTTAAATTCCCTATGGAATGTACCCTGTACCCGTGAATTCCCTATGTAATCCAAAACTAGCTCCATGTACCACCATGGACAGTTCGCATCTCAAAAATGGAAAAAAATCAAAAATATTTGATTACGCCAACTACATTTTGAGAAAATTGCCCTACATAGGTTTTTGATTTCGACTGTTCACTTGGCCGATAGGACATTCAACGCTGATTCCAAAAGTTCCAATTGTTCTCAAAAGATGAAAAAAGTTGTTTTGAACCGTTGTTGAAAAGTTGTTTTTTGAAACAAAAACTGTTTTTGGTTTAATTCGTGTCCTGGAAACGGGTTGAGATAGAAAACCATTTTTGGTCTGTTTCACCTAATTTTTCTTCAGGATACCCTGTGTTTAACGCTTTACAAGGCATTGAAAAAAGCTCGTGTTTGAAAAGAGCTTAGAATACCTAAGTCTGAAGTTTCTATTGGGAAAACGTTTGACCTCACTAACATTAACATATTGAGCGTTATCCAAGCACCACAGGCTGTTTTGGTATACTCGAATCCCATCGACCTGAAGAAACTGGTAGGAATGCAATATAAACGTGCCTTCACGACCCGGTAAAGGATAATGATGAAAATGAAGAGACCCAAGCATTTCAGTGTAAGGGCTAAGCTGGGGAAAATGTTAGTGAGTCTCATGGCGCAGTTTCGGGCTATCTGAATTAATAATATTTTGGTAGGCAGGGTAAAGAAAAAGGGTAGGTGTGCGAGAGATGGAAGCCCCCAGGGTAAGAGGCAAGTGGGGACTGTGAATTGTTGATGGGGATTGCACGACGGAAGAGGAACGCCTTTGTTTTTGCTCCACTCACCTGCTCCACCCATAAATTTGTCGTCATGATCTGATTCTTCAAGTTCTGAAACATTTAAAGCAAATACGAATACATTAGTTCAAATTATTGTTTCATATTAAATAAATATGACCGCGAATGGAAATATAATGTATTTCGAATCGACCGCGCCGAAAGGGTGGCCCATTTATTTTCGGATTCTGTGATAAATAATAAATATGGCAACGTCAGAGATACATTGGTCTGAAACCCTTTGCGGATATGAAGCTCTAATGGATGATGATGGAGAACTTCGCCGATTCGGCGGCATTTTCACGAGTCTCCCTCCGTTTGTGAGGTTTCTAGATTACTCGCCTGAACTACTGAACCGATTTAGAGCGCTCGCGCTTGCGATAGACCTAGTTCTCTCTTGATCAACTAGGTATAGCTGTATTAATTTGAATTTAAATTATTATTATCAGGTTTTTTAGATTTGCTTTTTCATTATTTGAAACCCGACTTTTTTTTAATCAAGGCTAACCTCTCATTCCATAGTAAGCCGTGAAACCAGTGGTGCCAGTCAGTGGACAGCGGCCTAAATAAATTGCTGTCTAATTTGTTATTTATGATGAATATATTGCTGTCTAATTTGTTATTTATGATTATTTATTAAGGGTTTAATTATGGTTTTTATTAATTAGAAGATTCAAGCTGATTTGGAATTATGTTGGGCTGTTTCTGGATACAAATTCACCCAGCATAGAAAACATGCTGCATTTGTTGTTGGAAAACTTCTTAAAATAGCAATAGCGAGTATGCTGAAATGCTAAATTCCTACCACGAATTTCGGTCCCCCGCCCTGAAAATCAGGTCGGCCATAATCCGAAATCCATCATCGTCCGAACTTCAAAAATTCACTCGAAGGACGTCACAGCTCAGATGTCGCTTACCGAGTCGCAAACTTTCGACATCAAACTATCACCAGGGCGAAAGGTGGAAATTTAGGCGAAGATCGGAAGTCCTGGAATGGGTTGAAAGGCACTGGGTACAAAGTATATCCTGGACGTGGATTGAAAACTGCTCCCAATGGCCAAGAAACTTTTCGACCACGTCGACCTTTTCGTTTCGCCGGGAAAGATGGGAAAGATAGCTGCCAATGCAGGTACAAGTTTGTTAATTGGTTTAGGAAACCGAAGAGAAAAGCGAATTATATCAATGTCCGGATTGTTGGCTCGCTGGGTCCTGTCAAAATTTCAGAATGCAGCGGTAAACGGATATTTCATGGTTTGATGTGAGCCGAATTTCATTTACAGTATGTTCATGAATGCACATGTTTTTGGTACTGAACTCTTCAGTTGAAAGGATCCTATGAAAGGATCCTAAGGTTCCATTATCATTTCAAAAATAAATGCTGTTCAAAAATAAACCTTTTTTTCACTTGAATTTTTATTCTTTACTCTTTAGTTTTTCAAGCATCTTTTTGGAGTCTGTTTTATTTTGGTACATTATTTCCAATAATGTAAAATTTAAAGTTGAAGTTTTATTTTTGGTTAAATTTTTTTTTGCTGATTATGGAAGTAAAATCGGCCAATAGCAAGTCACACTATTGTTTCTATGGCCATCCTCAACATTTGATCCGAAGGCCTATTTTCCTCGAGGTTTTTTCGCGAAGGAAAGTAAAATACGTTATTTGAGGCGAGGTAAACAAAAGTTGTCCCAACTTCGGTTCAAGGCCTAACCGCCCAACGCAATTAGGCGTGTATAACATTAAGATACTCGCTGATTCTCTGCAAAACAGTACTCTCCGCACTTGCCTATTCTTTTTGTACCTTGGAAGTGGCATTCGGAGAGGGAGGAATTTAGAATTAATTCGAAGAAAAGCGGGCAAAGTTGCAGCGTAGCGTGCGAACTTGGTCGTCCTAACTGGGGATGTTCTTGTGATTTGTTGAGCACGAACCACCCCACAGTCGAGGCAGGGCGGTAATTATTTCCTTAGAATAATCAGTTGTAATCTTCCTTTTATCTTTCCGAGGGTCTCCCTTATCTAGTTAACAAATGGCGAAGTTCGCCGTAGGTACCGAGCGGTTTTGCCACTCTGCAGGCGCAAACGATGAAATCGGGATATATTCAGTGCTCGTTACATCACAAGGGAGTGTAACTATGACAACGAGCGAGTTAGTATACGATTTTCAGAGCCTACGGTTTGTTCCAGCTTCCTGGACCGCGGTCGAGCTGAAGTCCGAGGGCTGGAACTAAACCTGAATGTAAGAAATAGGAAAATAGGATCGGAGGTTCAGAAAATAACCGAAAACAAGTCCGTATCCAAGACGAGGCACTAGGAAACTTCTAAAAGAACCCTTGGTGTGCAGATAACACAACCACACAACAATACACCACAATACATTCATATTTTGACACCATATGATTCTATTTTGACCGCTGGATGTGCGGATCAAAAATGTCAATGAGCTCAATATCCGAATTTTACAACCCGCCTACTGCCAAAATACCTCCAGCTTACCGGAGTATGAAAATATCCACGTATTCTGCAAGGTAAAACATCGATTTTAAGGCCAAGAACCCTCAAATCAAACAATCGGTTCGCATTTGTGGCCAGAGAAAAATAAAATAGGAAAACACTAAAATGCTAATGTAACGGAAGTGCTGCGAGTAATTTTAATTCTGGTTAAACAGAGTGCCAAGACGAATATCTCAGTTAAAAAAATTCGAAAAAAAAACTTGAGAATCGAGGGAGATGTGGCCGTTTAGTAAACGTTCACCGACGTACACACAGATACTTGCTGGGATACTTGTTGGTATGTGATTCCGTGTAAATTTGTAAAGGGAAATGTTTTTCTGAAGAATCGATCCGATTTTCGATTTTCGAACGATTACAATGCTCCGTAAATATGGAAGTAAAAAATAGGGAATTTCATCACCTTCCTATTACATTGCATTTTTACCGAATTAAAAAAAATGTTTCGAGGCTTTCAAAATTCCCTAAGCAACCAACAGGTGCCCATATTTATTACAGTGGGTCTATGTAACACTCGGCCGGTTCCTTAACTCCAAGTCCAGCCTCCCTCGAGCCCCACTCGTTTCCTCGAAGGGTTGTAATGCATTCCAGTGGCTGTAAATACCTCAAAACGGAGGAGTCCGAACCCTTTTTCCACCCCCTCCACCAAAACGTGGCCTAAGTGGTCTTTTGGGCATTGCCCAACTTTTCGCAAGCGCTTACTTCGATGATACGGGGCCTTTATCGGTCCGTTACGCTCTGAATAAATAGCCCCCCGTTATCACCTGGTTAATTCAACTAAAGCCGATTCAAACGATTTTCTCCTGAGAGTGAAAAATGCGAGATTCAACTTTTTCTTTATTTCGCGTTATATATTGAAACACAGGTCCTAAAAGAACTGAAAATTTAACGACAAATCAAAACTTATTAACTCATCGGCTTATGTAATATAGGCTTGGAGGTTTTCATCGACATTTTTAAAGTCATTCCTCTTGCAGTGAATTGTCGAGGATCGACCCGATTTTTCAATTTTTGAAGTCAAATATCAGGGTTGGTTCTTCAGAGAAACAGCCTCTTTCGCCGAGCTTTCGAAAATTCATATTTTCTTCATCAGGGCTTGGAGACAGGTCTATTCAGTCACATTGTGACCACTGTCTGATTTTTTGGGGGTGATGTCCATCATTCTGGTTCCTATTGCAAAATTTTGAAGAGAGTTATTATATAGCATCAGTGCACGGCAACAAAAAATATCAAAATACAACTGGCACGCTTTTTTGAGAAAGAATTTTATGGCTGAACTTTTAAATAACAAATAAACTCAAAACACTAAAATCATTCAGTAGTCATTTTAGTGTTTTGAGTTTAGGTGTTATTTAAAAGTTCCACCCTAAAATTCTTTCTTAAAAAGCGTGCCTGTTGTATTTTTATATTTTTTGTTTTTACCATTAATACAGCATTTTCAAGTCGAATTGAGGATTTTCCAAACCAATTCGAGAATTCCTCAAAACTATTTGGGAATTTTTCAAACCAAGGCAATTCTGTTTGGGGAATTCTAATTTGGTTTGGAGAGTCCTCAATTCGGTTTCGAAATTTTTCAAATTTTTTGGAAACTCGTCAAATTGGTTCAGAAAATTCTCAGTTCGAAATTCTACATTATTATAATAATTTAGGCAGTCGGGTACCAATATTTTAGCTTCTTAACTACACATTCCATTCTCATTTCGTTTTTTATCGTATACGGTGCTATGCGATAGTCAAGATTTTGTACAAATTAAGCCGTTTTAGGAAGAATACAGCGGCGGAATGAGAGAGCTTCACTGTGCTTGGAAAACGTCTCGCCGGGGGATGAAAGCGATTTTTCTCCCCCACCCCCTCTCTCTCCCTCCCCCTCGGTAAGCGGTCCACTTCCCCGAACTTACCCCCGTCTAACGACCCTCGACTTTACCTAATCAACAAACACTTCCAACAGAACTGAACATTGTTAACTTTCTCTTCACATGGTCCAACATGCGCAGACAATTCTGTTCCTTGGCATTCTACATTTTGTATCTTCCGTGCCATTTCACTCAGTCAGAGTTGCTCACTGGCTCAGTCACTCGTATTCATACTCTTTGAATTCACAAAAGGCTCACCCCCCACCACTTCTTTTTTCTCCGCCTCTATGCAGGTGGATAATCTTCACTTCCTTTTCTTCCCCTTTTATTCTTTCTCCCTGCGGAAAATACGGTGAATTTTTTAGGGCCGCACCTCCGCTGACGGAAAAAGCAGGGAAACCCATTTTCAGTTTACGAGTGAACACTCAGCCGTTTTCAATAGTGCGACAAGCCAGCGTTTGTTTACACGCATTCGCACATTTTTCCACCACTATACTTTTCATGAATAGCTGGGTTAAAAAATCCGATGCGGCGGTTATTTATACATGTACACCGATTTCCTGTCAAATTTGTACTTGCGTCGATTTTTTCGGCCGCAAAAATGAACCGATTTGAGCGTTCTTGGCCTTGAAATCTTTTCTTTTACCTTGCAGAATATGTGGATATATTTTATGTTCAGATAACTTGGCGTATTTTCATTTTAGGCGAGTTTTAAAATTTGCATAGTGAGTTTTTTGATATTTTTGACCTAAACACCCTTCAAAGCAGTCAAAAATTGTGTCACACTTTCAAGTTTCAAAGTATGGAAGTATCGTGTGCTATCTGCCCACCACTGGTTCCTCCCAGTGTTACCAAACGGTGGAGAACTGAGGGAAGTAATTTGCGCCCCTCGGACGCGACCGACGATTGTTGTCAGCCGCACAAATACTGTCGAAATGAGGGCTAATGTTGCGAAATAAAACAAGCTTGTATTCGGAAATGATAAGGTCGGGAAGTTCCAGGGCATTCGGACGACAAAGGGAGGGGGCGGGGGAGGACAGCAAAAAGGAGTTCAAGGAAGGAAGAAGAAGAGCAGGCACTCAACCCCATTGCTGATACGACACCCTCGTGATAGCCCTGCTGACGAAAGGAGAGCCAAGAATATTCAGAACATTTATTCTTCTCTTGTTGGGTTTTGATGTCCTTGAAAACGTTTCTATTTCATGGTATTCCATAAGAAATCCATTTCCCAACGTAAGCAATTTTCACTTTCATGTAATGAGCGAAAACGAAATTATCGCAATTATTACTTCCATATTCTCTAAATAGGTTGAATGGACTCAAGAAATTTAAAGAGATAGGAGATGTAAATGCATCCATAATCCAGCTAGAATCCATAATCCATTTGCTAGCATTCTCATTTGCTGCAATTCGTGCCTTTCGCCCTTTTTCATAATAATTCTCAGAAATTACAATCAAATTTCAATGTTTCAGAACGAAATTCTCAATCAGACACGATCAACAATTTATGAGCACTTTTAGATTTTCCAAACTTATTTTTTTCTAGCCCTGATAAAACACGCCATAAAACGTTGTAGTACACATTGAGGAAAGCTATGGCAATTTTCATGGAACCTTTGAAGCTTGGAAGGATCAGAAAATCGAATAAATGCGAATTTCCGGTCGCCATTAATTTTCCATCCCCGAAGGCCGACGGGATTCAATTTTCACCCGAAAGACCATCTAGGACCCCATTTCAAATTTCTAGCCGGATAGCAGTCTAAAGGCCACCCCCTGAGGTTTAAGAGAGAACAACCGCGTGGACACAAAATTTCAAAAAAAAACAAAAAAACTAGAAAAAACTGAAAAATTTTGAAAACAAAAAACTAGAAAATTTTGAAAACAAAAAAAAACTAAAAAATTTTGAAAACAAAAAACTAAAAAATTTTGAAAACAAAAAACTAAAAATTTTGAAAACAAAAAACTAAAAAATTTTGAAAACAAAAAACTAAAAATTTTGAAAACAAAAAAAAAACTAAAAAATTTTGAAGACAAAAAAACTAAAAAAATTTGAAAACAAAAAACTAAAAAATTTTGAAAACAGAAAAACTAAAAAAATTTAAAAACAAAAAACTAAAGAATTATAAAAACAAAAAACTAAAAAATTTTGAAAACAAAAAACTAAAAAATTTCAAAAACACAAAAAACAAAAAAAGTTTGAAAACAAAAAAATCATTGTGCAATTTTTAAAACTGGCCCAAAATCAAAATATTTCACGTCATCGGAATATTTCTGCACCTCGGTTCATTTTCCGATTGCAAAGACAAACCTTATGATGTACCTACAACCTCACATGCCTATGTTGCAAATTTCCCTTAAAAAGACGATTTTTTAAAAACGGCTGTTTTACTGGCCTTAAAATTGAGGCTCTGTCGAGACGTTAGGACCAACTAGATACGGAATCTGATTTTTGGCGAAAATTTCAAAAATTTACGACAACTCCTTCCCAATAAAAAACCCTGGACGGCGTACGGCGGGCAGACAAAACATTTTTGATGCAGATTCGGATTCCACACCCTTTGAAGCGTAAACCAACAATTTTCAGGGGGTGTTGAAAAATCTTTTTTCCCGACCGATTGCAAAGGTTCATTTCTTAAGAAAAATAAACCAAAACAAAACAACTCAAACCCGGATTTTTGGAAAAAATCCATTTTTGTCGCTCACGTGTCTAAATTTTCCAAACATTCTCAGGATTTGCCAGGTGACTACTTCGTACAAACTATTAACTTCTTACTACAAGTGACAAGAAGCACGAAATCACCAAAAACTCCAATATTATGATAATCGAATTTTCGACACGTATTGATTATATTTTGACTGATTTTTATCGCTCATATCGTGATAAGGGAAGTACTGTTGTACATACACCTGATGTATTCGGATAGATAGAAGCAGACACGAGTAGCGAGATAGGTGGCGGTGTTCGAAACAGAACATGCTCGAACATGATGAGGAGGAAGCGGCGGGATGATGAACGGGGGAAAGAGAGGGCACGAGTAAGAAAGGGCGCGCGAGGGAGAGAGAGGGGGGAAAAGAAGAAAAAGAGCAGGCACTCAACGCCATAGCTGATACTACTCCCTTGTGATTGCGAGCCGCGCTGAGGAGGGACGGGGACAAGAAGGGCCGACTAAGTGGTGACTGTTGTAGTAGCTAGAGATGAGGAGCCGATAGCTGATGATGAGGGACGAGGAGGAGGATCGATCCAAAGGTCCAGATACCAGCAGCCACCTCCGCTGGGGAGCTTCCTTGAGATAAGTCTCTCTCCATCTCCCTCCTACCTTGGCCATTCGCTTGAGAGAGGGATATTTTCAAATGAGAGTGCCTTCTTTTTCGTACTTATGGCGGAGCATTGTAGCGTCTCAATGTATTGGTATCAGAGATGATGGCGAGAATATTAAATATCCATTAGGGGTCAGATCGTCTCCGCAAAGGAGCAGCTTGAAATGGCGAGCGGCTCAATCTCCAAGATTGAAAACACGAGTGGTATTGGTTTATTATTCGATAATATAATAATAATTATTATTGTAATAACAATTATTGTAAGAAAAAATTGTTAATAACCTACCCTGAAATTTTGGGGATAATGGAACAATTGCAAATATTGGATAGGAATTATTGGGGATAATGGGAACATTGAAAATATTGGAAATAATGGAAATATTGAGAATAACGGGAATAATGAAAAAATTTGAAATATAGGAATTATTGGAATCATAGGAATTTTAGGAAATATTGGGAACATTGAAAATGGCGAAGGAAATTTTGAAAATATTGAAACGATTGAAAATGTACCTATTTCAATCTGTTTTTATGTATTTTTGTTGTTATGTTTCATGTACTTATAAAATTATTCTTCGTTTTTATCACGAGAATTAAATTTGTTACATTCCGAGAGTCGTTAAAAACCCTTTGCAGAGGGGAAATAATCGTCCAAAGGGTTTTACGTTGGTTTTTTTCGATCTGCGGAAAAGATTGTGGTCAGAGATGGGAAAAAATCCGTTCCCTTCTAATAGATACACCATCATAAATTTATCTGTTTCCCGATGCTGTATTGACATTTATGGGGTGTTTCAGTCCTTAGGAAGGTGACTCTGCGGAGTAATGTTATATTACAGACAGGATAAGTACCTACTAGGTACCTAATGAAAAAAGAGGAAAACCTAAGCCCTCCCTTGCAAATGACAAAAAAAATCAACGGAATCAATAATTTAGAATCCTTTTTTTTCTGGTTTTCGAACCTTTTCTGGTGGTCGGATCTTATTATTCTTCAAATTTGGTTTTGAGCCAGTAGGAGCTTTACTTGCAATCAAATGATCTGATGTCGAACTCGGAAAATGAAAATTTTTCAGAAATAATCGCATTTCTTTTGTTTTGTCGCTGATATCGGTCAATATTTAGCAGAGGCAATTATCCTAATTTCATACCGTGCTCAATAATGTTACACTAAAAAGGGAGAAAGACTTCCGACAAAAATGAACCCGAGTGACGTTTTCTGTATTGAAGGCTGGAAAAGAATTCGGAAAATTTTCAGCCCCAGTCGAAGAGTTAGCTCTCCCACCAAGGCTCAACGTTTCCCGTATCCGTCATCCCGGAGCTTAGAGTTGGCAAAGCTAAACGGCGAAGAAATTACAAAAGAAAAGTTTTCCGAGTCGAGCGGGGCAAAAATGTCGAAAAGTTCCAAAGTCGCCTAGAGCCTAGGGCGAATTCGAAATTTTCAAATTCTACTTTTCCGTTCCGGGAAAAATGATTGCAAATTGAGCCATGAAACTCGGCGGCATTTCAATTTACGAGCCGTCGTCGTAAAAACTGATGCTTATGGATTCGTAAAAGAAAAATGGCGTAAGGGATGAAGCTCGTCGTGATAGCCGAGGTAACCGCATTATATGCCAGCATTATACAATATACATAGGTTTCAGGAAGAAGATAGTGCCGTTGTAGGGATCCGAAGTTGGCAGTAAACGTAGCTCCTTGGCTTGGGCTGTTCCTGTCGAGTTTCCAATATTCATATACGAGCCTGGCAAGGGAAGTAGATAATGTTTCCCAAACTGGCTCGGCTTTTGCCCTCATCCGATGGAACAGTGGTGCGTAGATAACAGACAGTACTTCCATATTTTGATACAAACATTTTTGACTCAATTGGATTATACCAAAAACGCTCAAATCGGTTCATCGGCCGGGAAAAATAAAATAGAAAACACTAAAAATGCAAATACATTGGAAGTACTGTGAATTATTCAAATTCCGATTAAACTTCCGAGATTTTAATACTTGAATCCTTTTCCTACTTATTTTTTACTGACGGTCATTTTCAAGTCATTTTCCCTCAAAGTTCAAGAAGTGACACCGATACGTTTACCGGAGTCAGATTTCATTACCAGGGGCCACGTTGTATTTCAAGATTCGGTGTCGAGCGAGGAAAAAGTTCAGGTGTGCCCGGACCCGATGTGTGGGACCGACATCATTCACGTCACGTACTCAATCTTCATACAGTATGCAACCTTTTGCAAGCCCGATGACTTCTTAAGTACACATACAGCACGTTGATGGGCTCAGCCTGGGCCGCCGATAAGGCTAAATGGCACGTTCGAACCAACATGGCCGCCGAGTTGATGTGTTTTCTTCGAGATAAAACTTGATGGCGGAGTATTTTTTCGTGGAACGACAAAAAAAAATACGAGTTCGAATTCCTTCGACTGTATGGATGTGCGACATAGACGTTTTCCAAGCATCGATAATACTGCATCACCCCGAAAGGAATAAAATTCGAATGATTTTTTCATGTCGTGGGCGAGGGTGAGAGGGCAAAGATAATACTTAATCTTATCAATATTTAATCCTCTACCCAATAATCAAGAGAGAATCCATAACGCTCATTTCGCTCTTACGGTTCCCATAACGGTGAGATGACGCTCATGAGACTTTTTATGAGTCTCACGTGACGCTTATTTAACGCTCATATCGCTCATCCGACGCTCATAACGCTCATATGACGCTCATACGATGCTCATAACGCTCATATATGAGCTTGAGTTATATATAACTCATATGACGCTCATAACGCTCATATGATGCTCATAACGCTCATATAACTCATATGACGCTCATAACGCTCATGACGCTCATATAACTCATATGACGCTGATTTGACGCTCATATGACGCTCATGAGACCCTCACGTGACGCTCATATAACTCATATGACGCTCATAACACTCATAACGCTCATATAACAGTCATATGAGTTACGCATATGACGCTCATATAACTCATATGACGCTCATAACGCTCATATAACTCATATGACGCTCAAAATTCTCATGTGCCGCTCATTCGCTCAAAATATTACCGTGAAAAGTAATTTTATATTTCAGTAAATTAAATCCTCGCCAAATAATCAAGCCTCGATCCGATAATTCGGTTTATCGGCTTGACTCCATTAGCGGGCTCGGATTATGCGCATCGTCCGTGGGAATCGCGGAATTTCGCTTTTAATCCGACCCAGCGCGGGCGGATCAGGCAGACACGTACGTGACGTGCGGTTGCGGCCGCGCCGGCGGAGTCAGTGCCGCATGGAATTCGCGGGCGCGATCGGCAACGGAAGGGAATACCGAGTGCAGCCGCTATTGACCGGCGAGACGGGACCGGCGGGGTACCCGGTCCGCCGGGGCGGTGTAGTCGTTACTAACCGCGCGGTTGTCGAATTGACCGCACCAATTGTAATGACCGAATTTATTGGTAATAATTTGTGGGCACGGCACTACTTTCCTCGCTCGCACTTTCCCGTAGGGTTCCTATTCCAAATTAGCAAAACCAAATTTGACATTGAATTTGGCTGATTTAATTCTTTTTTTTAACCTGCTCTTCCGCTCCAGTTTTGAGACAGTTTTGAGATGTACTTTTCAGGATTTCCATCAGAAAAAATTAACATTGCTCATTTCAGAATCCTTTCTCAAATAAACAATACCCTCAGGGCTGAACGTTTTTTTTCCGGGGAGGATTTTTTCCACAATTCCGCTGCATTATTCTCCTTAGTTGAAGTGGAGTGGTTTCAACCGACGAGGACCTAAGAACAAAGCTTCTTAAATGAACAATAATATAAAAGAAAGGACTCCTATTTCATCCTAATACTGCCACGGTTCCATTTTCCTTCCAACTGTGCGAGGATTATAATTTCCTCCCGCCGAAATGACGGCGGAAGTTTAAGTGAAAAGCGCTGCGGACGTTTTCCATCACGATTTCTCCAAACTTGAATTTCAATTGGGAGAAACGAAATTGAAAGCGACATGGCAGATCGGGATTCGTGTTTTTGCGCTATTTTTTCTAAATTGCTCCGAGGTACTGCTTTGGCGAAAATCGACCTCGAGGGGTCGAGTCGACCAAGTTGATGAAAGTCGGGAAAAACGAAAATTTTTGCTCAGATTAATCTACGATTTGAAAAATCCGTGCCGGAAAACCGTAGGTTCGGCCTGCTAGGTCCTCAATACTTACCCATAGGTAGGTACCTACTCGGTTTTTGCACAGGCTGAAAAGTCGATTTTGAAGGTGATGGTTTGGAATTTTAGGAGAAGGTATTTTTACTTCAATATTTACAGAGTAAATGGAAGTATTGGAATCGTCCTAAAATTGAGAATTAGATCGGAGCTTCAAAAAAAAAACTTCTACCTACTTATACACATTTACTCAGAATCACTTCCCGAACAGGTGTCTGTGTCCGTCTATCCGTCTACCGTCATACGTACTTCGGCACCTAATAATTAGGTTCAATAATAGTCAATTATTGACGTATGTAAATTTTACAAAAATGGCCACAACTCCCTCAATTTTCAACCTTTTTTCAAATTTCTTGAACTGGAATGTTTCTCTGCTGTCGCTTCTGTTTTTCTCGCTTGATTTACCATAGACTTGAGTTTTTTCAATTTTTGTGAGGAAAAATTTCTTGCCTCTAGAGCTTCAATTTTTTTGAATAGAAAATTTTTTTTACTATTTAATTGTATCCCTGTGGGAAATTTCCGCGAGTAGGGAAAACATTTCGAAAATCCATGTTCAGTTGGTAACACTGTTTGTAGTTTCGTCTCGGCCCTTCTTCCACTTTGTAACTTACCTTTTCCCCTCCACGTCCGTTCCGCGAATTTCGCTCTCCTTCCTTGTCGTAATCGCGCTTTCGCAACCTTGCATCTCACTCACACATGTGATTTTGGCGCGGCAGTTTTCGTCTGATCATTTCTGATTCTGTGGAAGTGCGACTCTCAAGCTTCATTGTCAATTTCAACTAGACTTTTGAAGCCTTCAACTAGAATTTGCAAGAATTCCGCTGACACAGGTGAGTAAATTATTCAACTTGTAAATTTAATTTGTTACTCGTTCTGGAAAACCGTCGAATTTTGGTGGGTAGAATTTTCGAACCTTACCTACTTCTTGTATACTATCTCCTGCAGCTGGGCGGTCCTTTCTTTCCTTGAACCCCATTTTAATCGTCGAAAATTGACTTAAATTATCAGAATTATCATCTCTGCATTTATTTTTTGAATAGCTAAATGTCTCGCTCATTTTCTGGTGAAATGACAAAACTTGTCGTCCCCTCCTGGCCGACGTGTGGCGCCATTTTTGTAGAACGTGTTTGTGGTCGTACCTCCGTTCTTCGAATTTTGCCGTTTTTGTGAGTGAAGGCCTGTTCGATTAGGCCAGTCCTGGACAGTCCCGGACCAGTTGACGCCAAAACAATTCAAGCCATGCGATTGGGTGGATTTGTCTGGCGTCCTCAGTTACTAATCCGGGACTGTCCAGGTCCGGCCTGTTCGAACAAACCCCGACTGGCCTCCTGTTCCGTGAAGAATAATTGTGTCAAAAATGTGCCGGCTCTGAACCTATTACAATCGAGGCCAACCAAATTCACCCAAACGCTTGAATTTGTTTGGCGTCAGTAGTAGGTACAGTCCGGAATTGTCTAGAACTGGCCCGATCGGACAGACCCGAAACAGTCTGGAGTTCCACCGTGTTGGCTCCCGGTAGTCGGCCATTTTAGCTTTTTTTGCGTGTTTCAATCAAAATATCACATAATATGTGATTAATACTATTCAAGGCGGGACAGGTTTTTCGACGAACAAAAATGGGTCAAAAATCAGAATAAAAATGGAACAAAATGATTGCCGCTAAATTTTCTAAAGGGTGCACCTTTTAGTGGGGTAAAGTAATTAAAAATAAAAATTGTTTTCATTCCATCATGCTGTCAACCTTATGTCGACTACTGGCAAATTCACATTTTGGCCTGTCTTCTACTGGCACAAGCCCACAATTCAAGAAAACTCGTTTTTCTCTAAAAAGCGACATTAAATGTCAGAACAATGTCAGAACATTAAATGTTAGAATAATTTTTCATTTAAATTTTAAATGAAAAATTGTTATTTTCCTCATTGAGGAGAACTAACACTTTTCCAACCTGATGAAGGAATTGTTGGTGCTAGGTCAGGTGAAACTCGAAAATTTCCTTGAGGTGTCAACTACTTCCACCTTAAATAGTTCAAGCGGGAAGAGTTTTATATCGAATTCACGAAAAATGTCCAATTTTTATCTAATTCCGCCTGGTTCGTCTATTTTCCATTTACCTAGGGTTTCTTCTACTGCTTTTCAAAACTCAGTTAGTCTCGACGGCGTAACTAGGAAACTAAATCCTGAAATGGAAGTTGATTAAGATCTGTGAGCGGTGTCTAATTGCGTTTTGAACTTAATTTAAGTGAAGTACGCGACCTTGTCACAATAGAGTATTTCTTAAGCAGAACGTTGCACTGAAGAAAATACTTAAGTCGCCAGGGAAGTAATTTTGGTACTACCTACCTTTTTACTTCCGTAATTACGAAGTAAATCGAAGCATTGTAATCGCCCGAAAATCGGATCGGAGAAAAATCAGAGAAAGGAAGAAAAGAATCGGAGAAAAATCAGGATTTCAAAAAAATTTGTTACCTGTACACTTTGACTCTGTGTGTCCGTCTGTGGTCAATTGCAAAAAAACCTAGCCGGTGTACTGCCATCCGGAAACCAATATCCCGAAAAGTCCAATATAAACGCTAGTCCAATTCCACCATTCATAATTACAAAAATGGCCGTAGTTCTTTCAATTCTAAACCGTTTTTCAAATTTCTTGGACTAGAATGTTTGTCTTGTCAAGGCCTACGACCCTGTTTAACCGGTATTCGAATTACTCACAGTACTTCTGATGTATTTGCAATTTTAGTACCTATTTTAAATTTAATATTTTTACTGGAAATGTTTTTTTTGCAGGTGTGCGAGCTAGATAATCATGCAAGGCCTATTCGCACATTTGAGACGAATCCCAGAAGAACAGATACCACCTAACTTTCTCCCCAAGATTAAACCGATTCCATCGATGGTTTACAGCGAACGGGAACGTTTCTTCTTCGACGACGATTTCCAATGCCCGATTTTCAATTACGGCGGCAGCCCGTTGCACATCGCCGCCAAATCGGGCGATATCGCCAAGCTGGAGAAATTGCTGAAGCAGCCGGCGACGGACGTCAACGCCGCGAATGGCGAATCGGGGGCTACGCCTTTGATGGCAGCTTGCTCCGCGGGCCGTTACGCGGCGGTCAAACGTCTCATACAGGCGGGGGCCGACGTCAACTACAAGGCGCAAGGACTCGACGTGATCGGCGTAAGACATTCAGACACGACGGCCCTTCACATCGCCACGTGCGGCGACCGGCCCGAACTCATCGACCTTCTGGTCAAACATGGCGCTGACGTGAACTGCAAGACGTCGCCTCGCAATTATACGCCGCTGCACTTGTCCGTCCAGTACGAGAAATGGAACGCGTTCGCGGCACTCGTCCAAGCTCCGGGCATCGATCCCAGTATTCCGAGGTACGACGGAGCGACGCCTTTGCACAGAGCCGTCGCCTACAAAATCATGGTTGAAAAACTGTTGATGGTGAAAGGCATCGATGTCAACGCCGTTTTACCTCCGGAGAACGCGACTCCGTTGCACTGCGCCGTCTACTATCGCAATCTGCTAGTCGTCGAACAGCTGTTGGTCTGGGGAGCCAACCCGAACGCCAGGCTATTCAGCGGACACAGCCCGCTGGACATCGCGATGCAGATGGGCGATAAGCGAATCGCCGATTTGGTGAAGCGCGCCGGCGGCAAACGCGGCGAACCTCATCTCGGACAGATTTGGGTGCCGTGGGGATGCGCCGTCGTCTTCCATGGTGTGGGAACCGCGCCCGTGAAGAGGAAGATCGTCGAAGGGTGCGACTGCGTAAACGTTCCGCTCTCCTGCGGCTCCACGGCCCTGCATCACGGAGTCTTGCAAGATGAGACCAGCGGCTGCGAGTTTCTTCTGAACTACGGAGCCAACGTAAACGCGCGGACCTTCCAGGGATACGAGCCGATACACCTGGCGGCGGCCACCGGCAATCTGGAGATAGTCAAGCTGCTTCTGAGGAACGGGGCTCAGGTCGGTGCCAGAACGACTACCGACTGCACGCCACTTCATTTCGCGATCGAAAACGGCTGTTACAGCGTTGCGAAATTTCTACTTTCCCAAGGAGCCGACATCAAAGCGAGGAATAAATACGGCGACGATATGCTCTATTCGGCCATCGGCGGCCTTCAGCCTCACATGGTGACTTTCGTGCTCCAGAACGGCATCGACGTCCATAACAAATACCGGGTTTTCACCGTCGAAAGCGACCAAGTCTCCGCCCTTCACATCGCTTGCACCCTGGCCGGCGCCGGCGATTCGTCCCCGGTCGTCAAAGTCCTGATCGAGGCCGGGGCCGACGTCAACGAGCGGATCGACATGGGGCAGGGCCTGGTCTCACCGTTGCAAGTTGCCGTCCTCTCTTGGCCCAATTGTCTCAAGCTGTGCCGCATTCTCGTCGAAAACGGAGCCTACGTAGACGCGTGCGTCAAGCTGCAAAGCTCCCGGCCCAGACGCACGGTCGACATGGACGCGATGACCTACTACCAGAAATCCCTCGACCGCGAAGCCAAGGAATTTCTTCTAAACACGCTTCTCCTCCTCAGAACCGTAAGGAAAAACGATTTGGGACGGGTTCAGCAGTTTTGCGAAAAAGGCGCCGCCGTCAATTGCAGGAGCGAAAAATTCGACACTCCCCTCGTCTATGCGGCTTGGAAAGGATTCCTGCCCATCCTCGTCTATCTGCTGAGCAAAGGAGCCGATCCCAACATGAGCTCGCCCCTGCATTACGCCGCCAAATTCGGCCAGAAAGAAGCCGTCGTCCAGCTGCTGAAATACGGCGCCGACGCCAAGAAGAGGATTGCCGGCAAGACGGCCCTCCAATTGGCGGAAGAGCGAGGCCACGCGGACATCGTCAAGCTGCTGAAATTCGTCGACCTCTGGCTCGAAGAGTCGGGCGAGCAGCGCGTCAAGTCTCTCCCGGACTTCAAGCACGACGACAACGTCGTCAAAATCGTCGACCAATTGAAAGGCGACGTCGCCGAGGACGATCTGTGCGCTCTATTCGAGAAATTGTAAATTCTTTCAGCGTGCCTTTGGCAGATATGTTTCCTATCGGATTTTTCCGGCGTTTTTTCCCCCTCCGCGACTTGACATTTTCTCCGGGGTTTTTCTTGTTCGATTTAGAATCAAACTATGTTCAATGTTTGATAAATAATTTTTGATTTTGCATTGGCATTCTCTCCAAAAACCTTCCATTGAATCGTTTGGAAAGAAGTTGTGGGGCCCATTCGAATTAGAAACTCTAATTCACCGTAAACGTCTGAAATCACTGCGATTTAGTTGGCACTGCAGGAATCAAGGGCAATCTCACGGAGATAGGAAACCAGTCAATTTTATATAATGTTATCATAAATTTAGCTTCGTTTTCAATTTTTACTTCCATATTTACAGAGTAAATGGAAGTATTGTGATCGTCCTAAAATCGAGAATCGGAACGGAGCTTCAGAAAAAACTTTTTCTCATACACATTTACTCAGAATCACTTCCTGAACAAGTGTCTGTGTGTCCGTCTGTCCGTCTGTCTGTCTGTCCGTCTGTGGTCATTTACAAAAATGGCCATAACTCCCTCAATTCTCAACCTTTTTTCAAATTTCTTGAACTGAAATGTTTGTCTCGGCAAGACCTAACACCCTGTTTAATCGGAATTCGGATAACGCACAGTACTTCCGATATATTTGCATTTTCAGTGTTTTTTATTTTATTTTTTTCCGGCCGCAAAAATGAACCGATTTGAGCGTTCTTGGTCTTAAAATCTTTGTTTTACCTTGCAGAATATGTGGATATTTTTTATGTTCCAATAATGTATTGTATTTTTATTTTGGGCGAATTTTAAAATGTGCATAGTGAGTTTTTCGATATTTTTGGCCTAAACACCCTTAAAAGCAGTCAAAATATGATCAAATTGTGTCACAATTTTACGTTTCAAAATATGGAAGTATTGTGTGTTATCTACGCACCACTGGTTTACTTGCAGATACGGTCAGACACACCCGTGAATTAGTCGAATTGAGTGACTTCATGTGATTTTTAACTGAGTCTTCGGCATTTTAATTTTTCTTGCGATATTAATTCTTCGAAAAAACATTCTAATGCTATTTCTGGCTAATTCAACTCAGACTAGAACTCACTTTTGAACCACAACGGATTTTCTAATCTCACCGAGTTTGTATGCCCTACGCGCTTTTGCAACGGTCTACAAAGTGACGTCGCCAATTTTGCGATCCATAAATCTATAGTGACAATTTAGCTCATCTATAACTAAAAGTTGGCCGGAAATTCGTTCCCGGATTTTCTAGAGACTCAAATCGGCGGATTGTGCGGTCTCATTCGGCGCGGACGTGCCCTTTTTAACCCTCAGCCCTTCAGTCCATCAAGGGCTGTAACCTCTGAGAATTTATCGAACCTATCGTGCGGGGTTGCGATTTTTATCGGAAATTCTCTGACTCCCGTTCACATTTTTCGCTCCCCGCATTCACATTTTCTGTGGAAACTGCGTTAATTTTACAACAATCGATAGAAATTCTCATTATCATTTCTATCTATATTATAATAGTAATTTTCAAAAACCACTTACGACATCTATGAGTTGCGAAAGTTTGAGCTTTATTTTGACAGTCAACGCATCTGTAACATTGACTACAGGACGGACCAACTTGTTGTAGTTGGAGAGAAGATCGTCGTACAACCGCTTGGCATCGGGGTTCCCTGTGCATCCTGGAAAATGATTGAAATTTCCATCAGGTCAATTGTTTTATGGAAACCGATGGTGCTTAGATAACACGCAATACTTCCATATTTTGATACGTTAACGTGTGACACAATTCGAACATATTTTGACTGCTTTTAAGGCTGTTTAGGTCAAAAATGTCGTAAAACTCTCAATGATAATTTTAAAACACGCCTAAAATCGAAATACGTCAAGTTATTGGAATGTAAAATATATCCACGTATTCTGCTAAGTAAAAGGAAGATTTTAAGACCAAGAACGCTCAAATCGGTTCGTTTTTGTTGCCGGAAAAAAAATAAAATCGAAAACACATAAAAATGCATATATATCGGGAGTACTGTTATTTATTCAAAATCCGATTGAACAGGGTGTTAGGTCTTTCCGAGACGAACATTTCAGTTCAAGAAATTTGTAAAAAGGTTGAGAATCGAGGGAGGTATGGCCATTTTTGTAAATTACCACAGACGGACACAGACACTTGTTCGGGAAGATGACATTGTGTCTTCCATATTTCAAAACGTAAAAGTTTGACACAATTTGATCATATTTTGACTGCTTTTGAACCCTCAAAACTTCTGAAAGCTTCTGAACACCCGTTCAGGTCATAAATATGAAAAAACTCACTAGGCAAATTTCAAAATTCGTATAAAATTGAAAATGCGCCAAATTATCGGAATATAAAAAATCCACATATTCTGCAAGATGAAACAAAGATTTTAACACCAAAAACTCTCAAATCGGTTCATTTTGGTTTGAAAATAACACTAGGAGTGCATGTTTGTCTCGGCAAGCCCTTTTATTTTTTCCGGCCACAAAAATGTACCGATTTGAGCGTTCTTGGTCTTTAAATTTTTGCTTCACCTTGAAGAATATGTGGCTATTTCTTGTATTCCGACATTTTTCGTATTTAGGGCAAATTTTAAAATTTGCATAGTGAGTTTTTTGAAATTTTTGACCTAAACCCCAGAAGCAGTCATAATATTATGAAATTGCGTCACACTTTTATGTTTCAAAATATGGACGTATTGTGTGTTATCTACGCACCACTGGTTATTTATGCCCATCCTTATAGCAGTTTTTCCTAAGCCCCGTTTTCACGTAAGTTTCTCATTTTTGCAAAACTCACTGTTTGTCCAGTTTTTGGTATTCATATTCCGTACCGTTTTTGCATACCTATCGTAATGAATAATGCATTCCACCGGCCTTTCGGGCGATTTACTCAGCTATCGGACAGAGGCTCGTTTACCCGGCGGTTTTATAATTCATCGAACCGTCATTATTTCAGGGCCTCATTTCCTCCAAGTATTAGCAATTCAATTCCACCGCTGAGAATATCCGCCGGTTGATCTCAGCCCAACAAGATCTATTCGCCATCATCCGGCGGTTTCCGTATTTCCCTTGCCCGGTTCGTCGGAGGTCAAATTGATTTTGTTCGACGATTTGCATGGAAATTCGTCAGTTACCTACCTCGGTAATTTGTAGACGGTAAATTTAGCCAATAGAATACCTATACAGTGTGATCTTTTAAGCTCGAACGCGATTGCTGTGATTGGTCGAGGTGGCGTCGGCGTAGAACCCATTCAATTTTATTGACGTTTCCAAGCCAAGTTCCTATGATCATCCCACCTCCAACGGCCAGCAATCAGATTTCTTGGCATTGGTGATCTTTATAGCCCCCTCATCATTCTAAACAAAATTTTACGCACCGAAACATAAAAACATTGTTTGCCATCCGCGCGTCACTGGTTTTTCGAATTTGTTCTGTGTCATTTAAAAAGCCAGTGTTATGGAAATAGGTAAAATTCGCGAATATTTCATGTTGTTCCGACCAATTTGAAATTTTCGCATTACTTTTCAAACCCGATCGGAAGTGCTGCGTTGCGGATCGTCGGAATCTTCCGCCGGATCGTCTTGACGCCCGCTCGAATATTGCCGAGCCGGCGGTTGAGTGGCAGGTCAAAAGAAGCGGCGCCTTTCCGTTCCAGCGGTTCGGCGGGGGCGCGATGACAAGTTTGTATTCACTCGGCGGACACGGAGTGTCCCCGCCCGCGGCGGCTTCTCGGCTCATGCGAATTGCAAATGAGCCGCTCGTCTCACGTTCGAACTGTGTCTTCTATGGGGCGGCTTTTCTTCGCATCCGAGGTATTCACGTGCTGACGGCGACGAGCGACAGTTGTGACCCGCTTATCGCGCCTGCTCCTCGGATACCGCCCGACCGTGGAATGCATTTCGGATCCCGCCCGACCGCGGAATGCATTTCGGATCCGCCCTTTACCCCAAAGGTGCCCTTGACCGTGGTCTCGATAATTGTTTTTATCGATAACTCTGAGAAATTTCCGAAAAAATACTACTTGAGTAGGAACCCGAAAGGTATGAAAAAATTTTTAGCACGAAAATATAGGTACATAACACTTTTTTTGCTTACCTGCAAATAAGAGGGCCACAGCTAAACAGAGGAAGTTGGGGAAGTGATTCATTTCAACATGGCGGTCACTACAGCATCTCCACCCTCCTCCATCACCAGCTGGAACAGAAATTTGACGGGAATTATTCATTTGAAAAAATAGATACACTATTTTCCTGATAATATCAATATATATATTATATCAATAATATATATTATATGTACCATAAAAATCTAATAATATCACCCGGCATACATAATAAACCGAAATAATAGTTTAATGCCGCTAAATGTTACGCTATGCCGCAATGCGGTTAACCGGTAGGGAAAGTAGTGCCCGCCTCGCTCCCCCGTTCATCGTCCGCATACCTTGTCCGTCTTCCAACGTGAAATACGCCGACCGCCGGCGGTTTCTCTAAACCTTCGTCTACGTTCTTGGCTTTCGATGACCCAAATGACCTAGACAAGGTTCGCTTGACTGGTACGGACCGCAAGCGACGGGCGGTCGATAATATGAATTTTCCGCCAGCGTTGTTCATGCATAAGCGATTCGAGTCGGACCTTGGATTTATTAGGTAAAAAAAACTTCAATTTGAAATGAAAATCGAACTTGAACTCGAACTGAAACTCATAATCAAACGTCAATTTGAAATGAAAAACGAACTGAAACTCATAATCAAACGTCAATTTGAAGTGAAAATTGAACTGAAACTCATAATCAAACTTCAATTTGAAACGAAAATCAAACTGAAACTCATAATCAAACGTCAATTTGAAACGAAAATCGAACTGAAACTCATAATCAAACGTCAATTTGAAGTGAAAATTGAACTGAAACTCATAATCAAACTTCAATTTGAAGTGAAAATCGAACTGAAACTCATAATCAAACTTCAATTTGAAATGAAAATCGAACTAAAACTCATAATCAAACTTCAATTTGAAACGAAAATCGAACTGAAACTCATAATCAAACGTCAATTTGAAGTGAAAATTGAACTGAAACTCATAATCAAACTTCAATTTGAAGTGAAAATTGAACTGAAACTCATAATCAAACTTCAATTTGAAACGAAAATCGAACTGAAACTCATAATCAAACTTCAATTTGAAATGAAAATCGAACTGAAACTCATAATCAAACTTCAATTTGAAACGAAAATCGAACTGAAACTCATAATCAAACTTCAATTTGAAACGAAAATCGAACTGAAACTCATAATCAAACTTCAATTTGAAGTGAAAAACGAACTGAAACTCATGATCAAACTTCAATTTGAAATGAAAAACGAACTGAAACTCATGATCAAACTTCAATTTGAAGTGAAAATTGAACTGAAACTCATAATCAAACTTCAATTTGAAACGAAAATCGAACTGAAACTCATAATCAAACTTCAATTTGAAATGAAAATCGAACTTGAACTCGAACTGAAACTCATAATCAAACTTCAATTTGAAACGAAAATCGAACTGAAACTCATAATCAAACTTCAATTTGAAATGAAAATTTGTTTTGGACTTTGAGTTTGAGGTTCGGTAATTAACGTTTTTGACGAAGATGGTTTCGGTTTTTGAGGTTTTTCGGTATGATGCGTTGGTTTTAAGTCTATGGGCGGAGAGGGTTTTTTGTTCGTGGTAAAATTACCTACATTTTGATGGGTTTGTTTGGGGTTTTCGGTTTATTGTACGCTGAAATATTAAGGGTTTCCGACGGATTTTGGGCGTTTTTTGATGTTTTTCGCTCATATCTCGGAAACAGTTGTGAATCAAAAGTTGGATACAACGGGTTCTGAATCCTCAGGAAATTGACAACCTTTTCACAGACCATTCAGGTCTCCCCAGGTCCTCTACTTTATGGTCAAAGTAGGGGTCAAAGTTGAGAGTCCGAATTTTTCAAAAAATCTGGCTGTCCTCGCGTTTTGTTCCTAAACGGCTGGTCGGAACCCTATGAAGTTGTAGGTATATCAAAATTTTTGTCTCGGTCGTGCCCATTTAGCTAAATAGCCGAAAGCTCACGTTTTTGAACGTGGTGACCATGAGAGCGTTTTGAAATTTTCAAAACCATGCCTCGTCCAAGGTGTGGACATATTTTCACTTTTCGACGTTTTCTGGTGTTTCCTGGATCAAGGCAAACATTTTCTTTTCCTCAGGTTTTTCCCAGACCGTCTGACCCATGTATCAGCGTTTATGCGAATTTGTCATTTTCCCCCATTTATCGTGCCATCATCGGTCGAAAATTCCAATGCATATCCTTCAACCACGGATATTGAAAAACCATGAAAAACTGCCATTCGAGCTGCATCCGATCACGTTTTGAATTGGCTCAAAAACGACATAAAAATTAATTTGTATAAAGTGTCTGTCGAAAGTTTTGGCCTAATCCCAACTGCCCAAAATTGAAAATCCAAAATTTGAAAAAAATATTTCACCTATTTTCCTTTAAAATTTTTCGACCGAAGCGGGTTTTCCCATTTTTGCTCCCAGGTTCCGGAGGACTGCCGATATTTAACAGTATTTAGGTAAATACATTTTTTTAGAAGGTCAAAAAGATGTTTTTTGGTGAATTCAAATAACCAGTTTCCAGAGCAGTTTTCGGCTCGAAATCCCTATCAACTCGAACGTTCAAGGGGTTGCGAATGTTCAGCAGACTTGAAAGAATGCAAGGAGCCCCCAAAAATCCAAATTCGATTATGGGCACCCTCCGAAATTGACCAAAAACTGGAACGGGGGAAAATTTGAGTTTAGACTTAAGAAAATTCCAAGTGCGTGAACAGCGTTCACTGAACACCCTCTGAATTTGTTCCGATTTTCAGTTTTTGGATGATCGAATCACTCAATTCATCCAATCTTCGAACGTTGAAAATGATTTCGCTTCGAATTAATCCCAATAATCGCCTTCATTACCTATTCTACCTCAGGTGCCCCCGGGTCGAACTTCTGGGCCGATCATTATTCTAGTTCGGCCCTGGTGGTGAAGTATCGGATATGCCCTGGTCTCTAATGAAATACCAAAGTTTCCCCCTAGAGACGCGAGAGAGGCGCAAATTAAGCAACATTTTATTGAAGAGCGTGTACCGGCGTAATGAAGGTCGAACCCGAGAGCTAATGCAGGCAGCTTACTGTACAGTATGGAGGGCTCAGCATAATTATGCGCCGGCCCTTAACGTGTAAGATCGTTACCCGTTGAAATAACTCAGTTTACTGCGGAGCGGAGAAGAGAAATCTTCAATATTGTTCTGCAGCTCGAATACCAATTGGACTCTGAGTGAGACGAGGGAAAGGATTGGAATTGAAAAAGCGGCGAATTTTGACGACGGGGGAGCACGATTTTAACTTTTCGAGAACGAAATTTGAGTAGTTTAAAAAACGTTTATTTTGAGACCGATTAACCAATGCAGCGTTTTCCGCAGGTTTTTTAAGCTCTAACAAAATGGGTTTCAGGTGAAAACGTGATGGGGAAGAAAGGCTAGTGTGAGAACTTCCTGAAAACTCGAGGATAATTGCTGCAATTTTTTTGACCGATTTTCGGACAAATTTCAAACTTCATCGATTGATATCTGACAAACAGCAGAACCGATTTCAGCTTTCAAGGTGGTCATTCGACCTAGAGCTGAATGCAGTTAACTTTTGGATTAAGCAAAATGTTCTGTAAGTTCTGTAGTTTACGAGGTGTAATAAAAAAAACTGACACAAGTGCACTTTTGCTACCGGACGGATAAGTCGAATACTTGAGGGCTTCCTTCAATACGCATTTTATAAATTTGAATTGCCATCAAAATTCTTGAAATGTTTTGACCATAAACTGCTGCATTGTAGTCAAATCAGAAGCTCCTACTCATCATCTCAAAATGGCAGTTTTTCTTTCCCTTTTAGACTCCCTCAACTCTTACTGGTTGGTCCTACCAAAATTTAAAAAAACTATAGGAAGGTGTTTAAACTATTCACAACTTCTTCCCTCTGTACTTTTTGATCAGGCAACGTTTCCCTTGAGTTATTGCCTTGGGAAGTGGCGGGAAAGTCAAAATGTCACAATTCTCGAAACAATGCCCATTTTCGCCTGTCCCTAGTTCCTAAACTATTGCGCCTACAATCAAAAGTCATAGAATCAATTTTGTTGGAAATTTATTGCTCTACAAATGTTTATATAGTTCTAAACGCCGAAAAACGCAATGGGAAGGAGCTACGAGCGAAAAATCAAAAAAAGCGCAAAAATGGAGCGGTTTTTCGATAATTGCGGAGGAAGCAAGGTAGATAGGGATATGAAAACTTGGATTTGACCTTTTAACTTACTCAAATAACGTACCGAGAGGAAATTTCCGTAACGCAATTAATTCCAATCGAACCTTCGGCAATCGTGAGTGGCGTATCGTCAGGAAATGGGGAACTGCCGGGTCGGGAAATTACTGAGCTGAGGTTGAAGAGAGACGTGTCCTGGTTGCTTTGATATATTTCCGGTCGTAGAGCATCGATTCAAGCGTCATCGGTAATGCATTTCATGATTCACCGCCGTGAGAATTGCAAACTGCATTTGGCACTTCGAATCATTGCGAAACCGAAGAATCGTGAGAAGCCTTTGTTTTCGGAAGGTTGAAAATTTGGTGGCCACAATGATCAAAATGCACTATGCAGATTTTGAAACGCCCGTAAAATCAAAATACGCCCAGTTACCGAATAAAAAAATCCATGTATTCTGCAAGGTAAAACTAAGATTTTAAGACCAAGAACGCTCAAATACATTTATTTTTGTGGCCACAAAAAATGAAATTGGGTATTTTATACTAAAAGTGCCAATACAGGGTGTAAACCTGAGGAATATGTCCCGGCTGGGAATAGATTTTACAACTAATTTCCAACAAAAATTCTTCCAAAAAAACAAAAATTCAAAAAAAAATTTTACTCGCTTTTAAATGCCATTTTTTGTCTTTTAAGAATCCCCATCCTGGTAAATTTGAACACCAGTCTTTTTTGCATGCATTGCTAGAAAATATTTTTGTATTGAGAGGCAATTTTTTCTCGAATAACGTCGATTTCCATAGGAAAGTCCACGTTTTATCGCACTCAAGCGGGATTTTCTCCACTAAATGTTGGTGTAAGAGCAATTTTGACTATACCGTTGGAAAGCTGAAATGTTGGCGCATTTTTTAGGACTACAGGCTAAATTTAACTAGCGCGATCGTATTAGGCACACGGAGTTGAAAAAAGCGACGATTTTCGAGATTCAACCAAATTCACTTTTCCGACCAATTTTTAACCGATTGAACCATCTCAAAAATGTATTTTAATACTGTAGGGTGATTAGAAAATTATCGATCTTTCCAACGGTATTGTCAAAATTGAATTTCCTTGATAAATTTAGGATGGTATGGCCGTTTTAGCAAATTAAGATCGAATTCACAAAAAAAAAGTTTTTTTTCATAATATAATCATAATTTTTTTGGCATAATTATTAGGTATGTCAGTTTTGACTCAATTGTTATATAACTTCATGTATCTATTTTTATATTCCAATATAGGTATAACCTTTTGTTTTACGATTTTCATTATCCTGGCGCATGAATTGTTTATGGAGGTTCGCCCTACAATGGTTTTAAGAATCTTGGTGGTTCCATCCATGAAAAATCCATCGCCGTTTTGTCGAATACCCCCATCTACCCCCCCCCCCCCCCTCTAGCTGAGTTTTAAAACAAAATTATCCTCAATCTACAGTTAATCGGAAAGGAAAACGGCTCGAAGATAAACGGGAAGAAATAGTCCGATTCCTTGCAGGGGCATCAATCACGAAAGACAGGACGAAATCTTTTTAAATCGGTTAGCAACTTGTTTCATCTACTTTCCTTCCGTTATCGATTTTTGTCGAACGCTATAAGTATAGAATTTCAAGCTAACTTTCGCGTCGGCTTGTTTGAACATAATTTCTGCGCGACGCTAAACTTCGAATTTTCATGTTTGCGGAGCCGAACTCCGTGCCGAAACTGTTTTCCTGCCGGTTATCAACCCGAGCGAATAATGAGACGACGGTGCGAGTAACGCTTTTTGAAATTCCGACACCGCTGCTGTTCACACATCCAAATTAGGTATCCATAAAGGTTAGTCTGTAGTGTCTAATTAGCTCTAGTCAGTCTGTTGCCTTTGAGAAACAGGAAAAATATATTAAATATCTATTAAATTGAAAATTACATTGTACTACATAGCTGTGTTCGCACTTGTGTTTTGTAGACTTTTTTGAGCCCCAGAATTTTTTTGGTTTGAAGTTTTTTCATGTTTTTGATGTAGTCGTCCCTCAAAAATGAAAGCAATTAGAAAGATACCGTTAGAAAGAGCGTTGAATTGATCTTACGGCATCCGCAGCATTCTAACATTAGGTTGAAAATCAAAAAATTTGGCCAAAGTCGAGAAAATGCTCAATTTTTGGAAATTATCGTGAAAAAATTTGAGATTTTAATTGCCTATTTATTTTGTTCCATCACGAGCAAAGCGCCCAGTGACAATGTAGCGTGGCTCAAATCAACGAAAATACTCCAATTTATTGAGATTAATGAGTAGTAAATAAATAGGTGATAAGACAGAGATAAATAAATTGAATAATAAATAACTTGAGAGAAAAATGGGAAATAAAATAAAGATTAACAAATTCCCCTATGTACAACAACGTTTGAAAATAGTTGGGTTACCTTTTTTCTAAATTGGAGGAAAATAATTCAACATTGAGCTAAACTGAGGATGATTCGACGTTTTTAGTGGCCAAGTATCCACTGACGGAGAGACAGAGAAGTGCAATTAAAAGGTAAAAGTCCGATCCGATTTAATTTTTTTGAACTTAATAATCTCGTAATAAGTACAAATCGTAAGTATAAATTTCATTTTTTTCGAATAGTTCAGAGTTTGGGAACAGCGTCATCGAACGATGATCTCTCGTTGTACACAAATCACTGGCGGAATAGGTGCCAGGTTAAGGAGGTGGCGACGTGCGCACACCTGAGCGAAGGCACCTACCTCAGCGAGCGAGTCCTTCAAGGATGCCAAGGTGTCCTTAGGCCGTCAAGGTGTCCTTCAGGCTAAAGGACTGCCCGGGCTCGAAAACATAGCCGTAGGACGACCTAACGAGGACACAGGACAAGGCGGTGCACGCGGGCGGCCGTCTTTGACTCCGACTTCGGATCGGCGGGCGAGGATTGCGCGGCCGAACTAGGACCTCGACTGGGGGCACCAGCTAAACGGGGGCGGCGGGGCGATCCTTTGCTGGGGCGGGTGGGGCGGCTCAGGATCAACGTGAAGTTCGTAACGGCCCACGCCCGCCCGCCTGGGCGCATGCGCAGTCCGCACTTGAGTCCTGTTTCGAAAACCGAGGGATTCGACGTCAAAATCACGTCCGCCAGTGTTGCCAAAAATATTTAAAAAAAATTTTTGAATAAATTAATTTTCAATTACCCACAAGTTATAGGCTATAACTTATGGAGAAAATTTCACGGTTACACACAAAACAGCAATTTTTCAGCGGAACAAAATTTTGGAACTTGATCTATTTGGACAAATTTGATAGAAAATTGAGATTCCAGATTTCTGAAATTCAGATGAAACCAGTGGTGACACACGCAATATTATGTACCATATTTGATACGTAAATGTTTGACATAATATGATTATATTTTGACTACTTTTGGCTCTGTTAATGTCAAAAGTATCATAAAACTCACTTCGAAAATTTCAAAACACGCCTACAATAAAAATACGCCAAGTTATCGGAGCATAAAAAATATGCACGCATTCTGCATGGCAAAAAGAACATTTTGAGACCAAGAACGCTCAAATCGGTTCATTTTTGTGGCCAGGAAAAATTAAAAATGGAAACAATAGAAGTGCTAATACTTCGGAAGTACTGTGAGTAATTCGAATTCCGGTTGCACAGGGTGATAGGCCTTACTGAGACGAACATCCCAGTTCAAGAAATTTGAAAAAAGGTTGAGAATTGAAGGAGTTATGGCCATTTTTGTAAATCACCAGATGGACGCACGGCGCTGATTCTGCAAAGACCCGCAATACCGATCCGCGTTGAAGGACGGGTATAACTAAGACGATTTTCATAATGGCCATAACTCTCTCAATTCTTAACCTTTTTTCAAATTTCTTGAACTGGGATGTTCGTCTCAGTAAGACCTATGACCCTGTGCAACCGAAATTCGAATTACTCAGAGTACTTCCGAAGTATTAGCACTTTTAATGCTTTCTGTTCTATTTCTTTCCAATCAGCGCCGTGCGTCCACTGGTTATTTACAAAAATGGCCATAGCTCCCTCAATTCTCAACCTTTTTTCAAATTTCTTGAACTGGAATGTTCATCTCGGCAAGACCTATCACCCTGTTCAACCAGAATTCGAATCACTTACAGTAATTCCGATATATTACCACTTTTGGTGTTTTCTATTTTATTTTTTCTCGGCCACAAAAATAAACCGATTTGAGCGTTCTTGGTCTCAAAATCTTTGTTTTACCATGCAGAATACGTGGATATTTATTATATTCTGGAAACGTGAGGTATTCTGAGTTTTGAGAGAAATTTAAAATTGGCATAGTGAGTTTTTTCATATTTTTGACATAAACAGCCTCAAAAGTAGTCAAAATATAATCAAATTATGTCAAAAACTTACGTATCAACATATGGAAGTATTGTGTGTTGTCAACGCACCAATGGTTTTATCTTGATGCACTTTGTTATTAGGCGGGTTCATTGTCATAGTGTTTTTTTATATTTTTCAAAAACACTCCATACTAATGCAGATTTGATCGGATTACCCCACCAATGTGCATCATGTTGGAGCAACCCTCAACTTCAAAGCCATGGCAAGAAATCACGAGGATGAGAATCGGGAAAAACGCAGTCGAAACAACAAAAAAACTATATTTTACCATCACAATAAAATAAACATTTCCAACGTAATAAACAACTAACAGAAAACAGCTAATCTGACACAGAAATTGGTAATTGCGAATAAAACGTAATAAGAAAATAAAAGCAAAAACTTAGACAAAGAATTCTATAAATGGCCCACATTGTTTCACAGTCCGACAAAACCACTGACCAGAGACCTCAATTTGAAATTTATTGGTGTTCGACAGTCGCACGTCACTGAGCAACCAGTAGCTGAAAAATTGCAGGCAAATTATTGTTCTATACAGAATTTTCATTCTTTAAAAATCGAATGAATTAAATAAATAATTATAGATTGTTTGGCATTTAACTTAGCTTTTTTGCTTAAAAGCCATAAAGTACGCATCCTGCTAAAAGTTTTCGCTTGTTCAAAATTACACGGAGTAAATTTTGCGTCGATTGACCTGCCAAAACGTTAAAATCGGTTCAGCCGTTCGGCCGCTACCGATCGCTGAAGTTGAACTTTTTTTTTCAAATTGGCTAAAAACGGTAAACGCTGAATTTACATTGAATTTAAATTACTTCAACTTTTATTTGGTGAAATTTCGTGAATGGTCACTCTGTTTTCGATAGGTGAGCTTAACGCATTTTTAAGCCGATCTAAGAAAAATTGTCAAACTTCAGCGATCGATTACAGCTAAACAACTAAACCGATTTTAACGTTCAAGGAGGTCATTCGACGCGAAATTTTACGGTGTTTAATTTTGGACTGGAGACAATTTTGAGCAAAATGCGTACCTTAAGAGCTATAAGCAAAAAACTAAAATAAGTGTCAAAATAAGTAGTAAATCGGGCAGTAAAGATCAAGTAGGTGTTGAAAATAAGTTCCTTCATCCATAAAAAACTCGGCCCTTATTCGGACTGGCGATTAATGACGAAGGTACTTACTTATCATTCAATTTCCCATCATTTCTTCCTCCTTAACCACAAGAGGAAATAATGGACGAAAATCGGCCACGCAATGATGAAAGCCAACGTGCCAGGAGCCATTTGGTTCAGCTTGACCCCTCTGGTTTTTATCGCCTGAAAATTTGGAATAATGGAAAAAGATTATTTTTACCAAGCCCGGATCAGCGGTTCGGTGCAAAGCCTTCTCTTGACAATTTGGCAAAAGTTGATCACAATTATGATAGTGTACACATATCGACCATCAAATCGAGGGATGAGATTGTCAAGTTTTACCTTGTTCTGTCTCTCTTCGAGCAATTTGACTTTCTCGTTGGCCAGGTTCAAGTCCCTCCGTAAATTTTCAACCGCCTTCTGCAATGCCTCGTTTACATGGTCCGAACCTGGGATTATAACAATAATTTTGTACCGATATTGTAAAAATATCGAGTATTAGTAGTTTGAAATTATTATTTGATAATTGGAACCGGGAAAATTAGGTAGTTTCCATATGAGAGTGGACTTTTTGAAATTATTTCACCACGAAAATGTAGCAAACGCACGTTTTTGATGAAGTTGGTCAAGAAGAAGGTTTTGAAGAAAAACATTGAAAATAACTCATAAAAAATTATCATGTTTCTGAATCCTCATTGAGTTGACGACAATTTTGTTTCACGTGACATTTCCAACACACATTCGCCTAAAGTCGACAAAGCCTAAAAATATCACGAAAATTGGCGAGTCCTCGCGTTTTTCTGCTCAACGTTGATCGATCACCATAAAATTGTATATCAAAATGTTCGTCTTGATTAGGAAATGGGCGGAAAATTAAGTCTGACAAAACTTTAGGGAAGCCAGGGAAACGGTTAGAAGGAATGAATAATTGTTATACGTTGTTTCTGCTATTGTAGCCGTCAAGGAAAATCATTTTCGAGCAACTTCTATTTTGAGATATTTTTCGATCCGGACCCTCACCAAGGCACATTGATTAAAAACAAATTTACCTGTTGTGCTTCGACTTTTCGATGGAATGTGCCCATTATGCGACCGCGTATCGAGACTGACGGCTCTTGATAAGGGCCTCTGATTCGACATAGGCATCACCATCGGCGTGTCTTTGCGCTTAACTGGCGCATGTTCCTCTATATCTTCCCTCGGGTAGGTTTCAGGCTGGAATTTGAGCATAGTACAACGACCGTCAGAGTATCGAGATGGACTGAGTGCGCAAAAACATCGACCAACTAAATCAGCAGTCAGGCCACATCGGGACGAAGCGGTCGCACAGAATAACAGCCTACGTAATTCGTTAATTATACAGTTGTTGAACGCTGATAACAGACAAAACTGACGGCCCGTTTGAAATCATGTCGTTTATTTTTACAATAACCCCCAGAAAAAATAGGGTTTTCGATTAATTTTAAGGAAATTAGAAATTGCGCGTCAAATATTATTTGGGTTATTTATTTCTAATATTATAATAAAACCAAATCTTATTCCAGCATAAGGAAAAAAGAAGAAAATAAAAAACTCTCACCAACGTGTCTTCGAATTCGTCATCTTCCTCATCTAAATCGCTAACAGGGCTGGACGACAGAACCTCTCCATTCCTCGAAGGTGATGAGTCGAGAGAACCTTCGCAGATTTTAGGGGAAAATAATTATCATTTTAAGATTATTTTATTTTTTCAAAATAAAAAAAAACCTGGAAAACTGCCGCGAAAATGTGTAAAAAAGAAAAAGATAGTCTGTTTCGTTCAGGCCAGATACCGTACCATTGGGAGAATTCGTTCGAGATCTGACTTTCTCGAGCAGCGGCCCGATCGAGAGTTCTATATCTTCCGGGTCGCCCGGGTAAGTTTTCATACTGTTGAGGAAATCCGCCACATTATCAGTGAGTGACATTGTTTCAATGATCTGGAAAGGGCGAATCCGTCGATTCATTATTCGTTTCGATGTTGAACTTCATCAGTAAATTGCCTCGCCAATTTGGAAACCAGGGATTTCTAGAGAATTTTATAATACCTCATTTTCCTCCTACTGAGTTAAAACTGAACGCTTAACTAACAAGTAGTCACGATATTAGCTGATAGAATTTGACGAATTGATTTTGCATAAGAAAACCAACAAAAATTATTTAAAAAACTCAACAAAAAAAACTGTACAAAATCGCGGCCTTTGGCAAGCTTCGATCATGCTATGAGGTAGGCAGTTATTACTAATGTTTAGATTGACGCAAAAACATGACCATTAGTAGTTATTGAATTATATAGCTCAGTAATTAACAGATTACCGCCATTTAGTCACATTCTGGCATTAGTTGCTGGCACCCATTAAAGCTATGACAAAATAATATTTTTTACGGGATGGGTCGCATTGTCTTCATTTTCGGCTCAAATTTACAGTCGATTTCTTCCTGTAAGCTTCAACAAGGGTAACATTTTTAGCACAAAAAAAAAAAATAGCGAAAGAACCTTTTTTTGGTTCTTCTGTCGCTTTGAAAATGAATAAAATAATGAATGAATAATAACAAACGATGAATAACGAATGAATGAGTAACGAATGAATAATGAATGAGTAATGAATGAGTAATGAATGAGTAATTAATGAATAATGAATGAGTAATGAATAACGAATGAATAACAAATTAATATTGATTGAATAATGAATGAATATCGAATGAATAATTGATGAAAAACTTATGATGGAATATCTGATAAGTCGGACAGAAGGATCAAAAAATGACAAAAACAAGATTGAAAGATAATGAAAAAATTACTCTGTGGCCTAGCGGTGACCTAAGTGTTAGCGGCATAAGCAGCAAATTGTTAGTAGCTACGGGAGATTTGAGCAATCTGACTAGCTGTTTAAAACTAAAATGTTTATCCACTTAAGGCTTGCGTATGGCACCGTTGCACATAATGCAGCGTTAGAATACCTGCCATTTGACCTTTTTCGAGAGTGAAAATCATGTTATGGACTTTTTGGATTGCTGAACAGATGCGCAACTTGAGTAAATTTTTTTCGGAACAAGTCGGACTAATTGATAAGTAGATATTGTTAGAAAAAGTATGATAGGCCAAACATTGCTGTTGTCCAGAGCCAAAGAGCTGAAAGTAATTCTAACTACTAATAACTAAAATAGTTTTGAGTCGCTTCCCAACAATGCAATAATGCATCCCAAAAATTTTCATATATAGTCCAGATTTAGCTCAATTCCACATCACCCACTTTCGGCGTCTTGTAAAATTTAACAGCGCGTTGCTGCTATAGGTAAATCGGTAACCAGCAAGTAACGAGACGTTGAATTTGACCAGACGTCAAAAGTTAGGGGAAATTGTTCTCACAACCGATTGACCCATCACCGTCTTCACAGCATGCGACCAGCACCAATAAATGTGTAGATGGTGATAAAAACCTGATAGCGACCTCGTTTGTTACCTTATTCAGCCCATCGACATATCTTTGCATGGCTTCCTCCTTGGGCATGTCGCCTAGCCGATTCCACGCGTCCCATTTCGCGCGGTTGATCACGTCCCAAAAGGAAGGACGCGATCCGCGCTCTGTCCCTTCTGTCGCCTGCTTATAGTAGGCGTAGAAGTCGAGCATAAGCGAATTTGACGGCTGATAGGAACCTGAAACAATTGCGAGGTGGAAACTGGTCAAGTCGAGAAAGACAAAATCGGATATTGGCGGCAAGTGGGAAGCAATCGAGGAACGTGAATTACTGGCAGGATGATCAAGTAAGAGCCTTGACAGAAAAAGGACTTCTTCACTCCTGCAAGCAACGACCACCATCAGATGAGCGGCGAGAATCATACGCTAATTTGTTTTGACGACCAGACGTTTCTTTGGACTTGAGAATTCAGCAAGAGACGACATATTTACCCTCAAGGATGTCTGTAGGAGGATCAAAACAAAAGCCCCCCTTCAACCCCCCTCTCCACAACACCCATAAAGCCGGAAGTCCCTTATAGTCCCCGTGCCTGACTTGCAGCAAGATTATCGTTCGTGCGACACAGGCTCAAAGGCGCAGATTGTCGTAGCATTCTTTGATATTGTTGCTAGTACAGCAGTAGATTTATTTAGTCGGCCGCTTAACCGAGTGTTCCAGCCCGATGTGGCAATTGAAATTACAAGAGGCACTCCACTTCCCTCTTGAATGCCTCTTTGACAATTAAATCAAACTCTTGATAAGTACGTAGATAATCAAATTCATCGTACTGATAGCCCAAGAGAAGCGAGATAACATTACATAACGACAGTTCGAACATTACAAATTGCCGAATCCAGAGCAATAAATGAGCATTTTTACTACCGCGTTGCAAAATAAGCAATTATCCTCGAGAAAAAGAGAATAATTAAATAACGTTAACTGAGTACGGAATCGTTACATCGGTACGTCATGACAAAAAATCGTTCATTTTATAGTCGAATAAAAGCATCGCGCTACATCGACCTTGGGAGTAATTTACGGTAGTGGGTCACCTCCGAGGACTCCAGCAACAACCAATCCGTTAAAAAATGTTGTACATGATACATCTCTAAATAATTAAGTTGATAAATAAAATCAGTGTTGTCGATGGGTTTAAATCGTACTCGACAAGCCTTGTTACATTATTTAAAGATTGAGATCAGAAGGCATAATATAAATCCAATGAATTCAAAACTGGTTCGTTAACGAGCTCAGCAGGAAATGACGATTGACCATGACTGGCTAGTTCGATTGCGTACTTGTTAGATAACTGAGCCTTGAACAGGGAATCCGTAATTAATTATTGGCGAATGACCAATTAATCGGTACGTACCATTTTTTGGCAAATTTCGAATAACTTTGACAGCAGCTTCGAATCTTTGTTGAGTCGTCATTTTGGCGAATGAGTTTTACGTAAACATGAGAACTGCGAAGAATCGTTGGCTCTAGGAGCCTGCACGCACGGAGTGAAACTCGCTTTTTAGTGACAACCTGCCTTTCTCCTGCCCTGAGGAGCCCGAGGGAGTCCGGGATCAGGAACTGGCGAGATAATGAGGAGAGGCCTGGCGAACTGTGTAGGTCCGTGTACGAGGGCCCGCAGCGGCCGAAACGTCAAGATGGATCCGTCCGAGCCAAATAAAAAACAGAAAAGCAATCGCAGATGTGACCGAGAGAGAAGCAAAGCATCGAATCATCAGTTGGAGATAACACTATCTCAACAATTTTTGTCCTGTTCGTAGAGCATGCTACAAATAAATTGTGTCTGGTATGGTTGTGTGGGTAGAATGGTCATTTTCTGCCTATGAAGGTGGTTAAGTGAATAATATTTAGAGAAGTACATACAAACGACCGAGAAACATTATATAGCAGATAAAAACTAGGTAATCGATAGAAATTTTCGAACGTTCCTGAAAAAAATCATTGTATTATTTGGTTGGTATGCCTGGTTCACCTTATCAACTGTCAAATCCCAGGTTGGCCATACTGATTAGTCAATATTTTTATCATTGGTCGCCTCTCGCTGATTGGTTTGTTCGTTCCGTTCGTTGGTTGCGTAGGGATGTAAACATCGAACGGTGTATCGATAGTTATTACATCGATTTTATGAAAATGATGTAACATCGGAGACAGTTAAACATCCGTGGATATCGGGAAGACACGTCGATTTGACTAAAACTATCGATGTATTGACATTTTCCCAACGCAACCTCCGTCGGGAACAGAGACGGAGCGACTGAAGGAGTTGAATTTGGATCTGCAAGGAGGTTCGGCTGTTTGGGTCGGTTGTGGGTGTCGTGTTAGTTTCGTCTTCGTGATAGGAAGTGGGAAGCTCCAGCCATAAGACTGAAAACTGAGTTGTTTTCTTCATTCAAGCCGCGTCCGGGTTTGAACAATTACTTAGCATGCGATCCTATGTGATATTCAAAACGTTCCTTTCCGTCCTGACGTCAAGCTCTGGTGCGCCGTGAAATATTTTTCGATGAAACAGGAATGTTAGCGACAAAAGTGTTCCAGTCATGTGTCGTAAGATTCTCGGCATAGTGGATTTCCTCGCCACTCAATGATGCAGTCCATGTAATTTTAACCGAGTAATATCCGCTTTTGTGATGTCTGATGTGCACGCCTACGTTGGCTTATCGGCTGCTGGGTAAGTTCTGTCGGTTCCGTAGCTTTTGGACATTTTTCGCCATGATCGAATGAAAGCTGGAAGAAGTGGCCGGAGCTGGAGCCCCGTCACGGATGGCAGAGTCGAGAAAACGAGCACCGAAAATTCATGTGAACCCGTTGGACGAGGTGTTGACGATGCCTATCCCTTTGACCACTAAGAGCAAACAGCAGCCGGACGATGTCGTATACTGTGCCCACAGCGACTCGGAGTCGCCCCCGTACATGAAAGCAGGCGTTACCGCGCCATCCACCGTCAAAAAGTCGCGTTACGATCCTCCGGATGACGAGGCAGACGTTCCACTTCTCAATGGCGTGGTAAGTTCTTGGATGAAGGGAAAAAATATAGGGCGAATTTACGACTACTGGAGATGGATACGAGATTGACAGGTTTTTTCGCAATCCAATGGCCAGGCAATTTCAATGCGCCAGTGGTTTAGAGTATGAAGGAAATCCTGTCAGACTTGTGTTTTTGAAAGTCGAGTCATTTGTAACATCCCTCCGAGACAGCAATTTTTTAAAATTACACCTTTCCACCAAACGGCCTGGCTATTGAACGTCGATTTGGTGGTTCCAGGATGGTTACAACTACAATGCGCCCGGCATCACGGATTACTGCAAGGAGCCCGTTTCCGTCACTGATCATCTGGCCTGGAAGAAACTGGTTGCCGCTACGTCGTTGTGCTTGATTTTTATGGTAGTCCGATTTCTCAAATTATTTTCCAATTAGGCCATTATTATTATTACCTATTTATGTTGTTATTATTATTATTTTTTTTTTTTGGAGAATAAATTGGAATTTTTTTATTTAATAGATCATCGAACTAGTTGGTGGCTACGTAGCTGGATCATTGGCTGTGATGACGGACGCTGCGCATCTCCTGTCGGACTGCGTCGGTTTTCTCGTTGGTCTATTTGCTGTGTGGATATCTGGACAGCCAGCTAACAATCGATTCACTTATGGTTACCATAGAGCAGGTAATCGTCGCGTACTTCTGTCAAGCTGCAGTTAGCAATACTTGAAGCTAGATTTTCGAAGATCAGCTTGGCAATTTTGCAATTCATTTTGGCAATCGTACCTGACATTTATTCAAAAATTCATTGCAGATCATAAATATTATGCATTCAACTTCAAAATGCTTGATATTATGGTATATCATGTTGCGTGTAGTGGCATTTTGGGTGCTATGGATTTTTATTAATAGCGTTGTCTGATCATTCGAACGCTGGCATGATAAGAAATCCACGTAATAGAAAAACAACGACTCGCGCGTTAGATATAGTCGTTCCCATTTTATTGCTCTCAGATAAAGAGATAACCTCTGAGGGTCGTATTCAGACGAGCTAATTGATACGACTGAATTTCGTATTCTGCAATTTTCTCCAACTTGTATCCTTCTGTGGGAATTGTGGGTTTGATTTTTCAAAGAGCTCTTGTATTCCACTATCTTGCCCATGATGGAGCATGATGTATATTTACCATAATGTAATTTGTTGGATTGTCGCACCAATCGAATGATATTAGGCCATTAAATTCTTCGTAACAAAGCCAATGGTCAAGAAGCCAAAAATCACCTTCAAGTCAGTGGCCTAGAGATTGGTCAATGATTTTGGGATAATTGATAAAGCAGCCCTTAGCTGTGTTGGTAGCACTAATAAAAATTTGTTGTTCCTACCAAAACAACACTGTCCATGAAAGCAAACGATATCCTTTCAAAATAAAACGTCGCTTTCTGTTCCAGAGGTGCTCGGTGCTTTGCTGTCCATATCCGTGATATGGATTTTGACGGGAATTTTCGTGTACTTGGCCGTTGAACGGTTGATCAAGGGCGATTTTGAAATTCACGCCGACGCCATGTTGATCGTTTCTGCCATCGGTATTGTCATCAACATGATGTGAGCCCCTCTGATTTTTTACAACGCAATGTTTTATTTATTATATATTTTTTTCTTTTTTGAAATGTACCTCGGTCCGTCTATGGAGTCTATACAAAAAATGTTTTCTTGGGTAAAATTTGAGTTTTCTGTAATGTCCAAATTTGATCTTGAAACGAGTTTGTGACCACTTAAATCGGCCAATTTTAACGTTTTGGGTTTGGTACATGCAAAAAAATATTGAAGGGATCCAACGAGCCCAAAGAAGGCAAAATCCGTTTAACAAAGTTGAAGTATAAAAAAATGTTTTTCCAAAATTTCTTAACTTAAGCCCAAACTGTGTTCTAGTTTCAATAAATTCTCGGTTTTCTTTAAAGAATGGGATCAATGCTGCACAGTGGAGGCCATTCGCACTCGCACCCTCGAGAAGGACATCCGACGCCTAGAGGAACCGGTGCGGACAACATTAACGTGAAAGCCGCAGTCATCCATGTTCTAGGTGACCTTGTTCAAAGCACCGGCGTCTTCATATCGGCTCTCATCATCAAATTTTACGTAAGTGCTTGCTGAAATTTTGAAAATTCCCACCTGTTCAGTGTTATACGACCCCTCATGTCACACTCTAAGTTTCATGGCATTGTCCCAAAACCGTGGGTTTGATGCTCTTGGAAGCCACTCTAATATTTGACCTGACCAATCAAGTTCGCTAATATTTCAGCTCATTTTCGTCGTTTTTTGAAATTTTTTTGCACCTCCAGCCGTCGACCAAGGTGATTGATCCGTGGTGCACGTTTTTCTGCTGCCTTATCGTGATGGTGAGCACGGTTCCGGTCTTGCGCCAAAGCGTATGGGTCCTGCTGGAGTCGTTCCCTCCGGACATCGACTACCGTCTACTCTACATGTCATTGTCCAGGCTCGAAGGCGTCCAAGACGTACACGCTCTGCATGTTTGGGCCTTGACTCCTTCCAAATACGTGGTCACCGTTCACCTGGCTGTTGGTGAGTGACGATCACGATTCTTGATCTCTTCTTTTGGGTTTTTTTCTTGTTTTTCCGTCCCAAATTCACCTGAACTAATGTTCGACGACGTTTGTAGGAGGACTCGCTGATAAAGACGAGGTTCTGCAGCGAGCGCAGGCTCTGCTTCACGAGAAATTCCGAGTCGAAAGGACGACCATTCAAGTTGAGAGATCGCTGCAAGACTTGCTCGCTCAATGACAATATTTGAACGACGTCAACATATGGCTCGTGTAGCTGCTTCCAATCGCTGCCGGCTCGCCCTTGCGCATGCGCTGTGCATTTCTAAATTCTCGTTGTTCGCTGTAAGAATGGGGTTCGAGTAGGTGATGAAAAATGGCTTCGGCGAAGTAGCTTATCTAGCATCGGTGGCGTCGACGGCGCCATGGTGTGTTCCTACCTCCAATGGCGGCGTGTAGTTGAAATTTTATTCCGTTCGGTTGATCCGGAGGTGTTTATCTGTTCATATCATCGCACTTCGTTCCATTCCAAAACAAAGTTACCTTAGACTTTCATTAAATCTAGCTTAATCCTTGATTTTGTCGCTTCGACTTAAATTATCGAAATCAAAATGACTCGCTATATCATCTTATCTATGCGACCATGACGTCCTTTTTACGCTTTAGTCAACTATTTCTCACATTCGAGAGCATTTTTTTTAGGTAATAATGCATTTTTAAGGTTACTATTTTCGACTATCACTTTTTCGCGATGCACTTATTTTTATTCTTTTTTTTTGTGCTCTTATATTACTTTGTATGAGCTAAATTCGAACAAAATCTCTACCAAAGTGATGAGCAAGAAATGTTTTATCATTTCGTTTTATCATCATAGTTTTTGCCCTTTATTTAGTAATACCTAGTCAAGAAAGGAGCTGTTCGAAGTCTAGATCTGCCTTATTTGCGATTGGTTAAATTATTTAGAAAGAAGTCCTGAAAGGACCCTATGATTTGCACATGAACTCAAACTCACCATAAAATAAGTGCTCTATTTCCCTTCGGTGCGTTTTTGTTTTTCGCAAACGATTTTTTCATATACGCTCATTAAAATTACATCATCTATCAAGGATTTGTATGGATTGGTATAAATTCACCTATCGAGTCATAACTAAAATGCTCCCAGCATCATAGCACGTTCATTAATCTATAAACGGTTAGCAAGATTATAATTCTTTGGTTTCAAATTGTTTCCAATTTTAATATAATTTTATTACACTTAATTATAAGGATCGGTAAGAAAAGAGACCCTGAAGGTATTGACAGCGTGAAGGATTCAAAATTGTCTATTTATAGGCGCCTATTTACTCTGCATGTAAACCATTTCGAAAAGTCGAAGGAAAGAGCTTCGCTGACCATATTCTTAATCGATAGCTATGAAAATAAAAATTGTATAACCAATATTCGCGAGACGCAGCCCTTAATGTGAGTCATTTGGCCTAAATATTGAAAATTATTGTAACACCTCCCACAGTCAATGTGCGTGATTTATGTAGACATAATTTTCTGTCTAGCATCCAATAAGAAATTCCTGTGTTCAAGCCATTGATATTCTTCGGTTTCAGCCCGGTTGATAGCTTTTTAATGGAGGTGGTGCTATTGTTCTACTGGAACTCACGTTAGCTGGTTAAATTTGTTTATTTGTTATTAACCGCCCGCTTTTTTTTTGTTGCTTTAGCTAATCTGATGAAAGAAAAAATCTCGTTTGATCTGATCACCTTCCTAAAATTTGAGTAGAAGTGGAAATTCATACTAAATCTCCATCGTGCTCTGCAAGTTGAGCGAATAAACCAACAGCTAACGTAGAAGTTTCAGGCTGAATTAGCACCCTAACGTTTAAATTATTTAAAATGCCTTCCCTTAATGTTGGCAACACTGTCTTCAAGTTTGTTCCCCCTGCAAGCCGTGCCAATAGACCTTAAAAGTCTGACATCACTGCGATTTAGCTGGCACTGGAGATCATTCTAGATAAGACAAGCCGTAGGGCAAACTGAGCTCAAAGAGGTACACAACTAGTGAATTTTGAATAATTTTATCATAAATTTGGCTTCATTTTTGCCCTTTTTCGGATAGAGATGGTGATTTCAACTTTGTTTTTCTAATAATATTCATTTTTCAAACAAAAAAAAAATTAGAAGGGCGTTGACTGTTATAGATTAATTTATATCTGAAAAATCCGAATCTGCGAGTAAATATCGCTAAAATTCGTCAAAAACTCAGTTACGTTGAACCATCTAGCGAGCAAACGATTTCCTATCTCTACTGAGTTTCTATGCCCTACGCGCTTTTGCAACTTGGCTGGTATTTGGAAAGGTTGCGCGCCTGCGCACTGAGAACCTATTATATTTTCATAGTAATCTATGTATTGGTGTACATGCACCTACTAACACCTGAGGGCTCATACTCACCACATTTCAGAAAGATAGGACCGAGTGAGGAGCTGGAAAATGCGAAGATTGTGCGTCAACGTTGTTGTACTCCGGCCATCTTTTTTTCTGTTTTCTTCAACTAGTCAATCGGGCAGAAGCACCTTTGCACCATTAATCTCTGTAGCATTTATCGATGGCATATGGGCAATGCGCTTAGCTATTATTCACTATAACTAGAGCGGCTCTGAAATCCTCCATGCACCTGCACCGAGAGTTGGATTCAGGTGTTGACCGATGCACCCAATTTTCTCAAAGCACCAAAAGTATTAGTAGATTTTTCGACAAAACGCTGTCGACAACTTTCTAACTGAATAGCCTTGCAGAAATCGTGTATTTTCGATCTGAAAATTTTGTAGCAATTTCTACGAGCCAGGTAGTTACTTTATTTCTTGTAGAGAACCAATTGAAGAAAAATGTGACATGGGCCAATAACGTATGACTGTTTTTTGGAATCACCGTTGGAATTTAGTCCAGCCAAATGATCAAGACTGCTCTACCCGTGGTTGTTGAGATAGTGTTAAATGATTTCACTGCTCGTTCTCCTGAAATTAATTTCCGATTTATTACTTTATGAGGGAAACTTTAACCAAATAACTGTTTCTGGTCATGACGTCTAAAGATTTTTTGGCTCCGAAATTTCACTACTCCTCCTGAAATGGAAGTAATAGATTTTTTTCAAAAAGTTGATGCAATCGAGCTATGGCTCCTCGTTGCCTCAACTGCTTGAGTTATATGGGTCTAAAGGGCGAGTGGAAAATTCTGCCTTCATGATCGTTGACGTCGTGACTTGCACAGTCCGCCTCAGTCTGGAAATGTGGCACTATCATGGAATTTTATCTTACATTTTTCAAAATTTATTGAAGTACCTATTTTTTCTAGTTATTTCATACTATACGTTCACACTCACGGATCCAATGAATTCGATTTTAGAAGAATCGGGGGATGTTAGCAAATCTATCTCTCATTCGCGACAAAATTGTTCCGAGTGAATCCTTCATTTTTCGGTAACATGTAACAATATAAAATGTAAAAATATAAGGGAATTGGAACCAATGGTACCGTGCCTCCGTAAGAGTCCATTCCATCGATTTCGCGTTTGTACAACCACGTTAGATGACTGATGTTTTTAATGGGGAAATTCCGTAATTTTCTATTAGCTATGCCTGTCCGCGCATTGCCCGATCGTGAAACTGTGTTTGATTGACCATAAGACTGTCTCTCCCCCCTGCAAAACGTACCATCTGTAACGAACGCTGCCAACCTAAATAATCAATAAATAATTATCGCTATCGTCGTAATTATGAAATAGGTAAATTTCTAGTAGGTACTATTATAATGATAATCAATATACCTGTAAAGCCTGAATCGCACGGACGGAGCTACGCGGAAAACCCACAAATTTAAATACATCGATTAAACCTGTGGTAAGCAGCAGATGACCTTGCTTTCATATTTTGGTTTATGTAGTCATGGGCCAAATTTATCAAATTGTCTTGATGGCCATATCAGCTGACTCAATAAGCTGTTTAGGGAGATGGCTGGTGTTGCTATTTAAGGGACGATATTTTTGGAGGCTACTAAGATCAAAATTTCAGTAAAACGCGCTCTGCACAAAAGAAGGATAAAAGTCAAATAAATAACATTTATTTAAATCAAAAATTATTTTATTATTATTAAAAAATTATTTTATCCAAAAAACAAAAATTATTTTTAGTACCTATTCAATACTAAAAATAATTTTTGATACGCAGTTTTCATTATTTATAAATGCGCACTGACACTATCTATTCAGAAAGTGATTCCAAGCTAAAAAGTCATTTCTAGTATTTTCTGAACTTCCGTATTAGTTACTTGGTGTTTCATGATTCAATCATGATCAACGTAGATTGAGTGTAAAATACCGTCGAGATCATGTATTTATTTATTTTCGCTCTTGGACACAATCTCTGGTGGGTAGTCGAAATCCGTGCGATACAAGGCCAATGCACTCCAGCATGGAAAATAATTGAATGTTAACTTAATTGAATATTTTTATAAGAATATTAGGCGTTTCAATAATTATATAATTGAGATTCGTGCTGCCACTTGCGACTGCCTTCGGCGCATGTAGAAGTATGAAATTTATTACAGTCTCCAGTACAAACAAAATATACGATGTTATTTTTCCCAATATTCGATCTCTCTTTACCCATGCCTTTGATTCTATGGAGCCAGGTTAAATCCATCAGTACTGAGGGTGTCCTCATCTATTTATTCACAAATATCTATTAAACGGAAACAATAAGTGGTATGTATTTTCAGTCCAGTCTTTATCAGTTGACAAATATCCTACCGGTAGAGTCAAAGCTAAATCTGAATCAGATTCACAATTTTCACAGATGGATTCATGGTTTTTTATCGAAATATAACATACCCATCAGTATTTAGCGTTACCTATATCAAAATTTGACACTAAAATCCGAGAATTCAATTGGTCGTTCAAAAGAGCAGAAATATCTACCGTTTTCATTTTTCAAGGAGAGTAAAAACGGAAATAAAACCATAACGTTAGATAATCTGGACAGTTCTGCAACACGGCCAAATCCTGACTATATAAGTTACACATACGGACAATCACAGAAATTCATAACTCACCGAAATGTCTTCATAGAAGCATTATTAAAATATTGCCTTACAGCTACTGCCAAAACAGTCTACGGTTCTACGCGATAAAATGCCTTGGCTTACGGTTTGGATCGATGAAAAAGATTATCGACAATTACTCGAAACTAAGGTTAGGAAAGTGAAGAGTTCGGAGCGCTATCTCTGGCCTAGTCGACAGTTCAGCTTGAGTTCCATCGTTGAACGGCCAAGCGTGCGTACCGTCGACGACAACGTCAGCGGTGTAACATTTAGACGCCACTGAAATTGCCGTAGTGAAATCTCCAGGTAGGATCCCGCTCGGGTCCGGCGTGATAGGAGAAACTATCATATCTCTGATTGTGTAGTGTACCCTTGGGTCATCTGGCAAATATTTACAAAAAAATTCATGTATTTTTTGCGCATTGATGACTACGATTTTGATAAATTTTGAGGGTAAGCGTGTGCAAGCTAAAGTCTCTTGATCAATTTTTCCATTCGCGCTTTCAACCCTACAGTCATCAATAAGTGCATCTTAAGTCGTAAATGGTACCAAGGATTGCAGGAAAGGGCTATGTCTTACCGTAAGGAAACTGGAGGGAATCGTTGAACGCTGTCATCAATTCGACAAGATGATCAGGTGACGACTCGATCTTGGCGAGTTCCAGCAATTTATGAACCTAAGGCGCACATCGATAACATTGTTATGGCAATTGATTTCCAGGGGTATAAAAACGTACAATAAATACTGGCTTACTTTCGACAACGAAATGCGATTCATCGACATGTGCCAGGACGTGGAGCCTGTTCCTGTAGAAACGCAAACGCCCGAACATTTGACGTGCGTTCTTGGACGGCCGGGCAGGCTGACTATGAAATTAGAAACTAGAGACGGCCGTTTTTCAGCGAAGAATACCTGCGAATTTGAGAGACGGGCGACATTTTCAAGAGCAGCATTTTCAAGTGTTTGTGATCTCAAGAACCGCTTCTTTGCTGATTTGTAAGCAAAAATCAACATTAAATTGAGTTGCGGTTGCACAAAAAAAAAATTTAATTCAATCGTCAAAAAGTAGTTTTTTAAAAATTTCAAAAGTTGATATTCAAATGTGTTTTTGACCACTGAAGTTCAAATTCAAGTTTTTTCCATTCTTAACAGCCCTACCTCATTGAGCGCTTTTGAGGGGAGAATTTTAGACTGGGCAGGAGCGCCTTGATTGAATAGCACGTCCGGACAATCAAACCTGGAATTAAGACAGGCGAAATTACCAGAACAATCTGCTGGGTTTGGAAACGCAATGCCAAGGATACTCACGCTATTTTGTTCTGCAGTCCAATCCTTTCTGGATCAGGTTTTAGAAACTGTCCCGTCAATTTGACTTCTATTCTCGTCCTGAACTTCCATAAGAAATCGTCCTGGGAGAATTGAAAAAAGTTATAATCTTTGTATCAAATTCAATGCCAATCAAACGATTACTGATTTATTAAATTGACTTATTTTTTAGGATGGGTAAATAAAATATAATGAGTAACATCAAATTGAATACGTAAAATGTATTAAGAACAGAATATCTATGAAAGGTATAGGTACATTTTTCAGACGGTTCACCACAGCTTCATTGTTAACTGAGCATGGAAGGCAAAGGTAACCAGTCGATTTGCTAGGGTTCGTGTTGAATCCAAGCAAAGGTTTGTCCCTATTTTGAATTTCGGATGCAGCTATCAGAAAGGTTCCGTCACCACCGGCTGTCACAATTAAATCCGCCCATTCAATGGCATCGGGCGTATACTGTGTTCTGAAAAGAAGATGAAATTGTAGTTCAAACCAACTATCGTAAAATCCCGAATATGCTCGATATAAAAGCAGAACTTACCTGTCGATAACGTCAACTTGAAAACCGGCATTTCTCAAATTAGATTCTAGCTTATCCGATAGCTGCTGGTGAATCTTTGTCGTCTGCAAAAGCGATTCCAAGTCCGTGCCTCTGATCCTGAGGCATCTGTCGTACTCATCGTACGATAATTGAGGATAACTCAGCTTCTCCAGCTCATATCGAGTTCTTTTCTTGAGTAAGAGTATTTTTTTCAATTTCACGCCACGCGGAGAGCAATCGCTCGAGAATGTTCGTTCATAGCCTGGGAAATGGTAAGGGGTACGATTACATTATCTAGTATGATAACCACCGGGCTGATCAGAGTCCTACTTACCAGGTATCAGCTATGTACAATTTCATATAAATACCTACAACTAAAATAATAGATAAAATTGGATAAACCTACCAGACCTTGCTATGGAGGGTTTTCCACTAAACAGATTTCCCTAGCGTTCTGTTGATTTAATATCATTCCGACGCAAAATAACAGTAAGTAGTTAAATTTCGGCGAATTTCAGATCTTAATCGACTTAGGAAAGTAAAAAGCTGGAAGTTAGATCGTACTTACCAGTGAGTATTTTCTTCCAAACCAGCCTCGACTTTTGCATGAAAGGTCTCTTTTTTTCTAAGGGGGAGAATATTACCTAATTTACCTACCTACAACAAATAAAAGATACAGCGATCGGTTGAATAATATTTCTATAGGGAGGTATTTTCAGCGAAACCCTCCTTGAGACAAATATGTTCTTAATAGAAACACGTTTTTCACTTTATCATGCTCCCTTCACGTTTTCTGTGAACCTTTTTCAAAGTCTTCAGATCATCAATACGCCAGCACTCGTTTGTAAATCACAATACAATCAGTTGGCTACAATAATACCTGGGTCCAAGAATAAAAATTTGAAGCAACAATAACAGCGATCTAAATTAAAAATTAGCATAAAATACCCAACAATTAAGTACTTGTGTTCACCTAATCAAAATTAACTAATGAATAGAATCTGAGACATGCAAGCAAAATCGCTGGGGCCAAAGACCGGAGATCAATCGCAGTATCAGATTTGATAAATCGATTGATAACAAGATGAAATTGTTGTTTGTTGCACCGTATATTGTCTTGAAAAACCATGTCGGCAGTCACTCCACTCTCCACTTTTGAAAAACCTAAGCAAGGTCTCAAGAAAAGAAAGCTAAGAGAGGTTTATATGGTTTTTATGGAAACTTGAACTCTGTCCTTCTTATTGATTGGACAATAGATCTCTAAGAATACGACGAAAATGTCAATCTCCAGCATGACTCGAACCTGGCACTCGAAATTTCGGCAAGTAGGTAGGTACTTATGCCTACTTATTCCCGCTAAGTGGACAGGATTCCACTTACTTATTAGAGCATTCATGGTTCAGACGAAAAACCAGGAAGTACTTAGGGTACTTACGACAATGGAACTTAAAATCTAAATGCTTACGTTACGGTAATTAGGTTATCCGCCTACGGTATTTTCGCGATTGATTTCCTCGACGCGGGAAAGCAAGGCATACGGGAGCAGTTTTTTCCTGATGTGAGGAAAGGATTTTAACATTAGGCGGAATGTAGAAAAAATTAGTAAGTAAACGGCCAACCTATAAAAGAAAATTCTAAAAAGAAAGGAAGATTAATGGTAGAACGATAATTTTACGGCCATTTGTACGGACTGTACGGTTCTGGTTCTCTGCTCGTTTGGTAACTCTGCTCTGTCCGAGTTCGGATGTCTCTAGTCTGCGTTCCGTTCCGTCGTCCGTCCTCTCGCTCTCGTCTCGCTCCTTCGTTTCATGGTTCCTGTGTTTTGTATCGGTCGCCGCCAACCCCCGAAAAACCGAAAATATTGAATTGTGCCGCGAGTTTGTCGTTTGCTAGCCGAATATCTGCATTAGTGCTTAGAAAATGGGAGTTTACATGTCAAAACCGATAAGGGACAAGGTGTCTTCTGACTGCGACAATAAATATTTGAAATGCGGAGCCAGCTCCATGCAGGGATGGCGTATGTCCCAAGAGGTAAGAAAAGCTTCCCATCTCTAACGGATCCAACTAATCGTTCAATTGTTTTTACCCGTTTCAGTTCTTTGGTATACCGACACACTAATTATTAGGAGCTGCGGAAAGTTCTTGCGCTTCCCATAATTATTTGAGCCGAATTGGTTGGCTACTGACCAATCACGTTGTCGCGGGTTCTAGCTGTGCCGAGTAGCGAAGGCGGGTAAACGGAGATGAACGTACCGAACGTGGATGCAGGGCTCTCATGGCTACTGGCTTCAACCATTTGAACGAAAGAGTTCGAGATTTGTCGATGGATATTATGAAAGTACAGAAGGCTTTCGTAGTAGGGTTAGATATTACGGGAATGGATCAGTATACGCTTTTCAAAAAATTAATTTATCCGAATTTAGCGCTCGGGGTTCCAGAACGGTCCTTTTATGGGCTTACTAAAATCTTTGAATGAATTAATAATAACAAATGAATTATTAAGAGCAGGAATGGTGGCAGGTAAAAAAGCAAGAAAACTTGTGACTAAGTAGCAACTCAAGGAACCGGCCCGAATCCCAATGGATCATACGAAAGACTTCTGGCTTCCAGATAAAAGGGCAAATCCTCTTCGTCCACGGTGTTTAGAAAATCTCCATTGACTCAACATTATCGTTTTAGGATGCGCACAATTGCTGCCTGGATTTTGACGAAACGATCTCTCTCTTTGCTGTCTACGATGGCCACGGAGGCCACGAGGTAGCCGAGTACGCCGCCGAGAATCTACCGAATTTTATAAAAGACAACGAATCGTACAAAAAAGGAGACTATAAAACCAGTCTAATCGAATCGTTCCTCGAATTCGACGCAACCCTGAAAACCCCGCCTGTTATGGAAAAGCTGGCCAAAATAGCGAAGAATGGAAAACGCCCAGAGGGCACTAAAGGTTCAAATTTTTAAATTCTATTTTGGAGAATAATAAGATTGGTTTTGCATCATGTTTGCATTGAAACCATCTCACATGCGACTAATATACCTACTATCGAAAATTGAAAATTATTTGATAAAACTGTGTTTTAGTAATCTGTGTTGCCAGAACCAATTTTTTACATTTGTCAGCTGTGACTCCCGAATCGAGTATTCTGTGTCGATAAAAAATATTTGCATTTTAACGCACGTAGCCAATGAAGACGAAGAAGAGGAGGAGGAGGAAGCGGGTGTTCAAAAACTGAGGGAGGAAGCCGACATGCCGTTGTCTGAAGTGATTGCGATGTACGCCAGCGGAGGATTTCCCAAAACGCCAAAATCGAAATTGTTGGGAGGACCTTCGCCGATGTCGCCTTTCCTACGAGCCAAGCCCTCATCTTCGGCAGGAGTGAAAGGTGAAAATTAAAAAATGTAGAATGAAGATTTTGCCTTGCGAGTAGGAGGAGGCAAGTTCGATTTCTGCCATAGTGCAAAAATATTTTCGATTCTTTGAAAATATTGCCTGTTGTAGCATCTGGGAGCTAATACCCAATTAAGGAAATTGGAATTTAATTTTGATTTTGTGGCTGTTTTGTACAGTAATAATCAGCTCATCCCTTAAGTTCTACGATATTTACTTTTGACTATTTCAACTTACCTCTTCACCTTACAAGATGTTTCAGATTCAGAGGTGAGCTCATCAAGTGGCCCTCCTCCCTCGATCGCCAATGGGGCGCATGGAAAAGAAGAAGAGTCGGCCGAACCTGACTCGACTAAAGCGTCAGAGGTATGCGATGTTGCATTAAATCTCCATTTATGTTTGTATGATCGATTTTGGTCATTTGTGTTAACGTTTCGCTCCTGTTGAAGGGGAAAGCTGAAAAAAGCGCGACCGAATGTACATCGTCAACAAGCACTGAAGTTTCTTCTTCATCGTCCACGAACGGCGAAGTGGCTCCATCGCCGGCGTCAAAAGACGAGCCTGCAGCGCCTTCTACCAACGGAAAACCCGAGGCTGAACATCCTTCCCCGTCCAAAGAAGAAGGCTCTTCATCGTCTAAGCCGGCTGAGAGCAAAAAAGAGAAGAAAGACAGTTAGTACAACTGTGATATTTTCCTCCACACTAAAGTATCTCTTGCTCTTTCTGACGTTTTGGTACTTTTAGGAGCTGCAAAAACCATTAGCGGTCTGGCGCTGAAAATTCTTCAAGAATCGTTTGCCTCTGAAGAAGAAGATTCGAGCGCGGATGAAACCTTCGAGGCTAACGACGTTGAGGGTTCGAGGTAAGTCATTAAAAAGGTGTACCCAGTTTTAAGGTAATGGGCTCCTTTTTCAAATAGTAGATCGTGTCTAGGACTTTCATAAAACTGCTATTGGTGAGGCCTCCAAAAAGTAGAACTTGGGGTGAACGGTCATCCAAACTCATCTAAGTACCACAAAATCTGTCAATTTTCCCCGATTTTTGTTCACAGTTCCGATGAAGACGTACAGTTGAACGGTTCGAAAGAGTCCGAAGAAGGCGACGAAGAGGATGACGAAGAAGACGATGAGGAAGAAGGCGTCGAAGAAGAGTCCGAGGACGACGATGAGGTGGACGACAACGATCTTGACGGGATGGGCATGAGAAGCGATGCTGACGAGGTGAGCGTAAGAATTTCTGCTGTCTTTACGAGGCTCTAAAAATAATTTAGTTGAATTTCTGAGTTTCTAATGCCATTCAACATCCCTCTAGCCCGGAATGGATTCTGGCTGCACGGCAGTGGTCGCTCTGGTGACGAAAGACAGATTGTTCGTCGCCAACGCCGGCGACTCAAGGGCGGTTCTCAGCCGTGATGGAAAAGCAGTCGACTTGAGCATCGATCACAAACCGGAAGATCTCATCGAGTTGAAGAGAATCCAAAATGCAGGAGGACGTGTAACGAGCGACGGCCGTGTTAACGGAGGACTCAATCTCTCTCGTGCTCTTGGTCAGTGGTACCATTTTCTCTCTAATAGAGTATCGAACATGCTGCGGTTAAGAATGAATTAATTTATCATAAATTTCCGTGAGGGCGGCAGGGCACGCCTGGGACAACTTCAGTATCGGGTTAAAAGGCAACGCCTGCAACGTCCGTTGGCGTTTCTAATTTTTACTAATCATTATCAACAGGCGATCATTTCTACAAGAAATCGGCGGATTTGGACGCCAAAGAGCAGATGATCACAGCGCTTCCAGACGTTGTCGAAGAGACTCTCGACAGGTCCGTCGACGAATTCATCGTTTTGGCCTGCGACGGCATCTGGAATTCAAAATCTAGTCAACAGGTGGTGGATTTCGTGAGGCCGCTCCTGCAGAAAGGGGAAACCTTATCGGCTATCTGCGAGCAGGTATTTGTCATAGAAGCCCAGTATTCTAGTTTTTATCTAATCGTGTGTATTGTAATTTTTTATGATCGTGAATATGATACCCCTTGTTTTTCACTAGCTGTTCGAAGCTTGTTTGGCTCCTGACACGTCCGGCGACGGTACGGGGTGCGACAACATGACGTGCGTCATCGTCCAATTGCTGCCCCTAAACTCGACCGAATCCAAAAAACGTCCATCGTCCCCTGAACCGGTCGAAACCGAACAACCGGAATCGAAAAAGGCCAAACTCGCTGCAGAAAGTTGAACAAACTGGTAACAAGTGATAACGGATATTGAGTGACGATTCGAATCCTGGATTTCTTTTCCTAAAAACAAAAACAACTTTTTCGTTCGATTTACCCTTAGCTTGAATTTCTTATTGTCCTTGACCGAATGTTGCGTGCGTTCTTATTTATGCGGTCAAGCCCCCGGTGTTCTTTTTTGCGTTCCCTTCCTCCCAATTTTCTTACATATTTCAATTTAGGTTAAGTTCGATTCTGACAAGAGCACTTGTTACATTCCAATCTCAACGTCGATAGGTTAGCAAACCGGTTGTGTAGGGCGTTAATGCTCCGTTCAACAATGGCCAAAATTTTCAACTTGCCCATTGATCGATCGCCTTTTTAATTTTTTCATACCGTCGACACAGCCCCCGAACGAGATCTGCTTCCTCTAGCTTTGTAAATATCGCAATTTCCCATTTTTGTTCGCGGCCTTCTCGTGCGACCAGATCAGTTGAAAACTTTGTGTACATATTTTCGAACTTGTGTTTCTATTAAATACCGCCCGAATTTTGGCCTTTTCCCAATAAAAACCAGCATTTTGACTATCTGTTGTTAACTAATTTATGATTCATTCGATTTCATACGGCGAGCTGGGGAAAATTGATGCAGAAAGACCCTGACGGTCAGCGTGACTCACTCAGTATGAAATTAAAAATTTGATTTTCTCAAAAGTTTATGAGACCCACTGAATTTGTTCGGTTTTTAGGTTTTTGATATATCTAGGTAGGGTTGGTTGATTCGAATACAAATAGCCTTGAATAGACCGAATCAGTCATCAATTTGGAGGCAATTCAAGGAAAACTCGGCAAACGTTGATGTTTCAATCGATTTTCAAGTGGGCCCCCTGAACTGAAGTTCGAAATCAACTTGGGAAGAATGGTCGTTTTATAAATTTTACAACCTGAAATAGTAGCTAGTTTTTTCGTATTTTCGTTTGAAATTTTGTCATCGTAAATTCTGCGGTTCTGTTCGAAAATAAAACAGATATTTTTGTAACTATTAGATCGTAAGAATATCGTGAAAATGTGAAACTTTCATTTTGACAAATTACAAAATATTCCGAACACGGTAGTTGTTTTATTTACAGCCTCTCATGTCAATATTGCAGTACTTATTGCGTAGTCAACAGACGATCCATCATTTCGAGTTGTTCGCTTTCGGTTTTGGCCAGCGATTGATGCTGGATACGCATCCTCTCCAGTTCAGTCGTTTTTTCCAAAAGTAAAGCCTGCAAGTATGGTCCTTCCTAAGTTAATTGAGAAATCCTTCCTTATTTATGTAGAAGAATATTTGAGTGGGTGGTGCGCATTGGTAAATGGCACTTTGCTAAAAAGTCAATTTTTATGTAGTCAATAATTGACTCATGATTGATCAATTATTGATCACACCAATTGAGCGCAAACTATTGCTACTAAAATGGTGATAATGCGCTGATTTTAGCTTGAAAATGTTTTTTTACCAAAAAAAAAAATTGATTTAAGTAGCAAAGATTTTTTGGAAAATGCGCGTACTTGCAACTGCTGCTCCTGCGCTTCCCGTTGTTTAGCCATAGACTTGACGAGATTCCTAGCCCCGATCGCCTTCATCTTCTCCTTGTCCACTTCTTGTGCGAGCGAGTCAATTATGTTTATGAACCCGTCGGATATATTTTTGAAAGAATCTATGCCTGCGTTTGGAGAATTGGTAGCGATAAAAAAAAATAGGATAATAGTTTTCTCAAAGGTTTACGTCTACTTGCTAGCTTCGGGCTTTTAATTGATTCTAATGTTTTCAACGATTGAAAACATGAATTATTCACAATGATTAGTATTCAAAAGCCGCTTTTGAACATACTGTTGGTGAAATCAACGCATTCGTCCCGGAGATCGGCTGTCTGTGCGGCGAGCTCCGGTTGAATTATGCGAATATGGTTCAAATCGTCGAAAAACAAACCAAGCCTCGTCAGAGGATCCGTCATTTTCCCCTGCCAAATTACTTGGCTATAAAAAACAATCTTGATAAAACAACGATATTTTACGGTATTTTGTGGGAATTGTTTTATTACAATCACAATGGGCACCGCATTTATGCTGGTGCTATGGGCATTGATCTGGAGAGCATGTTACCTACGCTGTTAATGGTAGGTACCTACTAATGAATGCGGACTTGAAGAAATGTTCAATATACAAACTTACTTGTTCAAAAAGTGATTCTAAATAAAAAGTGTACGAGTAATTTCTTTCTGAAACTCCGATCCAATTTTCAAGCTCCACGGCTAATGTTTTGGGCGAACTGTTGTTTCACAGTTGCCAGGCAACCAAGCCGATTCTGCTGTTTCTGAATGACGTACTAGGTCACGCATGATGTACTTTTCATGCATTGCTTACCATAATGTAATGAGCGAAAATACCATAATTTTGGTACACCGCTATAAATTACGCATCAAGCCATCAAGAACTATGCCATTGACAATTTTTTGAAATCGGACGTTGGTGGTATCTATCTGAAGTATTAATCCCTCCAGTCAAGTATTTTTCCCCTTTCAGCTTGAAACCAGAGAATTTCAGGATGAAATGGTAGATTAAAAAAAACCGCTTAGTATTAATATAACAATAAATATCTTTATTTTTCATTATATACATCATCCTATTTGACAAGATATACCATTCAAATTTTGAAAACCCCTTCTTCACACAAAAAATGAAATATTTTTCTATGTTTTTATGATTAGCCTCATATAATTGTGTATAACTATATCCTAAAAGCCTATATGTTATATCCTGATACATTTGAATTTGATAAACATTAAAATATGTACAGGTCTGTAATTACTCCTTAATTTTGAGACACGCAGAAATAAGAATATTACCTATTGGCGAACGTGTTTTGAATCATGCCAATAAAATAAATAACCTACGCGAATTGTGGAATCTACAGAATTTTGCGTAGGTTGACAGGAAATGGAATCTCAACTTTTAAAAAATTATTCCAAACATTTCAAAGACGGCTTCACATTGAGATTGAGCCCTTGAATTGGCAAGAAATTTTTGAACCGCCTTCAGAAGACGTCGTCAAGAGAAACCTTCAAGACCCTGATTTTTTAAAGGAAAACATACAATATAGAAAAATTCAATTGGAGTTGAAATAAAACACGGATTTCAGAAAAGTCAATGAACGAGCTGTTATAGCAATAGTTTGACTCCTAACAAATGCTTTAATGCTCCAACTGGCGTTAAAAATATAATAGGTGCAAGTACTATCTCCAATACCCTTGCTCGCCTGTTGAATAAAACGAACAAATTGAATCTACGGCCAATCGTGATTCAAATCTTCTGAAAAAGAGCGTTTGGGTAAGGAAAAATGACATTACCCTCTGGCTATTCAGAAAAATAACAGTCGGTCTCAAAGCTGGCAGAACCGCAAAAGCACATTTTTCGAAATTTCTCAGACCTAAAAGGTTTTTCAAGATGTTCTCCTTCCTTTAAGGATAACTCTCACAGGCTTATCAAAGTATGTCAACGGACTCTGAAATATTTTTTAACCAAAACATTTTCAACATATTGCAAAGACGACTATGATATAGATAAAAGACGTAACAAATATTACTGATACGATTTCTCGCTTCTCAAAAATTTTCACGCGAGCTGGATTTCAAAAACTAGAAAATCCCGAACGGAAACAATTTTTTTCCGTTTGATGTTGATTTCAAGATAAAATTAGTTATCTTATGGCGGATAAATCAATCTAGAGCACAAGCGGGGTTAATTTTCGAGAAGGAAAATATCGTCAGGTCACTTCGGAACATGAAATGTATGCAAGACAAATACCTTAAGGTTCTACTTTGATTCGTTTCGGTGAACTGCCAACAGGCGGCTGAGCTGGGGGACGTACTTGACCGCGGGAAGGCTCCTGGATCCACCTGATCTGCGATGCGGGCCCATAACCCAGTTCATTGCCGGCTGCGATCCTCAAGATGATGGCCGGTTTATCGAGACTGTGAATGGTAGCATCGTCCAAAGTGGCCTGAGGGATAGTCGTCTTGGTCATCTCTCCATTGTATACGGTGACGAACTCGATTCTTGGGTTAGGTTTGCTCTTGTCGCGATCCATCATCGCCAGGGTCACTTTATAATTAGTCGGTGTGGATCCCTTAGGTGGAGGGGACCACGAGATCAAAGCGCCGTCCACAGTTTTGGATATTTTCACGTTGACTGGAGGTTCAGGAGGGCCAGCGGTCTTGACTTCAGTCTCGCCCGGTTCCGACTTGACCGACTGAGGTGCGGACGATTCTGGCGTAGTGCTTGTCGCAGCCTGCGTAGGAGTAGCTGGTTTTGAAGAGACGACTGCCAAACGTCCGGCGATCTGCGTTGCCGAACCGCTAACAGCTGGCTCTGCACCTGTAGCAGCCTTGATGGGGGTGTTCGGTACGATTGTCATAGTTTTCCCTCCAACTTGAACTTTGAAGTTCTTCAGCCCTTGAGCATTGGCAAGCTGTAGTATCTGCGAAGCAGAACCGAAGGACGATGCTCCTTTCAAAGTCACGGTTTTTACTCCGCTCGGAACCGATATAGAAATCGGTTTACCAACTGCAGAGCTTGTAGACGATTGAGATGCCATGACCATACGCACTCCTCCATTAGCATCCGTGCCAGCCAGTTTTTGAATAGGTGGAGTTTGAACGGCTCGTAAAGCTGAACCTGTGGTGACTACAATGTATTGCGGTTTAGACATGCCGACTCCAGGTTTGCTGACCACAATTGTTTGCTGTTTGGCCCCCACCGTGGATGCCAATGCCTTGGTAACAGATACTGTGGACAGCGTTGACGGAACTGTCTTGATTGTATTGATCACTTTAGGATTGGAACCTTGGCTTGTAACCAGTTTGACAATTGTTGCACCTTGAGGGATCCCTTTAGCAACAGGTGAGCCAGACCCGCTCTGATCAGCAAGAACGATTGAACCCTTGGACCTTGGCACAGTAGTCATGCCCTGGCTCGTCTTCACTAATGTGACGATCTGAGGAGAGCCTTGGCTATTTGGTTTGAGGACGAGCATTTGACGTTGCTGCCCTGGGGAAGTTGTTCTTACAGCAGCGACTGAAGTAGGAGTGATCATCTTCGGGGAAGTACCCATCGCTGAGACAGTCTTCAGCTGCGGGCGGATAAGCTGCCGACCAGTCACTTGACCAGCAACTTGCTTTACGACAACTGGACGAGGAGTGACAGATGTCACCGGTGACGTCTTAGGAGCCGTAACAGCGCTGCTCGATACCGCTACGGCTATCGGAGTCGGCGATAGAGAAAGTAATGTCGACGTTGTGGAAGTTGCCGTACTCAAGGAAACGGGAGCAGCCGTTGAGGCTGCAGGGGTGACAGGAGTAGGAGAAACGGGAGCTGCGTCAACTTTTTGCTTTTGTGGCGTCGCCGGTTTTGGTGAGGGCGGTGGAAGTGTGTACTTTTGAATCTGAAGGGCGTACGAATCCGCCATCGGGACGCCTGGCCAGCACACCTCGACAACATTAGTGCCAGCTTTGATGAGCTGCACCTTACCAGCAATTCCCGGTTTCTCGACTTCCAAATACCACATATCCTTGCAGCAGACTTGATTGTTCCATGCTTTTCTGTATCCATCGCGGCCGGACCAAATGTAAATTCGGCTATGGACTACGACAGCGCAATGACCGGCCCTTGCCCTCGGCATATTCCCTTCAGCAGAATCTTTGCTCAACTCCTCCCACTTGAGAGTATTGAGATTCAAGCACGCCAGCTGGTTGGTGCATTTCCATTCTTTTTCGTGAGTGGCAATCTTCACGTCTTCCAAGACCAGCGGGACCCATCCACCGAAAACGTACATCTTGTCACCAATAATATTGGCTGAATGAAGAGATCGGGGTAGGGGAGGCGGCCCGTCGACTTCGGGCTTGTTCCATGTCATAGAATTTATATCCAGAATCCATAGATCGCCCAGTCGACATCCGGACATGCCGCCGTAAATAATCAATTTCGTATTGCCGAGAGAATCCGTGTGAGCAACGGCCGAATGAGATTCCCTAGGCGGGGGGACTATTCCGAAAGTATGGGGCATCTCCCATTGCGTAATGCCGTTAGCCCGTAGCTCCAACGTATACAGATCGTTCATATATTTGACTGAAACGTCATTCGTTGTTTCGCCGTCTTTGGAATCGCTCGCTAGGCCGCCGAACATGAATACTTTATTTCCGACGAGAGTGAAGCTATGTCCGAGACGGGGGCAAGGCGGCGGGGAGAAGCGAGGAGGCCTCGGTCGAAGTCGCTTCCATTCCCAACGGCTCGCTTGGAGCTCGTACAGTTCGTTGGAATATTTTCCATATTCGAGCATACCGCCGAAAACTAGCATACGCGTACCCTCTACAACAAACCCGTACGCTGCGCATCCTGGCGGTATGTCGCCTTTCATAGACGGTATGAACCATTGGTTGATCGCTGTATTGTAAACATGTAATTCGTCAACAATACCTTCGTTACCTCCTCCGAAAACGATCAGTAGGTCTTTAATGGCGACGGCTCGGTGTCCGTGTCTTGGCCTCGGCTGAGGGCCGGAGGAATCCGAGACTTTTTTCCACGTGAATATGGGAGCCGCCATGATGGTGCGAAATGAAGCCTTGCTCCAAACAACAAGGACGATGCAGTCACAGTCACAACAGACGAGCGGAACCCCGACTTTGAGAGCGTTCAGGGACGCGACCCTTTGCAAATACGGACGGCCAACTATTGAAACGGATTGTTGGTCTCATGTAGAAAACGATCAACTACCGTAAAAGCTTGCATAATTCGGGGAAAACAATAAAATAGGATAAAAACAACAAGAGCGGGAATCACTAGAACAACTGTAGCAAAGGTTACTTTGACGACTGGCGAGTCGGGCGGAGGAAACGAAAACTACCGATGGCGTAGGGTAGCTGAAGGGAAAGATGGCGTCCTAAGATCGACAACGGCAAAAGCTGATATCCTTACCCACTTCTGTTGGTAGATGTTGATGATGCTGCAGATTCTTCTTACCATATTCGAAGAGATTACTTACCGAGTCAAAGCTGAAATAACGTTTTTAGCTGCTCTCCTCTAACGATGGAGTTGGCAAGTAGGTAAGGTAAACAGATTTTTGGTCACTGGAAGAAGGTAGGCTACCTACCTTCATTTACACTAAATAACTCCATGAAGAATGGAATCCCAAGCGGCGGTTTTACCATGTCTTACCTCGAATCTTAGGTAGGTATCTAAATTGTGTTGGGTCCAATTTCAGCCAATATAAATTTTAAAAATCCATGATAGATCCAAACGAATAAAATTTTGAAGTGATAGGGGGAGACTTGTCAACTTTCAAAAATGTTTTAGTGGGAATAAGGATACGAGCTTGTAACGTTATTGAACCCTAAAATTTCTCCACTCACTGCATTCAAACATCTCAGATGTCCAGCTGTTTTTGAATCTGAACACCAGTCAAGAGTGTTGTTCTCGCTTCTGATTGGCTAATCCCCCCACACTGGATTTGTAATGGCGTCCGTGGCATTGGCGTAATGGTTGCTTGGCACTTCGGGAATTCGTTGTTTATGTATTGTGCCGATTTTACTTTCGTTGTTATCTTGACAGTCATTGTTGCGAGAAGCTGTTTTGCAATAATGTGAGGATTCTACTTTTTCGTTCGTGTTTATTCGATCGTCTTGGTGTTCGAACTGTTTGCTGTCCAGCTGCGCTTTCTACAAGATTTCCCCTCTCCATATTGAGCTGGTGTCGAGACATCCAGTTTTTTTGTAATCTGCAATGCTCTTGTGTCATGGACTTGATCCGCAAAGTTGAAGTTGATGTCCTTTTTTATTTGACCACCTGCCAGCAATTCACGATGGCGAAGATCTGAGGACTTTCTGTTCAGTTGGTGTCTGAATCGTATGCTCTACAAAAATGTCAAGCCAATCTCCTGTCGTTCGTTCGATGTACGAACATTCCGTGTCAGCTGTCGCAGAATACTTCACCTATTTCAGAAGGGACTTACGAGAACTACCTGAAACTGTGTTATTCGATGTCTACATGAAAGTGAGTCTTTTGGTTAAATTACTTGATGGCTTGTCAATTTTATATATTTTGCATTGAGCTTTAGACGAATTACCACTAACTAGCAGCCGCCTTCTTCGAAGATACCTTGCTATCTCCTGGTTTCGTTCCAATTTGGTACATTTTGAAATAAGAGTATGCGAAGAAAAGCAAACCACCGTTCCAGGCGTTGGTTTTTCGTCCAAAACGTGCTCTGTTGCCTCCAAGGAGACTGTCGGAACTAGTCAGGACCTGTCGCTCTTGTCCCACAGAAGTTTGGTTCTGCAATGCCTTAGCACCTTGAGTTATAGACGGGCAGGATCCAGCGCTTTGATCCTAGGGTGAGCAGGTCCACAAGCCCATCGGACTCAGCCAAGGATTGTCAGCTCATGTCGAACATTTTTCACTTCGACGGTGGAGCTGGGCCACGATTCGACCTCAAGGTGCTCAGTCGGTGCCCCCCCCCCCCAAATACTGGCAGAAATACAGACGTTAAAAGAAGATTAATAAGAAGTGCTTACTTGCAACAACAATAACTTATATATTTATTATTCCTATGTTTTCTGTTTTAACTTGGTTTTTCTGTGGGTATACCTGCGAGTGATGTTCCTCAAAAATTCAATTTTCAAGTTTTACATAGATGTAGCAATCAATTTCCATGAGCCTCATCGGGAACCGGGGTAGGAAATTTTCTTCTGGGAATTTTTCAGGGCGTTTTGACAGAGGGCTCAAATTCGATTGAGCGAACATCAACTTCAATATGTTGATGTTTAAGAAGGGATAAAGCATATCGAAGTACGATATTTTGTAATTCTTCACACGTCGTTGTCGCTTCTTAACCATCGTTGAATGATGAAAGATAGTAAAAGGAACCTTCTCTAGAGTCTGAACTCGGAATTGTCGATCCATTCTGGCTCTTTTCCTCATAACTTCTTCCACTGGGCAATAGTATTTTCAAACGTATTTCCTCCTAATTTAATGCGTATAGTTGACTTCGGACGTTGACAGGCTGTTCTCCTTCTCAACCCATCAATTCCAAGCCATTGTTATCTAATCGAAATGAAAACTCGTCTGAGCTCGAATAGTTTGGGAGTTTTAGTCCGTTCAACTCATAAGAATGGTTTAAAACTTATAACAACGGCAATAATATAATTCTTTAGCTCGAAAAAATCAAACTACAGAAAATCGTGGTCCAAGTAGCTAGGTACCTACTTAATCTTCTTACTGCCATGAGCAAAAATAAAATTTTAATTATCTAGGTACCACTATAATTATTATTTTCACTTTCCAAAATCTGATAAAAAATCCCACACCGTAAAAGTGTGACACAATTTGATCATGTTTTACTGCTTTTGAGTGTGTTGGTCAACAATTTCACGAAACTCACTATGACAATTTCAACAATTCGAATTCGAAAAAAATATCAACTGTTTGCAACGTCTTTACGAATTTTGTGTTTCTGCCAGTAATGAAAACGATGTCGGAATTAGGTATTTCATTTATGATTTGGTTCATTGGTTCATCTTCGACGTTGTCTCATTCTGGTCCAGTTTTACTAAACCTTGATTAGCTCAACATGGAGAATAGTATATCATAATTTATCAAATCGGTGTTTTTATTTTCCCAGCTTTTCGCGGAGAATAAACTATGCATCCTCGGAGTGGAGTTCTCAGATTTGAACATTTTCTCTCGCCTCCTTAAAATAAATAACAGCCGCGTCATGCTGATCAAATGTTTTCAGGTAGGTTATCAGAAAATTTCGCTCGAATTCGAAATACTTTGAAATATTTAATTTTACTTAAACTGAATTTTATCGTTTTGAATTTTATTATTTGTTATATTTTTGCAGGCTCTGCAATGTCACGGTACTCGCCTGGCGTACGACCTAGCGCAAAGTTATAACATCAAAGCCTCTTACTGTCAGGATAAGTATTCGTCCAAAGACTCGGCCATCGAGATCGGGATTCGCTTGGGTAACCTTTGATCAATTTATCATGCAATTATTCATATAAATACCCATGACGTGTGCGTCTGTTGTCTGATGGTGCGAGGTTCGATTCCTGTTGGGGTTAAGAATTTTTGTGCTTTTACCTAAATTCCATTTTTCTTCTGCATTGACCAATTTCCAATCCTTAGGTGGGTTTTTGATCGACACGGGTTGGTTTATGGAAAGCATCATGGTGCTCCGCAAGTGTCGCGAACTATGTTTTTCGCTACCCGACAATCTGCCTGCTTGGAAAAAGATCCTCGATTGCTGTCACAAGTGAGTTGAACGAAAGATTTGTCGATTGTACGATCCCCGCTGTGATTTAGTTCATTTGACGATTTTTTTGGTCTTGCAGATTGTTACTGGCCGAAAGCAGTTATTCGCAATTTGAAGGCGCAGCTGTCACGAGGAAGGAGGTTGAGGAGACTGTGGAAAAAGTCAAAAAGACAGACGAGAATATGTGTTTCGCTGCAGTTTACACTCAGCTGTCCGTCCATTCATTTTACCTTAGCAATTACCGAGACGTAAGTTTTTACTATGTTCGTCTGTGTTTATCCCGAATTAGATTTTCTATTTCCTCGTGTCAGATCCTCCAATTAGTCAAAAACTGTTCCGTATGATCCCTACAAATGTTTATCCGCGTTCTAATTATGCAGGATTCCCGGTGACGAACATTCCATAATGTTCGGGTGTTATGCGTACCATTCTCTCGAATGTTGTTTTCAAGACGGTGGTTTATTGATCGGGCTATTAATGTTCGAAAACGACCATCCCCCATCGGTCTGGGGATTTCCTTAATAGGCGGACGGTTCCGGTTGCCGGATATCTGAATGGATATTTTACATGGTCAATTCGGATCGTTTAATGTCTTACGAATCTTTATCATGGGGGTTATTTGATGGAAGCAACTCATCAAAATATTTTTCATTCACATTTTTTCACACATTTTTCAGAAAACATGTTCATTAAACACCTATAAGTCACACATGTTTCAGTTAGTCCCAATTCTGTGCAAGCAACTCCCCTTTTTCACTCCCATACCGACTGTACTACAAATTTACAGTTGGCTTAGTTAATCGGCGTTTGAGAATACGATTGAAAAACAAAACTTGGCATGAAATTCGTATAAACTTTGCATGGGCATTAATTTTGCGAATGTCGAAATAATTCACGTATCAAGCGAATGTCGAAATAATTCACGCTAAGGTTCGTGTTTCCTTTCGTTCAGGCCCACAATTGGAGCATAGAGGCTGTCCAGCAATTGACACCCAACACCTGCAAGAGAGTCACCGTGGAAACTTTGAGTCAAGCCGCCAAGGCTTGCGTGATGAAGCGCGAACTGCGCCTTGCCGAAGCTTTGATTCGCCTGGCCGTGTACACGGCGGCTGAAACCTTCGGCACTTTCCATCCGAAATATGCCGAAGCTCTGACGGAATACGGATATTACCTTCTCAACTCGGACTCAACCAGAGACAGTGTGGTCGTCTATAAGGTGAGGCATGATTTTGGTCACTTATTTCTGAAACTGCCAAGGGTTACAGATGTAAGTTGTCCAGGGCGTGCCCTGCCGCAAGCTCAGTCCGCAGGGCACGCTGCCATTTTTTGTTGCAATTTTTTTATTGTCCGATGCCGAGGGCCATGTCCAGTTTGCAGCCCAACCTAAGTCATCTCGAACCTTTTCGCTTCTTGATGTTGAGATTTTACTGTACTCCTGCTGATGTATGAGTGTTCTACGTATTTTCCCATTCCAGAGAGCACTGAAGTTGAAGAAAGCTGTTTTCGGAGAGAAGAACCTTCATGTGGCTGCGATGAAAGAGGACTTAGCGTACGCACTCTACGTCCACGAATACGCTTCAGGGAGATTCAACACTGCCAAGTGAGTTCCTGTTCTGCTTATCCGATGCTACAAAAAAAAAACGTATAATAACAAAATTTATGTTGCTTCCGTACAGAGTAGCCCGATTCCGCCGCATCTCTGGCATGGTACTTCTTCTGCTTAATTTCACCAATTCTCAATCCTATTTTGATTGATTACGAACTTTTTCCAGCCATCATGCTACTCAAGCCATAGAAACGCTTACAAAGCTGCTGCCAGAAGAGCATCTGATGCTGGCGTCCGCCCACCGAGTCAAAGCTCTCATTCTCGAGGAAATCGCCCTCGACCACATGTCTCAATTTATGGAAACTCGTGAGTTCCCACTTAGTAGCTTTATTGATTCTTGAGATACAGGTGCTAAATAATTTGAGATTTTCGAGGGCATTTTGGTACATTAAAAAATAAAATGCATTGAAATTTTTTAAAATACCTACTAGACCCCCCTCATCCATTAAATCACCAATTGACTTCGTCCTGGCTTCGGTTAAAAATCATTTCCACCAATTGACAGTCATGATGGTCCGTGTTCCAGAAAGCAAATTGCTGAGCGAGGCGGAGAAATTGCATCAAAACGCTCTTCGGCTATGTTTGGCAGCGTTCGGCGAGTACAATGTTCAAACGGCCAAACACTACGGGAACCTTGGCAGGCTCTACCAGAGCATGAAGAGATATCAGGTAAGTATTACGAATTGCTCGGGTATGGAATATATTTAAAATTCCCACTCAGGCAGGACTCGAACCTGGCACCTGCTAGGTGAGCACTACTCAAGTCCTGCCAGGTGTTGGTTTCAGCGTTTTGTTAACAATCCTCGACAATTTTGCCCCAGGAAGCGGAACAGATGCACTTGAAAGCCATAGAAATCAAGGAATGCCTGCTCGGTATGGACGATTACGAGGTGGGCCTCAGCGTCGGGCATCTGGCCAGCCTGTACAATTTCCACATGGAAGAGTATCGCAAAGCTGAGACTCTCTACTTTCGATCGATTAATATAAGTAAGCGAACGAGCGGATAGCTTAAAAAATTTCTTCGCTCAAATAAGTCTAAGTACTACTTTGTGAAGTTAAGTAATCCGCCGTTCCAGGCGTTGGCTTTTCGCCCGATAACCGAAGTTGTCCCGGGCGTGCCCTGCCGCCCTCAAGGAGAGGGTCGGAACTAGTCAGGACATGTCGCCCTACTCTCACAGCACTTATGTACTGTGACACACGACTATTCATTGCCTCACCCCCTTGAGTGGAGAGGGACCGGATCCTGTTTGGTTAGAATAGGTTCAGAGTTCGTTGAACAAGCCCATTGGGCTTAGCTACGGATTGTCAGCTCATGACGAGGATTTTTGCTGGTCCGTGAAAATTGAACTGATGACCCTCTGTGCCCTCGCAAACACAGAAAGTCACACGCCTTAGCCACCTCGGCCATCCCGACTCCTCTTGGTACTAATTCGGTTGTTATTTTCTGCTCCAGGCTTGAAGCTATTCTCGGAGGCGTATTCCGGCCTCGAATACGATTATCGCGGCCTCATCCATGTATACACGCATTTGAACCAGATGGACAACGCTGAGGGCTATCTGAGAATCATCGAGCAATGGAAACGACTTAGGCAGCAAGAGGTCAACAAGGATCGACCTCCTCTCGAACACAGCCCGCCCGTGTACACCCTTTCGCAAATACAAGGATCCCTGGAAGCCGTAAGTCGACATTTTTACGATGTTTCCCGTATCACATTGTTTACGCGTCTAAGCATAATATACATTCGGCATGCAACAGTGATTAAAACTGTTTGGGATTTTGAAAGTCAGGTTCAATAATTCGCCTCGAGTAATTTTATATTTTTAATTCTCTCGACCCGATCGGCTTTCAGATGAAAAAAGGTCTCCCGCACCCGTTCGTGTAGCCTTGCAACCAAATTTTTGATTTTGAAAACGAGGGGTCGTCGGATTTCTGCATTGGCATACGACGGATCTGCCGCCTTCAGAGCGACCCCACTCGACAGATATCTACTGCACTTGTCTACGATGACCGCTAACTTCTCTGCTTATTGACTTCGTTTGTAACCTGTTTTAATCTTAATCAACTACCGTAAATTAGACCTGCCTATTTTGGAATCGCTTGGTACCTTCATTTTTTATTTGGAGAATTTTCGACGTTCGCGGCATTATCACGATTTTTACTTCAAGTTCGAGTCTTATCGTTGACAACCGTTCGCCAACCAGTCCTAGTCATTGATTCGCGATTCAAGAGCCTCGATTCGTGGATATTTGGTCCTGAATTATCCTGAATCGTCCTTGTACCTCGATAACTGATTTTTCGTCTTGGGGATCGTTAAACGAGGAGTTTGGCGAAGGAGCGGTTTTCTGAGTTCTGGTTGGGCGTTTTATCGAACATCATCCTTGACTGGTGGTGTGATTTGATTCCCCTTCTGAAAATCGTACTTTTTTTGAATTTAAGAGCTCTGATTTGGATACATCTACTGCTTTTTAGACCACTGATTCATAGGCTCTGGTTTTTTAAGCATTTTTATTCGAAATGTGGAGTGGTTGAACTCGGCATGTTTTAAATGTTCTAATCGTTAATTCGTTTGCCATATTTTTTAAATCATGATGTTGAGTATTTTGTACGTTAATTGTTGTTTGGCGTCGATGATACACCTCCGGATCGCATTCGGGACAAACTTTTCGAGTTTTTAGAATGCTATCAATGGCTGGCCTTACAATAGCGAGATTTCTAACAGCTTGACAGTTTTTTAGGGAATCTGCAAGTTTGGGGTATGCGTAAGTGGAGGAGAAAACCCCTTATGGTTCAAGTTCGGCGGGTTTTCAGGAATTCATGTGAAACCCGATGTTATGATGATCACTGCGGGAGTGTGACGTCATGCCATGGTGATTGGTCCAAAACATACGCCGAATCTCATGTTGGAAGAATTTCATTGGTTTGAACTTCAATTTGGCATTTGTTATGGGCCAATTTTACCGAGGGTAACCGTTTATCACTGCAACCTACTTCCACAGAGTATTGATCAACGAATTCCATTTTTCATTTTGCATCCCTGGGCCCTCGCCTACCGAGATTTTTTTTGTTTGGGGAGAGAGTAAAGAATACACATGACCAACGTACAGACCACAGACCCTATTCTCTGAATGGCTAATGCTACGGATATGTTCACTTTTGCGCACCTGCATCAATGTTTATTATTCATCTATAGAACCTTATTTCTACAAAAAATTATCAATTGATTTGCATGTAAAAATTACCAAAGAATCGGTCTGTTCAGACAGTCTGTGGTCTGTACGTCGTGACGGTCTGTCGTGTGATGCGTTCTTAATTATGCATTTAAAATTCCTTCTCGCCCAAGTCGTAACTACTTTTGCTGACATCTTTCATAGATTCGGGGCGTTTTCGTTTACCAAACCTTCAAAGTCTACTTGGGTTCCCGGGTTTTTAACCGAAAATACCAAACGGTAGCCTGCAATATCTTCAATTCTGGACTAAAAATGGTTCAATCGGCCCAGCCCCTTTGGAGGTATTTTGCTATTTTCGAGGTCTGCGGACCGCATTTTTGGAATCGCCTGCAATGCACCTAAGTCATGACGTGCAATCGTGTAGCTACTGAGCACCTCCGCTTCAAGCGTGTTAACGAGCGAACAATTCGTACTGCCTACTGCTCATGCATTTTGAGACGCGACCTAGAATGGAATATTATCGTTGACATTTTAGAGATCTCGTTGACAGTCAGTATTTTAGAGAAAATTTAGTCAAAATTGAAAAAGAGAGAGGATGTAGGTAATGAGGAGGTTTCTTTGTTTTCATCTTTTGTGGCAATCTAATGTAAATAATATCGAATCTCAGAAAATTTTTAGCAATTGCCCAAAATTTCCCTTGACTGTTCTATACGCAGATGCTGCTGAATTCTGGACGTTCTTAGCCAAGCTTCAACTGAAATTTTCGGTAGAAACTTAAACCTGCAATTTACAGTTAATATTGCCTCGATTGGATAACAGATTGTTTAAATAAATTGATTAACCCTCCCTAGGTCTTTGTATCTTGTTCTTGGGGAATCGATTTTAACCTAAGAATATTGCTGGAATTTGAAGCCAATGTAAACATAACCTCAAAAAGCGTGTGGTTTTCTGAAATAATTGCATGACGAAATCATCCAATGTGTCCTATATTTTGGGGGAGGTATCGAAGGGAAGTAGCCTCACCTTGTACAAATTGGTTTTGTATTTTGAAAGGAATTCCCGGAAAACTCCAGGTTGTTCTGAAGTTTCTCCTGAAGTGCTGAACCGATTTTGACTTCTAATTTCTAAGCTTACGTTCTTCTAATCGACCCCTTTGAAACCCGTTACCTAATAACGATACCTGCGGACCTATTTAATCCTATGCAATTACAAAAAAACATGCGACTTTCCAAAGTGCGACGAATTCAGAAAAATAATTGCTCGCCTTTCTATTGGAAAATACTTTGAAATGATAATACTCCATTCTGCAAGTTTCGTTTGTAATTTCTAACGCGATTCGCTGACTAGAAATAGCTGTAGGTATAGGAGTTTATCGTTTGTACTGACTCGATATTGTAGTTTTAACTTGATTGTGGAGATTGTGTTCTCATTAGACAATGTTTTAACCTTTTTCTATTCAAATCTACTCCTCGGCGGAGGTTATTTGCCCGTAGGGAATGTTTTGTATGACTGTCGTATCTTGTTGCAATGTATGAATATAGTATTTTGTTTCGACTTCATACATTTCTTTATCTCCTTCACCCTACAAGCGACCATCAATCTGCGACTAATAATTTCTGTGGTCTTCATATTATTTTAAACAATTTAATTTTTGGCCCTCAGCTAACATAGTTTCACTCGAATTTGATTTTTGTTGTAATGGCTTGAAAAGTCATGCCTCAATTTACCGTCGTATTGCCTAGAATTGTGAGCTAGACAGTTGTTGTTGCCAATAGATGGTTGCAGTGTGTATAATTCATTTCAAAATTAATCGTTTTTTCTAGTCGGATTTCAAGAAAAAATACTCTACCAAATTCTCGTGATTAGTCAGATTTGAAGTTCAAGATATTGTCAGAGGTATGTCAATTTGGTTTCTTTGAGTACTCGCAAACTCTACTCACAAACTCAACCCGAAAATTCAACTTACATACTCAACCCCAAAATTCGACGTACAAACAACCCACCAACTTCCCTTACAAACTCAACCCTCTAACTAAACTCACAAACTCAACTTGCAAACTCAACACTCAAACTCGACTTACAGACCCAACTCACAAAGTCAACCCATGAACTAAACTTGAGTACAAACTCAACTCACTAACTCATTTTTCAAACTCAACTACCACACAAACCTCAACTTAGAAACTCAACTCACACACTCAACTTACAAACTTAACTAATAAACTCAACTTACAAACTACACCCTCTAACTCGACTCGCTAACTCAACTTACAAAATCGACTCACTAACACAACCCACAAACTTAACTTACCAACTCAACTAGAAAACTCAACTTAAGAACTTACAACCCACAAACCTATTTTTCAAGCTCAACTCTAAAACTCAACTTACAAACTAAACCTTCAAACTCAACTTATGATGTCAACTAGCAAACTCAACTTACAGAACCCAATTCACTAACGCAAACTTAACTCGCTAACTAAACTTTGAAACTCGGCTCACAAACGCAACTCAATTCAGAAACTCAACCCAAAAACCCAACCCTCACAAACTAAACTCTCAAACTCAGCTCTCACACTCAACTTACTTACTCATGAGTTGTGAGAATTGTTGAGTTGAGTTGGGAGTTGAATTCGAGGGTTGGCTTTGTGGGTGGAGTTTGTAAGTTGAGTTGGTAAATTGGGTTTGTTAGTTCAGTTTGGGAGTTGTGTTTGTAGGTTGAATTTGAGAGTTTAGTTTGTACGTTGATTTTGAGGGTTGAGTATGTGAGTTGAGTTTGTAAGTTGAGTTTGTGAGTTGTGTTTGATGGTTTAGTTTGCAAATTGAGATTGAGGGTTGAGTTAGTGAGTTCAGTTGGTAAGTTGAGTTTGTAAGTTGAGTTTTTAGGATGAGTATGCGAGTTTAGTTTAAGGGTGAAGTTAGTGGACTGAGTTTGAGAGTTCAGTTTTACGGTTGAGTTTGTAAGTTCTGTTTGTGATTCGAGTTTGTGAGTTGAAATTGTGAGTTGAGTACTTAGGCTGGGTATGTGAGTCCAGTAAGAATACGATTGCAATATAACATAATTCCGGCCGTATTATGAGGATTAGGCCGATGCCTCGTCGAATAACCAGACTTCCCTCAATAGCGTTTTCGAACCTTCCAGAAAATGGACGGAGGGGATGCGGCTGTGACTGAATTCAGTCACTCGATCTACATCAATCCGAATCTCGACGATGCGAAAGAATGCGGGGAAATGAATCGCGAAGTGCCTCCGGCAATGTTGGAGGAGGTCATCAAAAGTTCGAATCCCGTCGGCCCTTGGCGAGTGATCAAGGCGAGTTGCGGCCTTTTGGCTTCATTCGTCTACGAGGCCGATGCCAGCGCTTTGCTGAATGCCCCGTTGCCAGAATTGCTCGGCGGCCCCGTACAAGTGGCTCGTTTCTCCAGCAGGGATTGGAAGAATAAGCAGGTTCGAACTCGTTTGTTCGGTGTGTACGAAGTTGACTGTTCGAAATGGAGCTTTCAAATTTGAGATGGATACCAGCAAACGGTCATGTAATCCCATTTTGCTTCAGTTGCTTCAATTTTGACCATTTCAAATTTAATGCCAGATTTCAACTGCGCTAATTCTTCATATTGCACTGTTGAATTCCAGTCAGTTGTATTGAGGGACATCCCTTGGGCAGTCCCGCTCGAAGAAATCCGCCAAGCGCTAACCGATCAAGGAATATTTCCTTTGACTGTTGAACGAATGAGGCAAAACGTGAAAGTTGAAGTTAGTACAATTAAGAATAGTGGACGTTTAGTATTTCGAGGGTGTAGAATCAACTCTGCCCAATCCTTTTGCCTTGCAATCAATCCAAGTTTTGAGAAGTTGGCTACCCAGACGCCCCCAAAAGACACGAATTGGGCAGAGTCGCTGTTTCAACGTCGATTTATTTTGTATTGCAAGGACGCAATTTGGAAGCAGGATTCAACGAACACGGCCAATGAGTAGTAAAGCGCCAACGAGAACTCGCAGCTTTTTTGGCCTGTATTTACCACAGAATCGTAGGATAACGACTCTTCAGCATGATTTCTTTGGAATTTAGTATTGAGAACATTCTTCCTATAAGTCAAAACTGGATTTTTTCGCTTCCTGATCCTCCAGCTGACGGATCCGTTCCAATACGAGAACCTTTTGAGGTACGGGCTCAATTTCCTAGGAGCCACAAGGTTCATGGCAGCCCCGGAGAAATGGCGCAACAATTTCATGGGCCGCCCAGGCTCGTACGTCGAGGCGATGCAACCCGATCCGATCATTCAGTGCTTCAGATGTCAGGTACTGCAATATTTGAATGGTGCAACCGAAGATGGGTATTCTTGGAAGTTTTTAAACTCCTTGAGCAGCAATTATTGAGAGGTTTCGGCTATGATCAAGGTTATGAAGGTGGAAAGCCTCAAGATGGGCAGAAGCCTGATGAATCAAACCTCAAAAATCGCGAGGGCTTAACTTTCATCTGGTTTCCAGGGCTTTTGGCACATTGCGGCGAATTGCCACGAGACGGTCCGCTGCGTTCGGTGCGGCGGCCCGCATTTGGTGGAGAGCTGCCAGCGGCCCAGGCACGAGCCCGTCTGCTGCCACTGCTACGGACCCCATCACGCTGCATACCGCCATTGCCCTGTGCGACTGCAAATGTCCGCCGCCCCCTTTGCAATGCCGAAACCACTTCTCATGCCACCCCTTGCGTAATGTCCTTATCTGAATTAAAATTTTGAACGCCACTGCCAGTTTCAAGTCCTTTCCGTCCAATTTTGTTCAAGCTCCCCCAAGACTGGCTTATTGAGTATTAATTCTGTTATTTAAGAGCGAGGAGAAAAGGGGTAGGGACTGCTCCACAAGTACAAAACGAGTTCTACTGGCGTAATTTATTATTGGACAGTTATACATCCTTAAAATAAAATCGGGTACAAAGGAATCGCTATACAAGAATTTAATATGTACAATTTTTACTACGCCGATAGATTAATTGTAGAAAAATAGAAATACGAAGCTTTCTACAGTGCAATTTTGTAATCCTGAACGGCCGATTTCCGAGAAATTTATAATGATCAATCTCGAACTGGAAAGGTATTTTGAATTTCACTCGACAAGTATGATCTCAAATAATCTCAAGAACAGAATCAACTTAAACATCGTTCAAACACACATTCACGCGCGATCGGCGATAATTTCATCAAAGGGGAATTTACGTAAGAAAAGTGCATAGAACAACAGGTCACTGCAACATTTTAGAGTACCTACCCATTGATCATGTTAACAAGGAACTACAGGCAAGTGACAAATGAATGGAGATAACGTTGGGGTTTATCGCTCGAACGGAAAACCTCCACCACTCCAATGCTGATTATTATGTTTATAACTCCAGTTGAGTCAGTTGGTTTTTTGAGGTTAGTGGTACCTACCAAGAATTAAGGAGCGTCGATCAGAAGAGAACAGTCGAATGGCCAGAATCACTCGGCAAAACAAAAACGGCTTTTTTCTTGAATTGCGCCCAAGCTACTGAACCAATTTTGACCATTCAAGGCTTGTTCTTTTTCGATCGACCTCTTTCAACATAGTTTAATTTAAAAAACGGAATTTTCTGAGGCTGGGTTCGTACGACACTCAAGCCTTTTAAGGCTGACCTATTTCAACAACCGAATACAGCAAGATGTCCGTCTAATCGAGCTTTTAAAATAAAACGAGAAAAAAATCTATTACAATCTAAAACAACGAGCGAACGTCTAAAAATGCAAAGGAACATGTTCTTGGAGGGCTTCTTTCTCGTTGAACTCGGCGTGGCAAACGTCGCAAGAGAAGGACTGCGACGAAATATCGATTGAAACGGTCGTTGATGTATCGACGTCGAAATCAGTGATGACCGTCTGCTCGACGATTTCCTCTTTGCCGCACGTATCGTCCACCTCGGTGTAGACTTCTTCGGAATAACCGTCCATATACGATACGGAGTAAGTGTCCTCGGTGTACACTTCCTCGACACCTTCGATCACTTCGGGGACGATGACTTCTTCGATTTCCTCGTCTTTGATCAAAGTATCGTTGAGAGTGACCACCTCGAACTTGTCTTTTTCAGCCTCGTTTTCGATCTAGAAGTGAATGAAATCGTCAAAATTAGTGAGTAATACATTAATGCGTGATAAAGTGGCAAGAGGAATCCCGGGCAGGACTCGATCCTTGTTCGAGGTGAAAGGTTCGAGTCCTACTGGAGAATGGCAATTTCTGGCTGAACTATGAGCGGCTACGGCTCTTCAGTACTCACCCGGGGCTCAGTCTGCTGCTGTTTGCCATGCCAGACCATGTGCTCCACGAACTCCGACTGATCGGCGAATTTGCCCGAATCGCAGAGCGTACATTGGGGATAGTCAGCGAATGGGTGCACATTTTTGATATGGGCGCCCAATTTTTTCGCCTCGGTGACCGACACATTGCACAGGGGGCAGGGAATGTTCGTATGGCAGGATTGCTGGTGTCGTTTCAAGGTGGCGAAGTACGGGAAAGACGATGGGCAGTATTTACAAATGTAGGCACGATCTACGGTATGGGTCACCTGGAAAAGAGGCAAACGAAAAGTTGAGTATTTAACGCTATTTCTCGAAGTTCAGAAAAAAAAGTTTACAAAACGATGAGAAACCAATCCAGGTATATCTTTCTACGCCAAACCACACAGCAACCGTTTTATATTACCTGATGAGCTCTGAGAGCTGCTCGTTGGTTGAAAGCACGGGGACACCGAGGGCACTTGAAGGGCCTTTCGCCCGTATGGATTCGCTCGTGTTTATGGCGCGTTGCCGAATCACCGAAAGCTTTTTCGCACCACCTTGAAAATTTAGGGTTAAACATCAGTGACAAATTGTGGATACTTGGCTGAATCGGCCAAATTTAAGGCCCATTCTTGAGAAACCAAGGAGGAATAACCAACCTGCATGGATAAGGCCGTTCACCGGTGTGACTCCTTTGGTGGATTATGTAGCCGTTCCTTGAAGAAAACGTCTTGTCGCATTGGTCGCAGTAGAAAAACCTTTTTGGATTCTTCATCGAGCTCGCCAAGTCGACCTGTTTGGCTGACATGTTTTCAAGGCTTTCGGCGCTGATGCTGGCCACGACAGTCGCGTTCGGCCCAGTAGCCGTCACGATCTTCTTGTCGCCGTCGTCTTTCTTGGGACAGAATCGCTTCTCGTGGATTTGCAACGATCTGTTGTCGGGAAACAGGCGATTGCAGTGTTTACAGTTCATCGCCGATCCGCCTTCGCTGTGGTAAAAAAAATAGGGCTCAAATTTCCTGAGTGCTGTTGAAAAAAATTCCACCAAAATACTCGGTTCACACAATTAAGAAAAAATCAGAGAATTCCACTTTGCATTGACAATTACTAACCGGTGGATGGCTAAATGCGAATTCAAGAACTTCATCCGCCTGAACGTCATCCCACAATAGTTGCACGTGTAAGTGCGAGCCATGTCGCCAGCTGTTGAGATGGCAACGTCGCAAAGTGTCGCCAGATCGCTCATGTCGCCACTGCCCGCGTCTTTCGGCGAAGGAGGATCATCTTCTACCTTTTCAGCTACCATCAGCTCCTGCTTGTTTTTCGAAGACGAGGTAGCGATGATTTTCACCTGAAAATGCGATAGGTTTTTTTTTTGGTGAATCAATTTCAGCCTACCAAGAAACAGGGACGGGGAGTAAAAAGAAGTAAACCAGTCAAATTTACCTGCGAAATACTCGGGTGCTGTTCGATATGGTCTTCAATGTGGGTACACAGGTCATCTTTGGAGAAAAAAGGCGTGTCGCAGACTTCGCAAATGTTGTCCCGGTTTCGCGTCACGTGGGAGCGTATGTGCTTTCGTAGGGCGACTTTCTGAGTAAAACCTTGCGAGCAGATCGGGCAGACGAACGGCCTGATACCCGAATGTATCACTTGATGTTTGAAGAGTGTACCTGTGAACAAGCAACGAAAAAATGAGCGAACCGCCGTTACAGGTGTTGCTTTTCGCCTGATTACCAAAAATATCCCAGGCATACCCTGCCACCCTCAAGGAGAGGGTCGAAACTACTTGGCAGTAATTTTATGCTCGTTGCCTCACCATTTTAAGATAAAAACAGTAATGCAATCAGAAAATTTTTGAAACAGGAAAAATGATTTGACAACTGGAACTATAAATTCTCTCTCCTCGCCTCCTCTTGATGAAATTTATATTTTGGACAACAGCTTTGATTAATTTAAGCAAAAATAAGATATTCGATGTTTTCCAATTTTCAAAATACCTACTTACCAGAATCTTTGAACGCCTTGGGACAGTAAGAGCAGGAGTAGGGGCGCTCGTTCGTGTGGACGCGCTCATGTTGCCGTTGAGCAGCTGACGTGTGGAACCGACTCGGACAGTACTGGCATGTGTACGGTTTGATGCCCGAGTGGATCTTCTCGTGAGCCTGAAGACTGCTTCCGACGAGGAACGTCTTCGGGCAGTACTTGCACTTGAAGGTAGGAGCGATTTGGCCGTGGGTCCTTTCGTGGCGTTGGAGCGCCACTTTTTGATTGAACCCGCGTCGGCACAGGAGGCACGTGAATGGCCTGACGGCTTGGTGAATCACCTGAAATGGATATCAATCATGATCATCGAAGGTTCTGGCAATTGCAATGAATAATTCAATGTGTCAAAACGTCGTTAACCTGATGTTTCATCAGCGTGCTGGAGTCGATGAACCGCTTCTCACATGTAGAGCAAGAGTAGGGCCTTTCTCCTGTATGGGTACGCTGGTGAATGATGGAACCTTTCCTTGAAATGAATGTTTTGTCACATTGTGTGCAAGTCCAGATCCGCTTGCCGTCTCGTTCGATCATCATATCGTCACCTCGCGCATGGTGGAGTTTCATGTGCCTGGAAACCGAACGTAAATCGGGATATTAGTTATGACGACACTTGCTCTATTGGGGAATACGTTCGCAAATAAATCCAGCTTTTGGGGCTCAGAATCGGCATTACTAAGGTCCATAGCTATAAACTAACTTGAACAATTTATCCTTGTAGTTGAATCTTTTGGCGCATTTGTAGCACTCGTAAACGTGAGTTTGAACCGAGTCGTTTTCCAATTTGATGACCGCCGACGGGGGAGCAGTCTCTTCTTCATTGTTGTCGATGACGATTTCATTGACTTCCTCGGTCGTCCACTGGGTCGGATCACCGGGGTCGTAACTTTCAACGATAATGCTTTCACCTGAAATTCAAATCACCCATCAAAAGTTAAACCATTTGAAAAAATAGAATTTCAATTTTTTTTTTGGGAATGGCATAGGTAAGACTTTTAGAGATTTTTGAAGATCAGAATCGGGAAACTGGAATTTTGTGGTTAATGGAAAACGTGTTTATGGAAATTTCCTCTGAATTCTCCTTGCGTGAAAACTGTGGTGCAATTTTTAGATTGTTATAGTTTTTTGCTTATAACTCGAAAACAATGCATCCTACAGAAAATTTCACTCCTTACTAAAATCAAACGGCATACGATTCCACGTCCGATGCACATCTCAAACTCGGTAGAGCCGTTTGGCCACATCGATCGTTGAAGTTTGACAATTTTTCTCAAATCAGCTGAGAAATGGATTACGCTCTCGTTGAGCAAGAATATTACAAAAACGAAGGAAGAATTATGAATGGAACTTGAATGGGCAACGTTACGTGAACAAACAGCATCAGAAATAGGTATCTACCCCCTGAAACCCAACGCCCTTCAGAAACCTAGGTGATTGACCTGGAAAAACGGCTCTGACCTTTCTGCGTCCCACACTTCCGAACATCCAATACGAAATTAGTACAAAGAGAAGATATACAATCACAAAACTCTACGCGTTCTTCCCGATTGAAACGAAGTCGAGAAAATCGCCAAGAATACAAACAAGGTGACAGAAAAGGTAATCCCGAATGTTATAGCGAGTGGTTTACAAACCGAAAGGTTGGATTTGGAAAGGAAAGAGAACCTCTGCCCAAGGTTAGCCATCTTTGGAGGCTTCTACGCTATTGGTTATAAATACTGCGGGGTATCCGATTTTGACGGAGGATGATTTTTGCCAGTGATTAATGGTAGAAATTCGTTTTTCCTCGGTCCGTACCGAATATGAGGGTATGCAAGATCAATTTGCGCACTCGCCTTATGAAATCATCCGAGGATATTGCGGGCGTGAGGCGTTTTCGAAGGGGAGGGCTCCTTTGACGGATAGACAGCAAAATATCACTTTCTTACCTTGCAATATCTCGTGAGATTCGATCGGCTGAATGATCGTGATTTCCTGGCCATCCAACGGCTCGGCGACGACTTCCTCTTCGTGGAGGTCCAGAGGGAAATATTCCTCAACGCAGACGTATTCCTCGGTGTAGGAATCTTCCGTCATTTCGGTTTCCGCCATGATTTCGTCCAACTGATCGCATCACTTCAATCGTCCGAAGGGGAAGGTTGAGCGAGAGCGGAGTCAGTTGGAGAAGGCGGACCAGTTGGGCATCGAACAGCGCAGAGGACTGTGACTAGTGCGACCTAGTGGTGAATTTGGAACTAGGGACTAGCAGATTGTAGTGATGTACTCATAGTAGTAAATAAGGGAGAACACCATTCGCCCCATCGTCATTTGACCCATCGTCATTCGCCCCACTGTCAAACGCCCCAGCGTCATTTCCCCCAGTAATATTTTATATTAATTAAAAATAAGATGGGGCGAATGACGGTGGGGCGAATGACGCGTTTTGACACTTTTTGATCATTCGCCCCATCGTCATTCGCCCCATCGTCATTCGCCCCACTGTCATTCGCCCCAGTTAATATTAAATAAATAAGAAATTAAAAATGGCGTCATTCGTCCCCGTGTCATTCGCGCCAACAACAACTGATAAGGAATAGCTGTTCAGTCGCTCGGATCGTATTATCGTACTTTCAAGAAGTTTCCGTACACGAAATTATATACCGTACCGTCATTATTTCGGGTTACTATCATTCGCCCCATCGTCATTTGACCCGAGATCATTCGCCCCACTGTCATTCGCCCCATCGTCATTTGACCCGAGATCATTCGCCCCAAGTGCAAACGCCCCACCGTCATTTGACCCGCGATCATTTCCCCCAATATTTTTCTTATTTTAATTTATTTTTTCAAAATAATTATGGTAAATATTATATTGAAAATAAATACTGTGTCATTCGCCCCACTGTCATTTCCCCCAGCATCAAACGCCCCAGGATCAAACGCCCACGGGCAATTAGCCAAAACTGATAAGTAAGCTGAAGCGGAAGAAGCTACTGAGCACCCACCTCCCAGCTCTCGTGGAGTACGGAAATTTGAGGGTGGTAGAAATTATCGTATTTTCGTACACTCATTAAGTGCACAAAACACGCAAAATTTGCGTAAGAATTTAATTCTTCTAGAGACCCCCACTACCTACAGATCAGGTGACCTGGATGCTCGCTGCGCTCGCATCTCCAAGACAGAAAAACATCCCTCATCAGTCCAATTCGACATACTCATCAGTCAAACGCTAATCAAGCAAGATATTTTATAGCCTACCCACTTATCCGAGTAGGTGTTGGATACACCAAGGTGTTTAATACTCAATACTTTCGGTGTTTAATACTTAAAAGAAAATATTAAATAGAATTAATTTTAAATGGAAATAATGACGGTACGGTATATAATTTAGTGTACGGAAACTTCTTGAAAGTACGATAATACGATCCGATCGACTGAACAGCTATTCCTTATCAGTTGTTATTGGATCGAATGACATGGGGACGGATGACGCTATTTTTAATTTCTTATTTATTTAATATTAACTGGGGCGAATGACAGTGGGGCGAATGACAATGGGGCGAATGACGATGGGGCGAATGATCAAAAAGTGTCAAAACGCGTCATTCGCCCCACCGTCATTCGCCCCATCTTATTTTTAATTAATATAAAATATTACTGGGGGAAATGACGCTGGGGCGAATGACGATGGGTCAAATGACGATGGGGCGAATGGTGTTCTCCCATTATTTCCATTTGAAATTAATTCTAGTGCTATTAGTATTTTCTTTTAAGTACCTATTAACTAATCCATCCGCAACGTTAACTAACCATCCGCAAATGTAGATCAGAAGGCTTTTGACGTCGAGGTAGGTTGTAGGTGACTCGTAGGTAGGTTGCTGTCAAGATTCGTGAGCGTTTGTTGAAATTTCAACGTTCAACGATTGTTCCAATTGTTCGCTTTTCTTGAATACCGCCAATCAAATTCCAACACTTACATTATTCCATCTGCCCGTTGAACATGAGTGCTATTTATGGTGATGGATTTGCTGTACCTCGGCGTTAACTACCCCCTTGTTTTACGATGAAAAAACAAGGGTGCCGGTAATAACTGGGTAGGGCAGGTAGGTACCTGGGTATTTTGTTGAGGAATTTAGACATTTTTACGTTGTAAGTAGTAATAATTTCTCCTCATTCATCCCTTCCGAATACCTTTGAGTCAAAGGTTTGACCAACTACGAAGGAGTTCTTCATTCAAACAGACAGGTTCCTACCTACTTACCAAAAGAAAAGGATGTAGGTAGGTACCCGTAATAATACCGGAAGCGGAATCAGTTGTGATAATGTAAGCGATAGTTTTCACACAAATCTACTTCACTACGCTGTCAGCGGATTCTTGAGGCTGAGGTAACATTCCTCTCAGTTCTCGAACTGTTGCCGACCAACGTTTTGCGATTTCCGTTTCATTTCGTTACGTCTACTCAGGTAGGTAGTCGCTGATACCCACCTGTTGTGCGTACCACTCATTACCTCATTAATGAACAGTTTGTTAAATTGATGTTCTCTTCGTTTACCTATGGCTTTTATTCTCAAAATTGAAGTGCGTGACAGTCTGCCTCATACGGGAACGTGATTTTCAATTGAGTTACCTATCGCTCCTAAAATAGTCGGGCATGAAGTAGGACATCGTGATGAGTAAGTTACCTTCTTCGTTTCCCGTTAATTTACTGATTTTTTTAATAGACCATTTTCATCACGTTTTTTAGGTTGCAGAGGAAGCACCAAAATAAATGTTGCATTTCATTTGTCAATTTTAAAAAACAAAAGCCGTATCCTTCACTGAAGACGGGTCCTGAGGAGTTTTCATGGATATGTGCACATACCCTGATGTATCAACAGCCTCCTGCAAAATTTGCTTTTAATGGTCTCTTATGTTAACAACGCAATCACGACGTTGGGTCAATCCTTAGGTATCTACACTACCACTAGGGACATAGGGTTTTGAGATTAGACCCAACTGCCCTAAAACCACGAAATTCCACTTAATAGCCATGCTAGTTTCTGCCTTTAGTTTGCCTAATGAAAATAGGAGAATTAGAGACTGTATTGGTGGTGTTTCACTTCTACTAATTCGAAATTGAACGTGTTGATATAGTTTAGTTAGGTAAAATGGTTATTATTTTGTTATTCAAAGATGTCAATACGTTTAATGGCCAAAAGAAGCATCTACTCTCTGGTCTAGGAATAAAACCCCCTTGCAGCAGAAAAATGTTATTAATTCAGTACTGGTACTTACCTATTTCCTGATTTGGAATGTATTCCGTAATTTACAGGAAAATCAGCGATGCCACTAAATGAGGAAGCGTCATCGGAATGCAACCTGAAGCAGGATGATGCGAAAGCCAAGCGTGAAAAACCAACAGCCAGTGGCGAGGTCTCACAGGGCCTTGGCAATCGTTACTGAAAAACTAGCATACCATAACTCATGTCTATGGTTCTTGAGTTAAGTACCAATTTTGTTGGTACTGCTTGTCCTGGTCTCTAACTGAGAATCCGCCACTGCTAACAGCTTCTCAACTTCCATCGATTTAGTATTTTCTTGATGAGTTAGCTGAGTTACTACATTCCCTTTATTTGTAAGGTTGATAGTGAGTCGCTATTACCGAACATTATTCAGATTGAAGGAAATCTTTCAATTTTGATTGACGAAATTACCATCGAAGCAAAGATCAATATACAACTCGCTGAGTGATTTTTTGTTTAGCCTGAAGACATGATTCTTGCTAAAGGTGCCCACTCACAATCCGATTGCCAGCGTTGGAGTGGGGATGACCATGGGACCATGGTTTTGATCCCCAATGAAATTTATTTGAGTTGTATATCAAGAGGTTTGAGAAAAATTTGCCACAAAAAAAGAACAAAATTTAAGTAAAAATATATTATAAATAACTCAAAGGAATTTAATTAAATTGACGTTGAACCACTCGCGTAACCTGCACAATTTTAAAATCACAGTGACCAACAGTGTTCTCGACCAATGTAATCCGGCTTCATCATTGGAGCGTAGAAAGTTCAGGTTAGGTCAATGATAGAAGCATTGTAACACTCGAAATGTTCATTAAAATCGTTGATGTTGCAACTTGAGCTGCAATGCACTTCACAAACGACCCCTGAAACAAAGGACTCATTGGGGTTCAACAGTAATGAATCAGGGCGCATTACAACTCCCGAGTTCATGATACGTGCGTCAGTGGCGAGGTCGTATAGGGCAACGTGGGGGCCTGTACAATGTCGCCATGCACGGAACTATGCTATTGGTGAGGTGAACGGGCGAGAAATGTAACATCCGGCGAGTTTAACATTAACGCACATGAGGCATAACATAGAACGTTAACATGGACGAGCATGTAGGTATTCGGCGAACGCCTAGTACCTAGTGTGTGGGGGTCAAGAGCCCTGAGAGAGTTTGTCAAATAGCCAACATAATATGTGCGCTTCACTTCTTCACCCTCTTCTTCACAATCATACCCGAGTGTTAGTCCAAATGTGTCTAGGTAAATGTAAGTTTGCTTGCCAAATCACAAATGTATCTGTGTCGAGCTGATCGGTGTCCGCCGAGTGAAGAGTGATTTGGTTGGATGTCCAGCAACTATTCGGCACTAGGCGAGTTTGCTTAGTGGCGAATGTTTGTCAATTATTGAGCCGAATGCTATAACTTTGCAAACACAAAGCAGCTGAAAACAGACACAAGCGTGATGTGGTATGATGAGCGGGTATGATTGGGCAGAAGTCAAGCACGCGAATGTTCGCCGTTTCGCAAACTCCCCAAGTTTGCCTATATTCGGCAAAGTGATGATTACCCACATGCCTGTACCCAACTTGAGAAGAAGACTGTAGATTATTCAAGGACGAAGCTCGCTCGGCAAGAGTTGACTAACTGATTGATGGGACAGCAAATGATTGATTAGTACGTGGTTAACTAGTTTCTGATAGGGAGGCAGTACTGCAACAGCTCGCACAACATGTAGGTACTCACGGCCAAATTAATTTATGACAAACATCGATGTCCGCTCGGCAAAATGGGCATGCGTCTAATCTTGTTGCACATGCGTTGCAACATCTGGAAAATCATAAGATCAATATGAGGTTTTTAATCCAGTTAAATGCAGCATTTAATGTGTTCTTGTTTACCTACCTAAATTAATTGTTATTAAATGATCTGAATAATGAAATTAAAAATGCCTCAGAACCATTGTTAAAGCTCGTCTCGCTTTCATGTAGCCAGGCGTTACTGGTCTAGTACGAGTGCGCCACCTTATTGGTGTAATAGGCCGGTTTTCTGACCTTAAAATTAAGGTAGGGTTCTGTCGAGATGTTAGGACCAACTAGATACAAAACGTGATTTTTGGTAAAAATGTGACAAGTTTACGACAACTCCTCCCCGAAAAACCGTAAACCGCCCCAAAAACGGGAGACACCTCGTGTGTGATTTTTTTGATTTGCAGTATGACGTTCAATTGAAGTATGTCTCAAGTGAAAGGGAGTGTAAGCGTCCTTGGATAAATCTAGCTCGGGTAAATTTCCAAAAACTAAGAAATGTCTCACTGAAAATACAAGGAATCATAAACGTTTGAAGCTAGTGCTGTGGCGATGGTCTCATTCGATTCAGCATTTGAAAATCTGTACAAAATGGAGCCTCACACATCTATGTTGCATTTCCTGGACGGCGGATGGACAAAGTATTTTATTGCAGATTTGGATTCTACAGCCACAGCAACGTTAACCAACAAATTGTCAGGGGATGCTGAAAATATTTTCTCCTGGTCTATTACAGAGGTTCATTTTTTAAGAAAAGCTGAACCCATAATTGTGTTGGCGTACTTCCTTTTTGATTGTTTGAGTTGGAGTTGAAGAGATGTAGCACACCATTCTCCCAGAAACATTGTATTGAATAAAGGAGCCTTCGGCCATTGGTAGGCCATCTTCAGGAGGAAGCTATGCATAGCAGTAGATGTGAGTAGTTATAACCATGTGATGGCCTACAACAAGATGGCAGAACAATGCTTCCGAGGAAACGTCATGCTCGAGCTGCAATGTTTCGACTCGTTGGTTCCTGTGGGTTTTTCATTCATATGCACGTCACCAACAGTAACCAACGGAAATGAAAGTGGCCATTAGCGTGAAATGGATTACTGAGATTGATGTACGCACAGAACATGGCCGCATGGTACAAACGACGTGTCTCGCTTCTCGCTGATGCACGTTATGCAAAAGTCATCTTCAAACACCGCTCTAGAACAAGAAAATGAGTAAGTATCTGCTTTAATTTCCAATCAACTGTCATAGCACTTGGAGAGTGCGAAGAAGTGTAAGTGCCACATATAGAAGAATTATTCCGAGAATGGTGTACATTTGAAATTATATATTGAGCAGTTCAACAATTATGTGCTTTCTTACCTGCTGGCAGATGTGTCGTGCTGCTCAGTCTGCGCATCACTGGATGGCGAGGAGATGCTGTAACCCCCCCAAACAGTTGAATGTTAGTGAACATCAAAAACATGGGCGTGAAGCATTTCAGCCCTGTACTCCAAATTTTCAACAGTAAACCAAACGTGTTCTGACTTGAATGAGCCGTTTTCTACTTACAGAGCCAGTACATCAAACAGCGAAGTGCACGACTCGGGCGACCTGCTGAGAAACCCAACAAACAAACAAACTTTGCAATTGTGGATTTGAAACAATCTCTTGAAGCGAGTTCGATCGAAGGTACTGTTCCTGAACAGTTGCCAACAGTACACCGACAATGCTTCTACTAATCGAGCAATTCAACAAATATGTGCTTTCTTACCTGCTGACAGAAGTGTCGAGCGGCTCTATCTGCGTATCAATGGGTGACGAGGAGCTGCTGTAACCCCCCCAAACAGTTGAATGTTAGTGAACATCGTAAACATGGCCATGAAGCATTTCCCTGTACTCCAAATTTTCAACAGTAAACCAAACGTGTTTGGACTTTCCCAACTGAGTTGTTATCTACTTACAGTTCAAAAATATTTAGGCCGGACTCGCTCGACTCGGACGACCTGCCAAGAAACCAAACATACAAACAACTATTAAAGTAGCGGAATTGAAACTTTCCCTTGTAGTGAATACGATGTTCAATAGGGTGGAAAAACTGGGTTAGAAAACAAAAACTTCGATTTTTTAATTACAACCACTGAGTTCAGGAAATAAATAAACGTAGCGGTGCGTAGATATCACACAATACTTCCATATTTTGAAACCTGAAAGTGTGACCCCATTTGATCATATTTTGACAGCTTTTGAGTGTTCAGGTCAAAAATATAAAAAATCTCACTATGCACATGGTAAAACTTGCCTACAATATACAAACGCAAAGTTACCTTTCGCCCTCACAAGGTAATTTTACAATTATTGACCCCTGTTTTGCCTTCCAAGACAATTCAACTCCGTTCTCAACAAATCTAACAAACTGAAATCTACATATTCTGCAACCCCATTTCTTCTACCAAGGCTGCTTACTGCAGTTAATAAAATTGACACTGCCGGGTGTGGTATCCCAGACATCTTTTTCTTCCTCTTGTCTTCTCTGTTGTCGACACAATACTTTTTTACTTCCATATTTACAGAGTAAATGGAAGTATTGTGATCGCCCTAAAATCGAGAATCGGAACGGAGCTTCAGAAAAAACTTTTTCTTATACACATTTACTCAGAATCGCTTCCTGAACAAGTGTCTGTGTGTCCGTCTGTGGTCATTTACAAAAATGGCCATAACTCCCTCATTTCTCAACCTATTCGTCTCGACCTAACACCCTGTTTAATCGGAATTCGGATTACGCACAGTACTTCCGATATATTTGCATTTTTAGTGTTTTATATTTTATGTTTTTCCGGCCACAAAAATGAACCGATTTGAGCGTTCTTGGTCTTAAAATCTTTGTTTTACCTTGCAGAATACGTGGATATTTTTTATATTCCAATAATGTATTGTATTTTTATTTTGGGCGAATTTTAAAATTTTAATAGTGAATTTTTTGATATTTTTGGCCTAAACACCCTTAAAAGCAATCAAAATATGATCAAATTGTGTCACAATTTTACGTTTCAAAATATGGAAGTATTGTGTGTTATGTACGCACCACTGGTTTTCTACAATGCTCAGACGAACTGTGAGGTTTTTTTTGTCGGATGTTCAGATTTCCTTCCCTCAGTACACTGAGCATTTCCTCGTTTCGATGTAATAAATAAATGAACAAACTTACAGTATGTGCGGCCTGCCTCTCGGTCTGCGTCCACCACGGTTGCAACTTCCTCGGCCCGTCCCTCGAGGACAGCCTCGCGTGGTGCCTCGAGAAAGGCCTCGCCCACTCCCCCGAGGGCGGCCGCGCCCACGTCGCTGGGAAGTGGTATTCGGCATACCTACAGGAATAAAAAAAAAACGCTGCTAAGTAGATTAGTGAGATGGGTACATTATTTGTCTGGGTATCACAGAAAATAAAGTTCAAATAGTTGGAGTAGGTCGGTTGACGAGGTCTCATGGGGACAATGGGATACCTGGGATTTCCAAGAAGCGGGGCCTGCCTTCTCAGTAGCTCTTTCAACTGTCCCTTTCAACTGTTTACCGTATTTTAATAAGCTGGCTAATCGGAAAACCTTCACTTTCCAAGTCAATCACTTTCAATTTCCAACCGAATCGCATCTGCAGTTCCGAGCCTATAAACGGACACCCGCGTGTAAGAAGTCGGTATTAAGGGTAGGACTGCATCTGATAGAGAATTTAACACCTGAGATTTTCCAGCTGAAATCGGTTTTATGCATTTTTCTCAGTCCTGGAGAGTCGCAAAAATTTTAAGCTTTGAGTCATGCACCTACCCAAAACCTACTCAAAATTTTTTTTTTAAATTTTACATTTTTGTTCAAAGGGTCGAAAAATATTTTTCAATAGGTCAAAAACTAGTCCTTAAACCAGTTTTCAAACACTGAAATCCTACCAATTTCGACTTACAGGGAGTGAAAACGGTGTAGAAACCTAGAAACCGGAGGTGTCTTTGGTAGATGATATCGTTGTTGCCTTGCACAACCCAATGAACCTATGGCAATAGTGCAAAAAGCTCGATAGCGACTACCTGTTGGTTTGAATTTGCAGAGTAGGCCCCCAGTAAGCCGAGGGTACACAATAATTGAGGCGCTGGGTAGAAAGGGTTCGAGTGCCAACTCGTTAGCGCTACCTCAACAGCGCAAGCTTGCAAGAAAAGTACATCCAGAATAGTGAGTAAGTAGATGAATTACGATACCTTTTTCAAGGATTTTGGCACCTAGCTTCGTTCTACCCGACATTTTCCACCAGAGTGAAGTTAGCAACGGTTCAGCAATTTTCTGACTATAGCGACGTCTAGGAACACATTTATGGCATTTTAAAAATTGTGCCACCAGTCATACAGTCCGTACAGCTCGTTGCTAACTGTTCCTTCACACAATCCTTATACAGATCAGGAGACCTGGATGCTCGCTGCGCTCGCATCTCCAAGACAGAAAAACATCCCTCATCAGTCCAATTCGACATACTCATCAGTCAAACGCTAATCAAGCAAGATATTTTATAGCCTACCTACTTATCCGAGAAGGTGTTGGATACACAAGGGTGTTTAATCCTAAGGCGTACAATGTGACTGGTGGCACAATTCTTGTGCGTCCAGAAATGTGTTCCAAGACGTCCCTAGAGACCAATTAGTTAGAAAAGAAACACGCAGTTGAGCGTTGCTGAACTGTTGCTAACTTCACTAAGCTACATTTTCCAATTTCAATTAAGTCGGCCATACTTACCAATAACTCATTGCTGGTGGAGGGGGTGAGACAATGCATTGTTGTGATTGGCCGAGGTGACGAAGGCGTTGAACCGAATAGATTTGATTGGGGTTTCCAAGCCACGTTCCCATGTTCATCCTCCTCCGACAGCCAGCAATCGGATGGATAGTGTGTGGCTGACTTTAACATCAAAATTCATGCGTTAGTACCGTACAAAAATTAAGGACGTCAATACCTTCCCACTGCCCCATCCGCACGGGCCTGGGCCAGAACATCCCACAACGAACAGTTGATACAGTGATTCATTCATCTCCCTCTCTGATTCCCATTCATCTTATTGATTCATCTTATCTTATTCATTCATTAATCAGATTGAACTTCAGTAACAAATCTATCGGCAATGCTACCGTTGAATAATATCCCCTAATAGCGACTCTAGCTACAGTTTGGTTTTACGTTGGACCAGAATTTATTCGGGTGTGGAGTGATTTGCCTTGGCTGTACCTAACCACCCAACTATGTCTACATTTCTGGTGCGAAACGCCCAATTTCAGAGACCCTACAGCTGAAAATAGCACTTACTTACTCGGACTTCGAGATCAAGGTACTAACCTACTTGTATCATGGTTTGGTGGGCATTTTCCCTAGATGATACATCATTCAATAACGTGAGAACGGCAACTTCGCCAATTTCAGACTTAGCGAAGAATCTCTCTCAATCATCCACGATTGCAGAAGTAGTCGCGGAAGCCACCGACGGCCAATTGTTGATAAACAATACAATACACTGTACAATAGTATGATCGCAAAACGCAAAAATAAAGGAATCAAGAATCAAAAAACACTGAAAAGCAGTTGTTGCTGCTCTATTTGATTAGTACGTAGTGGGGGTCTCTACAAGAATTAAATTCTTACGCAAATTTTGCGTATTTTGTGCATTAAATGAGTGTACGAAAATACGATAATTTCTACCACCCTCAAATTTCCGTACGCCACGAGAGCTGGGAGGTGGGTGCTCAGTTGCTTCTTCCGCTTCAGCTGGCTTATCAGTTTTGGCTAATTGCCCGTGGGCGTTTGATCCTGGGGCGTTTGATGCTGGGGGAAATGACAGTGGGGCGAATGACACAGTATTTATTTTCAATATAATATTTACCATAATTATTTTGAAAAAATAAATTAAAATAAGAAAAATATTGGGGGAAATAATCGCGGGTCAAATGACGGTGGGGCGTTTGCACCTGGGGCGAATGATCTCGGGTCAAATGACGCTGGGGCGTTTGACAGTGGGGCGAATGACGATGGGTCAAATGACGATGGGGCGAATGATAGTAACCCGTAAATAATATTCTATATTTTACTATTATAGAATATTTTACTATTATATAGTAAATAATATTCTATTTAGTATTATATTATATTACTTGGAGGTGTCAACCACTCAGCACTCACGATCCGGCCTGAAGGACCAATTTGGTTTATTACCCAATAATCGCCCTAGAAAAAAAGTTTCAGCACCCCCAAATTTTCGCAGGTTACGTCTCAAAGAGCGCAAAATCCTGCAATCCCTCCGTCCTCCGTAAGCTGTGAAGACTTGAAGTGTTACACTTTGTCACCCAAACAGCTTGAGATTTTGTTAGTACTCAGGAAAATTCTGAAAAAATGTGTGTTTTTCAAAATCTTTGCCGCCACCCGAATACTTGAAACTTTTCATTTGATAGATTCATGCTGAATCAAATGAGACTTGTGCCGCACCGATAGCTTTAACATTCGAATAGCGTAGGAAACTGGTGCAATCAAACACCAAAAACCTTTTTTTGGTTTTGGATCTGATCAAATCCTTTTATACAACAATCCTCTGCCTTGGGCTATGTAGAAGGTTTTGATTAGAATCAATTGCATTTTATTTCATTTAATGAATAGTATGTACCCTGTTTTACATAACGTTTATTGTACTCATTTCTCTACATAAAATATGGAAGTACGAGTGTCATTTATGCAAACAATCTAATTCAAAGGCTGCCAAGTCCATTTTTTTCAACGGCCCAGTGCACTGTTTGTGATTTTCGATGAAAGTCGTGCCAAATACGCACACCTGATCCCCTCGAAGATTGACGCAGGCGCAAGGCGGCTCGGGGAGGCGTTTTGGGGGCGGTGGCGGCGGGATGTGGTCGGCGGCGATATCGACCTGATGGTGGCAGGTGCCTCTTGGCGGGCGCTCGAGCCGCCAACTTAAAAACTATCGATTAGTCGACTCAGAACCGCAAAGAAATAGTGGATAAAATCGATCACATTCCGAACCTTTGAGGCATCATAGCCTTCGAACTAAAGGATACATAATACTTGCAGCTAAGTATAACCAAGGAAGATTTTTCGATTTTTAAAAAATAGAATTTTCGATTTTTCTCGTTTGCTAGATTCAGGTAGGTACCTATATATGTTCTTCAGCTTGAGCGAAGCTCGGTTCCTCATTGTAGGGTAAAAATCCAGTAAAAGAAGCGTATAGTACGTTCTTGCTGAGTGTAAGTTTTGAATTCCTGCGGCAATGATAATACCAGTGTGATACATTACCGCAATACACGAATGTCTTGAAGGAGTGTTGATCTGGCCATCATTCGTGGTAAGAGTTGAAAATGTATTGCTCGTAAAAAACCATTGATCGAATACCTACCCTTAAATAAAAACGTTGGCTACTCCTGCAAATGGTAATTTTGATCTTCTCTGTGATGAGGAACAATTTCATCGTTTTGGTCAATATCATACAAAAATGTTCATGTCCTTCGAGCTAATCGATACTTCTTTTTATTCATGATCGCGGCTCAACAATCGATACATAAACTCTTATTATCGATGGCTCGCAGTTGGTTTTCCACCCGTCGGCCGACACCAGCAGTACTCTACTGTACGCAAGCCACGACAGGGACAGCGGATTTTCGATCCCCGCGCGAGGCCCCTGCCTCTTCTCCTGGTAAGAACAACCTTTCCTAGACCTGTCGTATAAAAAACAATACTAGAACGAACAACACATTTTTGGGTAAAAATTTGAAAATCAGACATCGTCGAATCGCAGTGACGGCATAGCTGACATCACCCAGAGATCAATGAATTATGAAACATGCGACTTTTAGTGCCAATTGAACGCTGGTATGCCAAAGGTTCCATCTTCGCGCGTTTACTAGGACAGATAAGCAATATCAAATTTTCCAAAAAAAAGGATAATAATTTATTCCAATTCCTTATTGATTAATAAATGACAGCAACACAAAAATAATTAAAATTGCTTTGGATACGTACACAATAGTACATACCTAACTATACCTAACAAGCTGTTCAGATGCCATCATTCCGATGTCATTTGTCACAATAATTGAGAACACCATGTCGTTTTGTATTTACATCCGATCTTAATTCGTGTACCTGTCTGTTATTCGTATCATTCGAATTGTTCCTGGTCGCAGGCCAATTCGGAAAAATTATTGTTCTTATAATGAAACAAAAACGACGAATAATCGGTGGGATTATACAGAAAACAACGAGGGTAAACTAATATAAGGGAATGCCTTTTTAAAAAAATTATTCGAGTTGGTAGGTGTCTTAAGGACTACCAGTGTCCATGAATAAATTGAAAAATCAATAAAATAAGCGATTTATACTTGCGAACAATTCCAAACCGTTCCCGCGTATGGGTTTTTTATTCCTGTGAAAATAATAAAACAAGCGTGATACAGTACCGCAATACACGAAGGTCTTGAAGGAGTGTTGATCTGGCCATCCAACTTTTTAAGTTCGCCTCGAAAATTACTTTCGCGCAATAAAAATGGCAATATTGCAACGGTTAGAAAAAGCCAATTTCGAGTCAAAATCGAACTCGGGGAATTTTTTGATAATAGCAAGGCACCCTGAAAGATGCAATGCAATTGCTTTAGTTTTAACAACTAGGTATTATAATTATGTTCTCTATTTGTCGAGAAAGAAATGAGTGTAATTTATTTTCCGTTTATTTTTTTCGGATTTCCGGAGTGCACTTTGATTAATGAGATCGTTCATTTTTTCGGGTTTCTGATGAATTTGATTTTTAAGAAAAATTAATAGAAATGAATTTCCCACCGAATCCACTGAATGGTGAAACGCTCTAGACGATTGCCCAGGGCACCTAAAATGTGCGTAAAGGGCACCAGCTTTTGTAATTCCAATTTGAAACCCCGAAAATTGGAAAATATGAACCAAAAAGTGTATTTATGACCGGTATTAGGACCTGCAGGTATAGAGCATGAAGACATCCATCAGTACATCTTCAAAATAATTTTTCAAAAATAATATCGGGACTCCATTTTCAAGTCTGGACAAAAAAATAACGTAAATTAAATATGGATGTAAAATTGTAAAATAGGTACCAAGCATAATAAACTACTCTGGCATCCTTTTTCACGGTGAAAATTAGCTATCAATAATTTTATAACCACTATCCAGCTTTGAGGGTACAGTTTCAATTTAATTTATATTTACCTTCCAAGAGCTTTATGATATGCTCGGCGGTGAACATTTTTCTTTTCAAGTGTCGCCCTGGGGGCATAGATATCATATTGGCGATCCCCTCCCCACCTGAGAATCTGACATCATTCATCATCAATGGTAAACACGTTATGTATTGTAAAATATAGAGTTCGCAGCCGTTTCTCGTATAACGCAGGCCCTCGCAAAACGGATAGGGCAGACTCCCACGCACTTGCCCCATACTGCGGGCGATCCTCCCACGCATTTTCCTCCCCGTGCCTCATTACCAGTCAGCTTAGTTTCATCCCCTGAACGACCCACGCGGTTTGGGAATAATTTGAATTTATGTGCAGACGTTACTGTGTGTTTCGCTTATGTGTACGCTGCTTTGCATGTATGCGCTGCTGCATTGTCAAAGTGTAAATCGTACAGTAGGTAATGACTTGGGGGAATTAGAGTTAGCGCTTGAACGAGATTACTATTTGTAATATTCAGATCGGAGTCTCTCGAGGAACTTGTGAGTAATATGCAGCCGTTTCTGCTTATAATAACGAGGTTTACCTGCATTGATTAGTAAAGTAATTTTTTGAGGAGCTCTACTTTCCTTATCATTGTTTTACTGTCGAGGCTGTATTTTTACACGTGAGGAAGATATTTCAATTTTTTTCTAGTCTCAAACGCACGTTGGAAAAACGGTAATTTTTAGAAGTTGAGCAATTCATGGCTTTGGCCCAATTTTCTGCTTATTTCACTCGATGTCAGAAATCTTCAAATGCTTTAGAATTTAGGAAACTTCCTCCTCATTTTTGTAATAGTTTTAAATTTTAAGAGACTTATGACTATTTTACTGAGACAAAAGCACAAAAAAATCTTTAAAAAAAATTTCACAGAGCTCAAAAAAAATTTATGGAACAAAAATTGTATCAAATTGGCTAAAAACTCGATCCCTCAAAGGAAGGCAATCTCAAGTGTGATCACAGACCTTTTATAATCAGCTCTTGACGTGCTGAGAGTTGCAAGCGACCTGAAGCTCATGCAAATAGGCGGAAAATTCTTATCTAAGTTGCGACCTTCTTGATGATTGTACATTTATGCATCGTCGGCTGTATTTGTCTTTATAATTTCTCTCCATAGTTCAAGAATACATATCTCTACACGTTCTCGTGCATATTCTCCCTCGGTAATATCCGCGTCCTCCGAATTCATCACATGGCACGTTCTACGACTCGTTACATTTTAACCGATTTACGACCATCTCTCGTCTCGTGTTTTATATAAAAGTTGGCCTGAGAACGACGGAAAGAGAAGGGGAGAGTGGAAATTGAGGCGATAGAGGCAGAAGAAAATAGCGTATGCGACGTTAAAGAACGGCGAAACACGTACTCGTGACTTTCATAACGATTCAGTCGGGAAAGCGACTTGGCAGCTATTGCCGTTTTCCAGATTACTCTCTCGTAACAACTGTAATGCTCTTGTAGCGGAGTTTTTTTCGTTTTTTTTTTTGTCGCTCATGTTACACGACACATTTTGATGACGTTTGTTATCCGACGCGGTGACTGAACGGGGGATCGAATGGAAAATCGAATGAGAGTAATTTGTAGAGTAATGTGTCACGTACGGTGCATAGCCGTTGCCAAGGGGTGGCTAAATAACAAACAGCTCAATCCTGCTTCCACAAATTTCAGATAAATGTATGTAATTGTAGATTTAATACATGAAATTGCATGAAATTGCATGATTCCATTTTTTGTATTCATTCCGTCACATTAAATCAATTTTTTGGTTAGGTTGGATAAAGCTAGGTTTCTAAGTTGGCCAATCAAGTACGACAACTTCAACAAAAATTAATTTTTCTAAGACATACCTAGGTGAAGTTTTATTTTTGGGGGAAAATTCTAGTATTTCCACTGTTTCGTGCTTGGAAATGGCCCAATGTTTCCCATCGATTTCGGAAATTTGGGGGTGGAGTCGTTGGACATCCAAAAGAACAGTTCATGTATGGATAGCTGATGTGTACACACCTAAATCTTCCTTTTTCTCTCAACACGGCTTTTGGATAACAAATACCCCCTCAAGCTGAGTATAAGCAGCCTGCATTATAATAATGTAATTACAAAAGGAAACCCTACTAATTATTCACTCTGAGTTTCTACTTCAGGTTCCCTTTCTTCGATCCTAATTATCTGGATTTTTCACATGGAGCTACCCAGGCAAAAGAAACTTCTTTCCGTAGTCGTTGGAGGTAGGCAGAGATAAAAACTGTCGTTTTTATTCGGGCTAGTACATAAAGCAGGCGGGTCGGCAATGGATTTGTAGGAAACAAAAGCCCCCTACGCATAGCAGAGGCCAGAGGGCCCGTTCTGTTAAAAAACTTTGGTCCAGATGCAGGAGAACGGACAAAAGGGGCGAGGGGCCGCCAAAAAGGCGAATGGGGGATGGGGGTTGTTTCAAATGAAATGGAACGCTATTACCTTCTCGTTCCAACTCTCTGCCAGTAAATTGTAATTTAGAAGTTGCTAAACTTTGCAACCTCCTGCGGAACGTATTATTTCTTATAAATTCGCTTGTGCGCTCAGGTATAAATTTCGGCCTACTATGGGGTGGGAGGAGAATGAAATTCCGTGAATTACCGGTTACCTTCAGGCTTTATGCAGAAAACTCTATTTTTAGAGGAGTGTAAATAAGATCATTTACAAGGTCAAGTACAATCTTGTACCAGTCGTACGTAGTATCACACAATGCTTCTATATTTTGGTCAAAAACAAAAACGCGGACGGACACTTGTTAAAAAACTGATTCTGAGTAAAATTTTATGAGAATAAATTTCTTCTGAAGTCCCGTCCAGGCAATTTTCAATGAGAAAAAGATTTTTATTACAATGGCCATTAGGTTTATTTCATTCATATGGGGATACCAATTTTTCAAACCTTTTCGATGGATATTTTCAGCTAGCCTTTATGACGTGTTACTCAAGCAACTCCCGTTCCGCTGAGAACAAACTTTCGCGTTTTTTAGCTCACTTAACCCGCTACCTCGCATGGACAGCTTCCATGAATTTCCTCCTTCCACTTTTTCCAGGCGAGGCCTTTCGATTACAGATAAGTCTAATTGTGATTCCCCAAGGGATTTACCCAGCCCTAGGTTTACTTCTAATTCTACCCCTTGCAGGTCCCTTTTTACCATCACATACGTTCACGATCTCGACGTTGATTGGCCGATCTCGGTAGAAGTTGGTGAAGTGGCAGCAAAAGCCACAATGTGGCCCAAGCCCTCAGGGTTGAACGCTCTCTAAATCCCACCTTTACACGAAATACTCGGCACTACACGGTCCTATCTGTATCTATTTACTCTTTTCTCCGTTTTTCCCGTTATTGTTGAGGTAGCAATATTTGCATATTCCAACTATGGTAATTTTGGAAAATTTTCCCCCTAATTTGAGAAGGACGAGGACGAGAAAGAACAAGAAGGAAATAAGAGAATTGAGAGAAAAGAAGAAATTGAAGAGAAACATGATGTAGAAGATGGAGGAGGAGGAGGACGAGGACGAGGAGGAAGAGGAAGAGGAAGAGGAAGCAGAGGATGACGAGGAGGAGGAGGAGGAGGAGGAGAAGCAGGAGGCGGAGGAGTAAGAAGGGGAGGAACAGGAGAAAAGGGTGAGGGGAGGACAGGAGGAAGAGGAATAGGAGGATGAGGAGGAGGAGGAAGAGGAGGAGGACGAGGAGGAGGACGAGGAGGACGACGAGGAAGAGGGCGAGGAGGGGTAAGAGGAGAACGAGGAGGAGGAAGAATAGAAAGGGTGTTAGAGGGGGGGAGGACGAGGAGGAGGAAGAGGAAGAGGAGGAGAAGGAGGAGGTAGAGGAGGACGAGGAGGAGAAGCAAGAAGGGGAGGAACAGGGGAGAAGGAAGCAGAGGATGACGAGGAGGAGGAGAAGCAGGAGACGGAGGAGTAAGAAGGGGAGGAACAGGAGAAAAGGGTGAGAGGAGGACAGGAGGAAGAGGAACAGGAGGACGAGGAATAGGGGGAGTTAGAGGAGGACGAGGAGGAGTAAGAGGAGGACGAGGAGGAGTAAGAGGAGGAGGATGAGGAGGAGGAAGAATAGAAAGGGTGTTAGAGGGGGGGACGAGGAGGAGGAAGAATAAGAGGAGGACGAGGAAGAAGCGGAGGAGGAGGAGGAGGAGGAGGAGGAGGAGGAGGAGGAGGAGGAGGAGGAGGATGAAGAAGAGGATGACGAGGAGGAGAAGCAAGAAGGGGAGGAACAGGGGAGAAGGGGGTGGGGTGGATAATGAGGAGGGCGAGGACGAGGAGGAGGAGTAGCAGGCGGAGAAGCAAGAAGGGGAGGAACGGGTGAAAAGGGGGTGGAGAGGGGAGGATAATGAGGAGGAGGAGGAGGAGAAAGAGGATGACGAGGAGGAGAAGCAAGAAGGGGTGGAACAGGGGAAAAGGGGGAGGGGATGAAGAGGAGAGAGAACTACGAATAAGTCAGTACCTATCTATCGAATCGAAATCTGAATTTTGTTAGTCTTTGATGAACTGCCACTCTCCCTCTCACTTGTGCTCTCAAACCAATGCATTATATTGAAAAACATTTTGGTATTGTTCCAGTAATTGGTCGCTTGTTGATGGTGGTCCACAGCTTTTTGTAATGGTGAGTAAAAATTCTATGACTTCCCCTTCTGTGCAATCGTTTGGTCGATCAAAACATCTCATAATTTAATCATGTTTCTCATGATTTATTTTCGGGAAAAAAAATGATTGATTTCGCTTGACCTTTAGCAGAGCTGGCTGCTCTCTATTCCTTTCTGCATGGAGAAAGCTAGATGGATTTGGATATTTTCAGTTATTCACCAAAGGCTCCGGATCAAACGGAATCCATCAATGGAATAAAATGTCCATTTCACTTTCAGTAGAATCTACGACGCTATGATACAACATGAGCATCGTCTGTGTCTGTATGCAAACAATCTGCACTAATTCATTTTAGTAGAGTAGGATAGGTACGCAGCTATCAAAAATACATTAATTTCAAAAGAGAATTCGTTAGGAGATGTTAAAACGATTCAGTGTAAATTTGATTTTTAAGCCTAGTTGTGCTTTTTGGTTAAAAAAGCTAAATTTCCAGTCCAGCGTCATGGATTATAATTTATGAGAAAATCATTATTGAGTATTTCATTAAATCTGCCTGCTTAATCATCTTTAGGAATCAGAATAAACTAACCGGAGACTATCATCAATAGCTCAGCGATTCTCTACTGATGAAACGCAAAAATTCAAATTGTGGTTTTACAAGTGCTTGAACGTGAATTGCGAGTTGAAAAATATGCTCGGAGCACACGACAGAATATTCGAGCCCGTGCTTTTTAAATAAATAATATTTCTCGGGGAACCCATCGTAAGACGAAAGGACGTTGGGTATATTCCGCTTTAAAGTGGAAAACTAGACGAAGGAGATCTACTATTTTTCATAACAAGATATCAAGGAAAACCGCCGGGGAAAAGTTTTTCCAATTTGAGCGAATGTGAAAGAACCGTCAACGGGGGAGTAGCTTTCAACGTAATTTGTATGAAGTCGGATATTTCTGAAGCAGTAATGAATCTTGAAAGTTCGAGAAAAATAACCCGAAAGTCGAAAGGAAAACCCCAAGTTTAAGGCGAGTGTAGCTTACCGCGGAAAGCTATTTACATTCAGCCGTCACAATCCGTCAGCGCCCCTCGGTGTCTTTTGTAAAGCACAACTAGTGGCAAATAAATTCAAACCTGGCGAAAAAGACGGGGATAAGGGAGGAAAGCTCAGTCTCACGTCTCGGATGACGTCCGCATAAAGTCACGCCAACTCCCCGATCGACCCTTCTTCCTTATTTTCCCCAATTAAGCTGCCAAGGATTTATTCGAAATCGGTATACCTATCTCTTGAAGGGCGCTCCAAGGTCAAGGGGGTGGGGAGGGAATCCATTTTCTGACTTTCCTCGACTCGTTGGTATAAAACTGTGAAGCAGGTATTTATTTTATTGTATTGTAATGAATACAGTACAATAAAATAAATATATGCAAATAAATTTTTTACTTCCATATTTACAGAGTAAATGGAAGTATTGTTATCGTCCTAAAATCGAGAATCGGAACGGAGCTTTAGAAAAAACGTTTACTTACACAGATTTAGGTACTCAGAATCCCTTCCTGAACAGTGTCTGTGTGTCATGAAACGTCAAAATCGTCACAAAACAGAAAAATTGCCATAAAACGTCCGGTTCCCCAAAAACTTTAAAGCGTCATGAAACGGCAAAATCATCATGAAACGCCCAAGCTCTGAACTTGTCATGAAACATCAAAATCGTCATTAAACATCAAAATCGTCATGAAAAGTCAACGTCGTCATAAACTCTCAAAATTTTCATAAAACGTCAAAATCGCCAAAAACGTAAAAATCGCCAAAAACGTCATGGAACGTCAAAATCTACATAAAACGTCAAAATTGTCATGAAACTTCAAAGTCACCAAGAACTTTAAAACCTGATGAAACGTCAAAATCGCCATGAAAGTCAAAGTTGTCATAATACCTCAAAATTGTCATAAACTGTCAAAATCACCAAAAAACGTTGAAACGTCAAAACCGAAATAAAACGTCGAAAATTGCCATACAAACGTCGAAATCACCAAAAACGTTAAAACTTCATGAAACGTCAAAATAGACCTTAAACGTCAAAATTGTCAAAAAACGTCAAAATCACCAAAAACGTCAAAATCGTCATATAATGTCAAAACTGCCAAAAAACGTCGAAATCGCCAAAAACGTTAAAACGTCAAAATTATCATAATACATGGATACCACCAGAAATGTTAACACTCCATGATAGGTACATCAAAGCCTAGAACGGAGTCATGAAACGTCAAAATCGTCATAAAAGTCGAAGTTTTCATAACACCTCAAAATGGTCAAAATCACCGAAAAACGTTGAAACGTCAAAACCGACATAAAACGTCGAAAATTGCCATAAAACGCCAAAATCACCAAAAATGTTAAAACTTCTTGAAACGTCAAAATCATCATGGAACGCCGAAGCTTCGAACGAGTCATTAAACGTCAAAGACGTCATAAACTCAAAATTTTCACAAAACCTCAAAATCACCAAAAACGTCAAAATCGACCTAAAACGTCAAAATTGTCATAAAACGTCCAAATCACCAAAAACGTTTATGAAATGTTAAAATCGGCCCACCAAGCGAGGGACACCCTGTACAATGTTGACTTCCTGCCCAGATCCTTGTTAAATGCCCATATTCTACCAGGCGCCTACCTTCCAGAATTCTGACCGACGCAATGGCGCAGTCAGCCGATTTCAGTAATGGCGGGCCCGACAAAGGAAAGAAAACCAGTTCGGAACCGTTCGGTTTCGATCAGAAATCAATCTGTTTCCGGTCGGTTTCCCTAATAAATCCAACAGTTTACATTGCGAGGCCAATCGGAGCCGGAAAGTGATGGGCTTTTCATTGCTCGGAATCACGTGATTGCCGGCGGGGAACCGGATGGAGCCGGCTGAGCTGAAAGGCCTACCAGCCATTACGGCCGATACAAGTCTGACGTTTGGCAGTTCGGCGCTAACTAATCAATTCTAGTCTCTATCCCAAACGTGCCGTTTGGTTGTTTGGCCGTTGGCCTGGTAATGAACTTCTGGAAACAGCGCCGAGCGGAGAGTCGGTTTCAATCGGACGATTCGAAGGCGAATTTCGACAGATTACCGACTTTACCGTTATCCTGGTTTTGGAAATCGCCGTCTCAACGATGAGTTGCTCGTTCAATTGATGTTTCATCACTTGTTGAAGAGACGCAATAGACGAGAGAAAGAGGAAGAGAGAGACAAAAAATGACGTAATTTGGAAATGTGTTGCTTGTTCAATAAGTGAACTTGACATTATTATTGACAATTATTGATGTTTCATCACTTGAAAAGTCAGAAAAGACGACAGAGACGAAAGGAGAGAAGAGGGACAGAAAAGACAAGAGAAAAACGACAAAATTTAGAGATGTTTCGATTTGAGGTATGTTTCCAGCGTATTTGTGGTTCGGGGCGTTGAAATTCAGATTCAGCACATCTAAAAACATACAGAACGGCTTATAAAAATAATTTAATAAAAATATTGGGTTCAGAAAAAAATCATTTGACCCAAAACTCAGGAAAGTTTGAAATTTGTTACAGTTTTGGCTCGTTCCCGGCGTCTAATCTTTGGGCGAAGTCCAAATTCGGATTCAGCACATCTAAAAACATACAGAACGTCTTGCGCAAATAATGTAAAAAACTTATTGGTTCCAGTAAAAAATAATTTAACTAGAAACCCAGGATATTTTGAAATTATTTCAAGTTTTGGCTCGTGCCTGTCTTTGGGTGAAGTCGAAATTCTTATTCGGCACACTGAAAACGTGAATATCAGTCATGAAACTTAGTACCCAATATCTCTTCAGAAAACTGCTGTCGTTAATTTTTTTAAAATAAATTGCAATTTTCCGCACCCATTGTACTCCGATATATTATACTCCAATACTATACTCTATTTCCTGGTCTGACAATTTTCAAAGGCAATTCGAATTGAAGAATTTTCAATTTGGTTAGGGAAATTATCAATTCGACTCGGCAATGTATCGACAGCGTACTTGATTAGGAAGTTTTGCAATTGGAGGAGAGAACCCAGTAGGAAATTGTCATTCGCAACGTTTGTCAACACAGAAATCTGCCGAGTTTCCGAATTTCCTCGAACATCGCCGCTTTTCAATGGAGAATCACGTATTTCGAGAAATGAATGGCGATTTCGCGAACTGCCTACGTAAACAAGCCGCTGGCAATTGTTGGGGCCGACCTAATGACACGGATTGTCATTCCTAGTGGCAATCCGTGAACTTCCATTGCCAACAACTTGATTAGCTTAGGAGTCGACGGGAGCGGAAATAATTTCTAGGCCTCTGATTGTGGCTATTGTAGATATTTCCCATCGCGAATATCTTTCTCCTTTGTCAGAATCGCCGATGCGAATATTTGCACCTAGTGAAATTGCATACAATAATCTAGATGGAATTAATTCGGAAAATCTCAATTAATAAAAAAACGAGATTTCAGCGGAAAAAAATAGTTTTTTCGCGTTTAAACGTCAATTTCTCCTCTAATAAACAAAATTAATAAATTTTTATTTTTCATTTAATGATTATGTCCCTGGAAAGCTGACATTTTGGGCCCGTTTTCTCCGTAACGTATGCGGGATTTTTCCATTTTTTAGTAATCCCGAACAAACGTTGAAAAAACGGTAATTTTTGAGAATTATCATCATTTTACTTTAGCCTAATTTTGTGCTTTGTTAACATAGTGTTCGAAACCCGAAAACGCCGCACGTTTATAGGAAACTTAACGAGCTTCCCAAAAAAATAGCCATTTTTGTAATTGCTTCAAAATTTGAGGGGCTCACGGCTATTTTACTGAGACAAAGTCAAAAACACGAGAGAAATCTTCGAAGCAAAAAAACGTACTTTTTCTTAGGCACCCAAAAAAATTAACGACACAAAAATTGTAGCGAATGCACTAAAAAACCGAACCTTTCAAGTAGGACAATTTGAAGAAGACAATTTTAGAAAGTAAACATTTTCAAGCAGACGTATGCATGACGTACCTAAAACCAGTGGTGAGTAGAATGCACACAATACTTCCGTATTTCGTTAAAAACCTGGAATGAACCGAAATATGTCAAAAATTCTGCTAAGTTTTGGTGGGTTGATTATATTTTGACTATTTTTGAGGCTGTTGAGGTCAAAAATATCAAAAAACTCACTACGCAAATTTTAAAACGCGCCTTCAATCAAAATACGTCGAGTTATCGTAATATAAAGAAATTAGCGTATTCTGCAAGGTTAAACAAAGCTTTTAGGACCAAAAACGCTCAAATTGTTTCATTTGTATGCCCTGGAAAAAATAAAATTTAGAACATTGACAAAATTAATCCCCTCGATATCAATGGAAGCTTTAGATATACTTCACCACTACAATTTAGAATTTTCTCTCGAAATGTTGCAGTATACAATTACAAAAATACAACTATGAAAATCCATAAGTCAGTCTATGGGTGCAAGTTGGCCTTTTATAGACGACAAGACGATAATAGTGGCTTTGGTGGAGGTCATGGCCCACGCGGCTGTAGTAGATCGATCGGCGGCGGAATCCCGGTGACGTCGGGCCGATGGCGGCGGCGCCTCCTGACGTCACACGCGCGAGGGGCGGAGAGGGCGATCTTAATGAAGCCCGCGCGGCGGGTTGGGGCGGCCCCGCACCGGGGCAGTGGGTCGGCCTCCCCTCGCAAATCGACCGGTTGACTGGTCCCCGATCCGGTCCGTCTTTATCTCATCCGCGAATATTCCCGATTTCGGGCTCGCATTGTCAACTCCGTAATGTTGGCGCGAGGTGTAAATTTCGCCGGGTGGACAGTTCGCCGGGTGGACAGTTCACCGAGTGGACCGTATTGTAGTAACTTGTACACGTCGAGATAAAATCTTAAAACCTCATTATCATGCAGGTCAATCTCATGCAGTTCCCATTTTCTCACTATTTATCGAAATCGGCCAAAATGAACAGCAAAAAAGATCGGAGCACGAAAAAGCGGCAAAAGTACGTATTGAATTAAATTTCAAGGGATAACACAAATGCAATAAAATGAATTGAACAAATGAAAGAATAAATCAAACTTATCTCGCAAACAAAACTATAAGAAGAGAAACAACTAAAAAAATGAACTAAATGAGCAGGACGAAGAACAAACCAAGAATCATAACAAACGGAACGTATAGTGACTGGTGAAAGGCGTCTCGCCCCGCACTGCTAACAGCCGAGATGCTTTCGTTGCGGTCCGGTTCCATGGCTGGTCAGCTCGGGCCCTTCAGTGGGCGAAGGATGAAAGGTGGCGAAAAGAGAAAGGCGCGAGTGCGACAGTGCGAGTCCGGTCGGCCGCCTGGCTGGTTCCAGTGAAGCGATCGAGTTCGTATCGTACTCGATTATTTCTGAGGTTGATGGAAGAATGATTTTTGCAATACAAGTTTTGCTCGAAAAAAAAAAAAAACGAAATGTAGTGTACGGATGGAACGGAAAAGACGGGCAAATTCAAACAGCGGAAGCTTGCAAATGCTAGAACAGAAATAAAGAACAGAAACATGGTACAAAGACGAGATGAACAAAACGAAAAAATGAATTAAAATAAAACATGCAAAATGAGTTGAAAAAAAAACTAAACTTGAAACTAATAATCTACTCTCTAATCTACTAATCTCTAACTAACTCTCTACTAATAATTGAAGTCGAAATCAAACTGGAACTGAGAGTCAAACTCAAACTGATTCACATCTCGAATTCAAGCTGAAACAAAAACTCAAACTCAAACTGATTGTTGAACTTAAACTCGAATTGAGAGTCAATCTCAAACTGATTCTCAACCTCAAACCAAAGATCAAACTTAAACGAAAACTCGAAATCAAACTCATACTGATAGTTGAAGTCGAAATCAAACTGAAACTGAGAGTCAAACTCAAACTGATTCTCAAAATCAAACTGTACACAACTCGAATTCAGACTGAACCGAAAACTTGAACACAAACTGATCGTTGAACTCAAACTCAAACTGAAACAGATTCTCAAACTCGAAGTGATTCTCAAACTCAAGATCAAACTGAAACGAAAACTCGAAATCAAACTCATACTGATAGTTGAAGTCGAAATCAAACTGAAACTGAGAGTCAAACTCAAACTGATTCTCAACCTCAAACTCGAAGTGATTCTCAAACCAAAGATCAAACTGAAACGAAAACTCAAACTCAAACTGATAGTTGAACTTAAACTCGAACTGAGAGTCAATCTCAAACTGATTCTCAGCCTCAAACTCGAAGTGATTCTCAAACCAAAGATCAAACTGAAATGAAAACTCAAACTCATACTGATAGTTGAAGTCGAAATCAAACTGAAACTGAGAGTCAAACTCAAACTGATCCTCAAACTCAAACTGTACGTACACAACTCGAATTCAAACTGAACCGAAAACTTGAACACATACTGATTGTTGAACTCAAACTCAAACTCAAACTGAAACAGATTCTCAAACTCGAAGTGATTCTCAAACTAAAGATCAAACTGAAACAAAACTCAAACTCAAACTCATACTGATAGTTGAAGTCGAAATCAAACTGAAACTGAGAGTCAACTCAAACTGATTCTCAAACTCGAACTCCAAGTGATTCTCAAACTCAAGTTCAAACTGAAACAAAAACTCACACCGAGGCTCAAACTAAAACTGATGCTCAAACTCCAACTCATACTACTGAGCGAAACTGAAGTCAAACACAAACTGGCACACAATCTCGAATTCAAACTGATGCTGATACTCGGACTCGAACTCAAACTGATTCTCGAACTCAAACTTATAGTTGAACTCGAACTCAAGCTCAAGTTTCAGTTTCATTTTGAGTTTTAGTTTGATTATGAATCGAGATTTCTTTGAGTAACAGATCCGTTTGAGTTTTAGTTTATGTTTGTTCGAATCTCAGTTTCAATGTGAGTTTTGGTTTCAGTGTGAGTTTGAAGTTCCTGCGACTTTTCAGTTTGAGATTGGGTTTGAGTTAAAGTTTGAGAATCAAACTTCAGTTTGTTTCAGTTTTCAATCAAGTTTCAATTCGAACCTTTCTTTTTTGTTTTTACCTTTTTACCTTTCTTTTGACCTTTGAGTATAAGTTTGAGTTTGTGGATCCGTTTCAGTTTGAGTGTGTATGTGTCAGTATTAGTTAGAGTACCATTATCAGTTTTACTTTATGCAAAAGTGTCAGTTTGATTCTCAGTTTCGGTTTAATTTTGAGTTTGAGTATCAGCATCATTTTGCGTTTGTGCTTCAGTATTTTGGGTTTTAGTTTCGGTTTGAAAGGGCATTGAATTTTTACTTCCATATTTACACTATAACTCACAGTACATTCGATATATTTAGATTTTTAGTGTTTTCTTTTTTTCTGGCCTCAAAAATGAACCGATTAGAGAGTTCTTGGTCTTAAAATGTTTTTCCTTTCTTGCAGAACATGTGGATCTTTTTTATATTCCGATAACATGGCTTTTTTTATTTTAGGCGAGTTTTAACATTTGCATAGTGAGTTTTTTTAAATATTTTTGACCCAAAACCCCTCAAAAGCAGTCAAAATATGATCAAATCGCGTCACACTTTTTCGTTTCAAAATATGTAGACATGTATTGCGTATTGTAAGTATTGTAAGTACCTATTGTAAGTATGTAAGTATATTGCAAGTATGTAAGTATTGTAATAAATTGTAAGTATTGCATGTTATCTAAGCACCAGAACAGAAGTATTTCAGAAGGTATTTCGTCTCATTTATCGGACACTCACGAAGCCGCGTTCAATTTCTGCCGGACACGTTGAGCCGGGCTTGGCAGGAACGTTGAATCTTTCAGATGAGAGCGATAATACCCCAATTAATTACCCAGGGGCTGTACGGGGTCCAAGACATGATAGTCGGCTTGGGGCTTCTCCGTTGATAAGATTACGGCAAATTGGCGAGACCGAAGATTGCGATAATGCCACCGGTGATTGATTGGACGAGAAATTGGACGACCGACTCGCTTGGGGGGGGGGGGGGGTGTAGTTACGCCGACCGCTGGAGGGAAACTTTGGAAGTTGCCGTTCCTTGATACATCAGCGAGGGTGCGCATGCGCAGTGGGAGTAAATTGGTAAATTGTAACCTACGGGCGACGGTGAGTAACCAGGCAGAGCTAATTGACTTTTTACGAAGACTTGTACTCTCTTCAAGTATTATACTCTATTGTTATTCTACTCTGAAGTATTATACTTTATAGAGAGTTTTTGGTAACTTCGTACTTCTTGTCACTCCGTAGCACGAAATTAATAGTTTGTAAGAAGACCTGGCAAATCGTGCCAATGCTTGGAAAATTTAGACACGAAAATTGATTTTTCGCAAAAGTCCGGGTATTCATTACTGACGGGCGCATGTAAAATCCAGACATCATAATCAATGCAGAAATCCGACACTCATCCATACCGGCTCACCAGGTTAACAAAAATGGCCATAGCTCTCTCAATTTTTTCCTTTTTTCAAATTTCTTGAACTGGGATGTTCGTCTTGGCAAGACCTTTCACCCTGTGAACGGGAATTCACGTAACTCACGATACTTCCGATATATTACCACTTTTAGTGTTTTCTATTTTGTGTTTTCCTGGCCACGAAAATGAACAGATTTCTTCTTGGTCTCAAAATCTTTGTTCCACCTTGCAAAATACGTGAAATTTTTTCATAATCCGATAACTATTTTATTTTTGTATAAAAATATTTTTTGTGTATTTCAATGTATTTCAATTTTAGGCAATTTTTAAAATTCGCGAAGTTAATTTTTTGTTATTTTTGACCTAAACACCCTCAAAAGTCAAAAAATAATCAGATTCTGCAAAAATTTTCCGTATTCTAATATGAAAGTATTGAATTTTATCTACGCACCAATGGTTTAATTCAGGTTAAGTGCGCCCGTGAAAGTTCGTTTGAGCCCGAAAACGCACCAAACATTTGGACTGGGTGGTATAACACTGAAAGTGAATAGCAACCTGAAAGTGCGAGTAAAACCGAACGTGAAACTAAAACTTGAGCTGTAAATCAAAGTTGAACTGAAAGTGGAACTCGAATAGGAAAGTTTTGCAATTGGAATAATGACGGCTAAGAAGATACTTATTAATAATACTAGTTTATGCATAAAATTCTGTACGAGCCCGTCGAAAATGGCCCAGAATCAATTTGGAATATGATGATTTACTCGATTCTATTCAACCACGGGGAAAATGTAATTGAAAAGAGATTTATACTAAAGGATTCTCTATACCGAGGATAAAGATGGAGGGAATTGAACGTGGGCCGAATAATAGGATTCGAGTTTCCGCGATCGATTTTCAATTAAAGAGAAAATACTTTCTTCCTAACCTTTGATTCATTGATTCGTTATCAATCAGACGCAATTAATCGACTGCTCGCGAGGCTATTATTCAATAATTCGGCCCCTCTTCGTCTTTCATGGGGTCGGAGATTGGTAGTTAAAATGGAATCAGTAGCCGGCGTGAATAATTCGATGATAATTGAAAGAACATTTGATACGTTCAGCCGGGGAAATGGAATGAAAGTGCGAGTTAAGGGAAATCAACCAAAATAAAACCAAAGAATTCTGTAGAAAGTTGTCAACTACAGACCTCAATGGGAAGACCAGGGAACTAGTGGTACTCAAATTACTCACTATACTTCCATTATTGGTACTACACATTAAGGAATGTGTACCTGGACTAATTGGACTGATTTTGGGGCACCTGGGTAAAATTTGTTTCAATTAAAATTTAACATGAACAATTTCTTTTAGGCATTTTTTCTCTTGTGAAACTTATTGGATTTTTGGGCCTTAAAATGTTTTTTTTAGAATCACCCAATAATTTAAACTTCCAACCCAACACTTTAATTTTTACTTCCATATTTACGAATTAAATGGAAGTATGTAATCGTCCTAGAATAGAGATTCGGAACGGAGCTTCAAAAAAACTTTTACTCATACACATTTACTCAAAATCACTTCCCGAACTGTGTCCGTCTGTGGTCATTTACAAAAATGGCCATAGCTCCCTCGATTCTCAACCTTTTTTCAAATTTCTAGAACTGAAATGTTTGTCTCGGCAAGACCTAACACCCTGTTTAATAGGAATTTGAATAACTCGCAGTACTTCCGATATATTTGTATTTTTAGGGTTTTGTATTTTAATTTTTTTCCGGCCACAAAAATGAACCGATTTGAGCGTTCTTGGTCTTAAAATCTTCGTTTTACCTTGCAGAATATGTGGCTATTTTTTACATTATTATAACTTAGCGTATTATTATTTTAAGCGAGTTTTAACATTTGCATAGTGAGTTTTTGATATTTTCGACCAAAAAACCCCTCAAAAGCTGTCAAAAATCAAATTATGTCAAAAATGTACGTATCAAAATAAAAGTATTGAGTGTTATCTACTCATCGTTGGCTTTAGGTACGAGCAGTATTATGGGTAATTTTCCCCAAGTTCGAGTCTTCAGTTCGCCGGACACAGTTCGTGTGACAGGGGCCTCGGTGTCACGAAATTGTTGTTTATATTGCAGTCCTAATAAGTATTACTGCGAGGGTCAACTCAGCGAGGGATTTTCATCCGACGTTATTCCAGCGTTACCTTATTCGCAAATTCAAGTTAGCGTTGGAACCCCACCCTGCAAGGGCGTTAACTACAGTAATTCCAGTTCTTCTGCAAACATGAAACTTTCTTTTCAAGTATCACCGGGAAACATTTTACTAGTTTAACGGAAACATTACCGGGAACCTATGGAAGGAATTACTTTCCCTCTCTTTCCCGACTTCCTCTTTTCCCTCTCTCATCACGTGACTCCCCTTTTAATATTTAACTTCTAAAGAGCTTTTCCGAAAGGGTCTCATTCAACACTTAGAGGTATGAAAGTGGTCCAGGTGTTTCCATTCTCTGGCACCCAAACCTTATGAATAAATTACAACCGGCAAAACTTGGCCCTTTCTTTGACGTCTATCTGCATGTTGTGGTAAGGAAGGTGTAGTAAGATATAATTTCCGTCGTATCTGGAAATTTGGTTTGCGGAACGATCTTCAATTTAACGTTGTTTGCACTTGCCCTCAGTTTTTGTTAGATATTATTTCGTTATACATTATTTCTCGGCCATTTAAATCGTAAATTACCGCTGAAATTCCAACGAGCAATTTTGAAAGGCCGTTTACAGATTCCACCCATAGGCCGTATATCGGGATCTCAAATTTCAGCTAACCGCGTAATTGTGGGATGTAAAGTGAGTAGAAAGTGTTCAATGTTAGATTGCTGTCGGCTGTCAGGGGGATGATTGATTTAGTGGGTAAAGACACAGAAGTGCCGGGAACACATGAGTGATTAACTTTCGACCGAAAGTTTGTTTCAAGAAGAGCGATTACTGACGTAAGCAGCCGCCTCAAGTTGGATGGAAAATTCGAGATGAATTCGGCGCTCTGATTTTTGGACGATTATTGAAAAGCATCTGCCTGTTCTTCTTCTCAATACTCCAGCATCAAATTGAACGTAAAACATGTTGCACATGAATACCTTAAAGCCCAAAGGGTATATGTCCGAAAATGGCAAAATGAGAAAAATGAAAAATTTTTGTACAATTTACAAAAATAAAGATTTCTCTCATAGTTTTCAATTCCATAAAAAAATTCGCTAAATGAAAAATGTTTGTCTGGCCAAGATCTACAACCTCGTTTAACCAGAACTTTGGTAGAACTTAACAGTTCAAAGATAAACGCTCTTTAAATATTTGTCGTTTTTCTATTATATAGTTTTTTGGCCCCAAAAATTGATAAAAGGATCATGATTCTTGGAGCGATCGATAGGTCCTGATGAGTGGATTCTTTCGGTACCCAAATCTCAAAATTGATATTTTGGGACATATGCCCTTTGTGCTCTAAGGTATCGACATGTCGTTGATCTACTTAGCAGCGTTTCTTTCTGAGAGTTCGGTAAAACAAAAATTTGTAAGATCTTTAAAAAAATCGTAATTTTCGATCATGGATTTAATATTAAAATCGACTTTTCCGGCTAATGCCCCTCGGCGGATAATGTGGCTAACAAAATTGGCGCGTCGCCTGAAACCGTCAGGCGTCCTACTCAATGAGCCTAATGCTGATGTCCAAGTCGCATGACTGCGAGCGTGAGGCGTTGCCATCAGCAGCCGAGTCGTTAACTTTCCGCTAACTCCGTCCAACATTCTTGGAAACATTAATATGGCCGACAAGCTTCGAAATGCATGGCTCCGAAACGCCTGCTGGATTCACACCTCTTCTCAGTATATCTGACAGATGTACGAAAATCGAGGGATTTGTTGACCGTTTCAACAGCAAACGGTCAAATAAGTTGCGGCCGATGAGGTGAGCCGAGACGTTCCTTTGTTGCTTTACAAAAATGGCCATAGCTCCCTCAATTCTCAACCTTTTTTCAAATTTCTTGAACTGAAATGTTTGTCTCGGCAACACCTAACACCCTGTTTAATCGGAATTTGAATAACTCACAGTTCTTCCGATATATTTGCATTTTCAGTGTTTTCTATTTTATTTTTTCCGGCCACAAAAATGAATTGGTTTAAGCGTTCTTGGTCTTAAAATCTTTGTTTTACCTTGCAGAATATGTGGATATTTTTATAGTCCGATAATTTAGCATATTTTTATTTAGGGCGAATTTTAAAATTTGAATAGTGAATTTTTTTGATATTTTTGACCCAAACACCCTAAAAAGCAGTCAAAATATGATCAAATTGTGTCGTACTTTTACGTTTCAAAATACGGAAGTATTTTGAGTTATCTGGTTTTTTGAGCCATTCAAGGGGGTTTCTTGCTCGCCTCGGAATCCTGGCATTGTTATGGTCGTTATTTATCGTCGCTTTCTTGTTTGCGATACGACTTGAGTTCCATGCTCGCAATCGGCGGATAACGAGCGTCTCCCGTCAACAATTGTGTAGCGAATACCACAGAATAGAAGGAGAATTATCAGGTAACAATTCGCATTAGTAGGTTCTCAGTTATTACGGTTTGATCGTTATCAGTAACCCATTAAAAATTTAAAATTTTAAAAATTTGCATTTTATATCGCATTTAGTCATTCACTCTTTCACACGCCACTACCTCAACCCCTAAAATTTGATAAATTAATATTACACGATCTTGGGCGGGATCATCCAAACCATTGATCCCTCATCCCTTATTCACCGTAAGGGCGTCGACTCGCCAATTTTCCGCTCCCAGGCGTGAAAGCGACGCATTTGATTCAACCCTTGTAAAAGGAACCTTGTAACCCTCCGATACACTCAGTTCGGATTGAACTTTTCATCGAAGTTAACTTTCGAGTTAAACTTGGTGTAAAACTCGCGGGATGGTATTCTCGCCTATCTCACGTCGCTTTGGAGAAGCCAAGGATTCGAACATGGAGTTTGCGAGTTCGCACGATACAGCGTTCAAAGCTTTTGGGAAAGGGCGAAAGTTACTCGAAAATAACCAACCACGTCCCGCCTACATAGAGTTTAACGCCGAGTTACCTTTTTGTCTCTTTCCAATCTTAACCAGCTGGTGTGTGGGTGTCGTTCAAATTGAACTATCCCAACTGGTTTTGGAACTTTTCCGCAAGCTCGGTTATCCCTTTGCGCGCGAAATAGTTTCCAGGCGAAAGCGAAAGTTGAGAAATTTTCGTTAACCCCTTCTTCCCTTATGGACTGAAACAGTTGCACAATAGACTGTAGTTTTTAGAATTTGTTATACGTATCATTTCTAGTGGCCAGTCTCACCGAACTTTTCAATCTAGATCCATTTAGATCTTAGCTTACTTTGTTACTGTACAGGATAGTTGAAAATTCCAACTTGAAATACAGGATATTTGAACTTGAGATTGTTTCCTACATTTTGTCGATTTTTCTGCTCAATCGCGACAATTTTTGTTTTAGAAAATTTTTTTGTGTCCGTGGTTTGGACGTAGTTTTAGTGAAATGACCATAAAACCCTCAAATTTCAGAGTAATTACAAAAATAAGGACACTGTCGGGAAGAGCGTTGAATTTCCAACAATTTCGCGGCATTTTTAGCTTTCCAACTTTAATCTAAATAATGAAAAAATTGAGTCAAAGTCGTAAATTGCTAAATTCCTCCAAATTACCTTTTTTTTTAACAGAATATAAACGAAAGGAAAAAAAAAACACGTTTGGCTTTGAGATGAGAAAACTACTAGGAATTGCAGTTTCATTATTACACAAAAAATGAATGGAAAACTACCTTTTGGCAATAACTGGCTTAGAATGTCAGCTTTCCAACCGCATAGTCATTTTTGTAATTACTTCGACATTTGAAGAACTTACGGCTACTTTACTGAAACTAAATTCACGAAAATATTCTTTAAAGTAGAAAAAATGTACTTTGTCATAAAAAGTTGTAGCAAATGAGCTGAAGAATTGACCAAGAAGAAAGAAATGACATGAAAAAGAATTGACCCTCTCAAGTACTAAGACCTCTCAAGTGTTAACACCCTACATAGAAAAATTGCATCGTTCTGAAACGCATAGGGGACATGCATACATGTATGTATCATGTATGTATGTATGTTATATACTGACATTCATTCTACAAAATTCATAATTTTTAACATAGCTTTTTGAAGAACGCGATAGTTCTTATCCTGAAAGAGAAAAATGCCCATTATAGGTCTTCAGGGGATGTTGGAGTGGCCTGTAATTCCTTCCAGACGGTTTCGGACGACACTCACGTTCAGACGGTTTTCGAAAAGTGAGGAAACACGGGGAAAAACAGGTAACGAGAGGAGATGGGTCGAGTTTGAGGCCATACCTTAGGGACATAGGGTTCGAAAAGAGAGGTATGAGATGCACACGACAAGGACGGCGAAGTGGTGCTGATTGGATTTGGTAGTCAATTTTCCTGTATGTGAAGGAGGAGGTCGTCGTAGGGAGGCTTGTGAATAGGTTAGGGCCCCGTGGGCCAGGAACAGCCAGGGGGAGGGGGTCTCGGCCTAAGTGATTGGATTATGGGGCTGGAAGGTTTGGATAGTATAGTAGAAAAGGAAGGACCGAGATGAGAAGCTGATGGGCTTCTATTCCTGTCTCCTATTCCCACCCCATCTCGATACCGTTGGATAACCAGGTTATCCTCATTCTGCATTGGACAGCGACAACTCGAATAGGAAGACAATGAAGGCTATTGTCAACTACAGAGTCAAACGATCCCATTTTCGACGTGAGATTGGGAAAGAAAATTTATATCGCTCCTATCGACCTGTTTTCCTTTGATGTTTTCGTCCCGCATTATTCCTTTTCGAACGATTTCATCTGTTCCTTCTTCAACATGCTGGGACGAATTTACCATAACTACACAGTACAGAGTGTCTCGGGAAAAAATTTCATATATTTCAAAGTCAGATTGAATGGGCAAGTTTTTTCAGAAATTTGACAACTTTTTGCACTTTTTCTCGAAATGCAGTTAACTTGAAGGGTTTCAGAATTCTCACTTTCATAGGTATTCAGGAAGTAACAGGAAGTATTGCAATCGTCCTATAAAATTTCTCACGTTTGGCCGATTTGAAGGGGCTTTACTAAACCGGGGTTTGACTTTTTCGAGCTCGATTGATTCCTTTTAAAGTTTTGACCACTTCCATCTTCCTGAACGTCAAAATCGGCTGAAAAACAGCAAAGGCGGAATCTGAATGTGAATCTATATAGAGTTTTTGGAGTATTTCCCCACGATTTTCTTGCCATTACTACAGTTGCAGAGTTTTCCTCCAAAACTGCATTCATCCACTTTCGAGTTTTGTCGATATCGATTTCGTTTTTCGATTTCGATTCATAGCAGTTTCGGTACCTATAAGCAATCGAAAATCGAAAAAACGAAATCGATATCGACAAAACTCGAAAGTGGATGAATGCAGTTTTGGAGGAAAACTCTTCAGTTTAAGTCGAGAATTTTACGCTGAATTCGGAAAAAAAAATTTTTCTCCTGAATTCCTTTAATTTTTGGCAAAATTATGAGCGAGTTCTTTTGAAATGAGGAGTAGGTCGGCAAAATTTTTTTAGGCTGTTAGGTACTATAAGTACGCAATGACATTTACAACTTAATTTAATCTACTTCGTAAAAATTAATTTCCTAGTTGAAAAAATCTCATCATTTCATTTACCTTTGTCGAATTTGACGCGTGTAAAGCTGCTGTTTAATATCCTGACGGAGTTATTTTTCGTTTGAAACATTTTTCCCCCTCCTTTCAAAAAATTCAACCTCGTATCCTTATGGCGGATAAGCTTTCCCCTTTTCATTTTCCCCTTTATTAACTTTTCGCTTTTGAACAGGTGGAAATGGAAAGCCTCTATTTACCGAATTAGAGCGAACGAATTACTCATTTTCTCCGTTATCTACCTTTTGGGCGAAAAGTTTTCTGTGACATTTCACTCCTTTTTTGTGTTTTGTGAAGGTGCGTTGCATTATACTTACTTAAAGGGCCGGTTGTCGGGGGCCTCGCGTGTTGGAAATTTCCTCTTTTCGCCGAGCCCCTCCGCGCCCCTTTTCATCCCCTCCCCCCGTTCCCATCCCCTCCCCGGCCTCGTTGGTCGGAGTAAATTAATAGGCGAGAAAAGGCCGGGAAATGACTACCTTGGAAAAAGAATGGCCGACCCGGAGCCGTTGCTCCTGTCGGCGCTCGAGTGACCCGAAGAAGAAGGTCACGGGTCGGAAAATAAATATAAGGCCTGCAGACATATTGACACATGACCGTAAATTAGCCAGGCCGTAATTACGGGTTATTATTATAATTTACTGAACCCTCCCCCGCGTGCAAGGAGATACGTGGATTCACTTTGCCCTTACGGCTGACTATTTTTACTTCCATATTTACGAATTATTAATGGAAACGTGAAGGTTGGGCAATTGAAAATTCAAACCGAATGGGAGCTTCGTATAACAGTAGTTATCTGTTTTTCCATACCAAAATATTCTCAAAACATTGAAAATAGTTCTTGTAAAAGAACGAAAGAGGGGTAGAAAGACACAAAATTAAAATTCAAATGAAAAAAAAAAATTTTTTTTTGACAGCATTTTTTGAAATGATGTTTGAAAGACTTATTGTGGGATCCTGTCTACTGAATAGCTCAGTACCAAGGACAATTCCTCACTTGAACATTTCTCTTTGAAGTCGGTGCGTTCATCAATTTTAGGGCACAGCTATAGTAAGCTACAGACGAAATAGAGGCACCGACTTCAAAATGGGATGTTCAAGTGAGGAGTTGTCCTTGGTACTGCGCTATTCTGTCTAAGGGTCCTACCATGGAAGAACAAACATTTTCTTCTTCCATGGGGTCCTACGATAAACGCCCTATCTCCTAAACGCCCTATCCTTATCTATAATTTCAAAACTTGCTTTGACAGACATCTTTTTTACTCTTAGTTTTTTAGTTTTTTTTTACTCTTTTTACTCCTAGTTTTTCAAGCTTCTTTTCATAATATGAAAAGAATATTATTCAGTTATATTTTTTGTTAATTTTTTCTTATTTCTCACTTTCAGGTTGTATTTTTGACATTGTTGCTCGAGTATTTATCAAGGGTTTTGCTCCTTCATTTCTCGAAACTATAACCGTCCCCTTGGAGTCTAAATATATTTTATTCATCTCCGACCGTTCGGGTGAAAATTTCGACCCGTAAATTTCGACCAAAGCCTAGGGGATCATAAACTCAGACCTTGGCCGATTTCGTATCGACTTGCCGTTGGATCAACGCCCTTGAGTTGAATAAATAACGCCCTTCGCGATTTACCGCAATGAACTTGACTGAATGGGTCAATGAAAAGCCTTTCGCAGGCCGAGATAGCGTGTTTCTCACAATTCGCAACCCCACGACGCTGCCCTTACGATTTACTGGTATTACAGGTGTACAAACTACGCTGTTACCTATCCGGGGGTGTCAGTATAAAGAGAATCTCAAACCAGTAGCACGCAGATGACCCATTGTATTTCTCTTTTATTGTTTCGTAAAATTTTGGACAAAATTGACCATATTGAAGATAATGGCGAAAATAATTTCAAAAAGGCAGTTCTACAGCTCCTTCCTATGGGGAGAAAACGCAAAAAAAAAATCCGGTTGAAAAACTTCCCAAAATCGTCCCAAAATTCCATTTTGACTATTTTACACTGCAGTTGATTTTTACTTCCATGTTTACGATGTAAATGAAAGTTTTAGCAATCGTCCTAAAATCGAAAATTGTATTCCGATAAAACGCTTCAGAAAAAACGTTTATTCATACAGTTTTACTCAGAATTGCTTCCTGAACAAGTGTGTCCATCTGTGGTCATTTACAAAAATTGCCATAGCTCCCTCAAATCTTAACCTTTTTTTTAATTTCTCGAAATGGAATGTTTATGTCAGTAAGAACTATCAACTAGTTAAACCGAAATTCGAATCACTCTATTTCCCTATTTCATTTTTTCCTCGCCACAAAAATGAACCCATTTGAGCGCTCTTGGTCTTAAAATCTTTGCTCTACCTTGCAGAATACGGCAATTTTCATGGAGAGTTTTTTAAAAATATTTTTGACCTAAACACCCTCAAAAGTAGACAAAATATAACCAAATTGTGTCAAAATTTAACGTATCAAAATGGGTATGGAAGTATTGTGTGTTATCTATGGACCAATTTTTTTTTGCATTTTTCTCAGTTTCATCTTAGAATGTGTGAATACAAATGCATAATGGCAAACGTCAGACTCTGGAGTAGGGCCTTCATCGTTACGCCAATGATAATATTTGATATTCCGAATAAATATCAAGTCCAAAGTCAGTTTCTTATTGACCTTACCGATCCAATAGCTCTCAAGCCGATATCGGCTTGATTTATTTCGATACCGTACTTTAGCCCTATGGCTATGCCCTTTGTGCTTAGCAGTCACTTCAAAACACATAGTATTACACGCTCGAATGCCACTTAAGTCCCTTTTGGCCATTCGGCGACCCTCTTGAAGTTCTCCAATACACAAAGGACCACTTGGAATAGGTCGGAGTTTTGTATACCTATCCATCATTCCCTCCGATTAAAGCATAAGTAAAGCTTAAAGATTCATGTAGAATAATTCTCTAAAAAAAACACAGGAATAATGTCAACCCATAAATCATTGTGCGCTCAAATAATTAAAAAAACAATTTCCCGATAAATTAACGCGTAATATAGATCTATAATATTGATAAAATATTAAATAAATTTTAGTTCAATTTTACTATCGATATTTTCGTAAATAATTGATCAATACTTTCTTGCGTTTTTCTCGAATCTAATTTTTATCGTCGAAAATAAAATGTTCCCATTATCCACTGTGTAACTATCGCTATTGACCAAATTTAGCCGCGTTTTCCCAAAGTATATTTGATTTCAATTCGTTGTCAATGCCCGGCCAGTATCAATATTGGACGTATCCGCCAGCTAATGGTGAAGGGCAAATTCAATTTCACATACCACTCCCACTGTTGACTGAGTAGGGCATTCGAGTAGGTAATCAAGAGCCGGTTAATTGGTGATCATTCTATGGTCTCGTAACAAACAGCAAGATTTGCTCAACGACGAATTGGAATTGCTGCTATTGGACTTAAGCCCATATATTTCCATATCAACTGTCTGATAGTAGGTAGGTATGGGTTAACTTCAGTCCTACAATGTTCCATTTTCTTCGGGCAGTATATTGACGAAAATTGTGTTGCTTGACCAAAACAAGAACTGACTTTAAAAAGTCTTAAAAGAAACCTTCAAAAAACTCGAAACCCGATTTTAATTTAATTTAATTTCAATTATTAATTTAATTTTGCGATACGTTTTGCCATCTAAAACTTCGGCCTACTTGAGTTAACCGTCGACCATAAATTTGTTTTCAGAGTTGGAATGACTAGTGGCGACTGGGGAAGCGTAGGGGCCGTGGCATGTGCGGTGCTCGTGGTGGTCGGCCTCCTCCACTTGGCCCTGTACGAATCGGCCGTCAGCCTAAGGCCCGCCTCCGTTCCTCCGCCGCCGCCCTTCCTCATCCGACTTCAGACGCCGCCGACGCCGCCGCTGTCAGAGCCGCCTCCGCCGCCGCCTCCGCCTCAATCCTCGTCAAATTCTGTGAAAATTCATTTCCCAAGGACGAGCCGCCGTCTTCCTCAGGTAAAATATAACCAATGGTGCATGGATAACACAGAATGCTTCCGTATTTTGGCAGCCATTATTTTGGACCGGTTTGATAATATTTAGAAGCAGGGGCTAAGGGGTCACAAATTAAAAAACACACTTTTATTTTTTAAATTTTATCGTTTTTTACCGCTTTTTTTTAAATCTTATCGTTAAATTTTAATTTTATGACGAATATAATACTTCCATTTCTATTTTCTTCGTAGATATGCAAGTAAAGTGCCCATTTTTCGATAAATCAGACAGATAACTGTAACAGGTTGTATATAGTATATACTATATACGAGTGTTTTCCAGCTAAATCGTGTTACTTTCCCGAATTTCACGCTCTGCCGGAGTCTAGATTTCATGGAGACATTATTGATTCACTCGGGCGGAAGGCCGAAGAAGCTCCGTACATGGGGTACACATACACTACATATTCCACATAATACAAGCGTGTTTGTACATGTTGGGAGACGGGGGCGACGCGGCCGAAGATAAATGATGTTAGGAAACTTGAAAATGCAAGGAGAGGCCGGAGAATGGGACCCTGAATAGAGAGAGCAAGGAAATACAACGAGTAGCGTTTTCCGTTTGCTTCATCTCACAAAATCCGCCGATGAAGAGACTAGGACGGTTGCCATGGCAACGCTCGAACTCTAATACTCTACTTTCGCAGGCTCTTCTCAATCTACCGAGCAGAATGCAGAAGTCAAATGGAAAATACTTTCACGATTTTTTATAACATTGGATTTTGCGATTTTATTTAGGTATGCACCTACCAACGGTACAAGCGTTTATCCAAAATTTTCTCAATCACTACTTGGAATTTTGTTTTGGAGCGTTGTATGTAGATATTTGAAAAGACACAGTTTGGATGTCGAAAACCTCAAAATCCCTCCAAATGAGAAAAAATTCCCCAAAAGGTAAGGACAAAAAAAAATAAACTATTGCACATAAACATACCTAACTCGATATTATTCATCTTCAATTTTAAATAGTAACGATTTAAAACTAAAAACTATTAAATAGTATCAAATTTTGATACTCATTTGATACTCTCGTCCAATTTATACATTCAATCGAACTTTAATACGAACCTTTAAAGTTTAAACATGACTCTTCAGCTGACTTTAGCTCGCAATTCTGTCAATAAACGCACCAAAACATCAATACAAATTAGTTATGTACCAACGAGTAAGTAGGTACATCCCGAATGGCCTTTACGAGTATTTGAGTACCTACCTGCAGTGACAGTCTTAGCTGTTATTTATCTGCTGTACTCGGCTGTTATTTCTTAAATTTTTCAGTTTTCCCTAGTCCCCCTGGCTCCCTTGAAAACCCCCGAAAACATTTCACCCCGAAAATCCGCCTCCTGCATTAAAAAACCCCCGAATTCGAGGAGAAACCCCCCAATTCGGCAAAACGCGCGTTCGTCTTGTAAAGTAATAATATACCGTAGACGTACATCTTGTAAAGTGAGGTACGATTATGATTTTACAGCGACAACTTCATCGCGCAACAACTTGTAAGCGAGCGCGTTAAACATGATAACTTTTCTCATGTAGCTCGTGGAGCGTCGGTTGTTGGCTTACTTCAGCAGCTTGCGGGCTGAAGGTGCCGACTTTATATACGCCCCACGTCGGGCTCCAGCTCCCAAAGTCAACCAACCAAAGGTATGGGGCCGTGGTGTGGAACTGGCGAATCAAAGAGCCTTGTCTTGAGCAGAGGCCTTGACTGAGAGGTAGGGGAGGCTTGGCTTATTCCCCAAGGGAGCCATCGGTCACTTCTACCCCTATGGATGCTGGCCCGGCTCGCCTGCTTATTTCAGCTTCCTCCGTACTCCTATTACCCGTTTCCTCGAGGAGCTTTCTCATTTCATCTCTATCTCTATGCGAACAACATACCATGATACCGCCTTCATTTTCACCTTCCTTGCTCATACAGCTTCTTCATTCGTCTTCCGTCTCCTCCGGAATTTCTGCTCCTCGCTTCTCAAGCTCTGGGCTTAAAAAACGTCAGATCTAGAGAACGCCTTGTTCAACATTTTCGTCCGGTAACAAGAGGAGGACGGATGAATTAAATCGTTTGGGAAGAAGTTGTGGAACCCCAAAATTCGGATAGAAACTCAAATTGAGGGAATGGAAATAGGACAAGTCTGTTGTTGCGACAAACTCGTAAACTTTCGAGGAACAGTCTACTTCCATTCCCTCGAAACGGAAACTCCATTCCAGTTTGAGTTTCTATTCGAAGAGGAGGCCGGCTGATGGGCCGAGGATACCACTGGTGTAATTAGGGTCTGTTTATCAATTTTCTTTAAAGCTTGATTTATCAAGAAATTTTCAGTATGACGGAAATGAAAATAAATCCTAGGTGAAATCAACAGTGAAACTGGCAAACCACGTAAGTCTAGTTTTTTGGGAGAATGAGGTTCTGAGCTTTGCTGGTAAAACAACTCGTTGCTCATGTCCTCGAGTCAAGAATATGGGCTTTTCCTTTTTTTAAGGCGTCATTCACTATCCAAAGCTGATTGAGGGGTCGAGACAATTAATTCAATGGGTCGTAGTGCCCGTCATTTGGAGATGAATCCATTAAATTTTATTGGCATTTCCAAACCACTCGCGCAAAAAAAATGGAAGTTTTTTCACCTCCTGTAAAAAAAAATTAAAAAAACAATTCTGGGTATAGACATACGAGGTTTTCCAGAATCACTATCGAAATGTAGTGCAAGCGCCCTTAAATAAATCATTTTTTTTAAATATAATGTATTGTGGCTGAAAAAAAATCAAAAAATTAATTGATAAACCGACCCTGAACGTTTTTTTGGTTTCACGAGAAAAAGTGCCCTAGCTTTCCGTCCAGTAGGGCATGAAAGGGATAGGATATTTTCTTGACATTTGGGGATCACCAAAAATAAATGCTCGTTTCTTGGGGACAAATTTTCAAAGGTTGGAGACAATTTCGGGTCCTATTTTGATTTTTTTGGTATGATGCGTCTCTTGGTTAGTATGGACATTCACACGCAAAATATTTACATTATTTCAAAATTTCTATCCGCGAGGTCATTTTTAGAGCCGCGAATTGTCCAAACGCTCGTTTTCCTTAGTTTTCTTGGCTTTATAATTAATAAGGTGGAGTAAATTACTAAAATTCTGTCTTAAAAATCGATGAATTCAGGAAACAACACAAACCGCCATTTAAACACCGCAAAAAGTTTGAAAAGTGGGCCCACTATGAAAGCGGCTATTGATGAAATTGAGCCATCTCGAAAATACTGAACTAAAGAGAGGAAAATACGTTGAAATGAGGCGAATCGTCGGGCTGGTTTATAAAATACTGCACAGTTGAATATGCAGCTTCATCCAGGGGTTTGGACTTGAAGTCCTACTTGACCTTAAACTCAAGAGAGCAACTCTTTACTCCGGTATCGCTCGATTTTCAGCCTTCGTTATTTCGTCTTCTTAGCCCTGTTTTCGCCATGTTTTATTCAAAAGATCAAATATTCAGCGGTTCGCTATATTGTAGTATTATTTTGTAGAAATGTTTCAAAAGAGAGTCTGCCCGGGAGCAAATCGCTCATCTAGGGCGCATTCTTCAGAAATGCTCGAAAACCTAGGAATTTATGGATTTTCTGCAATCGATTATAAGTAGGCAACTTTTTGCGATGCTATGCTCTTGTAGGGTGTATTTTTATGTAGCGTTTCCAAGTCGAAGTGAGAATTTTCCGAACCGATTTGAGAATTCCCCAAACAAAATTGGAATAGCCAAATTTTGCTTTCAACCCACAGAAATCCAGGGATCAGATCCCGATCAGTTCATTCCGTGCTGCGGGGTACGTCGTACGATGAATTTTTACGATCCAACGGTATACCAATATTTTGGTACTTACTCTGCTGGATTCCATTATTAGATTCTAATAATGTTGATAGTCTCAGGCTGTGTGAAGGAAAAATATCTACCAGGATCATATTCATTACGTGCTTTGTTCGGACTCAAGGTATGTTAGCGAGGGGATGTTCGCTAATTCAAAAACTTACAAGACAAGGTACTGTACCTTCTTTTTGGGCAATCCAAATAAGCGAAAACGTTCGTTCCCAATAGCCCCATCATACAAGAAGTTATCACGGTCTCCGACCTGTTGGTTCGTAATAAATTTTCTTTTTTTTTTCATCCCCCGTCGACTTTTTTACCCAACGTGAAATGCTTTTTCCCCATTCAGGTTAGCGTGTATGTATCGTAGTATGCAGAGTGGGCGGAATGGGTTCCGATTGGCGGCCTAACGCATAATGGGGATCGGATATTGGGAAAGAGCGACGTGAAGGTAATGATATGACTCGACTGAATTAAGCCAACCGAATCGGGTTAGTGCTGATGGAAAACGGATACGAACCTAATATCCAGGCTGCGGATTTTGAGCCAAAAGTTCATTCCGTGTAGACGGGTACGTCGTACGATGAATTTTTACGATCCAACGGTATACCAATATTTTGGTACTTACTCTGCTGGTAGTACCTACTTGAAAGTTGAAACAAGATTGTTTACCGAAATGTAAAATGACCACATGCTATTCTGAAATCGATATTTTACCTCATTACAACCAAATATTCAGTTTTAAAAATTTACTGATTTTTCCCTTACTTAGCGTGAATTTGTTGATTTGACTGAGGAGGTCACCGGGGAGGCTAAACGTCGAGTTCAGACTCAACTTCAAGTTCAAAGTCAACTTCGAGATCAAAGTCAACTTCGAGATCGAAGTCAACTTCGAGATCAAAATCAACTTCGAGATCAAATTCAACATCGAGTTCAAACACAACTTTGAGATCAAAGTCAACTTCGAGATCGAAGTCAACTTCGAGATCAAAATCAACTTCGAGATCAAACTCAACATCGAGTTCAAACACAACTTTGAGATCAAAGTCAACTTCGAGATCAAAGTCAACTTCGAGATCAATGTCAACTTCGAGATCAACGTCAACTTCGAGTTCAAAGTCAACTTCGAGTTCAAAGTCAACTTCGAGATCAAAGTCAACTTCGAGATCAAAGTCAACTTCGAGATCAATGTCAACTTCGAGATCAACGTCAACTTCGAGTTCAAAGTCAACTTCGAGTTCAAAGTCAACTTCGAGATCAAACTCAACATCGAGTTCAAACACAACTTCGAGAGCAAACTCAACTTCGAGATCAATGACAACTTCGAGTTCAAACTCAACTTCAAGTTCAAACACAACTTTGAGATCAAAGTCAACTTTGAGATCAAAGTCAACTTCGAGTTCAAACTCAACTTCAAGTTCAAACACAACTTTGAGATCAAAGTCAACTTCGAGTTCAAACTCAACTTCGAGATCAAACTCAACTTCGAGATCAAAATCAAAATCGAGTTCAAACACAACTTTGAGATCAAAGTCAACTTCGAGATCAACGTCAACTTCGAGTTCAAAGTCAACTTCGAGATCAAACTCAACATCGAGATCAAAATCAACTTCGAGATCAAACTCAACATCGAGTTCAAACACAACTTTGAGATCAAAGTCAACTTCGAGATCAATGTCAACTTCGAGATCAACGTCAACTTCGAGTTCAAAGTCAACTTCGAGATCAAACTCAACATCGAGTTCAAACACAACTTCGAGAGCAAACTCAACTTCGAGATCAATGTCAACTTCGAGTTCAAACTCAACTTCAAGTTCAAACACAACTTTGAGATCAAAGTCAACTTTGAGATCAAAGTCAACTTCGAGTTCAAACTCAACTTCAAGTTCAAACACAACTTTGAGATCAAAGTCAACTTCGAGTTCAAACTCAACTTCGAGATCAAACTCAACTTCGAGATCAAAATCAAAATCGAGTTCAAACACAACTTTGAGATCAAAGTCAACTTCGAGATCAACGTCAACTTCGAGTTCAAAGTCAACTTCGAGATCAAACTCAACATCGAGTTCAAACACAACTTCGAGAGCAAACTCAACTTCGAGATCAATGTCAACTTCGAGTTCAAACTCAACTTCAAGTTCAAACACAACTTTGAGATCAAAGTCAACTTTGAGATCAAAGTCAACTTCGAGTTCAAAGTCAACTTCGAGATCAAACTCAACATCGAGATCAAAATCAACTTCGAGATCAAACTCAACATCGAGTTCAAACACAACTTTGAGATCAAAGTCAACTTCGTGATCAAAGTCAACTTCGAGATCAATGTCAACTTCGAGATCAACGTCAACTTCGAGTTCAAAGTCAACTTCGAGATCAAACTCAACATCGAGTTCAAACACAACTTCGAGAGCAAACTCAACTTCGAGATCAATGTCAACTTCGAGTTCAAACTCAACTTCAAGTTCAAACACAACTTTGAGATCAAAGTCAACTTTGAGATCAAAGTCAACTTCGAGTTCAAACTCAACTTCAAGTTCAAACACAACTTTGAGATCAAAGTCAACTTCGAGTTCAAACTCAACTTCGAGATCAAACTCAACTTCGAGATCAAAATCAAAATCGAGTTCAAACACAACTTTGAGATCAAAGTCAACTTCGAGATCAACGTCAACTTCGAGTTCAAAGTCAACTTCGAGATCAAACTCAACATCGAGTTCAAACACAACTTCGAGAGCAAACTCAACTTCGAGATCAATGTCAACTTCGAGTTCAAACTCAACTTCAAGTTCAAACACAACTTTGAGATCAAAGTCAACTTTGAGATCAAAGTCAACTTCGAGTTCAAACTCAACTTCAAGTTCAAACACAACTTTGAGATCAAAGTCAACTTCGAGTTCAAACTCAACTTCGAGATCAAACTCAACTTCGAGATCAAAATCAAAATCGAGTTCAAACAAAACTTTGAGATCAAAGTCAACTTCGAGATCGAAGTCAACTTCGAGATCAAAATCAACTTCGAGATCAAACTCAACATCGAGTTCAAACACAACTTTGAGATCAAAGTCAACTTCGAGATCAATGTCAACTTCGAGATCAACGTCAACTTCGAGTTCAAAGTCAACTTCGAGTTCAAAGTCAACTTCGAGATCAAAGTCAACTTCGAGATCAATGTCAACTTCGAGATCAACGTCAACTTCGAGTTCAAAGTCAACTTCGAGTTCAAAGTCAACTTCGAGATCAAACTCAACATCGAGTTCAAACTCAACTTCGAGTTCAAAGTCAACTTCGAGATCAAACTCAACATCGAGTTCAAACACAACTTCGAGAGCAAACTCAACTTCGAGATCAATGTCAACTTCGAGTTCAAACTCAACTTCAAGTTCAAACACAACTTTGAGATCAAAGTCAACTTTGAGATCAAAGTCAACTTCGAGTTCAAACTCAACTTCAAGTTCAAACACAACTTTGAGATCAAAGTCAACTTCGAGTTCAAACTCAACTTCGAGATCAAACTCAACTTCGAGATCAAAATCAAAATCGAGTTCAAACACAACTTTGAGATCAAAGTCAACTTCGAGATCAACGTCAACTTCGAGTTCAAAGTCAACTTCGAGATCAAACTCAACATCGAGATCAAAATCAACTTCGAGATCAAACTCAACATCGAGTTCAAACACAACTTTGAGATCAAAGTCAACTTCGAGATCAAAGTCAACTTCGAGATCAATGTCAACTTCGAGATCAACGTCAACTTCGAGTTCAAAGTCAACTTCGAGATCAAACTCAACATCGAGTTCAAACACAACTTCGAGAGCAAACTCAACTTCGAGATCAATGTCAACTTCGAGTTCAAACTCAACTTCAAGTTCAAACACAACTTTGAGATCAAAGTCAACTTTGAGATCAAAGTCAACTTCGAGTTCAAACTCAACATCGAGTTCAAACACAACTTCGAGAGCAAACTCAACTTCGAGATCAATGTCAACTTCGAGTTCAAACTCAACTTCAAGTTCAAACACAACTTTGAGATCAAAGTCAACTTTGAGATCAAAGTCAACTTCGAGTTCAAACTCAACTTCGAGATCAAACTCAACTTCGAGATCAAAATCAACATCGAGTTCAAACACAACTTTGAGATCAAAGTCAACTTCGAGATCAACGTCAACTTCGAGTTCAAAGTCAACTTCGAGATCAAACTCAACATCGAGATCAAAATCAACTTCGAGATCAAACTCAACATCGAGTTCAAACACAACTTCGAGAGCAAACTCAACTTCGAGATCAATGTCAACTTCGAGTTCAAACTCAACTTCAAGTTCAAACACAACTTTGAGATCAAAGTCAACTTTGAGATCAAAGTCTACTTCGAGTTCAAACTCAACTTCGAGATCAAACTCAACTTCGAGATCAAAATCAACATCGAGTTCAAACACAACTTTGAGATCAAAGTCAACTTCGAGAGCAAACTCAACTTCGAGATCAATGTCAACTTCGAGTTCAAACTCAACTTCAAGTTCAAACACAACTTTGAGATCAAAGTCAACTTTGAGATCAAAGTCAACTTCGAGTTCAAACTCAACTTCGAGATCAAACTCAACTTCGAGATCAAAATCAACATCGAGTTCAAACACAACTTTGAGATCAAAGTCTACTTCGAGATCAACGTCTACTTTGAGATCAAAGTCAATAATTATTTTGTTGTGGTTCCTACCTATTCTGTGTCTTTTTATTTTATTTTTATTATTATAATTTAATACACTTGATATTCATTTTTATACCAACTTTGATACCGACCTATTACATATACAAATCTTTGACCTATTATATATTCAAATATATACCTATACATATTGTTCATTTCATAGAGTCCCGCTTCTGAATTTTGGATATCTGGTCACCTTACGTATAAGAGAGTATTCCAGATTAGTAAGAACTTTACTGATCTTCGAGTTTTTACCGGTTTTATCGAACTGACCTATCCTTGAACTGCTCGGACGAATGACATTTTTGGAATCTAGTAATTCGTACCTTTCCGTGTCTCGAATTGTTCGAGCCTGAAATAGCGAATCGATTGGCAAGTAATAGGGTATTAGAGTTCGGAATTGGCTGGGAAATAATTATTTATCGATATTTTTAGAAGCGGGGAGGAAATTAATAAGTGAATAGGGGGGTATTGATCGATTCGCACCCTTGACTTATCGTTCGCGTCGTATAAAATTTATGAATTTACAACTCGGATAGCGTACCTTCCACAGCCTGTCCGCACGCAAAAAATTTGGGTACAGGAGTGCAGGGTAACTCGATAAACTTCTTTTTTACTTTATAAATTTCAATCTAAGCGCAAAAATAAAATAGTGGAAAATAGACAAGAAAAATAGATATTCCTATACATTATTATAAATAATCTACGAACTCAAATTTTTTTATGAATCAATACCTACTATTTGCTACAAAATAACGTCTGTAAACTAAATAAACTATGTGGTGAACAAGAATGAAAAAAATTCGCTAGGTACCTTCTGTTCAGACATTTCTGTATAAAAACTTTTTAACGTATCTTTCAACACAGTTGAATTTTTCCGCCACTTTGGGGAAAATTATTTCAAAATAATCTAACCAAATAAATATATCTTAAATAATAAATTTAACAGCTATTTCGTTATGATTGAATTGTTTACCCCAGTTGGGCCTTGACTAAGCTATTTCGCTGCTTATAGTCTCATTCTTCTCAATAAAATCTAACAAAAGTTTTTTCTGATGTAAAATACGACATACCTTCTCCACTGAAAAGTAGGTAAATTCAATTTAATGAAACTAAACGACTTGGACTAAATACTTTTTCTAGTTCCACGCCTATTCTAGTTTTATTGAGAACTGGATACTGAAAACCATAAAAAGTACCTGCGTCATTTTCCGAGTTGTGAATGCGTCGTTTCTCGGTTTTATGGTCCTAGGCCATGTTAACATCGTCAAGTGGCAGCGATGTTCTAGTCTGACCTTGTATACGGCTTGCAGGCAATTCTGCTATGCTCTAGCCTTAAAACGCTATTTTTCTTCACGGTCATTTCTAATGCAAGATAACGCTATATAACGTTATATAACGTTAGAGTGCTAAAAATTTGTTGAAATCTGTTAAAATAAAGTTAGTAAGACTACTCTGAAAAAATCGAACATTTTTGTCGTGTAAGGTTTATGGAAAATTAATATGATATTTAAAAAAATCTTTCAACATACGTACAAAATCATAAATGAAACTCAATAATAATCACTAGCGCAATACTTTGCTTTGATCCGGTTCAACAATTGTTCCAAGTGCTCAACACTCGTTTGAAAAGTTACTCGGTAAAAAACAATCAACAGTTGAATATTTTGGTCTGAATTACAATAAAGCGAAACGGGGATATTATTCGCTGTTATTTGCCTTCAACGCCCCATTACGCCCAAATTAATCTTCCATCCTCCGTCCAAATATAAATTTCCCTCGAGAATTAACTCGTCTCTGATGGTGTTTTCTCTCGGTATTCATGTACGAAACACGTTTCGTGAATGAAACTGCGTCATTCGAACGCTCGTGCATTCGTGATTTTTCTCGTGACGAAAATTACTTCCTACGACGACGTTAACGACCATTACGCCCACGAGTATCATTTTCAAGCACCCGGGTACCTACTGGATTCTTGGAAAAGAATATTCAATGAGACCAAAACGGTACCTTGTCGTTCAATCTCGAGTCAATAAGGTCTCGTTCAATTTTTTCGACGCTTATGAATTTTATGGATCAAAGACACGAACCGTGGACGGCCGTTTCGGTGGAAAAGGCAATAGAGGTCGCAAATAAGGAGAGAAAATACTTAAGGGTCTGCGGTTAACCTTGGGGAATGCAAAAAATTGGCGAGGAATACCTCCTAGTTGAAAATTCTAATTGAATTCTGAAAAACTTCAATAATGTAAAAGGAGGCATTTAGGGGGAATAATTTGATAACAGGAAATGAAAGGATAAGTGCGATAATAACTCACGATATTCCTATATTTTAATAAGTGAAATTTTGACACAATCTGATTATATTTTGACTACTTTTGAGGGGGTTCAGGTTAAAAATATCAAAAAACTCATTATGCAAACTTGAAAACTTGCCTAAAATCGGAATACGTCAAGTTGTCAGAATATAGAAAAATACTGACAGTCCGTTCACGTGTTACAGGCGATAATAATCGGCGTTCGAAAGTGCGGAACCCGAGCGCTTCTCGAAATGCTCTACTTGCACCCGGGCATTCAAAAAGCGGCCGGGGAAGTGCACTTTTTCGACAGGGACGACAACTACAATAAAGGGCTCGACTGGTACAGGAAGAAGATGCCGCATTCTTTCAAAGGCCAAATCACGATCGAAAAATCGCCCAGCTACTTCGTTACGCCGGAGGTGAGTATTTTTCTAAAATTATTACGGATTTTTCCAATAATTGTAATATAATAATTATCATATTAGGCTACTGTTGTATTTCGTAAGAAGGTCCCTAATTATTACGAGATGTACCTATCTACTTATTAGAGAGTTCTTGCAAGCCACTAACGGGCGAAGTAGAACCTCGCGACAGAGCCCGTAAGAGCCGGGAGACGTTAACTCGACATGACGTTAGCTACGGGTGCCGGTGAAATGGTCCGTTCAGCGTCGCCCGTTGAGCCGAAGAGACGGGCCCGTTGAATGCCTAACCTACGGTAATCCGGTTACCATGGCAACCAACATAGCAACCGCTGGCGTTGTTGCCCCTAGTCGTAGTTAACGTCGCACGCGAAACGTCACCCGTTGGCTGCAAAGCTCTCTGTTATTAAGAATGTACTGAAGTCGGGTGATGTGGAGATAACTCAAAGTACTTCCACAGTTTGGTAGGCATCAACGAAGAATCTCAAACAAGCTTGATATTTTTATGATTCCCATAAGTGGGTTTACCTATTGTTTGAGTTTATTATTTCCAAGGTATGCTTAGCTAGTGAGCGAATTGATTATATTCTGAACAATTTAAAGGCTTTAAAAAAAATTGCAAAGGGATCCAACATTTTAGGATTTCAGACGCTCCAATCTCTACAATTTTCGTTTTGCCGAGGTGGCAGGTGGTTCATTCCTGACTTCTCGTGTTAGGAGTCTCAAATCAAATCTCGTCACCGACCGCGTTTTAATAGCTCATTATGTCAGTTGTTTCGTGTTTAATTACTCAGTTCCGTAAACCGGCGTGCTTGGCCCGCGGGGGAGGCCGAGACTTGGCAGCCCATTCGGGGCGTAATAGGGCGTAATAATATAATGTGGGGCGCGTTAGCAGGTGCGTTATGGTGTAATTGTCCAGGACGAAGCCTTTAGGGTCGATAACGCATCTATGGGATCCATTGTATGGGGTAAACATTGTTAGCTGTAGACTGTGGATCGAGATGATTATGTTTGATTGTTATATTGCTCATATTAACGCAGCTTATCATTCAGATTACTCACAACTTGTTCTCCCATTCAGATAACATCAGATTCCATGTTTTGGTTCAAGACACTTCATCCGATTTTGATTAAATTGCGGTCCTGATGGGATACTATCAGGGGAGCCCAGTGGGATATACAGACAAAATCGAAAAAATTGGATTTTGAAGGTGATGCAGTAATTTTGGATTTTTTACGTTTTTCCCCTGGTGTTTGCGCTTGATTTGCTGTTTATTTAGGGTTTGCCGGAATTTCAAAAAAAAAACATTTCCCAAATTTTCGAAGTTTTTTCTCGATTGAGTTTTTTGCCAATCCGAGATTCTACTGATAGTATCAGTTTGATACTGAACCGATCATGACTTTTTGGACTCGTTGGATATTGGATTCTATGAATGTTCAGCAGCTTTCACCCCCCCCCCCACCCCCAATCTTCAACATTGACTGCGTTTCTGTGGTAGGTACAAAACTTTTTAGTTGACCAAGACATGAAATTTCTGGAAACCATTTTTTCATTGTGATAAAAACTACATTTTCCACAATTTTTCCGGATTTTTGGCTAAAATAATAACCATAACTATTATGGTTTTTTGACGTGAATTTTTACAAATCGACTCAAAAAACGAGAAATTCGACCTATTTCCCAGACCGATATCAATGACGTCGAAGAGATTTTCGCTCGAATTTCCCCCCGACTTTCGAAATCCGACCGAAGTTTTTAATCGACGGGGGCGGAAAATGGCGCATTCCTCTGCGGCTACGCTCAGCTCATTTCCCCAACTAATCTCGTAAAAGAAGATAACGCGAAGTAAATGTTCACCGAGATGGAGAAAAAACACGTTACTCTTAACAACTTTCTTCACCTCCGTCGATTCCACGCTAACGAGAAAAGGCCGAGATAGGAGGTGCACGTCAGCACTTGCACTCGTGCAATGGAGGACTTGAATGCAAATGACTTGAATGGAAAGCCGGTAATCAGCCGGGGTCAAGGCTGAGCAAAAAATCGGTCAGGTACTTCAATGAGAGATAAATTCGGAGGAAGAATTAACTCGAGACATTATCGTGCCGGCGAGTATTAAGTTCTGCCTGGCGAATGGGGATTTCGTACTGTTTTATGGCCGATCCGTGAAGGTCTGCGGTGATCCCATTATAAAAACGGCCGTCAAAACCGTGAAATGTTAATTGGAGATAATCTCGATTCTAACTTCCTGATCTTAAGTTCTTCAGGCACGAAAATGCATAAAGAACTGTTGGATAATAAATTGTTTATAATCCCGAAAATCAGAGGTTGATATTCAATATGGGCTTTTATCATCAGGAGAAGGTGCTTATCAGATAAGCTAGGTAGATTCTACTCGAATTTCATGTCCTCGAGTCTAAGGATTCATGGCGAAAAACCCGAAGTAATAAAATCTTGAAATTGTTGAAAATTTTTTGGAAAATCCCCTCGTACGGATGTCCTTTTATTACGGATTTTTCTGGTATGTCAGTTTTTTGCATGTTTTCCCATTTAGGCGAATGGCTCTTGGTCTTAGAATCTTCGTTTTCCTTTGCAGAATATGTGGATATTTATTATACTCCGAAAACTTTGCGTATTTTTGTTTTAGGCGAGTTTTAAATTTGCATGGTGAGTTTTTTTTATATTTTTGTCCTAAACATCCTTAAAGGAAGTCAAAATTGTTAGGACAACTGCGGAGACAGAAAGTACCCAGGAAATAATTCAATATAGGTATTAGGTATGTGTCACACAAAAGGTATATCAGTCGACTGCGCACTTGTACATTGAGACATTCTAGTTGTACGCCAAAATAGGGAAATCAGTCATGTCAAATCCCCTTAATGTCCCTGAAGTGGGGACACTTGAAAAAATTTGATCAAATTTTGTCACACTTTTACAAATGGAAGTATTGAGTGTTATCTTCGCACCACTGGTTTAAAACTGAAAGTTGAACCATTTTCGTCGTTTTAGTGAAAAATCATAGCTTTCAATACCAGTTTGCTCAAAATCCTTCTGAATCGGCATTCCCTGCAATTTCAGAATCACCTTGCGCAGTAATACTTCCTCATATTTCTCCCTCTCAATTTTTGATCAAGTCAAAAACACATCGGAAAATTGAATTCGTCTTGCGGGGAAAATCAATTCCCCGTTCCTTAGCTGGGGAGCTGTTCACTTCAATTCGGCTTCAGATAACAGTCCTGCCACACGCGAGACAGTCCCCCGAGGAAATGAAATATCCCCGGCGACTTTTCTTTCACGGAAAAAAAAACGCCCGTTGAAAGGAGAAGGAAAAGGATAAGAGGAACTAGTTTCTTTTTTTACTGACCTTTTCCAACCGTCATCGACCCGGACCGGGGAAGCGTTACTTGGACAGCAATGTTCTACTAGGCTTAAGATAAGCGGCTCTGCCAAGAAAGAAAGATTGACCCCGGTTACTGATAAGCTAGGGCCAATCTACGAAATAGATATTCAGTGGAAAATGTTGGAGAAAAAAGCCATTTAGGTACCTCGGGCAAGGGCCCAAAAATTCGAAAAAATTAAATATTGAGAAAATGTTTGAGACGAAATTTTTTTTTTGGGGGGGGGGGATTTTTGTTTTCTTTGGTGACACATCGAGAGAACAAACATCGGCCTTCTTAGATCTCCATTCTGATAATATTGAGGAAAATACGATAGTGAACTGCCATTAACCCGTCGAATCGAAAGACAGTCCTTTTAGGCGGTTTTATCTTGAAGGGGAGAGACATGCGAACATTTTCTGGTACATATTTAAAATTGTAAAAATCGATACCTAAATTATTTAGGGCTATTATAGCCCTCGAATGGACCCGACTAGCTACTTACCTACTTTTTCTGGGCCTCTACACTAAAAATATAAATAAAAATAAAGAAGTACGTAAAATCCCACAGCATTTCTTAGTTGGTCCCAATATACCTGACCGTCGGTTCTAGTTAAATAACCGTTCGGATCGAAGAAAACGAACAGTCAGATCTCGAAAACAAACTCAAGAAAAAGGGGCACCAATCAATGTCAATTTTCTTATCTTGCGGAAGGTTTTCCCTACCCATTTGTGCGGCGGTTGAGCTCACATTCCCCTTTTCTTCAACGACTTTTCTGAAAACCTTCCCTGAAATTGCTCTCTTGGAAAGTTCGAGCTTCCGGTTTGGCCCAATCAAAACTTCGGAAGGGGTGTCGGTCGGGAGGCCTATAAGAAGCTATATCAATCGTAAAAAAGTTTCCTGATGTACGACTTCTTCGTGAACATTTAGGGTTTAGAGTCTGGATCCCATTTTCGAGCTGAGGTGAAAACCAAGGCTCATTATATCTTCGTATTTACCGAGGAAACGGAAGTGTTGCACTCCGATGGCTCGGAAATCGAAAATCAGAAGAAAAATTTGAAATTTTTGTTTTAGCAAATAATCTTTGTCAAAGCTTCGGTCGATAAAAAGACGCAAAACCCTGAAATAAAAGGTCGTCTAGCGTAAATCTATATGATAAAGTGTCCCATGACGCCCGATGAACAAATCGAATTAACGCTTTTGTGTGATTTTGCAGTTGATTGACCGATGGGAGAAGAATTCCAAGAAATTGATCATTTTCAATCCAAATCATAACTCTCGAAAAAAAAATTATCCGTCGATTTTAGAAGACCATTCGGCCTTGTCTGAACAAACCTAATGCTAGGTGTAGAAATATGACAATAACCTACTTAAATTCGAATTTTCGGCCTGATTATTCGTAACACATTTTCTACCCGGAAAAGGAAGTAGAACAATGAGCCGAGAATAATTCGCCGAATTCACCCTATCTCATTCGCTGTTTCATTTCTATCGAATTTCCACTATGAATCTGAACAGCTTGTTTTAATTGCGCAGGTCCCCGAACGGATCAGAGCGATGAACGCCAGCGTGAAACTCCTGCTGATCGTGCGCGAGCCGGTGACTCGGGCGATTTCCGACTACACGCAGCTGCGCAGTCACGCGACTTCTTCGACGTCATCGTCGACCTCTTCTTCCTACACGTCATCGTCGTCGGCGTCGTCTCCTTCGCTGTCGTCGACGACCGGCGGTTGGACGGGCAGCAGCGGCGCGCCTCCGCCGCGCTCCTTCGAACAGCTGGCCATCCGCCCGGACGGTTCTGTCAATTCCGCCTACCGGCCGCTTGCCCTTTCCATTTACCACACGTTCATGCACCGCTGGCTCGAGGTAAGGTCAAAGCTCTGACACGGATTCGCCAATCACCTCTGATCCGATTTTATCCGAATTTGAAAGGAACCGGTGGTCCGTGTAGATCACTCGAATTACTTCCGCGGCGTTGAAGCGGTCGAATCGGACGGAAATCGAGCGTAGGCGTAGGTAATACAGTTCTGCCATAATATACCTAAGGAAATTATTCGACCATCGAAATGGAACTATCGTGAATTAATGATCAAAATTTATTAGTGATTGTTTTGTTGATTTATTAGTGAATTTTTATTAGTGATCAAAATTTTGCTCCCGAATTGCCCTGAAAAAGAGGCAATTTTAGGCCTTAAATTACCTAAAGAGCCCTTGAAAATATTCTTTACCGTTTTTTCGAAAAGGAAGGATGGCGGTACTTGAAATATTGTAAATTTTGAGGTAAGGCAAAAGTGATTGTTTAGAGGCAAATTTGGAAACACATTTCTTTGGGCTCTAGGTACTCTGGGGCCCATGTTAGTCTCGTCCCTCAAAAATGTTAATTGTTTGTTTTGTTGATTTCCTACAATTATTATGGCATAGCGATAGTACAGTCGTGGTATAGTCAAGGTATAGTCATGGTACAGTCGAGGTATTGTCCTGTTATAGTCATGGTATGGTTATGACATAGTCATCGTGTAGTCATGGCATAGCCATTTATAGTCATGGTAGACTCGTGTTATTTTAGTCATGATATAGTCATGGCATACTAATAGTATAGTGGAGAAGGATCACCGTCTTAAGATTTATCAATGTCAAAATTCTCAACGTCAAAATGTCGATACAAGTGAAAAAGCGTTACAAAAACTACCGGGTGCCCTATTTTTAACTGTTTATCTGCGTTGTGCGGCCTTTACACATAACGGCAACCTCCGACCCACGGACCTCATGGCCTTTTCTCTATCCCTAACGCGGCGTAATCCTCCTACGCTAAACAGATCAAAAGCTTCCCTATTGCCTTACTCAGATGAGAGGCTTTACGGTCTGGAAGTGCGTACGCGCAATGTGCGCACCGCTGATTTCCTGCGGGGCTTTGACACCTATGTCAATGAACTATGAAATCGAAAGGACGTTTTATCAGGATGATCGATAAGGTACCATCTGATACAATACTTTGATAGTAACCCAGCGTTATAATGAAAACGAAATGGCCTGTCTCAAATTTTAGCCATCAAAAACCGAAAGTAGGTACCTATATATTCGGGAATTTCCTCTTGAAATTTCGGATTGCCACGGTGTTTTATGAAAATTCTTCCCAGATTGAAATTATAGATCCAGGAAATTTTGGGTAAAATGTAATGACAGTTGGGCTGAAAATCGAGGGAGACCCGAATATTTTATTGGTCAAGAGCGAGATTTATTTTGACAATCAAGTTTTGGCTGATCCTCCGATGATTTTTTGATCGACTGCCCTCAAATTCATTTTATTGCGTAATAAATACATATGAATGAGGAAATGTTAGTTAATTAGGGGAAAATTAGTTATCGTCCTGAGTCATTGTAGGCAAACATGCAATACGGGGAAACTGTGCGTCTGCCATCGCGCCTAACAAAGGCGTTCGTTTGTCGTTTGGGCAAAAATTTTTCAAATTTTTTCCCACTTTTAATGTCTTTTTTTTATGTCTGGAAGTATTGTGAAAATTGCGCCCTCTTGATCTCCAACGATTTTTATTTCTTCTTTTACCTTTTTCGCTCGCTGACGTTTCTCAAAGCGCTCGAATCTGGAAAGGATTTTCGTACTTTTATCCATCAACCCGGGTAAAAGTATGGCGGGAGAATTTTTTTAAGCTTTGAACTCTGACTGTTTTTGTTCGGCCCATCGCATAAGGGGAATTTGCATGAGAAAGTTTCCCGGTGTAACGAAGCGGCCCACGACGAAATCGATACCTTTGTCGTGCGTTTCGGTTGAAAATTCGCAGTTCCGTGGCGCAAGTTCGAAAAATTGCCCATAGGTATCGCGGTTTTTCAGAAGCTTTGATTTAGTTGGAACAGGCAATTTAAAAATATCGATAAGCTCAGTTTCATGTTTCGTTGCACGAAAGAAAGTTTTCAAAAAAATATTGAAACCGACTCCAAAAAAACTAAAAGTCAAAAATATAAGATGCAATGAAAAAAAGGCTTTTAACAGTCATTTTTGAAATGATATGAAACCTTTCAAGCTGTTGTGCGATCGTCGGAAAAGTGAAAATGGATCAGAGGATTTCGAAAACCTCACTTTCTCAGTCAGTTTGAGCGCATTCACAAAAACGGCCATAATTTTTAAACATTTTTTAATTTAACAGTAAAATTAATTAATTTTATAATTTTTTTTACAATATGTTTTTGCAATGTAGATACTCATACAGACGATTTTTCGAATAATTAAAGTATATCTACCCATGTGCACAAATGAACTTGAATTTAATTTTTTAAATGAAATTGAACCGGTCTTCTGAACTTTGATTATGAGATCCACAAAATCAGTCAAAATTGTTACCTATCAAAACTTCTTCATTTGGTAGGTTCAAAGTAGGTGTATAAATTAGATTGAATTTTCGTTCAGAAATAAGGATAATTTCGATTGTTGCAGGTGTTCCCTCGTCAACAGCTGTTGGTTGTAAACGGCGATCGCCTCATCGAAGATCCCGTCTCCGAATTGGAAAGGGTCGAATCGTTTTTGGGCCTCGAACACCGGATCGGTCGGCACAATTTCTATTTCAATAGAACCAAAGGATTTTACTGCCTGAGGAACGATACGCAGGATAAGTGCCTGAGAGAAAGCAAGGGGAGGAAGCATCCCCGAGTAGATCCTAAGGTAGGAATCTAACTGAGTCAATATGTGATCTGCTGTGCGATAAATATCTTATACTTCCATAATTTGGCGAGTAAAAAAATCAAAATCATTGGCCGAAAAAGGATCAGCGATTCAATACAAAGTGCTATCCAGGCCGAAAATTAAGAGCCCATCGAACCACTGATCCGATTTTGGACAAATTAACCTGAAAAGCTGTGCCTTGCGACAGCTTGATGCACAAGCCGCTCGAAAAAGGTTCAAATTGGCAGTGTTGAGTGTGGCTTTTCGTAAAAAACGAAAAAGTGAATTTTGGGTTTGTGATTTTTCGAGTATTTTTCCGGGCTTCGTTGCTTGATTAACTAGAGGATTAAGTGTTTTCCGGAATTTTTCAAAACACTCAAATTTTTAGAAGGCGGTTTTTTTTCTTGGTAGTCTTTTTGGGTTTTGTATTGAATCAATTTTGACTTTTTTAATTTTGAAATTTTTAGATGGCGGTTTTTCTTATTTGGTAGTTTTTTTGCGATTGTGGGCGTTTCTTATTGAGTCGACTTTTTTGGTTTTGAAAAAAATGTGCTAACTTTCGATTTGAAAAACGACATAACAATCCTAAAGTTTTAACAAAAAAATGTTGGTCAGCCGTTGGGAATGATAAACACGAGGAAATCACGTTATCCGCAGCTTTCTTGGTTTTAGGGTTAAAATATGGGTTTTAGGCAGAAAGTTGGTAGTGGAGAAAATGTAGGGCATTAAATTGTCTTTCGGTAGTCATTAAAATATCGCCCGTATGTACGTTTGGCAGCATGATTTTGATTATGTTTCACAATAATTGTGAAATAATAATAATGATTTTTATTAGATATAAATAAATAATAATAATAAATTAATTAATTTGATTAAATTTAATAAATAATAATTATTATTATTCGTTTTTCGATTTCGACTCAAATATGGTACGTTCGTATACATAATTTTTTCCTCACATCATCAAATTTCAAAATCGATGTTTACAGTCCATCCATTTTTCCAGCATCATCGAATGTCAAAATTGATTTTTACGGTCCTTTCAAGAAATGTACAGTCATCATTTCAAATGTTAACATATCTCATGTGCCTACCAGGTGCTTGCGAAGCTGAGGCGTTTCTACGTCGAGCATAACCAGAAATTCTACGAACTCGTGGGCGACGATCTTGGCTGGCCGGAGAAATGATCGGCGAGCGTGAAATTCGGCTAAACTGAAAAAGGATCTCAGTTCCACCTTGGTGACCGTGAGAAATCGGTATCGGTCCTGTTCTTCGGCGGTTTTGCCATCCACGATTTCCTCGAACTGTTCCGCATTCAAATTTATACGAAAATTGTTAATTTTATCTCCCCTTGCCTCGGATTCCAAAAAAAAAGAATTATTTTTGCAGTAACTTTTCAAACGGATCAAGTACGATTTTTTTTCACGGAACAATAATAATTGCAAATAAAAGCATCCGATTCGCTGCCAAATATTGAATCCGGCGCTTTCGTTCCTATAGAATTAGCGCAATTGAACAGTGCAAGCCGCCTTGGAACTGACTGCTAAACGCACAAAAAATACAATTTTAAGGAAAATAATTTTAAAAAGTATCTATCAATCGTGAACAGAACGAAATAAATGAGTAAAATATGTGAATTTCAATCTCACGGTCACCAAGGCGCATTGATTCGGATTGCGCCATCAAATCGGCGCTATCAGTATCATAATGAATACTTACTTGCTGTGATAAATTTTACATATCATCTTTTAAGAAGAATTTTGTCTAAAAATAATTAGCTAGTAATTTCTCCTCATTTTGTGGTCGAATGAATGGGATGATTTATGGAATCGGAATTCCGCCATGAGGACATTTTGTTTAGAAATCGTTGTAGTTTTAATGGAACGAAACATATCATTCGTGTAATTATTTATTTGCTAAGGTAATATTTGGTTATATGTTGATAACGCATATCAAGAGACCGGCCATTTATAGATAGAGTAAACAAAGATGGAAGTTTCGTCGGAACTTTGGTCTTTCTTATTAAAATGTACCTATTATTTTTACTGGGATTAATTCAGACTACCAATTTAGCGGAAATCGTACGATTAGGTGTATCTATGTACCTGCTTTGAAAGGGGTCATAATTATTGTTGAATTGGCGTCTTTCAAATGATCGTATTATTCAAATTGAATCTTACAGAAAGTTAATTTTTTAATTTTTGTGAACCAATTTTTTAACTTTTTTATTAACTTTTTTCAACAATTATTATTAATGTTCAAAAAGATAAATTTTCAGTCAACAAATTTTTCTCAGGCGTCGGATCAAATAGCAAAATTGTGCTAAACATAAAAGGTAAATACTTCGCAACAGGTCGGGTTACCTATAGTCAAAATCTATTTCTTCGTGAGACTTTCAATATTGATTGAGTGCACTGATAAAAAACTGGTCAATCGGGGTTTTGAAAAATTTAATATTTTTATTGATTAGTTTGTGAACTTTTGAAAACTTGAACTTGAATTGAATTAAATATGCACTCAAGTCAGCACTATCTAGTTTTTTGCAAAAAAAAAAATCCGATCTGGCCATTGAATACAGTTTGTTCTCAAAACTGCTTGTTTATCCCTTTTAATAGGTCTATTAAAATACTCGAATAACCGTGAGTCATGGGGTAATTACGTCAATGGGGTAAGTACCCGGCATTCTCCACATATCGATTTCAAGTCTGATTTATGCATAAGCTTTAAATGATAAGTTGAATTTTATTCACGTACGCCCACAAGTTCCGACGATTCTTAATCAAACGTTAACATATCATAATGGATCACATTGATCTAATTACAGCCCCCCTAGAAGGAATAAAAAACCGTAGTAAAATAATTTAGCTGAAAAAAATATAATAATATTTTTGTACTCCATATTGGAAGAAAACAAGTGTTGACATTCTGTTGTAAATCGAGTCACATGAGATTAGCGAAAAGTGAAAATCTTCCGTTTTCCGACTCCTCCTATGACACGATCTTTCGCTGAAGTGACGTCACACCTGTGACGTCACGCTACCAAAATGTGCTCAGACTTGAATGCCACATCTATCACCTCTAGACGTATCGAAGTGATAAAACAGCCCTTCGCTAAAGCAATATAGCACGAATCTGCACCCAAAAGCACCATCTGTCAGTTACAATTGTTTCAACTCACAATTATGGTATCTATCTACTTGTTATATTGTTTTTCCCCTTTCGTATGACGTGCAAGAGCAAAATGACTATGAGGCGAATGGCCTTGAGCCGATTTAACTTTCCTTCCCCCGTGAAGGGATAAGGAAAGGGAAGTATAGCGATCGTGTCAAAAAGAATTTATTTATCGCCATAATTTTACCTTTCAGGCATTCCTCACAACAAAAACACGTTTTTAGCCATTGTGCGTGTTGTGTCGGTCGGCGTGTTGCCAAAATCCCAGCTGAGCGGCTGGTCCGATTTTTATTTTTCATAGGCCGGTGAGACTAGGCCGCACAATTTCAGGTTTTTTTGCGGTTCTGAATTATTTTCGGCAGTTAAGTAAAGCTCTTGGTGAAGCTTATGGTGGAGCGAAAACCTTAATAGCTAATAACTCAGGAGTTGTATGCATGGTTGCTCGCCCAAAAATTATAATTCATTACGAAATTCTATTTCAATCGACAAATCTATATTTTGCGATTAAAAAAATCGGTTTACCAGTTCAGAAGATACAGCTGCTAAAATTGTCAAATTAACTTCATTTTGAAAAATACCAAAAAACTCGGGGAAGGAAAGTTGTTATTTGTACACACCCGATATTTGTGCTTGTGAACGGAATGCAGCAAAACGACGATGATTCTTATAGTCGAAATCTCAATTCGTGACACGGCGTCGAAAAAGTGAAGCGCGGCAGAACGTCTCATGGCCAAATTTCCATAAGGCATATGCTGGGCTTTTTTGACGTCCTGCCGCGGTTTGAGATTTTGACTTTACCCTGTTACGCGGCGTTCTGATACCCTTTGGGAATTTTCCAAAATGTATGAAACCGGAGGTTTGTCCTTCTGAGTTAAGCATAACCAATCGAAATGTATGGGATTTTTGCCGTATTATTTGACGTGTAATTTTAACCTTTCTTGGGATACCTATTATGCTGAGCGGGCTGTGCTCTCAATGATTGCTACCAGCTTGTACCTAATGTTCTTCTACTATTAATTGAAGGGTAAGGGGAAAGAACAGGAAATGTCCATTTTTCCCAAAAACAAGCTTAATAGCGCATTTTGTAGGAATTCAAAGGTACTAACCGTATAGTGAAACTCCAAGGGGAAAAAAGTATAAATGTCGCACTGAGAAGCAACGAAAGATTTGGTGTAAGGGGAAAAAAAATATAGTTTAAAATACAAAACCTGCTTTTTCTCTAAAAGTACTTTTTGTGGCATTCCTCGTTCCTTCCCCTTACCCTTCAATTATATTCCTAATTTATCTTAATTTTACCTTTTATTTTTTGGGGGGAAATTGTGCACTATCATTGCCAATATTTGGACAAAATATTATTATTAAGGACATAATATTATTATGTGTTCTGTTTATTGGAATCTTCGTATCGCCACAATACCATCAGAATTTCAAATCAACAGGGGGAGCAATATATGTAACTTGAGTTAGAATCGGATTCTAATGAGTTGAAAATGGCTATAATATAGCTATAATATAATATGGCTATAATATAGGCTATAATATAGGCTATAATATAGGCTATAATATAACATATTATGTTTCTCACAAATTGTATATTTTCATTTTAAATTGAATTATGACTGGAATGAATAGGCGAAAAATTGGTACCTGCGTCTGAATTTTCATTTTAACTAAGTACCTAATAGAAAGATCGGCTAGAAACCTAATTTCTTCGTTAAAATAGAGAAAACTAAATCTAAAGTACCATAAATTTCCTTCGATGCTCTGTAAAAACGCTATTAATTTGCCAACCCTGATTTGTCGCTTTTCAATTTCCAAACCTACCAAAAAGCTGCATTTTCGAGCATATCGACACTTTTTCGTTTCTTGCTTCCTACCGCCAACTTCGGTCAAACGTTTTTCGATTTCTTTCATTTCGACGCCTTAATTCGACTAAAATTTCTTAGAAAAACTAGGCCTAATTAAGTATAGCGTATCATCAAACCTTGCCATTTTTCAAATTCAAATCATCTCCTGAATTTTTCCCTATTGAAAATCCGACTTGTCCTTGAAAATGCTCTTATTCCGTATTGTAGAAAATTGTGTCTCGTAGGTAACCGTCGAACGAGTTGAGTTTTCGATGGAAAAGTGGACGACTTCGATGAGGAAATTGGAGTGGTGAAATGTCAAATTTCTTCAAAACGCAAAAATGAACACCAATTCACTCCTTACTTACATAGAACGCAAGAAAAACTACCTACGTGTATATTCATCGTCTTCTTCTTCTTCCTAACTCGAGTTAAAAGTTACCCAAAACTACCTTCCACTCGTTGAGTACTAATTTTCGTTTTCGATTCGATTATCGTTCAAGATAGACGAGCAATGTTTAATAACAATAATAGAATTTTAAAAATAATTAATTAGTAAAAATTTATAAAAGAGATTTATATAGGGAGATTATAATTTTTTGATGTACGATAAAATTGTTGAATGTGTTGTTGGTGTTTTTTCCGTACTGTATAAGTGTGGGTAGTTCGTATGATTTTAGATCAGTAATTTCCAATATAACAGTAGTGCTTCAACTGGGAATTCATAACTTGTTCCATGCTGGTAAATTCCACAGGGTGAGCCGTGGGAGCATTTTGCGTTTGAAATGTACGACCACTAGTTTCCAAGAGGACTGAAATTATTTTTTGAAGTTTTTTTTTTTTTTTTTGTTTGTTTGTTTGTTTGTGGGTGAACAAGATTTTTTTTGTTTAAAAGGAAAAAGTTGACGAGGAAGTGTGATAATTTTGGATCGTCAACACTGATTGAATGCAAATGTAACCAAATAAAGCTGTTTACTTACCTACTCGCTAAAGTTGAAAACGTTTTTATTGTTGAACGACTTGCCGAAGAAAATTCTTAGTAAATTTTTTTGTGCATTTCAAATTATTCAACCAATTATTTTGCTCGAGGCCATCCTGTAGAATTTTCGTCAAAATGTCTCACAGATTTTTTAACGAAATTGACAGGGTAAGGAAATGATACATATCATTCGAGTACTTTCACTGACGAACTAATAGGCATATCACTGGTATAAAAACGTAATGTTTTCAATTAAATAAAGGATTAAATAAGTTTAACTTTATATAAATTGTAAATAATATCATTTCGTCGTTAAGCGCATAGTAATGATATAGCTGTGATTTAAGTTATCCATTGCTTCATTTCATTCCACGGTGAGCAATTTACCTGTTAATACTTGAAAGTTTATGATAATGTACATATAATTCTGAGTTCGTTATTGCCGTAATTGATCTCAACAATAGTACCTACTAAAAATTTGTTCAAATGACTTAAGTTAAACATATCCTATTAAAATTATACGTGTTTGCATTAGAGGCGTTTTATTATTGTGCTCGAAAGACGAGTCTCACCCGGTTTAAAAAAAATTGGGCCAAACTAGACCGAAAATGAATCAAAACGCCTCCAGCTGCAATTTCCAAACCGTTTCCAAGATGCGATTAATTAAAGGTTTTTTCTTTGGAAAAACCACTTTGTGCATCATAAAAACCCACATTTCTCCGGTTCAAAACAACGTTTTCCAACTCTTGAGAATTTTTTGGATTCAGCGTTAAGTTTCGTATATGCCGAGTATTTTAGTAAAAAATTAACTCCTATTCACAGCAACCCCGTCAATAATCGAAAATTTTTTTTTTTTTAATTTACGCTGACCGCATTTTGAGGAAGCTGTCAAATTTCAGGAAAACTTGCTCATTCAATGAGGTTTCCAATAAAAGCGAAATATGTTTCTATTCGATTTTGACGTGTGGACCGCGATTGCGGTAGATGGGAATTAGTTTTTGGTTACGGTTGGGCACTTGGTACATAGGAAATTTAACACTTTAACCCGGAATCCCCTCAAAAGTTGGAATACGTTTTTTGAGTCGGAAAAATGTGGTTTTTTGTAATGCTAAGTGTGTTTTTTCTGGAAAAAACGTTAAAAAATCGTATTCCGGAATGGGGTTGGGATAGGAAATGGTTGGCGGCGTTTTGCTCGGTGCCCATGTAAATCTGTATGCATCCATTGAAATTTGGTCGATTTTGGTGGGCTGTTGCGTTTTTATTTTTATTTATTTGTCGATTTTTACTTGTTGGGGGCGTTCGGAGTGTTTCGAAGACGCAGAAATCGAGGACAAAATCATCTCCTCGATACGCCCCTTCGGTACTCGCCCGACGGCAATAGGATAAGATCGGGAATGGCGTTTGTTTTCATTTCCGGTCGGAGACTTGCTCAGACCGAGAGCCGTCCGCCTACGAAGCCCCCGGTGAACCTCTGAATGCTGGGTAGGCACTCTGAATTCTGACTATCGTCCCGGACTTGAGTTGCACAATGTTGGAACAGTTTTGAAATTTCGGGATTTAATTGACTGGAAATGAGGTACGAGAAAATTTCTTTGGTCCGAATCGTGGCTGAGTTCGAAATTTTGACGTCAAATAAATACGAAACAATGCGAGGCTTTTTGAGAATATTACTCTTCAATTTTCATTTTTTTTAAATTCTTAAATGCTTATTCTAAATTTTAATTTTTACTTGCTAGGCAAATACTAATTATTCAACTGAGGATATTTTTTTCAATTTTCAAAAATAGAAAAATTGAATGTTTTCATGGTTGAAATACTTATAATCACTTTGTAAGTATGGAACATGGTAAAAACGAGTAAAAATGCCTATCTAGGTAGGTAAACTTTGAGCCAAATTGACTAGATATTTCAAGACCTCAGGTAGGTAACTTATTTTTTCTTAAGTAAGAATATTTGTCGTACGAGTAGCAGTTTTAGCAAGCAGGTGCTACAGCAAAAACATACTACCTACATTTTTCAACCATAGAAATCTGCAAAAATGGAAGTCGCGAACCGGACTTGGCAACGCCGCTCGTCCATGAAATGTGACCAAGCCGAGAAGAGCTCAGCGTTTGAATAGCGCGCATGAAAAACAGGCACGTCGCCAGAGCCAGGCGGTTGTTGAAGTGAGTTTGAAGAGGCTCATGTGGGTTTTGCCCCGGCCCTACACCACACTATAGCCCCACAACACTCGGCCCCTGCCCCCACAGCACTTGCCCCCTCTACACTCGGCCCCTGCCCCCCTACGCCGGCAGCGATTTGAACCTAATTTGGAGCGTTTAGCTAATAGTCACAGTCGAGAAAGAACTGTCGACATTAATACACCCCACTTCAATAATTCATCTTCGCGAAGCAGGTACTTAATATGAAGGGAATACGCCTACGTTGGTAATACGGCGTGACGATAAATTGTTTCTGCGAAAGAAGGCGAAGGAGAAAAAACAGAGATGCACATGTTAAAAATTATGGGGCTCTGAGAACAGACCGAGTGTTGGTGTCTGCAGTAGAATATGTCGAGTTTTACTATTCAGATTATACACATTAAGCGCCATAAAAAAAAAAAACTTTTCCGTTTTCAATGTTGGGTTATAGGTGCCTATTCATAGCTAATGATAAATTCCGATTGATGAACCTGGATAATTCAGGAAAATCGTTCCGAGGAAATTCTGGAACGATTGTTCACTTTATAAAGTATACATTGTGCAACAACTATTTTCAACTGTTCAAGGAAACCAGTTGTGTGCTGATATTACACTGTACCGTACCATACCGGTTTTGAAAAGCACCAAATTAATTAGCCGTACATTCTGAATAACTCAAAGACTAATAGAGTACCTACCAGACGTATTAATAGAAAAAAAATCGTCAAAATACCTATTTTTAATAGATCAACATTTTTGAAGAATTTAAATGTTCCAACCGGTTTAATGCAGAGGCCCGCAACGAGAACAAAATACAGAAATCATTAAATTTCCTAAACCTTAGGAGTACTACGAGTTATTGGAATCCCGGTCAAAAAGTATAATGGATTTAACCGAAACTATAGTTATAACATCCCGTAAACAAAAATCTTGAAAAAAGGTTGACAATTGAGAGAGATAATTATTATAAAAAAATCAATAATTAAAAAAATTGAGATAATTATTAACTCCTCCTTTTCATCCTTTTTCAAATTTTTTTTCCAATTTTTTAAAATTTTTATTTTTAATTTTTTAATTTTTTATTTTTTTATTGAAGATAATAATTATCTCCCCCAATCGTCAACCTTTTTATAAATTTTCCGTTTCCGGGACTTCTGGACAGGTCAGAAATGATTGCTAAAGAGGGCCGCAGGGCCGAAAGCGCTCGACTCCGGCATCCGAATGTGCGATAGAATCCCGTTACTGCATCTTGACGAACTGGGGTACGGAAATAAACAAAGATGTTGCCCTTCTTCGGCAAATAGACCGGTTCGGCTTCAACTTCGACAAGAAGTGTCACCTTGCGAGAAATGCTGGTAAGGTGATGGACAAGGAGGGAGGGTACCGTTAATCGCTCCCACACGTCGCATGCTCCAACTCCGGTCCTCAGTGTCAACCACCTTGAATATTTAGGATAACACGAGGAATTCATTCCAACACCAGAAAAAAAGTTGGGAATAACAAATAAGGTGGCAGAGGGAAAATGTCGAATTTTCAAAAAGATTTTTGGCTGTACCTATTGCCACCATTATTCACACTACAAAAAAGTCGAAAAATAGTGGTACCAACCAAATCAGTTCATTTTTATGGCCAATGAAAAACAAAATTGGAATATAAAATGCTAGTGCTTTGGAAGTGATGTAAGCATTTGGCTGACCAGAAATTTAGCTTACCATAACAAAGATCTATGTGGGAGCATATTTGAGAAAATGTTGAAAATTTTGGTCGAGTTTTTTCCGAATGGCAATGGCCATTAATATTTGGAAACACATAATAGACAGACACAATGAAGGCGATTCATTAAAAAAATGTCAAAGGGTCCATTTTTTCTTGACAACCGGCCCGATTTGCAATTTTTACATTACTATTAGAATACTTTCATTTTCTGCGCAGGTCAAAATGTGGCAAAATGAATAACGTAATTTACTTTCCTTTTCACGCCATATCGTAGACTTTCTGACCCCAGACTTCACAATCCTAGGTAGCTGAAGGCTTGGCTTGAAAAATACGCCTTTTCTGTCTCCACCGTTTCAGTTATGTAGCCGTCGCGAGTCGCGATCACATCGCCGAGCGAGACGCGATCCGGTCGATTCGAATTCGTTTGTTTACGTCGAAAAATAGTCAATTCTAGTCGATGAGGGGCGGTTGAAAAAATCAAAAACCGAAGGATCGATCGAGTGATATTGTTGAAATAAATACTAACATGCAAGCCGCCAGCGAAGCGCCTTTAAGGATGCCTCGGCATTTTAAAAAGCCCACTTCTCCCGAACTGATTGTAAGTTTTAGAATTAAGTACTATTGCGATCACCCCAATTTCTCACTTCCATATTTACAGAGTAAAATTTTGCAATATTTAATCGTCCTAAAATTGAAAATCGGGACGGAGTTTTAAAATGAACTTATACTGAGACTCACATCCTAAACAAGTGTCTGTCCGTCTGTGAGCATTTATTACAAAAAAGGCCAAATTCCCTCAATCGACCTTTTTCTCAAATTTCTTGAACTGGAATGTTCATCTTGGCAAGAACCATCATCCTGTTTAACCAAAATGTGGATTGCTCACAGTACTTCCGATATAGTGGCACTTTTAGTACCTATTTTCTCTTTTATTTTTCTGGCCCCAAAAACGAACTGATTTGAGCGAAATAAAATTTCTTCAAAAAACATACTATATCCAGCATAATTTACGTTTTTGTGCAGTTCTCTCTTTATCACTCGCCAAATTAGTCCGAATGACTAGGTCCAGAACTACAGGTAGGTACCTACTAGTCCTATTTTATGGTTGTACCAACTGAGTTATCTACGCACCGCTGGTTTTAAGATAGGTTTAAATATTAACCTGGGTATTTGGCTTACTGCCTGCGAATCGTCTCGATTCGGCGCCCGAGAAAGAAACAGTCGTAAAACTGCATCCAGCCGTAAAAATGCATTCGGCCGTAAACTGTGCCCAATCGAGGATTTACATCTGAAGTAGGTACTCTGGATCAAAATAACTTGCATATTCGCGAGTGCTGCACCAGCGAAGAGGAAAACATTTTAATAGCAAGGGGAAAAAATATAAGATGGACAATTTTCTATCATCCGTTACCGACGTTTTGTTAATCAAATGAGGTCAAAAGTCATCAATGAATTTCTACGCTCGATGGCAGGTGCCTATAAAATTCTTTTCCGTGTACCGTTGGACAACAATAATTATCTCTTGAATAGGACAGACGGGAGATTTACGGTACCCCGATGTCCTTGAGGGCTATACGAAAAGATAAAGCACGCTGAATGTAGGTATTTGCATTCAGCTAGGAAATGTCAATCATGAATTTATTTCCGCGAATAAAACTTTGCTCTTTCTTGGGAAATTTTTTGAAATTCAAATTTTATTAATTTACTCATCTGCATGAGGGGAAAATCAAGTCGAAAAACTGGCACAAAAATTTCTAAAAACGATTCAAGTGCATACACGATGGGACGTGGATGGAAAATGCATGCCTGCGATTGGTCGAGGTGGCGTCGGGGTAGAGAACATTAAATTTTATTTGCTTTTCCAAGGCACGCTACATGAAAGACCATGTACAGAATCCAGATATGGATACTTTACTGATGTAGTAACTAATGTTACTGCTAATGGCAACAATGTAGTTGATGTAGTTACTAATGGCAACAAATTTTAATGTTTCGAGTTAAGCTCAGGCCATCATTGGTTGGCAGGTCGTATGGCTCGGATGGGAAAACCGCTAAATCGCCATTTCTACCGTGTCAAACGCATTGAATGAATAACCAGGAGCAGTTGTCATAACATGAGCATTGGTATGGTGCCAACTATTTCCAACGTAGTTTCCTTGGGCGGGCAGGAGGAGCAATACACAAGCAACGATGCCGACTTCACCTTTCTAGGATTTAAAAATAAAAGGCATTCGCTTATTCCCGAAATAGTCAAGAGTTTTGAAGGAACATCGACGTTCTTCCGAAATTCGAAGCCATAAATCCGCCCTCCGATGGTGGAATGAAGTGAAAATCGAAAACAGAAATTATTTCATTCGAGAAAATATCAGGTGTCGTTAGGTACTTCACGAGACAAACAAACACCATGCCAAACCAATTTGAAAAAAAAAAATTTTTTAGACGTCCAACCACATCATTGAAATCTTGAAAAAAAGTTTTTCAAAAACTTCAGTATCGTATTTCATTTGATAGATCTTTTGATGCCGAATCAAAATGGTAAACCAACTTGTTAAAATTCTAAATTTTGTTTCAGGGCAATGTCGTTGATAACGTGCCGTGGTCGTTCCACCGGCCGATACCACTTGACATAAATTTGAAGGTATGTTCAAGCTCCACTTATCTAAAGGGTCGAGTTACTTTTCGTAAATTTATTTCGTTTTTATTTATTAAGGACATAAATGACTTGATTCTGAAATCTAACACTATTCATGAGGCCCTACAATAAGTTCCGGGTTCGACCCCATAAATGAAAAATTTTAAAACTTTATCAACTCAATTGTTTCTCATAAACTCAAACTCAAAGTCGAACTCGAAGTGATACTAAAAGTAAAACCAAAGAAAAAAAAAAGTCAAACTCATACCTAATCGAAATCGAAGACAAACTCACGATGAAACGAAAAGTCAAACTCATAATCAAAATCGAAGTCAAACTCACAATGGAACGAAAAGTCAAACTCACAGTCTAAATCGAAGTCAAACTCACAATGAAACGAAAAGTCAAACTCATAATCGAAATCGAAGCCAATCCCACAATGAAACGAAAAGTCAAACTCACAGTCGAAATCGAAGTCAAACTCACAATGAAACGAAAAGTCAAACTCATAATCGAAATCGAAGTCAAACTCACAATGAAACGAAAAGTCAAACTCATAGTCGAAATCGAAGTCAAACTCACAATGAAACGAAAAGTCAAACTCATAATCGAAATCGAAGTCAAACTCACAATAAAACAAAAAGTCAAACTCACAATAAAACGAAAAGTCAAACTCACAGTCAAAATCGAAGTCAAACTCACAATGAAACGAAAAGTCAAACTCACAGTTGAAATCGAAGTCAAACTCACAATGAAACGAAAAGTCAAACTCACAATCGAAATCGAAGTCAAACTCACAATGGAACGAAAAGTCAAACTCACAGTCGAAATCGAAGTCAAACTCACAATGAAACGAAAAGTCAAACTCAAAGTCGAAATCGAAGTCAAACTCACAATGAAACGAAAAGTCAAACTCATAATCGAAATCGAAGTCAAACTCACAATGAAACGAAAAGTCAAAGTCACAATCGAAATCGAAGTCAAACTCACAATGAAACGAAAAGTCAAACTCATAGTCGAAATCGAAGTCAAACTCACAATGAAACGAAAAGTCAAACTCACAGTCAAAATCGAAGTCAACTCACAATGAAACGAAAAGTCAAACTCATAGTCGAAATCGAAGTCAAACTCACAATGAAACGAAAAGTCAAACTCATAGTCGAAATCGAAGTCAAACTCACAATGAAACGAAAAGTCAAACTCATAGTCGAAATCGAAGTCAAACTCACAATGAAACGAAAAGTCAAACTCAAAGTCGAAATTGAAGTCAAACCCACGATGAAACGAAAAGTCAAACTCATAGTCGAAATCGAAGTCAAACTCACAATGAAACGAAAAGTCAAACTCACAGTCGAAATCGAAGTCAAACTCACAATGAAACGAAAAGTCAAACTCATAGTCGAAATCGAAGTCAAACTCACAATGAAACGAAAAGTCAAACTCACAGTCAAAATCGAAGTCAACTCACAATGAAACGAAAAGTCAAACTCATAGTCGAAATCGAAGTCAAACTCACGATGAAACGAAAAGTCAAACTCATAATCGAAATCGAAGTCAAACTCACAATGATACGAAAAGTCAAACTCACAATGATGCGAAAAGTCAAACTCATGATCGAACTCATTCGACAGTGAGTTGATGAGTTTGGGTTTCTGTTTCATTGTGAGATTGACTTCGATTTCGATTATGAGTTTGACTTTTCGTTTCATCGTGAGTTTGACTTCGATTTCGACTATGAGTTTGACTTTTCGTTTCATTGTGAGTTTGACTTTGATTTCGACTGTGAGTTTGACTTTTCGTTTCATTGTGAGATTGACTTCGATTTCGATTATGAGTTTGACTTTTCGTTTCATCGTGAGTTTGACTTCGATTTCGACTATGAGTTTGACTTTTCGTTTCATTGTGAGTTTTACTTCGATTTCAACTGTGAGTTTGACTTTTCGTTTCATTGTGAGTTTGACTTCGATTTCGACTATGAGTCTGACTTTTCGTTTAATTGTGAGTTTGACTTCGATTTTGACTGTGAGTTTGACTTTTTGTTTCATTGTGAGTTTGACTTCGATTTCGACTATGAGTTTGACTTTTCGTTTCATTATGAGTTTGACTTCGATTTCGACTATGAGTTTGACTTTTCGTTTCATTGTGAGTTTGACTTCGATGTTGACTGTGAGTTTGACTTTTCGTTTCATTGTGAGTTTGACTTCGATTTCGACTATGAGTTTGACTTTTCGTTTCATTGTGAGTTTGACTTCGATTTCGACTGTGAGTTTGACTTTTCGTTTCATCGTGAGTTTGACTTCGATTTCGATTGTGAGTTTGACTTTTCGTTTCATTGTGAGTCTGACTTCGATTTCGATGATGAGTTTGACTTTTCGTTTCATTGTGAGTGTGACTTCGATTTTGACTGTGAGTTTGACTTTTCGTTTTATTGTGAGTTTGACTTCGATTTCGACTATGAGTTTGACTTTTCGTTTCATTGTGAGTTTGACTTCGATTTCGACTATGAGTTTGACTTTTCGTTTCATCGTGAGTTTGACTTCGATTTCGACTGTGAGTTTGACTTTTCGTTTCATTGTGAGTTTGACTTCGATTTCGACTATGAGTTTGACTTTTCGTTTCATCGTGAGTTTGACTTCGATTTCGACTGTGAGTTTGACTTTTCGTTTCATTGTGAGATTGACTTCGATTTCGACTGTGAGTTTGACTTTTCGTTCTATTGTGAGTTTGACTTCGATTTCGATTGTGAGCTTGACTTTTCGTTTCATTGTGAGTTTGACTTCGATTTCGATTATGAGTTTGTGTTTTTGTTTCATTGTGAGTTTGACTTCGATTTCGATGATGAGTTTGACTTTTCGTTTCATTGTGAGTCTGACTTCGATTTCGATTATGAGTTTGACTTTTCGTTTCATTGTGAGTTTGACTTCGATTTCGGCCATGAGTTCGAGTTTCTGTTTCATTGTGAGTTTGTCTTCTTTTTCGATTATGAGTTGAGTTTCTTTTTCATTGTGAGTTTGACTTCGTTTTCAATTATGAGTTTGAGTTTTTGTTTCAGTAGGTATGAGTTAAAGAGCACTACGAGCGTGATGTATTTTTTATTTTCAACAATTTATGCACCTACGTCCTACCTATGAGTAGCTGGGTTCCTAATGTTGATCGTTAAATGTGCTTTTGTTTTTGGGCGTTGACCACTATTAAAAACCCCCAAATTACCGTACCTCCAAATTATAATCCCGCGTCCTGATCAGCTTATTTGGAAGGTTGACGCAACGATTATCCTTAAATAAAATAGTTCTTCCCCTAGTTAAAAAAAAAATATTTTTTATGAAAGTAGGTAGGTATAGTAGTTAAAGTAGGTAATTTATGAGTTTTGTTGAAAAATAGCCACCAGTATTACTATGTTACGTAGTAAACATTTTTCCATGATTACTCGTCTCTACGGATTTCTTATCAAAGGAGATTGTGTGCCAAAATCAAAACAATTCCATCAAAGAGGCGCTTCTTCCTCTTTTGTAATTAACTAATTTAACGGCAAATTACGTAGACCGTAAAGTGCGATCCGGTATTTATTGAGATTGAACAGTATACTGTTCATGGTAATAAATTATTTCTCGAGGTTATCATGAGAAGAAGTTCTCGAATATTGCTGAGAAATAATAGCGTTTCGTCTCGAACTAGACAACGTTCGGCCCGGACGAACAAAAAAACTCGACCGACGCCGTTCAGAAATAAAACTTCTCGAAAGAACTCCACGAATTCCTCGGCCGATGTCAAACCGGACGACTTAAAAAGGAAAAAGACGATAAACAAGGTTCGATTACGACGGTTGGAAACATAAGTACCTATCACTGCACTACCACATAACATACTTTCATAAGTAACGGTAGGTATAACCCCCAACATGCCAACATGGCTACATGCCTTACAAGGGATAGTGATCACTCATAAAAAAAGGTTTGTTTGCTATGAAATTAAAAAAAAAAAATTGAAGGGGATGGTAAATTTATTAAGCGATTCTCATCAGTCAAAATTCATTGGGGTTGAAATTAAAAAAGTAAAATATTGAGGTACCATGTTCAAGGAGACATGTTGATTTTGAATGGGGCTGAAAGTATGGATCCTGGAAGTTTTAGTTTTTTTAGAATCAGTTTTCTGGACTTGGTCCGGGATAAAGCAAAAATTTGATGTTTTCCTCGAACCAGATCAAGAATGCTGAACCGATTTCGGCCATTGTAGATCTGTTTTCTTCGAATTCAATTTCAATATTCACTCAGTAAATTTATATTTCTCTCACGTCTTTCAATCTTCAAAAAAGCCCGAGAAAAAACCCGTCAAAAGGCTGCCGATATCAGCTTTAAAAACGCTGAACGGATCTGCGCAGGGAGCAAAAATTGAAAAACCAGACGCGAAAAGGAGCGGAGGATCAATTTTGAAGGGCTCGGAAACCTGCAGTGAGACGATCGGTCAAGAGATTGAAAATACAGGATCGACAGGATGCAACGACGAAAAAATCGAAAAAAGGCTCGATCCGGATATCCACGAGCTCAATGACGACGAGTCCACAAAATTGATAATAACCGCAGGGACGAACAGCAAGATCGAGCGGGCTCTGAAAAATCTCTCCCCCCAAAAAAGTTTGCTGGTCAACGATGGAAAAACAACAAGATCCGGCAGACAATTCTCGCCCTACGACTTCGGCTCGTACAATCTTTTCCGTTCTTTCGATAGCGACCAATCGACCAGCAAAAGCGCTCCATCCAGCTCGCCGGCACATAACCCGCCGGAAAAGCCGTCGAAAAGAAAACGAGGGAAAAACATCGATAATTGGCCCTCGTTGAAGAGGAAATTCCGCGAAACCGAATGCGACACAAGGGAGACCGAAGCATCTCGAACTGACCCGAACGATTTCCTGTCGACAGAAAATAAAGAAAATTCCCCGCCCGAGAAAGATTTATTCGCGGATGAGGATGTTGCATTTTTAATCGGGGAACCGCCCACGTTTTCCCGTCCCGAAGGACACAGATTGCCGCCAGATTTCTTCAACCTAACCTGTCCGAATGACTTCAACTTAGAAGTCACCTGGCCGCTCGATTGCGAGTATAAAGATGTGTACGCTTACAAGAGGACGACGGCCCGAGAAACGGATAACTGCGATAACACGTATCCCAAGTTGAGGGATGTTGGTACATTTTCCATAAAAAGGTACATGGACGGCTCAGAGATGAAATCATTGTCGAAAATCTCGCTCTCGGACGCCCGCATGTACGAATTTCAATCCGTTTTCAAAGACGTTCACGCTCAAATTGCTCATTTTGAAAATAAAACCGGCCACCTGATGGGCGCTGGCGACGGGCGGAAATTCGACATCCTGGAAACGGAAAAAGACGAAAAGAAGCGATTGTACAGAAAGAAAATCACCGATACGAATTTGATAGCTTGGCACGAATACATCGTAGCTTCTTCCACCAAGTACATGCCAGATGATAATGTACCATCTCCCAAACCAGTGATCAGGTTGCCGTGGATGACATGTCCGCGAGGGGATCTGATTTGGCGTCTCAATAATACCCGACCCCTGCCGACGGTCGATGATTTTTTCCGAGGATTGACGAACTGCAGGAAACGGAAATTCTGAAACGTTCTCGTTTTTATGCCGTTTATGTAAATATAATTTTTTCAAACGCATTTATCGGTACGTGAAATTCATGTTTAATTAGGAAAGTAGTGAAAGGGGGTAGGGAGTAAATGGAGGTATTAGGTACATGTATGTATACGTTTACAGACAAAAGGTCACTATCACGCGCTTCGGAAAATACCATCGAAGCCAAATATGTTCCAAGGATAAAAGGAAAACTTGCATCGCCAAATGGGGAGGGCTCAGAAATACAATATGGGCCAAAACTGAAAACTGAAAAACCATAGCTCCCTGAATATAAAAGATACTGGTCTGTCTATAGCTACGATCCATATTTCAAAAAATCCGAAAAATCCGATTGCTCTTAGTACTTCCATGTTTATCAATAATTTTTATCTGGGTGGAAAATGAATAGCTTCAAAAATTTCTGGTCTTGCAGAATACGCTGATATTTTTTCTCTCGGCAAACCAGGCGTACTCCTCTACTTTGAGGGTTTCAAAACTTGCATACCTACTTTCTTTGTTTTTCAGAATTTTTTAATCCACCAAGTAGCCTTCAGATTTGTCAAAATAAAGTTGGTTAAAACTTTTGAGAGCAAAAATGTGGAAGAATTGAGAGTTATCCACGTACTGGACTTTTCAATACGCGAATGGACTTTATTCTAAACTTGAAATTCACTGATATATTTATATTAATGATATATAGCCTATTATGAGGTATTTTGAATTGAAGCCACTTGTGTCAGGCGCGTTAGGAAATCAACTTAACACGAGGGGGAAAATACCTTCATGATCAACTATATTTTAATTAGGAACACAGAATTCAGGTTCAGCTAGTTGAGCCGTTAGGCCATTTCAATGAAAATAAACTTAAGGTCACTGGATGGAAACAATAGTAAATGAAAATGATATGATGAATAATAGATATGATATGAAAATAATAATAATGAACTTGGGATCACTTTCACTAATGACTATACCGTCAGCAACTACGGGACATCGATGAAAGTATAGTGAAAAAAGGTAATACAGCTTTAATAAATATTGTGGCAGCAGCTAAAATATCAACGAGAAAAATCTTAAACCTAATAGAAATAGAGTTGACGTAAGGTACAGCCAGGCCCCTAGCAAGATCAAAATGAATAGAACCAGATTAAGTTTATTTAAACGAGCGTAAATCATTGTACTAACCTGATGGAACATGTTGCCCAATTGATTTCTTAGGCTTCGTCCAATATACAAGAGTCCAGCCATTTTAGAATTTTTTCAATCGATGAAACGCAATAATTATTTCATTTATTTAAAAAAATTTTCATCATATCCCCAATGCCCATTCAACTGTCAATTAGTCAATAAAGTTGTCAAAATTAGGTATACAAATATAATATATTTATTATCGTATATACAAATTAATTCGTAGTTAGGTAAATAGCTACGATTAGCTTTAGTCCATATTTAAATTTTATATCATCTCTCTTATTCAAGACAATCGAATGATACCAAAACCTCTGACGTTTTATTTCACGCCACCATATTTTTTGACAAAGCAAAATGTCTCAATCAACTGACCTCCAAATTGAGTTGTTACCTAAGAATGAAAAATTATTTAATAATATCGTAAAGAATAATAATGGAGTTACACAAACTGAAGATTGATTATGTTATCTGTTTTTCGGATGAAAATTTCATTTCCTCGCCAAGTTTACGAATTAGGCCGAAGTAAATGAGTCATGAAGACAGCGTACTTGCTCGGGAGCCAAAATACTCGTGTATCAGCCTTGTCCTCGTCTTCACTAGACAGGCCAGCCGCGTATTCGAAGAATACCTGTAACGAATGGCAGTGAATTCCGTTTAACGTCTCTTGCTGACCTCAAGATGTTCTATGAGATTCGAATTGTAGGTGCAGCCCAGTCAAGGATGGCTAACAATACGTGGGAGCTCTAATTCTCAATAATCACAGCCTTCGAGCTAATTAAGTTGTCATCGTTAGAAAAACGATTACTTTTACCTCCCCACTTGAAAAATCCGCTAATAACATCGCTTTTATTCGTTGAGGCATCGAACATTAGCGAAATATTGACATTATTAAGTTGTCAGATCGATTGATATAATAGATTATAATATAATGATTATTATAATACAATACAATGGTTATATATGGATTATAATATATTATAATCTATCCATATCCATTGTATTGTATTCATATATAAACTTCATAAAGAAAAAGAAATTTTCAGAAAAAGTTACATTGAAATTAAAACATTAAAATTTTACTTTTTTTAAATTTCATCTCTTTTCTCCTTCAATAAAACATTGAAATTGCATAAAATTTTACTTTGAAATTTGCATTAAAATTTTACGTTGAAACATTGAAATTTTAGAAAAAATTTTATTCTGATTTAGGTAAGGGTGAATCAAATATTGAGGACCTGAACTTGACCGCGAAGGATTTCAAGTCACCATTATGATGTTGGCTAGAAATTTAGTTAACTGTAAGCTAGATAAACTATAATATAATATATTCACTTTATTATTTTTATTCAACGATTTCACATTTTGAAAAATTTGAAACAATTTCTATGTAATTTCATCTCCTTTCTCCTACAATGAAACATTGAAATTTCAAAAGATCAGATAGGTAAATATTAAAATTTCAATATAAGAACCAAATGCCCACTAATAAAAAGGGGTTTCTTTCAAAAACCCAAAATATTGTATTATTACTAGTTCCTACTCACCACTTCCCGAAATGAAGAATTCTGCAAGTTGGCATGGACACGAATTTGTTTCAAGGAAGGCCTTCCTCGTTGAGTGGTTCGAAGAAAATTCGTTTTCGTCCAAGGAGCTCGATGGCTTTTGAGAAAAGTATATTTGAAAAAATGCAATATCGTATTCGAAGAGAAGGGTCGGATATATCTCCCACGCGAAACGGGATTCCCTGTAGTAGACTGAAACGACTTTAGGCGATTGACACAGCTGATCCGGAGACTACGCAGTTTCCCTACTAACTAGAGATTTATCCCTCTCCACTTAGTCGGCCTAAGGGCCGGTTTATTGTCAAAATGTATCTTTCTGATATCCAAAGAAGCTCCAGATAAACTTCATCGCGGAGGAATTTACATCAAATTTCTACGCAAAAATATCATTGCCAATAATTAGCAATTATTGGTATCGGGTGCTTCTTGGGACATCGGATAGATAAATTTGTCAATAAACCTAAGCGTGCTGGGAAATGAACATTGAGCTTGCGAACACAGACTGGAAAACCGAACCTTGAAGTTATTCACCTATAGGTCGTCTTTTTGCTGAATAAAAGTGAATTTAGTATCAGTTTGAGTTTCTATGTGAGTTTGGGACCCAAACTTTGGGTAAGAGTTCGAGTTTCAGCATGAGTATCAGTATCCGTTTGAGTTTGACTTGACCTTTCAGGCCATGGAGGATTTCTTCTTCAGGCACGGAATCTTTTCAGCGCATTGTCGAATGATGAGACGTGATTTCTTGCCTAAGTTTGGTGAAAGTGGTATTCAGGCTTACGTACCATAACAATTATGTAATGGGATCATATCATAATCACTCATATTCGTCAGGTTCAATTTCAAGGATTCCCTAATGCTTCTGAAATCAGCTAGATCCTGACTAAGCAGTGCGTACATTATCCGATTAAATTGGACCCTCTAATTTAGAGGCATCTTTCCCAAATCCCCGTTGCGAGGGAATTCTCCCCGCGAAGCAAAAGCACTGGCGGATTCGCGAGCTAGAAATCCCAGGAAATGGAGAGCTAGGAATAGAATCGTCACTTGGCGGGAGCCGAGGCGATTGGTCGAGGTCGACCGGGCGAATAGTGAGCGAATGGGGGAAGTTCTCGTAGCTCGTACAAGTTCTCGATGGCGTGGGCCTGAGGGGCTCGCATAAAGGAAATAAGAAAAAGAACAGAGTAGTTAGAGTGAGTCTTCCGCTGCTCCCAACATTAGTCGTAACGCGTCCTGCACGACCCGATCGCGCCGGGTTCAGGCGGATGCTCGAATATTCAAAATTCGGAGTTTTGCGCGTTTTCCTGTGCTGTAGAGTTCCGCAACAGTTTCGGCGTTGAACCTTCCGTGGAACTGACAACATTGACGATCGACTATGCCGTCACAACACGTCCATAGCCCTCCTCGTCCTTACAGGAGCCGGGTAAGTGCGGACGAGATTTCCTACTTACGTCACGCTATGATTAACGCTTCGGTTATTGACATCTGTCAAGGACTTTCGTTTCGATTTCATGTCAATGCCGTAATATCATTCTGAAATAGGTGGGTTACACATATTCATATACATATTCCCTATTCACATTTATGTTCTATCCAACTCATTCGTTGCATGAATGTAGTGTATTTTTGACAGATTTATGAATTTTAGTTTAAAAACGGAAAAGTTCACTTTTGCGCCCTAGATTATATTATATTAAGTAGAAAGCAAAGTTTTTTGAACAAAGAAGTGACGAGAGCTGACCATTCAAATCTAGAAAACTTTTTAATTCTTACTTATATAGAGTTTTTTTTTTCTTTTTTGAGCATGGAGGTCCACCCTTGGCGATTCAAGGGTTTTACAGCAGAATCAAAAGTTAGAATAAAATTTGGAAAATGAACAATTTTCTCCCTGCTTTCCTACACAACATATCGACGATGTAACTGCAATACTGCCCAATTCAAAGCATCGTGTCTTTTGGGGGCATCTGGGTTGCCTACTTCTCAAAACTTGGATTGGTGGCAACTTGGCAAATCACGCGTCCATAGATTGCATGGCAAACGAATTGGGCAGTATTGATTCTACACCGTCGATATGATTCTCTACAATCTCTCTCGTTCTTGGTTCAAGGAGTGATTTTGAGTGAAGATATGATTGAAAAACAAGTTCGTAAACCTTCGAACCGATAGTGTATTCTTAGCTATATCTCCGTATTAATCAGATAAAGGTTTTTTGAAAGTTGAGGCCTTGGTGATGAAAGCTTAACGCGGTTCATGTATGTTATACCGTAGGACAGTTGAGTATTGCTGTCCTGCAGAACGATAACGGAAGGTTCAAATGAATTTATTATCATTAATACTCGAATTACTTGACTTGAGCGACGCCTCTGTTCTGATGGTACTATTTACATAGTACTTTTGCCAAACTGCCCCCCCCTCCTCTCTAGTTTGCTGAAAATCCAAGATTTTTACGATTCAGTCTCCAGTCAAATTACAAAAATAATGGATAATGGCCTCCAAACTTAGCTATGCAAGTTCATCTCAAGCAGTGATATTGACTATGCCTAGCCTTTTTATCCTTTTAACCTTTTTATCTGTCAAGACTATATGACTAGACAATGTGGATCCAGATTCAGGTTCTATTTTTCTGCATTGTAGGCTGTCACGCTTTTGAGGTAAAAAATCGGCGTGGCAATCGAATTTCAACCCTTTTGAAGCATACAAGGCCACTTTCCCGGGAAGTACCTACCTATAATCTTCCGAATAAGATAAATATTTTTTATTAGGTAACTTGTTTTTCCAAAACTTCATCATTTACATTTCTTCTGTTTACCCTGTCCCACTTGGCACCGGCTATTCTACGCCTCTCTTTAAATAAATTACAACTCTTAATCGGTATGATTCCATAGTAATTGCTACCAACAATTTTTCGATTTTGGCATTTCACATGCACGGTGGAGGTCGACTTTTGTTTCAGCAGCGCCACTATATTATTCGATCTGGCTGCCTTTGCAGTCTGTTCTGCGGTCTGTCGACGATAAGCCGAACGTGGCTTATCGTCGTTCGCCGCCTTCGACGATCCTCCAATTTAGGAGCAACGCGAAAGACGTCGATTCCTTCTACGACGATCGCGCTTATTCATCTCGATCGAGACTGGGTCAGGTTGCAGTCTAGACTTTCAACTTGGCAGGTTGGACTATTCGAGACGCGGACGTGAACTCCTGAGGAATTATTGTGGTGAGTCAGGTCTTCGCTGAGTCAGCCAAAACCGGAGATCATTCATTTTGGGATGAGTTTTTTTCCTCTCTTCACAAACCGGTCTGCAGTACGAGATTTTCTCGACAATGAACCCTCCTCAGAGCGAACGTCTTGAAAGTGTTTTTGGTATTTTTGATCCCGATCGATATTGCGATGGTTGGAGAAATTCTGGACGATTTTCGAAAATGTTCAGCAAAACAGCTACGCCTCTCACAGTTTTCAACCTTGCCCCTACATTTTTTTGAGTAATTTAAATTATTATTTTATCCCTTTCTTCGAAACGTTTGACCACGTCTGGTCAGCGATTCCTACCCATGATCTGACTCTGAGCAATACTCATGATACCGACCGACTCATCCACCTTTTTATTTCGATGAAACGCACTACTTCCGGGATAAAAAACGTCCGTTTTTCCATTTTATTTTAACTGATCATCAGGGATCGAAATTCGTCGCTTTGCTCTCAGAGATGCGGACGCAATCGTTGCTTGTTTTTCGAGGTCGCCAGGGTCAAACCGGTGGCTCGGCGTGGGAGTCATCGCAGGATGTGAAGGCATCTATGAGGCCCTCGGCTGTTGCCTAAGGCATTGGCACACCTCTCGACCTGCCGTGGCATTCAAGCTAATAACAAACATTCGAATCTAGACGTTTCGATGCTATTTCTACACCATTTTATGGTCTGCTTTCGATTCGATGGTTTTGGCTCTCTAAGTTGAAAGGACGAGCGCTCAAGTTTATCGAGGAGCCAAAAAATAATTGCGATAAAGCGGAAGGTGGTTTTTTACATTTAAAGAGGTAGCATAACAGTGGTTTGTTAATGACTTAAATAAGGGTAGTGTAGGCAATCTCAAACAACGCCTTTAAAGCTGTTATAACCCACAATACTTCCATATTTTGAAACGTAAAAGTGTGACTCAATTTGATCATATTTTGACCGCTTTTGAGGGTTTTTAGGAAAACAATTTCGCATTTCGTCGAAATTCCGGCTCATCGTTCGGACCGGAATTCGTCACTACCGAAGCGACGATCTCCGCTCTACGTCATCCCATTGACACATCTCCCGCCAGTTTTTGGCTCGTATACTCGTCAGATGAATCACTAGTCTAATAGAAGTGACTCCGAGATGAGATTTGCAGCCGGGTCCAGTTTTGCGTGGGTGCCGTTCTAGGAGACAAGTAAAAACAGTTTTAAAGGAACGGCTCCCCACTAATCGTTTAGTCGGTTCAGTTCGCACGCAGATAGGAAGGTCACAGCCGCCGTTTTGTGCTATGATTAGATCCGCGCCTTTGCCGGTTCCCTTGGTCAAAACGTCCCGATTCCCTAGAACGGAGGTGAGTTAAATTCCGTCCGCAGTTGTGTTTTGTGACTTGAGGCCGAAAATTGGATTATGTTCATGTTCTACGTGTCGCCGGCCGTTCCATGATTTCAGGTAGGGCGAGTCGGTGTAAGTGAGTAACTGTTTTTAACAAATTCGTGTACTACCGTTTCACTCATGGCAATCATGACGATTCTATCACGTTCTCCGGACATTTTACTTCCATATTTACAGAGTAAATGGAAGTATTGGGATCGTCCTAAAATCGAGAATCGGAAAGGAGCTTAACAAGAAACTTTTACTTATACAGTTCAGGATCACTTCCCGAACAAGTGTCTGTGTGTCCCTCTGTGGTCATTTACAAAAATGGCCATATCTCTCTCAAATCTCAACCTTTTTTTCAAATTTCTTGAACGGAAATGTTCGTCTCGGCAAGACCTAACATTCTATTTTCCGGAATTAGAATTACTCGCAGTACGTTTGATATATCAGCACTTTAAGTGTTTTTATTTCTTTCCTGGCCACAAAAATGAACCGATTTGAGAGTTCTTGGTTTTGAAATTTTATAGTTTGTTTTTGACATTTTTCATCTTAGTAGCCTCCAAATCAGTAAAATCAAATAGCTTTGTTTCAAAAATGCCTTATCAAAATATGGAAGTATTGTGTGTTATCTACGTACCCCTGGTTTAGAACTTTGTTATTATGAGTGAGTCTGGTTTTTAGCTCTCAACTCAAAAATAGCGGAGATTGGGGAAAATTTTTGTAGGTCGTAACTTTTACTAAAAGGTAAAAACTTTTTTCGTGCTTAAGCTTCGCGCCTGCATCAGGCAAAAAAATCATCTTAGGCTCCCGTACTGAAGTATGGATGTAAAATTGTATAAATTCCGATATGAAGTTCCAATGAGTTAGTTCATCGCCTACTGCCCTACTTTGTAAATTGTCTCGGTTTCCCAAGGCAGTAGGTTTAAATTTTCTTCCGCTCTGAAATTTATTCAATGCCCCATGGAATTGCTGAGTTATCTCAAAAAATCTGAGCATATCTGCGGGTTTCTCTTCATTCGAGGGTAACGACCGTCCAGCGGATCGGTCAGCTGAGGAAGAAAAGAACGCGTGCCGTGCTGACCGAAGCGGAAATCTAACATCTCGATCTTGAAACCCAATTCGTTCGAACGGATTGGTCCGAAAAGTTTTGATATTCTCCTGTGGGAAAATCTGAGGAAAATTAGAAGTATATACATCGTTCTGCATTGCTACACCGGCTGTTGTGCCGACGTTGTACAGTTTATTTTGGGAAATCAGCTATACCTGCACAACGTCGATTTTGTGCATTACGAAGTTCATTACGTAATGGGCTGACCTTTACCCTGAGGTTCGCTACCCGAGGAAATTAAATTACTCGCTCATGCATTAACCAGTGGTGCCTAGATAACCAGTGGTGCCTAGATAACACAAAATACTTCTGATATTTCGATTATTAAATTTTTTGTAAATAAATTTGTATACAATTCGATCATATTTCGACTACTCTGGAGGCTGTAAAAATTTAAAAAAATCGAAAAACTCACTTTTAAAATTTTGAAACCCCCCTAATATCGAAATACTTCGAGTAACCGAAATATGAAAAATATGCACGTATTGTGCAAGGTAGAAAAAGATTTTAAAACCAAGAACGCTCAAATTGGTTCATTTTTGAGGCCAGAAAAAGTAAAATAAACGTACAATTTCCTGAAGCTCCGTTCCATTTTTGATTTTGGGACGATTACAATACTTCCATTTACTTTGTAAGTAGGGAACCAAAATTAATCATTTTAATCGATTTCAGCCAATGTTAGGTATGCGTAAAAATACTGTAGGCATGCTAAAAACAAAAAAATCCTTACACCCTTACGTAATCTGAGAGCAATAAAAAACGTTTTGTCGCTTTAGTACAATTAATAAATATTCTAATACCTATCGAATTTATGATTTTTTCCTATGCTTAGACCTAATTTAATAACATACAGAATAATTAACGATCGACCTTCGCTGACTCGGATGAGTCGTTTTCTGTAAAACCATAAATATTAATCATCTTGAGCTATGGATACGGCGAAAAAATCGTCGCTTACAGTTTGTTATGTTAATTTCAACTGCTTCTATTGTGGAGCTCGTGGAATTTCTTTCACGTATCTGACCGTAAAATGTACCGAAATTATTCATGAAACGCAACACTGATGGTCAGGTCGGCCGGCTCATCAATAAGCGGATTTTTCAATGGTGAGTCACACACAGCAGCATTGGTGATTCATCCCTAACGAATAAATTATAAGCAAGGAGAGGAATAAAAAAATCGGAAGATTCCATTATTTTTATCTCGTGTTTACACAGTATTAAGACGTACGTAATGTCTGATTAGTCTATTTTGTAACGCGGCTTGAAGTGTATTCGATCAGACGTAATTTTTGTAACATTCTCCCGCTATTAATAACCGTGACGAGGGTATATCGAAAAATTATTATTTTGGCAGTGGCTAATCTACGAATACCTGTATTTTATTGACAGGTCTAAATTTAGTGATTATCGCAACCTGTTATGAGAGAAAGCCAACGATCGACGTTGATTTGGGTATTAATTATTGATATATTAAATTTTCCTAACGTATCAGAAGTACAGAAGTAGATTAAACATGGTAATATTTATAGGTATTTCCGGGACACAGATCCCGGTTTAAGAAATTTGAAAATTTGAAAAGGTTAAGAATTAAGGGGAATATTGCCATTTTCGTGGACTGTGGTCAGACACACCGACCCATGGACACACAGACGCTTGTTCAGGAAGTGGTTCAGAGTACAAGTGTATTTTGGAGCTCCGATCCGATTTTCGATTTTAGGACCACTACAATACGTTCATTGAGTACTTCGTAAAATATAGAAGTAATAAATTTGACCACTAAACTGATTCCATGGTTGAGCTATCTCGATAACGCTCATATCCTGGGGATAAACCGTATATTTGTCAACACAGGAACACAACATTTTGTCGAGTATGGGCAAAAATTACTCGTTACTCATCAATCTGCTCATTTTGAGCTTGTGCGCGATACACATCAAATTCGTGGTGATGCGTTTTTTCAAGAGGCCGCTCATACCCTGAAACACGGCCGGAACCAATTGTGATTTTCCGTCCTGTCGTGAGATCATTATTTTTTTAGGTTGGTACTCCATCAGAACTGGCATGAATCAATCGTCACGATGATATCTAATAATGCGCGTGTTATGTCGGCTAGACTAGATTTCTGTCTCAAGTGCTCATACCTATATCCTGTAATCGATAAAAACATCATTGATTGATAAACGCACTATTGATTAATAGATAGAAAATTTGACAGGAAGCAAATGCCAGGCTTGTCGCATCACATCCTATCCTCAGTTTTTAGGCAGGTACTCATTATATAGGTATATTTAAGTTAGAATAATATTGAAAACATATCATTTTACCCCGAATTTCCCAATGAGTAATATAATCTTCACTTTTCCCCAGTCGATAAATTTTAGAAGAAATTTAGAAAGAATAAAAGCTGTATTATTGAGGACGGTACAAAACTCGAGTGCACAAGGACAGACAGACGCACAATCAGAGAGAAAGGGAAAACTTTGCATAGCTATCTTTTTTCAAATGTTTGTTGTCCAGAGATCTTCTCATATAAGAAAATTCAATAGACCAAATTCGGAGTTATTATGAGGGCCTGGCATTGACCGGATACGAAGGTGCATCGTTTGGAAAATCTAACTTTTCGTGGCATTTGCAGGACTGTTTGGTGACAGAAGCCTCTTCTACACTAGAAGAATTCGATTCCTGTAATGTCATGAGCACAGTGAGTACGCAAGTTGTACGGTTGGCGAAAAAGCCGAAGAATCGCAAATTGGGTTTAACATTGATTAACAGCTGGAATAAATTGATGTGTTAAAATCGCATAGTTGATTTTCTGGGTGACGGAAAGTAACGGCAGGTTTTCGGTGAGACATTTAAAAACTCGCGATTTTTTTTCATCATTGTACCCTGCATAGGCGCTGAAAATATTTTTACAGCAAACTCAACCTAAATTGGTATTTACCCACTAATTCATTATTAATATTGACTGAAAATGGTGCTGGAAATGCCAACTAACATTGGACATGAGAAAAATTGTACATAAATATAAATGTATAAATATTTATTGATCCTTATTTAAGTATATTTAACCTTTAACAACGTGGAAGGCTCTGATTCCTGAAAAATCAGTAAAAAGACAATGTAAGAAAATAATGGGTACCTATATTTGAGTTTCTCGGATTCGCGGCGGTTTTCAGCAGTGAAACCATAAATGTGCATGAAATGGATTTTTAAAAGGGACGCATTTGAAACGAATCGCCGATTAAGAGACGGCGCTGAAATTGCCAGCAGTGGCTAGCCTAGTTCGTTGGAGGCGATTCAGAGTAAAACAGTGTCAACCGAGGAAACGAATCAGCCTAACTGAGGATGGCGGCTGTTTCAGTTAAGGATCGTCATTTCGAGTTGATAGCTGTTCTGTTGATGGGATTCAACGATGCACACCTTCCCATCACGAAGTACGAAAATCAGCCTGCGTGGGCGACCCTTCATTCAAATTGCTATGAAAATCTACTCGTTTACATTTCCTCAGTTGAGGCCTTCGCAGTGTAAATGCCAATTGTTCCCTCTACTTTAGGGGTCGTGAAAAGGGTAGTAAAAACTAATTTCTACCATCCGCTTGCACAATTTGAATCAAACGGATGATCTCTTAAGATTAAAGAACGTGAGGATTCGGAAAGATTTAAGTGGTGCTTAGGTAACTCACTTTGATATTTTACTACGTAAATTTTTGGCTTTACGTTGACCTAAATTATATAAAAAATAATTTGTACAAATCTAATAGATACCTACATGAACAATGTTGAAATTTTTTTATTAGGCGTAAGTAGGTATATAATAACTTCCTTCAGTTTTTATTAGTCGATAAAAAATTGTCCATCTCGTAAAATCATTCCGTAGTTTAGTGCTCAATTCATGTTTTGTAAGATCGCACGATCCTTTCTATATCTAGATAACAATGGCATTGCGCTATCGTCTCCGATTGAATTCGGACGTCCGAGATCCAGAAAGACAGAAGACGCATTGCAGGAATCAATAATAGCCATATCGATTTATTGAGGCCAACAATCGATCACACGTTCGAGCGACGATTGAGAAAAATGTTAACCCGTTTCTGGACACGTCCGTGTTACTCGTGCAAGGCTGTCGTCGATATCGTTCGATAATAAGCTAAACAATAATAGTAGTAGTTTTACCTCGGCGTAAGAAAAAATTTCCCCATTGGTCTTCTGTTTTTTGTATTTAAAAAAATTGCCTAGCTGAACATTTCAGTTAGTGAGATCCGTTAAAATAAATCAAGGGATATCAAGGAAATAAATTTCAGTTAAGATAAATTCAAGGAAAGAGGTAAAAATATAGGTTTCAGATGCCATGGGCTGAAAGAACCCGGCTGAAAGATCGACTTAGGTAACATACAATACATCCCTAATGGGTTTGGTAGTTAGCTACTTTGTAGGTAGTTAGTTTGGGAGGTAGTTGGGTACTTAACATTATGAACTTAATCTTCGATTATTGAACTAATTATTCCAACTGAAAGGCTCGATATGTAGAAACACATCGCGTAGACTCAAAATTGAACCCTCAAACGTTAGCTGGCGCCATCGTCATCTAATTGAGTCATACTCAACTGCATATAAGCACCTATGTTCTCAAGAAGACCTTACGCTTTAACTTTTACTGTATCCCCATTACCCTGAACGATCCTTGTGTGCACAGACAGGTGAATTATTGCTGATAGCTCTTGAGAGGGCCGTGCGGTCGAAAGCGCCCGAGCTCGATTGAACGATATTAAGATAGTCACTAAGCTTAACTAGCATTGCTTAATTTACGATAAGTAATATTAGCAGTGCTGAGCGGAGAACTATCAGTCGCTGAAGTATCAGCCCATCATTTTTCTGCTTCTATCAACCAAAACTACACAAAAAAAAACGCTGCTAAGTAGATTAGTGACATGGGTACATTATTTGTCTGGGTATCACAGAAAATAAAGTTCAAATAGTTGGAGTAGGTAGGTTTATCATCATATCATTTGTGGAGTAATGGTCAATCGTGAATTCAATTATGCCGAAAAGGTACGTTTTCACAATGATAATAAATAGGTAGGTATAAAAAGAAAATACCTGGCGGCTGCTTTCAAAGAAATATTTCCTGAGGCCTGGCGGCAAGAAGGCAGCCATTTTGTTAACCGCGTTAACAGGTGACAACTGTTATCAAGATCCGCCCCATTAACATAAGCTGTCCAATCCCAGCTTCACACTTTCAGTTTCTAATAAATCTGAGCCAATAGACGACGAAAGAGCCGGTAGGGGTAGGGGAAGTCCCCTACTTCCCCACCCTACCAAGATCAAGGGTGGGAATGTTACAGCCGCCATTCCTCACGCCTTGAACCGATTGGAACATGTGCCGTGAACCCAAGAAAACTGCAAAACCGCAATTTCAGCAGTGTCACTGCCCCCAAAATTGACCCTGTTGACCAAAATCTCGAAAAAATGCCAAATTTCATGTTTCATAGTCAATATCTAAAGATTCCCGCCAAAAAACCCCGAAGTCAAATCCATCATTTTTTTGAAATTTTTCCTAGGCTAGGACCTTGGATTTTCCAGCTGAAATCGGTTTTTTTCATTTTTCTTAGTCCTGGAGAGTTGTAGAAAATTGCAAATTTTTTGTGTCATGTACCTGCCCAAAACCTACTCAAAAATATTTTTTTTGGAATTTTAACATTTTTTTTAAAGGGTCAAAAAAATATTTTTTGTTTAGGTCAAAAATTAGTCTTTAAACCAGTTTTTGATTACTAAACCCCAATCGATTTTGACTTATAGGGAGTGAAAAATGTGTAAAAACCTTCAAGGAATCCAACGAGCTCAAAAAATTCAAAATCGGTTCAGTAGGACTCCCTCAAATTGCCAAAAACGCGAAAACGCAGAAATCGCATTAAGAAATTCAAGCCAAACCGATTCAAAAACCAAATTTTCGAATTTTTTCGGAAAAACCACCCTATCTTATGGTAACTCAAGCGAGAAACACGGGAAAAATACTCAAAAAATTCTAAACCCACGGCATCACCTTCAAAATTGAGATTTTGTGTTTTTTCAAAAATATACCCTAATTATGCCGAATTGGACCCGTTAACCTTCTCCGATCGGATTGCCCGGACAATATGCCTCAAGTTGGAGCAAACCACAACTTTCAAGACTAATTTAGTCAAAATCGGATCAGTATTTCAATACGAAGTGGCTGGACGAAATTTTTGGCCAAAATTTCGTCCGTCCACTTCGTATCGAACCGCTGATCCGATTTTGGTGCGGTTGGTCCTAAAAGTTGTGTTTTGCTCCAACTTGAGGCATATTGTGAGGGGAATCCGATCAAAAAATTTTAAGGGGTCGAAAACCCAAAAAAACTGTTTTTGAGATCATGACTTTTTTTACATTTGATCGTTTTTGAGTAGTCTAGAGTTGATTCAGAGGATTCCCTTATAGGAGGTGCACGTCACAGGAAAATTTGCTAAACGCTCGTTTTTTTTTTTTTTGAAATCGGACCACTCCTTCTATGCGTTTTGCTGCTGACGGCGTACGGCGTACGGCGTACGGCGGACGGACAAAAAATTTTTATTGCAGATTCTTGTTCTAGAACCTCTGAAACGTGAAAGAACAAATTTTCAGGGGGTGTTGTAAAAAAAATTTTCTTGAACAATTACATAGGTACATTATTTCTGGAAATAATGTACCAAAAAAAAAAACGGACGATTTTATTCTTCAGGCCGATAAAGAGTCTCGGCCCAATTACACAATTCCGCAAAGACCTCAATTCATCGACGCATCCGTCGTCGTTGGAGAAAAGACGTCTCCGTGTGTCAAAACAACCGACGGTGGAGGGGGATCAATCAGCAGCAGACGAGACGACCGGGGTCTGTCTGTCTGTCAGTTAGCCGGTGATATTCAAGTCGTGCGTGCGTGATTGTTATCAATTGGTACCGTGAACCGCATGTAGTCCGGTGAATGAAGAATTGTAATGGTCGTACTTCTCCAGCTGCCCTGCCCTGTGGGGCCTTCTCCCGTAGGTTTTTTGAAGTTTTAATACATTTCAAATAAATTAATGTTGGACTAAATTAATTCACCACTGACGCAATAGATGAACAGGTGCCTAAAAAAATGCCTAAGAGTTTATACCCTATAAACCTATTGTATCAAAACCTTCTTATTAATTGTATTATACAATAAAAATGATCAATTCAAATTTTTTGTGGCCAACGTTTTTGCTTATTATATCTATGCTAATTTATTTCACGGCATGCCAAAAAAAAGCATTTAGCATGAGCCATATCAAAATAATGCCATAAATGGTTTTTGTGAATGCTTAACTGAAAATTGTTCTGGAGCTGTAGATAGTTACAAAAAAGTGTTGGATACAGCTGGAAAATCATTCCCTATAAACGCGTGTAATTTTTAACCTGCTCACTGAGCAGTGCTCAGCTGGTTGATTACGTGGTGGATTTTCTCATGGATATTGCATATGAAAATAGGTTTTCTGTCGACCTCGCATTTGATAGGAAGGTGGTCCTTTTCTGGCAAGGGAACGTGAGGTTGACCTGATTTTGGTCGGTACCGCCACATACCTAACAATACCCTGTTGTGTTCTTACATGAAATTTTGGATTATTAATATTTTTCTGGTATTTTTTCGATGGCCAGAACATTACAATTAATGCGAAATTTTTTATTTCCTTCATCTATAAGTAGTGGGTTATATGGGGTGCCAATTTTTTCAACACATGGTTTTACGTAGGCAGCCATGACATCAGTCCAAATATCTCAGCTTTAATATAACAATGTACGTATACATCGAAAACCATGTCATGTCTGCAGGGTAGGACTTTTTAACGAATTGTTTAAATCTAGAACCACGATGTGAAAACGCACTAATACCCCCCCTCCCCTACCCCATAAATGACCCCTTCTTAAATCCCTAAGGATAACTGTACCCTGATACGGAAAAGTGCCTTCACCCCTTTTGAATAACCGATATCTTCCTGATGGTAAATTAACATTTTTTACCTCTGTCCTGCGCCCAATACACCTGGGGAAGGGGTACAATAAAAAAGAAGGGTATTAGAGGCTGGGTCCAAGGCGAAAAACGTTCATTTACCATTAGAAAGAAGTCACCTTTATCGATTTTCCAAAAGGGCTGGGGGCACTTTTCAATAGCTCAATGTTGGGTACCATCGGTCTCAAACTAGGTAATTTCCCGGATAATCAGATTTCTGAGATCTGCCATCCGTCGTTGATGCGCAGTTAGTCGAGATGTCGCAATCCGTTTTGAAAACATTTTGCGATCAACGAAGTATACAAAACGTACAGAGTTCAACGTTTGGGAGCGAATTCCGACCTTGCGTTGTGTAAAACATGATCCGAAAATAATTTTGCCGATCGTCCAATTTCCTCTTAGTTCTCGGTTTGAAATAACGTCCAGTTTATGAGAAAAAAAATGTTTTCAACTTCGGATGATTTAATAATAATAATTTTTTGTGTGCATAATTTTGCGTTTTAGGAAGAGCAGGTATGCCCAAATTATCTTAAAAGTAAACATGAATTTTCAAAATGAGATTTTTTCATTAATTAATAAAATATTTAAACCATAATTGATTTTCACGATTTTTAAAAATTGAAAGACAATTTAAAAATTGAATAAACATGTTTTGACAATTTTTGACTCGTGAACACGGATATACTTACTGCAGAAAGTTTCCAAGTAGTGACGCATCGGTTTGCATTTTATAAGGATACGAATGTGGGCGATCCACTTCAGTTATCTTCGTCAAAGCTCAGATCCAAGATTGTCATGACGAGTAAGGAAACTCGAAGGATACAGTTGTAAGGACCTTCTATTCTTTGAAGACGTCCGACGTCAAACAACTTTTTGTAATGCCGATTCCATTTTTGGAATCGAAAAACATCATGTTCTGACCAGCTTAACCGGGATATGGGCCGTTTGGTGTTGGCTAAAAAGTAAAACGTTTTAAAAGAAAAAGGTTTAAAAGTAATAATCGGAATGAGCGTGGATCGACTGCTGCATGAAATTGGTAGTTATTAAATAATTTTAACACAAATTTTATGTTGGATATCATCATCATTAACGTATGTGGAAGGAAATCAGTAGTTGATTGGCGGTTTATTAAAATAATTTTGGGGATGCACAATTTTTGGTGGAAAATTGAAAATATCCTGTCTGTGAATTAAATCATTATAATTTTCATTAAGGTCCTAAAAACCCAGTTCTTACCTGGGAACTATAATGTTATGATGTTGTTGGTTATATTGGTTATATCATTTTCATATCTTATAATACCTATTATGGTAATATCCTTGAAAATTCAAACGCGCGTTTTTATAATATAATATATTGTGAACAATCGACTGATTATTTTCTCAATAGTTGAACTGATGGGCTGAATTGTTTTTCTTGTTTCCCCACGAAATCAATTATTGTTTCAGGTCCTGTAAAGCTGAGACTGGAGTCTCTTTAAAATGATTAATTTTCCCCAACTGACGACTCGAAAAAAATAGAGGATTTTCGCCAAACAAAAAGGCAATTTTCCTGGCGAATTTTGTAGAAAAATGACTCGCTGAAAGAGAAATTTCTCGAATTTGTGCAGATAGCCGAATTGGCGGGGGAAGAAATGGGCGAAAACGGAGAGCTGACGCCTGTCGTCGGGATGAAGGGCGCCGTCGGCTCAGCGGCCGTTTCCATGGCTTCAGTCTCCTCCTCAAGCCAGGAAGTGAGTCGTTTTTCTTATCGAACATCGGCTATTTTATTTTTTCTGAATTTAAGTATAGCGGATGCATGCAATTTTACAATTTTCACCCTAGACAGATTAAAAGGAAACTGATTCTTACCGAAGTAATCCTATATAATGTTGATGGTAGTTGGAGTGATGAACTGCGATGTCCTTCTTTTCCCGATACACGCAAACGCTAACTTGAACTCAAATGTGAGCTCAACCTCAAACAGAAACTCAAACTAAAACTCACACTAAAAGTCAAACTTTAACTCAAACTAAAACCTAAACTCGAACAGAAACTCAAACTTGAACACAATCTAAAACTCTAGCTGAAACACAAACTCAAACTTCAACTCAAACTCAAACTGAAACTCAATCTCAAAGTTAAACTCAAACTTAAACCCAAGCTCAAACTGTAACTCAAACTTGAACTCGAACTGAAAGTCAAACTCGAACTCAAACTAAAACTCACACCAAAAGTCAAACTTTAACTCAAACTATAACTCAAGCTGAAACACAAACTCAAACTTCAACTCAAACTCAAGCTGAAACTCAATCTCAAAGTTAAACTCAAACTTAAACCCAAGCTCAAACTGTAACTCGAACTTGAACTCGAACTGAAAGTCAAACTCGAACTCAAACTGAAACTTTAACTCAAACTTAAACTCGAACTATAACTCAAACTCGAACTCAAACTAAAACTCACACTCTAACTTAAACTGAAATTGGAACTAAAACTGTAGGTAACTCAAATAGAAACTTGAACCTAAACTCAAACTCAAACTTTTACTTAATGGCACTTATACTGGAAAATGTTTTTTGCTCAAGTTTGAGTTATAGTTTCACTTCAAGTTAGAGTTTCAGTTTGAGTTTCAGTTTCAGTTTGAATTTAAATTTCAGCTTGAGTCCAAGTTTGAGTTTGAGTTTCCGTTTGAGGTCTAGTTCGAGGTCAAGTTCGAGTTTCAGTTTGAGTTTGAGTTCGAGTTCAAGTTCGAGTTTCAGTTCAAGTTTGAGTTTTTGTTTGAGTTTGAGATTGAGTTTCGGTTTGAGTTGAAGTTTGAGTTTAAGTTCGAGTTTAAGTTTGAGATTAAGTTTGAGCTTAAGTTTGAGTTTAAATTCAAGTTTGATTTCGAGTTTGAGTTTCAGTTTGGTTTAGAGTTACAATTTGAACCTGAGTTTTAGTTCAGGATCAGTTTCAGCTTGGATTTAAGTTTGAGTTTGAGATTGCGTTTGAGTTTCAGTTTAGGTTTGAGTTTCGGTTTCAGTTTAAGTTCGAGTTTGAGTTCACGATTGGGATTGATATTAGTGGGGTCCGAGCAGCTTCGAATGTGGGATGATTGGGGTGTTTGCCTCCTCGTTTTCATGAGGTAAATGACATAATCGAGACTAGTTTGCACCTTCTCTATCCTTCGAGTTCCCTGTCAGTCATCGGGAGAATGCCCTAATGAGCGGCAATACTCAAGGTTTCCTCCTTACGTTACCAGCTCGTTAGTGGACTGCCCTAATAGTTCGCACGTACGGGATCGCACGAGATACGCTAAAAACCAAATAAACAATACGATTGTCATTTATGCGCGAGAGCTGGATGACTAATACCCTGGCGAACTATTGGTTTTTACTTGGCTGAATTGTGAATACTTAGTTACTCCAAATCATCCTAACCTAATTTCGTATATTCGCGCAATTCGTAAAATCACTTTTAGGTAAAAAATTGTCAAAAATGTATGTAATGAACTTAATATGAATAAAATAGTCGGAGGTTTGAAGAAATTCAGAAATTGAAGAAATTGAGATTTGATCGTTTGTGCGATTAAAATGTAGTCCTTGGATCGCAGATTCATGGATTATATTTTTTTATTCCGGTAGCTAGGCGGTACTTCGATTTTTGGATGGACTTTAAAATGTGTTCTGTTTGTTCTTCAGGATTTTTCTTTCACTTTTAAGCATTCTAACATACGAGTATTGCCGATTTTTATTTATGAAATTAAAATAAAAGAAATTGGGATGATAACTTTGGTTTCTACTAGGGTAAAAACTAAGTTCAATTTGGAGAATTATCGAAAAGTTATGGCTTCTTTCTGCCAGTTTAGTCTGGAATATCAAGTCCTTGATTTTCGCGTCAAAATAATTTGATAAGATTTTAATTTTTTCCCGGTTTTAGTAAGGTAGTTTTTACTGGTAAAATTTTACTGTGTAGGTACCTAATACCCGTAAAAATGGTTATATTTTTTTCTTATTAAAATGTTTGAAATACAGTTTTAATATCCAATTTTTTGACATTTTAATTCTAAAATTTCGTACAACTTTTAAAAAAATAAATTGTTGAAATTTAATTTAGTTTTTTTAATGAAATATTTTGGAAATTAATACAATTTTAATAAAATTTTTGAAAGCTTTAATTATAATTTAATACAATTTAAAAAATATATTTTTTAACACTTATTACAAATTTTTGAGATTCTTTCTTAACTTAATAAAAAATTTCTCAAATTCAATACACTACGGTTAAAGTCAATTATAAATGTTATTGCAATAATAGGTAGGTATTTAAAAAAAACTTTTTTTGAGATTGGGAACCAATATGACTTTTGTGCTCCCATGAAAAGTGCCGTCATGTCAAGTGTGACTCATTTTTTCAAATTATCGCCGCCCGATTTCTCCCGGGAAACGTGAGTAATCTTTTAATTCGAACCCCGCTAAAAAACGGGTTGGCACCTATTTCCTTCGGCAACGGTTCGATTTCCACTAAATCGGAAAATATGTCTACGGGAGCAGAAAATGGTAACAAAGAGATTCCACGGGTACGTGCTTGTCGTATGGGAACGAAAACAGTCGCCCGGTTGCATCGGTATCGTTTACCATTTTGAGTCACCCGGGTATCCGTCGAATATCGGGCAAAATGCCCCTTCCGTTTTCCACGTCTTCGGTAAATCGGCCCGTCCATTGGTCATCAACCGTAGGGGTGGGATATGGACATGGAACCTCAGATGGCCGTCGGTTCCTGGAATGAATCACTCTGTTTTCCAAAGCGGTTATTACATTTTATTTGCCGTGTTTCGAGTCGCTTTTTTCCACAAATGTCCTTTTCATTGTCTCGAAGGCGACCGCCTGTTACGCGTCAAATGTTCGCGCGCCGTCCGGTATTATGTATCATAGCCGGTCGATATTCGTGTACTACGAATACGTAAGTTTCATTTTCGAATTTTGTAGGTGATGTTGAGGGTTTAGGATTGTTCGAGTATTTTTCCCGGGTTCTCGCTCGATTCACCGTAGAATAGGATGTTTTTCCTTGGACATTTTGAGAAATTTGTTTTCAAGCCGGTTTGGCTCGAATTTCTTGCTGGTTTTTATTAACCCTACTTACGTATAGATGGCCGTTTGCTTTGTTTATTTTACACAAACGGATAAATATTTGCAAAGCTAAAATCAGGCTTTCGTCGAAGAATGTTGAAGGCATTACTGAATAAAAATAAATTTCAACTTATTTTGGCTATATTTTTGGTTGAAAAAAATTACCTAAATATTTCAAAATAATATTTTGAAAATTATTCAAGTCATTATTATCATATATCATGATTACTTTATATACAAACATTACTTGATAATTTTTTGTCATGATTTAGAAACAGGGCTTTTTATTGAATCGCTGATCCGATTTTGTCGAAATATAGGTCATCGAATGATTGGTTTTCTATAACTTGATACATATTGTAAAAGGAGGGGTCCGATAAGGGGTCCGAAACGAGGAAAACTGTTCCACGAAGCCATCATTAAATGATTTTTTCCACAAATTTAAAATTTTTTTCTACAAATTTTGTGGACAAGTGAATTTTTACTTCCATATTTACAGAGTAAATGGAAGTATTGTGATCGTCCTAAAATCGAGAATTGGAACGGAGCTTCAGAAAAAACTTTTTCTTATACACATTTACTCAGAATCACTTCCTGAACAAGTGTCTGTGTGTCCGTGTGTCCGTCTGTCCGTGTGTCCGTCTGTCCGTCTGTGGTCATTTACAAAAATGGCCATAACTCCCTCATTTCTCAACCTTTTTTCAAATTTCTTGAACTGAAATGTTTGTCTTGGCAAGACCTAACACCCTGTTGAATCGGAATTTGGATAACGCACAGTACTTCCGAGATATTGTTATTTTTAGTGTTTTCTATTTTATTTTTTTCCGGCCGCAAAAATGGACCGATTTGAGCGTTCTTGGTCTTAAAATCTTTGTTTTACCTTGCAGAATATGTGGATATTTTTTACATTCCGAAAATGTAGCGTTTTTTCATTTTGGGCGAATTTTAAAATTTTAATACTGAATTTTTTGATATTTCTGACCTAAACACTTTCAAAAGCAGTCAAAATATGATCAAATTGTGCCACAATTTTACGTTTCAAAATATGGAAGTATTGTGTGTTATCTACGCACCACTGGTTTTAGAATTAATTTATTGTGTGTTATCAACTGGCTTAGAATTAATTTCTTATAATTTCGTTTTTTTGCCGACTATAGTGAACTACCAATTCTTTATTAAAGAAGATAACGATTCGCTTACCGGTATTCTACTCGAAATTCTCGAATCGAGCGATGTAAATTTACCCGTCGCATAAACATGTTACTTTATGTCTTGGGACATCGTCCTCACCGCGGATGTAACTTGAGGGGCGTTCTCGATTTATCTTTCTTTGAATCTTGGCCTTTTTGAACGGCAGCCAAAGGCTTCTACACTGTAAACATACGAGATGTTTATTCACTTGTTTGATTAATTCGAACCGCTCATCGACCGAGTGTTTTTACGAATTGCGACCCCACGGTTGATCGACGACTGGAATGTCCCTCATTCCATGCGATAATTAATTAATTTAATTTTTTTGAACATTTTTTTGAAATCATTTCTATCGTTTTTTGGGATTTTTAAAACGAATTAGGTTTATATTATCGTTTGTTTGATATTTCATCATTGGTGCCTATTAGATTTATGCAATAACGCATAATTACCTACTTATTTATTTATTTTCAAATCAAATATATTGTTTATTTAACGGACTGCTAGGTAGGACGTCTTGTTATTTTTCTTCTCGTATCTTCATAGTATGTATCTATTTTTTGATCCACTCAGCCTCCAATGTAGTGAACACGTAACGAAATTGTATGAAAAATTTACGTGTTAAAATATGGAAGTATTGTGTGTTATCTACGCACCTTTGATGGGTTTTTCGATTGCAAAATTAGGTTCATGAAACGAGCTGTTATTTTCTCGCACTTGCTCTCCCGACGTACAAAGGGATTTCCCTTAAGATTTCCAAACACGTCTCAGAGTTGACCATTGGGTAACCCGAACAGATGAACAGGGAATCCCAAGGGCGGCATTTCAGAATCGGAACGAGATGTGTTACCAGTTAAGATATCCCGTTAAAAAGGGGACGACCTCGATTCAACGTTGATGGGAGCCGGCTGCAATATCCGCGATTCTGAAACATGTCTGGTCTTGATTGAAATGGCGCAGATGCGGCGCAGAGCCGAACCGCTGATCCGATTTTGACCGAGTTCGCTTCGCTCCAACTTGGCGGGGGAATCCGATCAAAAAATGTTATAAGGGGTGGAAAAATGCAAAAAAAAGCTTCTTAAAATCATGCATTTTTTGAGATTTGATTTTTTTTAGCGTTCTGAAGTGATTTTAATTGGTTCTTTTGTACGAGGCGCACCTCAAGGGATGATATTTTATTTATTTCAAATCAGGTATTTACCCAACATGACAATATTTTTCGACTCAGATATCAGCTAGTCGGTCTTAGAAGCTGCTTTGCTATTTGATGCATATTTACGGGAGAATCCGATCAAAAATTTTATAGGGGTGAAAAACGCAAAAAAATTTTTTTGAGATCATGCGTTTTTTGACTTTTTTGAGCGTTTTAGCTGGTTTTTTTACACGAGGTGCACATCAAAGGATACAATTTTTCAGGATAATATTTAAATATTTAATATTTCATTTATTTATTTAATATTTGCGAACGAACGTAGTAAGTTTGGAATTTCTTGAGAATTTTCCGTTTTCTCTCTGGATTTATCATAGAATTTGGGATTTTTCCGGTATTGAAAAAAATGCTCTTTTGACTTCAATTTCTTATTTGCAACGTCTATTAGTTCAGATTTTGACTATCACAAGGGTTCTACTGAACCGATTTTGACATTTTTGAGCTCGTTGAATTTTCGGGACTTTTATTCCAGTTTTTTTTTATTGGCTTTAAAAACGTTAAAATTGAACTATAACTTTTAATGGTAAAAAAAATTGAACTTTTTGCAATGCCTGAAAAACGTGGAATTTGAAGTTAGTTCACTCTAAGATCAACGGTTCGGCTAAAGAATGAAAGCATAGTGTGTTATTTGACAGCCTCCGAAAATGACAAAATATAAAAAATTAGTTCCCAAAAATTAACATATCAAACTAGGGAAGTATTGTGCGCTATCTACTCATCCCTGGTTTCACCAAAAAAGAATTACTTTTTCGGGTAAAATTGGCTCCTCCATTATTCCGACATCGAGGAAGTACTGTGCGTTATCATTCATTATCATTTTCCCGTTTCCAGATGTCGAGCAGTAGCACGACGACGTCGTCGTCGAGAGTCGCGAAGACGTCACACTCGCAGAAATTCCTCACCTCTTCGGAAATGAAAGCGTCGACGGTGAAAAGCGATCTGAGCGAATTGAAGAGCAGCATCTCGGAGATGAAGAATCTCAGCTCGGCGGCGTTCGGCCGCTCAGTGCGGAGCAGCCTCGAGGACCTTTGCGGGGTCGGCGGCGGCGAGGACGACGGCGGAGGAGGGCCGGAGCCGCTCGTTACGTTTCCGCCCGACTCCGACACGTCGCCTCCGATCGGGTCTCCGCTCGGGTCGCCGCTCGGGTCGCAGATCGGGTCGCAAATAGGGTCGCCGCTCGGGTCGCAGATCGGGTCGCCGCTCGGGTCGCCCAATTCGGATTTGACCGCCGCTTCTTCCAACACGTCGATGAAATTCGAGAAACGCGTTCATTCGGCCTCCAATACAAAAGTGAGTTTTGAATCTATTTCGGTAAAATGGTGTTTACTTCCGAATTAACAGAAAAACACAAAAATAGGTGAATAGGTAGGTATAAAAAGTAAAATTAAGGTATTTACAAAGAACGGACAAAATCACATTTTTTACCATTTTCTGGTACCATTTCAGAATACGCATTTTTTCTTAGTCAACCATTATTTATCGAATTCTAACATTTCAATTTTCATTTTTAAATGAGCCAGGAAAAATAGTCACTCACCTAATTTAATTTTTCATCGTTTTCGACAGTTTCATTTGAAATTAGCTTGGAATCGATTTTTCGAAAATTATTGTCATCCATCCGTAGGTGATGATGGACGGGTTCAGCTCGGAGCGAGCGACGGCCAACTCAGCAGGACTGAAAAGGGTTCAGCAAGGTGACGTCACGTATCAGGAGACACAGAAAGCGGCGCAGAGGCGAGCCCGACTCGAAATGGGAGGCATCACGGCGGAAAAACAACTGAACATGATGCAGGTTAGTGTTTTTTGGTTTGCTTTTTTCGTTTTACGGCATAATTTCGATGGCTAGATGATGAAATTAATAATTGCTTCCTTCGAGGCTTTGGAATTTTATATATTTCTTTTCATTTTCCTGTTCACCCTGCATTTATGCAGATATTTATGCATTTATGCTCTTATAAGAACCCATAGATTCAAATATTTAATTCCAAATATGCGCACTCACGGTCTTGCAGACTTGGAAAAAGTGTTTCCGTATTTTGATTTGTAGGAGTGTATAAATAATTTGTTTCTGAAGCAGTAGGTATACCTACTTGAGTATCCGATTTTTAACCGATTTCAAAAAGGAGGAGATTACTCAAATTGGAATTCACTAAAGTTACTTTTTATTTTTCATTTTTACTGATTAGTACCTATGCATTCAAATCAGGAATTAAGTTCAGCATATTATTCAACTTATAACAATGTGTGACGAAAAATCTTGGGGGGAAAAGTGCGACAAAAATAGTTCGTCTGATTCACTCAACATTATCAGCGGTTTACGGAAACGTCTATCGCGATCGATTCCCCGGAATATATCCCGATACTATAGTGATTAACATTTCACTCCGAATCGGAGCAATAAATTTCGAGAGGCGCCACGAGGAAAAAATTCTTTCTCACGAACCTCAGGCGACGAGGCGAGAGAAAATAATTACGCAGACATATTCACGTTGCCATGGTGACTGATTCTTGAGGGAATCTCGTGTTCATTTGGTTCAGTATCAGATCTGCCAGTCGACGGCTCGCATCTCATTTTCGTCCAACGTTCGGTGAGTTCTGCGCAATTGCGAGGATAACAACTCTGCTAAATTAATGAGTAAATGGGTTACATGGCGTTTTACGGGTATCCGGAAAATTAGGATCAATAAGTTGGTAAGAGCACCAATTGTTGGCCACTTGGGCGTTTCTATCTCAAATTAAATTCTTTTGGGTTTTTTTTTTTTATTTTTGGTGGTTTTAATTTTGGGAATGTTCGGTTTGGAAAATGCTCAATTCGGTATAGAAAATTTTCAACTTGGTTGGTTTTTTAATTTTGCCGATTTTAATAGAAATCATAGTTTTAGATTTTTCATAGAAAAATCCACGTTTTTTTCGTATTCAAGTGGTATTTTCTCCACTAAATTTTGGTGTAAAAGCAATTTCGATTGTACCATTGAAAGCTGAAATCTTGGCGCATTTTTTAGGACTACAGGCTAAATTTAACCAGCACAATTTTATTAAGCACACGGAGTTAAAAAAGTCGACGATTTTTGAGATTTGACCAAATTTACTTTTCCGTCCTATTTTGAATTAATTGTAACTTTTAACTAATTTTATTTAACTAATTGACCTCAAAAAGGTTTTTTGATACTGTAGGGTGATTGGAAAATTATCACTCTTTCCAACGGTATAGTCAAAATTTATTTCGGTTCATTTTTCTCAAGAAATGAACCTTTGTAATCGATCAGGCAAAAAATGTCTTGGTTTACGTTGCGAAAGGTGTAGAATCCGCATATGCAATAAAAATTTTTTGTCCGTCCCTCGTACTCTACTGTAGAATCGGTCCTCAGACGGTGGCATATTCTTCAGGTTAAGACTATACGCCTGATAAGACTATAAGACCTATACGCCCCGTATAGGTACCGCATTTAAATGAAAAATTTGTCCGGATTTGTCGAACCGAACGGTCGCCATGGGAACGGTCCGAACGCGCATGCCCGGGGGCGGCAATCGGTCGGGGCGGCCGGAGCGATAGTCGGCATCGGAGTTGAAGACCAATGGGTCGCCTGTTCTTGCGTTTCGTCTTGTCCAGGCGGCCGTCGCTGTACCTGCGGAGGTTTTTTTCGGATGAGGTAATTTTTCGAGAAATTTCGCCTCGACATCGTAACTACTACAGTCGTCCAAAAAAGAAAATCGGATCCGAGGTTCAGGGGAAAACGTGCACTTTTGCTCGGAATGAACCGTAATTTCGCTCCGTTGAATTTTAGCCCTTAAAGTGGGTGAAATATCTCCAATTTGAGACCCTAGACCGATTTAATTTTGAGGTCATCAAGAGCTCGAGCCGTTCCATCAAATACGCTTTTTTGGAAAATACAGGAAAAAAAATTATTTGGTACCTACCTATTGACAATTGGAAAAAATTATTATCCTGATAATTTTCAATGAGATTTTTCAATGGATCACGGCTACGTACAAACATTGTGAAACATTGCAGAGGAAGATTAGGCTAATTAATTATCTTCCCGTTTGCACAATCAGGACAGCACTTTCCCGAAATAAATCTGAGGTAAATTTTTTAGCATCTTTGCGATTATCTTTATCGCAAAATCCTCATAGGCTCCCACCCAGTACACGTTGGCTAAGAAATTTTTATTACTGGTTTATTATTTAATTTAAAACTAGATTTACCCAAGGACGCTTGCACTACATTTTACCTAGGACATATTTTTATTGACCGTCATACTGAAAATTTCTTGGAAATTATCAAGCCCCCTTGGATAAATTTAGCTTTAAATTAATTGATAAACCGCCTCTTAGCTTTTGATTTTTAGTTTGTGATTTTTAAAAAAATTTTATGCTTACTAGGTATAGGTACCTTTTTTGGGTTCTTCGGCATATTTTTTACCTTCAATCCTAAACGATCAGTATTTATTATTTCGCGTTCTACAGTAACTAGTAGAGATAATGAATAATGAACGCTCGGCGGATTATGCGACGGGCGAGAGTGCGGATTCCTCGAATGTAAACACTATTTAGCGAGCCTCTGTTTGAGATTGTGCGCATATATAATTTACATGTCCTTCAACGAGGGAATGGAGTAAAAAATTACAATTTCGCAATATCTCGCACGGAGGTAGAAATTGCCGAATTCGCTCGCTTACGTTGGAATGTGCGATCCCAATTGACTAACTGTATCTCAAGGGGAGCGAAGTTTACAAATCGAACATAGTTGTAGGCTATGTTTTTTAATTTATTGATCTGGAATGTTCGTCTTGGCAAGACCTATCGTCCTGTTCAACCGGAATGCGAATCACTCTCAGTACTTCCGAGATATTCTCAGTATCTTAAAATTGTTGTTTACCTTGAAGAATACTTTGATTTTTTATCCCGGAAACTTGGCCTTTTTCCATTTTTGGCGGGCCTTAAATTATGCCTTGTGAGTTTTTGTTGTTTTTGGTCCATTTAGCCTCCGAAATAGTCAAGATCAAATCAATTTATGGAAAACATTTACTTACCGAGATATGGAAGTATTATGGTATACCATACATGTGTACATACATGACATGTGACACATTGTGTCTGCGCATCATTGGTTCAAACATTTATGGGTCAATTCCAATATTGTACGATTTGAATTATGGAAGTACCGTGCATTGAGCACTACTTGACCAAATCCATCATCGTTAGTACAGACTGTAGAGGATTGATCAAAAGACTAGCTCGCCACCAATACGGTCGCCGAGAGTCTTGGAGTTGCCCTCGTATCGATTGTCTTGACCTCGGTGAGAACTCGCCTTCGTGTTTACGTCTGCGAATAAGATTTTCCAGCTTTTCCTCTTGCGATTCGCCCGCATCCGCGCATATTTTGATTTTATGGGAATTATTTTATAAATAATTATTAAAAAATATTTAAAAAATATTAAGAAAAAATATTTAAAAAAATATGAATCTAATAATGATACATGAACAAATAATTAACTCTGCCCTTCAAATAATGTAAACGAGTTTGAATTCCTACAGCAAATATACGAATTTCTTATAGATTTTCACACGAATTTTAATAAAATTTTGTTACAAATTTGAAAAAATGTATAAATAAATTAACGTAATAAACTTAAAATAAACAAACTTAAATTTAAGTGATGTAAAAGTTTTCAAATAATGTTACTCATACGATTTTTACAAATTTGACTGAAAATTTTCTTTCCCGAACCAGAAATATTGTAATGTGCGTCCGATGTTTTCTCGATGTACCTGATTAGTATTCGTGATCCGATGCTCGCCGAACGGTTGTCTATTGGCTGACTGGCGGTTCAAGTTCGAGGCTATTCGGCCATTCAGCATCCGCCACCAGTCGCGCTCGAGCCGGTAGCCGGGACGGCTGGCTCAATTGCCGTTTTGTGTTTTGTTTGACTTGGATATTTCGTCCCGATGGAAATCAAATCGAAAATATACGTGAGTTTGATTGTATCAGATGGCTAATGTTTAGCAAATTCCATAGGTATGGAAATACTTGTAATATTGAAACTGCTATTAGTATGACGCTTTTTCTGGTTAAAAATGAAAGGGAGTGTTCTACAAGTCATTTCCAAAAAATCTCTTTCCCTGACCTTTTTTCGTAGTCCGATAGAAAGCCCCGTTTTGGACCTTTTTGTGTTTTCGTCCTTTATTCAGAAAAATGGCTGTAGTTCCTTAAATTTTTAGATAAACTCAAATCTGATGGTACCTCTTGAAAGCTCGTTAATTTTCGTATAAGATAAGTCCCATGTCTAACTATTTTCCTTCGGAGTGATACTGAAAAAATGAGGTTAAAGTTAAAACATTTAAAACGTCACTTTGCTCAATAGGGTTTTTTATCAAATTTTTTGTTGTCGATCAGTGCGCACTAGTTGGGGAAAACATGCTTAAAAACTCAGCTTTTCAACGGGCTTGAAACATGGATAGTTTTTACTTTCTACGATCCGTACCAAGTCTATAGTCGTCTTATTCGGCTCGTGACAAGACAACATAGACAGCTGAGTTAGCGTGTGATATGGCACTGTTCCAGTTGGCGATTTCGAACTCTGACATTAGACGTCGGTTAGAATTTTTTCTACGTACAATAATATTTATAAGGGCACGTGGAATTGGACAATTCGGTGTATTAGATTGCTTCTTGGCCTGTAAGTTCGACCATCGTAAAATAAAAAGTGAGGAAAATTTCCTTACTTGTCGAGTATTATATGAGCCGTTCAGTAGCCAAGTGGGATAAGTCCATTTTTTCAAATTTTACAGGAGCGAAGTATTTGAGTTTGGTGCTGTAGTTTAGTAAAAAATTAAAGATAGACAAAATCGATCATTCGATTCTGTGTTCGATTACCCAATAAAACATAACTCCACTACCGTTCGTCAACTGGAAGAATATGACATTTTCTTCCGTTTGGCGCAATAAAACAAAAATCGGAAAAAATGGACTTATCCCATTTGGCTACTGAGCGGCTCATATACTCGATCGAGGCTTTTGGGCAATGGAGGAATAAAATAGTAAAATTAGAAGAAATTGCATAAAAAATTCAATGGAATCAGTGTACTTCGAAAGAATCATGCAAAAAAGAAAGATTACCTCGGGCAAAATAAACATTTTTGACCAAAAAACGTGTACCTATTGAATAATACCTATCAAAACAGATGGACCAATTTAAGAGAAAGCCACATTTGGTGATTCGGTCTAGGTATGTACCCACCTATAATAAAATGTTGTATCTATCATAATTTTCAATATTTACCAAACACCACAATATTAATAGCTCGAATTATCGTATTTACCAATTGAAATAATCCCACATCTTTCCACCAATTGAGGAACGTTTCCATATTTAAAATTGAATCGTTACGTATCATATTGACGAGATGCGAACGCGTACAAGAGACCTTGGCAATTGTTGCGCGTCACGGTCGGCCGCGGTTTTTCCGACGCGGTTTGAAAATACTTTATTTTCTGCCATCCGTCTCCGAACCGCCGTAGTAAATCTTGCGAATCGTTAAACCGTCAGCACATGAGATGGCTTTTGGCCCTCGCAGTAATAGTTTGGCGAGACGAAATAATTTGGAAGGCCGTCAAGCATGTGAATTAGTTCTTCATCAACTCTTTAAAAAACTATAGAAAAAGTAAAATGAATAATTTTTAAATTTAATTAATTTCATTGGTTTGCACACATTTTTACATGTATAAACTTATATGAACTTTTGATGCATAAACATGGCATACATTTTTTCTAGTTCTATTAATTTTTGTATGCTCAGATCATTACAATGCTTTAGAACTTTTCATCGACTAGATTTAATCATTTGTCATCATCATGTCATCATGTAGACGCTCCAATTTTATACCTCCTCACGGATAATGAAATGGTTTTAATTCTGGAATTGTCCATTGGCACTTCTCGGACAATCGTACAACTTGTTTTGGTGGATCGACCGTTGAATAAATTTTCACCGACTCATCGTCAATATCGCTTCACTATTTCGAAGGATTAGCTCTATTTTTATACCTCAGGTTAAAGGCAGTTAAAGCCTCTCGACATTAAGCCCCGATAGACGTTCGATAAAAGCCATAAAAATCCACGCAATGATCCACCGTATGAGAAACGAGTAGTTTCACCTGAAAAATGTTATCAATCAACGATCCCCGCGTTATCGGAATTAGGTGGGTTACCACGCGTATGTTTCCGAGTATCACCTACACGTTTACTCTTCCACTTGAGGAACGCGAGTAAACTATAACTGGGAAAGTCGAATGTTTCTGTGAAATACAAACCTTCAAATATTGAAGGACACGCCTTTTTATGACCATGGTGAACGTGGAAATCCAAAAAAATGACAAAAGACTCGTCTACCAAAAATTAATAGATTAAAATGAACCATAATTCAAAATAAATAAATATTTTTACTAATGAATATAAATTTTTACCAATGAACCCTTTCAAGGTGTCATTGTTACCATTCTCACATAATGAATAAAGCAATTAAAACCTAGTGGGTAAATGAAGTAAAAAATTTAAAAATGCAAATATTTTCATTTTAAAAGTATACAAATGAAAATATACCTATGATAAATCCGCCTTATCTGTACAGCAATGCTATGGCAAGAAAAGCGATAATCGTTGAGAAAATGACGGCCATCAGTGAACGTGCACGACAAGTTTTCAAGCTGCGGCTTAGAATCGTGCCGAGCTTCGTGCTAAGTCACGATCTCTCGCTGTTCGACTTGGCGAGGCGGCTTTGCGAGAAATTTGATTTATTTTTAGACAGAAAACACGGCGGGACTTGGCCGTTTTGCGGCTGCGGCAGACTGAAAATTGAGAATCGAATGGTAAACTGTGAGATATTGTAAAAAAATATATGAAAATCTTGAAACTTTATATGGAGGAAAACGCTAAGGGAAAAATAACGAGCTATGTACGGCAGTATGGAAAAATTATGAAATGAAATTTCACTGTCTGTATTTTTGGTATATGTTTTGGAATATATAAAAATAAAAATCCAGCTAATTAATTTAAAAAATTTGCAAAAACCGACGGATAGTCAGGGTTAAAGTAAGCTCAGTTTTGGTTTTTATGATCTCTCGGTGGCAGAAAGATCGGCCAAATTTTAGTTCGGGAGGCGAGGCGTGACGCGTACACGCGGATAATATCGCGTACACGCGGATAAGATATTATCTTCGACTTCCACCTCATCGCGGAATGCCTCTTCATTTTGAAGTGTACATTCGTCTTTTTTCCCATATTTCTCGCTCCTTTTTCACCTAAGGTTCCCTCGGTGCGTTTCATTATCATTCCACTTGGCCTCCGTAAATCCCCACCATGTCGTCTTCCGATTGGCGGCGGAATCATGATTCGCTCCCAGTTCAGCGGGCAGTCCAATCTCGCGAAGGTGGCGGCGTGATTTCAAGTTATGACACGATGACGACTCTCGGTGAAATGTTGAATAAAATCAAAATCGCCAAAAATGTAAGTCTCGTCGAGAAATCGATAACAGTCGAATTAATCGCCTGTTACCGCAAAGTAAATAAATGTGTGGTGCTCGTTAAAAAGTTAGAATTTTTTATTTGGAATAGTTTTTGCGCAAAAAATGTCTTTTTCACCCACCTACCTATTTGTCTGAATTCCCGATCGCGCTTGCCCACTACTGGCCACTAAAACCGCCTTATCTCTGGTCGTAAAAATGAACCGATCGCAGAATTTTCGCCAGTCTTCACATTTTTCATATAATTTTCGCCATGGCTAATAGTGACACTTTTTTCGCCATAAGACCTAATGCCTTGAATTCAAATGCTTACAGAAAGATGTTGAATACCTACCCATCAATGATGAAACTGATGACAAATTTGATTAACTATTAAATCCTATTAAGTTTGTCAAATTAGTCTATAAGTAGTTAATCGTATTCAATGAGACCGCCTTCGCCGGCAGTGGTTATAATGATGGAATTGCTGTTGAGACACAGGCATCATACACCGTGATGACCTTATCGAAAGCGCATCTTATCTGCGCTTACGTACTTTTCAATCGAGACGATTTTTTAAATATTTTAAATCGATGGAACTCCAAAATATTTTCTGTTCAAATTTTTCATAATTTCTTTTTTAAATAGGTAGGTAGAAAGAATGATAAAAACATTTTCCATAATCAGACTTCTTTAAAAAAAAGTTTTATTTTGGAAAATTGAAAAAATTATGTTTTTGCATTCTTCTAATTTTCTATATAAATTAGAAGGAGTAGAAAAATTGGGAAAAATTTTTCTGCATTCTTTTAGTTAATCTAAATGAAGTTTCATTGTGAAAATTTGAATGTCCCCCTGTGGCCTTCATTTATTTTATGGGCCCCTGGCAACCCCCATCGAATTTAATTAATCAATCCCTAGATTGCCATGCACTACTGATTAGTGAATCATTTTTGTTGCAGGAGAAGAAATCGGTCAAGTCCGGCGAAATCACGCAGCATGAAACGCAAAACCGTTCGAATTCGGTAATGCGGGTACAAACGGAAACGTACACGACGGAAAAGGTACGGAATACTCTTGAATGAATCGTTATCTACGTACAAACGAAGGTGTGATCCTTTTCGACACATGTAACACTGTTTGTCTTGCGTTTTTATCTATATCTGAAAAGATCTCGGAGTGGTCTTGCGATATCTGAATAATGAGGAAAATGAAGGTGAATATTCTATTAGAAATTCAAATTTGAGCTCATCAATTTTTGATGCAATACGCCTAAAAAGTATACCTGGAGCGTGGTAATCAAACGAACGTAGTCGCACGATCAAACCTCCAGAAACCCATTATTAGAAAGTCCGTGGACGATGGAGAGGAATAATTTTGAGTCCGATGAAAAAAGTTTCAAAAACTCGATTGGATCGAAAATGCTCAAAACACGATTGCTCAAGTAATAAGCAAGGTTAATGCACAAATCGCTATACCAATGGAAAGCTGACATTTTTGGCCAGTTTTTCCAGGAACGTGGGCAGGATTTTCCGTTCATTTCTTATTCTAAACGTACGTTGAAAAAATGGCAATCCAAAAAAAATGTTAGTCCTGAAAAAATGGGGAATTCTCGACTGTGGCTGATTTTTATGACTATTGAACGTAGTTTTAGAAAACTGCAAATACCCTAATACGATTATAGATCATGAATGTATAATCTACATAACTTATATAATATAAGTTATTAATTACCTGTATTATTATATAATATAAGATTATAGAAAATTTAACAGCCTTTCGAAAGGTATCATAATTTTTTAAATTATTTAGTTCAAAATTAGAGGGACTTATGGCCATTTTACTGAAACTAATTAATAATAATAAAAATCATTTTTAAGATTTGGTGAAGGCAAAAGTAATCAGCTATTGTGAAAGGCATTGGACGTTATTTTTGGGCAGGCCCCATATCGGTTGGCACACAGCAACTCGTAATCTGAAGGAGCGATCGCTTTTTTCATTTTTCAGCAAGCGTCGGCAGACGAACGTGCGACAGTTGGCCTCATCAACCAGGAGAAAATATCGCAATCGTCACAATTCCAGAAATCGTTCGGAATGACGAAAGTCGTGCATCAGGTAAAACGCTTGAAATGATCTCAAACACAGAGTAGTTCGCGTCGAAAACCCGTTTTTTTAAAAACTCAAATCCAAAGATACATCTTGGAAAATCGGTAAATGTTTCAGACTCCTTTTGATTTCTCGCCAGTAATTTTCCTTTTCTTTGTCCAGCAGTTCAACTCTCAGATGAACGGCCAATCCGCCTCGTCGAAAATGATCGACGAAGAGTCCGGCCCTCGGATATCGCTGGACGACCTGGAAAAACTGTCGGCCGCCTCGACTTGCCAGGAGGTCGAGATGGCGAGGAAGAAGTACACGGAACAGCTGGCGTTGGCCGTGAAGACCGTCCGAACTGCGAAAGGCGACCAGTGCAGGAAGATTCCCGGCATCCTGAACAAGATGGACCTCATGGTGCGCAAGGCTTGGGAAGTACCGACACACGGCCACGAACTCGGATCCGCTCTTTGCAACGCCTTGCGCACGAACGGCGGCCTCGACTTCCTGCTGACGTGCACGAACAACGACGAGCAGCAATTCGCCGGAGCCAAACTCCTCGAACAGTGCTTGACGTCAGAGAACAGGGACTACGTCGTCGCCAACGGACTCGAAATGGTCGTCACGTCGGCGTGCATGTGTACGAAAAATTCGCATTCCGTCGAACATTCGCGAGTGGGGACGGGCATATTGGAACACTTGTTCAAGCACAGTGAGCAGACTTGCGGTGAAGTGATCAAATTAGGCGGTTTGGACTCGGTGCTGTTCGAATGCAGGAAGAACGACATCGAAACGCTGCGACATTGCGCGAGCGCTTTGGCGAATCTGTCATTGTACGGCGGCGCCGACAATCACGTCCAGATGATAATGAAAAAGGTGCCGATGTGGCTGTTCCCCCTCGCCTTTCATACCGACGACAACATCAAATATTACGCTTGCCTCGCCATCGCCGCTCTGGTCGCCAACAAAGAGATCGAAGCTGCCGTCATCAAATCCGGCACGCTGGATCTCGTCGAGCCGTTCATAACGTCGCACAGCCCGTACGACTTCGCCAATTCGAACCAAGCCCACGCTCACGGGCAGAGCAAGCACTGGCTCGAACGATTGGTCCCCGTCCTCAGCTCGAAACGGGAGGAGGCCCGGAATTTGGCCGCGTTCCACTTCTGCATGGAGGCTGGCATCAAGAAGCAGCAGAGCAAGGAGGGCATCTTCCGAGAGATCGGAGCCATCGAGCCGCTGAAGAAGGTTGCCAGCTGTCCGAACGCGATCGCCTCCAAATTCGCAGTTCAGGCGCTCCGACTTATTGGCGAAGAGATTCCCCACAAGCTCAGCCAGCAGGTTCCCCTTTGGAGCACTGAGGACGTCAGCGAATGGGTCAAACAGGTGCGTAACACTCCGGAGAATTCCTCTCGGATGGCTGAAGGCTTCAGCTGAATGTTTGTTAGCCGAGCCCTTTCGCCATTTAGGGCCTCCCTGAGTGCCTCATTAGTTAGCTCTTGGAGATGGTTTGCTCTCCAGACATTCTAGAATTTCTAGGTCTAGGTATTTCATATTTTAACTTATTTTTTGAAATCGACTATTGAAATTTTCTCGGTCCATTGTTTCGGTCGCAATAATTTTGACAGGCCGAGCCATGAGTCCTGAAATAAAAAAATTCCTTTCACCATTTGCAGATAAATTTCGCCGAGTATGCCGAAAATTTCAAGGATAGCCGAGTGGATGGGGATCTTCTGCTGCAGCTAACCGACGACAATTTGCTGAAAGACATAGGAATCAATAATGGAATTAAGATTAAAAGGTAATTTTGCACATTTTTTCAGACTTATGATTCATCGTTATAATTCTATTGACTAATCCTGTTTTCTTCATTTTGTCGCTCATGATTTTATATACTCAAATCCAACGTCAATCCTATAAAAATCCCTTATCAGCCCTGATATTCCCGTAGGTTCATGAGGGAGCTTCAGAATCTCAAGAAAATGGCCGATTACAGCAGTCGGGACAGTACAAATCTCAACGGGTTCCTTTCATTCGTGGGGCACGAATTCAGTATTTACACCTATGCTATGCTTAACGCCGGCGTCGACAGAGAAACATTGAGGTACGTGAACTTTACGATTGACTTTTGATCTTTGATCTACTGGCACATGTACCGTTACAGCATTATGGATCGTTTTTGTTACAGGTATCTGTCAGAAGAACAGCTAGTCAAAGAATGCGGAATTACCAACAGTATTCACCGGTATCGGATCTTGGACCACATTAGAGGTACGTACCCTGTTTTCTGTCGAGCGCCTCTCACCATCCTGCCGACGACACAATTTATTAATCTCTTGTTTTATTGCGCAGCTCAAGAAAACGCTTTCGAATGCTATCAAGAAAATCTAGACAAAAATCTCGACGTCTTCATTAGTTACCGACGATCCAACGGGTCTCAACTTGCCAGGTAAGACTTCCTTGACAGTAATCATTCAGTAATATCAAAATTACTGCTGTGAGCAGGAGTTGCCAGGTTCGATACCTGCCAGAGATCTTTGCAATTTCCCACTTGATCTGCCCATCAAAAGGAAGCGATCCCACTATTGTTTACGTCACTTGAACTTTTTTTGCAGTTTGCTGAAGGTCCATCTGCAGGTCAAAGGATTTACCGTCTTCATCGACGTCGAACGATTGGAGGCTGGCAAATTTGACAACAACCTTTTGCAGAGCATCAAAAGCGCTAAACATTTTATTCTTGTCCTGACTCCGAACGCCCTAGACCGGTGCATTGATGACGATGAATGCAAAGATTGGGTGCACAGAGTAAGTTTCATCAATAATCTAACATTATTGAATCATTAGACAATCAAATAATTAGGAGTACTAACCGAATTTGAATTTTCCAGGAGATAGTCGCTGCTCTGCAAGCTCAATGCAATATAATTCCAATAACTGACAATTTCTCCTGGCCGGCGCAAGAAGTACTGCCGGACGATATGCGCGCAGTCTGCAATTTCAATGGAGTAATGTAAGTATTCAAAGCCCTGGAAGCGATTGAGACCGGCTCGCTAATAGTCTCCTAGGCAATGGTAGCCAAGGTAAAGGTGCCTAGGAAGGAAGGTCACTCAGGCAGTTGAAGATGGCTTTAATGCCTTTAGGCCTAGGCTAAACCAGGATGCCTGGGCTGCTCTCCTGGTTTGCCTGCTTAGTATGTTCGATTGGTTTGATTCCTTGATTGGCTTGCCTGGCTGGTTTGCGCGGTCTGCTCTCCTGGTCTGCATAGCTGTTCAGCCCACTCGGTTTGCATGCCTGGTTTGCTCAACTAGCCTGCTTCAGTTGGGTGCTCAACAGACCAGGCTCTTGCAGGCCAGACTTTCCAGCTTGGCGTGCTTGCCCGGTCTGCTCTCCTGGTACGATCACTTCTTAGGCATTCCAGGCATGATCTGCTTGTCTAGTTGGCTCCCCTGGTCTGCTCACTTGTTTACTTGCCTGGTTGGCTTTCCCTGCATGCTATCCTATTCCTATTGCCTGGTTGGCTTCCCTGGCCAGTTTGCCAGGCGTGTTCAATCAGCTCTCCTGATCTGTTTGCTCTCCTGGTCTGCTTGCTTGGTCAACTTTCCAGGCGAGCTCTCTTGATCTGCTCATTGGGTTTGATCGCCTGGTTGGCTCTTGTAGCCTGCTTTGCTCGCCTAGGCTACTCTCCAGCCCAAATGTGATAAGTCTGCCCAGTTCTTCTATTTTCCCTCCCTCTCCTAGAGCCTGGCTAATACTTAGGACCTCCAGCACCAGAACACTCTTTATATAATTACCAAACTCTAACACTCTTTTATGCATCCAGGTGGATTCACGACTACCAGGACGCATGCGTCGAGAAGCTGGAACGATTCATGAAAGGCGGCACCGCGTCTTCCGTCTCAGGAGCGACACCAGGTACGCCGTCCATCGGACACAAGCCGGCCTTCAACCGGAATCATTCCACGATCAGCGCTGACGGGTCCGACGGTAGCCGCGAATGACTAGATGGGCTCGCCAGGTCAGTCAGTACCACCCAATTGGCATCGAGTGTGAAAAACGTGAGAAACACAAACAGTTGCACCGATGCACGCTGATGGGAACGGCCGAGGAACTCATCCCTATCGTAGATGGAAAATTTAACTAATTGCATGCGAACGGATCCGTGGAAAACATTTATCGATTTTTGAAAAAAAGCAGTAATACCGCGGTCAAATTATTTTTCCATTTATTCTGGATAGACATTCGGCGTGGCGTTACCTTTCAAAAAGGGTCTCTCTGTCAATTCTACTACAAAGTCAAATTCGCACGTTTTTTTTTTTTTTTACTGGACCGTGGATACAACAGAATCTGATTAACCTAGTCTGTCGTCCAGCGGGTTCCGGTGACCTGCGAGCTTCAGTTGCATATTGGCGATCGTGAAAAAATCGACAAATTTGGTCATTAGTTTCGGTCACATAGGTATTCCTCTCCCCCAGGAGAGAAGTCATAAATGAAGAAGTCATAAAAATGTCACCAAACACATTCTTATCTTACACTTACATCCCAGCTTAATGGTGATGTTATTGGGAGCAAAACAGAACTACTTATATCATGTATACGCATGCGTAGACTGGTGAGGCTACTAAAACTTATTTTGCAATTCTATAGCCAGTATTTCTTAACTGTTTTGGATTTCCCAAGGGTGGCAACTCATCTAAGTATTGAGCAGTGTTGAAATTTCGAAGTTGAAATAACGAATTAACATTTTCGTGGTTTGAGAATTGACATACTATACCAATGATCGCACTAACGTAAATGAATATTTACATTCGATTTTTTAACAATAAAAAAACCTTCAAGTCTGGGACAAGAGACACCTAAACCCTAAAACCTCTCCTAAAAATCTGACAGAAATGTTTCCGCTTGTTGCAGGCGCAACAAATCTGGGAGCCCTGCATCAGGGACCGCCTGGCGACCGCCCATGAGCCCAAAAAGTCACAACAACCGTCGGCCATTCGGAGTGCCGCGAATTCCAAAATACCAGCGCAAAACTTCTCTACCGGCGCGACGTATGCGCACGTCGGTCACGGGGCCGAGGGAGGCAACGGCCCTGGAAACGGCGGCGGAGGATGCGGAAATGCAGCCGCACTCGCAAAGCGTCGAGGCATTGCTAGAAACCTGCTCCCGCTCGCCATCCCCAGACCAAATCCAGTCCCAGCTCCAGCGTACGCTTTCAGAGGAGCAGCTTTCAGCACCCCAGCGTCGTCGCAGCCTCCTCCGCCAGCGACGTTCGCCACCCCCAACGGAGGAAGAAACCACCTCAGTCAGCACAGAATCTTCGGCCACGACAACCGCCGGCTCAGCGTCCAAAAAGCGAAATTTCGTGGACCGGCTCGCAAGCAAAGTTCGATCGATGATGAGGAAACATCCGTAAATGTTGTCCGACCGCAACGTCCACCGCGTCGGGCGTCGAAGAGTTTCCTGCAAGCGACTTTCGACCGATGGGATGCCAAGAAGGGCGTTGCCGATAACCGAACGGACGCGAAGCAATAATTCGACTCTGGATACTCAAAGTTGATTACCGCAGGCTTGCAGAACTGCCGATTGGTGATGTTTCTTGAAACCTCACTGGAGTCTTCAGCTAGGAAGACCGTATACCATTGAGATCATCCCTGGTGTGGCGTGGTACACCTAAACTGGGAATCACGCGATGGCTCGACCTGCAACCGCTGACCGTCGCACCAACGGAACCGCCCTGTTTTGCAGCACACAGCCGCTTCGGCGGGTCCTTTGTCATAGAACGTGGGGCACTCGGCCAATCAGAGAAGCGTCGCAATGGCTGGACACGCCCACCGACGGCTCAAACCTTAGGGGGTAGAAGATTCGATTGTCGAATCACTCTGGCCGCCCATGACCGCCATTGGGTGGTCCGGGTTGAGCCGTTTGCTCGATATTGCCTCGAAATTTTTTTCCCCCTAAGCACCATCTGTTCCGTTTCCGTGATGTATTCTGCTGACAGTGTCAAGACTCAACGTAAAAGTATCTTCCAGTTCCATCTCTGAAATGTGTGCCTTTGATCCGTCTATTGCAGTAATTTTAAAAATTATCGCGTATGATTTTGGGCTGTTTTGAATATTTGAGACCAGGCCTCTTGAAATTTTTTATTCGACAGTTAACGTATTTCTCATTAGTTTGAGAAGCCGGTGAGCATTTTACTCTAGGAAATGCACGATCTAATAAAACTTTTCCTAGTTGCGAACCTAGAATTTACAAAATAGGAAACAATCATCCAACCGTCGGTGCTCGACCATTGTGAACTCTCCTTCTATGTTTCTGACTTGTATTATGAAATTTGAAAAAATATTTTCCTTGATTTCAGTACCTATAGAACTATTTTTATACCCGTAGACATAATGTTACGTGCCTGCATAGAAATTTCGACGAATCGTTACAGATTTTGTCCTGGTCCGAGACCAAAATTGTTCGCGCTTACTTATGTTACTTTTTTTATTGTAGATCTCTTTAATTGAAAATGGTCAAATTGACTTTCGTGCCTTTGTACATAGTCTTAGTCAATGTTATAACGTCCTAATGTACCTATTTTTGTATATTTATTTAACAATATTCATACCAGCACGCTTTAGTTCCATATTGCGCTCGCTTGAAATTAACCTAATCGAGGAAGTTATGTGATACAATTTTATCCTGTAAGCGACACTAATAAAGTAATTTTTTAAAATATTCCCTTAATCTATACACCTTGCTCAATCCAGATTTTTGTCCAATATTTGGAGCAGAATTGAGGGTATGTGAATGGCAGTGTCCCATTTTTGGGTTTTCGCCAATTCATCCCTTGAGAATGGTACTGCTTTTAGAAAACATGTCTTTTGCCAGACAAAATCAGTCAGAGCTGTCTACTTTCACTTTCTATGGTTCAATATGGTTCGATTTAGATAAAATTTTTAATTGTTTTTAGACCAGCCGAAAATAATGGTGATGATGAAGAAAATTTGATTTTTATTTTCTTTCCAAGAGACACTCGTTTAGATAAGACCCAAGAAATAATTACTAGGAAGAAGAAATAAACAAAAAACAATTTATTAACAATTTATTTCGAAACCAATAATTGGGTGACGTAGAAGGGTACCTCTCATGATCGGAGGAAATTGTCACCAAATTTCTAGAATTTAAATTGCAGTTCATCATGGGAGAAAAACCAAAAAGTGCAGTCACAAAATGAGAAAATGGGTAAAAATTGCTCATTTGCTCCTCATAAAATTTGTCATATATATCCGGCTGCTGGTTTTGGAATTTTCCTACTCGATTAATACGCAAATATGAGAATTCAATCAAATTACCTAGCCCCTCCCTTGTCTGATGGTTGACAATTTTTGTAATCCTTATAATATCTGGAAGTGTAAACGCAAGATAAGACGATAAGCTTTATCTTTTCTCAAACGCAACATCAAGTGCTCAGTACGGGCTAAATACGGTGCGAAAAACGTCGATCGCACAGGACGTTTTCAAAATAATTTCCAAAAACTCGCCAAAAATGAAAAAAATTCAATCCGCAGAAGAAATTCTCAGATGACGCCGCAGAATTCGATCTATTGCGTGTAAGTTTTCCCATCCCTCATAAGCGCAATTATTTTCATCATAAATCCTTTATTGTTTTTTACTATAAATAGATAGACCTGCTAGGTTAAATTCTGGTCAATTTTTTCCCAGCTGGCCGGTAGCTCTGAGGCAGTGGGACGTTTTTCAAAAATTAACCCCATCAGAACAAGATGACGTGAGGTCGTTCGTTGTTTTTTGGGGAGGCTTCAGCGCACTCTACATCACAAGTCGAGATGAGGTTCGCATAATAAACTATATTATAGTTTCTCAAACTCGTGCTCATGACTCAAAAACTATGGCTCCAATAATGATCTGACCTGTTTCCCTTCCTCAGTCGAGAAGGAGAAGGCACTCTTGCGAAAAATTATTCTTAGTTTTGGTCCTAAATGGATTTTTTTAAACCTATTTTTGTTAATTTTTTATAATTATTAATAATTGTTAATTTTGCCAGTAAGTCAATCATTGTACCTACTTCGATTATTGTGCTATAAAAATTTTTATAAAATTTTAATCAATATTTTCATAAAATTAAATTCAAATAATTAGATATAATTAAAATGTAAAAGAAATTTAAATTGAAAAAATAATAATAATTTTAAATAAAATACCTAGTCAAAATTAAAATATTTTTAATAAAAAATTTTAATAAATAATATTATGTTTTGTAATTGGGCGATCCCGCCCTTACAATTTTGAGTAAATAAATTCAATATGGAAAATATCAGGTATGCGGAGTTGGAAATAACGGCGTCCACGTGAATCTGCTGGGTCTGGCCAGCCCGCACTACAGACTCGAAACGACCGACAGACCCGTCGAAGTTCGCGCTCTTTCCGGCAAGGGAATCCGACAATTGAGCACCGGAGTTTACCTTGCAGCAGCCATAGATCGCGATGGTTGGCTTTATTGGTGGGGCGCCTGCAGCGACGAGATTTACGGCGCTATCGCCACACCAAGGTTTGCAATCTGCGCGAATCGACAGCGAACCTGCAAAACCTCAAAACGTTCAAAATCCAAAATTTCAGGGAAGGTGGAAAAACTATCCATCGCTGGCTGCGCAAATGGAGATGACCATTTGCATAGAAACGCCAATGAAATTTGACGCTTTCGACTTTGACCAATTAAATTAACGAATTGTCCCGAGCAGCTTTTGGATAGTGAAAGAGCGCCGAAAAAGCAGCTTGAGTCCATTTCCTTGATTCGAGGAGATGCGCATGTTTTACCGGTAGAACTCAAAACATCATTTTCCCAAAAACTCAACTTACGAGGTTTTGAAGGTTCACTGCCGTAACGTTTTTAATAATATTCATCGTCGACTGAAAAATCAAAATAACATTTTTCACAGTCAGGCTTCAATCTCAAACTCATCTCTCAAACTCGACTTACAAAATCAACTCAAAAACTCAGCCCACACACTCATTCAATAATTTCAACTCGGCCCACAAGTTGAAACTAGAACTCGAACTCGAGCCTTAAACTCGAACTCAAACTTGAACGCGAACTTAAACTCGAACGCAAACATACTCAGACTCGAACTTGAACTCAAACTCAAACTGTAATTCAAACTTGTACCAAACTCAGACTGAAACAATCTTGAGTTTACGTTCGAAACTGGTTCCAGTTTGAGTAACCCAGCTACGAACTCAAACTCATAATCAAATTCAAACTCAAATTGAAAGTCAAACTCGAAGCCAATCTAAAACCGAAACAGATTCAAACGCAAACTCATTCTCATAAATCGAACTCAAACTTCAAACTCATACTTATAACCCCAGCCAATCTTATAATCAAACTCAAACCTCATACCTCCTGAAACTCAAACTGGAACCGAAAGCGAAACTCAAACTCTCAATCCCACCCGAACTCATACCTGATTGAACTCAAACTGAAACTCAGAATCAAACTCAAACTCGAACTTGAGCTAAAATTCAATCTCAAAATTGAACTTTTTTTAGTATCAGTTTGAGTTAGAGTTTCGATTTGTGTTTCAGTTTGAGTTCCAGTTCGAGTTTCAGTCCGACTTTCAGTTTGAGTTTTCGTATCAGTATCAGTTTGAGTGTAAGTTTCAGTTCGAGTTTCACTTTGAGTTTGTGAATCAGTTTCACGTTGAGTTCAAGTTCAAGTTTTAGAATGACTTTAAGTTTCAGTTCGAATTTCAATTTGAGTTTTTGTATCAGTATCGGTTTGAGTGTGAGTTTCGGTTTGAGGTTCAGTTCAAGTTTCAGTTTGAGTTAAAGTTTCGATTTGTGTTTCGGTTCGAATTTCAGTTCGACTTCTAGTTCAAGTTTCAGTTTGAGTTTGTGTAGCAGTATCAGTTTCAGTTTTTGTATCAGTATCAGTTCCAGTGAGAGTTCCGATTCGAGTTTTCGTTAAAGTTTAAGTTTCGATTTGCGTTTCTGTTCGCATTTCAGCTCAAGTTTCAGTTTGATGAGTTTCATTTTTAGTTTGTGTATCAGTATCAGTTTGAGTTTAATTTCAAGTTTTAGTTCCAGTTCGAGTTTCAGGTTGAGTTTGTGTATCAGTATCAGTTTGAGTGCGAGTTTCAGTTCAAGTTTTAGTTTGAGTTACAGTGATAGTTTCAGTTTGAATTCAAGTTCAGTTTGAGTTTTCAACTCCGTATCAGTATCAGTTTGAGTTTTAGTTCGAGTTTACCTTAAGTTTTACTTTGAGGTTTGTTACAAAATTCAGTTGGAGTTCGCGTACCAGTATCAGCTTGAGTTCACTTTTCTCTTGACCTTTGAGTTTGAGTATAAGTTTGAGTTTGACATGAAGTTACATGCGTACTTAAATACTTACCTGCAATCTTCTTGCATACTCTGAGAGGGATTTGAGCAGGAACGGGAAGTTCAACGAACCGAAAACTTACCAACTAAATCTGCGCACTGCGGGTCCCTCAATTTTACGAGCACTTGATATGCCATCTTGCCATTTATAGGTAGTTAACTCGGATGTTACCGATATTTGTCGTACGAAATGTGACTGTGTAAGTAATACTGAAACAATGGGCGAAGTTGGATTTCCAAATGTCTTCCTATGAAGTCGTACGATCCATTAATTAAATAATGGATCAAATTTTGATTAAGAATTTTTGATAAAGAAATTTTGATTAAGCATCCCAAAGTGAAAAATTCTGAAGTATCATTAAGAAGCCAATCAGTTAAAACAATTTTTGAAATATTGAAAATTTTTGAAAATAATTTTTGATAAAGAAATTTGTATTAAGCACCCCAATGTGAAAAATGTCGAAGTATCATAAAAAATCCAATTAGTTGAAAAAAATATTCGACTCTCACAAAACATCAGAGCCGTTTCCGCGATACCGCCTCGAGAGTACCTTGCGACAAAAAACGGATATCGCACGACCGCAGAAGTTGATAATCGGGCGGCCCGAGTCACTGCCCATAGGAAAGAGCCTTAACCTGATCTGCTCTGAAACCGGACCGCAACGAAACGCCCTGGGACGATTCCCAGTCAGCGCCAGCCTTTCTCTTTTCAACGCTAGTTCGATCTCCTCATCTCGAATCCTGTTCCGCTCGGCCCTCGCGTTCTCGCTCGCCTTTCCTCCCAGTTTACCGGCAAAGAATCTACAACAATGTGATGGGTATCTGACGAATTGGTCCATCTCAAAAAAATTTACTGGTACACCAGTATACTGTAGAGTGATTGGAAATTTATCGATCTTTCCAGCGGTATAGTCAAAATTGATTTTTCTTGATAAATTCAGGATGTTATGACCGTTTTAGTGAATCAAGATCGAATTCGAAAAAATCTTAGAAGTAAAAAAGTGGCATTTAGAAGCGGTAAAATAATGTTTGTTGGAAATTAGTTGTAGAATCGATCCCTAGCCGGTGATTTATTCCTCAGGTCAACACCCTTTATTGAATAAAATATAGACTTTATAGTAATGAAATTTATTATATATTTAATTTATAAAATTATAAAAATTATGAAATTATGAAATCTTGAAATCATGAAATCATGAAATCATAAAATTATAAAATTTATTATATATTTAATATATAGTAGAATATAAGATTATAATATTTTGAAAAATTAAAATTAAATTCAAAAGGGACTCAAAACCAGTACTTACCATGCCATTCGACTTTGAAGGTTGGCGAGTGAAGTGCCACGGTACAGCCACGTGTCTTGCGGCGCCATGTTCATGGCCGCCCTCGCCGCCGACGGTTGGGTCTACGTGTGGGGGCGGTTCTGGAATACGGATAAATTCTATAAGGAGCGGCCCCTAACGACGCGGAACGTAGCCGCGCTCTCCTGCGGCGTCAATCACGTGGCGATGGTGGGCGCCGACGAGGACGGCGCCGTTTACACGTGGGGCGACGGGCGCCACGGCCAGCGGGGATACTTGACGTATTCATGGCCCTCGCACGACGACACTGTTCAAAAGGTAATGTCTTTTTCTACAAAAATGAGAATTGAGTTTGAAAACGTTTCCGAAAAATAGATTAGGTAAATTAGCATAATTATGCTAATTAGCATAATTAATAATTGATAGCTACTTACCTATCAATTTTTTTCTACATATTTTTTCGCTGTTGAAAAATCGACAAAAAACTCGCTGTTTAATATTCAAAACCAATTTTTGAAATTTCAAATTTTCCCCCAGGTTCAATCTCCGTTAGCGGCTATGGCCGTCCATTGCGGCGGCCACTCGACCCTTTTCGTGACACGTGACGATGGCCACGTTTACGCCTGCGGCGCCAACGATGCGCGCCACGGTCGCCTAGGCGTTGGCGCCGAGTTCGACGTCGTCTCTCGCCCAATGCGCGTCCTCCTGCCGACGTCGGCGGGCGCCGTCACCGAATTGTCGTCCGGCTGGCGGAGCACGCTCACGTCAGTCTACGCGGCGCTTATGTCGAACGGCGACGTCTATACGTGGGGCGTGACGGCCCTACCGCAGCTCGTAAGTTCGGCCGGCGGATCGCTCGTGAGCGCAGCTTTTCTAGGCGAGCCGACCCCGCGCGGCGTCATGCTTCACGTCCGGTCGCCGTCGCTCGTCCCCCCGCCGGCCGCAACGTCCGCCGACCAGTCGTCGATTGACGAGCCGTCAAAAAAGAAATACGTTCAAACAATAATCAATCAGCTAAGCTGCGTCTAAAAAATCATTAACTGATAATAATTGATTTTTTGTGAGTAGGTATCAATTTGGCGTAAAATGCCTACGAAAAATTAAACATCTGTGCAGTTTCAGAATTAATGTTCAAATTATTATAAATAGGTAATTAATTTTGAATTTTTTTGAAATAATAAATAATATTATAAATAAAACATACAATGTTACAACAAATATTTTTTATATATCTCCCTATTTATTTTTGCATAAAATTTAACAACGAATATTTTTTATGTTTTTTAAGCAATATTCACATTAACCATAATAATTTCCCATATCAACCTCATTCTGATTTTCAGGGATTGCGATTCACGCGAGTACGAATAATTTACGTCTTTATTTTAAGTACATAACAAAACATACCGGAATACCTAGAAACAAAAATTTCGCCATTACGGCTACAGTTTTTGGACGAGAAATGGAGAAATAATGCAAATCGTCAGGGCGACTATCATGCACATTATAAGTGCATCGTCTGGGCGAGTGGCCGAACCTAATCCGGGTGCAAAAGGTGCATAAGGTGCATCCTGCATGTTGAGGCCTTTTCGTATCCTTCCTGCGACCAGTTCCTTCAACGAAATGGCGTCTTGGGCGCTTTTCCGAATGGCGCTGATTTCCATATCGCCCAGACTGATTACAGCTTTTTTCAGCAGGTTGTTGAACTAAAAGCAAAAATTTATAACCAGAATGAACATTTCGAAATCCTTTCTTTTTGATTTCTAAGGATTTACAAGCCGTAAGAGTTCAGATTCAAGATAATCTGATCAAAATTATTAAATCATTTTAATAGTTTAATAAAATAATGCAATTTAATGTTGACAATTTTCTTGTCTAGTTCATTATTGCTAATGCGAAAATTCAATAATTATACATACTTAATCGCAATTTATTTTGAAGTTGCTTAAAATTATCAGGCGGAAATATACCTGGTCGTAGTCCGATTGGCTTTTGATATTATCAGCAACTGCGTTCAATAGTTTCTTGAATGTTTTTTTGTTATATCTGCCAAAGAAAAGATTATAAAATTTTAAATAAGATATAAAAACATATAAAATAGATAATATAAACTAAATAATTATAATAAAAATAAAATGTATTCAAAATAAAATAAATAAAAAAGATATAAAATCATGTTTCAAGTTAATTGTCGAAATTATACTAATACGATAAAACATTCAATATTCTCGCATGCAGGTCAGTCTTTCTTCAAAAATTATAATTTATAAATTAAATTAATTATACTATTATTACATAAAATTATTTATAATTTATTAAACATCTCGAGTGTGAAAGTTTTCACTCACTTTCCAGGTGTACCCAGAGTCATGCTAAGGTGATTCGTGACGACTTTAATTCCATTTGGAGCTTCGCAAACTGCTGCGACGATATTATTAATGTCTTGCCTCGTCACCATATTTACGAGCCTGGAATGATGAAATAAAATTTGGAAAATAATTGCGAAATAAATGTCTCAACATCGCTGCGTTGAGAGTGTCGAAATTTCATGCTTCATAAATATAAATATTATTTTTACTCATTTTCAAATTTCAAAAGGTAGTTTTGGGACATCTTAAATTTGGTATGTCTCGATAAGATGTATTTTAGATATAAAATATGCATGCTGCATTTCAAAAATTATAATTCCAGTCTTCGTATTCTAGTATAAAAGGATACTACTCACTTTGACTGCAGTTTGTCATCAGAGGTGCACGCAAGGCTCTCCAAGTAACGGGTTTGTTGAGTGGGTACATTGGATTTTTCGTAAGCGCCCAGCAGATTTTCCCAGTTGCCAGTTGCGGCGCTGGCATATTTGCAAAGGATGGCTCCATCGAATATTTTGTCGTACCTGTTCACATTTTAATTTATCGCATTTTCAAAATTATTCAAAAACCCGATATTAACGGTATCAAATTTTTATTAAATGTTACAATATTTTATAAAGTTTCAAAAAAATTTTTTTTTATATAAAGATTCAATCAAACATATTTACTCTTCGAGCTGAGTCCAATTTCCGCCGATATTTGCCATCAATTCGGTGCAATTGTCAGTCCGGTACTTGCACGAACGATTGATGACGTACATCTTCGAAATTTCCTCGTCAGTCTCCGACAAAGGTGCGGTGACGTCTTTCAAATTTATTTTGACTCCTGCCTCGATCAGCCGTCGTACTTTGCTCTTGAAATTCGATTTTGACATTGGGAAAATACAAAAAACCATCACGAGAACCAATGAACGGATTTCCAAATTTCAAGAAGGTTTGAATTTGTCTTCACCGACCTTTCGAAGAAATCATTATTAATTTTCTGGTTAAAAAAAAATTCCAATTTTCGAAAAAATTGAAAAAATGTTTTTTAATTTCAAGGAAACAAAATTCGTAAAAAGCATATTTTGAAGTTTAAAAATTAAATTTAAAAAATTGTAATTTTTCAACATATTTATTTTTTATTATTTAAATCGACTGTTGAATTTTGAAAAAAAAAGTTATGATTTCTGCCTTGTCCTTACTTACATGATTTACTACTTCAACCCATGCGCAGATTTATAACTCTGACATTTTCACTGCTGAACTAGGTACTCAAAAACTCAAACTGAAATCCTCAAAATGTCGAGTTTCACTGTTCTAAATTTGTAGGACTTGAAAATTTACAAATTCCCACATCAAGTCCAATTATTCATGAAGTCCAATATTTTTCTAAATCCGTACAATTCCAACATTTTTGGAAAAAAGTTTGAAAAATTATAACATTTTCTCGTTTTAAATCTCCAGAATTTTGAAATATTGTTGGGGTCCTGAGTAAATACTAAAATTGTAACATCCAACTTTTAAAATTTTGAAATGATAAATTTTCTTACCTACCACAAAACTATCGACAAAAGAAAAATTCCTCTAACTTCTCATTACAAAAACAAATTTTCAAAAATTTCTTTTTACTCGAAATTTGATTTTGAAAAATCCGGATTGTAGGTTACGATTTTATCGGAAAACAAGGCCTTCCAGTACAGATTTTTGAGTATTGAATAATTGTTGAGAAAAGCTTGCATAACTTTTACCATTTATTTTTTATTCTTATTCGAGCAATTCTCTGCGTGCCTGTTCCTTAACAGTTTTAATTAATTTACTCCTCCAATTTTCAACACAGAACTCACGTCGAAATTAACGAGGGCCTCCGGGTCTCCCTTGAGGAAACCCCTTATTCCATCGAGGGCCATAAGTGCCGCCTTCCACACGAACATGCTCCTCTCGTGTTTTAGAAATTCGATAAAATCCATGGCCAAAATCGAATCCATGTAACCGGAGAGCATCAGATTCAGCGAATCGCTGGCCAAATTCGCCCGCTCGTCCGGCGACAGTAAAGTTTCCGTTATATTGTTCGTCAATTCCTCCGTCAACTGGCGTTTCAGCGCTTTCCAATTATTTTCATCGTACAGCACCCGATAGTATCCTGGAAAATGGCAAATAATTTGTTCAAAATTACCGAAATTATTGGCTGAGACATTAGGTTTTTTTTTCTTTTTTTGGGGGAGGTTAATATTGTCGTTGAAACGAGGGCATGCAATCATACATGATAAGGATATATTCTTAATTTCAGCTCCAGCGCTTTCGTCCGTACGGTCCTCCCCAGGAGCTGTTTCTCAACTGGAGTCAAGGAGGCCAAGGATGCCCTAACTTGTCCAACTATTTATCGTGCCGCAGGTGGCCTGCCGCTGGTTCCTTTCTAGGAGACCCAGAGAAGTTTCTATAATAAATTCCAACCTTTCATAGGTATTTTTAACAATATTGAATCTAGAGCGAAGTTTTCTAGCATAGAATCGAACCTCGCACCTCTCAACTAACGGACATGAATGGAAATGCCTATTTAACATTATGTATAATAATAAAAGCAAGTGTTTGTTTGTTTGACCGAGCTCTCCAGCCAAATCTATCGCACGCAGGGACCTGGAATTTTTTACACGGAAGCACAAAGGGGCTGGCAACAAGACCTGGAAACCCGATTTTCAATTTGAAAAAAAAAAATTTTTTTTTAATTTTAAAAAAGTGAAAAAAGTGAATTTTAAAAAAGTGAGTTTTTAAGTTTTAAAAAAGTGAGAAAAGTGAATTTTAAAAAAGTGAGTTTTTAAGTTTTAAAAAAGTGAAAAAAGTGAGTTTTAAACGTGAAAAAAGTGAATTAAGTGAAAAAAGTGACAACACGGGCACACGGGAAAACAACCACAGCTATCAATTTTTTACAACTGATTGTTTTACGGGGTCCTAAAAGAAAGTGTACAATGTTTGTGCCGATAAAACTCAAGAATGACTGAAGGTATATAACTTACCAAAACTATCAATAAGAGCGTAATATCCGGCTGACGAGTTCAGTTTCAATTCCATCGTGGAATTCGGCCGAATCCACTGGGCCCCCATTATAACTATTGGTGAGTCGGAAATATTTCCGACCACTGACATCTGGCTATGGTCATAAACCAGATTTTTCCCCATTGCAATGGCCTTTATGGGCAAATCTAGATCAATCGCCGTTCGATTGCCGTGCATGGTTTCTTTCACCTGAAATACGAAAAGCACGGCTGAACAGCAATAATTAGATAAGCAATAACAGTTTAACCAATAATTAGGTATTACGAGAAAATTACGAGGAAACAAGTCATTTACGTGTGATAAACGCAAAGTAGAATTATTGGATCCGGTCCTCTCGACTACGACTACCGAATGTCCAGCAATTTCCGTCCAAGGTTTGAATTTTTCAACCAACGACGGATCGTTGAGGGCGTCCCATAAATTTTCCGGCTTCGCCACACCGCCTGATCTGCGTCAAAATAGGGAAATTCTCTCTCAGTTACTATTAAAATCATACAAATGCTCGAAACCCCCAAATGATTGCATAAAAACATAAAACTATGAGAAGATAAACGAACTAAAACAATCTAAAAACAGGGTTGGCTAGGAAAATTCACAAAATGGATTTCGAAAATTCTCGATTCAACTTGGGAAAAATGTACGAGCGTAAAAGTATAAGCATCAAAGCATCGTAAAAGCATAAAAATATGTTGATGAGCAAAAAAAAAAAAATAATAACAATAATCTTAGCTTAGCTTGGAAATCATATATAACAACATGAAACCATGAAATTTTAAATAATAAAAATAATGCACGATAATAATATAAATAATTAAAACCCCAAAATCCGCGACTCTCTCCTGAGAAACCGGTGGTGACAAAAAACGAAGGTTAAAAAAATTAATATATTTAAAACCCTGAATATCATGACATTTAGTAAATTGAAGAAAATTCTCAATAGAAGACCTCCAATTAACTGATGATCATGTTCATTAACCAATTCAACCATAAACCCCTATGTAAGAATTTGTAACTATCAATTAAGTAATTCTGAACATTTTCAACCTCCACAATAAATTTAAAAAAAAAAAAAAAAAAAAAAAAAAAAAACAAGTTGTTATCTATTTGGTAGGTACGATGGGTACCTGGAAGATCGATTTTCATTCATTCGCTGAGCAAGAGTGAACATTTATCGCAACCTTAATATTATTGCAAAGTGTGGACAAGGTATAATTCAAATATTTCAAGCTTTGAACGGAAATGGACAATTTTCATTGAAACTGTCGAGCTCAATTGATAAATTTCGTGTTCTTACGTTATCCTTTCAGTCAAGTAACGGTGAAGCCAGTTTCTCATTTGGCTTTCCGGTGGATCTGCTCTCACTGCAGTTCCAAACATGAACAAAATGCTGGCTCCTGTGGAATCATGTGGATCAATGTTATATATTGAATTTATTGCTTACTTTCCATATCTTCCCTTAAATTTCAACACCAGCTGTGCCTCCATAATATTCCTCCACACACACTGAGATAGCGGGTGTTGCTACTTTAAACTATACCTTTTCCGTACGTGATAACATCGAACATCGCATCAATGGACTCCTCCGAATCGACGTTCGTGTTCGAAAGAGGATGGCTGTTCCAGGTATCACTCGCCATTGAAAGTTGCTTGACATCCGTCAAAAATAGTTTACTCGATGCCTGCAACATGATACCTCGGAAATTTGGCGTCATAAAAACATTGGTCAGGTTAATGGTTGAGGAATATTTGCGAAGGTTGAAAAATTTTCAATCATTAAATGATTAAAAAATTATAATTAAAAAAATTAAAAAAAAAATAATTAAAAAATGTAAAAAAATTAAAATAAAAAAAAAATTAAAAACAATAAATTAAAATTAATGATTAAATTTTAATGATTCAATCATTTAATGATAGTTCTTCCGACCTTCACCACTACGTCCATACGACCATTACAAGTCGCATACTCCTCTCGACTATAATTTTAATATCTATCACTATTTAAGAATAATAGGTCAATTGCACCACTGCATTTCACGTCCATAATTAAAAGTTCATTAATTAAAGCTTCAAGCCGAGAGGATACGTATTGCTAATGCAATGGTCGTACAGACCTTGCGAGAGGGTCGCCACATCACTCCCCCTAGCGGAATTTTTAAATTTTCTGGGACTTTTTCTGGTACAAGACCGAGTGTAGTTGACTTGAAGTACGGCACAGTATAATAAGTACACTCAAGTGAGTCGAGTATGCAGGTACCGTCATCTTCTATTCACCTAATTTAACCTAATTTAATATAATTAAATTATATAAATTCTAGCACTGCATTCCCAGTAGCAGAACCTACAGCGGGTTGAATTGAATTGAATTGGTTGAAAATTGAAATTGAGTCGTTCTATGTTACTGCTAATTACTCAAAAACGATAAGTTATTCTTTTTAACTAATTAAAATGGTTGAATAATCTTCATTTAGGGACCAAAAACATCAGCAATTTTCCATTAGTTCAAGAGATACTAGATCAATAGATAAGAAAGTTGCTAGCGATATCGGGTTATAGTCCCTCGTTGGAAAATACCTAAAAACTGAGATTATGAAGGTTGTAAAGCTTTCCCTACTGCAAATTCGAAATTTTAATAAAATTTAGCAACTTTACCTCAGCAGGGACCATGTACTGGAAAAGCCTGGCGAACGCTTCGTTGAGCCAGGTGTACGACCACCAGTCCAGAGTGACCGCATCACCGAACCATTGGTGGGCCAGTTCGTGAGCGATGATCATCTGGGTTTTCCGTTTGTTCAAAATCGACGAGTGGTTTTCGTGATAAAACAGGTATGCTTCTCTAATGGACGATCAAACTGGTTATTGCACATTAAAAAGTAGACTTTTGGGAGAAATCCGACTTGTGAGTATATAAGAGAGTATGAGACTCTATTTTGTTTGATTATTTGAACGGCGAGGAAAAAAAACGAGAATAAACGAGCTAGAAAGTTGGAAATTCGTACCTGAAGGTGACAAAGCCCCAGTTCTCCATTGCACCAGCATTGAATTCAGGAAGGCCGACAAGATCGAGTTTATCCATTCCTGTCTTCGTATAAGAAATATTGAGCCAGCTACCCAATTCGTTGATGATTTTCGGGGCTTCTTGAAGAGCGTAAGCCGTTTGGTTTTGTAGGCTCCGTCTCCCGTGAATGCCGTACCTGTGGGAGAGGCTGATGAATTATTTCGATGGTAAATTTACCAACTGAAAATTGAGTCAAACCGCCGTTCCCGCGGTGCTTTTAACCGAAGTTGTCCCGGGCGTGCCCTTCCGCCTTCAAGAAGAGCGTTTGACTACCAACTCCGGACGTGACTCACTTTTAGATGCTAATTTTTCGCAGAAGTATTTCTTTCAGATGTAGTTTCATAAATTATGATATTATCATAATTTATGAATTTCCCAATCAATTATAAAATTATGTATTGTTAATTGAAAATTAATTAAACGATCATAATTGTTCGTTTATCATAAAATATTAAATATATTTAAATAAATATTACTATTAAATAATTAAGTATTAATTAATTATTATGTATTATAATTAATAGCTATTAATTAATAATAATAATCAATATTAAATAAATAGTAATAATATTAAATAGATAAATTTTAAATAAAATATTAAATATATATATAAAATAGGTATATAATATATATTAAATAAATTTTATTATTCGTGGTTTTTCAAATTATTTTTAATCAAGATTACACCGTTACCTTACACCGTTGACAGTTGCTGAAGCCAGCTCTCCGAACGTAGCGTCAGCCACGTACCAGGCGAAAAGGTAAGTCGGCATAGGCGGACTTTCAGCAAACTCGTAGATTTGACGCACCGATGCAACGCTGAAAAAATTTCGGATTTCTTTCATTCAATATCTATTTATTATATGGCGAGGTGAGAATCGTTCGCCCCCGAATGATTTGTTTTTGATAGTAAAATCGTGACTTGAAAATCAGGACTAAGTAAATCCTTACAAAGCAACGTAACATCCCCGACCTACTTGGTAACGGTAAACAGGGCTAATGGCATGTTCGAGACCGCATGCCAATTTGGGTTCAACTCGATTTCCAGTTTGAATTTCGCTCGGAATTTCGGCTCGTCAAAGCAGGGAAAGGCCGTACGAGCTGACACAGATTCGAATTGAGTGCTGGCCAAGTATCTGAGACAATTTCGTTAAAAAATTAATTTTTTATTTTATAGTTGCGCAAATTAATTGTCGACCTTGTTGAAAATTTAAAAAAAATCTGAAAAAAACTAATTGCATTCAGGTTCCTACCGTTTTTTCCTAGGGTCGTCCGGATCTTTATATTCCATTCTGTAGAATCCTTGGTTATCTAAACTCGTGATTCCATCGAATTCGAGACGAAGGGTGTAAGAAATCATTGATGATGGAACGATTTCATTATCCAAAATAACTCGTAAAGTATCGTTCATTTCATTTCGCTCGAACGACGCCTTCATGTCGATACGTTGTTGATAAACGAACATGATCAATGTGACGTTTTTTATTTTGAGGCCGGTCGAAGCGTGCAATATGATATTTGACGTTGGAGCTGTAAAGTTTAGGGCGATGTCCACGGTTCCTGAACAGTTAAACCAGCGGTCAATAGGGAAACAAAATTTCTTTTTGCCTTCGATATGTTGAGAAAAAATTTTGTTCGTAAAAGCCTATTAGGTTAAGGCAAAACATCAGAATTGGTTCATTGGTTGGTCAAACGTAATAAGGGCTGAAGGTTCATTTTGAAATAAATGAATAAATCCTCTACATCGATCAAACCATCAGACCTTACAAAACATTGAGGTCCGGTTTATCAATTTATTTGAAACTAGATTTATCCAACGACGCTTGCATTAACTAATTTCCAAGAAATTTTTGTATGACGGTCAATGAAAGTATGTCCTTGGTGAAATGTCCTTGGATACTTGAAATGTTGCGTCCTTGGATAAATCTAGGTTTAAATGAATCGATAAACCGGCCCTTAATTTACTACAACTGTCATTCACACAGGTCGACTTCTACTTGAATTTTCGAATAAACTTTGTCAAGAGATCTGTCCAAACTAAGCGTCAATATAAGAAAATTCATTTATTTCTTTTGTTAGAGTTATACTATCCCCAGTATCGAACAGTATCTGGACATTCCTTATTTATAAGAAAATCCTCGTAACAAGATTTTCAATTGACAGAATTCACTCTCAGCTTGACATTCAGAGAAAACGGTTACCTATTCAAAATCACCCAACTCAATCGGAATAAGATCATTTGGCAGTGCTGGTGACGTACATCAATTTAATCGTCCCTTCAAACTGACACGCACACGTTTGCGCAGGTCATTCGATCTAATGAGGATGTGTTTGGATGTGAATAACCAATAAATGAAATTGGCCCCTTCCTACTTGCGGCCGGAGGGTCAAATCTCTCTTCTCTTCAATTCTGCTCAATAATCTCAACGGAGCAGTTGGTTTTTTGACGTTCAATACGATGAGCGTCTTGGGTCTCAAACTCAGGATAGGCGAATTCAGGGAAAACTCGGGATTTTTGCTTGAAAAAATGAGCAGGTGAAAACCTGCACTACCTATTACTTCCATATTTACAGAGTAAATGGAAGTATTGTGATCGTCCTAAAATCGAGAATCGGAACGGAGCTTCAGAAAAAACTTTTTCTTATACACATTTACTCAGAATCACTTCCCGAACAAGTGTCTGTGTGTCCGTGTGTCCGTCTGTCCGTCTGTCCGTCTGTGGTCATTTACAAAAATGGCCATATCTCCCTCATTTCTCAACCTTTTTTCAAATTTCTTAAACTGAAATGTTTGTCTCGGCAAGACCTAACACCCTGTTTAATCGAAATTTGGATAACGCACAGTACTTCCGATATATTTGCATTTTTAGTGTTTTTTATTTTATTTTTTACCGGCCACAAAAATGGACCGATTTGAGCGTTCTTGGTCTCAAAATCTTCGTTTTACCTTGCAGAATATGTGGATATTTTTTATATTCCAAAAATGTCCCGAGTTTTTTTTGGCGAATTTTAAAATTTGCATAGTGAATTCTTTGACATTTTTGACCTAAACACCCTTAAAAACAGTCAAAATACGAGTATGATCAAATTTTTTCTAATATTTACGTTTCAAAATATGGAAGTATTGTGTGTTATCTACGCACTACTGGTTTTGAAAATGAAGTCAAAGTGAAGTCATTGCTAGATTTATCTCAAACGTCTACTGAAAAATATCTAAAAACTAGCAGGAGAGTTGTGATCAGTACACACGTTATTTCCCGAAACCTGCCGTACAATTTTTGAAATGTACCCAACTTATGTATAGTGAACAATTTTTGACATACTTACCAGTGTAGTTTGTCGGTGGTTCAAGTCCATCATTTGTAATGTTCAATTGCAGCCGATAGGACAACGGCTTGACGTCATTGGGCAGCCGCCCTTCCGCAGCAAGTAATGACCAAGCCAGGACCGCAAGAATTGCCAACATTTTTCAATACTCGGCCGAAAATTGACTAAAAATCTGCCACCTAGAGGATAATACTTCTAGGTGGAACTGGCTAAATGGAGTGAATATTTTGTCTAAATTGCGCAACCAGCTTGAGCTCTACAATGAGACATAATCAGTATGCAAACAGATTGTGGTCCTCACGACCGCAACATCATCCAGACCCATCAGATAACGTCATCCTCACAATTTTAGGCATTTGGTGTCTTAATTCATTTTCCATTCAACAGGGAAACCTCAATGAAATATTCGTAGGTAAAGCTTTACAAATTCTGCAGGCGCGTTATCATCTGCATACATGCACTATGGAATGCAATATTTGCATTCTTACGATGACTAATGCAAATCTGCCATGATTTCCAAGAACATGCCTTTTCCTTTTCCAGGCTTTTCCTTTTCCCAATTCAAATGAGTCCTGGCTTGCGGGTTTGGTATGATAACTCATCGTAAGTAAGTAAAGTTTGTGTTCCCTACTGCAAAAATATTTTTTTAAACAAAGTTTTCTGATACGAAGTAAGTTTTTTCAATTCAATGGGCTTTATTTGACGAATCTTGAGGCTGTTCCTAGAAATCGTCCAAATTGATTCGGAAAAGCTACATTAAAAAAACGTAAAATCCAGGAATGTATATCCAGGGTCTGAGATGGATGTCGAGAGGTGTACCGCGGTCTTCAGGACCACATTTTTTGAAAAAATTGGACGTACCTAATAAAAATTGATCATGTTACAAAAATTTTGCAAAAGGGGTTAGATATTCGACTTTTTATGAATATTTTCAATACGCCGCCGCAATTTGAATTTAGACGAATACTTACAATCGGAACAGGAAAACATAATAAATAAATTAAATCAAATGATGCACAGGCATCGGTTGAGAAATCACTAATCACATTTCTACTGTGTGTCGTTTGCCCAGTATCAGGAAACAGCTAGTTTGATCAACCTTCACCTGATATTTTTTCGCATCCATATTAGGGATGTATTTTTATTCGCTATTAGCTCGAGAAATAAGAATTTGATCAAGTCATCATTGCAAAATTAACAAAAAAATTTAAAACTTAGCTCATTAATTTCAGAGAATTGATTGCAGCTGAAATGCAGTTATGAGTATCATCATTGGCCAATCTCATTTTGAAAAAGTTTACTACTATACGCACTATCAAAATTATGTATTAGCGATAAATCCGCTCACTCTTTTTACCTTGAAATACAATAATGTAGAAAAATTTTCCAAGTTTTTTAGGCTATAAATAGCAACTTCGTACAATAAATAAAGAATTTTATTTCGAAAGAAAGCGAGAATAACATGATTCATTATTGCTAGAATTGAACATTCTCGTCTACGAAGTAGTTCCTTAATATATTTGATAGGAGTCTACCGAAAAATTTAAACATTTTTTCCGAATCGGAAACGATAGAATTTGTTTCGTTCGACAGCCTTTCATTAAAAATTAGGCAATACCGAGAGGCCTCCCAATAAACTCTTGAAAAAAGTATTATTACGTACCCACTCTTCAATGGACACAAATTCATAGGAACGTGTCTTCTTCCAAATATGGTTCTCGCAGTTAGTAAGGTATAGTACAATAGGTAGGATATGCTTGATTGCCACTATTCGTGCTTGAAATTAGGATGGGATTTTACTTCAAATTTTCCCGAGGTTATGGCTTGCCAGGCGAACAACAGTTTTTTCGAAATCGTAAATTTTTTTAAAACTCGCCAATGACGTAACTTATCTTTTTAACCGTCGTGCTATCGAGTAACATTAGAACTGTTCGAGATTGGCGAATAGTTCGACCGCAAGTTGCAGCTCCGCGGATAAGTGAGGATTTCTATTTCTATCCTTACGATTGCGTTCCTTTGCGCGGCTCTCGAAAATCCGATAGCTGATACGGCTATCTATGGAAATACAAAAACGAAAAGCAAAGTCTGTGAAACCTGAGCTAAACTGAAATTTTTCCTCTGATGCCGACTAAAAATTCAAATACTCGCCAGTAAAATTTAGCAATCAATTTCCGAATGACTAGATGCTGCATTAAGTATCAATTTTACAAAAGGAAAATCGGCGTTCGCTACCGCTTTGAAAGCATTCCTCCAGAAGAATCAGGTGGTACAAAGCATTCAATTTCAATAGCTACATCCCCAGTCTCGTTCCTACTGAGCAAATGCAAGGATCGCGACTGCAAGGGCGATGGTAACCATGGAAACGGTGAGAGACGCTGCCGAGCCGGGTTTGGCAGTTGGTGGAGAAGTCGATCCTGTCGGCCGTATCGTAACTGTCCCGGTTATGGTCGGGATAGAAGCAGTTACCGTTGTCGGTACAGTTGGCGGTGGAGCGTTACCCTCCAATCCTGCGAGGACAGAATCCTGCACTGAGTAGATGTAGTTGATGTTTTGTTGGGCTTTGGTGATGGCTTCGTTGACAGCAGTTACGAGGGCGGGTGCGAGAGATGAGTTTTTGGCGAATCCTTGGAGCTGGAAAACAATCAGGCGATGAAACAGACGTTTTAGATCCGACCAGACTTTCCCTGGCGGGTCATCGAAGGTAATTTTCCATTTGTGCGGAGGGGCAGTTTCGGACTACTCCAGGTCCAATCAAATTACTTAAATTTGCTTCGCATTTGAAAATAATAAGGTGAGCTTACCAATCCGTACTGAGAAGGGACGGTGAGCCGGTCGCCCAACGCCTTCATCAGCTCAGCTTGAAGGGCGGTGGAGATGCTAAAATTGAGATTGGTTTAATACATTTCGATATGGAATAATCCGAAATAGTGTAAAATTTAGTTCTATTCATACAACTTAAGTCCTAACGCCAGCAATCTCGCTAAAACATCAGATATTTATGTCTAGTTATAACTCTGCCGTCCTTAGTTAAAACGTCCTATCTCATTTTTTTCGCTTTTTGAGTTAAGGACGTGGTTGTATAGATTTTGACATGACGCGTCTGATGGGCCAGGTTAGAAAGTCTTATCTTCATTGGAAAGGACTGAAAAATGGCTTTGTCCTATCTCACTTTTGTCAATTTCCGCCTCCATCCAAGAACAGAAAGTCCTAACTTGGTAGTCCTAGGCTAAAAAGTCCTAAGTAGCAGAAAGTTAGGACACTTTGACCTTGTATAACTGAAAAAATTCAGTAACTTGTGCTAGAATAAATCGTCCTAAGTCAAATAAAGGAGGTCTCAAATAAAGGAGTTAGGACTTTCTGGCCTAGTGAGTAGCAAAGCTGTGTCTGTCATGGATGTGGGCAAGATATTCATCTTCGAATACTGAGTTCCAAAAACTACTACTACTAGGTTAAAAAGTCCTATCCTAGGTATAAAAACCAATGTCGAACGAGGCCTAAGGCACACGACAAGAAAACGAACAACAACAACAAAGTCTTATCTTCGACTTCTTGCACTTCAATTGATAATTTCTACCTGCTGGTTTAATATTGAGGTTTGTTGACAACTGACAAAGTTGGGGGGTGATGTCAAGGAGCTATCGTGAAAATTCCAAATAGCTAGGGTTAAAAACGTGGACGGTGCAAACAATCTCACTTAACCGCGTTTTTCTCAAAACGCAGAAAACTGAGATAGGACGTTTTAACTTAGGACGGCAGAACTAGTGTTGCCACTAGAGCGGCGTCATATAAATCTACCATATTCGAGAAACTGAGGTCAGATTGGAATATTTTCAGTCGCTGCACTTACTAATTATTAAATTGGTATTGGTTGGAGATGAAAAAGTTGAGAACGTTATCAACATTTTCAGGCCTGTCCATGATGGCCTCCATGGCTGGCTTCACTTGGTCGATGGGGAAAGGCACGAGGGTATCAGTTCCGTTTATGAGGATTTTCTTCATGAATCTTGCAAAAGTTGAACAATTGTGTTATTGAGTCATAGTCCTTATTGAACGACTGATTTGTTTATAATCGAACGCTGTTATGCAGAAATGAAATATCGACTTAATTTACTGGTAAAATGGACATTAATTCATAATAATCCGGCATAAAAAAACGATGGCTGTTCCTCAATCGAAAGCTATAGTGAAATACTCACTCGGTGATGGCATCTGGGAGCTCTGAGCAGGCAAGAATCGAGTAGTGGGAGTCGATTAACCTTTGGCTGAACCATTTCCCACTGTTGACGTATTGCTGGTACGCTGTACGCCAATCGTCGACCTTCTGTACACCCTTGAGCCCGTTACAGGCGACCACGGAGTACATGTCTTTCGTAGGCCTGAATTCCATACCGAACATGTCATATAACTGTAATTCAGAATTAAGGGGAAAGGAGCATTGGAATTGACGTGGCATTGGAACTTACGAGGAGGATCCAGAAACCATGCTCTGGTACTGGGCAGCCAAATCCGTGACGCATGATGAGGAACCATAATCGCATGAGGCTCTGACGATGAGGCGTCTCAACGGGTCCTGAGGGTCACCGTTCTTGCCAGACGTTCCGAGATTCTTGTAAAGATTCTCCAGCCGTTTGGACATGTAAGCCTGTGAATAGGTACATGATTTCCATTGATGAACACCGTAAATTTACGATTCGAGATTTGGCCGGAATTCAGGGTTTGTTCGATCAGGCCAATCCTGGGCAGTCCCGGACTAGTAACTAATAGCTAGCCGAACAAGTAGCTAACGACGCCAAGATAAAAGCGTTGAGCGAGAGGATGAAACAGTCAATTCCTTGGAGAGTTCCTTAGTAAACGTGAAGATTTCGCTTTGTCGAGGTGCGAGGCCGAGGTGGCCCCAGAGTTGTGGTAAGAGCAGGAAACTGGAGCTTTTCCACACCACTAAACCGGAATTTGGACCGTTTCCTTGGGTTGCAAATATATGCACTTAGGCATTGTGACGGAGCAGATGTCTGCCGGGTGTGGGACTAGGGAATAGGAACTTTCTCGATTCAGGTAACTCTAGAGCTGAATAGGTTCAACCTCAGTCCTTGGGAAGCCAACTAGGATTGCCTCGTGCTTAGTCAAGAGACACTTGGCAAAAAAGTCGACGAAGTTCAGGACCACACCTTGAAAAGTGTCCCATGTCGCAAGGTGAGACGCTTTCGAAAGTCTCCAAGTTAGCTTTCACAACACACATGCCAAGTACGTTGCTTAGGAAGCCAACTCAACGCTGAGCATCGTTCACGAATACAGTCCCAATTCTTCAAGCCCGACGTTGGATAGCTAGGATATCCGACTTACTTTGAATGGAGTCGACAGATCTTCCTGTTTGGGATCTTTGGCTTGAAGGCCTGTAGGATAGATCCATGTCCACATCCTTCCGAAGCCCTGGAGAGCCGCGTCCCACGGAGCAAGGTCGGTCTCCTGGTCGAGGAACTCCAGGAATGATAACGTCGTCGCCCACGACTGAACACCAGATTCGGCTGCTGCAAACGCGTCTGTCACCAGTTTGGCTCTTGTCGCTGGAGTGAATCCAGGCCTTTTCTGGGCGAAGATAGCCCAAGTCAAGTCGTCGTACGCCACTCGGAGCATACCTGCCATCATAATAATATTATATGCTCTGCTGAGCACTAGGGCTGAATGGGGTTGGTACAGGGACCACATAATACGAGGTATATTCTATTTTTCCCTTCATCTGAAAAAATCATATCGTACCTTTTCCATCAATATTGAGCAGGGCCCAAGCGTTTTTGTCGTAGGCTCCATTGATGGCGAGTGGTGTCGTCACATTTGGCGAGTAGAAGTATATGCTGACCTGAGTTGTACTTGGATCGTTCGAAGTTGTGGACGTGATCGGCACCAACCAACTGCCTGCGCTGCTTAATTTCGAAGTTTGAGAGCCACCTCCGGGAAGCGCGATCATTGTTGTGTAATAGAAATTCGTCTAAAACACAAAAACGCTAATGGTAAAAAAAAACATACTCAAGAGGGATGGGAATTTTTCGTCGATTTCTTAGACAATTATGGCATTATAATACTCGTATATTAGGTATTTCTTCTAATTATACAATTAATAAGTTAAAAATAAAAAATTCAAGTAAAAAAAAAAATTTTAATTTAAAAAACTTTCGCCTTCTACTCACCCTTTCAAGAGTGAGTGTCAGATAGGCTCGTCTAAGCGAAATCAGTGGATACCCCGGCTGTTCGATCATCGGTCGTAAAATTTCTTCAACTGTGACACCAGTAGCGTTTACTTTGATCGATCGTGACATCGTATTGATGAAGGATTGCGTATCGACCGATTTACCGAAGCTGAAATGAAATTTGAGCGCGTTTACATTTTGAAGCACGAAGATTCGTACGTTTCCTCAAAATTCAGTTTACCGTTTTTGGTACTCACTTGCTCAATCCGAAGAGCAAAAGCGCTTCGATTACTGTTGAACTTTCATTCTGCTTGTTGAATAGCGTTTCCAGCGTTTTGATAGTGTACGCTCCTTGAATCAATAGGAAGAGAATTTTCAAAAAGCTTCTGAGCATTAGTAATTGATAATAATTAATTTTGCCTAGTGTGAAAATGATATTTATTATCTAATTAGCCAAGTATAATATCAATAAAATAGGTACTAAATAGGTGGGTGTTATTTTTTTTTTCAAGTAACTACTTGAGTACCTTTTGAAACTAGTGCAATTTCACGATCTTTGCACATTTGTTCAAAAACAAACCTTTATCCATGCCGGGCCCATTGATGAATTTCATAATAGCTTCCGGATCAGTAGGCGAAGTGGCTAGGTATGGTACCGGTGAATTTTCGTTCCAGGTTCGTCGCAATAACCGTTCGTCAAAATCCGTGACCAATGTGGCATCTGACGATCCGTACGAGTTGACCTTCGAAACAACAAAAAATATAGGTATACCTAGGTCTACTTACCTCATCGTTAAAATCTTGGAATACTTTTTCGTTCTAAAAGCTATCTTATTTCAAATCATAGTGACAATTAGCTTAGGTATTGCTTACTGTATCGAGAACATGGTAGGCCAGGTAGGTCGAAATAGAGTTTGACAACCAGTTGTTACCCCAGTTGGCGGGTTGGACCAGAGTTCCGAAAATCATCTTGTACAAGGCGTACGAAATTTTCACCAAATGCTGTTTCTCATCTTCGGTCGTTGTTTCGACAAGGTCGTTGATTACGATGTCTTTCCTGCAAAATTCGCGAAGTTCAATAAAACCAGGGTTGAGCAGTTAAATCCGTATACACACACATCCTGAAAATTCTAAAAATACTCAAAAATAATTCCTACAGTAAATTCCTATAAATCGACGATGAAACTGCAATACTGCCCAATTCAAAGCATCGTGTGGGTTGCCTACTTCTCAAAACTTGGATTGGTGGCAACTTGGCATATCACGCGTCCATACGTTGCATGGCAAACGAATTGGGCTCTATTGATTCTACACCGTCGAAATAATACATTAAAAGTGCTACGTATTTACGAAAATTGTAAAATAGCCACTAAAAATAGAAACGATAGATAATAAAATGCTAAAAATATCGAAATACAAATTTTACTGAAAATTATAGTAATACAAATAAATACTTAAAATCAAAAAGCATATGCTAAAAATACCGCGATTACTAAAACTTCAAAAGCACATCAAACACCAAAAACAAGTTGTTACATTGTTACAGCCTATTGAAAATGCTAAAAATAATTTCATAATTATAACTTACTTGAGTACGACTGCGTTCAAACCAGAATAAGATTCAGCAGCCAATACCGGCGTAATCAAAATGTTCAATACATTTTGGGCCATGAAATGCCTGAGGTTTGTGATGTTGATATTCGAAACAGCGTTGTTCAAGTTCGGATCGATCAAGTTAGTATTGCCCTTCAGGCTTTGCGGGAGCCATAAGGTGACGTTTTCAGCTAGTAAATTGTAGGTGTTGTCCCATCGTCCCATCGTGAAGAAAAGCGAATACGGAGAAACGCTTGTAATTAGATCCAGTGTGTAAACTTGGTAGCCGTTGCTGAAAGTTTTGAAATCAAAAATAATCTTTAACGCTGCTAAATTTTTCAAACTTATTTTTGTGGAGAATAATCGTTTTTTTTAATTTAATGTTTTTTTAGATGAAAAAAATTGCAGTCAAGTTGCGTGGGTTCAAAAATGAAATTATATCCATTTCGTTACAAAAAAATTTATATAAGTAGGTACCTATATTAAAAAATCACTATCATATCTTGATGATATCTTTCAAGTCAAGACAAGAAGATTTTAGGCCCCTGAACACCCGAAGATCCGTTGGTAAGGCGAGGAAAATAACTAGAACGAGGAAACTACGAAAAACCTCCGATCCGATTTTTGATTTAGGGAGATCACCATACTAGTTTTTAGTAAATATACAGGTACCTAATTCGACCGATCGAATACTAGGCACGAACAAACTTAACGTCATGTTAACGAAATTTACCTCGCTTTGCTTTCGGTAACAGACGAACTGGCGATGAATTTTCCATTGGCACTGGTGACTGTGACCGTCAAGGCTATCGTGGCACTGGATCCAGGCTCGTCAATGCACGGGAAGAACTTTCTCGCATAGATCGGATAAAAGTTGGTCAAGTAAATTTTATTCCTGGAAAAACGGGCAAATTATAAAATTTATTTAGGGCCGGTTTATTGACAAAATTTATCCATCCGACATCCAAGGAAGCTTTAGATAAACTTCACCACGGTGGCATTCAAATGAAATTTTAATGTAAAAATCTCATTGGAAATGTTTATCTATAGCTTCCTTGGATATCGGATAGATAAATTTTGTCAATAAACCGGCCCTTAATGGCCTAATGTTAACTGCAAATTCCCTCCAAAGGTATCTACTTTTCCGGGAAGAACTTACCCGTCGCTATCGAGGAACATATACAGACCGGTTCCGTCGGTTGATACTTTTCCTTCGTACGCAATCGTAATTTTGACCTGAGATGAAGTCTCGAGCCCAGTGCTGGTGTGGATTTCCATCGTTTGCATTTTCGTATCAAAAGACACCGATTGAAATTTCTCCGATCCTTTTTGGCTGACGAGAATATCGCTCGTGTTCAAACCGTTGTTGTGCAAGACGATTTTCGTCGCTCCTCCCGACGTAACCTGCAAATAGTCGGACGATGAAATCATTTCTTATCTTTGAAAATTCACAGCTAGGAAAAATTAGAATGGTCAACTCACATCGGCCAAAATTTCCACCGTTCCTGAGAATACATCCGTCTGCGTGTTGATGAATATATCGAGAGTATAATTTGTTGGTTTTATCGTATATGCGCTCGTCAAAGAGCATCCTGCTAGCAGCAGAGCTACCAGCCAGTGAATTGTGCGAGACATCCTCTGTACATAAATAGACATCAAATAAATCGTCATAAATAGACATCTTTAGACATTATTTTTTTCTTTAGAATTTTCCAGTAAGGATTTTCAAACAGGTGATATTATTTACCAAAGGAATCGAAAATTTATAAAGGACACAAAAATGTAAGCAACAATGCATTAAAACGTTTCATTTCCATATCCACAGCGCAAATAGGTACAAAATCGTCCCCCTGAAAATGTCGTGGCTTATGACAAAAAGGGAAAATCCATTCTGCAATGAAAAAAAAATTGCCGGCCGTCCGCGGTATAAACATTTTTCGAAAATTTGGAAAAATCTATTTTTTTCGGGACAGCCCAGTTCTTTAGCCTAGGCTCAATTATAGCTTTCCAAAAAAAATTGGAATATTGAAACAATCGTGTTTTTTGAAAAAGCTTTTTACCAAGTAAGTAACATAGTTAGCATATTGATAGATTTTTGGATGCTGAATCGAATGAGACCATCGGGAAGTCGATAGCTTCATCCGTTCCAAAGCTTCAGCAATTTTGGCGAGCACCCGCATGGAGCAGGAGACGAGGATTTTTTTCGACTGATTGATGATTTCAGCACAGATATTCAAACCAAAATTCATGCTTTCACTCATTTTTGTTCTGTCAGAAAATATTGATTTGGTAGGGGAGATGTGGGTGTTACCGGTCATTGGGGTATTTCCGGTCAGCTGTGTTTTAATTGATGAAAAGTGATTTCGTGAAAACTGTTGGTGGCTGACTTCTCTTTAGAGGTCCCTGAACTAATTTTAAGAGGTTTCCAAGCCGTCAGGTTATTCAGCTCGGCCTGGCTCAGCACTTTTTCAAAGGTGTGATTTCGCTCTAACGTAGAAGGAACTTCAGACGACGATAAGTGACGTCAAACCTGATTTTTTCGACATTTTTTGGCACTCTTCAGCAACATTAAGTTTATAGCTTCTCAATTCAACAAGAATTTTTGAAATCGAGCAAAAATTGTGTCCACAGCATTCAAGTTAGAAAATGTTAACAAACGGGGTATTACCGGTCACCTCTTCGGGGTGTTACCGGTCACCATGCAGGGTGTTCCGGTCAGTTCTTCTCGACCGGTAATTCCCTTCTCACTATTTATTTAGGTTTTTCTACTTACTTTTCGGTTTTATTTACTTTTTCCGGGCTCCCTGTGATATTTGCGATCTTTAGACTGATTTAATGGAAAATAAAGTTAGGTAATGTTCAAAATAATTAAAAACAACATGTTTGTAATAATTTTTTCTTCCTTTCATAAAGCAAGACCTTTTGAATGAAAATTTCCGGGGGAAAATGTACCCAGGTGAGCAAAAAACGGTAGTTTCCCTATAGAAAAGTATTGCAAGTTCACTGACCGGTAATACCCCGCTGACCGGTAATACCCCAGAAAAAAAACAACTTTGGTTTTTTTGGTTTTGTTAATTCCACATTAAAGATATGGGAAAGTCTGACTAATGCCTACTACTAGACATAATTCTCAGGAAGGTACGGTGGAAACTGTAATTTTACGATAAACCAGGTTCAAATGGCATGGTTTCTTCCTTAGGTGACCGGTAACACCCATATCTCCCCTACCTGTTTCAAAGTAGCAGAATGGATTCAAACTACGATTTAAGGCGTCGGACGATACTATGTTCCGCAAAGCGCTTGGGTCTTGAGTGTACGTATTGTTTTGGAGTCTCTGTTGCGAGCTAGAGCATAAAATACACTTTCCCTCGGATTTTCATCTAAACCCTTCGACAACTTCTGCCAAAACTTTTTTTTATGTTTTCCGAAAAAAAAAATTGTAAAAATTTGTTCTTATTTTTCAATTTGTCGGAACATTGTATTTCGCCTAGATCTAGCAGAAACTTCCTTTTCATCGGATTTCCCAACGTACCAGGTTCGAAAAAATTTATGTTTCTTGAGAATTTCCTCCTTAGAATATCCGGCTCATAACGACCCAGGGAAATCCACATTTATTTCTATTATTAAAATTGGTAGATGCAAATTTTGACCATATCTTCCTCCATACGATTTGTTGCGCAATCTTACGCGGATAAATTTTTCTTGCGCGTTTTACCTCTTGTCTGCTACTTTTGCCACGTTTGCTTCTCTCAACTTTCGATGATTATGAATATTCGAAATAATAGTGCATTTTTCTAATAACTTACCATGTGAATTATCCGGCGAGCATAATCCACCAAGACTCGAACTGTATTCGCTCAATCCAGCACAAAAATGAGGAGAGCAATCACTTGTTATAGGCACTCGTTCCTAATCTTATGCACTTGAGTTTTATCTATTGATTAATGTCGTTCCCCTGACCAACGCAGGTTCTTATCGAGCTGTTTTCCTGGCATTCTCGTTTCGAAAAACTCGATGGAATCGTGAAATTTCCACAATATATTTTTTAGTCACCCGTCACGTGGAAAGTTGAAGGTCGTCAAGCAAGCAGCTTTAACATGAGCTTGGGCTCGAATAATTATGGACATTATGGTTCGATCATGAACCTGCATAGTTATATTTTAGCAGGCCTGACGAAATACGCAAAATTTAGGTAGTCCTATGCCTACAATACAGGCTCGTATTTTGTTCTTCACTTTCAGAGCAACTGGAATACTATGCCAAAAATGGAAAAATATGTGCACCTCAATCGGGTCGACGGAAAGCCTCCTCCTGAGGATGGCCGGGATGCCGAAAGCGCTCAGGCCACTAATAGATACTAATAATTTCTACATAGATGATATTATAAAATCGTTGAGGAGCACTTCTGCCTCACTTGAGAAACTCATGTTTGAGGCATCGTACATCCTAGGTGCCTATTGTTTTCCCCCATTCGAACTTGAATGTTTACATGAAAACAGTTGATAATCACTACATCGGCCATTAAGCTGATTTTTGTACGATTTCCTGAAATTTGACATCCTCCAGTCCAGAATGTTTGAAATTTGAAAATGAGTTTGCAAATGCAAAGGCGTTTTCAGAAGAAAAAAATTTTTTAAGTCCTTGGGAGCTCATATTTTTTATGTATGTACACTTGGCACCGAGGAAATTTAACGCTAGATCCATAAATGTGCTCAAAATATGAAAAACAATTTCTCCTGCAGAGAAGTTACTGTTTTTATGGTGCAAAACGTGGAGATCGTGGAGAAAACCCTTCAAAAAATCGTATCTTCTCAGCGGGTTGAAATACAAGAGTGCGGTTGGTTGCATTTTGCCTCATTTTTACAGAAAGTTCTAGTTTTACAGAAAAAGTTGTCTTAAACACCAAGCAAGTCTGCTGGAATTATCATAAATTCCATGGACATGGGAATCCCTTAACCCCTCGTCGCTGATAAACCGAAGGGGCCCGAATCGTTGGATTCCACAGTAAATAACATGTGAATAACTCAAATTTATCACCTCGCCTAAATTATCTCGGCCAGATATGCGGAGACCTTTCCACTGAGTTTCAAGAGGTCTCAAACCAACAATCGATTCGGCCTAGGACCGCAGTGTATTGTTACCTCGTTGGATGTGTTCATCCAACATTATTGTGTTAAAGTGTCATCGTGTTAGCTCAAGGATAAACCCATCGCATATGAGCGATCGTCAGTTTGAGACGCTCTCGACTGTTCAAGATGGAACACGTGAAAATTCGAAATTCTTATGAAATATGCGTACATTCGAGACGCAAGCATTTGAATGGATAACAGCTGAATTTACGAAAGTAGATTGCAGTCTTGTGAACGATGATTAGATCGGAATAATTGAGTGAAGAAACTTGATTGAGAAAATTTGAAAAATAATCAAATATAATGAAGAATGAAATTGTGGATGCCTAAGGAAAAAAAGACAATGACAAAACAGAGCGAAATTTGATGGTGGGCAAAAGCAAAAAAGACAGAACAATTTTGCCCTCTTGCAAAAAATTGAATTTGATTTTAGACTAATTTCAATGTTATTTGAGTACCTACAGTAAAATTCAGCATAGAAATGTTTTAGAAATAATTTCAAACTTTTTTCAGCCATTCAGGTAGAATGAAGAGAAAGAATTTCCGGTACCGATTTTCATTAGCGCATGGACCACTGAACATCTGGTTAGCGTTTTAGCCAAATTGCCAATTATTATTTAACACAATCTTACAAGCCAGAATATTATTAAACTACGGGTACGCTCTTCTTCAAAACTCCGATGGATCAAAGCTGAATTTAGCAGTAGAAATATAGAGGGAGAAATATTTGAGGTATTTCACAGCCCAAAACGAATCAATTATTGTCAATTCGTTGCAACGTCATGCAATACTGCATGTGAAAACGGGGTTTTCAACTACTTAGGCAGAGAGTTTTATTTAAAACCCTTGTCGGCTTTGACGGCCTCTCGACAGGAACAAACGTTTGCTTTGCGATAAAATTCTACTTCTCAAAATTGCAGACCGCTGGGTGAAGTCTGCGAAGGTTTGAAGACATGTTCAACCGCTGATAATAGCCACAGTCCGGGATTGACAATGATGATTTCATTCGCCGCCAAGATTAGTCACGTTGATAAGGCATTCTTTCGATTTTACCCGAGGAGGTGACGCATCAATTTTATTGCTGGGCAGGGTTAATCAATTCTAAGAACGGCTCGTTGACGATATTTTTCGAATTAAATAAGTATTTATGCCGCCACAACATCGCAAGGTTGGGTCCTTGAGTAAAAATTCCAAAATTTTAATTATTTGATAAAACGGATTAAGTATTGTTATCGTCAAAAAATAAAAAATCTGAAAGGAAAAACTAATTTTTTATTTTTTATTTAAAATTCTATTTTTAAAAAATTCTATTATTTTAATTTAAATTTTATTTTTATTTAAAACTGAAGTTTTTACTTTCCCATACACTTTTAATTAGAATCACTTTTTAAACAAATATAGGTACTTTAAAAAATGCAAAAGATGACATTAGAAAATTAACGGTTTCTGCCCAGATACCAACAGGAGAAGTTTGGACGGAGGGAAAAATTCTGGAATCCGTCAAATTATTTATTGCACTTGCCCATCAAAAGTCAATCTCAAATATTTTGACAGAAAATTTCCGAATAAGGTTTACAGCTTATTGTGGTTGCGAGAATGATTTTTCCATAATCTACTGACAAAATTCTTGCAAAAAATTTTCACTCTCACACTCTAGCTATTGGATTGAGCATCACTTGAAATCATGTTAAAATAGTATACCTAATGCAATTTAAGTACATAATTTTGTACAATCGGGTTTGAAAGACTACTTTCCAATTATACTCTGCGGGTCAACAGTAGAGAAGGCCAGTCAATATTATAAAAATAATTTTGTCTAAATAATAATTAATTAATAACAGAAATTAATTAAAATAAAATAATAAGCTGTACGGGATTCAAAATCGTGTTACGGTCCCAGAGGTGATCAGTGATTTTGAATCAAGCAAGGTTTAGTTGGTTTTCAACTAATCATGAAACGTAAGTACATAAGGTCAAATGAGAGAAATATCAATTTCCCTGGCATCCATCCTTACGGAGACGTGCAGCAAATTTTTTTGGCGATTTTTTTGACGAAATGTTCTTTTTTAGGGAGGGGAGGAAGAAACACGACTTTAACCAAAGACGAGTCCGGTGGAAAATGGACGTGTTTGAAACCGAGAGGTAGTACGTCTTCATAGTCAAGGTCGTTCACATCGAAGATAACCTCGGGACTTTTCCCCTCCAATTCGGGAGGGTGAAGAATGACGCTCGGCAACGTTTCGGCCTTCGGTGAACCTTTGACTCCACCTAAAATCAAATGAGCGATCCCAATTTATAATGGCGAAAAATAATAAGAATTATAGCAAAGGAAAATCATAATAGATCAAGAGTTTACTGATATACAAATTAATTTCATGGGAAATTCCACCTTACCCAGTTTGGGGATTTTCCACAAAAAATGTAAACCCTGTATTTACAGGATCAGTTTTTTATCTCTTTTTTTTAGTAGGCGTTTTACTGAACCGATTTTGATTTTCTTGGGCTGGTTGGATTTTATGGAAGACTGCACAATTTTCGTTAAGGACGAAATAAATTGAATTGTAGGGGGAGGTTCGATATGTCCATGGACTTATGGATGTAAGACGTTCTACCTTCAACGGCAAATACCCCAAAACCAACACAGAAATGCAAAACTATGAATATAGTAGTAGTTTTTTACTTACTTAAAATTAAATTGTATTTGTCAAAAATTATTTGCAAGATCTCAATTTTCAAAAAACTGTTTTTTTACTCCTCATATAAAATTTTAATCTTTCAACACAAAAAAGGGTAGCCACGGGGTAAGTATCAACGCATAAAAAAATTACCTCTTTTCTACGACTCTACAATGGTAAGAAAAAGTTAAATTTAAAAAACTGACTTCCGCCAACAGTACAAGCTTTAGATCCAATACCCTTTTCAAAATCCAAGAATTTCACATGTCTCCACAGGAGTAATAAATACATTGTGAATAATTTGACGCTCCTTATGACAATTAATTTTAATGGTTAATTTTTTGCCAAAAGAAAACACTGGATTCAATCAACTATTAGAAGCAGTAAAAATATAGAAGTAGGTAACTGCTCGTCCAATTATGGATGCTATTCTAAACTGTTGGGTACCTACACAATTTTAAGCGTCACTATGCCTCTAAGCATGGGAGCACTTTAATTTTAAGGAAGTCTGCTATTATAAGTATTTTAAGACAGGCAGTTGATTACTAAAACCTTAAGAACCTTATGGGCTCCTTGAAATTACCGAGCTTCATCAGGCAGCATAAGCTAACCGGCATTGCCAGCTTTGAAATTGCTGCTTAATTATAATATTTATTTACCTTCGTCCATGATGACATTTTCGTCGACGGCCAGGGAGAAAAGGTGATCGATCAATTAGGTCGGAAGTGTCATTGCTCAATGTTTCAAGTTGTGAGAGCTGGCAGCCTCTGACTTGAATCTATAAGGATTCTCTGCATAACCGGATCGATAGAAAGGTAAATAAGAGAGGCAACAATTTGTCATGTGGCTAAGCACGTCTAGGCGGGTGCCTATCCATAAATAAATCGTCGGTGAATTCATTTATCGGGCCAAAAAATGTTTATTGTGATGATTACCAAATATAAGCGCGCTTTAGCGATTTTCGAACGTTTTTCTCGACTACAGGGATGTAGAGCACCCTAATGCAATGGCAAATTTAAAGAAAAAGGTTATTTTTTAGTTAGGAATGAGCGATATCGCCGAGGGAATAATCTGATGCAACAATTAATCGAGAAAACCCATGACGATTAATTTCTATGGTTAATTTGGCAAATCCTGGGATTATCGAAGGATGACGAGATTTATTCGGCATTCAATGAACGGAATAGTATGCGCTGGATCATCAACAGGGCTGATTGAGCGATGATTGGGACATGACGCAGACGGGAAATGGTTCGTTGGAGGGTTGCGCGAGCCTTCAGTGTTCGTCCTGTCCAAGGACCGTTGACATATTGTGGCTGTGCCTTGCCGGAACGAATTTGAACATTTTTATCGGAAAATCGGGTCTTGTGATTTTTGAAATTGGAGTGATTCGTCGGCTTGTACTAAACTGGTAAAATCAAGTGACGATCAGCCCAGATGGCTTGGCTACCCGGGATAGCCTGTGTTGCGATTTTATTACTGGCCTCGGCAGTGTCGGCGTTTTATGAACTTCCTAAGGTTCCAGTCGAGCCGAAAGGGTACCGATTGGATATAGTACCGAACCCGGAAGAAGGGACTTACAAGGGCCGAGTTCGGATCGATATTGTCAATAGAGGTAAGTGCGATAATCTTTGTGCAATTATTGATCAGCCCCCAATGTTTCCAGGCGCAGCGTGAGTGACGGGCTAATAATTATTGACTCTTCTTTTCCCGAGTAGCAAAAAAAAAAAAATTCGCATCAATACGTAGGTATAGGTATATTGTAAAGGGACGAAATCGACAGGAGTACAAATAATAGTGAAATATCATGGGAATAGCGCAATCAACAATTCGAGCAGTACTACCCTTCAACCCCTTACACCCCCTGTCAGTCACACTCTTGAGGAAAGTACAAGGGCAACAGTTTCTCTGACATAATGTTCATTCTCCGCCGTTATTGAGTTACAACCACAAAAATACGGTCTCATTGATACGAAAATTGTATAAGGCAAGTATCTACGGCAGGTTTTTAGTATCGCCCGTCCTTGAGTTTCAAAAATGCCGATTACTCATGAATAGAAATTCTCTTTTCGTAACTTTTCTGACCACAGTTGGTCTACAGTTTTCTCAAAGTAACTCTGTTTCTTTAGACAATTTTATGAGCTTTCTTTTTGCTGGGAATGATAGTGGGACGCATAATTTTCACGTTATCCAATCACCCACTCCTCACTGAATCAAGTTTATTTTATTTTGACTAATTGGAGGTTACAACGATCTAAAATTTCGAAAATTTCAACGACGCATTACCTGTGCAAATCGTCGCTTAAGCGGCAACATGCTATAACTCAATTTTGGCAAAATTGAATTAGACCTTATTCATATGGTAAAACGATGCTGTTGATCCATGTCCGTGGTCAGAATTGCGAAAAAAAAACAGAAGCCAACAATGCTGTGGCCAGTTTTGTCCCGAATGATACAAACATGGGGTTAAGGGAATGCGATTGGTCGAGGTGGCGTAGGGGTTGAACTCAAAAAATTTTATTGGCGTTTCCAAGCCACGATACCATGTCCATTCATAGAAAACCCGGAAAAGAAAAAAAATATCCACGTATTCTCCAAGGACGCAACAACATGCTATATTTCAGTTTTCCCAACTTTACAAGGGACCAAAAAAACTGTTTCGATTGTAGGCTGTTAGAGAAGAATGAACACGAAAACGTGGCTTGGAAACGCAAATGAAAGCCCCCCCCCCTCCGACGCCACCTCGACCAATCACAGCAATGAATTTTCTTATTTCTGGAAATAGTGTACCAAAATGGAAGTCTGAAAAAGACCGTTCAATGTAAAAGTGAACCACTTTTCGGGGCGGTCAATTCCATTGACGGCGTCCATTGACAAAATTTCTTGCAGGGGCGGAAGCGGTGACTGAGCTAAAGCTTGATGCCAGCTCGAATTTAACAATTAACGATAAAGAAATTAAATTGATAAGGCTAGCCAACGCTGACCTCTCGGAGGAAGAATCGGACGAGGACACGTGAGTAAGAGCTCTGACCTTACATTATTAATCAATATTGGAAAAAAAGCATCGATGCAGATAAGCGGGGGCGTTCATTAGTTTTGACATTTTTTCTATTTTTCTCTAGGGTAAAATTAAAAAGTAAAATAAATTATTTCAATAGAGAATAACTAGTTTATAGCTTATAATTGCCAAATTGTGACAATTTATTTTCCAAGCATTCGTTGACATTATATCGGTTCCATATTCAGGCCCATATCCGTAAACGGTGTCGAGGTCAAAGATGAAGAAATAGTTTTGCAATGCTCGCAAAAACTTCAAAGAGACGCGACGTATCAATTGGACATACAGTTCGAAGGAAAGTTCGGCGACGATCCCACGTATCCATTTTTCAAGAGCACTTACACCGATGCGGAGTCCACCGAAACAAGGTCGTTGAAAATTCCAGGCGTTTCAACGATGAATTTTTCTCGCAATTCTGCGTCGTCATTTTTATCAATCGATATTTTTGTAGATGGTTTTTAGTGTTGAGTCCCAAGATTGACGAGGCCCGTCGAATATTTCCTTGTTTCGACAAGCCATACCTAAAATCGTGGTTCGAGTTGAGCGTCTCCCACAAGCGGAGCCATGTTGCCCTCTCCAACATGCCAATACTGGACCAGGCTAACGTGTAAGCACATAAAAACGTACGCTGATGCTCTGAAAATGTTGCTCGACAAGTAATAAAATTGGTCGATGTTCAAGTACTTAAATAGGTACCTATGATGGAATATTGTAGAAGGAACCAATAACGCTGGGCGGATTCGGCGGGTGAAAAAACAATAATGTTGAATCAACAAAAATCAATTTTTTGGCATTTTCGTAAAAAAAAGTTTTTCTATTTCAGACCAATTTGAAAATTCTACACGTTTTGAACAGTATTTGAGGCAAATTCAAAAATTCTACACGATTTGAAAAGTAGTCCAAAACATTTTCAGGGGTAATCATTAAATAAATTTTACTAGACAATTTTTTCCCGACCAATTTTTTTAACGAAAAATTTACCACAATTATACTCAAACGTGTATATTATCAAATTTATTGAACACTTCAAATTGCAACAATATGTTCCTCAACAGGTCGCGAGATGGTGAAATGGTAAGAGACCAATTCTCGAGAACGCCGCTGATGACGGTCAACTCTTTGGGCCTATTCATATCTGACTTCAAGATGCCCGAGGTAGAGTACCTCCAAACAGGTAATTGAAGCCCTCAGTATGCCACTTATTTTTTACCATGATGTGAACAGTCATTCAAGGGGTTGCTGGAATAAGCAAGTTTTTGCAATTTTTTGGCCTAAACACCCTCAAAAGCAGTCGAAATATGATCAAATTGTGTCACAATTTTTTTTTCAAAATATGGAAGCATTGTGTGTTATGGACGCACTACTGGTTTTTAGTAGGAATAATGTTTATAAACATTATATATATACTTGTTATCAATAGAGACCATTTCTATACATGATAATCCGACACCTACAATTTAATGAAACTTTTCACTGTACCAGATGGGATAAAAATTGGCCTATGGGGAAGAAGCGATTTTGTAAGCACGCTCAGCAAAGCCCAGCAACTGCTGCCGTCAGTGTTGGTCTCATTGGAACTTTACCTGTCCAGGCCTTACCCGCTTCCCCATCTGAATCTCATCGCATTGCCATCCTACACTGAGGAGAGACCGAGGAACGCTTGGGGTCTTCAATGGTTCAAGTAAAGAAAATCCGATTGCAACGAATCCCGTATTTTTGGAAAAGCCCTAGAGTCAATTTCCCACGATCCCCACGTCATACCAAAAATTTCCTTGGAAATTGGTTGATTCTAGCTTTGAACTAATTGATAAACCGGAATTAAGTGTCTTTATCAAGGCATTATTCTAAGAAAAGCAAAGAAATGGCATTATTCTATCTTGGATACGCTGATTTGGATCCCTCTCCCCAAGGTAGAAAACCAATAAGCGACATGGTGAACCAAACCAGATGCTAAAAGATTGGTGAAGTTCGACCTCAACTTTCAACGACTTGATTAGAGCAACGTGGTGGCGAAAAGCCAACGCCTGGAACGGCGGATTACTTTTTTACTTTTTTTAAATTGATCTAAATTGAAGAAATTCGCTATTTTCTAGAGAAAGTGATCTGATGAACAGCAACTCTTACTGGCTTACCCACCGTGTGGCTAAAGCTGCAGCGATGCAATGGCTCAGTCACCTGGCGTCACCTGTCAACGATTCAGTCGTTACTTCTGGATTGGCCAATTTCCTGGCGACTAACGTCGCTCAGCAGGTAAATGTTGGAAAAAATCGCTTCTCCAGTCGAGTTGCAGGACTAAAATGAATTGCTCTGAATCGCGATTCCTTCTTTCACAGTTAGAACCGACAATGTACCACTGGAATCAAGGCAGTTTCCATACGCTTGTTCTTGAGTTGGGCAAACCGAGAAATTACGGCTTGGATTCTGAACAAATGAGGACATTGCTGGAGAGCCGAGGTAAGCTGGGGGTCACTGTCAATACAATCCTCGAATAATGACTATGGATGCTGATGAAATCAATCGTTCCTTCCAGTTCAGCTCGTCGTTCAAATGATGGAGCAGGTATTCGGCCCGAACACGTTCAAGCAAGCGATCCAAAACTTCCTGGCCAAAAAGTACGCGTCATGGAGTATTTTGGGATTTGTTCGCTGAAAGGCTAAGTAACTAACGATTTTCTTGGGGTTCGACAGAGAATTCAAAGCTTATGCTGACGATGACCTGTGGCAAGTGATTACTGAACAGGCGTGGGTCGATAATAAATTGCCGTCGTCCATTTCGTTGAGCGACGTCATCCCTCCTTGGCTGTCGAACAGGATCCCTCTAGTCACCGTCAACGTTTACCCAGAGAACAAGACAGTAACATTCACTCAGGTGAGTTTCAACTATCAATATGCAACCAAAATGTGCAATACAGATCTTTGTCAAGCCTCAAGACTGACGTCGATTGCAGGACAAATTCGTCGACAATCTCGAAAGCATTTGGAACAAAGTGGTGAAGAAGGAGAGCCCCGAAAAGACTATGGGCTGGTGGTTGCCTTTGGTCGTTGCTGAAGAGCAGCAAGAGCCCAAGAACGTAGGGTGGATGACGCCCAAGGATCACACGGTATCCTTCAACAACATCAGCACGAGCAAATACATAATTGTCAACCCGGGAAGCACAGGTAAGATAACTTAAGTCAGTGCGGTTGAACGTTCTGTTTGAAGCGATCGCGAACTGCAATGGCAATAATTCAACAGGTCCGTACCTGGTGAATTACGACACCGAAAGTTGGAAACGGTTGGCGGCCGAAATGAAAAATCTACCAGTGACTCAAAGAGCCCAGTTGATCCACGATTCGCTGACTCTAGCTCTATCAGGGCACCTGAACAGTGTTACGGCGCTGGAGATCACGGCTTCGCTCAAGTCAGAACAAGCCCCCGAAGTCTGGCGCACGTTCTACCCCTTGGCCGAGAGGATACGAGATCGATTCCAGGGCACAGCTGCTTCGAAGAATCTCGACGTACAGTATTTTTACAGAAGTATAGTATTTCAGAAAGTTGCGATACGCTACGCATCTGATATTCAGGTACCCGCCGATTCTCAACAGCAAATTAACATCTCCCTCGTCTGCATTTTCAGGCGTACCTGAAAGGCCTTCTAATTCCAGTTTTGGATGCGCTAGGAGAGGAAGATAAGTCGTCGTGGAAGACTGAACTTCGAGTGAGAACGAGGCATCTGTTGTGCCAAACGGGATTCAGCCCGTGCATCGACAACGCCAGGTTGTCGTACGCTCTTTGGCAAAACGCCAGTCATCCCGACGATGGGATGCCGTAAGTAAATTGGGGAACTTTTAGAGCGACTTTGGAATCCAGAGCTTCGATTTTGGAGCAATTTAGGCAATTTCCAATGATTACTCTTGATGATTTTACGCTACACACCGTACGGCCAGCTTCAGGTACAATGTTTGAACGACTTCATGACGGACAATATTTAGAAGGCACTTTTGGAAATCTGAAATTGTTTTGCAGGATCGCCAGCAGCCACCTGTGCCCTGTGATGGCCTGGGGAAACTACGACGAATGGCAATTCGCTCTAGAGCGATTGAAGAACTTTCCTACCAACAGGTCAAAGGCTGAAAGGACTTTCCTGATGAAAACTGTAGCTGGATGCCCTCACGATCCGAAAAAATACGAAACGTAAGTCGAAGTGAACATTCAATTCAGCCATGGAGAACATGAAGCCGACGTGACCTGTAGTTCAAGTGGGACCAGGAAACTGGAGCTCTCTCACACCTCATCTGGAATTTAGGCCAGTTCCACGGGTTGCAACTGTGCCCAAAGGGGTTTTGTGCCATTAACGCAAAGACCGAGGTGAATAACCAAACCTCCCTCAAGAGCTGAAGTTGCCATGCCGGTCCAAATTCTGAATGAGCTTCAGCTTGCTGGTCCCACAATCGTTGATTCCCTCCCCTGACATTCATTCATTCCACATGTTCCCAGGCTTCTCAACTTGACCTTCATGAACAGGAAGAATAACAAATTTTCCGACGAGGATAGGTTCATCATTCTATCAGCAATATCGGGCGAGAGCATCGGCTACACGACGCTTTTCAATTTCCTGAAATTCAACTGGAACGATCTGAAGAAAAGGTGAGCTGAGGGTGTTGATCCGAAACCAACCCAGGTTTATCAGGAATTTTGACCGAACTACCGAACCAATTTTGATAATTGAAAGCTTGTTCCCTCTCGAGCGACCCTCCTTATTTGCTAATATCGCAAAAACTTATCAATAATAATTAAAAATATCAATAATTCTTGTCCTCAGGATCCAAGGTCCCCTGTGGGATTACTTCGTTCAAACGGCCCTGGGCAACTTCAGGACAGAGGAAGGCCTCAAAGAGGTGATACTTGAAAATAATGCAACAGTTGCCAATTGAGTTTTTTCTATACACATCTATTTCTTCCGACGCAAACGCCTGATATGAAATGTAGTATCCCCAAGTCCTTGATAATTTTCCAAACCAAATTGAGAATTTTAAAATTTGGTTTTTAAAATGCTCAATCCGAATTTCAAATTCATCGTGTTCAATGTAAATGTTGTAATGGCTTAATCCGCCTCCTCGGCTCGGAATTCATAGAAAACTTGCGGCGAAATCCACAACAATTTACGCAAGTTTCTGTACATCTGGCTAAATCAGTCTCATTTATTTCGATAATATCAAAAGGCACTAGAAAATTACAACAGCCGTGTAACACTGTTAACATAATTATTCAATTTCATTAGAAAAATACTAAAACACTAATTTCCAATCTAACCATGTAATTCATTTGGCGTTCAGGTGACTGAGCTCTTCAACGAGAGGAAATCCGAATTCGGCACGGCCATCAAAACAGCCGAAGATAGCATTGGACGCGTCGAAAATCGCGTGAAATGGGCCAAAGAGAGTACGCCCAATGTGGAAATTTGGCTGAACAAGACGATGGAAGCGTCTTGGACGCCGCAGCGGTTCAAATTCCAAGACGTCGTCGTCGTCTCGCACACACGCAAGATGGCGTGATGATCGCATCCGTTCGCGTACATTCCTCGCTCTGTAAATAAAAATTGGATAAAATGAACTCGAGGACCGATTTCCGAATCCCGACGGTTGAAGAGAGGGGTCTGCGTTTTTACGAAAGGAAACATCGCACGGTCAGATTTCTGGATCACGGTTTCCCTCAATACAGGGTGTTAACATGGGGGATCGATTCTACGACTAATTTCCAACAAACTTCATTCTATAACAATTTTTTTTACTCGCTTCTAAATGCCACTTTTTTGAATTTTAAGATTTTTTCCATGAATTCGATCTTAATTCACTAAAACGGCCATAACATCCTAAATTTATCAAGAAAATTCAATTTTGACTATGCCGTTGGAAAGAGCGATAATTTTCCAATCACCGTACAGTACCAAAACAAATTTTTGAGATGGTTCAATCTGTAAAAAATTGGTCGGAAAAGTAAATTGAAAATCTTCAATCTTCAAATCTTGAAAATCGTCGATTTTTTTCAACTTCGTGTGCTTAATACAATTGTGCTGGTTAAATTTAGCCTGTAATCCTAAAACATGCGACAAAATTTCAGCTTTCCAATAGTCGGAATTGCTCTTACACCAAAATTTAGTGGAGGAAATCCCGCTTGCGAAAAAACGTGGATTTTTCTACGAAAATTGACGTTATAAAAAAAATTGCTTCTCAACGCAAAAAGTTTTTTTTAGCATTTAAGAGTGCAGTCGCAATTTGGGACGCTGGGAAGGCATTATCATCCATCAAAATTCAATCACTAGCTCATCTCTACTTACCTTAGAAAATAGATTCGTCGGCGTCAATCAAAGCTGTTTGTTGTCCTCATAAGCGTCTACGACATCTCGCAAATTGCGAACGCTCGAAAGGAAGGAGTCCTCGAAGCCGTCAACCGCTGTGTAGTGATGGACATGGGCCTGCAAGGTAAAAATGGATTTTAAATTGACCAATGAACGGGAATACTCTACATTCGCATCAATTTCGATCATTCTCACTTTTTTCTTGTAAAGGCGGTAGAATTTGACTAGCGTATCAGCGAAGAAATGCCCCATCATGTCCGTGTTCGATAGGCAGGTCAACGATTTCGGATGATCGTACGGCGATTTGGGGCAGTGAGCCATTTTGGCAGTTTTGGTCGACCACGAAGACCACCGCAGCCGGTTTTGGACTCTGAAAACGCGCCAAAAGAAATCCAATCATTCGACTACACAATTTTTCATCATGCCAACCCACAAAATCGTATAGAATCAGTCCAAAAATTTTGATCTCGCCTATGGAGAAAATTATTGCAGTACGGTGCAGATGAGCAAGTGCAATGTACAAAAACAATAGGTAAAATCCGGTGACTTCTAAGAAATCAATTTTCATAGCTGAATTTTTCTCCATTTTTACAGAGCCCCTTTAGACTATTCATTAATCAGCTATGAACAGTTTGTTGTTTAAAGGTTGTTGACATTTATGTGGTTTATTAGAGCAATAATGTGAAAGTTGGTGCAATCCTCGTTTACCCCATGAAAATGAGTGAAGATGGGGTAAGCGAGGAATTATGGTTAATTGTATCCTTTCCCCGTTTTTGCACTTGCCCCCCTGTACCTAAGGAAATATTTCGAATAAGTTGAAGTAACTGAGTAGAAGACTGTAGGCCCTGCATACTAACCCTTAGAACTTTTTCTTCGTTAAGATAGCTCAACATGTGAGAAATAAATAATAATTTTTTTCTCAAATTTTGAAAGTTCACTTACTTGGAAACGTAGGTGTTGAGAGTACTCGGGGAAAAATCACCCCTCGCTAACAAGGCAATACTGTTGACTAGACCTTTGGTGGGAGGTATCGGCATCAGCTGGTTTGATTTGCTCCACAAATCCACAATGAGATTCGTATGTCTGAAAAAAATATCATATCGTATTTTTTCTGCGTCGCAACTTTCCTTCTCTCGGTAAAATTGATTTTTTTATGTTACCTTTGATTAACTGGTATATCTTCCTCTTTAACGAACGAAATCGGGCTCATGCTACTTGCGAGGAAATGGAGGCCGGGATAAGGCACCAAATGGGAAGACAGATCGCCAATATTCAGATCGGAGATACCTGCAAAACGAGCGCCACTGATCTCCTATTTCAATCGAATCTGGTCCCGTTGTACGAAAATTGAATAATTATATATCAAAAAATTAAATACCTGGTAATATTGAGGAGGAATTTAGCGATTATTGTATTCATGTTTTGATACGGTTTCCAAAATTTCATATCTTTCGACATAAATAACCGATTGCTGATGTCTAGAAGGACCTGGAACATTACACAATGTTAGACGAGTTGAACCTTAAAAAAAAGACAGATTACAATAATTTAAACGGGACAAACGGACCTTGTTGTCTACAGGGAACACACAAGTTGCATGCTCTTTCAATTTGCTCAGGCTAAGTAGGATGTTGTAAGGCGCCGTGACGACATCCACGTTTTCACCAGGGTGTACGCAACAAACGAATCTGAAGAAATACGCCAAGGAAAAAATTAATCAGAGATAAAGTTATCAAGATGGGGCAAAAAATTCCCGAATCTTTTCAAAGCCAGGGTAAAAATCTTGAATGCTTAAATTAGTTTATTCGTACAGTTCGAGGAGAATATTAAAGGAAAAGGATAGTATTCATTATGAAAATTGTTTCCACTTGAGGAACAAGGAACCTCGGAGTTGTAGTGGATTTTTTAAGTACAAAATGAATTTTGGGTCATAAATGAATACACCGTTGTATTTAGTTCTCCCCCAAATTTGGGATTACCGGTTAGATTTCGGGTATTCTTCCTCGAGCAACTCGACGATCGCTGAACCCAGGCCGGACCCGGTGCCGCCGCTGAGAGAAAACATCGACAAAAATCCGCTGAGCGAATCGCATCGTTCGACGGACGTTTGCAGCATTTCGAGAAACGTTTCCTTCTGCTCCCTGCCGTGAGTGAAATGCCCGACCGCCCTGAAATTGACAAGTTTCAGGATATTTTCAGGATTACGAAAGGATCAAAATCCTTTTTCATACGCGGACCTGGCGGCAAAGAGGTGAAGTTGAGCGCTTGGAAAAAGAGGAAGTTTTGTTGGCAACATCAAAAAATCGTGAAAAAGGGAAACTTTCCCCTTTTTTTATCCCCTGCCGCCAGGGACCGGAACAAATATCGTCAATTCGCTTGGGATAAAATCCTGAGAAGAACTAACCAGTTGTTGCCGGACCCAGGATAGCTCTTTAAGGTGCAGGATTTTTCAAACAAATACTGCAGTTTGCTGGAGTGGAATCTCTCGACAACGCTATCTTCCATGTCAACAAGAAGTGCCTGAAAGGAAAATAACGCTGAAATCGTTGACGAAAAGTAATGCTTTATTTACTTTTTTACCATTTTATTGATGAAGTCATAGCTTACTCTGGCTTTGATATTGTGCCGTTGCATATCATCTAACGAAGCAAAAGAGACTTGATGAGGATTGTAGAAGAAACTATCGTAGTAATTATCGGACTTGGCTTTCTTTGGCACTGCAGCATTACCGCGGATGAGGCCATAATCTTTCAGTACATGAGGCCAGAAAGTTTGTCCAATCTGATTGCCGCACTGTCCAACTGCAACAAATCCTTATTTTCAGGAGATTCTTGTCATAGATTTGTACCATCCAAAGATGGATATAGACTTGTTCCACAAGCGAGAAGGTAGCCCTCCTTGTGTGCTTTGCGCATGCGCAGCGTACGGTTTTGTTACGTTTTAAAAGTCGTCACAGGGGCGTTTCTACCAAACTTTGCATTACGCATGCGAGAAGCAGCTAATTTGTATAGCAAAATTTTTATCATTTAATGATACGCTCCTGGGACAAACCCTATGTCTAAATTAATCCATTAACCAATTAATCGAGGCTTCAAACATCAACAATTGATTGTTTCATGATAGAGACATAGAGAGAAGGTAGCCACATCACTCCTCCTCCCAGAAAATTTAATTGTCCTGATACAGCTCGGCCCCATAACAAATAAGAGCACGCTGGAATAGGCATGTCAAGTCCAAAATCCCATAACCTTGTTAGTAAACGGCCCTCATCGAAAAACGGGTTACCATCAGCGCTTTCGCTCAGTTAGGCTTCACTGTGTTGAAAAATGTAAGTTGAGCAAATTTCCGGAAATCGCCAAAACGAAAAAAAATCAATAAGTGGATTATAATTTTCTTCTCTTACCTTGGACAGTGATTATCTCGCCCATTTTTCAACTGCAGTAGAAATTCCAAAATTGAGCAACACCGGGGCCGGCAATTGTCGAACGTCTGCCGGTTTCGAACGATTTCAGTTCACAAGCTGGAGCTTGCATTCCTGAGCCATGCTAGAAGTGAACGAGAGAAAAGCGAGCGTCGTGAGTTGAATCAACTGGAATTCCTAAAATTGTTCCTTCATGCTAAAAATAAGATGACTCAAGTGACATTACCCTTACCACGGGAGACGGCACCTCGGCTCTGAATCGGCTCGGCTTTGTTTTGTTTATTTTGTTGTCAGAGGTGTTCACAAGCGCACTGGATGGCGCGGGAAGTGCGTCAAACCGCATGTGCGCATGGCGCCTTTTTTTGGGTTCTTATGATAGGGCGTAGGACACAAATTAGTTTCAAATTAGGGAAAACCCAATTTGAAATATATGCCTAATGAACTTGGGAAGTTTTGTGGCGTCGTAGAATCTCGGTGGGCACTGAATTCACCAACGATAAGTATTTTTCCGGTTTGAATTTCAAATCACTTTTTCTATCACTTTGCGCGCCTCGAAGGAGAGATTCGATATGATACCAACGATAGGCCGTCGACAATGATTTGGACCGACATCGATTGGCTACCTTCACTCCCCGGGCGAATGGAAATTTTCTTCAAAAATAAAAAGTATTGCAAAATAATAAGTTGCATTCGCCCCGAATCAAAAACATCCTCCTGAAAAACAGGGATTACAGAACTATGAGCAGGGGGTCATTCCATGTTTACAAATGCGACTGGCCGGGCGATAAATTTCTCGTCTGCGTGAAACACAATTGCAAGTCAATTGTGTTGGCGCTAAATTTGGCCCACTGAGAGCAACCCGCACCTAGTTTTGAGAAAAATTTTCCGCATTCCTTCTTTTCCAAGTTCCACCCTAAAAAATCTCGGTCTCGATATTTACAGAAAACTATCGTAATAAAACCATCGATATACTGTAGCTCGAATATCGATATTGTGTCAACCAACTATCACTGGTGTGGTGTGGTGGGACCCAAATTTGGTGGACCTTTTCCCTCCATGGCTTCGTCATCCGTCATGTCATGATCATGAAGGTGGACGCTTTGCTGTAAACTGAAACAATCTATTTCTATTTTTTGCGCGTGTACGCCTAATTTAATTACTTACTGCGTTTTCACAATGTTTGATGCTCTTCCGTGATCCGCGTCTCGTCTACAGTCTTCGTAAGCCACGGTAAGCACTTCGGTGTAAACACACCGGTTTGTAGTGATGTCGATAGCTCAATTTTCGTTTGGGCTCTGTATTCATAAGACCCATGAGTCATTCGAATAATAAGCAAGCGTATTAAGTACAATCGCACTCGTTATCATAATGAGTGGTTTTGGAGTCGTTCTGGCATGGCACGCCCGAGACAACTTCTGTTATTGAGCCAAACCACCACCAGGTATAGCGGTCAACTCCAAAAACCCTCCAAAAAAAATTTGACTCGTTAAAGTTACCGTCTCGTTTGCTACTGTTGTCCACGTAGGTGTCTCTATACTCAGTTACAACGAGCCCGTTACTTTAACCAGTAGGAAAATGTTGGGTTAAAGTGGATGGACTGATTCGGTTAGTTCCAGGAGCGTGAGCGTAGTCATTTGTAGGCCTTCTGCATCATGCGCAGTGCAAGGTTTGGTTGGCAACGGCCCTGCATCAACGTTACGGAACGTCACACTGCGCATGCGCAGGGCACTTTCACACTTGTCCTCCTGGAACAAGCCGATTTTGTTGAACCTATTCTATTGAAACTATTCCTGAGCCCTGGAGGTATCAGCTGTGCGCTTCGCCAACATTGTTGAACAAGATTTGCAAGAACACTTCCATGGGTGAAGATGTTTGACGATGATAACTTTATTCAACTACACTTTTCGGATCCCAGATGTCTGATGACGAAGAGACTCGAGATGTGCCGAGGGGTCGCAACAAGCGGGCCAGAATTTCGGTTGTGCCGGTCAATGGAGTCGGGGGTAAACGATCCAGAGGAACCACAAACTCAGTGACCACTGAACAAGCGCCATTTTCGGTAACGAATGATTTTTGAAGTAATTAGTGTTGGTGTTGCTGGCGTCTCGCATTAAATTTTAGAAAATTATAAAAATCGCTTTTCCAATTCCAGTTTTCAGTTGGTAAGGTCGTCAGAGTTCGCCTAGTCAATTTCATGTGCCACAGCAATCTGGTGTTCACTTTCGGGGACAAAGTGAATTTCATCAGCGGGCGGAACGGAAGTGGTAAAAGTGCGATCCTCACCGCCCTGGTAGTTGGCTTAGGTGGCCGTATGTCTGATACCAATAGAGGAACGTCGATTGCGAGTACGTCCATCAATCGTATCACAAAATGTAGTTGTATAGTGGAGCCATGATGAAAACCCACAAAATCTCTCATTTCCATTTGCAGAACTCTTGAAAAATGGCGAGCAACGAGGATCGATTGAAATAACGTTGTCGAACCATGGTGCTCTTGCTTACGAGGAAGAGAAATACGGCCGGGAAATCACCATCGTGAGAACTTTCACGGACTCCAGTTCGACTTACAAAACCCTTTCTGAAAAGGGTGAGACTTGATAGCTCCCTATTTTGTTGCATGCCATGTTCTGTTGCCATTGGACTAATCTCATCATCGTTCACTCCAAAAATTATCTCTCAGCATGCAAACTCCTTTTTTGATTAGAAGCACTGTCAAGCATGAGCGAGGTGAAGTGCAGAAGGAAGGACTCGAACCTGGCACCTTGTGATCGTTAGCAGACAGTTAGAAAAGGCAGAAACGACCTAGCCATGTTTCTCAAAGGCAGTTTATCGCTCGACTGTCTGTTGATGGGTCAAGGCCTCTGCCTTGTGAGCAGGAGGTGCCAGGTTCGAGTCCTGCTGGCAAGTGGAATTTCCCCAATTACTGTAGGCCATCAACAAGTGAGTGATGGAGACTGAAGATCGATACCCAATCGTTTGCTTATCCCTACAGGGGAGGTCGTGTCCACGAAAAAGAGCGAAATCCAGTTGATTCTGATGTCCTTCAATATCCAAGTTAGCAATCCGGTCGCCATTTTGAACCAAGACACCGCCCGCACTTTCCTTAGCAGGATGCAACCAAAAGAACTGTATACGCTGTTCCGAAAAGGAACGTTACTTGACGAAATTGAGAATCGGCTGGAGGAATTGGCGAATTTCAAATTGCCCCGGCTGCAGGCGTTGGTCAGGCAAAAGAAAAATGTGAGTAAGGACCAATTTCACCGGAATAAGTTTGTTACCTATTATTCCAAATGGCGTATCGAGAGATTTCGTTCGGTTTCGAAAAGGTTCATTGCTCAACTGCACTTCCGATTAAAAGACTGATATCCATTGAAGTGTTTCTGCTCTCGAAGCCTACGCAACTTGGCTCTTCTAACTATGCAACTTGACCCACAGGCGGCCAATGAAAGCGCCCAGGACCTTGTCAGATACGTTGAAGCGCATAAAAAACGAAAAAAGCTCTGCGAACATCAAAACGAATGCGCGCGCACCGAAAGGCTTCTATCCTGGGCCTACGTAAGTAAAACGGATATTTCTATGAGCTCGATTTTTCGCGGAAATGGGTTTTCACAATCCTGAAATTTCCAGGTGGCCAAGCTGGAACAGAAAATGGCCGAAACCGAAGCCCAGAAGTTGAGGGTCGAAGCAAATATTGACCAGCTGCGGGAGAGCATGGAAAGCCGCGAGGGGGCGGAAACTACGCTGAAGACTAAACTCGCGTAAGTACCTGTACATTAAAGATCCAGACAAAGACAAGAAATAAAATAAGTAAATAGAAATTGCGTCCCCAATTTTTCGCCGACAGTGACGCATATTGAGTTCGAACTTTTTCAGCGCCGACGAACAGCAGTTGAACGAGGTCGTCAGCCAGATCGAAGAGGTGGAACAGGGGAACGTCGCTTTTGAGCAGGAAATGAACAAATGGAAGACTCAGCTCACAAACAAAGTTCACGATGTCAAAAAACTACAGAAGAAAATACATTCGGAAACTGAACGTTGCAAGCAGCTGCAGTCTGAAATCGACAACAGCCAATGGTGAGCGATCATGAAAAATAGACCTGTGATAATTAGCTAGGATCGGGCTCCTTGAGTTGATTTTCCCATTTTTGAATTTCTTAATGAGCCTCAGATTTGCTTCTGATGAGTGGATGCCAGAATGATACGGATCTAGGTTGTCATGCAAACCCGCACTAAATTACTCGCACTCGCTCTAGAACACGTCAGTAATAAATCACTGTCCTTTTTTAACAGCCGAAGTGCTGAAGTGGAAGCGAAACGGGCTGAAATCCTGAAACAACGTGCGGAATTGAGAAAACGTCTGGAAGAATTGATTGCGGTCGTATCCACCACGGAAACTCACAAGCAACAAGTGTCTGACACTGTCGACAATATAAGAAAGAACTACGAGCAGTCGGAACGTTTCGCCAACAATACCCTGATGAGCATAAGTAAGTTAGTAGGGCACGTAGGATCATGCATAAAATCGTGAATGCCGTTCCCTCTTTCAGTCGCCTTGGTTTCCATTCCAGACCACAAGAAAGCCTACCTGAACGGCCTCGAAAAAGCGAAAGACGAATTGCACGTATTTTCCGAATGGATGCCATCCCTAGTCGCCGCGATTGAACGAGCCCACTCGCAGAGAGCCTTCGATAAGAAACCGCTTGGCCCTTTTGGTAAACCAAACTCGACTTACGAACTCATTTTTAAGACTGACACTCAGACGCAACCCACAAACTCTACTTTGAGAATCAACCCACAAACTCAACTTTCCAACTCAACCCACGAGCTCAACTTTCAAACACGACTCTCAACCTCAACTTTGAAATTCAACTAAAAACTCAACTTTCAAACTGAACATTGAAACTAAACTTGCAAACTCCACTTCAAAATTCAACTGACAGACTCAACTTTCAAACTTGACAAACGAACTGAACTCTCAAACTCAACCCACGAACTCAACTTTCAATCTCAACTTTGAAGTTCAACTTTCAAACTCAACTTTGAAGTTCAACTGTCAAACTCAACTTTGAAATTCAACTGACAGACTCAACTTTCAAACTTTACAAACGAACTCAACTCTCAAAATCAACCCACGAACTCAACTTTGAAACTAAACTTGCAAACTCCACTTCAAAATTCAACTGACAGACTCAACTTTCAAACTTGACAAACGAACTGAACTCTCAAAATCAACCCACGAACTCAACTTTCAATCTCTTCTTTGAAGTTCAACTGTCAAACTCAACTTTGAAGTTCAACTGTCAAACTCAACTTCGAAATTCAACTGACAGACTCAACTTTCAAACATGACAAACGAACTCAACTCTCAAAATCAACCCACGAACTCAACTGTCAAACTCAACTTTGAAGTTCAACTGTCAAACTCAACTTTGAAATTCAACTGACAGACTCAACTTTCAAACTTTACAAACGAACTCAACTCTCAAAATCAACCCACGAACTCAACTTTGAAACTAAACTTGCAAACTCCACTTCAAAATTCAACTGACAGACTCAACTTTCAAACTTGACAAACGAACTCAACTCTCAAAATCAACCCACGAACTCAACTTTCAAACTCAACTTTGAAGTTCAACTGACAAACTAAACTTTGAAATTCAACTGACAGACTCAACTTTCAAACTTGACAAAAGAACTCAACTCTCAAAATCAACCCATGAACTCAACTTTCAAACTGAACATTGAAACTAAACTTGCAAACTCAACTTCGAAATTCAACTGACAGACTCAACTTTCAAACTTGACAAACGAACTCAACTCTCAAAATCAACCCACGAACTCAACTTTCAATCTCAACTTTGAAGTTCAACTGTCAAACTCAACTTTGAAATTCAACTGACAGACTCAACTTTCAAACTTGACAAACGAACTCAACTCTCAAAATCAACCCACGAACTAAACTTTCAAACTGAACATTGAAACTAAACTTGCAAACTCAACTTCAAAATTCAACTGACAGACTCAACTTTCAAACTTGACAAACGAACTCAACTCTCAAAATCAACCCACGAACTCAACTTTTAATCTCAACTTTGAAGTTCAACTGACAAACTCAACTTGCACACTCCCAATTTTCAGGCCGCTACATCAAACTCATAGATGAAAGTTGGGGCCCGGCCGTTGAACGGTACCTTGGAGATTTCGTGTTCAGTTTTGCCGTCAGCTGTGCCAGGGATGCCGCTGTTATGAAGAAGATTTTCGACCGCTGTAGCATTCCTACGACGTCGAGGCCTCCAGTTATTGTGACCTCTTTTGAAAATAAAGTGAGTAGCAAGAATTTACGCGTTTTTTCAAAAATCGGGTGATCTGGCGTGGCGAAGGAAGGATGTCGCCGCATTGGGACGCCAAATCAGCTGGTTTGAATCCAGTTGAGGCCCTGGAATTTTTCCGACCTTTCACTGGTTCTTCCTTACAGTAAAAAAAAACTGCTAAAGACTTGCTAAAGTTCTTTCTAACGAGGTTAACAATTGTATTGCATTTGTTTAGGTTTACGACATCAGCCGGACGGAAGTCTCCCATCCGAGGTACCTGAACTTATTTCGATCCGTCCAAATTTCGGATCCGGTGGTCGCCAATATTCTGATCGACTTGATCCAACCTGACACGGTCCTGCTGGTACCTACGAGCCGAGAGACCTACCCCCTGGCTGACGATGCGAGAAACGTACCCTTGAATTGCAAGACCTTCATTAACAAAGATGGGACTAGGGTATATCCTGCGCCGCTGTACCGGATTTTCAGCCTTCGCGTTTCTGAGCGGTCGAGATACCTTCAGGTCAGCCCTGAACAGGTCATCAGGTCAGTTTTGGATTTTTAATATTATATCTCAACTAAAGTTCATTGTTTTCCGTATTGAATGATCATTCTGGTCATTCACTTTGGTCAGACTTGTCCCAAAAGTTATTTCTGAGGTTTTCTGACCTCGGGGTTGTGGTAGGGCCAGGAAGCTGGAGCCCTCGCATACTGCATCCGGACTTGTCCAGATTATGGAAGAGCTATGTTGAATTCTCGATCAACATTTTCAACTTTCCTGTTTCACATGCCTTGATCGCAAATTTCCGATTGCAGGATAACAAAAGCCGAAATCGAACGTTTGCAACAGGATTACAGAAATGCGAAAAAAGAATCCGAAACGCGAGGCCTGCAATTGCGCGACGAGCAGTCCAAATTCGACCAGCTGAAGAAGGAATTGTACCAATTGCAGCGCAAGAAGAGCGCCTGCGAAATCAAATTGGAAGAATTCGAGCAGATGGAATTACCGGAGACTAACGACGATGGAATTTTAGCGGCCGACCTCGCGTACAGAATGGATCTTTTGGATACGGCGAAAGGCGAACTCGAGGTTGGTTAAGAAATCGATGATTGGCCTTCAATCGGTCACTTCTAAGCGTAAACAATCAACCCCAAGGTTCTTTGAGGGTTGAAACCTGTTCTTTTGCAACCTTCCAAACCCGCGCATCTGGAAATAAGCTATTGGGTTTTATTCTCATTTTTAGGAGCGAATAAGAGAAAAGGACGAGATCGCCGAAAAACTGAAGGGCATGGACGGCAGCGCGCAGGAAAAAAACGCCCAAAGAGAGGAACTGCAGAAGAAAGTTTTGGAAATCAAAGTAAGCAATCGTTAGTCTTTTGGATGTAATACCTAAAAAAAAAGCGTTATCCGTTTAATTTGTATTTTCCCGTTTTCAGAAAGTCATCGAAAAAGTGAAGCAGGATTTGAGAAAATACAATACGAACCACAATCATTTCAAGGAAGGTCTAAAGGTCGAAATGATGAGGAAAGTTCGCATCGATGAGAAAATCGACCAACTTCGAAAAAGTTTGGACGAGGCCTTGCGAACAGCGAACGGCCTGAGCCCTGAGCGCGAGCAAAGCGATGAGTGAGTCGAACTTTCGAATTACGATCCTAAAAAATTGTTAGCTTGTTCATTATTTACATAGGTACTGATTAGCTTTCGGTACTGAAAGAAAACATGGATTACAATGTTTGCTGGGCAACATCGATACCGATCAGTATGGGACGGAATTAATTAAATTGGTATCAAGTCCTGCTGAACTTTATGCGGCAACTTTTTAATCAGCAATCAATCTCAATTCGGAGATGACACGATGAAATCGATAAAGCTTCCCTTCGAGGGTCTGCACAACGTACCTTTTTTTTCAGGTCGATGGAACAGCTCGAAAAGAAAATGACCGATTTGCGCTATACGATCAGAGCGCTGGAAAGGGAAGTAGCTGCGGACAGACCGCCGGAAATCGAGGACTTTGCCGCGAGGGAAGAGAAGCACAAACAGACGATGAAGGGCCTCGTTAGTGTCACCAAAGCTTTTCAGGTAACAAAATCGACTGTTTTGTGTGATTTTTCGGCATAGTTTGGTTTCGATCTTTTCAAACAACAGCCGTGCAGAGCTCTAGATTCAAGTCGGAGGCCATCTTGATGCGCAAGTAGCAAACAAAATGATAACAACAGCAATAACAACTCTTGAATTTAAACGATTCGCCAATTTGGCTTATCAATGTTTCAATTTTGACTATTTCGGAGTTATGGGTTCGATCCCCATAGGTGGCATGGAAAATTTGGCCCGTAGCCTTAAAATTTAGATGTATTAGGGAATAATCAAAGTAGGAGAACTAAACCCACTCCTTGTGGTACCCTAAGGGTTAACATAATTAAACCATAATTCACCCTTTTTCAACAAATTTGAGTTGAAATCGACCCCTTCTGTGCTCAGGCCATGCTAGAAGAACAGCAGCAACTGAAGGTACATCTCAGAAACATGACGCGAATAGTCGGCCAAAGTACGCAGGAAATTTTCAAAGACATCCTGGCTCGGCGGAGTTTCGTGGTGAGCTATTTTACTGAATCCTTGAACTCATTGGCGATTTTCCGCTAAATCAGCTGCAAAAATTGTTCCGCTTACGCTTCGCCCGAATTTTTCGCAGGGCGATATAAAAATCGACGAAGAGAAGAAAGAACTCGCGTTGATCGTGAAGGCGGACCCGACCGTGAAAGCGAAGACCGTAATTTCGACGCTGTCCGGAGGCGAACGTTCCTACTCCATGGTCGCCTTCCTTCTCTCGATTTGGCGTAGCATGTCCATACCGTTCTACATTCTGGACGAATTTGACGTTTATATGGTCAGTTTTCCTTTCTCGATTCAATCCAGCTTAATTCTGAAATTGGTAGTTATTATTGTGTCTATTGCATTTATGGAATTATTTGTGTGAATTTGTTTTTTTTTTTTAATTCTATAATTTGTTCAATGATTTATTCTATAATTTGATCAATAATTTATTTTATAACTTATTCAATTATTTATTCTATTATTTGTTCAATTATTTCTATCATTTGTTCAATAATTTGGTCTATCGTTCATTCAATCTTTCATTAAATCATTTATTTGATCTCTCATTGAATCGTTCATTCAATCTATCGTTGTATCATTCATTCAATCTTTCATTGAATGATTCATTCTATCATTCATTCAATCAATAGGTATATCTATTCAATAATTCACCGAATCATTCATTAATCATTCATCTATTCAATCACCCGGTAAATTCTCTGTTCTATCGCCCGTTCAATCATTTGTTTAATCATTCCTTCTATCATTCATTCGACCATCCGTCTAATCATCCATTCATTCATCCTGTCACTCGTTCATTCAATTATCAACTCGACGATTCATTCAGTCAATCGATGAATCCTCCTTTATCCTATCATCGGATATTTGTTTACAATTTCTTTGAAAATCAATCAATGTTTGTATTGCAGGACGAAGTGAACCGCCAATTAGTGATGGAACTGCTGATGTTCCACGCTCGCCAGTCCTCGGCCAATCAGTTCGTATTCCTCACGCCGCACGCGACGTCGGACGAGTCGGCGAATGATGTGCACTTTTTCAGGTTGGTAGTTTTTCTGGGCCACATTTAAGGTTACGTTCGTTGCCCTTGGAAATAGATGGCCCTTGGAAATTTTAGAAAAAAAATTAGGCTAGTTTTCCTTATCTCGAGTCCGACGTTCTAACCACTAGACCACAGCCAGTGTGTTCCCGACTGCTGCTCACTAACCTCCCCGTTTTTATGGCGTCGGACTAGAAATCTAGGATTACCAGGTTCAATTCCCGGTCTGGGTTGAGTTTCAGTATCAGTTTTCCCAACATAATCTCTTTCTCACTGGATTATCCCTTGGGGATTATTTACAAAATAACCATCATGCTGTTCGATTTAAACGTATGTTTCTGATTGTTTAAACCAGGATGGAGGATCCTCGAGATTAAGAGCGTGATTCGAGGAATCGCCGAATTTCTTCGCTTTTATCCCCCACGGAGGAAGACCCTTGTCGATCTTTGGCCTCGATTTTGGCTCTTTGCTACTCAAATATAGGAAAAGCTTTGCATAATTAATATTTTATCTCTTCCAACTCTACGTTGTGTTAGTTTATGTTGAAATAAATTATGAAAAAATTCTTTAACCGCTAAAAAATGTCGGCTGTTTGAGTTCGTTGAATGTTTTTGCAGCTGACTACCAGCCAGAATGACTAGTTTTTACAATGGAAAATGCCGCTGTTGAAAAACGGGATAGCAATTTAATTGAGATTACTTCATCCCTCGTTATTTATTTTCTTTGTCGGTTCTTTTATAATTACGGACGATGGAATGGCGCATTTCTTTTGTGCGCATCTGCGGAGACGATCTTGTTAAGTGGGAATCACTCAAACGGCTCAACGCGCAACCGTCGTTTAAGGAACCGCCTGGTTGCGCGGCACACAGACAAGGTCTGTCGTCCCGTAACGTGCGGCACTCAGTTATTCAAAGACCCGATCTTAACGGCTAGACACGCCCATCGACGGCTCAAAGCGCCGGTCGTAGAAGATTCAATTGTCGAATCTTTCGGGCCGTCAGTTGTTCTGAGGTGCGGGTTGGGCCATCCGCCTGATACGGCCTCAAGAGGTCTCGCAGATGACGTCGCTTAGCTTTGAAAAGTTGTTTTTGTTGGCGTTTTTTGCGGGGAATGTTCAGAATTAAGAAGTTGAAATCCTCGAGGTTGAAATCGGTGGGCATCACGTTTTATGGTTTCCACGTCGTTATTTTTCAAAAAAAAGTATTTTTCCAGGTTATAACTCCCGCATTCTCATACCAGTTCCCAAAAAGAAATTGTTTTTCTGTAAGATTGGGGGATTTAACGTGACTCCCGAACCTCTTGAGCACAAAATTCGTTTTAAAGCCCGTATCACACGTCAGACCGATCTCTTCCCCATCCCTCAGACCGTCTGGACAGACCGATTCTTTGGTGATTTTTGCGTGCAAATTCATTGAAAATTTTTCTTAGAAATAAGGTTCCATAGATGAATCATAACAAACATTGATGCAGGTGCGCCAAAGTGAACATATCCATAGGACCAGCCAATTGGATAATTTGGTCTGTGTGTCTGTCCGTGGGATGGGGAGGAGATCGGTCTGACGTGTGATACGGGCTTTAAGAGCTCTCTTGCCCTCAAATCGTTTGAAACATTGGCGAAAAATGACTAAAATGTTTATGGATGCTGTAACTGTCACCGGGACGAAACGCATTGAGAGGGTGAAAATAATTGAGCGATTACATCCATCGATTGTTCCTATTGTCGAATTTTATTCGCAATTCCTCGAAAATGGGTTCATCCGTGTGTTTTGTAAAATGTGTACAATACATTTTATTGTACATTCACGATGTTTTCGGTTGTTTTTAATTTTTCGTTTTGTAAATTGTAAAATAAGGATTCACAGTTTAACTCATTTGTACACATTTGTTAAAACGGATGTATATTTTGTATATTACAAAAAATAAATAGTTTCAATAAATAAGTTTTCCTTTGTATCCCAATGTCTTTCCGATTTTCAGTCCAATTAGTCTCGAATGTTTCCGATTTGCTCACTTTTTTCCGAATTTAATCAAAGATTAACCGAAAAATTATTTTTGAGACTTGGAATCGTCGGATTTGCGATTGAGCGATTTGTACTTGTTGATGGCCTCGAAGACGAAGTTTGTCGCCGAGTTGAGCCGATCGTCCGAAATGTAAGAGCGGACGGTCTCCTTCGAGAAAGGGCCCAATCCGAGGAAGGAAATGGTGCAGATGGGCGTCAGCGTGCAGACGGTCGACGTGACGAGCGATCCGAGGAGGAACAGGGCCGCAAGGCCGGCGAACCAGACGCCGAATTTGAGCGCGAATTTGAGGCCGAGTTTGCCGAGCGGAGGCGCCACCGTGATGAGGCCAGCGGTGCGCAGGATGTCGGTGAACGAAAGGGACGGCTCGGCTGGGATGAGGTAACCTGTTCGAAAAATAACGACAAATCAGGTACGACCTCGAAAAAAGTTTTTCAGCTGATGCCTGCATTTTCGAGTTATTGGTAATTTTTCGGGGTTTTCTCAGTTTAGCAAATAATTTTCTGAATTTGGTTTGGAAATTTCTCAATTTGGTTCGGAAAATCTAAATCGTATGACTCGGAAATGCTGAATCTTTTTACCTTCATATCCTGATTGGAGGCTGATGGTGTTGTCGTTGTCCTGTTCCCATTTCGTGTAGGCGGGTTGGGGGGCGGGGGCGACCGGAGGCGCGCCCGGATAGGGGGCGCTGCCCCCGGGGGCTACCTGGTTGGAGATAAGGTCCGGACTAGCTCCGGGGTAGGGGGCCTCTCCCAGGACCATCTGAACGGCCGACAGAATGCAAAGAACTGCCGCGGACATGTTTGTAACCATGGTTATTTTTATCTGAAAAAAGAAATGTTTGCAAAATATAGCAAACTACTCCTAAGCAATTAGGTCAATATGGATCTTTATTCGCCAAATCGGAATAAGGGGTTTTAAAATTTATTGAAACTGTGTAACAGCTAAAAGTTTATTCTAAAAAAATCTAAAAATTTAAACATCTAAAAATTATATTACACAAATAACAAAAAAAAACCGGCCTATTTGCTCTTGTGACTTCTCACAATTTCTTGGTAGTATTTCTTTGATAGTGAACTTGAAATTCGTCACGTTATGTTACCTGCGACATGCTAGGTACCGGGGGCAGCGTTAATCAATTCGGTTGACAGATTTACGATGAATATCAGTTGATTGGTTTTCTAGTACGAATTGTAACCGATCTAAAAACGGTTTGTGTGGGTACCTAATTTAGCTCGTTGTTGTTTTCTTTCGTAGCCAGGATTCAGTGACAGTTTGCAATATTGATCGCGGTTTGACAGTAGAAGCGAACCAAATTTGTAAACAAAAATATTACGACGCGTAAGTTGACCAAACGTACAAAATAATATTCAAGAATTAATCGGCTAAAATCAGCTTAAATAAAATTGAAAAAAAAAAACATTTTTAGGTACCTATTGGCTCTTTCAAAATGAATGGTTGAACAAAAAAAAAATTTCAAATGTTTATTTACAGATGAATTTGACTTACCAAAAATGTTTCACTGCCAAATGATGAAGCTGTTCAAGTAATTGTGCACTTGTGACTGCCAGCACTGAGAATGAGAACTTCGTACTGATTTGAGCACTTAGCAGGCCGACCTGAGCTAAGGGTTGGAACTGATCCTAGATAACCTAACCGCCCTTATATATAGACCTAGTTTTCACTTTTAACGGTCTTCCAAACTAATCTGGGCCATTCGTCGGTGATATTGGACTATTGCACAATGTGCAAAGTAATTAGCTTCGAGCCGAAATTAAACCACTTAGTTTTGGGGCTGTACTGGCTAGGTAATACATTCGAATCGGTAATTTTTGGTTCATTTTTCTAAAGAAATGAACCTTTGTAATCGGTCAGGAAAAAAAAATTTTTAACACCCCCTGAAAATTTGTTGGTTTACGTTTCAAGGGGTGTAGAATCCGAATCTGCAATAAAAATTTTTTGTCCGTCCGCCGTACGCCGTACGCCGTACGCCGTACGCCGTACGCCGTACGCCGTCCGCCGTCCGGGGTTTTTAAGGGGGAAGGAGTTATCGAAAAATTTTGAAATTTTTACCAAAAATCAAGTTCCGTATCTAGTTGGTCCTAACGTTTCGGCAGAACCCTACCTTAATTTTAAGGCCAGTAAAACAGCTGTTGAAGTGGTAAAAAATTCGTCTTTTTAAGGAAATTTGCAACATAGGCATGTGAGGTATCATTTTCTATAGATTTTTCTATGCTGAATCGAATGAGACCATCGCCACGGCGGTAGCTCTAACCGTTTAGGAGTTATTGCAGTTTTAGTGAGACATTTTTGAGTTTTTTAAAATTTCTACAATTCTGAATAACTCGAAAACGACTAGAGCCACAAAAATCGTTTTCCACTCGTTGGAATCCCGACAAAAACTTCTGTCCTCCCGATATCTTCAATTTAAAGAATTTGGTCGCATTACACAAATCAGCAAAACAAAAATCGAAAAAATTTGAGAATTTGGCCTCGGCTCTTAGATACGGTTGATTGATCTACTTACGACTACTAGCCTATTACACCAACAAGGTGACGCACTCACACTTCGACCAGTTGCGCTTGGCAACATGAGAGCGAGTCAGGCAGTCAGTCAGTCTGAGGCATGAGGCATTTTTAATTTCATTATTCAGAGAACTTAATAATTATTATTATTCAGTTAATTATGAAGGTGATTAAGAATAGATAAAATGGTAAATTTAACGGAATTGAACGATCAGCTGCGTTGAAAAAATGGATAGGTAAGTAAGTATTTATCAAGCGAAGAGGATGATTATTTTTTGCCTGGTTGAAAAAACGTTTTTCTAAATAACCCATCTAAAATACAAATTGATACTGAAATTGAAGCTGATAGAATAATAACAGCTAAATTCTGTGTTTAAGGAGTACCGATATATCGTAAGGTTTGTCTTTGCAATCGAAAAATGAACCCCTGTGCAAAATTTGCAGAGTTCTTCGGACATAGCAAAAACTAATCTGCACATGCCACTGATCTACTTAGCAGCGTTTTTTGATTATACAGCTTCACGATAGAATTCGATAGGATTACAAAACTGAAAATATTTTTGTTTGCTGTTTAGTCGGCCTTAGAGAATTTTTAATCATTCAAATAGTCAGAAATTTCGATCACCTATTTGACAAAACAAAAATTAAAAATAATACCTAGCAGATGAAAATTAAAAATTTAATCGGTAGCTACGTGCAATTCATTTTTTCCGAATGTCTGTGACATTGTAAATTTACTCGTTCGATAATCTGACCCTAGCGCGAACCTTGGAAATCGTTCTGCTTTGTTTTGCTTTGCCCCTAGTTGAACCAAAATCAATATTACAGCGTTTTCGCTGCCTTGGACGAAAATATATTTGCTCAAACAATCGTCTGCCCGTTACAATAAACAGAGGCTGACTTTCGGGCAATGTTTACGCCCTAGGAACGGCAGAGTTGCATTTGCCTTCTAGTTTTGCGTAAGTAAAGCCGAGGCAAATTTTCGGGACGGTTTTTGAAATTTTTGTTGATTTGTTCAGTTTACTCGGGAAAAATAATAATCTAAGGATTTTTAGCGAATTGGTTTCATACTTTTTTGATAGAAAGATCTGAAAGATGTGGTTTCTTAGCTGAAACCGTCGAAATAAGGGATTTTTAAAAAGAATTTGTTGTTTAAGGGATTACGTTCTTTTGACGTCCAAAGATTGAATTTACGTACGGGTAATGTAGCTTCGTCATAGGCAACATAGATTTTTCATAGGTAATATAGCTTTATCAGGCCCAGTTTAATCCAAAATGTCGATTTAGAGCAAGATGTATTTAAATTCATTATTTTGTACTTTCGAATTTTTCAATCTCGACTTTTTTGAAGATTTGTCGTCGGTATAACGAGTAATAAAGAGTGTGAAGTTAACCACAGTTCGCCCATATTCCACGATTTTAAGCATAGCTCGTTTTTATGTTTTTCTATTATCTCGGTTCCGGTAAATCATTTTTTCGGTTTGATACTTATATTCAGTATTAAATACTCAGTTCATATATTCACTATTAAATAAATTTTATTTATTCTTTTACCTAAATTTAGATACAAAATAATGAAATTTATAGGATGAAAATCAAAGTCATCAAATAAGAGAGTCTATCGATTTATTTCGACAAGGACCTCAAAGTACGTAGGTTGGTATACGATGAAACGTATCTTCGCCCACTTACGTGACAAATTATTCAAACACATGATTACTGGGACATTAAAGTTTCTTGCCCTTGGAGGTCATCGGTCAGTCTAAACCTTGGAATTAAGTTTTTGAAGAATCCTTCCCGAAGTAGTTAGCACTGTGCTGAATTATAGACGACTTACCCTTTTCAGTTACTTTGCTGGAATCAGTGCAAAACCGTACGTTCTCTTACCAATAAAATTCATAAGGGTCCTGAGGAAATGTCAATATTATCAAGTGCCCACAACGCGTTTTTGGTGATTTAGGTAGGTGATAGTAGGTACTTAATCGGGTTTTTAAAAAATTTCTCAACTTCGAAAACTTCTAGACGATGAGGAATGGCTCCGAGGAAATCAACGCGACTGCTCATTCGCTTCCAGATATTTACAATCTCACCATTGAAGATTCTAATTGGATAATGACGGCTGCTTTTATTATTTTCACGATGCAAACCGGTGAGTTGATACGCTGGCCAAAAAAAATCTATAAGGTTTTTCCAAGCGAATAAATTTAAAAACTTTAATTTGTAATTTTTAATACTTTATTTCATATGTATAATATAACTGTCGGACTGGTGGCAGAAAACGATAAAATGTGCACTTAGGTTGAAACATAAATTTTAATATCCTCTCAAACTCAAAAAGCAGAAAATCCATTATGGCCAAAAATAAAAATTATAGGCAGGTACCTAATAAATTGTTAAAAATAAATAAATTAAAAAAATTATTACCACCCTTATTACTCATGACTCATATTTAAATTCAAATGTTTTTTAAATTACCAACTAATATAATATGTTAACTTCTACTAAAACGATGAAAGATGGAAAACATTTCAGGCTTTGGAATGTTGGAGTCTGGTTGCGTCTCTCACAAAAACGAGATGAACATCATGATGAAAAACGTGACGGACATTTTTTTGGGAGGAATCACATATTGGGCAGTCGGGTATGGACTCAGTTTCGGCACAGCGTGGACTTGTCCGTTTTTGGCTATCGGGGACTTCGCCCTGGACGTTGGCGTGCACGATCCGCTGATGGGCCTGAAGTACACGGCTTTTCTGTTTCAACTTTCCTTCGCCACGACGGCCACCACCATAGTTTCCGGCGCTATGGCTGAAAGGTATCTGAGCGGAATGGAAAATAATGTTGCCTCATTGTTACCCCCATGTTTTCGGAGCGAATGGAGTTAGACTTATCACCTGTTAACCGTAATTCAAATTTACTTCCGATATATTGAATTCCGATATATTGCCACTTTTTGTCTTTTCTATTTTATTTTTCCCTGACCACAAAAATGAACCGATTTTAGCGTTGTTGATCTAAAATCTCTGTTCTAGCTTGCAGAACACGTTGATGTTAAATATCAATAAACAAATTTTTTTATATTCCGATAACGCCGTATTTAAAAATTTGGATAACGAGTTTTTAATATTTTTGAACATTGTAGCCTCCAAATCAAAATAATTTGGTTCAGAAATTTACGCATTAAAATATATATTAAATATATACCATGGAAGTATTGTGTGTTATCTAACCACTGGTTTAAGATCTAGGATTTATCCTAAAAATTTCAAAGTCTTATCACACTTCAAAAATCAATTCAAATAGTCGTTCTCGGATTGATGACTCATATTAGGTGTTCAGTCGAGTTTCCCTGGACGGAATCCTTCTAACTTTCACTATCCCTTCGTAAATACCAGGATGTATAATAGCGCCTGCGAAATACAACTAAAGGATTGTTACTCGAATCCACTTTCTCCTAAACGTTCTCAATGACCACCCACCTTTTGCTATTTGTGGTCCCCGAGTATTCTGGTAGAAAATAATTTACTTCGTTTTTAAAAAAATCGCCTTTTGAAACCTACCTATATGCACTGATTTATAGATGCTCTTCGGAACTAAGGTGTTTATCGACCAGCATATACATACAGCATATATCAAGATTCTGGCTGATCTATCCTTGGAAAACTCTCGTTTCAAAATTTGCCAATTCTCTCGAAAGAACGGGCCTTTTTTAGATTTCTCGGGAAGACTTGAATTTGATTCTTTCTGTTCCAGGTGCAATTTCAAAGCTTATTGTATATTTTCAATGCTCAACACTGTCGTCTACTGCATACCCGCCGGCTGGGTCTGGGGCGCGCACGGGTTCTTGAAGAATTTAGGTTCAGTCGACATCGCTGGAAGTGGACCTGTTCATCTGGTCGGTGGTGTTTCCGGTTGGTCCTTATATTGGTCATTTGAGTCTTTATCGTGGTCTTGTATGTGCGGTTGTTTTTATTTTACCTAATACGACTGAAGTCCAGATGTGCCAGGGGGCTGGGACTAAACAGCTCCTGTAACGCCACAAAGCCCGCACAACGTTCATGCCCTGCAGATATTTAATTACATATTTACGAAGTGAATTAAAGAATTGAACGCGCCTGAAAAGTGAAAATCTGATCTGAGGTTCAAAAATCGTTTTGATTTCATACAAATTTTGAATCGAACCCCTAATCCTGTGGAACCGTGACCTTGATTGCTCAAAATAGGTAGGTACCGAGGTACTTCCGAAATAATTATGGACTTTTGTTTTTTAGTATATTTTATCTTAGCTACATAGCAGTTACCAACGTTTCTTCAACGAGTTCTTGGTTCTACCATCAAATCAGTCCAAATATTATAAATTCAATCATAAAATTTTACATACCAAAATAACTCCGATATTGACCTCTCCAGAGTGAGGCTTGGAGTCACGGGAAAATCAGGGAAAATACAAATTAGGGAAATTTGCTCGGAGGGATCGCGATTCTCAACAAATTATTAGGCGATATGCCAAAAAATTAAATTCAACTAAGATTCGATACTTGAAAATTATGAGACGACATCATGTTGTATTCCTCAACCAAATCATCAAAATATAGACCACAGAAGACTTAGACATTTATATGGTATTGTGAATAAATTGTTAAACAGCTTTCGCGTCAGCAATGATGCTCGGTCCTCGGCTAGGACGTTACGACTTGGGTCTCATCACGATGCCTCTCGGCACTCCAGTTAATTGCGCCATGGGACTTTTCGTGCTCTGGTGGGGCTGGCTCGCATTTAATAGCGGAAGGTAAATGTATAATGAATTATTACATCTATGGTATAAGTATTACTTCTTCCCTTAGATGTTTCACTTTCCGGCATGACTCGCACCTTGCTCCTTCTGCTAATCAGCCTTCGGCTGCAGATAGGCTGGTTTCGACAGTCCGGGAGGTGGCCATGGTTGTCTGGTTGCATGGTTCTCTGGTTGCATAGTTGTCTGGTTGCATGGTTGTATAGTTGTATGGTTGTCTGGTTGCATGGTTGTCTGGTTGCTTGGTTGTCTGGTTGCGTGGTTGTCTGGTTGCATGGTTGCGTGGTTGTCTGGTTGCATAGTTGCCTGGTTGCATGGTTGTCTGGTTGCACGGTTGTCTAATTGCATGGTTGTCTAGTTGCATAGTTGTCTGATTGCATGGTTGTCTGATTGCATGGTTGTCTGATTGCATGGTTGTCTGGTTGCATAGTTGTCTAGTTGCATGGTTGTCTGGTTGCATGGTTGTCTGGTTGCATGGTTGACTAATTGGATAATTGCATGGTTGTCTGGTTGGATGGTTGCACGGTTGTATGGTTGCATGGTTGTATGGCTGCAAGGTTGCATGGTTGCATGGAGGTCTAGTGGCATGGTTGTATGGAGGTTTAGTGGCATGGTTGCATGGTTGTTTAATTGCATGATTGCATCGATGCATGGTTTTTAGTTACATGACTGCATGGTTGCATTGTTTGCATATTTGCATGGTAGCATGGATGTCTACTGGCATGATTGCATGGTTGTTCAGTGGCATGGTTGACGCACCACACGACGGCCCTGCTCTTATTCATTGTCGATTTTTCATACTCTACTTTGAAAATGAAAGCATGATAATGGTACTAAATTGATAAGATGCTTCCAGTACTTACGGAGTGTCCGGATCTAAATGGGCTTTTGCGGCTAAAGCTGCAGTAATGACCATGATATCATCGTTCGGTGGAGGGTTCATCGGTCTATTCTACACTTTGTACATGAACAAAGGCAAGGCGAACATTCTGGACATCATCAATGCGGTTCTTGGCTCGCTCGTCGCTGTGACTGGTATAAACATATCGATCGTAAATATAGGGTGTGGATAAAAAATGTCGAATTATGTTATCATTCACTACCGAAGGTATTGAGGTGGAGTAAACAGTGAAAATTTATAGATTATAAAGATTATAATACGCTACGAACACGCTGGACTATTCAAACGGTTACTTGATGCTCAAGATTTATTCATTTAATGCCATGCTTTGTATAGGTGTAAAACCTAAAACAATAAACAAGATTTGATTTGATTCGAATTATTAATTTCTTCCAGCTGGCTGTTTCTTGTACAACTCCTGGAACGCTTTGCTTATCGGCGCAATCGGCGGCGCAATTACTTGCTTCACGACTCCTCTCTTTGACAAGATTGGAGTTGACGACCCAGTCGGCGCTACTGCTGTTCACGGTGAGCTAACCGGCGGAGGAATAATTTTTATTGCAATAATAACAAATTTGAATTTTCAAAGCTTTAAAGAATACTTCTTGCCACCCCACACTTGGGCGCATGATTATTTTTTGATATTGAATTTCGATTTTTTTTTGTATCCAACCCAATTTTTCAGGACACTTTTTGTGTTTTAGGAATGTCCGGTATTTGGGGGGTCCTAGCAGTTGGTATATTTGCTGAAAATCCCTACCCTCTAAACACTACAAATGGGCGAACTGGATTGTTGGCAGGTAAGATAACTAGATAAAAAATAACTATCCTAAAAATAAAAATTTTTTAAACATTTTTTTCGAATTCCAATGCTTTATTTTTTAGGTGGGGGTTGGTATCTGCTCGGTGTTCAAGCGCTGGAAGCGTTGTCTTTAGGATCCTACAGCTTCGTATCAACCGTATTTATTTTATGGGCAAGTTTTTGTGCTCATTAGTGACTGTGGGTACAGCATTTCCGAACCGAAATGATCATTTTTCAAATCAATATGAGAATTTCCTAAATCAAATTGAGGATTTTCTAAACAAAATTGAGAATTCCCCGCAACGTCTTGAAAATTTTTCTATCCTTTACTTTCCAGAAATTTTCAATTTGTTTAGGAAATTCTCAATTCGACTTTGAAAATAATGCTATATTGATTAAATGCTAAATAAATTAAAATGTTTCTTCAATATCCCGGAAAGAAAATGCAACCAATAGATAATGCCTACAAAATAATTCCAAAGGATATTTTCGTTCGAATATGTTCTTATTTCAATATAATTATACGTTTTTATTTTAATGAATGATCAATTATGTATATAAGTTTTGACTTTTTCTGATTGCGCTGCATAACTAGGTACTGTCATTTAATTGATTTTATGATACCAGCTCATCGACAAGTTCGTTCCGATTCGAATGAAGCCGCAAGAAGAGCTCGTCGGAGCGGACCTATCAGAGCACCTTATTCGGTAAACATTATCATATTCTAATTCTGGTAATTATTATCTATTCTACGTTGCAAAATCGCTGTCCTCAAAAAAATTTAGCGATTTTTTTGATCGAGTTTTTTATTAAACTATGGAAATTTGCATTCAGGCATACGGGAGTCGGCGTTTCGAGAGCAGTGAGCGCATTGGTCCGAGTGGGCGATGATTTTATTGATCATGCTGCGACTAGAATCGTGGGCTCCAATCCGGGTAAGTCAAAAAATATTGTGATAGGCAAATATTTTGAAATCTAATTAATCAACGATGATTTAGTTGGGATTATCTGTGGCCTCGATCTGCCATTTTCGATTTGCCAATTTTCATATTGCGGTTGTAAAGATTTGAGCTGTTAGGTACATTTGGCAGTGCAACCGCAGCATCGAAAATTGGCTTACCAGGCAAAGCTAATCGAGACCCAGTTTAGTAGCATTGCCTCTCGGTTTCTATAATTGTACTTCCTGAACATTTCGTCGATTTTTATATCAAATAATATCCTTGATCCGTTAAGCATGGAGTGTACTACTTATTCAGTGCATACACTTCTCATCTTTACAAAGGTCCGTGCATGTAGCCCAAAATAATCGACTTGCTTTCCTTCAGGACACGAGCTTTACTTGGATCGCTACGTTCAAATGAAATTGAAACAGCAAGCGAAAGATCTTGGGGTGAAAGATGCCAAAAACGAGCTCGCCAAAGAAGCGAAAGTGTACACGATTTTGAAAAATCGTTTGCTGAAGGAAACTCCGCCAATGGCTTGGATGGAATGAATAATTAACACAGCCTTATGTATAGATGACTAACTATTTTCTTGAACCAATATTTTTTTATTCGTTTCGGTGTTATCCAGCCTGTTGATGTTCCTGTGGTTTGCCACAAATTGTTTTTAGCTATGTGACAGATTAAATAAAGACTTTTTCGAAGCGGAGTAAATTTTTTAGGGGTTGAATATACTCAACAGTCATAGTCATCAATAGTCTTATTGATACCTACACTCCGACTTATTACGGGTTACAGATTTTGCTGATATACTTTTACCAAAGTTCTAGGACAAAAAATAATTGAACGCTTGTCTGACCGTGTTAAAAAATCTCGGAGGGCCTGCAAAAAAAAGTTTATAAGTAAATAAAATAAAATTTGTGTTTACTAGTTTCTGAAACGGCTGAACAGATCTTTTTGTTCAGGTCTCGAATCAAGGGTAACTTTGAGCCCTATTAATGATTTTTTCATCGCCGGTACATTATTACGCCAGATTTGTACTACACCTAGCTGGGAATTTGAAAAAAAATCTGGTTTTTACTATACATCGTGCCTCTCAAAGGTGAATTTTGGGTGAATGTAAAAAAGTATTATAGTAAAATTATTTGTGTTTCCGAGTCAAACCTTAACATAACATGGGAAATAATTTAAAAAGTACCTAATTAAAGAAAACAAACCAATGTTCAGGTTACTATTCGCTCGAAACCCGAAGTGGTCTTGGGTGTGCCCTGTCGCCTTCAGAGAGACAATTCTGACCGTCACTTAGAATGAGGAAAGGGAAGTTTGATATTTAAACATCTCAATTTTTTATCATTATTAATATAATAATATAACTGAACAAAATGTACAGTTTTCATTCAATAAACATGAAGCTATATTATTGTACAGGTCATCGTCCTAATCCCAGGACATCCTCATTCAATCAACGTTTCGATCCATGACCAATTTCGTCATAGCCTAACCTACTGTCTTAACTAAAGCTAACTCACTGGCAGATTATTATCACTAGGTACCATTTAACAATTTACGCACGAACGATAGTGACAGGTAATTTATGGGCTTGTTTCGTAAGCCCGTAATCAACAATTAGGAATTTCCTCGGTATTATTTAAAATCTTTTCAAAAATCATATTCTCGTTCCAACATGCCTGACTTTGGTGTCACTGTCGTCCGCGTGGTTTGCACTCTAACAAAAACAGTAAAAATTAACATGCGACATTGACGCTACAATATTTTCTCCGAGCTTATAAAATCCATTCGACTTCCAGTATTGCCCCTCATAGTGACTAGTATTTCAAATTATTCCATATCGCCATCCCCGAGTATTTTAAAAACGCACTGGTCAACTTAAAATCAGTCTTGGCAAATCGTCCATTTGAGTCACCCAACTTCCATATAAGGTACATGGCAAAATAATTAGCAATTAAAAGACATAATTGAAACATTTTGAGCGTGAAAAAATTCACGAGTAAAATCATATATTACGTAGGATGAACTGACCCCAGGATCGTTTTGAAGTAAACTTCTTATGTTGGATTTTACCATGTTTGATCAAATTAAACCGGGACTTAATTGCTCTTGGTATCTCTGTCTAATTATATGTAACTAATAGCAATTAAGTCCCGCCTAACTTTGATCCGAAATGGTGAAATCCACCATTAGCCTCCCATAACACCGCTGTTGTGGTTGTCACAGACGCTTGCTGGAGTAATTTACTTCCACATTTACAATAAACCAGGGTGCTTCGATAAAATACCAACCAAATAATCGGGTATCTTAACACATCGCAAGATTCCATCAGACGGAAATAAATCGTAAAAAGTATAGTTTATGACACGTCAGCAACCGGGGGTTGGGGGCCTCGGAACGTTTTTTAGGCTTTCCTCGTCTTCGTGCGAAGCCAAAAATTTCTCCATCCTCTCGCGGTATTCTTTTTGACTTTCGGGCTGTGGCAAACCGGTCGGGTCAACCGAATAAAATTTCGATACGATCTTCTGTCCCAGGTCGTCTTGAGCGAAAATCGACGATTTTTGCAATTTGTACAACTCGCGAACGACATTCGAATACGTGGAATGTTTGTCGTGATTTTCCAAAATGTCCGGCCGGCTCAGCTCTGGTCCGTCGTATCCGCCGTCGCCGTCGGTCCGTATCGGCAATTTTTTGGTCCGCCCGTACCGTATGCCTTTCAAGCTGAGTTTTACGGAAAGACAGCTTATCAGGATCTCGAGCAGTGACGTAAAAAATATGTGAACGTGCAGTTCTCGCTGGTAGTATATCTTCTGTAACATACAACGACGATTTTGGTATGGTAATACCATTTATTCGTTATAATAGATAAGAAAGAAGCCCGAAAGAACGTGCTATCAGGCAATTAGGCCAATATATCAATCTTCGCCCATAGATCCCATAAAAACCGTTGGTAAATGAAATCATCGTAGAGAGAGAGAAAACAGGAATAGAACACTATATTATCGAATTTTTCCAATTCACTTACGTCGTCTGAGCTATCAGCGTTGGCGTCGGATTTGTCGATCGAGAAAAACGGATCTGTTCTATCCGGCAGTGCCAATCCAAAAAGAGTGAGCAGTGATGATATTGTTGCAAAACTTGCCGACAGGAGACAGGCGACGAAATACCATCTGGAAAATAATGAGAATGTCAAATGATTATATCAAATAATTTTCATGAAAAATTTTCATTAACTAAAAAACGTACCTACGTACGAGAGAAGGGGCCTCTGCCGGCAATCTAAATTTGGAGAGAGGAAATTCGAAAAAATAAATTTACCTGATGTAACGGTCGACGTACCACCTGCGGCTTGCAAGGATCCCAGACAAAAAGGCGAGGAAACAACCACTGATGAGTAACGTACCACCAATGAGATCGCTCACCGCTACCGCTCCTTGTCCTGAAAACGATTAGGTGACAACGATTTAGAAAGATTTTCCGCTGGTATGCATGCGTTTTTGAAAGTCCGTTTTTTATTTTGAATTTATTTTTTTATTTGGTTTATGTTGAGGTGATTTTTGTATAAGCGAAGTCATCAAGGACAACGAACTAACATCAAAACCTGTTGAATCTCAAAATTTGAAAATTCCATCCAATAGCATAAGCTTAGCATAGGGGTAATTTCGGCCCAACGCTGACGATGAAACGTGAAAATTAATTTTGGTTCGCTGGTATGGTCACATGACCTGTCGTGGGACAGGTACGACTAATCAAAATGTACGGCACCCCTGAGCTGAACACGAAGTCGTCGGAGTACCATTGCTGTCCGCGTCCAAACGAATCCGTCACGGGGACAGGACTGGCAGTGACAAAAGAAACAATGACAATGACCTCGCGCGTCGGTGTCGCCGCGGCTTCGGCAGTTCTTGGAAGGTACTAGCCCATCAACAATGTTTAAAATATCTACTTACCTATATCATTAGCTTTTAGATAATTTTCAAAATTTTAGGAGGCTCAAATCAATTCATCTTTGCTCTTTGCTGTATTCTCTTTGCTCTTTTGCTCTTTGCTCTATGCTCTTTGTCTTTGCTCTTTGCTCTTTTGCACTTTCGCTCTTTGCTCTTTGCTCTTTGCTCTATGCTCTTTTGCTCTTTTGCTCTTTTGCTCTTGGCTCTTTGCTCTTTTGCTCTTTTGCTCTTTGCTCTTTGCTCTTTTGCACTTTTGCTCTTTGCTCTTTGCTCTATGCTCTTTTGCTCTTATGCTCTTATGCTCTTTTGCTCTTTGCTCTTTGCTCTTTGCTCTTTGCTCTTTGCTCTTTGCTCTTTGCTCTTTGCTCTTTGCTCTTTGCTCTTTGCTCTTTGCTCTTTGCTCTTTGCTCTTTGCTCTTTGCTCTTTGCTCTTTGCTCTTTGCTCTTTGCTCTTTGCTCTTTGCTCTTTGCTCTTTGCTCTTTGCTCTTTGCTCTTTGCTCTTTGCTCTTTGCTCTTTGCTCTTTGCTCTTTGCTCTTTGCTCTTTGCTCTTTGCTCTTTGCTCTTTGCTCTTTGCTCTTTGCTCTTTGCTCTTTGCTCTTTGCTTTTTCATTGCTACGAAAAAGAGTACAAAAAATTTCAAAAATGTTTGGCAATTTTTTAAGCAAATTTTTCATAATAATAATTAAATAATAATTGTTGCAATTCTTAAATTGCATTACCTATTGTGATAAGCTAAAGAATATTCCAGTAAAACAATTTATGCCAAAAAATTGTCTGACTCTGACGAATTGTTGAACAATTGGAATACGCACGATTGTTTTGAGTTTTGAGCATATCTTACAACATGGTAGGTACCTAATGAACCTAATGGTCATTTCTCGCTCCTAAATCTTATGTGCTTACATTAAGCCTCGATTCCTATGGAATTGCTGTACATTCATGCCTTCAAAGCATCGCTTTCACACAGGTAAATGACCACTGGTAAATGATACCCTTAGGCCATGCTTGTGGGCCTCAATGATAGTGAAAAGCCTAAACGCTTCAAAGGCAAAGAAGGTTACGTGATGGCTCGAAGCTCACTCAGGATGAATTTCGTCCAACAAGCTATGAAATTCAAATTTTAATTTTAATTCGGATTTTTAAAATCACTATGTCGACAGTTGTGATCAATTTCGACTTTTCCAGGAAATGTATTTTTTAGATGATTTCAGCAAATTAAATCGATTTACATAATCAATTCGAGTTGTGTCCATTTTTTTATTGAATCTGCCCTTGAAAGCGAGAATAAACTATCATACATATCACCGTACTAACCGAAATTGATGTAAGTGACGGAATAAAGCGTTGTACCGACGGCTCCTAATGTCAGATGCGTTAGGGCCAATCCGCCAACTGTAGACGACGAATATGCTCTCTCACTCGGATAATTCTGGCATGGATCGGGACGACATTTGACGTGGACGGTATAAATCTCTTCCCGTTTTCCTAGAAGAAAAAAAAATTAATGTTTTTAATAATTACAAAAATTTGTAAGTCACATTTCTCCTTAAATTTTACCGCTTATTGCTTATTAATATAATACAATCCCACATGCTCTAAGGTGTAAATTTCATAAATCCGGTTAATCTAAATGCATAATACATATGAAATTCATAAATCATGATTTAAATTCTCCGTAATGAGATGCATAGCGAATCGGATCGCATAAATCATTGCCACTGGAAGTCGGTCCTCAGGAATTAGAAAGCGAGCCAAGAATTTATAAATAGCTCTCGGAAGGCGAAAGGTTCGAGGGCTACTCAAGAAATTGAGACAGTCAGACAAGCAGTTTCGATAATTCATTCCTCTTGTCCCGGTAACCTGTGACATCATTGCGCCTTCTACTCGCAAAACGGCTAAGGGATAGTGTGACAGCTTCCGCATTCTTTTCCAGCAATGCTAAACAGGTCCGAATTTAGGTAAATTAATAAATAAATGAGGGATTCTAGTCAATGTCTATCAAATAGTTTTGGAAGGAGGGCCTATGAACGTATGCCTAAATATCCCTTAAGTGCCCGAGATTTTTTCAATATTCTATTTTTTCAATTATTTATTTTTTACAATTATTCATATGTGAGAATTGCCCAAATGTCCCAGGATTTCTGGCTACCGAAATTTCCAATGGGAAACTTCATGTCATGCCATATCATGCCTTACATGTTATGTTCGAAGTTTTGAGCAATAAAATCGCTTACAATTTTTCTTGCAAATATTCCAGGAATTAAGAATGTACCTTGTAATTAGAGATAGTATATTTTTCAAATGCATGATGCATTTTCACAATACCATGGCTTCAATTCCGACTGGAATATACCCATATAATTTATAGGTAGGCTTCATCGGGGCTCTGAAGCTTCTCCCCATTTACGTAGCCGATAAAGTATAATGGTATATGAAGTGGTAACTTCGTGTAGGCATTGCACCCAATAAGGAGCGTGCGAATAATATAATTGCACGCCGTTTTCTAGGCAGAACTTTCGTGATGTAAGACGTTCCAAAAAAGAAAACTCTCGATCCCTCAGTCTAAGCGATTCGTGCCATTAATGGCTGCGATGTGTCATTCCAGTGCTAACGACCAATTCGCTCGTCGTGTGGGCCCACACGTTAATTTTTCAGGGTTTGCAATGCTATATAGTGTTTATTTTCGAAGAGATTACAAGCCGAACATGAAAAAATGTCGGCAAGATGAATTTTCGGCTAAAAAATTCACATGCACTAAAAAAATTAATTCTAAGAATGACATTTTCAAATTTACACAAGTTTTGTTCAAAAAAAATTCTAGAGTCGTTTTTCTTTGAAAACTGTTTTCTCGTCCTCCCGGAATCAAGTGTTAACCTAATATATTACACATTAAAATACCGGAGTGAAGTTAGCAACGGTCCAGCAACGGTATCCTGCCACGACGGGATTAGGCTAAACATGTAGGCACCAAGTCATGTATAAAACATGATTATGGTCTAAAAACATTAAAAAAGTGGGGATAGGGGGGTAATTCGTACATTTTACGAATTTTTTTTTTATTTTTTTTTTTGAATTTTTTTTATTTTTTTTTTTTAATTGGGTAAGTAACCAATATCCATATCTGGCGCACTAATTGACCGTTGCTGGCACCCCAGCTCCAAGATAAAATTACCAGATGAATTTTCTCATGTTCTGCATGTACCCACGAAGGTACCGTATGAATTTGGAAGTGGCAGGAAGACTGGAAGTGGGGGAAACTAGTTAAATAATAGAAATACCTCATCCGGAGACCATCTCTCACGACTAAATTAGAGTTGCTAGCACCAAGGCCCCAAGAAAAAATTACAACATAAATTTTCTCATGTTCAGTATGTACCTAGCGAGGTACCGTATAATTTTGGAAGTGGCAGGAAGACTGAAAGTGGGGGAAACTCGTCAAAACATAGAAATTCCTCTCCCGGAGACCATCTCCCACGACTAAATGACCATTGCTAGCACCCCAGCCCCAAGATAAACTTACTAGATAAATTTACAAGATAAAAGAAACTAGATAAATAATAGAAATACCTCATCCGGAAACCATCTCCCACGACTAAATGACCATTGCTAGCACCCCAGCCCCAAGATATAATTACTGAACTGAACTGAACAGAACTGAACTGAACTCAAGTTGAACTCAAGTTGAACTGAAGTTGAACTGGACTGAAGTTGAACTGCAGATTGAACTGCAGATTGAACTGCAGATCGAACTGCAGATTGAACTGCAGATTGAACTGCAGATTGAACTGCAGATTGAACTGCAGATTGAACTGCAGATTGAACTGCAGATTGAACTGCAGATTGAACTGCAGATTGAACTGCAGATTGAACTGCAGATTGAACTGCAGATTGAACTGCAGATTGAACTGCAGATTGAACTGCAGATTGAACTGCAGATTGAACTGCAGATTGAACTGCAGATTGAACTGCAGATTGAACTGCAGATTGAACTGCAGATTGAACTGCAGATTGAACTGCAGATTGAACTGCAGATTGAACTGCAGATTGAACTGCAGATTGAACTGCAGATTGAACTGCAGATTGAACTGCAGATTGAACTGCAGATTGAACTGCAGATTGAACTGCAGATTGAACTGCAGATCGAACTGCAGATTGAACTGCAGATTGAACTGCAGATTGAACTGCAGATTGAACTGCAGATTGAACTGCAGATTGAACTGCAGATTGAACTGCAGATTGAACTGCAGATTGAACTGCAGATCGAACTGCAGATCGAACTGCAGATCGAACTGCAGATCGAACTGCAGATCGAACTGCAGATTGAACTGCAGATTGAACTGCAGATTGAACTGCAGATTGAACTGCAGATTGAACAGCAGATTGAACTGCAGATTGAACTGCAGATTGAACTGCAGATTGAACTGCAGATTGAACTGCAGATTTAACTGCAGATTGAACTGCAGATTGAACTGCAGATTGAACTGCAGATTGAACTGCAGATTGAACTGCAGATTGAACTGCAGATTGAACTGCAGATTGAACTGCAGATTGAACTGCAGATTGAACTGCAGATTGAACTGCAGATTGAACTGCAGATTGAACTGCAGATCGAACTGCAGATCGAACTGCAGATCGAACTGCAGATCGAACTGCAGATCGAACTGCAGATCGAACTGCAGATCGAACTGCAGATCGAACTGCAGATCGAACTGCAGATCGAACTGCAGATCGAACTGCAGATCGAACTGCAGATCGAACTGCAGATCGAACTGCAGATCGAACTGCAGATCGAACTGCAGATCGAACTGCAGATCGAACTGCAGATCGAACTGCAGATCGAACTGCAGATCGAACTGCAGATCGAACTGCAGATCGAACTGCAGATTGAACTGCAGATTGAACTGCAGATCGAACTGCAGATTGAACTGCAGATTGAACTGCAGATTGAACTGCAGATCGAACTGCAGATTGAACTGCAGATTGAACTGCAGATTGAACAGCAGATTGAACTGCAGATTGAACTGCAGATTGAACTGCAGATTGAACTGCAGATTGAACTGCAGATTGAACTGCAGATTGAACTGCAGATTGAACTGCAGATTGAACTGCAGATTGAACTGCAGATTGAACTGCAGATTGAACTGCAGATTGAACTGCAGATTGAACTGCAGATTGAACTGCAGATTGAACTGCAGATTGAACTGCAGATTGAACTGCAGATTGAACTGCAGATTGAACTGCAGATTGAACTGCAGATTGAACTGCAGATTGAACTGCAGATTGAACTGCAGATTGAACTGCAGATTGAACTGCAGATTGAACTGCAGATCGAACTGCAGATCGAACTGCAGATCGAACTGCAGATCGAACTGCAGATCGAACTGCAGATTGAACTGCAGATTGAACAGCAGATTGAACTGCAGATTGAACTGCAGATTGAACTGCAGATTGAACTGCAGATTGAACTGCAGATTGAACTGCAGATTGAACTGCAGATTGAACTGCAGATTGAACTGCAGATTGAACTGCAGATTGAACTGCAGATTGAACTGCAGATTGAACTGCAGATTGAACTGCAGATTGAACTGCAGATTGAACTGCAGATTGAACTGCAGATTGAACTGCAGATTGAACTGCAGATTGAACTGCAGATTGAACTGCAGAGTGAACTGCAGATCGAACTGCAGATCGAACTGCAGATCGAACTGCAGATTGAACTGCAGATTGAACTGCAGATCGAACTGCAGATCGAACTGCAGATCGAACTGCAGATCGAACTGCAGATCGAACTGCAGATCGAACTGCAGATCGAACTGCAGATCGAACTGCAGATCGAACTGCAGATCGAACTGCAGATCGAACTGCAGATCGAACTGCAGATCGAACTGCAGATCGAACTGCAGATCGAACTGCAGATCGAACTGCAGATCGAACTGCAGATCGAACTGCAGATCGAACTGCAGATCGAACTGCAGATCGAACTGCAGATCGAACTGCAGATCGAACTGCAGATCGAACTGCAGATCGAACTGCAGATCGAACTGCAGATCGAACTGCAGATCGAACTGCAGATGGAACTGCAGATCGAACTGCAGATCGAACTGCAGATCGAACTGCAGATCGAACTGCAGATCGAACTGCAGATCGAACTGCAGATCGAACTGCAGATCGAACTGCAGATCGAACTGCAGATCGAACTGCAGATCGAACTGCAGATCGAACTGCAGATTGAACTGCAGATTGAACTGCAGAGTGAACTGCAGATCGAACTGCAGATCGAACTGCAGATCGAACTGCAGATTGAACTGCAGATTGAACTGCAGATCGAACTGCAGATCGAACTGCAGATCGAACTGCAGATCGAACTGCAGATCGAACTGCAGATCGAACTGCAGATCGAACTGCAGATCGAACTGCAGATCGAACTGCAGATCGAACTGCAGATCGAACTGCAGATCGAACTGCAGATCGAACTGCAGATCGAACTGCAGATCGAACTGCAGATCGAACTGCAGATCGAACTGCAGATCGAACTGCAGATCGAACTGCAGATCGAACTGCAGATCGAACTGCAGATCGAACTGCAGATCGAACTGCAGATCGAACTGCAGATCGAACTGCGAACTGCAGATCGAACTGCAGATCGAACTGCAGATCGAACTGCAGATCGAACTGCAGATCGAACTGCAGATAGAACTGCAGATCGAACTGCAGATCGAACTGCAGATCGAACTGCAGATCGAACTGCAGATCGAACTGCAGATCGAACTGCAGAACTGCAGATCGAACTGCAGATTGAACTGCAGATTGAACTGCAGATTGAACTGCAGATTGAACTGCAGATTGAACTGCAGATTGAACTGCAGATTGAACTGCAGATCGAACTGCAGATCGAACTGCAGATCGAACTGCAGATCGAACTGCAGATCGAACTGCAGATCGAACTGCAGATCGAACTGCAGATCGAACTGCAGATCGAACTGCAGATCGAACTGCAGATTGAACTGCAGATCGAACTGCAGATCGAACTGCAGATCGAACTGCAGATCGAACTGCAGATCGAACTGCAGATCGAACTGCAGATCGAACTGCAGATCGAACTGCAGATCGAACTGCAGATCGAACTGCAGATCGAACTGCAGATCGAACTGCAGATCGAACTGCAGATTGAACTGCAGATTGAACTGCAGATTGAACTGCAGATTGAACTGCAGATTGAACTGCAGATTGAACTGCAGATTGAACTGCAGATTGAACTGCAGATTGAACTGCAGATTGAACTGCAGATTGAACTGCAGATCGAACTGCAGATCGAACTGCAGATCGAACTGCAGATCGAACTGCAGATCGAACTGCAGATCGAACTGCAGATCGAACTGCAGATCGAACTGCAGATCGAACTGCAGATCGAACTGCAGATCGAACTGCAGATCGAACTGCAGATCGAACTGCAGATCGAACTGCAGATCGAACTGCAGATCGAACTGCAGATCGAACTGCAGATCGAACTGCAGATCGAACTGCAGATCGAACTGCAGATCGAACTGCAGATCGAACTGCAGATCGAACTGCAGATCGAACTGCAGATCGAACTGCAGATCGAACTGCAGATCGAACTGCAGATTGAACTGCAGATTGAACTGCAGATTGAACTGCAGATTGAACTGCAGATCGAACTGCAGATCGAACTGCAGATCGAACTGCAGATTGAACTGCAGATTGAACTGCAGATTGAACTGCAGATTGAACTGCAGATTGAACTGCAGATTGAACTGCAGATTGAACTGCAGATTGAACTGCAGATTGAACTGCAGATTGAACTGCAGATTGAACTGCAGATTGAACTGCAGATTGAACTGCAGATTGAACTGCAGATTGAACTGCAGATTGAACTGCAGATTGAACTGCAGATTGAACTGCAGATTGAACTGCAGATTGAACTGCAGATTGAACTGCAGATTGAACTGCAGATTGAACTGCAGATTGAACTGCAGATTGAACTGCAGATTGAACTGCAGATTGAACTGCAGATTGAACTGCAGATTGAACTGCAGATTGAACTGCAGATTGAACTGCAGATTGAACTGCAGATTGAACTGCAGATTGAACTGCAGATTGAACTGCAGATTGAACTGCAGATTGAACTGCAGATTGAACTGCAGATTGAACTGCAGATTGAACTGCAGATTGAACTGCAGATTGAACTGCAGATTGAACTGCAGATTGAACTGCAGATTGAACTGCAGATTGAACTGCAGATTGAACTGCAGATTGAACTGCAGATTGAACTGCAGATTGAACTGCAGATTGAACTGCAGATTGAACTGCAGATTGAACTGCAGATTGAACTGCAGATTGAACTGCAGATTGAACTGCAGATTGAACTGCAGATTGAACTGCAGATTGAACTGCAGATTGAACTGCAGATTGAACTGCAGATTGAACTGCAGATTGAACTGCAGATTGAACTGCAGATTGAACTGCAGATTGAACTGCAGATTGAACTGCAGATTGAACTGCAGATTGAACTGCAGATTGAACTGCAGATTGAACTGCAGATTGAACTGCAGATTGAACTGCAGATTGAACTGCAGATTGAACTGCAGATTGAACTGCAGATTGAACTGCAGATTGAACTGCAGATTGAACTGCAGATTGAACTGCAGATTGAACTGCAGATTGAACTGCAGATTGAACTGCAGATTGAACTGCAGATCGAACTGCAGATCGAACTGCAGATCGAACTGCAGATCGAACTGCAGATCGAACTGCAGATCGAACTGCAGATCGAACTGCAGATCGAACTGCAGATCGAACTGCAGATCGAACTGCAGATCGAACTGCAGATCGAACTGCAGATCGAACTGCAGATCGAACTGCAGATCGAACTGCAGATCGAACTGCAGATCGAACTGCAGATCGAACTGCAGATCGAACTGCAGATTGAACTGCAGATTGAACTGCAGATTGAACTGCAGATTGAACTGCAGATTGAACTGCAGATCGAACTGCAGATCGAACTGCAGATCGAACTGCAGATCGAACTGCAGATCGAACTGCAGATCGAACTGCAGATCGAACTGCAGATCGAACTGCAGATCGAACTGCAGATCGAACTGCAGATCGAACTGCAGATCGAACTGCAGATCGAACTGCAGATCGAACTGCAGATCGAACTGCAGATCGAACTGCAGATCGAACTGCAGATCGAACTGCAGATCGAACTGCAGATTGAACTGCAGATTGAACTGCAGATTGAACTGCAGATTGAACTGCAGATTGAACTGCAGATTGAACTGCAGATTGAACTGCAGATTGAACTGCAGATTGAACTGCAGATTGAACTGCAGATTGAACTGCAGATTGAACTGCAGATTGAACTGCAGATTGAACTGCAGATTGAACTGCAGATTGAACTGCAGATTGAACTGCAGATTGAACTGCAGATTGAACTGCAGATTGAACTGCAGATTGAACTGCAGATTGAACTGCAGATTGAACTGCAGATTGAACTGCAGATTGAACTGCAGATTGAACTGCAGATTGAACTGCAGATTGAACTGCAGATTGAACTGCAGATTGAACTGCAGATTGAACTGCAGATTGAACTGCAGATTGAACTGCAGATTGAACTGCAGATTGAACTGCAGATTGAACTGCAGATTGAACTGCAGATTGAACTGCAGATTGAACTGCAGATTGAACTGCAGATTGAACTGCAGATTGAACTGCAGATTGAACTGCAGATTGAACTGCAGATTGAACTGCAGATTGAACTGCAGATTGAACTGCAGATTGAACTGCAGATTGAACTGCAGATTGAACTGCAGATTGAACTGCAGATTGAACTGCAGATTGAACTGCAGATTGAACTGCAGATTGAACTGCAGATTGAACTGCAGATTGAACTGCAGATTGAACTGCAGATTGAACTGCAGATTGAACTGCAGATTGAACTGCAGATTGAACTGCAGATTGAACTGCAGATTGAACTGCAGATTGAACTGCAGATTGAACTGCAGATTGAACTGCAGATTGAACTGCAGATTGAACTGCAGATTGAACTGCAGATTGAACTGCAGATTGAACTGCAGATTGAACTGCAGATTGAACTGCAGATTGAACTGCAGATTGAACTGCAGATTGAACTGCAGATTGAACTGCAGATTGAACTGCAGATCGAACTGCAGATCGAACTGCAGATCGAACTGCAGATTGAACTGCAGATCGAACTGCAGATCGAACTGCAGATCGAACTGCAGATCGAACTGCAGATCGAACTGCAGATCGAACTGCAGATCGAACTGCAGATCGAACTGCAGATCGAACTGCAGATCGAACTGCAGATCGAACTGCAGATCGAACTGCAGATCGAACTGCAGATCGAACTGCAGATCGAACTGCAGATCGAACTGCAGATCGAACTGCAGATCGAACTGCAGATCGAACTGCAGATCGAACTGCAGATCGAACTGCAGATCGAACTGCAGATCGAACTGCAGATCGAACTGCAGATCGAACTGCAGATCGAACTGCAGATCGAACTGCAGATCGAACTGCAGATCGAACTGCAGATCGAACTGCAGATCGAACTGCAGATCGAACTGCAGATCGAACTGCAGATCGAACTGCAGATCGAACTGCAGATCGAACTGCAGATCGAACTGCAGATCGAACTGCAGATCGAACTGCAGATCGAACTGCAGATCGAACTGCAGATCGAACTGCAGATCGAACTGCAGATCGAACTGCAGATCGAACTGCAGATCGAACTGCAGATCGAACTGCAGATCGAACTGCAGATCGAACTGCAGATCGAACTGCAGATCGAACTGCAGATCGAACTGCAGATCGAACTGCAGATCGAACTGCAGATCGAACTGCAGATCGAACTGCAGATCGAACTGCAGATCGAACTGCAGATCGAACTGCAGATCGAACTGCAGATCGAACTGCAGATCGAACTGCAGATCGAACTGCAGATCGAACTGCAGATCGAACTGCAGATTGAACTGCAGATTGAACTGCAGATTGAACTGCAGATTGAACTGCAGATTGAACTGCAGATTGAACTGCAGATTGAACTGCAGATTGAACTGCAGATTGAACTGCAGATTGAACTGCAGATTGAACTGCAGATCGAACTGCAGATCGAACTGCAGATCGAACTGCAGATCGAACTGCAGATCGAACTGCAGATCGAACTGCAGATCGAACTGCAGATCGAACTGCAGATCGAACTGCAGATCGAACTGCAGATCGAACTGCAGATCGAACTGCAGATCGAACTGCAGATCGAACTGCAGATCGAACTGCAGATCGAACTGCAGATCGAACTGCAGATCGAACTGCAGATCGAACTGCAGATCGAACTGCAGATCGAACTGCAGATCGAACTGCAGATCGAACTGCAGATCGAACTGCAGATCGAACTGCAGATCGAACTGCAGATCGAACTGCAGATTGAACTGCAGATCGAACTGAAGATCGAACTGAAGTTCGAACTGAAGTTCGAACTGATGATCGAAGATGAACTGAAGTTCGAACTGAAGATTGAACTGAAGTTTGAACTGAAGATTGAACTGAAGATTGAACTGAAGATTGAACTGAAGTTCGAACTGAAGTTGAACTGAAGTTGAACTGAAGTTGAACTGAACTGAACTGGTCCGGTCCGGTGTTTTGACGAGTTTCCACCCCTTCCAGTCTTCCTGCCACTTCCAAAATTATACGGTACCTCGCTAGGTACATACCGAACATGAGAAAAATCATCTAGTAATTTTATCATGGGGCCTGGGTGCTAGCAACTCTCATTTAGTCGTGGAAGATGGTCTCCGTATGTGGTATTTTTATTATTTAATTAGTTTCCCCCACTTTCAGTCTTCCTGCCACTTCCAAATTCATACGGTACCTTCGTGAGTACATGCAGATTATGAGAAAATTCATCTGGTAATTTTATCTTGGGGCTGGGGTGCCAGCAACGGTCAATTAGTGCGCCAGATATGGATATTTTTTACTTACCCACTCTATCCCCACTTGTCTGATGTTTTCGCAGCACAATAATTGTTTATCCTCACCGTGTAACTGTTTGAGCCCCTTACCGTTTTGGCAGGACCATATTGATCATTTTGGTATCCGGTTCGTGCGGGTTTGCCGCATTCAGTAGAAAATGTACGAATTACCCCGCCTATCCCCACTTTTTTAATGTTTTTACGCCATAATCATGTTCTATACATGCCGTGTAACTTTTTCAGCCCCTTACCGTGGTTCCAGGTTCATACTGCTGGTCATTTTGGGGTCCGTGTTGTGCGGGTTTGCCGCATGCAGCCGAAAATGTACGAATTACCCCCCTATCCCCACTTTTTTAATGTTTTTACACCATAATCATGTTTTATACATGACGTGGTACATGTTTAGCCTAATCCCGTCGTGGCAGGATACCGTTGCTGGACCGTTGCTACCTTTATTAGGCACATTAAAATAATGGATTTAAACAATTTTCTATCCCCAGTTTTCAAAAAACTATCAGCACTCCACTGGGTTTTCTACAGAGACCGATTTCGGCGAAAGCGCTATTGATTGGGGAAGAGGGGGATAACAGGATCTGCGTGTTTTACCCTACGCCGATGGCGTTCGTTGCCCCATGAATGACAAACTGAACGCCTGATCGTCGAACGCCGTTTCGGCCTCGCGTTACGCCTACTCGGCGAACGATCGGATTTGAGTGAAAGTCTCGCTCGTTAACCGGATCATTTCCACAAATATTCTCTCGTCATTGCAATTTAATCTGTAAAGCGATCTGAAACGTTCGTTTCGAACCTGAGTGATTGTCAAGATTGGACTGGAAGGATCGTCCCGTCATCCATGACGATCAGGCGAGTCTCAGACACAATACTCTTGTACCAATTGAGGTGATAGACGGGGCATCAAGATTGACTGCAGTGGGGCGATTCGATATTTTGCAACGGTCTGTGGACCATGATAGGTACCTATAGGAAACCCACCAGAAGAAAAAACTTTCCAAACGTTCTCTGGCATTTCTATTGTAATCCCAGTGATAGAAATTTTCATTCAATTTGATAGAATTTTCATCCCCCCCCACCGAAGTTTTTGAGTGAGTTTAGCTGTTGCCCTGAATATATTATAGCTAGGGTTCAGATTAGCTAAAAAAATTACTTCTGAATCACCGGCAACCTTACTTATTATGGCTACCCTAAAAACGATTTTTCCCTGAAAATCCTCTTTGGAAATTTTGCATTTTTGATCTTGAGCGCTTTTCGATACCAAGGGGCTTAGATTGACTTGAAGAGTCCGTGAGATCTGGGTCGAACGATCCATCGGTTATTACATCATCCGAAAATCCTCTCTCTTGCTGTCCCTGTTATTGTTTTTATTGCTTCACTTCGGAGACGTTGCCAAGTGCTCGATCTTTGGCCCGGCGGATGTGAACAATGGATGTCATTTGAGATTTCGATCGCTCAGCCTATGTATTCACCATAATGTTACTGTCGGGTTTTGTAGTTGGTAATTTCAACTCTGCCAAAGTGCAGCTTGAAAATGTCGAAGGATCGGTTTTTGTTCAATTCAAGGAGTGTCAAATTGTAAGTTTTGCTAATACATATTCTGAAAAATCCCGAGGTCTCCTGTGCAGTTGAAGGATCTGATCCAAGGAACCCTAACTATTATAGCCTGGTGTAGCAGATGAGGATAAAAAAAATTTTGCGCATTTTATTGGTAAATTTAAAAAACAAAACATTCCGTTCCCACAAAACCCGGTTGTTAAGGAGACTATCACTGCAACTGAGGTACTTATTGAGATTCACGAAGTTCATCTCCAGCATTGACAATTTCCAAATATCCTGGCCCAAATCCCAAGGTGTTACCTCAACCAAATTGTTTATGTTTGGTTGTAAATTCAAAAATAAAATCATCCGATTCTCAAACTCCTAACAGGGTGGTTGTGTTTTATTCTTAAACTATAAATCAACAGCTAATTCGAATAGTACTGTCAATCGCTACCACGATTTTTGAGGTCCAATCACAAGCGAGCAACCCAGAAATCGGGTTTTCACGGGAGCGATATGTTTTTTTTTAATTTTCCAATTTTTGTGCAAAATTTTTTTTGGCGCATTGGACGGCACCAATGCAAAGAAGTGCCGCGCTCCCTTAATGTCTAATTATCGAATGATCCCTTTAACCCATAAGTACTTCGTAAGTCATCAGATCGTTTGTGCAGGATGACAATATTTTCTATCCCATTTCGAGACGTCCCATCTCAGCGTTGGCTATTGTGACGTAGCACCTCTTACTCCGTGCTGTTCAAGACCCTGGCCCATCACGACCCCTTCCAAGATCGAAAAGTTTATCACCCATCTAAGAGGTTGAGGAGTTGCTCAATTCTATACCGACCTTTGGCCGTATTCTATTCAGACGAAATGTCGTCCAGTCATTGGGAACTTATTTATAGCCTCGTTCATTTTTTTTTTATGTACGCTTCACATTTTATTGGACGCAGCCTTGACTTTTCAAAAAGACCTATGCATATTAGGGGTTAATTTCACAATACTAAACCTAGATGTACTAACTTATTATAATCATTGGCAGTTTATTACCTTGTTAGAAAAGCAAACATGACGTGACTAATTTACATCAACTGAATTTACATTAAATAAATCAATAAATTAATGTTTTTGGAATTGGGCGCAATATCTTTTTTTCATTTATTTGATTTCATCTCAAATCAAATAAATCTCAATTTTTTGGCGTTTTGAGAGAATCTCCCTTCTCTATAGAGATAAGATATTTTATAAAATAAATGACATTCTCTCAAAAACTATGTGTGCCAATGGTTAGCAGTTTAGTGATTGAGTGCCTTACACAGTGTAAATTCGAGTTACTCAATACAAAAAAGGCTTATTTCGAAAAAACAGCGCTGGCTTGTCCCCTTTAAATGCTTCCTGAACCTATTGCTCAATCCGACGGGTAAACTGGCAGCTTTTAGGTACCCGTGGCGATTGTTAGAGTTTGGAAAGTATTGCGTTCGAATTATCGATCGTTTGTCCAGGTTTCGAACCGTTGCCAGGCGCAGAATTGCCTTCCTATATTGACAGGTCTATTTCACAGTGTTTTTGTAAAAAAGTGGCTTATGCCGCAACAAAGTGAGTGGGTTAGTATTTCACAGGTGAAAATTGATGAGTTAATAATGTCCTAGCGCTCATTTGGTCGAAAAATACCAGGTGTAACCTAAATACGTAAAAGATTTTTTTTTAATTTAAAGGATACCTATTTACAGCGGAAAATGTATTTTAAAGTTTGTGATGAATTAATTTCAAAATCTGCTTCTCTGCCATACTAGGTAATAAAAATTCTTCCACTTGCTCTCTGAATTCAGTTAAAAATGGCCTTTACCTGGTTCTGTTGACTGGAAATGAAATAAATATACACTCATATTACCTATTTTGAAAAAAATTAGTAAAGATTAGAATTTGTAAAGTAGGTTAGCACAAAAACGGAATCAATTGTTGATTAACACATCGTCTACGAATGTGCCCGAAATAGTAGAAATTAATCTTTGGAAAGCACATTGTTGTATCTAGAAAGCGTGTTGGACAAAATGATAGCGATGGAAACACTGGGAGTCCTCGATTCGGTCAAGTGGAGGAAAAGATTTGCCATCAATCTACGCTGCCAGGTCGGAAAACCTGAAGTAGATAAAAAATTTCTTCACCACCGAACCATGGTCGGCGTTCTTGACTAAAGAATCTGGCCCAATGATAGTGACCTATCTACTATGATTTTTAATCGATTTTTTCAGTTTTGAAAGTTCAACTTTGTGTTTCATTCCAAAAGGAATTTGTAGGACAGTCAGTTATCTATAGGCAAAATGACGGGGATTTTCTTCCTGCATGAAATATGGGAAAAAGCCAGCTATAATTACAGAGTAAATTGTAATCAATATTGATAGTTTCTATTCCAGGTATCTGGGATAGTTCGATGGTCTACTTATTTACACCAATTCCAACACCACCAGCCTGGAAAATCGGAGTGCTGGTAATTAGTCAGCTCAGGTTGAATGGGAAGTGAGCAGTCGCGTAAATAGGTACCTATCGTACCTTACTCTCCGGTCCACTTCTGCTAACGACCGTTGTCAACCGAAATGACGGATTTCCGCTCTTTACGCTCTTAAATGATCGGAAGTGAGCTTTCCTTATTCGAAGGAAAGAACGAAAGTCCGCTTTCACGTGAATTCCCCCCAAAAAAAATCAAATTGAACCTATTTTGAAATTATGAGCCTTCGACCATACTGGAACACATATTACTGTTACACGTTCTGCTCTGAATGTCTCCAATGGAGCTTCCTCATTGTCTGCCTGCCTCCTCACGCACAGATGATGACCAACCCTGACCCATACGAAGGCTCCACTGCTGGAAGGAATTATAACACGATATTCGCTTAGGTTGACTGCCTTGAAGCATAGCCAACCCCAACGGACAGTCCAAGGGCAACATTATTGTTGGACCTTCTCGAAAGCTCTGCGCAATATCAACATTATCAAAAAATACCGCATAGACTAGAGTACGTCTGTAGATATACTAACCTAATATAAACTTCCTCTGAAAATACTCATTTTAACTAAGTTTTATCAAACTTGTTTCTCAAAATATGCAAAAATGCTTCCATTATTTGGTAAATAATACCATTTTAGACCAAAATGAGTATTTGACTAATGTAGAGGCTGCTGTAGGATCAAATTTCGAAACTTGCTCAAACAACCAATTTTACATAATACGACCTGAAAATGCTAAAGGAAAAATACCTGTATATATATTGTATTCTGCAAGACGAGACTAAAATTTGACCTTAACAGCTCGAATCGGTTCAAATTGTGATCACTAAAAATTAAATCACGGAAACAAAAAATTTATACTTATTAAATAACCTCCTCAGACGTTTTTAATTCCACAGTTTTTTAAAATTATTATATTTTCTGCAGAGTAAAAAATGTGCCGGTTTGACTCTCAGAAACTTTTGCTTCTATATTTAACCGCAAATTGAGGGATTTTTAAGCCGCATTGTTTTTATTGAAGGACATCATTGCCAGCAGTTGTTCGTGGGTCGGATAACAGACCATTGTTCTCAAGTAGGTGTACAGTTGTGCAATAACTTGCAACGTAGGCTGGGACTGAGTTGGCCTGACAATGGACGATAATTGAACACCTAATCGGTAACATGATCGCAACAGCCTCTTGAGACTCCTCCTTCTTTATCCACATTAGGCCTAAGGGATGTAAGATGGGGGTAATAATAAACATTTACTGCGTTTCCATCTATGGCTCTCGAGTCGTAAAAAATTCATAGCATTGAGAGAGAAAGGGAGAGGGAACGATACGTTTGGAGATAATATAAGGATATTATCCTTCTTCCTCTTAAGTGAATTTAGTCAGGGATTGATCACTTATTCTCTTCAATAATTGAATTATTTATTGAATTAATATCTCAATTATTGAGAAACAGACTCTTTCTTGCAAGACGTCGATAACTGAATCGAAAATTCAGTTCAACGATGTAGTACCTAGTTATGAGGTAAAGGAATTCGAGCTAAACTGGATCAGCCAATCAGGATTAGTTTGGCGAGTCGGGCAAAAAGAAAGGAACACGATGAACTGCCTCCTCCAATGGTAGCGCCTTGAACCTCTGACCCCTGCAAAGGCGCTCCGGATTCCTGAGCAGCGATCGTGGGCTGTATCGCCCAAGGACACCCTCAGGACGGGATTTAGCCAGGTGATAATACTCGATTTGGGATATAGGTAATCATAAGGTTCATAATACTATAAAGACATGGAGTCTTTATGAACTTTTAGGTTTTGTGTTTTTTAAATGGAATATTAATTGGCAGGTTGTAGTCGATTTCAAAAATAAGAGCCTTTTTTCACATTTTTGTTCAACTTGATAAAAACAATAGTAGGTCGGTAAAACAATTCTGTAAGAAGCCTTTTTTATTCTGAATCAGAAAACGGCAAAATTGGTTTATACGTTCTGGAGTTATGGCTATTAGAAGGCTGGTGTCATTGTTCTGAGATAGGAAAAGTTGCGAGTCCTGATCATTTCATTCAAATTTTCTTCGGAAATACATGCATACGGCTTGAAACGGAAAATTCAGTGAAGTTGTCTGATGACCTTCAAAACCTGTACCGGCATTGTCATCAACTGCATTATTTTACCTTGCATCATTTTTTTTTTGTTTCGAGAAAAAAGACGCATCTTCATTAGCCTTCTTCATTTTATTGCCCGTCTTTCACAATCGTGGCGGCCTGTGAACAAGCGTTCCTATGCCCTTTGAGTTTTATACCTGTCAACGTTATGTTTCTGAGCTGTAAAATGTGTTAACAGTAGGCCAGTTTTATGGCGGTTGCACATCGAAAGATGAAGAGCATTTCTGAGAGCGGGTCGAGCTAGGAATGAATAACAATAAACGGCCCTCGATTTCAGAAAGGGAAAGGGAGGGTTTTTTATTTTTTCTTCGCATTCATCGTTTTTTGGTCGGATCAGATTTTACGACGATTCACTCCACTCTAGGAAAATGGGGTTTATATTAAGTATAAAATAAATATTAAATAATATAAAATTTATAGTACGTGTTATATATAAATTTTATAAAATTCATGATTTCTCCAACCGCTTTCGGCTTCATAGCCATCTTCAGGGAGTCAAGACGACCATAAGAATGCTATGTTTAGCAAAATTGCAGGTGTAAAGCACCGGGTAGGAAGGCAGGCCACCTACGGCACGCCACATCGTCAATCAGGGTGAGCCGTAGGCCACCTCAATTTCCAACTGACTGGGTAGGTCAACCTTCATGATTCCAAAAACAGTTATTTTTTGTTTTCAGACTCTTGACATTTTTCATCATAAAAATGAAGAATAAACTGTATTATTTATTAGTTCTTCAAAATCGGATCAGCGGTTCGATTAGAAGTGCCATAAACCAGAGACAGCAGACGGCATTTCTTATTGATCCGTTTTTGACGTTATTATTTTACTGGGGTGGTACCTATAGATATTATTATTAGGTATCAGATTTTTTTTCTTATTCTTTCACTTTTGCAGTGAACATAGACTTACCCATCGCGGTGAATTCACATCAGGCAGTTGATTACCTCCTATATATTTGTGATTATGGTTACCGAACGGTTATGGTCAGATGTTTACGGTCTAAAACGCGGTCGCGACGCCGACCGGTACCGCACTCGTTTTAACTCGAGTTTTAACGCGTTCTAACGCGACTCGCCCGAGCTCCGACAGCTGACTGGCTTACCGACTCGAGGACGCCGACCGTCTCTCCAGTCACTCTCCCTTTCTTGTCTAACAGCCTCCAGACCGCAGACACCCAGGAGAACGATTGTTTCCTCGGTGGTGACCAGATAAAGAAAAAAATGTTAAAAGGCTTCAAGGGTGGATTAATGCCTACATAGGTACATAAAAATGATGAATTTGCAGTCCCATATTTAAAAATAAAAATTTAAATCGAGTCAGAGCTTAAAAAGAAGACACATTTAGGTAGGTACTTTTGAGTTTTTAATTACTTGCTATCCAAACAAGTCAAGTATCGGTACAATCGTGAGTCCGAGTGTCCTGCGTCCGTCTGTCATTTTTTTGTAAATAAACCCCCCCACTTTCATCCTTTTTTAAAATTTCTTGCAACACTCGCAATCTTGTTCGACCGGGATTCCGATTCCCCTCAGCACTTCCGAAATATTTTTTTTTGGTCATTCCGTTAACTAGGACTACCAACGAGAGCTTACTTACTTTTTAACGTCGACCGTTACATCACCGAGTCCATTAAGACTAATTTGTCTGATGGGGTTTTTGTGATAGACTTTGACTTTATAACTAAATCGGATAACGTTGTGTAAGACTAAAGTAGGATGATAGGTGCCGGCTAGGGTACTGATTATTATTCGTGTTAGAACTTTTTTTAGAGCGGAAGAATTAGCCTTTCTTTTCGGCTCAGGATCCCAGCCGCTGAAGGTCTTAGCATGTGAGAAATTACACTTTTCGAAGGAGTAATTTTTTATTCAAATCTGCTTTCAATCAAATCGGTACCTACTCCACCCACAGAAATTCCTACTTTCCCCTTAGATTCGAAATTTTTTTGATACCAATTATAATAGCATTATTATAGCATTACCAATTATAATAGGCATAAATGCCTACGTTCCTTGGCCGATCACACCTATGCACATCCCAACCATTGGTGAGTTAGGGCATTTTGGTAATCATTACCAACGATACTTTTTGCTCGAAATTCCCAAATTTGATAAATGTACATTTTCCCTCAAGAATGAGTAAAAAAAGATACGGCACAGTTTTTATCCTGAACTCACAATTGTATAATAATTAGGTATACAATGAAAAATAATTATTATTTTGCAATTTCCAACATTTCCATCATCCCCGGCAAACACCAACGAGGCAATTTTTCGAACGGGGTATAGGACACGACCCCAGGACTCAACGACATCGGAGAACTCGAAGAAAGTTGAAAACGATGGCACATAAGCTGGCGCCTGAGATGTTCAAATTTTGTTACGTCAACAGATGTAACTTCCTCAAAACTCGTTGGAAATAAGAACGTCGAGGCGGTCAGTAGGTCTCGCATCCCACATTTAACGCGCAGAATTCCGCGAGGTTTTTGATTTCGTACCTATACGATGGAGAATTCTGAATTCGACTATGTGTTTTTTTAAACCATTATTTGTATACCTAAAAGTGGGGTAGTCATGTCTACTGGTAATTTGAGATAAAAGCCGGGAACTGACGGACGAATTTTTGAACAAAAATTAATTATCAAGCAATGGAAAATAGATGGGTTTTTGTAAATCAGATTGCCCAACAGGTGGTTGAGATAGCTTTTTTTTCTTAAGCAGAAATAGGAAGCATATTACAATAATTGTATATTATTGTACAATTATTGTATATTGGGGGGTAAAAATTGAAAAATAAAAATTGGGTACCATTTTCTGAAACATTTGGATACGTTTTTGTGTTTCGGTGCTCCATAAATCGAATTCGATAGGCTAAAACTCTGATTTAGGGCCACTTTTACAAAAAAAAATTATTGACTACGATTAGCGAGCAAGTTACCATGGAAAACTGCATATCACGAATTCAATTCAAAAGTTAAATCAGCTGAGCTGAGTTGATGGGGAGAGAACCGAATCACGACGAGGTCCCCGGGGAGTTTGTCGCAACGAGCCTTCGGTGTTTTGTATTTCGCGACTCAGATGAGACAGGATAGGACATGTACGGTGAACTGGCTCGGTCGTGATTATCGTGGCTAAGCTTCGAATGACTCGGCGACCTAAAACGTGAACCCGATGCATCAGGTTCGGATCCCTAAAGGTTCTTCCCGGCAGCCGAGGAGAATAGGAGATTGCGCAAGACCGTGACGGGGGGAAAATAGCGATTCTCGAAAAAATCGAGTTGGGGGCCTATCTTGATTGTTATGGTTCGAGAAGTAACTGTCAAGTTGATTATAGAACGAAAGGACGGCTGAAAAATGAATTTTCGGCAGGTTACCGAACGTTCGTTCTAATTCTGATTCAATCTGAATTAAAAGGAACATTAAAACAGAAAATACGCAAATTACGCTGAATTCTCAAACTTAAATCCCAAACTCAAATTAAAAACTCAACCCACGAACTCAAATCTCAAGCTCAACTTTGAAACTGAACCCACAAACCCAACGTTCAAACTTCAATTCCAAACCAACTTTCCAAATCTACTCGCAAAACCAACTCTAAACTTAACTCTCAAACTGAGAAACTCTACTTTCAAACTTAACAAACGAACTCAACTCTCGAACTCAACTTACAATCTTGAATCTCAAAATCAACTTTCAAGCTCAACTATGAAATTTAACTGACAAACTCAACTTTCAAACTTGACGAACGAACTCAACACTCACGTTCAACTTTGAAATTTAACTGACTAACTCAAATCTCGAACTTGACGAACGAACTCAACTCTCAAAATCAACTTTGAATACAACTGACAAACTCAACTTTCAAACTTGTCACACGAATTCAACTCTCAAAATCACCTTTGAAACTCAACCCACGAACTCAACTATCAAACTCAACTTTGAAATTTAGCTGACAAACTCAACTCTCAAACTCAACTTCGAAATTCAACTGACAGACCCAACTTTCAAACTTGACAAACGAACTCAACTCTCAAAATCAACCCACGAACTCAACTTTCAAACTGAACATTGGAACTAAACTCGCAAACTCAACTTCGAAATTCAACTGGCAGACTCAACATTCAAACTTGACAAACGAACTCAACTCTCAAAATCAACCCACGAACTCAACTTTCAATCTCAACATTGAAGTTCAACTATCAAACACAACTTCGAAATTCAACTGACAGAGTCAACCTTCAAACTTGACAAACGAACTCAACTCTCAAAATCAACCCACGAACTCAACTTTCAATCTCAACATTGAAGTTCAACTATCAAACACAACTTCGAAATTCAACTGGCAGACTCAACATTCAAACTTGACAAACGAACTCAACTCTCAAAATCAACTTTCGAACTCAACTTTCAATCTCAACATTGAAGTTCAACTATCAAACACAACTTCGAAATTCAACTGACAGAGTCAACCTTCAAACTTGACAAACGAACTCAACTCTCAAAATCAACCCACGAACTCAACTTTCAATCTCAACATTGAAGTTCAACTATCAAACACAACTTCGAAATTCAACTGACAGACTCAACTTTCAAACTTGAAAAACGAACTCAACTCTCAAAATCAACCCATGAACTCAACTTTCAAACTGAACATTGGAACTAAACTCGCAAACTCAACTTCGAAATTCAACTGACAGAGTCAACCTTCAAACTTGACAAACGAACTCGACTCTCAAAATCAACCCACGAACTCAACTTTCAATCTCAACATTGAAGTTCAACTATCAAACACAACTTCGAAATTCAACTGACAGAGTCAACCTTCAAACTTGACAAACGAACTCAACTCTCAAAATCAACCCACGAACTCAACTTTCAAACTGAACATTGGAACTAAACTCGCAAACTCAACTTCGAAATTCAACTGACAGACTCAACTTTCAAACTTGACAAAAGAACTCAACTCTCAAAATCAACCCATGAACTCAACTTTCAAACTGAACATTGAAACTAAACTTGCAAACTCAACTTCGAAATTCAACTGACAGACTCAACTTTCAAACTTGACAAAAGAACTCAACTCTCAAAATCAACCCATGAACTCAACTTTCAAACTGAACATTGAAACTAAACTTGCAAACTCAACTTCGAAATTCAACTGGCAGACTCAACATTCAAACTTGACAAACGAACTCGACTCTCAAAATCAACCCACGAACTCAACTTTGAAGTTCAACTGACAAACTAAACTTTGAAATTCAACTGACAGACTCAACTTTCAAACTTAACAAACGAACTCAATTCTCAAAATCAACCCACGAACTCAACTTTCAAACTCAACTTTGAAGTTCAACTGGCAAACTCAACTTCGAAATTCAACTGGCAGACTCAACATTCAAACTTGACAAACGAACTCAACTCTCAAAATCAACCCACGAACTCAACTTTCAATCTCAACTTTGAAGTTCAACTGACAAACTCAACTTCGAAATTCAACTGACAGACTCAACTTTCAAACTTAACAAACGAACTCAACTCTCAAAATCAACCCACGAACTCAACTTTCAAACTCAACTTTGAAGTTCAACTGACAAACTCAACTTCGAAATTCAACTGACAGACTCAACTTTCAAACTTAACAAACGAACTCAACTCTCAAAATCAACCCACGAACTCAACTTTCAAACTCAACTTTGAAGTTCAACTGGCAAACTCAACTTCGAAATTCAACTGGCAGACTCACGTTGAGTTTTTGGGATAAGTTTGACAGTTGAGGTTGAGATTTGTGGGTGAGTTTGTGGGTTGTGTTTTAAAGTCGAGTTTGAGATTTACGTTTCAGTGTTGAGTTTGTGGGTAGAGTTTGAGAGTTGAGTTTGTGGGTTGCGTTTGAAAGTCGAGTTTGAGAAATTGAATCACAACCGATGACCTCCCGTTTTCGTCAAACACCTAATCGGTCAAAAGTCATACCTTTCAAAAATTCCGGGTCTTCAGTTTAACATGCTTTCTAGATTGAGCCCTAACTACAGATTCGGCGAATTGGAGATGACGAAGCTTTCGATGGACTCGCCGTCGCCGGCCGTAGGAGAAGCCTTGAAACTCGACCTTGGACTCTGACATGATTCTTGAGGATTGACTTGTCCATCGCTCCGACAAATTACTTCCTCGAAATTCTCTTCAAGATTCGACTTCTCGAAGGATAGGCAACAACACCTCAAGTTCGAGCGGAATTTTTGCCATTATCGCCCCAGATGGAGTAGCGGCGCCAGATAATTGCGTCCACGCATGCCTGAGAGGTTCATTGACGTTATTTTCTGGCCTCTCCCGATCGTCGATTATTATATTAATTTGTCCTAGCTAAGATGATGGAACCACGTGTGCCTATCTGTATCCAAAATACTCTAATAAAAAATTATCAGAATTTTCTCTGTTTTTTGTGCCTAAGACCCGGTTTATGGACAAAATGTATCTATTCGATATCGAAAGAAGCATCCAATACCCATTACCAATGAAATTTTGACATTTAAATTTGATATAAATACCACCGTGCTTTAGCTTATCTGAAGTTTATTTGAAGCTGGTTATCGGATATATAAATTCTGTCAATCGACCTCAGGGCCGATTTTCGTTCTACATCTTTCAAAACCAAAAGATGTCGCTTATCGGTGAAAATTAAATGTCGCATACTTGCTCAGCCTTGACGCAATTCTTGTTTGTTCGAAAGCGATCATCTCACCGAACCGGCCAAGCCGCTTATCTATATTCTATCATGCGCACTCATGCATTTCACTTCCTGCCTTTCCGAACCCGAGTAAATTGAAAAATATTTTCGAACTCATAAATTCAAACAAGTTTGCACTGTTTTGATCGACCGGTTAATTGTAGCGGTTACGTAACACGGGGCATTCGATATCAAAAGTTCGTGGTATAGCATTTACGGTCAAAATGTGAATTTTCCAAACCAAATTGAAAATTTTACGAACATGAAAAGAATTTCTTTTGGGAAATTTCCGAATTCTATTGGAAAACCCAAAAACACCAAAATCTTAAAAAATCAAAGAAAACCATGAAGAAGTTAAAAACTTTAAAAACAATTGAAAAACGTTTTGAAACCAACCTTGAAAAACGTTTTGAAACCAACCTTGAAAAACATTTAACATTGAACATTGGAAAAAAGATAAGAAAAAATTGGGAAACAAATCTGGACAGGTTTAGGCATGAATGCCATGAATAGGTTTAATTCATGGCAACCCTATGGCTGAAATTCAGACAAGTAAAACTTGCTTTTTGGATAATTTCCTGAACACGTTTTTTTAGAATTATATTCTGAACAAAAATATCTGTCTGTCGCTGCGTTGAGTTCTACCAGTAGGCCTTTTTACCCAAAAATTCACCTGCTTCCAAATTGAGGGCTCGAAGGCTGATCTTGAAAAATAAAAGGCTTTCCTTCCGAGGTAGAGAAAGGATCAAAAAGGTCCATTAAAGACTTCTTGACTGGGGCGTAACGCAACAACAGCTGTAAAGGCTCGAAATGTACGTTACAGAAGCAACAACTGCGGGGAGGGGATGATTTTCGAACTTATCGCCGGTATCCTCCTTTTCCAACCGACGAATCCTATGCACTTACCATTCATGGAGAGAAAAGAGACGGAAGGTCGGGAAGGCGAATGAGAGCGACGGAGAGGGAGAACGGGGCACGCGCCAGCAGTCGTAACGGTCGTCGTGCAGCTGCCGCGACGCAGGCGAGTGAGGATAACTCACAGTACTTCCACTCTGCTATATCTCGTTCCATGGAAGAAGTTCTCTGTGTTCTTCCATGATCTCGTTCTATATCCGATGTAAAATCACGAAAATTAGATAAGCAAAATAATGTTGTTCCTGGATTTCAACAGGTTATTTAGAAAAATATCTTTTTACATCCATCTTTACAATGTAAACAGAAGTATTGTAATCCTCCGAAAATGAAAAAATCGGCTCAGAAGTTCGGAATAAATCAGGTAGGTAGATTTTTACCACAGTGAGTTTTTTTTTTTTTTTTAGGTACCTTAACACCCTTAAAAGCATTCAAAATATGATCAAATTGTGTCACACTTTTACGTTCCAAAATATAGGAGTATTGTGTATTATCTACGCACTGGTTTCATTCTTAAAATTTTGACATTGATTGATTTTAGGCGGATTTTGACATTTACTTTGTGTTTTTTGACATTTTTTTATCCTTACAGCCTCGAAATTGAATAAAAAAACTCAATTTGGTCCAAAATTCCACGTACGTGATAACTTGTAACAAATATTCGACCAGGTAACCAATGGAGGGGGTTGGGGGCAGATGTTTCCGAACGGTCGGTCGCGTGTCTGCCGTCTCGCTCTTCAACGGCAAAACTTCCCCTTCGGTGCCAACCCCTCATTTCCCCCACCAGGTGACTTTTTTTGTCCGACTCGGTAACCGAAAAGCCGGTAGAAGTCGGACCTTTTAAACGGTCGCAGTCGCCTTTTAAACTCGAAGAAAGTCATTTCCCATCGATATAGAAACAGTTTTCGCGGAAATTTTACCGAGAAAATTTTCGTGCGAGTGAAGTGAGAAAAATCGTGTTTTGCGAATTCCCTAGTGACTCGAAATCGGCCAAAAACCACCAATTGGCGGTCGTTTTGAAATTTCAGTGAATATGACAATTTAGCTATATTCTCGGTAGTAATAATTTATCGGCATTACTTATGCGGAATGCCGAGCTACGCGATTTGACGGAAGAACTGAATTTCCGACTTTTCTGCCTGTCAGAATAATCTCAAATTTCGGTTTATGAACAATATAATTCGATAAAGGAGCCCAAAAAAATGTAATTTGATGGAAAATTGCTTATTTCTAGCATAAAATTTTTGCAACGCTACTTGGGAGCTAATCACAAAAAAATTGGTTCTTATTAAACGTAATTCACCGCGAGGAAAAATTGAAAAAATGGCATCCCGTTGCTATAACAACGAGGCCTTCATCGTCCGCAGTGGCAACTATGACGTCAGAGACACGCTCAACAGTCGACTGGAACTCGGCGCGTTTCACGCCTACAACGAATCGTTCGTTGACGACGATAACGCCTACCTCGACGACGAATACGTGGATATCGTCGACGATAGAACGCGCCGGGTCCGACGAGGCGAGCCGAAATGCCGCCGGTCGATCGCCGCTATGCCCGTCCGCTACGGCGACGGCCGCTCCGCCGTCGTCGGCTTCCACAGGGACAGGTACGGTTCGCTGGGGCCGTCAAGGCATCGTTACGAATCCGTGTCGTCGATCGACGACGGGCCGGCGAGATCGACGATGCGACCGCCGACGACGAGGGCCAAGCCCGTCAGCCGCGACTGTTACGACGCTGTTCATCGGCGGTACGAGGAAATCGAGGTAATTCTTCCGATGTAATTTTATAGAATTATTAACTTTTGTTTCAATTATTCACAAATCACTTTTGAAACGTTGTCGAAAAAATGAAAATTATTCGGTATTCTGAGTAAAAAAAAAAAAAAAAAAAAACAGGGTTTATAAGTGAGTAGGTATATTAAATATAAAAAAATGAAAAAATTATTTTAGTTGCAAAAATAGAAATTTTTTTTTTCAATGACTAGGATACCTATAGAATATTTCGTATTGATATTAAAGCGTTTATATTCATATGTTATAGTGTCGTAAGTTATCGAAAATATTGAATTTCAAAATATGAAAGTATTGTGAGTTATCTATGCACCACTGTTTTTTTTTTTTTTTAATTTAAACTGAGCGTCTTAGCATTGTCCCATTAACGTGGTTTTTTTCTTCCGGTTACTCTGCGAAATTCAGGTCCCTACGTTTCGAAATTGGCGTGGCGTTTTTCAAAGATTTTGATCTTTAAAGTAAAAATGACCTCAGTATGGATAATTTGGCCCAAAGTTTACATAATATACCAAAAAGTGAAAGTATTATCAGTATTCCTCTGGTATCTTCAATATTTTTATTTCGGCCCAATTGGTCACGGGGTGGGGGTCAGGGGGGTCGTAGGGCCAACAGGTGCGTCCGGCGGTGTCTCAGGGAAACGCACACCCTCCCATCGACTCACCAACACGGCGATATCGGCTGTAACTATTATCACGACTACAGACGCACTATGGCCTAAACTACAACAACTACTGACTTACAGGACGCGTACTCGCATTACAAAAGTCATTAGGCGTGAGCAACCGAGCCGAGAAAGGTTCACACGGCCCCACCCCTTATAATAAAGGGAAATTCTTTCGAAATTATACTGCCGAATTCGGTGACATTCTTGGTACCTACCTATTTATTCGAGCAATAATAAAAAGCTCTTTAAAAAAATCATGATGGAAATATTATAGTGTTGAAAATTAATAGAAAAAGAATGATTTTGAAAAAAATGTTGAAAAAAAAATTTAAAAACGATATTGACAAAATTTAAAAAAAAATCTTTGATGATAAATAACGGAAAAAATTTGTAAAAAGACTTGTGATGAACAAATTTGGTACCTATCTAAGTGAAAATTGATATCGAAGCCATTAAAACCCTCGGCTAGGTATATTATCTCGCAACGCATGTAAACATGGCGGGGTTACATAGCTTACTATACAAGGCAGTCTCGCAAGGATGGGATGAAAAATTCTACTTTTCGTAAAATTGTCACTGCCCAGAATTTATTTTCGTGGCGTTTTGTAAATTTTCGAAATTTTGGCTTGATGAAAACTATCGTCACCCCAGGTCGCCAACGAAGAGTATGTGGACTACCCTGAGGACCGAATGGGCTACAGTTACAGCAGCCTTCCCATCAGAGAATCGCCACTCGGAAGTGCCACCATCAACCGTATCAACCCCGAGTCCCGACCGTCGACTGCTCTGACGACACCGGTGACGACGCCGAAAAAGCTCGCCCAAGAAAGCACGCCCACCCAGCAGAAAACGCCCACATCGCAAAATCTGACGCCTACGAAAATCTCTAAAAGAGATAGCATAATTTTGGCGCCGATGCTTGCGAACATTGAACGCCAAATGTCGGTGCAGCCGTCGCTTCACAGGTAAAGCGGAAATATCCCTCTCAAATTTCACAATATCCGCCAAAATTACGAGGAATTGAAATAATTTACGTTGAAATTGGGATACTTTCATTTTGAAATCGTTCGTCGAAAGGTCTGATAAAATTTTTATTTTTTCCAGAATTTTTTTTAAATTTTTTATTCATTTTAGTTTATTACATTTCCCCGGTATATATTCAAAAAAGTATTCTTATTCCAACAACAGGTCAAAATCGACGATAGTCTCCTCGCCGAAGAAGCCGATCCTTTTGCGGTCTCCTGAACGAACGTCTGTCGTAACGCCGAGGAAAGCCTCCGTCGCTATGGAAACCCAGCAATTGTCAAGACAAAATGCTTCTTTGGGCCGAAGCATGCCGAGCCTCAAGTACTACTCGCCAGCGAAGCTCCAATCGTTCAATTATATTTTCGACGCCGAATACTCGGACGTATCTCCGAACCGGACGCCCAACAGGAAGCCCAACACTGCTGTGAGTAGTTTTTGAGAGAAACGCTGGCATTAGCCTCTAGTTTTAGAGCGTATTCCATTCAAGAGTAGGTACAGTATGATGGATTCTAAAGAAACGGTGGTAATAGTGGTTCAATCATTTTTTTTTTTTTCAGAAAACTTCAAACTTTCCCTCACACTATTTTGAAGAGAGCGATATTTTTTTGCAGGTGATAAGCCCCAATTTCCGTGGCAGTATAGCACCCCTGCTGACACCACCGCGTGAATCGAATTCTCCCCAAGTGGTGAAGTCGCCTTCCAACTTTTCGAAAGCAAGTTGGGCAACTCTTCCGACGATTCACCTCCCGACTGAGCTTCTCTGCTGCGTCGGATTCATCCTCTTGGCCGCTGGATCGGCGACGTGCATTTTATGCTTCTACATTTTAGCCATAGTAGGTCACCAATTACAAACAATGGTTTTGGTAATTTCGATATTTTATATTTTCTGTTCCTGACACAAATCGCTTTCTGTCAATATGGTTAATCGCGATTCCACGCTGAGCATTGGAAAATCGAAACTATGAAAAACGTCAAGCAGGATTGGCTAACGGGGGGTACCTATAGTTGATTTGGAAAAACAGATGGTAAAAAAAAGCGACTAAGGAAAAAACAGATTAATAATAGTCATTCACTAAATTATCGTCGGCTCAGTTTTGTCAGGGATTAGAAACACTAAAAATTCAAAACCTCTAAAAGAAAGATTAAAAAACTCGTTTACTCGTGTTTTTCGATTTTCTGGGATAATATTAATCTTACTACGCCTTTTCCCATCAAGTGGCTGTCAATGCGACGAATCCGTCACTCAGACATGAAAGACTACTTTTTATCGACTCCCTCGAACTGTTGCGTCACTGTGGATTGCTTTAAAAACGAAAGAAAAAGATATCTATCTAATCTTTTTCTTCTTGAAAGCGCAAACATGGGTGTGATATATTTATTTACTAACGCCCGATTATTCAACGAAAATTCTTTCTATTTTTGCAGACAGGAAGGCGGTATTTTTTGAATTTCGGTGCCGTCGGAGGCTTTCTGTCACTGCTGATCGGGCTGTTCAGCTTCAGGACAAACAAATGGAAATGGCTTCCGCACAGGAACTACATGACCGGTAAGACCTTAGCGCCTTTTTGAATTTTCCTTTTCCGATCTGTAAGGGAAACCGCCTTTGACAAAATAATGAGTTGTAAAAATGAGACTAAAGCCGAATATTTCAAATTCAGGCACCCTCGAGGAGGTGGCATGGTTCCTATGGTCAATTCCGACCAAGGAAGATAACAGAAGCGAACCCTTTATTAACGCCCCACAAATTAACTAAACTCTCCAAAAAAACCCAAAACATTTTTTTAACTTGTGATTCGTTCAACAGGTGGTTTTGAGTGTGTATAATAAACATGGCTTTTAATGTAATTCTCTTCGATTATAGGTTACATCATGCTTGGCGTATTCAGTTTCCTGAATGCCGGCTGCTTGGGTGGCATAGTGTACGCCGCCGACGAGGAGAGTTACGCCCTGTTTGACACTTTGGGCGGTGCCGTCTGCGGCATCAGCACACTTGTCATAGTCGGCTCGCTTGTGGGCCTAGTGACGTCGCATTGCTGCCACAGGCCGCCACCTGATAACCGCGTTTCCCATAGCGTGTCCGGGTTTTTTGTATAAAATAGTGTTACGGCTAGAATAAGGAAAAGAGAGTAATACGAGTCATATGTTGCCTTCTTGTCAAAAACGTGTCCGATTCGTAAGTGTTTAATTTTCAAAGTTAATTTAACTTACCGTCAACCCTATCCTCGTATACAGCCTGTCGTTTGACTGCCGTCTTTTTTTAAATAGATTTAGAAAGAAAAGTTCGCCTGTTATGTCTCGTTATTTTCATGTAGATATACTGTTGTAAAGTTGTCAATACATTTATTTATATGTATCGCTCAATGCACATTACAGCCACAAACTTATATTTTTCTATTGCAAAATTGATTTCCTACTGGCTTCAACGTAGAAGCTTAAGTATCAAAACGAACCTTTATTGTTGACCATTGTGATATGGCCTTGTGATTCTAACTTAAGCAGTTAGATAAGCAATATTGTTCAGTCATTAATTGATACATAATGCTATTTATTAGTGAATTAGACACAACATAAAGCATTCACCTTGTAAATAAAAAAAATTATAAAGCACTTCACATCTTTTATTTATTTATTCGTCCATTAGCTGGAATTTTCGTGAGCGTACAAAGATTTTATATGTTTCACTGGTTGTGACTGGTTCTGCCTGCCATTTGGAAAGTTGGTTATAAAAATGTTCATTTCACTCAACGCCCAAATAATGCTTTGCCGGAGCAATATATGGTTAGTCGGATTCGGTACTAACTATTGCAAAAGTTGCTGAGCTGGGAACTTTTTTCAATTGTCTGACAAGTGATGCAGCTTTTCGTCCAAATCGACGAAACGCACTTTTTCGGGATCACTCCCAAAATTCAGGATTTGAATAGTAGCTCATGCCTTCGATGCCATCTTCGAATTCTTGCGGAGCTCTCCTCACGAAGATTTTGCGCCGCCCAATGCTCTGGAGATGGCGGTAGTTGTCGACGAGCACTTCATCCTCGGATCTCAATTCCCTGAACCGCTGGACCTATTTGACAACCATAATGTAAATGCTGGAATGGACAAAATAAATTTTACTAATGGTAAAACCGGCCGTTTCTTGCTCAGCCAGATTTAGCTAGGATCTGTATCCATTTGCGGTATCTTTATGCTCCAATTACGAAATCCCCAAAATCAAATTTTCTCCTGTCATTCTCTCTCTACCATCTAGAGGTCAAGGCACCACGAGGTGCAATATTTGATTACAAGTATGAATAATTTGCTATCTACCTGATGGTAAGATACGGGCATCGGATCGGGGAACAATATCCAGGTGACCGCTTCGGAGCATGGCGGCGTCGTCAATGACCCCCGGTACGTGTAGAAGAGATCCGTATCTGGGGGTAGAAGTGACGCTAACGTCAGAGAATGGGACATGGCAGCGCGACTGCCTTCGGGGCGAATCAGGCGCATCTCTCGAACGATCGGCCGAAGCGCGTGGTTCTCCCGTTCGCGAACCTGCAAGTCCAATTCATTTTCGATGAAACAAACAGAGGCAAACATTTTGGAGGAGAAATAGGAATGAAACGAGAAATGGCGATGGAAAGAAAAAATGGCGGTGGAAAGACAATCGTCGTTGAAAGGACTAATGGCGATGGCTGGCGAAATGGCGGCGGAAGGGGAAACTGCAATGGAAGAAGAAGAAATGGCAATAGAAAGCAAGATGGCGATGGAAGAAGGAATGAGGATAGAAGGAGAAACGCTAGCTCCAGCGCTTTCGGCAGCACGGCCATCCTCAGAATGTCTATTCAGTTTCACTTACGTCGAAGAAAAATGCAAGTACTGCTAAGCCGTCAGTGTGATTCATTGCCTCTTTCAGTTCAGAATATTGGCTGTTCCGAGTGACTATGTGCATTTCCATTGTGAATCTGCCGACATTAAAACATATCGATTTGAAAAAGTTTGCTTTGTTTCATGAATTTTCTTCAATTACGCATCGTCATTTTCCTCACGTTCTTCGGGTGATCCGTACGGGACAAATGTCTCATAAGTAAGCAACGCTGGTTAAGGAATATAATATATTATCTCGTATTTTGTCAAAATTTATGTACAATACGGTCATTTTTGTGGGTTTCCCCGCACGTGCAGGTGGAGAATAGTTGGGTGATGAATAATGCATGCTCACGGTTCCTAGCTTTTTGATTCTCCGGGTAAACAATACTCAGCTAAATTGGTATTATCCAATGATGGACTGAATATACCAAAAAATTAACAATTAGACACCTAGGTGCCTATTTTAAAAGTTGGCTCGAGTTCGGAAAATTGAGATTGTGATGTTTTAAGTGATATTATCTACCCTCCAGTTAAAAACGTTTACACCGATCTCTCGCTCGCCGAAAGATACGTGCAAACAAACCTGCACTTATAATCCAATCACGTCACATTTAATCTGACATGATCTTTTAAGCGGATAAGATCTTTTTTGTACCGAGCGTCCTTCAGATATAGATTAACAATGTGAAACGAGATTATAAAGTCTCATTTGGCTACTGAGTCTGTGTACGAGACTTGGCATCGGTGCTTCTTTTCCTGTCATGAATGAGAATTGGGGAATTCGGTATTCGATTAAATCTCAAGTTGATTTTACTGGTCGGATATGCTTTATAGCCATAGTGTATAGAGTTATCGAACAACAATATTATTATACTGTGTGATTTTGCTCTAGGGTAGTCTATGATCCTCTTCTATGGGTGGAGCGTAATGAAAAAAAAATCAATTTTTAGTAAAAAATTCTCGAATCAATTTGGAAAACTTTCAATCTGGCCTCGAGAACGCCGGCCAGAGCCTCCACAGAGGAATATGTACAAATTTCCACCAAAATGCAGAATGTATCGGAGGCTGATGAGGAGATAGTCATCACTGGAATTTCTTCTCGACCCCCCACAGAATTCAAAGATAAAATTCTAAGTTTTTATGCGATATCTGCATCAGAATGAATAGGAAAGATTCCTCATGGGACGTCAAGCGTTCAAATGTTTTCGATAGCCGGTCATGAACCTTGACGATTGAACCAGAACATCCATATCTCATGGATTTTAAACTGGTGTTGAAACCGTAAATTATAATTATTCACACGACTATCATAATGAATTCATATTCATATCGTCCGGATTAGGATGGGAGTGAAAAACCTCACCTGATATCATTAATGACGTGTTCACTTCCGCGATCGTTGCTTTTCCCCCAGTGAAAGTGAACACCCTCGACTTCGTATTCGCCTTTGAGTAAGGCTCCGAATACTTTGGCATACCCCTTCTTGCCAGATTTGATCTCGACTTGAAAAATAAAGAGTTACAGCTGATAATTGATATCCGACTTACCATAATATTAAGAAAATAATAAATGTAAGAATAGTTACAGTATAAGTGAAAGAATAAAAAAAAATATTATTACAGTATGAAAGAAAAAAATTTTAAAATGAATCACTCCTTACCCGAATGGCCGTTGTTTGTCATCCAAATCGGGTGCGGTATCAAATTGTGAAATCCGACCATCTCCAGAGCCGGGATCGCTACTGGCAGCGCGCTGCTGCTGTATATCCGAATCGGCGATTGATGTTGGCCGATGCAACTCGTCGAAAAATTAGTCCAACTTTCTTGCTCTGTAACGGGTCAAGGCAAATGAGCAGAAAGTCAAAAAACGCAGAAGACGAAAGTAATTCATCTTCAAACGAGCCATTGTCAAGTTAATGAACTGTTGTCTAGGTCCGCAATTTCTTAATGGACTGTTAACTTGCGGATTTCCACGGTCCAGTTTCAGCGAACAATGCGACAGGTTGTGACCACGTACAACGGGTTTGGAAAGAATTTTGAAAATTTAACTAATTATGCGAATTTATGTAATAGCTGAACGTTAAGGGAAGGAGGACGGAGAGGATTTTTCACTCTAGGGTTTTTCGAATACAAATTACTTTACCTCCTTTTGAGTACCGGAAATGGTGTGAAGCATACACGGTGACTACTGCACCTGAAACAAAAAAACATTTCATTTGAATCAAACCAATACAAATTCTACCAAACAATGGTTTTGAATTAAAATTTTACTTGTCAGTTATATTAATACAATAAGTGATTATTAATGACAATTAATTTTAGTTATCATTTGGTCATCAATCTTTAATGAATCAAATCAATTCAAATTGTACCAAAAAAGGGGTTTGAATTAAAATTTTACTTGCAAATTATTTTAATACAATAAATGATTATTAATTATAATTAATTTTACATGATTTTTAGGTATGCGCGGTCTACTGTGTTATTACCTATTAAGCATTCTACTGCCTTGGGATTGCCGAAGGTAGGGGGCTCCTTGGCTGTACCAGGAATGGAGTTTCACTTATAGATAATGGAGGAGCCCTAGGGCCGGTAATCAACTTAATAATAGGACACTTCTCTTCTAAAATTAAGACCCCTTCAATGGCTTATTCTGCTTACGGAACTGGACTGCTCGCACTTACAAAGACACAACTTTCTATAGAACATATAGAGCTGATGATGTTCTATGGATAGATATGGAATACTTGGAACTGCGCTCGTTATATTTAATAAAAGGAATGGAATCGTTCCGGTAATTCCACGAGTCAACAGAGCTTACACCCTGTCATTGACCTGAAAGCAGTATTGCCTCATTCTTTTGATTGTGAATTAAACACATTTTTTGAGGTTCTAAAAAATGCCTCCGACTGACCGCGTACCAAATGTAGAACTTCATATATTAATATATGAAGGCATATATTAATGTATGGCAGCTATATATCAACATAGCTGCCACAATGGTCAACCACTCGTGATGACTCATCAGCCTGCCAGTCAAATCAAAATGGCGCTGATTTCTTCAGGCCAATTGACCTCTCGCAGCCCTACGTTGAACTCAATGGTCACCCACATCTTTACAACTAACTTGATCTGAGTCATTCTATGGGCAACTCGAAGGTCGATTCTCATCAAATAGTATGACCGGCACTCTAATCAAAGGCGGTCAATAACCCAAGATAGCGTCAGCATTGTGCTCATTTCGATATTTTACAGAGAATGGTCTTATGTTGGCTCAATAAACATTGGCGATCAGATATTTCTCAAGGCATTCAATCTTCGAAAGCTTGATGTTGAAGGCATGGGACTAGGTCGTTCAGTTCATCATCGTCATCGGTAGGGAATCGGATAGGAGGTCATTGCATACGAAAGCCTACGACATTTTGCAACTCCATTCACAAGATAGTGTCCGATATCGAAGGCCGATCTGTTTGTCTTGTCATGTGGGGATTCATTGCATGGAATATAATCCAAGGCGAAAACTCTCTGCATATTTAGTCATACACAGATACAGATGCGTTTTGTAATCAAGAGAGGTTTTTTGAAAGTCAAAAATCTGGGAAAATCGAATTTCTCAAAATTTGTGGATGTTTTAGTGAGACGGGGGAATCGGCGGGGGCTAATTCAGAGTTGTTGTCTTGTACAAAACTGCATAAAATGTTCAATAAAAAGATATGCAATTTTCAATCGAAAAGATCTGAAAGTGTGGATATTACCTTCATTTACTTCTACCTGTTTATTTATTTACATAATGTTTTTTTTGTTGAAAAGTTTATGAAAATATACGACGGGTGGATTCAAAACCCTCGATCGACAAAAATTGAAAAAATACAGGAATATAAAGAAGTACTCTGCAAAAATGCCTTTTTTCTAATTTTTCGGATCAACAGGTCTATTTCAGTTTTTCAACCTTATTTATAAATAACGTTCATTTCGCAAAGCTCTAAAGTGTAAAACCCTTTTGAGAAAAAGATCGCGATAAATACCTAATTCATTTTATAATTAGCAGCCATCAACACGGCCATTCGAAAGTTGCCAATCCGATTATTTTAGCATCAGAGCTTCACAATTTTACTGTAATATTTTGCTATTTGGGTCCAGTAATAGAACTGGCAATTTCGACACCTCAGACCGCCGGCGTCCGAGCTCCTGCACTCGCAGTTGGCAACAATACGACCTGCCAATTACACCAACGCCGGTAAGATTTACCTCGTTAGGAGTAAAGTTTCATCGCGCAATTTATTGGCAACGCGCCAAAAAACATCACATGGATGTAACATGTATCGGGTAAGTACGTGGCATTATAGGCAGCAGAAAAGTTTAATTTCTTCGTACAATTATTCGATGTAGGTATTTTGTTTATATTGCCGGAATTATATTATACGATGTGTGGCTATGAAACCCTCGATCTTCAAAAATTGAAAAAAGACGGAAACATAAAGATAACCTTTTTCAGTTATTCAACCTTACTTATAAAATTTATAAATTATTTAATAAATTTATACTTATAAATAACGTTGATTCTCTTAATCTATAGAGCGTAAAATTTGAATTTTCTACATTTTCGCACACGAAACGATATCTCAAAAACATTGCGGTACATTACCTACCATAATTTTTTCCAGGTATCGGTCTATGTAAGAAAAAAGTGAATATATCGATAGAACAACGTGTGCAAAAATGCGAGAAATTCCTGTATGTTAGTATGCGTAAAAAATTGTTCATTCGTCATCTGCTGGCATCATTGGCACTATGCCGAGGAAGTTGCTGCCATATTTCGATTTTTCAAGCTAATTTACAGATTTAAAATAGTGCAAAAAATTATTTTGTACTAGGTGCAAAGCAAGTGATACCTGCTAATCTATATTGTTCGCCTCATCTGCCCAAATATTTTTTAACTCGAGATTATTATTAATAGTCGTGAATTGTCCAATCTATGTCACCGCCCACTAAAGTCAATGAAGGTAATGCATTAGGTTGAAATAGGAAGTGGCACGTTGAAAGTGACTTGCTGGACAGCCGCCAAATTGTTTCAGGTACACGACGGGAACATTTTGTTGACGCTCACGGCATGAGAGTCAAACCATTATGAATAGTTCGTATTACCTAGTACAGAGAGTCAGACTAGATCTGCAAAATGAATGCGATCTTACCAGGAACTCAAATCTGAGATTGACAAAGCTGAGCCATTCAGGTCCAAAACTGACCCCAAGTGGTAGTAATAGAAAAATGGCAAAATTTTCGTCATTTGTAGGGGAACAGCTGTTCCGATTTTTGCAATTTAAATGTGTGAACCATGGGTTGATGAAATTTACCGCACGTACATCCTCATAAACTGGTTTTCTAAATTGTACCTATACTAGTAGAACGTTTCAAAAACCAGCGAGGCGTAGATAGCACACAATACTTCCGTATTTTGATACGTAAATTATCGACAAAAATGTTACTATTTTGACTATTTTAGAGGCTTTAAAGGTCAAAAATGTCAAAAAAATCACATTGCAAATTTTCAAACCCGCCTAAAATTGATAAACGTCAAATTACCGGAATATAAAAATATCCACGTATTCTGCGAAGTAAAATAAAAATTTTCAGACCAAGAACGCTCAAATCAGTTCATTTTTGTGGCCAGAAAAAAATGAAATAGTTATCGTTTTTACAGGGGAAAATAATGTTCAGCGGAGAAAAATAGGTGCACTCCTTCCCCAGGCCGAGTTAGTGACCGGTGGAGTTGACGCTATGAATATACGTTGATATTATTATGATTATCCGCCAATTACTATTATTATGATTATTAGGCTAATGAGCTGTCTTCGAAAAAGGCCACCGGCCTATGACACTGATCTCATCTCACTTTCATGACAACATAAATTATATATTTTCACTTACCGAGCAATAAAGCTAGTCCGATGATGATTTTCATTTTTTTCTTCGTTGTTAAATCGTTAGAACGAAATTGCTGAGGTGTGGTGGTTTTGGCAGTCGGGCCAGTCATACAATTATCACTGTTCGTGGTATATCATCGAGCGCTTTCGCCTATAAATTCGAATAAACTCAAAATTTAAAATTGAATTTTTGGCGGTTTTAAAGAAGATAGCTTTTTGCGAAATGGCAGGTAGGTATTTGGTAAAATATGGAGCCAGTGCTCGTGTTTTATAGATATTCGATAAAAGATCGGTTCGCGAGTTTATCGGAGGAATTTCCCAGAAGGGTTTCAATGGAGAAAGCATTCGTATAACAAATAAAGGCGGATTCACAAGTGAGCGTCTTCGTGCGTTGCGGAAAGGTCCGGAAAACACCATTTGAACACCATTTTTCGCCATGATATCGATTGAATATTAGCAACCATCTCCCCCAAACACAAAATCATATGCCAACACATGATTGCAAAAATTGTTGAATACCCTCTAATTTTCTAGAATAGTATACTGATCTTTATGGATAGAGTAACATTCTTGCTTATTCACTTACGCATCCGGAATTGCGGGAAATATCAAATCGAATATTTCTCGCAATTCCGGAAGCGGAAGTGCCTAATCAACACCATAGAGATCAGTGTACCACTCTAGAAAACGATATTGAACAATTTTTGTAATCATGTGTCTATGAGAAGGCATATTGAGGGTGAAATGGCAACATGACGTTTTCTGTAGGTATTAAATGAGGAGAACTTTTTATGGAAACGATTTTTTACACAATCCTCCTTTATTTCGTCCAACCTGCTCACCAATCGATTCGGCGCGAACATTTGAATCTCGAACCACTCTTAACTCAATACGGCCGAAAAATGAGTCAGGTCATATCGCCACTTCACCCTCGATATGATTTTGTGTTGGGGGAGATGTTCGCCAATATTCACCCGTAATCATGGTGAAAATGGTGTTCAAACGGTGTTTTCCGGACCTTTCAACAACGCACGAAGACGCGCACTTGTGAATCCGCCAATATACCAACTTTTTAGGTCTTCCCCTGAACTTTCGGGAGGAATTTCTCCCCAGGGGACACCAAAAACTTGTGCGATTCCGAAGTTGTGTACGAGCCGGGCTGGTCACTGGTCGCGTAGGTGAAGAGCCCACCGGACGGGCCAGTGAGGACTGGTTTGGTGAGGAGCAGAAACGATTCGGGCCCCCGTTGGCAACTGGGGAGAGAAACAAAACGGAGACAATCGTGCAGCCGGTTTCAAGGGCGGAACGACGCGCCGGGACCGCAGGCTGAGATTTGCCAGCGCCGAACTACTCATGTGCTCATACATCGACGATAATTGCATTAAATGCAATTTCACCTTGTAAAAATTTACTCTCGACAATTTTATGGTATATACCTTGTAGGGTTAATTCAAGGGCATGGGAAGATGGGCGTTTAAGGGATAATATGTTACCTATTAGAGGGGAGTCGGGAATGAGACACTTTTCACCCAGCGCGCCCTGGCTCGCTAAATAATGCTTCTAGGAAATTGGAATTTTTAGGGTATTGAGAGCAACTCTTTGGCTCTAAAATGGCGTTTCGTGTAGAGGCGTAAACGGGTTATTTCCTTAGAAATTGAAAATTCAAAAAATTCGGTTTCTCCCCTGGGAAACAGTGAGACACCCTCGAAGCACAGTGAGACGAATGGGTAAATCTACAAAAAATCATTGTAAAAACAGGAATAAATCTTTATTTTATGTTCAGAAAGGTTTAATTCCTCGCAAAATACATCTTAAAAAAAGTATTATTTTCTCAAATTCGTAGTTCAGTCTTTCAGAGTTAATGAAATCAGTTTTTATCAGTTTTTATTCCTCAAGAAATGACTTCACTCAACTACGCAAACAATTACCTAATAATATTGAACAAAATTCGCACAGAAATTAAAAAAAATCAAACCCTTTGGCACAACTAAGGAGAGAAACAAAACGGAGACACATTCATGTAGCCGGTGTAGGTTGAGATTTGCCAGCGGTTCAGCGCCGAACTACCTGCGATTACCTATTGACGATAATTGCATTTTAACTCTCGACAATTTTATGGTATATTCCGTACAGGGTTAGTTCAAGGGCACGGGGTGTCGAAGGAATAATATATAACCTAGTAGGTAATACCTACTTAAAACTGAAGAAATGAAAGTTTTGCGTGAGGTCAAGCTCTGCGAATGGGGTCGAAAGTTCGAATTTTATAATACCCTACAAATCGGATATTCGACTTTGAACATTTGAACCGTTTTGAAATTTTATGGGACGTCATCCATCGATCCGCTTTATTATATTGTGCTTTATAACAACGAACCGTCACCGGCCGAAGTAGGACTTCCATAATTACCTATACTAAAAAATTAAAAATAAATTTAAGTTAATCGCAATCGTCCTGAAATTGAAAATCGGAATGGATAGTCAAACCAAATTTATGCTCATAAGTCACTTCCTGAACTGTCTGTGCGTCATGCCTGCAAATATTATTTGCCAAATAATCAAAATTTCAGAAAACCCAAAATTTAAAAATTCTGAAAAACCGCAAAAATAAAAAATTGGCGAATTTAAAACCGGATCTTGACCTACCGGAGCTTAACAGTCCCAAAAAATATCGTTCCATACACATTAATTGCTGGCAGGAAGATGCGAATGCATGATCATTCGTTCGTGGGACCCCATTACCGTCGGACACGAGTCGGCATCGCGAATGTTTTTATCTCCGTAGCAAAATAATTAGTCGACGTTCGTGTTTTGACTTCAAATCAGCGAATTGGGAGAGTTCTCCTAGCAACAGATCGTTCCGTTCAGTGAACGAAATTCTACGTCTCGCTCGGCATAATGGAACCGCTATGAATGTATTAGGAAAATCCAAGTATTTTGCAAAATAAGAGCCACATTTTAAGACGTAAAATGCTCAAATTGGTTCATTTCTGTTCCCAGCAAACATTTAAAACACTGAAATCGTAAAACGATTTGGAAGTACTGTGGCTCAACTTAAGTTACCTGTTGCTTTTTTAGGTCGTTAAAAAATTACCTTATAAGCATAAATGCTGATTCTAAAAAAATTAATAAATATGTATAATTTAAAAGAAATGTAATCAAAATCTCGTTATTGCTGATTGATTATTAAATGTATTGGCTCAAGAGAAGGTAAACATTTTTTTTTATTCATAACCAGATAGGTATAATTTATTTCCAATTTCCTAGTATACTTCTGACATTTATTAGCTCATTTCAAACGCCTGGTAAACTGCGAAGAAAAAATCCAAGGACTGAGCAAACCTATAATCTTCACAACCCGCTACGTAATGACGTGACGCCTAATAGGAATAATTACCGGATAATTCATACAAAGGAAACACAGATAATCTGTTTCACAGCCCGAATTATCTCAATCGCAGGCCATCTATGTCGGAGATGAACGTCGGTGAAAACGGCGAATTTTGCACGTTGGATTTTTGCATTCGCGAATGTATCTCGACCGGATAACCGTCGACGTTTTCGAGCATCAGAGAAAATCGAAAACGAAGATCGGAATATTTGAGAGGGCTCGTGAACCTGAATTTCCTTATGAGCTGTGATAACAGAATTTTCGCCGATATTTGAGAGTAGAATGCACCTGAAACAGTGGAATAGGATGAATCGGTTAGCCAATTGGTGGCAGACATTGGTGTAGGTAGTCTGTACACGCATCACATTAAATGTGAAAATCCTAAAAAAAAATGTGAATACTAAATTTTCCTTCCTTCAGTTTCTGGGCAAATAAAATTTGTAATATTACCTCATTTACCATTGACACAAGTTAAATCTCCGAATAAACGGATGGTTTATGATGAATGTTTTTGAGCTTGTGGTAGGAATTAATTTTTTAAACGGCTGTAAATTTCGGTTCAAAGTTGAAGACAAAAACCACCACAAAGGAAACGCTAAATTGAACCCGACCGATTGCATAGGTACATTATTTCTGGAAATAAAGTACCAAAAACATCATCTTCTATAAACTAAGCCATGAAACATCGACCTTTTTTTCAAGTGCTGTGTCTACCTTATCAACAAGTAAACAATCTACATTTGAATCGGACCAGCCGTTTGGCCGGAATTTCGATAACACACGACGTTGCCTTGTCTATAAAGAGGCCATAATGGCGAAAGCGCTAGGGAAAATTAACTAATATCGATTGCCCCACGTACCTGGGCAGTTTCTACTTCCATGGCTGAAAACTATATAGCTATTTTTCGGCCGCCTGCTGACAGCTTCTGGGAGAAAATGGTCCGGATAGAATTCGTTCGGTCGGCAATAGAATCTTGGATCGCGGTGCAGAACGTAAAAGAGCAGGTAAATAGCAGCTCCTTCAGGCACTGTATATCCGCCTGGAACCACAATTTTTGAAATATTAAGCAACCTAACTAAAGGCTCGATGGACCATCATCATATGGATTTCCAAATTCAAGCCCGAATTGAAAATTTCCCAAACCAAATTGAGAATTTTGCAAATCAGCTCGAATATTTTCCAAGCCATATTGGGAATTTTCCATATTGAATCAAAAATCTTCAATATTTCTTGAAAAATTCTCAATTCGATTTGGAAAATGTTCAAGATGGCTAGAAAATTTCCAAGTTGAGTTAGTGTGATAAATTTTTTTTTTTTGAAAATTTCCAAATTGACGTAGAAATGCTATAATATTTATGTCTTGAGGAGCCAATCAAATAGGTCTGATTTTGACGTTACTGTTGAGGATGTGTCATGTCTCGAAAAAAAGAGGCCTCGCAAGAGTACCTACCCAAAAGACAATCGATCTAGATCTAGATTCAAAAACTCAACTATCTATAATTACAGTCTTTCGAGAATATCGCTAGCCGCTCACCGACTTCGACGTCACCGGTGATGGATCTGGCAATGCCGATTACCCCATGGAGGCGGATTGCCTCTTTGTAACACATGGAAAGATAGGGCATTCCCATAGCTTCCTTAAATGTGGGAGGTCGGTCAGAGTCGCCGAATATGTCCAACTGCTCCTGATAAGCTTTTTCTTGGTACTCGGGGTACATAGCTAGGCAGAGTATCGTGTAGGCCATGGCGATTCCTGTAGTATCTGACCCCTATAACGATAAACCAGTGGTGCGTAGATAACATCTAATTCTTCCATATTTTGAAACGTAAATTTTCGACACATTTTGGCGATATACTACTTTTGAGGGTGACTAGGCCAAAAATATCATAAATCTCACTATGCAATTTTTAAATCACGTCTAAAATCAAAATACGACATGTTATCGGAGCATAAAATAAATAAAAAAATAAAATAAATCACAATACTTCCGTTTACTCTGTAAATATGGAAGTAAAAATGACAAATATTTGCTAGTCCTCATTCGGTATTATGTCATATGTGGTATTATTTAATTAGATTATTAAGTATAATCGATAATTAAAGAAGCAAAAAATATAGGTACTCACGGCGACCACCAGGTCAGTTAGCATAAGGGCCATCTTCTGCATCGTCGCTCCATCCTTGATTCCTTTTTTGATTATGTAATCCGTGTAACATTCTTCCTCAAAATCATCTGCTTGACCCAGGGACATGTTATTAATTACAATAAAAAATTACCTATTTACGATTATTGCGATTTCAAACTTAATTGGTACCTACTTAAGCACCTACTAGAATTGATTTTTAAAGCGTTTATCAAAAGAAGAATCATCATCAAACACTGTTTCTACATTGTAGAATCTTTTCAATACAACAGTAGGTACATATCCAGTTTATAGAAAATTATTAAAAAAGGCTTACCATTTAAATCAACTCCTCTAACTGACAAGACGTCCAGACGGTTCTGTACGATCTGGAACAGGATTGAAAACTTTTGTCCACTTTAATCCGTAAAAATGATGGTGAAAGCTAAAGTAAACCCGTCCTAACAGACATTGTTTGGCCCACGAAACCGAAGTTGCCCCGGGCGTACCCAGCCGCCCCCGGCTGGACTACGTCGCTCGAGTCTCGCAGCATTTGAGTACTGACATACATACTCACTAACACACAGCCTTGAGTTATAGACGGCTAGGTTTTACCAGTTATTCACATTACTAATACCCGACTATGGAAATCGATGTATGAATGTATCAAATTTTCCAAATCCTTATCTCTCTTACCCTTCGGCTGACAGATGTGAGGTTTTTTTCGGTCCTCCTCAATTCTTTGCCGGCAGGACTCATATGGAAAATTGAGTCGATGATATACTGAGGCTTAACGACCCGTCTGAACGTCATGTCGAGAGCCCTGAATGAAAAATAATGTCCAGAAAAATGAGAATGTCTTCGATTTTGTTAAGTGTGGCACCTACTGATAAATAAATAATAGTTACTGTTCAAGGTGGTGGAAAAAATCGTGACGGTTTTCCTCCATTTCGTTCATGTCCTCAGCTCCGAGGTGAGTGACTGAAAATCGTGGGTTTAGCATTAGGTAAATCGTTGGCGTCAGAGGTCTTAAAATTAAATTGGCCAATGATCTACGTATTAAATAACTTTATGTCATTCCTAAAAAAAACTTCAAAAAAATAATCCGAAATTGTATTGTACAGAACGCATCAACTTTTTCAATTTTAGAAAATTTCAGTGTTTAGATTTTTTAAATTTAGAATTTTTAAAGAATATACAATTTTCCAAACTTTATGATGTACCATTTAATTATTTCATATTTTAAGGTTCAATTTGTTTCTTCTGAATTTAGAAGGACCTATGGTCATTTAATTTTTAATAATTAAAACATTTAATTGTTTAGGACTTTTTTTAGTCGTATTTTTAAAATATTTTTGAATTTGTTTAATCGTGTGTTTTTATTTAATTTCATAGGCCACCTTACTTCAAAAGTATATTCAAATTTTACTGATTCGAAATAATTGTATCCTGTTGTTCTCACTTGAGATATTGTCCAATGAATAGTATTTAATCAGCTCGTGGACGTTGACAACGCCCGCTCCAACTTTCGTCTCTACGATTGACATCAACTGTTCAGATTTTGAAACGAAAACCTCAACGTAGCTTTGTATGCTTTTCAGAGGGAAAAATCGCACCATTGCTTTCCTGAAACCGTGCCATACCTTCCCTGAAAATCGACGTTTTTGTCAAATTTAAAAAGTCGACATTGCTATTATTTTTATTGTCCGCTCTTTAAAAATATGGTAACCTATTATTTCAAAATTTTTGATCCATGCTCGTGCATGCCATGATTGTGAAAATAACTTTTTTAATTGCTCAGTACTTACCGTTCAACCCGAAGGCCCCGTGAGACATGAAATTTAACACTCTCACGTACCACCAGTGCTTCATAGAAGCGTGTTGAGAATTCAACAAAGTCTGCAAGGCAATTGAAGGTTTAGTTATATGGTTTGCTCATGCTTGTATGCATGCTGGAATATATCGATCAATTAAGTTAAAGATGATTCGATTGGGATCGAACCCAGTATTTCCATATTACCAGTTTGAAAATTCTCTAGAATATTTTTGACAATACCATCAATTTTGCACAATTTTACCAAAAATTTGTAAGTGGTTGCTACTTATAATTTTTACCCGAACTTATCAAAATTTCATATTTATATATTATTATATAATCACCCCAACCAAGCGCCTTACAGTTTGAGATATGCTAAACTCTCCTTACAGTCATGTCTTCCACATCACAGACGAATACGATTAGGACGGGGCCGATCCAATACCTGAATATATTGCCATATTCGGTTTGACATTTTTTCAGCTCTACCATAAGAATGTCCCATAAATCTGAAGGCAGAAAAACGGACGAATTAGCTGTGCTCCAATACCAACGGTTTCAAAACTTTGTTTAGACATACTGGACAATTAGACTAAATTGGTAGGTCCTTGTAGGTACTACCTACATAATGTTTAGATCGTATTAATACCGCTCATTTTTCAAGCATCAAGTAACATCAAATATTTAGGAAGAATTTTCTTTGAAAAAATATTTCATAAAAATATATCGTAGCAAATCAATTGGTGCATAGGCTCTAACAAACAATAGGTATTCTCTCTTTCATATTACGGGATGTAAAGTTTTATATTGATCAAATTTGAGGGCAAAGATGTTTTCTGTACTTCCGATTTTCAATTTCGGCAGGATTAAAATTAATTAAAACCGTTAAAAACCCCGAGAATTGAATCGAAGAAAAAACCAATAGCTTTCTAAATACAAAATAAATATGACAAATTTAAAAAAAAATTTTAAAAAAACTTGAAAAATGTACTTTTTCTTCGTTTCTTCTTCTTTAACTTAGTTTCTTCAGCTCCGAATCGATGTTTTCCCATCAGCTCATGGGAGTAACAAAAATTGAAAAATTTTGAATTGAAAAAACCACAATGATTTAGCCACCAGGCCGGTAGGTACTTACTTCTCAGGGAGTAGGTACAAATCAAATTCCAACCTTTTTTGTTCAAAACTGTAAGCAACTTATTCGGACTGCAATATTGGCCAATCAGCTTCGTATTTTTGATGAGGCCGGTTAGCCATAGCCGGTCGTTATGCTAAGTCGAATCATTCAAAAATGTATACTTACCTTTGGCATTCTTTATATGGACGAACGTCAAAATGTTGCCAAGTAAAGGGAGCGGTTTCGGCCCAGGGATGATATTGCCGAGCGTCTCGAGTTTCCGCCTTTTGATTTTATAGTCGATTGCGAAAATTGTCAACGCTATAGCCGCAGCGACGATCAGCAGATTCAATAGTGATGAGTCCATTGCTGGTTCATGTGGATAATCTATAAAGTACGCCTAAAAATAATAAGGACGGGATTGGAAATGAAAAACCGTCAAGATTTCTTCGGCTGATGAGCTCGGAGAGCAGTTGAACGGTCGGAGGATTCACAAAGATTGAACTGCCCTGCCTCATTCGCGGGGCTGTAGTTGTTTTGGCGCTCCTCAAGGGTACGCGCCCTGAGGGTCAAAAGACACAGTCGGGGGGAGCCGATCGCACAAGTATAGTATACTTAGTATACCTGCCACAGTATTTCTAATTGGCAAATTACCGATCGGTCAAAGTAGGTAACCTACAAGACATCAAATTAAACTGATTGCGCATGATTCCGATTTTTACATTTTTTTGTCTTCTGATTACAACGGGCAACTTGCAACGCGCAATTCTTACACCGAGGGCGTCATAGCAACACACCCTATCGTCATTTTGCCAAAAATAAGTTGAGCATATGGTTGGAAAGCTCTCTCCAGCGCGGATTCAATAAAATTTGAAGTTCCAGAGCAATTCCAAAAGGATGTGAGCAATTCACGAATGAGATAACAACCGAAATCGTCATTGCGTCGGTAACGAGCCGCACTTTCAGCGATTTAGTATCGTTTACCTTTTCCGAGGAGGTGGCCTCGGATGTGCTCCAAATTTACCGCAAGTGTGATTTTATTAGACCGTTTTTATCGTATTTTTTAGTGTTTTTTCCATCTTTGACAACCAAGGTTTTGGCTTTCCTGGAAAGTGACCAAAATGACGATGGGGGTTGTTGCTCTGACACCTGCGACAAACTTTCTAGCGGCCAAGATTAGGGACTTTTGTGAAACTTTTTTTTTCTGTTTGCAAAACAACTCCAAAATATAAAAAAAACATTTTTTTTTTGAAAATATGCCAATATCCAAATTACTTTGAAAAATTCAAGAAAATAGGCGGGTTATACTGCCGTCCTAAGATAAAACGTCCTGAGTCGCCTGCAATTTAAATGGGACTTAGGACGTTTTATCTTAGGGCGGCAGTATAGATGCACACCAATTACGGAATTTCTGGTATGTTTTGCCGTAAAAATCAAGGCTTAAGGACTACAGGGAGTAAATTGTTTACCTATAGATTTTGAGTAGTATTGATCAAACTTCAAGAATAATAAAATAAATAAAATGTAAAAAAATCAAGTAGGTATCAAGTATTTATTGTAATATGCTCATATCATCATCAATAAAGAATTTGAAACTCTGATCTGATATTAAATTTTCGGAATACCTACCTAAGAGAGTACATCCATTAATTTACTTATTCTGTAAAAAAGAAGTGAAAATAATCACAGTTCAAATTAGGTTAAAGTTTATGTAATACCAGTAGGTAATATTCTAAAGGTAATAGAAATATACTCAATTTTCTTTTAATAACTCCTCGATGACCAAGAACAATTTATATCTCTACTGTATCATCTTATTTAAATTATACGTACCTTACCTTCAGATACTTTAAGATAAGAGCAAAAAAGCTAAAAGCTTCCGATCTCTTTCAGAAAGGGAGGCAATTTACTTGCTCGCCTATAACTTAGCATGAAACATTCTACCTGTCAGTGAAGGCCGACCAGTCGGTAAGGTAAGTCACAGCTGACTAAGTTCAACAACAATCCGTGACCGGAAACTAGATCAACTCGGTCAAGAGGATCTTGTGGGAAGTCGAGCCACACATTTCAATAACACGTTTGGCTGATCCGGCCCGTTTCATAATCTAAACGCGTTACAAAACGACGAGTTCTAAGCATTTTTGGCGAGACAAGAAACAAAAAATGTAATCCGAGTCCGAAATTCCAGAAGTCCAATAAGTGTAGTAATTGGGACCAAATCATTCCACCCGTTTGACCAATCAAACATGCTTTTGGTATATTATTTCCAGAAATAATGAACCTACGCAATCGGTCGTGAATTTTTTTTTACAACACCCCCTGAAATTAATTTGGGTGAATCTAGCGACCAAGGGGGACATTTACGAATATCGCTTACCGTTTATCGTTTTCAAGTAAGTAAATAAATTTTTCATTGAATGAAAACGGTGAGCATTTTCGGAAATTAGTTGGTGCAAGCGTCCTCGGATAAATCTAGCTTTAAAAAATTGAAAACCTGGCCCTGAATCGCGAATAAATCTTGTTGAAAGCAGCTTCGGACCCCGATCCGGGATTTTCCACTGCACGTTGACCAAGGTCTGTACCGGTAACCTCAGTTCAGTGTCAAATCCGAACGGACGCGAAAAACCGGTTAAACTTGAAATGGTGAACCTATAGCACCGTAAGCCCTATCATGGGTTGGTTTGAAAAAATTACCCCCCCCCCCCCCTCGTACAATGAGGGTCGTTTCTATCAACAAGTAGAATGGAACGGTGGGGGGGGGGGGTCGATGAAATTAGAATCGTGTAATAAACCAATTGAATTATGAAAAACGAGAAAGTTCAGCTATGCTGCTCGAAAAGGAAACCCAATATTTTTCAACCATAATATGATATGAAACCATATTCAACCTGATTCGACCAGCTTTAACCATATTATGATATGTAACCAATTTCATCCTCCTCGTTCTCCGAGTCCATGGGCTTGCGACTGGATCGCCCACGGGAGGTCGAACCATTCAGCTTATTTTGATTAAAATTGAACTACTACCTCAAAACTAATGAATATTTGTCCTCAATTTACAGTGTCAGTTGTCATTTTGTCCTCAGTTTACCAATAGGGGTCATTTGACATTCATAAAACGGGAAAAGAATTCACCTGATGAACCTCTCGGAAGGTGCTATGTTTTTTAAATGTCAGAGGTCTTTATTTTTCAATTTAGAAAAACCAAACTGACTTGTAGACGTAAGGGAATGTAAGCATAACCTCGAAAAAGCAAGTTTTTTTAACAATGCAATTGAAATAGTTGAAAATGTGCTCCAGTTTTTGGGTGTCGGTCTTTAGCTGGCCATACACGAAGAGTTTCTTTTTAGGTTTTCTAAGGAATTTTTTAGCTTAAGAAATAGCACCATCGACAAAATTAATTTTTATAATTATTTCATTATTATTACATTTATATTATTATTATTTTATGTATAATATGGTATGCTGAAAAAAATTTAATTTTGAACCCAAAACGTTAAATTCATTAGTTAGAGATCGCCAAGCAAAGGCTGCAATCACCATCGTACCAAAATTCATACTGAAAAATAGTTAAAACCTTCGGGAAGGGAAGTTATGATGTGTTGACACACTTGAACATTTTTTCTCGGAGATGTAACCCTTCGGTCCGCAGATTTGAAAATCGGTTCCGGGCAGCCGTTTGCCATGGCCCTGGAAGTTGTAAAACGTTTGCCAAATTAACATCAAGGCAAGCTCCAGATTGTTTACAGTATCGAAATTTAAGAGAACGTTTCGTTTGACAGGGTTAACTCAAGACCCTGAAAAGAGATGGCTGTTCTACTTCTTCCTCTCGTTCTTGGAACGATTTGTTCCAGCCACGCCAATTAACCAGGTTATACAATTCAGTCAGAACTTGAATGGTTAGCTCATTTGCCTTATAGCGAGTTGTTGTGATGGGGTTGCCGAAAACCTGAAACTTGTAATCAATCAACAGCTAGCCTGTAGGCATGACCTCGCTGTCAGCATCAAGGGGAACTATGGATTGGAACCATTATTAACCATAGTTAATGATAAAAATCGAACACTCGAGCGTTCTGAGCCGTTCTCTTCGGGTTACCTATTATTCAATAATAAATTTTTGTATTTGCTGAAGAAAAATAATAATTTATAAAAATTTGTTTTTTATAAATTTAATTTTTATTTATAAAAATTTATTTTTAATAAATTTAATTTTTATTTATAAAAATTTATTTTTAATAAATTTAATTTTTATTTATAAAAATTTATTCTTAATAAATTTAATTTTTATTTATAAAATTTATTTTTTATAAATTTAATTTCTATTTATAAAAATTTATTTTTTATAAATTTAATTTCTATTTATAAAAATTTGTTTTTTATAAATTTCATTTTTATGTATAAAAATTTATTTTTTATAAATTTAATTTCTATTTATAAAAATGTATTTTTAATAAATTTAATTTTTATTTATAAAAATTTATTTTTAATAAATTTAATTTTATTTATAAAAATTTATTCTTAATAAATTTAATTTTTATTTATAAAAATTTATTCTTAATAAATTTAATTTTTATTTATAAAAATTTATTTTTTGTAAAATAAATTATAATTTACCTGTGTACCTCCTTTGGGAATTCGATGGTTTACGTTATTATTATCAGAATTTTCGGGAACTTCTTTGCTCAAGGCTAATCCCAAAGCGGTAGTATTACCATTTATGATTGGATCTACTTTTATGCATTAATTAAATCTCATTGTTGGAGTCCAATTAGAGCTACTTTCAAGTGGGATCCCGCGATTACTTCAAGTGTTCCTATATAAAACAACAATTATACTGAAGAACAAAAACGTTTTTCGACATTGTACCCGATAAGTGTATCTCATGTTTGACGATAAGGACTAGAACATTTTCGTAGTCTTGATTCAGTCCGGCGTAGTTATTTTCAATCCAATTTTGGCAACCCAAAAATGCTGATCAGTTTCATCGCGCTGTGCCTTGCAGCATGTGTTTCCATTTTAACTGGATCGTGGCTCCCAGCATCAACGGGTGAGAAAAATTAATGAAATTAATAATTAATTAATTTTTTTCTTAAAGGGCGTGAAAATTAGTTGGAAATGTCGGGTTTCGGCCATTCTGGTAACTTGGCGTACTAACTTCGATTTTAGAAAGAGTATCTATTGAAATACGCTTGGTGCGTGTTTTTAGAAATTTTTCATTACCGCAGCCTACAAATGATTCAAGATCAATTTGATTCAAATTTTTTCGTAAAAAATATGGTATTGTGCGTCATCTGTGCACCGCTGGTTGCACGCAATAACCGTATTTTGGCTTCTATTGCTTAGGCCACTTCGTATTTAAACGAACTTCGTAATTATTCAACTTCAGTTCAACTCTTGGAAGGTACTTAAATTATTCATATTTCATCGAATTAATTTTTCCCCGGCATCAACATTTCACGTGCAATCCCAATTTTTTTGGATTTTCGACTTTTGTTTAAAACGTTACCCCCTCGTTCATCAGGATCCATCGAGGGACTAGTCTCAATAATGGCCTACCTGTACTCCAGGCCGAACAACATTGGCTCAATAACACTGGGTAACAGCCAAAAAATCGTCCGGGGTTTCTCAGCATTTTTAGACTAATTTTGGTGTTCTGATTCCAAATATCACCTTGGTTTTGCTCTATCAGGTCAACTTTTTGAGATACAGCCATAGCTACCTGACGAGCTATGCATACGAGGGGGGACTCAAAAGTAACGGGAATTCTGTCATAACTTTTTTATTTTTCAATATTTTTACACCAAATGTTGATGACCTTTAAAGTAATTACCACTGACTGCAACGCACTTGTCTAATCGGGTTTTCCACCTTTAAAAATATTGTTCAAATTCATTTAATGGAATGAGCTTGAGGCAATCCAGCGATTTTTGTTTTACCTCTTCCACAGTTGTAATTCGTTTTCCTTTCCAGTCCCTTTTGGGACGGGGGAACAAAAAATAGTCGCAGGGGGCAAAATCGGGTGAATAGGGGGGTGAACAATCGGTGTCATGCCATTTTTTGTAAGAAACCGCTTCACAGACAGGGCAGTGTGTGCGGGGGCATTGTCATGATGGAAGAACCAATCCCCTGACTACCACAAATCCGCCATTTTTTTCTATCATCAATGAGTTGATGATTCTACATCAACATCAACATAAATGGTCAATGAGTTGATTTTCTCAACGTTGCCATCAGTTCTTGACATTGAAGGGCGGCCAGAACGAGGTTGGTCTTCAATCGTCGTCATTTGCCCATTTTTAAAACACTGAAACCACTCGTAGACTCGTGTTTTGCTTAATGCAGCATCCCCATAAGCAGTTTTTAGCATTTCGAGAGTTTCAGCTGGCGTTTTCCTTAACAGAAAACAAAATTTTACGGCCGCGCGTTGCTCCACGGCATCACACGTTTTCGCCGAAACGGAAAAAGTTGTTTCACTAAAAAAGATCTAACAAACGAACCGTTCAACTCACAGCGACCCAACTTTGCACACTGGCTCGTGAAATGTGTCCCTTTCAAACCCCTCACTTGTCAACGAACCACTCACAGCCGTCTTTCCCCTCCAGCTCGATTCCCGTTACTATTGGGTCCCCCCTCGTATGTTAATTTAAGGGTTTTGAGTTCAATCCTGGTTTTCTTGAAGGATATAGCCAAGTATTCATATATAAATGGTTGCTTCTGATGTGTTTCTGTGTCCAAATGACGAAGTCATATTTTCTTTACTCCAAAATTGAAAAATCCAATATGAGCAGCATCAAGCTTGTCTGTATATCCGATATGTCTGTAGCGAACAAACCTGACCTGATTGAAACAAACAACGGGCATTTTCGAACTCAGAGCATCACCATTAGTCTAATTCCGGTGGAAAACTCTGGACGATTTTCCGAAAAATTTTTTTTGTTACGCAGTGTAATCAACACTTCAACCAGCGAATTTCAAGCTAAATTAGCGCATGGACTAGAGGAGTACGCAAGCCGACTACTTTCCTTCGAAACATTGAATTATGATTTTATCAAGGGCAACATGACTTTTTTACTCTATACCAGGTTTGTATTATATGGATCCTTATGTGTTAACCCTTGAATGCCTTTCCTTGTGAAGCCGATTCATCAGCTCGCCACAATTGCGGCTTGACAATATTTTTTGTGAGCCCGATAACGTGATTTGACGTTTTTTAAAGTAAAATTGTCGTAGGTCCCTCGAAATCTGGAGTGATTGCAAAAATTCTGATACCTTTGGAAAGCCCGTTAAATTGACGATAAACTTTTGGCATTTTTAGCTTCCTAACATTAAGTTGAAAAAGCGAACAATTTAAGTCGAGAATCACTTTTTGGAATTACCTTCTTTCAATTCGCGTTTAAGGAAAAGATGAAGATGCTTGAAAAGATTGGTATGACACGCTCATTATGCGAAAACTGTCAAAAAGGGCCAACTTTCCAACGACATATTCATTTTTAGATTACTATTGCTTATAAGAAGAAAAATCGACGTTTGAATCAAGAAAAAGCAATAAAAAGTAACATAATCCGCCGTTGGCTTTTCGCCCGATAACCGAAGTTGTCCCGGGCGTGCCCTGCCGCTCTCAAGGAGAGGGTCGGAACTAGTCAGGACATGTCGCTCTAGTCTCACAGCACTTATGTACTGTGACACACGCGCCACAGAAGCAGGTACCTAAGCATGATTGTCATCCCCTAAAAACAAGTAACTCTTGATTTTGTAGGGAAAATATGCTCCACCCAGATAAGCTAGTGCCGCACATGCAATCAACCATAAACGCATCGCATTATCAACCAATGAAGAAAACCGTGGTACTTGTGCACGGATATGACACCAATGCAGAGTCGGCGGACAGCGTGCAAATGATCAAAAACGGTTGGCACCTAAACTCAATAATGTATCTGATGTTTTTCGCCTTTATCCATGATTTTCTTTATCCCGATGTTTTGATAGGAGATGAGGTTTAAATATATTTAAATCCTGAGACCAAATTAACATCAAAACGCCCTTGTGCGTCTAGAACATTTTTACCAAAGTAGGTAATATTATTTTAAATTAATTAATTAAAATTAATTTTATATTATTTTTTAGTATTATTTTATTTTTAAAATTTTTTAAATTAATTAATTAAAATTAATTTTATATTATTTTTTAGTATTATGTTATTTTTTTCAGAACTTCTCAAAAACGATGACATGAATGTTATCGGTGCCGACTGGGGTCCTATTGCTGAGTTGCCCCCCAACGCATCTTTGCCCATTGGGGTGGCAGTAGCCAGCCTGCAGTCCCCCTGGGTTGGCCGATACATCGGAGAAATGATCAGCGATCTGATCGACGTCGGACAGTCCCCCGATGACGTACATATGGTGGGACATAGTCTGGGCGCACACATAGCGGGTTTCGCAGGGAAATACCTGAACAGCATCAACAGATCTGTGCACCGCATAACTGGCAAGTAGCAGCTGATTTGACTTAGCATGTCAACCCCAATATCAAAATGACCTAAAAATCATGAAAATCATCACATTTGATAATTTTCATTTTCATCACGAAAATAATCCCACCCCAATATCGCACCCGAAAATCATGAAAATAATCTCATTTGATAATTTTCATTGTAAAATAATAAGGTAGGTTTTTCGATTTTTTTGGGTAGGATATTTCCGATATGAGGTAGGATATTTCCTGAAATACGGAGATCCTGGCTTCGGTTTCGCTCTTTGCTTGACGACAATTTGATTTTTTTCAGCTTTGGACCCATCCAGCATTGTATTTACGGACGTCAGAGTTGGTCATCGGTTGGCAGAAAACGACGCTAAATTCACCGATTGCCTATTCACGGCAGCTAAAACATTGGCGGTGGGGGATACACCTTGTCATGCGAATTTTTACCCCAACGGTTGCGCCGTTGGTCAGCCCGGCTGCGAGGTGGAACAGAAATATTCACTTCCAGGTGTCCAATCCATTTTTTGTCGATTCTTCAGTATATACATCGAATAGTTTAGCCACATCGCAACAAAATATTGTTTCAAATTTTGAAAATTTTTCATATAATCATGGTTTGTCAGTACCGAGACCCTAGCAACATTGGACCTCCCCGAAAATATTGTTGAATAGGAACATTAAATTTTCAGGGGGTTGCAGTCATTCGCGCGTCGTTGAACTGTTCGCCGAATCAATTAACACGAAACCGATCGATTTTCCGACCAAAATGTGCGACCGGATGCCTTGCGTAGGAAATGGAGCAATCTGCTGGCCAACATCTCGTACCATCATGGGATACTGGGCTAACCCTGAGTAAGGCACTAATCGACCAATGAACTGTTGACTAGGACGGTATTTAAAAAAGTTATCTTCGCACTTATAATGTCGGAATTTGTGTTCCAGAGAGAAGGGCATATTTTACACGGAAACCAATGGGAAACCGCCTTATCTCGTAAAAACTGGCTAACAGCACCCGAATCGAGGTTTTTATGTTTTTAAAAATAATTCGTCTCATCGTAATCTATAAAGACAATGTAATCTATGAAGACAATGTAATCTAAAAAGACAATGTAATCTATGAAGACAATGTTATCTATGAAGACAATGTAATGTATGAAGACAATGTTATCTATGAAGGCAATGTAATCTACAAGATAATCGAACAATATATTCCTATGAACGCAAAATTAGTTGGACGAATCCAGATTTCTGTGATTTCAACATAGATCAGATCTACAGATCTACATACAGATTCTGTAATTTTGACATGCAATTCATTTTTGACCGTAGTAATTGTATTTTGAATCTTTCTTGGTCCGCCTTCGAGCTGTCTTCAGGCAAAATGAAATGGCTTTTGTGCGTTGAAAATTGCATACCTTCTAAACAGCCAGGCGTCCAGATTTACTGAATGGATGAACACCACTGGTTCAAGTCATTCAAGATACCGATAGTGCTCGATTAATTTCGAAAAGACACACATCAACATTGGACCGTGCAAGAGTTATGAAAAGGCGCCAGAAAAGGCGCAGTCGAGGAGGGCAATGCAGGCGAAAGCGCCAATGGTTATACCTGACTAATTGCCTTCGATGTGAGATATCGCCGTTAATCCTTTCTCCACACAACAAATGGCTTTTAAGTCCTGAAAAACTAAAAAATATACTATCAGATAGTTGTAGATTCTATATTAAATACAGAATAATGTAGGTTCCATATTGATAGCTGTCGCAATACAAAATGTATTTTCCTGGCAGGCTATAAAAATTGATGATTCCACGGGACCGACTCGCTAACGAACTGTCAAGTTGCGTGTTCCCCATTGTTGAGCGCCACCCATTTTTCCGAAAAACCGCACAATTTCCTTAGTTGAACGGTCGTTAGTGACGCCAGGTATTCTCCGTGGCCGAGGAGCGCATTGGACACCGTCATGTGACCGAAGTAAATTAGCCGTTGAAACTCATCTCCATGTTAGCATAGCGTTTCTCATTAATTGCCAATTGGCGCTCACGCAACTGAACAACCGAATACAATGGGCTGGTAGGCCTTCTAATTATCTCCATGTAACTTAGATCATGGATACCATCGAGAATACAAGCACGCTTGGGAGATATCGGGGACCTTGTAAATTATGTCATAAACTGTCAAGTGTCAAACTCACAATGAAAAAGGAACATCAACTCAAAATCGAAATCGAAGTCACACTCACAATGAAACACTAACTCAAACTCATAATCAAACTCGAAGTCAAACTCACAATGAAACCGAAACTCTAACTCATAGTCAAACTCGAAGACATATTTACAATGAAAAAGAATCGCCAACTCATAGTCGAAATCAAAGTTAAACTCATAATGAAAGAGAAACTCACAATAGAACAGAAACTCAAACTCATAATAAAATTCGCAGTCAAACTCACAATGAAACGAAATCTCAAACTCATAATCAAACTCGAAGTCAAACTCACAATGAATCAAAATCTCAAACTCATAGTCAAACACGAAGTTAAACTCACAATGAAACAGAAACTCAAACTCATAATCAAACTCGAAGTCAAACTCACAATGAAGCAGAAAGTTAAACTCATGATGAAGAAGTAACTCAAACTCATAATCAAACTCGAAGTCAAACTCACTATGAAACCGAAACTCTAACTCATAATCGAAATCGAAGTCAACCTCACAATGAAACAGAAACTCGAACTCAAAATGGCTTAGTAACTCAAACTCATAATCAAACTCGAAGTCAAACTCACAATAGAACCGAAACTCTAACTTATAGTCAAACTCGAAGGCAATTTACAATGAAAAAGAATTGCCAACTCATAATCGAAATCGAAGTCAAACTCACAATGAAACAGAAACTCTACTTAACTCACAATCAAAATCGGAGTCAAACTCACAATGAAACAGGAACTCACTCATAATCAAATTCGATGTCAAACTCTCAATGAAACGAAATCTCAATCTCATAATCAAACTCGAAGTTTAACTTCGACTCTGAGATTTCGTTTCATTGAGAGTTTTACTTCGAGTTTGATTATGAGTTTGAGATTTCGTTTCGTTGAAAGTTTGACTTCGAGTTTGATTATGAGTTTGAGATTTTGTTTCATTGTGAAGTTGAGTTCGAGTTTGATTACGAGTTTGAGTTTCTACTCCGTTGTGAGTTCCTCGAGTTTGATTATGAGTTTGAGATTTCGTTTCATTGTGAGTTTGACTTCGAGTTTGATTATGAGTTAGAGTTTCGGTTCCATTGTGAGTTTGATTATGATTTTGAGTTTCGGTTTCATTGTGAGTTTAAGATTTTGTTGTATTGTGAGTTTGACTTCGAGTTTGATTATGAGTTTGAGTTTCGGTTTTATTGTGAGTTTGACTTCGAGTTTGATTAAGACTTTGAGATTTTGTTTCGTTGTGAGTTTGACTTCGAGTTTGATTATGAGTTTGAGATTCTGTTTTATTGTGACTTCGGGTTTGATTATGAGTTTGAGTTTTCGTGTCATTGAGAGTTTGACTTCGAGTTTGATTATGAGTTTGAGTTTCTTTTTCATTGTGAGTTTGAGATTTCGTTTCATTGTGAGTTTGAATTCGAGTTTGATTATGAGTTTGAGTTTCGGTTTCATTGTGAGTTTAAGATTTTGTTACATTGTGAGTTTGACTTCGAGTTTGAGTATGAGTTTGAGATTTTGTTTCACTGTGAGTTTGACTTCCAGTTTGATTATGAGTTTGAGATACTGTTTTATTGTGACTTCGGGTTTGATTATGTGTTTGAATTTCTGTTTCATTGTGAGTTTGACTTCGAGTTTGATTATGAGTTTGGGTTTTCGTTTCATTGAGAGTTTGACTTCGAATTTGATTATGAGTTTGAGTTTCGGTTTCATTGTGAGTTTGAGTTTCTTTTTCATTGTGAGTTTAAGATTTTGATACATTGTGAGTTTGACTTCGAGTTTGATTATGAGTTTTAGTTTCGATTTCATTGTGTTTGACTTCGGGTTTGATTATGTGTTTGAATTTCTGTTTCATTGTGAGTTTGACTTCGAGTTTGATTATGAGTTTGGGTTTTCGTTTCATTGAGAGTTTGACTTCGAATTTGATTATGAGTTTGAGTTTCGGTTTCATTGTGAGTTTGAGTTTCTTTTTCATTGTGAGTTTAAGATTTTGATACATTGTGAGTTTGACTTCGAGTTTGATTATGAGTTTTAGTTTCGATTTCATTGTGTTTGACTTCGGGTTTGATTATGTGTTTGAATTTCTGTTTCATTGTGAGATTGACTTCGAGTTTGATTATGAGTTTGGGTTTTCGTTTCATTGAGAGTTTGACTTCGAATTTGATTATGAGTTTGAGTTTCGGTTTCATTGTGAGTTTGAGTTTCTTTTTCATTGTGAGTTTAAGATTTTGATACATTGTGAGTTTGACTTCGAGTTTGAGTATGAGTTTGAGATTTTGTTTCACTGTGAGTTTGACTTCCAGTTTGATTATGAGTTTGAGATACTGTTTTATTGTGACTTCGGGTTTGATTATGTGTTTGAATTTCTGTTTCATTGTGAGTTTGACTTCGAGTTTGATTATGAGTTTGGGTTTTCGTTTCATTGAGAGTTTGACTTCGAATTTGATTATGAGTTTGAGTTTCGGTTTCATTGTGAGTTTGAGTTTCTTTTTCATTGTGAGTTTAAGATTTTGTTACATTGTGAGTTTGACTTCGAGTTTGAGTATGAGTTTGAGATTTTGTTTCACTGTGAGTTTGACTTCCAGTTTGATTATGAGTTTGAGATACTGTTTTATTGTGACTTCGGGTTTGATTATGTGTTTGAATTTCTGTTTCATTGTGAGTTTGACTTCGAGTTTGATTATGAGTTTGGGTTTTCGTTTCATTGAGAGTTTGACTTCGAATTTGATTATGAGTCTGAGTTTCGCTTTCATTGTGAGTTTGAGTTTCTTTTTCATTGTGAGTTTAAGATTTTGATACATTGTGAGTTTGACTTCGAGTTTGATTATGAGTTTTAGTTTCGATTTCATTGTGTTTGACTTCGGGTTTGATTATGTGTTTGAATTTCTGTTTCATTGTGAGTTTGACTTCGAGTTTGATTATGAGTTTGGGTTTTCGTTTCATTGAGAGTTTGACTTCGAATTTGATTATGAGTTTGAGTTTCGGTTTCATTGTGAGTTTGAGTTTCTTTTTCATTGTGAGTTTAAGATTTTGATACATTGTGAGTTTGACTTCGAGTTTGATTATGAGTTTTAGTTTCGATTTCATTGTGTTTGACTTCGGGTTTGATTATGAGAGTCTGAGATGATGAGTTTGAGATCGTTCATATCAGCGCTGATATGAACACTATGGAGGAGATATGGTCTGTTCGATTGGGCCAGCCCCGGGGAGTCCTGGGCTAGTTACGAACAGACCCATAATTATGGAAATATGCCGGATAGGTTATAGCGTAGAAAACTATAAAACTATCTTCTAGAAAATATAAAAAAGTAGAAACAAGGTACTTACCTCCTTGTAGAGAAATTTTAATAAAAATTCTTTATCGCATGTTATGAGGAAATCAAAAACGTCGGCGACACTAAGTGAACAATGTCCGACAAGCGCCGACGATCCACTTTCTCAAAATTACAGACACGCGATTTACGGATTCTTTTCTTCCTCAGTCATATCGTGCGCGACTGCATAGTAATAATATACGTTGGTATAGCATACCTGTATAGGTATTATGTACCGTACCATATTATGGTACGAGAAGTATTGATGGCCTGTAACATTTAGCCACTCGTGCGGACAGCAATTGAAGTAAACAGCTGTTCCGTAGACCAATAAGCCTAACGGCCACTTATACCGGGGTATAAATTATTACGGGGATTTTTTATAGAAAAAATGAGTTCATTGTTGCAAGCTGGACGTCGAGGATTGCAACGATCCCGACAGATGGAAAGCGAGGTGACACTTCCTCCTTGCGATTTCTCTGAACTGCAGGAATTAGCCTGAAAATAGGGCAACTGTTAGCAGGATCGATCCACGCAGAAAATTATCATTTCCTGCCCTCACTTGCCTGTTCTGCAGAGGCACGAAGAATAGGTACATCCGTTTTACTAGCCGAATGGAGTTAGTACCTATATATTTTATTAGGCATTTTAATTTTTGTTCAGATTCCAGTTTCAATTTATTGAAATTCGCAAAAAAGAAACTTCAATTTTATTTTCTCCTTTAGCTTTACGTTAAGTTTAACGTCGCTTTCAGAAAAAAAAATGCTAAAACTAAAATTTGAAAAAACCATTTTGAGTAACATCCTTTTTTTACCCCGATGGTGTTATCAGTGTGACCCTATCCTTGATATGTTGACGGAAACATGTTATACCGGTAGATCTTGAATCCTCCGGAAATTTCAACTTTTCGTTCCTCTGCCAAGGACCACATAGAATTAGGAACTTGGTGACAACGTTCCAGAAAAAAATTCTCTCTGTCTTTTTAAACTGTCAGTTCTGTCTTCGAAAGTGACAACTGTTTTGGTGTTTATGTTGATGGGATTCCTAAGGAAAGTTTGTGTTTTTATTCATTCGAAGCCGTCAGTCGACGACGAGGAATCAAAAAGCGGATGCGCTGACACTGTCATCTCCAAGACGATGAGTTATTCCACGGTTGGACGGTATAGGGAAACCTACGGTGTCAATTGAGTTGGTAGGTGCTCTATAAAAATAATCTCGCTCGAATTGGTTTGTAGATTACTCGAGAATGACGTGTTGTTTTTGTAGGAACGCAATCTTCCAATTTTCGTTCTGGAATTTGGGTAAAACATTTACCTACAATAGTGTTTAAGTGAATTGTTGAGGATCGACCCAGTATTCAATTTTTGTAGTCAGATATCAGGGTCTTCAGAAAAACTCAGTCTCTTTTGCCGAGCTTTCGAAAAATTGTGTTTTCTTCTGATGACAACAACACTTGTTGAAATTAGTGTTTTTTGAGTTTTAGGTTTTTTTTTTAATTTCTCGCATAATTCTTTATGACAGTTGCATTTTTTGTTTGCCGCGCATTGATGCTAAATAATAATATTTAATTATTCTCTTCAAAAATTTTAGAACCAGATTCATGGGCATCACTCCCAAAAATCAGACAGTGGTCATAATGTGGCTGAATATATAATTTTTCGAAAGCTCGACGAAAGAGACAGAGTTTTTCTGAAGGCCCTAACCCTGATATCCGACTACAACCAGTGGTGCGTAGATAACACACAATACTTCCATATTTTGAAACGTAAAATTGTGACACAATTTGATCATATTTTGACTGCTTTTGAAAGTGTTTAGGTCAAAAATATCAAAAAATTCAGTATTAAAATTTTAAAATTCGCCCAAAATGAAAAAACGCCACATTTTCGGAATTTAAAAAATAACCACATATTCTGCAAGGTAAAACGAAGATTTTGAGACCAAGAACGCTCAAATCGGTTCATTTTTGCGGCCGGAAAAAAATAAAATAGAAAACACTAAAAATGCGAATATCTCGGAAGTGCTGTGCGTTATCCAAATTCCGATTAAACAGGGTGTTAGGTCTTGCCGAGACAAACATTTCAGTTCAAGAAATTTGAAAAAAGGTTGAGAAATGAGGGAGTTATGGCCATTTTTGTAAGTGACCACAGACGGACAGACGGACACACGGACACACGGACACACGGACACACAGACACTTGTTCGGGAAGTGATTCTGAGTAAATGTGTATAAGAAAAAGTTTTTTCTGAAGCTCCGTTCCGATTCTCGATTTTAGGACGATCACAATACTTCCATTTACTCTGTAAATATGGAAGTAAAAATAGTGCCTAAGGGTCAGAGATGTAAATAAGTTAGGTACGTACTGAGGTACAAAAGATAATAATAATGATGACGATAAAGATTGTAATATAATTACAATATTATTCCAACGTGAGTTCCAAAATGTCAACATTGAATTGGTGTTTTTCGTACAGAATTATCAACAGAAATTCAGCCGGGTACCTAAAATGAGAACACATGTACAAGAATGCATGTGAAACCGACTAAAACCTCAGAACCCATCGGCACGAACTGTAACATAAAAACATGCCGAGCTTAGTGATAGCCTTGTTTCCCTGGAAGGGTCAATTAAAAGTAATCGCCCATTGTTTCCTACATCGTTAGCTACAATAGCCGAAACTGTTCCTCCAGCATATTAATGAACAACTCAAGAAATATGGTTACCTGCTGCATACCTAAGAGTCCTGTACCTATTTAAATATATTAAATTATTATATTATGCTGCAGTATACTATGAAGCAGCGATATGCGCAAATAACGCACTTTCATATCATGGCAGTATTTTTTGGGAAAGTTCACTTCATATTTCAACTACTACCCTTCTACTACCTACTACTACTTATCTATTTCGTTACGAGCTAGTGAAGGCAAACTGTATAGTAGCCTTGTGCTTGAATAATGTACAACACATTGGGCCAACTTTAAGTGCTCATTTGAAGAAAAGGTTCAACTAATAGCGAAGGAAACGACGACGTCTGAAAGACCGAACTCGGGGGGTAGCTGGGTATTGTCAAAGAGAAAGTGTCACATGCATGCGAATAAACCGGAAGGTGTCCTTAAGGACAATCAGTGTTTTTCTACGCCAGGGGTGATTGGGGTGGGGGGGTGGGGTTTAGCGGTTGTCAGGGGGACTAGGAAAAAGTTAAAAAATGAAGAAATAACAGCTAGACTGCCACCTCACAGCTAATTGAATTGAGAGATAGGTACTAAAATAAAGGCTATTTGGGATGTACGTCGACCTACTTGTGGGTACATACCTAATTTGTATTGATGTTTTAGTGTGTTTATTGACCGACTTTGCGAGCTATACTTTTCAAAATCATTTGTCATTTATAAAGGTTCGTATTAAAGTTTGTTTGTATAAATTGATTGGATGATAGGTTGTCAGAAAGAGTGAGTATTAAATAGTTTTTAGTTTTAGATACTATTTAAAATTTAGTTGAATAATATGGAGATAGGTTATCTTTATGTGAAATATTATATTAGTAAATTCATAAAACCTCGCTTTGCAAGTTTTACAAGCGTTAAAAAATACGGCGGGCAAAAAAATGTTATTGCAGATTCGGATTTTACACCCCTTGAAACGTAAACCACCAAATTTTCAGAGGGTGTTAAATTTTTTTTAAAAAATATAATCAAATAAAAAATAATTATAAAAATAAAAATAAATTTAAAAAAATATATAAATTAAAAACAAATTGACTTCCCAAAACGTTGGCTCAGTATGCCAATACAAACCTCTCAAATTCTGTCTTCGAACTGATAATACAATCCTCTGCGGTTTCCCGGATGCGTGCGTACCCTACTCGGCACAGGAAGAAGGAGGGAATACTCTGTCGTAAATGGTAAATGGGTGTGCGCGGGTGAGATGAAATTTGTGGAGGGAGCCTCTGATTGTCGGTCCCTTGGCACTGATTACACCCACTCCAGCCCACGCTAATGGCAGTGATTCAAAATGGCCGCTCTCACGGTCTGAGAAGAAGGAAAGAGGCTGAGGTTGAAAGAGGAGGGTAACCCGGGAGGAGTAATTGACTGGAAATTGTCCTCGCTCAGTTTCAACTCGGCAAGATCATGTCTTACGAGAAAATGGTTTCGATGGTATTTATAATGGATTATTTAATACGAAATTTGAATAAATTATTGTATCTTGATCAGAAAAAAATTTTTGTGCCCCTGAAATATATTTATGGCATGCCTATATATTTAGAGGGTGTAGGACCCAAATTTACGCTGATTCTTAAACAACGCCATAGAATGGTAAAACATGGTAGAACGATTTTCGAGGTTTTTAAGGAAAGTAGGTACTTTTATGATTTTTTAGACATTTTCACAATGTTAATTGGGTCAAAATGGGTTACCTACGTAGGCCCACCTACTGTTGATAAATGAACTATAACATCCCCAGCTGAACTGTACCAGCTAAGCTTACAGATACCACCTGTCAGGTATCGCCCATCAACTATCACCCATCCAGAATCGACCATCAGATACCACCCATCAGGTATCACCAATCTGAAATAACCCACTAGTTATCATTCATCAAATATGTCGCATCAGGTGTCACCCAACAGGAATCAACAATCAGGTATCGCCCATCAGGTATCATCCATCAGGAATCAACCATCAAGTATCATCCATCGGGAATCAACCATCAGGTATCAACCATCAGGTATCACCCATCAGGAATCGTCCGTCAGTTACCACCCGTCAGGAATCAACCACCAGGTATCACCCATCAGGTATCGCCAATCAGATATCACCCATCAGGAATCACCCATCAGGAATCACCCATCAGGAATCAACCATCAGGTATTAACCATCAGGTACCACCCATCAGGTATCAACCATCAGGTATCACCCATCAGGAATCAACCATCAGGTATCACCCATTAGGAATCAACCATCAGGTATTGCCCACCAGGTATCGCCCATCAGGAATCAACCATCAGGTATCACCCATCAGGTATCGCCCATCAGGTATTCACCATCAGGTACCACCCATCAGATCACCCATCACATATCAGCCTTCGCATTCCACTCATCAGGTATCACCCATCACCCATTTGTACCCACGTATTCCGTCACGTGTTTGGCCACAAACTTGGCGTACCCATTTTTCACCACTCAACGACAAAAAATCGATATTCGCATTGCATCGAATTTAATTTTTGAAATTTCATTCGACCGTTTATAATAAAATCACTAAAATTCGACGGTCTCTTTGAGAAGATCACGTTGACAGTTCGGCTTTGTCACCCCAAAAGACGGCTCGACGTTTCTTCGTGCTGGATAATGAGGCCGGCTAATATGGGCCGTGTCGAGAAGCAGTAGATCACCAGCCTGTGAGAAACGGTAATAAGTTGGAACTCACTGTTACCAATACGGAGGCGATGACGACTGTGGTGATACGCAGTGGCGCAAACAGTCGACGCAACCACAAGGCGCGCAACGTCGGGCGCTGATCAAAGGGAACAAACGAGAGACGACTGTTCGTATTAACTCGTTAATAGGTTTCACAGCTCGAACACCAGCGCAGATACGAGAGCTGAACACTAACACGCGGAAAAAGTATCGTGTCTATTTGTATTATCATCCGGTCTCGCCTCTTCGGCTTCTGATCCTGACGAGATGTGACTGTCGTTAAAGAGTCGGATAGCTATTCGAAGTGTGGAGCACCTACTGCCTGCACCTCATCAATTAGAGTTGTAAATAACCCCTGTCACATGTGAGAGGGTTATGGCCTCCGAACGGTTGAAATGGCTCGACGAAGATGTGAATTTTAAATATTTCTATATTCAAGCATAAGGTAAACACCTCAAGCGTGGTTTGTAACAGTTTAAGTTATTAATTAAGTTATTAATATTAGTTATAATAATAACTATAAGTAATATAAGTTATAATATTAAGTCATTAATATTAGTTAGTTAAGGTTTATTAATTTTGGATTATTATTCAATAGTATGCCATTGTAATCACCCAAGAACATTTTTTTCTGCATACTTGAATAACCATAGGAATGCAATCGAATGTCAGGAATTTGTACTTAATTCCCTATAAAATAATATTTGACTAGTTTTCAACATAAGTCATGAGTAAAAATTGAACAAGCCATGAGCAATAAGGGAGCTATTAGTTTATATTTTAAACTTAAATATAATAAATAAATAAACCTTCATTGTTTTATGTGGGTTTAGACCCAAAATCGTTTAGAAATTTGAAATCAGCGATAGATTTTAAGTGAGAGGAAGGTTTTTGGACATTAGAGAGTCTCTAACCAATTTATGTTCATTTTGAATTCATTTTAAATTAATATTCGATCTGCTATTCGTGGGATAATCGGATTTTTTCCGCCGATGTTTTTTGGCCAGGAGTCCTCCTTGTATTTTACCATCGGGACCGCACTAATCGCTTGCCCATTTGCCATTGTCTGCTTTTATAGCTTGAACGGTCGAATCGTGATTTATAGACCGACTTTTATTCTCTCACTTTTTCCCACTATAGGAACATAGCAGGGAGACAAGGAGAGGAAACGGCTGAGATGTTCCACTTCGTGATTCTGGGACGTGGGCCAAGACTTGTAACAATTTTAAATTGTCTCGCTTTATCGGTCTCGAATTTCGCCCGATTGCGCAATAATTTACGATGTTTCCTCTCTGGTAATTTGGCTGAGATCAATTATTGGAGAAAACCTATTTTCAGTTGGTGATTCATCTTTAAAACAGTTACAAAAATATTAAATTTAAAAAAATTAAAAGATTGAATAGCACTAAAATAAGCGCAACGGGAAATACTTTTACGTTACTTGCATTTCGAGAAAAAAACGAGCTAGAAACTTTGGAATTCCAGGGAAAATGTTTTTTTTCCGATTTTTTGTGTCTGTGGTAAATAGGAGTTATTTTTTTTATTACGATTGTAGGCTTGGGGTATAGGAAATTTAATGATGAAATCCAAAAATGCCCTCAAAAGTTTGAAAAAGTTGTTTTAACTGGAAAAGTGTGGGGTTTTAGTATAAAAAAAAAGTTTTCTTACAAAGTTTCTTTTCAAAAAATTTCAAATTTTCAAAAAATCATTTTCATTTTTTTCAAAAAATTTTGAATTTTTGATTTTTTTTGGAAATTTTGTCAAAAATTTTTCAAAAAATTTTCAAAATGTTTTCAAATGTTCAAAATTTTACAAGTTTTTGATTTTTTCGAATTTTTTTTGAAATTTTTTTGAAGAATTTTCGAAAAATTTTTTCAAATTTTTTTCAAAATTTTTTTTGATTTTTGAAATTTTTTGAATTTTCAAAAAAAATTTTTTTGAAAAAAATTTTTTTTTTTAATTTGTAATATTGTAACGGTTAGTAGGGGAAGGGAATGGCGGTTGATGGAGTTGTGTTCCATTTTCGGTCTTGTTTCACCCAAATTTTCGGGACACCCTACTTTCCCTCTAGAAAACCAAGATTTCTCAAAAACGTTGCTTTTCCAAGTAGGTATATACCTATTTGAGGATTTATTAACTGTTGGTGGACACAATATGGTTTCTCAATATTATGCTTATCTTAGAATTTTCCAATCCGAAATTGGAAAGTGTAGATGGGTATATTTAGATTGTAAAATTGTCTTTTCGATTGAGAAAATATTCCATTCAAAATGGAAATACCTTAAGTATAGGTCGCCCTATATCTACTTCTATTATACTGTGCTATTCAATATTTTCCAAAACACATAATTTTCTGTGCTATTGTACCTTCCTATATTTCCTACATTTTGGGGTTGGTATCCCATCTGGAAAGGTGTCACCATCGACTCAAACTGGACGCAAAAAATTGACGAAAAACTAACAAAACACCATTCACGAGCCAGTCGACCATTAGTTGTGCAACTTCCTCTCACAATAGTCGATTATCGTCCGATAATTTGTTCGAATCCATTCTTACATAGAAAAGTTCGGATCGAGTAAACATATTTTTTCCTCCGAACCCTCCGTTTAGCGTGTTTGTGTTCGATTTTCTCCAGTTAAAGGGACAATCTTAAAAGGGCATGAATCATAAGAGATGGTTTGTTGTCGAGGCGGTTTCCCTCTCTGTCCAACCCCTAGCCCTTTCTATCTCCATCTCTATAATAGGCGACTATTTTCGAAATCCGCACGACGTTCGAAGGGTGTCATCCCCTGGGGCTTTTGACTCCGCTAGTGCCGCATTTTCGGTTCTATTATGACGCAGAGACCGCAATCCATTGTATAGTCTTCCGTATCACTATACTGGAGACAGTCAATGGCCAGATCAATGAATGAGAAAGGTCCCTCAGTGATAAACTGCCACCCGGCACCGCCCAGAAGCGCACGGCGGGAGATTTCCGAACATAATGGAATTATAATTCCACGGTTTTCCCATCGCTATTAACAATAATGATTTATCATGTACGGCGGGCTCATTGCCGGAAAAGAGGAATCTGTTTTAACGAAATTGTCCAATAAAGGATGACGAATTGGCCCATTTGTGGAGACCAATTAGGAGAAGAGCCCATTTGGGCTGATTTAGGGGTTGATCGACTATTGGCCCAGCGGCGACGAAATTTTATCCCCGGTTTTGCTACCCCGGTGGGAAAAATTGGTACATAGGTCCAATTTCACCAAACTTTAAAAATCATGATTAGCTTAAATAATTGAGAACATCAACTTTGTTCTTAGATAAGTCACAATAATTGTTATTACAATGTTAAACATTATCTAACAATTAAGCAGCTTATTAGGCGTACAAGGTTTGGTGAAATTGGACCTATTTTACCTTTTTCTCTTTTTTTAAATATTTTACTTAGGGTGGGTTCAATTCAATTTTACTCATCGAATATCCATTATTCTCCGAATAAAATTTTCCGAAGAGACGCTGACAGGGAAATTCGTAGTCTGCATGTCCAAGAAACTACTTATTCGGAGAACAATGTTTTTTTATGAATAAACAATGTTGGTTTGATGAATAATGATTGATGAACCCATCTTTCGTAGGTTCCGACTTAGTTCTACCACTAATACCACTAATTTCACAAATCAGCATTCCTCTGCTTCAAGAAAAAAAATTTTAACGCGATTTTGCATTATGACGATTTTGAGTTTTTGGCCCCGAGGGTTTTTGAGTTTTTTAGACCCGTGGGGTTTTTAATTGCTACCACCATTTAGAGGCACGTTTTTCACTTGGCAAGAAGTGCCAAAACTTTCAAAAAATAACCATGTTAGTACAGGAAGGTTTTTCAAATTGGCCAAAAAAAAACTTAAAAACTGCAATCGCGATAAAAAAAAAATCCGGAGATGCCAAGGTGCTACTTTTTAATCAAGAATATTTTTTGGTTAAACTGCTGTTTGGTTGAATGGTAAAATAACTTGATAAAAAAAAATAATAAATTCACGACAACATTCTCTAACCTTTGAAAACTTCCACTTTAAAGATTCGCGTAAGAATTGAAAAGCAAGTAATTCGTTTGAAAATTCGTATATTTATTCTACAGAATTACAAAAGTATTTATATATCGATTAAATTGTAATTGGTGTATCCACTCGTGCGCTCGGGGCGATTCGTCTCCAGTGGGCGGCAAATGAGCGGTGGGCGGAGCCGGGCGGCATTAGCCACCAAATTACATCGTAATTAATCAATACTCTAATTCCGACCGAGCTGATGAGGATAGGGCCAGAGTTGGAAGGGGTTGGGGTCGGTAGCTTTTGGGCCCGGGGCCGGTTCACACGAACGTCACAGACGGGACTGCGGATTTGAAAATCGATCATCGAAATGATGATGATCTCTAAAACAGATTTAATGCCGTTTTTGTCAACCCCCCCCTGACAAAATTTAAAAAAAAATGTAATTTTCCCCTGCAGGGAAATTGAGGAAACACATGAGGAGTGTGTCTAGGAGTGTTACAGGACAAGCATACGAAAAGTCCACACGTTTCTCAGTTGAGGAAAGTTGTGGGGGGACAGGAAAAGGTCCATTATTTCGCTCATAACTTGAACAGAAGAAGTCGGAACGAGAAAGCGACTTCACCCAAAATGAAACAACAAATAATTTCCTAAAAGTTTTATTTCATGCATTTCTCTCCCACCATTTCAGAGATATACGAGGTTCTGAGTAAAAGTGTATGAGTAAAACTTAATTCTGATGCTCCAATCCGCTCTTCGATTTCAGGACGATTACAATTCAAGAATATGGGATCAAAAATCCTTAGGACTAGCAATTGATAAGAGATAAATAATCATACGAATACATATCAAAAAGGGAAATTGAATTCTCTACAACTTTAATTATTACAGCTTTTGTGCTAAGGTCAATAGTTTAGACGATACAGCAGAACTTGTCACTGGGATAGAACGTTTTCCAAAAATCATGCCATGATTATTCATGCTCATAACTCGAAAAAGGTCGGTCGGACGAAAAAAGTGACTCGACTCAAAATGAAAGTTCGATAAATTTCCTTCAAGTTTCATTCTATAAAATACTTTCCTAACTCTAACCGTTTCAGTAATAAACGCTGTCAAAAAAAGGTTCTTTAAAAAAAAAACATTTGTTCACTTACGTTTTTGTTTAAAGTTCCGCCTTCTCTACTAAACTGTTCATCCTTGCTTAAAAGTCGTAATAAAAAAAAAGTTGTAGAGAATTTAATTATCTTCTGAATATGTATCCATAAGCTCATTTATCCTCCAGCAGTTAGATTATTGTAGATTGAAACATTTGAGTTATAGATTGAAAAGCTATTCTTCGAAAAAAGTCTTTTGCTGGCAATTGCCAAGAGAAAAATGATGATTTTGATTCATCTGCATAAAGAAAATTTGATTCTCTACAACTTCTTCCGAAATGACTTTTGGGATAAGAGCTACAGTTTAGACGATACGGCGAACTTGGCGCCCAAAACGTGGGACTCAAACGTTTTTCAAAAATCATTTGACAGCATATATCTCTGAAACGGTTGGAGTTAAGAGAGAAATGCATGGGATGAAACTTGTTGGAAATTTTATCTACTTTCATTTTGTATGAGGACGCTTTCTCGGTCCGACTTCTCCTTTTCAAGTTATGCTCGAAAAAATGGAAAACCCTGACCTTTCTCCCTCTCCCCGCACTTTTTCTCAGCTGGGAAACGTGGAGACTTATTATAATATAACAATAATTTAACTATAATAGTATGTATCATAATTTTTATCCAGTAGCCCCCCCCCCCCATAAGAAAAAGTTTAGGTTTTCCGCCCCGCACCCTTCATCCCCTTGACTGGACTATGAAAAGGACTATAAGTGACTATGAAAAGGAATGGTGTGTAACAATTTTTCCAGTGTACCTACTGCCAATATCAGGGTGTATAAGGTGTACATCAAACAGTGCGTCTACGTGGCCATGCCTTGAAAAAAGTCCGCGGCAAAGCGTCGAAAATTCACCCCCAGGGCACAGCGTCGAAAAGTCACCTTCCGGGCACAGCGTCGAAAAGTCACCTTCCCGCACAGCGTTTTTGGATATGTTATGCCCATGTCGTCGCCAATGTGAACCGACTCGCTCTCCGAAGGGAGAACTCGGAGTACGGAGGAAGACTGAACGTGGAGGGGGTACAGTGATTACTGCGTCACGTAATTGGCGCGATACGATTGGCCGACGCGGCCCTATGGGCGATGGGGGCCAAAGGGAGATGGGCGTGGCCAAACAGCTGGAGCTGCGGCTGCGGCCAACGCGGACGCACGATTCCCGCCAACGTAACGTCAGTCATATGCAGGTTCACGTCACGGACGCGTTTTCTCATGTTCGATGTTGTGCAAGTGATCGACGGTTGAACATTATCGAGAATTTTTCGACCGAACGAAAATCCGTCGCTTTGAATCGAATTTCGTAAGTAGGTAGGAGAATTTTTTAATTTTTACATTGTATTTTTACTCCTATATTTACAGTGTAAATTACTTCCATCTTTAGAGAGTAAATGGAAGTATTGTAATCGTTCTAAAATCGAGAATCGGAAAGGAGCTTCAGAAAAAACTTTTACTCATACACATTTAAATCTTTCCTCAATTCCCAACCGTCGGTCTATCTTTTCAAAAAATAGCCATATTTCCCTTAATTGTCTGCCTTTTTTTTCAAATTCTTACACTGGAATGGTCATAGTACTTCCAAAACATTGGTAATTCCAGCAATATCCATTTAATTTTTGACCAACGACAAAAATCGACCGATTTAAGCGTTTGGGGTCCCAAAAAGCAATGAGGAGAATATCGTTCGAATATGTTATAACATCAGAAAATATATAGATATTCTTATCTATAGATAAGAATATCTATATATTTTCTGATTTTGCATATTTTTAGGTATATTTCGTGGTTTTTCATGGTTTTCGACCATTCGACCAGTCCAAATGCAATCAATTTGGACCAGAATTTCACGCAACAGAAAATAAAATCGTGAAATCACAACTGGTACAATTGTTTAAATTTTGTTTCTCATAAAATAGTCGATTTACCCAAATTGATACCACCCACACCCGATCATTCTATCAAAAATGTTCTCGGCTTGGCAGGAGACTTTTCCCCATTTGCCCAGTGTACATAAAATATTATATTTTGTAATTACTCCAAATTGTCTGCCTCGAGAGGGTCGATTTTTTATCTCATTTGCTAGTGTTTTTGTTGAATGAAATTTTCTGTGAGCCCGAGGAGAAGTTTACTATTTTTGTTTTAAAAATCTTCAAAAAAGAAATCTCTTGTTTTCGGCTTAGTTCCAATAAATTGGCCATAAGTACCTTAAATTCTGGAGTAACTACAAAAATGAAAATACCGTTGGAAAGCCCTTTAAATTTGCCGCAATTTCTCGCTATTTGCGATTTTCTGACATCAAGTCAAATTAGCAGAAAATTGGTCCAATGTCAAAAATGGCTCGATTTTCAAAAATCAAAATGTTTTCAACGTGCATTAAGACCGAGAAAAAATAAAAATATCCCGCAAACCTTTGACGAAAAAATGGTCCAAAATGTCGGCTTTCCAACGGTATAATCATTTTTTAATTTATCCAACTTTTGAGCGGAGAAATTGATTTTTTGACGCCGGGGATGAGGTTTTTTACTGAAATCTCGATTTCACTGTTCGAACGCTTGTAGTTTTGCAAATTTGTATACAAATCATAAGCATACCGATTTTACATAGAGCAACGTTTAAAAGCAAAAAAAATCAAAAAACATTATTTTTTGTGATGCTCTAGTGAAAAATGTTTCAAAATTTATTGGAAAAGTCGTGTTTGTGTTTTAGGCCCAAAAAAATATAAGATAGGCGGACGTTCGCTCAAAAACTTGTTCCGGTCTGAGAAATTCGAGGACAAAAGCGTTTTTGAATTGAAATACCTGCTGAGAATTTCCAAAATAAAGCCGTTCCGGTGTCGAGCACGTCTTCAGTCCATTTGCTCGAAATGACGAGCTGCATTGGTTTGAATTGCCTATTGTGTCCGTGGTGCAATTGTGGGACCTTTTTCGAGCAAGTGCAATAACAATAAATGGGACGAGAAAGTCGTGTCTTACGCATTGTGCATGTAAATAGTCCGTTTACGAGTGGAGAAAATTAGTACGCAAGGGGTACTACAAAAAATCACACATAATGCATAATTAACACATAATGCATATTGTGGATTGAAATTGTGGGCTGGATCCCCGATTTATTTTTTAAGTTATCCGCGTATTCTGCTCGGTAAATCAAAGATTTTAAGACTAAGGCCCCGTTTATTGACGTAAAGAGTAAATTTTTCGACGCTTTGCCGCGGAATATTTTTTTGACGCACGGCCGCGTAGACGCAGTGCTATCCACCCTCCAATATCCAATGTCCACCCTCCAGATAAATTTTGCCAATAAATCGGGCCTAAGAACGCTCAGATCTGTTCATTTATGTGGCTATGAAAAAATAGAATAGAAAACACTGGAATATATTGGAAGTACTGTGAGTACGTTCCAAGACGAGCATACCAGTCCAAGAAATTTGAAAAAGGTTAAGAATTGAGGGAGCTATGGCCATTTTTGTAAATGACCACAGACGTACAGACAGACAGACGGACAGAAGAACAGATGGACTCACAGACACTTGTTCGGAAAGTGATTCTGAGTGCAAGCGTATAAGTAAACGTTTTTTATGAACCTCAGTTCCGATTTTCGATTTTAGGCCGATCCCAACACTAACTTACTGAGCAAATATGAAAGTATAATTTAAGTAAATTAGGTATTTAAAAATCGATAAATTCGAATTTATTCATCTTTTCCGCCCAGATGATCGGGGACGTGGGACGAGGCGGAGTTGGAGCGCTGGCCATGGACGACCAAACGCCGGCGACCGACGACCGCGAGCCGCCGACCGCGAAGAAACCCGCGCCCGGCAACGGGGTCGGCACGACGACCGACTTCACGATTGACTCGCTGATCGGCGGCAAGTGCGACAAATCGGACGACGACAGGGCATCGCCTATGCGCGGCTGGGGCCCGTGGTCCGCACACGGAGCGGCCCATCCGTTCCTCCCGTCCGCCGCACTTCCTCTGCTCTACGGCTCTTGGCTGCCATACGCCTCGTTTCTGCTGCCGCCCGCCTCCGATCTGCTCGCCCCTTATTTGAGTTCGGCGGCCCCAGGGCGGACCTCCGCGCTGCCGTCGCCGCCTCCGCCGCACGGATCGCAGAACGGGCCGCACGGAGTGTCGCAGGCGCTTAGCGACGATTCGCGGTCTGAATCGACTTCACCGCTGGCCCCGCACGACTTGACCGTCAAGCCTTCGCAAGGTAAATTAATTTTGTTCGGATAAATTCATTAATTTGGCGATATTGAATTTTTGTGTGCAGTATCGACAGAAAAATGCCACAACTTTCCACAACGTTTAACATTAAAAAATTCAAACGTTTAATATCCCAAAACCTTAACGTTTTAGCATTGAAATAAATAGTTTAAAATCGTAATTACCTACTCTATCAATAATTTGGCATCTCATAATTTTAACATTTCAACATTCTACTTGTAGCTTGTAAGTGTAGGTAACTTAAAAAAAATCTTGAAAAAACCTGAAAAAACGAATTTTTAAAAATATCTTCTTAAAAATTGATCAGCGACTAATCGATTCTCGCGAGCAAACGAACGCCGTCCAGGGCTTCGGAAATCGTCGTCGATTTAGACGATAACGACTATAATCGGCATCGACGACTGCCCATATTGACTTAAGGCGTAGTAGGTAATTTCATTCAATGTTTCATCGCCTAAACAATCGAAGGTCAATTGGTCAATGTGGATTTTAGCCGTGAACCCAACTGTCTTATTATGGATGAGACGTTTCTGCATTTACCAGTAAACACGTAGGTAGAATACCTATCAATATTTTCCTATTTTAAAAATTTCCAAAATTTGAGAGAGAGAGAGAGAGTGAAAAAATTCGCTTTTATTCAGGAAAAGAGAAAAAAATTACAAAAAAAACGAGAAGGGCTTGAATAAAAATTTACAAAAACTTACAAAAATCACAAATAATTCCTACCTGATAATCAATTTTTATTTGATTAAAATTTTATATGCCTACTAAAATATGGAAGCATTGTGTGGCCCACCACCCTTTTCACCAACCATTCTGAACTGTTGGCAGGACCAATGAAATAATGCAACCGTCAAAACCTACCACGAATTCGGTAATCGCCACAGCGGCAAAATCGATTTGAATGACTAATCGCTAGTGAATAAATAATATCGTACCGGGGCTGATATATTCCTGAGGTCGGATTGCTTTATCCAACGACGAAGAATATGAGAAAAGGACCAGAAAAAACAGTTTTTATCGGCCACGCGATGAAAAGGACAACCGGTCGTTTTCATCAAACAATTATCACCCGTTTCTTGCTCGAACTAATTTGTTGTTTTTTCTCCCGTCACGGATGTCTGTCGTCGGTTATCGATCGACCCTTGTAATTAAGTCATGGGTTCTTTCGAACGCGACGTAACCGGACAATTGGGCGAGCGCGCATGCGCGGACTTTTCAATTATTTAGTTTTGAGAAACGGGCCGGTTAGCCCGGACTTGGCATTATGGGCTGGAAGTAAATTTCGAAGTTCAGGTCGATCCTCATCCCCCTCTTACATCTCATCCTTCTCCCCCTCATCGTCCTCCTCCCCCTCATCCCCCTCTTACTTCTCATCCTTCTCCCCCTCATCGTCCTCCTCCCCCTCATCGTCCTCCACTTGCTCATCCGCCTCCCCTTCCCCCTCCGCAACCTCCACCACATCCTCCTCCTCCTACCCCTCCCCATCATCACAATCATTTCATCCTCATCATCGTCCTCTTCCTCCTCCTCAACCTCATCCTCCTCCCTCTCCGACTCCTCATCAGCCCTCCCTCATCATTCTCCTCTTCCTCATCCTTCTCTCCCTCCCCCTCCGCATCCTCCTCCTAATCATCCTCATCTTCCTCCTCATCATCATCCTCCCCCTCATCATTCTTCTCTTCCTCATCCTCGCCACTCCGCGTCCTCCTAATCATCCTCATCTCCCTTTTCATCATCACCCCCCTCATGCCCCTCCCCCTCCCACTCTCCCCTCATGCGCCGCCTCCTCACCTCCTCCTCCTTCCCCTGCTCCTCCTCCTCGTCCTCGGATTTATGCCAGACGTTCTGACGCTGATTGAGATTTCGACTTAACGAAAAACGCCGCGGGAATAAGAAGGACCTCTTTACTGAGATCAGCGGAAGTGAATTATTTTGTGAAAACTCTTCTGTCAACTTGTCAAAATGGATACGCATAGCTAAAGTTACACGGTTATGATTTCAACGATTTGAGTTCCCCCAAACTCCCTGTTGTATTGGGGTCTCGTCCCGCACAGACCTAACATGAGAACAATGTGTCTAATTTAGCGAGGATATTTTGCATATTAAACAAATAGGGGGGCCCAACGATGGGGAGGATTATCGATTACAGGGGTGATGTACTCGAAGAGCATAATGGCTTTCACAATTCCTCTAAAAATAAGATACTCGGTATGTACTCAAAACTATGGTTATTCACGACTAAATTTAAAAAACCTCGGGTTTTCGCCAGAGTTGGGGGAGAGAGCAGAAAATCTGCGAATTTTTAAAATAAGCCTCATTCGTCCCCAAGCTCATGATTTTTTAATGGTAAAAATAATAAAATATCAAAAAAACAATTCCCGAAACTTTTTGAAAATTCATATCAGTTATTGACATACCTAGAGCTCGGAAAATCTATGTCCAAATAACATACAATGCTTTCATATTTTGGCGCACAAAACTTTGGATCACATTGATGATATTGGACTGAGTTGGGGGCTGCTAGAAAAAATATACCCGTATTTTGAAATCTAAAGGCCTAAGAGTAACTAGAGCCAACATTTTAAAATTATGGACGCTCAAATGCGTTCATTTATCAGCAAAAAATAAATTCGAACCGCTGAAATTGTGATTTGCGAGATATAGAACCGTAAACTTCCCAACGCCGTTGGGTGGTGAGAAGTCGCCACTAAAATTAGTTACCACTAAAATTAGTAGCCACTAATAACACGAGGGCTGAGAGCCAAACGCCTATTATTTAATAGCTCGACTGTACAGCCGCCGCGCCCGCTTACAAATCGACTGTGAAATAAATCGTCGAGCCTTTCGAGACTCGGAAAGTCTCAGTTGAACTGTTTTCAGTTGCTCAATTCAAATCGATCTCAAGATGAAAGAGAAAACGTGTCCTGAGCATCGAGAACAGCCGTGAGGAAATTTTGAAAACACTCCTTGAGCTTCATGTACCCATAAGTACCTATTCGGAGATGAGATCGTCAAGTGCGATGACCAACAAAGCCAATTAATTGGGTAGAATACTTGTATCAAGTAGACTTTTACCATTGAAGGACTAGAGAACCGGATAGTGTATAAACAACAGCAAAAAAATGAAGAAAAAAAATTGTGAAGATCGATGATATAGGGGTCACGACTTTTTCAAACACCGGTAGTTGAGGGTCAATTCATGTTTTTTTTCGGAGATTGTGGATTGTTACATTTTTTAATTATGATTCGTGACTTTCAAAAATTAGTGGTTGGGGATCAATTGAAAAAATATTTTCTTCATTTTCAAGTTTTTTTTTCCAAACCTGTAGGTTGAGTGTAGGTGGTTTTTCAAAAATCTGATAATGAGGTTCAGTCCTTGATTTTTCAAAAATGAAAATTTGATAATAAATTTGACGATTTGCGCCTGGAATCAATTGAGGATCTATTCACACATTTTTTCATAAACCGAAAGTTGAGGATCTGAATCGGAGGTTAATTTGAATCAAAACGTGAAAATCAATTCAAATAAAATAAATTTTTTACAAAAAAAAATATTTTTTTTTGCAATTGTAGCTTTCTATTCCAGCAAGAGATGTTGACGGTGAGAAACACATGTTTCTGCTGTAAATAATGATGATGAATCGATAAAAAACGAAAAAATCCTCATTAAAATGTCGACTAAAGTTGACAATATTGGACTCGGGTAAAAGTTATTTCGTTTCCAGTCTCGGTTTTTTTGACTTCTGACAGGAATCGTGTAGTCCTCGTATCCGTTTTGGATGTTCTCATTTAGTAGCTGTCGTCGGCATCTGAACTTAACACATCCATCGGTCGTGACTACCTGAATTAGCTCGGTCTATTTGTCTTGGCGGATATTGGCCCATTAGTCGGCCGTTACGCTCAATTCGGACAGCCAGTCTCTGAGTTTCGAAAACGGACGGAAAAAGAAAAATTTTCAACCACCGCGGACCAAATCGTTCGTGAACGCAACGAAAATTCGAACCGGCGGCTGATGATATTTTATTTTCATAACTGTCCTCGTATATCATCAACTTCTGTCGGGCCGAGTTTTCCGAGAAACATATTTTTGACGTATGCCTTCGAGCGGACAGTTTCAGCGTGATGAGTGTCCGCGCCATATGCGAGCTCGAATAGCTTTCAACATCTTGGCACCTGATGGTGTTTTACGAATAAACTGCCATTTAGCCTCATTTAGTTTCACTTCGGTTTACGAATATTTTCCGGCTAATGGCCAGCGTTTAAACTAAAGAGAGCCGAATTTCGCAAATGGGACGCCCCTCAGCTTATTCGGAATATTATGGCGGCGATGTTTTTTAGCCGACGTTTATCGACGCGATGTTGAAAAATTGTCAAGTAACCATTCAATAGTAAGACCGGTTTATCAATCCATTTAAAGCTAGGTTTATCCAAGGACGGCTGCATTACATTAAAATTTAATGTTAAATGGTAAATTTTTTTTTAATAAAACATTAGAAATTTTTATTAAAACATTTAATGTTCAATGGTAAAATTTTTACCTTGGACATACTTCCATCGAAATTCAGACTAAAAATTTCTTGGAAATTAGTTAACGCAATCGGAATGTTATGGCTTTTCTGAGACGAATGCCAACGATGACTGACCGAGGGTCAGCCAAGAAATTATTAAGGTACCGGACTGAACGTGAGGGCACGCGCAGTTTCCTTTGCTGATATTGCGATTTCCCCTTGAGAAAATATCGAATTGTGGGTCGACAAGTTCCTGTAGAGGTCCCCCAATATCAATTCGGATCGGGCCATGGTTCAATTTTAACCGGAAAATCGATTAAACTCGCGATATTTCCGAAATAAGCGAAAATAAAGCGTTTTAGGTAAGCCAAGATACCGTCTAAAACACTGCTAGACCAGTGGTGCGTAGATAACACACAATGTTATTAGATTGACCGAATTTTATCATAATATGATAAAATATTATTTTGACTAATTTTGAGGGTGTTTGGGTCAAAAAATATCATAAATATCAAAAAACAATGTCAAAAAATATCAAAATATCATATCAATATCAAAATCAATATCAATATCAATATCAATATCAATATCAATATCAATATCAATAGGTATCAATATCAATATCAAAATATCAAAAAACTCACTATGCATATTTTAAAACTAGTTTAATTTAAAAATTGTATAGTCGATTTTAGGACGATTAACAATACTTCCATTTACTTCGTAAATAAGGAAATAAGAATTCTCCATAACTTACGCAGGGTCACATAAGGAGCGTTGATAAATGCCATGAGGCCGCGCGAGTCATTGCGTCGCTGCCGTCCAGCAAAAGAGAAAGGTCGCGCTCGCTCTCTGTTAGGCCTGAGGGCATCTCCTTACGGTCCGGTTCTTGGGGAGCTCAGCTCAGCCTCTCTCGAACTGAGATATGGCTAAAAGCGGCCAATCGAGTTTCGGCTGGAATGTATTAGTGCCTTACCCGTTCTTTTCTAATGCGTGTTTGCCTTAACCCTATATAGTGATTGTAAAACTACAAATTGCAGATACTGTGAAATTCAAACCCAAACATAAACTCATAATCGAATAGTATTTGATAATAATTTAATGATTAAAACATTAATTACATGTACATAAATAATTAATGTTTACAAACTCATGTGCTCATAATCCTCAAGCTCAAAGTGAAATCCGAAATTAGGATGATTACAAAACTTCCATTTACTCTGTAAATATGGAAGTAAAAACAGTGGTTACTCAATCAAGAAAAAAAATTCGGTCTTCATTTCAAGACCATGGTCAAACTCGATACCTTAGTTGAGGTGAATAGTTCACCATCAGAATGGAGGTACAATTCAATTGCGAATTGGCGGATACCAGGTAAAATTGAAGATGGACAAACGTTGTTGTGGGGATTCAAACAAGTGGAATAAAATTTTGCATCCCCAGTAGTTTTCGATTATTGAGTTTCACCTCGAAGTTGAGTTCGATCTCGAAGTTGAGTTTGAACACGAAGTTGACTTTGATCTCGAAGTTGAGTTTCAACTCGAAGTTGAATTTGATCTCGAAGTTGAGTTCGGTCTCGAAGTTGATTTTGATCTCGAAGTTGATTTTGAACTCGAAGTTGATTTTGAAATTGAAGTTGACTTTGATCTCGAAGTTGAGTTTGATGTCGAAGTTGATTTTGATCTCGAAGTTGACTTTGATCTTGTCACGATCGCGAGCCCTAGCAAATCTTAGCTAATGAGATAAGGGCTCATTAGCTAAGATCGGATGGGCGAGGGGCGAGGAGAGGAAAGGTGAGAGCGTCAGTCGCTATCCTGCTCCCGCGCAGTGAATTGTCTTCCTGAACTGAGTCAGTGTATAAAATATTAAATTCGTCGACCCCCACCCGTTCCGGAGTGTCGTGGTGCTTAATCGGTGCTGGATTTAATTTCTTTTGGACAAGGTCAGATCGTTTATTTTACATTTTAACATTTCCCCTCCAAACGTGGTCCCATTGTGTCGAGGCATCTCCGCAAGGTCGTTCCGTTTTGTGAGGTTAAGTAGGAACTCTTTATTTTATTAAAATTTATTTTTCTAAAGAAGACTTTTCTTCCCCCGAGCTCCTGCTTACCACCTTACATGGTAGCAGACAGATAAGATCCCCCCCTCTGCTTTATTTTATTTTTGGACATTCAAAAATTTTATTTTACTCGTATCAAGTCGAACCGTAGTGAATCGTTCGCTTGCTTTTATTTTTATTTCTTCCAGTCGAACCGTAGTGAATCGTTCGCATGATATTAATTTTTTATTTTTTCAAATTCGAACTTTGGTGATCCGATCACTAGAATACACTTTTTTTCAAAAAGTACACAAGTGTTTGCGAGATGGAGTGCGCCAAATGCGATTCAGCTAACCCTCCCGCAGACCCCGTCAAATGCGCGACGTGCGCGCAACGGTTTCACGCTTCGTGTACCAGACTCGAGTCTCTGGACAAATGGACTCGTATGTCCTATGAAAAGCGTGAAGCATGGAGATGTGATTTGTGTAGACATTCTGACGAATCTCCAAAACCGCCTACTGAACCGCCAGTATGGTATACCAGTCTCCTATCAGATCTCCATGCTATCAAGAACGACCTTCAATCAGTACGATCTGAGAACGACCAGTTGAAATCCCAGTTGGCTAAAGTACGAACTGACGATCTATCAACAACACTCAAAAAAGAAAACACTGACCTTAGACAACAAATCGCCGACCTGACCGAGGTTATACATAATTTGGACATCCGACCAGAGGAAATCGAATCATTACGGAATGACAACCGATCTCTTAAATTTCAAATTGCACAACTAACGCAAACAGTTGAGGCTATAAAATTGAATCCTCCGGGTCAATCCACTTTATTTACATCACACGACTCACAGGAACACACATCCGACTCAATACCTAAATACATTGAGGACGAAATCGCGAAAACTCCAAAACTTTATTCGGACAATCCTTGGAGCTTAATCAAATTTATGGAAAAACTCCACCTTCTCAACGGGATGAAGGAAAGCTCATTTAAACCTATTTTTCGACGAATAGCAACATGTCAGAGCAATTCTATTCTTTTGCGTATCGCGACAGAACCCAACGTGACCTTCAAATCGGTCGCGAAAACATTGTTAGACGAGCTAACCACCCCACATACTAAATTAAATTTAGTACAGGAGACCATACTTCGCCCTCAACACCACAACGAGAACTTCCGTACTTACGTAGAGCAGGTGACCAAATTCAACGATATTCTCTCACAATATTCGGAAGGAGAATTAGTAAAATCAATTTTACAGGGAACTACAAATAATACGCGAGCTAAATTTCAATTTAACACTCGTCCCCAAAATTTCTCCGAACTTCAAAATCTCGTCGCGGACGTTGAAAAATTGGAGCTCACCGAGAATCTTCAAAAATCGCGAATTTCGAAAAATCCAACAAACGTTTCGAGCCAGAAATATTTTTCGAATAATCAGAACGACGCCCAGACGGAACGCCGAAAATTTATTCCTCGATTCAACAAACCGAATTCGCCACCACCGGAGCAGCAATCTTCAAGTTCGTCACCAAGAAACTATTACCCGAGTAATAGCAATAAATCGGCTAGTTCTCAACGGAAACACACGGGAAATACTCAAAATCAATATTCGACTCAACCGAGAGAAAATAATTCGCCAAATAAAAGTTCGCACAAACAAAATTTTCCGAACTATAACAAACCGTTTCATCAAGCGAATTTGCACCCATTTATGCAGCAATACGGACCGAATCCTAATTATAATCCGTATTTTCCGCCATTCAGTGGCGCACCTCAGTATTTCGCGCCGTGGAATTTTTCGCCCCCCTCCGCTTCGGCAATGCCCGCACAGACGCAAGGGTACGGCGAAGCTCAGAATTTCGATCCGAATGAAACCAATTCAAACAACAAGGGTCAACAAAAACATTCAAAAAATTCACGGCGGCATTCAAAAAACTGAATTCGGGAGTTAGAAGGAACCTCCGTAAAAATCCTCGCAAATCAGGGCTGAACAATTCAATCGGGATTACGAAAAATTTAACTATCGTCGTGATGAACGGTATCCAGACGCCGGTCATGATAGATTCGGGCGCTAGTTTTTCATGCGTAAATCATACACTGAGAAAAAAAATAGGGCAAAAGTCGGTTGCGGGAATGCGGTTAATGGCTAGCAACCGCATTGCAACTTGGTTAATGTCAAAAGTCGGTTAATACAAATGCCGCCCCCGGAGTTGGTTAATGTAGGGCCGCCCCCAGCCAGTCGGTTAATACAAAAGTCGGTTAATTTACGTGAATGCGGTTAATGGCTAGCAACCGCCTAATAGTCGGTTAAACCCTAAGAAAAGTCGGTAAAATCTGCATTGCATCTAATCGGTTAAAGCAGTACATTAGCCGTATATTTTGTCGGTTGTAGTCCTACATTGACCGTATGCCTAATCGGTCATGGTACTTCATTGACCGCATACCTATTCGGTTATATTCGTACATTGACCGCATGCCTAATCGGTCATGGTACTTCATTGACCGTATGCGTAGTCGGTTATAGTTCTACTTTAACCGCATGCCTAGTCGGTCATGGTACTTCATTGACCGCATACCTATTCGGTTATATTCGTACATTGACCGCATGCCTAATCGGTCATGGTACTTCATTGACCGTATGCCTAGTCGGTCATGGTACTTCATTGACCGCATACCTATTCGGTTATATTCCTACATTGACCGCATGCCTAATCGGTCATGGTGCTTCATTGACCGTATGCGTAGTCGGTTATAGTTCTACTTTAACCGCATACCTAGTCGGTCAAGGTACTTCATTGACCGCATACCTATTCGGTTATATTCGTACATTGACCGCATGCCTAATCGGTCATGGTACTTCATTGACCGTATGCGTAGTCGGTCACTGTACTACATTGACCGCATTCCACAGTGGAGTACATCAACCGACCAGAAATACGGTTAATGTAGCCCACTTGAAATGGAATTTCAAACATGTGATCTGAAAATGAAATTTGAGTAACATTTTGGTAATATATTGTTTAATAAAAACGAATTAGGTATACATATTATTAGAATGATAATGAGAAAGTGGGCCTGATTCTTCATGGTACATAACTGTTTTCCAAATATGCGACCTAAAAATAAAATTTGACTAGCATAACAGGAACATCTCAACATTTTAAGTTATAAATGTGATGGATGCAGTTGTTAACATACGTTTACTAATAAAACATTTTAAACCTGTATGATACAGTCAATAGGTACCTACATATGTTTTTTTCATTTGTACAAATTCTTACAATAATGGTAACTATAAGTGAGCCTCAATATAGCGTTTTTCAACTTGGCGACGTTCTTCGGCAGGGCGATACTGTCAAGTGCCGGGTATAGTTGTTGGAAATCAAGGGATAGCTGAGAAACCAAACACGAAACACTGTTAATACATCTGAGGGCTGAAAATTACAACCGAGCAAGTACCACTCAAAAAAAAAAAAAAAAAATTAGTTTCTCACCAGCTTTTGGCCGATTATGGGAAGTCCGATAATTATCACCGTGTCGAGGTAGTCTTCAAAACTCGTGACCTTTGCGTAAGCTATTCGCTTACCGGCCGTTTTCTTCCAAGATTCGAGGAATGTAGATGATTCAGCGCCGCCCTGCACCCCTCTTGCCGCTCTTGCACTATTTGAGAATCGGGGTCGTCGAGAAGAGCCGTTTTCATTTCTGGGAAAAACGTTTGTTAGATCGTGAAAAAAATGCTCAATGCACAATGAACCTGACAATCAATCTCTCTTCATTCAATAGTATTTACCCTCAACGTCGATCACGTCTTTAATCTTCCTTTTTTTTATTGCTGGCTGCAGGCGTCGTCCGTCAGTTCCTCAGAACTAAATGGAAAAAAATCAGAAAGACAGCCTGATGCACACACAGCCTCAACCAATATACTGCAAATCATCCACCGAACGTACACAATTACTTACCATTTTCTTGTCCAAAAATAGGCGTACCCGTGTTAGCCAGGAAGTAGGAAGAATCAAGAGAAGAGCCGAGGTCAAGCCGAAGTGAGAAATATCCGATCCGTGAGAGCCGATTGCCGAGAAACGCGCGAGTCAAAGCCGGAATAAATGACGGATAAGTTGCTGATGAAGCAGAGGTGATGGCAGTAGATCTCTCAAAAACTGTGGACGCACAAACGTTTTAACTACGACCGAGGTTGAAAGAGGAATGATCCCTACTTCTCCTTACAGCCAAGTAGAGGCTACAAGTTGGAGGGGGAGCACATGCGCAGGGCGCCTCTCTACTCTGTTACTGCTATGTTTCAACGGTATTGCATACGGTGAAAGTAGTGCAATAACCGACTATAAGTTGGAGGGGTGGGGAAAGGTACAAGTCAATGTCAATCGGCCAATGACCTTTAGGACGGAAAGAGAAAGATATTCGGTCTCTACTCTGTTACTGCTATGTTTTAACCGTATTGCATACGGTGAAAGTACTGCAATAACCGACTATAAGCTGGAGGAGTGGGGAAAGGTTCGAGTTAATGTCAATCGGCCAGACGTGTGTTGGTACGAATTCGGTCAAAACTATGCGTTAACCGACTATACACGATTATGCTTTAACCGACTCACCTTATGTAAAACAACCGGCTTCTTGTAGTGGTTTGACCGTAATTGAGGGCAATGGGGTGCAATAACAGACTTAAACGGTCAAAAGTATGGGTTAACCGACTGGGCTCCAGTACGCTTTAACCGACTTAACTTATGTAAAACAACTGACTTGGTTTCTTTAACCGTGTTCACGGCACATTAACCAACTTGAACGGTCAATTGAACAACCCATACGCGGTTGAAGTATGAACAGTAACCGACTTCTGGTTTCCTAACCTCACCTATTCTTAGTTTCGGCGCAAATATTTTCCACTTTGACAGACCTTTGTATACGGTTAGTGTTTCAAGGTCATCCTTAGACCGCATTTTACGGTTGCCGCGAGACAAACGTCGGTCAAATCTGTAGGATAGTTGGTTAAAATGGCCTGGGGGGCGGCATTTTCAACATTTCGGCATTTCTCGGTTTTTCGTAGTCTGTTGATGTCGGAAATTTGACCGCATTTCGTCATTAACCGCATATTTTCAAAATTTTTAACCGACGATTTTTCTCAGTGTAACTTTCTCCAGCTAATCCAAACACAGTCGAACGTTGCTTTGTCGTCAGCCGACGTTTCGGCGAAATTGGGTGACTCATCGGAGGTCCACATTACCATGAAAGCCAATTTACTCGTCCGAATCGGACAAAATACTTGGAAACATTCGTTTTGTATCGTTCCAACACTTCCTACCAACGCAATCTTAGGTATGGATTTTATTAAACGAACAACTTTATTACTTGACCCGTCAGCCGACGCGTACTCCTTCAAATTTAATCCCGATGTTCATTTCCCATTAATAAGCGCTGATCAATGCACTGAATTTGTTTGCCAACTAAACGAGGCCGTAAATGAAAGTAAACTATTAGCCTCATTACAGCGGAAATTTCCCGACGTCTTGACCAAGGAATTAGGCACGACGGATAAAATTCAATGCGATTTAAAACTAAAAATCGGCGCACAGCTCAAAAATAGCAGAGTTGTATACACTCAGGGCCCCATTCGACAAAAGGCCATGAAGGCAATTTTAGACAAATTGATAGACGACGGTGTAATCGAGAGAATTTCGACGCCCTCAGCTTCACCATGTTTTCTTGTACCCAAGAAAAATGCTACAACAGCAGACTCGTGGAGGTTAGTCGTTGACTACCGAGAGGTCAACAAAAATTTGGAGTACACTCAATACCCTGTCCCTCCATTCGAATCGGCCTTCACCCACATTAAGTCAGCAAAATATTTCACGGTCATTGACCTTAACTCCGCTTATCATCAGATTTTGCTGACACAACGCTCTCGTCAGATAACAGCATTTCAATGCGAGTTTGGCACGTTTGCCTATCGGAAAGTCCCATTCGGTATAAACAAAGGCGGCCAAGTACTGTCAAAACTAATGGACCTTTTATTCGCCGATATTCGCTATGACTTCTGTTTTTATTATTTTGACGACTTATTTATTTTTAGCGACACGTTCGAAAATCACGTCGCTCACATACACGAAGTTTTGGGTAGATTGCAAGAAGCCCATTTGACAGTCAACCCTGATAAATTAAAATTGGCCCGCACTGAGGTTGATTTTTTGGGTAATCGGATTTCAGCCGGCCGAATGATCATCAGCCCGGAAAGAGTTGAGGCCATTCTTAATATTCCAAGGCCCTCAACCCAAAAACAAGTTGCATCATTTTTGGGAAGCATTAATTTTTTTTCTAAATTTTTGCCGAACTTCCAAATTTTGGCAAAGCCCCTGAACGCCTTAAGAAAGAAAAATTCGACCATGACATGGGGCGACGAAGCCGAAAAAGCTTGGCAAGCTCTTCGTTCACTCATCACCCAACCCCCCGTGTTAACAACCCCCGATTTTTCGCGGCGTTTTCAGTTATATACAGACGGCAGTAAGCACGGTGTAGCATGCGTTCTCGCTCAGGCATACGACGATGAACCTCGACCTATTGCATTTGCCAGTAAACAGTTGAATTCCCACCAACAAAATTTATCGGCTTTTGAACTAGAAGCACTCGCAATTTTGTATGCATTCCGAAAATTCAGAATTTATCTTGAGCACGCTGAATTCGATCTCTTTACAGATCATAAGGCGTTGACGGCCATAACAAATTTGGCCAAAAACGGAGGAAAATTAGCGCGATGGGTTACCGAATTCATGCCCTTCCGCTATGTAGTCCGACACATTAAAGGTAAACAAAATACAATTACCGACTACCTTAGCCGAAATCCCACCGAAGCCAAACATGACGATTCTGACGATTTAGCATCGACGGTTGACCCACAGGACTTCGCGAATCACGAACCAACCCCGGTTCCCACGGCTCATTTTGACGACGCACCCGAACCAAATTTGCCAACTTTAACAGTTTTAAACGAATTTCCGCAAATCTTCAGCGACTTCAATCACTTCCAACGAACCGACCCTACCCTCCGACCTATCATCGATAGTATAATTAACGGGACCAATGTCAAACCTCGGTACAGCCTCGTAGGCAATAGGCTCATGTTTGAAGTAAAACCCGGAAATTTGCGAGCTGTCGTGCCCGCTTCGCTAGTCGACATGATATTTCGGTACTTTCATTCATCGGTCCTCGGTTCACATTGGGGCATTAAGCGTACAGTCGACGCCGTAAAAAGATTTTTTTATTGGCCTAATATTTCAGAAACAATAAAACAACGAATATTGGAGTGCCCATCATGCCTTGAAAATAAGGCGGATACCCATCAGCAAAAAGGGCACTTATCATCCATACCGGATACCCGCGTTGGCCAAACCCTTTATATTGACACGGCCGGACCATTGCCTAAATCATTCGGGTATGAACATATTTTGATCGCGGTTGATGGTATGTCTCGTTTCACCTTCGTTCTGCCTTTAACGAAGGCTACTTCGGAAACGATCATCAAGTCCCTCCAAAATAAAATTTTTTGCCATTTCGGTTTCTGGGAACGAATTGTGTCCGACAATGCCACCTGTTTCACCTCGAAGAAATTTACAGATTTCTTATTTTTGTGTGGCATAAAACACACCCTACTACCTCCCCATTACCCAAACCCAAATTTAGCCGAACGACAAATTCAAAATTTAAAGTCGTCCCTACGATCGCAATGCGCTGACGATCACTCTAAATGGGCAGCTAAATTGCATTTAACCCAGATCTCACTCAATTCGGCAATCAACGAGACCACAAAATTTACTCCAGCAGAACTTTTCCTCGGCCGAAACATATCAACGCCCTTGAATTTCATGTGGGGCGTTAGTGAAAAAGAACTTGATCTACCGCACACTTGGACAACAGCGATCAATAACATTCACCGCGAACACTCACGTTACGCCAAATTTTACAATCGTAAACATACGAACGTAACTTATGCCGTAGGTGACCACGTTTACTTAAAAACCCATATCCTGTCGGATAAAATCAAACGTATCACGCACAAATTGGCACCAAAATATTACGGACCGTTTACGATAATCAAACTACTATCCCCAGTGACGTACGTTCTCCAAGACACCAAAAACCCAAATTTGGTAAAGACCGCTCACGTATCTCAGCTGAAAATCGCTCGAGAACAACGGCGAGCACCATCTTGAGAACACAATTCAGTGTACTTACACTCTCAATAATTTTCGAGCAGAGAATTATTTCAATTTTTTTTCTGATATTGTCCAATTTTTTTTCCCCCACTTTCTAATTCTCGAAAATATGTCTCGACACTTGCACCACTTGTGGAAAAAAGTAAAGTGCCGTGAAGTGTCGGTGGAAAACTGCCTATTTTCGAATACAGACTCTGCCTATCAATCCAATATCATTGTATTCCAAAATTATAACATACATTTTCAGTCACGAGAGTTGTGCGTAACTCTTCCTGACTAGGCCTTACTGTGACGCGGATAGGGCTCAACAGAAGCAAAATTTAGTTTTTCATTGCTCGCCTCGTCATGTCTCAAACGAGGTTTAGTCCATCGCAGTTTTTATGCAGGAACGATCACAGGGCCCCACGTCGCGATCATGACATTTTTAAGGCGAGATTATCGCAGCCGAATCAGCAGTAAGCAATCAATTTAATGTCAGTATCAGGCACCGGCTCCCGGCGGTCTTTCCAGCTTTTCTGCATATAGTCATGCCGGTTTTTCCCTCGACGAAAAACAGCCACGAGGTTTTCCGCATGGCATTTCTTTTTCGACTCACACGACCTTCCTAGGGTTAGTCTCCGCCTGCTTCTGAAACCGATGCATTGTGACCACCCTCCCCCCGGTCCCACCTACATCTCTTCCCAAAATTCAACCCTGAATTTTTTCTTGAGGGGAGGCAGATGTCACGATCGCGAGCCCTAGCAAATCTTAGCTAATGAGATAAGGGCTCATTAGCTAAGATCGGATGGGCGAGGGGCGAGGAGAGGAAAGGTGAGAGCGTCAGTCGCTATCCTGCTCCCGCGCAGTGAATTGTCTTCCTGAACTGAGTCAGTGTATAAAATATTAAATTCGTCGACCCCCACCCGTTCCGGAGTGTCGTGGTGCTTAATCGGTGCTGGATTTAATTTCTTTTGGACAAGGTCAGATCGTTTATTTTACATTTTAACATTTCCCCTCCAAACGTGGTCCCATTGTGTCGAGGCATCTCCGCAAGGTCGTTCCGTTTTGTGAGGTTAAGTAGGAACTCTTTATTTTATTAAAATTTATTTTTCTAAAGAAGACTTTTCTTCCCCCGAGCTCCTGCTTACCACCTTACAATCTCGAAGTTGAGTTTGATCTCGAAGTTGAGTTTGATCTCGAAGTTGAGTTTGATGTCGAAGTTGATTTTGATCTCGAAGTTGAGTGTGATGTCGAAGTTGATTTTGATCTCGAAGTTGAGTTTGATCTTGAAGTTGAGTTTGATCTCGAAGTTGAGTTTGATCTCGAAGTTGATCTTTGATCTTGAAGTTGACTTTGATCTTGAAGTTGACTTTGATCTCGAAGTTGAGTTTGATGTCGAAGTTGATTTTAATCTCGAAGTTGAGTTTGATCTCGAAGTTGAGTTTGATCTCGAAGTTGACTTTGATCTTGAAGTTGACTTTGATCTCGAAGTTGAGTTTGAACTCGAAGTTGATTTTGATCTCGAAGTTGAGTTTGATGTCGAAGTTGATTTTGATCTCGAAGTTGAGTTTGATCTCGAAGTTGACTTTGATCTCGAAGTTGAGTTTGATGTCGAAGTTGATTTTGATCTCGAAGTTGAGTTTGATCTTGAAGTTGAGTTTGATCTCGAAGTTGAGTTTGATCTCGAAGTTGATCTTTGATCTTGAAGTTGACTTTGATCTCGAAGTTGACTTTGATCTCGAAGTTGAGTTTGATGTCGAAGTTGATTTTAATCTCGAAGTTGATTTTAATCTCGAAGTTGAGTTTGATCTCGAAGTTGAGTTTGATCTCGAAGTTGACTTTGATCTTGAAGTTGACTTTGATCTCGAAGTTGACTTTGATCTCGAAGTTGAGTTTGATGTCGAAGTTGATTTTGATCTCGAAGTTGAGTTTGATCTTGAAGTTGAGTTTGATCTCGAAGTTGAGTTTGATCTCGAAGTTGATCTTTGATCTTGAAGTTGACTTTGATCTCGAAGTTGACTTTGATCTCGAAGTTGAGTTTGATGTCGAAGTTGATTTTAATCTCGAAGTTGATTTTAATCTCGAAGTTGAGTTTGATCTCGAAGTTGAGTTTGATCTCGAAGTTGACTTTGATCTTGAAGTTGACTTTGATCTCGAAGTTGAGTTTGAACTCGAAGTTGATTTTGATCTCGAAGTTGAGTTTGATGTCGAAGTTGATTTTGATCTCGAAGTTGAGTTTGATCTCGAAGTTGAGTTTGATCTCGAAGTTGAGTTTGAACTCGAAGTATCGAAAGCTAAGTATCGATACCAGTAAATATCGGAAGTATCGAAACTTCACTATTCATGCAATTATTGAGGAATACACAAAGTGACTTACGTTTTAATTCATTCAACCTACAACATACATAAAAAGAAGTATTGTGTGTTCTCTACGCACCACTGGTTTCTTCTTCATAGGAACAATTCTTGAGAAAAATGAACCAAATTTCCGTGTTTCGAGTCGATCTAGAATCGGCATCAGTGAGGACGATTATGTCGACTCGACTACCGCCGCAATCGAGGGGCGTTTTTCGAAAAACCGTCATACTCGTATTTATCGTCAAGGTCCGGTACCTCCGACGGTAACGAGGTATCTCGGTAACGAAGAATCGCTCGGTTCGGTACTGGATAAAAGGGCGTCTCCATTGCCAATGCGAGTCCACGCCTCGAGTAAGAAATGTCCTTCCTCCGTCGGGACTCGAACCGTCTGGCATACGTAATCGGCCGATTCTCACTCGAAGTTTTAATCGGGACTCCGACCGTAAAAAAGACGGTGAATATCGTTATTTTTCCAAGGTGGCATTTCCTCTGTTGATAAGGCGACAGCCCGACGCCGGCGCCGAGTCGTCTGAGTCGGGGGCGTGGAATGAATTAACGAAATCATCGCCATCAGAGTCTAACTGCTTCCTGTTCGGTCGGAGGAAACCGCCCGATATGACGGCCCATTGTTAAATGGCGCGGTCGTTTCAAACGCAGGCGCCTCATTGGTAACCATAAACGGTCGAAGGTGTTTCGAAGTAAATTCGATTTTATCGCCGGCGATCGTTTCACAGAAAGCGAAGCTAGTGAATGCTCTAAAGGCAAAAAGAACAAAATCCCAGAAAAAAATTTCGAGATTCCAATATCGAAAGAATGTGAGAAAGTTTGAGAAAGTTCTTCGCCCGCTCTTAGGCCTGATTTATTGACAATATTTATTTAACCGATATCCGAAGAAGATTTTAAAACTCGCCTAAAACAAAAAAAGGCCAAGTTATCGGAATAAAAAAACATCCGCATATTCTGCAAGGTAAAATTGGTTTTCGTCCCCTCACATCTCAACATCTCAATTGAATTGAACTTTTTCCCTCTTGGTTCATTTTTCTTAAGAAATGAACCTTTGTAATCGGTCAGGAAAAAAAAATTTTTAACACCCCCTGAAAATTTGTTGGTTTACGTTTCAAGGGGTGTAGAATCCATATCTGCAATAAAAATTTTTTGTCCGTCCGCCGTACGCCGTCCGCCGTCCGCCGTACGCCGTCCGCCGTACGCCGTACGCCGTCCGCCGTCCGGGGTTTTTCAGGGGGAAGGAGTTATCGAAAAATTTTGAAATTTTTACCAAAAATCAAGTTCCGTATCTAGTTGGTCCTAACGTCTCGACAGAACCCTACCTTAATTTTAAGGCCAGTAAAACAGCTGTTGAAGTGGTAAAAAATTCGTGCTTTTCTGGAAATTTGTAACATAGGCATGTGACGCATCATTTTCTATAGATTTTTCTATGCCGAATCGAATGAGACCATCGCCACGGCGGTAGCTCTAACCGTTTAGGAGTTATTGCAGTTTTAGTGAGACATTTTTGAGTTTTTTAAAATCTCTACAATTCTGAATAACTCGAAAACGACTAGAGCCACAAAAATCGTTTTCCACTCGTTGGAATCCCGACAAAAACTTCTGTCCTCCCGATATCTTCAATTTAAAGAATTTGGTCGCATTACACAAATCAGCAAAACAAAAATCGAAAAAATTTGAGAATTTGGCCTCGGCTCTTAGATACGGTTGATTGATCTACTTACGACCACTAGCCTATTACACCAACAAGGTGACGCACTCACACTACGACCAGTTGCGCTTGGCAACATGAAAGCGAGTCAGGCTTTAACAATGGCTCTGAGGCATTTTTGATTTCATTCATTATTCAGAGAATTTAATAATTATTATTATTCAGTTAATAATGAAGGTGATTAAGAATAGATTAAATGGTGAATTTAACGGAATTAAACGATGTGCTGCGTTGAAAAGATAGATAGGTAAGTAATTATCAAGCAAAGAGGATGATTATTTTTTGCCGGGTTGAAAAAACGTTTCTCTAAATCCCCCTCTAAAATACAAATTTATACTGAAATTATAGAATAATAACAACTAAATTCTGAGTTTAAGGAGTACCGATATATCGTGAAGTTTGTCTTAGCAATCGAAAAATGAACCCCTGTGCAAAATTTGCAGAGTTCTTCGGACATAGCGAAAACTAATCTGCGTATGCCACTGATCTACTTAGCAGCGTTTTTTTTAAACGTTATTGATGATTAAGCGACAGTGGTATTTTTCCTACTTCGCTCGATACTTAGTCGACTTCGAAATCCATCTTCTCGATCGACCGAGTCGATTCACTTCTTCGCAACGGTAACGAGCTGTTCGGGCGGCAGTGCCGTTCGTCGAATTCAAATCGACTTCGTTTTCGGCGTTTGTCATTCAGCCGGCGTTTTCCGGATCCTCTGTCCGAAAATGCCCCTCCAGCCAGCGCAAGATCGCTGATACTATTGAGCGCCGCAGGTGTGAACATCCGCTGCAAAATAAATGGTCTCCTCGAGTCATTAAAAAATTTTTTTTTGTTTAATAATTTTTAATAATTTTTTAAAATTTAATTATTGCGGAATTGGATTGTTATTTTTCAACTTATCCTTACATACCTATCTACATTTTCATTCTACCTTTTCCCTTTTTTTCCAAAAAATTCGTCGATACCTGTCGTTTTGAATATCAGCGTTCTTGTTGCAGGGCGATCCAACGACGGCGAAGGCGAGGAAAGCGCCGGCGAAGCGGATAACGAGGGCGGCAATAGCAAAACGCGAAGGCGTCGAACGGCCTTCACGTCCGAGCAATTGCTGGAACTGGAGCGGGAATTTCACGCGAAAAAGTATCTCAGTCTCACCGAACGGTCTCAGATCGCATCGGCATTGAAACTCAGCGAAGTTCAGGTGACGATCGATTTTTAGAAATTGAATTATGCAAAAGTGTTTTTAGATGTACTGAGACCAGATAACCGCATTCAACTTCAAACCACGTACGAATCACATCAAATCGTCACATGAATCAAAAAATTAAAATTCAAAAAATGAGTAAAAAAATAGATGTGTGCGCATCACAATTTTCCTTCACTCTTATTGCAAGTATTTTTCAACGAGAGATGAGTCAGGCAACGATTTTGGGATTTTGTAAACTCTGAAAAAACTCGTTATTTTTTAACCGCAGATTAAACTGCAACTAACCCCCGAAATTGCGCAATAATTTAGAAAAATTCATTTATTTTCAATTTTTTCGCATTTTTTTTTCAATCTTACTTGAAAAAATTCTTATCTAAGGGGAAATTTTGCCGTAGGTGAAGATCTGGTTCCAGAATCGGCGGGCCAAATGGAAACGAGTCAAGGCCGGACTCTCAGGTGCCGCCGGAGCCGCGAACCGTTCGTGTTCGGCGAACAGCGGCCCGTGCAAGATCGTCGTGCCGATCCCCGTGCACGTGAATCGTCTAACGGCGCGGCACCAGCAGGACAACCCGGCCATCTCGAGATTGCACAGGTTGTCGCACATGTGAGATTTGAAGCCGGAGCCGCTGGCTTCGACGTCCAACGGATTCCATGGGCGGTCGCCGGTCGGCGGCTGTGCGAATGCGGCGGACAGATGCCCGCCGGACGGCTGTCCGACGGTTGGAAGCAGCGTCGCCGCTTCTCCGGCGAGGCAATAGCGGGGCAATATTTTGTGGGGAATTTCGTTTTTCAAGCTAAAAAGTTAGTTGGGAAATGGAGTTACAAAATCTGAAAAATACCTCATCTTTTTTACGATCTAGAGCTGTCACTTCTCCAACTACTATCGAATGGAGGCTTAGGAGTGACGTTCAGTTATTAAATTTTTAAAATACCCAGTTTTTTTTAGAAATGTCATATGATTGGTTTGGAATGTGCGAATTTCTTTGGTCTACCCAACAAAAACTTTTTCATTTTCTTGAAATTTCTCGATTTTCAAAAAAAGGGGTCGGGAGTCATTTTGAAGAATCAAATCATTAAAAATCAAAATTTCACGTGGAAAACGTTGAATATGTTTTGGTTTCGTGTCGAAATCGGTAGAATTCGATAGTGGCCTTCACATGAATGGTGATGAAGATGATGATGAATGCTGATGACCTATTTCTGTTTTTCCTTTCACTTTCAATTCATTACGAATCGATTAGTGTCTAGCGGTAGTCGGAAACAAATCCCCGAAGTTGTAAATTTTTGTAAAAAGTTCCCTTATTGTAAATACTTCGAACAATAACGTACGTGTTCGTAGTTAGATGCAGATTCTCTCGAAAACCAAATAAATGTCATTTGCACTGGGCGATTCGACGCTTTTCGCCCGGAAAATTCGCGTATAACAATTTCATGCATTACGCAAGATATCGATGTTGTACCATACTTACATTCACTTCTAAATTTCCCATAAAAATTTTAATTGTAAATATATTTTATAGAAAGCAGATTATTCATTGTAAATAGCATGCAATTATGCAAGGGCCAACTCGACTAGTGTTAAAAAAATGCAATAATTGTACCCAGCCTACATTAAAATTGTACACTTAACCGACGGCGAATAGAACTCGAAAATAAAAATTGCATAGTGTAATTTTTCATGTTTTACAATTTTAAATGACGATTGACGCAAAAGTTCAGGGGCAAATAATTTCAAAAGTGCAATGTAAACATAGTAAGTTTTCATTAGTTTGTAGGTTGTAAAAATAAAGGATTTACGTGAAAAACTGTGATTCATTTGCCAAGGTGCCGACGTCAAAAACCCCTGAGACAACGTCAAAAAACCCAAATCCCCCCAAATGAGAAAAACAAACCTCGAAAAAACCCCCAAAAGTTGAGGAGGAATTAAAAATAAAAGTTTTGGTTCTATTTTATGTGAAATAGTTCTATTTCACATAAAATAGGACCTAATTCCATATTAAACACCTTCAATTTTAAATTTTACCTAGAACTATAAATTATTTAATACTCATTCCTTCCGACTTCCTATTTTAAACTTGACAAATCATTTTGACAACTGTAGCTCCCAGAGCCAGTCGAAACTTCAATCTAAATCTCCTACACACCTTTATTTGAGTATCTTTCAAACTAAGTAGCTGTGCAGCCTTAGTAGGCATTTATCTGCTGTACTTAGCTGTTATTTATTTATTTTTCAATTTTTTCCGATCCCTCTAACTTCCGTAAAAAACCCCAAATTTGGGGATAAAACCCCCAACTTGGCAACACTGGCTATAGCTTATTTTTTTCCGATTCTCTCCGAAATAGCGGCCTGCACATTTTAAACGGCGCGGATCAATGTCGTTGCCTAGGAGACATGTCCCTGTCACAAACTGATGGAAAACACGCTTTCCATTAACCGATCGCAATTTGACCGCAGCGGCCGCGGAAACTGTCAGACGAAACGGGGGAATATCCCGGCAGATGTACAGGGCCCTCGGAGTGTCGAGCATTTCGGCTTATTCGACAGTTAAGTCATAAGTAGCATGTGACTTGCTGCCCCCTATAACTATAGTTCGCCCATTCGATTCGCCTTCCAGCTCAGTTTCTGTTGACCCTTGAACATTCGGCTGTGGGTCGCGACCGAAAGCTGATTCGATGTCACGCCATGTCAATCACAGCCCTTTCTCTGTCAAAATATACTGGGGTGAATCTGCGTTGTATAGTAACCGAAGCCCCCATTCCGTTGAACGATGGGGAGAAGTTAATTTTTAAATTATTTCTATACGTCCCATACACGAGTAGGGTATATATTTGAAACCAGTGGTGCGTAGATAACACACAATACTTCCATATTTTGAAACGTAAAATTGTGGCACCATTTGATCATATTTTGACTGCTTTTAAGGGTGTTTAGGTCAAAAATATCAAAAAATTCACTATTCAAATTTTAAAATTAGCCCAAAATAAAAATACGCTAATTTATCGGAATATAAAAAATATCCACATATTCTGCAAGGTAAAACGAAGATTTTAAGACCAAGAACGCTCAAATCGGTTCATTTTTGTGGCCAGAAAAAAATAAAATAGAAAACACTAAAAATGCGAATATATCGGAAGTACTGTGTGCAATCCAGATTTCGATTAAACATGGTGTTAGGTCTTGTCGAGACAAACATTTCAGTTCAAGAAATTTGAAAAAAGATTGAGAATTGAGGGAGTTATGGTCATTTTTGTAAATGACCACAGACGGACTAACGGACTAACGGTGATGATGACCTTACCTAGTCCAACTATTCAGACTTTATTTTCTGTGATACCCAGACAGATAATGTATCCATGTCACCAATCTACTTGAAAGATTTTGGTAAATTATTTCTAGAATTTTTTTCTTTCTCGAGGTGGGTAAAGCTAGGTAATGGTTTTTTCTTTTTTCGCTGTGCGCATGGCAGAACCGTTCAAAGTTCTTTCGGTACTAACCTTTTGATGTACAAAAGAACCGCCAGCACCTCGGCCGTCAAAATGTCCAATGTTCAACTCATACAAACTCATCAGCATTAGCGGCGAATTGCGTCGGCCAGCCGTCCGAATGCCAAACAGCCGACGGGGCTCGAATCGGAAAAGCAGGAGCGCGGAATGGTTGTGTAATTAATTATTACTAATGGGGTAGTGTACGAGAGTCGGGGGCTAACGGTACTTGTCGGGCAATCAGCCATGGGCATGCGCTGCCGCCTCCCCCACCTCGGGGTCCAAAGCGAGCAACCATTTCTAAACTAATGCGAAGAGCCTTGCTTTCCAAGTATAAAGGTATAATATATTCATATTATGGATCAATATCGAGAATAATGATAATCAGTTAGAAAATCTATTACGTCTATGTTAAATTGAAATTTATACTGAAAAAAGTGATTGAGTCGAATTTTTCGGAAAAGTTCCCCCGGACCCCCGATTCGAGCGTTCTTGGTCTTAAAAATCGCTGCTTTACCTTGAAAAATGTGTGGATATTTTTTTATATTCCAATAATTCGGCGTAGTTTTATTTTGGGTGAATTTTAAAAATTGCAGAGTGAGTTTTTTATATTTTTGACCTAAGCACTCTTAAAAGCAGTCAAAATACGATCATATTGTGTAACACTTGTTTCAAAATATCGATGTATTATGTGTTATCTACGCACCACTGGTTAGAACATACAATAATAATGGTATAGAACAATTACTAATAGCAAGCATCTACAAAATTTCCAGAGAATTACAACAAAGCCGACACTATTTTCAAACCTAGGCGGCCGTAAGTTGAACACTCGTTACAACTGGCTGGGGTTGAACCAAAGAAGAAAACCCTGGCTAGAATAGAGAGGACGGTTAATTGTGAGGGTCGGGGAGCGATGCTGCGATGGGGGCGTGGCCCGAGTCCGTGTCCCCGAGGAGTCCACTCAGCAAAGAGTCATTGTCAACCAGCGAAGGCAAGGACGATCTTAGAAATTCGCCCATTGCCCTTTCCACTCTTATTGTTTACAGGGCTATCCGAAAGCGGAGAGCCTGCAATGTTCTTCAAAGTGTCCGACGATAAAAAGACGGAACGACCTTCTCTCGATCAGCCTTTTCCTTTTCCTATATTTTTTACACAGAAGCCGAGATTGGTCGTGCTGAGTATAAAAAACAGAACTCAATTCGTACTCGTGCTTATACCGACATTATACCTGCTTTCAGTTTACATAATATCAGCCAAATCCTCAGTGCTCAGGAGGACCCAAAATGATTGAATTCTTCTTTTCAAAAAACCAAGCTATGCAACGATATGGAAATTTAACAACGACGCCCAGAGATGACCCAAACTCCCAGTGAAACAGAAACTAAAACACATAATCAAACTTGAAGTAAAGCTCACAATAAAACCGAAACTCAAACTCATAATCAATCTCGAAGTCAATCTCACAATGAAACAGAAACTCGAACTCATAATCAAACTTGAAGTCAAACTCATAGTCAAACTCGAAGTCAAACTCACAATGAAACCGAAACTCAAACTCGTTATCAATTTCGAAGTCAAACTCACAATGAAACAGAAACTCAAACTCATAATCAAATTTGAAGTCAAACTCATAATCAAACTCGAAGTCAAACTCTCAATGAAACAGAAACTCAAACTCATAATCAAACTTGAAATCAAACTCACAATCAAACTCGAAGTCAAACTCACAATGAAACAGAAACTCATTTCATAGTCAAACTCACAATGAAACCAAAACTCAAACTTGGAGTCACTATGAGACAGCAACTCACAATGAAACAGTAACTCAAATTCATAATCAAACTCGAAGTCAAACTCACTATGAAACAGTAACTCAAACTCATAATCAAACATCAAGACAAACTCTCAATGAAACCGATGAAACCAACCAACTCACAGTGAAACAGAATCTCGAACGAGTTTGACTTCGAATTTCATTATGAGTTTGACTTCAAGTTTGATTATGAGTTTGAGTTTCTGTTTCATTGTGAGTTTGACTTCGAGTTTGATTATGAGTTTGACTTCAAGTTTGATTATGAGTTTGAGTTTCTGTTTCTGTTCCATTGTGAGTTTGACTTCGAGTTTAATCATGAGTTCGAGTTTCTGTTCCCATTGTGAGTTTTAATTCGAGTTTCATTATGAGTTTGAGTTTCGGTTTCATTGTGAGTTTGACACTTGACAGTTTGATGATGAAAAACATATCATGTTCGTGGTAATTATGTGAAGGAATAACAGAAAGGTTTGGGGGCCTCCCTGGCCTACTTCCCGGGTGGACTTGATGGAAGTAATGAGTGTGATCCGTGAATTTTCGTCCTTCAGAATCTTACGAATTTTCATTTGTCCTTAGGCCGCTGACCGCGTTGTCCGCAGTTTATCTCGAATTATGCTAATATGGCGTACACTTTTCTTTTGGGGGGGTTTCCCCTTTATTTTGTAGACGCGAGGCGTTCACTATACGATGATTCGATTATCTTGCTAAACGAAGCGGAATCGCCGCTGTTTTGTCAAGATTTGTAAGGAAGACATCGGGGGCGGCCAAATGCCAAGTCGAGCGTCTCAAGAACCGCAAGCAAGCGGAATGGGACGCACGCCTAGAGGCGCCTCCCTCGCTGTCACATTAGCGGAAACAGGCTGTTATTTTTGTGGATTTCCCAAGAAAAAAGGTTGGTCATAAACTTGAGAACTGGGTGCAGAAAAGATCGATAAAAATTCCAGCGCAGACTTATGGGCCGAACAAAACATTTTTCTATACTTTGTTTATTTACTTTATGATATTTGGCTTGAAGGGACTATCGTGTTGAATTTCAACCTCATATTATGAATTTAAAATTCAACACGATCGGCCCCTCTCATACTATGCAGGTACCGCTTATCATGAGGGTATTGGCGCCAGTTACTTACCGCACCAGCTGAGTACGAAAGTATCCCTACAAACGGGGAAAATAGGAACACCTTGAGGATAGTAGAGGGATTCAAATATTCCATCCTCGTCGAAAAGGAGTAGGTAAAACACCGAGGAGGCATAATGCATTCATTTCCATTCACGTCGATCATGCTGAAGAATTAATTGGCTGCAAAATCGTCCCCCAACGTAAAACCGATAAACCTACCTATTCTGAATTCATCAAGAGTTTGTCAAAGTACTTCACGGTACTTCCATTTCTTTTATGTTGCGCTATCTTCATAAATGATACAAATAGTCGTTCGTCCGTCATCAGCGGATAATTGTCGGTTCGATTCCTCGTAAACGACTAAAATCGTCGTCGGCAGATGGTCGTCGGGTGGCCGGTCTGACAATTACACGTTCACAGAGCTCGTTCATACGTCCCAATTACAATCCGACTATCTGAGTAGTTACACAGTTCGATACCCAGGGTATTCGAACATTTGATGACCGATCACGGTAGTTGGTGAAATGACCAAATTATTACCGGAGGGAAAAGGGAAATGTCTAGAATTCACTCGGCACTCGATCATTTGCCCGGTCAATTTGCGCGATGGCCGGCACGAAATTATAGCGATCGATCCATATTTTATGGCGATGATAATCCTTCGAAGAATTGCGCCTGTGCGACCGTTCTATTCGTCGTCGTCGTGGAAAGTTCGCGACGATTCGTGTGAACTTCGGGACCCGCCGGTGACTGATTGGTCAATTTCGAGGTAAACCAATGATTAACGATCAACTATGGTCGATTCATACGATGGGAGTTGGGGAACCATTTAAGAATTGAACGGGTTGGACTGAGGAACATAAATCTAATACACTCCGCCTAATATAGACTTTAAACGGGTCCTTAAAGCAGGCTGCATTGAATTGTAATACCTAATTACCTATTTGAAGGAGAACATAAGTAATTTTCAGAAACACCTTCTGATTCTCCAAACCATCCTGAGCTTGAAAATTCGGATTTGGCAGTAAATTTGGAATTTAAAGAAAATGCAGAAAGAAAATTCCAACTTACGGAAAATTTCAGAAAAAAGTTCAAAAAGAAAATTCAAATTTTTCAGAAAGTTCAGAAAGAAAATTCAAATTTTACAGACATTTTTAGAGAGAACATTTCAGAAAGAAGATCAACATTTTACAAAAAATTACAGAATTTTATAAAACAATTTAGAATTTTACAAAAAAATTAAATGTTTCAAAATGACTACAGAATTTTACCAAGAATACAAATGTTACAGCATTTGCACAAAATTTTCCGAAAAATTCAAATTTACAGAATTTTTACATAATTTTTCAGAGTTTTACAGAAAATTTAAATGTATTAGAAAGAGAAGGAAGAAAATTCAAGTTTTACAGGACATTTCAGAAAGAAAATTTCGGGGGAAATTTTTACAAAAATTTTCAGAATTTTACAAAACATTTACATTTTACACAATTTGTACAGAATTTTACAAAGACTACAAATTTTACAGAATTCTTACAAAAGTTTTACAGAATTTTACAAAATTTCAAACTTTTCAGAATCCTTTAGAATTTTACAGAAAATTTAGACAGAACATTCAAATTTTCCAGAAATTCCCAGAAAATTTTTTTAGTGAAAACTTCAAAAAGAAAATTCAGTTTTTACAGAAAGTTCAAATTTTACTAAAAATTCAATTTTTACAGAAAATTCAAATTTTACAGAAAATTCAAATTTTCAAAGAAAATTCAAATTTTATAGAAACTTCAGAAACCAAATTCAAACTTTCCAGAGAGCTGTTTCTGATTTTTCAGAAATTCTGATTTTTCTGTGACCTCATGAATTGTCGCACCCAAAAACTGAATTCCGCTCAAAAAAAATCTACGTCATGGGTAGAATATTCGAACGATAACAAAGGGCGTATGCAAATTGAATAACTGAGCGATTAGGGCTGTAAACGTTACAAAGTCGACATTCGGGGTAGGCGTGTCGTATTCATTGCTGATCGGATCTATCAGCCCTTGGATTATCGTGAGGGCCGTATGGCGCAAAACTGATCTCCCCCGATCGATTCAAACGAGCTGTGAAGTTTACAACTCGAGTACAAAGAGATTGCTCCCTTTTCAAACGCATTGTAATCGAATGAACCTCATCGTGCATAAGGCGTATGAAAATTAATTGATGTTCCTTCCCACTGGCTGGAATTCATTGTTATTCATTACGATGATGAAGAAAGCGGAGGTTTGTGAATACAATAAATACAGGGTGTTCCCACTTAGAATTGACTTCCTAGAAGGGGTGGATTCTTTAGCTCATTTGCAACTATTTTCGTTCTTTAAAAATTTGTGTGAGCGTCAATAGTTTTCGTCTAGAGAAACACGAAGGAAAAGGAAATTTCAATAAACCTGCTTTGCATCTCATGACATATTTTTGGATGAATGAGAAAAAACCGCATGCGACATTGTCCACCTGAAATTCTGCTCCTTACAGCTCCAATTAGCTGCGGCATGGCGCATTCGTCCGGTCGTCCGATCATTGGACATCGTTAGCCATTTCGTGACTCGAGACCGGGAGAAAAATTATGGATTTTAAAAAAGCCAGAAACAATAGTCGGAGTTCTTTTCATCGAAACACTTGCAATTGTTCGACTTGCGGCCTGAGGCTCAATCTTCGCCCGCAGGATCGGGGAACAGGTGATCCTGACTTCTAAGCTGCGCATGCGCCCGATTCTATAGCTTTCCTGCTAATTGGTTTCCTCCAAAGGGAAAACGCAGCTCGATGAGCTCAAGACGACCCCCTCGCCTGGGCTGCGGTGACTGATGAGTTATAATTAAAACGCCCAAATTATATCTTGGAAACGGACGGTTGTGGTTTTTCCTCGAAACAGATGTTACGTCGTTAGCGCTGAACTGAACGCGTTTCCGTATAAACGGCAAAGGCTCGCGCGCCTGCGCCGGGGACGGCAGCGCGAGGTTCGATTCGCGATTCATCGCGTCGCAAATAACACACTGTACTTCCATGTTTGGAAAAGTAGAGTTTGGGGAGAAAATGACAGTATTTTGACAGATATGAAGCCCAAAAAGCATTTGAAGCATTTTATTTTAGGCAAGTTTCAAAATTTGCATAGTGAGTTTTTTGATAATTTTGACCTAATACCTTCAAAAGCTGTAAAATATGATCAAATTTGGTCACACTTTCGCGTTTCAAAATATGGAAGTATTGTGTGTTATCTACGCACCGCTGGTTTGAAACTGAATTTGGTTTTCCCCAGTTAATTCCATTGCGTACAATACTGAGATCGAACATTTCTACAACAAACCATTAAATTTTACGACTCCGTGAATTTTTTTTGGACAGGCGATCCGATTTTCAATTATAGGACGATTTCAATATTTACTCCGTAAATATGAAAGTAAAAACAGTGAAACGCTTAGGCCGGGGAGGTCATAATTGTGAAATATAACCCTTTTATCGTTTACCACTCAGGGACGAGCCCCAGTTTAATCTAGACCGCAGTCGGGGGGTCGTCCAATTTTTCCTTTCTCAGCGGGAACGGGCGCCGATTTGGGCGCAAATTAATTCGACGAACGACTCTCGGTGTTGTAATTGTTCAATGCCCCGGGTCTTTTCCGTTAATTTAAAGTTAATCCGAAGTTAAACGGAGATTGCTCCGCTTTTCCAGCCCGGGTGGATAAGTAATTCAATCATTCAAATGGCAGGGCAGGTTTAGTAATTTTGTGCTGATTCGTTTATGGATTTTAACCGATTGTCAAGAATAGGATAGGAGATAAAAGGTAGTGATCCTGAGTCAATTGTAAATACCTATTAGTTGGGCCGTCTTCGCTGCGCTTCTCGAGGTTGGTTTGATGGCAAGCGCTTTCGATGTAAATGCATCATTGTCATGGTCATGTCATAAATAATTTTGACATCGAAAGCGCTTTCCTTCTATAACCTCCAACCAACGAAGACGGACCCATAGGTACCGTCGCCACCTCGACCCATCACATGCTTGGATATATCCAAGCCTATAGGCTTCTTTGCACGTCCTTCCCCAACCACGCAGTCGGGGTTGAACCCAATGAATTTGATTGGGGTTTCCAATCCACGTTCCCATGTTCATCCCCACTCTAACAGCCAGCAATCGGATTTCCTATGAGATTTTTACATTCAAATTTGACCAACCGTGGTGAATTTATCTGACGCCTCCTTGGATATCGGACGTATACATTTTGTGAATAAACCAGGCCTTAAACAAGAATCATGCTATCATCATGATGAAATTCTTCGGACCGATCTTGAGTTAAGTCCCATGATGGAGGCTAGTACAAGAGTCGGGAGACCTCCGCCCAAAAATCTCCAGAAATGTCTCGCCTTAATCAAGAAATTAAACAACGACTGTTACACGTACGAGATTCGCACATTCTCCTTCCAAAAGGGCGCGCACACCTACAGAAGCTACGTCGTTTATCGCTGGGTTATTTCCCTTTTGTGCCTCGCAATCTTCGTAACGACGCTTGGCGATTTGGCGAAACCTCCAGGATTCAAGAGAGGAGCGATTTTCTATTTGAAATATTTCATTTACGCGACAAATCACATGCTGACGCTTCTGACGATACAGACAACCCTCGGAGCCATCATCGTGACTGTGTCGATATACCGGAAAAACGGAACCCCGAGAGTCAAAGATGTCAGAGTCAGAGGAATCGAATTATTTTACTGGAAACTCCACGGAATCACAGTCGACGCAGCTTTGGTTATAGCGATGGGATATTGGCTTATAATAAACAATTCTCGGACGTTTCCGCTCGACGGTAACAACATATTGTCGCATGCCGTGAGCCCTGTAATTGCTGCCGTTGATTGGCTGATCACTGGATTGCCTCACAAGTGAGTGGCATCCGTAGAAGGCATTCAGAGGTTCCGAATCGAGAATTCATTCTTTCAAGTTTGACAACAGCCGTTCGGAATATTTCCCGTAAATTATCCCCGCTAAGGGAAACATTCTTTACAACAGTCGTCAAACCTGATAGTAGTAGAACCGCCATATGAACACTACTACCGACCATTCCACTTCCCACTCTACTTGCACATGTTATAGGAGCCCCTTTCGCTATTGAGCTCCTTAAGTAAAACATCTTACAATCTTTACTAAAAATTAACCAGCATCCACCAATTTTTTCTATCCACATGTGGATAGATTTTGTTGCAACAAAATAAATTCTGTAGTTTACATTTTTCAGCTTGTCTGACGCATGGATAGGATGGATGTTCATGATTTGCTACTACCTGTTCTCAATCCTGTACTGGGTGGCTGGCGGTACTCCACGGCCGAATCCTCTGGAGAAAGAACCTAAAAAGCGTTACATCTATGCAGGGTGCACGGATTATACAAGCGTTGCCAAGCCGTTGGGATGTTTTTTGGCGTTAACTAGCCTTTTCTCTACGTGTCGCGTCGCCCTCTCCGTCGGCGATTTTTTCATCAGGAAGTATCGGCCAAAACTACAGGCAGACCCAAGTTGATACTTCTGATCAAAGATTTGAGACTTGACCGATGAATAAACTCATTCACATGTTTTCGTACTCCTAATTTTTGCCTCATTCTCTTGTGCGATGATACGGGGTGAACTTGAAATGGAACAGAAATCGCTATTTACGATTCCATAGATGTTTTTGGGTTACTTCTATTGCACAACTTTAGAATTTTTCTATCTATAGAAATATTCGACATTTTTTAAGTGTTCTAGCAAAATTTAGTCCTGCCGCTCAGAAAGCACAATACTGCCATTTTTGACACTTGAAAGTTTGTCACTCTTTTCCTGCATACGCATTTTCCCCTTTGAGTTTGTTGGGCCCAGGCTTGCCCGGACAGCCTTGGAGTAGTCACAAATGGTGCGCAGCATCTCACCCAATCACATATCTTGAATTTGTTTGGCGTCAGTATTGCTAGGTCCTGGACTGTCCAGTACTGGCCTGATCGAACGGATCCTTCAATTTGCGTTTTTTAGGATCCAAGATTTGAAATCCAAGCCAATACTTCGACGCTGCTAAACAAAAACAATCACGCTTCCTTTCAAAGGATTCGTTCGATAGCTTGAAATCTTTTGGGACAATAGCAAGCGTCTCCCGATGACTAATGCCGGCACCCGTCGTAAAACGAGTCGATACCAAACACCCCTCCGTCGTCAGAAGAATCATATCTCATATCAAGCGATTCGACCACATCTGTTACGTGCACGAAATTCGTACATTTTCGTGTCAGAGAAGCGCACAATTTTATACAGGATACGTCGTTTACCGATGGATAATTTCCTTAATCTGCCTTGCAATCTTTATAACGACGCTGGGCGATCTGGGGAAACCTCCGGGATTCAAGAGAGGCGTGATGTTCTACGTGAAATATTTCATATACCTGACGAATCTCATGTTGACGCTTCTCACAGTGCAAACGACGCTCGGAGCGATCATAGTGAGTGTTGCGTTCAGCGTTTACGAAAACCGCAATCCACGATTTACTGACGTCAAAGCCAAAGGATTCAATTTCCTATATTGGAAACTTCACGGGCTCTCAGTCAATCTAGCCCTGATGGTATCGCTGGGCTATTGGCTAATAATGGACGGGGTCAGGACTGCTCCACACGATGCTAACAACATATTGTCGCACGCGGTGAGCACCGTAGTCGCTCTTGCAGATTGGCTGATCACAGGATTGCCTTACAAGTGAGTAACATATCGACGGTGAAGAATTGAAACCGCGTATCTCCATTTTGTTAAGACCGCCACTGTTCCTATGACACCCTATGTAACCGCATTGAATTTCCATGACATCTCTAATGTGCACGTGCAGGTACGAAATTGGAGATACGGGGTTTCAATTCTTCACCGTCGATATGTATGACACGTTATTCTTCAGCTTTAGGATTGCACTGCCAAAAATTACAGCATTTCAACGCCGCTTTCTAACAAAAAACATTTTCAGCTTTTCAGACGCATGGATGGGCTGGCTCTGGTTGATCTGCTACTTCATTTTCACAATAGTGTACTGGGTCGCTGGAGGCTACTCGAGGCCTTCACCTGTGGAAGTGGAACCGAAAAATCGAGCTATCTATTCCGTATGCACGAATTACGATGAAAAAATGCAGTCAGTACTTTGTCTTGTGGCATTAGCCAGCATTCTCACAACCTGTCACGTCGCCCTCTGCCTCGTCTATTCTATTGGCAGGGCGTGTCGACCGAAAAACCAGGCAGTGCCAGCAAGGCGATACCCATCTGTAGACCGACGAAGGTCTCCTTGATCTCGGAATAAACTCTCAATAAATGGGATACCATTTTCTTTCATCGAGTCAATAATTTCAACATTTTAAAGCCTTGGCGAGAGAAAAGTAGACTGAACACTGATATTGCAGTTGATCCGAAGACAACGCCTGGAAAGGCGTTGTGTTACTAAAAAAAGACCCAAAGACATTTTCGGCAATGGAATCACATGAACGACTCAAAAACGCCGACCGTCGCGTCCTAGGAGTAGCATTACGATGGACTCCATGGCGAGAAAGAAGAATAATGAAAATAATTAAGGAATCACTTTCGAATTCGAATGCTGCAGCTTCACATCTGATCGAAATTGGGGGAGGGCGTTGAGGTTTGACGTAATGGAGAATATTAAGAATACGCTGACTGTTGGTTTATTATTCAATACTGAGCAATCGTAATCGCCAAAAATGTCTTCTAACCTAAGTACCCTGACATTTTCATGGTTTACGTTGCGAATCTGAAATTTCAAAAATCCGTCTGTGTATGAATTTGCATTTTCTCAGAGCAGTTCTAGGCGCAGTAACTACTGAACGCCAAAAAAAATGCAAGAAATGTGATAGGGTGAATTTGCTCGGCGTTGTCAGCAACCATCCTGGAGTGGTCCAGACTACCTGCCGGAAAAGATCCAATGCCACTCAGGTTGACGGCACCGCGCCATTTCACAAGAGCCTCCAAGATGCACATTGACGTCGCTTTTACAATGGCAAGAGCCCTGCAAAGATGCATTGTCAAAAGCAACGTTCCAAGCTCCCAAAAGCTATGCTCCTCTTTTACCAGCAATGTTTTCAAATCGCCGATAAAATTCCGTCAATCCACGCAATGCTGCCACATCATTCAAAGTTACTGCAAGTCGTCATCTGGCCAGTTTTATCGAGATTTCATTGCTTTGAAAAAGATTTAAAGACAATACCTTTCCAAAGCTCGCATCTCAGGAAACTACTATGAGTGATGATAGTGAAACTAGTTCATCGTCAGTCACACGGAGACGAATTCAGAAAATAGCCGAATGGATCGAACAATTCGACTACACCTGCTACAAGTATCAGACAAGGACGTTCGCCTGTCAGGGGAATCTTCGCTTTTTCCGGTCGTTCGTCATTTACCGGTGGATAGTAATGCTGCTGTGGCTGACCACCATAGTAGTCACGTTGTGCGACCTAGGCAAACCCCCTAGCCAGTATTCGAAAGACTATCATCATTACTTGAAATATTTTATATTCATTTCCAATCATGCATTGATAATTGCCTTCGTGCAAGTCTCGCTCGGAGCTTTTATAGCGACTCGTTCTGCAGTTTCGCACAATGTCCGACATCGTCCACTAGCTCCCGATCCTGTCGGTGGAATTGAATTAGTTTACTGGAAATTGCACGAATTATCCACAAGCCTCGCAATTGCCGTGTCTACAGCCTACTGGCTCATGATACATCCGCAAAGGAAAACTCCGTCAGATTTGAACAACTATTTGACGCATTTGGTCAACTCGATTTACTGCGTCGCTGATTGGCTGATTACCGGTTTACCCCAGAAGTAAGTGTCACTATAGTTGACGGAAGACACCGCGCCAGATGAAAAACTTCAATTCTTAGCTCGAACGGGTCTGTTCGATCAGGCCAGCCCTGGACAATCCCGAAATAGTTACTAAGGATAATGACGCCATTACTTGCAAGTAAACCACGGTTGTTTGGCGCCAGTGGTTAGAGGTCCAGGACTGTCCAGGTCTGGCCTGATCGAGCATACCCAATGTCATACAGCGAACACTTGGGCGGGAGAACGAACGAAAGTTTCAAAACACAATTCCCAGTTCGAAATTTCATCCACATTTGATTTGAGATCGTGATTTGATATGACAGCCCCGGGCAGATCAGCGATCCAAATTGGCGATGTCAAAACCGAATGGTGTCTTATGGCAAACTAAACATCCAAATCTGTTTCATGCCCCAGAACAGTGTGCAGTGTGGCAATGATTTTTGCAACTTGACATTTTTTCGGAAGAGGGCCTCTTTTTTGTTTGTGAATCAACTCTTTACTCCAACAACGCACCATTTCGATGTGATATGATGCTTTTCCCGATTGCAAGTGGTCATCACGATATTGAGTCGCAGATTTGCCCGCAGCAGTCAAAATCCGAACGAGAGATTACTCCATAAAAAAAAGACAACCACATCGACACGAACTAACCGGCGCTTTGAAGCTCAGTATTTTTTCCCCTTATGTAGGTTTTTCTCTCTTATGCGGGTCATTTTTTTATACGGGATATTTTATTCAAAATGTTTTCCTTATGCGTGAATTTTTCAAAAAATTGGAAAATTCACTTTTTTAACTCTCGTACTAACTATTTTTTCAGTTTATCAGACGCATGGATAGGCTGGTTGTACGGAATATGGTACACGATTTTTACATTTGTATACTGGCATTTCGGCGGCACGGCGAGGGTACCGCTCGACGAAAGCGCTCCTACTCGCGAGATCTACCCTGGCTGCACAGACTGGGAGCGCGTCGGCGTAACGCTCGTTTGTTTTTTTTGGCTCGGCTGCCTTTACTGCATGAGCCACGTCGTTCTATGCTTCCTCTACTTGCTATTGAAGAAACTCCAACCCCCAATACCAGTCATCAGGTTGGAAAATTCCGAAATCGACCAACCTAGAGTAGTCAGGTTCAGAAGACGCGAATCCTTTTTATAGTGAAAATGCAAACTTTTAAAATAAATTTCTCGATGAAACGTCGACGATTTTTTGGGGGTTGAAATAAAAGACGCATGATCAAGGCTGTGGATTTCCAAAATATAGGGTTTGTTCCAGGAGCGTGAAAATTGGCATGAGGTAAACTGGTTTGGTAACCGACGCCCCACCCACGACACTTCCGTAATAGCTGGGAAGCTGCCTAACAAACCTGTTAACCTCATGCCTGTTTTACAGGGTGGGCCCCGGGAATAGACCCAAAAACATGATATGACGATATTATCGTCACTTAAGTTCTAACACCGCCTAACTCAATTTTTGGCGAAAATGAGTTGGACACACCACTTGATAGATTTTTCAATAGCCGATATCATGGTAACACTGCCAAGGAGATTGAACCAACCAGTGAAGGAGACGGAGAAGAGACAACACCGCTTAATGTATTTCCAAGCTAAAATAATTAGTTTCAAGAAGTTTCTGTGGACCCTCTCCAGCAATGCTTCATTAAGGCCCAGCGCACACAGTGCAACTGTTTGGGGACAAAGGTTGCAAACTAAACTAGATTACGACTGTTCCTTGACCCCGGCTTTGTATTTAAATGGAGATCCGCACACGACGCGACCGTTTAAAACCGGTTGCCTTATGTGCGGATCTCCATTTAAATACACTGCCGGGGTCAAGGAACAGTCGTAATCTAGTTTAGTTTGCAACCTTTGTCCCCTAACAGTTGCACCGTGTGCGCTCGGCCTAATTGCTTCAATTTCAGTTCTTACTGAATCCTTGACGGCGTCCAACGTGCGAGGTTTCGTAGCATAAACACGTGCCTTAAGGTATATCCCCATAGAAAACCAGTGGTGCGTAGATAACACGCAATACTTCCACATTTTGAACGTAAAATTGTGACACAATTTGATCATATTTTGATTACTTATTTGATGATTACTTGAATACTTGTTTAGGTATAAAAAAATAAAAAATTCACTATTCTAATTCACTAAAATTCTAATTCACTAATTCACTAAAAATATAAAAAAATTCACTATTCAAATATTAAAATTCGCCCAAAATAAAAGTACGCCACATAATCGGAATATAAAAAATATCCACATATTTTGCAAAGTAAAACAAAGATTTTAAGACCAAAAACGCTCAAATCGGTTCATTTTTGTGGCCAGAAAAAAATAAAATAGAAAACACTAAAAATGCAAATATATCGGAAGTACTGTGAGTAATTCAAATTTCGATTAAACAGGGTGTTAGGTCTGGCCGAGACAAACATTTCAGTTCAAGAAATTTGAAAAAAGGTTGAGAATCGAGGGAGTTATGGTCAATTTTTGTAAATGACCACAGACGGACACACCCACACTTGTTCAGGAAGTGATTCTGAGTAGATGTGCATAAGAAAAAGTTTTTTTCTAAAGCTCCGTTCCGATTCTCGATTTTAGGGCGATTCCAATACTTTCATTTACTCTGTAAATAAGGAAGTAAAAATAAATTAGAAATTAATTTCTACATTTGACACAACTTTAAAGAGAACGAGGAGCGCTATGCTGAAGATGAGGAATGAATGCGGAGCGATCATTTTGTTGCTTGTAGCATGCTCGGCTGGCTTCGGACAAGGTCGGCTGAGCTCAGGCTTTTAGTAACGGATCGCTGCTCTTCCAACCCTCCAAGAAGCTCCTCCTGACTGAGGGATGGCTACAAAAGGGGCACCCATACCCCAGAAGGGGCCCACCCCCCAGGGCTATCCTACACTCATCTGGAGGGGGTTTAATTTGAACAGCAATGTTACACAGACCGCCCACAGCCGCACGTAATGGGCCATTGCCAACTCTTCTTCACAACCAGCTCGATGGCAATGATTCACTTGGATCTCAAAACTGTTAAAATTACTTTCGGCAATTATTACCAAGGCAGTCCATTATTTTGAAGAGGCTGACCAACTTATAAAAATTGCCAAGTTTTTCTCCCCGAGAAATTGTTAATTTAATCCCAAGCCCGAAGTTGCAATAAAAAAAGCCGTAATTAAACTAAATAATTCAAAAACAAAAACCAGCGATGTGCAGAACAGGCAATATTTTCTACATAAAATGTAGGACCAGCTGACAAGGTTAATTTGGAGGCTGATGGGATAAAAAATTTCGAAAGCAAATTTTGCACATTTTATCCAGCCGTGGTAAATCGGCCATAGCAAAGAGGATGTCTACTTTTGAATTAAAACTTATTCGGAGATTGCTTGTTTTGAACTAAAAGACGGCAATGGCAATGCTTAAACAAGCGGGTCGAGCGGGCCTCTGATTGGCTGAAGTGGAGATTGTCTATTTTGAACCTCACGGCTTGGTGGAGATTGCAAGTTTTGAAACAAACTGTCATATTGGTCTTTGATTTTAAGTGGGAATTTTTGACTCTAAATACCTCAGCAGCTCGATCGGGAATACGTTCAACTGCGAAGTCCCGCCTCTAACTCGTTTTGTGAAAAAAGTGGAGATTGCCAGTTTTTGATCTATACCCCTCATACGTCACCAGCCAGGGCCACACCCCCGCATATGCAGTGGATGTACACGCGGATGAATATTTTCCAGCTTGATGAAACACAGAATTCTTCAAAAGGAACAGGCCGCACCTTTCGAACACTGGTCAGCGACAGATCATGAATATTAGTTATTCGGCAAATCAAATTTTCAGACGGTTCACAATATAGATAATACGGATAAATATTCAAATGAACGCGGATGGAATGAAAATTCGGCGAAACATCGCCCCGGATCGATATTAGGGGTAATTTCTGAAGAAATGATTATGGTCGTCCTCGTCGTACAGTTGGACGGTTATATAGCGTTTTCACCACTTAATCAACGAACACGGTATGCCACTTAACCGGAGGAAATTCCCAAACCGCCTCGTGACCGGCGTTTAATTTATTCACCCGCGCAGTACAGAAACCGACTCCGTAAATGGACCCCGTTTAAATTATCATTTCCACACTCCACCTCGCCCTTGAGTAAAGCCATCATCAAGTTATTCCCCATACCATTTCGTGTATTTAATCCCCGGGCCGCCATATCAACGGTGGAGATTGGCGAATGAGAGAATAGGTCGCTCGCCTTTTGGGTTAAATCTGTTTATGCAGATGAGCCCCTAACTTTCAGCATGCGGCGCATGCGCAGACCGTCTCTCGGAATCGCAGCGAAATTTTCCACAGCCACTTCCCCACGGACGTGCCGAGGGTAGATTCACACATGACGTCACTTTCACGGTAGGGCACGTAGCGAATTATTCTAAAAGCGGGTTAGCTGTTCATGGTATCAGTAGCTCCATATTTTCGTGCGAAGAATACTTGCTTGCAAAATCCAACATACCCGGACCGATTTTGATGACTGTTAGTTTCGACAATGCGTTAACCTGCATTGAAAAAATGTCAACCCTCATTTTAAGGAAAGACCCAGGCAATTTTTGCTTCCATAATTACAGAGTAAATGGAATATTAGCATTTTTAGTGTTTTCTATTTTTTTTCCGGCCACAAAGTCAATCGGTTTAAGCGTTCTTAGTCTTAAAATCTTTGTTTTACCCTGCAGAATAAGTAGATATTTTTTATAGTCCGATAATGTGGCGTATTTTTATTTTTTGCGAATTTCAACATTAAATGCAAATTTTGCATAGTGGGTTTTTTATATTTTTGACCTAAAAACCCTCAAAAGCAGTCAAAATAGTATCAAATTGCGTCACTCTTTTACGCTTCAAAATATGGAAGTATTGTGTGTTATCTACGCACCACTGGTTTTTCATGTGTTTATTCGTTTATTTATACATCCAGTTGTTTACGTAATGACTTTTTATTTTTCCATTCGTCCACTTGTTTGTTCACTTGTTCGCTCACTTTGTACATTGGTTAATTCGTTAACTTGTCCATTATTCCATAAGGTCGTTCATTCGTTCATCCTGTTGTTCATATGGACATTAGTTTATTTGCTCATTTGCATTCTTGTTCATTTGCTAATTTGTTCATCTGTCAATTCTTTCAATAATTGAATAATTGAAAGAATTAACAGATGAACTACAGGGTAGATGTATTGACCAATGAATTTTTCATCTATCCTGTAGTTCAATCCAATCGTTCATTTATCCATTTGATCATCTGTTTGTTCGAACATTTGTTTGTTACATCGTTCGTTCGTTTGTTTGTTTGTTTGTTCGTCAACTTGTCCATCTGTTCATTCATCAAATGATAATAAATTAAAATTTTTGTCCATTCATCATTTTCCTTGTCCTTTAGTTCATCTGACATTTTTTTTCTCATTAAATGAGAAAATTTTGGTTTTTGTTTCTTTGCCCAGATGTTCAATCAATCATTACCTATATGATTTTTGTTCCTTTTGGCATCCGTTCATTTGTTTGTTGACTTGTTCATTTAATTTGTCCAATACCTTATTAGCTTAGTAATTCATTCGTTTAGTGTTTAGTTCGTCTGACCACTTGTTAATTCGATCATTTCATGATACGTTGACGATTTACGGAAATTTCAAATCCGGATAAGCCGGATAACGTGTGAATCCTTCACCATTATTGTATCCCTTTCGGTCAGGATTTTAATCGCTGGTAATAGGTAAACCCACCGATTCGGTTATTATTCCCGTGAAAGCTTTCATGCAAATTTCTCGCGTTTTTGACGACTTCGTACCGTTCCGTTTCCACGTATCAAATCGGGTATATTTTCAGAACGAGAGAACGCAATTTCGCCCATTTACTGATTTAATTTCCGAGTTGAAGCACTTTTGAAACGACAGGGCCCGAGCGGACGGGTAAAACTCCCAAATTCTGACAGCGACAGTCATCGTACTTCTAGTGAAAATAGTCGGGATTCGGCCAATTGAATCACTCTTCCACTCCTCAGTTCCCTTCCACTCCTCAGTCCCTTCCACTCCCTCCCTACCACTCCTCAGTCCATTTATTAAGTAAAGTCATCGTATCGCTTTTGCTGTAATCAAATGAATTCCACCGACCATAGTAATTATATTAGCGAACTTAATGGGAATGTTGAATTTACCCATTTATCAAATCACTCGCAAAATACTATTTGGGAAGGCAGTTCCGCTGCCAACAATAAGATGATAAGTAACTAAAAAAAATTCTCTCAAAAAAATAAATAAATTGGATAGACAGAGAGATAAAACTGGCTTCAAAAAAAAAAACAATTAATAGATATTATTAATTCAGAATATTATTCTGTTACTCACTTTTAATCGTGTTTTTGGAGTCAGTTTTATTTCTTATTTTATTTAATTTCATTATAATGTAATTGAATTAAATAAAAAAAGTAATATTAATAAAATCTAATATTAACAGTAGTAGTGGTAGTGGTGGAGGTAGTGATAGTGGTAGTAATAGTGGCAGTGGTAATGGTAGCGGTAGTTCAGTTCGAACTCAGTTCAGTTCGAACTCAGTTCAGTTCGAACTCACTTCAGTTCGAACTCACTTCAGTTCTAACTCACTTCAGTTCGAACTCACTTCAGTTCGAACTCACTTCAGTTCGAACTCACTTCAGTTCGAACTCACTTCAGTTCGAACTCACTTCAGTTCGAACTCACTTCAGTTCGAACTCACTTCAGTTCGAACTCACTTCAGTTCGAACTCACTTCAGTTCGAAGAACTCAGTTCAGTTCGAACTCACTTGATATCCGAATATTCGAATATTCGAATATTTGATATTCGAATACATGATATTCAGTTCAAACTCAGTTCATACTTAGTTCCGTTCAGTTCTACTACTAAAAACTTCACAGTAGTAGAAACCACTTCATATCGAACCGCTGATCCGATTTCGACGCGGTTGTTAGTAAAAGAAATTAACGATTAACAAAATGAACTTTTAGCTTTAAAAATAGGCTCGAATTTTCCAAAACATTCCAAGTACATGGACATTTTGGTACACTTTTGACTCTAGCGCAATATTCGAAGAATGCGTGTGTTTTTTATGCACTTTAATTCCTTGCAAGGTTACTGAATGTATTTTTACCAAAATTGTAGCAATGAAATGCAGAAGGAAAGGAGAGGTATGGAATCGTGACTATCGGCTCATTGGCAACCCAGGGCATGCACTGGCGGCATCACCTTTGAAAGCCGCTTTAACGCATTTATGCCGCGATTGAATAAACAAAATGGCCGCCGTTGCATCCGTGTTGGGCACGACTACGAACGATAACGACTCGTGTACGCATAAGTCGTCGATTTGTATGCGATAAACGATGATAGGCCTTTGAATCAGCGAAAGATGATGATTCAACTGGAGAAAAACGCCAAAACGTGATCCGCAGGTCTTCTTGGGTGTCCGTTGCGTGAATTTTGTTGTAAAAATCCAGGGGAAGAAATGAATTGGCGAAGCTTTGCAACCAAAATACTCAAGCACTCATACGAAAACAGAAAAAGTGGATTTTGATAGAGCTTCGGTAAGCTCGGATTGTTTGATATTTTTACTTCCATATTTACAGAGTAAATGGAAGTATTGGAATCGTCCTAAAATCGAGAATCGGAACGGAGCTTCAGAAAAAACTTTTTCTTATACACATTTACTCAGAATCACTTCCTGAACAAGTGTCCGTGTGTCCGTCCGTCCGTCTGACCGTCTGTGGTCATTTACAAGCAGTGGTGCGTAGATAATACACAATACTTCCATATTTTGAAACGTAAAATTGAGACACAATTTGATTTTATTTTGACTGCTTTTAAGGGTGTTTAGGCCAAAAATATCGAAAAATTCACTATTAAAATTTTAAAATTCACCCAAAATGAAAAAATGCCACATTTTCGGAATGTAAAAAATATCCACATATTCTGCAAGGTAAAACAAAGATTTTAAGACCAAGAACGCTCAAATCGGTTCATTTTTGTGGCCGGAAAAAAATAAAATAGAAAACACTAAAAATGCAAATATATCGGAAGTACTGTGCGTTATCCAAATTCCGATTAAACAGGGTGTTAGGTCTTGCCGAGACAAACATTTCAGTTCAAGAAATTTGAAAAAAGGTTGAGAAATGAGGGAGTTATGGCCATTTTTGTAAAAGACCACAGACGGACAGACGGACACACGGACAGACGGACAGACGGACAGACAGACAGACGGACAGACGGACAGACGGACACACAGACACTTGTTCAGGAAGTGATTCTGAGTAAATGTGTATAAGAAAAAGTTTTTTCTGAAGCTCCGTTCCGATTCTCGATTTTAGGACGATCACAATACTTCCATTTACTCTGTAAATATGGAAGTAAAAATGGCCATAACTCCCTCAATTCTCAACCTTTTTTCAAATTTCTTGAACTGAAATGTTTGTCTCGGCAAGACCTAACACCCTGTTTAATCGGAGTTTAGTGAATTTTTTGATATTTTTGACCTAAACAAAACACTAAAATGACCTAAAACAACTAGGTACCGCATGCTTTTCTGAAATTTTCGAAAAGGGAATGCAAGGGGTTCCGGTGCAATGCTCATCATTTCATCGATATCACAATTACCTATTATTTCTAGGTACGGAATGGTCTCGAGAACGAAGAATGAAGCAGTTTCGATAGCCATTACGAATCACTACCTTTTGGTACAGCAATAATCGCGTGAATGATCGGTTTAGTGGTCTTGATCCAAACTGGCCCTTGGTCGCCTTCTACTATCTAGAGGCCCTCCAGATGACCGCATCTCCTCTCGTCCTCCAGTTGGGGCGTTTATCGTGTTATAGTTCACAAAAGGAGGCGTTCCCTGCGGTCGAGCGTTATTAATGTTTTCTAGGGCGCACTGTCGTTTCTGGACAGTTCAACGCTGCCACTTCTGCCGGAGACACGCCTTGTTCCAGTCCCTTGTACCGCAGTTTCTCCCTCGAAGCTGTTGTCGAGATTGAGAGTAATTTTTCTGCCGCAGCTAAGTGCACGATTTTTCCTGCCCTCTGAGCCACACAAACATGGATCTTCGGATGCCTAATTATTGATCTCAGAAATCTCAAAAATCTACGAAAACGCAGTTATCTACAAGAAACGAACGCACCACTGGTTATATTTCGATAACTTTACGTATTTCAAATTTGCATAGTGAGATTTATGATATTTTTTACTTAAACAGCCTCAACTGTAGTCAAAAAATAACGAAATTATGCCAAAAATTTGCGTAAGTTAATATGGAAGTATTGTGCGTTATCCTCGCAATAAATTGTTTTATTACGAGGCGACCCGAGTCTGGTGTATAAAAGTCGACTTTATCTATCCGGTTTCCGTCCGATGAGATTATTCGGAATATTCGGCCCAACATTTGGTTAAAGATGAGCCTCGGAGACAGCCATCTCTAATAGCATTGGCTACAATTTCCGTTACATTAGCCTGACGTTGGCTTCGGCAAATGGCTCGGGAATTCATCGTACACCTCGACTCGCTTATGAAGGGGGTGTAACTCAGGCATAAATGCTCCGACATCGTCATTGGCTGAATAATGCTAATCTTGTACCTCATAGCACTCAACCAGACTGATGCTTGCAAACAGTTTATGGAAATTCAACCCCCCACCCCCCTTTAGGGCTAATGGGCATTTACTCTGGGGGATGCGAGTTGAATTAATGTTTCTCGCACCCCCTCGTATAGGTTTTTTTCCCCTTTGCGGCAAAGAAGTCGTCAAGTCGTGAATTTCAATGACGGAGCCGCGGCCGATTTTAGTAGTCAAGTCGTAATTTGCAAAGCCCGCCGTTTATATTCGCGAAGGAAGCCGAAAGTGAGGAATTCTGCGACGGGCAAGCCAATGATCGACGGTGTCGATTTTCTCTACAATAGCAAATGACTAACCAGCGGTGCTTCCATATTTCCATATTTTGAAACGTGAAAGTGTGACAAAATTTGATCATATTTTGACTGCTTTTGAGGGTGTTTAGGTCAAAAATATCAAAAAACTCACTATGCAAATTTTAAAACTTGCCTAAAATAGAAAAAAAGATGAGTTATAGGAGTATAAAAAATATCCAGATATTCTGCAAGGTAAAACAATGATTTTAAGACCAGTGTGTTATTCAATTTCCGATTAAACGGGTTCTTAGGTCTTGCCGAGACAAACATTTCAGTTCAAGAAATTTGAAAAAAGGTTGAAAATTGAGGGAGTTTTGGCCATTTTTGTAAATGACCACAGACGGACGCACAGACACTGGTTCGAGAAGTGATAAAATTTATCACTTTAATTTTTATCACTTTAAATAATTAATAACTTTTAATTAACATTTAATGTGTGTAAATAAAAGTTTTCTCTTTTTTCCTATATTCGATTTTAGGACGATTACAATACTTCCATTTACTCTGTAAATATGGAAGTAAAAATGCATATTAGTAATTTACTTTACAAGTCAGTTTAAAAGTGAACGAAGTAAAAATGTAGCTATAAATTCTTTCGAATGAAAGCACCAAAACAACACATCGGATATAATCGTATAATTTGACGTGAAGCGTGCTGGTCACTCATATACTCTATTTTGAGGCTGTGAACCTACTCGTTTTCATAAACACACAAGATTCGAGAAAATACAAGCCAAATACTATGTGTCACTGGTTCAAACTCCTGTCAATCATTGGCGGTTTTCAATATTGAACTGTCATAAAATGGCGGAAAATTTTGTTTCAGTAAAACGGGTTTTCGTAGCCTAAACCTTGAGCTTTAGGGCAACTTTTAAATTTGAAGGGATTCTTGATCATCTGGTGCATCCAAAGTAGACAGAAAAAACTTTCTAAGAGAGGAGAACCCCCTTTTATTGTAATGCCAAAGTCAAAATTTGACTTTTCTTCAAACTTCAAGTTTTTTACTTCCATTATATGGAACAAAATTATTAATTCAAGTTTAATTAATTATTAATTTAAATTATTTAATTTATTTACTTATTAATATTTATTAATATTAATTAATTTATTTATTTATCATTATTATTACTTATTTATTAATAAAAAATATTTATTATTTCCTTAACGTGTCAAACACTGGCGTCTTCACACTAATTAATATTTACAATAATAATTAAATTAATAATTAATTAAACTCGAATTAATAATTTTTTCCTCCATATTATGGAAGTAAAAAACTTGAAGTTTGAAGATAAGAAAACGGCAATGTTTTTGTGTACAGGCAAGTGGTCGACACTTGACCTGTACTGACCTGATTATGGCATGAAATCGGCAATTTTCGCCACAGCGATTTGGAAAATTTGTAACCGATACCGACACCACAAGCATAAAATTTCACGTCCGAGCGGTGACAATGGGCTGCGGAATGGATAATAGGGAGACACGTGGCTGACATTAGACACCCCTCGACACACGACTTCCCTTACCCGATATTACTCGTTCTTTCAATGACTGCAATAATTGCGCGTTTAGGGTTGAGCCTTTTAGGGGCGTGGGCATCGCGTTCGCACAATTCAATTATTTATTGCTCTTTTGGGAAATTAAATACGATAAACGGAGGCGGCGGAATGAATTGCTTGCGGCCCGGGGGAGTTGGAAGTGGTTTTTATACTTTCTGCCGAGTCGAACGGTAAGTGTTTCTCACGGTAATTAGAATTTAATTTTTCTAAACAAACACTCGGCAAGCGAAAATATAAGAATAACCAAAAGATCGAGTGGAATCGTGAGCTTTGTCTATAGGTAAACCTTAAAATGGGGAAAGTCAACTTCAATTTCAAAGTCAACTTCGAGATCAAAATCAACTTCGAGATCAAAATCAACTTCGAGATCAAAGTCAACTTCGAGATCAAACTCAACTTCGAGATCAAAATCAACTTCGAGATCAAAATCAACTTCGAGATCAAACTCAACTTCGAGATCAAAGTCAACTCTGAGATCAAAATCAACTTCGAGATCAAACTCAACTTTGAGATCAAAGTCAACTTCGAGATCAAAATCAACTTCGAGATCAAAATCAACTTCGAGATCAAAATGAACTTTGAGATCGAAATCAACTTCGAGATCAAAATGAACTTTGAGATCGAAATCTACTTCGAGATCAAAGTCAACTTCGAGATCGAAATCAACTTCGAGATCAAAGTCAACTTCGAGATCAAAGTCAACTCTGAGATCAAAATCAACTTCGAGATCAAACTCAACTTTGAGATCAAACTCAACTTCGAGATCAAACCCAACTTCGAGATCAAAATGAACTTTGAGATCAAAATCATTTGAGATCAAACTCAACTTTGAGATCAAAATCAACATTGAGATCAAAATCAACTTTGAGATCAAACTCAACTTCGAGATCAAAGTCAACTTCGAGATCAAAGTCAACTTCGAGATCAAACCCAACTTCGAGATCAAAATGAACTTTGAGATCAAAATCATTTGAGATCAAACTCAACTTCGAGATCAAAATCAACATTGAGATCAAAATCAACATTGAGATCAAAATCAACTTCGAGATCAAAATGAACTTTGAGATCGAAATCAACTTCGAGATCAAAGTCAACTTCGAGATCAAAATCAACATTGAGATCAAAATCAACTTCGAGATCAAAATGAACTTTGAGATCGAAATCAACTTCGAGATCAAAGTCAACTTCGAGATCAAAATCAACATTGAGATCAAAATCAACTTCGAGATCAAAATGAACTTTGAGATCGAAATCAACTTCGAGATCAAAGTCAACTTCGAGATCAAAATGAACTTTGAGATCGAAATCAACTTCGAGATCAAACTCAACTTCGAGATCAAAATCAACTTCGAGATCAAAATGAACTTTGAGATCGAAATCTACTTCGAGATCAAAGTCAACTTCGAGATCAAAGTAAACTTCGAGATCAAAATCAACTTCGAGATCAAAATGAACTTTGAGATCGAAATCTACTTCGAGATCAAAGTCAACTTCGAGATCAAAGTAAACTTCGAGATCAAAATCAACTTCGAGATCAAAATGAACTTTGAGATCGAAATCAACTTCGAGATCAAAGTCAACTTCGAGATCAAAATCAACATTGAGATCAAAATCAACTTCGAGATCAAAATGAACTTTGAGATCGAAATCAACTTCGAGATCAAAATCAACTTCGAGATCAAAATGAACTTTGAGATCGAAATCTACTTCGAGATCAAAGTCAACTTCGAGATCAAAGTAAACTTCGAGATCAAAGTCAACTTCGAGATCAAAATGAACTTTGAGATCGAAATCAACTTCGAGATCAAAGTCAACTTCGAGATCAAAATGAACTTTGAGATCAAAATCAACTTCGAGATCAAACTCAACTTCGAGATCAAAATCAACTTCGAGATCAAAATGAACTTTGAGATCAAAATCAACTTCGAGATCAAAGTCAACTTCGAGATCAAAATCAACATTGAGATCAAAATCAACTTCGAGATCAAAATGAACTTTGAGATCGAAATCAACTTCGAGATCAAAGTCAACTTCGAGATCAAAATGAACTTTGAGATCGAAATCAACTTCGAGATCAAACTCAACTTCGAGATCAAAATCAACTTCGAGATCAAAATGAACTTTGAGAACGAAATCAACTTCGAGATCAAACTCAACTTCGAGATCAAAATCAACTTCGAGATCAAAATGAACTTTGAGATCAAAATCAACTTCGAGATCAAAATCAACTTCGAGATCAAAGTCAACTCTGAGATCAAAATCAACTTCGAGATCAAACTCAACTTTGAGATCAAACTCAACTTCGAGATCAAAGTAAACTTCGAGTTCACTCTCAACTTGAGTTTCAGTTTGATTTCAGTTCAAGTTTGACTTTCAGTTCGACTTTGACTTTCAATTCGAGGTTTAGAATCAGTTTGAGTTTAAGCATAAAGTCGAGTTTGATTTTTCGTTTCAGTGTGAGTTGTAGGTTCAGTTTGAGTTTGCCTTTTGGTGTGTGTTTCAGCTTGACTTTCAGTTTGAGTATTAACTTGATTTTGAGTTTTTGTTTCAGTCTTAGTTTCAGTTTGAGTTTGATTCCGAGTATCAGTATCAGTTTGAGTTTTTATCTTAGTTTCAGTTTGAGTTTTGGGTTCAGCTTGAATTTGCTTCTGGTGTGAGTTCCAGTTTGACTTTCGGTTCGAGTTTATCTTTCTGTTCGGGGTCCAGTTTCAGTTTGAGTGTTCTATCAGTTTGATTTTGTGAGTTTTGTGAGATTTTGAGACCTATCAGTTTGAGATTCAGTTTTGAGTTCTCCTTCGAGTTTGAGTTCTTTCTTTCGACCTTTGAGTACGAGTATTCATCAGTTCAATTTCGAGTATCAGTAACATAGGTAGATTGAGTTTCAGTTTCAGTTCGAGTTTGAGTATCAGCTGGTAGAATCCACCACTCATAGAAATGAAGATATTTTTCTGAATCAAGGCTCGATTGGGAAATACACTAGGTACTACCTTGTAGGTAGGTAACCGAATTCCTATTGAATTTGTTTACAGTATTACTAGTATTTATGAATTTTAAACGGTAAAAGTGCAATCGTTAAGAAACGATCTCAATTCGAGATAATGGTCGGCGCCCGAATTCGAGGCAAACAACTCGAATAATAAGAATAACGAGTCGGGGGAACGTGAAAAGTTTGAATATTATTCAAGCTTCGAGTTGATTTAATTGAATCAAGTTGACTTTTAACCCCCTCGGCTTTCCAGCGTCGGCTGTCTACCCGAACAGCCGCAGCTTTTCCATCTTTTGTCTTGCAAATGGGCTGATGACGATTAGGAAATCCTTCGCCGCCGCTCCCCGCCCGAACATAGCGCTAATGCCTTATGAATATCATTTGCATTCATCCCCGCCGGGCGGCCCCTCGCTCCGCTAAGTGACGAACGTCATCTCCGCGATACTTTCCTCCGGATCCGCCGCCTGCCACCGTTTTGCCGCCGTGCGGCTCTTCCTCTTTATTCGCATTTCGGCCGGCCCTTGTTATTCGACGGTTTGCGATTCATTACCGCTGACGTCTTTGTCGATTATTCTGTCGCGACGCGGCCCGAACGTCGACGGATCGTCGGGTGGACAAATCGCAGTTTCGACTCCGCGCTCGTTTTTACTTCCATATTTACGAAATAAAATCAACTTTCTATTAATAAAAGTATTTTAATAGTTACCATAAAATCGAAAATCGGTTCGGAGCTTCAGAGAAAACTATTACTGATGCACTTAACTTATTACTTATACACCTTTACTCAGCATCACTTCCTGAAGAAGTGGATTTGGAATTTTTCAAATATTTTTCCCGGGATTTCTGCTTTATTGACCATCAGGATTCAGGAAAAAATCAGTTTTTGGCTTCCATTTTCTAATGGCGATTTCCCTTTGTTTAGTTTTTTCTCCAGTTTAAGGTTCTACTGAACCAACATTGAGTTTTTTTTAGTTTCATTAGATTGATTGGAAAATTTAGAGCATTTTTCACTCCCCAAAAGAATCTCAAACCTAGTGTCACCTACTGTGAAGTAGAAAAGTGACCTTAATTAAGAAATTTTACTGCACTAGATACTCGAGAAAAAACTAATTTTCCATTGCTTAAAGAGATAACATAACAGAAGTGGGGTTCAACTCAATAACTGAACATTTTCAGAATCAAATCATATTTACTGAAATAACCAGTTCAATCCATTTATTCGAAACGCTCAATTCATCACGAATTTTCGAACAATCGCTGGTGTTCATTCTACGTCAATATACATCGAATCCCGACAGGCACAATAATCGATTCCAAACCATATCGATTCAGTTTCGCCGATCACAAAACCCACGTCGCACAGCCTCAATAAAATCGTATTCGAATGTCAATATTTCAATGCAAAACTAGGAATGCCAGGGGTAGGTACGTGTGGATTTCTAAATTCACAATTATCACCATCTAAATGGTACAGCGCGCTAAAATGTTGAGCAATTCTGGAAGATGCAGGTCGCCATGTTGTTCTTCAGCCAATAATCGAAGCTTACGTTGGAAGAATTATCGAAAATGATCGATAATATTATCAAGATCGAAGGAAATAAAAATTGTAGTACTCGTAATATATACGAGTCATGCAACTGGTATTATGTGAAACGAGAAATGACTGGATTTTTGATAGGGAAAACCTATAACCAGTTTTTGCATCGGGTTTCCCTTGGAAAATTGAAAATTTCCCCAATTAAAAGCCATTTTCCCTTGGAAAAAATTACAATTTTCCCGATCAAAAGCTGGAGTGATCGAGTGTCGTGCTAATCATAGTATTTTAGGTAGAAAGAGGTATTTAGAAGTGACTGAGAGCCAAAGGAAGGTATCATTTGTTGTTGGATGTTGAAGAAACGGACAGGTGGCCTGTCGAATCGACTAGATCCCCCAAGCTATTCGCTTCGTTATCTGGAACAACAACAATATTTAGATTGGTTTTGGTGGATGCTGGGTGGTGGTGGGTGTTGGTGGTGGATGGTGGAGTTGGTTGTGGTGGTGATGTCGTGCTGGTGTTGGAGGTAGTGGTGGTGATGTAGTGTTGGTGTTGGCGACGGTGGTGTTGGTGGATGGTAGAAGTGTCGGTTGTTATGTTGGTGCTGCTGAGGATTCTGGCGCTGGTAGTGGTGATGCAGATGGAGGTGTTGGTGGATGGTGGAGGTGTTGGTGTTGATGTAGTGTTGGGGTGCTTTGGTGGTGTTGGTGTTATTGGTGGGTACCGTGCTAGCACACTTGCACTTACCGGAAGAATCGTCCTCGTCGGACAAATCTCTGGGAGACAGGCGACAGCCCCTGGCGAGGAAACTGTTGAGCCGATTGCCCGAGGCGAGGACCAAACCGAGAAATGGGGGCGAGGGGTTGAGGGGTCTTGACAAATATTCGGGGTGAAACTGAACTCCCACAAAATACGGGTGACCGTCGAGTTCGACCATTTCCATTCGCTTGTTCTCTTCGCAAGTGCCTGCAATACAAAACGGAGACTCATTGATTCCATTGGTCGAAAAGGCTGACATCCATAAAAAAGCTTTATAATATCTAACTTTACGCTCACTTACCGACAAATTTTAGTCCAGCGGCCTCCAATCGGTCTACGTAATCCGGGTTCACTTCGTACCTGTGCCGATGTCTTTCTTCGATGCAATCCTTCTTGCCGTAGAGTTGCTCTGTTGAGAAGATTCAAATCATTACATGCTTCAAACATTTTCAGCGGCTCTACCGTAGTGGCAACTGTAAACAGAGCTTACTCAGCACAGACGAAGTTGATCTGACTATGGTCGTTCGTCGGCCGAGGCGCATCGTTCCTCCCATAACTCCGGTATGGTGTTCGGGCATTTCGATAACAACTGGATCGGCTGTCTTGGGGTTGATTTCGGTCGTATTGGCATCGGGAAGATTCAAAACGTTTCTGAACAAGCGGAGAGGTTTGTTAATTGTCAGCGTAGGCTCATAAGCCAAAAAGAGGTTTTGAGATTCGCTAGACTTGCCACTCAAAAAAACCCCAGAGGCCTTCGCAAGACAGAATATCTTGACACCCCGCACATATCAAACCTCCTTCAAGGGTTTGATGTTTGAGGGTGGCATCCCGAAAAAGAGAGGATAGGTGAACAGTTTGATGTTGTTTACCTGGCGATTTCGATCACAGCTGCTTGAAGCCCGAGGCAGATACCGAGGAATGGTTTGTTCGTTTCCCTGCACCAACGGCAAGCCTCCAATTTACCTTCGACGCCACGAGTGCCGAAACCTCCCGGAACGATAACTCCGCTGAAACATGAGATATATTGAAATAATCAGAAACAGCACACTTCCAAAAAAACAAGCAATTTTCATTTTCATGGTTTTTTTCATGGGGGTGAAATCAACTATAATTTTCCAATCATTTTTTCCAGGAGACGAAAATACTCACTCGCTTTTACAGAGAGTCTGCCATGCCTCGTAGTAGAGTACTGGATTCGTTTGCTGTGTCCCCTTTTCGAGATTTACCGACTCAATATACTAAACAGATAATCAGTAATATGTAAAAAAGATATATTAACCTCACAATCTCAAATTGCAGGCTGGGAACGACGGAAGTTGAAAATTTAAGCCCTACCAGGCGTCGCTTTCCTCCCTACGACCTAAGTTGCCCAGGGCGTGCCCTGCCGCCCTTGAGAGGCTTGTATATAACGGCTAAGAAGGAAAACCACTAGGAATAACAATAATGAGTCGCTTGTATTGAAAAAATACTGTTGCCTCTGGTACCCCCTGTGAGGAAAGCAAGCTCAAAAACCCAATTCTACCCCAGTAAGACGAGGTTTTACAAGTAATCACCCCTGACTTACTGAAATGTGAACGTTGAAACCTGCAGTAACAGCAGCATGCTGAAGAGCTTTGGATACAGATGTGTATGAATCTTCAAGGATTGTGTACTTCCCGACTAGTGCGATATTCAGGACCTTCCTCAAATTGTCAACGCTGGAGATACAGAAAAAAGCAGTAAAAGACATCATTAAATGCGGAAATTATTTCTCAAAGAATTGTTATTAAACTCGAATTTGAATAGGTAAATACAAACCGGTCAGCAATAGTTCGCCATTTTTGTATATATTTTTTGGGACGAGGCGTCGGAATGTCGAGTTGGAGGCGTTCTTTGAAAAACTCGACTATCCCTTGCTTGTCCATGAGAAGGGGCACCCGGTAGATCGACGAGACATCGTGAATACACAGTACCTGAAGCAATTCAATTCATTAAAATCGTTATTTGCAAGAGCTCATTTTAAAATAATAGCGGAACATAATTTACAAAATTACCTGCTCGGGGGGGACATGGCAGAACATTGATATTTTGGATTTGACGGTTTCCGAAATTGCACCTTCGCTACGGCAGACGACGAGATCGGGAGACAAGCCGAGACCTCTCAACTCGCGGACGCTGGCTTGGGTGGGTTTCGTTTTAGGTTCGCCGGTTGCTTTAGGCTAGAAATAACACACAAAAAGCTATTAATTTATTTGATGGAATTAAACGGCGACTTTCTCAGCCCTAGCTTCATGTGATGCGAGCATCTGATGGAGGAGAAAGTCGTCGCATCAGCAGTTGATCGAGCGGAACGACGACTTTCTGTTTACAGATCAATTGATTGTGGAGCTCGCAGCAAAGGAGAGAAAGCCGTCGCGCCGGTTCCTCTGGCGGACCGATGACTTTCTGTGGGCAGATCGACTGAAGAATCCGACAAACTAATAACAGAAAGCCGTCGGTGGGTCTCCGCCAATAATTTTTTAGCCGACTCTACAATTACCCCATTATTTTACAAATTCAAAACCACAATTGGACTAAATTCGGTACCTTTTTAATGACAGTATCAAACTGAAAGAATATAATAAAAGTGACAAAGCTTACTCTTGGAACAAGAGATACGTGAGCGACGCAGAAGTTCTCTCTTTTGACTCGAAACTGGAACTGTCGGAAGGCTTCAACGAAAGGCATTCCTTCTATGTCTCCTATAGTTCCTCCAAGTTCGACTATGCAAACCTAAAAAAATTATTTGCACGGTTGAGTGTGAGGGACTGAGGGCCAGTCAATCATCAGTCAATCAGTTAAACCTATATTTAAATGAATTGATTAACTGTACACCACCTTCAGGTTATTCATAACGCAATACTCACTTCGGGTTCTTTGCCATCTTCGGTGACAGGCTGGCGGGCAACCCTTTCGACCCATTCTTGGATTGTATCCGTTATATGAGGGACAACTGCAAGAATAATATTCATAAAATTAGAAAAAAAATTATTTCACTTTTTTTATTTATTTATTTTTTATTTATTTTTATTTATTTTTTTTTTACAACTTCAGAGTTAGTTAGGTATGTCTTTTACTACCAATGCAGGGCAAACACGCAGAAGTAAAAGGATTATGACAAAGCTATCAGTGCCACCCAGCGTAATGAGCTCAAGAACTAATTTTACTCTATCGTCTCGACCAGCATTAAATGCATTAACCAAATTTTGGTCGTCTATAACTTTCAAACCAAAATTACGTTTGGTTGAGCGCTGAATCCGATCGAATAAACTCAATGAAACTTCAGGATTCAACGCCGACGCCACCTCGACCGATCACAACAATCGCCCCCTCCACCAGCAATCTGATAGAGGACGGCCACTTCAATAGAAAATACACCAACACCTTCAAGGAGTCCATTATCTCCCCTTTGCTGTTCCTCGCAGTATCTAATATCAATTGAATATAGGTCACTCACGCAAAAAAATGACCCCAAATTTCTAGTGAATTATGGATAACTGAAGACGTCAAATGGGGAAGGAAAGCAAAAAGACGACCCTAACTTTATCTAGAAAACACTTATGAACCCAGTAACTCCTGTAAATACGTGACTATTTCAGAGCCCACAGATGAAAAATTCCAAGGAACCCCAACGGTGTCGTTTCTTAGAATGATTCATTCAATCGGTGCGTGTTACAAATTGATAGATATAGATAAAAACGAACGTGACACCAACTCAATATGGCATGACTAATTTATGAATCAGATCGGCTTATGATTTAAGAGAAATTTCATCCATTTATTTTGCATGATAAAAAATGTTGTTCGAAACCTTAATTTCGAAAAACATTTTCACCTAGGTATCCCACACAAAACCGTGTATGATGAGTGAAAAACGTTTACCAGATTCGGATACATCATCGTCTGAAACATAGCAAAAAGAAATTCTCAGCAGCTGTTGAAAAGAATTTCCGACCGACCACAATAAATCGAGAGTCACCCTGCAATAACGTCAGTTTATGCCAAAATGAGCTATTGGTATCACTGGATCCGCCATCTCCAGTTGAATCTATTGGTCTAATTTGGTGAACTTTCAGATCAAAAGAGAGCGCCCACATCCCAATTTTAAAATTGATAAATCGATGACCGGAAACGTCAAAAACACGAAGCATCATTACCTTGGACGGTCTTTCCCAAATAGTTGCCCTTCCTTTCGTTTGATATAACATGCTGGTAAATCTTTCCCGTAGTTATGTTGTTATCGCGGTGAAGCGTCACGTCGAGGAATCGTTCGTAGTTGCCCAAATCCAAATCGACTTCACCGCCATCGTCGAGCACGTAGGTTTCCCCTGTAAAACCAAATTTAACGTAATTTTTCGATGAGTAAAATTTCGAACCAAAATCATGATATTAGTTGGATCATAGTAGTAGTGCGTAGATCATAGTACGCATAGCTTGAAATCTGATTAAAATAGAATTTTGTCAAGCTACCAAAATGGAATTAGCAGTTGATTATTTTTCTGAGCCTCCGATCCGATTTTCAATTTTGACACGATTAGAAGGAGTATGAGATAGTTCATGTCAGAGGCTGTGGTGCTATTTTTCCGGCACGATTTTCCGGGCCAACTTTTTGTTCTAAGTATATGATGTCGGAAACACGTATGTACATGAACCCAGAATTGGACGGCATTCAGCAGAAAGGAACCAACCACAAAAACCTAGTTTCGAGTAATCAGGCTTCAAAGTTTTTTCAAGCATACGAATCCTGTGTTGATTGTGTTTTTCAAATTCAAATTCCGAAGGGGAAGCCTTATCAAAAAAATTGCTTCTTTTGGTGGAAAGCGTAGTTGACCTAGCCCATTCTAATAGTGCTATTATCTCATTTTGTCATTTTTTGTGGTTGGTTCCTTTCTGCTGAATGCCGTCCAATTCATCTCCAAGGCCCATAATCCAGCGAGGAAGATTTGCAAGGGCAAATTTGGTTTCCAGACCAGAGTGAAGTTAGCAACGGTTCAGCAACGGTCAACTGCGTGTTTCTTTTCTAAATTTTCGGACTCTAGGGACGTCTAGGAACACATTTATGGCAATTTTAAAATTGTGCCACCAGTCTCATACAGTCCGTACAGCTCGTTGCTAACTGTTCCTTCATACATTCCTTATACAGATCAGGTGACCTGGATGCTCGCTGCGCTCGCATCTCCAAGACAGAAAAACATCCCTCATCAGTCCAATTCGACATACTCATCAGTCAAACGCTAATCAAGCAAGATATTTTATAGCCTACCTATTTATCCGAGAAGGTGTTGGATACACCAAGGTGTTTAATCCTGGTGGCTCAATTCTTGTACAGCCAGAAATGTGTTCCAAGTCGTCCCTAGAGACCAATTAGTTAGAAAAGAAACACGCAGTTGACCGTTGCTGAACCGTTGCTAACTTCACTAAGCTGGTTTCCAGACGCCTCTTCAGCTCGCAATACCCACAAATTAGTTTATTGAAAGTTTTTCTACGTTCAAACTGATTTAATTCAGGAACTACAGGATTTTTACTACATATTTTGGGACCATAATGGACAACAGACACCTACAGGCATTACCTAATGGACAAAATTTTGATGTTGATCTTCTGAATCAGAACGAGCTGAGATTCTTGATAGTATTGCTTATGATTGAACGAGCTTGGACTACTATCAATTGAACGGAATTTTTTGCTGCGTTCTTAATTATTCGAAGCACATTGGATTGTTTCAGACGAGGAGACCTGGCACATTGAACAAGGTCAATCCGTAGGGGCGTTTGGTCTAATAATATCGCGGCGACCGAGAGGAAATCAGACTCAAAGTCCAGTTTATTGACAAAATGTATCCTTTCGATATCCAAAGAAACACCCGATACAAATTACCAGTGAGATTTTTACATTGAAATCTTGAGTCAATACCACCGTGGTGAAGTTCATCTGAAACTTCGTTGGATACCTATCGGATGGATAAATTTTGTCAATGAACCGTACCTTAATTGAAATCATGACTAACCGTGCTCGTATGGTGAAAACGTGCCGGCATCAATGTTGATGTACGGGTCGATCTTGATGGAAGTGACGTTGATGCCGCATGATTTGAGTATGGTGCCGAACGAGCTGGCGATTACTCCTTTGCCAACGCCGCTTATTACGCCGCCGGTGACCAGAATGTACTTCATGGTGTCCGATTCGTCGGCCTAAACCGAATGTCAGGAACGGAAACTCTACTTATGCAACTGAATACGAACTACGCCAAACGCCACCAGCCACCATCAACGTGAGGGTGAGCGCAACACGATTGGCGAACACGAAATATTCAGTGCGTGCTGCGTGATGCGTGCGTTTGGCCGTTTGCTGCAGTTGAAGAAATCGATTCATCGCTGGAACGATCTCTCGAAAGAGCCACCATAAGTGTATAATAAACTATAATAAATTATAATACATTATAATTATTTTAGGATAAGCCATAGCAGATTGGAGATTCTTAAAAATTCCATAATAGGGCTTGAATTCTATAATAATTATTTTTTTTAGCATCCGAAAATCTATATTTATGCATGCATGCATTGTGACCAATTCCATCAAAACATTTTATTTCATCTATTTTATTCAATCATCAAAATTCATTTCATCCAACTTCCAGCAGTACCTATCGGACAAAATTAAACACACTACCTTACTTGTAACAAACCCGAAAATGACTTTGATGAACATTTTCAACTAAAGTAGCAAGAAAATTTAATGAAGGCGTATAAGATCAATGAAACAATTTACCAGATTTGGATTCCTCATCGTCTGAAACACAAAAACAAATTCTCAGGGTGTGTGGAGGAAACTTTCGACCAACCGCGATAAACATTTTTGGTAACAAATTTCGTTCTGTAGCTCGTACTTACGGTTAGATTTAGATAGGGATTTAGATAGGTAACTCAACTTTCCAAATTTTCAAAAATTCCTAGATAGGTATCACTATATAGCTCCGTAGCAACCTAAATGAACGAGTCCACTTCACAGCCTGCACTTCAATGTTCAAACAATCAAAATCCAACAATTGAGGATTGTATAATAGGTAGTAATAATAGTTATTAGCAATAATTATCTAATCCGGCTGGGAGGCCATAAACGAAGCTACTAAATCAATGGTAATTAAACGCTGATTTGACTATTGATGACAGAAACGGGCCATCCTTGTTAATTAAATAGTAGAATGGATAAATAACTTCTTTTGTTTCATTTCCAAGTGTTTTAATAAAAATTTGGACATTTTAAAGATTTTTTTGAACGGTCAATCGAAAAATGTGACTGGTATTCTTCAATTACCACTAAATTAAATAGGTAATTAAATTAGGAATTCTTTTATGCCGATGAATAATTGTGGGCAACTGTTGTATTATTTTTATGTGTTGCATTTACAACACGTTGTAAGCAAAACCTCTTTTTCTCGTTACCTATTATTTTTGTGATCATTCGTCTTCCATTTCGAAAATGACGATTAGGTTTGAATCGTTTGCTGACTCGATTTCTAACTACGAGCTTCGATATTCCACTCGAATGTTGATTCGATAATTGTTGCTTATGTTCTTTTTCTTCTCCCTTTCAGTCGTTTGCCATGGCAGACACCGAACTTAATTTTCCTTTATCTCTCGACAGTGTTGCCAATTTTCCACGTTTTGGTGGAACGAAAGAATAGTAACTTCGCCAACTTTTACTTACAACACCAGAAGACAAGAGTTACTAAGAATTCCCTAGGGGGTTTTAGGATGTCAAAACGGAGCAAAAAATGTCCAAAAGTAAGTAGGATTAATTTCAGTCCCAAAGCACGGTGTTCACTGAGCTTTTGTAAAAATTAAAGCAAAGGAAAACTACGAAGCAAAAACTGTATTATTTCAATCATGATTTTTTCGGAGGAAACTTTTACTTTTTAATCGACAATAATTTTGATTTTTTGAAAAATGGTTACTAGGCTACTGCGCAGCCTGGGCTGACTGAGACAAGATGGGCGTTTGTGTGAGAGCGAGAGATGTCAGCCATCTTCTCTTGTGAGGCCGTGTCTCTCTGATATTCCATTGTAAAGTGTACCGTCTTTCTGTTTTATAGATCGTTGTCGATTTCGGAGTTATTACATTTATCTGTCCAATTTGATCAAGGTAGTATTCCTTGATTTGAATATTTTCGATTTGCCATCCTCGGACAGCTTGGTGCCTCGAGTTTTTCCTTCTTGAAACCGACTGAACGATGGGCACTCGGGATGACGAATACGATTACTTGTTCAAAGGTAAGGACGACAATTCACTTGATTTGAATACGCTTTCATGTTTCGCCGACAATGTTCGGTTGTAAAAATGTGCAAATTGCTCCACCGGTTTTTTGATTTTTGAAAATCCGTGCGAAATAAGACTCGTTCGAAGGATTCGCATTATTTCACGTTTCACATTGTTATCTCGTGCGGGTTCGTGAGACGATGAACGGTCCTGTTGATGCGTAATTGGTGCTACATCATCGATAACCACCTAGCCTTCCTATTTATTTAAACTCAGATACTTGTCATTTTGAGGTTGAGGACCGAAATAAAATAAATGTTCGACTCGAAATTTGATTATCGACTTGCTGCTTGCATGATTGTTCTACTTTCATCGCTTCCTTTTCACTCGCCAGCATTTCAATCAAGATCTTCAAAACGTGATTCTGATGTTGTGTTCTAAATTCAATTGACCTCTATTCCGATTTGAAAAACAATTGTGTACAGAGGGTTGGTGTGCACGAACCATAATAGGGTGCATTCAGCTTATTATTATTTTTATTTTCGTCTTTAGTTTTTTTTTTTATGAAAATTATACCTCTTTGAAATATTTTTATCTGTAAAAAAACATGTCACAATCTGTTCATCAGCTCAGGAGGTATGGCTGCTGTAAGGTTGCCGTCAGACTAATCTTACCATATGAGGGAAGGAAAGTTGTGTTTCCACTCCTGATACTGCTCTTTGTGTGGTTATTATGTTTGTCCATTTTTTTGGTTGTCCTGCCGTTTGTCCGGAATGGGGAATCATGTAACGACCTTCGCCCGAACACATTTCGAAAGCTCCTGGTTTACGATATATTTATTTTGGTCGACTCGGGATAAGATTACAAACAGCGCTTGCGCCAATTATTTGGCCAATGAACCCTCGGTATGAAACACCCCATCTACTTTTGCTCATAAATCGTGTTTTTTTCTAAATTAAATGACTCCTCCGAAAAAACTCAACCTCTTAAATCCTACGGTTCACCTCACTCAATAATTTTGTTCATTTTCATCCAAAACCTTGCTATTCATGCATTGAACACCGTGAACCGAGGGGAAGGCAAGCGAAAATAGGTAGAATTTGAAAATGAGTCTTGGAAAGATTCAGTAGTCAGTTCGTATTTGGCCGAATTGATAGCCGAGCCTGTCAATTGAGTTCAACATTGATCTCGTGATGTTTCGAACTGACCTCGCAGATGAAGATTCAATTTGTATCGGGAAAAGATTGAGTTTCGGAGAGTTGTTTCCGTGTCTTCCTTGTCTTGTCAGTGCCAATAACTTGAATTGGATATTTGAGTATTAATAGGATCGCTGATATTGTTCCACGATCACACTTGAAATATGGTTATTACCATCATGTTTGATTGGGTTACTTACTGAAGAGTGGAGTCATTCTAGAGGGCTCGGGAGTGAAAAGAGACTAGATAAATATCAGTTGTGTAAACATCACAACTTTCCTGTCCTCGGTCTTTAAGTTGTTTTCAATCTGAGATTGACGGGTGATAAATGTAATTTTGCCTGATAACCAAAGCTGTCCCGGGCGTGCCGTGCCGCTCGCTAGTAGCGCCGGAACTAAGCTCGGTGCCCCAAGACAAATTTATTGTTGAAATATTGTGGGTTTGCTTGATAGGCAGCTAGGCTCAATAATGCGTATAAAACTGCCTTTGAACACCTTGAAACTCTTACAATTAAACGATGAGGGTGAGAAATATAACCCGATTATACTTTTGCAAGTCTTGACAAAGAATCTAATACCTCGACCATTCAAATCGGTTGAACCAAATTGTTGAGATTTAGTGAATAAAGGTTGAAAATTGAAAAAACTTGGTACATGCGCACATGTGTGAATGTTTGCATGAAAAAATACCTCCTATCCAATTTCTATTTTTCAAACGATCTTCATGGTTCTATTTACTTGGTAAATATGGAAGTAAAATTAAAACGTTGGATTGGAGTCGTTTTGTTCGGCGTTTATGCACTCTCTGCGGTTATCACTGAAAAAGAAATTATCCGTGACAATGGGAGTCTTTTTCATCACGTTGCCTGATTCGATGTTGATCGATTAAAGGCGTAATTGGCACATTTATAAACAGAACGACCTTTGAATACAATCGGGAACTGAGATGATGATCAGCAACCGCGATGATCAATCGGATCATCACTGTTCATGATTTCGAATCGTCCGCTGATGTTGTGCGATTCATCCAGTATTTCTAGTTGATGAATCAACCGCTGTGCTGAGTAATCCATCATGATAAGCAGTCATTATTTCCTCGAATATGAATTGTGCAAGCCTTCATTTCAAACGGCTGGAGATTTTTTTTGTTGTTGAAATTTTAAGAAAAAATCATCCTTGTTCGGGACAGCCCCAATTCTTTTGCCTGGCCAATTAGCGCTCTGGAAAAATTGTTGAGATCCTGGAAAAAAAATTCTGTTTTTCCATAATCTTCTCCGACTTGCAATAGGAATAGGACTCCTCTGACTTGAATAGGACCATTGCCAGATCGATAGCTTTCTTCATTCAAAAGATAATATCTATATTATAGCCTTTTGGTGCGCGCGCAAGGCTGCCTGTAAGGTAGACTGCGTTGACTTTTTGATTTCTCCATATTTGAACAATTCTTGTGTTTCAGCTAATGGTTTTTAACTAAATATTGACCGTTTAATCATTTTTGTGAGAAAAAAAATTGTATTCAGTGAATGTCAAAGTAACAGTTTGGCAATTTGATGTTTGGATGCGCCTTAATAAGTATAGGAGTTCAATCCAATGTCAAGAATTTCTAACGAGTACAAGTAAATTATTTAATAGATAAATCTATTGAATAATTAGGTTAATTTTCACCATAGGTCGTGAGTGAAAATTAAACGTTAGACAGAACAGCGGTATGCATTGAATAAGGGAAGCAAGGAACGTGAATAATAAACCCCTGTTTGTATTTAATTGTTTCATCGAGCACGTTTTATTACAGTGGTGCTGATAGGTGATTCCGGCGTCGGCAAAAGTAATCTGCTTTCGAGATTCACGAGGAATGAATTCAATCTCGAATCGAAGTCTACCATCGGGGTGGAATTCGCAACAAGGAGTATCGTCGTAAGTATATTCGATGAATCGGGATGGAAGATCAGAATATTTGGTTAATTGACCAAGTTTCTGATAGGTACTTTAATAATTCTGTTGAATTATGAAAAAATTTCACCCTGTTTTCTTCAGGTCGACGGCAAGACAATCAAAGCTCAGATATGGGATACTGCGGGTCAAGAAAGGTATCGGGCTATAACGTCAGCGTAAGTGTTTCATGAATCTTACATGATGTTACTTGTGGTAGAAAAAAGTAAACCACGTTTACAGGCGTGGGCTTTATGCCTGATTACCAAAAAGTGGTATTTGCTGTAGATTTAGCGGATATCGTCTATGCTTGTCCTCAAGCCGATTGGTTGCTGTTGAATAAATATCTATAATTTATCATTGTTTCTTTACGAACGGAGACTGCAACCTACGTCTTTTGTTCTTTGTCACATTTCATTGTTTACCTTCATTTTCAGATATTACCGAGGAGCGGTTGGAGCACTTCTTGTGTACGACATAGCTAAACATTTGACGTACGAAAACGTCGAGAGATGGTTGAGAGAATTGCGCGATCACGCCGACCAAAACATCGTCATCATGCTCGTCGGAAACAAGTCGGATTTGAGGCACCTCCGAGCCGTTCCCACCGAGGAGGCCAAAAGCTTCGCCGAGAGGAATGCACTTTCATTCATTGAAACCTCAGCCTTGGATTCCACTAATGTAGAAACTGCTTTTCAAAATATCCTCACCGGTAAGCACAGGCTCTTTTTTTTTACGGAAATTCGATTTTATACGTTTTCAAAAATATCAACTTTTTTTGTATGGTTCTTCCCGCAGAAATCTACAGAATCGTGTCCCAGAAGCAGATCCGAGATCCGCCAGAAGGTGAAGTTATCCGGCCACAAAACGTTGAAGCCATCGACGTTAAACCAACGGTAAACACCGAAAGTGTGAGAAAGCAGTGCTGCCAGTGAAGGAGGTATTGACCTTTTGTTTGTTATTATACGCTCTCGTTCCAGTTGGTAATTGTAATAATGGCTGGGACGGTTGCCCCGTTGGGCTATTGGGAAAATTTACAGAGGAAATGGAAGCAAATAAATTTGAAAAAATAGAGTCCATCGAATCGGGGAATTTTTTAAAATGAACTATTTTCCTGGTAAAAACTAGCATTTTTCTGCAGGACCAAAAGGTTCAAAACACTGAGGGCCGGTTTATCAATGCGTTTTAAACTACTTTGAGAGTTTTTGGCTAGATTAAGCGTTAATGGCCGATTTGTGAAAGAAGAGTTTTTTTATCAATGTACTTCGAGCGCCTGATAGGCCTGCAAACTCCAGCTAGGTCAGCGAGAGATTCCGCTTGGCCTCCAATCTACCAATAGGCTGTGCTGCCCTCTGGTGGCATTTGGAGGTAGCGACTGCGCCACCGGTCAAGTGCCAGGTAGCGACTTACACCGGCCCTTACACTTGAACCTTAATTTCCCTAAAAGCAGATTTAGCAGCAGATTTGATGAACCGGCCTGAACTTTTTGAGCCTTCAGCTGAAAGAGAATTTTGAGACGTCCGCCTCCTAATCGTCCCCTGGTTCAGTTTTCAGGACGTTATGGAGCTGCAAGAGAGCACCTGGGCTGCACAGTGAACTGGGAGAATGTTAAAAAAATATATACATATTTATATAAACGTATGAAAATAGGCTGACGTTCTTTCAACCTGTCGGAAACACTGGGGAAAAAACATTGTTGGAAACATAGGAAAGAAAGGAACAAACACTCAAAATTTCATAGCAGAAATTCATAGCCCAGCGCAGTTCACCGAATTGGCCTAACACCAAGCGAGTCGACACATTTGATTTTCACGCTCGCCACCGATCCAGTCCGAATGTTAAAATTATTATTAGCAAATTTTTGTAGAGGAGGTTGAATGATTGAAATTTGAAAATCACCGTGGTTTTTGGGGTGTACATATTCTAGTATATCTCGCTGATATGTATGCTGTTTTTTAATATGCCTAGGAATAAGGGGTGTAGCGTTTTGTGCCTATATTGATGATTTTCCCGAATGCCTATCCCTCCGTTGATTTGTCGATTATTCGGCTATGAATATCTGCTCGAGAAACCTTCGGGTTTACTTGAATCCCATTTTGAAATTCAACCTTTAGAGATTCGATTTTTATTTTTAACTTTACTAGTTATCGATGTCGATTTGTTGCTGTTGTCAGTAAAATTGTTACTGGAATCGGTTATAGAAAATTGGTTAGACGGTACAAGCAAAGTTGCGATCTTTTCGGTTTCTCCATTTGTAAAATGAAGTTTTTTCTTTTTCGAGAATTTCTATAAAAATATTGTTGAGTTCATTGTTAATTTACAGCCCTTGTACCTGTCAAGGTATTTTCCCATGTATTTCATCCATACTGGTACTTAACACAAGCTAACGGTATTCGGTAGAAAATCGAACAAAACCATTTTTACATGAGCTCTGTCACACAGCCCTTTTTATGTGACTTACTTACGATTTTGATTTAGATGCTCAAAAGTCAAGGATCTGTATAAACACCCTTTAAAAATCGTGATGGACTTAATTTGAGAGGGACTTTTTTCCTAAACTGTTTGATTCGGTTTAGGAAATTGATGGATTGTCCTACACAGGTTCACACTGAAGATCGTCTTCCTTGATGAGTTTCGATTCTTCAGCTCATTCGCTTCAATTTTTTCCCTTGAACTTTTTTGTGAGCTTAAGGGAAAGTACACTTTTTTCGCTTTGAAGTTTTTCTCGGGTTTCTGAATTACTCAGTGAAATTGCCAAAATACCTCAAATATCAGATTAATTATCAAAATAAAGACCCATTTTTCTAATTAATTCAATTTTTGAGGGACTTTTGGCCATTGTACTGAGGCTACGTCGAAAGTACAGCAAAACTTCTCTGTGGAAAAATTATATTTTTTCTGGTGCTCTCTTAACATTTTGTAGAACAAAAATTGTAGCAATGAGTCGATGAATCGACCATTCAAAGAAGACTCTCTTTTATTGTGAAAATCCTGCAGAGAAAAACCTACATTCTTAGAAACGTCCAACTTTGCTCGTCCGTCACATTTAATTGTTAATCGGTTATTTCACAATGCCACCTACTAAATTATCGATATCTTGTTTCTCGATTTAAATCGAACGTTGAAATTATGGCGGGGTCGTCAATTCATGCCATATTTGGATTTACGTTATTTGTGATTATTATCTCGTTAAGTGTAATCCATTGTTTTGAAAAAACTATCCTGCCGAGTTGGGCAACTCCGATCGCTGAGGGCAGCAAAAATTTCGAGTGAGGTATGGAAAATAGTTGGATCTTCTTCCGTGGATCACGTTGTAGAGGGAGGGAAACAATTTACTCCTTGCAAAATTACGTTAGTTTTGAATTCTAATCAAATTATTGTCAATATCGCAGTTTGTAAATAGGTTATCTTCCCAGTCTTGAGTTTTTTAATGTTAGTATTGTCGTCGGTAAGTAGTCACCTCCGAATTCTTCGCCTAGCGAGAATATTAAACGCCTGTGGCCAGTTGTACCATTTTTCCTATCCAGTTTTTACACTCTTATGACAAAAGGAGTGTAAAAAGAGTGAGTTTCAACAAATGTTTTTCAAAAATCCCGCAAGAGGGGAAAAGTCCCGTTGTGAAGATGTATGTGTGGTGTGAGAGTTCCAGAGCGTCGACGGCCAGCCCAAAAGGTTCGATGATCGAATCTTTTCGGGCGGCGGTTTGAGACTTTGGTGGCCTTATCCAGCCTAACGCGTCTTTGATTGGCCAAGTCACCGTGTGACAGCTGGGTGACCCCGCGGACGAGATGGTCGGCGGCTGCGATTTGAGCCGTCAAGTGATTCCACACGTGATTCCCTCTTGCAAGCCTTTTTCCCTCACGCTGGGATTATTCCCTTACGTGGGGGATTTCTATAACTTACCGTTGAAACTTCAGCGCACTCCTCTCAGTTGTACCGCATTCAATTCAACCCGAAGAATCATGGTCCAACTGGCCATTATGGTCGTACAGTTTTGTCCTCGCTTGAGAACACGGCTCAATTGCTTCAACGGTGCATCATGATGTTCATGCTGGTTCCTCGTTCCATAGCTACTTGAATAATGAATTTTCCTAAAACTCTTACCACTTACCTACTTCAACTATTATTCTACTTCGGTTTCGATGGTACCTTCGTCTCGTTCCAACCACCTAGATTTATCTATCTTTGGTTTCGTGTCACTTTTCACTGCTGCCTCGATCGTAAACCTAACCTCGGGCTACTTTGTGCTTGGCAGCAATATTGCTTTCTCGATCTACTTGACCGCCGGCTTATTACTCCAATTATTAATTTCGTTAAATTTTTATAACGGTCGAAGCAATAATCTCTTTTAGTTTTGAGTGTTCGAATTTACGGTCGACCTTATGTTTATGTGATTCTTCGTATTCTTTTTTCGATATCCTATCGAGCTATGAGTTAAAAATGAATTTTATTTGTAATTTATGTACGGTCAACTGCTAGTAGTAATCGGTTGAACACAATTTACTAAATATGCAAAATGTATTAATTCAATAAATGATATTATTTTATCCCCTTAGAAAACTGATTCACTTTACCTATTCCTCCGAATGGTTCTATACGTTATCTGCTCCTGCTGGAAGCTTTCGCCGACGTTGGCATCGTAGGCCTCTATTGAATAGTGGTAAAGCTGTGTACACTTGGATATTAGTGAAGGAGAATCAAAACTATTAGTTGTTACCATGAAAAATATATCAAAACTTCTTAAAGGATTATCAACATTACACAATATCCGGCACTGCTGAAGGGGGATTTTTACATTTCATATCACTACCCCTTTCCTTCAGAAATTCGCAATAACGGAAGACCAAATAAATCTCGAAACCATCGATAGTCCATTATTTAGAACTGAAAAATTGCCATTTGTCAGATAGTCCATATTGCCAATTCGTTAGTCGACCCTTCGTCTTCTTTGCTTTTTTGGTGCAGTCACTCTAGGCGAATCTTGGCTATTGGGATTTTCCTGCATCCAACCGATCAGCTCTCGAACGAATCGGAATCGGGATAAGAATAAAATCCAGACAAGATACCAACCTGCGGAGCAAAAGAGAAGAATAAAGAGTTTCAAAAAGTAACTATGCCAATATTTAGGGCAGGTACTGATGAAAATTTAATTACTAAAACGCGTGGTTTTCTGAGAAAACTTTTCTCAATCGTGTTGCAGTCTTGACCTCTTAATTTAGTTGGCAACACGATTGCAAGAATCATGGATTTCGCTAATGCCATCGACTTGATGTTTGGTGTAACATCACTGCATCACTAAAATAATTATATTTTCCTAGATGAGCAATGATAACGTTATTTTGATAGACTCGGCTCACCTATTGCCACTAAAATAACGATGAGTACCAGCGCTGTGACCATTGAGAAAATAGCCAGAAGAATTTCCATTTTTATTTTCTAGATTCCATCAGTTCAAAGTCTGGAAAAAATTGAGATTAGAGTGAAATTAGGTACATTAATACAGGGCGGACAAAGTTTAGGATAAATTATCCGCCAAGTGCCAACACAAAACACATCAAAGGGTCTGATACAGAGAGGCCTACCTGCCTAATTTATTGAGGGCCAATGTCACTGGATATTTATCGACTCTCATGAAAAATGTTCTGGCTCGGTTAAGTGGCAAGCTGGTAGTTTCGTTGTTAGATACGTGACCGACAGTAATTAAGGAGCCTGTAAACTTTGACGAAACATTCCTATTATTTGCAGTATTTCCAGGGTTCAATTTCACCGCAGTTTTGACGCTCAATGCGCTGGTTCGGGGAGGAGTTACAATTTGGTGAAATTGGACCTAAGCGAATCAAATTTTTGCAATGGTCGTTAACGCAAGGTCAGCATGATAGGCTGTCTCCTCTCTTCAGTTCTCTTAAGTAGAAGAGTACAAAATCCAGTTCTGGAATGAATACCAATAGGTAATGCCCGATAAAATAGAAGGTAATGTGCGGCGAATAACCAATTATAGAAACTGTAGAGTAGGTACCATGTCCATAACTTTTTGTCACGCCACCCGATTCAGTACCTACGTCAACAAGTCGCAACTCACGAGCCACAATACATTACTGTATTCTGTATAGTACACTGTAGTGAGATATAACAACTGAATTCGTCGTTTAGCTGATCGTTATCGGTGGTCAAGTGTAGGCCAGGGCGAACAGACTACTGGAATGGTAGTCGAATGGAGCGTCTGGTCAAGATTCCAGAACAGAATCGACCATTGGCGCATCCGTTTTCTCTTTTATATTAAAATGACCGAAATTAATCCTAAAATGTATTCTCATTAGATATTTTAGTTGAGATAATCCACAGTCATGCTCTCCAAAGCCGATGCTCGGGCACATAGTGGAAGAATGTGGCTGATAACGGGTCGGGTTTTCTTTTTAATCCCGCAAGGGTGCGCTACCGTTTGTATGTTTAGGCCGTTTAAAAGACCGTTAAAAGTAGGAGGCGTTCTGCTTCTGTTTTTGCGTCGGAAAATAATTTTTAGCTTGTCGGGGCAGTGAAAATCGAGAGCGGTCGTCATAATTGAACTAACGTCTGTTAATTTTTCCGAGTTTTTGTAACACCCTGATGACGATTGTTCGTCTTAATTGCTTGTCGTTTCGGTGTTAATGCAAGTAGTCCATTCTTCAATATTTTCTAAATTAGTGCTTTTTCCCAAACGGTAAGTATTTTCCTCAAAGACAATGGACGTTGTTAGTCCGGAGCCGGAAAACTTGGCCGATCTAAATCGGGTCGGTCCTGTCCAAAAATCGACGAGCCTCCAAGAATTTCACAGTCGAAATTCCTTGTCTGGCATATCTGAATCGATGGCGTCGCCCGACAATTTCAATTCGAGCGGCGTCTATTCCGGCTCCATTGACATCAGCGACGTCTGCATGGCCGATCTTACCAAACTGTCCGAGTCCACGATATGCTCGCCGACTGGAAGCCAGGGCGACCAAGCGCTCGCTGTTTCGACCCCGAGCTATCCGATGATGTCCTTAAGATCGGCACAGATCGCCGCGGACTGCACGCCTATCAGAAACGTCGTCGAGCTCCTGTCGCCCCAGTTTGGAGCCAACGACGAATACATTCACAGGAATATAATATTTATTCACAAGCAGCTGAAAAGCCTCATGCTCCAGCTGGCGACGGACGACAAATATTTCCAGACGACCGTCGAAAAATACGAGGACATCATATCGGGACTTAACGACGAAATACGCAATCTGAAGAATGCCGGCTCGGGAAACTGCCAGTCGAGGGGAACTTCAGAAGAAAAGGATCCTAGTCAACCGAGAAGTGGTCACAAAACGTCAGACATCACCCTGGACGCTCCTCGCTCTGTGGAGTCCGAGAAAAATTCCAAAGAACGCGGCGATGAATTGAACGTTCTCATGACGAAATTGAGATCCGATATACTGGCGTCCTTTCGCGACACCCTGAGAACTGCATCATCGTCATTTTCGGATTTGCAAGAAGACTTCACTCAAATTGACGTCGACTCTGTTACTCCGGAAGATATTGTGGACTCTTTCCAGAAACTGGTGACTTTCTCCAGGGAAATCACTTCCAAATACGTCGAGGCCAATAGTATTTTATCCGAGAAACTCTCCGACTCTGGATGTGTTGTAGATAGGCTGAAGTCGGACTGCGAAACGTCGAGATCTGAAGAATTTCAACGATCGGTGGATTTGAAAGCGAAACTTCGAATCTTACTGGATGAAAATTCTTCTTTGAGAAGTGCCTTGAACGAGAAAAATGAGTCTGAACGCCTAAAAGAGCTCGAACTGTCAAGAGCCCTTAATGAAATTTCGGAATTGAAAACAAATTTACGTTCTAAAGATTCTGAAAGAGAACGGCTCGCCCACGCGCTAAAAGAATTGGAACATGAGCACAAAAAGCTCATTGAGGAGCATCGAATCAAAGGCTCGAGTCTGATCTTGGAAAATTCTAAACTCAAACAAGAACTGGAAGAATCGCACACTGCTCTAACTGGCGCGAGGCTTTCAGCTGAGAAAAACACGGAGAAATTCGACGAACTGCAAAAACTCTACGCGGCTTTGAACGAGCAGATGAGTTCGAGAGAAGCCGCCTTGGGGGAAATCGAAAGGCAGCGAAACAATTTGGAAATTGCGTTGAAAGGCAAAGACTCCGTTTTGGAGAGGCTCTGCTCCAATTTCAACGAACTGTTAGCCATATTCAGGGAGTGCCAGAACCTCGGTTTGGACCAAGACTCTTCAGCGACAGACATTGACGATGGATTTGTCCGGCTCAAGCGACGGTTACTGGATCTGTCGCAAGATTATATCACGTTGAATAACAGGAATAAGGTGTGTGAATTGTGGCGATATGTTACGCCACAATTTTTTTGTACACGTTTTTGAAATAGGTTCGATCTCCAGATTTATTGATGATCAAGTTCGAGTATATCGATATATCGGTGATCAAGCTTGATATTTTCGACTATGAAGTTTGATCTATCAATGGTAAAATTTGATATCGATTTTATCTCTATTATTGGGGCCGGTTTTTCAATTAACTAATTCCCAAGAAATTTTGAGTATCACGGTCAATGAAAATATGTCCTACGTGAAATCGATTAGCTCATTTTTGGACCAATTTCACCCAATTATTTTCACGTACCAATGACGGGACACCCTGTATTCCCTGGTTTCAGGTCTTGGAAAAAGAGTTGGTGTTGGCCTCTTCCAAGTTGAAAGGAAAAGAAGAAGAAACGCTACAAACGAGAAAAAAGATGGAGAGAAAAAGCGAAAGTTTGCAGAAAACGCTGGAAAAATTGGAATCTGAAAACAGAGAGCTCGTGACGCAGAAAATCGAGAGAGAAGACTCGATAAAGCAGTTGAACGAGAAAATTCAGCGATTGGAGACAAGAGGCAGAGGTTCGTGGTTCACGACTTGTGGTGAAAGACTGAATTTTGAACGTTACCTTTGGAAAGTTTGAGGAGGTATTTTTATGAGTCCTAACCGTCTTTTTCTGGACCTTGTTTTTTATCAGGTTGCCAAGACTGCTCGATGCTGCAACAGCAGGTGCAGCAATTGAAAATCGATTCAGTCGACAAGGATTCGGCCATTTCGACTCTCGAACTGCACATACAGTCATGCTGTGAGCATAACAGGAAGAAAGCGCAGCAGTACAAGCACGAGGTATGAACCCCTCAATCTATAACCTTGGTTATGTTTTTTCAATTGCTGTAATTAGTTAACTGGTCGTTCTTGCCTTTTGTGTGCTCATACCCAATGCCATGCTTGCTAATTAATGATTTTTATAGCTGCATGCGCTCAAACGGCTTCAGTCGTCCGAAACTCCTTATGCTTCCGAATTTGGCCTGTCGCCGAAAAAATCCAAAAGTGGATTTTCCCTGAAAACCGACGTCGGCCTTCAAGTTGGCGAATCCATCACTCATTCTCTGACCGGAGGATTTGTCGAGGTTAGTATCCTAATTTGCCTAACCTAGTGAGTCGTCGGCAAATGTAAAATCGCTTTCACCAGGTTTGACAACTCTTGACGCTGAGGGGAAAATTTTTTTTTTTTTTTTTTACAGCGCTTCAAGGTCCGAGAACTTGAGGAGGCCGTCGTTCGCCTCGAAAAGGAGAAAATTGTTTTGAAGCGGCTCTGCAAAATGCGATCGGACAGAATTCACGAACTCGAGCTGTCCAACTCGAATTCGTCCGTTTCGTCCCATACGTCCAAATAATTTTCATCGGCGAATCAATTTTCTAATTCTAAACCATTGTTGTCGTTTTTAAAAATCACTTTATGCGGTGTTATACGGTGAAGATTCAATAAAATTATCTACAAATTTTGCTTTCACGCTCTTGAAAATTCGAGGGGTGGGCGACCGGATTTTTTGCTTTCTTGCACAGCTACTAATGATCTTTATGGGTGTGACGGCGATTCTTACTAACTCGAAAAAATGGAAACTAGGTTTTAGTTTTATCGAGACCAAGACTGACCAAAATAGGAACGTAATACGTTTGTCAAAAAAGAAAAAAAAAACAATATTATATTGAACCGAGAAAAGCTAGGCCTAGGGGGGTCTCTTAGCATGAAATCTATAGGTATATGGCATTTCCAAGTCGAATTGAGAATTTTCCAAACCAAATTGAGCATTTTTCCAAATAAATTTCGAAAGTTTTCCAAATAAATTTTGTGAATTTTCCAAATTAAATTTTAGAATTTTCCAAATTAATTTTTAGAATTTTTCAAATCAATTTTGAGAGTTTTTCCAATTAAATAGAGAGTTTTCCTAACCAAATTGACAATGTGTCATTCAGAATTGGCTTGGAAATTTCTCAATTTTATACCGAAAATTCTCTATTCAACTTGTAAATGCTACGAATTCTCTATTCAACTAAATGAAAAAGTAAAAATCTATATTATTTAAAACCTCGTTATTTGATTCCCTACCCAAGCATAATTTGTTCCGGAATTTAAAGATTTTTTGTGGCTTGTGATTCAACGAGACGCGTCGGTAACTCCAACCAAACTTCCAGTCATAGTAAGTTATTACAGTGGAAAAATGTATTGAAATAAGTCGCTAGCAACGATAATTTTTTATGCGTCCTAGTGGGTAGGTTCCTGAAAAAATATATTTTCTACTTGCATAGGGTATAGATATTAATATATTAATATATAATTACTCATCTGCGAAAGTCCAGCTCGTTGAAAATGATAGAGCTGTACTCGTAATATTTGTAAATAATTATTGTATCTATCTTGAAAATATAGACATGATAGACCCGTACCCAGAGGGAGGATAGTTTCAGAAATTTCAGGCAATCTGAATTGATGGCTTTTACAGTTAACATTTAACTTTTGATTTGTACTCATCGCAACACCTTCCCTCAGTTTCTCAAGGCTAACGCGAAGTCCACTTTTTTAAATAGATAAATGTCATATGGTCGGTATTATTTGGCATTTTGTACTTAAACGGGTACGGGCCTGCACGATATGTATCTTCCTGCCTTGTCATATCTAGAAACGTATATTTTCCAAATATATAATTGAATGTATTTTATATTGAGCCGTTTTCCTATAACAGCATCCATGCAACCAGAGATGTTCAAACCTGGCAGTTCTGGTTCGTCGTTCCAAAACCGTCAGTTTTTTGTGGGCGATCATGTATTTCACATGAAAATAAAAACGCACTTTATATAGGAGATTTCTATTTTTCAATTCAATGCATCAACTAAGAAATTAGTACAAATCTATTTACAAAACGTTTCTTCTTTCATGTCAACAGTTCCAACGCTGATAAAACTAGGACACTGTACAATGATTCACGATCATACAAAAGATATTTGCACTTTAAAAATAATTACAAAAAAATTGGAAAAAAAGGGAAAAAATTCACAAGACGAATCACCGACGCTTTACTGACAAAGTTTCCAGTCACAGCTTCGCCTCCTATCAGCGAATTTGTACTTTCTCGTCAATAAACTACATTATTTACAAATGGGGTTCAATAAATAAACGACCTATACACATTAACGTCGCAATATTACTACTTTTATTTATACTTAAATACAAGAAAAGAAAAACATTCAACGCGAAACGAGAGAGGACTATTTTGGTGTTCACCTTATCAGCACTGGTGTCGAACGATTCATCAATCGTTGATCGACTTACATTAAAGGAAAACACGTTTTCTAAAACAGTTCAACCGAGTACAGCCTTCGAGGATGCCCAGGGATACGCACCAATTTGAGTTAAATTTAACGATAACTCTCGAAAAAATTAACGACGCTGAAAATAGTTGATCATTTATCTTGCTTATAAAAATGAGGATGCAGACATTTCGAAACAATTGCGATTAAAAATGCGGAGGTATTTAATTCAAATTGGAGCCATTGTCCTTCCCTGGGTACAAGGATTAAGAAACAGCAACAGAACAAAACGGTTACCTATAACAGTGTTTATTTCCATCGGGGAAAAATGCGGAAAATCGCTGAAGATCTTGAACGTTCTATAGATTTTCGCCGAAATCAGTTCCCAAAAATGTATTGTTCGTACCAGAATTGATCTGTTCACCTTTTTGCAAGGCGCCGTGGTTATCTCATGATTTCGGGTGACGACTGACCATGTTTCAAAATCGATACCCCTCACGTTGAGTGAGGGTGTTATATCCAAAAAACTTTTTGAATGCAAAAAATAACGAGATTTTTTAATGATTCTGTAAGTAGTAATATTTCTAATCGATAAATGTACCGATTGTATAATATATGAAAAAATTCAGGTTTCGCCAAAAGCAAAAAAAAATTGAAAAACTACCCATTTTTGCGACAGTTTTTTTCTTCACTAAAATAAACTTAGTGGAGACTCTGGGATTTTCTCATCTAAAAAGCGGCAATATTTGATGATTTCGAAGCGAAAACTCAGTTTAATTCAACAGCGTTTAATTCAGTTGTCTTAAATAAATTTAAAAAAAATCTTCCGGAATAATAAAGGATTTTCGGAGTCGAAATTGATGGTCTACAAAATCGGAGTTCCTCGCATTTTCAGCAAGAGATAACTGGGAATAAGTTTCGTAATTTTTTAATTCAATCCAAAAAGTGAACATACTATAATTACATACAGACAGATTGATCAAAACAATTTATTCTATATTTCATCGCAGTACAGCTGAAATATGCCAGTAGATAGTTCCGAGGATTTTTTTAAAAATTTTGAAAAAAGCACAAAATAAAAAAGAGCAACCCCACGGTGATATTTTTTCTTTCTTCAATTGATACCTCAGTTTCCTCGACTTCTTATTCCAAGAACGCAAGCGAAAACCAGCAAAACCCAATGAGAAATTCGTATCCTTGACTGATGGTCAGTTTTTATTAAGTATTCATTTTTTGGCGTTTCGGTCGATTTGTCGACCATGTTCAGGGCCAAATTATGGACGGAGAAATAGAAAACCATGATTATTTACGTGGTTCTTTGTAAACTAGAAAATAGGAACAAAAATATTTCTGTAAAAAAATTACCATCAACTCATTTTTTTCGCAAAATTTTCCGAACCATTAACGCGTTAATTTTCCAATTTACAAAGAAAGTTAAAAAATTATGGTTTAGTGTCTCTCTCTGTCTATATCTTGGCCCTGAAGATGTGGTCGATTTGTCGACCAAATGTCGGCACAGAATATATCTAATAAAAATTTATGAAATATTTAATAAACAAGCTACTCCAACCCGCGATTGTCCTTTTATGGTCGGAAAGATTATCCATCAAAAATATACCTATCGAACAAAAAATTATAGATAGCATGGATTTGAGATGATAAAGATATAATAATTTCATTTTAAAAGAAAAACTGTAGGTACCAAACACATGATTTATCCACGCAAGAGCGAATACATACGCGGTAAAAAATAGAATATAAGCAAATTTCCGCGTCGTTCTCAAAATTCAGTAAGAGGAGGGAAGTGGGTATCGTTGGTCGATAACGTCACAATTTCACCGTCGAAGCTCGACGATTTCTTCGCGATTTATTGGCTCGAATCAATCGATAAAACAGCCAAAAATTCAATACTCGCGAAATTGGAACTCGATTCGGCGAACAATCTATTCACACGAAAACTGAATGCATTAACCTAAAATAAAATGAATATGTACACAGACGAAAATTGAGGAAACAGTGTGGAGATTTGAGTCTGGATCCCGATTAAGTCCGGCTGACGGTGTACACCTTGTATTTTCGAAATGGGGCCCGCTCGTCGCCCGGGTCTTTCTCGACGGCTTTCGTCACGTTGGGGTGCGTGTTGGGGGCCCGGCCCATAAACCAAACGGTCGCGTCTTCGCTCTCTGTCCGTGACACTTCGCGCAACGCCCACTTTTGGTGCCACTGCGAGAACTTCGCGAATTTCCGACGCGTCACTTTGCAATGCGTCTGAGAACAAAAAAGCGACAAAATGAAAATTTCTCGAGAATAAATTCGAAAAAACAAATAGACGAATTGACCGCATTGAGAATTTTCCAAACCGATTTTTTCCCTGGAAATTCCGTTTTACCCATCTTTGTTCTAAATGTTTTCGAACAGGCTCATAAAATTGTCAATTCGGTTTGGAAAACTATCGATTTGGTAAGGAAAATTCACAATTTGGCTTGGAAACGCTAGAAAATACCAACTCAGTTTATACAACAACAAAAAAATTGGAAAAAAAAAACACTTGGGTAAATAACACTTGAATTTCACAAAAGGCTAAAAAAATTATTCAAAAAATTTGTTTCAATTTTTTTAAGAAAGTTTAGTTTAAAAACATTTCGTGAAGTGAAAAAAATTGTTCAAGGCTAAAGTCCGGTTTATCAAATCATTTAAAGCAAGATTTATCCAAGGACGCTTGCACTACATTTCACCTTGGACATATTTTCATTTACCGTTGAACTCAATTCAAGTAATTCAAGCTTCTATACATAATTCTTGTAACACAAACTCAAACTGAAGCTGAAACTAAACTGCAACTCAAACTGATACTGAAACAAAACTCAATCCGAAACCAAACTTGAACTTGAACTCAAACTGGAACTGAAACGAAACTCAAACTGAGAGTCAAACTTGAACTAAAACTCAAACTGAAACTGAACTAAAGCAAAACTAAAACTCAGATCTATCTTTGGGAGACCAAAATCGATTCAGCCGCTGCTTAGATTGTGTCCTGGTCCCTTTTGGAACCAGAATTGGGACGTATAGCTTTAAAAATGTTAATGAAAATAACGTAGGTATGATATACTAATTACCTCGCGAGACCGTCGTATCGATCCGGCTTTGTAGAGGCAGTCATTCTTGTCAATTATGATGACATCGTTGAGCGATCCGGATGCGAAACATTTGACTGATGAGATTTTCGAGTTTTTACTTTCGTCGCTGCAACAAAAAATCAGCAATCCACCAGCGGTTGAAAAATTTGGAAAATAAGACGAACGATTTTTCAAGTGATAATTCATTGAAATATACAATAAATATATATCAAATACACATTGAAAATACATCTATTATCAGGATGTGATAAGCACCTGTTATCTTTTTTCCCTTTGAGCAATCGACGGAGGTAAAGAGGAGCAATTGGTGTGAAGCGGTCCTTATCATTGAGACTGCTCGTCCCCTGAACATAATAAGCGTATAATGTTATCAAATTGTTGATTAGATGACATAATTATGGAGATGCTTCAGGGTCTTTCGAGGTTTGGTCACTTTGGAAAAAACCCTCCACCACTATCGAACGTGGAGGACAAAATGCCTCCATAATCGTGCCAAAATTTTAAATTAATTTATTTTTTGAGGATCCGGTTGTTATTGGCTCCTTACCGACTGAACCACCGATTCTGATGATCCATATGAAATACGAATCCACCACCGTCAGTTTTTGGACCTCCCCCCCCCCAACTTATATTCAAGTTTCATCAAATTACTCATCGAGACAGAATATGCACTACTAAACAGGAGTTTTGCGGTTTTCTGTTTACCATGGCTTGATATTGTGAAAACTGAAAAAAACTGGGTTTGAAAGTGATACCGCCAGTTTCAAAATTTTTGACTATTTTTTCCGGGTTTCCTGCGCTATTTTCCAAAGGATAGACAGTTACTTCCTGAGTTTTGGAAAAAGTTTCCCTTCCTTCGCCTTTAGAGAGCTTCAATTTATCGATCGCCGTTTTTCTTCTTTTAGTTTTTTCCCAATTTGCAGGGGACTGCACAAATTTGGGAAAAATGTATCAGCAAACTGCCCATTTCGGAATTAGAGTTTGATAAATAATTATTGAATTAGCTTACTCACAGAGTCGGCCCGATCCGAATGGCTGTTCGTCCGGCTGTCGACGTCGGACCATTTTTTCGACGAATTGGCATTGTTGGAAGATGCGCTGCCATTTTTTTCCTTCGTGTCAGCCGTACCGTTGTCGGAGCCGCCGCCTTCTTCTTCCTCTTCGCTTTCGTTGTCGAGAAGTTCGACGGTCACTTTACATTCTTTCTTATACTGAAAAAAAAAAAATAAATAAATAAACAAGGAAATTCGTTAGTTTAGCTGTTTTAAGCAGTTTACAAAATTTCTTGATTGCTGAAGAGTAGATACGAGGGGGGGTAAGATTTTTACTTCAGTTCGACTCAATGTTTTCTTAATCTTGGAAGCTTTTCAGCTTTTACGCCATCATCAGCAGTTAGCAAAACTGATTGTTGAAACGCATTTTTTAATTTTTAAACAAATAATGTAAATATTGAGAATAATTAACAAAAAATCAAAAATCTATTGTCATGCTCAATTTTTTTTCATTTTTGGACCATAGCCGACGGAATAGTAGGGCAGCATGGAAATTTTTGTCGAGTACAATAATTTGAACTCACTATACAAATTTTGTAGCAATTTTCGCCGCTGAGGCAAGTCGTAACCGCTCGCATGTAATTGGCCTCCATAGCCGCTCGCTCTTCCGCCGTTGCGACTGGACCCCCCGCTCCTCCTTTGGCCCGATACGTATTGTGCAGATCCCAACATTCGACGCAGCTCTCGTCCGTCACTAGGTATTGCAACTGAAAGATTAAAAAAAAATACATTTTTTAGTCATCGAAGCGGGTGTAAAAGTGACTTCTAACGGTTTTTTCAAAGCTGTCTTCAGATGAACTGTTCTATAACCTTCAGAAAGTCTTAAGGGATTTTTAAGACATTTTTGAGATGTTAAAGAAGATTTTTTCTAGCACTGCGCAAAGGCATTTTCAAGATACTTTTGGAATTTCAAGATATTTTTGGATTTTAAGGATTTTAAGAATTTCCATAGTTTCTAAGGTTTTTCATTGATTTGAAGAATTTTTATAGTTTTTAAGGATTTACATAGTTTTTAAGGATTTTCATCAAATCGAAGGATTTTCATCAAGTTAAAGGATTTTCATCGATTTTAAGGATTTTCATCAATTTGAAGGATTTTCATCAATTTTAAGGATTTTCATCGATTTTAAGAATTTATAAGACACTTTTGAGATGTTAAAGATTTTCATTGTTCAATGGCGTTTTCATGATACTTTTGGTTTTCCAAGATACTTTTGAGATGTTAATAGAGGTTTTTTCTAGCACCGTTCGAGGGCAGCAGGAACATTGAGAGGGTTTTGGGGATTTTGAGATTTGTTTCCATACATTTTAGGGCCACCAGGCCCTTACTTCCAAGTTGGGCATAAATGTTGCTCGTTCGCATAGAGCTAGATAGACAGGAAAATCAAAAACGACCATCAGCTTGTCAGTTATGAGTCCAGAATACGTGGCGTAATTACCTGGCGTACTGCGTAAATTACGATCTTATCCAGCGTGAAGCCGATGTAGGCATGGATACCGAACATTTGCCGTAACGTGTCCTCGTACGTCTGCGATTCCATGCTGCAGTCCAACACGCTCTTCACCATTTCCAGCATGGAGCCGTAACAGTCTTGCCAATGTTCTGAAACATAAAATTACCCGATATTCTCAATTGACGAGTAGGAGGCAACAGCTGGCGGAAGGGACTGTTCTATCAGTCCTGGACAGTCCCGGACTACCCAATCAGTATTCACCCAATCATTAGGCTCGAATTTGTTTGGCGTCATTACTTACTAGTCCGTAGAGGCCCATCAGTATTCACAACATATTTACGACAGCATTTATAATAATTTGGCAACCATTGAAGATTAGAATCAGTCAAGTACGTACCGTTGGGTTTTAGCCGCAACATAGCCGTCGTCGATTCTTTCCGGTTAACGCTATGTTGAGCCTCTTCGTCCGCGATTTTTTTCGACCGCTCCGACATTTTGTTCAACCGCTCGCACAGGATTTGATGTAACCGGATGAAAAGGTACCAGTTGTTACTTCCGAAGAATAACGTGTAGACTTCATCCTGAAACATAAAAAAGTATTTACAGTAACCGTAGAGTACGAAATTGCCCACCTCCAGAAGGATGGGAGGAGTCTACTCGAGCTAGCTCTAGGGGAATGGATGGAAGGACTCCAGCCCTTGAAGATAAGGCACATAGCCCATGTGCATATGGATGGAACGGTCCAAAATCCGGATTAGCGGCATGGGGAGGCTCCTGGTTCCTGACCCCACCAGACGGACCTCTATCATCCAAATTAGGATACGAGAGTCGTTAAAATCCGCTCTTATCCTGCAGGATATATCAATCGATAAGTCATCTTATCACTTCCTCCCACACTTACCGGATGGTTCGACGGGTGTTCCTCCGGTTTGACAACTGGAACGGCCGGGGGTTCCTGGGGTACCGAACTGTTCGGCGATGGGGCCGACTTGAAATTGGCCGTCGGCGGTTTGCTATTCGCACAGACCGTCACGTCGTTGGGCGTTTCTCTTTTGATTTTGTTATTATTGTTGTTGTTACAACCTTTGGGCGTATTGCCGGCGTTGCCGAGGTTTTCCTTATTCGTGGACACGTCCGAATCCATTTTGTCATCTACAGTAGACAACAGTTAAGACGATTAGAAGAAAATTACAGAAATCATCGAGAAACAAAGGAAACCTCGCAGAATTTAATTGAAGATAAAAACAATTTTTACTACTTTAGCGAATCAAACTCGGCAATTATTTCAATCAGGTTTCTGATTACCTGTGTCCCTTTCATCGTCGGACAGCTCTTGCCGCCGATGATGGAACATGTCCGGTATGGAATGTCTAAGGAGCTGCTTGATCCGCTGTTTGTCCTGCTTATGCACGCCCGTCTGCCGTTTCACATGGTGGATCAGCAGATTTGCAGCATCGTCCAAAATATTCTTGTCCGTGTACGAAAGGAAAATGTGCGGGCCCGTTTTCCCCTCGTCGTTTTCGTGTCTCTGAAAATTTATAGGAAAACATTGAAATATTTGACCTGCTATCCAATATCAACGTAATAATGGGGTAAAAATTCATTTAAACTAATTTCGAAATTTATATTTACCTCATCGTAGGCAGTTTCGATTTCGTTGTACAACGATTTAGAGCGAAGCCCCTTGAGATCGCTCTGCTTGAAATTTATCCCTTGGTGGTCCAACGATTTGAGGTAGAATTTCTCGTTTTGATCTCGCCACGTCTTATTGAATCCCTGGAAGTCAATAAATGCGTCCAAGTTAACGATGGCGCATCCAACTGAAATTGTCAAGTGCATTAACTGGAAATTCAACGCATACCTTTTGGGCGTGCCTCCACTCGTTTTCTTTGTATCGTAACCGGCGCAACACCAATGGAACTGCAACGCTCGGGTTGGATTTTAGGCCTTCTATGACGTCATTGGCCTTGTCACCGTAAATTCTGCAAAGGAAAAAATATTGGAAGGATTTCCAATAAAAAGTTAGAAACTGCGCGAAAACCCATAGATTTTTGAATTTTTATTTCAAGTCTAGTTTTTTTGACCATGTGCTAAAAATCGCTTTTTTTTGGGAGGAAGTCATAGGTTTGACGTTTTTCTGGCTCAGGGATTGGAATTATGAGGAACATAACAAATTGAGGCGTAATCAATCAAAAGTTAACATATCCACATCGAGGATATAAGTTTTTGGCATTTTTTTCAATCTTTTTCATGAGCTAGCAATTATTGCGTTTTTGTTAATGGATACATTTCATTCAATCTGGTTTTTTCAAGTTGTTGTTTTTCCAAAGTACCTACTTCAAGTATTTTGAACTCAATTACTTTGTGGAAAAAATCGAAAAAATTTGTCAAAAATTGGGCAATGCCAAAATTCAACTGATCGATGCTCACCTTCGAATGGCCTTGACGTGTATCGTGCTCGAAGTGCCTCCCAAATTGTCGTCCAGCGTAAATTTGGCCAGCTCTTCAGGACTCATTCTCGACATTTTCTTCTGGACGTTCTCAAGTATTACAATCGTCGATGCGTTACTTTCTATCACCAGATCCAGCTGTAAATACGGATGACGTAGAGTTAAGTCAATGGTGCGACACCAAATCATCCATTGCAGACAATTTCAACCTGATTTACACGAAAATCGAATACGACTCACCTCGAACCGCTCATCCTCGCATCGGTAAATGTACTCTTCGTACTGCGTTTTCCTGGACGTGACGAAGGTGGAGTCTTCGGACCACGTAGGAAAGGAGACCCACGTATCGTTGAGGACCTGTTTGCAGAGCAAGGTCCGCCCACTGCAACGCGGGGGTGGCGCGCTTTTCGGCAAGGCGCAATAACTAGCGCCTATCCGTTTGCACGATGAAAAATCTGGTAAAAAAGCAAACAAAATAATTGAATACTCAAATTTTGTAGGTGGAAATCGATGCCAGGTATGAAGCGGTACTTCAGGCATGATACGTACCAATATCAGCAGTAGCAGCTGAGGTAGCGTGATCAGGCCGTGATGGTTCCAGGCCAAGCCGGCTGTTGCTGAGGGGGTGATGATGATCCAGCAGGTGAGGTGGTAACGAACCGTGGCCTAATGGTGGTAACGGCGGTGGCAATGGTAACGGTAGAGGTAAGGGCCGCTCTCGCTCCGGAGCGATGTGCTCTTTATCCCGATCACGGTCACGATCCCGGCTGACAGATGATGACGCAGCGTTGGACTGGCTGTTTCCATGGTGACTATGGTGATGATGGTGGCCATGGTGCGAATGATGGTTGTGGTGCCCGCTCGAAGTTGAGGACATGTGGTGCGGGTGGTGCTGAGCAGGTTGGACGCTCGGATGGTGCGCAGGGGCTACGGCTGGCGGGGAAACGGGCGATCTGCCAGACTCGGCGGCTGAGGAACCACCGGCTACCACGGAAGACGGATGGACAGGGCCGATCGGGCCAGTCTCCCCGAGGTAATCGCGGAAGTAGTTCAGATGATCGGGAAGGCGAGACAGTAACGGAGCAATCAGGCAAATCAGCTCTGACCGACTGATGAGCTCAAGGTTGAACAGGTAGAAACACCTCAACAGCTGATCGTAGTGTCCAGGGTTCCTGAATGCGCGTTTAATCTGCGGAAAAGGAAAAAGGTGAAAAAATGGTCGCAGCCGAGTTGAAAAACTCAAAATTAGAAGATTTCACGTTCCAACTGCTGCTTACCGCTTCGAAATGAGAAAATGAACTGTGAGTTGACGGGTGAGTCAATTTCTGCCTCTTCACAGGCCCAGGTGGCCCTGGATGAGCTGCAGATCCAGGACTGTTGGGCCCGATGGGCAAATTGTTGAAGATTTCGTTCGACCTGTGGCAAAAAATCCAAAATTAAGGTAAAAAAATTGATGGCAAGACCGTTTTGCAAGAAAAACATAATTCAAAAGCTCCATCAAAGACCGCCATTGGAGGAACTTCCTTTTTTCCAGCATTAGCTTTAATTTCAGCGAAAACGAAGGTTTTGCCCAGGTCTTCAACGTCAATTCTTCGAAAAAATGCTTGCAAAATTTTGAAAAAAAAAAAATACATGACATAAATTTCTGACGAGTCATCGCATACCTTTTAACACCGCTCAACGTCTTGGGGCCCGTCGTTGGGGGCGATGTCTTCACCGGCTCTCTCGGGCCGCTGTTGTCGCGATCGTTCCGTTCAGCTCGGTCTCTAACGTTGCTCTCGCTACGATTGACGGTCCCGCTACCAAACTTCAAGTTAACCGTCGATTTCCTTTCGGTCACTTTCAGGCTCTGATCGGAGAGAAAATTGTACTTATAATAATGAGTCTCCGAATCTCGATTCACCTTTAGAAAAAAAATGGCAATTCTACCATTGACTCTCGGACTTTGGAACAGATTTACTTACATGATGATGGTTGGAAGTGTTGACCAGAGACGCCAGCGAGAGCGTATTGTGCGACGTTGCGTCCGGAAGGAATTGCCCGAATTCAAGCAAAAGGTCGTCGTGCTTTTCGAAGAGTTGAGCCACTTGAGCGTAGACTTCAGCTTCGGTCAAATGCTTGCCCGAGTTGGCAGAGCCGACTAGGCCGCCGACCAAGACGGGGCCGGTGTTGGCGCTCTGAAATTAGATATGGAAATGGTGATAAGAGCTGAAATCTTGAAGAGCAGAAACAGCGAGGATAGAGCTCAATTTCAGAAAATCGGGCAAGAATGGAAAATGTGAGTAATCTAAACCGACCTTGACATTCTTCTGTTCCTTTTGGTAGGTGTGAAGGATCTCCAAGAACTTTTTGTATTTCTCTGGCTGTCCTTGGAATCGATTCTGGAACAGGAAAAACAAAATTGTAGCAAAAAAAAGGGTAATCGGTTATATGCCTTCAGATTTTTTGTCGTCAGTCTTTCAACCAGAAGTTAAGCGATACCTTAATTTTGTTGACATAGTTGATAGCATGGTTGAACTCGACGGGCTGGCTGGTTTGCTGAGGCCCAGGGACGTGATTCGGCGGCAGGACGACCGCTGTTGCAGCAGCTGCTGAATTCGGCGGCACAGCGACTGAAGCAGCGGCCAAGGCTGGCGGTTGAGCAGGGTGCCCTCCAGCGACTGAAGCTGAAGAGCCCGCCATGGCGATACCCAGAGGTGTACCGCTCGTGACAGTACCTTGGATGCTGGTCACGGTAGCGATGCGGGGAGGACTCCTTTCAGCCTGGACGATGCCTTGGGTCGCAACTCCGGACATGGCCAGGGCAGCGGCCTGTACTTGCGGCGAAGGCTCGGCCCGCCTTTCAACGGTGGCCAAGCTTGGCGTTCCCTTGACTAGATGGGTCGTTTGAACGTTGGCGACCACGCCGACAGTCCTGGGAATTGAATTTTCACATGAGAAAGGGCTGTTGGTGCATTTTTGTAGACATGAGCAAGAGCTATCAAACAGACTCAAAGCAGCTGAAGTCGATGGCTTCAGCCAGGAATCAATGCTGGCCTGCGAACGTCAAGGTGCCTCCAGCAATAAGGGTAACAGACCAGCCTCAATGCCTGGATTGAGAGCAAGCAGAAGCCGTAAATGACCAAAAACTGAGGATGACTCACGGTGTATAAGTAACAGGGGGCTTAGTCGTCTGATTAGTCACGACGACCGAATGCTGCTGAGTTGGCGTCAAGGTAGGTATTTCTTGCATCGTCTGATGCCCCAACGGATTGGATACCGAAACTTGGAGAGAATATCCCTGGAAAAGGTACGGAATCATGGAAAAACCTTGGACAACATACAACTGTACAAAAAAAGCAGGTAAACCAGAAGATGCGGATACTTACAGTATCGTTGGCTTGCACTTCTATCTTGTAGCCAGGAGGGAGAAAAGTGTTAAATCCCGAAATGAGTTCAGGGTAGCCCTTGAACAGGTGGGACACACGAGCTATGACTCCAGGCGTGTCAATGCTGGAAACAGACGAATTCCTCGTGAGGGAATTTTAAAAATGGAAAAAGAGCATGTAATTTAATGTTCAAAATTAACTGCGGAAAAGTTGGAGCACTGGAGACAATTTTAAAAACTCGAATCGAGCAGAAAATCAACATACCATTGAGATTTGAACTCCTTCATGATCTCCAGGAAATCATTGTAAACTTGCGGTTGAGATTGAAATTTGTACTTGACCTGGTCCAAGTACGACAAGGCATCTTCAACTTTGAGCCGTTGGAATTGTTGTGCGGGAGCCGAACTGACCGATTGGCCGCCCCCGGTCGACCCGACAACAGTCGGTGGAGTAGTTCCACCACCACTTGGCTGAGCCTAGAAGCGAACAGAAAGTTGGAAATTTCAGTTTACCCACTAAAGGTAGGTAAAAAAAATGTACAGCTCAGGTGACTAGTTGCAGTCAACAGATTTTGAACTGAACAAACAGCATTTTCTCTAAATGAAGGCCTACGCAGCGAAGGCGCTTGAATAAATTGAGATTCAAGACAAACTTGATTGAATTTCTACCTTGGCATGGCGAAAAGGGCCAGAGGCGACTAGGATTCCGCTCGTATGAGAAGCGGCAGCCGTAATAGAAGCTCCGCCAGTTGCTTGAAGGTTCCCAGCAGGCTGAAATCAACAATTCGGGGATTTTAGGCCACGATAAGTAAAAATGACAAAGAGGGAAGATTCTGAACAGATAAATCAAGATTAACTTCAATGCAATCGTAATTACCTTAACACTAGCGGTGATCGACGGCATGCTGACGTAGCTGGCCGCAATCGGATACTGCTGTATGCTGTTCACTTCTGCGCCAGCACTTTTAGAAATATTAGGGTATGCCGGTTGAACGACACTGGAAACTGAAACACAAATGGTCATTTCTGAAGGATATCCGGAAACGTTGCAAAACAAATCGAACCGAACATGAAGAACCTGAGGACACCAAGGGAACGAACCCAGGCATCTTCGATGGCAGTTTATGGCAATCTATGAAGTGCAGTTTTTCGGTATCTTTAGTTTTTTCGTTCAAAAATGAACAATCAGTCAAAAAATCACCTACATTTTCGAAAAAATGAAATTACCTGTATGGGGCGATCGCTGGGCGTGGAGCACAGGGGGAATCCCCTCAACTTTGGTCGCCTCTTCGACCCGACGTTTCATAGCGAGTTACATCGGCCCTCCTACGAAAAATTTTGAAAATTAATTAAGTTTGTTTAAACAAGGTCTGCCATAACCAGAATTGAGATTACCCACAGTACCTCCTCCGCAATATAAACATTTGCCAAGTTTTTTCTATGTATTTAATTATTTACTGGCCTCAAAAATTAACTGATTTGAACGTTTGCGGTCCAAAAATGATGGTGGGAGCTCCAAGTGCTCTTAAAAAACTAAAATAAGTTTAGGTGTACCAGCCGTCTTGCACAACGATCATCACCCGATACTAGAGGATATCAAAAATTCCATAAGGTTCTCTAAAATCCTCAAATTGACCAGAGTAGGAGCAAAACCCTAATGTCAAAAATGATAAAACAGAGAAAAATAAACCGTTTACCAGTTGGATGACGCCTTCCTGCGCAACAATGTGGAATAGAGCGGCTTGGCTAAGTCCGAGAGTGCGCAGGACTGTTCGGAAAACCACCAATCATGTCCAGAATCGGCGTTTTTTATCAAATCAACTCAAACCGCAAATATTTCGTAGATAAATTCGCCGCAATATCCACGTTCCTGATCGAGGGGGTTTCTAGCTGTATATTGGAATGTGCGCCGAAGGAAAGCTCAACAGCGCCATACTATCGAGGAAAAAACACCAGGTGGAGGGGCATCGGGAGAAACAGGAGGTCTCTCCCGAATCCGGACGGACACATTTCATTGAAAGTCCGGGACAACGATGAGAACTGCGTTACTTATAGTTGTGTCTATGTGTGCACTGAGCTGAGTTTTCAGGTTAGCCAGGAGTCGAGAGCACCTCGAAACCTGTCGCGAGCAACTCCCACCACGGTGGCGGTTTCCCCTCCACTGATGAGTTCGAGCCGCTGCCTACGCGAGAACCGGCCTTACCAATCATCGACTACAGCTGATTTTTGTTGTTGGCTGCCCCAATTGATCCGTTACCAAAGTCGGAATGCGAGCTGTTCAAAAATGTCCCGCGAAATTTTTCTTTCAACTTTTGAGCGCATTTTTGCAATTCCTGGGTTCAGCGGGCAATTTGATACAGGAATAGCCAAAAATTTGTAATCGAGAATTCCAAGGAGGATCTCAATTGTAGTTCAATTAGTGAAAATATAATTTTTTGAACATTTTTCTACGTCACTGCATATCCAGTAGCCGTAGGAATACCTGCATATCCAGTAGGAATACTTGGAAATTTAATTAGCTTTTAAATTGTATATACTTTTCCAACGATTCCATGGAGAAATTCAAGCTCAAATGCGACAATACAGAAGGGCCCTACAAAAAAAGCCAAACCATGAGTTCTCGTGATTTTTCATGCGAGGCGAGAAAATTCAAAGATCGTAAAATTCCGACCACGATGACATTATTAGTCCTCATCGTTCGCCTAAGCGCTTTCGGCCGCATGGCCTTCCATATGAGACATTCCTTAGATGTCCGCTCGAGGATTGAAGGTTCTTTACCGAATTGAAGCAGAAAGCTCCTTGGACAATTCATGATGCAGTCATTTCAATATGACCTACGTTAAAATTTCAGCCATATAAATGTTCTCCTGAAGCATATCTCGGTATCCGGTTGAGGTAGACGAATGCGGTTGACGGAATTTCGCTCAATATTTTTCGCTCATACAAAGTGGGGGGAAATCCTGTATTAAAGTATTGCACTATTTCCTTCGCAGCGTTCCACGATCTTGTGTTTGGAAATCGAAGCGGAAAAAAGGAGGGTCCTTGGAAACGGGAGGGCCTCGAGGACAAGGTCCTCCCCGTTCGGTATAGAACGTCCCGGCGAGGATCGGGGAGCCGGGCTCGGCAATCCCCTGCGTCTTGGTGCGTCCATGTGAGGGCGTTTTGGAAGCGTCGTCGTAGGCGGTGTGTTCCCCTCTACGTACAGCGGAGTTACCGACCAGCTACAACGGAGAGCCCTCCCCTTGCAACAACTGTGACGCGGCGGCAGGTAGGCGCGAGTGTGTGCGGCGAGAGCGTGAAGACATTGCCGTGTAGAGGGTTGAAGGGGAGCGGATCGAGGCGGGTCAGGGGATCCCAGCCGATGTCGAGAGTTGGGGAAGCGCAGGCCGAGCGGAGAACGCCGAGAGCGGAACGGGCAGATGTGGAGCTGGCTGATTATCGATAGTTTATCGAAATGAAAAACTATCGATAGTTTCAATCCTCATGGTATAACAAGGCATTAACGTTCTTTTTTTGCAAAGATTTACAGCTTGAAGGGGTGCGGGAGGAGTCCTCCCGGAGGACACTGTCTTGAAATTATGACATCGAAAAGATTTTCGAATCATTCCGGGGAAATAAACAAAAATGTGTAGGAATTTGGAGCGCCTATATCAGGGGGTCGGTTTAAAGAGAAACGGCGTGAGCGATCAAACAAGCTCCAGCTTTAAACGTTAGGTATCACAGGATCCGTCTTCTGTTTCCCTAGGAAAACGATTTGGATTATTGACGTGCATACACCAACTAACTTTCAACGTCATTCAGGACGATTTCCATGTAACCCGTGAGAAATAATGAAAACGATTGTTGATCAGAACCTATTTTAGGGATGAGATGCAAGGTACGGTGGATCATCTTGTACTTAATCAAGGGTCCCGAGTCGACTACTTGATAAGTCAGTATCTTCCTCAAGATAAGTGACCAAATCAATTCAGTACCATTCATCTTAAGAGATGAAATAGAGGACTGGAAATTCTCGTTTTTGAATGTGGTAGATTGCGCGTAAGTACTTTCATCAATGGAATTTCAACAGTTTGGAAGTCCTGCGGATTCGAAGCTAAGCGCAAGGGTTCCGATTCTGGAAGGGGATGGGCACATTTTCCGTTTGGCCTGAGATATCGATATTCATCGAATATATCGATAGCGCCAACTCGCGATACTAGCCAGCGCAAGGCAGAAGGACAGCCGAAGATCCGCCAGCCGCCACAGGCAACCGTTCGAGGGGAGGAGCCTAGCGCCCCCCACTAGACTGCCGTCCGACTGAATCGATAACTACCGGGTGCCCAATTTACACTGCCCAACCTCCTAGGCCGCCATCAATCCGCATCCGAATTACTCGACTCAAATTCGAGTTCCACCTTTGAAGAAATCGAGAACGGAATAAAGGAGAAATTGCCAACCCGAAGAGAAAAGGGAGAGAAAATAGCGCAATAGCACGGCGACTAAATCAAATCGAACGCGGGGCGGGAAGGGAGTTTTATTTTCGTAGCGCACACACAACCTCCTACCTACTTGTCAAGATTGCGATGTTGCCGGATTAGTCACCGACTTGGCAACCGTGCACTTTTAACGTCTCATGAGACCAAAACAGGTCTTTCGTTCCGATTCCAGATCAAAACACCGCGAACGAGTGGCGATAAAAATTCGGTAACGAAAAATACGTGAGATAAGGGAAGAAAATGAGAAAATAGAGAGCGACGCCGTTCGAGGAGAATTTCCCGCAAGCTCAACGGGGCTCATGACGAAACCGGCAATCTACTCGAGGGGGGGAATTTACAATAAATTTTGCAATTTTGTGATAATATAACGATTTTTAAAGTTCGGAAGGGTTATTCTACCTATGTTTGAACGGGGATCGCTATTTTAGCCGACCCCCCACAAGGGGGAAATTTCGAAAATTCCCCCGCCCCGAATTTACAACTTACCACGAAAACTCGATCCGATCTCCGGGTGACGGTCTTCGGCGGTGAAAATCGCTTATCACGGTCTCACAGATGGGAACGATGTGCAGGTAACGCGAAACGAGACCTCACGGAAACGGGGCAGGGCGATAGTTCGTGATTCGTGGCTGGCGAATATGCAAAATGTTCTTGTCCGTTATCACAAACGATGGGGTACAAGTCCTAAATGGAAAACACTGTTCAAATTTGGCACTGAGAGTTTACAGGTGAAATAGAACACAGTGAAAATGGGGAACGCACTACGGGCAGACATTTCTGTGAACTGAGTGCTCGGTCGAGGGCCGCCTGGTGGACTGGGCTACTTCTGTCTGCTTTCTGCTTTCCCCGTCCCCCCAGCACCACAGCCGCTGTGCCCTCGGCGCCTAGGCCTCAATCGAAACGCCAGATCGATAGGTGATATCGATCCACGTCGATCGATTGTTCTATCACGCCGGCGTGAGGGTATTCCAACAGCCGTTCCAATAAAAAAAGGGAACTTAATCATCAGGGTGAATCCTGCGGACTTCGGAAAACTCGCTCAGAGACTAGGAAATGTCGAAAGATCTGCTTTGGGATCAAATTGAAGAACATTAACTCGGAGATCAAATTTCGGATAGTACACTCGGGGAGTGAATTTCAGAAAATTCACTCCAAGGCTGAAAGTAGGTACTTTCTTCAGAAATTTTGCAATACAATGAATCCTGAACCCTAAAAATAAAAATATACATCGTAAGGTGGCAGAGTCGATACGATCTATCGAAATCGACTTCACTAACCGGCTATCGATTTTACCTCATCCCACCGATCCGACCCCCCCTTCCTTTGGACGAGTCCATCCGAGGATCCATAAACTCACTCCCCCGTTTAATTAAAAGAACATGGACTCGTCCAACCTTCAAGTGACACGCTTGCTACGGCGAGGGAAAAATAAAAATGCCTCAGTGCAAGTTGGGTGTTGAGATGGGATCAGTAAGCAACGATGCCGACAATAGTTAGATGCGCACATCTGCAGATACCTGGAAGGATAGGCCACGTTTTACCCTATTCAGAGAAACCAAAAATAAATTCCGCGTTTCACCATACGTTTTGCAAGTTTGGAAGCAGAAGGAGGATTTTTTCTCCCACCAGGTTTGGGGTTGCATTTTTTTACGAACTTTTTTCTTATGATAGAAACTCTACTGATTCTAGTCGGTCATAGTATAGTGTTTAAATATGGGTGATGTAGTTTATATTATTGTTGGAGAAAATATTAATAAATTTACTTAATGAAAAATTCAGTTCTTTCTTGGTCACCAAGGTTGTGGGCGTAAAATTTCCAAACCTCCCTGTAGAAAAAGGAACCCGAGTGAAAGCACCAAAGAGTCTTGACCCAGAGAGTAATCAAATTCTCACAAAGAGTGGGGGTGCCCAACTATGAACAGATTTTTTTTCTATAAAAAAACGGTTTATTTAAACAGGATGGTGAACCCTCAGACCAAGAGTTGCGATGATTATTACGTTATACCTACTCCACATTCTAGGGTGGGATTCGAACCTACAATTCAGGCGGCCTTACGATTAGTCCCCGACCACCAGGATATCGAGGGGGAAGAGGCCCAGTCGGGCGAAAGCATTTCGAAGAATAAAAGCTATGAGAATATGATGAATTACCACCACACTTGAGAATTGAGTTCGATCCCTCGCAATTTCGAGATATGTCGAATCGTGTTGCAGTTATGTTGGATGATTATTATTATTAGCAGCAACACAATTACAAGGCCCCGCCGATTTGTTCAAGTACGAAGGTATGCCTAGTAAATGGATAATAGATTGCACATAATCATCTCAAAATCGAAAATCGGATTGGGAGTTCAAAAAAATTCACACGAACACTTGGGCACGTTCCTGAATTTTTTATCAAGATATATCCCAACTTGTCAAGACGATTTAAATTTGGTTTAAAATTTTACGTACCAAAGTACCATCTACCTACATAAAATGTACTTGCATATTATGCACAAGAATATTAGGTCTAGCCACCAGTAATCGATTCCAAAATTGAAGAAAAATTTGTTTCAGATAGCGAATTTTATTTCACGGGGATTTAGCATGTACAAAGCAAGTTTTCTTGAATTTCTAATTCTGTTGGCCACATAATAAGTGTCATTCAGTCAGTAAAATTTTATTGGCCACTTTTTACTTTACTAATTTTGCGAGAAAGAACAGCACAATCGACTTAGAGGACCAAGCGGAATTAGGCAGAAGGAACTCAAGTATTTCTCAGTTGGGCGGGTGAACCATCCAAATCCATTTATTTTTACGATCATCTATATTGGGCAACTCACTACTAAAATTCTCGATAGCCAATTTATTACAGATGAAAAGTTTTCCAAGAGATTCTTTCGATGGGATGAAATCAATTTTAAAATTCACACTAACTAATAAGTTTTTCAGATTCCATAAATTTGAACATTGCTTCCAAACCTACAAGATGATGAGCGTAAGATAATGGGATGCAGAAAATACAGATTACTGCCATATTTTGGTTTGTAAAATTTTTAACAAAATATTTAACTAATTTTGGAGGCTACCAAAACCTTCAAAAAACGCAATATGCAAATTTTCAAACGCGCTTAAAATTGAAGTTCGAATAGTTACCGGAATAAACAATGTTTTACACGGTAACATCATCATTTGAACTTTGAACGCTAAAGGCCGTATCACACGTCAGACCGATCTCCTCCCCATCCCACGGACAGACACACAGACCCTATTCTCTGATTGGCTGATCCTATGGATATGTTCACTTTGGCGCACCTGCATCAATGTTTGTTTTTATTCATCTATGGAACTTTATTTCTAAGAGAAATTTTCAATGAATATGCACGTAAAAATCACCAAAGAATCGGTCTGTCCAGACGGTCTGTGGGATGGGGAGGAGAACGGTCTGACGTGTGATACGGGCTTTAAATAGATTTCATTCTGTGACCAGTGAAAAATAAAGTGTAAAAACTAAGTGCCAATAATTAGGAACTACTGAGAGTAATTCAAATCATGGCTGAACATGATGATTGCCTACACGAAAAATCGAGTTCTAGAAACTTGAACGAAGGTTGAGAATTGAGAGAAATAATTGGTATACGCGAGCAAAGAGGCGCAACATTCAAGGCTCACTTTACGAGCAGATAAATTTTCTTCAGAACCGAGTTTCAATTTTTAGCGTCACTGGACTGACGAAATGACTGGTGTAAATCCATCCGTAGGCCGGATTCCTTTTCATTTTGTCGGTTTACCTAAAGACCATCGCTCTGAATTAAACTATGGGGTCTTTCTAAATTCCTGAATTACAAATATTGGATCGATTTCAATTTACTGGTAGTCCAATATGGATCGCAATTGATTTGCCGTCAATTCCCAAACGGTAGAATGATGAAGGCATAATCAATTAAAAAAAAACTAAAAGTAAAAACCATGATAAGTAATATATTATTTTATAAGCAAAATGAAAAAAAGTCCTCAACGGCTCCCCCTATCGACCTGGCTATCCTGGAGCCAGATGTACGAATTTAAAATACCTACACATAATTCATTTCTGTACAAAAAAAGCTATCTTCTAAAAGAGGCCAGAATAAGTAACAATTTAGTTGGAACGAACCTAGTATGAAGCGAGGAAATGGGGCAGAATCTTCGAGAGCAGTGGCAGATGGGTTTTGTCGATAAAAAACCGCCATACAGCTAATTAGGAACAATAATTCGATCGTTCAATCTAGGTCAACATATCTAGCGTTGGATAGCTGCAATAGGCAACTTCGCCAGCAAGAATAACCGGAGCCTAGGTAAAGAGAGCGAAATATTTCCATTTTTCAAGTTCCAATATGCCTGAGCAGGTACCCAAGATTCGCACCGTTGCCATAATGTAAGCGGAAGCCAAACAAGTTGAATACGAGAGGCGATTTGGAGACAAAACTCCATTTCTAAGGGGCACTTCCTTAAGTAAATGAGAACAATTTGGAGAAAACCTGCAAAATAGCAAGTCAATTGAAAATGGCAAGAGCGACAAAAACGAAGGTTGGCATCCAAGCGCTGAAACTACAAATAATTCATAATGGAATGCAAACAGGAATTTTGGAATATTAGAGCGACTTACCGAATCAATCCGTCTGCGTGTTCTTGACGAAGAAGGACGAGAATGCAAGAAGAAAATGATTTGAAAAAAATGGTTCGATTCACGATTCAACGGAAATTCGCATAACGACAGCAGGAACAGGCCAAGCAAGCAGAAATAATTCTTTCGTCGTAGATTGTCGTCCCAGCTTCATGTTGTAATGCAAATGGATGCAAATGGGTCGCTCACAACAGCTGATGACACGGGTAAAACGTCCTCATAACTGGGGACGAGATACCACCATCACTATGGAAGCGTTGCTACGTTTCGACCAATGACTGAACAGCTTGGATGATCGTCGTGAAAACGACCAACGGAATAGCAGCTCTTGAAATACCTCTAACCACTTCCACCAATGAAAATCGCTTTTACGAGGGTACGCCAACTACGAACATGGCTACCACCTACCAGACTCCAAACGAGGGAACAAGGCTTCAAAAATGTGAAGGTACACGGTTGCCAACGTTGCAGACCAAAGGCCAATAAATTTAAATTATTATTTATTTTCCTGTTTGCTGCATTAACCTATTAATTTTACAGTTTCGATTTAGGTAAATATTCTTATCATAAAGGAATGTTAATAACTGACAAGAAAAATGAAGAAATCAAGGGAACAAAACAGAACCTTCAGGGTGGTCAGAAAATCTTTGAGCTCCATATCTCCGTGGAGATAAATAATCTTGCTTCCTTATTATTTTTTTGCTAGTTCGGTGTTTACTTAATTCTTCACTTCGTCTTTCTCCATTCTTTCTAGTTACGCATGTAAGTTATAAAAAAATTGAGGAAGTAATTACTGGGCAGTAATTGCTAACTTCACTCTGGTAGGTCCACAAGGCTCATTTGCATCGAATTCACGGTAAAACCCGAATAATATAGAGATGCCTCTGCCACCGGCTCTGGCCTCACGACTGGCCAAAAGAGGTCTGGTAAGCGGAGCTGCGACCAAGCATCCGCTGAAGGAGAAGAAACCTCGAGTTGCCACCGATGCCGAGGAGGAAGTAATTGCCGAGAATTACGACAACAATTATAAAGGTGCCTTGCTAATAAAAGCTTCTTTCTCTCATACTCGAAGTCAAACTCACAATGAAACAAAAACTCGAACTCATAGTCAAACTCGAAGTCAAATTCAGAATAAAACCTTAACTCAAACTCATACCTACTCCAACTCGAACTGACGATGAAACAGAAACTCAAACACAAAATCAATCTCGAAGTCGAACTCACATTGAAACAGAAACTCAAACTCATGATCAATCTCGAAGTCGAACTCACAATGAAACAGAAACTCAAACTCATGATCAATCTCGATGTCGAACTGACAATGAAACAGAAACTCTAACTCATAATTGATCTCGAAGTCGAACTGACGATGAAACAGAAACTCTAACTCATAATTGATCTCGAAGTCGAACTGACAATGAAACAGAAACTCAAACTCATAATCAATCTCGAAGTCGAACTGACAATGAAACAGAAACTCAAACTCATAATTGATCTCGAAGTCGAACTCACAATGAAACAGAAACTCAAACTCATGATCAATCTCGAAGTCGAACTCACAATGAAACAGAAACTCAAACTCATGATCAATCTCGAAGTCGAACTCACAATGAAACAGAAACTCAAACTCATAATCAATCTCGAAGTCGAACTGACAATGAAACAGAAACTCAAACTCATAATCAATCTCGAAGTCGAACTGACAATGAAACAGAAACTCAAACTCATAATTGATCTCGAAGTCGAACTGACAATGAAACAGAAACTCAAACTCATGATCAATCTCGAAGTCGAACTCACAATGAAACAGAAACTCAAACTCATGATCAATCTCGAAGTCGAACTGACAATGAAACAGAAACTCAAACTCATAATCAATCTCGAAGTCGAACTGACAATGAAACAGAAACTCAAACTCATAATCGATCTCGAAGTCGAACTGACAATGAAACAGAAACTCAACTCATACTCAAACTCACAATGAAACAGAAACTCAAACTCATGATCAATCTCGAAGTCGAACTGACAATGAAACAGAAACTCGAACTCATACTCAAGCTCGAAATCAAACTCACGGTTGACTTTCTGTTTCATTGTGAGTTTGATTTCGATTTTCAGTTTCATAGTGAGTTTGACTTCGAGTTTGATTATGAGTTTAAGTTTCGGTTTCATTGTGAGTTTGGGTTTCCGTTTCATTGTCATTTTGACTTCGAGCTTGACTATGAGTTCGAGTTCCTGTTGCATTGTGAGTTTGATTTGGAGTTCGATTATGAGTTTTAGTTCGTTTCATAGTGAGTTTGACTTCGAGTTTGGGTTTTTGTTTCATTGTGAGTTTGACTATAAGTTCGAGTTTCTGTTGCATTACAATCTGACATTGAGTTTGACTCTGAGTTGGGTTTCTGTTTCATTGTGAGTTTGACTTTGAGCTTGGCTATAAGTTCAAGTTTCGGTTTCATTTTGAGTTTCACTTCGAGTTTGACTATGAGTTCGAGTTTCTGTTTCATTGTGAATTTGAAATCGAGTTTGAGTTTGTGGTTCATTGTCAGTTCGACTTCGAGTTTGATTATGAGTTTGAGTTTCGGTTTGTTTGGGTATCTGTTTCATTATCTTCTGTTTCATTATGAGTTTGAGTTTCTGTTCCATTGTCAGTTCGACTTCGAGTTTGACCATGAGTTCGAGTTTCAGTTTCATTTTGAGTTTGACTATGAGTTCGAGTTTCTTTTTCATTGTGAGTTTGACTTCAAGTTAACTGTGAGTTTGAGTTTCTCATTCATTGCGAGCCTGAGATTCTTTTTAACTGTGAGTTTGACTTCGAGTTCGATTGTGAGTTCGAGTTTTGGTTTCATTTTGAGTTCGTCTTCGTAGGCCCCGTATCCATTAGGTGGGGCCAAGGGGGCCTTCCCCCCTCAAAATTCTCTGTTGTTCTTTTGCATAAGTGATATATTTTTTCCATAACAACATCCTGGCTATAAATAGGTTGTTTCCTAATGTTGAAAACCTCATGTTGGTTGTTATAAGTGATTTAATTTTTGGACGTTGCCCTTCCCCCCAAATTAAAATCCTGGGTACGAGCCTGGTCGTAGGTGTATTTCTTAGTTATTATGGGTTTCATCATTCAATCATGAGCACATAGCTTAACCAATCTTTCATTCATCATTGGCTATTGCAGCTGGACAGTTCACATTTGGAAACGAGGAGAACATCACGTCCCTGCAAGCTGAAAAACACTTCAAAGGCGTTCCCGGATGCCCAAACAAGTCCAACATTTACCACGAATGTACACCGTTTTGCGCTAAACGGTGGGGCAAGGGCATCACCACGCCAGATCCCAAGTATTTGAAGAAACAGGCCCGCTTGCTTCAGAAATTCCCGCTCCCAACAACATGGAAGGAGGTTTACGATCCAGGCACTGGGCGCCATTATTACTGGGACCTATCTAGTGATCTTGTCTCATGGCTGCCTCCAGGACACCCGAAGGTATGACATTTTATCTCTGGGACAAACACCATTCCAGATAGCCAGTGGAGGGCACCTTGTCCTGCACTTAACACCCGTTTCAGCATGACCTTGTAAACCCTACGATTGACCATCTTACAACAAGTCAGTCAAGATTCTTTTAATCGTACAAGTTTTTTGTCTATGCCTTTCTGTAGGCTCAAGTTGGAGAGTCAGCTGCCACAATCCGCGAAGAGAGACATCTTCAGGCGACAGATGACGCTGATAATTCTGATCATGAAAGTGAAAGTGGGGAAGAAGAAGAAGAGGAGGAAGAACGGGAGAAGCCGAAGAGGGCTGTAGAAAAATTCGACAGGGAAAGAGAGAGTAAGCAACCTTTTTGGAATTTATGAAAGCCGTACGAACAATGCCATCCATCTGCTGTCCTAGTCCCAGAGTTACTGAAACTTCTTGAACATTTTTTCATCAGTGGGGTAAAAAGTTGCCTGTTGGATGCAGGATAAGCTGGATTATTTAGGCCAAAAAATCATTGCGAACTTGGATAACTTCATCAAGCTGTTGCCATTACTGGCTTCTTAGGAAAGGAACCATTACCTAAATCAACCATGTCGAGCCGGGGTTTCCAGGTTGTTGGAAGTGACAAGGCAGTGGATTTCTTGAGAAAACACCAAAGGTCACTCCCCGAACTTCCTCAGGGCGAGATCAATCAAACGGCTCAACCCGCATCTCAATCCTACAAGGTCACAGCCGGCCGGAAAGATTCAATGATAGAACCTTTTCGGCTGGTGATTTGAGTTGTCAGTGGGCGTGTTTAGCCAGGCTGCTTTGAATGAGTGCCTGGCACTACAGGCCTGCCGGGCTGCTCCTTGGTCAGGGGTTGAGCCGTTCGTGAGATTCTCACTTTATTGGCAAAATTACAATTCGACACAGCTACGCTCTGTTCGCATCCACATAATAAATTTGTTTGCAGTACGTTCTAGGGATAGAGGGCGAGTCAGGACCAAGCCAAATGATCTCGATCCCATGGACCCCGCTGCCTACTCGGAGATACCTCGAGGAAAATGGTCCGATGGTTTGGACAGGGGGAACGAGGCTAAAACAGGAGTTGACGTGACGGCTGCTGGTCCTCTTTACCAAATGCGACCTTATCCCAACCCCGGAGCTGTCCTCAGGGCCAACTCTTCCAAGCCCCCTCCACCCCCATAATTACAGACAAGAAGATAACCTATGATTCCAAACGTGGAATTTCACTTTCATTTAATCCATTTTCAATTTTACTCAAATACCCGCATGGATGTTACTGATATTCTGAAAAATACATGAACAAGCCGACAATTAAGTTTTTGCTGATCATCCAACAAACGTGTACAACTACAGAAAAAGGGAACAGAATAACCTTCATAAGCAAGGAACTTATGGACGATTTATTACCAGTTTACTGTAAAATTCCAATTAACAAGATGGGTCGAGACTTCAGTACTCGCGCCTTCTCTTTGGATTTCTGTAATAGGTATCACCGTCATCATGGCGTTTGATTCCTGTGACACCAAATAACATGAAATAAATTATGTGTTGAATCAACCAAACGTTGGTTACCATGGCTTACGAGGTTATTTTTGAATTTCTCAATTTTGGGATCCTACCTCTATCTCTTTGGTCGCGATCTCTTCTGTAATGATTACTGCCACCCTTGGGTCGCCATGGCTCAATGATTGGGGGCGGAGACACGCCAATCTGCTTGACAATCACAAAATCATCGTCCTTGTCCGTGTACCTAAAATAATGGTATCGGTAGAGTATGAGCCATTTGCACGAGCACCAGCTTTTCTACAATGGAACTGGTGAACGGAGGATTTTACCAAACATTATATAAGCTGGAATAGTAAGCCCTCGTATTTCAAAGTTCCCATAATTTTGCCTCTCTAAGGAGGGCTGCCCAAGCTCAAGAACAATTTAAAAATCCCATTGACAAAAACCGTTTTATACTACTTAGGACCTGTTAGCGAAATCAGCTTCGCATTGGGCCAAGAAGTCTATCTGCTCATCAGTCAGTCCTGCAGTGTCCATGTTCATCTTTTCTCAAGTGTGCGACGTGATTTTCAACGATATGACCAAAGAATCAGAATCTGCAAGACCAAAATACTAGGTATACTAAAAATGCTCCAACAGTTCGGTGAATTGGGATGGTAGATCGGATAAAACCTACGTACACTTTTCACTGTTGACGTGATCTAAGATGAAAGCGTAGAATCCGTTAGTTGAAGCATACGATCTTAACGAGTTGGCAGTTTGTAGGGGTTCAAATACCCTGGAAATGAAGGATAAATATTAATAGCAAGCAACGGCTTTTTTCGAATTGGCGAGGAAGGAGATGGGACCATAAAAAACTTGGGTACATTATTTCTGGAAATAATGCACCAAAATGCAAAACACTGCCCCAGAGTGGTACGGTTAAAATTCACTATCAGCCTAAAATCTCACCAGCCAATCAACTGTGAACAGCGCGAGCAAGTGCAGGCTTTCCAGGCGTGCCCGGGGAACCAGGTGTGCTCTGATTGCCAGGTCTGACAACAAAATAAGCCAAATGGGTATGAGAAACATTAACCATTCCCTGAGCGAAAGGTGATTGGGATTTGACGATATTTCATCAAGTCCGGGGATCAGGAATTCGATTTTTGTAGATTTCTATGCAAAGAAAAGTACGAGGTGACCAGTCCCGACGGTGAGGACGGCGCATGGGCCTTGTCCTCAAACCATATTAATTGAAACCAAAATTGGGTCAAAATCTCCAACAAGAAATCTTGCATGAGAAGCGGTTCTGTCTGAGTTAGCTTATTGTCGAGAGCTTCAATAAAACAAGTGATAGCAATAAAATATCGCACCTGAGCCGATCCGATGCAAGTGCCGCCTTTCCCAGTCACAACATCGAATCCTATTCCAATAGGGTTTTCAAGCCTCTGGACAAGCACCCCGTCCAGGCCAAATAGTGTCTGGTTAACTTCGGCAAGAGCTGCGGGTGATTTTATGTTTGTTATCGTGGAAGCGGAAGCTATATTGAATCCACAGTGTCGGCAAAGAAGGAAATCTGTAAAAAAATGATAAAGAAATTCTGACGGGTTTGTACGAACAACGGGTAATTAGCAAAGCTTTCCCAGTTTCTAGCCAATCAACTTCTGGCTACTCATGTTAGCATGAAGTTTATCCTCCCTAATGCCGCCTACATCGAGAGACATCTTGATGCAGGATTATCCCGAATCCAAAAAGGTTTTTCATCCCCACTCCAACAGCCTGCAATAGGATCACTATCCGCCCACTCACTAGTGAGAATATCGCACACGACCTTTAGGGCACACGACCTTTAGAACGTGTGCCCTTTAAGTAGAGTAAAAATCGCAATATTAGGTAGAAATTGGAGCTCAACAACACAAAAAATGCTAGAAGAAACTTACCTGAGGACCTGGGCAATGGCGTCTTCACAGGCGGCGTACTTGAAACGTCAATCGAGTCTGCCGAAAAGACTACAAGAAGGACGCAAAATAAGGCTTCACCGTACATCAATGCAGAACAGGGTCTGATACTATGCGAGGGGAAAACAATGCAAGGTTTTGTAGCAGCTTTTCATCAAAAATCGCCAATTGATGAGAACATGGAAAGACAGTTTGAAATGAAAACCGAACGAAGCATAATAATACAATCACAACCCTCCCCCCCTTCGTGACCAGACATCTTATCAAAAACAGGTGTAGCAGATAAGAGAAGTTGGTTATCGGTTCAAGGCAAAGGTTTTGATCGTAGACTCCCTCTAGCACCTACTCTAGTGTATTCAGAGATCATTCGCCCTACGTCAAAACGCCCCACAGCCATTTGCCCCGAGATCACGATCAGTTGACGATGAGGCGAATGATGTTCTCCCAATAATTTGATGGTAGGTACACTGATAATACAAACGTATTTTTTTATGCAAGTACCTACGGAAGAAATAGAAATAAGTGCCTAATCCTTGACAAAAAGTGGACTACGACCTACTTGAGGCGTTAATATTACAGGATTCTGTGACCAGCTATGAAAGCTTGGATGTTAAGATATAAATTCAGATATTCAACGAATGGTTTCGGTAGACGCCAAAATTTGAAATTGATTCGGTGAATTTTTGCGACAGAGGGTAGTACGATTTGGGCACGGTCTCCATGGTCGGTGGAAAGTAGCCATACGTAAGATAATATCTTACTATAATAATAATATACTATAATAATACTATATACTATAATACTATATACTATAATAATAATAATAATAGATAATATCTTACGACATATTATGTCGTGGTCATGTACATTGGATGGTCTTTTGGCGTTTTCTGACACCCATAGCCTTGAAATCTGTCTGAAAAAATATAGACATCGTTAGCTTTACGCGTAAATTGAAGACTCAGGGCCGGTTTATCAATTCTTTAAAGCTAGATTTATCCAAGGAAACTTGCATTAACTAATTTCCAAGAAATTTTCGTTCAATATGATAAATTATTAATGAAATTGATCATAAAATGGTTTTGGGGCGGACAGATGCTGAAAAGTGGCCTGAAACGAGCTACGAGTAACGGGATCAGAGCTCGAAAGGAGCTTCGCGGAACTTAGTCAGACCAGGCCGAGGCACGGATGCGAAGCCCGTCCGAGGCACGGATGCAAAGGCCAGCTGAGGTGCGGATGCAAAACCCGGCCGAGGCACGGATGCGAAGGCTGGCCGAGGCACGGATGCGAAGGCCGGCTGAGGCACGGATGCGAAGCCTGGCTGACATGCAGTCACGTGGCTGCTGTAGGCGGTTAAAACGAGCTATGAGTAACAGGAGATTAGAACTTGACAGGAGCTTCGCTTACCCTTGTCAGACCAGACCGGCACGGATGCGAAGGCCGGCCGAGGTACGGATGCAAAGGCCCGCCGAGGCACGGATGCGAAGGCTGGCCGAGGCACGGATGCGAAGCCCTGCCGAGGCACGGATGCGGAGGCGGCCGAGGCACAGATGGGAACTCCGGCTGAGGCATGGATACGAAGCCCAGCGGACACGCGGTCACGTGGATGCTGTAGGCGGTTAAAACGTTGCTAAAGGCGGTTAAAACGAGCTGTGAGTAACAGGAGATTAGAACTTGACAGGAGCTTCGCTTACCCTTGTCAGACCAGACCGGCACGGATGCGAAGGTCGGCCGAGGTACGGATGCAAAGGCCGGCCGGGGCACGGATGCGAAGGCCAGCCGAGGCACGGATGGGAAGCCTGGCTGAGGCACGGATGCGAAGCCCTGCCGAGGCACGGATGCGAAGCCCTGCCGAGGCACGGATGCGAAGGCCGGCCGAGGCACGGATGCAAAGCCCCGCCGAGGCATGGATGCGAAGGCCGGCCGAGGCACGGATGCGGAGGCGGCCGAGGCATGGATGCAAAGGCCGGCCGAGGCACTGATGGGAAGCCCGGCTGAGGCACGGATGGGAAGCCTGGCCGAGGCACGGATACGAAACCCGGCCGAGGCACGGATGCGAAGCCCGGCCAACACGCGGTCACGTGGATGCTGTAGGCGGTTAAAACGTTGCTAAATGCGGTTAAAACGAGCTGTGAGTAACGGGAGATTAGAACTTGACAGGAGCTTCGAGGAGGATGCAATGGGCGGCCGAGGCACGGATGCGATGGGCGGCCGAGGCACGGATGCGAAGCCCTGCCGAGGCACGGATGCGAAGCCCTGCCGAGGCACGGATGCGAAGCCCTGCCGAGGCACGGATGCGAAGCCCTGCCGAGGCACGGATGCGAAGACCGGCCGAGGCACGGATGGGAAGCCCGGCTGAGGCACGGATGGGAAGCCCGGCTGAGGCACGGATGGGAAGCCCGGCCGAGGCACGGATACGAAACCCGACCGAGGCACGGATGCGAAGCCCGGCGGACACGCGGATGCTGTAGGCGGTTAAAACGTTACTAAAGGCCCGGTGCACACTTGCGGCAAAACGACGCAGGACGCCGCGTCATTTTCAATCGGATAACTAGAAATACACAGAGGAGCATTGTGCGGTGCACACGGGACGCCGATACCTATCTGCAGCTCGCGTCACTCCGGATAGGTATCGAGGTTGACGCAGGTACCTGTGGGACGCGCGTTGGGGCCGATAGCTATCCTGCCGCCCGATACCCCTATCAGTACTCAAGAGGCAATCGGCCGGTGCACACGTGCAGCTGCGTCAAACCTGCGTCAACCAGCCTTTCGGACATTTTTCGGGAATTTCAGCCCACTCGTAGGTGGCGAGCGAGTGACTGACGCCTCCCTGACGCGGGTTGGCCTATCGAGAGTGTGCATTGAAACGAAGATAGGACGCAGATAGCTATTCCTAGGAAATGACGCGGCGTCCTGCGTCGTTTTGCCGCAAGTGTGCACCGGGCCAAAGGCGGTTAAAACGAGCTGTGAGTAACAGGAGATTAGAACTTGACAGGAGCTTAGCTTACCCTTGTCAGATCAGACCGGCACGGATGCGAAGCTCGGCCGAGGCACGGATGCAAAGGCCGGCCGACCAACGGTCACAAAACTCGGATACGAAACCCGGCCGACACGCGGTCTCGTGGCTGCTGTAGGCGGTTGAAACGTTGCTAAAGGTTTCATAACGGTCAATGAAAATATGTCTAGGTAAAATGTAGTGCAAGCGTCCTTCGATGAATCTAGGTTTAAATGAATTGATAAACCGGCCTGCAATAATTTGAATCAGTTTCCGGGAAAAACGAAAACAATTCCGAAAATGAAAAGTACCTAAATCAATAGTTTTCTATTTATGGTTCAGCTAAAAGGAGGATCAAACCCCGTTCAGACCCAGTAATTCTTTTTTCTCAATAAATGTATGACTCTGCCCAGAATTCGTTCTGATGAAAGCTTAACTGCAAAATATTAACTCTGGTTTTAATTTGTAAAAATCTTATATTAAAATTTATTTTTTTATATTATTCAATTTAAATTTAATTTTTTTTTATATTAAAGTTTTTAAAACTGTTAAATAGGTAATAGGTTTATTATACTTTTTTCTAGTCCCTCTGACTTCCATAAAAACCCCCAAAATCCCCCTCTCGCGGAGAGAAAACCCCCACAACTTGGCAACACTGTAAGGTACCTACCTAGGCAAGTTTCACTTCAAGGTCAATCGATGCCGAGTTGAATCGAGAGAAATCAACAACACTACCGTTTCAATCCACCATAGCTTTTGAACGGATCAATCGATAATTTTCCGGCAGCCACCAATCGATACAAAATTTAATCGAGAATAAATGAGATTATGTGAGAAAATGCCGATAACCCAACAGTTTTCGAGCCAAAAGTAGTTTTTGTTGGAGAAGCCAGGGGCCCCCATTAGGAACACACAGGTGACAGCTGGATCTATAGGACGAAAATGCGCCATCGGCCGCTAGGCGCGCAACCGTCGAGAATTACCATCTTCTATCCTCCTACATTTGAAGTTGGAACGTTTGGCGTTGGAACGTAGTATTCTAGTTGACGTTGAATGTTAAGGTTCGGAGGTACCCGGTTCAATCCCAAGTAATGTTTAACTGCCATTTCTTCTTATTTTCCCTCTGTCCGGCACCTCGAAACCTGTAGGAACGGAGGGAAAACCTCTGATATGGCAACACTGCGTGCAAGTGCAAGGAAAAAAGTTGTTGTCTACCGAAAAGGTTATTGTTATCACACTCATGCTCAAAGTGGCATCTGGCGGCGGAAATTTGAATCTCCAGTTGATAAGTGTTCAGTTTTCCGTAGGGCCGAGGCCGTCAGATTTCACGCCCATAATTTTTATTTTTCCATTCGTAATTTGAATCTGTCTTCCTTCCCAATTTCCGTCTATTCATAGGTTAATGCTGGTTGTTAACCCCGAATACTTTCCTCGAAATGATCATGCGTTGAGAAAATCAGCTATCGGTTTCGAGCCAGTAATTGTAGTGGGAGTGTCGAATTTCTCCTCAAACGCCAGCATGTTTCAGTGAGTATTTTTATAAAAATTGCACGCATTTTCAGGTGCATTGCACTTATTGCTGAGAAACGAAGTTAGAGTAGGCAATTTCTCGAATGCGCAATAACGTCTGTTCTTTGCGCTTTCGCCAGACAATGGTTGTTGCCCTTGCGATCATCCAGAAACAACCGTAAATAATTTTGATGGTTTACCTACCACCCCTCGGTGCCTCACGTGATATTCCCATTTCCTATTGTCGGAAAAACAGGCGCCAGTGGTTGTTCGCTTCGAACTAGAGGTGAATTGCGTGGCGCCTTACTATAGGTAACTTCTCTATTCCGGATTTAAAAAGGCTGAATACCTTCCATTCATCTTATCCTCTTCAGTAATGATGACCTTCGATGAACTCACCGAAAGGAATCACGTCCAAGGCGATGGCGTAATGCATGACTAATCCTTCAAAATCTTGTCGCTGGTGTGACCTTGATTTCTCGAAGTTGGTTCAGAGTCGGCAGTCGTGAACGTTCGAGAGTGCGCGGGCACCTTGTTGCTACAATATTTGTGCATACTATTCATCCTCCAGGATAGTAATTGATGCTGATCCATTAATGCATTCTACTCAACCTAAGATCCAATCGGGACGTCCAAGTGAAGACAGCAGGGCACAGATGAGGAAAATGTGGAACGGCTGATTCCCTAACTTGGAGTAAAACTACTTCATCAGTTTTTCACTTTGTCAAATCTCAAATCTACCTCTTGTTGCTATTATTTGTACCAGTGGTGCTAGATAAGACACATCACTTCCATGTTTGATACGAAAATTTCTGGTGGCTTTTTTCATATTTTGTTCGCAGTTTTGTTTTCAATTTCTCTGATTAAAAAAGTTGCCTGCTATCTATTCCGTAGTGAGCCTCATAATTAATCAGTTGCTCTCACTGGTTAGTAATTACCTAACTCACCCAGGTCCCCTGAGATAAGAGCGTGTATCACCCGTTCTTGTTACTTAGTTAATAATTTCTTCAATCTTGTAATTTAGTCTGGTTTCATCGGTTTGCGTTGCAGGTCGTAAAATCGTATCGCAATGGCGGCCGATAAAACTGGAGAACCGTCATCCCTCGAAGGCCTGGAAATGGTTTCTTTGAACGTGAAGCCAGCCAAGTGGAATCAGGTTCGTCACCGCTGCATTTTGCAAATTTTTACTCCATTCATCCCCACAAGAATTTGTGATTTCAATTTGAATTCCCCCAGGGAGTTTCCTACTTCAATGACGGTGTCCGCACTGTTGATTACGTTTTGGCTTGGGATGCCGCCTTAGCCATCAGCAATCACGAAATGGCTGCTGAGAAGAGACAGGTACGTTTTTCGTTTTTCATCATGCGGTTGAGCCATAGGTTGCAAATCAAGATTTCGGGTGATGTCATTGTAAGCGATTTCAAGGGAGAGTGAATGAGAGAATGTTCAGAATGAGGGAATGTCATACTTCGGAGACCCCACGTACATTTTCAGATAGTTTACATTAAATACATGTAACCTACCTCAAAATTGGGTTTTATTTCAGGTGTTTGAGGAGAATCTCATTAGCGAAGGGCTAGAATTGGAGTACGAACAGGACGATCTGGTATCATCGTTGAGATTTGTCAAAGTCCACGTCCCCAGGGACGTATTGATACGCTATGCCGAGATATTAAAGTTCCGCAAGCCCATCAAGAAGGTATGTTCTCTTCACTTATTAAACGCATCGTGCGTATTGAACATGGTCGTACCAATTTCAATGTTTTGTCAAAAAGATAGGACCTAATCAAAATGCGGACTTACATCATATAATTTCTACTATTGAAAAAATACTACTTATTGAAGATACGAAACACGATTATCATGCCCCTTCTCAAGCGTATTTTAGAGAATATGGCACAAGATAATGTTGCCAAGGGTTTGTTTGTTATCGTATAGGTAATCGTCAACCACTCCAACTATCAAACAACCTGTAAAAAAATGAAAAATAAAATGATGTTTTGAACTGCATACTGTATCATCATTCTTTACTATTGATTCAAAGAATCTGATTATCAGATGACTATAAACTCATAATTTCGCATTTTGTTTGTTTATTAATGTAGGTATGTTTGTTTGTTGAATTTTGCCCATTTTCATGCATTTTCGTGTCATCAGCAATCCTTTTGCATCGTGTAGATATAAAGAACCTAAGTCCATCTGACCTCCTTTTTTCAGTTTGTTGGGAAAATAGAAGTACCTAATACATTTATCATTCTTCTTGAGGGTTCTCTTGAAGGATCCTTATTTGCCTGTGTTAGTTCCATATAATTCATTTTCCCAAAAAATGTTCGGTTGTATTGATCGTAAATTTCCCACAACTGAACAAGGGAAGTAACCCAGCATTTTCATTTTATTATTATTATAATTTTGTGAACTGGTCAAAAATCGGTTCATGCCCTCTAACACGTTTTACCCAAGTAATCCTGTTGACCTCAGCCATCCACTCCATATTCGCTAGGCCGTGCCATCGGCTTTAGTCATTCATCTTATTTTCACCGTATATAGGAGCTGTGCGCCAATTTCCCTTGTGACGACACTAAATCCATAGTTAAAAAACACATGGTGTATGATGAAGGACCCATTCTCAAAGAAGTGAGTTGCAAATCATTTTGCCATCGGTGATTGGGTGTTGGTGTTGACTAAAATGCTGCTTTGGCTGTCATCTCGCACTCATCACGCTCGAGTCTATTTGCAGCCCGAACAACGGCAGTGTTCTCATTACCCTTTGGGTAATATCAACAAAAATGTTTTTGAAATATTTTTAGGCTAAAACCGCGTATTTTTTGATCAAATTTGCCTACACTCACGCTCCTGGAACAAACCCGGACACTCCACATAATCACGATTTCTCTCAGGCTCATCAACTCAAGGACACTTGAGAAGTGACATAAAAAAAAATCAGGGTTTTGAAAAATCATGAATTGTGATGAAATTCTGATGCTTTTTGGAGTTGGATTTGAAGAGATTAGGTAAGCCTCGAATAGACAAAATCGGTTCAGTGTTTCAGACGTTCTCTCAGAAAAACTGCAGGAGAAACTGAAAGAACGTTTGGAATGCTGGTCGAAATTTGATAAAGACGAAAATTCTACCTAACATATTTATTGATTTCTGTGAGATATTTCGAAAATTGGTCTGTTTGATGTTCATTTTGAGTTCCCTCCAGCACCCCCTTAAACTTCGATCGTATAAGTTTTCACCGCTTGAAATGTGTTTCCGCCTGTTTTCCCACGTCTTTCAACGCATCCTACCTCTCTTCGCATGACGACTTCACCGCTTTTCCCACCCTATTCACCTCCTTCATGTTGTCGGATAGGTGGTATGTTGGTTAACTGAATGCCGAATGTATATAATACATAATGCTGATTTCTTTAATGCTTTATGACTTCCGAGAAGAAGTTTGAATGATCAACTGGAGGAACGTTTTCAGTCTGGCTCTGGGCTTTACGACCCCTTACTCGAAGGTCAACGTAGTAAGGTATTCACGCCTTATGCTTCACTATAGTGTTAAGTAAATTAGGTACTTATCATGCTAAATTTCAGCAAGTTACATCAATTTGAAACATTATTCCCAGAAATAATGTATAATAAATAATACCTATGTAATTGGTCAGGGAAATTTTTTCACTTCACCCCCTCAAATTTTTACCTTTTACGTTTCGGTGAACACAAATCTGCAATAGGAAAAAAATTCCGTACTCCGTCAGCACCAAAACACATGAAAGAAGTGGTCCAATTAGAAAAAAATTATAGTGATGTGCAACTCCTATAAGGGAACCCTCTAAATTCACTTTAAAGTACTCAAAGTACATGACGTACAGAGGGGAGGTATGGTAGCGTTATGATGTCACGTTCTGACCAGCTCTGACCCTCTCTTTGAGGGCGGCAGGGCACGCCCGGGACCGCTTCAGTTATTGGGCGAAAAGTAACGCCTGGGACAGCGGTTTACTGTTACTGCTATTCTTCTACTCTGGCTCACAATGGACGCCAAGTTTGAAGTCTTCTTAAGGGGGTGCCGGAGTTACGTTGAGATACGTATCATATCCTTAGGTATGACAGGTTTACCAATAAGTTTCTTGAAAAGCTCTCCAAGTCTTAGGTTTTTGACATCCCTCCCATCCATTGATTCCGTAGCTACTCAAATGGATCCATGTTTCTCGGTTGTGTCAAGATTGAAATTAGCGTCTACAATAACTACTAGAACTAGCGGTGAATATCCGGTTGTGGAGTTTGCATGAAACGGTTGGCAGCATGATTGAAATACATATAATTATATTATTTTTGAATTCTTAAAACGCCCAGCCAGCTTATCGGTGGGGGAAACGTTTCTGATGCAGCAGTATTTTCAGAATACTGCTATAACAAATTTTAACCTCCGGGTCAGCAGCTCAAACAATAATTTTCACTTGGCTACTCACATCACGATAACTTTTACTGAATGAATTATGATTGACTTCGTTGTCACTTCTAAACATTGAGAATTTGGGTGAGGTCAGGAAATGACCGGTGATTCGTTCTTGGAATTTTTATTTCTGGTATGTTTTTGTATAGTTGGCCATGAGATCGATGGTATGGTCAGGGGTTCGGCCACAATTTCACCAATGCTCCTCCACCAATTCCTCGGTATATTGCTTTACTGCGACGTTTCAAGAGGTTGAACTCTCATCATCAGGATCTAAAATAATTCATTATCCATCAATATGGAATGCCAGGCGTGTCAAAATGAAATTCGATGTCAATAATCGATGAAAAACTCTTGTCGTGATGGAACCCTGAGGCGGGGGTTTATTTCTGTCTGCTCAAACAGTGAGGAGACCATTGTTTTGGTCTTCAGCCGTAGGCTCAGCATCGCCTTTGCTTACTTGGTGCGCCTTCGATTCTCAGACTGAATCGATCTGGGACAGGCGTCTCCAAAGATAGCAGGCCCAGCTCGGCTTCCAGACCACGCCGCCGACCTGCCCACCTTAATTCATGAACCCATGAAAAAAAAAAAAATTGCCAATCGTGGTCGTCTTTGAGGGTGTGGAGAAACGTTGGGTTTGAGCCCTTAACAATCAGGCACGCCCAAAAAGCTCCGTGCCCATGAGGAGCTGGTTGAGGTAGAAGTCAATCCTGAGAGCGCCAAAGCCATGGATTCAAACGCCTGGTCCAGGCTTCTTTTTGGGTGGCCCAGTCCTCTTGTACTTTCTTGGCGTTTCTTCTCTCTGGGCGTCTTTTTCCTTGATCTTCGACCCTGGGTAGTCCATCTGCTCGTTGAGAATCTTCCGCTCCTTGGTAAGGAGGTAATTCGGGACAATGCCTGACACCAACATAACGTCCAAGACGGTGCGGTTGGTGCAGGCAACCTGGAAGGCGCACCTGCGCTACACTGCGGCCATTCTTTTTCAAAAATGAACTGTCTGGCCATTTTCTACTTGATGTAGCTATTTTCGAATCTCTGTCGTTTGGTGGTGTTTTTACGTTAATGCATGAGATTAATTTCTCATAATTTGCAAAAACTACAGGTTTTGCAAAACTTCTATTTGCTCTGATTCAATCTATAGTTAGTCATAGTGTATTGATATATTATTCGGTAAAATGTAGATTTTTCGGTCACGCTAGGAACATCACGAAGAGAGGCAGAAGTCCAGGAGAAAAACCTATATCAAGCTTATCGGACGGCACAAAAACGCTTTGCAAAAATTCCTCGACGATCACATCTACGTTGATGCCACATACTTTCCTCCCGTTGGATTTCGATACAGCACTACCTTCAGTAAAGATAAATTATACTTGTGAGTTCACGCAGTTTTATTAACTTTTTTTTGTAGAATTTGATTGAGATGTGCCCCATCTGAATGAGTCATCATAATTTTTGATGATTATCGTAGAAGTAAGGTGCATGATAGAGCAAGCGCTTTAAATTACTATAAGAATTGAATATAATTGTTTAATGCTATGCGGTCAATGTCCTAGCCTCCGAAAGCGCCTGTTCTGCCATGGAGCATTTTATCAACTGATAACATTTTCCCCGTGGTTCGCTTTTCAGATTCGATCTGGAAGAAGAAAATTTCTTTACTCCGACGTGCCGATCTCGTGTTGCTCATTTCATACTTGACAGAACTTTGTTTGAAGATAGCAAAACCCAAGATGTTCACGCTTTTGGTATCACTCGACTCATCAGCATGGGGGTTTACAATTCAGCCTACCCATTGCACGACGTAAGACAATTATTGCTGACTTGGATATAGGTACTATAAGAATTACTTGACTGGCCATTTCATTTATCTTTACTCATGGGCAGTCCCCCAAAAAATGTCACCCTCTTGAAAAATTTCCTATCTATTTTTGCTATCTAATCAGGAGTTGGGTTTATATGTGTCGCTGATCAGATGACTACCATCAGCGCGCTGATCTGATGATTGTCATTGTCGGCGCCATAAAAATAATCCGTGCAATCACATCTCTTGAAAATCTGATTCCAGGGTAGTTACACTGCAGAAGGCACCTTAAGACATGCTCTACTTAATCAATGGGGCTCATTGAGAAGGTTCGTCATCATGAAAATTTGATAAAACATCTTTATAGTACACTCTTTGTATTAATTTGTCAATTTCGACTGCCTAATGGCCTTATATTTGACAGATGGTACAGATACCAACCGATGGACTACATCAAGGAATACTTTGGCGTAAAAGTGGCCTTGTATTTCTGCTGGCTAGGATTTTACACCTGTATGTTGTTCCCGGCTGCAGTCATTGGTGTAATTGTGTTCCTGTCTGGGTTTTTCCACGTTGACAGTTCAGCTTTGAGGTTAGTCCACCCTCCAGAAACAAATAAAAAGAAAAAGAAATTTTACGTCGAAATTTATTGTTGATTTTTAATATATGCTACATAATTTAATAAAAAATACATTCCACAAAAATTGTAATAGGTTGATGATCTCTCTATTGGTTTTGTTCTCTGTCGTGATTTCAGTACTGAAGTTTGTGAAGCTGACAATGTCATCATGTGCCCACTTTGTGATAAATTTTGCGATTTTTGGAGCCTGAATGTATCGTGTACTTATTCCACAATTTTATCATTCTTTGACAACGGTGGTACAGCATTTTTTGCCGCGTTTATGTCGATATGGGGTGAGCTTTGTTCTTGTTTTGTCGCTTTATTCGATTTCTCAACAGTTTTTCTGCTTTTTGTTTATTATGAGTTAATGTTTGGGCCGTTCCTGCCACTGGGCTGAGGTCGGATACTATCGACTGGCTCATGCGCAGTTTGGTGGCTTTTCTAACACTGCGCATGCGCTGGTTGTGCTGGTTTGACTCGGTGCACTCGCTTGAACCGTACAAATCTTGTGTAACTACTTGGAATTGTTGTTGTGTTTGTGGTCTGTGCAATGACTGTTTTCGCTCTCAATCATGGTCGGTGCGTCAAAAAAGTTTGGTGCTATATTTCCTTCAACATTGACAATGTTCTTTGTGTTGGGTTGAGCTGACAATCAGCTGACAATAAATTTTAGTGGTGTCGGATGCATTAGCGATAAAAGTTTACCAAGCCAGAGAGATTCAATGAGACAGAACATGAGACCCGATATTGGTCCTGAGGATTGACCCAAGATGCAATGTGCGCCACAGCCCTGGGTTGTTGTTTTTTCTAGGATGGGAAAACGAGGAACAAGACCTACGTAAAAATTTTTCTTAGTATATGTTTGAAACATTCCTTCCTCAGCCAACATAGTTCTAAACAAAATTCATTTCACGTTCCGACAGCCGTTCTGTTCCTTGAGCTCTGGAAACGTTACGCCGCTGAAGTGACTCACCGATGGGATTTGACTGGATACGATACGCACGAAGAAGTTCCGAGACCTCAATATCTGGCTCGAGTTGAGGGGTATTGAGCTCATCTTGTTTAAAATGAAAGTGATAAGAAGTGATAAGTTCATTTTGAGGAGTTTGAGCCCAAAAATGGCGTCGACTAGGCGGCGTTTTTTACTCCTCTCTATTTCAGTGTTGATATACTTGACTGATTTGGCGGTGTTTAATTGTATTAACATGTTATCCATATCCATTGCAGGTACTATTACACCAAGAAGAACAAAGTGACCGGCTTGGATGAGAAACGTGTGCCGTTCTGGACAGTCAAATTGCCAATGACTTTTTTCAGTTTTTCCGTCGTAGCTTTGCTGGTCAGTAGTTGAATTCTCTCGATAAATATCCTTCCTGTCTACTGATATTAGCTGATTAGCGTAAATGATATCAGGTCCTGCTCTACTCAATTGGTCCCTGAGGAGGTCTACATTGGCTACATTGGTCTACCAAAGCGCTTGGGCGATTACTGATGATTTCGGGGAAATGTCGCCCAATATCTCACTCTTGGCTCTACTCATGATTCCAACTCTTTCCAAACAATAAGAAAACAAATTAAAAAAAAAATAAAATAAAAAAACAGAAAATCAGCAAAACAAAATTTTGGTTTTCAGGTTCTCCTAGCTCTAGTTGCCTGCGTTGGTGTTATCGTTTATCGGATGGCGATGATAACAGCATCAGCACTCTACGGTGTTGAAGGCCTTGGTGAACTTTCCTCTCACGCTCTCGTTCTTATCAATATAACTGCGGGTGTGCTGAATTTAATCGCTCTTATGTTTCTCACTTGGGTAAGTGTGGAGTATTTGGGGCCTTACTGCCTGAAATTGCCCTAATTTCAATTTTTAATGGAGAATAAATGGTATTTCCGTGATTTTAGTTTGTTGCGAATTCAAGTAAATACTTTTCGTCGATGAATTTTCAGTTGTACGATTGGATCGCTCTTCTGCTGACCGAATTGGAGCTGACGAGGACTCAGAGCGAATTCGACGATTCGCTCACTTTCAAAATGTACCTGCTCCAGTTCATCAATTATTACACGTCAATATTCTATCTGGCTTTCATCAAGGGCAAATACATTGGCTATCCCGGCAAATATACTCGTATTTTCGGCATTCGGCAAGAAGAGGTTAGATATTTTCCTTTTTTCATGACCGATACAAACCAGTTGGTCAATTTCTTTTTCAATAGAGACTTGTTGGGTTTTGTATCCAAAGTGCAAGGCTGGTTAACCAAAATAAAACAATTCAAGCTCATAAATTTTTATTCCTGCATTCTTGAATTTGAGAGATTTGCCAAAACTTGCAATGATTTTGTTTATCATAATGATTCGCCATGATCTTTGCCATTTCCACGCTTGTGCACTTGATTGTTGCAGTGTGATACAGGCGGTTGCCTTTTTGAGGTCACCGCGCAGTTGGCCATAATCATGATTGGAAAGCAGGTGTTCAGCACTTTTCTAGAGCTTTTCTACCCGTAAGTTGAATTTTTTAATTTTTAAATTCAATTTTGAAAGCTATTTTTATTTGATTGGTTTCATCTCGCAAATTTCAACAAATAAAGGGTTAGGTTGGATTACAGTTGGAACCTATTTTCACGTGTTTGATTAGGTACGATGCTGTATGCACCACTTTGGGTTATAACCCCCAAAAATGTTTATCTTTTTAGTATTATTATGAAATACTGGCGAGGTGGTTTCAAAAAACAATACTGGAACGGAAAACTGTGGGGAGCCGGAGGGCCTCAATGGGTGCAGGACTATTTTCTCGAAGAAATCGACATTTTCACCGAATATTTGGAAATGGGTGAGTCCCTTAATCCATTTATTTCTTTTTTAGCATTGTTTGAAACCTTATAGGTAAATATGCTTCACCTACAGAGTGAGCGGGTGAATGAGCGCATTTAGTTGATTTATTTCCGGCCGCAAATAAATAAAAATAAACAGATGTTCACGATCATAAAACTTTTGTCTTGGCTTGCAGAGTACGCTGGTTTAAAAGGGATTGTGAGACTAACGTTTTATAAATTGGAAATTTTATCGTCATTTTCAGTATTGCAATTCGGGTTTGTGACGATTTTCGTCTCGGCCTTTCCCCTTGCTCCGTTGTGCGCCTTGATCAACAATCTCTTTGAAAGTCGTTGCGATGCGAAAAAGGCAAGTTCGAAAATTTTTCTTGTGTTAAATTACCGTCTAAAAGTCTGAAAATCAACATTCCGATCTGTGAATTTTGGCCTGAAAAATGGAAGTTGATTCTTTCATATGGTCACTTAAATCTTTTTCGTTGATGCGATGTCCCAATATTGTGCGATTCTTGTGTTTCAGATACTGAAGTACTACAGGAGGCCAGTTGCTGTGAGAGTGAAGAGCATTGGTGTCTGGTTGACGATTTTGGATTTCGTCAGCAAATTTGCGGTCTTTTCCAATGTAAGCATCGCAGTAATATTGATTTCATTCAGTTTTTTCTTTCTTATTTTATGAAAATTTTTAGACCCTAAAAATAAAATTTGTTCAGCAATTATAGGAATGGGTAAAGTGGCTTGAACTTTTTTTAAAAAATACTTTGAAACTGAGGTAAGGAAAGTTGTGCACGCTGGGTATCCTTCCTCGTTTTCAGGCGCTGATCATCTCATTCACGTCAGAGTTCATTCCTCATCTGGTCTACCGCCTTACGGAAAGTCCCGATTTCAGTCTGAAAGGTTACATGAACCATTCGCTTTCGTACTTGAACGTTTCCGACCTCGATAACCTGGGTCGAAATTTCAGCGCATCGAGCATCCAGTATTGCCGGTACGTAGTCACGTTCAAGTCACACCGATTTTGACCACCAAGGGAGATACGAATTTCTAGAATGACTGTAGGGCGCCACATCACTCTTCCTCTCAGTGAAATAGGAGTCAGAATGAGGGCAAGCGAGTTTCGACCTTCGATGAGTTTCAGTTTGGCCTTGGTATCTGAGTTTGAGCCTCAGTATCAGTATGGGTTGGAGTACGAAACAGGCAGTGGTCTTTTTTATGCCAGTGGGGCTTGGATAAGAGCCAATTGGCAGGGACAAATGTCGGAATTGTTCTTGGCATTTCTTATTCCTCCAGATCTAGCGCTTTCGCCCTCGCAGCTATCCTCGGGAGCTATTGCTTGCTTTTCATTTCCCATCAGGAGAGTGAAGATACTATTGGTTAAAAGGGCAGGGAATAAACTACAAAAGACTCAAAAGACATTTTTTCTCAAGTTATGCCATTATTGACTCTCGAGTCCCCTTAAACACTAGTATGCTGGTAATGGTAACAAAATGTTGTTTCCAGTTACAAAGACTACCGCTATCCTCCTTGGCACCCCGATAAATACGAACACACGACAATGTACTGGACGGTCCTCGCAGCTCGACTCATATTCATGGTTCTGTTTGAAGTAAGTTCACATCATTATCATTAACTATTCTATCGATTCCTTCCTCCGAGGGCCTTGGTCCCTGATCAGTGACGATCTTTTTGCAGAATATTGTGGTTTTCCTCGTCCTGATCATCTCATGGGCTATACCAGACATTCCGGTGAAGCTGAAAGAACAGATACGAAGGGAAGTCTACATCGTCAATAGCATCATCATCGAGCAGGCGAGAACCAGCTCGAAAAGAAAGTGAGATTTTTCTAAATTTATACTAAAATTCAGTATTAACCAGTTAAACTTCTGCATTAGCAGACTTGCAGGGGTCAATTTCAAAAGACGCAATCAGTCCAGTATCTTAAAAGTTGTTAAAAAAAAAATGAAAAACTGACTGCCTAAAAAAATACAGTCAATTATCGGAAAAATCAGTGACCTATTGAAAATCTACAGAGAGGAATACCTCAATTTTTCGGGTTTCAGTCTTAAGAGACGAGTGAGAACATGGAAAAGGTATGTCAGATGAACATTGTCTCGATACATTCCAGATCGAATAAATGAATCCGAGAAATACTGGTAGCCTTTGTAAGTTTTTCTATAGCATCATACATACGTCTTCAATAATACATTGAATCGTAGATCAAATGAAGTAAATAGCATTCGCTTTTTTGAGCTAAGTACTGAGTGGCAACGTGCAAAATATGATACGTTCATCCTTCCATCCATCCGTCCGTCTGAACGTCCATCTATCCATTGGTCCATGCATCTGTCCATCCATCCGTCCGTCCATTCGTTTCCCAGTCCATCTATCCATCCATTGGTCCACCCGTGCATCTGTCCATCCATCTGTCCGTCTTTTCGTTTACCTGTCCACCCATCCGTCCATTTATCCATCCGTCTATCGGTCCATCTATCCATCCATCTGTCCCTTCATCCGTCCATCCATTTGTTCATTTGTTCGTCATTGACGGACCATCTGTCCGTCCATCCACTTATCTGCCCTTCTAACGGTCCACCCATGCATCCGTACATCCATCCGTCTGTCTATTTGTTTACCAGTCCGTCCATTTATTCATCCACCCATCTATCCATTCATTTATCCGTCCATCCATCTGTCCATCTTTCCATCCATCCATAGATCCGTCCACCCATGTCATCCATGGATCCCACGTCAATCCTTGCCGTCTGTCCTTCCATCCATCGGTCCAACTATCCATTCGTCTGTTGATCCATCCGCGCTAATCCTGAAAAATAAGGTAAATATCGTGAACGAATTGGGTAAAAATCGAAGGTTAAATCAATTCAAGAATTATTCTCAGGTCAGTGGAAGATGTATTTATCAAGTTGTTGTTACTGATTGTATTGATGAAATTGCTCATCTGCTACCCCTTCACCTCTGGATTCAGTCTTCTCCGCTTCTAATCTACCTCCTCCGACCGTATTAGATAATTCTTCATTGAACACATTTTTGGGGGAAAAAATTTTTTTTCATTAGAACCTGGAGATGTTTTGAGAGAGCCCTATTTTTGACTCCCCCCAAGCCCAAATTTGCTTGGATGTTTTGAGACGAGAAATTGGCATTCCAGACAGCAAGATGGCGACTCGAGTGGCAACTTTGGAGGCACCCAAGGAGCGGCTGACGATAGCCTCAGAAACAACAATCGAATCCAACGAAACGACGAAGTTCACATAGCCGACGAATCAATGGAACGGAAAAGCGGTCGGAACAGTTTCCATCGTAACAGCTCTTTCAAAAATCGCGAAAAACAACAGAACGGTCCTTCCAAGGAAAACGCTGAAATTCCTAGACATTCAGAACCTGAAGTCAGTGAAGAAAGAGTGTAATCTAAGTCTTTTTGTTAAGAAAATGAAGAACGGTTACCAATCCAGTATGAGTTGATGGATCGAGGGGAGGTCATTTTATCTGAAGGTTATTGTGATTTTTGTTATGAAATGACCACCGTCTCTGCAGGTCATCGAATTTACTTGACGGACACTTGTACTCAGTGTTCTGTACAATTTTTTTGAATCTTCAATATTATGAGCGACGTTAATTTCGTTATGAATTTTTTACAATCGGTCGGTAGTTCAACGGGTTATTAGGTTATGTGCATTTGTTTAACATTAATATGGTGTGAATGTTAACGTTTTGCACGATCCGCGTATTTCAGAATACCTAATAGTTTGAGTTCTCAGGTGTAGATAAAATCTAAAAAATAGGGTACGTTGATGCTGAGGGCGTTTTCACAGCTTCTCATTTCTGTTGTCAGTTGCTGGGACAAATAAATCAGGGACAAGTAAATCACCAGGTAGGGATGATAACGATGGAATGGGACATGGTTAATCGAAGCTGAAACTGCCAGTACCTACCACCTATGGCATTGATTGAAACCTCTTGGCGTTCCATGTGGGAAAATCTGCCTCATTCTTGCGATTGTAGGCTATGCCGCTCCTTCGTACGGCTTCCGTCACCTGCACAATCTAGATTCTAGAAGAGAATTAGAACATCTAGCTGAAAGTAGGACCCCCTTGAAACCTAGCTTGTCTGGCCCTGCTCTGGTCCTCTGGAACTAATTTGGGTGCCCTATGACTTCTAGGACCGTCCATGGTCCTACATCGGAGAAATCTTCCCCAGGTGCCCAGAAATCGTGAGTTCGGCATTGCTTGCCCTCGTGCTCCACTCTGCAAGACACTTGTGCTGTGCTCACGCGTGAATCTTGTGCGTACATTGCTCCAATTCTGTGCCAAATGCGTCAATGCGTTACAGATCCTTAGTTGTGGCGCAATGCAATTGCATTTCTTTGCCAAATGCATGAATTATGTTGCTGTTCTTCCTGGAAGGTTGAGATCACATGAACAGCAGAAAGCATGAGTTGACACGGTTTTTTGTCATGGTCATTTTTCGGTCATTTGTGTCCCCAACTGTTTTTGGTGGGTCAAGCTCAGAGTTGAAAGATCGCTGATGATCTGAAAGTGGTTACTGATGAAGAACAACAAGAACAACAACTCAATGTATCCATGAATTGCGTAAATATCAATACTTGTTGATATTATCATGTGCAAAACCACTGAACAGCCAATCGGATCCTTGAACCCACTTACCAATTCTATGCATTCAATGAACCCAAGAACGCAGCTTTCCGCGTAAATTCGCTCAATTTAGTTAACATACACAGGCTGCGTTAGAGTGGCATCGGTGCTACATTTTTATATGCTCCGACCATTTGCGACCTCTACGCTTTTACAGTGCCTACCTAATCGGGATTACTTTTAGAAAAATAAGGATTTTTCAAAAATTGATTAGCGATTTGTTTCGAACAGCAACTATGGTTTCTTTATTCCACTGAAGAATCTCCTCTATCCATTGGTATTTTAAAACTACAGTGTTGCAACAGGGGAAAAAACTCATTTTTACTCTGCGTCCCTATTATATACTCATTTAAATTGTGTTTCAGGGGATATAGACGCCCATTACTAAAAGTTAATACTCACTACACTAGATAATTAAATTTTGTTCACGTTTGTAGGTTAATACCTTTTTTGTTATTGCTCTTAAAATACGAGGTGAACCGAGAGATCGGTTGAAATGTTTGTCTAGATGTTTAATTAAATTAAGTGGATTGTTAATTTTAGAAATTGCTCGCCTCGTCATGGCGTGAAAAAGCGAACACCCCGAAACAAACTACGAACGGTTTGTTCGTTTTCTCTGGTCTAAGGGCCGATTTAACCAAATATTTATCGGCTCGTTAAGCTACCCAGCTCGTTAAATTTACCATCTCGTTAAATCTACCGTCTCGTTAAATCTACCGACTAAATCTAGTCTTGGTAGCGTGACCAAGACTAACAAGCGAGTCGGAAGATTTTTGATGAATGTCCTAAAAATCCTAATTTTTGCCTATGGTTCCAAAACTGGGCAAAACCGACCCTAGGTCCGATCGTAGCGGACTATTTTCGATACAGTGTTCCAGAGAAATTTTTTTTACCCTGCCCGTCAGGTTACTTTTTTTTCGATTTTTTGATTTTCTGCACCGACCTGCCTTGAACCATTCAATTTTTTGGGAGTTTGAATTTCATTTTTAATACGTAGTGATTGAAAAATTAAGAAAAAAAAAACGTTTTAAAGTGGCTCGAACAAACGTAAGAATGCAAAATAGGCACAATTTCGTACTCCTTACTGATTTTCCTGATAACATGTTCGTTGGACTAAAACGCTCAAGTATTTTTCGTGAAGTTTCACGAATGTCTGCATTTAACACAGTTGTTTCTCGATTTCGTTAAAAAATACTAGTCTGAATTCAAACGTAGCGGTTCGTTTTCCTAATTGTTAACTTACCAACGGGGTTAGAAGTTTGATTAATCATATTGCATTATAATGTTGAGCGCAAATATTTTGCTAGTTAACCTACCTTACAATGGATACGGTTATAATTGTACAAACCATAAGCTTCATTGCCTTGCGATGAGTTAATTGAGGCGTCCGTGGATAATCAGCTGATTACCCAGCAGCCCTTGATGGCGCATCTGGATTTTTGTTGTGAACTGAGTTCAGCAGGGTTTTGTTGAAGGCCCTAATGCAAAAATTAGGATTCCAACTCACTCTCGGAATCGCACCTACTGTATTCTATTGGCGCTACGGGATTTCCATTGCAATTATCAAAGAAATTACACTGCCGTTTATTGTGCGGCGCGGAGTACTTTTAGTTGTTGGACAATTTTCTATTTAATGCATTGGCTGTGGATCCTACTCATCGAAAATCAACCCTCGCAGTCATTTTTTTCAAGGAGAGTTTTTGTAACGCTCTATGTATTCTCATCTGTCGTTGTGAAATTAAATGATCTGAAATTCGGTTGATCTATCATTCGAGTGTTTAACCCTTTAAAAAATTACCGTCTTTATTCATAAAAACCTTGAAGGGGTCATTTTTTTAAAGGTTCTACCTACCCCAAGTTTTCAGAAAATCAAGTTCAAATCAGATTTTACCCAAAATCTGGGACCGTGATGAGTAAATTCTAACAGAAGGCGCTTCATTCTATTACCAACCCAAAGGCCCATTCACTATACAACTGCTGTTGGTGAGGGTAAGGAAAATGGCATTGCTATGATTGGTCCAGGCGGCGTTGGCGTTAATCCAACGAATTTTATTGGCGTTATCAAGTCACATCCCCATCTTCATCCCCCTGGATTTTTTTGTTAATCGGTGAAAATTGACAAGTCAAAAAAATTGCGGTGTTTACCCTGCTGATTGTAACACATGGCTCAACTTCGACGTTTTCCCGAGCTTATTTCACACTGCTTATTGCACTTTCCTGAGCTTTTCATCAAATCTCATAAGGCCTCTTACTACAGTGGTTAAGTTATGGTTGAATAAAATTTTTTTTGTACTGGACCATGTAGCTACAATAAAAACGAATTCGGGTTTTGATGACAGCGATTATTGAATTGCCGGCGTATCCCGGCGTTGTAAAGTGACATGCGACCGACTTGACTCCGACGTTTCAGATATTTTACGACAGCCCCATAGAGCATGAGTTAATAAAGCGACACAGTAAACGTTGTCGAAACAAATTTGGCGGAAGAAATAAAAAATTTTGAAATGTCGTAAAAACTGCGAATATTTTTCCGTTTGACGGACCTTTTAAAGCAGCCAATCCTTGCGGTGAATTATTTCCTCACCTTTCACGAGCTTTCATTTCGGCGTACGAAATCGGGAAGTGCAGGCGAGAAGTAAAACAATTTTGAACAATGTTCTTATATTTTTTTCACATTTACGGCACATTGTGACCAATATCTTTCAATCATATGTATGTATGCTTAATGTAGACTTATTCCTTTGTAGTAATAGTCGTCATTAATAATGTTATGTTAATAATTTTTCATATTTACAATGGTACCAACTGTACACATATTGGCAATATTTTTTGCGACGAAGCCTCGGTCTTGCTGAAGAGTAAGTGCAACGCCACAATTCAAAGCTTATCGCTATCTTAGTATCGAGTTTGCATATTTCTTCTTTTTTTTTGTCGCAAACAACTCTTATTGCTTTTACTTATTGCAAAATCATCTCTACCGTTTAATTTTTTTTACCATTCTTCAGTAAAAAACTCTATGGATTCCTTAATTAGTAAATTTTTTTCTTCTCTATTAGCTATTTTTTATCTTTCGTGTTTAAATGACTATTGTTTGATTCTCAATTCACATTCATTGCAAGGTTATGAACAATGGCACATTACAAAACTGGCAATGCACGTATTTCAATTCCCCGTTCGTTTTTTGTGTGTTTTTTTGGTTAAAAAACGTTTTTTGGTTAAAATTTTATTCATGCTCCAACTACCGCCCCTACACCTTATGCTCATCGTATTCCAACGGGTTCCACATGCTCGTATTTACAATATCAAAACAACGTTAACCAGCATATTATTTTTTTTTTTTTTGAGAATCAAACATTTTTCTACTTCATTACTTGAACAATTGATCACTTTCATTTTTAAATATTCTTCCTTTCTACTATTTTTTCTTTACATATAAGAGAAACTTATAATCGATGAATGGTGTTCAGCTCTTGAATAACAAAGTAGCACTAGGTTCTTTTTTTTCTTCAAATAGAAACAGGAATTTTTCCACCTCTTTTTTTATATCGCATAATACTGATTAAGTCATAAAAAAATATACCGAGCTTTACGAATGGCTCTTGCTAAGGATACTTTAAAATTAAAAATTATTGGTACTGTCGTGAGTAAAAAATGGACGAAATGGTAGCGGAACTGATAAAAATTCGAGATTGAAAGGGTAGAATAAAAAGCGTTTACCTACGACGTTTTTTGGAGATTTTTGTTCTGTGAGTCGAATAGTGTAAAACGGAATAAAATAGAAATGAAATTTTTACAACCAATCAAAATTTTTTTTCTCGTAAGGCCAATGAAAAATGTTCTCTTAAATTATTTCTCAAGGAACGAAATAGCCAACAATATTTTTTTCTCCTTTTTTTTAAATAGTTTACACGAATAATAATATTGTCAGATTCCTCGTTTTCCAGAGGCAACATGCTAAAAAGCTACACTACATCTCATAGACCACATTCTAACGGAGGAACGAAATTTGGAAGTTTCATCAATTTGGCTTTAGGGGGAGGAACAAATTTAAGTAAATCGGGTCGCTCGGCATCGCAAGTCAAGATTTGCGTGCTCAAGTTTTTCCCATTCGAACAGAGAGATTGGTGGGTTATCATTATTTCCGATGAGATTTTAACAATTTTTAGTTTTCTTCGCGGTTCCTTCTGAAGAAACGTGCAAAATAAACGACCTTTGCAAAAGAATTTTTATTTTATTTTTTTCATTTCCCCTAAATACGTAAAAAGTTGAGGGGCGCTATAAAAACGTGATATGTTCGTTTTGACTTTTTCCAACGAATTGATGCGAGTCACTTTTTATTCTCTACGAATGGACATATTATTGCATTTCGGTTTCAACTGCGAGCAGGTCGATACGAGAGTAAGGGGAAGTAACAAAATGTCAACTTTCGTAATAGGCCGGCTACCGAAAATACTGACAGACCAGTCCGACACGACATGTAATGAAAACAATTTTCCTTTTAAATGGATAATTCCCAATTTCAAAAATCAGAAGTGGTGATTCATAGGTCGGCAAGATAGAATAAGAACAAAGTCTAGTGAACGAATAGATAATAGTAGAAGAGGAAGCATGGGAGAGAAAAAAGGGTGAAAATAAACGAAACGTTCATATCATTATCACATTCTTTCAATTTGTCTTTTATCCTATCCCCTACTTTTACTGTCTCATTGTAGTGATTTTTTTTCCTCTAGATTCGATACAAATAAACAGAAATTTGAATCAAGTACCTATTACAATAAAACTATTCCGACTAAACAATAAAATGTTAGGTAGGTATTATCCTCATTAAAACTTCATACCTTATATAAATATTATGGTTCAAATATGAAAAAATAGATTATTTTTCGTTTAATTAAAACAATTTGAGTACAAAACACCGTTTTTTTTTTCATATTGCTCAATATAGAATTTAATTTATTTTTTCTTCTTCTTCTCTTTAATATTTAAAGTATTAAAGCTGGCGTAGAAATTGTTGAGATCAAATCATATTTTGATTCATTTACCTTTTACTACGGGTGAGTAGCTGTAATCGGATCTAATATCACATACATCTTTTGGGGTGTACGTCGAATGAAGAGAGTTAGGCGCAACTTTTATCTAAATTCAACAACGTTACAATGTTTCAAATGACGCGTTACATCGAGCATCGGGCGTTTGCTTGTTCCGAAAAGGAAAATTCATTGAAACAATGCGGAAAAATTTGAAAAAGAAAAAATCCGTAAATTACGTATTCGAGGAAAATCACCGGATTTCGTCGATCGCTCTAAATATCTCGCGCGTTCTAGTCAAATTTTCTTTTTTTGACGAATGTGTCTAACTTCAGCGAATATTGTCGACTGCTATGAATTATCCGATTAACTGGTCGTTCGTGGTCGATTACCGATGACTACATCGACTGGTCGGTTCGACGCTACGCTTTCTGACTATTTTCGACTCGGTTGGACTACACTGAGTATTTATGGACTAGGCCTCGGGGTGGGGGTCGGTTGATTGACGGTTGACAATTAGCGGTCAGCTAGTCGATTTTGCAGAATACTCCTAAAATTTCCGCTAATTGCGGGAAAGGCCGACTCGATTTTACTGTTGGAAGTTAACGTCGAATTGCGAACTAAAGACGTTAATTGCGTTGGAATAAAATATAGAAATATTCAACAATAGAAATGTCGGGGTGCTTTTCTGCCAAAAACGCTAAATTCTAACCCGAACAACGGAATTGTAGGTTTTAATTTGTCGTTCATCGATTCCCGCTAAAAATAAGATTTTCATATTCTTGTTAAAATTGCTTGTTTTCCAAATGGTGACCAATGAAAGTGCAAGGCCGGTTTTTCAATTTTACGGTTTTGAACCTTAGTTCTCTTGACCAACACCCTACCGCTCGACCGCTGTCCGTTTTTGGGAACGGGTGCGTCGTCATTACCCTCTTTATGACCAAGATACAAAATTTGTTCTTCGTGATTTTCTTGGTTCGGAGTTTTCTGATCGCAAGATTTTTCAGTACTCACGTATCGATACGTCTGTTGTACGTACGTAGTTTTTTATTAGTAGACCCTAGATTGCACCTTTTCACGCAGGAGTATTTTTCATCAATCGACTCTCACACTTTCATTTGGTACTAGGAAATCTCAACGGGTCGAAAAATTGTCAATTATTTTTGCAGTGTTTAGAATTTCTTTCAAAATTAGGCCGTAGCTCAACTACTCCGAAATTGGACTGATTTTTTTTATGATGGTAGCGAGTGTACTGTGCTACTAAGCCCTCAGGACTGCTGAGCTTAGTAGGAAGTAGGGACTGTGCAGTACCTATTGCAGCGCCGACCTTTGTGCACAGAACTACACCGTACTGTCGAGCACGCTAGGTACAGTACCGTACTGCCGTGCATAGTAGTTAACTGTAACATACGGCCATGCAAAGTAGTCCGACACAGCAGCAGATAGTGTACCGTACTGCCACGCACAGTAGCAGGTAGTGTACCGTACTACCGCGTATAGTAGCAGGTAGTGTACCGTACTACCGCGCACAGTAGCAGGTAGTGTACCGTACTGCCGCGTATAGTGGCAGATAGTGTACCGTACTGCCACGCACAGTAGCAGGTAGTGTACCGTACTACCGCGTATAGTAGCAGGTAGTGTACCGTACTACCGCGCACAGTAGCAGGTACTCAAGTGCTGCACTCAGATGAACTACTGTAGCAGTTACTGTACCGAACTACTACATCACCGTACCTACTACAGAACAACGATTTATGAATAAGGGTCTTCATCAGAATCGAATTTTACGGTTTTGAGTAAATGTCCCAGTACGGCATCATCTGCAAAGTTCTACGGAATCAATTGATTGGTCGGGATAATTCTCAAATAAATCTCATAACTCCACACAAGAAGGCAGCTTTTTAAGACGAAAGCGCGAGTATGCGCCTTAGCAAATAGCGGTCGGAAATTTAGATAGATCAGAGATAATTCGAATAGCGGCAGATTTCTAGAACAGCTGAAGACGTTTCAGAAAATAGCAACTCGAGTAGGTACTGGATCCAGTAAAATTTCATGTCCCAACGCGTGCACTCCTTTAGAATTATTATTGAAAAAAAAATTCTCATTGGAAAAATGTTTAGCTGGAGGAATTGCACTAATAGGGGCACGCAAAAACGCCAGGAAAACGAAAATTACCTATAGCTAACATGTGAGTTTGGACATTAACCGGTAATTTTAGTCCTTTGCGCGTTGAATTTTTGTTGAAAATAGCCTCAAAACATCGCATCAGTCCCCCGAAGATTTTGTGCGTTTCATCCGTAATTTTCGCATGTTAAAAAAAGAAAAAAAGGCCAAGTCCGTGGAGTAGTTACGTGCCCCTTTCGTACAGTGACTTCGGTAGAAATAATTTTTATTCACCTATAGGTTACCACTTAACTACAGTATACGTCAGATTTAGCGATACAGTCACCTATAGGTCACTTACAGGTGAATACATACGAGCCCATCTCGGCTTAATATCAAAGGTATGGCGGTGGTGGGGGTGGGTTGGTGTTCTTTTGAAAAACAAGGCAAACCATAGGCGACTTTGCGTGATCAATACCTCGTTAAGCTTACTTACCCGGGGGAATTATATTCAAAAATTGATACACTCAATAACGAATTTTTGAAAACTATTCCCGTCCTATGTTTGTATCCGATTTTCAGTGAGACTTTCCATAATTTTTGCATCTTCACACTCCTATCTACCTAACACCGGACCTTCACGATAAGAAAATTCCTTCGTCAGATTGCCCAAATTTTGTACTCTAATTTGCCAAATTAAGTTCAACTTCAAACGCCGGGTATAAGGAATATTTTGTCCTGACTGAAAAACAACAACCTTCGGATGCAATTCAAATCGGCTGAGGGAAATGTCTATCCCATTTTCGAAAATTGTCTAAAAACGTTATATCAGGGAATCGGTTAAAAAAGGAAATCAGTTAAGAAACTTCAAACGAAATCGCGTGCGATACGCCGTAAAAAGCTAAGCTATTGCAAACCATAACAAATAACAAAGTCGACATTATCATTTTTCAAACAATTGTTCTTGCATCTTAACATTTTCCTTTCTTAAATTTTAGGTACATATAAGTAGATACCTTTATAAATATATTCATACGCACGTAATACAGATACATGTGCAGATACATAACAGTTTTTTCTTTTTTTTTAGTCTAATCGACAGTCAAATTATATACTTAGTACTGATACACGTACTACCCACTGGTACTATGTACAATAATAAAACATTGATGTAAGCACTTGAGTTAAAATGAAGCGCCTCTCCTCTCTAAAACAGACAAATTGAACTTGTGTGGTTTTTGTATACAAATGTGACCTCGCCAAAAAATTTTACGAACTAATATACATGTAGCTGGTTCAAGTTTTTGAAAAAAATTTCCATCCGGATGTGCGCCATCTTGCTCGGTCGTCATTACTGAGCGATACGATTACGAAATTATCGTTTTTAGCTGCCGTGTTCATTAATTTTTTGCGTATCGGTGGTACCTATGTATTTTTTGACTTGAAATTGATGAGTCAGTTGAACAAGGGCGCGTAATATTAATTTTAAGAGCGAAATACTTACCAATATCTCGACACTTATTTCGGTTTTTAAGAAATGAGCGACTGGTCACCTGACAATTTTAAGTGTACTCGCTTATTAATTTTGTCATAAGTTAGATAGGTACCTACCTATAGAATTTTTAATTGGATATGAACCAATATGACACCTGGGACGCACTGATATTGATTAAATTTTTCTAAAATGGCAAAATCGAGAACGATTTATTCGAATTCGGTCCTCAATGCTCCTTTTTTCGTCCTTAGAGTCCTGAATTAAGTTAAGGCCAGTTTAGACACCTGGCCGAGGGGGGTCTGAGCGTCGTACTGAAAATCTGAAGTCACAGAGTTCGATTCCCGATCAGGGTAGAATTTTGCGCCACTTTTCAAACCTGCTTTTCTTCCTCCTGCCTAAAAATTATCCCGCTGTGGCTAGCAATAGTTTTGGAGACCGTAAAATCTTCATTATGACTGAGAATAGGTACTTGGGTATTTTTGCTATTCCATTTTATAGGCTTTAATTTCTCCAGCAATTTTTTCACGGGTAGATGAGCTTGATAAAAGTCAATCCAAACATCCAAAATATTCGAGTACTATAGACCTGCCAGCGCTGGTTTGGAGCCATTTTTCAAGCATTTGATCGAATGATCGTACTATGGACTTGATACCGCTCGTTTGAAGCCCTTTTTTAAAAAATTTGACCTCCCCTTCAATTTTGTCTTGGGGGATTTTTTCTTCCCTTGGAGTGCAATGGCCTTTATCCCTTTGTAATTTGACAGCTCGAAATTGATGATTACACCCGATTGTCCCACCGGATGACGAATATTTGTGAACGGCATCGACCCATACGTCGGATGAGAGGTGTTTACATTATTGACGCCCAACCGAGGAGCAAAGGAGGTCGGGTGCCAGGTAAGTAACATGAATTCGTAAAGCGAAGGGCTTGTCAAGCACCTACGAGGGACTTCACTCAGTGGGGGACTTGCGGTTCGACGTAGCTTCGATCAAGTTTTAACACCGCGTAACGAACGAGCGAATATCTCTCGTAAAATGTCAATAACCGTGGAATTTTGATTTACCTCAGTACATTCCAGGCGAGTTGTGCGAAGTGAGATTGTGACATGATATCAGTTAAATGTTCCCGGAGTCCAATAATGATTATTTGATGCGGAGCTGTGACGGGAGGAGATCCGAAAGGTAAAATATTGATAGAATCGTAAATAACGGTAGTCAATTGATGTATGGTACCATGGGAAATTTCTTTCTCGAAGGCAAAAGACGGCTTTCAAAATAAAAATCATTCTCCAAAGCCTGCGAATTTATGGTCACATAATATGTGTTTATGGTCACATAATGTGTTTTCATATTATGAAAATCCAAATTTTTACCAACTCGTAGGACCTTTTACAGGTAACCAGCGAAACTCCAATTTACCTCATATCGAGGCACATAGAAAATTCGTGAAAATTCAAATTGGCCGAAAAATAGCCACTCACCAATTATGACGGGCGGATGTTCGTATGATGCGATCAGTAATCACGATCGTGCAATGGCTTTCCCTTGACATGGCTTAAGAAAAATAGAAAATGTTCCAGTTGTTTTAATAACGGTTCGGATTGTTTATTTTAACACACAGCATCTCGTCAGCTTCGCTTAATGATTTTATTGTCATATGATTTGTCTGGTTCAATATTTGGCAAAAAACAATAACAACAACAAAGTAACAAAAAAAATATGATAAATTTTCTCGAAATGTTCAACGCAATTGAGAATCCATTTCGGACCCCTAGGCGAGTCCTTGAAAAAACGAACAACCGACTCAATTTTTTGACATGAAAAATTTGTTAATATAAATAAAAGTGTCCCACACATTTCCCGTACTTACTTAATATTACGCACATATTTTTTACCTTTTCAAAACGTGTCACGTAGTTTACGCACAACTTTCCTTACTAGAATACGTCGTACCATTGCGTTACGCCCAATCGCCGCTCCGGAAATCAAAAATCGTTCCGAGTTAAAGAAAAAAAATAGGAAAAATCTTTAAGAGATTTTACAATTCTGTTGTCGATAGATTCGAGTAGAGAAGGATAGCTAACGATCGTTCGATTTCGCAAAGCTAATCGATAATATTTGAGTTTTTTCTAGCAGTGAACATTATCAGGATCGGTTACGAAGACTTGTCAGTATCATGTTGTGTTGGGGTAACTTAGACCAGCTACAAAATAGAAAACCTTCACAATAGCATTTCAATTAAAACGTAACATCGATATACTTTTTTCATGTACTTTTACCACTAATCTATTGGTATCAAAATACAGTACCTATTATTCCCATTTGACAGTCACCCTTATTTAATATAATTTCCCCTCGCTACAACAACATGTCTGGGATTCCTTTCCTCATATATTCATATATTATATAGCGCTATATTCGTATTTAAACCTATAAAGTTACATTAAGTATTGCTTTTGTTCTGAGTTCATTGCTCATAGAATTGGGGAGGTGTGAGGGCGAGGAGAAGACGGTGGAGGGGATGAGCGTGTGGGTGAGGGGGGGTCGAGTTTGAGGAACTTCAAGGTAGGACAAGGGTAGTTTCATAATGTTACCTCGTAACAATTCATTATCATCGATATAAGTATACTTTCGTTTGCACTTTTGACTGCAACTCTGCTAAATCGACATTTCACCGATTCCTCCGAATGAAGGGAATTTGGTCCTGAAGCGACCGGAATTACCATTTTTCAGGCATGAATTATGTACGAATGTACCTCTCAAATTTGTTCGAAAAAAAATTATTATTTCTGACGATCATTTTACGTTGCAAGATTCGATAATTAACTCGGCAGTTATTTGCAACTCTTCGTTTTTTAGATTTTTTCCAAATATTTTGAGAATTTAAATAAATTTTAAATATAGGCGAAAAATAGTTTTTTGAGCACCCTGATGAAGATTTTTGGAGTACCTAGTCCCAAAAAGATTTCTGAAGTACTAATTTGGGAAGCCTCATTTCTGGAGCACTTTAAAAAGACTCTCGAAAGCACCATTTTTTGAGAACACCAAAGAAGACTTCGTAGCACTCCAAAAATACTTTTGGAACCTAATAAAAAAAAGTTTGGTGCACTCCAAAAAATACTTTTGAAAAACATCAAAAATCATTCTGGAGCCCTCCAGAAATACTTTAGGGCACTCCAAAAATGGCTACTTTTAGATCACTCCAAAAAGTAGTTGCTGAGCACTCCAAAAATACTTGGGGAAACGAAGAAATCTCAACTTTTGCGTGCTAGAATTTAGGTATTTTATCAGCCGGTTCCGCTCACAGGACAAAATTCCCGCCATACATCGCGATCTTGTTCGCAAAAATTTGTTTTTCGCCATCTTTCGAAAATTCAAAGGTTGCAAAGGTTAAGGTAGGAATGGGATTATGGATACAATCTAACTATTTACAATCTCTAACGTGATTTTTTTCAATTATTTATTCTACCCTAACAGTAAATACCAATAATTTTTCTCTCTCAGAAAGTAACAAGAGGGAAAGAAGTAATTTCAATATTTCCCTTTCATACGCTCCAAATACAGAAGAGGACAGACGTGACACGTTCGTGGTGTGCCATCAAAATAAATATGTACACGACAATGAGTTTAGATGAGGGGAAGGGCCAGGGGAATCAGAATTATGTACAAAGTAATGAAGGAGGATTATTGTTACTATTGATCAAGCAAATCGAAGCTGCGAAGGATGTCTATTGGTTGGTTTACCGCCGCCGAAAAACCAATAGACATTGGTTTCCACGGCAACGGAAAATCGGCTATTGCGGGGCGAGGAAATGAATGAAAATTTTTTCTTCCGGCAGGTATCGCGATTCTGTAAACTACTTAATATTTCGGGGTTAACTTCTTTTCAATTTTCTACTTTACGTTAAACGCGATTTCTTGTTCTTTTGGTTTATAATTCAAATTTTTTAGGCCATAGAATTCATTATTATCTTTCTCTTGTTTCATTTTCTTTCAACGTAGTCCACTTGGAGTGCCATTAAACGAAGAAATGATAAATGATTGAGTCGAACATCACCTATTAATTGTTATCCTCTCACGTTTTACCGCGAAGGTATAAATTTATAATGTAGGCACTGACACCAAAACTACACTCGATTATTTCTTCATTCCCCGTTAACAAAATTTTCCCCATTTTTTTGCCTTTAAAATAATTTAGAGTTTATCGAACGGAAATATTTTTCTTAAGATTAAAACCAGTTGGTCCAAAGTGCGTGTTTGATTATCGATGAATGTTTACGAATGAAGAAGTCGCCTGTATCCCAAATAGTTTCCTTTTTTAATAGAATATACCCTGTGGTTATTAAAATATGAATTTATTCTCTTAACAAAAAAATTAACAACGCTAGAATAATAATGATATAACTCGATCTTTGAAGCTGTTCTCGTTTTGGTTAACTGGAAGGAAATAAACAACGTACTCGAACAATCGCGGATTTAAAATTTTTTTCTGCTTGAAAAAAATGGTCAAAATTGTAATTTGATTAACTGAATGGACGGTGGCTTGGAAGAGAAGAATAGCGCGAAAAAATAAATTAATTACTGAAAAAGGGAAAAATGATCGTATTTCGTGCAGTGGATTAATTGATTATTCCGTTTTAAATGAAGAAACGAAACAATTTTGTGGCATGTTTGACCAAAAATGCTCGAGCCGCATTGCCTTCAATTTCTGTCGTTTTATTGAATAGATCCTCGTCTGCGAGCAAGGGTTGATTTTTTAGGTCCAGCAACATAATTGAACAATTTAGTTTGGATCATGTTGGCCGATGTTTGGCCCTATGTTGCCCTAATATTCGTTCGATGGTCCTTAGTATGACAAAAATGGAAAACAATGAAATTCGAGCAGTTTCCCCTGAAAAATTTTTGTTTCAAATAACCGCGATTAAGGTCCTACAGAACCGGGTACGAGTGTTAATTACGTATTTATCCGAACTATTAGCGAACAATTCGAGTTTCTCACTTCGTTTGTACGATAGCTGTTCAGCGATCAAACGGCGAATAACGTTTTTTCAAACAAATAATCAAAAACCTAACAATATAAAAAAACTATAACAAAAAAAGTTTTTTGGCTTCTTATTTTTCTTGAAAACATTCGTCAACACTGTAACAATACGTCTATAGATAGCGAAAACAGTAAATTTTCATTTTTTTAAATCAATCCGTTTCTGTACGTATTTTGTAAGATAGTTCACGCACACCCATACAAACGTATGCGTCAAATTATATATTTACATTAGATTTATTAATTATATTTAGATTAATTTATTTCATGCATGAAAAGTGAGCGTCGGTGTGTGTGTGAGTAGAAAGAGAGAAAATCTCTTTTGAACACGCCTAGAAAATGGTAGGCATACGAAAATAAAGACATACGTGGATCGTCTCTATTCATTTCGATTATACCATAGTATTTTATTTCAATTTATTCATCTTTTTTTCTCTTCTAAAATTTCATCTTTGTCGCAATACTCACTACTTTGGAGGGAGGAGGAAGGGGGGGTGGGGTGGAAATTTTCGGAGCAGATAGACTCGAGAGGATAGGTAGGTACACGAGTACAGGTACTACTACCTAGTTATAATGAGAAGAGCAAGGGGGCCTCCGCATTTGTCGATTTGCTCATCCCCCATCCTAAATAATGTTCATTTCGTCGAAAAAACGAACTCGCCGAATTTTGTCTTTTCCGAGGCCCCCTTGGTGTTTTTTTCTTTGTGAAATCATACTTATATACATACATTTTGTTTTTAAGACACAATTGTGTATATTATGTGAGTGTAAAGTTTTACTTACACTTCAGGCACATATACACACACGTTACATATTCATTTCCCTTACTACTATAGTAATAATGCATGTATAAATGGATATTACGTTTACGTCATTCACAGGCCAATCCCTCGATCTAATGGCAATTTTCTTTTTTTGCTATAGTTTTTCTCAAGTCCTACCCTTCGCAAAAACAGTCGTACCTACCGAATTTTTCTTCGTATTCTATCCCGTCTAACAACCGATATCGTTATCGCCTAACTAACTCGCTTTTCCCGCAATCGAACGGCGCCAATGAGGAATTTAGCTTGCATATGACATACACGACTTATATCGTACAATTATAACGTAAGACGTACAGGGTTTCCTTTTAGCTAATCTTTCACTACATTTTCTAGTCTATCCGATTTTGGACATGGCCATTTCAGTGATAACCATTGGTGAAAGCGGCTGGTATCAACGGACCCTGAAATTTCAAAACGGTTTACAGTCAGTTGAAGGGAAACGGTGGAAGAAAATTAGGTACGAGGAAAATGGCTCGATTCGAATGCATTTCCCCTACCAGAAGTTTTCAAGGCAGAAAAATGTTTAAAAAAAACCTGCTAGTTCAACTTCAAGTTCGATCTCTTAATTGGTAAATATTTATCTAAATATCCTTCGCTCTCTTAAATTTTTAAAAATATATTCGACTTTTCATCATTATATTGTAATATCGTATATCTAAAAAACGATAGGGTGATCAATTCTCCAGTAAATCCGTCAAAATATTACGACTCGTATATTGTTTCCTCGGAATTCATTTTAGAGCTGTTCACTGATGGTACATGGTTTCTTATTCGGTTTAAAGGCTGCCAATTTATTATCCATCGCTAACAAACTAATGGGGTATAGCTGGGGAAAAATTCGCATTATTCATATAACAAAAAAATCGAAATTTCAATAGACACAAATTAACGCTGTAAATCTGGACTAGTATGACGAGGGATCAATGAAATCAAGGAGTAATAGTGTAGAGCTAGTTAATCAGACGATAATTCCAAGGAACCATGGACCAATAAGAAGAGCAATTTCATAAAAATCCACATTTCTTCGTTTGAAACATTTTTTTTCTTCAACATTGAGCGCATTTCTGAATTTCGCAATAAATTTTTAGTACGAAGAGTGAACTGTTAACATAAAAAATTAATTCCAAAATTCACAAATGCAGTTCGAAAGTAGAGATAATTTTTCTTTTTTAGATTTTTTGAGATAGGTATATGAAGGGTATATGTAAGGTTTTGAGGTACCTATACGAATAACCTAAAATCAGGAATTATTTATTAAGATTTTGTTTTTGATAATTTTATTTAATAACATTTTCTCAGGGAAAACCGACTAAATCACCAGTTAACAAACCGAGAGAAGCTGAAATTTTATGGTAATGAGAATTTCACGTTTGGCAAGCTGCTCTATATCATTACTCCATAGATGAGGTGTATGAGAATTGGGGGGAAAAATTATGAAAAACCATCACAACAATGAAAACAGATTTAATAATAACACGTTCTCGATGAAGAATATCGGAGTTTTCCATTCAACCTATATATCGACTTAAGATTGAAACAATACATCGTTGTCGGCCGAGTAAAAAAATGAAAGAAAAAACCAAATTAATTTGCAATATACTCGGTATAAAATGGATTCCCACAATCCAAATCACTATGTGGACCACTATTGTTGGAATACGGAATAAACATAATGGTTACTCACGGGGTTGTACGTAATGGGAGCCCTGGAAACGGCGATTGTCGGAAAGCCAGAAGACTGCGGGCTGGCCGCCTGAACGTAGCCGACGCTTTCGCCGTGCTGCGGCCCGCCCGTGCTGCTCGTGTACATGTCGAGCGTCGGTCCCGGCGAACTGGCGCCAGCGAAGCCGGCGGCGGCGCGCGGCGTGTGCGGTGAGGCTGGCGGCCCGAATCCGCCAGCTGCCGCTGCCGCCGCCGCTGCCGCCGCCGCCGCCGCCTGGTAATTGTTCATCACTGCAACATCAACAGAAGACAATTGCTTTTCAGTATGCGAGTTGGGCTGAAGCCGGTTTTGTCAAAAATTCGCCTCAAATGTGTGTGAAAATTTTTTAAAAATATTTTTGGTCTTGTTGCTGACATTCCGTTGATCTCGGGTTCATCAATTTAGATGTGAAATTTAATGGTGAAAATGACCTTTTGGTCCAAACATTTTGGACGCTTGAAATCACGAATGAAGTGGGAATCAGACGAGCGGCTCGGCGCACAACCGCCGGACGTTCCGTCCGTCGAGCTGCTGGCGGCTTTCAGCTGGCCATTGAGCGGCACAGCTCACCCTGCGGATCCGTTGTGTCGTGCGGCACTCAGCCACTGCTGGACCCGCCCACCGACGGCTCAAGCCACCGGCCAAGTACGATTCAATTGTCGAATGTTTCGGGCCGGCCCTGTCCCGTGGCGGGTTGAGCCATTCGTCTGATACGTTTTGGGTGTTTCGACGATAGCTCACCTTTCTTCATATTCAGCAAAGCTAGCCTGAAATTCTTTGCTGAAACGACAAAGATCTCAGGCCTTCATTTCCGACCAGTCAGTTGAAACCAGTAAATCAGCTGTTCCGAATTGAAATTCCGGTCAGTCCTCGATATTCTCACAGCGCACGATCGGAGTAAACTAACCAGTGAAAAATAACGTATTTTATTGATAACAAATCCCGCGTAGGAAAATAGCGACACCGGTCGCCCCTTCGATCCGTTTCACCACATGTCATTGTAGTGCGAACAGTATCGCGGAAAGTGAGGAATCTCGTCAAAATCCCAGATTTTATGCTTGGGATATCCGCCTGGAAAGAATGGGCGAAATCAGTGGACCACTTAGACGAAATGAGTTACCTACCTATCAATTCCTCAATTTTTATTTATCGAGAAGCTTTAGAGTGCATTTTTGGTTTATTATTTAATAAAAAACCATTGTAATCGCCCACCAATTTTTTTTTTCAACCTACCCTGAAATTTTTATGATTCACTTTTCCAAGGGTGTAGACTATTAATGTAGTTTGGAATGTATGCTGCATTTGCTCTAATTGATCGCAATAAATAGAAACCGAGGAATGGTGTGGCTGAACAGGTGATGAGGGCGAAGTGCTTTATCGGGTTCATAATTATATCCGAGGTCTGCCCTCCGAAGTGCACTCGGATTTTGGATACCTGCCTTACCTATGAAGATCGCTAATTCAATTTAAATCACTCATTAAACAAATTTTACCAAGGACACGATATTTCCATTGATGGGCATACAGAAAAATTCATTCTTGACTCAGTCAATGGAAAGATATTCAATGGAAAGAATATGAAAATAAATTGACAACTTGACGTAGAAACACCCTGAGAATGTCTCATGACAAAGGACGCGATTGTGGTGTTAACAAAATTTGTCGTATATTTAATATACGACGAACCCAAAATTGGGAGGTACCTGACGGATTAATGAAGAATAAGGCCAGTTTTGGCAAGTTAGTTCACCATGCGATCCCCAGCCAAAATAGAATATACAACACAAAATGGACATTAATTGCAAATAAAATTACCTGATAGTGCTTGAGTCAGGAGCGGTGTGTTATTGTTTGGTGTAAGCTGTCCATTAGTCAGATCAACTGTTAGGAGACACAGAATAGATTAGTGAAATGCAAGCCAAACAGTGTTAATGAAGCATTGACAAAAACAAAGCGGGGTTAGGGCACGAAACATTTAATTAGCGTTATCCCATTGGCTGCTAGTTGGTGTCGCTGAGAATACATCCGATATAAAAATAATGGTAATAACTGGTTAAGTGTGAGATAACAGTATTTTTGTTATTGAACCCATTCGTACCAGGATTAGTAGCCACTCGAATAGGTATGCACTAGATAATGGAATATGGTTTGGGTTATAACTACATATTTTCCGCCCTACATGTTCCTACATGTACCTCAATTTGGGCTTTGCCGCCTAAAACCGACTACATGTTATCGTAAACAGGCCTGTCATCACCGTCCCAGAACCCAAGATTCTATACTGAATAAATACGCGTAAATTCCATTTTATTCTTGAATTTCGAAAACTGCCAACATGAACGTGTTGGGCGTCGGCGTGAGATTTTCGAACAGCCAGATCACTCGGGACAATTGACGCAGGCATTTGAGCGAAATCCCGGCCAAAATGGGACCCACAAGCGACGACAGGTGGCGCGGACGTCAAACGTCGAGTCTTGGACGGCGTCCAGAGTCCCGTATTAAATAAGAATGAGAAACATCGTTTGATGCTGGGCAGTTACTGACGTCAACAATTGGGTCGCAAGCGAGTTACCATGTTTTTCAGGCACGAGAAAAATGTGGGGTTTACTATTTTCGTCGGCATTATAGTGAAAAAAATTGGAATATTTACAAAGTAATTGTAACAATGGCGGTCGCCCGAAAATCTAATCGGATTAGAGGTTCGGAGAGTAATTTTAACAATGCATGTTTATTCAGAACTTGGATAAATAATGAATCTACTTATAGCATGAAATATAAGGGAGAAGTATTCTGGTTTACAGCCATACAGAAGGTGTTCTCGCTTATGGTTTTCTCCCTTGAAGGGATCGATTCTTTAGCTCATTCGCTGCACTGTGTTTTGTCATTTTACTGAGACTCATTTGAAAACACAAAAAACTTCGAAGCGAAAAAAAAAGTTATTTTTCTAGTGATCATAAAAAAGTTTATAGGACAGAAATTGTAGCAAACGAGCTAAACAATCGACCGCTTTCGAGGAAAACAATCCTAAGTTTGAACACCCTGTATGAAAATAAATCGCGGTTTATTCTAAACAAAGGGTTTGAAAATGAGGAGATTACTGCTGTTAGTCGACCGATCAGTCCTATCGCTTAAATTTGGGGCGAACTTCGAAAAAATAAATCCGAATTAATTACCGATATTTATGGGGAATTTTCCCTTTTAATTGTCATGTTAACAATGCTGAGTCACAGCTGTTGTTCGGAGGTTTTCATTGTTAGGGCGGCGTGAGGAGAGACAGGGTTCTATTCAATTCCAAGACAAGCGAGACAATAGAACGGAAAAATACAGCGTTAGAGGATGTGTTGTAGCGGCGAGATGAAAAAGGATTGTGGCTGAGTTGCGGGGGTGGAAGCTGAGCAGTTACGCTCCAGTTCTCCCCAGCTCCACGCGGATCCTCCTCCGGGCAAATCCGCCACAGTTCTACAGAATCCGAAAGAAGGAAGTTTCCACTGCAGAAAACCAGCCCTTGGAGAGGGGGGTAAAACAAAGAAAAGAAAGTAATAAGACGGTCGTCTTGGTCAACAATCGAGACAAATCAAGATGATGTAGCGAACATTGGGAAAACAATGCAGCCCCCTGCAGTTGTGGAAAGGGAAATTGAGCGATTCCCAACAATGCAATTACTCCCACAATTGAGATGCGATTGTTGCCCGTCTCGTTGGACAGCCTGCTTTGCCGGCTTCACGCTGACAAAGTCAAACTAGAATTGACACTAGTTCATTGTCGCGTCGGAATCCAGGAACTGCTCGACCAATTAGACTAAAAGGGAAACTTGAACGATTCTGCTACCAGAAGAGAAGACAGGTACATTCACGATTACCAAAGTTGAATATTCAAGCATGGTTACCAGCTGTTGCCGAATTCGAGCTCTGAAACCTAACGTTCAAGCGTTTAGGTGCTTGAAATAGGCGATTTGGAGAAAAAAGAAGTAGGTACGTTTCTCGACAGATCTTTTTGTTTGGGGGGGGGGGGTGCTGAATCCGAATTTTTGGTCTGCCACCTCAAAATAGCGCGGCGTCACAACGAAAATTGTGAAAAAAATCGATATTTTTGCACTTTCTTCACTTAATCGCTCGTATCTCTAAAACTCTTCTGATTTATGAGAAACATATTATTATCGTTGTTAAAGGTGTCTAAATTCAAGCAGCGCAACCGCAGCTCTGTGTCTCAAACAGTTTGTGAGATATTGCTTTTGCAGAAACTAACTTGCTAGTGCAACTTTTGGGAAAAAAATGATTTTTTTTGACAAGCAATATTTCAGAAGCTATTCAAGCTAATAAGCTGCGGTGGCGCTTAAATTTTTGAAAATTTAATATTTTTCTCGTAAAAAAGAAGGGCATTAGAGACACAAAAACTTGAGTAAAAAGTTCGTCAATTTCGAGATTCGAGCGATTTTCGTTTGGGCGTCGCCCTAATCCAATCCCATGAATCCCGATTCAAAATTAACAGTGTCAATTTGTAGAATAAGCTATCGAACGATAGCATCAAAAGCACCAGAATCAGATAGCCTCATAACGTAAACTCAGCTTCACCAACAGGCAGCGTACCGAAATGTTGTTATAGGTATTTTCTGAAATTGAACAAACGTCGGGCGATTCTCAATAATTCCGATTTTCTCAAGCGAGCCAATGAGAAACGAGACATTTTGGAAATTGAGTTCATTCCTCATTGGGCTCTACCGAAAAATATCTACGCTACTGAAAATTGTCTATTCTACGCAAAAAACATCGGTCTAGTCTAACTCGTGTTAGTATTAAACCACAAAAGCAGCAAATATTAACTATTCTATGTTTAAATGGTTTTTAGTACACACAAAAAAATGTTAACGCTAAACTACACAATTCGAATTCATCAACTGGCATCGTCGTTTTGTAAGTAAGGACGGGAAAACCAGAATCAGGGAGGAACAATGTCACACGCTCTCACTATGACTAAAACTATTTCTGTCGATTTTCATTTTTCTACCTTCTATACCTTGACAATTCTAACGGTCGACAAGACCGTCTAGCAGAGGAAAAAACACTTAAAAGTCGTATACCACGACGCAAAACACTTTCAAGATTAGTCTAAACTATTTCAGACTAGATCGACTGCCGGGAGGAGGCGTTTTGAACCGTTTACCTCCTTGTTACTGAAATTGAATTCAGATGGGTGGAAAGAATCTCGACAGTGAGAGGAAAATTCAGATTTTCAGAAAATTGCCCGATGGCGTTTTGTGCAAGTAGAGGAAAAGGTAGGCAAGTGTTTTAAAACTGCTGATTGGCTAAGAAAATTTATTAATGAATTGATATAGATGAGTTGATGACCTACAGCTCAAAGACAGCGCAATAATTTCGAGAAAATTGCATTTTACATGCAACACGACGACTTTCTCCCGATAATTTCAACGCTCTCACGGTCGAACAACTCTAGCGAGAGAAAGCCGTCGGTTCGCTCGAGCATTTCTCAAAATTGAAACTGCATTTTTCCTGGCAACTTTTTTAGGTATACCGCATAAAATTTTACAGGTTAAAAAGTAACAAGAAGGTAACGAATCAATTTCATCGAAGCCCCTCGGCCCAGCAGTTCGTCTAAACCTCAATGTTAGGTATAACACAGTAAACAGACTGATCTACGAAAATAAAACTATTACTTTCTGTCGGCCGATGAAACCCTTGTCTACTGCTATCTATCATCTGAAGTTTGTCGTTCAAAACCAAACTCGATTTAATAAAACGGAAAAAAGTAAGTAGAGTAACTAAGTAACCCAAAAAAGTAACTTTCCCTGAGCTTGTTGTCTTCTTCATTGGATCCAGAAGCTCCTCGTCTTCAAACCTCAGTTGTTTTCAAATGTGTCGATATTGTTTTATCTATTATTCACCTTATTCTTAAACAATATTTGGTTGTAACAACGACGTTATGTGCGAAGGTCAACATAAATAAAATTACGATGAAATAAAAATAAAATAAAATAGGAAAAAATATTAGGGGCGAAAATGGGGTAAAATACGAACTAAACGAATTCAGAAAAAATACAGCCAAAAAGACTCGTCCATTATGAAACAAAAATCGCGTACTTTATTACTAAATGAGATTCATGTAGGTATACCTACTTTCCAAACATCTATTTAAATAAATGTCTAGCTCATGCAGAACAGGGATGGTTAAATAACATTTTCGCCTAACTATGTTCTACTATGTACATTGATTTTTCGACCCCAACAAACGTCTATCAACTAATGTACTATGCTATGGGTTATGATGATTCATCTCAGACGTTAAATATTATTACAATGGAAATATTGTTGCTCGGGGCCTTACCGGCCAAACAAGGTCGGGCCTGGACATTCTCCCTGGGGCGCACCGAACTGTAAAAAGTCCAGCCTAGAAGAAAACGATCTAGTAAAAGCAAACAATTATGGCTTGCTCCCCTTATCTTCTGCTAATATCGAAATAACGAAAAATATCATTTTATCCGCGGAGGATTATCAACTGCGAGTGATTAGGCCGATGCGAAAATGGATTTTGTGCGATGGATATTTTTGCATTAATAAAAATGTAGGATAGGCCTTGTGAAATTCTAAAGTCATCCGAATTATGATGATTCATTTTGATTTATCAAATGGACGAGTCATTTTTGGGTATTGTTGAAAATTAAATAAAAGCGAAGGCGTAAGAATTTGAAACCGGTATGAAAAGGAAGCCATGAGTTGTCGTGAAACATCATATAATATATTATTTTGAACATAGATGGTACTGATCATACAATATTATAGAGAGCATTAGTATTGCACTGGGTATACATTCTAAGATGTTCCTATGATTATCTTTCCGATGAACCTTAACAATGGGCCTGGTAAATGGCCTGTACAAAAAAACGTGTCACGTAAAAAAAACGAAAAATATCAACCGATTCAACTGCCAATAGTGGGCAAGGCGTTTGTACTGGGTTGAAAATGAACCCGTAGTACTCGAAAATTCCTATTTTCTCGTTTAACTTATTTTCAATTCAAGTGTTTTAGAGAACGCTCAAGAAAACATCATGCACTCAACACGCACTCGGTGGGGGGAAATTCAGAGGGTTTTAACATAAATTTCCTTCAGGGGCGGGAAGGGAACGCCAGACGAATGGTTTTCCTTTAGTTTCCTATAGTTTAGAATATCCTTCATCACAATCTTCGTCTCAAAATTGCGCTCTTCGCAACATGTGGAAACTGAATCAATCAGTAAGTCAATGACGTTAATTGCAACAAACGACGAGCGGCTGCATTTTTAAAACGCCAACCGACAAGATCAACACGCTGACATTCATCAAATAGATCGATCTAAGTGTTGGTGAGGTAAACAGTTGGGCAGAGTTGATGTCATGGACTCCCCCATCACCACACCAAGTTTTTATCATCAGCGTGATCCGGTTAAAATCACGTCTATATGACGGGATTCAGGTCAGGATTGATGACGCGATTGAGGCGATACCCTCGTGGGTATGGAAAAATTGCCTATTCTTACCTATTATTTTAATCAAAACTGCCAAAAAATTTCGATTTGGGGAGGATTTGATAGATTTTTAAGCCTTCCTCAATCTATTCCTCGCGACAATTTTCCTAAGGAAAAGAAAGAACAAGGTTCTAAGTCAAAGAATCGGTCAAAGCTTTTGACACAATTCACACATAAAAGGGGTGGCAGGTGTCGCAACTAATGGGATGCTATCGATCTGGGATTATCAATACACAATCCCGAAGTCGAAATATCCAACTTCAGAGCTACGTAACGTCACAGCAGATTTTCAACGTCATAACCTGCTAGAAGAGATGCTGAACTAGCTGCATCAGCTTATACGTTCTGAATCATTCTCATCATCGCTCCAACTGATGTGTTTTAAGCCGGTTTTGAAGCGAGACCGCCGACATTCAACTTTTAGACTCTCTGCCGCGGATTCTGCTTTATACGTCTTGAATCTTCGACGTTCCGCCATAGCCCCAAATTTAGAAGGCATTAGAGCCTCTCATAATCAAACGGCAAATGTCTTAAGTTACGTAAGAAAAAAAAACACAATCTTCCGCTTTGAGAAGACCAAGCACTTTATTTATCTTCTCCAAAGAAAAATAGGTAAACCAAAACATCCCCTATCAGGTCAATTCGACGTTCATCAGACCAACACCGATTGGGCGGTTTTTTGAAATAACGGCTGGTACCTAAGCATTAAGTAGGGGTAAATTATAGTAAAAAACTAATCAAGCTGAATAGTTTTAAATTTGGTATGGTAAACAATTCGAGTTTCCTTGACCAACGATGACTTGCTATGAGGTGATACTTGCATCGTATTTCACACGAAGAGGTTTATATAGAGGTTATGCATTTCTCTATCCAACCCCTTCTAAATATTTTGGACAATCTGACCCTGATGAAAATGTTAGAAATCATATCTAAAGCTGTTTTCAGTCTCGACCTTTCCCCTCATCTGCTGGCAACCATAGTCATATTCAAGGGTCTACAACAACCTTTACCGACCCTATATCACGGTGATGGGACAAAATGGCTGTCCCACTAAATCGCCATTTTTGCCATCGCGCAATAGCCGGATTGACATTTCAAAAACGCAGCAGCTGTTCTCAAAAAAAAAAAAGAGTAAAAAATCCACCGATTGATCCAGTTTCAGCCCGAAAATGTCGGCCTCTTTTCAGAAAACAACCGACTCGTACAAGATCCTAGGATAAACGCCTCGACATCAGGCAAGCCTTGCCTCCCGGTTTCCGTAGTTACAGCTTCCCTAGTTCAGGCTCGAAATCTTCAACGGGAACAGGGAGACACTACGTGAATCTCTAATGAGGAACTACTTTAGAGGTTTAACGCTACTGAATGTAATTTTCGAGGATCAAGGAACTAAATACGAGGCGAGGAGAACTAAGATAACGGGGGGAATGACCCGACTGACTAAACCAACAGACGCTATCCGAATTAGCTTATCTTCCGCCTAACCGAAAAGCGACTTTTTTTGTACGGAGTGGATTTTCAACCGAAAACTACGGAAGAGAAATATAAGATAGTTTTATCGGTGAATGCTACCAGTTTGTTGACTAGGGCGGCTGTTGAAGTGTTAGATTATGGCAGCCCAAGATAAGCTGACAACTGCTCGACACCAAAATGAGCCTAACTATGACCGGAGGAACTCAGGCGACCATAAGTTCCTTCGGCTTACGTAATTTTTCAAAGCTCATTAATTCGTGGGGGATTTTTGGAAAATGGATACATTTACTTACCTACGCGTAATTTAGCTCACGAGCGTATTAAAATACGTGTTCCACGAAAAAAAGTATAGGTAGGTATCTATTAATACTTATAAGTTCTGTAATTTTTCTCAATGAAATTCAGCTCAAATCATGTTCGTACGTCAAATCAATGTCAGGAACTGGAAGCTTAACGCCTTGAATGGGAAATCAGCGTCAACATTTAACTAGCGAAGGGAAATAGGCTAATGGTGACGAATTCACGATAAAATAGTCATTAGATTGAGGGCTATTTCAGTCCACGATAGAATATTCCATCGCTTCGAATATTTATGGTACCTACGAACACTATACTTCGCACTCGATCTACTCCATGAAAGCATTGAATCTCTAAAATCCACACAAACTGTCAATTTCACCCCAATAAATCTAAACGAATGAATTATTCGAGAAAAACACAAAAATCCTCACGGATTCATTTTGACTTTCAATTTTTGAATATTTTAATATTGATTGCATTTTTCACGATATCACAGAAAATTCAACATTGTGAACCGTCGAGGGGAACGAAAATTTTATGCTGCGAAAAACTCATGAGAAATAAGATATAGCGTATATTTATAATTAAATTTAACGGGTGTTCAATATCAGTGAGGTTCAAATATTCCTCTTTAGAACTGCGTTATGTCGAATCAATTTGTCTCGGCTATTAGACAAGTCAACGATGCCAAACCAATGCTGGACGAAACGAATCAATAAAGAACTAAAAATTTGAAAAAAAACTAAGGTTCAACAATTTTTTCCCCCAAAACCAAATTAATTTTCGATTTTGATTCAGTAATAAAAAAACGTGAGCATTTTTATCAATGGCGTTGAAAAAAATAAAAATAAAAATATATCGGTTCTTAGCTAAACAAAGGAGGAAAGTAATACTGAAAAATGCTAAAGCCGATACGTAAATCTCTGTTTACCTAACTAATCCAGCATTGGTTGGCCGCCGTACTCAACTGAAGCCAAGTCTGAGCTTATGTACATTTTCAATGAAAACAATCACAAAATAATGGTTTATTTCTGCAAGCGTAAACGCGATTGAATTAGTATTTAGTGGACGTCAATTTAGTATCAGTAGAATTTCAAAAGTCAACAGTTTTCCGCGTGAAAATGTCCTATTCTGATTTTCCAACGAATTTGAATGTTAAACCGCGAGATTGTTGATAGGCCATCAGTTATCGACCTCACAATTATCCAATCAGCACTTTGCTTCTTCCCAGTTCTATGTTACCCATCTACAATACATTTATACCGCTACAATATCTGTCAGAACACTCAATTCTAAGAGTAGTCCAGTTAGAAACCTTAAGATCTATTTTTGAGGAGGAAACGCTAAAATACGGCCCCATAACCTGCTAAACTACGAGTTATTAGAACCTACATAGAAACTATCAGCTAAAATAGTCATGAGATATTTTCCACATTTTTCAGATAGAGCTAAATCCGCTAGACTACACGTTAAGCATTTTATTTCTTATAAGCCGAAGGTAAGGTGATTTCTATATGGATAATTCTACCGAGTGCTTGGCGATCAAGTTTTACTTACAAATTACGTTGGCGAAACAGCAAATAATTAAATAACAAGCGAAGCCCCGTTGTTTAAATTTTTTCAACAGAGCACGAATCGTAAGCAGAACATTTTTTTTGGCGGAATGTTAAATGATGAATGAATTCGAGAACATTCTAGATGAGGAAATTAAAACAGTTCTTCATTGCTAATAAATGTCTTTGAACTGCAAATATTTATTCAGAGATTAATTTTAATTTTAAATAAATTTTAAAATTGAGAAAATTCTATAAATATCGATGGCGTAAGAAGTGTTTTTACGATTTTGAGGGGGCATATTCCAATAAACCTAATTGCTCGAATGAGGAAGTCCAACGAAGCGAATAGTCTAATTTTTATCGAATTTGTTCTTACCATAATTTCGTGCCCTGAGAAAAAACGCGGTGCCTCATATTATGGCACCAAGGTAAAATTTTGGGCTGCTCCTTCATCGACTCTTAACCGTATCAATTAAAAGCGGACCACGGGATTTTCAGGTTAGTGAAAATTTTCCCCCGGATTTCGGGGAATTTCCCCTCCCATGATCAGCATCATAGCGTGCGAATAGATTTAAATCTTTTTAAAATATACAATGCTTTGTACAAAAATTCATTTCATAGATCGATAAAATTTTCACTTTTAGAAAAGCTGAGCAAATCAAAATTGCAGGACGTTTAGAAGCAATGATGGACGAAGCGCGTTAGCACTTTTTCAACACCGTTGGCAGAATATATCAACGGTACTGCGTATATTTATAATAGAAATTCCAGCTCTGCGGGGAGTAACTTATTATCAGGTTCCTAGACTGTGTAACTCATCTAACCTACGTGGAGGATACCATAAGAGTAGACTAAAATTATTCCTAGTGTTCAGAACGCCATTTTCAAATGCCAAATTCAAAATGGCGATTTCTCTAATTTTCTTTTGTATATCAACACGCTAAAACTAACGCTACTAGAGATTACTGTGGTATTACTTTTATCATGATCGACACAATTTCGGCCAATATGGAGGATAATATCCTATATGATATTATCATGTTCCTATTCAATCACCAAAATTTCCCAATCATAATTTTGTGCAGTGGATGATAACCTCTAGAAACGGCAGATTCCCTAACGAATGGCACCGTTAGAAATTATTTTGAATGGCATACTACACGACTTATACATTAGAAAAATACCTACAGCTAAGTTTGACTGAATTATTGTCTAGCCCTATTGCTAATTAAACTTGAATTACTAGAAACATTGGTAAATAATATCGCTTAAATTATGATACCAGTAACCACTGACGGCGTTGAAGCCGCTAATTATCTAAAGTTCTTGATCAAATTTGTCGATCAATGGTTTCAAAATCGTCTAGTGATGGGAGCCAAAATGCAGCAACACGGGGTAATGTGAATTATTCTAATAAACTATTTTTTTGAATGAAGGATAATACAATTTTGGGCGAACGGCTACCGAATGAGGCCCAAAATGACAAAGACGCTGATGAAAATGAAAGCCGATTTTTGGCACCCATCCTTCTATGACGAAGTAGATGACTAGAAATGTAGGGAATAAACCTGAATGACGTTTTTCTGACGTTTGAAGCGTTCGAAAAAATCATTGGCTGGAAGTCGCACTTGCTACGTACCAAAAAAACATGATGTGCTTTCCAAGTTGCCTGTTTCGATGGAAATCCAAATCTAATCTCGATAATGAGCCTAACCGTCAATTACGGTCAAATGGCACGTTAGGTCGGTAATAGTTAATAATGAAATAAAATGAAACTGATTAAAAAACCATTGCCATATATCGAAATGAAGCGATTCACGTTAGTTGGGAACCAAAGTTAGCCAAAACCTATAACGAGCTTTTTATCACAAACAAAAAAATCCGCAAGTTTTCCGAAAATACGGAAAATTCGTAAAAATCATCGACGTTTTTGACGTGCGAAATAACGTGAACCTCACCCTAGCGCCCCCACAACTCAAGTAGGCCGATGCTACTTGAAAAGAACGCGAAAAATATTTTGTATCGTTGGCAACACTGTAATGGTAAACGTCCCGGAATCCCAGCGCGAGGGTTAGTTACTCGGGCGAAATTTACAATTGTTAGGATGGATGAATCTAGATTTATATGGGAAGGGCGTGTAGGCATAGGGGATCTAAATGAGCCAGGGGTAGGGGGTACATAAGAGCCAGTGATTGCTGACCATTACCTGTGGGATAAGGGAGCCCAAAGCTAGGGTAGCCGCTGTAACCTCGGCCGGCTGCGTACGCCGCATACGCCGCTGCCGGGAAACCTGAAACAAAATTAGGATCATTTTGAACTTTCATTGGCAAAAATTTTCGGAAATGATCGAAAATCATTGGATGATGAACCGAAACGGAAGATAATTCGAGGAAATATTTTCGAATACAAAAGACAGTTTGTCTTCCTCTCCGATGTCAAAAATGAAGAGAAAAGTTACACCTCATATTTGGCATTTTCTGTATCTCCTTCAATTTTTGAGCCATCTTAAATCTGAGGACATCGTTGGAAAGCCCGTGAATTCTATAAGAAAAGTAGGTACTATATATCTAAGTCTCAATTTCTAAGAACCGAGGTGGCACGTAATTTTACCTTCAGGGCGATATAGAAAATATTAGGTTGAAGAGAAAACCGGGTTTAATAATCGATCAAACGGACTCAGAAAAAAAATTGTCCAAAAGTTCAGTTTTTTCTATGGTATAATCATTTTCCTGTATACCTCTAGTTGTAGAAAATCAAGTTTGAATGACGAAAAATGATTTTTTCCCAAAAATTGACTTTTTTATGTGTGTCACTTTCAGAGCGCATTTTCTTTATAAAATAAAATGAATATTTACGCATAAAAATGGGAAAGCACGTGATTTTACCCATTTTCTCAGACCCTGAGTGCTTCGTAAGTGCCACCATTTTCGGTGCACCATTTCCGGTGGCACGTTTGGCCCCGATGCAACAAACGTTTTGAACATTTCGTCAACTGACGTACTGGATAATCTTACCTCTGACGCTACGTTATCCTTTCGCTCCTCAAGAACCCAAAACGGCAAATAGCTACTCTATGCTGTCTATAAAAACTAGACCTAGTCTAAGACTATGCAAAACGAAAATCTCCTCACATCTAGAAAACGGCAAAGCGAAATTCGTCGAATAGAATGCACTCAAACTCAAATCAAACTCGAAATATATGATGAATGGTCAGAGCGTGAAAATCATTTCTAACCAAACCATCGGATAAATTTCGTCACCTCATTTTCGCTTAACGATATTTCAAGCATATATTGAATTGGAATTTATTCGCTCTTTTCCCCCCTTACACAGTTTCCCTCTTTAACGATGGACGCAAGGAAACTAGAATTAAATACAAATGGGAAAACCCTGTCGGATTTGGTTGAGCAGCCTTAATGATTTTCAGCAAAAGCTTTTTCGGCGAATTCGAACATTCACGCGACTTGGAGTGGGAGACATCAGAGAACGTTGTTCAGTTCTAATTAAACGACGACGGATTTTTTCGATTTGATCATATAGTTTGTTTATTGAAGTGGTTCCATTAACCCTTCAGTTTTTTAGCGCAAATACATTATATTATTTCATTATGATAATGTTCCAAAGACGTCAGCTGTAACTGCTAGTATAGTAGCCAAAAAACTATTTTTTTTCCAAAATTTTTCCTAGTTTTTTTTTTAATACTGACAATTTTTAAGGTAGACACATACCTACAACCTCAGAATTTAAAATTTGCATATTAATGGTCAATTTTCCCAAAGGCGCAAAACGATTTGTAATAAATGAACAAATAATACCATACGCTCTGGCACAGAAAGATTGCAAATATCAATATCTTTTTTTAAGGCGCCAAGCCCATAAATCCCTTTTTTTCAAACCTGAGTAATTTCTTATTTTGAAAGAGTTAATACGCTTTTATTATAAAATAATATAGTCATTATAATGATACAATATAATGTTAGATGAGTAAAATGCTGCAATGACTTACCGTCGGGTAAGGCTCCCAATGACCACATGAAATCTAAACAGAACAAATTGCCAAATTAGGACATGCATACCACTATGCTAAAGCAGTAATCAAAATCGTGAATGAGACTGGAGAAATAACGGAATAAAACACAGGTTGAACGGGGCAAATAAACAAATCATCTCGGGAGCTCGTGGGTCAAACAAGATGCGCACTTTACCTTGGATAAGTGAAATTTAGAGGGGAAAATGAACCGTTTAAATGTCCCGTATTGAATAGCCAGTTGTGGATAAAACCGGCCATCTTCTACGTAAACAATAATTTCTCCCGCGAAGGGATACCGTACGGGGAGGGGGGTCATACAGGATTAAACACGTCGTCAGGCCAAACTGCCCGTATACGGGGGTTAAAGTTGGAAAAACTGCCTCTAAATTAGTTCCAACCCGCAAGGGAATAAACGCGTACATTGGCGAAGAGATAGAAAAAATCCCCCACCCTCCACCCCAACCCGCTAAATCCCCTCCACTCTGACGTTCGATTAAAACCGTAAAGTGAAAAGGTACCTACCTACGTAAGAGCGGGATGAATTTTTTACCGCCGCTCCTATGCTTCTACTTTGAGAGCCTTATCTGGCTGAAAGTTTAATAGTATCAGGGAGATTGCTGTAAGGACTGCACGTTGAAAATATGGTTTTTTAAACCGAGTAATGGGCAATAAAATCAAATTTTCAAAACATCCGAGGGCTGAGGGTAGAAAACGGTTTCAAGATCGCGCCCTGCACCTGAGTTCGATCGTTCATACTGTTTAATTTCGATGAAATTTTGAATTATGGTTTAATTATAAATCCTACTAGAGCTGTTAGCCTGAGCCCTATGTAGAGCACTTCAAGTGAAATTCGGGTTTTATAGAATTTTACCGAAATCGGCTTTACAAGACGGAAAATTTGTACCTACCTACTTGGCATTTTTGATATTAAGATTTGTGTAGTGAGTTTTTAATCTCAATAAGCTTTTAATTAATCGGGTCGCATGATATCCTTAAAACCCTTATCAGTAGCCCGAGCGCTTTCGCCCACACGGGTTCCCTCAGGAGCCCTCCGCCCTTGGAGTAAGTTTTTGATTACGATTGTACACTTATCGCATATTAGGAAATTTAACGCTGAATGCAAAAATGCATGTGCTATCTGCGCACCAATTTTTTTTTCGAAAAAATATTTAAACGACAAATTCTTGCGTTTTAATTATTGCGCAGGACGTTTTTTACTCAGAATTATCCAAGGTTAAGCGCACAGATTGGAATGCAAACTTAAAATAAACACGAAACTGAGGAAAATGAAAAACGCAAACTTACACAACTTAATGTCGGGTTTGTACTGTGGGTTGTGTGAGGAAGGAGGGATACTAAGCGGGATTTGAAAATCGGGATAAGCTAAACTAAGGGATACTAATAATTCTATGTTCTGACAGGTTTACATATCCTCCACACACACAACCACACAAGTTTCAACTGCCTGTTGCAAAACGAACGAAAATTTAATCGGGATACGAAACAGATAAACTCAATACGATTGTTTATTGAAGAACATAACTAAAATAAAAATGAAAAACGTAGAAAAATAAAAAAATCTAAATTTTCGACTAAGTTAAATGACGCTAACTATTGCGACGAATATAATGAATTCTTCGCAAAATAATAGTTCTCTCTACTTTATTTCATTTTTTATGTGAAATTCTAATTTCATGTTAGGCTCAAATTTTCAGATATCACGCGAAGTGCCTCACTATGGCAAGTCTCAATTTTGAGAGCAACTCACAACCTACGTTACAAAAATGGCTCTACTCTCTAGAATATATTAAAATAGAACAATATACAGGAAAACCTCTAATATCAAGTTTGAGATGACTCGATCATCTAGAAGACGCTAACATTTACTTAAACGACGAGGTTAACATTAGATTTTCTCATCTAGACCGAGAACCTAATGCTAAGCCTATGGCACAAGTTTAACTAGAAGATCGCTATTATTCACAATACAATCAGCGATAATTCACCGGCTATCCTATGAGTATTAATGGTACACAAGAACACCTAGTCCTACGCTCGATTATTGACTACGCCTATTTATTGAGGAAAATGTTTTTAAAAAGATTTTCTCTTATTTTAAATCGCATTTTTGGCAAATCAACTAGAAAAAGTCGTTGACGTCTAATCTAGTAAGTCCTACCTAAGTCTAAACGAGTAAATTACAAGAAACTATCTATATAGTAAAAATGTAGACAATATTTTAGCTCTCACTTTTAGTTTGGCACGGCTCGAGTTCATAAAACCCCAACAAATCGAAACTTTCGAACTAATTAACAATGAAAACCAATAATTTTCCATAAAACTACGATCTACGAAACAAATCTATATACCTATGATATGTGAAAGCGTTTCGGAGAACATAACTGAAATTAAGTAGGTTTCTCTGACGACTATAATAAAATCACATTATCCATCAGTTAAGACTATCAGTTCTACAATCAGCTGAACACGTTAAATTCGGTTTCTCCTACGGAATCACTACTCCATCCCAAAATAGCGAGCACTGCGTGGAACATTTGCCAAAATTTCAAAACCGCCCAATAACCGGGCGGCGGAGCTTATGAAAATGTTGGAAATGGAAATTGGCGAAACGTGCTGTAATTCGGTATAAAGGGCACACCCCACCCCCCTCAAGCAAGTTCGACTTGAGCTTGTCAAGCATGTCACATCTGGTTCATGCCGTCGTTTTCTCGGGCTTGAATCCCAACGAGCATACGAAATCTGCATAACGGAATTGGCGAAATTTGAACCGCAACCCTTCCCCTATTATAGAGATACCTATGCATGTTGATGAGGGTAACCAGTCCTAAAACAAGAGCTGAATCGCCGCTAAAAAGCGAAATGGTATTTTCTTAAAAAACGAGCCCTTCGCGAACAATTTTTCAATTAATTGATCCGTAAATCGTACTGGTATTTTTCAGCTCTTTTTTTTGTGTCTGAGCATTCCTTCCTAAAAAGCCTAAAAAAGAAAGAGCAAAAAAAAAAATAGATAAATTATAAGAAAATTAAATAAAATAGGAATAATATTTTTTTGTAGCTTCGAAATTACGAGATAAAAACGAGAAAAATATTAGAAAAATTTTCAACTTACGGCATCACTTTAAAAACCATTTTATTAAAATCGGATCAGTGGCTCACGATTTCTGGCCGAATTTTTGTCCCCCGAGATAGTGCAATGTTACACGCAGTGCTTCTATTCTATTCTAATTCAACAAAATCGATGGGCGAGGAAACGATTTTGAAAAATATCGCACATTCGTCAAGGAGGGAATATTTTCCAAAATATTTTCCCGCCCTTCGAGTTGGACTGGAACGGAAAAACCATCTAACGTAATCGATGTGAACATAAAACAGAATGTAAAATTAACAGAGGAATCAGTTCAAACGAATGCAAACTTACTTGTGAGGTTGTGGAGCAACAAGAATAGGGTATTTTCTCTGCGCCTGCGATTTGATACGGGGCCGAGTACCTACGTACTACCGGTACGAATTCCGAGCCAAGTGGCGACAGTGAATTTTACGTGCAAATTTAAAATAAATAAGAAAGAGAAAATTTTCAAATTTTTTCAAATTATCATTTTTTATTAGCAGGTAAGTACTTAACACGTAGGTGAACCAGGATTTATTTGTTTTACGTAATAAATAATTTTTTGGTGAATTTTGTAGAAATCATTGGTAATGTACTCGTAACAAATTAAGCTGAATTTTGATCGTCATTACTGTGAGCTTACAGAGGCGTTTCACAAGCCTGATTAAAAAAGTGGATGATTTTTTTCTTCCATTTTTTATAAACATTGGCGGAACGCTTGTTTGAGAATAATTCCCCAAAGAGGGAATGAGATGGCAATTTACAGGAAGCAAGTTAGTGGACAAGTCTGAAAACCCGTTAGGCAAACCTCGGAACACAAACCCGAAATCGGGTGTACACACGGAGTTTATGACAGCGAAAACGAAAAGTTAGCGATGAGAAAATAACAAAAACAGACAACAAATGGGAAGCGAAAATCTAATATAAAGAATTACATGATTACCTAAATGAGGCCTATCTCTTAACAAGAGGAATCACTGGACAGAGCGGCAGGTCGAAGCGAGGAACAAAATTGGGAAAATCACTAAAATAGGAACATTTTTCATATATACTTTTTACCCTAATCTCTACTTAGGACATGGCCTACTTAATCGTTAGAATTTATCCGCAGTCTCTGAAATAGGAAAGCTAAAAAGCTACAGCTAGAAAAAAATTAACATTCTATGCCTCTGCTGGACTCAATATAAATTGACTAAAATTGACACGGTTCGGTGCGGCGGGCAACGCGTAGGGTGAGTGGGAGAATGTGTAAAGTTTAAATTGTTAATTTAGGTTTTTATCGGGCAATTTTCCGGAAATAGGAGTGATACGAGGGTTTTTTGGGTCGTGGAGTCAAATTGCCTCCAAAATGAGTCAATTCGGACAAAAATTGCGAATGGGGTTGGGTGGGAGGAATATGTGTGGATTCTCGCATACATCAGGCTTGTTTCATTAGCGTGAATGTAGGCCTGGGGTTAACAATTTTGGTAGGCATCGCGCCGCCAACGGCACGTACCTAATGGCCGATTTCTCCTACTCGAATTAGGGTCAGAATTAGCAGCAATCCGAAGGATATGAAAAAAAATTTTCACCGCCTGGAATTAAGCCTAATTCTTGTATTATTTGAAATATGCCAGATTTGAATATTGAAATCGGCCAGTGCCGTTGCTAGGGCGTCGCCTACCTAACATGTCGCCTCATGGCTACACTTACGCTCCTGGAACAAACCCATCGTTAATCCGCAATAAAAGGAATCCGTAAAGAATAAATTGAGGTAAATACTTTCCGGCATCTGGACGGATATGAGGATTTGATGGAGTGCGGGGAGAAATGCTTTCACTCCCGATTCTCTCTGAGACCACGCCATGTTGGATTAATTATTATTATAATGAGTTATTAAGATAAAATAAGAGTTGATAGTTTTATTAGTTAAAATTATTACAATTAAAGATTATAATTTTATGAATGCATATCAGGTAATAAAATATATATAACTGGGCCATACCATAAATCAAAACTGAATAAAAACAACTAAATATAAAAATTCCCAATTACTTATTTCGGTCGTTCTAAAAAAAATTAATTAATTAATTTATAAGTTTATTTCCACGTACAATTAAGAATTTTCCAAATTGATTTGATACAGGCAATTTTAATTTGGTTTAGAAAATTCTCAATTTAATTTGGAAATTTCCAACTCGATTTGGAAAATTCTCAATCCGACTTAGGTCCGATATCACCAAAATGTTTGCGTCTAAAGCTGGGTTCACATGTGCGTAAAAGTCTGCGTAATCTGCGTATGCGTAAAGTGCGTAATGAGATCTGATTGGCTCGCAATTTTACGCGCGCGCAATTTACCTGGTAAATTTACCTGGCAGCCAATCAGATCTCATTACGCACTGTACGCAGTACGGAGATTACGCAGACTTTTACGCACATGTGAACCCAGCTTAATACGCTGCTTAATTGTTGTTAATTGTTGCTCAAAGTTGTCATTATCAATTACTCTCCATGTCGAGCTAATCAGGATGATAAAAGTTTGGTGAAATTGGACCTTAGAAACCGATATTTTTCAAACAGCCCTAATCATAAAAAATCTGCCTGTGGTGATATATTTACCTATTAATAACTTGTTACCTACTGCCTTCCCAAAACTGAACTCAGTCGATGAATTTTGTAAAAGAACGACAGAAAATTTTATTTTTCCATATCCAACTAGAAGAGGAGAAAGTGGAAACATGTTCAAAAATACGAACTGACCGCAGGGACATGGACAAAGTGAGTTGCTGGAAATGGGCCCCTTGGGTACCGGCGGGCGAAGAGAGGAAGAACACCTTGTTACCTGTATCGTGTTCTTTCGCGAATAAAGTAATATCATCGAGCGAAGGAAAATCGAGAATAGTGAAAATTTGCTTTGGCAATAACTCATAACCGCATTTTTTACTCTGTAACATTGAGAAAAAAACGTGAAAAATGTCCACCCCTGTTTTGAGCTAATCCAAATCAATCGATTTTTGGGGGGGTTTTAGTTTTTGAAAATGATCATCCTCAATTGCCCCAGTAGTGCCCCGCACTTGGCGTAAAAAAGAATTATGTGAAACTAGGCCACTTTTTTAACCCAATACGATGATTTTTAATGTTTGAAAAATGCAATTGCTGTCTTGGGATTTCTGGTGATAAATACTTGTATTGCTTATATGCAATTTAACGCTGAATTAAAAAGATGGGCTTAAAAGTTGGAAAAAAATATTTTCAAGCTCATAAATTTTTATAAAACCAAGCGCGATTTTTCGACGAAGAAAACAATTTTATAAAAGAAAATCACGTTTTGTTGAGTCATAGTGCGGGACAATCTGTATCACGGAGTATTTTCCAAGATTGGATTGGGGTTTTCTCAAATACAATTGTCTCGGGAAATTCTCAATTTAATTTCGAAAAATCTCAATTAATTCGGAAAAATTAATTTGGAAAATTCTAAAACTGATTTGGGAAATTCTCAATTTTATTTGGAAAATTCTCAATTTAACTTGGAAATGCTACACTATCATAATCATATACGTTAACTTATTAAGTATTATTTCTTCTTCCATAATTGTTTAAAGCCATGATTCGTTGGAAAAATAGCGTCAGTTCAGTACGACGTCGTATGGTTCTCGATATGAACTTCCGGAACTATAATTGAGCGAACTACACCGTAATTGTAACTAATTCTAATATTTATCCTGTCTAATTCTAATATTTTCTGTCTAAACGGCTATGATTTTTCGCAGTCTTCGATTGGTCGAAAATCTCGCTACATCTAAAGGTAACTAGCGTTCCGCGTGTCTACTCTTACTCGCTACGAATTGACTAAAATTGACTTTCGATTGCTGCGTTTTCGAAAAACTGTCGATTGAACTGAACGCGACGCGCACACAACTCGCGTACGACGAAATGTGTTTCATACATTTTTACTATTTTTTGACGGCTGTAAATTTGAGAAATTAGGAAATTGTCGATATAAAATCAGTGGGAGGTAGGCCGTTTTTTTTTTATAGTGATTTGGGGTTAATGTGGAGCGTTATGAAAACTCAGGTACTTGGTTGTAGTCTAGTCAATGAACGCCCTAGCTGAGGATAGTATGGGGAGAGAGAGAAAGGTGCCGTTTTTCAGTTTTTCGCTCATAACTTGAAAAGAGGAAGTTGGGCCAAAAAATTACCTTCATTCAAAATGAGAGTCGGATTAATATCCCAGACATTTTATTCCATGCACTACTCCATCGGATTTGAAAATATACCCTGTAAAAAAATTCTACTTTATCTTCCAGTGATTGCGAATTGAAGGATTTAGAAATTTTCGTGAAAAATAATTCAAAACAAAACGTTATTACAATAATATTGACACTCCTGAAAATTAAGTTCCCGACAACTTTTTTATGAAGTAGGTAGGTAGGACTTTCGGGCTAAGATATGGGCAATAGTTTAGAAGTTACTGCAGAACTTGGCCCCAAAAACTGGGTATTTTCGAAAATCGTCACAAAAATTGATCAGACTTTCATTTTGACTGGGGTAAATTTTTGGCCCGACTTCCCACTTTCAAGTTATGAGCAAAAACCCGAAAAACGGACTTGAAATTAAAAAAAAAATTATCTACGGTCCAGGTATTTCTGGTTCCACCAAGTGTAATGATTCAGTGATGACGTGATGTGTCCGTAGGTAGGTAATAATGAAAATGAACGTCTCCCACCAAAATGCCATCGGTAGACCTAATATTACGTCACGAATCGCGGTTACGTCACTCATCGTTAGCGGGCGGCTCGCGTCAAATTGTGTGCGCGCCTAGATCCGACTGACGAAATGAGTGGCCGACGGTGCGGCGGCGTGGCCTCAGAGAGCTATAGCCGCCGGCGGGATGCCGGCGGGGAAGACCGAGGCGGACGAGAAGTCTATGGCGGCCGAGGGGAAGGGAAGCAGTTCCGCCATGGCGTAGGCCAATGGCGCCTGCTGGTGGCTGTGGTGGCGGAAGAGCAAGCGTTTCGGCAAGGCCGGGATAGCCGCCGCGGGGTGGAACAGGGCGGCCGTGGGGATCGCGGCGGATCCCGAGGGGGCGGCCGAGGCTGCGGCGTAAACGGGGACCGGATAGGGCGCGTACCTGACAGCCGCGGCGGCGGCGGCCGCGGCGCTACGACCTGACTGCGCTACCAACTCACCGTAAGCTCCCCGGCCCGCGGCCCGCGTCTTGGCCAGGTTCGCCGGCAGCATCACCTCCTTGGGCTGCGCCTTCTTGCATTCCACCTGAAACGGAGCAAAAAATTAATTTAAGAAAAAAAATTAAATAGCATTTCGTCACTTAAGTTTAACGCCGCCTAACTCAATTTTCGAAGAAAAAAAGAGTTGGACCACACCAACTCAGCTGTTTTCGGTGCTTATGCTTATGCTCAGGTTAGTGCTTATTTTTGAAATTTAAGAGTAGAATCCAATTTAGAGACCTTTGGAGATTGTGAGAACGTATTGGAGAACGTATTTCCAAGTTGAAATAATTAGTTTTTTTGTACCTCCTGAAAACTTGGGAAAATTGAGTTAGGTGGTGTTGGAACTTAGTTGACGTTTTTTTCCGAATTGAAATGAGAATTTTCCAAGTCGGTTCGGTTTCGAAAATTTTCCATTTGATTTGGGATTCATAACTCTCAATTGTTTTTTGGAAAAATTTCAATTTTTTAGGAAGTAAGTATTTCTTCAATATTTTTCAAATAAGCTTATTTATGATTGCATTTCACGGTATTGGACCAGTATTTTAGAACGTCCTTTAAAACCAATGAAACGGATGGGCTTTTCTCGAGCAAATTTTGAAGCAGGTGCTGGACCGATTTTAAAAATCAGAAGCCTTTTCTCATCAAATCGACCCCGGCCAACAAAATGCCAACACATTTGACTATTTTCATGAAATTTTTCGAAAAATCCGGGATTAGTTTTCTGGTGATTTTACTTCCACAATACACTTCCCCCTTCCGCGAGAATATTTCCGATCAGGAAATCCTCCCCGAGGCATCTTCGGATTTGTCGGCCGATCGATTCGGCTTTTCTCGGCGTTTCCGCCTTGGAAATAATTGGAGGAGTTCCTATCGTCAGTTTCCAGTCGAATCTCTTGAATATTTCCCAGTTTCCAATCCGGAGAAAAGAAATTATTCCTCGGCTTCTTTTCCGACTGCTTTATCGGCGGGTGATCATTAGGCCGGCTGTTCCATAATGCAACGGCCCTCCAACCCCCTTCCCACCCCTGTACACCCCCCATTTCCACCCCAAGCCAGGCGTTAAAGTATTGCATAATTAAGGGGAAAAAGAGCCTCTATACAAATGTCTTGATTACTCCGTGAAACTTGCAGAGTGATTGATGAGTTTTATATCCTCGGCCGAATTAAATTGCCCTTTTAACGTTTTCCGCAGCCTTCGAACGACACCTTTTCAACGTGCAGACATTGATTATTGAATATTGAATGCGATATAAATTATCCCCCGGCTATTATCAGCCGTTGATTAACGGTACAGGCGGCACTAGATTGCACACACGGTACTTCCACATGAGAAAATTCACTTATAGTCTGAAAGGTTCACTTTTGAAGCCATTTTTTAGAGAAATTTTTAGATTCGTATTTCTGCATCAGAAAATTTTTGATTTTGTAAGAAAAGCGACCATTGTTATTCTTTGCATTGTCTAGGATAACGATTCCGGTCGATATCAGCTATTGCCTGTCCATATTTCCCCAAAAAATGCCGATGTAGGAGAAAGTGCCGAAAAAAATTATATTTCGAATTTCCACCCTCGACCAAACCCCGAAGAGAGTTATTTTTATTTTATTTATTTTTTATATAACCGTTTGTTAAATAATGCTAGTCTTGTTCTTGTTGTTCTTCAAAATTAACTGTTATTAATGTGCCATATTGCTGACTGCGACTGTTGGTTGTTATAGACCCTGATGAAGAAAATATAAATTTTCGAAAGCTCGGCGAAAGAGACAGAGTTTCTGAAGTGTCTGGGTCTGAAGACCCTACCCCTGATATTTGACTTCAAAAATTGAATAACGGGTCGATCTTCAACATTTCACCCAAATAAAGTTAGGTCACTCTATAGCTTATATGTAGAGAATAGCTATAGATATCTAACTATATGTGCTATAATAAAATAATAATATAATCAAACAATATAGGCAATTAACAATAAAATCACTCACCATCTTATTATTAATTTCGTGGAAGTGGATTTCGCATACTTTATCTACAACATCTTCGCATTGAAAAGTGACGAAACCGAAACCTGGAACATAGCAAAAACAAGAATCCAGTTAATTAATTTCACTATAGCGCACCATTTATTATTTTCTAAATTAACAAAGTTTCCACCCTCCCAATTTCTCGGGCCGGTTCTCCTCCGAAATTCTGACGACTTAATCTTTCGTCCAGGCAAAGAAGAGCGTCATTAATTTCCACCAGTCTCCTGTTCATTAACGGGCTGACAGGAGTATCGGGTTAAAACTAACTGAACAATATGTTGTAAGTTTAACTGGAGACTGTAGCAACACAGATTTTCTCAAATTGGTACAGCGCCCATTTCAATTCGCTCGTTAAAGGTTCGCCTGAAATATGTTAAATGCCTAACAGCAGCCTTCACGTGGGGAATGCGATGGTAATTTTAATTAACGAAACGTCGAACACGTCGCAGGATGAATTTACCCCGAGCTGCAATTTTCATTCGTATATTATCGTACGTTGCGTATTGTTCATTGTATTATGGTTCATTTTTCTTAAAAAACGAATTTTCATTGAAATTTTCAATTTTGAAGAATTTTAATTTTCAATTTTGAATATTTAACAATGGAAGTTTCAATTTCAAATTTTGACTTTTCAATTTTGAATTTTGAATTTTATTAAAATTTTCAATTTTATTAAAATTTTCACTTTTTATTGAAATGTTTAATTTTTATTAAAATTTTCAATTTTTATTAAAATTTCAAATTTTTAATGAAATTTTCAAATTTTATTGAAATTATTAATTTTTATTGAAATTTTCAATTTTTATCAAAATTTTTAATTTAAATCAAAATTTTCAATTTTTATCAAAATTTTCAATTTTTATCAAAATTTTCAATTTTATCAAAATTTTTAATTTTTATCGAAATTTTCAATTTTCATCGAAATTTTCAATTTAAATCGAAATATTAATTTTTGATCGAAATTTTCAGTTTTTATCGAAATTTTCAATTTTTATCAAAATTTTTAATTTTTATCGAAATTTTCAATTGAATCAAAATTTTCAATTTTCATCAAAATTTTCAATTTTCATCAAAATTTTCAATTTTTATCGAAATTTTCAATTTTCATCAAAATTTTCAATTTTCATCGAAATTTTCAATTTTCATCGAAATTTTCAATTTTCATCGAAATTTTCAATTTTCATCAAAATTTTCAATTTTCATCGAAATTTTCAATTTTCATTGAAATTTTCAATTTTCATTGAAATTTTCAATTTTCATTGAAATTTTCAATTTTCATTGAAATTTTCAATTTCCATCAAAATTTTCAATTTTCATCAAAATTTTCATCAAAATTTTCAATTTTTATCGAAATTTTCAATTTTCATCAAAATTTTCAATTTTTATTGAAATCTTTTATTTTCATCGAAATTTTTAATTTTCATCAAAATTTTCAATTTTTATCAAAATTTTCAATTTTTATCAAAATTTTCAATTTTTATTGAAATTTTCAATTTTTATCAAAATTTTTAATTTTCATCAAAATTTTCAATTTTCATTGAAATTAAATTAATTTTTAATTTTTCTCAAGAAATAAATTTTGGTTCATTTTTCTTAAGAAATGAATCTTTGTAATCGGTCAAGAAAACATTTTTTTCAACACCCCCTGAAAATTTGTAGGTTTACGTTTCAAAGGGTGTAGAATCCGAATCTGCAATGAAAATTTTTTGTCCGTCCGTCGACCGAGGGTTTTTAGGGGGAGTAATTGTCGTAAATTTTTGAAATTTGAAAAACTACAAGAGCTACAAAATTCGTTTTCCACTCGTTGGAATCCCTACAAAAACTTCTGTCCACCCAATATCTTCAATTTAAAGAATTGCATTTCGCGCATTGTAAATCTTCGAAACATTTTTTTACGCCGTTATTTACTCTTTCATCATATTCCGTGAAGTTATGGGGAATCCGCTTGGAAAATTTCATAAGGCTGATCCACATTCATAGGTGGCCTTTAAAAGTCGACCTTTACGAAAAGCGAAAATTGAAACACCATCTCGCTGAAAATAGACTGAAGGGCCGAATTAACTTCACTTGTGGCTTTCAAAAGCGGCGGGGAAACCCGGTTTAACAGAAATATGTTAAAATGAACACCCTCGAGAAAGAGGGAGTTAATTTCATCGTAATGTCTCCAAGTGCGGGTGTAAAGTTCTATAGTTTGCCGAGAAGGAAAGTGGGCGGAGTGCAAACGTCATCTAATTGTTTCGTTTGGATTTGTTCCAGAAGATAAATAAATACCATAGAAAGGACATACGGTCCGAAAGAAGACAACTTTCCTTTCAGTCGCTGCCCTTTATTGCCGTTTAGAGAGAAAAGGACAGAAATTCAGGACAGTTTAACTCGATTTGCACAGGTAGTGAGGGCCAATTCAACAGAAAGTTTGAAAACTGTTGTTTACTTTCTCGACGTTCGAAATAATAAAACTGAAGGTTTTAATTAGCAAAAACCATAGCTTTGATGAAAAAGTACGATTGAAAAATTGGAAACGAAATAGAAAACATTGACAATTGTCGACAGAAACAAAGGACGCTAGTTGTCAACCAGGCGTGGAGACGAAAAACCAACTTCGAGATCAAAGTCAACTTCGAGATCAAACTCAACTTCGAGATCAAATTCAACTTCGAGATCAAACTCAACTTCGAGTTCAAAGTCAACTTCGAGATCAAAGTCATTTTCGAGATCAAATTCAACTTCGAGATCAAATTCAACTTTGAGATCAGACTCAACTTCGAGATCTAACTCAACTTCGAGATCAAAGTCAATTCCGAGATCAAACTCAACTTCGAGATCAAATTCAACTTCGAGATCAAACTCAACTTCGAGATCAAACTCAACTTCAAGATCAAACTCAACTTCGAGATCAAAATCAACTTCGACATCAAACTCAACTTCGAGATCAAAATCAACTTAGCAAATCAATAGCACCTGTTATTTCTTAACCTTTTATTCGACGAATTATTCTAACAATCATTCTAACATGTGATATTATCATGAAATAACTCACCTCTATGTCTATTCGTCTGCTTGTCAAACATGAGCATTGCGTCTTCGATCTGCAACAAAAACAGTTTTCGAGGTTGAAAATTTCGGAGGAATAAGTCAGAAAACTATATTCTCTAATCTCGAGCAAATCCACGGGCGATTATGCTCGGTCACGTTCGCCTCATTTGGGGCCATTCGCTGGAACTGCCTCCATTTCTTCCCCTCGACTTTCTGTCCACTCATTATTTTGCCGGCGATTTTGGAACAGTTGTACGCACTTGGGCGGGGATTTGACTAGAATAAGTTGGTATTTTGCCGAATTTTCATTATGACGTCTTTAGTGGCCGAAATTGGGTGTCCTCCACTAGGGGTGAGAAGCAAATCGAATGAACTAGACCGAAAATAGGACAAAATACAGCCAACCGCACTTGCATCTTGAACCGTTGGCAAGATACTTTTTTTTTGAAAATCACGTCCATTGTTTTATGAGCCTACATTCCTCGGAGTGAAAGCAGTTTTTCGATTGTCACATTTCTCGATTCATCGTTGAATTTCCCAATTTTTAGGCCAAAAATATCCAAAAACTTTTAACGCAAATTTTAAAACTCGCTTAAATTCGAAATAAGCCAAGTAATCGGAATATTAAAAATAATCACATATTCTGCAAGGTAAAACAAAGATTTTAAGACCAAGAACGCTCAAATCGGTTCGTAAGATCGTGATAAGAATAAAATATCAAAAAAGAGAGAACATACTTCCACTATTAAGGTAAAACTGTAGAATAGTGGAATAGACAATTTCTTTCCCCCCTATTTTTGTAGTTTTTATTCAAATTATGGGATTTTACAATTATGGATATTAAGAAAGTAGTGCAGCGCTCACACCGATTATTCGGCAATTCCCGCCCGCCAGTAAAAACCGTTTACCCCGCTCGAGTCGGAGGGGGGTATTAATTTTTTCCGCTCACCCCCCGAACGACGAACGTCGCAAAAAGTCATCGACGTCCGCAAGGCGGCAATAAATAACGAGCGCGTCGTTAGCACCAGCGTTGAATTGATAGCGGTTTTTGTTCGCCGCTCCTTCTCTTTTTTCCGACGTCGGCGACAAGATTCGACGTCAATTCAACGTCGGCCGTCCATTGATTTATTCCGCCGGGTGATGGATGCTGTACGGGAATCGAACGACGGAAACGCGTCGGTGAGGAGTCCATTATTCCTAAGAACTCTCACCAGTCGAAGGCCCTGAGTGAAAAACACTTAGACGCGTTTGCTGTGTGTTTTCGCCCCCTTGCTGCGTTACATCTGTCAGCCGCATATGGGGAGAAAAAACGCTGAAATGCCGCATCGCTTTTTTGAAGAAAAATCCGGTTTTTTTCTTCGAATATTTCAGATTGTGGTGCGGGCTTTCCAAAAAGGTGCAATATGAGGGGTCTCTTATGCGTAGAAATGGGTGGAAACAGACCTCGGAGTTTTCGGAGAAAGTAGTTTCGGTTTTTGGCTATTTTCGTCAGCTAAACGTTGAAATTTTCATTTCATCAGGGATAGGACTTTTTGTAGCCAGTTAAATTTCCTCAATTTTTGTGCATTCGAAAAATTGTATGTAATTTTATCCTTGGAGTAATTGGAAATTCTCTGAGTTTTCGGAAAAAGTTGTTTCGGTTTTTGGCGATTTTCGTCTATAAACGTTAATCTTTTGTTCGGTTGTTTTGATCGGCATTTCTGGTAAATGCAGACTGTTTTCTCGTGAAATAGAAAAAGTGGATTTTGAGCTCGTTCGGAGTTTTTCGAGTATTTTCCCGAGGTTTTTCTCTCGATTTACAATAGGGTATTTTTCCAGGATTTCACAGCCATATTTTTCGCCTCGAGGTCTCAATCGTCGTTCACTTTTTGCAATTTATCGCCTGTTTGAGGGAATCAACTGAACCGATTTTCTATTATTTTGGACTGGGTGAAATTTTTCGAAGGTTTTGCGCACATTTCACCGCCCATATCTTAAAATTTAGGTACCAAAAATCAGACGTTTTGATGCTCAAAAAATTGAAAGCTAGTGTTAGGAAATAAAATTCAAAAACTTTGTAATTTCATGTGGTACTAAATTTCTTATGGTTTAGGAGATAAATCGGAAAAAGTGATCAAATTATCTCATTCCTCGATATTTTTGACCTTCGTAAGGGGTAAGGAAAGTAAAATATAAAATCCGACATTTTCAAGGATTTTCATTTTTCGGCAGAGATCCGTCACGTCAGTTTTCGTCCATCGATCAACTTGATGGATAACCGCCGAGAGTCGAACCGGAATGATGAGATAGTTCATCAGTTCCCTCGCCGAGATATCATCGAGTCGGCGAAAGATCCGAGAAACAAGAAACGGCCGAACGTCTGAATCGCGGACCGAAAGGTTTGACTGACGGAAAAAAGGAAAACTCGCCTCCAACTCCATTACGGATATTGTGCGGCTCTTCCGCCCCGCCCGCTCACCGCCGGGCGGCTGTAAGTGCAAAGTTTCCTTTTCAGAGGGCCCCCACCGTCCCGCCCGGCAACTCTTCTGCTTCGGCGGTACTTTTGTCAAAATATATTTTCTATCCCGTTTTAATGGACGGCGTCGGTGACAACAGACGTTCAAAACAAGAGTTCGGCCGATTGGCCGCCGCCCGGCGATCTCTTTATCTCTTAGCGCCAGTCCGTCACTCTTCGCTCTTCACGCTCGGCGGCTCCCCCGAAAAGAGGGGGAGCCGGCAAAGCGCGAATGAGCGGGGACCGAAAGTTTCTGGACCAATCGATCCGCAGTTGAACTTCTGTGCCGCCGGAGAAACTTGGCCTTTGTGCGGGAAGACTGCCCCCCCCCCCCCTTCGCCGGCGGATCGTTAAGCGGAGAAAGGAAAACTCAATTTCCCCGGCCGCGATATTTGAAAAGCGGACCGGAATTTATCGACTAGCGGGGATTTATCGGAAGGTTAATTTCTGAAATTGGCCGCCGAAAGCGGACCGACAGTCAAAGGGAAAGAGTCGAACTGATATGGATTTTATCCGGCCGATATCTTTGGCGCTGGAGGTATTGAGTGCTACTTTTATAGCCTACGAATAATATTCAACTTTATTCGACTTCAAAAAGAGGAGGTTACTCAAGTTGACTGGTAAGGATTTTTCCGTCGATTTTTCACGGCCAATTTGAAAAATTGAAACACCGAGAAAGCTCGCCGTTTTGAACCGCTATTTTTCCCAATATTTTAGGCTGAATATTGTTTGCACTCAGGCAAAAATGTATTACAGATTTCACAAAAACGGAAAAATTAATTTTTCAAAAAGTGAAATTTGACTGCTTGTTTTCCATCATCCAACACTCTTTCAACTTTTTCGGTTTCTTCCAATTTTTTGGTAATTTTCCTTACTTATGTACCGAGGCTGTCGACAAAAGAAGATTGAAAAAGACCGATTTTCTCACAAAAATCATCGTAGTCCTAGGGCCCAAGCGGAATTTTCACAAATGAAAGGTTTAAAAACGCAAAATATTCGGATGAAATATTCGTAGAGTGAGAGAAATGAATAAAGCACTCACTTGTCCGAATTGTTCAAAATAGTTTTTCACGTCTTCTAACGTCGTGGGAGCCGACAGACCCCCGACGAAGATCTTCTTTGTCCGTGTGACCATCTGGAACAGAATAAATCTCATTTAATATCGATGTAATTACGAAATTAATGACTCAATGCTATAATATTGTTAACGGGGCAAACACCGCGGTGTTTTGAACATCGGAAAAGTGAAAATTGAGCCTTTTCTTTCGGGAATTCGATAAAATGTTTTTCCCTAATATACCTAATATCCAATCCGTCCAAAGCCTGATGAATATTGATAAATTATAATCAAATAAGATAACAAAATTATCTATAATATTAAATTTAGATTATTTCGTATACCTTGTAACATGATATCATGACTTTATCACTTCCATAAAATGGCCATGTTAGGCCAAAATACGCATAACTTTTTTCAACTCTTTATAGACTAGCCAGCATTAATAAAGTAATTCAACAATGCAATAAATCAAAATAAACTTTTTTTTAAATTTATTTTTCAAAATCTGAAAATACTTTTGACTTTTGAGAAAACTCGTTCTCAATCGGTAGTAAGCATGCCTTAAACCAAACCCTAATAGGAACCGCGCTGACGTTCGACGGTTCTTGAGTTTTTTATGAGCAGAAGCACGTGGGCAACTGGATCCGCGGTTTATCGACGTATATCATCAATAAACCAACAGTCAACTTCAATGGATAACCTTTATCCGTAGCAAATAAACATGAAGAATATCATTATGGGCAGATTGTTACTTCCATATTTACATAGTAAATGGAAGTATTGTAATCGTCCTAAAATCGAATTGAAATTGTTATCTTAGCAAGACCTAACACTCCGAATAATCAGAATTTGAATAACTCACAGGACTTCCGATATATTTGCATTTTTAGTGTTTTCCATTTTATTTTTTTACGGCCACAAAAATGACCAGATTTGAGCGTTCTTGGTCTTAAAATCTTTGTTTTACCTTGCAAAACCAGTAGGTATTTTTTATAATCGAACAACTTGGCGTATTTTTATTTAAGTTGGGTTTTAAATCTTGCATAGTGAGTGTTTTTATTGTTTTGACCTCAACACCCTCAAAAGCAGTCAAAATATGATCCTATTGTGTCAAACTTTACGTTGCACCGTGCAACTTTACGTTGTGTCAACGTTCGGGCACCACTGGTTTTTCAAAGAAAACCCTCGAAAAAGTTGTGAATTGTTGAGGATCGACCCGTTACTCAATTTTTGAAGTCAAATACCAGGGTCAGGGTCTTCAGAAAGACTGTCTCTTTCGCCTAAGAGAGAGTTTTTTGAGTTTATGTCCTGTTTAAAAGGTCTACCATATTTTTTTGAAAAAGCTGGCCAGTTGTATTTTTTAATATTTTTTGTTGCCGTGCATTGATGCTATATAATGAATCTCTTCAACTTTTGCAATAGAAACCAGAATCATGGACATCATCTCCCAAAAATCAGACAGTGACTCAGGTGTGACTGAATAGACCTGTCTCCAAGCCCTGAAGAAAATATAATTTTTCGAAAGCTCGGCGAAAGAGACGGAGTTTTTCTGAAGACCCTAACCCTGATATTTGACTTCGAAACTCGAAAAAGTTGTATTTTCGGAGCTACTGTTCTCACCCGATTTTTTCACGTAAATGTTTGGCGACCCTGCATGATCGGCTCAAGGATCTTTCAAGATCAGTAGGTATTGTATGTCTGGGACAAATTTCAAAACGTTTCCGTACCGGCACTTACATTGTATGTTGAACCAAGGGCAAACTAGTGACGTGTATATCACAATTTCTGCTAGACGTGCAATGGGCCGTTTCCAGACGTGAAACACACGATATTATCGGTGCTCATCGAAGCGACGTCACTATCTTACAGACGATCGCTCGAGCGAACATTTACGGATCGGAAAGGGGGCAGGAAAATAAAACGCGCCTTTCCTATTATTTGTTGCCATCTCACTCCCCCTCGGGCCGAGTTATGCGTTCCGTCTCGGATAGATTCCGTGACTGAAGTTCAACTTGGATTTCGAGTCGAGAACTGTTCGTTCTGAAGGCATCCGAGGGGAAGTCGGCTGAAAAAGTCGATTCTATTCAGCCTGTGCCACATGTGAGGGGCACTACCAGTCACTGGACAAGCGGATCTTCGGCTCGACTTCGCCCTCGAGTGTTTCCATGCTGCAGACACTTGGTGGAAACGCGATTTTGACTTTTGCGACTGTATTTGTACATTTGAGGCTGTGATTTCCAAAACTCGCTCCTTGCAATTTTAACGAAAATTGGGGTGACAGCTGTTTCTGAAAGGTTTGTGTCCGCTCTTTCAGAATCCGAAGTCAGAATTGAGAAAAACGCGCTCCTTCTCCGTTTAATTGACCTTGAAATACCTGGATGAGATCCAAAACTCGTTCCTTGCAGTCAGTTGTGAGTTCCAAAACTAGCTCGATGAGATTTTGGTACTCGCTCCTTGAGCTAGGTAACCTTGTCAAGAGAAACCTGTCACCTCAGTTTTCGCCAAGACGCCAAGCCATAACCATGCGTGTCTTCATGGATTCATGTGAGATCTCTAAAGACTCTAAGCTGGGTCAGTTCCAAAACTCGTTAGATGCAAGGTTTAGTGCCAAAACTCGCTCCTTGTGAATTTAAATTCGTTCCTATGCAATTATTTTTCAATAGATTTATCTTTCCTTGCATACAGAGCTCCATTGATGTAATCTAAATCATGTGGTGCAAAAAAACATGCGAATCGGCTGTATAATAACGTTTTAGAGGTTTTTCGTGATTTCTGAAAAACGGTTTACCTTGCAAGGAGCAAGTTTTGGAAATCAGTGCCTCAATTAATTTTATTCAATTAATCAATAATTAATTTTATGTGACAGTTAATAGAAAAATTATTTGTCTGTCCCAAATTCAAGGTAGCTGGCGAGAAACCTTGAAATTGGGACGTCGATTGACAGTTCCTGGGTTGGTGTGATCGTCTCCATACCATACGGGTTTTATGGGAACAGGTTTTTTATATTTTTTAGAACCGGCTTAGGGCCGCTTTATCAATTGTCGGTTATCCAAAAACTGATAGCTAATCTCTTGGCTACAAATTTCTCGGAGACACAGCCTATGCGCATCCACCCAAAAATCACCCTGAAATTAGTGGCCAAGAGATTAGCTATCAGTTTTTGGATAACTGACAATTGATAAAGCGGCCCTTAATCTATGTTTTTCCAAAATTAAATTTTCAATTTTTTCCAAGTTCATGATACATTTAATCACCCTGCAACGCCTCAATCAATAAAATTTTCAAATTCATTCTGGCTTGTCGAACGGCTCTTACGCAAAGGTACGGCTCAAGAGTTCAACTATGGACCTCCTTACGTTGGATTTATTTCAAACAAATTTCGATAGAGTGATGTCGATGGTGATATTTTCTTAGAGCCCAAGAAAACTCTCGGAAAACCAAACAAAAAAAATCTTCCCGCACTTATTGGCTCCCACTTGTCAATATTCTTTTCTCTCTTTAGCCACTGCGGTAAGGTAATTGACTATTTCGCAAAAACTTTCCAACACTGTTTCCTGGTAGTAATAGGCTAGATGCTCATTTCTTTCGCGACAGGAGCCAATTTATCGACCAAGGGCGCGCGTTTCTATACAATCGGCAAACGAACGTCGGTGGCGGCCCTTTTGTCAGACCAATCGAGCCTTTCTCAAGGCGATTCGAAAATCACTAATAGGATTTTTCTTGTCACGTGAGGAGATACGGGTATTTTCGATCAAACGATGGGCGCGGCGGGGGCCGAGGAAAATGAGGGTCGTTCTATTTTTCAGGTTTTGTTGAAATATTCATCGACGTCTGGGGTCCCGGTTGCAGCAATCAATAGTTTCTATTTTCGAGAGCGGGTCGTAACAAGATCGATATACAGTTTCTCGTCTCCAAAAGGCGGAATTCAATTTCTGGGACGGGGTAGCGAAGGGCGGGTGGAGGGGGGTCCCCCGTGTAATCTTAATTGAACGGCTAATCGATCGCTATCGCGCCCCTCGTCATATCTGCCGCTTATCGTCTTCCCTAGGCGGATTTACGTATTTATACTCCGGAAATCGCGACGTCAACTAACGCGACCTGACGGGGAAATGAATAATTTGCCGTCAATTAATTCGCGGTTTCGGTTAACCAGGAATTCCTCCTCGGAACAAAGATAGTCGGATTATTCTGAGGAAGATGGCAAATTTGGGGGATCTTCGACATGAATGACATGGGTCGGAATTATTGTGGCTCGAGTTGATGAAAGATACGAAATCCCACGAAGTTTCCTGAACTTGTACATTTACTTACCACAACGAATCAAAAATCAGACAGCACGAACATGCAAAAAAACTTTTTCCAGTCAGTAGTTGGAATGTAATGTTTTTCATGTTCAACGACAATGATAAGGAAGATTTAACATTTTCCAATTAAAGTTTCGGAAAATCGACTGGACGCTCTTCGAGATAACATTTTTACAAGGTGTTAACGTAAAAAAGATGCCGCAGGCAGGAAATCGATTCTAAAACTAGAATTTGTAATAACTTATAGGTTAATTTTTCGTAAAAATGAACTTATTTTTGCTCGTTTCTAAATGCCACTTTTTCACTTTTACATTTTCCCGTGATTTTTATCTTAATTAAGTAAAACTTCCTTAATTTCTTGAGAAAATTCAATTTTGACTATACCGTTGGAAAGAGCGTTAAATTTCCAATCACCCTCGAGCATAAAAAAATTCCGCAAAAAGGGCTTCAGGTAAATACTTAAAAAATCAGATCAACTTTTTTGAGGTATAGTCAAAATTGAGATTTCTTGCAAAATTAAGAATTTTATGGCCGTTTTACGAAAAAACTTAAAATTGAAAAAATTGCCATTAATATGTGAGTAAAAAAACACGATTTTAAAAATCACGTTAAAAATCATGCCAAAAAATTCCATAAAAAGGGCTTCAGGTAAATACTTGAAAAATCAAATCAACTTTTTTGAGGTAGATTCTACAAAATTCACTTTTCGTCTAATGTTTGACCGATTGAACTACCTCACACAATTTTTTGATACCTACTACAGGGCGATTAGAATTTTAACGCTCTTTCTAAAGGTACAGTCAAAATTGAGTTTTCTTACAAAATTAAGAATGTTATGGCCGTTTTAGTAAATTGAGAGCAAAATTACGAAAAAACTTAAAATCGAAAAAATTGCCATTAATATGCGAGTAAAAAAACACGATTTTAAAAATCACGTTATAGCTCCGGATATTGCCCGAAAACGCGTTCGTATCGCAATCCGGCAACACTGGCGACAGTCCATGTGGCGAATCAAATATAAATTCGAGAAAGAAGTTAAGATCTGGGCTTGAGATAGGCGAGGGTTCATGAGTAGCTTACAGGGTTGATCTCTCGCTTCTCTGTGATCCCGTGAATGGCCGCCTCGACCTTTAGGAAATCCTCGTCCAGATCCTACCGAGCAGTTTCCTCTCGAACGGAATTGTTTTCGCTTCGTCGAAAATGTTATAACGAAGTGTTAACAATTTTCGTTGTTAATCTTCAATTGCAGGCTCGAATAACGTTTTTTTTCTATATTTTATAAAAGGTATTATATTTTTACAAACAAAAATTTTTAACATTAGAAAATTTCGACTTTTTGTATATTATCGTGTATATTATGTATCTGTCGTGGGCCGATTTAACGCACAATGTAGATGGCCGTTTCCGTATCGCCGATGCGACGGGGCGACAAAATATTTGCGCCGGTGCGCCAGCCGAGAGCGATTCCGCCTGTCGTAACTTATACGTTCGGCCCAACAGGGAGAAAAGGCAGCGCTGACTCGCAAACATATTAATCATTTTTTCCCTTTTCTCTCCCTTTTTCCCTTAGCCGGGCGGGGGGAGGGGGATATTTCTCCTTCGCGGCGCCCCACACCCCCCAGCTGGCGCTCCTGTTTTTCCACGGGCACCAATAAAACGGAAATTTTTTCGTCACGAGGGCCCGAGGACGAAGCGAAGACAAATTAGAGAGGCCACGAAGGGACGAGATCGGCAAGGGATAGGGGCCGGTTAGGGGTGCGGAGCGGTTAGGGGATGAAATGGGGCGCGGGGGAAGCGGCGCTTCATCTATCATCGCGGATCGCGGCTCTTTCGCCCTCACCTTCCAAGGAGTTTAGAAAAGGAGGAGGCGAGGGATGTTTTTCCGCGCATGCGCCCCACTACAACATTGACGAGATTCGACTATCAATCGATACGAATACAAAGATACGCGATACGTGATGAAAATTCGGCTGCGGTCCCTTTTCCCGCGGGAAAATCGCCTTACACCGACCGGCACGACTTTCCTGAGCTAGGGGTTGGGGCGAGTTATGACCAGCGGAGTGAAGCGTAATAAGAGAGTTTATGGCCATAAAATCGTCATGAATTACAGATTTTTTACTTCGTAAACTTATTGTGGTTTGATTAAGAAGAACTGTAATTTTTCAAGCACTGTAACGTCCAGGGGGGCCCAAAATTAGCACAAAATACATCATCGATTCGATATTTCATGGGCCCCACCAAAATATGAATTTACGTTTATGAATCAGTTTTTCGCGGTGCATTAGAAAAAAGAGATAGCTGGTGTTGTTACTTAGGTGACAAAATAGGTATGGTTAAAACACAGGATTAATCAGCGCTTCATTTTAAGCGCGAAAAGGGTTAAAACACTTCCTACAGAAGATCAATTGAAGAGAATGCACGCTGCGACGCGTAATATCTCCTAATAGGAATAAGGGAAGTCGTGCTGCGCCTACAGTTGTTTGTTGCCGATCCATTAGTATCGGTCTTTGGAAAATATCAACATCTTTCACCTCCTCAGTTAGTGCCCTCGGGGGGCTCTTACAGGGATTGACTCATTAGTCTTCTCAGTAGGAGGGAAAACTGAGGGAGGGATCGCACTGCTAAGGGATGAGGGTGCCAAGGGTGAAAAAGGATGACAGTCGAAATGATTCCATTCTTACGAGAATGCCCGCCCTTTTTGTACTACGGGTTTCAACGGTCCTGACATGGGGTCATTTGGACACCCCAAAATGCCAGTTTATGCTTGTCGAGATTTAAACAAACATTTTTGAGAGCAGTGATGTCTTTGTTCATCAGATGTACTGCTCAGTTATGTAATGGCGCTCCAGGCATGTTTTATGTAAGCCCTGCACTGTCGTGGCGCACCTTAAACTAGTATATTTAATTTTTGGTGTAGTCGGTTTAAAACAATCTGAGGAAATAAGATCTAGCGGAAATTTATCTAACTGTGTGCAAAACTAAGAATCAATTGTCAAACAAATGTCAATTGGTTGCCAAAATGTTTTGATCACTGTCTTAAAACATGACACTAGTGGCTAAAGCGGCTTCAAAGAATATGACATGAAAAGTACCATACTGTCAACCAGGAGTTGATTGGATAAATCGTATTTTTACTCTCCTGAAAAAACTCCAAGGGTGACAATAGGGCATCGATCTGTGACTATCGTACAATTCCGGTAACGTTTCTATTCCAAGACCTGCCAGAACAACGTTGGAAACGCAGAATCATTGGCGAACAAGTTATCGGCGTTGTAACGGATTCGCAGCACCTCGAAAACCGATCTATTCGACAGGGAAATTGCGTAGGAGGTTATCGCATGATGGTAATGGAATCTCTGGCAACTTCCAAAAACAACGGAGGCGAGAGACCGACGAGGGAAATCCGAGGGCGAAATTCTCTCGGGAGGAACAACTTTCTTTGCGATGAATTCTTAAGTGCACCCTCCCACTCCGGCGCAGCCGATTCGCCCGACAACTTCCGAACCAGAAACCAGACCGAAACGGTGCGATAGGAAGTCTCCAAGCCAACGAATGCGACCCCGGTTTATGAAAAAATTTCATTTTTCTCCCAACTTTGAAGTCTAGTGATTCGTTCTAAATCTGGAAATTTTCATTTGATCAGTAAAATTTCAAAACAGGCTCGAATACAGTAGAAAAATAGCTGACAGCACTTCCAAATGCAAAAAATTTGGGTTCAGGCCTGCAAACCGCAAAATTTTTCCAAGAATGTAGGCCTGCAGAGCTGCAAACGTTGTCTCTAACCTAGGAACCTTGGTTTCAGAGGACAGGTCAGGAATTTCCTACTATAATTCATACTACACAAACACAAACTCAAACCCAAGCTCAAACTGAAACAGAAGCTAAACATAAACTGAAACTCAAACTGATAATCAAACTCGCACGTAAACTCAAACTAAAGCTGTATTTGAAACTCCAGCTCGAATCGAAACTGTGACTAATAATCAAACTGTAACTCTGACTTGTACTCAAACTCGAACGTAATCCCAAACGTAAACACAAACGCAGACTTGATCCCAAACGTAAACTTAAACTGGAGCTGAAACGTAAACTCACAATACACCGGAACTGTAACTCAATCTCGAATTGAAACTCAAACTCAAACTTGAAGTCGAGATAATCTAGCATCCAATAGGCCGAAAACCTCCAACCAACCCATCAAAATGTAGGTTTTTTAACTGTGAACAAAAAACCTTCTCCGCCTATACACTTAAAATTAACGCATCATACAGAAAAACCCCAAAAACCGAAACTACCTTTAGCGAAAACGTCATTATTAGCTAAGTACCTCCTGAAAACAAAACTTAACCGCGGAAACCCGAGGTCACTCAAGATCAAACGTACACTCAAACGTTAACTCAAATTCAAAGTTCACTCAACCCGTAACTCAACCTCAAACTTGAACTGAAACTCAAACTTGAACTGGAATCAAAGTCAAACTTGAACTGGAATCAAAGTCAAACTTGAACTCAAATTGAAACTCAAGCACAAACTCAAACTGAAACACAAACGTGGACTCAATCCGAAATTGGAACTTCAATCAAACTCACTTTGAGTCGACTTCAAACTGAAACTAATTTCGAACTTTGTGTTAAAAGTTGAAATCAAACTGAATCTCAAATTCGAACTGAATCTCAAACTCGAACTGAAACTCGAAGTCAAACTTGAACTCAAACTCACTTTGAGTCGACTTTAAGTTTGGGTTCAAGTTCGAGTTTGAATTTCAGTTCGAGTTTGAGTTTCAGTTCCAGTTACACTTTGATGTTTAAATTCAAACTTGAAGTCGAAGTGAAACTCAAACTCGAGCTTGAATTGAAACTCAAACTCAAACTTGAAGTCAAATTTAAACTGAAAGTGAGTTTGAGTTCAAGTTTGACTTCGAGCTTCAGTCCGAGTTTGATTTCAAGTTTAAGTTCGAGTTTTAGTTTCAGTTTGAGTTTACGTTTGATTGAAGTTCCAATTTCGGATTGAGTTCACGTCTGTGTTTCAGTTTGAGTTAAACTCAAAGTGAAACTCAGTTTGAGTTCCAGTTTCAGTTCAAGTTTGAGCTTGAGCTCACGGTAGAGTTTCATCATTAAGTTTGAGGTTGAGTCTGAATAATTAATTAACGGTAGAGTTAATTATTAACGTTTCAGTTTGAAATTTCATTTGTTTTCAAGTTTGAGTTTGAGTGAACTTTGAATTTGAGTTAACGTTTGAGTGTACGTTTGAGCTTGACTGATCTCGAGTTTCCGCGATTAAGTTTTGTTTTCAGGAGGTACCAAGCTAAAAATGCCGTTTTCGCTAAAGGTAGTTTCGGTTTTTGGGGTTTTTCTGTATGATGCGCTAATTTTAAGTGTATAGGCGGAGAAGGTTTTTTGTTCACAGTTAAAAAACCTACATTTTGATGGGTTGGTTCGAGGTTTTCGGCCTATTGGATGCTAGAATATTAGGGATTTTCTGGCGGATTTTCAGAGTTTTTTGGTGTTTTTCACTTATATCTTGAGAACGGTTGATTATTGAAGGTTGGGAGATGACGGATTCTGAATCTTTAGTAAATTTCCAACATTTTTCCAGGGGACCCAAGTCCACTCCTTCACGGTCAAAATCGAGGTCAAAGTTGGCTAAGTCCGAATTCCTCGAAAACTGTCCTCAAGGTTTATTCCTAGCGGCTGGTCTTAACCCTATCAAACTGCACCTTGAAATTTTTGTTTTGACCTGTAAGCAAATGTGATTGGTTGAGGTGCCGTCGGCGTAGAACCCAATACATTTTATTGGCCAGAAGGGCGGTTTGAAGAAATCAGCTACCTCACCCGGAAAACGGCCCGGAGCTCACCATTTAGAACGTGGTGCCCATAAGACCGTTTTGAAATGTTTGGTAATACTCATATCCTGAAAACGTTGTTCCAGGCATGAAAACGTTTTTCCAGGAAACATAGTCCCATGCCTTAATACGTTGTTCCGCGCCAGCAAACATCGTTCCAGGCCTTAAAACGTTGTTCCGCGCCTGCAAACGTTGTTCCAGGCCTACCAATTTTATTCTGCTTTTATGTTTTCAGTATGTACCTAAATATTGATATCGGGATGAGAATTCCCAAAGAGCTAACTAGAATGCTTGCTACTCGGGCATGGATTCACTTGGGACCGACTACGTTTTACAGCCGAACATCTTCCATCTTGCAACTTGAGGTCAATTCGCAGCTTATCGGCGGAAATTACATATTCTATAAGCCAGACTACACATGTCCAGAGTGGGTGGCATGTTGACGTTGCTCGGATAGTGTCCCCTGTCTAATGGGGTCTAGTCGAGCCATTACGTTTCGACGTTACGATTGGTCACGCTGCACAATTGGGTTAGATCCGGTGGCGCTGGTCATGTTAATGGTGGGGGCGGGTGCGGTGTAGAATTTACATGTATTGGCTTCCTGGCTGACAGGACGGAACGCAGTTGCTACCGTTCGATGAACGACCCGTTCGAAGTTTTGATAAGTCAATTGCCGACGGGATAATTCTCAGTGGAAAACGCGGTAAACGTTCCGTTTAGTTGGCGCCCCCGTTGAATTTAAATAGCGAAACGTTCGCAACTCAGTTGAAGTGCCGGCTCAATTTAGCCATCGATTGAATGGGAATAATTTTTTGATGCAATCATCGGCTAATTTTTCTGTAATTTTTTAAAAAGTATATAGGATTGCTACGCTGCGTGGAAATCGACTAATAAATAAAACTGAATTTTAGAGATTTATCTAGATCAAAAGCAGGTGATCTGCTTCCAATTTGTGATTCGCAAACTCTCAATCGTTGACAAGGGATGACGGGTCCTCATGCTGAAATTCACAATGCCATGTTCAACCGTCCATAAATATTCAGCGGTTAAAATAACTGGCCGTGCAATCTCTCTGAATGTCAGCTGCGGTATTTTTGGACCAATTGACCCCTCTGAACATCAAAATTGGCTCATTTGAGCATCATCCCATGTGGTCTAGTGGCTAGGATATCTGGCTTTCACCCAGAAGGCCCGGGTTCGATTCCCGGCATGGGAAAAATTTTTGCTCACTGGGGATAGTGTTTAGAAAATATCAATATATTTTGATGATTTTCAAGAATATCACGATTACTTGTCTATCAGTTAGTAAATTTGAACCACATTCACTGTCAGAGAATTCGATATGATAATTTACCATAATTTTTTAAAAATTAAGAATTTTGAAAATTTTTGTTTACTTTAAAAAGGTTTTGTAATATGAAAATTTTCTAGAGCATAATTTTCTATAGATTATTAAAAGAAATGAGAGCTAACGTAAACTTTGTTTGAAATATTGAAAATTGTTCAAGATTTTGTAAGAAATCATTTCTATCAATTTTTGGAAATCACAAAATCATCACTTTTATAAAGAATATTAAATATTCGTTCTAAAAGTGATGTTGCTGAAATTTCCAGCAAAATGACCGACCAAAAACGTGTTTGGAAAATTCGAATCCAGCCTAAGGGAATCCCCTAAAAAAAATTCGGGACACCATTACCCGCAAAATCCTCGGTTTAAAGGCCTCATGCCTTTCAACCAAGCGAATAGAATTATGAGCTCTTGTGAATCGTTGATGCTTTCAAAAATCGATAGTGAATCCTGCCAAAAGCATGAGCGATGAAGGGCACCAGTAAAAGGTCAGCGTACAACCAGTGACGTCTCTACCGCAATCATCCTTTTCCTGTTATTGACCGAGGTTAGATAGCGAATTGGTTTACAATTACATTGGAATAGAGTAGATGAAACAATGTATTTCGCGATGGTTCAACAAAGTTCCAATTTTTTTTGAGGATTTCAAAAGATCAAAAAAGACCAAAATAATATTTTTGGTATATTTTTTAACTAATGTTCTAAACATTTACGCTAATGTTATATATTAATGTTTTTATTTTCCTCTCATTTATTAATATTTTTATTCATTAGCAAAATAAAATTGTATTGAGTATTTTTGTAATGCAAAACTTACACCCGAAACGATGTAACACGATACATTCCACATTTAAGCCGAAACACTAACAGTAATTAACGATGCAACACAAAACATTCAAAACATCAAATTTTATGTTTCCCCATTAATGGAAAGAGCAGATTGATTTCATAAAATAGAAGTTCCAATTCTCAAGTACAAGGGGCCGCAGGTAACAGTACTTCCATAACTTGAAATTTTGAACGAAAATTAACATAGGTATTTTATTTTGAAATTCCAGGCTTAATATGTGGGTTTTCCCAGGCCGGAAATTCCAGCTCAAGAAATTTTTAACATTTATGAATTGAGATACGGCTATTTTTGAGGAGGCGGACAGCGGGTAGACAGACAGATAGATTGGCCAACGGACACACGGACTTGTTTGGAAAGCGAATCTGAGTAAAAGTTTAAAGGTGATTTTTTTACAACCCCTGATTCGGTTATCAGTTCTAGGAAGATTAAAATACTTCAATTCCCTCTGTAAATATGGGAGTAAATTAACAGTAGGCATTAGGTATTAGATGTGCTTTCACGAAGTAGTCTCCAAAAATCCGACTGCAGAAAAACTGATGGCATTCATCGCCGAATCTTTCAATTTTGTCGAAAATGTCCAAATTTTCGAGATTTACTAATTTGTATCAAACTTGATCACTATTTTAAAAATGTATTGACGTAATGGCCGTATAGCGAAAAACCAGTGACTGCACACGGCACTTGGTGCTGGCTAAATTCGCGATAATGAATTATTAGGTGGTGTAATTACTAGTAAGTGCAGTAGCGATCAATTCGACAATTTTCCGGTGCAGTGAAGTTTCAAATTTTTATTACTTGGAGCGGGAGCAGATGATCACATGGGAGGAGAGCGGAGGGGGTTCTGGGGATCGGGAGGCCGGCAGGGGGAGTCGACTACCGTTTCCGCAAACATGGATTTACGTTCGAATAAATTGTTGACATTAGTACAATTTTTGAGGGAAGCGTCCAATTTGTCATTTTACGAGTCGAGGACCTCCGGAAATAAAAAAATAAATATCGAAGAGATGATATGGATTTTCAGCAACCTGGCTTACCATGATTGAATGGGAGCCTGCAGGTTTTGCGGCGGGGCTGCCTGTGCCTGGGCCTGGGGGCGGCTGGGTGGCTGGACGTGCGGCAGCGGGACAGCGGCTGCTCCTCGGGCTCCGGCTCAGTGGGGGCTGGGGCTGACTCTGTAGGTCTGCCGCTCGCGTGTGGGACGCTCCAGGAGCCGGGGGCCGGGGCTGGCTCAGGGTGGCACGGCCGCCCCCCAACGCTCACCGCGCAGGTCTCCCCTGCCCCCGCCGTCTTCACATCTGAGCTCAGCAGCAACCTCTCCAGGTTCCGAGCAGGTCCCAGCCACCCCCTATCCCCGTGTTCCCAGATTCTCCCTCTAAACCCAACTTTCCCTTCATGATTAAAGATTTCCAACTCCCCGCTCTTCCCCCACTCTAACGTTTGCCCCTTTTAGCTCCCCTTTCCGCCTTCCAGCCTTCGAAAACGTTCAACTGTACGAGCCGAGCGGCTCGCGTGGGCCAATTATTGTCAGAGGGCCCCTTAGCGGCCGAAAACAATTTGTTTTAGTGAGTTTTCAAATGCGGAATGGAGCTATTGGGACCGCAAGTGACAGGAATCGAGGGGGGGGGGGCTGTGTCGTAGCGCAAAAGAACAGGACCCCGAACAGTCGAAGTGCGGTTAGGACCCGTCGTATAGTCTGCGGCAATATTAGGGTTGAAGGGGTAGGTAACTCTTCATCGAGGGGCCTTCTTTCTATGATAGAATCAAACGCAATCGATGGCTCCAAATAGTTTATTTATAGCATTCCCAATTGAATAGAGAATTTTCCGAATAAAATTGAGAATTTTTCGAGGCAATACGGTACGAAAAATTCTCAATTTGGGATGGAAAATTATCAATTTGGCTTGGAAATTTTCAATTTGGTTTGGAAAATGCCTGAATGAAGAAATTCCTAAATAATCGTGAGTTTCTTACTATGGTCAAACTGAACTATTTGGATAGCTAGATAGAACTTGATTCACAATATTTTCATGTTAAATTTCAATTTAGAATATTGGTCAGTTGACGATGAGTCCTCGACGTTTTTTAAATATTTTCGTGCGGTTTTGGGTGTCAATGGACGTGACCCCTAAATGTCACCATTTACAAACAATTAAACTTTTCATTTTATTTTTTACTGGGCACAAAAATAAAAAAATTGGGCTTTTCAGGGCTCATATATTTTTACTTCCATATTTACAGAGTTGATGGAAGTATTGGAATCGTCCTATAATCGAGAATCGGAACGGAGCTTCAGAAAAAAACGTCATTTACAAAAATGGCCATATCTCCCTCGATTCTCCACCTTTCTTTCAAATTGGAATTTGAATAATTAACAGTACATCCGATTTAATACATCAATAATATGCAATAATAAGCAAATAAATAATACACGAATAATAATAATATTATTATTATGCATATTATGCAAATATTATTTGCATTTTTAGTGTTTTCTATATTCATATACTTGCTTAGTGAGTTTTTTGGTATTTTTGACCTAAACACTCTCTCAAAATCTCAAAAAACATCAAAACATGATCAAATTGTGTCGAAAATGTACGCATCAAAATGTGGAAGTAGTGTCTTTTTTTCTAAATTTCGCATCACTGGTTTTTTTCTAAATTGGGGAATAAAGTGGGATTTCCTGATCGTGGCAGAAACAAACTATGGCCAAACATTATTATTACTTTTAATATTGGTTCGATAGGTTTACAATGTATTATGATAAATATGCCGTGCTTTCTGTGCGCCAGTCGTATACATGGGAGTAAGCCGCGCTTGGAAAAACAGGACTTTGAGCGGTTTTTTTTTCAAATTTTGTTTCAAAACCACAACGAGCACAGCACATGTGCGAAAAGGATCGATTCACACGGAGATCCGCTCCTCTGCCCTCGCGTATCGCTCCTGTTCCACCCCTTAACCGCTCCACCTATCACAAAGGGTTAAGTGACTTGTACTTCTGGCAAATCGTAAACTTGGGGTATTAAAGTTCCGTTTAATCTCGCGCCTCGACGAGTTAAACTGGTTAAACCGTCCATTAGCGGACTAAGAGCGTAATCGTTTAACGTCGAGCAGTCGCTAGGAGGGCTAATGTCGTCCTTAGGATTGCCGAGGTCGAGGGGAGGATCAGGTGGCGGGTCCTGTGACACCGGCACCCGGACATATCCTCGCGTTACTCCTACAACCACGCGTTACTCCTATATTTCCACCCGCCCCCGGTAATGTTCCTGGTAGGAAACATTGTCTTCGGTTTATTGTTGGAGGATGTGTATGAATATTCACCGGGTGAAATGCACGGAACGTAGAAGATGAAATTTGAAATCGCTGCAAATAACGCGCATATTATTCCCACGGATTGCGTCCTTGCACGAGGGTTCATTTTTGGCCACTATATTGAAAAAAATCCTAACTTGATGGGTACCTCGGTAAAAATATAAATTTTGGCACTTATTGGTATCCTGACAGCAATTTTTGAAATGATGACAGAGCAAATGGAAGTATTGGAATCGTCCTCAAATCGAGATTGGAACGGAGCTTCAGAAAAAACTTTTACTTATACTCATTCACTCAGAATCACTTCCCGAACGTCTGTCCGTGTTTCCGTCTGTGGTCATTTACAAAAATGGACATAGCTTCTCAACCTTTTTTTAAGTTTCTTGAACTAAAATGTTGGTCTTGGTAAGGCCTAACACCCTGTTTAATTGGAATTTGAATAACTAACAGTACATCCGATATTTGCATTTCAGTTTTCTATTTTATTTTTTCCGGCCACAAAAATGAACCGATTTTAGCGTTCTTTGTCTTGAAATCTTTGTTTTACCTTGCAGAATATGTGGATATTTTTTATAATACGATAACTTGGAGTATATTTATTTGTATGGCGTATTTTATGGGGTTTTCTGGTATTTTTGACCTAAACACCCTTTAAGTATGATCGAATTGTGTCACACTTTTACGTTTCAAAATATGGAAGTATCGTGTGTTATCTACGCACCACTGGTTTACTGAATAGTACCAAGGTCACTTGAACATCGCACTTTGAAGTCGGTGCCTTGATTTCATCTGCAGCTGCGGTATCATGGACTCAGTCCAAAATTCAACGTACCAAAATGTGGAGGTTTTTATGCATTACTGGTATTGGCCATTGCAAAGACGTTCTGCGTCATTTTAGATGCTTTTCATATCCATGCAATAAGAGTTATACCTTAGAAGCTCTCAAAAGCTAACTATACATGAGCTATTTTGTTTCTGTATATGCTATACACGAGCTAATGAGGTGATAACACTTGATAGCACATACGTCGTATGCGCACACGTGTGGCACCGACACACAACCAATACGCCGAAAGGTTGCGTGACCTGAGCGCCACGGATTCCCTGAGCTGTCAGTATTTCTGTACTGCACGTATTTCGTTGTGAAGGAGAGGCTCCTGCGCATGCGCATCGGTCAAGTTGCGTGATAACGAGCAAGGATACGTGAGATACTGGTGGACCTCGATAATAAAAATGGTTCATTCTCTCGCTGATTTTCTATAGCTCGAAAAATATCGACTACTCTCGATGACTGAGGATGTTTTTAGGAGAAACATTTCCCAGTCGGACGAGCGTGTATTGTGTGAAATGCTCCCAACTTACATCAAAGGCTGTCGGGACATTCAGTGGTCTTAATATTCTTGAAAGGGCCGATGAGGGAAGTCCAATTCCAGCCTCAAACCAACGTATGATTTCCTAGCCAAAATGAGAATTTCCCAAGCCGATTTGAGAATTTTCCAAATTAAATTGAGAATTTTCCAAACCAAATTGAGATTTTTAGTGATTCTCAATTTCATTTGAAAATAGGAGGTATAGCATGTTTACAAAAATTATACCACGATCTTGGTACGGAAAATTACGAACAAATTTTATCATACAATTTTTGAAAAAACACACTTTGCAAAGACGCCCAGCTAAAACTGTTAGGTCTTGCCGAGACAAACATTCCAGACCAAGAAATTTGAAAAAAAGATAGAGCATTGAGTGAGATGCGGGCATTTTTGTAAATGCTACACACTACGAATGAGGGACTTCTGTTTGCGTATCTACCTATTATATATCCTACCTATTATTATGGCCAGCTTAGACTTTCCCCTATCTTTATAGAAAAATCAAAAAAACACGATCTTACAGATTTATTTTACAGATATTTTAACTTCTCTTCTAGAGTTACAGCTTTTTTCCTAACAAGGCATAGAATTAACAACGATCAAAATAAATCTAGGTTTTGACCGTAGGCGAAATCGGGCTTTAATTGAAGCGATGCGCACTGATTGTACCAATTTCGATTAAACACGCCATTTCGACTTTTACCGAACCGGTCGCTCGGAGGCAGGTACACAATTGTCGGAATAAGGAAAGTACAATAAGGGCAAATAGATTGGAAAAAGAATAGAAGAGAATGAACGGGGGAGGAAAAATAGACAGAATTCTATCACTCGGTCCATTTCCTCATCAGTCTCAAATTTCCGCCGAAATGGAGAGAAAATTCCGCCGATCGGCAACACTGGACGTGAAGGGGTAATCCTCACACCTTCCACCTCCGCCCGGCTCAGGTTCTACCTTTGGAGGAGGCGGCGGCGGAGGAGGCGGCAGAGTCCTTGCACCGCCGCACCACTGTCTATTGATCTGGATTGTATCCCCAGACCCGTCTCCCCCGCCCCCGCGGCCGCTCTTCCCGCCCCCGCCCGCCGGCCCACCGCCGCTTTCAGCTGCGCTTCTTCCGCGTCACCTTCCCCATTCCGACCCACACCTTCCCGTCACGTCGTTCCCTCTCTCTTGCACCTTCGCGGCTCATCCTGCTCCTCTCTCTTTCGCACAAGGAGATCCTCGGGGTCGGTTCTGAGAAAGGACCGTGCCGATGGCGGGATCGAGACACGTGACGAGATTGGACGTTACGCTCGTCGGGGCGCCGAACCGCCGCGATGGGTACAGGTACATAACACAAAGTAATTCAATGTTTCGGTACATAGTCTACTGATGGCATCTTAAATAAAAACTTTTTCAATAGTAATTAACAATAATAAAACAATAAAAACATTGTGCGAGCTCAAGATAATTGTTCAAGGTGCGGGGAGCACAAGTCTCGATATAGCAAAACTAATTTAGATCCTAACAATTTAAATTATCCTAACGAAATTGAGAATTTTCCGAACCAAATTGAAAATTCACGATTCGACTTCGAAAAGCTATGAACCAACTGCCGTCCAAAGGCGGAAAGCAAAACTTCATTTTTTCACATTTTGGCTTTTTGGTATCGTTAGATTAGTAACAGCTAAAATAAACCAAAAACTTTTCAGTTCAAATTTTTGAAAAGTACGAAAATTAGCAAACATTTTTGGAGGTTGAACATTTTTTTGATACATGAAATTTTTTGAGATTATGAAAGGGCTCATCCCTCATCAGTGTAACTCGATATACTCATCAGCCAAATGTTTATGATGTTTATCAAGCGTGGAATTTTCGTTAGGAGTAAAATATTTAAAAAACGTAAGAATTCACTATGCAGGGCCAATGTGAACCGTCCGCAGGTTGAAGTGGTCTTTCCTCATCATCCCACCACTTAATTGCCACTTGAATTCCACCACTCCATTTCGGCTGTACCGCAGGTCGCTCAGGTCGATCGCGCTAAGTAACAGCTTTCAATTTGAAACGATGAGAAAAGGCTCGAAAATTGGCTCTTACAGCCTGACACTCGGATTTAATTCCTCGATTATCTATCAACTTTCGAAATTGAGTAGGTAGAATTCTGCAGCTGAGTCGTAAACCAATTGCGCCAAGTAGGAGACCCGAGGGGCCGTCGATTTGATACTAACTAAAGTAACAAAGGTACTCGATTATTAGGTTAGCTGTTCAGGCCCTTGGGGAAAAGCTCCGCTGTGCCCTTCCTTCCTTTATTGTAAGCGCTGCTGGTAAGGAAGGCTAATCGTGTTGCATTAGGGTCAAGTGGGGTAATTATGAACATGGGGTAATTATGAACAAAGTATGTTTGCGCTCCTGTGAGCAATGGAAAAATCAAAAAGATGTAGCAATCGAATGTTCATTCTCTCATTGATAGGTTACGACTTTTTTTCTCCAATTTGGCAACGCCGATGACGCCATTTACGTGTTTATCAAAAACCTTATTAAAAAGTTTGTGAAACAGTTTTTTAGTGTTTGAAGTTCTTCCCTCTTCTGGCTGAAAAATTGTGTGAAGTTATTGTTTTCAATAATTTTACATGCGTTAATTGTTGCTTCAACAGGATTTCACTCAAGTTTTGCCATATCTCGTTCTCAGTGACTTACAGAGGGTGTTCATAATTACCCCATACTTTTTTGGGTATGGGGTAATTATGAACATTTTTTTCTGAGAGTTTTTTTGCACTTCTCGTCCATTTTTAGCAATGAAATGGTACAAACTAGGTGATTTTCGTTTGAATTATGATATTTTGGGAGTATGTAAGTATATTGACTTGATTTATTTGGATCTTGGGGTGATGGTGAACTATGCAATGGGGTAATTATGAACATCGTCTTTTATATCGCATACGCCTAGTGTAACACGTTCGTGCTAACTGTCACATGTAACAGTGTGAAATGAATCAAATGTGACCTTTTGAAGACCTCTTTTAAACGTCAAAATCGCTGTTCATAATTACCCCATACCCTATGGGGTGATTATGAACATAAGGGGTAATTATGAACAGTGGTTTTCAAAGACCATACAGCAGTCAAAAAAATTAAAAAACTGTCTCACAGTGTATTAGGGATGTAAACCGATTGTTTTAGAGAGGTTTCCAGGTTTTTACATGGACTAGGTACTTCTGAGAGCTGTCAGTTTGTAAAATTGTTGCAATTTGTTCATAATTACCCCACTTGACCCTACCCTCTGTCCTCTCTCGTCCATTTCTTACTTCTGCGCTTACATACACCAAAAAATCGGGTAGTGTAAAAAAAAATAAAAACAACGAAAAATAAATAAAAATTACGAATCAATATTTTCAACAAATGAGCTCTTAACAAAAAAATTTCGAAATTTTTTTCCTGAAAGTTTGAAATGTGAGGAATGGAATTTCTCTTTGGTATAATTTTTTTTAACCACATGGCAGTATCGCGTGTTATCAGCCCACCACTGGCTTCAGTCCGGCAATCAATGTAGGGGTTTATAGACGTTTTCAATGGTCGAAACAAATTAATCGCCTACTAAAATATGATAGATGTTTTTTATCGATGTACATCTGGTATAGGATCAAATCATTCGGGAAGAAGTTGTGGAACCCCCAATTCGAATTAGAGACTCAAAATGAGGGAATGGAAGTAATTTAGGGAATTCGAATTAGAACCAGTGTTGGTTTTGTACTGACGATGGCTTGACCGCCGAAACCGGTTTACAAACTCGTAAACTTTCGTGGAACAGACAACTTCCATTCCCTCATACGGTCAAAGTATCTCATCCCAAATTGAAGGCATTAAGCTATAATGATTAAATTACCCATGCTAAAAGCTTACTAAACTGCATAAACTGCAGGAAGTTGAGCCAAAAAGTTTGAAAAACTCGTCTCTATTAGGATTCCAGCCAGAAAATGTATTACGCGGATGGTCAATCGCAAGTTTCTAATCTAAATTGAATATTTAACGCGATACGCGATTAAATATTTCAACTGGCAACGCGAGACATTGTCGGTGGGGGAACGAGCAGTAAAATCCAGACCAGACGTCTTCTACGGAAATGTCGAGGAATTGCTGGCAGGGGAATATTTCCATTTTTGACGCCACTTTGGGTTTATTGCGTCGTCGCTTCGCTCCAGACATTTCGAGAGGTGGTTGAGATTGCTTGGGGATCGGACGGGGTCGGCAATTTTCGGAAAAGATCGCGGCTCGTCGCTGGTCTCGATCCCGGCATTCTCATATTCCCTTTCAACACACAGCGCCCGTGCAAACATCCATTCCTACACCCCGTTCGCTGTTTTCTACCTTCACCATCTCTTCTCAAGTTCGCTTTATCATCGGGCGGATTCACACTCATCCGTGCAGCAGATGTTGGCATTGGAAATTCGGATGCGTCTGAACCCGATCGATGCTTCCACTGGCATTTTCCATTCGCCTAGAACAGCTGCCTTGAGTATTGGGGTCTTTTCTCGAACAAGCAGTCCCGGACTAGTTCCAAACGAAGTCGCATGACTTGAATGTAGATGGCATCCTTGGAAACTAGACTCAATATTACGTAGGAACATATGAGATATGCAAACCTTGCATGCATTGCCCGATCCTCATGCTAAAGCCCGTACCAGACGTCAGACCGTTCTCCTACCTATCCCACAGACCGTCTGGACAGACCGATTCTTTGGGAATTTTCAACTTGCAAATTCATTGATGATTTTTCCAAGAAACAAGGTTCCATAGAGAATCAATAACAAAAATTGATGCAGTTGCGCCAAAGTGAACATAATATGTTTATATATGGACATGGATATTATCCAGATCATCAGCCGATCGGAGAATAGGGTCTGTGGGTCTGTACGTGGGATAGGGGAGGGGAAAATTTTAACGTTATTTATTTTAAAGTTTTATTATTTTATGTTCTTTAACGTTTTATTATCGTTATTTAACGTCAAAAACTGGGAACGTAAGAAGTTCGAACTTTTTCCCGTTTTTGAAGATTTTTCAGAAATTAATTATTATCCTTCTTCGGGTTTCACCAAGGAAAATCTGCTGTCATGGTGCACAAAAAAATGTTAATGAAAAATAAAACCTCAAAAAGACTCATGAAAACAAAAAATCAAATAAATAATGCGTACCTACATAAGTTGGGCATCATAACAAATTTGTGAATATGTGGAAGTAGAAAATTGGAAAAAAAACACTTCAAATGTGGAAATTTTATTATGGTTTAAAGATTAACTCTCGGATAAACGTTTTTCCCAGATTAATCGACGAATTAATCAATTTCATCAAACTCTCAAGTTATGAAGATTTTTCACTGCAAAATCTCCATTCCCACATAGCATTAAATTTAGGGCGATTAACTTCCGCTGTAAATATGTATACGGCGGATTCTAGGCTCTCCAGCGGTCGGGAAACAGAGGCAAGTTATTACAAAAGGATTCAAGTGGATTACTCGAATTAGGATTTTCACTCGGGGCATTTTCATTAATTTTTATCCAACCTAAAGGGGTCAAATGGACGTTGAACATGGATTATTCGGATGCGTCTGAATCCGGCCAACTCTCAGTTCGCCTTTCTTCCGCTCTCGCTCAGGCCAAGGCTTGCCTATCGTGCCTTTTCTCTTCAACTTGACCCACCTACGATGGTTGGCCATGGTTGGCAGGGCAAGGTGCCTGGTAAGGGCGGTAGCTTCCCCATATTTCTTTCTCTTTCTCGCCTTCTTTCTTTCCAGCAGTTGCCGTCCTTCTTTCTCGCCTTTGCCCCATCTCGCTCGCTCTTCGGCCCCTTATACAACTCCCTTGGTAGGTAGACAAGCTCGGGGAACGCACACAGAGTCAATTTCTTATTCTTCTCAATCCACTCCAAGGGCTCTCCTCAGCTTCTCCTTTATCCTCACCTTCTGTCGTATCCTCTCGCCGAGGCCCGCAATCTTCTCACCCCATTCCAATTTCAACCGCTAAATAATATGTGTTTCACTTGAGTATACCCGACATTGTCTCATTTACGCGAAGGTAATCGCCCGGGTGCGGGGATTTCCCCGTACGGGGATCGTAATCGACAGTAAGGTAATGGAGTCGGTAACGAGAAGCCAAAATCTTTCAGTTTCAACGCTTTCCTGGGGCTGATGGACGATCCATTAGAGCGAACTAATGGATCTAGGCCACTGGAAGTGATAAGGGGAAGAAAATCGAAAACCATCCACTAGGCTGACTAACAGGGCGGCTTCTAGTCTGCCAGAACTTAAGGCGAACTTCGCTGAGTAAACATCAAAAGCGGAAAATGCGGCGGGTTTAGCTTGAAATATACAATTGGGTAAAGGTTAATAATACCTACACCAAGGTTTATCTTCGAAGGAGCAACATAGACGAACCGAATAAATTTGAATCTAATCTTCACTTCTAATGATCGATAACACATTTCGCATGAAATTAATTCCAGGCAAAATATGTTTTTCCTGTCTCAGCTTTCGAATTCGAAATTCGAATCTTGCACCTGTATCTAAATTAACTAAAGCTAGGTAGCTAAATGAAGTAGGTAGGTGATAATTTATCTACGCCTCGTTGGCATTCCTCGGAAAATTGGCAAAAGGAAAATTCCAATACTCGCGAATAACGACACTCTTCCGACGTCTTCGATTGACTCCGAATTCGGGGAACGACATTTTTATCATCGCCCCTCCGACGGGGAAAGTATTGTTCCGTTGGGAAGGACGAGAAACAAAGGATGATTATTAGGAGAAACTGATATCGCCGTTATTATTATCTGAGCTTAGTATCTGTCATTCGAGAAAAAAACGGGGGACAGGAGCCAAAACAATTGGAAAGGGAAAATCGAGTTGAATTGGACGACCACTCAGCGAAAACGGTATCGGGGTGGAAGAAAACAGTCAAAAGTGGTACGGCCGGAATGAAAAAGAAACCACTCAATAATATCGCTCATTGTTTCTAGCGATGCCGCGAATCAATAAATGAATTCGATATCAAAAGCCAATTCAGTCGGATGGCTGAATAGAGTGGGGAAACGTCAACTGGAACGAGAGTCAATAAGGAAACGAAGGTATTTTTCTGAAAGCGTTCCCAGTATCGCTTACTTATTTGCACTCCTGCGAATCGCTATTGTCGCCATCGGTCCATTTTCTGCCGTCTCGTTTTCGCAACTTTTTTCGGAGCCCGCAGCCTTAGCGAAAAATACGTCAATGTTATTTCCGGGCGGAAATTAACAGCTGCTATTTCTCTCCGCTGTTTCGAAAGCTGCCAGTTCCAATTAGGGTCCGGTTATAGTTTGTATCGCCTATGGAGTGACGGTATGGGGACTGCGGTCGAGTTCGAATTTCTTCGCTTGGATGTGATTTACGGATTTACCGAAATTGAATAATATAAGATTGGACATGAAGCACGTGGATAAAATATAGTAGGCCTCGCTTGCGTCCAAATCCAATTGTGCGTGGCCGCTATTGGGCCATTTGCAAAAATGTTGCGATTGTGTAAATGAACCTGTTTTGCCAGAATTTAGGTTGCTAAACTGACAGAATTTGAATGCTCTCTGTTTTAATTTTCCTGGGGGCCTATTCTGTAAAATTGAAGCAATATGTCTTGGCAGTCGCTATCGATTCATTACGCAAATTGTCATACGTTGTCATTAGATTTGCCATGGCAAATCGATATTGATTTCCAAAGACATATTGCTTTCAGGTTACAGAATAGGCCCCCAGACCAAAATATTCGAAAAATGTGAGCTTTCAATGTTTTCTGGGCCACAGAACTAACGAAATTTGAGTTTCTAGTGTTTTGTGTTCAATTTTTATCTAACCACGGAACCATCAGGGTTTTATTACTAAAATATGAATTTTCAGTGTTTTTCGGGCCACAGGACCAATCAACTTTGACTTTTTTATGCAGTTTGATAGGAAAAATATTACATCAAAAATCTTCCTGGTATCGCTTGAAATTATTGTTGTTAACTCCGCGGAAACGAATCGTACGTATCACACCATGACAAATATTTCAGTGGAAAAATCGGAAAAATGTCAGATACATAAAGTCAGAGATATAAATGACGGTTTCCCCTTTCAAGCGCTCATATAGACGAAACAGAGGCACAGAACTTGTTCTGGAAATCATTCCGGGCAAATGAGTGAGAAGAATCCGCTTGTGTGCTTTTCGCTCTCATGGGATTTCCACTGGTATCTGCTCTCAACGTTGAAAATGATAAAAACCGATTTACAAACCGCACGCAGCATAAAAAAGCTCCGAGGTTTGCTGAGGTTTCTCACACCTACTTCTGAAAATCCCGGTATAGAGGATTGAAACCTTGAAAATTCTGCACATACCTATTTATAAAACATCGAAAATTTGAAAAAATATTTGAAAATTCTAGAGACTGAAATTTTACCGAGTAGGTTGTCATTCTTTCCTTTTTAGGTGTTTCAAATATTTATCATAATATTCATGCTTGTTTGTGCTTGTGCCTTGTCCGGAGATAGAAATTTAAATTACCTGCCATCCCCTGGTAGAGGTCGAGAAAACATAAAACGCTTTCCAATATCATCCCTTTCATTCTGAGCATAATTTTAGATAGTTATAAGAATGCCATAATAACGTTTCGGATGTTGATAAAAATATCTTCATAGTCTTCAATTTTTGAGAAGTAATAAAAACCTGGTCTGTGAGCTGCAAAAAAACATTCAATTCCCTCCCTTGCACAATTGGTGGCCTACTTCCAACGTGTCTCGTAGAGCTTTCTCAATAAATAGCATGGGTGGCCCTTTATACCAATTCTTACAGATTCTTCGGCAACGTAACGGCGTCGCCGGCCAAAACCGACGTTACGTCAAGCTCATTTCCGGGCGGAAATTAACAGATTCTACCATCACGCTCCTGTTCCAAAAAACTACCGGTTGTATGGACTTTTTCTAGCCATTGATAAAATATATAGGATTCGAGACATTTCTACTGGAGTAAGAACGACCGGAGTTTCAACAGACATGATAGGTAACAATACAATAACAAATAACGCGTTGAAGTAATGAACAATTGGAAAATATAAATGTTGCTCTAAATCCATAATTTTTGAGCTGATTATGTGACTTGGGTAAATCGTGCGAATCTTCTCAAACTCTTATAACAAAATGCTACTTACTTTCGGATGTGCGCGTCGAGGAAAAGCTACTTTGGGATCGATCTGAAACACAGAGAAGTGGCAATTTGTAATTCAAGCTGAGCTTTTCAATAATGGACGAAACATCATCTCGAACGTCGGCCTGGCTGGAAGTTGGCGTAACTTTATTTCATTAAAACAAAGTCAAACTGATCAAGTCTGAACGCGGAAGACTGACAAAACTTTTCCCCCTAGGCATTCGCCGAGTTGCTATTACTTGTCATTTTATGAGCTCTGCTCGCAATTTCTCTAGCATATGGCTCGTAATATGAGCGTATCACTGAAAGCTGCCATGCGAGCTGACGTATAAGCTATAAAACTTAAAATAAGTATATCAAGAACGCGTCCGCGCCCCTTCAGCAACCCACATCATCATTTCTGGTGAAAATTAATCTCACACCTACAAGATTGTGGATAGATCAGGCAATGTTCAACAGAAAACCAAATCGAATACCTTAAGGCTCGGTTTAAGTATTGTACTAATGTATTTTGCGCTTCAACCTTGGTTTGGTAGCAAAATAATAATTTTTCCGAAGTTTCATAAAAATTTTTGCATTTAATTTAATTATTGAAAAATAAATAAAAATACTAAAAAATCGACCAATTCTCGATAAACGAGAATATATAAAAAATAATAAAATAAACACGAAATATTTTGAAATAGAAAAAATATTTTTGCTTCTCCTTGAAAGATATGATATGTCAATATCATCATCACCCGTCGTAGGGCATCGATGCTGTTATCAAAAAAAGTTTCATTAACTCAATATTAACGCGAATGCTTTTTTTGGACAGTTTTAACTGTTTCCGAGAGACAATCTAATGCCCCAAAACTGCCCTCCCTTCAACTGAATATTCACTTCCAACGAGGAGATTATTGCTCGCTAACTCAACTGCTCCTAACGAGGCCCTACAAAGAAGAGTCCTCATTTATCCCTTACACTTTACACCCCTCAAATGATTTTAGTTTATTATTCAGCAATAAACCATTGTAATGGCTCAAGAAAAAAAAATCCCCGCCTCCCGACGAATTTCCTTCGTCCGCCGTCAACACTTTTTCCCGCATGCACTTGTCCAATCATTTCAGCCACTATTCAAAACAATTTTGAATGGATTTTAAGCCCTCCAGCGATTTATGCTTCACCTCTTCCACGGACCCAAAACGCTTTCCTTTCAGGTCTCTCGTATATAAAAATAGTGATGGGCGATACTTATCGATATGAGTATGGTATCGAATATCTTCTTTCGATACCAAGTACATTTGGTATCGAATATTTTGCTTCGATACTAGTGTAGGTATCGAGTATTTTTCCCGACTTCAGAAAAAATACTCAAATGGATAGTCTCAAAATTACCTGCCTACTTTATTTATACTAACTAATAAAATTTACAAAAGGGACCGACTTTCGCCAGCTATGGTTGACAAATTGACATTCCTGCGTGGAGTAGGGAAGCAGTTCTGGGACTTGACAGAGTGAATGACACCGTTGATGTCGTTTTCCTCCCCATCTCCATTACCACTTCTTCGACATTCGTTTGATCTTATTAATAACTTTTACACAAAGAAATGACCTGTTAACCTTGTTGAAAAGTAATATAACGTAAAACAAATAACGTCAGGGCTTAATAGTGTTATTTATTCTGTTATTTCCATTTTATTCGGTGTGTAAAATTAAAAAGTACTCATATGATTCGATACTCTTCAGTATCGAATATTTTCTTTCGATATCTGAGAAGTATCGAATATTTGTTTCGATACTAGTATCGAGTACTGGTACCTATCGAATATTTTGTGGTATCGCCCATCACTATATAAAAATTAGAATATATTATAACGAAATAAATAACGAAAAATAAGAATATATTATAAATAACATAAGAGTAGGTATATAATATGAGCTTATAATATAATAATACGCTTGTATTATATAAAAGCTTATAATATATTATATCGACGGTGTAGAATCAATACTGCCCAATTCCTTTGCCATGCAATCTATGTACGCGTGATATGCCAAGTTGCAACCAATCCAAGTTTTGAGAAGTAGGCAACCGAGACGCCCCCAAAAGACACGATGCTTTGAATTGGGCAGTATTGCAGTTTCACCGTCGATATTATGATGATTTTTATATAATTATACTGATCCCCGAGGCGGTAGCTACATAATATGTAGCAGCAGTTTAGGAAAGCCGAGCGCTCGAAAAATCTCGGATCGGTTCGAATAGCGGCGAGCCCTACCGCCCTTGCCTTCTCGCCCGGACCAGACCGCCCGGCTCAGCCGCCTCATTCAGCAGAACGTAGGCGCAACTCGAATCCGAAGGTCAACGACCCAAGCGCATGTCCGTTCAAGTTTTTGCCTGCGCTTGCCTGCGAGTGCGAGTCCGCTGTTCGCAGCCTCAGTCTTCCGCCATCTTTCCTCCGGGTCGGTTGTGTCGCGGTCGCGTTATCGATTATTTTTGTTCGAGTCTAGGAAAAAAAGGTTCAGGAAAATTTCCCGTTGAAAAACATCGTTTCACAATGCTGTTCCCGTGTGTTGAGCGAGGGTTTGTGGTGATTGCGCGAATTTTCGAACAGTTAGCTGCGATTCTCGGATTCGATAAATTCGATGAATGTTGGCGGAATTTTATTTTCTTCCCGTCCCGTTTCGCTCGTTTCGATTCGCTGTCCGTCCGATTTTTCGTGCCGGTTGGGGGAAAAGCAATTTTTCAAATTGTGAAGTGAAGTGTTGTGGTGATTCGCCTTGGTGGGTGCTGCCCTGCTCGTCGGTATCGCAAGAAGTCAAACTCATCATTCCATCGGTTCGGCGAAAGTAGGTAAGTCCTAGAATAGTGTTTTTATGGCCGATTTTACCAACCGACTATCAAACTGGGGATTAGCCGATCCTTAGAATGGCCCCACTTTTGAGAGATTCGGTTTCACCACCAAGTTTCGAGTGGCGAGCATTCGGTCCCCGATCTCCTGTCTAGTTTTAATCCCCTGTTACTCAGAGCTCGTTTCAGCCGCCTTTCAGCAGTATTTTAGCGCATTTCCCCCTCCACAAAACCCTCTTGATCAATTTTATAAATTACCACATTAAAATTTCGTTTTAAATTAAAAAAATAGGTATCATTTTTAGTAGGTAGTAGGTATTAGTATGTGTATAAATATTGTAAGTATTAAGGTAGGTAAGTGTAAGTGTAATATTATTCAACTAGGAATTATTAAGTACTATGTATATTGTGAAGGTACTTGCTTGCCAATGTAATTTTTTTTACAAGACAATAATCCCTCAGCATAATTTTGTTTTTTTTTCATTAAAAATTGAAATGCTATTTTTCAGTAGGCATGCACCTTAATAGATTTCTGCAATAGAAATGCCTAAATAGAATTCCCAATTCAGTTTGGTAAATTCTCAAATCAGTTTGGAAAAATATTAATTTGGTTTGGAAAATTCTCAATTTAACTTGGAAATGCTATAGGTACTATCATATTGCCATGAAAGAATACGCATCGAATAGGAAATTAATAGGGAAGCAAGCCAATTGAATAACAAACCCCAGTGTAAGAACTTGCAGGGGGTTTTTTGAACTTTGTCAAGAACCTATAATAGGTAATAAAAGCAAGTGTTTGTTTGTTTGACCGAGCTCTCCAGCCAAATCTATCGCACGCAGGGACCTGGAATTTTTTACACAGAAGCACAAAGGGGCTGGCAACAAGACCTCGAAGCCCAATTTTCGATTTTTGAATTTTGAAAAAAAAATTTTTTTTCTAATTTTAAAAAAGTGAATTTTAAAAAAGTGTGTTTTTAAGTTTTAAACAAGTGAAAAAAAGAGAGTTTTAAAAGTGAAAAAAGCTAATTAAGTGAAATAAGTGACAACACGGGCACACGGGGACACGGGCGGGTACAGCTATCAATTTTTTACAACTGATTGTTTTACGGGGTCCTAAAAGAAAGAGTACAATGTTTGTGCCGATAAAACTCAAGAATGACTGAAGGTACGATAACGGGAGTTGTATGGTTGGGTAGCCCTGTATCTGATTTTTATCGACGGGGAATGTTGTGTGTGTGTGGGGGGGGGGAGAGAGAGAGATTCCTGCGCTATTCACTTATCTGCATTTTCTAATTTTTTTGCACGGGCAACGCCGGGCGGGTACAGCTAGTTAATAATAAAATTCCAACGTTACCTTCTTGCCGTCTAATTCGTGAGTCCCTTGCGCCAGAACCTTGTCTACACTAGATGGGTCGGCAAACGTGATGAAGCCAAATCCCCTGGAATGTTGAAAATACAGTTAGACAACTTAGTTTATAATAACGACAAACCTACTTTTACTATGACAGTGTTACTACATCCAAAAACAGAAATTTCAAAAACATCATCTTAAAGGCACTTTTAATTCCGAGCTAATATTTAAAAAATATTTTTTCCACTTTTTTAGATTTTTTCAACATTTATGCAACGCTTTGGTTTATTATGGAACAAGTGGATACACATTACACGTTTTGTGGCATCAGCAAATCCCCAATAGGGTTAATGTGGAGTGCGTCTCGAAGAATTTAGGGGCACAATGTTTTTTACAAGTTTACCATTGATGTAAAAGTCGATAAAAGATCTTACGGCCACACGTAGAATGCTGCCCCATTGGCAATCTTCTACGATTAGACCAATTTGTAAAATTATCAAGAAGAACGATCATCTACCCTGCAAATCGCTAGACGGGTAGTCTAGGAGTGGGAGAGTCAAAAAGTGATGGTAAGGCAGTGTTGCCTAGCTAAGTCATTGATCGAAGTGCAACAAGGTTTGGAGTGATTTGAACAAAAGTTTAACCACTTTCCCTTCAAGAGGCCAATCAGGGTAAAGATTAGATATAAAAAGCAGTAGTTAGCATATCCCACAAAGAGCCTCAGCTCGAAGAATTTTTAACCAAGAAAATACCATACGCTGAGAAAACTCTCAAAACACCCCCAAACCGGGCCAATATACCAAAGTAAATATTTACCCTAAAAATAATATATTGATTTTCCAACAAGCGCGGCGTAAGGTTTTTGGCATTCCTCTCGATAATGCTCCCTATACTACTTTTTTGCACTTTCCATACCGAGGAGGACCTCATATCAAAATAAACAATCCATCGCCGCAAGTTCGAAGGGAAGGCACTTCTGGAGAGTCTGGACCCAGCTTAAGGAAGGAAGGACACCATAGACGGCAATGGTAATCCGATTAGAGAAGGAGGGGTTGATGCGGGCCAAAGGGTGAGAGCCGAGAAGCCTATCGGGAAAGTTTCCAACTTCTCTCTCGACGAGGCAGACCGCACAAATGAAGCGTATAATCGGCCCAAGGTCCATTCCATTCCTGGCAAGACTGGGGGATTGGACCTGCTGGAAGTTTGCACTGTGTAGATGGCACCGTTGTGATCGTTACCTAGCCGTTATAACTGCGGGGAAAAGGCCGTTGGAAATTGAGCGCTTCATCTTACGCCCTTATACTAGGCCGAGGAGAATCGTATTACGTGGTAACGCCGTGCTTTCTGCGAGTGACTTATTTCCTTTCCAGCGGGAAAATTATTTACGCACCCAAAAATTCCAGGTTGGGAATTTCGGCTTGAGGTGATTGAATTGATTGTTCTCTTCAGCCACGATAAATTCTCTCTGAAGAAGGCAAGAGTGAATTGAGGACTTTTTTCCAAGCTCCGCTCAGAACGTTTTTTAACTGATTTTAAACGAGCTTTTCATGTTGAATGTGAACAAATTCGAACAAACGACTCAGAATCCGTGAAAGAATCTAAGAACCCCCTGACGTTCGTGTATTGGGTCCAATTCGTAAAACTTTTTCATCTTCGGATTACATTTTTTGTGGTAGGTACGTAGATACCTCTCTACTCTGTTCGCCTTAAGAAAATATACTTACGGAGTATGCTATTTTTTTCTAAATATTTTTCCAGTATTTCCCATCTAAAAACACGGTAAATTCACCAATCATCTGCCCCGAGGGCGTATCTTCCACGTGGAATGGGGGGGGATGGTATGAAAATGAAAATGGTTTCTGGGTTCATTTACGTGTTCCCTGCATCCTATGAAATAAAATTCTAAAAAAAAATCTAAAATCCTAAAATTCAGGGTAAGTTCTAGTACCTACTGAATCCCCATTGCCGAATCAGACCCTCCTAAGGTCAGGTTTCTCTCCATTTCAATCAAATTAAAAACACACATTTTCAACACAGAAATCAAAGCCGAACTAGACGTTTCATGAATATTATCGATGGCGTCATTGGAACCCCAAATTTGCCAAAATCCTCCCTAAAATGAACAGCTTGAAGAGAAAAAATACAATGATTTGGGCACATGCACATTCCCCATTGCCATTTATCGAATTTTAGCGGAAAGATTTGGAAAATATACCTCGGGACTGGTTGCCCGATCTGGAAGAAGTCCTGGCCGCCAGCACAACTGAAAAATGATCAGACCAGACCCGTAACGTGAGGTTGTTGAACAGTAAAATTGGTTACGTTCAACGCCACTCACCAACCACCAGCCTCGATTTGGTTAAAAAGGGAAACGCGTAATTTATCTGTCGGAATATTCCTTATAAAAAATTTGCTGCATTGCTCCGCCGAGTGGTGGGACACTTTTTGAAGCTCTCGTCCTAAATTTGGTGTAGGAGTTTGTATTATAGAATTCTGACAATACTCATTCCCAACGAATACAGTTCGTTATATCACTCGTAGCATAATATGTATGCTAGTACAAAGAACGGTAAGCGAGTACCTATACCGAAAAGGGGGCTGTGAACATGAACATTTGAGGGGGGTATTTTTCACATCCCTCCGTCAACTCGCCACCTACCTTTATCAAATTTCTTCATAAATTTGTGAAATATTAAGCCAATAAAAATGAAAAGGTAAAGGTAAATAATTTACTTATTAAAATTATTTACTTATAACTTCAGATTTCTCTTTTCATATCACATTCAACTTTCACTTTTCGTTTCGCCTTCGTTCCACGTTGAGCCAATACCTACTGGCCAATAGGCTACCTATGTGTCACGGACGGAATATCGGAAAAGCAATATATTAGAGATGAATGGAGCGGGAAAAGCCATAATCGAATTACTGCTAGTTGGCTCACTTATAGTTAAATTGATTCCGGAAACTACAAGATTCGATCAATAGGTAATTTTCGGTCCGGGCAGATTTTGAGAGGTACAATTCTTTCAACGTCGGACCCCCATGAATTATAAATAGGCTATTCACGAAAATTGGGGCTATTTGACGGGGTAGACGTAGAAAAATCAATTTTCCAGAATGTTTCATCGTCTTCGCCATGCTAGGATTCCGTTTCAAGGCCTGCCTCTGTGCCAAAACTCGATTGTTTCCTCATTGAATGATGTAGGTACGAACGATTCGTCTGTCTAACCGGAGGTAGCGGACGAATTTATTTACAGACTTCAAGGCCGAAATCCAGGAAAACGGATTTATAACAATCAAAGCACATTCTAGCACATACAAATCAGCAAAGTATATGTACATACACAGACGTGTAAAACACACTAAGTACTTCGATGTGCAAGGATGGAGTTGGTGAAAATCGCAATGAGATTTCTTCTACAGTCTAATAACAAAAGATATCTGAAGCCGGGACCTAATTCAATTTATACTCAATCAGTATTATTTTCGTTAATAGGGTTTAATGGAAGTTATGTAACCTTCCTGAAATTGAAAATCAAAAAAAATGTTGACGTTTGCCCGTCTCGGAACAGAAATGACCATACCTCCCTGAACGGCGACCTTTTTCGAATTTTTTAAACCGGGATTTCGTCTCGGCAGGACCTATTATCCGGTTCAGCCGAAATTTCAATTACTCACAGTTCTTCCGTAATAATGATACTTTTTGAGTTGCCTATTTTATTTTATATTTATTATTATTAGGCATAATATAAAATGTTGGCTTTACACCTTGCAGAATACGTGGGTATTTCATTCCGCTAACTTGTCGTACCTACTCCAATTTTGAGGGGTGAGTGTGTTTGAAGTACTGTGTGTCGTTTTTGCACCACTGGCTGTTTTCATCTATCATTTTTTCGGGATGAGAAGAATTCTCGAGGAATTTGTTTTACTTCAGTGTCAAAGCCCCAAGTTGGAAATAGACCCGTATAAAATAAGCTTAGACAATTAAGCCTTATTTGTTGCACTTGAACATACATTGCAACACTTAAATGGAATTGAACAAGCGTTACCCAGCCAAATTGCAAACAAATGAATTATTTGGGCAGTTCAATTGTAGGAGGCATTCATCGAAATGTTAGTCAAGCGTATGCACCTTTTATTTTATTTTTATTTTTGTGAAAAAACTGTTAGTGTGTTAATAGCGTGAGCTCTAGATAGAAATTCTATGAACTGAAAAAAAAAATGCGATAGCGCTGGAAAACATCTATTTTGATTGAAAGAAAAACTCTAATGAATATTTATCCTCAGCCAGACTTACGACTGATTTATCCCTGAAGTAAATTGAGCATTCCGTTGCCAAGTTTGTTCGTGTTTAAATAACTAATATACATAACTGGGAAGTCAGTTTGTATATAAGGACTTGTAATTTGCACAACTATCGCAAGTCACGCAACCTCTGACTCTCGAGTGCTCGACGTCTGCGGACAAACGAGATTGACAACGACATTTTCCAATCGTCTCAAATTGGCTTCGCAATTAGTGAAGGTTTGTTCGAGAATTTAATATTGTACCCTGAACATTGAGATGTCCTCAAGGAAGGGATGCTTCAACAGACGGCAGTGCCATGACAGTGCCAATCGAAAACTGCGAAAGACGTGACTGCCAGAAATGAGAGGCAACTGGTTGAAAAACGATTAAAAAACACGTTGAAGTGTTTTGGTATTGAGTTACAGAAAAAAGCGCGCTGTTGTGGGGAGAAGTGCCAGAAACAATGCTACTCGAATGAAATCATAGGACGCCACAACCAAATTCGACCAACTATCCAGCAACTAACGGAAACTAACACTTCAGCTGAGATGTGTAGAAGAGCTAGAAAATCGCTTGCTCCATATTTGCATCCAGAATGCCAAATTTGGCCTAATATTTCGGCAAATATTTATTTAATTTTGGAAAATGTTCCTCCCGAACACGTAAAAGGATCTTAAAAGAGTTTGTTGTTTACCCGCTTCAATACACTACTATAAAAGAGCCTAATTTATGTAAACCTATGTAAAAATCGTTAGAGGCATCAAAGCTAAACATCAGTTCATCAACCTAGGGGTCGAAGAGCCGACTGTGGGAAGAGACATGACTGAATAATCGATTTATTGATAGCTGAGACAAGTTAGAATAACAAGAAGGGACCTAGATGGAAGTTATTGAAAGCAAGTCGAGTCAGAAAAATGGATTATTGAAGGAACAACATCGCAATATCGGTAGGTAGGTACATTAATTTTGGGAATGTACACCATATGAGCACCATAGCTCTCTTCCATACTTCCGAGGGGAAGTATTCTCCAATATACGGTTATCCAATTGGAAATTAAATTCCTGAATATTAGAGGTCAACGTACCTCCAAAAATTTTGAAAGTAAAATCGCTTTCCAATGGCTAACGTACTCAAAATTGGAACAGTACTAGAGTCACATCACAACAGCCCAGTGGGATCGTAACACTAGCATAAATTCCCATGTACTGACTGAAAAATACTTTTATGCGAAACAATCCCAATTTCATACGAACTACCATCAAGATTCCCAATCATACTATCTATTGGTGCGGCTAGAATGTATTGAAAGTACAGCTAAGTACGGCTAATATACCTACTTCAATGCCAAGCGGTAGGTACTTTTGATATCGTAATTAGTACGTAATTGGTTATACGGCTAAAACTACCTTTTTCGCTTTCATAGGTACGTGATACGTGAATTACTCAATGGTGCCATATCACGTTACATGCAACAGGTAATTACTAGGTAAGGGACTGTTCATGGCAGCATACTGTAATCCAGGATGGACTAAAATGCATGGATATTAATACTATGACGGATCTTAATATTTCGTGATTACTGCACTGATGCTTTGTGTATCAACAATTTCAATGATTAAAAACTAATCGCATTGATTCCTGGGTCGATAAAAAAGAGGCTTGGTGGCGATGAGTGGCTAAAATTTTTATTTTTTTTTACTTCTAGATTCGTGCAAAAATCAGAAAAGTGGTTTTGGTCTACAAGCTCGGGTATCTAGATAGGGTCACTTCAAACGTAAAAAGTGCAATCAAAGGTCAAATTCTACCAAACTTTTAACAATTCAAAGGTCAACATGGTGGTTTATCGAGCGTGGTATCATTTTTCAGGTTTGTAACCAACCGCAACTAAACACTACGTTTACCCAATCGAGGCGTTAAAGGTTTGGTGTAAATAGACCTTAGCTGTTTAGATAAAAATTAGGTTGGTAGGTACTGCGCAATAAATCTACTCATGATCATCATATGGTTCTAAATCTACCAATCTAGCTCACTAGAGCAGTAAAAAACTACATAGGAAAACTACGGCCTTTTGTAAGCGGTAATGTGAAAAAAGCGAAGAATAAAAACACTCATGCAGAGAATGATTGGGATTTCATTCGTTTAAATAATACACGTCAACATGCGCAAAGCACTGGAAAACGAAATTTCGACATTGTCAAATCGAAGTAACCAATTGGTTACTCAATAAGGTTCTTTCAAAGGTCATTTTCTTAAGATTTTTGAAATTCATAAAACGTATTTATTAGCATTAAAATAAAGATTAAATACTAAATTAAAAAATATTCGAAAAACACTTCGCTCAGGAATTTAGCGAGAGTATGTTCCCTAAGGCGCTCACCAGCCTCCCCAAGTCCTAGGAATAGGTGTACTGATAGATCTCATATTACCCTCATATTGAAGGTATTTTGAAGATGCTTGCAACCCAAGGAACCGGTCCAACTTTCAGATGAGCGGTATGGGGAAGCTCCAGCTTCCTGGTTCCACCACATTTAAAAGGCAACGTCGGCCTCCCTCCTCAAAAATGCACTAAAGCTTCAAAAGTTATTAAACTTATTCCTAAATAAGTTTAAAGGCGAATTCTGATAAGAATTCCCGAAGATCCTTTGTTTTGTTTGAAGCGAGGCAAGAGATATAAATTTATATAAATGACGACTCCCTTCTGAAATACGTCGAGGTAGTTTTTCGAAAAAAACTGAATTAGGCTTTGTTGGAAGGCCACCGTAGAAATAAAGATTATTCTAGCTTTTGGCCACACGGTGATCTTTAGGAGGATCTTCTGACGTGAAGGGGCCAAATTTTTTAAAGTAAAAAGAATTTTATCTACAGAAAGTACCGTCTCACGGCTTACAGCAGCTCATAACGGATCATCCTACCCGATTTTTTCGAAAAACGCGAAGAACAATGAATTATCCGCCAAAAACAAAAGCCTAAGTGACATTATTGAGCCGAAAACGAGTTAAGAACTAGCATCAAAAGTTCGCAAGTACACTAGGTATGCAGAAGGGGAGGTCGTTTAAAAAGTTTTTACGGTATAGTTATCGCGGAACAAGTAAAACTGTTTTTAAAGCGCGCACAATTTTACGCTCTCCAATCTTTTCCGCTCTAGAATTTTCGTAAAAGGTTGAACATCGTCCAATGCTCAACGGACCGCGATGATAACTTCGAGACTGGGACAAGAGCCGCATGGTGGTGACTCGACGCACCAGTGACAGGGAAAATACCTGAAGCGTAGCACAGCAGAACTTTCGTCCACATTTTGGACAACTACGTTAACCAGATCGTCGTTTAACGTCTGTGAGAAAAACGTGGTAGTTTCGGGCAAAATAAACCATTTTCGGTTCGGTGTAAATTTGTTTTAAAGTAAAATATGGACATGTTTCCGAGCGATAAACATTTTTTCAATGTCAACTTTTCTTGGCTAAAGTTTGCGCGATTTTGACGATTAATGAATGAAAATGCGCAAAAGCTTTCAAAACGCGTTTAAACGATCAGAAACAATCTGACAACCCTTTTGTTAAAAAGGGCTACTCACGCTCACTTTTTGCACTCTGGTGTGTGAAATGCGCGAAAATTCCCATCGAACTAATGAAATTGTTCGCAGCGAAGCTCCGGAGGCGATACGAGGGAATTTAATCCTGACATGAAATTATTGCCTACAAGACACTCCGCCTGGAGAATATTCTATCGTGTATCTTCTAGAATCTCTGCTGGTAATGGGGTAAAAACTGATATTCCTTCAGGCCTTGGATGCTCTTAAACGCAGTACTCGAAGGGGACGTTTTACTCCTCTGATTCAATGGCTTGCGTCGGTAGCCGGTGAACTATAAGAGCTGGGGGAGACAGCAGGGGAGCTAAATGTCAGCTCACCGTTTGGCAAAGGTCGAAAAAGGGGAAACTGAGGGTAGGGGGTGAATGCTGATTCAGGGACATACGCGGCGGTAAAGCGAGGAGACTGGGGGAGGAAGTTCAATTTTAGACGTTCACGTTAATGCGCCCGTATTTATAGCACTTGTACCCCCAGGATGTTTTTCACTGTAACCTGATTTTCGTACACCCGGGGCAGGAAAACTTTTTTTTTAACCAAAGACAAGGTGTCGAGAAAATGTTGAATCATTGAGGTTCCATGTTGACATTTCAAAAAAGGTGCCTATACGACAAGGAAGGTATATAAATTATAAAAATTGAATTTGCCACAAAGGTAGAATTCAACACAAAGAATCAGGTTGGTGCCAGAAAAAGCCCTTAAATGATTATAGTTTCTACGTACAGCGCAAAAAGAATCGACTGGAAATTTGCAAATCCTTGGAACATCATGAGCTATTTTTTCGATTTCCACGTTTAGCCCCCACCCTTTTTTGAGCAGTCAAGCATCATCGAGAGAGAAATTCTGTTGGTGTGAATTCTTGAGCTCATCTCACTGGCCCAGTTATCCAGCAGGGGTACACAATGACACAAACATGCACATTCGAGGATTTCAAGCACAGCAAACTACTCACAGCCGTTGACTGGGGCTACCTTTGAAAATTCATCCTCTGAAGGAACATTTTCGGAAGGCATCCTTGGAAGGGACATCCTAGGAAGGGAATGATTTGAAGGGAACTCAAAGGAAGAGCATCCTTGGAAGCAGAATCCTTGGAAGGAGCATCCTTAGAAGGAACATTCTTGGAAGGGCATCATTGGAGGATCATTCTTGGAATGAACATCCTTGGAAGGATTAAGACTGGAAGGGCATCCTTGGAAAGGCATCCTTGAACTGCATTCTTGGAAGGAAATGATACATAGGAACATCCTTGAAAGGGACATCCTTGGACGCGAACGTCCTTGGAAGGAACATCCTTGGAAGGGCAGGGTTGAAGAAAAATACTGACACCGTCTAGAGAATGCGGGTGAAACACTGTGGGCCGGTTTATCAATTCATTTGAAGCTATATTTATCCAAGGACGCTTGCATTAACTGATTTCCGAGAAATGTTCAGAGTGACGGGTAATGAAAATATCTCTTAGATTTATTTATTATTTATTTAGATTTAATCTAGCTTTAAATTCATTGATAACTGGTCATAAGAGAAAGCTTTAGTTTCAAAATTAAAGAGTAAGTTAGCCAACATTTTATTTTCGAAATGTGGCAAAATGCCTTGTTATCTATCCACTGTTTCATCGTGATAGGAACAGAATTTGCATGATTTCAAGCTAAATCCTTATCTTATCCTCCCCAGGCCGCAGAAATATTTTTTACTAAAGCTGGGCTCGGTCTACAGGTGAGGACAGGCAGCATTCAGTCAAAACCGTTCAAAAACCAATAACCACCCTCGGCCCATTTTTGGTCGAGGGAAAGCATTCCAATTTTCTATCCAAAATGCGGCTGGATCCGAGAAGTTCAATAATTTACCTTGATCTCCGAGTCGTCGGATCCTTCATCACCATTACTTCCGTGATTTCCCCGTATTTGCAGAAATATTCTCGCAATGATTCTGAAACGGGATGAAAAATGTGTTAATACATAATATTAAAACACTAAATAGAAAATTGGGCGAAGAGAGTTGATAATTAGCCAGTACACGCACAGTACCTTTTTCAATATTTTTGGAACAAATTATGAATAAAAATTCCAATTTAAAAAGTCGGAAATTTTGCTAAAGATTTTTCACTCTAACCAATAATGAATAAAATTTTCTTTACTAAAAAAAGTAAACAATTTTTCACTATACGTAGAACAACCAGTTATTAAGAAAATAAAAATGAATTAAAAATTAACTTCTATATTTAAATTTAGAAAAGTAAATTTTATTCCGGATATTTAAATTCAGATAAGCCCACGGCATCACCTTTGAAATTTCATATTTTTGGAAAAAGGTGAGCTTGGGTATCCACAAAAACCAAAAATTGTGTAAATAGTGTTTACAATAAAAACAAGCTGTCAAAAACATAATTTCAAAATCAATTTTTTCCAAAATTTTACTACATTTTTGACTGCAGCTCTGCCAAAATTCATCCTGAAAAATGGGATAAACAGTGGTACCAAAAAATGGCAGACTTCCTCGGACTTTGAGTAGTCGAATTTTTCAAATCCGATCAAAATTGGCTGCGCGAGAGAGGTGCAAACGTACCGACGAAAAACCGCGAAAAAATCTTACAAGTCAACTTGAGTAACCTCTGCCTTTTTGAAGTCGGTTAAATAACGATAAATTGAAATGTGACTAGAATAAAATTTAAAAAATGATAACTCTCTATCTGCATTCAATTTGATTCGAAAGGGTGAAAAGCGCCCTTACTGAAAATAAAAACCGCCCCTAGTGTTTTCAGGGTGAAAAGAATCAGGGCGACGGAAGTAGCGAAACAGCTTTTTCAAGTCGCTCAACCCGAAATACGTGGGCGACTTGAACGGCCACTCGTGACACGAACGGCCGATCCGGGCCCGTTCGATCCCTCACGTCCGATCCCACGTGAGGGAGGGCCGCACATCGACCGCCTCTCCCGACCGCCTCACCCGAACGCTTCTTAGCGATTCTCCCGCCCGCCTCATTAAGGGGACTTTGAGAGACACTTAAAGCGGCCGGGAGGAAAAAGGAGGGTGTAAAAAGAATGACTAGGCACCCAAGATAGGGAGGGCCGAGCGAGATAAGAAGCGCCGCTGCGGTCGATTGAGACGTTGAAGGGCGACACTGAAGGGCGATGGCGAACCTTGGCCGTCCTGGGCCTGTTTGAGGGCAAACGCTCCCTCGGAAGGGGGGCGGCTTGCTTAACCAGCACAAAGTAACGCCTCAGCTTCCACTAGAAGTTCTTTCTGGAGTTTTTCTCCCGCCCGGGCGGATGCGATATTCTTTAAGGCACGTTTCACCCCGCAGGGCCGGGCGGTTCTCCTAATTGCCCCCGTCTTCAAACACTGTTTATCAAGCAAGGGTTGGGATTGAATTTTGATTTATTGCTCCACAACTCGCAAAGGGTGAAGCGATAAGTCGATCGATAGATAAATAGGCAGGCGGAGTGAAGATGACACACAGTACTTCCATATTTTGATAAAAGGCGTGCGGTAGTGAAGCTTGAGATACAACATAGTGAGATGTCGAGTTTTTTTCAATTCTGGAATTATTTTTATTCTGTTCAAAGTTTGGCTATTCTTTCAGGACCACAATTAGTTAATTTGGGTTGACAGAAACAGAAAGTGCTTCTTTGTGATTTAGAAACATTTTGGTTCAAACATTTGTCTCAGGATTATAATATGATATTGACATTAATAATAAGATAATATATTATTATCAAACAAAATAAGTTTAATATAATATATTATATTATTATCAGACATAACAATCTTTTGCACCCGACTGCAACGAAATAAATGATACTGTTCGGTCTCGAGTGCCTACCTCACCTTCAACACAAGTGTGAGTTGCTGGTCAGCATAACCACGGACTCAGGGGTACATCCGATATTGAGAAGGACAGTACGTGGTTAGTCAGATTTGGAAAGATAAATAGCAATAATATAGACAAATAATCGATTAAATATTATGTAACGAAATTCCAAGTAGCTACCTTTTTCTTCAAGTTGGGTCAGTGGTCCAAATTTTTCTGCCAAATTTGAGGGGGTTTAACTGAACTGATTTTCACATTATTGGGCTCGTTGGTTCCTTCAATTTTTTTTTAACATTTTCGCCCCTCAACCGTCAAATTGAACAAATTTCTGAGCCCAAAAATTCGTTGAATGAACAAATTTCAACATTCGGGAAACTATTTCTCGACACTTCAAAAAAATTCTAAAATTTCAATAAAATACTTTTATCTAGGTGGCTATTTGATACCTAGGTACATGGTAGAAAGAATTTGCGTTTATACTATGAGCTCAACATTTTTTTTAACGAAGAATCAGAAAAAACAAATAACAATTCCAAACCAAACTGAGAATTTACCAGCTGAAATTTCGAATAATCTATATTGAATTGTGGGGTTTCCAAATCAGATTGAGGATTTCCCAAACCAAATTGAGAATTTTCCAACCTGAATTTTATTGATAAATTCTCAATTTCGTTCGGGAAATTCACGGACTCACGGGCTGCCGTCGAAATTAATTTTAACTCCCAGCTCGCGCAATTTCTCCTTCGGTTTTCAGGTATGCCGATTCCGGCCAAAAGATTGCCACCTCGAGTTATTTCCATTTTGAGAAGATCCCTCTTATATCCGTCCAATTGACTTGATCTATTATAAGCGGCCGTTACAAAAGCGATGGTCGCATTCATTGTTATAAATAGTCAGGGCGGCCGCACCACCGAAGGAAAACGGAGGAGTTCTTTTTTTTAATGAACACATTATTATTAGAGGAGTGTCGGGTTGGGTCGTCAGAAGAGAAAGAGCGCCACCAAACAAGAAGGGAGGCAGGGTAACGTGCAGAACGGAGACCGACCAAGGGTTCGACTGAGAGGAGAATAGGAGACGAACAGGGAGATAAGTCGCCAGTTGGCAGAGGCCGCACCTCGCGGCCCGACGAATTCAAAACACCTGATACGGAGTATCTCACGGTGATTGAGCTTCAAGAGTCCGAAAAGGCCGTCCCCATCCGTCAATGTTCCTCGGGCCGGGGAATCTGCCGCTTTTATTGGATATTCTGGGGTGGATTCGCTGCGAACGGCGAACGAGCGGAATCGGAGTGGAGATGGCGAGATTTTATTAGCAGCAGCGGAATTACTGTATCGATACCTTAAAGCACAAAGGGACTATGTCCAAAAATGGCGTAATGAGAAAAATGAGAAATAAGTTTTTGATCAATTTACGAAAATAAAGATTTCTCTCATAGTTTTCAATTTCATAAAAAAAACTCGCTGAATGAAAAATGTTCGTCCGGCCAAGATCTACAATCTCGTATAACCAGAACTTTGGTAGCAGTTAACACTTCCAAGATAAACGCTCTTTAAATATTTGTCGCTTTCCCATTTTATCGTTTTTTGGCCCCAAAAATGAATAAAAGGGTCATGGTTCTTGGAGCGATCGATAGATTCTTTTGGTACCGAAATCTCAAAATTGATATTTTGGGACATATTACCTTTGTGCTTTAAGGTATCGATATGGAAGAGTTCGAGTGGAGGTGAACCATCGGGTATGCAGGATATGCGGGCGATTCTCACAGCAATTGGGATAGAAGTTAGATATCCAGAGCGATTATGACGGCCCTCTCATAAATTTGAAGTTGGGCAAAATTTTGAATTTTGTCGTTTAATACGCTACATGGCCTAACTCTTTCCAACTATTCAGGAGAGCTAATCCAGTGGTGCGTAGATAACACACAATACTTCCATATTTTGACTGCTGTTAAGGGTGATTAGGCCAAAAATATAAAAAACTCACTTTGTAAATTTTAAAATTCGCTCAAAATAAAAATAAGCCACATTATCGGAATATAGAAAATATCCACGTATTCTGCAAGGTAAAACAAAGATTTTAAGACCAAGAACGCTCAAATCGGTTCATTTTTGTGGCCGGAAAAAAATAAAATAGAAAACACTAAAAATGCAAATATATCGGAAGTACTGTGTGTAATCCGAATTTCCGAATTAAACAGGGTGTTAGGTCTTGCCGAGACAAACATTTCAGTTCAAGAAATTTGAAAAAGAATGAGAATTGAGGGAGTTATGGTCATTTTTGTAAATGACCACAGACGGACAGACGGACTAACGGACACACAGACACACGGACACACAGACACTTGTTCGGGAAGTGATTCTGAGTAAATCTGTATAAGAAAAAGTTTTTTCTGAAGCTCCGTTCCGATTCTCGATTTTAGGACGATCACAATACTTCCATTTACTCTGTAAATATGGAAGTAAAAATTGTACCAAATTGTTCTCTCCCCCCCCCATCATGTTTTACGAGTAAAACGAGTGTAGAATCCGACTCAATAAAATTCCGAAACAATAAAAATAAATAAATATTAAATATTAAATAATAAATAAATAAATATAATAATAAATAAATAAAACCGAAAAAATAAAATTTCCGTCCGTCCGCCGCCCGCCCTCCCAAATTAGCTCGGATCGGTTCGGAGAGACACGAGCCCTACCATCCTTGCCTTCTCGTCAACGATAGAGCCGCCCGGACCAGACCGCCCGGATCTGTACCTACCCTAGCCGCCCGGACCAAGGCGCCCTCACCCGCAAAAGCGGCTCGGATAAGCCGCCCGGCCCTAGCCAGCCGAACTCCAATTCCGAGAATCGATGACTCGCGCGCATGATTGTTCATGACAGTTCAAAGTCTTTTCCTGCGCCTGCTTTTCTGCGAATGCGAGCCCCTTGTTCACAAGCTCAGTCTTCCGCCAGCTTCCCTCCGGGTAGGTCGCGCTCGGTTGTTTTAGGAAATTTTAGGGAAAAAAGCGTATCGAGAGAATTTTCCATCGAAAAACTCCGTTCCCGACATTGCTGTTATCGTTCCGCGAGTGAAAGTTTGTGATAATTTCGCGAAATCGGTCGATTAGTTTGTGATTTTCTGAATGTGGCTGACAAATGTTGGCGAAATTTTACTTTCTTCCCGTCCCGTTTCGCTCGGTTTGGTAGTCGTTCGATTTATCGTGCCGGTTGAGGGAACAACAATTTTTGAATGGTTCTGTGTCGTTTTGGTGGATTCGCCTTTTTGTGTCTGCTGCCCTGCTCGTCGGTGAAAACTCAACATACCATCAGTTCTGCTATGCACCTATGCAAAGGCTATTTTCAAGCAATTGGCATAGTTTTCGGAATTAGTGGAATTTTTGGTAGAATCTTGAGGACAGTTACTAGAATTGACTGGATTTTTATTTAACCGAGTTTTTACTAACAACTGTTTGGCCACTAAAATTTAATCAATTTTGACGTTAACGGGATGAGAAATGAGCCCCAAAAAACTAAAATTGTTTCTCAACGTAAAGAAACCTAAACGTTGAACCACCTTGAATCTTTCAAAAATTGAAAAAAAATAAATCGCAATCAAGAGATTTGAGTTAAGATGAAACCGAAAAATCCTTTCACAAAAATATTGGAAAAAAAACTCTTTATGATAAATTGAGAAAGTTTTTATGACATTTTTCCTAAAGTCAAAATTCAGATTTCCTTTTTGACCAAAAAGAAAGAAAAGTGTCGTTGTGTTGTGGAAAGATGCTGTGCCTCGAGAAGTGCAACACCATGGAGTAGGTACCCATCGTATGCAGCCGGAGGACATCGAACAACGAGGAGCGACGTGGCTAAACGTAAGTTTCCATGTATGCGTAGATATCACACGACTTCTGTTTTTTACTTCCCTGAAACGAATAGAGCTTCAATTTTTTTCTCTTTTTGTTACAGGTATGTCCGAACTTGTCTGCGTTTGGTCCAAGGTAAGACCTTTTTCATTTGAAATCGTAGAGATCCGACCCTGATTGGGACGTTTGAACGAACATAGGCATTCTCGCAAAAGATCCTTCATATTTTTGGGTTACATTCCCATAAACTCCAATTTCGCGTTTTTTAACATTTATTCCGCGTCTTGACTAGTTTTTCCTGATAAGCCAATATTCTGAACGGTTTGTGCAACGTATTTCTAGAAAAGGATTGTGGCGAATAATTATTATTGTGACTCGATTTCCACTGATGCACGAGTGTTTAATCAAGACGTGGGAACAGGTAAGTACGAATTATTATGAAAAGTGATAATTATTGAATACCTACATCAACATAGGGGCTTGAATAATTTTTCGTGCTCTCATGTGCACAGTTCGTTATCGCGTTATGGGTATCAACCCAAAATTAGGCTGAAAACCAGTGGTGCGTAGATAACACACAATACTTCCATATTTTGAAACGTATATATTTGAAAAAAATTGATCATATTTTGACTGTTTTTAAGGGTGTTTAGGTCAAAAATATCGAAAAAAATTCACTATGCAAATTTTAAAATTCGCCAAAAAAAAATATTCGCTACATTTTTGGAATATAAAAAATATCCACATATTCTGCAAGGTAAAACGAAGATTTTGAGACCAAGAACGCTCAAATCGGTCCGTTTTTGTGGCCGGAAAAAAATAAAATAGAATACACTAAAAATGCAAATATATCGGAAGTACTGTGAGTAATTCAAATTCCGATTAAACAGGGTGTTAGGTCTTGCCGAGACGAACATTTCAGTTCAAGAAATTTGAAAAAAGGTTGAGAAATGAGGGAGTTATGGCCATTTTTGTAAATGACCACAGACGGACACACGGACAGACGGACACACAGACACTTGTTCGGGAAGTGATTCTGAGTAAATGTGTATAAGAAAGAGTTTTTTCTGAAGCTCCGTTCCGATTCTCGATTTTAGGACGATCACAATACTTCCATTTACTCTGTAAATATGGAAGTAAAAATAAAATAGAAAACACTAAAAATGCAAATATATCGGAAGTACTATGAGTTATTCAAATTCCGATTTAACAGGGTGTTAGGTCTTGCCGAGACAAACATTTCAGTTCAAGAAATTCGAAAAAAGGTTGAGAATTGAGGGAGCTATGGCCATTTTTGTAAATGGCCACAGATGGACAGGACACAACGCCATTTTTGGTACTTCCGTCAAGTCAACAAATTCTTCTCTAGGGTACTTTTCCTAAAAGGCCATTTTGGTGGCCCACAGTTCAAAAATCTATGTCATCAAATTTCCTCGGTTTGTCACTGCCCAGCTTCAGAGTTGCCAACTTTGCTGAAATAACAAAATCCATTCTCATCAAAATATTCTGCAATTTCTGAGGGCAATCAAAGAGAAGAATCGATTTAGCAGTTTTTTCGTCTTAAAGCTTCTGAATTAAATCGGGAAAATTCCTTAAAAATCCATAACTAATTCCTTAGAATTTCTAATTTGAAATTCATTTTACCCAAACCCAATATCAACTCTAACGGTAATTTAATTTGCGTTTTCCTCCAAAACTTCGCAAGAATTTTGCTTGTTTGGTAACATTAGAACCTCGCCGTCTTTCTGCTCTGCTGTAAACTGGCCAAAATGACGATGCCCTGATGTGACGAGGTCGATTTAAGAGGAACATTTCAAATTCAATAAATTATTGAAGGTCTATCGACCGAATGAAAAACTGGCGCTAACCTCCTGCTCGTATGGGCATCTCATTCTCAGCTGAATTATCCTCATGAGGAAATGGATAAAACATGGGGTTCGAAGGCCCCTGAGTTCAATTTCGGGGGTCCAGGACGAGATGAAAAGTTTTATGCCGAATTTTCTGTGCATGCTCACTCTGTACACAGCATTGGAAAAAGTGTTTATTTTTGTGAATTTCATATTTGACGGTAGGAGCCATGGGAGATAAAAAACCTGCAACTTAGAACGATAGAATTTTCATTTTAACAAATAAAAAAATATTTTCTAGTATTTTGGGGCAAAAACGCCAAAATTGGATTACTACTTAACACTGGGGGATATTTTCGGTTGAGTACACAATGAAAGGCAACTAAGCTCGTTATTAATTCATCATTAACCAAAAAAACTCGAATAAAATTTCATATTTGGATATTATGGGCTAGGTTTGCTAGAGTAAAATTGCAAATCAAAATTCACCGCCTTGCAATCAGAAGATGCGAGGTTCGATTCCCGATAGGAATTCAGATGCATTCATTATAAATTAGCAGAAATTCACGGGCTAAGTGACCATAAAGAATAATGCCCAGATGATTTGGGCGGAGTTAACTACAATTTCCACATAACTGTCCAATTAGCGTGATGGTAAATCAGTTTCAATACACAGGAGACTATAATTCAAGTCATCTGGTCTGATCCGCACTCTTGGCTGACCTTTAGTTAGCGGAGGATGAGAAAATAGATCAGGGGTACAACTACTCTGAACCTCCACACGTCTCACATGCTCCCTTACCTAAGCGCTGGAATCCCAATCTAAACTAAGGACAGGTACATGCTAACAAATTTTTGCTAAAATGTTTTTCTTAAATCTCAAATAACTTGAACGGTCTTGAACCACAAGTATCAGACGGTGATTGATGTTGATATTAAATATCAACAAATAAATTAAATTAAAATTAAATAAAATAAATTAAAAAATTTAAAAAAATTGAATGAAATACAATAAATTACCTACAAGTTTTCGTAAAAAATGAAAAATTAAAAAAAAAATAAATAAAAACAAAAAATTAAAAAATAAATTAAATAAAAACAACTAAAAGTTTTTAGTTGTGTTTTTATTTTATACACTGAAATTGGAGGGCCCATCCTAAAACAAGGAATTTCGAGATTTTTCAAGTAAAGCGAGAGTACATAGTCAAAGGTCGTATGATATCTTCCATGTTGATATTGTTAGCCCCTACTTATGGCCTTCTTCAGGAGCCATTCCCTGTGTAATGCGAACCATTCAATGAGCATCGACCATGGTCTGGAGGCTAAGCAAGGAATACTGTCTTATTATGTTGCACTCTCTATGGCCGTAATGGTATGGTGGAATATATTGGCAATAGTATTTTTCAAATTGAGGCAGTCAGTCAAAATTGTTATCCAGAAATCGCCGAATCGTCTGTACATGAAGCCAGTAAAACATCAGAATAACGGAGAATCTAAGCGATGGTTACAGCTTCAAACGACCATACGAAGCAAATTTATTTATACGGACTGCCGAATTTAGCCAAGCTTATTCGCCCTTACGGGGGTAAGTGCGTACCTATGAAAGACGCGCGAGACGGAACAAAAACGTATCCGAAGTGGAAAAGGAACCAACGTGAAAATACCGCGGGCCTACGTCACTGAGCAAGAAGATATATGACGCAGAGTTCAGGTGGCCTCTGTTGGCAGAGCTACGTTGAAACTGGCTGACACACGTTGGCTCGCCTTCAAACCACCTCATCCAGTTCTTATTTCTTCCCATTTCCTAACCTACGGGTCATATCTGATCTACGTTAACCCGTATGCCTACATAAATACCTGGTAACTAAACCGGAGACAGATTGATAAGAGGAAAGATAAGATAGCCGTATCTCGGCCGCTTTCCGTGGCTACTAGAAATAGAAATTTGTTTATCCGATGGCTTGCCGAAGTTGAAATTCATCGATTTGCATGTACAACTCATATTTTTAGTATGGCGACCCTGACGAGTTGGACATTTACCCCCAACAATTTGAGTCTTCCAGTCCAATTTAAACAATGAATATGGAAACGTTGAGAAAACCCAAACGAGAGACCGGAAATCTCAATGCAAACGATGTAGGTAGGTACCGCTAGGAACGTACTTTCAACCCTCGCCAAGCTGAAGCTGAACAACGAGGGGGTAAGGGCTATTATGAATGATGAGTCCCCATATACAGTGGCAACAAAAAAACTCTGAAGCCTCAACGAGTTATAAAGCGATACAGTAAAATTGAGTAGGCATAAAGTCTTCGAATATTTTTATAGCAGAGATTTTTACTCACTGCACTTCACCTTGCACTGCGACTTTTGCGACAAGATCATACAATGTACACAGGCAGTCCATAAAAAGCGACGGAATTGGCAAGATTAAGAAAAGCCAAGCACTTGAACGCCACCCTCGACTGGGGAAAGGCAAACAAGCTGAGTAACCTATGTGAACACGAATGATGAAATTATTAGCTCAGAAACCGGCCCATACCAAGGATTATAATTTGGAGGGGGGGGGCAGCAACTCAACTCATAATCGAAATCGAAGTCAAACTCACAATGAAACAGAAATTCAAACTCATAATCGAAATCGAAGTCAAACTCACAATGAAACAGAAACTTCAACTCATAGTCGAAATCAAAGTCAAACTCACAATGAAACAGAAACTTCAACACATAATCGAAATCGAAGTCAAACTCACAATGAAACAGAAATTCAAACTCATAATCGAAATCGAAGTCAAACTCACAATGAAACAGAAACTTCAACTCATAATCGAAATCGAAGTCAAACTCACAATGAAACAGAAACTTCAACTCATAGTCGAAATCGAAGTCAAACTCACAATGAAACAGAAACTCAAACTCATAATCGAAATCGAAGTCAAACTCACAATGAAACAGAAACTCAAACTCATAATCGAAATCGAAGTCAAACTCACAATGAAACAGAAATTCAAACTCATAGTCGAAATCAAAGTCAAACTCACAATGAAACAGAAACTTCAACTCATAATCGAAATCGAAGTCAAACTCACAATGAAACAGAAATTCAAACTCATAATCGAAATCGAAGTCAAACTCACAATGAAACAGAAACTTCAACTCATAATCGAAATCGAAGTCAAACTCACAATGAAACAGAAACTTCAACTCATAGTCGAAATCGAAGTCAAACTCACAATGAAACAGAAACTCAAACCCATAGGGTAGGTGGGGGCAAAAGATTCCAGTTTTGACATTTTGGCTTCCTTCGGCCCCCCCGACAGTCTTTGGGAGATGAAAAGCAGCCAGTATCAAAGTTTAGCATCTCCTCTACCTTGACTAAAATGACGGGAATTTTCCCTAATGATTAAGGTGGGTAATTCTCAGTTTTTCGAAAAAATGTCTTTGGAATCTTTTGCCCCTGTGGTTGGGGCAAAAGGTTCCACTGGAAGAAAAACAAAGTAGGTAACAAAAATGATTCTATAAATGATTTTATTCTTTGAAACACGAGTAACAACATGGGGTGTGGCTTAGGCCACTAATAGGAGGATACCGTAGGTATCAGTCTTAACTGTTTAATACGAATCACGCGTGTAACTTGAAATTTCAGAAAAAGGACTCAGTTGACTATAAATTCAGTCTTTAAAATCTTACCTACTTTTTTCTTTCTTTGTGAACGATTCTTACATACGAGTATTTAGTCATTTAACTAGTTGGCCATCACAGGATGTATAGGGTACTGAAAATATCACTACGAAAGTGGAATCTTTTGCCCCCCCTACAGTGGAAACTTTTACCCCGAAACGAGAGTTTTTACGTTAGGAGTGATTCCCATTGTTCTGCTCAAGTGATGGGGAACGCAACGACAGGATTTCAAAGACCAAATACCAAGCAATAACGGAAAAATAACGCCAATACCCTGCCAAACTATTATCTTTCGTCAATAAGCAATCCAAAATCGCGAAAAATTACATCAAAATCGTTAAAAACACATTTACCCCATCTTGAGCCTTGCTGTCCCACCGATCGCCTCCAGACTACACTGGCCAACTGGCGGGAACTGAGCAGACCCAATGATGTCTCAATCCGTCCTCAAACTCTTCCCGTTTTTTTTTAAATGCCGCTGGAATCTTTTGCCCCATGGAACCTTTTGCCCCCACCTACCCTAATCGAAATCGAAGTCAAATTCACAATGAAACAGAAACTCAAACTCATAATCGAAATCGAAGTCAAACTCACAATGAAACAGAAATTCAAACTCATAATCGAAATCGAAGTCAAACTCACAATGAAACAGAAATTCAAACTCATAGTCGAAATCAAAGTCAAACTCACAATGAAACAGAAACTTCAACTCATAATCGAAATCGAAGTCAAACTCACAATGAAACAGAAATTCAAACTCATAATCGAAATCGAAGTCAAACTCACAATGAAACAGAAACTTCAACTCATAATCGAAATCGAAGTCAAACTCACAATGAAACAGAAACTTCAACTCATAGTCGAAATCGAAGTCAAACTCACAATGAAACAGAAACTCAAACCCATAATCGAAATCGAAGTCAAATTCACAATGAAACAGAAACTCAAACTCATAATCGAAATCGAAGTCAAACTCACAATGAAACAGAAATTCAAACTCATAATCGAAATCGAAGTCGAACTCACAATGAAACCGAAACTCAAACTCATCATCGAAATCGAAGTCAAACTCACAATGAAACAGAAACAACTCATAGTCGAAATCGACGTCGAACTAACAATAAACAGTGTTGACTTCGATTTTGATTATGAGTTTATCTTCTGTTTCACAGTGAGTTTGATTTCGATTTCGATTATGAGATGAGTTTCTGTTTCATTGTGAGTTTGACTTCGATTTCGATTATGAGTTTGAGTTTCGGTTTCATTGTGAGTTTGACTTCGATTTCGATTATGAATTTGACGTCGATTTCAATTATGAGTTTGATCTTCTGTTTCATTGTGAGTTTGACTTCGATTTCGATGATGAGTTTGAGCCTCTGTTTCATTGTGAGTTCGACTTCGATTTCGATTATGAGTTTGAGTTTCTGTTTCATTTTGAGTTTGACTTCGATTTCGATTATGAATTTGACGTCGATTTCGATTATGAGTTTGATCTTCTGTTTCATTGTGAGTTTGACTTCGATTTCGATTATGAGTTTGAGTTTCTGTTTCATTGTGAGTTTGACTTCGATTTCGATTATGAGTTTGAGTTTCTGTTTCATTGTGAGTTTGACTTTGATTTCGATTATGAGTTTGATCTTCTGTTTCATTGTGAGTTTGACTTCGATTTCGATTATGAGTTTGAGCTTTTGTTTCATTGTGAGTTTGACTTCGATTTCAATTATGAGTTTGAGCTTTTGTTTCATTGTGAGTTTGACTTCGATTTCGATTATGAATTTGACGTCGATTTCGATTATGAGTTTGATCTTCTGTTTCATTGTGAGTTTGACTTCGATTTCGATTATGAGTTTGATCTTCTGTTTCATTTTGAGTTTGACTTCGATTTCGATTATGAATTTGACGTCGATTTCGATTATGAGTTTGATCTTCTGTTTCATTGTGAGTTTGACTTCGATTTCGATTATGAGTTTGAGTTTCTGTTTCATTGTGAGTTTGACTTCGATTTCGATTATGAGTTTGAGTTTCTGTTTCATTGTGAGTTTGACTTCGATTTCGATTATGAGTTGGAGTTTCTGTTTCATTGTGAGTTTGACTTCGATTTCGATTATGAGTTTGATCTTCTGTTTCATTTTGAGTTTGACTTCGATTTCGATTATGAATTTGACGTCGATTTCGATTATGAGTTTGATCTTCTGTTTCATTGTGAGTTTGACTTCGATTTCGATTATGAGTTTGAGTTTCTGTTTCATTGTGAGTTTGACTTCGATTTCGATTATGAGTTTGAGTTTCTGTTTCATTGTGAGTTTGACTTCGATTTCGATTATGAGTTGGAGTTTCTGTTTCATTGTGAGTTTGACTTCGATTTCGATTATGAGTTTGAGTTTTTGTTTCATTGTGAGTTTGACTTCGATTTCGATTATGAATTTGACGTCGATTTCGATTATGAGTTTGAACATCTGTTTCATTGTGAGTTTGACTTCGATTTCGATTATGAGTTTGAGTTTCTGTTTCATTGTGAGTTTGACTTCGATTTCGATTATGAGTTTGAGCTTTTGTTTCATTGTGAGTTTGACTTCGATTTCGATTATGAGTTTGAGCTTTTGTTTCATTGTGAGTTTGACTTCGATTTCGATTATGAATTTGACGTCGATTTCGATTATGAGTTTGATCTTCTGTTTCATTGTGAGTTTGACTTCGATTTCGATTATGAGTTTGATCTTCTGTTTCATTTTGAGTTTGACTTCGATTTCGATTATGAATTTGACGTCGATTTCGATTATGAGTTTGATCTTCTGTTTCATTGTGAGTTTGACTTCGATTTCGATTATGAGTTTGAGTTTCTGTTTCATTGTGAGTTTGACTTCGATTTCGATTATGAGTTTGAGTTTCTGTTTCATTGTGAGTTTGACTTCGATTTCGATTATGAGTTGGAGTTTCTGTTTCATTGTGAGTTTGACTTCGATTTCGATTATGAATTTGACGTCGATTTCGATTATGAGTTTGATCTTCTGTTTCATTGTGAGTTTGACTTCGATTTCGATTATGAGTTTGAGTTTCTGTTTCATTGTGAGTTTGACTTCGATTTCGATTATGAGTTTGAGTTTCTGTTTCATTGTGAGTTTGACTTTGATTTCGATTATGAGTTTGATCTTCTGTTTCATTGTGAGTTTGACTTCGATTTCGATTATGAGTTTGAGCTTTTGTTTCATTGTGAGTTTGACTTCGATTTCGATTATGAGTTTGAGCTTTTGTTTCATTGTGAGTTTGACTTCGATTTCGATTATGAATTTGACGTTGATTTCGATTATGAGTTTGAGTTTCTGTTTCATTGTGAGTTTGACTTCGATTTCGATTATGAGTTTGAGTTTCTGTTTCATTGTGAGTTTGACTTTGATTTCGATTATGAGTTTGATCTTCTGTTTCATTGTGAGTTTGACTTCGATTTCGATTATGAGTTTGAGCTTTTGTTTCATTGTGAGTTTGACTTCGATTTCGATTATGAGTTTGAGTTTCTGTTTCATTGTGAGTTTGACTTTGATTTCGATTATGAGTTTGATCTTCTGTTTCATTGTGAGTTTGACTTCGATTTCGATTATGAGTTTGAGCTTTTGTTTCATTGTGAGTTTGACTTCGATTTCGATTATGAGTTTGAGCTTTTGTTTCATTGTGAGTTTGACTTCGATTTCGATTATGAATTTGACGTCGATTTCGATTATGAGTTTGATCTTCTGTTTCATTGTGAGTTTGACTTCGATTTCGATTATGAGTTTGATCTTCTGTTTCATTTTGAGTTTGACTTCGATTTCGATTATGAATTTGACGTCGATTTCGATTATGAGTTTGATCTTCTGTTTCATTGTGAGTTTGACTTCGATTTCGATTATGAGTTTGAGTTTCTGTTTCATTGTGAGTTTGACTTCGATTTCGATTATGAGTTTGAGTTTCTGTTTCATTGTGAGTTTGACTTCGATTTCGATTATGAGTTGGAGTTTCTGTTTCATTGTGAGTTTGACTTCGATTTCGATTATGAGTTTGAGTTTCGGTTTCATTGTGAGTTTGACTTCGATTTCGATTATGAATTTGACGTCGATTTCGATTATGAGTTTGAACATCTGTTTCATTGTGAGTTTGACGTCGATTTCGACAATGAGTTGAAGTTTCTGTTTCATGGTGAGTTTGACTTCGGTTCCGATTATGAGTTTGATCTTCTGTTTCATTGTGAGTTTGACTTCGATTTCGATTATGAGTTTGATCTTCTGTTTCATTGTGAGTTCGACTTCGATTTCGATTATGAGTTTGAGTTTCTGTTTCATTGTGAGTTTGAGTTTATGTTTTATTGAGGCGTTCACTTCGAACTTGACTATGAGTTTGAGTTTTTGGTTCATCGACTTGTAAATGCTATAACTTTATCCCTACGCTTAGCCTCCACTAAGCAATCGCTCTGCAGCCATTCTTGTTACTTGGTCGGTCTCATCGTTGGATTCTTTTCGGCGACTTACAACCCCACATCTTCGGAGCCTGCACTCATAAGATGTGGCCGGTAAAAAATCCTCCCTTATCCACATCATTTGTCATCCAGTTAGCAGTCGTACATCGTGTGTCTCCGTCTGAGTATTTCTCCGTTCCCTTTTCTTTTCCAAGTTGTTCACTGTCAAAATAACATGAATGCAGGTGGTATCCTTCACAGGCGGCCGCCAAACAGAGACAGCCGCGAGTAAAGGATGGAGAACTCATGTGTGACTGTGGTGAACGGGTTCTGGTGGTGAAGGTGGTCGGTGCCACGGGGTCTCCTTATCTCTTGCGGCTGTCTCTCCATTGAGGCCCGCCAACCTCCTAGTCCCAGTTCGACCCCCGTCTTCTATTTTGAGGTTTCAAGTCAGTGAAAAATAGTCCGGCTCCATGGAGCAAGACGAAGTTGGTGCAGGCTACAAATCCGTCAAGGCCCGCGATGTCGTGTCGAATCGAGTAGAACAAGCGTCTCGATGGTTGGTTAACGCACTTGGACATGTAAGACAGTGTTAGGAACCATTAACGGTTAATGTTTGAAGGACAGATCGATGGTTTTACAGCAAGGGTAGGTTTTGTTTGCTATATCTCACCAATGCAAGGTTCACATCCTCACATGTGACAAGTACTGTTGTTCTGGCCATTCGACCCAACAATCCACTCCCCGTAAGCGCAATGCTTTGACACTTTTGTGGAGAGATTGACCTCGCACTTTTCGGTGGGATGAGGAAGCTGGAGCTCTCTTTTGCTTCTCAACCGGAATATTGACAGGTTCTTTGCGACGTTATGAACAAATGAACACAGAGCCATTGGCACAAAGATAACTCATCTCATCAAACCTAGCTCGAGAGGCAGTTCTGCAATAATTGCCGACGAGTCACCAGACCTATGACTTAGATGCAAAGATGATCATGATCATGGTCCAAATTCCTGGGTGACAGTGCTGAAATAGCTGTTTTCGTATCTCCACAATTTTCCAAATTAAGTTTCAATTCTTTCCGTCAGTCCCTAATTAGGAGAACTTAAATTAAAATGCCAAAAATATTTCAACAAAAATTTGTCAATACTTGAATTTTCATCTTTAATTTAAAATTCTAAAAATCTATTCATGCCAAATCCTTTATTTTAGAGCTAGGTAAAAGGAAACCCATTACGCCCAAGATAAATAGAAAATGTCAATCTTTACGTATTGCAACTCTGCGAGTATCTATTGAAAACGTGAACCGGCCATAATGATGATATTGAGCGCTAGGAGTGGCGTCAGGTTGACACGGCCTTGAAGGGCATCCATTCCCGCTGACAAACAGCCAGCAGATGAGGATTATGTGCAGATGTTAGCAGTCTGAAGGTGGGAGATCTGTCGATTTTTCAATCACGAGATCATGATTAGGAGACTTGACAAGCGAACTAGTTCAATGGAAATTCTAAGAAATAATGCCAGTATGAAAAGGAAAACCTCCATTGCTTTCCGGGGTGGGAAAAATTACAAACAAAATCATCACTACAATGTCCATTCACGATGTAGGTCAGCATTCATGGAAGATTGTCCCAGTAAACGACAACTATGTTTTGGAATACCTTTTTTTCCGCATTCAAACGTCGATTTTTCCTATATAAGCAAACTAAAAAAAAAATGACCATACCGGAGGACAGCTAACATTCTGGGTCACTTTTGTCGGTCGTAAATTCACGTTGAAAGAATGGTAATCTTTAAAAATATAGCAATCCTCCTCCTTTTTGGACCTATTTTCTGGTTATTGAATTTGATTTTAGAACACTTAATACCGCAAGATTATAGAAAATTTAACGGGCCTTCAAACGGTATTCATATTTTTGCGATTACTCCGACATTTAAGGGACTTATGGCAATTTTACTGAGACAACGTTAAAACTTTGGTAGCACTTACTACTTCCAAGATAAACGCTCTTTAAATATTTGTAGTTTTTCTATCATATCGTTTTTGGCCCCAAAAATAGATAAAAGAATCATGATTCTTGGTGCGATCGATAGGTCCTGATGAGTAGATTCTTCCGGTACCGAAATCTCAAAATTGATATTTTGGGACATATGCCCTTTGTGCTTCAAGGTATTGATTTATCAAGAGATTTTTTGACAATTTATTCCATCGAGATGGACTGGGAAAAGACTTTTGATACTTAAATGAAAGCAGGCGGCATGACTGCATCTGAGCAGATCATCGTGTCAGATAGAACAGGTCACATCAGGTACCCACTATCTTCCGGCATGGCAACTCGACACGCAACCTCAACACTTAACATCGCCTGAGATTGATCACTGTCCTCAATTCATAGTGTCTTGTGACGCGTGCTTACTAGTAAAAATTGAAGTTTTCCCTCCTTATAGTCCTTAGGAGCTTTCAGAATCGTAAAATTCCCTGTAACGAGCGTCTACTAGGTGTCGAAGCATATAGGCGCCTTTTTGGTAGCGCCTGATGACTGAATGACTTGTAAATGGCTCGTAGAACCGCTACTTTAAACGGAGATTACAGAACGTCAATCCCCCCGAGGCGGAGATAAAGAAATCTGTCGTCGCATAGAGAGAAATTCGAAGTCATTTTCAAAGACTTATTAACGACGAGATTTCGAGTAGGGACGTTTTCGTAACACTTTAAGAAATCTCCAGACAATCGCAGTAGAGTCGATTGTTTTCGAATAACGAGATACAACGCAGTAATCATCGTCTGTAGCATATTTCTAAAAAACAGATGAGCTATTAGCTTTAGTGAGACAACCTAAGCTGAACTATTAGCTATGAATAATGCAAACGTAATTTCGATCATTAATCACGCCGATAAACGCGAATCATTGGTGTGCAAGAGGAATCGTCGGTGCGTTCGTTAGAATGTTTGGTACCTACGACCTCCAACGATTTGATTCGAGCTATTCACCAATTGAAAAGGGAGAGAAAATGTCGTTGAGCACGATACCCACTCAGATTCAATGGGATCACTGGGTCGATGAAAATTTCACTATCAAAAAATCTTTAACGATTCTACGAATTGAATTTCAAACACCTATAATATAGGTATTAGAGGTATAATATGCAGTATTATTGCAAAATAACAATATAATAATCATACTGAGAATGCACCCTATAAGTGACACAATTTGATTTAACATGCTTCTGAAGCCCTTGGAAAATTGCATGACCGAAAATGGAAGTAATTCGTAGGCACCTATCTGAATTCCACTTGCCTGTAGGGACGTCGCAGCTGAAAGGACGACTATAATCGGTCAAATTAATGGTGGGAATGTAGAAAACGAATACCAAGCACGATTGTCCCATGAACGACCATGACGACGTTTCCGCTTCATGCAACTTACAGCCTGACTAGCCTGCCTGTCTGCTTGTTAGTAACACCGGACAGCCGGAAGCGAACAGTAAATGAACGGATACAAAATTGGCTTTTCGATCCGAACGTTATACGAACAACCCGATTCGATATCCAGTAATTGGGTCATAGATCGTTCCAATTTTGCATTTGCATGAGATACAGCTGCTAGAAGGCGGCAGTCGATTTATCTCGATTTTTAAAACACAGAGAAAAGGAAAGTTGCACGGGCGTACACACCCGATATATTTTTTGATGATTATGTTACAGACGAGTTGAATCAATGCATATGGAAACACGATTCAAGACACCGCGTTGAATTTTTAACCCATTATTACTCAGGTGCCAGTCCAAATAATGATCAAATTGCTCATGAATTTTGCTTCCCAAAACATGAAAGTATTGCGTTTCATCTCCGGACCGCGTCAAACCATAACAAATTGACTAGAAAATGAGTTCCGGCCGGATCCGAAACGAAATTGCAGTCCAATTTCTCGAACATCCAGCAATTACAGGCGACCTGCACATATCTAAGACCGCAAACTCGGAGGCGAGTCGATTAGGACCGTTAGAAGGGGACGACCAGGATAGCGGAAAAGCAACTGTCATGTGAAATCTACAACTCAGGCACCACAATATTTTTGGGCCGTTATATAAACTATATTTACACACTTGGCGGAAAAGAGCTTGAATATTTCGGTTAAATAGTATTCTACCGGTAAATCAATACTATCATTTGATTTAAAAACCAGAGGTGCGTAACGCACAATATTAACATTAGATACGTGAAGAATTGGCGCAATTTGATTACATTTTGTCTAATTTTGAGACAGTTTAGGTCAAAAATATAAAAAAACTCAATATGCAAATGTTGAAACTCGCCTTAAGTGAATGTGAGATGTGAATTGTGATGTGTGCATCCACGAAATTTCAGCAAACGCTTGTTCGGTTTTGCTCTAAATTTTCCCTAACTTCCGGTTACACTCACGGCACCAACAATTTATAAGGCACCAAAGCGTATTTAGGCTGCTCGTCCAGCGAAGTAATCCGACGCCAACATGTATTTTTGCTCCGGTTTTAGGTACATAATATCTTCGCCAAAGTGAATCTGTGGAAGGGCGCCCTATCGACCGGCGGCACTGGGAAGGCGGCCGTATTAATTGCTTACCCACCCCAATGAGATAAATCACCTGAAGCCAGCACGTGCACTGACGAGGGTTCCCCATCCCATGGTCGGCCCATTCTGCGCCATTTTCGACCATAGCGAACCATACCCCGACGAGCTTCCACGAACCATTTCCCATCAGTAGCGGCGATGGGGTCTGGGTGTTTTTGCAAAGCCAAGACCCCGTCCGTTGAACGGATGCTGTAGCGGGCCGTTCACAATGGGAACCCTCATCACCATTCCCAGCATACCCCGCCTCCGCCCCAGCATACCACCCCCCGGTCGCCAACCGTTGGTCGCGCTGCTGAAACAAGCGGGCATATTATTACTTGGCGCTCCTCTCCCGCACCCGTTCGCTCCGTCCGTTGTTTTCGCTTTTAATCCATTCGGCGAATATGACGACGTAACTTGGCGCCTGGAGGAGGGGAAAAAGGAGAAATACGACGCGTTGCCAAGGGGACATCTCTTTCAGGCGAGTGTAACGAAGATATTTAGAATATTGAGCACATATTTTATTCGTGGAAGAAAAACGGCCATACTGAAGCATATGCTACTCGAGGTTACGTACCTACTCCCAGTAACGAACCAAATAAAGATTTTCATAACGGATACCGGAGTACCTACTTATCGCGGTAATTAAACGCGAATTGTAAAACTCTCCTAAAATCAAAATACGCCAAGTTGTCGGAATACAAAAAATGCGTTTTCGAAATGAATTGGTTCCCATTTTTCCCACGTTCATGATCGATTCTATCACCATGCAAAGCCTTAAGGACCAAAACCGGCTCAATCTGATAGAAAAATGCTTCCGAAACAGTAGTTTCTTCACGGGAAAACGTTTTTGTGTTTCCTGGGGGCCTATTCTGTAAAATTGAAGCAATATGTCCTGGCAGTCGCTATCGATTCATTACACAAATTGTCATACGTTGTCATTAGATTTGCCCTGGCAAATTGGTATTGATTTCCAAAGACATATTGCTTTCAGGTTACAGAATATTTTCAAATTTGGATCGAGCCGGTTTTGAAACTTGCCTCATTTTCATTGACAATCATATTAAACATTCCTTGGAAATTAGCTAATGCAAGCGTCCTTGGATGAATCTAGCTTCAAATAAATTGATAAACCGGGCCATAGAATAATTATCTTGTAAATTTTTTCTTCAATAGTCCAGTAGAATGAAACAGAGTGCCCAACTGATAATAGCCCATTATTAATAATCATCACGCAAGAGCAAATTCATTAGAATAAACAAATGTTAACGTTAAGCCACGTTATTCGCCAGTTTTGTCCCGCGTCATGTACTAGGGGATATTAGTCGTAATGCGATGGCTGGTAGAAGAAATTGGGCTACAGCTTGCGAAAGGAGCGGAGAACACAACAGATTAGGATATGTCGAGCGGAGAATAACAATGAGTCTGCCTGGCTCTTGGCCGGGATGGCAGACTCTGCCTCGCTAACATCAGTGGCTGAATCTTCGTTTGTCCGGCCACAAGTGCCCGTCTACTATTGCACACTTTCCCACTTCCTATTGCTAAACTGGGCGGAGGCGAAATTAAATTCTGCTCCACCGCGCCTATCCGTTAAAATGTTCTCGCTAATAGCAAATTGAACGCGGTTCGATAGCAAATTGAATGCGGTTCGATAGCACTTTGAATTGCCCCAACATTCGATTGGCCTGAATAATACTGAACTCAGTGTAGGTTACGCTAGCGAATTGCGCAGCTCGAATAATTCTGAGGTCACAATATTTGATAGAATACTGATATGATTGAGAACACTAGAACGCCTAACTAATCGACAAATATTGTACTTCGATGAATCAATGACAAGAGACTATTTTTGGAAAAATCAAATAATTTCATACTTACGACGAAGGCATAAATCGCCCTCGGCTATATGAATGTCAATCGTTGAATGAAGCACCTTTTCCGGATTCAACAACTGTTTTTTTTTTTTTTTAATTTTAAATTGGAGATTTGTTGGGAGAGGACGACTATGTACGGAACCGGATTATGGGCAAAATCCTACAAAAACTCGTCCTTCCTAAAGAGCCATTTTGGGAAAATTACAAAACATTCCAAATCGACGTGAACATGTAAGTCACTCTTGAAATCAGGAAAGATGTAAGAATTACATGGATTGAATATGGTTTTATTCAATCTACAAGCTCAAATAAATACATGAAACGTTAAATTTTGGGGTTCCTAATTTATCGTTATAGGCAATCGGAATTCATTGCTTTGATGGAGTCATGCCTGTGTTAACTGCTCAAAATCGATAAGACATACCTGGACTCGTCTGCCAGCTTAGACCACCAATGAACATTTTCCTGCAAAAAAAGAAGGCAAATTAACCAATGGCAGATAAGATAAGCGCATAAAACATGAAGTAAAACTACGAAGACATACAAGTTGGTAATTTCAACAAGATGAAGATACTACATAACACGAGATCACCACAAGGGGTTGATTGGGGTGGGAGGAAACTAAAAAATTGATGTTACAGTGGTACAAACTTCAATTACAAAACCCTCCTCAAACTCAACTCTCATAACTCACATTCTCAACCAAAAAACTTAAAAATTCTGCTTAAAAATTCATGTTTCAGACTCAACTCAGTCTCACCTTACAAAATCTAACTCTCAAACTAAACTTACAAATTCAACTTAGAAACCCAACCCACAAGCTTCACTCACAAACTCAGCCCACAAACTCAACTTAAAAAATCAACTTGAGATCTCAAGTTTCCAACTCAACCCACACATTCGACTTACAAGCTCAACGTTCAAATTCATCTCAACTCACCAAGTCAACTAACAAAATCAGATCACCAAGTCGACTCACAAAATCAACCCACAACTCAGAAACTCAACCCTTAAACTCAACCCACTAGCAGAACTCACAAACTCAACCTACAAACTGGACCCACAAATTCAACCCACATACTCAACTCTCAAACTCGACTCCTAAATTCAAGTCACAAACTCAACTCTTAACTTGTGAGTTAGTAAGTTGAGTTTGAAAATTGAGGTGGTTAGATGTCAGTTAAGTTTGTGAGTTGAGTTGAGTTTGTATACAAACTTATAACCCAAATTACCCTTATTAAATTACCCTACAAACTTATACCCAACTTATAAGTTGGGATCGAGAGTTGCCTGAGAATTGAATTTGAGAGTTGAGTTCAAGAGTTGAGTTTGAGAGTAAAGTTTGCAAGTTGAGCTTGAAAGTTGAATTCGGGGAAAAATTTTTGGAATTTAAAAAATGAATTATAGAAAGGCTAATGCCTATGTTATCAATAAAATAAATTTTCCTCGACGATTTTCGCTATCTTTTTAGCTATTTGCAACTCAGAACGTGCCTGGCTCACTATCATTATTTGTCCACTATGATGAAATACTTGGGAATAAGACACTTGAGAATGAGACGTTATTCGGTCGCCTAATCTAAAACACGGGGTCAATGGGATGAGAACCCGTAGGCAGAGCCCAGAGGAGAGCAAGTGAGGTCTTTGTAATGAGATTCCTCGTTGTAGGAAGTGGAAGATAACCTCTGCTCCTGTCCTGGGATCAACTGTGCCAACTATACCTACTCTGTGAACCAACGTTGATTCACCCTGTCCCCTTTCAACGCAGGCAGCTACAAATGTAACGGTTGCGATTCGGTTGACGTTTAATTATTCGAATTTCCTCAGAGCCCGACGAATTCGAAGTCGGTTTCTCATGCTCATCGGTTCATCGGGGTCAGACGGTTGTGGGAAAATTTCGAGCCGAGCCCCCAAACTAATCGGAATTTGAATAACTCACAGTAATTCCGATATATTTTCATTGTTTTCTATTTTATTTTTTTCCGGTCACAAAAATGAACCGATTTGTGCGTTCTTGGTATTAAAATCTTTGTTTTACCTTGCAGAATATGTGGACATTTTTTGAACTCCGATAACTTGGCTTATTTCTATTTTAGGCGAGTTTTAAAATTGGCATAGAGAGTTTTTTTTTTATATTTTTGACCTAAACGCCCTCAATAGCAGTCAAAACATTATCAAATTGTGTCAAAAATGTACGTATCGAATTATGAAAGTATTGTGCGTTATCTAAGCAAGTATCTGTGCGTTATCTTATTGGTTTTGTTCATAAAATGAACATTAGCGTACCTGTTTTTACCTCCATACTTGTCAAGTACTTCCATAATATTGAAATCGGGTCGAAGGTTCGGAGACAATTTCCCATGTATAAGAACTCTCATAGGTTATTCTAGTTATTTTTTTTTCTGGCCGTCAAAATGGACCGATTTTGATGTTCATGGTCCGGAAAACTTCTAGTCTAATAACCTCAATCTTCAGCGATCACCACTCAACTTACCACGGTGTAGAGGTAGTGTCTTCAATGCCCATAACGTGCTCGATTTTTCAAAAAGTAGCCGAGGCGTTAAATCCGCGATAAAATGTAACGAAGCGATGAAACAAAACGATCTAATATTCAACAACAATCAACGACAAATTCAACAAAATTCGCGAATGTTGAAAATTGTAAAAATATTTTTTGTCTCGTTTGCAATGCTAACATCACATGGTGAGTTGTCAAGTGGCATCATCATATGGTTCGTTGGTAACAATGTTTTTAAATAGAAACAAAAATCATAAAACAGGGGATTTCAGATTTTTTTCGATGAAAATTTGGAGAAAATCTGGCAAGGAGATACCTTATATTATAAGGTATCTAACCGTCCAGCGACCAGCCTAGAGAGGGGGGAATACTTTTGCACTTTTCATAAGGGAGGTTGCACGACTTCAGAGTTGGGGTGGGACTAGGAAGCTGGTGCTGTTTCATACCGCTTATCTGAAACCTAGGCCGGTTCCTTTGGCTGCTCTCGCTCCTAAAAACTGCTGAAGAATTACAAAAAATTCGCTCGGTCAAGGGGCATAACTTCAAGAAGCATCGACCATAATATAGACCATTGACTGATACTTCTTGATAATACAGGGTTAATAGGGAGGGACTCTCGGGGCAACTGTGGCGAATACCTGACCACGATAAACCACAATACTACAGCCTCCATTGACTAGTACAAGGGTTCAAAGACAAGGGCTCTAGACCTTAAGGTTGTTCCTCTCGACCCTCAGGTCAAGGTGAAACTCGACTGGGGAAGGTTAAAAGAGGATTGTTTGTTGATTCAGTTGAGGACCTTGAAATTCCATTTGCTCGAGGAAAAAGAGGTATTGGGTAATCATTAAGTAACGGTTATGGCCAATCATGTTGTATAATAGGAACCATCAGGAAACTGAAACCGCCATATATCCGTCAAAAGAAGAAGAATTCACAAAAAATGAGGGTAGTGATAATTATTATAAACATTTTCGGCATTTCAAGAACAGGAAGTACTGAGTGCTGCCTCCGCAACGCCAACAGTTTCTTCAAATCCATCATCCAAAGGAACCCAGCACCAGAAACGCTTTAGTTTTTGACATTTACGCCCGAAATGACACGACGCGTGAGAAATATTCGGTTCTTCCCCCCTTCTAATGACCGTGGTCGTGGCGCACCTTTTTCTCGCCGGAGAACGTTGTTATGTCTTGGGAAGTTATGTTAGTAACCGGACGAGTTCTTGTTGTAAATCGGTAACAAGAGAGATCGTATGCCGAGCGTGGAGCCGCGTCCCTGACTGGGATACCATTGTGGTCAGTCGGAGGGAATTCTGGCTCCAGTATCGTATGACTGTCATCCGACCTGGCCTCTGGCACCACCTTCTGTCTGTCAACTCTCACGAACTGTCACTCTCGTTTTACAAATCTTCACGCGTATACGCTTACTTCATTTTTTCGAAAGGCATCGTCGGAATTTCCGTCGGGGAGAATTTGAAATTTTGACGAGGAATCCCGACCTTTGGTCGACAGGTCGCCGGAACGGCCTAAGTAAACATGCTGAAATCAGAATATTTTCAATAAGACAATTTGCCACTTTTTAAAGGGGGTTTCTTCCTATACATTTGCAGAAATTTTATTAAGAAAATGTGAAAAAATATTTAAGGTTCCTCTCTTCTCTCAATGTTTGCAAAGAGAAAAACATCAGGAGTTGTTTTCGAGCTATGACTGAAAAGAGATCTGTATATTTTTCGACTTTTTGGAGGCAAAATGTTCTTCGTCTAGTCTTGCTTTAACCACTGAAATTTGGCACCTAGGCGACAAACAGTTGAGCCATTATAAAAAAAGACAACATGCAATATAAAAATTCACTTCCATATTAAGGATTTTCACAGCTGAGGAAATGGGACAGTAGATGAAAAAGGGGGGGGGGTATTATGGACACTACTGCTGGTAATATGGCCACCTTGACCATCTGCCCTGTCACGGGGCCCAGACAATCGGGAAAGTTGCGAACTTCACTATTTAACAATACTGGGAGTTTGGTCCATGGAAGAACTATACTAGTACTAACTAATGGCTTTCTGGCATCACAAAAACTACTGGAAAATTTTTTGGAATCTTGCGCGGGATCTTGAATTGAGTTTCTATCTACGTTGATTCAACTCATCAGTAACACGAGTACGAATTACCTAATAAATCCCACAAATAATCCCAATTTTTGACGTTTTTGAATAATTTTTGACGTTTTTGAATAATTTTTGATAATGGATTTTCGGAAGGTTCCTATTCGAGCCGGTTAATTTACTCAGGTGTTCGCGAAACAGATTAGAACCTATGCGCTGAGCTGTTTACAGAACAGACAGCAGTCCTAACAACTTGCTAACTGGCCCACTTGAAGACTAGGTACGTGTGCTTAAAAAACCGTAGGTACAGACATCTCACTCTAATTAGCTGATTTCATAAGTGCAGTACCTAATGCACGCGTAAAAAATTTAACTAACCACATTCTCAGATTATTAAACCTGAACAGCAGAAACTCGTTTAATGGGAAAAATAACAAAACTCAATTCACTCTGAATTATAGGGCCGTTCCGGGAGAGTGAAACCTTTAGTATCTCAGAATTAGAAAAAAATAAGTTTTTGGCTCTTAAATTATGGTTAGAAGTCGGTTAAAAATTGAGCAGGAGACTTTCGCCTGTTTTAATTGAAATTACCAAGATATGTTTGTCAAAAAGTTGCACTTTTCAGTTTTTGGGGGGTTTGCCCAAGATGACAGGATAAGAAAGCCATCCCGAGAAAAGATCTTCATTCCTGTTTTTTAAAGCTGTTCAGCATGTTTAAAGTTTGCTTCAGTCGTTTGGCAGCAATCAATTTTTGAAACGTAGAAAGAAGAGAACTTATTTTAAAGAACTCGCTATCCCATAACTTCCATCCACGCTTTGTTGGTTTGAAATTGGAGAAAATGTAGACACCTAGTTCACGCATCGCTATCTCCGCATTTTGCCGGTTTTTATTCGTTTTCCGTCAAAAAGAAAAACTTCAAAGGTGTTTTTCCAATTTCACTGCCGGCATATTGTCGACCGCGCGCTCGCAGTTTGCGGTCGCTGTCGATAACGTCGAACTTTCCAGCAAAATCGATCGAATAGAATTCGGCCGACGTTTATCGTCCGCTGCAATTGGTCCTCTCAAATTAGAACGGTAAACAGTGGACGCGCTTTACAAAGGGGAGACACAGAAATTCGTGCGTTGTGGTAAAATAGAAGCGGAGAGTAGGAGTGTCGCATTGCTACAAGCGGTACGGTACATCATTGAAAAGGCGGTGGAGAGCCAGCACCAGGTAGGTCAACGATTGTTGGAGAGGATGGCGAGCCGGAAGGACGGGCGCGGGGTGTAAGGGCAGGCGGTAAGGAAAGTAGGTGGAGAAGCTCGCGGGACGTGGACGTCGGAGCGGTACCGGTCGGCTAGGATCGGCTCGGCTCGGCGATAGAACGGCTAGCAACGGCGATTGACTCGATTTTTTCAACTTTTTTGCAAATCCAAAAAACTGGTATCCACGCGAATTAATTGAGGATCGACCCTTGAACGAATGTTGTTGCCAGCAGATCAGGGACAGAATTTACTATAAAAACTGTCTTTTTCGGCGAGCTTTCGATACTTTATAATATCTTCATCAGGGCTTAGAGACGGTTTCACGTGGTCAGGCTATGATGACCACCGTCCTTTTCGTTGAAGCACTTCATTTTAATCGAATAATGAGTCCGCTGTTCGATCAGGCCCTGCCTCGGACAGTCCCGGGCGAGTAACTACTGATTACGGTGACCAGACGTACTACTTTTGCAAGGACAGTACTACTAAGTAGTAAAAAAGTCTTTTTAGTCCAATGTCCTGTATACTATTTTTTTCTCGGTAGGACACTGAAATGTACTACTTTTCAAAAAGTGAACTACATAAGGACGTAAAAAGCAAAAAAAAGGGTGCGGTTTACTGCCGGAAAATATGCCGGAAATGTATAAACTAATGAAACTAGTGCCGAATTTTTGTAATTTCTTTGTGTGCAATTATAGTACTGAAGAGTGAATTTAGCGGATTCTCTTACCCGAGGTGTGCACGTCAAGAATAAATTTGCTAAATTTTTTATTTTTAATCCCTTTTTATTTTTAACCATATAATCGAGAGGAACTATCGATAGTTAATTATCGACAGTTTTAGGTCGATAGAAACCGCGGCGGTTAGCGTACCCATTTTTCAAGTGAATTTGGTCGAAACCAATCAGAACTATCGATGGTCGATCGGAATTTTTGTCTATCGATACTAACGTTGAACTATCGATACTATTGTTGACCTGTAAATAGTAACGTCAAACTATCGATACCAACGTACCTATGGAGCAGGAGAGACATGCAGGAGCGTGTTTTACAGACCGCGAAGTCTGTCGGTGACACTGTCGGCCAACGACGTCGTTTAGACGCGAATGAAACCTCAAAGGAAAATTACATTGGGACCTAGTACTTAATACCAGGACCTTCCTGATGAAAATTCCTAGACCTTACTACCTGTTCTACTCGAAGAACCGCATTTCCTATTATGCAGTCCATTTGCAAAGTCAATAAACAGGCAAATACATTGTAGTGCGGTTGGAATTTATTCGCAGGAACAGGGTAAAAGCTCATCTCAGCGCTCAGAGTTGTACCAAACATGGTTTTCTTCACTTTACTCCAAGGGTCAGTATTTTCAAAACCAAAAAAGTAGATTTCGAGAGTAATGTCATGGTTTCGGGATTTTTCGAATTTTTCCAGTTTCCTCACTTGAACCTTCCTTTGATTTGACAGACAGGAAGTTTTCCCCCGAGTTTTGGAGGTACATTTTTTTGCTTCAATTTATTGACTTCGATTTTAAACCGAATTCAGATAGCCATTTTTGTAAATGCCCACAGACGGACATGATTCAGAAATTGATTCTGCGCCAAAGTGCACACCTACGTGAATGTTTTTTCTTACGCTCCGCTCCGATTTTCAATTTTAGGACGATTGAAATACTTCCATTAATTGGTAATTAAGTAGGAATGAAAGCAATGAAATAGGTACATAAAAATCAGTTTTAGACTATTTGAAAATCATAAATTTTGTACAGGTTTTCACGAATTATGCATACAGAGAGTTGGGCAAATGAGAACGAGACTTGAACTGTCGAAATCGGCTCAGTAGTTCACCCGCGATTGGAAAAACTACGAAAAAGGAGGGTTTTCCTCGAATTCTGTTCAGCCACAGAGTTGTTATCATATATGATTAATTCTCCTTCAATCAGCCTGTCAACGTTAATTACCGATGAAAAATTGAAAATATTCGAGGATATTTTTTTAAGGAAGTCTGAGTTAAAAAAGCAGACTTTTCCTAGGATATGATTCAACTTCATGTCTGCTCCCCCACGAATTGATATTTTAAACAATGTTCCAAACACAAACTTCGTTCAAATACGTGCTAAAAAGGCAAAAATTGCGTGTGCGCAGCTCTGCCGCATGCTTGCATGTCAACTTCGAGTCAATGTTGACATCTTTCGTTTTTCTCTCGCACACTATACGTGCATATGATAAGTCTGTTAATAAATAAAGGCTCGTATCGACATTTGACTCGAACTGTTTGACAAATAAGTGGAAATAAACATAAATACACGCGTATGTGCAGCCTTGACCCTCGTGGGAAGTTACGCCCCCTCGCGGATGGGAGGGGGGGTAAGATGGCAACACTGGGCCGATCCGGACTGCAGGTCAGCTGGAGAATCCGGCCCGAATTGGCCAGGTTGAGAAACGAGGACGTATCCAACGTTAATGTTAATGATACGTAAGAATAACAGTCGTATTATCATTAAATGTTAATGTCAATAAGCTAATGGAGGACCCCATGTAAGAGAGAGACAGAGTGAGAGTGAAGTCGAGTCGCTCTGCCTCTAAAGGCTACTGCGTCTGATCGTGCTCTCCTTTTTCTTCCGAATTTCTATCCTTGTCCGCTAGGTCGGTTACGTTTTTCACTAGGTTTGCTACGTACCCAGGATCGTTAGGTACTTCCGGCGGTGCCGAGACAACTTCTTGCGCCTGTGTCTCCATCATGTTCCGCTGGTCACTTGACAGGCGCGACTCGGGTCACTTAGCACTTGGTCCTTCTGGCCAAAGGACCGATCGGCGTTTAGTTCGAAGGTCGGAAAGGTGCCGATCGAATTTCCGTATAGGCACGCGAATAAATATCGTACTAGACAATAATAATTCTCATCGACGGTTTACGATAGTTTATTTTCTCTATTTTCGTCGAATCGGGTGAATGAAACGCCGAAAGTCCGAGATATCGAGGGGGAGGGGGATTTTCGGAAATCGGGAAAAGTCAAAAAAATAGATAAATAAATCTACCCGCTAAAGAGAAGAAACAATTTGCTAAAAAGGTAAGCGGAGGGAGGCCCTGACTCTAGCGGTTGGTGTTTGCTTGGCGGCCGGCGCGAGACTGCGGTGCGCAGTCCGCCCGGAGTGGGGGACGAGGGGGGGCGGTTGATCGAACAGCCGCTCGCCGTCCCCTCCCCCGACTAGAGAGGGACGTCGGCCCGAGGGACGTCCTGGCCGGCGAGGACACGCCAACTCCTCCTAGCGGACGGCGGGCGCAACTCGCGGGACCATCGACCCGGCCCTGCCCGTCGTACGTCATCGGGACGAGCGGCGAGCGAGAGGGAAGGCGGGAGCGGCCTGGAGACGGGAGTGCGACGGAGATACGAGCGATAGGGGGCAGAGATTGGAGTGCGAGCGAGAGGGAGGCCGAGCGAGACGGACGACGTCGGTGAGGAGCGGCGGTGAGATACGTGGAGGATGAGACGAGCGGGAGGAGCAGGGCAAGGCTGTTCCTCCACTCCCGGCGCACGGCCGCCTCCACCTTTGCGTCAAGAGATCGAACGCCCCACCCGCTCACCGCCTTACAGCGGCTCATCCTCGGTGATTATCGACCTTGCGGATTTAAATACGTGTATCGATACGTGCCTTAGATACGTGCTGCAGCCTATACGAACTGTATCCTCCCACCCAGGTAGTCCGAAAACGCTAGAATAAAATGCGTTCGAACAAAATAAATTTTAATCCCAATTTCAGTTATTTGTTCCCAAATTGATTTGCAGTGTTGCCAACAAAATTTCTATCTTGATACCTTCAGGTTCCCTCCGCGTTTGAAAAAAGTCAAAATCGGTTCAGTGGGATCCTCAAACCGGCAAAAAAAATAAACTGCGAACCCCCAACTCAAAAAATTGAAGCCGAAAAATGTTATGCCAACTTTTATACGAATAAAACCTCTCGATCTTATGGAAAATCAAGCAAGGAACCCCGAAAAATATTTGAACAATTTCAAGCCTACGGCATCATCTTCAAAAACCACCTGCTTCCGTTTTTACAAAAATATTACCGATTTTAACCTTTTGCGATCCGGTTCCTCTGGCAATTTGCATCAAGCTAGAGCAAACCATAACTTTTGAAAAAACCAATTCGGACAAAATCGGATCAGTGGCCCGAAACAATTTAACTTTGCTTTGAACTTCGACCAACACGGTAAATTTCGGCAAATGCGGCCAAAATTATGTTTCCTCAATTTTCTAGGGATCTGGGCCAGGATAAGTTGAATTTTCTATTGGATTAGTGATGAATATTCAATAGTTAAATCATAACCACTACATTTCAATATTTCATTGAAAATTTTTCAAAAGCTTCTTTAAACCCGTGACCATTTTGGAAATCCCCGCCGATATGTTCCATAGCATATTTTGAAATTGCCAACATCTCCGCACATAAACGAGCTTTCTAGGCCTTCTGGTCAGCTCTGAACGTTCTAAAGTATCCGGAAGTCGTGGGAAAATTATTTCAAAATTTCATTTATTTCAAACAATATTCAACAAATAAGCACTAGATTAAGTAAGACTAGAATTGAAACAACGGGCGGACGTTTTCGTCCAATAAATTGATCTGTATGGCATTTCGTATATAGAAGAATTTCAAAAATATATTAGCACCTCCAATACTCAACTACATAAATAATTGTACCATTCATATAAGGCGCACTGTATCAACTCAAAAGATTGGTTTTTTGAGTTAACTTTCATAATTGATAATCAACCAAAAGCCGTTCTTCAGGTACCTATTCAATTAAAATTATATTTTTTGTCCGAAGATTGAAATATTTTTCGCTCATTGTTCAACCTTTTTCCCAAATTCTCCCATAAAACCTGCTAAACGAAATGGATAATTTTGTTTGAATAGAAATTTTCACCATTTTTGACAAATTACTCATTTGAGTGTTCATGAGCTCAAACATTTTCCCCATACATCTTTCATCTTCTGGACTACCGTACGAAAAAGCTAAAACTAGTTACATTTTCCTACAGTACCAACGAATCGTACTACTACTTACGACCGTACTCTCTTTTTCCGGACTTGCTTTAGGAAATATTGCATTCGATATTCCCATGGTTGGGCAGACAGTCGAGCAGGACGAGGACGGCTTTCATTATGTACGTCATAGTTCCGTAAGAGCCGCTAGGGGCGCTATCGTAGAAATGCTGGCAGATGAAGCCGGCCCCGCCGCAAACCAGTCCGCCGCTCGGCAATTCGCTACCTTTGGCGCAACACAACGTGGCGTCGCCTTCTTGCTGTATCTACAATAAAAGGGTTGAGTTTTGAAAAATTGAGCGGTTGAGTTGTAAATTTGATGGAATCCAAGTGAGAACGATGGGTTTCCAGCAGGAAAAACATGTTTTGAGCGAGAAGGCAAACAGCTGATTAAATTCGATTCATGCTGAAAACGAATCTCAACCGCCACTCACTTGTTCTTCAAGGAAAATTTGGTTCGCCTTGTGCACCAAATTTTCGACAGGGATGATGCCTCCCAGGCTGGGGGTAACGTTGTGTTCTGTTATCAGAGTCAGGACCATTAGTGCTTCGACGACTAACTGACGATATTCCGGCTGGGGTATCGTGTTTAGCACGGATTCGACTTCTAATGCGAATTTCAGCTCTCCCGATGTCATCTGAAATTCAGAAATCCCAATTTTGGATTTGAACACAATTGAGGGGCGGGCCTTGGCAACTGTACGGCCAAAATTTGCCTAAATGATTGAAAAGGGCTCGAAATGTACCCAAGGTGGGGTTTTACTTTATTTTGGCGAGTAAATCAAGCGTGCGCCCCCTTGAAAAATGAGATTAACCCTCTTTTGGAATTTAGAGACAAGCATTATTGTCAAAATTGAGAAAAAAAAGTTTACTTTACCTCCTTCGTCAAATTGGAGTGCAAGACTCTTCCCTCAATGGCGATCCCTTCGCACTGCAAATTAAAATATTACCAGTAACGGGATGTACACTTCCTGAAATCTAAATGTATTGCATACATTGCAGCCGGCATACCTTTTCCAATACAGTCCAAACTCTCGGGTATAGATCCCTCGGTACGCGGTTCAACGCTCCATCGAGACGGCGTCGTCTCAGCCATTGCCCTTGTCGGTCCCCTGCAAAGAAAAAAGAAGTGAAATTTCCTTTGACTCAAAGACCAACAAAAACAAATATTTTTAATTCCTTCCATGAAATTAGACGATAAAACTGGAATTTTTGAGGTTATGCAGAATTTCACTCTCTTGCCCCTTCAATAGGATTCAGGAATTCCTTTTTCACGTTTTTGCCGATTTGAGGGAGTCCTACTGAACCGATTTTGGATTTATTGAGCTTGTCCGATTTCTTGAAGGTTTCTACACCGTTTTCTACCCAAAATTAAAAAATATGTGTTTTATCGGATTAAATCTTTGTAAATATGGATTTATAGCGGAATATGCCAAAATATGTAAAATGAAAGCGGTTCAAAAATGCCAATATGAACACGTCTACTTGAAAAACATTACTATATTGCCTAGAAAATAATATGTTAACAAAAAGGGATCCGATCACAAATTTAGTTATCGCCAATTTCACGAGTTGTCACAAATTTTGACAGCAACCATGGAAGTGACAATTTATGAACCTAAAGCAGCAGATAATAACAAGTCAGGGTACGTACCTTCTGCTAAATTCTCCGGCTCGTTAATCGCCAGTATGCTTCCGATTTGAGACTTCTGCAAACCGCGATAAAAATGAGGCGTCAAAAAATACAAGCAACAGACATATTTTGAATTTCAGGGCTGGCGAATCTTGAAATAGATTTGAACTGGATTGCTCAAAGTTTCAAAAATTGTTTATCGTGATTATCAATTGTAGATGGCCCACCTTGCTCAATCTTGATTTGCTGCTGATTATAGAGAAGTTCCCATGGCCGGTTGCGGAGGCTGGAAAATGAAAATCAACAATCAGTTCAAAATTTAAGTGCGGCTTTCCACACAGATCAAACACTCCCAGAGATTCGAGAAACACTTACCGCTGCTTATGGCGAATTCCTTCCCGCTGATGATGTGATGGAGAAGATTTTTCATTTCAAAAGGCGACAAGTTCAAAAGATGTTCCGACGCTTCTTCGCCTGAACAGTTGAGATTGCGAGACAGCTCGGTGGCCATGACCTGGGGTGACCAGTAAAACAATATTACACGATAAACCTACCCTACCACCTGCGTGATACAGTATTTGGAGGCGTCGGCTTTTCACCCGATAACGGAAGTTGTCCCGGGCGTGCCCTGCCGCCCTCAAGGAGAGGGTCGGAACTACTACTAGGTATAACACCTTCTTCGGAATTATGGGATTTACCTGAATTATAAGGCCGATCCGAAGGCGCAACATTTCCCTGAAAAGCGGCGGTTCCGTCCTGATGAACATGGCGAGATAAACGAGGAGTTCCTGGAAAAATCATATTAAAATACTCATACACTTGGAATATCGTCTGCCTCAACGGCTAACTGGCATCTTAGCTATTTTGAGGTTATTCCTGGTCGTTTAAATAACTGACTCACTTGTGTAAGCATAGCGGTACTCTCGTCGTCTCCGTACGCCTGATGAATCAACTGCCGCAGTTCCAATTCGGGCAAAGGAGCTGTGATAGTATGCTCGTTGGACGGAGGCATCCCGACGGTGATCTGGAATGATGATTTGCAAAAGATGTGAGTTGGTCGATTCGTATGGCTGAATAATCGGCCAAAATCAATTTCGACTCACCTGCTTTTGGCGTACAAGAAGATCGGTGACGGCTTTGGCCAAATCCTCGACTCTTTTGCCCAGGATGCCGCCCGTATGGCGAACGAGGCCCCACAACTTCTGCTGGCAAGCCTTCCCGTACAATATCTTCAGCAAATCCTTCAACGTGATCGGGCCATCGTCGGTTACGCCTGGAAAATGATAATTAGCATTATGGTACATAAGGTTATGGTACATACTTCTGACGCAATGAAGACATCCATGATAATTACTTGTCTGGAAATCCATTCCTTGCGTGTCGATCAGATATTGGAGAATATCACCCTGCTCTTCTAACTGTTCGGATTCTCTCAGCATAGTTAGAAGTTCTTCAACTTCCGTATCCGCGTACTGAGTTTCGGATGTATGCCTTGCAGGGAACAATGAAAATTGAGTCAATCGCTTGGGAACATCGATTTTAGCGGTACGATTTGATTACAACAAAAGGTCAGATGTGAGTCACCACAAAAAAAAAGACTTTTTCCAAACTGCCTGAGAGTGACTTTTTTTCAAAACTTGGGTTATTTTAGCGATTGAGGTTAAATTTGCTTATTTTTCCAAATGTGCCGCTATTGTTAGTAATGAGGAATGTTTTACTAACAACCTGAGGCGGCCGTGCTGCGGCATCCGCAATGCCTTTTCTTCAGGAGATGGCGAGCGGGGAATAAACTCAGCGCCGAGAGTCACCCCCGTGGATCCCCTTTCATCTGACGTTTGGCTCCCATCAGCTGCAAGAATTGTGATACGATGAAAACGTGCGCCAACAAATGTTTGAAGGGCTAAATATCAGTCCGGCTCTCACATTCAGGTCCGATGATGGCGCGAGTTTTCTTTATCGCGCCTTTGACGGACATGCGTCGCCGCATCGACGGTCTGTGCCTGGCTGGCGCTGTCGCTACAAGAAGGTTCACCCTGGAATTCAACGATTTTTCCATCTGCTGCTCCAAATATCTCTGAACCTCAGGGTGCAGACCTGAAAGACGATCAATTTAGCATCGATTTATCCGAAATTCATGGTTAGCTGATCGACATTTTGGACAACTTAAATGGGCTCATTGAGTCGATTTATGTGATTGCTTCTATCGGTACATCACGTAGGCTATCTTAATTTTACATGATGAACAATGACGTCATGCACTAAACCCTCGCTTGCACGACTTGAAATCTTCATTCACGATTCATGGCTCAGCCAAACGCAATTTCGAGCTGGAAATTAGGGACTGAGGGTTCGAAAATGAAATGAAAAACATGAAATGACGATACCTTCAAGAAGCCTATTTATTACATGGAAAAGCCACAAAAAATCCAAATCAACTTCAATTAATCGATGGTTTTTCAAGTTTACTCACGTTCGGGCAATCCGATTTCCTGGCAGCCAAGAAAACTGAGATTAGTTATGCAAGACGTGGTGAGGAAATCTTTCAAGGTTCCCAAAGTCACCCTAAAATTTGAATAATATCGGGCAACGTAAACTAGAAATTTTCTACAATGTATGTTGACAGTTGAGGCTCGGGTTTCAAATCCTGTTTTGCTGTGAAATTTGCACATCCTACCAATAATATCATATCAAATCGAAACGGCTCCACAGAAGCATGGCCGTTTTATGGGTGATTTTGATGTAGTAACTACAGCAAAGTAGGCAATTGAAAAATAGATTGTCACCTAGTTCCGTTGATGTAGCCGCTCCGTAGTTTTTTCATAGTGGTGATCATCGGCAAAGGCAACTTCCCTTGATCTGAAAATGGCAAAGTAATTCGGGACCATAAGCCAGACAAAGGCTAACCCGAAATATTAGCGTCCTACTTCCAAGATAAATTATACAGGCGTACGTAACGCACCACAAAGTGGTACATGAATAAGAAATGTTAACCAAATATGTAGCGTTCTAAGTCGAATTCGGAATCGTGCGAACAAACTTGAGAATTATTAAGCAATAAGGTATAAAATTAAACAGCGTGTTTTGGAATTTTCTCGATTTGATTTGGAAAATTCTATATTTGGTAAGGAAAGCTCTCAATTTGTCTAGGAAAAAATGCTTTTGGAAATTCATGATCAGGAGCCGCAAATGAAAATCATGCGGCAAAGGCTTCAGAGAACCATAACAGAGACATGTAAAGGCTACAGGGGAACAACGATGGGAGCACAATACATTTTTTATTCGTATCCTTTAGAATGTGTCTTTCCTAAGATGAAAAGAAAAATATTCGCTCTTTCGATTTAAATGAAGCTTCATTTTAAAGTGAAAATTTGTTGGTATTTCATCGTTTTTCTCCTGTAGCCTTCATGCGAGGAGTCGAAACATGCAAACGAACCGTTAATCACTAACCTTGGAACTGTTTGGCCAAGACAATGAGGTAGACAGGGCGCCCTAGCATGTCCCAATGCATAGCAAGAAAATTAATGTCCATCTTGATGTGGGACACCAATAAAGGCATATCGTTCCTCATGTAGTACTCCTCTACGTCTATGCTCTGAGCCAGGACGAGGACAAAAACGAATGTTAGTCACAAGGGAAGCCATTGTCAAACGTACCAAAGCCCAGGAAGGGAATCAATTGGGGTGCGTTATTATGGGACTGATCAGCAAAGGGACAAAAGGGAATTTTGTAAGTCGATTTTGGTACTCATGAGTTAGGCGATGAGACGAGGGGGGCTGATATGTTTTGTTTTGAATGAGGGGGAGGACGTAGTAAAATATTGAACATAGTAGTCCACCATACGGAGGCGGACCAAGTTGTCAAAAAACTTTCATTGCATGGGTTTCTACCAAAGCCGATGAAAAATCTGACCCTTCGGTTATTTGAATCATACTCTATATTTTCAAAACCTTCAAGGCAGATAATATAAATTGGAAGAGCCCATCATTGCGAACTCTAGCAGATGGAAACACGCATGGAATAAATCGATAAAAAATTATTTATACTATAAAATTTTTCAAATAAAGGTCTCTTTCCTACAAATTTGACCAAGTTATCAAAACAACTACTATTCCAACATGCACGACGATTTCGATGATTTTTGTTAACGAATGCCCGCACACTACGCATTACACACGCACACACAAAAAAATACGTAATTTTTTCCAGCTCGGTTAGGTACCTAAATAAAGAGTCTTCGCAGTCAAAATGACCACAGGGCGACCCAGGATGTTTTTCCAACTCGACTTTAGGAAGTTAATCTCGGATTTGAATATGTCGATTACGAGATCTTTATCTGACGCGATGTAGTACCTCGTCTGATCGGTGAGCTGAGATAAGATAATTCGATAAGGTACATTTGAGAGATTGATTAATATTTGTCGAAAGTTCAACACTTTGTAGCAGACAGAAGAGCAAATCGGCAAGTTTAACCTTCCGTTACACAGGCGCATGATTTCCAAATTTGGGGCGGTACTTGGAAACGGTGGACGCGTTTTGGGTTGACACCCCCTCCTAAGGGGCACCCAAAGCGACAGGGCGACTGTAGCCGGCACGAAACATTCGAGAGTTGAAAATAGAGGCTGGAACCGTCAGATGCAAGGCCAGCCGTGGCAACTACGTCTCCGATTGGCTGAGAGCCACAAGTTCCGTTTCCACCTTTTCACAGCCCCCCCCCCCTCACCCCCCAGTCTACCAGTAACGTACAACAGTCTCAGGCTGGGAATTGTCACATTTTTTCTTTGTTACTCAATTTTGAAAGCCTGAACGCGACTCAGAAGCAACGTTAGCGATTGCCGGACCGTTCCTTACTGGCAGAACTCAGCTCTTTAATGACGCGGGATAGGTGCAACAGGGGCGCGGACTAACGGAAGGTGAACAAATTTTTATTTGAACAGTAATCCTAATATTTAAGAACGATTCTATTTTACGAACCCAAAAAAATACATTGCTTACCTGAGGGGTGAATGCGAATATTTTATCATGCAGCGAGTACAATTTGCTCGTGCTCAGAATGCCAACGTCTCTTGAAATTCGGCCGGACAACTTCAACTTTTCATTGCGACCTGAAGGCAAAAGGTTTGAACGAATTAAAATCGACGATATCTTCCGAATCGCTGTTCTGACTGGAACATTCATCGTGGCAGAATCGAAACCAACATTGATACGTAGCAGTGGCAGCACTGATAAATCAATCCCTCACCCAAATACGTATAAAGATGGCTAAGTACGCGAGCCGGTTGGACTTCTATAGGCGAAACTTCGTCGACCGTTTGAACTTCAATGTCTTGCTCTTTGAGTTTGGCCTTCATTTCCGCGTCTTCAGCCAAAATGACGACCTGTACGACAATGTCGGGCTTCTTCTCCGAGCAAAGGCGGCGATTAAGAGGGTCGAGCTCGCCGGGAGCGATGAATCCCTGAAACATTTCAGAGAAAGAAATCAGGAAATGTTTTGAGTTCGAATTGATAACAACAAACCAACAACAACTATGGCGTACCCCTTGGAGAAGTTTGCCGAGTATGTAGAGACTCTGGGCCCAGAAGAAAGGACATTTACCAACGACTATTCTCTCGTTCAAATTGTGAGGACTGACAGCGTACATTTCCGGCACTACTTCGATCCCATCTTCGTTTTTGACCAGTAACTGCAAAAGGGAAAATCCGTCTTTTCAAATTCTTCCACATAAAATGTCGGATGAAGCAAAGTTACGATAAGATCGAAAAAAACGCACCTTTTCCAGGGCGTTGGCGTACTCGTTGATTTTTTCCTCATCTTTGTTGAAAATGCTGTCGATGAAGAGGTAGCAGAAAAACAGCGGCCATTCGCATTCAATGTTTTCGAACGCTTTGAGCTCCCACGGCTCATAATGGAGCCTCGATGGGTCCTGAAATTGTTCGAAGGCAGCTTAAATCACGGATGACTTATTTTTCAGGCTGTTGAAGATTAATTGTAGAAAGGATCTCGACGTTACAGAACTAAAGTTGAGATTTAACCTGAAATTTTTTCGAACCAACCTCTTTAGGGGTTTTGTAGCCGTCTCTCAAAAAACGTTTGCAGCCATATTGTCCTTTGAGTTTGGAAACGATGGCGTTCCTTGTAGCGTCGATCAAGAACGGATCGTCAACTGCAAAAGCAGGGTAGCTTATGATGGCCAGCAATCCGCTATCGACCTCTTTTGAACTTGATTCCCTCGGAAGCATCGACTGAGGGGTAAATTCAGACAAAATGGTAACAATAATGTCGGTTAGCAATAGTACAAAAACTAAAAATTCTCAACAAATAGTAACAACAACAGCCCTAACAACAAAGCCACTAACAAACATTTTTGTAACAATGGCACAAAAACGAAAAACAACAATACATCAAGAATACAATGAAAAGATGACAATAACAACAGCATTATTTGACTGATGTGCCACAAACTAATACATTTTTTTATGGGTAATTAAAGGGCAATTACTTGTAAGACGGCCTGACATTTTTGGGCTTCGTCGGTCAGAACATGTATTACGGATGATGGCCCACCCCGAGCCCCGAACAGATCCAGCTCGTTAATAGCATCCAGTGCAGCTTTGGCCATTCCTGCCAAAATCAATGAGTTCGGAATCGTCAAGTACCTATTCATGATTTTTAGCCGTCGTCCAACCATAATCATAACTTGGTCCATGGACTGCTAATATAAGTTCACTTCAGTTTAATCACTGACCGATTGAGCTGGCGTTGAGTTCTGGAAGACCGTGATTGGCTTTGTCCCCTCTTTCCCACATTCCATAGTCCTGGATGAGAGAAGTTAATAACAAATTATTTACCGAAATCAATTTAATTAAAATTGAGATCAACTGATTTCCATTTAGCAGGAATAAAATTTTGCAATATCCAATCCATTGATAAAATTGAGGAGGTGCGCGGTTCGATTTCTGCCTTAAAGAAAGTTCAGGGACAAACTTACAGGAACGCAGTATGCTGATTCAATGTAGAAGACAAGATTCTGTATGAAAGCAACTTCGTCGAGGTTGAAAATGATTTGCAAACCTGGAAAAATCGAAGTGAAGTATCAAGTAGCGATTTTTAGTACAGGATGTACCTAAGAAAAGGAAATTATAGCAATCGGGCCAAATTTTTGAATTTGAGTTATTGTAATATCTTGACGTTCAAGACAACTGTGAGTTCGAAAAACGTGTTTCCAGCCATTAGTCTGTCAGTCTGTGTGTCAGTTACCAACGATCCAAAAAACTTTTGAAAACTGCCAAAAAAAACTAAGGGAAGAAACATGAAATAGCATGATATCAGCCAGTACCTGATGCAGTCATTTGTGCAAGAATGAGCAGGTAGATCGAAATGGCGTCAATTTGAAGATGCCCCCATTCCTTGTCGCCCACAACCGGTAGCCCTGTTTTCGAGCTGAATTTCGCGTGGACGGAATCCACCGGGTTTTGAGTGGTCTTGAATTTTTCAACTTTGTCTTTCTGCTGCATCATCGACATTAGAAGACCGCGCATCAGCTTCACACAGCTCTGGACAATGATAGGAAATTTTAAATTTTTTTATTTTATATGAAAAGAAAGTTTTTACGTACAATTACTAGCATTAGTTGATACTATTTTGAAGCTGGTTTTAATGCACGAAATTCCCCAATGTCCTGCCCACACGTGTATCGACAAGTACCTGTTCCAATTCATAGGTCTTGGCCCTATCTTCATCCATATCTGCCATTTTCTTGTACGCCATTGAAAGTCCCCATACGGATAGAATAGTGTAGATATTATCACGGATCCAAGCATGGCTATTATCAGCTCCAGCAGGAAACAAACCGGTCACAGGGTTCTAAAAATGAAGAATGAATGAGAGAAAAATAACCCTTACTTACTTTGACATGCATTAATTTACCAACAGTTTGAAAATTAGGCAAGCATTAAACAAGAATAATTGGAGATGTAGGTACCTGATGTCGCAATATGATTTTCTGTACAATCATGTGATAGTAGTCCAATTTGACACCATAATTCGTCCTCCCCCTCATGATCGTAATAGTGCTGATTTTGTTCTACCAATTACAGATGTCTATCAATAAATAACTGATTTTCACAGAGCCTGAAAAATACAACAAGCTAATGGTAATTTGAGTACCAAAAATGAATGAGAAAATAATGTAAAAAAGTACATATTATATTTTGTAGTTAATCGTCAGAGGAAGGCATCCTTCTCCAAGCTTTCGAAAAATTATATTTTATCCATCAGGGCTTTATTTGGCCACATTATTACCACCTTCATAATGGGGGGGGGGGTGATGTCCATAGTTCAATTCAATTGATTGATCCAGTATGAAAATTAGCGAGCCAGTATTATGTCATAACGCATCATTGTGTGCCTTTAGCAAGGTTTGTGCCTTTATCAATGTGGCTAAATACTTACGAGAAGGAGCATTGAGTAAAAATTGCACAGCTCTGTGGACAAGGGACAAGTAGGCACCTACTCATTAAATTTAGTTAAAAAAAATAAAATAAATATCTAGGCTGATATTTACGCTGTTGAAGAAAATAAGAAAAACAATGAATGATTTGACCAATGATAACATGATAACAAACTATGATAGTAGTGATAACGAGAAGATTAAAGAAAAGGGTTGCCGTTCCCTCGAGGCATTCGAAAAAATAGGGACCTTGTTTATTTTTCAAACTTTAGCACACAGCCGAATTTGTGACAAGGTAGCAACTCAAGGAACCGGTCCTCTATCCACATTAGTGACAAAATTTTTGGCTACCCACCATTCTTGACTGTCTATCTGTCTCAAGGTAAGTACAACAACAACCACAACAATGTTATCATTGCTATCAAGCTTTTCTTCAATGTTTCTATTTTTCTTCACCAACCACCAAGAAAACGAATTTTTGAAATGTGAGTCGTATTCTAATTCCTTACGAAAAGAAGCATTATTTTTTTCTCTCTACAACCATAAATTATACGAGTAATTTCTCCACATTTCGTCCTCTGCAAGGCCCTTGGGCTATGGCAGCCACTAAAGCCCTCGTGCCGGTCGTTTCCCAGCTGACAGTCTCCTCAACGCTTGACAGAATCCTGAGGAGATTTCCTCGCGAATATTTTCGCTTCTGTTTCGCCTACGGTTCGGGAGTTTTCCCGCAGAAAGGACCAAAAGTCGGTAAGCCTATGGTCGACTTGATATTCGCCGTTCACGACACTCTGGGCTTCCACTGGCGCAATTTGCAGTTGAACCCCGGCGACTATTCGGGAGCCAAACTTTGGGGCCCTCGTTTCATATCTTTCGTCCAGACGAAATGGCCTTGCCGCGTCTATTTCAATACTTTGGTTCAGCTGCCGGAAGAAGACGTCGTCTTCAAGTACGGCGTCGTACAATTCGAAGACTTCGTCAACGACATGCTCGACTGGGATTATATTTATCTGGCAGGACGAATGCACAAACCGGTGAAGATCCTGACGCCAGTCAAGAAAGATTTTCAAATTTTGGACATGGCTCTCCGCCAAAATCTGATGAGCGTTCTTCACGTGGCTCTTCTTCTTATGCCTGAGTCGTTCACGGAGCGGCAGCTGTACAAAACTATTGCCAACATTTCCTACAATGGGGATTTTCGGATGGTCTTCGGAGAAGACAAAAATAAAGTAAGAACCTCTTTTGATTGAAGGCTGTATTAGACGAACGGCTCAACCCGCAACAGCTCTAGTTTCCAGGCCACGGCCAGCTCGAAACATTCGGTAATCGAATCCGTCTTGGGCGCCGGTTTGAGCCGTCCTCCCACCAGGCCACTGATAAGACTGTCGGCTGTTGCGTGCCGAGCCATTCGTCTGAAGTTGTTTTTGTAAGAGTTTGGTCGAGCCATACGATTCGGCTTCCCTCTGGTTCCCCTCTCACCAGTTGATCACTTTTGACCAGTAAGAAGCCTGACGGTACACAAACCAGACGGCCTAACCAGACTCTTGTGAACCCTGCTTGATATGCACTTGAGACCATCTCCAAGATTTGCTTGATAATTTTCGGACCTGATAATCCGACTTTATTGCCTCAAGGAGCTCCATCCTTGTTCGATTATTCTAGTTTTGCCTCATCTTCTGTTGTCAGGTAAGCAACATCGTCGACCGCCAACTATTGGAGTTCAGGAAACTTTACAAACCTTTCATCGATGGTATTTTCTCCGATTACGTCCGAATCGGCGAAGAAGACTCGTTCGACGGAATCTGCCGTCAGGATACATCACCTACCTCTCGACTTTACCATTTGACGCAGCTGCCCCACACGCCAATGCTTGAACTGACAAGGCATTGGCGATGGCATGCCAGCTACGATACCCGCAACAAACGCAAGACGACCGAAGAGGCTATGCGGCATCTCGCGTACGACGACGACTGTCAGGAAATGCTGTCAACGATTTTGTCGAAAATCGTTTTCCGCGCTAGTGTTGCTCAGAGCCTTAAAGGCATATTTTCTGCTGGAATGGGCAAATCTATAAAGTACAGCAAGAAGAAAATTCAGAAAATGTTGAAATCCTATCAACCTCCAAGTACGTGATAGAAGATAAACGCTGCTCGTTTACATCAATCTAGTCTTCAAGTGAGAAGTGATCTCTCGGATTTCTGCAGGGCTCGTGTATCAGGATTTTATTCCTGTTGCAGAAGATCGTACCGATATCAGTCGTTCGTAGATGCGTATCTTTATCCTGGTCATGTGATCTCCAACGGAACACGACCCCTGGAAATGCTCTGGCCAAAGGTATGTTTTTGGTGCGTTTTTTTCCTCCGAACAGTCAAAAACCAACACCGTGGCATTCTTGACCCACCAGTGAGAGGTTTGCCGTCTTGTCACTATCTACAATAAGGGGCGGGGTGATAGATCCACGGCTAAACGATAGCTCCAAGGGACGCTTTCACAAGCACCCAGAGTGCTTAACTTACTTCAAGTAATCGATATACTTATCAAGAAGAGAAGTAAAGCAGTAACAGCGGCTTTGCTTGCCCATGGGCATACAAATGACTATAGTTGTTGGACTGACTTGTAGGACACCATAACTTCTGCACTCAGGATCACTGGCGGTTCACCTGTTCACTATAATATTAGGTATAAGGAGTACTTGTTGAGTTATTGATTGAATCGATGTTATTTATTTTCCTATATGTTCGTGCCTGAGGATGGGGAATGTTCCAATAAACTGGCAGCTCAGTCGTGTTTTTACATTTTCTTTAAAAACTACAATCCATTTTCCTTGAAGAATTCCTTCATAGAAGAAATAATATTGGTAAGTAATAGTACTGAAAATAAAACTCGAACTGAAATCCGATCTGAAACTGAAAGTCACATTCAAACTGAAACTCTAATTGGTAGAAAACTCAAACTGATGAATAACTTTGATTATCATGAGTTTCGGTTTGAATCTCAGTTTTGGTTTGTATCTGATTGAGTTCAGTTTCAGATCAAATTTCAGATTGAGTTTGATTTCCAATTTGAGTTTCAGTCTGAATTTGACTTCCAGTTTCAGTTGGATTTTCAGTCGGTTATAATATGGGGTATAAGGATATATCCATAATGCTAGATATTAATTAACATTAAGATAAATAATTTGTATTTAGTATTACAAATTCAAAGAAAGATTGGAAGGGAATTATACCTTTCAGGCCTTCAATAGGTATTCCTGATGAACGTAAGATCGCTCCATAAGTGTCAACCTTTTGTTCGGTCATCACAAGTCGGCTGCCTTTTGTGCCCCATGGATGCAGCTCGATTGGCCTGAATTTGCTATTGTGCGGCAACGACCCGCTTTCCCCACGTTTTCTTCATGTTCTGAAAAAACCTACAGAGTGTTTTTTCTAGAAAGCGCTCCGAAAAACTCAAATTGCCCATGTTGCGTAATTAATGCCGCGAGCGTCATCTCCGACACTGAGGTCATGTTGCTTAACACAGGCTTCTTCTAAACAGCCGTAATTAGAGAACGGCGATTGTTAATAAAGAAAACTCCAAACCCGGTTGAGTAACTTGAAAGGAAGAGTCAGCTTATTAATGTGAGCATACCACCTGGCTTGATTAGCGGTTGTAAGCTTGCAGATGTACAGTTATTGTGGTATATTCGGACATAATTCACTACCCTGTCAGTAAAAACTCACCAAGATTGCCCCTTTCATCTTCTGCGGTTATACACGTAACTAAACGGCTATAAATCGGCGAAATGATCTGAGCATTTTTTCTATTTTTACTGGTACCCAGTCATGCTGACAGTGCAGATAAGTAGTTGGGCTCGATGGCGTAAATTTAGAAAGGTCTTCAGGTATTCGTGTAAATTCCGATTGAAACATCGGTGAGAGTATACTTTCCGCCTGCGCATGGCATCGGAGTTGTCATCGCTTTTGGCAAATGTTTGCCATACAATTTGCAACGGAGATAAATAAGCATATTGATACACAGCGGAGAGTTGAGGGAGGTGCGGTTTTTCACAATTGCAGACAGGAGCCTTTTGTTCAAAAAATAGTAATTTTTCCTATGAACTTCCGGTCCGTTTTTCAATTTTCCGACCATTACGTGGATATGTTCTATGCTCCGGTAGCTCAACGTACTTATTTAAATTTTAGGCAGGTTTTAAAATTTGCATAGTGTGTTTTTGTCTTTGTAGCCTCCAAATCAGTCAAAATAAAATTTTGGTTTTGGTTCAAAAATTCGTATTGAAATATGGAAGTATTGTGTGTTATTGTGCACCACTGGTTTTTAAGGAATATTGATTCTGAACTTTCCGCTTAGCAGATTTTATAGGTAGGTGCATGGCAAGTTGTGCGGTTCGGCACTCACTGTATTGGGTAGTAAGTATATAGTAGCTGTGGCCAAATAGGTATAATCAGGCGAACAGCTTATTATATTATACCGACATCAGTGATGTAACCTGTCTGAGAGAAAGTTGTCCCATCGGTGAAGGAGTACCTAGGTAATCGGTTTTGGAGAAAGCGAAGAACGATCGGGTCGGGGCAATCATTTTTCTTTCTTTGGCCCGATAAACTGATAAAAGTCGCCGTAACCGGTAGGTTGAGTATAACGGGAGAGCTCGCTCCAATTGCTATTACAAAAACTTGGCAAAAAAATTTTACATTATTTTGAGAATTCGTATTTGAAAATGCACAAAAAATGGGAACGTGTTAAAAGATGTATTCTGCGCAAAAAGCAGGAGTGATAATTTTTCTGAGCTATCCTATTTTCGCTTTTCCGTCGTTTGCAATATCTACTTCTATTATCATATAATACTTTAAAAAATATATTTTTATAGGTACTATTTAATGAAGAAATCGAATGTTGGGGACAAATAATTACAGTTTCAACGTTTCATCAGATTCTTATAATAAATCGAAAAACAACTGGTAGTATAAAAATACAACAATCAACAAACTCGAAATAGTACGACTTTTGAACATAGGCGAGAGAAAATTTCTCAAAATTATCTATACAAATTTTTGTACTTGAAAATTGAGTTGATGGGTACGTTATGATGGATGATGAGCGACTTCAAGACTCTTGGAAAAATATGAATGTGCATGATGGGGAACTGGATGAGAATGAGATTATAATGATGGGCGATGATTTGTGAAATGAATGATAGACAATGTAATTGCGTAAGAAATCGAGTATAGAATAATGAACGATTTTGGGACAGGTGATGGTTAGTGATGATTTTTGCTCAATGGGTGATGATGGAAAAATGATAATCCTTGCATGGGAGGAAATGAGCAATTAAATGGGAAAATGAAAATATATGCGAATTCTAAATTAAGTGTTGATGTGAGGACCTAGTGAAATGTCGTTATCATGGAAATGAATGATGATGATGATGTTTGTTTGTGATATACATTATACCTAATGAAAGAGATTATCATTTCAATAAATGCGAAGCATGAATCGTGGAGTATGATATGAGCAAGAAATGATGATTATCATGATATTGGGAAAGGTGGATGTGGATAAAAAAAAATTATGGCGATGAGCAATAGGTGTGTGCCGTGAATGAGGATGATGTTCACAGAATTCTGTGAAATTACCATGTGTGCAAAATGCTCTGTGTATATCATTTGCAAAAATTTAGTTTCGATTGACGTAAAGTGCAGGTAGAATGAAGGCGCATGAATGTGCTTAGTGTGAGAAAGAGAAGCATCGATTTTATCAACAATGGTGGATGCAATGATTATGAAGATAATGCCAATTGATGGAAGTGCGAAAATGAAGGTAATGGCCGATGGAAAATTTGATGTCATGAATGATCTAAGTCAAGTAAAGTGAAAAAGTGAGGATTGACTTGATCAGATTAAAAGATGAAAATAATGAAAGCGAAAGTGGCGTGAGTGATGATGTGTTAGTGGTGATAATGACTGATAAAATGGGAGTTTTTTTGTGCGAAATTATCTGCATTAATTCGCGCATGAACGAATCCTTGAAATGAATGAATTTTGGTGAAAACGAGTCCAAAAAATAAATTAACATTATTCAATAACTAAGGAGTCTTCTCGTTCGGGGCCTCTACGATTTGCCGACTTGATCGACCTGCGCTTGAAGATTGTTGACTACTTCTGGAGGGACATGATCTCCCAGGATTTCGAATAGGTTGATCCGCTGGTCGCCGGGAATGCTCTCGTAGGCTGCGAGTTCGATACCTTCTTGAACCTGAATTGTGTAATTCGAATGGCAATATTATAGCGACTGAATAAATTTTATCCTGAGCAATCTTTTTGGACGACGATTCATTTGTATATTGGAAATGTTACGGTCACCTTCTGGATGGTAGCGCCTTTTGGAATTAGGTGCGTATTTTGAGCTTGGCGGATAGCTTCATTCGTAAAGAATGCGCCTTCTTTTTCCTGGGGGTGGGGTGCTCCTGCCGCAATCCCTAGCAGTGCCAGCCCTAGCAGCAACGGGAGTTTCATCTGAAATCCAATAAAAGTTATTTATGAATTCTGCCGAGTGAGAAAATAATTTTTTTCTCGAATGCCTATACTTTTTACTATCCTTTCCCTGGATCAAAAATTCTACTTTGAGGAAATTGCCATATTGTTAACATTCTAGAAAAGCGTGTTTCCAGCCAGTCGGGAGCGCGTGTTTCTTTGCCTTCCAAGTTTTAAATTTTCTTTTTGTTTTGTCAGTTTTTGCGAATTATAGCTGTAATCAGTAAGTTTGAATGTCCGTTTTGTTATGTTGGTCCGAGTTTTGGGTTTGCTCTCTGGTTGGATCGAGACTTGGGGTAGTCGGATGCCCCACAAAGGAATCAAATCGCCACAGCTGCAGCGCCCGCCTCGCTAAATGTGACTTAAGCCTGTTGACGCTAGAGGGAGGTAGGGGCCCCAGGTGGTGGAGGGCTCTCCGTTCTCAGACACTTCTTCGGCTGAGCCGACACTCGGCTCCCTCTTTATTTTCATAAAGTTAACTCTGGCCTCTCTTCAACACGAATAAATCTTTCGCCTTTTACTAAAGATTTCCGTGGAGAGGGGCCATTAATGAGTCTATAACATATTTTTGATACGGCCTGATCGCAAGATTGGGCCAATTAATGAGTTCATAATTAATAATGATTCATGTCAGCATATCCATCAATCACTGGCTTCAAGCTAGTTGATGAATAACCCAATCGTTATAGTATAATTGATTCTACTACTAGGTATGTCGTCCAGTGATGTTGAATGAATTGAGGCAGGATACAGTCAAAAAGGAACACCTCTAATTTAGATCGGTCTACCGGCTCGAGTTTCTACCATTTATTTAAATTTAACCATGTTATGTAATCTGATTTACTGGAAGAAACAACATTCGAACGGACAGCCGTCCTGCATTACGTGGATGTAGAAAGTCGATCGAACGCCCGTTCCACCTACACCGGCCAGTTTTGAGCGCTCGATTTGATTTCTATCCATGTTCAACCCCTTGATTCGAAAGTTGAGTTTGTAAAGGAAAAATTGATATTTTTGCCAGGTAGGTTCCTGGCAGCAAAGGAAGTTACGCACTTCGCTGCACCTACTGGCTATTTTAACTATCAGAAGACTTATCTGTAATTGATTAGGAGGTATGTTATTTCACCTAAATGGAGTGAAACTGTTTGCTGAATTTCAGCAGAACTGATGGACCAATTTTGATTTTTCCTAGGTCTCTGAAAACCCTTACCATGTAGACCTCACTGCAATAGATTCTTCAAGCAGAAAAATGAGGGGGGACATTTGAGAACTGCCATTCTTAAAAACGGCTGATAATTTTCTTATTTCGGTTAGGAGCATTAAGCTACTTTGCGTGAGTCGGTGTCGTGAGCAACGAGCCATATTTACACTTAATTCTTCTCGCCCTTTGCATAATTTTACCCCGTTTGCGAAAAAATTGCGGTGGCTGCGATTCTTGGAATTGCACAATGAAAACACGCGAACTACTTGAGTATGCACGTGAGATGGTTTAATATTGCACAATTCGAGGCATTGCCGAGGCAGATGGGAATGTCAGATGATTACACGGTGATCATCTTTGCCATCCTATTGTTCGAGGATGGTTCCAATTCTTGCACTAAAATGGATTATGCAATTTTTCGTTGTGCAGGAATCGACTGTTCAAGGGTTTTCCTCTTGGCAAGAACGTTTCATTAACATGAGGGCCGCATATTCTCGAACTCCCATACAATTGACTGAAATCATGTTCAGGTGTTCCTAAACTTGTTAAGCGGATTTTTGGCGAAACTGCTATTCTAGCGTCTTCGGTGTTTCTTCATCACTCCGAAGTCCGAAAATTGCTGACAAAGTTTTCTTTCAACTGTATTTTTAGTTTTCATGCGTTTTTTGGAGTCGGTTTTATTTTTTGCTAAAACTTGTTTAATTTCTCACTTTTCAAGTTTTATGGTAAAAAAAAACAAGCTGTCAGAATCAAGAATAGAAAAAATGTTAAATTTTCATCACAGTTTTTGGCGTTAGCGCAACCAATATTAATCATAAAAAATCGAAAAATAGTGATCCCAATGTGTAAATTTCTCCGACATTTCAATAAAAGATTTCGAAAAAAATTTTTGAAAACTTGATGATTTTGAAATTAGGTTGAACACTGGATTAGCTAAATCGTGCTTTTCAGGCGCGGAAATAGGTAAAAAAAGTTATTCCTATGAATCAAATTCGAATTTTCAACTAGATCGTTACTCCAATGAGGAACCGGTGTCTGAACCAAAATAATTGTTGAGATGTAAAAATATTTACCCATCCTCTAAAAACGTATTTCGTTACTATCTTACTTTTAGAACTTTTCCGAGTAGGCATAGAGAAATGTAAATTTTTTTTTTGAAACATGATTGTTGATTGTCCTTAAATGACCAAATCGTATTTTTGAAATGAGAGAAATTGAAGTCGCTCCACTTACCTCGAGAAACGTTCAGTGAAGTTCTGACCTGAAAGTTGGGCATCGGATGATCTTATGATGTTCGGACTTTGGTGGGAGGCAAGTTTCATCTTTCGCTCCTTCGCCTCGCCGCGTGTTTTCGGGGGAAGGAAACCGTCAGGACGAGACATTGTCCCCCGGCTGCAGTCCTGCAGTTGAGTCTTACTTGCAGGGGGACATGTGCATAATTCGGGGGTTTCGCCAACTTCCGCCATCAAAATTTGATGACCGTGATGTTTGAGGCGTCTTTCATCCTCAAGACGTCAAAATCGATCGAGGTTCAATCGCCAAAAACGCGTTCAAACCTTCAGTTTTTGAAATTTATTTTAAAAACAAAATCTTTAATTTTGGTCCCCTTGAAAAAATTCCATACAATTTCAGGAAAAAAATTAGTTGGCCGGTGCATCACGAGGAAGTTGGCTATTTTCCATCGCCCTCGAGGAGGGGAGGATCATTTGGATAACCCTTGAATTGAAAAATTTGTGGGGGGATGTTAATCACATTTTCAATCGCGAGGATTGCGACGATTTATTTGCAATTAATCCGCATCACACCTCCGACTCAAATACGGGGTGGGTAGGTATAGGAGATGTCAGTATGAGAATATTGATAAAAGAAGATGAAAGATATTTTTTAATGACTTCCATTTCAACATAATTGAGAACGAAATAAATCGTTAGACAAATAAAACAAACAGTATTCCATAGAATGGCTAGAAGCAAAGTAGGTAGGCGCTTTGATGAAACAAATTATACAGCATAATTATGGAGGTACCTAGGTATCAAAATATAAGTAATAGGAAGGTATTGGTTCTTCGATTTTAAAATCAAGGAAAATAAGGCCATCTTAAGGATTAGCTGAGGTAGATAAAAAGCCTCCTTAGGAAGAAACTAGGTAACAACAACTGAGAAGATTTTCTCATTAGAATTAACAATTATGAACTTCAACGATAACTAGGAGCAAGTTATTTCCTGAAGAAAAAGATGGGTTGGTAAAATTCAAATAATATTTTAAAATTATTTTCATATTTCAACAGCGTAGTAACGTAACACTGACGGTTACTTAACATAAATCTTGAACGTGAATAACCAAATAGACTTTACTAATGCTCAAATCGCCATTTTCATCTTAAGAATTTTACAAAACAAAATAGTATTTTTCGAATTAGGCTTTTTGTTCTCTAACTAAAAACTTTTGTAAATTTGGTATGATTTTTGAGAACATTTATAGAAGGAACAAGGCGAGTAAATTTCAACCAACTCAGAATAGATAATGGATTAACAGTATAATGAACATCAAACGTTTACCCGCTAGAGAATGGAAGGCGAGGTCTGTATGACTGGCTAATCAACTATGCATTAATATCAATAAATTCACACTAACTTTCAATAAGAGTACTTTATATAGAAAACCTTCCCCAGCAATAACAAAATAATTAATTTGCCGTTACGAGTTCATTGATAATTAATTAGTAAAAATCGTACTGATTCTGTAGACCCAAGTACAATTTAATATTTTTTAAACCATGTCACTTATTAGAATGTAGTTAGATTATATTTAATCCTAGGCTTTTCTTCTCTTATGGAATATTTTTCGATAGGAGGCACACAACAATCAAGTGCAAATCTCTAATGTTGGTGAAGACACACAATGGATCACAATTACAATGTTCACACGTCAGGCTAATTGTTCCTATCTTTACTCTCTAGTCGTAATTATCTCTAAAATGACCGGAACCTAATTGGACAGCTATTTTGTGATATCATTCTACTTGGACATTGGAGTGAAAAAGTGCAAGAATATATTAACATAATATACGATCGTACTACTTGTTAACCAATGTTCACCCGTTTTAAGCTTGCATCGCTCTCAAATGTTTTTTCTAAGCTGTTCTAAATTCATAGGACACAAATTTGATTGATCGCCTCTTATCCTAGGCAGAAGATAATTAATACTTCCTCCTTTCAGATACCGAGTGACGAAAATAAAAATGCGTCTCATCCGATTGTCGAGGAACAATTTAAGCTAACGTTTTGGACGAAATTTCAACTACAGGACCAGCGACTCGAATATTATGCCAATTTAGGACACAACTGATCCCTACATGGGGGAAAGGTTGTCAGCGCATCTGACAGTTTTTGGGGGTTGTATATAAATATAATATTTAAAATAATTTGACTATATAAACACACTTACGTCAAGGAGGAAACGTTCGAAAGTTTTCACCATGAACTTCGAAGTTACTACTGACAAGTTTCAGTAATTATTTGTGCTGCTTGGGAGGCCAGTTATATAATTTTATTTCAGGACATCGGTGGACGCGATGGGTTAGCAATTTAGCGTAAAAACAAGTCCTTTCGGTTTTTGATAAAAAAGCCAGTAACTGATGCGCCTACTGATAAACCAACACTAAACATCAGGAAGATCAGTTTATCAATCATTTGGTAACGGGGCGGGGACTCCCGTTCGCTCGTTTCAAAAACACATGGTAAACGTTAATATAAGATACAAAATGTAGATTTTTCCATCTGGGGAATGAAGTCGTAAACCACAATGAACCTTGGTGAAACTCACCCAACCTAGCTGTAAGCAATTTAAAAACAATTTGCTGAAGGGGCAAACGACGTTTCTTCGAGAAAATTGCATTGCCTATCTTACCCTAATGTTAGAACCCTGAATTTTGCCAAGGGCACTGGTAGGCCGTAAGTGAAACGCTTTCCTTCACGTTGATCAAAATGATTTCTTTGGTGTACTCGAAATAGTTTAGGTAGGGATCCATAATTAGGTATTTTGAAAATTCCCGAGAAAGCGTGAAGAATATTTCTACTTAACATTTAATGTTAACCTGCCTAACCTTTTGTGAGTCGCTTTGATGGGTCGGGCTAAATTTTTGCGCTTCTGCTTTTTGGGGAATCGCGATTAAGATTATCAAGTGTTACCTCATTTTCCGATAAATTGATCGTTTCAATTGAAATAGTCCGAGAATTGACCAGATTATGGACAGAACTATTTTAACCGCCATTGTACAGAAGACTTTAAATTAATCAGATGTAAAAATTTATCAATTAATTTTCGACTTAATTTTGAATGCAAAATCAGATTTACCTATTACACCTCCGATTCAACTTTAGCGCTTTCAAGGCCTTCTGGCAACTGTACCACAGGTAATTCGGTTTTCGACCGGCTCCCGATAACTTCACATGGAAATGTTACCTCACCTCGGATATCGTCAATGTAACAATCAAAAAGTGTTCAGCTTTTTTTAGCCGCGGTAAAAAAATATCAGTATACAGTCCGATTTAGTTAACAATCCTCGATTTTTTTTCTGAATTACCTATTTTTGCAGTCTTACCCTTAAAATTAAAGTAGATTCACGTATAGCGTACTCATTCTATTTAATTCCTACTACAATATTATATTTTTTAGCTATTTGGTTAACATTATTTTTTAGTCTATGTCAAGTAATATATCTATATCGAATGCGGGCAGTCTTTCTTCGAAGAGGGGTTTTCAATTCGTTAAATCACGAAGTTTCCAACTCTTTCCACGCGTACATGTAATGAATCTGTATTACAGGTGTGTGCCTAAACAAGTATCCACTAGAAAAGGGCAAAATATGAAAATTTGCCAATTTCTAAAAATTTATGAACATTCCAAAGGTCAGTCTATACCGAAAAACCCCGATGCAAACCCGAATCAAGTACCCATATAAAAATGGAAACCATCGGACAATTTTCAAGTAATGCTCAAACATCACGACCACTGCGACCATATTTCAACGTTCGCAAACATCCAAAATTTCCATAATTTAATTTCAATTATTTTAGTCCCTCCACCAAAAAAGGTATAATAAAATATGGGTTATTATTTTAATCGAAAATGCATTGAGATGCAGACTTCGTCAAGTACATTCACTAATAAAAGATTTATGAACTTTAATTTACAAAAAATTTATTTTAGGCAACAGATACGACGAGCAATAAATAAATTCGTATTTGAAGGCCACCAATGCTGACTTCAAAATTTGTGGGGCTCAGATTTTTTCCATCGAATTATTATTAACTCATGTAGGACATTGTCTGAAAGCTAGCAAAACATGATCAGATAAGTGAAAACCGATCCATTTGAATAATGTACAAATATACCTGAATTCAAAATCCAATACTAAAAAAAGTTGAGTCATTTTCGTTCAAAAGAATTATTTTTAAAAAATCACTCACACTACTTTAAATTACCCGCGTAAGACTTTACTTAGCTTTACCCAACTGAGAACACCCAATCTAAACAACCAAATTCGAATTTTCCTAAACGAAATGACTACTACTATAATATAGTCATAATCATATATTAATATAATATTAAATTAATAATTAAATGAACAATTATTTAACAATATTATATTAACATTATCAATAATACATGTTAATAATATTACATTAATATTATTTATTAATATATATTATTATTTATCCAATTCGTTATTTACGATAATATCAAAATAGGCGAAGCTGCTACAATCATATTCATCTGAATAAATCGTATTGAAAAATGAAAAAAATCAAAGGATTTTATGGAACGCGCTTTTGTACTGAAGAGTTATGGCAAACTGCAGGAATAAATAGTGAAGACATTGAAGGAAGAAGTGGGTGGGGCTTTCTGCTGAAAACCAAACAAACCTAACAAATTATTACTTAGTTAAAGCTATCAGCTTATTATCCGTCGCTATTCCAGTTTAGACGCGACTTGAACATTAACATGAACCAAAATCCTAGGGCATCACCTCAACACCCCAAAGCAAGCACTGTGGACCCCAATTTCGTTAGCTGCGGCCAGCAGAACCCCACAATTCCAGTAGATAGACATAAACACATCACATTTTCATTCCTATTGGTGAACCATGAATACCAATACCTATTTTTTCTGTTTACCCGCCAAACGCCAATTTACAAGATTGAACATGCAGTGCCGTGCATAACTTCCGATATAAACATGGGCGTTCCAGCGCCGAGGCCGCCGTCCGTTTTTTCGTTTTCGTTGTCCCTGTCGTACTCGCAGTCGAAATAATGGCTCTGTAATAAAAATGTAAGATGATTACTGTAGCTTTACCCTGATGAATTGAGCAAAGAGCTTGAAGGATTCAAAATATGACATTCGAACCCGAATTCGTTGATGATGGCCAAGCATGCGAAAGCGCTCGTAGAAGAAGTCTCACCAATCTCAACATAAAAAAATCACTTTCAAAGAAGACAACTCACTTGACAGTCAAGACACGGACATTGGTCGCTCATCTTGCAAGTAATGCCCCACTGGGCGGCCAGCGCTTTGTAGAGGGACTTCGTCGATTTGTGAATTATGAGGATTTCCTTGGGTGGATTGGATTTCTGCTGCTCCTGCCTGTTTCTGTCTTGCTGTTCACCTTCGGTTTCCTCGCCATGTCGGTCTTGGTTGTACGAATTATCGGCCCCGCATGCCTCGTCTAGGAGTCCTTCTTCATCTTCACCGCGTTGTGCTGCGAGTGTCGACTAAAAAATTTTATACGTGAGGTAAACTTTCTGCAATCGAACGGTTTACCAGTTCAAACGATAGCCTTAAAGATTAATCGACACCAGAGCGTCCGATGGGCCAATCTGCAATCTTCTTCAGCAGAAAAAGATTGCAGATTGGCCCTTTGACCGCTCAGTCGAAATTATGGATCTTTTGTACGCACTTCAGCAAGGACGTGTTCGTATGGCGGCGGAGGCGATGAGGGCACTGTGTCTAAAAGTTGTGTCGATTCCGTGTCCGTGGACGAGACATCTGAAGATCCGCTGGGGACCATCGTGGCTGCCGACGCGTCGCCCGCCGGCGCTTTTCGAAATCTTTTGGGGAACTTCGTCTTGACGGATTAGTGACGCGTTTGCTGGGAACAGGAAAGTAGATGCTTTCTGAACAATAGGGTACCTAGGCGATTCTGGGTTTTAATAGGATTCTTAAGTCCCGATTTTGAAAACTAAGAAAACTTGGAAGTGCTTTCATTTTTGAACGAGGGTAAGAGCCAAATGATTTTGGACATGAATGATGATTTTGTTATTAGATTTTATCATCTTTTTTATGGTCGATTTTTTTTTTTTTTTTAATGACGGCGATTTGAGCTATTTTTCTATTCACATTCTCCCAAATTAACCAGCACTCCCCTGGGATCATAGGTCGAAAGCTGATGTCTTAGCCTCAACACCAAAGTTTCTTGTTTTGAATGGTACCGAAACCTACATCGGAATTGCACCTTTCAGAATATATATTGTTTATATGAGCAAAAGGTAGGTAAGTAGGCAATAATTTACCAATTTCTGTCTGAGCTCGGACGTTTGATTTCATAACTTTCAAGGTTAAATTTCAATATATAAAAAATAAATTTGTACATAAATATAGGTAAAAAGCATTTCTAAGGCGATTTAAGAAATCCCCAAACCGAATTGTTTCTGTACTTCGTATATTCACGTTTTGAAATGAGGCCATCAAAAAATTTGAAATAGGTAGGTTAGGGGAAAAAGAAAGAAGTAGCTCAATTCCAAAATTGATCCAAAGAGGAATATCAGTCAGAATATCGGCATTGAAAAATATTTCAAGGTTAACTCGCAAGGGTTGGGCGTTTAATTGAGAAAACTGTTTACGCCGCTCCAAGTGTCGAAACAAATTTATTGATCGACTCCGGAAAACAACCGCTTCTTAGCCCGACGGGGGGCAGAGGAATGACGCCGATTTTCTCGAATTATGTTTTCGACCTTGAACGAATCGTCGGTTTTTTTATGAAAATGATTCTTAAAAGACTATAGAATGTTAACGATTGCTTACGGAAAAATGTCGACAGGAGACCATGTAATGAGACGTGCGTTTGAAACTTTGGGCGGTCTCGGGGGTGTTATTCGACTATAGGGGTAACTCGGGGGGTTGGAGAGAAAAGGCAGACTACGCAGCCAAGTCGGACACCTCACAATACAGAGACGAGAGGTTAGAGACAGCTAGAGACTTTGATGAATGAACACCATTTTCGGAGAAGAAATTTATTCTTCCAGGATTAGGAATAAAGAATATGGGAGTACGATGGGCTACCACTCTCTCCCTCACCTCAACAATGAAATTAGTTATGATTCGGTCAGGAGTATAGCCTATTTGAAAATAATAATAAAATAATTAGAAAAGTTGGTTTCTAAGATGAAGCAATTATTGGCTAATTTTCGAGAATTTTTCCCAATTCTCCCTCTTGATTTACCATACCACCTAATAGGTTTCCCCGGTATTTTAAACAAATCTTCTTTCTATGCGCTTCCATATTTACGAAATAAATGGATGTAAATGAATGGTATTGTAACCGCCCTAAAATGTAAAGTAGGATCGGACCTAAACCTTTACTCCTCTAATCAGAATAACTTTCTGAACAAATTTCTGAAGCCCGTATCACACGACAGACCGACACGACGTACAGACCACAGAACCTATTCTCTGAATGGCTGGTGCTAAGAATATGTTCACTTTTGCGCACCTGCATCAAAACAAGAAAATCCCGTATTATTCATAATACATAACGAGTGGTTAAAAGCTGGACAAAATCGACCCTCAGCTGAACCTGAGGCTGTCTCAAGCCATTGCTCAACAGTTGCTACGAAGTTACGGATTTCTTCGTGGTCGTGTTTAACGCCCAGCCAACCCTCAAACTAGCGCTCCTGGCGGCGTTCATGCGGATAATCGAGATGAATTTTTGGAATGGATGAATGGTAGTGAGGATTGTCAACGGTACCTATTCGATATCTCGAATACCCGACCAGACGACGTAACTTCGGATGTTCGAATAGTTGGCCCGAGGGACAAGGAGGGAGCAAACGACCGGGAACGGAATGCACTTGGAAAGCGAAATTTGATTCCTACAGTCAGGGGCGCGAACATGAATTTATCCGGCCCGGACAACATGCCAAAAAGAGGCCCAATCGAGTTTTGGGATGCCTAAAACGCTGATTGGTTAAAATCCTATATTGTAGCTGTAATATTTATTACCCGTACGTGACAGAAACTGAAATTCATACTCTTTATCGAAATCAAACATCAACCTCAAATTGAAGTTCAAACTCGAAGTCAAACTCAAACTGAAGTTCAAACTCGAACTGAAACTTGACGTCAAACTCAAACTGAAGTTCAAACTTGAACTAAAACTCGAAGTTAAACTCAAACTGAAGTTCAAACTTGAACTAAAACTCGAAGTTAAACTCAAACTGAAGTTCAATCTCGAAGTCAAACTCAAACTGAAGTTCAATCTCGAAATGAAACGCGAAGTCAAACTCAAACTCGAACTGAAACTTGACGTCAAACTCAAACTGAAGTTCAAACTTGAACTAAAACTCGAAGTTAAACTCAAACTGAAGTTAAAACTCGACGTCAAACTCAAACTGAAGTTCAAAGTCGAACTGAAACTCGACGTCAACCTCAAATTGAAGTTCAAACTCGAACTAAAACTCGAAGTCAAACTCAAGCTGAAGTTAAATCTCGAAGTCAAACTCAAACTGAAGTTCAAACTCGAAATGAAACGCGAAGTCAAACTAAAACTGAAGTTCAAAGTCGAACTGAAACTCGACGTCAAACTCAAACTGATGTTCAAACTTGAACTACAACTCGAAATCAAACATCAACCTCAAATTGAAGTTCAAACTCGAACTGAAACTCGACGTCAACCTCAAATTGAAGTTCAAACTCGAACTGAAACGCGAAGTAAAACTCAAACTGAAGTTCAAACTCGAACTGAAACTCGACGTCAACCTCAAATTGAAGTTCAAACTCGAACTGAAACTCGAAGTCAAACTCAAACTGAAGTTCAAACTCGAACTGAAACTCGACGTCAACCTCAAATTGAAGTTCAAACTCGAACTGAAACTCGAAGTCAAACTCAAACTGAAGTTCAAACTCGAAGTTAAACTCAAACTGAAGTTCAAACTCGAAGTCAACCTCAAATTGAAGTTCAAACTTGAACTAAAACTCGAAGTTAGACTCAAACTGAAGTTCAAACTCAAACTGAAACTCGAAGTCAAACTCTAGCTGACGTTCAAACTCGAACTGAAACTCGACGTCAACCTCAAATTGAAGTTCAAACTTGAACTAAAACTCGAACTGAAACTCCAAGTCAAACTCAAACTGAAGTAGTATGGAAAAATAGTTTCCCCTAAATCTATGCCTGTAAGATTCTGCGTCGTACCGTTCTATTTTCTTAATTTACTAAGTTCCAAAAGTCAGAGAGGATCAAAAGAATTCACACTTTAGGTAGTAGGTACATTTATATAATTATACGTAGGTACACTACATGACAATACGATTGATTCTTGCACACATTCCCTTCAACCGGTGATCAATCCTACAAGCACAGGGACAGGAGTTTCAAAAACTCTTCTACACGTGTACCAACAGTTAATCAGCAGAAGAAAGAATTTCGTGCAGGCAACAAACGTGGCGAATATAACAAAATTCAGCTTAGGTACAACATTGTCAAAATGTGAAGTTCAAACTCGAACTGAAACTCGACGTCAACCTCAAACTGAAGTTCAAACTCGAACTGAAACTCGACGTCAAACTCAAACCGAAGTTCAAAGTCGAACTGAAACTCGAAGTCAAACTCAAACTGAAGTTCAAGCTCGAACTGAAACTCGACGTCAACCTCAAATTGAAGTTCAAACTCGAACTGAAACGCGAAGTAAAACTCAAACTGAAGTTCAAACTCGAACTGAAACTCGACGTCAACCTCAAATTGAAGTTCAAACTCGAACTGAAACGCGAAGTAAAACTCAAACTGAAGTTCAAACTCGAACTGAAACTCGACGTCAACCTCAAATTGAAGTTCAAACTCGAACTGAAACTCGAAGTCAAACTCAAACTGAAGTTCAAACTCGAAGTTAAACTCAAACTGAAGTTCAAACTCGAAGTCAACCTCAAATTGAAGTTCAAACTTGAACTAAAACTCGAAGTTAGACTCAAACTGAAGTTCAAACTCAAACTGAAACTCGAAGTCAAACTCTAGCTGACGTTCAAACTCGAACTGAAACTCGACGTCAACCTCAAATTGAAGTTCAAACTTGAACTAAAACTCGAACTGAAACTCCAAGTCAAACTCAAACTGAAGTAGTATGGAAAAATAGTTTCCCCTAAATCTATGCCTGTAAGATTCTGCGTCGTACCGTTCTATTTTCTTAATTTACTAAGTTCCAAAAGTCAGAGAGGATCAAAAGAATTCACACTTTAGGTAGTAGGTACATTTATTTAATTATACGTAGGTACACTACATGACAATACGATTGATTCTTGCACACATTCCCTTCAACCGGTGATCAATCCTACAAGCACAGGGACAGGAGTTTCAAAAACTCTTCTACACGTGTACCAACAGTTAATCAGCAGAAGAAAGAATTTCGTGCAGGCAACAAACGTGGCGAATATAACAAAATTCAGCTTAGGTACAACATTGTCAAAATGTGAGACGATCAAATAAAAATGGACAGGTAGGTAATTCATTAATAATTCCGGTAGAGTAGATAATAATGTATCGTAAGTTTAGACGAGAAGCTAGAATACTTTAAATCAATAAATAATATTCTTGAATATAACAATGGTCGCTCTGTTGCTAATATGTCGTACGAACGGAACGATTAGATTACACCTTGAAATACGCACAGCCGCAGGTTATCATCTGCTGTGCTGCTATCGGCTCCGAGTCGAAGGCTCAACTTGGCCAGTTTTCCTTGTTCAGGGTTTGTTTACGAGTGAAGTATCAAATCGTAGGATTGGAACATGCCGGCTGCTATGTCGACAGCTCGCGACTTGAGCGACAACGTAATATTGGGATTGCCAGGCTGAATTTTCAGCTCGTTCAGCACCCAGATACCGTTGGTCAGTTTGACAGACTGGTAGAGCATGTCCTGGCCTTCCACGTTACGTTTGGCAATCGTGAATACGTTGTTTTGCTGCATTTTCTGTACGATAGTGTCCGCATTGCCTTGGACGTTGGTCAACGTGTAGTTCACCTCGTTCTGGGCAGGTATCTCCTTCCAGGTAGCCAGGAATACGCGTTTGTCCATCTGTCCGTCCTCTGTGAAGAATACGTGCATCGGGACGAGGCAGGCGAAATAGAAGACGTCGATGTTGTTCTTCACTGCCACCTGCAAATTGGTAAGGGGTTCCATACGCTGTACGGCCCCCGTGGTGCTCAGCGGCAGGGAACATTCGTGCGAAACTGTCGGCGGCAGAGGACTGACAACCTGCAGAGGCCTGGCTGGCGTCAGACCGAAGCTGTTCTTGTTGAGCTGCACGGCGAATCCTGTCATGGGAGTCATAGCGCGGTTGGTCACTGTCAGTTCCATGCTGATCTGGCCAGCTTTGCGGCAGAATGTTCCCGCTATCTCGCACCCCTTCCCGCGCTCGGCGGACAACCAGATCGTTTTCGGTGAGACGTAGGCAGCCGGTTGAGCGTTGCCAAGGCCAAAGATGTCCCCTGAAAACCAACGAGAAGCGTGAATATTGAGGGTTAGTTGCATTTATAGTTACTTCAAAAAAGATGCTTTCAGAATCAGGTGTAAAGGTAGATGCACATTACAACTTTTCACCCTTCGATTTTGATGAAACTAGGAGATATTTTTGTGGGAAATGGCGATAATTACACTCTCCGGCAAGACTCGAACCTGGTAACTTCTGCTCACTCCGCCTTTCAGTTGCCAAAGTGGCTTCAAGGAGTCTGCCAAGTGAGCAGAAAGAGACAGGTTCGAGTCGTGCCTGAGATTTCAGCCATTTCCCACTTGATCCCAATTATGCTCCACATCATGAGGCAAACAAATGGAAGGCTCATATTTACCTAGAAGACCGGTTGTGCTTTGAGCTGTGACCGCAGTTGAGGACGTATCGCCCACTCCACCCAGGAGAGAATCTAAACCAAGTAGATCCACTGGCTGACTGGCTGCAGGTTGGCCTGGCTGAGCTGCAGCTGGAGCGTTGATGTCCATGCTAAGCAGATCGCCAATGAGAGATTCTTGGGAAGGTATCACCTGTGCAACGTTAGCATTCGTCTCGTGCACACCCTCGGCTGACCCAGAGCGAGCTGGCAGAGATTTCCTCAGTCCTGCTCGCCCTTCGACGAACGCGGATGGAGGTTTGTGGTAGACTGAAGCCAAGCTAGAAATATGGCAGATGAGTTCGTCAAGCAGAGTCGGCTCCAGAAGGTCGGTCTCCTCAGAAATCAACGGTTTATCAGCGAGGACGACTTCCTTGGCAGCACCGGGATCAGTAGATAAAAGGCGCCAGTATATGAAACCGCGGTCGCGCAAATCAGGGTTGTCCGAGTCCTGGGTGGCGAGCGACAGCACCTGCTGTACAAGTTCTTGCGTGTCGGTGGGACGTTTCAGGAACAGCTTGACGATGGCTGTCAACAGCTGGAGCTGTACTTGAGTGTTCTCGTCGTGGAACCCTTCCAGGAAGCTCTCGAGCAGCTCGTCGGCGTTATCGATACGCTCAGCGTACTCGCCGATGATCCAGATCATCGAAGCTCGAGCTTCAGGCTCGTCCAGAGTATCGAGATTCTCGCACAGTGTAGAGATGATGCTTTCGTACTTGTTCGGATACTTTCTGAAGATATCCTTAATTACGACGATGGCTTCCTGGACGACGTAATTGACCTTGGTATGGATAAGATCCAGCAGCGTCGATACGCAGCGCTCGGCCGACTGTTCGACTTTGATGGCGCAACGTCCGATGGCACGAACTGCTTTGCGCACAAAATCCACATCCACCTCAGTAGCGTATTCCTTCAATTCGGACAGAACTTGGGCGATGTTGGCTTGCGAAGCGAGGCGGATCATTATGTCCAGTTTCTCCAATTTCACGTAGATCGGGTCGTTATATTTGACGAAAAATACTTTCATCTCGTGCTTGAGGATGTCCGGACGTTTTTGAACGATCAGGTTGATGTTGCGCAGTGCGACGTATTGAACTTCGGGCTCCGACGAGAGCAAAGTGACCAACGGGGGTGCGAGCTTTTTAGTCAGAGTCGGCACGAAGTCAGACTCGGACGGAAGCATTTCCATGAATTTCATGAGCACTTTGACGGCTGAGAGCACGACGGCCGCGTTGGCGTGAGCCAATCTAGGGGTGATCCTCTCACAAATACTCTGAGCTTCGCGTTCGTCCTTAGGGCTGTAATTCGATAGCGAGTCGAGTATGAACACTTGGCCCCATTCGGTGCATTCGTTCAGCGCTGTGAGCAGCTTGTTGATCGTCTGGGCGTTCATTTCTACGAGCGGAGACCCGCTGACGCTGGCCTCGTTGATTTCAGAAAGGGCGGCCACGGCGTTGGCGACGACCATCGGGTTCGAGTCGCTCAGCAGGTCCTTCAACTGGTCGAGGAAGCCCTGATCTTCGACAAGTTGGGCGTTGATGTCGTACAATTTTGCGACGCAGACGGCAGCCGTTTTCCTGACGTAGGGATCCTCGTCCTTGAGGCATTTCCTCAAAGGTTCGCACAGATACTCGGTGATTTTGTCGACCCGAATGCAGCCCATGGTGCGGACGGCAAGCGCTCTTATCAGGGGGTTCGTATCCTCGCAATCCTTGACGAAGGTGTTCACCGCCATTATCGCCATGTCAGGCTGGGACTTGGCATAGTTCATCAGATACAGGTAGACGAGCTTTTTCAATTCCAAATTATCCGTTTGCATGCAATTGACGACGTCGGGAAACAAGGCGGACACATCCTTACCGACAGTCATGGACGCGATCACTTTCTTGACGGCTTCGCGTTTCTTTTCCTTCTTGTCGCTGTTCAGCTCGCTCTTCAGTTCGAATATTTCACCTTTTTTGGTGGTCGTGAAATATTTCGAATCCGTCATTTTCGGCGCGGTTATTACTCACAATTTGTAAATTAGAATCAGACAATGATGGAATGGAATACCGTACCGATCCACCCCTACATGAAGTAGACTGATAAGGAATCCCTCTTATCAAATAACGTCAATACTCGGCGTAGCGAATGTCTACATCGTGTAGATGCCGACGGCTGACACGTCATCGCACATTCCAAATTATAAAACTACCAAAAATCCTCAGAGAGCCAAAAAACTTGGAGCACAGTAACTGCGGATTGAAAAATTACTTCATCATTTTGAAAACGGCATCTCTCTTTACTTACTACTTTTCTTGACTGGTCAGTGGTCGTGGATGAGAGCACAAGTAATGTGGTAGGCATAGGCTTCATCATTGTGGGTTTATTTTGTGGATCGAACTCAAACGCAACACTAATTTATAATTTGAATTTATTCAAATGAAACTCACTTAGCTTGAACCTGAGTGTATGGGGAGTTGAGTTTGTGGCTCCAATTTGAGGGTTGAATTTGTGGATTGGCTTTATGGGTTGAGTTAGGGAGTTGAGTTTTTGATTTGGGCCATTGAGTTGAGTTAGTCTCTTTTTTGGCTTATGCAGCATTTTCTCAGCCGTGGTAAACTAAAATTTTCTTTGCGGTATCCTTTTTGTACTCTTTCAAAATCGAGTGGCTCCATTGCCAGGGTGGTATTACGGCTCCTGCGTAGTGCTTGCGAATGTTTGAAAAGGTAGAGTCGAATGAAGCAAAATAACAAAAACAATTCCCATTTATTTCGCGAGAAAATAATTTTTTGCGAGAACGATAAGCGTGGGACCACACAACTCGCTATTTTGGCTTAGTGATAATACTGGTCTACAATTTCGAAATTGGAACTAGGGCAAGTCTTGAGTCAATCTTCTCTAAGAACATTGGATAGGTAGCATAAGAAAAAATGCTGATCAGAGAAAAACCAACCCCTCCGTACCAAGAGGTAGTGGGCCTACGAATTAATACCTTCACTTTTAAATTGCTGGGAGCAAGAAAAACTATTGCACTTAGACGATTGATCATGAACATTTTTACGTGTTATTCCTAAAGAAGCCAGGCTGTGAACAGTAACGGGGAGAAACAAAAATCCAGGATACCTAACTTATGGCTCTCTATATCACATATACAGGATTCTTGGTTTACAGTGATTATTATTAGGTAGGATACGATCATTATTATCCTCTACATTATAGAGAGCTATAACTGAAACACATTCATGTTGGAACAAGGAAAGAGTTCGTGAAAAGAATTGATGAAAAATGGAAAAGACGTTGGGAAGGGAGATTAGGTATTGCACTCAAAGAAAAGGCTACTACTTTTTTGTAGTAAAGCTTTAGGTTGATTAGGTTTTGACGGCAAGTTTTGAGGAATGGACATACTATCCCTTTTGAGGCTGAACGATAGATTAAAGGCCTTTATTCTAACAACCAGGGAGAGATTAATACCGTATTGGTTTCCTCTTTTATCTGGAAGAGTTCTGTGGAAATTATTACAAACATTTTACAAGCCTCGATCAATCGACAGAATGATAAACGAAATCTATGGTCTATCTCTAGATCTATCTAAATACCCACCCTGTTTCATTTGAATAGTGTAATAAACATCTCCGTTAGACCCCGGCCAGAACAATACCATGAGAGCCCCTCTCCCTTGCACTAATTGTTGGTGGAGTCGCTATATTTATTGAGCACACTAACTAAAATGACTAAAACCACCATTAACAATATCTGTCCATTCATGATATTAAACATTAAATTCAATAAGTAAATAACTGCCTTCTTAAATAATTTTGTCAATTCTAATTTAAGCAAACCACCCGAAGCAATAACTGCAATTCGAAAGAGCGAAGGCACTTCAACCACAAGCACAATCAATTCGTAAAACAATTTTCGCCAAATTTCAAAAATTTTAATGGCAAAAAGCGATAGAGGCCAAGCCAGTCAATTACAACCTAGTGCGAGTCCTTAAATACAAAAACACAACAGGCTCCTAGTCTCAGAATTTCGTATTTTTGACATAATTTCCGGATTTAACTTCATTAGAAATACTCAATTTTCAGCTACAAAACTATTATGCCACTCGTTCCCAACAAGAGTTCCTGATTAATTAAAGAGAGCTACCCCATATTGCACTAAACGAAGCCTCGTATCCCGATCAGCCGAAGCAATAAAAAATCAACTGTAAAGCCCTTCAGTAAAACCCTTACGTTAGGTCAAGCGTAAAAAAGTGCATCACAAATCCATCGATTAACACAAATTCCACACAGGTTTTAGCATCCGTACATAAAAGATTTTACTAAAATGCAACTTTTTAAGGCTGTACCAGACGAACGGCTCAACCCGCAATGGCGACCTCGGAGGCCGTAAACATTAAGAGTTGAATCCAGCGGCTTGAGCCATCAGCAGCTGGGAACCGCGAGCCTGATTGGCTGAGTGCCGCATTCCCCTCTCTCCCTCTTCTGCTCGGCGAGCTGGGTATCGCTGGCACGCTGACCGGGTAAGAGCCGCACAATGGCGAGGCAGACGGCGGTTGCGTGCCCAGCAGCTCTTCCGGTTCCCATTTCAGTCACCTTGGCCACCCCAACTCGGGAGTCTCAGGGAGGCGGTTCGATTTCCAAAAATTTAGAGGAAGTTGACGGGTATGTATCTATATCTGTCGGCTAACACTCAATTTTTTGGCAAGGTGGTGCCGTTCAACTCAAGCAGGCTGCAGTACCACGAGTCTATGGGACCGGGCATGGGATGAGATTCAGAGCGCTCTGATGGCGCCCACACCGGCCCCGCTTCGAACGGGGCAGGTCACATTGCGTCGCATCCAGGAGAGATAATAAAATGCCTTGAGAATGGCCCGTCAAAGTTGCAGATTTTGGCGCATTTGGCGTACGCTGGCATTGCACAATCCCTGCAGGGTCAGGGACCATAGGACCATGGAGCGTAAACCTTTACTCACTGCCCACCATACTTATGCGTCATCATATCTGTTCATTGCACCAGCCCTGGCATTGGGGGGTTCGAAGAACGAGAACTGACCGCTTGCACACACAACTCCAACAAGCGGAATCCAAGGTTAAAATGCCATTTTCAAACGAGCCAAGGCTCACACTGCCAGCGGAAATTCCCCACTGGTAGCAAACGGATAACATGCACTGTCACATACTGTCATCAAACTTGTCATAGCACACGGCCGTGCTTTTCCTTGGTGATTCAACAAAAACTACGTTCAACTATGGAGGAACTAACGGTTTTGCTAATACTCCTACAATTGTACCCTAATCAAGTGTATTGTTCCCTTCAGCCAACCAAACACCAACGTTTGACTCACACCCCCAGGATTTATGACTTGGGGGTGTGCGGTGAACGTCACCAATCGAGAGTTGGAGTTGTCGTGTCACTGGGGTCGCGATGCTGGAGTGAAAAGGAATGGCTCATGCCGAGGATACTACCCGAACCGTGGCTGAAATAGATCAACCTGTATTTACGCGGGACGCGGACGATATTCTCGTAGAATTTAAGTTCAACCCGGTCCCCGGATCTGACGATTGTCGGCAGCGACGTTCCGGTGGCGTCTATTGTTGTATTATTGTTTGACATGTAGATGAACCCAATATATTCGTCCAGGCTTGAAAAATCGTCCTGGAACAAAATGAACATTTTCTCAACATTGAAGCAACCAGTTGACAATTTATACATTCCAGAATGCAATTGTAAGAAACCCGATAGTTTCCAGAAATCACGGAACAGCTACCGTGACCTGTTCGTCTTCCCCATCCAACGGAGGTTTCGCTTCGATCCAACAAGAGATGCACGCTGTAGAGAGCGAATCCTATTGATGGCTTTCAAGACATGATGTCAAGGATCACTAAGGGTTTCCAAAAATGAGCCCCAAAGCTTTAGGGGATCTAAAAAAGGTATTTTGATTTAAAAAAACTCACATTATAAATGCCAATCCAGTCCCAAATATTAGGCTCCACGTCCGAGCCCATAACCACTGTCGCCGTATTTGGCTCGTTGACGTACCATATACCAACAGGCAAAAACTTGACGCACCTTTCGACATAGTCGCTGAAAACCTGAAAGAAGAAAAGTTTCATAAACAAGCTTGGAAGAGTTAATGGTTGATAACGCGTAACCTTCAGCTAAGAATGGCCCAATCGACTGCTCCACCGAGGAATGGTTCCAGATTCAAGAAAGGACTCCAGATTTCTGAGACATTCCTTGATCATGAATCAAGACTCACCTTAATAGCAAAAGTGGCTACAACGGGCTTGTGATCGCTGTACATGACCGAATCTATAGCTTTGTAAGATTGCGGCGTGATGTCCAAGGTAACATTTTCGTACACGTTCGGATTGACTTTGTACAAGATCCGATCCGTCCATCCTGGTCTCCGGCTGGAAAATGAGCGAGAATTGAACTTGGCCCGATCCGATACCATAGATTTGCACTAAAAGAGAGAGGAAATTCCGAGAATATTGAATTTTGAAATGTAACTGACCTCAAATCGTATTCGGAGGTGTGGAAATTGTATTTATACGTAGGGGGGAAATCCAAATTCGGCTCGACTAGTTCGCTAAACGCGTCGCCCGAGGCCATGACAGTTTTTAACTGATCGTACTCCAGCAGAGATTTGTAATCTTTGGCTTTGACTCGTTTCTCAATCTCCGCCGACGGAAGAGTGGCCGGTTCGTTCAACCGGAAGTTCAAATCGCCGAACCAGAAGACGTAGCTGTGGAAGAAGTGATTTTAGGCTCTCGTGATACTGAAAATGTTCTGTAAGAAGTCTGGCCAAAATGTTCAGATTCGGGATCTTACTCGTGGAAAAGAATGGAAACCGATTCGCGGCAATCGAATTTCTGGTTGTCCAGTATATTATTATAGTCTGAGATTCGTTCTTGCAGCAAGTGATCGTGAGCTGCGAGGTGACAGTTGACGAAACAGAGGGAGCATCCGTAAATTTGAAGCCGTATGCTGACTCCACCCTTGTTCCCCTGTGAAGCACGAATTTTCAAACTGAAATTGGGTTTCGAGGCTTGGTGATGAAAAAAGGCCCTTCACGGAATCTAAGCCTCAAAATCGTTCAAACAGAAACACTGAGGGGAATCCTACTTCCAAATTGTCTATCCCAGAAGTGTCAGCAGTTTTGGTGATTAGGCTAAGTCATTCATGGACGAATTCTTGGAGTTTAGTTTCTTGGAGTTGGGAGTTTTTGATAAAATCGATTCAGATACTGACCCATAAGCCCTTAAGGCCAGTCCGTGTACATAATGTTTGCATATCGCGCAGGTGTATCACATGTTTTCTCAAACAGAATACGGACATGATGATGCCGACTAATCGAACGGTTTTGGCTTTGACGTAGCCGAGTCCAGCCAGCACATCCCTGGAAGAGCAATGCCAAAAAAGCGAATAAATGCACGCCATTCGAGTGATTTGACATAAAAACCCAGAATATTGAGGAACAAGATTATCAATAATTTCCTTACTTGAAGGAATTCGTCCACGGATCGTTAAAAATGGAATCGACCAAATAGTTCTGGGGCTGGGCCTTGACTTCTTGAAGCCTAAAAATGAGATTTTACATGATATCCACAATTGTATATTGCAACAAATGTTTACTTGCAAGTCACTCCTTAGTCCTTCAAAGCTCAAAAAAATTTCCCCTCTATGAACGCTTGGGTCGAATTATCAGGAAAAAACCTTTAATCGTGAAAAATGTTCTTTAGCCTCTTTTTGGTGTCCCCTAAGTCGTGTACTCGTCCCCAAATGACTTCATTTTGTCAATATTAATTTTTGAAGCCCTACAAATGAATAAACGGTGGATTTTTCTCAATGTTATGCTCGTTCTTTGGACCCTTCTGGAAAGGATAGGCGCCGAAAGTATCCTTACTCTGGCCACACCCTAAATAATGGCCAAGCCGTGAAAAATTGAGCGGAAAATTGGCGAGTTACCCAATCAAAAAGAAATCAGGCAGGGGTGTTTTGTTGTCCTGAATATTGTCCAATCCAAGGACTCCTCTGACACTTCCCTCCGGATTACGGACGGCCACATTGTACGTCACTATCTGGATTCTGAAAATCATAGTTGAATAATTACCTAGTTTATGGAATTAATTTACCAACTGGCCTGGAATTGCTCGAGCGGATCGCCGTCACATGGCAATCAAACTCGGGCCTTATGTAATGAACGATAGGTAGAAAATCCTTTGAGAATATAGCTTAGTGAAGTTAGCAACGGTTCAGCAACGGTCAACTGCGTGTTTCTTTTCTAACTAATTGGTCTCTAGGGACGTCTTGGAACACATTTCTGGCTGTACGAGAATTGTGCCACCAGTCACATCGTACGCCTTAGGATTAAACACCTTGGTGTATCCAACACCTTCTCGGATAAGTAGGTAGGCTATAAAATATCTTGCTTGATTAGCGTTTGACTGATGAGTATGTCGAATTGGACTGATGAGGGATGTTTTTCTGTCTTGGAGATGCGAGCGCAGCGAGCATCCAGGTCACCTGATCTGTATAAGGAATGTGTGAAGGACCAGTTAGCAACGAGCTGTACGGACTGTATGACTGGTGGCACAATTTTAAAATTGCCATAAATGTGTTCCTAGACGTCCCTAGAGGCCGAAAATTTAGAAAAGAAACACGCAGTTGACCGTTGCTGAACCGTTGCTAACTTCACTCTGGTTGAGAATATTGAGAAATCGCCAAGTCGCTTACCTCAATTCGTCCATCGTTTAGGCTGGGAAGGATGTCGAGTTTTTTTTTCACCCGAAACGATTACAAACAGCTTCTTACAATATGCTAATGAAATTGACGCCTCAAAATAACTGACTGTCTTCCATCCGGCGATGACTTCGTGCAACCCAGAAAGAAAGACAGCATTGACGACCAAGAAGATCTTTTAATTTTTCACAAGACCAGATCCCAGAAGGAGAAATTATTAATGAATAGGTACTAGAGCACGAATTGAATGACAAATATCAAGTATTTTTCATCATTAAGTACATCAAAAGTCCGTCAACAAAAACTCCCCGTCCTCATGTCAAACTCGACTCGATAACTCAAACCCAACACGCAGACACAGACGCAACTCATGTCAAAAGGAGAAGTGACGAAGAAGAGGGATGGTGTGGAAACAGGGACTTTTTGATAATGTCGATGTACCGATAGTTCGTCTGTAATATCGATTGTAGTCAACCGATATGTCAAATCGACATCATTTTTACGAGTTTAGCAATGGCTCAGAGACTGGTGTAAATTCATGGTTATTTTAGTTTAGGCCTTTATTTATAATTATTTTGTCGGTAGCCATCCATGGATGACGATGGACCATCATTAATGGTTCTATTGGGTCAAGGCATGGCGGAATTTACAGGCATGTTCCAAGTAAATATCGATTCTCTCGATTTTCAAACATTTTTCCATCGATACGTTATCATCAGTGTGACAACAATTTCCCCGTGACCGATTGATTTTATCCCTGTATTCGTTCACTAGTGCGGGAATAACTCCAGTGTTGCTCGCTATTTTCCCACAAATCGGTTCTTATTTTTCCCCAGCTGAGAACGTTATCCCTGAGTTTGAACGTTGAGTTTGAGAGTTGAGTTTGAAAGTTGAGTTTGAAAGTTGAGTTCGAGAGTTGAATTTGAGTGTTGATTTTGTGGGTTGAGGTTGTACGTTGGGTTCGAGTGGTGCGTTTGAGAGTCATTCTGACATGATGTCATTTCAGAAAATCATTTTGAAAATTCTCAATTCGACTTGGAAATGCTATGCGTATCCTACTGGACAAAAGACAAGAGGTGTTCCATGTGTTAGGAAGTGGCATTCCTGCTTTGTCCAGGTGATGGCGCTGCAAGTTGTCAAGTCTAAAGTAAAGTATAAAGTAAAGTTAAGTATAAATGTATGTCTGTTTCTCTTGTGGGCCAATCGTTGACTCCACTAGCTGTTGTAAAAAGCGTTTAGCACGCAGCAACATATTTCTACTTTCGGCACTAAAGTGCAAGGCTGAATTGAAAGGCTCAGTTCACATAATATTCTCACATTTTTAATGTCAAAGTTTTAAAAAAATAGCTATCCGCTAATGCAATTTAACCTTGTTACAGAATAGTAGGAGGTGCGTACAACAAGATATTGCACACAGCATAACGAAATGGACTAAAAAAAGTTTAAAGAGGGATTTAAAAATAAAAATAAGATGAATAAGTAAAAAAAGGATTGAAATGATAAACCATTCATGATGATATTGACGTGATCAATATAATTAAATTATTATAAAAAATTATCATAAACCCTAAAAAAGTGTTTGCTAGGTAAACTTGGTCAACTTCCATAGATTGATGTATTTGAATGTATCCCTGCATCTATTTCCGTCCGTCTGTCCGTCTGTGGTCATTTACAACCAGTGGTGCGTAGATAACACACAATACTTCCATATTTTGAAACGTAAAATTGTGACACAATTTGATCATGTTTTGACTGCTTTTGAAAGTGTTTAGGTCAAAAATATCAAAAAATTCAGTATTAAAATTTTAAAATTCGCTCAAAATGAAAAAACGCCACATTTTCGGAACGTAAAAAATATCCACATATTCTGCAAGGTAAAACAAAGATTTTAAGACCAAGAACGCTCAAATCGGTTCATTTTTGCGGCCGGAAAAAAATAAAATAGAAAACACTAAAAATGCAAATATCTCGGAAGTACTGTGCGTTATCCAAATTCCGATTAAACAGGGTGTTAGGTCTTGCCGAGACAAACATTTCAGTTCAAGAAATTTGAAAAAAGTTGAGAAATGAGGGAGTTATGGCCATTTTTGTAAATGACCACAGACGGACAGACGGACAGACGGACAGACAGACAGACGGACAGACGGACACACGGACACACGGACACACAGACACTTGTTCAGGAAGTGATTCTGAGTAAATGTGTATAAGAAAAAGTTTTTTCTGAAGCTCCGTTCCGATTCTCGATTTTAGGACGATCACAATACTTCCATTTACTCTGTAAATATGGAAGTAAAAATGACCATAGGTCCCTCAATCCTCAACCTTTTTTCAAATTTCTTGAACTGAAATGTTTGTCTCGGCAAGACCTAACACCCTGTAATCGAAATTTGGATAACGCACAGTACTTCCGATATATTTGAATTTTTAGTGTTTTCTATTTTATTTTTTCCGGCCACAAAAATGAACCGATTTGAGCGTTCTTGGTCCTAAAATCTTTGTTTTACCTTGCAGAATATGTGGATATTTTTTGTATTCCGATAATGTGGTGTATTTTTATTTTGGGCAAATTTTAAAATTTAAATAGTACATTTTTTTATATTTTTGACCTAAACACCCTCAAAAGCAGTCAAAATAATATTTTGACTGCTTTTGAGGGTGTAATCATATTATGATCAAATTGTGTCTCAATTTTACGTTTCAAAATATGGAAGTATTGTGTGTTATCTACGCACCACTGGTTGTAAAATACCACAGTTCGCGAAGTATTCTCAGTAAAAGTGTAAGAGAAAATTTTCTTTGAAGTTCCAATCCGATTTTACGACGATCAAAATACTAGCATTTACCCTGTAAATATGGATGTAAAAACGGTTTTGAAATTTTCAATTAACCTGAATTTAACCCCACAATTGACAAAATGCCTTACAACTTCGAAAACGGACTTCTGGTTTCCTGTAACTAGAACATGCTGCGAGAATATAATTTTTTTAATCTCGATTTTTTGTAGGCTTTACAAACGAAAAAAAAATGGTGAAAACAGATGAAAAGACTTGGTGAATTGAAGACACTCGCTGATTTCAAAACTTATTGTATAAACGAAGTAGGTATTTAATTTTTTTGTATTTTTATTTTTTCGCCCACGCAGCGACTTTTTTTTGTTAAAAGACAATTTTAACTAGTATCTAAAATACAATTTACACGCCTTAAAAGACAACTTAACGCAGGAAAACACAAAATTGTTTGGAATTTTCCGTTTGAACATTGCGCACCCGTCGTGGAACAAAGGTACAACTCAAAATGGCCAATTTTCGGCAAATCGCGTTCAAAGTTTCTCACCTACTCTCCTTGACTTCCTATTCATAGAGCACTCTTGCCATTGGTTACCATTGCGTAAAACGATGAAAAAACATCTACTTTAACGGCTCAAGCGATACTGAGATGTACCCTTATTCCGCGGACCAGACCTCGGTTTCTCTACCACGAACGGACAGAGACCGCCATATCCAGGTGTTCCGAGAACGATAAGGACCGCCTCCCCTATGTCTTACCAGTTATAACTCAAAAACCGCATTGTCCACGTCGCGACGGGTCGAGAGCCAACTCTCCCGCCATGGAGACGCGCCGCGCTGCCGGAACCCGAGCCGGGCGGTGCCGAGCCGGGCAATCCGAGCCGGAACTTCGGACCAGCCGCCCGGCACGGCTCAGCAAGCCGTAGGCGCTACGATTCCGAGAATCTACGACCCGCGCGCATGTTCGTTAGTGTAATTTCATGTTCGGCTATCCTGCTAGTGCGAATCGCCTGTTCGCGGCCTCAGTCTTCCGCCGTGTTCCCTCCGGGTCGGTCGCGTCGCGCTCGCGTAAGTAAATTTTCCTTTTTGCCCCCCTAGGATAGGAAAAAACGCTTCGAAAAATATTTTACATAGAAAAACTTCGTTTCTAACTGTCCTTTTTCTGATTTCCTTCTTCAAATTTCTTGAACTAAGAGATTTTTCTCAGTAAGACCTATTACCCTGTTGAATCGAAATTTGAATTACTCGCAGTACTTACGATAAATTGGCACTTTTAGCGTTTTCAATTTTATTTTTTTCCTGACCACAAAATTGAACCGACTTCAGCGTTCCTAGTCTTAAAATCTTCGGTTGTGACTGCAGAATACGTTGGTATTTTTCATGTTCCGATAACGTTTCCTATTTTTAGGCGAGTTTTAAAATTTGCATTATGAGTCCTGGTATTTCTGAGCCTCCAAAGTAGTAAAAATGTGATACAATCGTGTCGAAAATGTGCGAATCATAATATGGAAGTATTGTGTGTACCACTGGTTTGAGTGAAGGTTTTCGATAATTAAATTACCGATTATTTCGGTCATTTCTGCGTGAAAGCAAGTGAGTTCGGCATAGTGCGGGCTTAATATCGATAATAAGTTAAGAAAAATGCCATTGTTTTCGCCCGTTAACAGAATTTATCCCGAATTTTACAGAATTTTTCCGATTTTATCGGAGAGAGGGTCGGAGCTAGTTAGGGCATGTCGCTCTAGTCTCATAGCTTAATATGTACTTTGGTACACGGCGGTCATTGCCTCGCCGTCTCGAGCGGACTGGATCCAGCGTGTTGAGGGCGTTGGGTCCATCGCAGTCGCCTCGGGTTCAGAGTCCGTTGGACTAGCACGCCGAGCTTAGCCAGGAATTGCCTTGCACGCTCATGAAGGTGCATAGCGCTGCGTCTACGGAAAAAATAGTCGGCGGCGCATCGCCGCGTAGACGCAGCGCCGCGCTCCCGGATTTCGCCAGTGGAGCGGGGCCGTGTAAATTGAATTGTGCCCTCGCTAATCGATACTATTGATAGTTTGTGTTTGTTATTCAATAACAAATCTTTGTAATCGCCCAAGTTTCAAATAATTTTAAAATTTTCCGTAGGTAGGTACTCTCACGATTATTTCTCATTATCCGAAAATTTCTTTCTACTCCGACTGGTTTATTTCTTGGTAAGAAAAGATAGTTTTGGTAAATTTCTTGGACCTTTGTTGTTAATAAAGATAAATAATATAAATGTAAATATAATATAAATAAAGGTAAATAAAGATAGATTGGTCAACTTGATAAAAAATATAAATAATATTAATAAAGATAAATAATATAAATATAAATAAAATATAAATACATAAATTAAGGTAAATAAAGATAGTCTTGGTAAATTTCTTGGACTTTCGTTGACCTATCGATAGTATTGGTTAATTTCTTGGACTTTCGTTGGTAAATAAAGATAAATAATATAAATAAAGGTGAATTAAGATAGTTTTGGTAAAGTTTTGATAGATAAAGATAGTTTTGGTAAATTAAGATAAATAAGGGAAATATTTATAAATATAATCTATAATAATAAAAGCAAGACTTACACATAGTGTAATGTGTCTGTCTGTCTGACCGAGCTCTCCAGCCAAATCTATCGCACGCAGGGACCTGGAATTTTTTACACGGAAGCACAAAGGGGCTGGCCACCAGACCTCGAAGCCCGATTTTCGATTTTTAAATTAGATAAATTTGAAATTTTTTTTAATTTGTAAAAAATGACTCGTTCTTATTTAAACTAATTTTTCAACAGATTGTTTCTTTTTATCGACGGGGAACTCAACACAACTCAACTCAACTCAACTCAACTCAACCCAACCCAACCCAACCCAACACAACACAACACAACCTAACCCAACACAACACAACCCAACCCAACCCAACCCAACCACACCCAACCCAACCCAACCCAACCCAACCCAACCCACCCCAACCAACCCAACCCAACCCCACCTAACCCAACACAACCCAACCCAACACAACCCAACCCAACCCAACCCAACCCAACCCAACCCAACCCAACCCAACCCAACCCAACCCAACCCAACCCAACCCAACCCAACCCAACCCAACCCAACCCAACCCAACCCAACCCAACCCAACCCAACCACATCCAACCCAACCCAACCCAACCCAACCTAACCCAACCAAACCAACCCAACCAAACCAACCCAACCCAACCCAACCCAACCCAACCCAACCACACCCAACCCAACCCAACCCAACCCATCCAACCCAACCAAACCCAACCCAACCCAACGACACCCAACCCAACCCAACCCAACCCAACCCAACCCAACCCAACCCAACCCAACCCAACCCAACCCAACCCAACCCAACCCAACCCAACCCAACCCAACCCAACCCAACCCAACCCAACCCAACCCAACCCAACCCAACCCAACCCAACCACACCCAACCCAACCCAACCCAACCCAACCACACCCAACCCAACCCAACCACACCCAAACCCACCCCAACCCCACCCACCCAAACCAAACCCAACCCAACCCAACCCAACCCCACCCAACCCAACCCTACCCAACCCAACCCAAACCCAACCCAACCCAAACCAACCCAACCCAACCCAACCCAACCCGAGTTGAGTTGAGTTGTGTTGAGTTCCCCGTCGATAAAAAGAAACAATCTGTTGAAAAATTAGTTTAAATAAGAACAGGTCATTTTTTCAAATTAAAAAAAAATTTCAAATTTATCTAATTTAAAAATCGAAAATCGGGCTTCGAGGTCTGGTGGCCAGCCCCTTTGTGCTTCCGTGTAAAAAATTCCAGGTCCCTGCGTGCGATAGATTTGGCTGGAGAGCTCGGTCAGACAGACAGACACATTACACTATGTGTAAGTCTTGCTTTTATTATTATAGATTATATTTATAAATATTTCCCTTATTTATCTTAATTTACCAAAACTATCTTTATCTATCAAAACTTTACCAAAACTATCTTAATTCACCTTTATTTATATTATTTATCTTTATTTACCAACGAAAGTCCAAGAAATTAACCAATACTATCGATAGGTCAACGAAAGTCCAAGAAATTTACCAAGACTATCTTTATTTACCTTAATTTATGTATTTATATTTTATTTATATTTATATTATTTATCTTTATTAATATTATTTATATTTTTTATCAAGTTGACCAATCTATCTTTATTTACCTTTATTTATATTATATTTACATTTATATTATTTATCTTTATTAACAACAAAGGTCCAAGAAATTTACCAAAACTATCTTTTCTTACCAAGAAATAAACCAGTCGGAGTAGAAAGAAATTTTCGGATAATGAGAAATAATCGTGAGAGTACCTACCTACGGAAAATTTTAAAATTATTTGAAACTTGGGCGATTACAAAGATTTGTTATTGAATAACAAACACAAACTATCAATAGTATCGATTAGCGAGGGCACAATTCAATTTACACGGCCCCGCTCCACTGGCGAAATCCGGGAGCGCGGCGCTGCGTCTACGCGGCGATGCGCCGCCGACTATTTTTTCCGTAGACGCAGCGCTATGCACCTTCATGAGCGTGCAAGGCAATTCCTGGCTAAGCTCGGCGTGCTAGTCCAACGGACTCTGAACCCGAGGGGACTGCGATGGACCCAACGCCCTCAACACGCTGGATCCAGTCCGCTCGAGACGGCGAGGCAATGACCGCCGTGTACCAAAGTACATATTAAGCTATGAGACTAGAGCGACATGCCCTAACTAGCTCCGACCCTCTCTCCGATAAAATCGGAAAAATTCTGTAAAATTCGGGATAAATTCTGTTAACGGGCGAAAACAATGGCATTTTTCTTAACTTGTTATCGATATTAAGCCCGCACTATGCCGAACTCACTTGCTTTCACGCAGAAATGACCGAAATAATCGGTAATTTAATTATCGAAAACCTTCACTCAAACCAGTGGTACACACAATACTTCCATATTATGATTCGCACATTTTCGACACGATTGTATCACATTTTTACTACTTTGGAGGCTCAGAAATACCAGGACTCATAATGCAAATTTTAAAACTCGCCTAAAAATAGGAAACGTTATCGGAACATGAAAAATACCAACGTATTCTGCAGTCACAACCGAAGATTTTAAGACTAGGAACGCTGAAGTCGGTTCAATTTTGTGGTCAGGAAAAAAATAAAATTGAAAACGCTAAAAGTGCCAATTTATCGGAAGTACTGCGGGTAATTCAGTGCCCAGTGGAGCGGGGCTGTGTAAATTCAAATGTGCCCTCGCTAGTCGATACTATCGATAGTTTGTGTTTGTTATTCAATAACAAATCTTTGTAATCGCCCAAGTGTCAAATATTTTTAAAATTTTCCGTAGGTAGGTACTCTCACGATTATTTCTCATTATCCGAAAATTTCTTTCTACTCCGACTGGTTTATTTCTTGGTGAGAAAAGATAGTTTTGGTAAATTTCTTGGACTTTTGTTGTTAATAAAGATAAATAATATAAAATTTATATTTAATGTATATTTTAATAATTTTTATTTATATTTATTTATATTTAATATATTTATATTATATTTATTTATATTTAATAATATAAAATTTACATTTAATGTAAATATAATATAAATAAAGGTAAATAAAGATAGATTGGTCAATTCGATAAAAAATATAAATAGTATTAATAAAGATAAATAATATAAATATAAATAAAATATAAATACATAAATGAAGGTAAATAAAGATAGTCTTGGTAAATTTCTTGGACTTTCGTTGACCTATCGATAGTATTGGTTAATTTCTTGGACTTTCGTTGGTAAATAAAGATAAATAATATAAATAAAGGTGAATTAAGATAGTTTTGGTAAAGTTTTGATAGATAAAGATAGTTTTGGTAAATTAAGATAAAAAAGGTAAATATTTATAAATATAATCTATAATAATAAAAGCAAGACTTACACATAGTGTTATGTGTCTGTCTGACCAAGCTCTCCAGCCAAATCTATCGCACGCAGGGACCTGGAATTTTTTACACGGAAGCACGAAGGGGCTGGCCACCAGACCTCGAAGCCCGATTTTCGATTTTTAAATTAGTTAAATTTGAAATTTTTTTTAATTTGAAAAAATGACCTGTTCTTATTTAAATTAATTTTTCAACAGATTGTTTCTTTTAATCGACGGGGAACTCAACACAACTCAACTCAACTCAACTCAACTCAACCCAACCCAACCCAACCCAACCCAACCCAACCCAACACAACACAACACAACACAACACAACCCAACACAACACAACCCAACCCAACCCAACCCAACCCAACCCAACCCAACCCAACCCAACCCAACCCAACCCAACCCAACCCAACCCAACCCAACCCAAACCCAACCCAACCCAACCCAACCCAACCCCAACCCCACCCACCCCAACCCAACCCAACCCAACCCAACCCAACCCAACCCAACCCAACCCAACCCAACCCAACCCAACCCAACCCAACCCAACCCAACCCAACCCAACCCAACCCAACCCAACCCAACCCAACCCAACCCAACCCAACCCAACCCAACCTAACCCAACCCAACCCTACCACACCCAACCCAACCCAACCACACCCAACCCAACCCAACCCCACCCAACCCAACCCAACCCAACCACACCCAACCCAACCCAACCCAACCCAACCCAACCCAACCCAACCCAACCCAACCCAACCCAACCCAACCCAACCCAACCCAACCCAACCCAACCCAACCCAACCCAACCCAACCCAACCCAACCCAACCCAACCCAACCCAACCACACCCAACCCAACCCAACCCAACCACACCCAACCCAACCCAACCACACCCAACCCAACCCAACCCAACCCAACCCAACCCAACCCAACCCAACCCAACCCAACCCAACCCAACCCAACCCAACCCAACCCAAACCCAACCCAACCCAACCCAACCCAACCCAACCCAACCCAACCCAACCCAACCCAACCCAACCCAACCCAACCCAACCCAACCCAACCCAACCACACCCAACCCAACCCAACCCAACCCAACCCAACCACACCCAACCCAACCACACCCAACCCAACCCAACCACACCCAACCCAACCCAACCCAACCACACCCATCCCAACCCAACCACACCCAACCCAACCCAACCACACCCAACCCAACCCAACCCGAGTTGAGTTGAGTTTTGTTGAGTTCCCCGTCGATAAATAGAAACAATCTGTTGAAAAATTAGTTTAAATAAGAACAGGTCATTTTTTTCAAATTAAAAAAAAATTCAAATTTATCTAATTTAAAAATCGAAAATCGGGCTTCGAGGTCTGGTGGCCAGCCTCTTTGTGCTTCAGTGTAAAAAATTCCATCAATTAATCACAATTTTTTTGACACGAACAACGCCGGGCGGTTACAGCTAGTATAAAAATAAAGGTAAATAAAGATGGTTTTGGTAAATTTCTTGGACTTTCGTTGACCTATCGATAGTTTTGGTTTATTTCTTGGTAAATAAAGACAGTTTCGGTAAATTTCTTTTTTCACACCGACTCCCTTGCTAATTTGGACTACTGTTGACCTAGTGATAGTTTTGGTTTATCATTCAGTAAATAAAACTGATTAATAAATGCATTAATAAATCTTCGTAATCGTCCAAGTTTCAAAAAATTTTACCTTTTTTCGCATTCAACTGTAACTGTAAAGTAGAATTTAATTATTATTATTTATACATTATTATTATATTAGGTATATATTGTTTTATATTATTATGGCATAATACAGATAATACATTGTATCATTACTTATATACATTACCTATTATATTATTATTTTTATTATTGCCAACCTATCTATTATTTTATTATTAATTAATAGTTCAATACTTAGTTAATTATTGTGTCTCTAGCTCGGTGTACTGATATCTATGGTAAGATTTGGTATCTAGCATGGTTTTTTGGGTCATCCAGATCCGGAATGAGGACAAATATCTTTGTTTTAATATAAGATTCAAATAATTTGGAAATTTAATGAGATCATTAATCAGCGTCATTATTAAGACCCATTATTCAGCGTAAATGCTGTCTTCTTGATTTATTTTTATTTTTCAGGACTTCAGGTTATCATAGTAGGGACTTGAAGAGTGTTTTTCGTTTTTTAGGTTGAGTAAAAATTTTTAGGTTCAAATATATTATTCTGTCGACCTATCGATAACACGGAACTATCGATAGCACCGTACTATCGATATTAAGCCAGCACTATTCCGTAATAATTATTATTACGGAATAGTGCTGGCTTAATAGATCGATTCAATCGAATTTCATTACATTCATCGAATCCGAGATTTCGTGGAATTATTATAATTCCACGAAATCTCGGATTCGATGAATGTAATGAAATTCGATTGAATCGATCTCCGTTCGATTTTTGCAAAATACTCATTTCATTTTCTTACCGTCCCGTTTCGCTCGTTCCGATTCGCGTCCGTCCGATTTCTCGTGCCGGTTGAGGGAACAACAATTTTTAAATGGTTCTGTGTTGTGTCGCTGTGTTGTGTTGTGTGGTGGATTCGCTTTGGACTTTGTGTCTGCCGCCCTGGTAACGCCACAAGTCAAGATTCCATCGTTTCGATGAAAGTAAGTGCTAGAATAGTGTCGAAAATCTTTCATCCTATGCTCGTTCTGGCGCATTCCTATGCTCGTGGCTGTCGTTTTCATAATCAACTTGGAAATTCAGATTTTTTTATGATTGAGATTTTCATCTTACATTTTTATGAACTCGTCCTCGCTGTAGTCTACAGCTAATCCAGTGTAGTAAGCAATATTTTTTCTCTCGATTTTATTCAAAATTTGACGTCTAACCGCAATGCTTCTTCTTGTTTGTTGCAGGTGTGATCAAGTGCCGTGTTTATTCTCAAGGGAGTGCAATTCCAATCATTTGATCAATATTAGTAGGTGATTACGTTAGGTTTGAAAATTTCGGTTTGGTGTTCATCTGATCATACTTCAAAGTTCAATAAGTTTCAATTCCTGACTGGAGCCTTTGACAATTGAGTCGGTAGGTATTTCTTTGCTTTAAATTTTCACCATAGAAAGCAATTCGACACAAAAGCTTTGAGTAAAACCTAGTTGTTAGAAAAATTCAAAAATCCCTTAAATTCGTAAATTGAACTGTTTTATGGATTTTTTCTTTTAAAATCAAGTTTTATTTTGACAAAAAAAGTGTCGTGCTGTGGAAACATTCTGTGGTTCGAGAAGTGCAACACCTCGGAGTATGCAGCCGGAGGACATCGGCCAACGAGGAGCGACGCGGCCAAACGTAAGTTACCATTAAATGATAAATTTTATAATTTTTGATAAATTTATGATTTATATCACACTTTTTCTATTATTTTTGCTTCCCTGAAACAAATGGAGCTTTAACGGATTTTCCATTTTTTTGTTACAGGTATGTCCGAACTTGTCTGCGTTTGGTCCAAAGGTAAGAGTTTTTCATTTGAAATCGAAGAGATGCATGGCTTACGAACGAAAAATAGGTAAATAAGTGGGGAATTGTAGTGAAGGATCCCCACATTTTGGCACTTTATCGACCCGTTACATTCCCATAAACTAGAATTTCGCGTTTTTTATTATCTCGTGTCCTGTCCAGTTTTTCTTGACATTTCTGAAGTGTTTCTCGAAAAGTCTTCGCGATTTATTGTGACTCGGGTTTCTCCTGATGTTTGAGCGTTCAATTAAGTCGTGGGAATAGGTAAGTACGATTCATTAAAAAAATGCCAATTATTAGATACGAAAATTACCTTGAATAATTTTTTGTGCTTTGAATATCCACTGTTCGTAATCATGTTACGGCCATCGATCAGAAATTAGGCTGTAACTCGATCGGAAATTCACTATTTGTTTTCACACAATGTCATTGCAGTGATGGACAATAATACAACTATCCGTAACATCTTCGGGCTGAGGATTCATATAATTTCGACCGAACTTCAGGTAAGTTCGATTGGTCGTCAGTTTATTAAAATCATCATATTATATTACTATGAGTATGAGTACCTCAATTTTTTGAAATTTTTGATTTTTGTTAAATAATATTTATTTAAATGAATAATAAAAAATATTTATTTTTTAAAAAGTATTAATTAATATTTATTTAAATAAATAATAAAAAGTATTTATTTTAAACAATATTAGTTATAATAATATTTATACTTGTATTGCAGATTATGCGATAAGGAAAAGTCAAAGCAAGGTGCTCCTTTTTGGGATTCTCCAATGTTTCCGACAACTTCAAGTCATATTTCACACTGTCTGGCGCCGGAGGGTGAAAATCTTGATTTTGTCACCGCCTATCGGTGACCACTGGCGCGGCTCCAATTCGAGAAGGTAAAACTATAAGGCAGTTTCAAGTTGGAAGGGCTTGTTTTTGTAAACGATGGCACCGAGCAATCTCTGGTACCATTTGTCGGCAAGAAAACATCGAATATTTGGCCAGGGTCCACATTTGAATTCAATTTCTAAAACCATCAATGTCCACTTTTTAATGAAACAGACAGATCTATTGGTGTTCATTGAGAGTACTTCTCAGATTATTCAATAAGTAATAAACCAGAGATGTCCCCAAGAAATGGGCGGCCAAAGATTGCTGGTGCTGGGGAAAAACAATCAAACTCCTCGAGCGTCGGGGGAATAACCATCAAGTTCCATATAACTAGGCTGACCAGAGGTACTGTCTGCTTAAAATGAGAAAAGACAAACCGGATCTATTTTATCATAAATCGGCATTCTCTGGGAAATACCACTGCTCACCAATTGGTGTTTTCAAAGAACCCTTCGAAGCACCTGCTACAAACAAACTTGAACATTTTTTTAACCCTGCTCTATCATAGATTACGGGGAAGAATCATCAATGTTCTGGACATTGATGAATCTTCTCCGGTACGAGTGATACTCAGGTTAGTTATCCTCATGTATCACTCAGCTTATGATTTTAAGCGACACTTAGGTTGCAGAATATTCAATAGAATTATTTTATGAAACTCTTGATGCTATCAAAAAATTTTTTGGTGACATATCATTGGGATTTTTTTAATAGCGAACTTTATTTTTTAATTTACTCAAAACTAGATCGCATGGACAAAGATGGTTATTCCCCCGTACCCTTCATTTGTTTCAGAAAGTTCATTCCCGCGACCTTGTTGGAAAGAGTTAAACGAGACGCGTAAGTGAGACGAGATGAATGGAGCTCGTATGGAATTCCATCTCCTGAATGAGTAAGTATGTGGTATGCTCTGATAATTGTCCCAGCTTTCGTAGCTCTCTCAACAATGCAGTTATGTTATTGTTACATTAAAAAATACTTGACCCGATCAATTAAGGGCTCACAGAAAGTAGGTCAAAAACATTTAAAATCTATTTTTTTAAATTACCTTAAAAGACTTAAAAGTACTTAATTTAATTCAATTTTTAAGTTTGGCCATTTTTCAATACATTGTTAATAACAAAGAGTAATTTTTCATTATTTTTTCTCAATTATTCAATAACTAATAAACTATTGTAATCGCCAAAGATTTTTTTCACATGAGCTAAACATAAAAATTTTCAGTTTTTCTTCTAGAGCTTATTGTGTGTTATCTGTACCTACACCTGCGATTTCCTTCTAGATTTTATCATCAAACTCAATAGGTATGTATGAACAAAAACATTTTTCAATTAAATCAAAATCAAAATTCATTATTTAATTTTAATTTTTGGCAGTTGTTACGTATAAAATTGGTCGTAAAAATAAGAGATTATCTCTTATAGAGAATTATCTGTTTATGTGACACGTAAACTACTTTCAAAACCATGTTATTTAACAGGATAGATCTAAATAGAAGTTATAACAATTTATTCACAACTCTGTGGTTATTCCACTAACTAAGTGCTAACATAAGTGAATTTTGTACACTGTCAACAAATGACAGGTACTACAAGGAGGCGTGTGACAGCAACAGTTAAGCAAGCTTAAAAACAGCGTACGATTTTACGCCCCTGGCGGCAGCTCTGTAACCATTCTAGAAGTGTCTCAAGTTGAGGTACACTATCCTACTATCGATACGGAGGATTGTGATCGATCTTAGACGGTGTGACCCGCTTATCATGTTAGACGCTTTGGCGGAAGCTATTTTTTAGACGCACTGAAGTGTAGACGAAATGACGCACTCCCCAAAATTGTTACTTTTTCGAATTTCGCAGAGAATATCGGTGGGATCGGTCACAAAATATCGATACTTTCGATATTATCGTGAAAAAGTATCGATACCACGATAATATCGTTTGTAAAATATCGATACAAATATCGGTGGTATCGGAAGAAAAATATCGATACTCCGATATATCGGAAGTATCGTAACGTCCCTATGCTCAACGCAGCATAGAAGAACCTCCCGAATTATAGGTTATTATTTTCAGACTTGAGTTGTTTTTCTATTTCGAGTGGAGGCCAGGTTCATGTTTTTGAAGAAAAATTCAATTTTCACTTCTTAGATTTACTTTTTAAGTAAGTAGTTGAATTCGTAAAAATAGCAGTAGGTACCTATTCCTTTAAGTTTCTGTACAGGTTGTATGCTCCTCTTAGCGAAAGATGGGCAATCTGTTTGGAAAGAAGAAAGTCAGCAGAGTGACGGAACACGACAAGGCTGTCCTGGTAAGTGACCAAATTTTAGTCTTTATTTAATTTAAATTGATTTTCCAATTAGTTGGACGTTTATCAATTAATCTGGACCCCATGGAGCTTCGGCTATTTAATTTCTTTGAGAAATCAAGACGGGGTTTTTATGCTAATATTTCCCCGGATGCGTTACAGCTTAGCGTCTATGGATGCTTGGAAACGAGAAAAAAACCCCCAAAGGTTCCCCATTGAAAATTCTCATTTTGGCTAATAGAATATTGTAATAAAATTTCAAGAACTGTCCTTTCTGTCCACAGCAAGTGAAGCAACAGCGAGATAAAGTGAAGCAGTATCAGCAGAGAGTCGAGACGAAATTGGAGAACGACCGTCAGCTTGCCAAGAAGTTGCTGCAAAGCGGACAGAGAGAGTAAGCATAATAATTATGAGAAATTATTTCTCTTTTCCCGTCGGAGAAAAATTTGATAATTTTTGACAAATTTACAATTAATTTTTGGAAAGTTTGATTGGTACTTACCTAATTTTTCAAAAAATAAGGTAAATCAGAATTTTTTTAAACTTTGAATAAAAAATTATTATTTTTTTATTGATTGTAATCGTTATTAATAATCAATTATTGATTATAATTAATTATTATTATGTGTTTTATGATTATGAATTAATAATAATTATCAATTTTTATTAATTTAACTATTATTAATAAATAATAAATGAATTAATAATAATCGTTACTAATTTTGACATAACAGTCGTGCCAAGTTGCTGCTGAAGAAGAAACGCTACCAGGAAAGCCTCCTCGAACGAAGTGACGGACAGTTGGAAAATCTCGAGAAAATCATTTCGGATCTCGAGTTTGCCCAAGTGGAGTTGAAGGTAAGCCCTAATTTTTTGGGTTTGAAAAAACAGAGCTTGATGGGGCTTTTGAATCTTTACCTGAAGAATTCCAGTTCAAAATAAAATTATTAAGTACCGTAAAGGTAGGTTACTTTGGTCCTTGACTGGTTACTTTGGTCCAAAAACCGAAAAACTTCCACCATGATGTCATCAATGTAGATGAGCTGGAGGAAGTCGAAAAAATTAGGGTTCATGGGAACAACCTAGCTGCTCGAAATGGAAGAAGGCAAGAATATCGATCTCAAGGCCAAACTGCCTGATGTTCCTCTTCACGAGCTACTGATAACAATTCCTGATAACAATCAGGTGATATTGTTGCTTGATTCGTCAATTTTTCGCTTTACTACACTTTCACTGTTAAAACTTGCTTCATTTTGGAGGCATTGTCGGGGAACGAAAGTACCCACCACGTAGTGTTCAAAACTCTTAAGACTGTAGATTTTCAACGGGACGATTCTTCAGCTCATTTGTTACAGTTTGGACTGTTTTATGATCATTTTTCAAATTACCCAAGACGGAAAGTGCCTTTTCTTTGCTTCCAGGAAGATTTTTTCGTGATTTTAACTTTGGTCATTAAAACTGACACATTAGTCTCCCAAATTTTGTTTTAATAACAGAAAACTGGTGCCTTTGCCCTGTCATATATGACGGGGAACTCTTCCTATAATATGACGGTATTTGCGCCAAAGCTCAGCACGATCCAAAGTATCAAGTCATGGAAATGGCCATCTAAGTCGAGAGATTGAACAGTTCAAGGGACATTTTCAATTTAAAAAAAAATTCCCCCCAATGATTCAGAAGTATATTTCACCAATGAAAAAACAATCGCTCGTTTTTTGCAGAGGAAATCGCCGACAAGTAGCCTACCCGAATAGAGAAACATTGGAAGCTGCCAAACTTCTACTTAAATATATAGAGAGCAGATGTCTGTTGAGGTCATGCCCTAATCGATTTCGCCTCTAAGGTCCCAAATAGTGAACACTGTCATCCCATTTCCTGCTTTAAGTGTTTTTTAAGTGTTAGGATAAGTTTATGTGTATATAAATGTATTTTATGCAAAAGTGCAATTATACCAAAATCAAACGTATTTTATCTACACGTTGACATTATTGAATGGGAGATATTGGTACTGAAGCAGCTATATCTTCAGAACTAGTGAATCAATTGTGAAGTTTTTAGTCTTGATTTCTAATATGAAAAACCCGTAAAAAATTAATGAATTATGATGTCGGATGTTCACATGCTGCCAAGTACTGAGCTATGTTGTCCCTTTGTTGTGAACGGAACCGTGTGATAATATAATTGTATCGTTTTTAGGCTTGAAAAACACGAAAAAAGAAAGTGTATCTCCGTGTGACTCGTTTTGTTATCAATCTATTCCCGAGCCCTATTAAATGCGAAAGTGCAAAATAATCCTTTTTTTGGTGACTAATCTTTCATTAATTCTTACTCAGGTCGTCGAAGGGTTGAAAGTTGGTAATGAGACGTTGAAGAAGCTCAACGATTTGCTCAATATTGATGAAATCGAGCGGATCATGGATGAAACCAAAGAAGGCCAAGAGAAACAGGAGGTAAATTTTTGCGAGCATCTAGCTAAATTTCGGATGCGTATTTCTTCTAATGCATGGAAGACATTAATCATTTGACTAATAATTTGCGCTTTCTCAATATTCAGGAAATCAGTCAGCTCCTCAGCGGAAACCTTTCGGTCGAGGATTTGGAGGAAGTCGAAAGGGAGTACAACGAGCTGCTCGAAATGGAAGAAGCCGAAAAGAATATCGATCTCAAGGCCAAACTGCCCGATGTTCCTCTTCACGAGCCGTCTATTTTGGCTACGAGTAAGTGGATATTGTTGTAGACCGCTTGATTCGTCAGTTTTTCGCTTTAGAGGCGGTCCGACTTTGAATCTTAAAACTTGCTTCAATTTATGGGCATTGTCGGGGAACGCTGGATTGGGCTCTCTTAAGACTCTTAAGACTGTCCTTTTTCAACGGGTCGATTCTTCAGCTCATTTGTTACAGTTTTTGCTCTATAACATTTTTCATGAGCCCAAGAGAAAGTGCCTTTTTTTGCTTCAAAGATTTTTTCGTGATTTCAACTTTGTTTTAGTAAAATGGCCATTAGTCTCCCAAATTTTGTTTTAATAACAAAAATTAGGATACGGTCGGAAAGCCCGTTAAATTTTCTATAATTTAACGGTATTCACAGCTTTCTAACATCAAGTTATACTAGCAGGAAATCGAGCGAAAGTCGAGAGATTGAACAGTTCTGACACTGCTGACATTTTCTAGCGAAAAAATTCCCCCCCAATGATTCAAAGTATATTTCACCAATGAAAAATGAAATCGCTCGTTTTTTGCAGAGGAAATCGCCGACAAGCAGCCGACCAAAGAGAAGATCGCTATGGAAGCTGCCTGAACCCGCCGCTTGCTCTTCACTCACTCGCTGTCTGTCTGTCTGCCCTAATGTCTGTCGCCTCTAAGTCATGACCAAGTCAACACTTCATCATTTCCTGCTTTAAGTGTTTTTTAAGTGTTAGGAAAGTTTATGTGTATATAAATGTATTTTATGAAAAGTGCAATTATACTAAAATCAAACGTATTTTATCTACACGTTGACATTAACTCTAAGTATATTTTTTCGAGAAAGAGCTACCTATAGGCGATGGTTTCTATGTGGTGATAAAAACGCAAATCATGCACTGAATTATGATGTCGGATGTTGTTCACATGCTGCCAAGTACTGAGCTATGTTGTCCCTTTGTTGTGAACGGAACCGTGTGATAATATAATTGTATCGTTTTTAGGCTTGAAAAACACGAAAAAAGAAAGTGTATCTCCGTGTGACTCGTTTTGTTATCAATCTATTCCCAGCCTTGAGACTCGACAATGCTTAAGTTTATCTCGTCCCTAACACCATTTACTTTCACGCTTTAAGGCCATTCCGAACGAAACTTGTAACGACTCGTTTCGTTAACGTGGCAGTAATTGACGATAGATACTTCATTGATGGATACACGCCTAACAGTTTGGTGGCTTTAGTGGAATCTCCCATCACAGTTCGACGGGGTTGTTCATTGAAATAACGATTTTGAAGAACTTAGCTTTTCAAAGCTATGTTGGTTATCCTGGTTGGTTATTGGTTGCTCGCGATCGCCCATGGTGCTCGACCTATCGCCAGAACCGAATACGGCCCTGTCGAGGGAATCGAAATGGAAACCTATGGTCGACGGAAAATATACGGATTTTTCAACATTCCGTATACCGAGGACGTTAATTCGAGACGTCGTTTTGAGGTTGGTTTATTTATTTTTTTGGCATATAGTTGTAATCAGAGGAACCAGTTCAAATTCTAGATGAGCGGTTTGGGGACGGTGGCACTGGGTACATGTGTAATATACATAGTGTATCGTGGCACTGGGGGTTTTGAACTTGAGGATTTTTCTACATGATTTTTGTTCAGTTCATGATTGTTTTCTCCAGGAATTGAAAGATCCAGCCCCTTGGTACGACGTTTTTGACGCCGGCGGGCCTCCGAAAGATTGTCCTTATGTAACAATAAGCAATGATTTAACGGGCGTCGAGAACTGCCTCGGTATTAATATATTCTCCCCCTTGGTAAATATTTAAATTGCTGTATTATTTTAACCAAAGTTGTAGCATTCTGTTTGTTGAAACTGTTCAAAGTTTGATTTGAAGTTTCCTACATATTGTATTTTCCAAAATTTGGAATCCTAAATTAATGGGCACACGTCAAAAAAAAAAAAAAAAAACCGCACACCCTCTTCCTATCATACATTAATTAATAAACATTAATTAATAAATAAATCCCCAAGAATTAATATTTTTGCGTTATGAAAAAAAGTGCTTTCAAATGGTTCATTTTCCTATTTCAATGTTATTTTCCAAGTTTTGATTAAGTTCATTATTTTACTTCTACGCATTTACGATAAAAATGAAAATAATGGTCGTTTCCCAAAAAATCAAAATTGGATCTGTGGTTCGTGAGTATTGCTTCTTTACTCTCGCTTATGTAGAATAACTTCCTGGTTGTATATTAAGTTGATACTACCTATTCACAGGAATGGATAATATTAGCAGGTATTAAGCAGTAGGCATTTTTATTCATGTTGCATATATTTTTTCATTTAGGATATAATTTTATTTCCTCCTGCAGCCGCCGAATCCGCCGTATTCAGCACGTCTGTATCCAGTCGTCGTGTACATTCATGGCGGTGCCTACTATTTCTACTCGGGCGGAGATTTCGGTCCGAGGTACCTTCTTGACAAAGACGTCGTCCTCGTCACGATTAATTTTCGAATAGGCATCCCTGGTAGGTGAAAATCCCTTAATTGATAAAGAAATTCAGCTTTATACCGAAAATGATTTTTCTGGGTAAAATCAGTTTTTTTTTCAAATCAAAATGAGGGGATGTACTAATTTTTAAAATCCGCAATCAAGCCGTAGAGCAAAAATCAAACTTTTATCAGCCGATGGGCAATAAATCGGATAACTATGCCTAACGTTTTTTTAATGTGGGTGAAAATTTATGATGATACGGCCGATTAAGATACCTTACTGGAAAAGTTGCCCATCATGAACAGCGAATTACAAAATTATATTGTAATCCAGGATTCGGAAGCACGGGTGATTACATTCTGCCAGGAAATCTTGGCCTCAAAGACCAGGTGAAGGCTCTGAAATGGATCCAAAGAAATATACGAAATTTCGGCGGGGATAAGAATCTGGTGACGTTGGTGGGTATGTCTTCGGGAGCCTCCTGCGTCCATTTGCATTATATTTCACCTCAGTCCCGCGGTAAGTCCTCGAGAGCTGGTCGCATTTCTAGGACTTCGTCGTCATGTAGTTTTTAGATTTGGTGGAGAAATGAAGAATTCCAAAACGGGTTTACTCTTATGAAACATTAATAAGACTATACTCGTAGGTTTGGTATATGCCAGGCATTGTGTTGGAAACAGTTTCTTACCTACCATTAGGGTTATTCCATCGTGGCTTCATGTCTGGTGGGGCCGCGACGGAATTCTGGTCGATGTCTCCGGCGCCGCTGCGAACTTTGGAATTGGTGGCGAAAAATTTAAAATGCCCGACAGACACGCCTTTTGACATCGTCGTCTGCCTGGAAAGAGTTCCGGCTCGGGAGTTGGCCATGAGCGTTCGTACAGTGCAGGTACAAAAAATGTTAACAAAAAATTAAAGTAAGAAAAAAACTTTAATTTCAAAAAATGCTTAAAAATTGATTTTTGAATTTGGAGGTTCATAAAAACTTCTTGCAATTTGATTTTAAAGATTTGAAAACTTGATTATTTAATCTGAAAAATGTAATAAAATTTTTCTTTAAGAAAATTAATTTTTTAACTTGAAAAATGGTACCTATTGATATTTATTTATATATTACACGTTTCACTTTGAAAGATTGTTCAGTTGTAAGATTTTCCCCCATTCAGGTAGGCATCGTACCGATCGCACCGTTTGCGCCAGTCCTTGACGAATTTAGCCGCGATCCTTTCCTTACCGAGTATCCGTACGAGGCTTTACGGGCTGGACATGCTGCGAATCTCCCATTGGTCGTCAGCGACGTTCTAACTGGTGGAATATTCCCTGGTGCTCGTACGTGAAACGGCATTACGTCAATAATCTGGGGAGTAATTTCGTTTTTGTATTTATGTCGTGTATTTACGCCTGGTATTTTGAATATAGCCATAGTCGAAGACGAAGATGCCATGAGGCTGATCGACCAGAACTGGAATTACGCCGGAGATTTACTTTTGGGCTTGAAGGACAACATACTCGACGTGTACCTGAACGATACTCTCCGCCTTATACGCCAATTCTATTTTGGGGATTCCCCGATCAACCGGTTCGTGGAAAATCCTTTCATAAAAGTGAGCAAAACCGATCAATCGAGAGCTATCAACTATCTACTAAAAATACCTCCCCTCCTACTCAACGACCCATCCTTCCCCCTCCCAACACTCCTCCGCCAACCCCTACCTCTTCCTCTTCCTCCTCCTCAACATTAGCTCCAATCGAAATAGTTGAAAGTAAATCAATTCTTTCTTCTAATTTTGAAGTATGTTATTCAAGTGAAGGGATTACGCAATTTATCAGCCTATCGAAACTATCAATATTGTGTTCTTCCCGGTCCGAAGAGTTTCCAATCGTTGCATTAAAATCGTTGTTACAGATGATAAGCGACCGGTATTTCTTGGCAAACGCTATGAAAGCGGTGGCTCTTCAAGCCAGACATAATCCGCAAGTTTACTTCTATCTATTCGACTACAAAGGTGGTCAAAGTACAGCTCAAGCACTCTCACAAACGCCAAATAAATACAGTAACGTTTGCTCTTTACCACATTATAATATAATCATATATAATCATAATATAATCATAATATGATCATAATATTATTATGATTACTTGAATAAAACTAGCTACTTATTCTATTCATGTCAGCCCAGCAGGCGCTGAAAGTAGGTTTTCTGCTTCGTCTGTATAGGGAATGACCGAGGGGCTCACGGGTTGGTCTAGTGGCTAGCGCGTCTGCCAACCAGCAGGCTCTACCTGGGAGCTATGGGTTCAAATCCCATAGGTGGCATGAAAAATTTGGCCCATAGCCTTATGATTCATGTCGAAACTGGAATCGGGGTTTTCGGAAATAAAATTTAAAAGTCAACTTCGACATCAAAGTCAATTTCGACATCAAAGTCAACTTCGAAATCAAAGTCAACTTCAAGATCAAAGTCAACTTCGAGATCAAACTCAACTTCGAGATCAAACTCAACTTCGAGTTCAATCTCAACTTCGAGATCAAATTAAACTTCGAGTTCAAAGTCAACTTCGGGGTCAAACTCAACTTCGAGATCAACTTCAACTTCGAGTTCAATCTCAACTTCGTGATCAAACACAACTTCGAGATCAAATTCAACTTCGAGTTCAAACTCAACTTCGAGTCAAATCCAACTTCGACAACAAAGTCGACTTCGAGTTCAAACTCAACTTTGAGATCAAACTCAACTTCGAGATCAAAGTCAACTTCGAGATCAATCTCAACTTGGAGATTAAACACAACTTCGAGATCAAAGTCAACTTCGACATCAAAGTCGTCAACTTCGAGATCAAACTCAACTTCGAGATCAACCTCAACCTCGAGATCAAACTCAACTTCGAGTTCAATCTCAACTTCGAGATCAAACACAACTTCGAGTTCAATCAACTTCGACATCAAAGTCAACTTCGAAATCAAAGTCAACTTCAAGATCAAAGTCAACTTCGAGATCAAACTCAACTTCGAGATCAACCTCAACCTCGAGATCAAACTCAACTTCGAGTTCAATCAACTTCGACATCAAAGTCAACTTCAAGATCAAAGTCAACTTCGAGATCAAACTCAACTTCAAGATCAAACTCAACATCGAGATCAAACTCAACTTCGAGTTCAATTTCAACTTGGAGATCAAACACAACTTCAAGATCAAAGTCAACTTCGACATCAAAGTCAACTTCAAGATCAAAGTCAACTTCGAGATCAAACTCAACTTCAAGATCAAAGTCAACTTCGAGATCAACCTCAACCTCGAGATCAAACACAACTTCGAGTTCAATCAACTTCGACATCAAAGTCAACTTCAAGATCAAAGTCAACTTCGAGATCAAACTCAACTTCAAGATCAAAGTCAACTTCGAGATCAAACTCAACTTCAAGATCAAAGTCAACTTCGAGATCAAATTCAACTTCGAGTTCAAACTCAACTTCGAGATCAAAGTCAACTTCGAGATCAAAGTCAACTTCGAAATCAAAGTCAACTTCAAGATCAAAGTCAACTTCGAGATCAAACTCAACTTCGAGATCAACCTCAACCTCGAGATCAAACTCAACTTCGAGTTCAATCTCAACTTCGAGATCAAACACAACTTCGAGTTCAATCAACTTCGACATCAAAGTCAACTTCAAGATCAAAGTCAACTTCGAGATCAAACTCAACTTCAAGATCAAAGTCAACTTCGAGATCAACCTCAACCTCTAGATCAAATTCAACTTCGAGTTCAAACTCAATTTCGGGTTCAAACACAACTTCGAGATCAAACACAACTTCGAGTTCAATCAACTTCGACATCAAAGTCAACTTCGAGATCAAACTCAATTTCGACATCGAAGTCAACTTCGAAATCAAAGTCAACCTCAACCTCGAGATCAACCTCAACCTCTAGATCAAATTCAACTTCGAGTTCAAACTCAACTTCGGGTTCAAACACAACTTCGAGATTAAACACAACTTCGAGTTCAATCAACTTCGACATCAAAGTCAACTTCGAGATCAAACTCAACTTCGAGATCAATCTCAACTTCGAGTTCAAACACAACTTCGAGATCAAATTCAACTTCGAGTTCAATCAACTTCGAGATCAAAGTCAACTTCGAGATCAAAGTCAACTTCGAGATCAAAGTCAATTTCGAAATCAAAGTCAACTTCAAGATCAAAGTCAACTTCGAGTTCAATCTCAACTTCGAGTTCAAACTCAACTTCGGGTTCTAACACAATTCCGAGATCAAACTCAACTTCGAGTTCAAACACGACTTCGAGTTTAAAGTTAATAATTATTTTGGTGTGGTTTTTTTTATTGATTCGTTATAATTTAATTTACTTGATATTCATTTTTATACCAACTTTGATATATACCTATTATATCTACAAATATATACCCTACAAGTCAACCTATTGTTTGTTTCATAGCGTCTCGCTTTTGAATTTTGGATATCTGGTCACCTTACCTATGGGTTAACACAATTAAACCATCAGTTGCATTTACATTTTTGTTATAGGCAATGACCCGTTATTTATTAGACTCATTTCAGTCGAGCAGGCGCCGAAAGTAGATTTTCCGCTTCGTCTGTATAGGCAACGACCCGCACGACCTCCGAGTCGTGCAAAACTGTATACTCATGCCAAAACGCTCTACGCTTGGAATCGACTATCAGCTTAAAAAAAAAGAACTCGGGTTTGAACTAAATATTCACTAAATTTCTGTCGGGCCCTTAGTATTTCAATCTTCAAAAAACTTTAATTAGATTAGCAGAATATTTTCCAACTGAATCGCTCATACACTTTGACTAGCCCTTGTTTCTGGGAAAATGTTTCAAGCCCGTTTGTTTAGTGACATTCCGAAAAACGTCGATATTTCATGAAAAATAAGGTATACTACTTAAAATATTCCAGTTATTATTTCGATTAATGTCAGCCTATCAGGGGGTGAAAGTAGATTTTCCGCTTGGCATTGTATAGGCAATGACCCGCACGACCTCAGAGTCGTGCAGAACTGTTGGCCCTCACTTCGAATCGACTATCAGCTCGATAGGAAAATCGGGTTTTAACTACAATTAACTGAATAACTGTAACTGTCTCAATCTTAGGGAAAAAATCGAATGAGATGTACAGACAATATTTTCTGCTTTCTGGAAAAATATTTTTGTGCCCGTGTGTCTGCGAGCATTTAGAAAAATGGCCGTACACTTCTCTCATTTTTTGACAAGAGGTTATATCGCTTGAATTTTTTCACTTCCAATTTCAGTTCAAGAAAGTATCTACCTACCTATTATACAATTCATGACGTAATTTCGCAGACGCATCGCACATTGACGACATGCTTTACTTTTTCAATGCCACCCAAGTGCGGTCGTTGGAACAGAACTCGACGGACTTGAGGATGATCGACCGGATGACAACAATGCTGGCCAATTTCGCCAGAACTGGGTAAAATGTTGTTATATAGGCATTAATATTATCATTATGTAGCAATTTTAATATTTAAAAAAAATTGCATAATTTGCAAATGATGTACACCTACCTAAATTTAACTTTTTCGTATGTTGCTCTGACCCACTTTGCTGCATGGCCAATTTTGTACATCTCAAAATTGCGCGACAAAATTTCGAACTCCACGAAATTTCCGGACTTTTTCCAGTTTTCTCTTTTCTCCTAAACTATGGGCAGTTTTACTATTTTTTAAATTATTTATCTTAATGGGTAATTTTTTCGAAAATATAACATATGATTTTTTTGACATTTTTTCTGTTCAAACAGCCATAACTCGGTAACGAATCAGCCTAATGAGCTCCCGTCGGGCTCACATTGTCCAACATTCATTTTTGTCGGAAAAAACATTGAATAAGAAATAAGTTCAGAAATTCGCGACTTTTCAAGTGATACACTATTGTCGTGCTTTTGGAAAATTGCAAACTTTTTAGTTTCCTAATATCGAATTATTGATTCCAGGGTCCCATACTTCGGTGGAAACGTCGACTTCCGCCCTGTCAGCCAGCAGACGAGCATATTCGGGCCTATAAATCTACTAAGAATCAGATCCCCCGACGATATGAAAATGGAAGAGTTCAAGAACTTGGGCAACATCAAATTCTGGGAATCTTTACCGTTTTTGTCACCGAGAAAAACAACATACTACAGATCGAACATGAAGGAAAAATTTCCTTAGTAATTGACCTCTCCCGAAGTGCACTGATATGATTTCCATGCGAATAAATACATTATTATTTTTGATGAAAAATTAATGTGTTTATGTACCTACTTCGAGTTTTTTGTATTTCTACCATTATTTTTCCGACAAGCAAAAATGGCCTTATTCTCAACGTTAGTTCAAATTTCTCGAACCGGAATGAACATGTAGGGAAGGCCCATCATCCTGGCTAACCGGAATTCGTTTAACTGAATTACTCTCAGTACTGCAAATATATCAGAATCCACCCCCTGGGCTTCTTGAAATATTCCAGGAACTGCAGCAAAAACGAGAAAATATCACGATATAAATTTCTTTATTTTCGAAGCAAAAATATTCTGTAAATGGTCCAGCTGTACAAATACAATGCTTCTATCGTAGGTACAGTTCGTGAATCGTGAATGTGGAGAGTTCGTTCGGCAGGGACAATGAATGTTCTTGAGTGCTCCCTTGGCGCCGTATGGAATCATTCTTGTATGTTAAACAATAACTTAAATAAAATAGATCAAAATAAATACATAAAATTTAATAGATGTTCATTTTTTTTTCGGTTGTCGTTGCTATAATTGTAGATCTTAGAAATCGTCAGGGTGGAGGTCGAATCGTGGTGGGAAGGCGTTGCCGTCCAATTGCGGCCTGACGGGTTTGTGTGCCTGAAAACGATCGTCCCGATTAGTTAAGGGGATAAATGCGGTTAACATGTTATTTTAGAATCGAGTGTCACGTCATTCAATTGGGCGATGAGGGCGAGAATCGCAGGTAGGACCTCTGAAGTCACTGTATTTCGATTGAGCGCTTTCGGCGGCTTTGGCATCTTCTCCAGAAACAATTACTGAAGCAGATTAATGATCGGGCACCCCACAGACTCTTATGCTTTAGTCATTGCTTCTGAAAATGTCCGACCCCCTCCGAAAGCGAAAAAAATGTAATTAATTCCGGGATTTGTAGATCGTCCTCGCCCTCACCCAATTTGTCTGCTATCATGTTCGACATGTAAACCGTCAGTAACAATCAACTGATGTGCTACTATTAGTTCCAAGGTATAGCAGCTCCTGGAGCATGCGATGATCAAAAATATGGAATACATTCAATGATGATGCAGTGATGGTTTTTTGGAGTGCGGCCTAAACTGGGAAAAGGCCAATTCGGGATTGCATGAATAGATGAAACCAGAATCCAAATTTTCAGGGGAGGGAGGAGTTAAAAGGCCTGTACATCGGAATAACCTGTTAAAAAATGGTTTTTAGGGAAGAAATAGTGGATTTTGATGGTGCTGCCGTGATTTTGAATATTTCGAGCATTTCCCCTGATTTTCTCTCTTACATGGAGTTTTCCGTTATAATAGGAAAAAATTTCGGATTCAAATTTTTAATCGAGTTTTCATCTTGCCTTAATTTCTGCCACCCTAAAAGGGTTCTTCTGAATTGATTTTGTGTTTTTTTGGGATCTTTCGGGTCCTTGGAACTTGAAGGTTTTTGCACATTTTTCACTCGTCGGACGTCAAAATTGACCGCGTTATTGTTGAAGCGCGTTCACCAACTTTTGGGATTTGAGAAAATTAAACAAATTTTTTGTGGAAAATTTCGCGATTTTTCACTACCCTTGTAAGGGGTTAACATAGCAAAATCTAACTCCCCGTGAAAAATCAGGGCTTCAGTGCTGGGGTCGGTACAAAACAGTGTGCGATCTGGCATTCTGTGCCGGAGGACGGACGACAACCTCCCAACTTACGACGGGATTCAACGTTGGAAAAACGACGAGGAGTCGTTTCGCACTTCGAAACTTGTCGAGCGTACCATATTTTTACTAGCTGTGACTTGGGCGGATTGCTGTGGGAAAACGAGAGTTCCGGTCAGTACCGCTACTGAGGGACCTTATGGAAAAATGAGAAAATGGTAATGGTGATCATGAATGAGGGTGATTCGGAGTAGGGCTGGAGTATGACCTGAGTAGGGCTCAGATGTTTCAAAAACGTAAAAATTTGAAAAATGTTGAAAAATTTTTTTTTTTTCGAAAAATGTCCATTTTGTGGTGAGTAGGTAAACCAGGGAAACCGGATTTAAACGGTTAGAATAGGTTGGTAATTTTGACCGATGGAAGAATTTTAAATTCCCCAAAAATCAATAAAAAATGCAATTTTTCAAGGCAGATTTGCAAATTGGGTTTTTAACTCAGGGAGATAATGGGAGTCGGTCGAGCCCTGTAAAAATGAGACTACCGTTTTTCTAAAATGAAAAAACCAACGTTAAAACTGGCGAAATCTAGTTAGGCGCCTAGATGATAGTCAAGCTAGTTTTCTACAGCCGATCCAACACCGGCGGATCGTACGATCGTTTCGAATTCGCACGTCCGCCCTACACTATAGAAAGGATTCTTACGAGTTTGGAATTGGAAGTTTAATCGTCGCCCTTCCTTCCTTTTTGTCCCTGTTAAGAAGAATTAGCAGGTTATGAAAGCAAGAAGCGTAGAAAAATGTAAGCAAAAGCTGACAGGAAATGTTGAAAAAACATTTCAGCAATTTATTTGAGAGCAAAGAAAATTAAATGTTTTGGTTGGCTTTTGCCTCAAACTTCCTCATCTGGACTTTGAAGTTAGTTCTGAGGAAAGGTACCTCGAAAAATCAATTCTTAAATTATTTATTAGCCCAGATATATGAAAAATTAAATTTTAAATGTTCGAAAAGAAGATTTTGATTATTTTTTGCATAAATCGATGGGTTAAAAATTGGAAAACATTTTTGATAAGTAAAAATTGATACAATTATGTGTCAGTAAAATTCCTTTAAATGATTAATGTTAATGCCTACGATTCTACAACAAAATAAACTTAATAAAATTCAAATAAGTATCAAGGCACATTAGATGGGTGAGAAGCTTAGGAGAAGAGTAGAAGCCTACGATGTTTTGAGTGAAGAACGTAGATCTTCATCAAATTCTTACTAGCCAAATTCAGTTTTCGGAAAAAAAGCATTGCACGAAAAAGTCAATTTTTAATTTTTCCAGTCCCTCTACTTATTCCCCAATAAAAATCAATAAAAAAGGTTCCAAGAAATTGTTGATTTTATTACTTGACAATGCCTTTGAAGAAATCGAGTTCTTAGTACTCGATGAATTTATTTAAAATATATTGTTCATCGTGAAAAATTGAGTTCCATTCCCATGATTTCATCGATTAAATTTGAAAAATCATCACACTTTTGTAGTGAAATGAGTTTCATTACTTGTTATTCGTATTATTCGAATAGCACTAGAAATTTATTAATTGCAAATTCTTTTCGTCGACGTAAGGATCTTGAACGATTTCAATCCTCCAATTTCAGCTGAGTAAATAGATAAATTAACTCGAGAAAATAAAAGCATAAATATGAAAATTGATAGTTTGAAAGAGTTGCCCTATAGTAAGCGAAGAATTATTTTGAATTTGATTTAAAATTCTGGATGTTTTTGAAAATACTCACGAGTGGGCTCATCGCTCTGGCGGCAGATCCCGCGCGTCCGCCCTTCGTCCTGAACTTGGAAACGGCCTGTTCAGCCAGATCTGCTCGCTCTTCTGCTTCTTCGAGCTCCTGTTGCGCCTTGCGGAATTTGGCCAAGTTCAAAGCAGCGATTTCTTCCTGCAGGACGACGAGATTGGTAAATTTACTTCGTACATATTGACGGAAAGTTTAATTTTCGGAGATAAATTGATTTCAAATAATTGCTTTCATCATGATTTTACCTAGTATTTCATTCCAAAATTAATAGAGTAAAAAACCGAATTATTTTCAAATTAATTCTTTTTAACTTTTTATTTCAACTTTTAGTTTGTTTTTCAACTTAAATTTTTTAAATATTGATTTTTGAAGCACCTAAAAATATACCGAAATTTAATTTTTTCCAATCTTTGTGCAATACTTACGGCCTCCTCGATCTGCCTCTTGTACGTCTTGATCTTCTGCTGCAGTTTGTCGACCAGATCCTGCATACGTTCGTGGTTCTTGCGGTCCTCGTCGCTCTGGAAGCTCAGCTCCTTGATCCTGCGCTCGGATTTCCTCAGGTTCTTCTGCGCGTCGGCGTGTCGCCTCTGTTCGCCGTCAAGTTCGTTCTCCAGCTCGCGAACGCGCTGTTCCAATTTGGCGATCGCCTTTTTGCCGCCCTTGAGCGCGTTGTTTTCGGCCTCGTCTAACCTGACCTGAGAATTGAAAATGGGGTTTGAATTTTCAATATTTGGTTTTTGAATGATTCCGAATTGCTTTGAAGGGCTTCGTATTTCATCCCAACGTGTATCAAGGGGAACAATTAATTTTCTCGGTGTTTAACGATTTTCCGAAATTAAGCTCACCTGGAGTTCCTTGATTTGGGTTTCGAGCGCCTTGCGGAGTTTCTCCTGCGTCTGAGCGTGGTCTTGTTCGGCCCTGAGTTCGTCAGCCAACCTAGCAGCGTCAACCATCGCCTTCTTAGCCTTCTCTTCGGAGTTCTTGGCCTCGTTGAGAAGTTCGTCGAGGTCGGCCTAAAAAAGTATGGCAATAAAATAAAACAATTTTTTCAAAATCCTAAAAAAATGGAAAACTGGGGAAAAAGGTAAAAACAAAATTGGAAAATTGTGAAAATAAGAGGGAACTGGAATATTTCCGATGAAAAAACTTACGTGGAGGGTCTGGAGTTCGCCCTCGAGCTTGCGTTTGGCAGCCGACGCGCTGGTTGCTTGCGCGGCCAGTTCGTTGATCTGTTCGTGAGCGTCTCCGAGTTCCTGTTCGGCCTGTCGCCTGCCGCGGTCCGCCTGTTCCAGAAGAGTGCGCGACTCTTCGAGCTCGTTGCCGAGAGCGTTGGCCCGGCGTTCGGCGATTCCGAGCTGTTCGCGGGCGTCGTCGCGAGCGCGCTGTTCTTCTTCGAGCGCGCCTTGCACGTCCTTGAGTTGCTGCTGGTATTTCTTGATGGTCTTCTGCGCTTCGGCGTTGGCCTTGTTCGCGTGGTCGAGGGCGATTTCGAGCTCGTTGATGTCGGCTTCGAGCTTCTTCTTCATGCGAAGAGCCTCAGCCTTACCCTTGGCCTCGGCTTCCAGGCTCGCCTGCATCGAGTCCAACGCTCTTTGGTGGTTCTTTCTGAAAAAATCATTTAAAAAAATTCCCTTCAAATTCCGCTTCGACAGTGGCAAATTTCTTGTCTCAAAATCAATTTTTGCATGTATTGCAGATTTAAACATACAATTCCAATCTCATACCTGGTGTTTTCGAATTCCTCTTCCTTCTCCTGGATGCGGCGGTCGATTTCTTGGCGCACCTGGCTGAGCTCGAGCTGGGCTCGGAGCACTTTGTTCTCCTCCTGTTCGAGGGCGGCTTCGGCCTCTTCCAGAGCAGCTTGGAGCTCGTCCTTCTCGACCTCCAAACGCTTGCGCTGCTTCTCGATCTCGTGAATGTTGCGGCCTCCTTCGCCGATCTGGTCAAGCAAGTCCTTGACTTCATCTGCGGAAAAACAAAAACAATCAAGTCAAATTCCTGACGAAATCCTCAATTTCGATAAAGAAAAATAACGTTATTATCGATATCTGAAAACTCACCGGCAAGGTTCTTGTTCTCCCTGCGGACAGCCTCCAGTTGCTCCTGGCCTTCCTCGTATGCGCCCTTCAGACGGAACAGTTCGGTGGAGTAGTTCCTGCATTCCTTCTGGCTGGCGTCCAGTTCAGCTGCAAGATCGTCGACCTTGAGTTTCCATTCGCCGATGATCTTGTCGATGGCCTTGGCCTTCTTTTCGGCGGCGTTGGCGATGGCGTTGGCCCTGTCGACCTCCAGTTGCAGATCTTCGACTTCGGTGGCCAGACGTTGTTTGGTCTTCTCGAGGGCGATGACCTTCTGGTTGAGGGATTCGATGGTCTCCTCAGCTTCGGCAAGGCGGGCTTGCAGTTTGCGCTTGGCTTCCTCAAGCTCCTCAGCCCTGGCGACGCCTTCGCTCTCGTACTTGGAGCGCCACAGTTGAGCTTCGGCGTTGGCCTTGCTCAGCTGCCTCTGGATGTCAGCCTTGGCTTCGGCTTCCTCCTCAACCTGTTCGCGCAGGTTGTCCAGGTCGTGTTCCAAGTTGCGGAACTTGCCGAGGAGAGTCGCACGTTCGCGGGCTTCCTCGTCCGCCAGACGTTTGGTGTCTTCGAGCTGCGTCGTCAGCGAGATCTTGATCTTGCTCAGCTGGCTCACCTGGCTCTCAGCCTCCTCCAGTTGCCTGAGAAGGTCGGAATTCTCGATGGACAGCTTCTTCTTGGCGGAGTCGAAGTCGTTGAGGGTCCTGTTGGCTTCATCCAGTTTGCCTTGGGTCTCGTTGATTTGGTGTTGCAGTTGCTTGGCAACCTTTTCGGTGGCGGCCTAACGGGAGACAGGAAAATTTGCATTGCTGCTAAATGATGGCTTCTCAACGTTAGATATAGCAAGCATTTCCAAGTCGATTTAAGAACACGCCAAACCAAATTGAGAATTTTGCAAATAAATTTGATAATTTTTCCAACCAAATAGAGAATTTTCCAAGGCACTTTAGGTATTGAAAATTCTCAATTTGGTTCGAAAAGTTCTCAATTCGACTTGGAAATGCTTGGAGCGGCTGAATGTTGGTTTGATAAATCTTGCGAGGTAATTTGGCAAACTGAATGATTGGCGAGGCCAGTCCACACACACTAAGCTTGGATTAATTTTTATTTGTTAAATTTGTTCAAATGAATTTTTTTACACCTACTGCAACAAATATTTATTTTATGAATATTTTTTAGCTGCCGACACATCAATTTTAGATGATTTTTTATGATTGCAAAAATTTCCATTTATAGTTCACTTTATCCGGTGGTTTTATGATTATATTTCCGAATTGATGATTTCAGATTTACTGGTGGTCATCAGCATCGATTGCAAGTTCAAATGAAAAATCTATGACGAGGTAAGAAAAGGAATATTATTTCATTAATATTAATAATGTTTCAATTACATAAGTTTTATCAATTTTCATTAAAATGTTCGTTTGAGCTTTGGGCAGCTGTTTTGTACACTAGGTATAAAATTGCCGTGAGTAAACACGTTCACACAACAGTGACGAAAATAATGAATCAAGAATTAATCGTAACAATGATGGGTTATTTAGACACACATGTCCTGTAGCTCGAGGTAGGCGTACCAGCAGTCGAATATCTCAGGCACCAAAATCAATCATTTTTTATGAATTTTTTTTTTTAAATTTATCAAGGTAACTTATGAAGCGGATTTGCTCCAGCTAGGTTGAAAAATTAGTTTTAGGCAAAATCGGAGGTGTTGAGTAAAATTTTGAGAGACCATATTCAGAAAAAATTTGAACGAGCATAAAATTAATATTTTCTAGCCAACTTGGGTATTAATATAAAATGTTATTTCACGAAAAATTTGTGTAAACATTTTGAAGGGGTTTTATCTTCTTCAATGTTTACCTTTTAATCAATATTCTGTTATAAGTACCAATTTAGAAAAATCAAACCCAAGTCTCTTGCCTGACAATAAACCCAACCCAAGTTTCTTCCAATTCAAGAAAAAATGTATTTTTTTCTTCAGAATGTGTTAACGATTTGAAAATGAAGTTAAGGAAGCCAAAATCATAAAAGCGTTGGTCGTTCTGAGGCAACGTTTTAAAGCAGTGAAGTGTAAGCCGCCGATGAAAACAACTCGGATGAGAAAATCTCAAAATGTTTTCAACAAGCACCTTCTCGTTGGTCAAGTGGTCAATGGAAGCACGGATGTCATTGAGCTCTCCGAGATACTGGGCCTTCTCTTTCTCAACCCTGAGAGAGACAGATACACATTGGGATGACAAATCGGTACAATACACAGGGGTAGGTTGGGTACCGTTGGAGATACAAAGTCATCACAAAGTTATCACAAACAATTTTTTTCATAAATAAGAAAAACAATTAACGCAAATCCTGAGCCTCTGCAGAAAAAACTATTTAAAAAATTTATTTGTTTGATAAAAATAAGAGAAAACAATTAAGACGATTTCTGAGCCTCAATTGTCAATACCCAATTCACGGACGCAGGCAAGGAAACAAAGGGGAAGGTACAAAAGTGGGAGTATAGTAGTGACCAAACAATGAAGACTGGACAGACGAATTGGACAATTTACAAAGTCCTTGAATTACAGGAGGGCGGTGTACACGAGACGGACAAGTGCAATCGTGCACTTTGTACCTTTTCGCGAGCGAGTTGGTCCAGAGTGCACCTCGTGTTGTTCAACTCGTTATTGGTGTGGTTACGTTCATGTTCGGCCCTGTCGTAAAATTTGGTCATCATTTAACTCTCCAAAATCGGTAAGATATTACCACAGTTAAAGTAATTGGTATTTTACCGATAATAATTTGACGAAGGATTTTGTGGTATCCTGATTTCGAGGTGGAGCTAGATTTCCATGAGTTTTTCGGTATGTTAACACTTGGAAAGTCCGGTTGAGACATGACGCTTAAAGTTGTACTTTTATTTTGAATGATAACCCTAGCGCTTTTGCCGACATTGGCCTCTTCAAGGAATACCAGTGGGACCCGGGTGGAATTCGGGAAGTACGCATAGAAAATAGGAAGCTGAAAACGCCCAGAGTTGTCGTTATGGATACCGAGGCTGGAAGACTGAGGTCCGGTTTATCAATTTATTCAAAGCTAGATTTTCCAAGAAATTTCTGTTATGACGGACAATTAAAATATGTCCTAGTTGAAGTGTAGCACCGATGGATAAATCTAGGCTTAAATGAATTGATAAACTGGCCCTGAGAGTCCACCAACGCACCAATTTCCAAAATTCCTCTCATGCCCAACCCACTGAAGAGGCCGGCGCTGGCGAAAGGGCTGGAATTGAATTCAGGCAAGTCGCGTCTGATGTTTCAGCTCCAACCAAAACACATTTTTTATTTCCTACGGAAGTAACTGTTCAGCTGTGATCCCCAAAATAGTCGGATTGGATCCTGCGATATCCAAAAAACTTGGGGGTTTAAGTGAACGTCGATAGATCAATTACTCACTTGGTCTTAAGTTTGTTGAGTTGATCGATTTGGTCGCCCATTTCACTGACAGCGTCATTGTGCTTCTTGCGAAGGTTAGCCAGTGTGCCTTCGTGTTGGATGTTGGCTTCCTCAAGGTCTCGTCGCAGTTTCGACATTTCGGCTTCGCGCTTCTTGTTGAGCTCGATTTGAGCCGAAGTGGCGCCGCCGGCTTCTTCAAGTCGTTCGCCAAGCTCTTCAAGTTCCCTGGCCAGGTCGGCGCGCTGCTTCTCGGCCTTGCCTCGGGCTTGCCTTTCAGCTTCAACCTGTCAACATCGATTGGTTGAGTTTGAGTGCAATTAGTACAAATCTTGGTGGTAGATCAGCGAAAAGCTTGAACTAGCAGTCCTGTGCAAGTATACTACTTCGCCAAGTGAGAATTTCCCAATGTGGAATCCCAGATGAATTTTATTAAAATTTTTCCCAAGTGTATTTCCCGATCATAGGCGATATACTGCCGTTAATTTTTGGTGCTCGAAATTTGAATTTTTATTATTCATTTCTTACCTCCTCTTCGAGCTCCTCGATGCGGCTCTGGAGCTCCTTGATCTGTTTGCCGGTCTTGTTGACGATCGATTGTTCGTCTTCGAGTTTGGCAGTGAGGGACGCGATTTCCTTGTCCTTGCGCTGGATCGTCTGTTCGAGTTCCTTCTTGTTCCTTTCGAGGTCGGCAACGGCTTCCTGGGTCAGTTTCAGGTCGCCTTCAGTCTTTCTCTTGGCCTTCTCGACATCACCTCTGCAAATGGGAAAAAATTATCAGGAAATTCGATTTTTTATCAATCGCTACGAATTTTGCATCTGCCGGACAGTGCCCACTCACCGGAGTTTCTTCTCACGTTCGAGGGTGTCTTCAAGTTCATCCAAAGTCTGCTCAAGCTTGACCTTGACTTTGGTGAGGTGGTTGATCTTGTCTTCGGCAGCCTGGAGCTCTTCGGCCGTCTTCTGGTTCAGCTCGCTCTGGACCTTCTTCTCTTTGTTGAGTTTGTTGATCAACTCGTCTTGGTGGGCGATCTCGTCGTTCAGGTTCCTGATTTGGTGTTCCTTGCCGGCCTTGTCTTGGTCAGTCTGTTTGACAAACGGGAAACATTTAGTCGAAGATCTACAATCAATATTCAGTACTACAATACTTGAGATATACAGCAAGGTTACTCTACCTTTTGGTTGTTGAGTTCGAGATCTTCGATGTCCTTCTTGAGGGCGGCGTTTTCCTGTTCCAGTTTCTTCTTCTGCTGGAAGAGCTGGTTCCTGGCATCTTCCTCATTCTGGAGCCTCTCTTGCGTGTCCTACGGAGGGTAAGAAAAATTTAATTTCAATCTTCAATGTGTGCACTTATTGTGGGGGATGTTATGTTGTTTTCACGGGGTTTGATGAACTTCCACCTACACCACGAGCAATTCGGAATCGTCGTTCAAAAGTTTTACGCATTTATCGACCCAAGGTTTCGGTATTCAAGACCGGAGGATTGCGTTTCGTTTACCTCGATGAGATTCCAGAGGGGCAAAACTGACGGACGATTCTTGGGAAATTAACCTCGAATGTTGCCACACGAAACAGGTGAAGGGACACCAACTCAAGATGCCACTCGAGACAGCCAAAATGTTGAGACTTGCTCATGTACTGATCGCCTAATGGCAGCATGGGGTTTCCACAGGTATGCTTCCTTTATCCATTCTGTACCCATCATGTTGAGTTACCTATTCATAAGCCACCTAGCCAATCGGTATTTGTGAAGTTATTTAAGCATGGTGATTGTCCTTGATCTCAAAATTTCCGTAGGCATTTTTTCATATTAGTAACTCATCGTACTTCCTTTTTAGGATTTTCAATGCTATCGATGCTTGTTTTTAAACATTGTTAAGCCTCAGAATCAGCCAAAACATTTGTGTCAAAATGGAAATGTGTTATCGAAGCAGCAATGATTTTTCAATTCGGAATCAGAAAGCTACATACCAGAACAAAGGAGATTCGATAACTCCTAGACTCTCGCCAGAGACAAAGTCAACTTTTCGGTTAAAAATTACGATAGTGAAAGGTGCAAAAGTCCGAAAAAAGGTAATCGACGACCGGTATCCGAAGCAGATGGCATTAGCAACGTAGGTCGCCACAAATCGGGTTAGTAGCACTGAACATCCTGAATGCGCCTCATTGAAGCCATTTCTGTCATCTCCAGAAAGGATGAGCAGCCATCTGCATCCCCCCCATTCATCAAACTGGCTCGCATCCCACGCACGCAAGATCCGTGAAAGTAAATTTATTTTAATACGTTACACGGCTGAGAGATATTTGGGGAATCGTGTCATTTGGTCCATGTATCTCTTTCCTGCCTTGTCTTTCATACATCTCGCCCCAACCCATTTCTCTCTGGATATCTCTAGTTCATTGGACGGGGGTGGCGCTCCCTCGTATCCTTGGCTCCCGACCAGAACCGACTTATCAACGTTTTCAGAGACACCTGGCCCTCGCGTCGAATTTAGAGACACGGAAACCGTTTTTTTTTACAAAATAATATTTTTCGACTCAATCTCGATTCACATATTTTTGAAATAAGGTTGTCGGGCGGGGGGGATCTTGACTCACCGACTGGCAGAGCAAATTCGTGCGCAACCTGTCCGGCGTAGATCACGTCAACGTGTCATACGGCCGCTGATGGACCATTCGCATTACAACAACACTAACGAGCAGCCAGCAAAATGAATTCTGCGTTTGCAGCTGCCACCGCCCACAGGCTTGGAAAAATAAGCGATTTTCCGAGTATTTCAGTGCAATAATTGCCGCTGTTAGTTCACTCTTTAGTAAAAAATAACAGTAGTTTAGACGTATCATTATTTTGCCTTATACGTGGGCGATTCCGATTTCTTCATGGATGCCGCAAAAAACCGAGCCCGGAATAAGTAAGGTAACCGTTTACAGCTTCGTCTCTCCGATAAAGAAGGTTAATTTATCGAGGGAGCTCGGCTAAATTTAGATTTAAAGGTGGAACCGCTTTTTTTGACTCTGCGGAAGCTACGTGGAATTCGAACGTGCAAATTTATATTGAAGGCCCCCTAGGTGAAGTTTCGTCATCTGCTAATACGAGTTAACAGATCTTTTTACATTTCGCTAAATATAAACAGCATTCCTCGAAACTTGTAGGCTGAGCGAAAGGGAGAACGCTTTTGGGGTGAAAGGCGACGTTTTATTTTATTCGAACGGATATCCGTAAAAAACAGGTAAAGAGCATGAAACTGATGAAAAAAAGAATATTACACGGCCCATAAATAACTCATAGATTTGAGCAACTGGAGAAAAAATTTCAAAATGAAGGAAAACGCGAGAAAGTTGAGATGAAATTACTTCCTATCATATCTTTGTTTGGAAGATAAAGTTCAAATTTTTTGTATGTTGACCAGACGAAGTACCATAATTTAGGTGGCCCACGGAATCCGTAAAAGTACCGTTAAAAAAAAACGCTTCATCCTCAAAGGGAAGGCGTGTTAAAGCCCTGATTCGCCTGACATTTATGTGTAGTTATTCCACAATTATTTAGGCCTGCAGAAGTCGTGAATCCGTCCGATACAAGGGCGTATCCTTATTCCGGGAATAGCGTAAAAATCTCGGCGGTTTCCTATGTTCTTCAGATATACGAGCCCGATTGAATTACGCTAAAAAAAGAAGCTTTCAGAAAAAAAGGCAACGTTCGGAAAAAATCCCGCATTCTGAATGAGCCGGGGATGTGTCAACATTTAAAAATAATATCAAACCTCCTGTTCTGGAATGGCTGGAATACCGAAAATAACCACTTTCGAGCAGAGTATCGTTTCCATCTCCCTCACCGAGTATAAATAAGTATAAAAAGTCATGTTTCTATTTTTGTAATTTTTTTCTCTCCTTTTCCGACAAAACTGTGCGAGTTCCTTCCGAGTTTTCAGCTATGGAAGATTACGAGTTGGAGGAAATTGTGGTCAGGAGGGTAGTGAAAAAATTATGTCATCCCACAACGTTATAGGCGATATTTTTATCTATAGTTATCTTTTTTTGCCATCATTAGCGGTAGAAAATTGAAAAAAGTTACTAATCTTTGCTTTGAAAGCAAATTTTTAGTGGTCAATGATTTGGTTTGCACATTTGCATCTTGGACAAATAAAATATATTTTTCGAAATATCGAATTTTCTTGATGGCCTGAAGTACAGATCGCTTGACAATTGAGTTACATAGGAAGAGGAGAATGACATTATTAATTGAGTGAACGGTTGGGTTTTGAGTGGATCTTTTCACAGGGGAATGTTGCTTTTGCATGGTACCATCTGGATAAATCGTCGACTTTCGAATTCTAGCTAAAAAGATGGTTATTTAGAAAACGTGGCAAAAAAGCGTTTTTTGAAAAAGCAGCTCCGGTTTTTGGTGATATTTGTCCGTTAGGGCTGAACTTTTGTTTGGACCAGGAATAGCTTTTCTTTGTAGCCAGTAAAACTGCCTACATTTCAATGTATTTGAAGTTTTGGGAATTTTGAAATTTATTTTCCGAGTAATTTCGAGCTTTTTGGGAACATTTTCGATTCTTTTGAGTTTTTTGTCTTTATTTTGAGAACGGATAAAAATCGGAGGTTGGAAGACAACAGACCCAGAATTTTTGCATCGTGCGAAATTTTCGTCAAGCGACTCAAACGGTTCTTATCTTCAATTAATTCCCATTTTCTCTTTGCCCTGCAAGGTTTTGCTTTTGTCATGTGAAAATTTTGAACAAGGCGTCTCAACCTTGATTCGTGGGCATGATTTTAGAAAAAAAACCTCAGCGATAAAATCAGGTACAAAAATTCCACTTACCATGAGCTGGGACTCGAGATCGGATTTCTGGGCTGCGAGTTTGGCGCACCTCTCCTGGATGCCGCTGATGGAGCCCTTCTCGCCCTCAAGATTCCTCAGCAGGTCGGTCTTCTCCTGGATCAGCTTGGCGTTAAGGGCCTCGACTTCCTTCCTCAGCTTCTCCTCCTTCTCCAGGGCGGCCTGAGTCGTTGCGACGAGCTCTTCGAGTTTCTGCAAATCGTCGGAAGCATCATCGTTAGCGCCATTGTCGTCGAGGACGAGATTGAGGCAACAGGCTTCCTCAGTCGGGGACTCCATCGCTGTCGATCGGCCGGCCGGCGGTCAGGGAGTGAGACCCTCCCGGGTGGGGCACCTGGGAGGGGGTCCATGGAGCGCCCCACTTGGACACCGGGGACGCCCACCTTCGATATATTTGATTCCCGAAATGTGGAAACGGAAAAATCTCACGCCTACGCGCAGTTCCATAACGGCCAAGATACTCTCATATTACTCACGGACTTTTACAATTTGGGAACATGAAAAATTGTTAAAATGAATGATCCAAAAATTGTTTTTTCAATTTTAGGGTAATTTCAATATAGTTGTGGTATATTTTTTCGATTTGAATAAATTTTATATCCATATAAAAATAATTTTCAATTCTTATTAAGAAAGTGAGTGATTCCTTATTTTTTGAAGGTTGTGGGGATAAAATATTTATTTGGTGGTATGGGTATTTTAATTTTGTCCTGAGTCCTTTTGATCAGTAGGCTCTCATCAAGAACAGTAACAGGGAATGCACATCCTAATAGGGAATACCAGGAAAAACTTTCATTTCCAATGAGTTCTTATATCGAGAGCCTTTCGGTCGAAAGCCTTAATGCATGAATTATTGGGAGAAATTTAGCGATGAGTCAAACCAAATCCGAGATTCGATTACGGCTCTTTGATAAAATAATCCACGAATTTGAAAAAAGTCATAAATACATACGCGCATCTCCTCTTCGACGTTGGCGACGTTGAGGAGGGGCTTGACTCGGGACCACATCTTCCACCAGGGCCATGTCCTCAGTTGGAGGTACCTTCTCAAGTTGCGCTGGACAACTTGGAGGGCTAACCTGTGCGCAGGATGGAAGAGAATTGCATTTCAACAAAAATACTTTCAACCGCAAATTTAACGATAAAGAAAATGGAATTTTACGAAAAATCTAGCAGGTTTGAGGAAAGGTTTGTGGGTAATTGATAGTTTTCATAAAAAATTAAGTTCCAATTCGTAATTTGGAACTAGACTGGTGGGACAGCGAGAGACTCCAATTCTCGAGTTCCCCAACGCGGCTCCCCTCAGCAATAAATTGTAAAGCCAGCGAGAAGGACTAGTTTATCGAATGAAATTTTGAGGAAAACCTACTGCTATTTCTAATAACCACTTATCCAACTCAAAATACAGTGTAGTACGAATCTCAAATTTCGAACAAATATCAATAGGAACAAGCATATTTTACTTAATAGATTTACTACCTACTTTATAAAGAGGCGGATTTTTTAGCTCCTATTAAGAACAAGACCATTTCATTTTTTTAAGCATGGATAAAAAACTCAAGAATGTTATACGTCTTGGAGTCTACTCATGATTGATCGTATTATTTAAAAATTGTACCGCATACTTGAACTTTTCATACAATTGGTCGAGGTAAAATCATTTTTCGAATAAATTAAATTTTTATATTTTCATTGGAATTGAGAAGTTTGAATTTTGGTTTGAAGGAGGATAATTTTTTATCGAACTGAGGAAAATCAGTACAAATTCACTAGGTCGACGTCGAAATCTTGATCTGGCACAACCGAATGGAACACCTAATTCTTGGCTAGAGCTGCTGCCTTATCGATAAATCGCCGCGATACCATTAACAAACCGATTTCGACGCAATTTCAAACAGCTATTCTACAATTTGGAAATTCACGCACTCATTTTTGCACTGAAGAGTTTCTCCCATTGCGAAGGCAGAAAATCCACTCGTTGACTGAAACTCGCTGACTGAAGATGAGTTTTTCCCCTTTGAGCCCCCAGACCCCCCCGACGAGATGTCGAGTTTGTTTTAGAGACTGACGACAGGACGACTTGACGAATTAACTTTCACCAGCCGTGAAGGAAATTTTGAGAAGGAAAGACGGATTAGATACTAAAAATATACGACTTAGCAAAGGCCCCCATACGTATGCGTATACACACACACACGTCATGCCCAGACTCGTGTACGTAACGCATACCCTCGGAGTTTCTCTGGTAATCGAGCTGAGGAATGAGTCTGAAAAAATAGTGGGGGTCAGGGTGTAACTTTTTTTGGGAAAGGCCTCTCGCTCGCCTTCTGGGTCGTTCTGGAAGTCTATTTTTACAAAAGTCCCTCACACCGTATTGAATAAACGCTGGACTTTACAATAATCGATGAAAAATTTAAGGCAAAGAACAATATTTAGGTCCTATAGCAGTCAAACTCGGTCAAAGTCCATAAATAATGTTTTCAGCCATAAGTCTGTTCGTGTACAAGCCAAACAGCTGGTCAAATTTTGATTTTTTCCATTTTGCACGTCTGTGGTAAAACACAGGTTTCCCAAAAATTTCCCAAACCTGCTAGGTAGTTGAATTTCAAAAAAAAAAAATATTAACCTCTGTTCCTGCAGTTTCTTGTACTCCTTCCTGGTGAGGTAAGCACGGATGTAGGCCTGCATCCATCCAATGATCTTGGACAGTCTGTCGTCACGCATTTCCTCAAGTTGACCCAGAACACCGGCCCTGAAGAATACCTAATCGTGCCCGGAAAATAAACAACCTCAGTTTGCGATGCAATTGCTCGAAAGCTCGTGACATGCGGGCGTACATTTTTTCAAAATTAGGGAAACATTTAAAAATTAGGGAAGTCGTTAGGGGAAAAATTTAACCTCATTTCCATCAAATTTAAAATTTATTTCCATTTTTATATTTTCTCAAAAAATTTTTTTCGGTGATCTGGCAATTATATTAATCAGAAACCCTCCCAAATTCCATCGGGTGAATGTTTGTATTATAAATTTTCGCGACTTAGCGGCGGCTTAATGGACAGGAAGTTGAAAAGAGGGTCGTTTATATTTAGTCGTCCAGGCCGTCCACGAGTTGCCACCTTGGGAGTGTAATTTTAGAAAAATGAAAACAAATTTTGCCAGAAAGGTTTTGCCGATAAAATTCCGATTTTAATGGGGATGATATTCAAATTGATGCTAGTATTTTAAACAGGTTAACCAATATTTTCAGAAGAAAATCAAACAAATATTTTCCATTGGACGGGGCAAGCTTGGACGGTGGCTGATGTTTTTTTTTAGGTGCTTCCTTTCCGACAAATTGGAATCAAATGATACGTGAATTGAGTAATTTAAGATTTAAAGAAACTCATTTGGATTATTTTGTAGCAGTGAAATCTGCCTTTTATAAGGGAATTAGTACAAATAGTATCTAATAGGTATTCAAAAGAGTGAACACAGGACATCTACTGATACAGATACTACAGCTAGAGCAACTACCGTATGAAAAAATATGCAAATACAAATAGAGGAACAAAAGAAGCGAAAAAGTTGTTTCAGCACAACTGCAAAACAAGCTCAAACCCTGGATAATTTTAACAAAAGCATGCAAATCGTATGTTGTAATCATGCAGAGGAGCGGAAATTTCACAAGTGAAATCACCAAGTCGCAGCAGCTGGAAGCGAGGCTATTTATAGTCCGAAGCGCACTGAAATGCTGCCCTGATGTAACAATATTCAGTAAAAAAGTTTTTTCTGAAAAGTGCCTTCCTGGTTTCAACTTCATGTCGAGGAAATTGTCGATTAATAGAAAAGGAGCGTATTAAATAGTGAATAGATAACTGACTCCAATATTGAATTTTCTATGTTGGATTGCATTATGGTTTATCACCTTAAATAAGACTTGATCGATATTTATGATTTATATGATATATATATCATATCATATCATATAATCATAATATAATTATATACATATATAAATATATGATAATATTATATATATGATGATTTGATATGATACATCTTTGTACGATAAGTACTGTAACAGAGAAAAATATATGCCTGTTTTTGGGTCCTAATTCCGAATATCCATAGATTCAGGTGAAAAAAAATTTTTTTATGAGTGGAATTATTCTCTCAAAATTCGAACAATATTGGAGTCGTTAGAAGAAGTCAACAAATGTAGACCTGTCAAGCAGCAAAGAGCTTTATGGCGCAGAGATGAACTTTGTATAAATGTAAGCCAGACCCAAACTAAAGAGAAAAAATGCGAAGAAGAAGAAATGGGCGAAACAGTTCTCAGCGTGAAAAAAATGTTGGCAATATTTTTCGAACGATTATGTGTTGGTTTTTGCGGTAATTGAAATCAGAAAAGCTCGATTTTTTTGGGTCATTTTTCGACCGTTTGTCCGGCTACCTTAGTGTGACCTAGCCTCCACTGCTCGGGGTCGACTGCGGCACCTTCCAGAATGACTTTGGTCGCTTCTTTGGGCTCCATGCTGTCCTTGACTCCTTTTGCGTACAGGATTTTGTATCTGGATGAAGTGTCATGTGTGGACAGATACAGTTCAAGGAAAAAACGACGAAAGAACATGCAAGCAACGAAATACACAGTGAAATGGTAAATAGTGAGGTCTACTCGTCAAATAGCTTCAATGCTACTTTGTTCCACAGGGTACGGATCACATTAAAAAAGCGACTAACACTCCAGTTCCGAAGGTAATGTAGTCTACTGGTCTACAGTACGATGCGTACTACGTCAGCGAGTACTTTGGTTGAGAAGTATTAGAATGATTCTCGAATTATTCGGCTCCAAATGCCAAAAGTGGACGATGATAAACCAAAATCTATATTGACATGCCTTGGTGTGGCCCAGTCGGTACTGGTCAGGGTCGAGTCCGGTTGATTCAAGGACGAGACCAGCTGCCTTAATTATATCGGGTTCTTTGTCGACAGCAGCCGGGTTAAGGATCTTGTATCTAACATCACATCGGCAATCAATCAATTCTTATAGGATACAAAACGTCTACAGGGTCTACTGTCTTTCTACTGGGTACTCGTCTCTGTACCAATGGTGCATTGAGTCTAAGTACAATGTACATCTGTGTCTGACGTTGCAGGGTGGATTTGGACCGATATTGGCGTATGTGCAGGGCCTGAAGGGATGATACAGGATGACCTTGGGCGAGAATCACACTGCTCGCTAAGCGATGGGATGCGAAACGAAGGAGGTGATGATGTGTCCATAATATCCAAATTGATAGGAATCACAGGGAAGCAGGTGAGTCGAGCGATGTCCAGCAAAGATGTTTCAATCAAACCGCATAATTTGAGCAATATCCACATCAAATCGCAACATTGCTGGCGATTGCTTCTGACGAAATTTTGTCATTTTTCAATCGGAATCGCGTGTGATCGCTTTGCTCCAAATCGCGGTCAGTGTGGATTCAGCCTTTGAGGTCTTCAGAACCATCTGTATCACCTTCAGGACGAGTTGAGCTTGGGATTAGGTATAATATGTCTAGGGTAAAGGGTCTAACTACTTCTCATCAATAAATTTCAAAATTCAATCACTCTCACCTGACTGTCGTTCAGCTATGACTGACAATAAATTTACATGATCAATGTACTATTGGCTCATTGTATGTCGGCCATTGGGGTCAAACGGTGGCAAATACATAACTACTGGGAAGCACAATTGACTATGTATACGAAGGATCGACATTCCTCATTCCCAAGGGTCAAAATGACGTCACATGGTGCTGGGTACATGTACATTTGTGTGTCAAAACTATCAACTACAATTTGGTACGGGGGATGTGACCAATAAGTGACTAGCCTTCGTGTGACCGATTCTGTAGCTCTCGGGGTCCAGTTGGACTTCTTTCAGACATTTGTCAGCCGCCGTTTTGGGGTCGGACTCTTTGGCCATGGTAGCCGGTGCCAAAATCATGTAACTTTAACCACATGTTGCCTGTTACCAAGTGCTATTGATTTCACGTAGGAAAATAAAAAAAGTGTCGAAGACACGAGGGCATCGAGTACACGTATTGATATTGAAAAGTGAGTTTAAAATGGTAATCAGTCCAATGTGGTAATGGCAAATGGTGTTGCCCGATATTATAGAAGCTGTAAATGGAATGGTATAGACGGTACCTTTGGTATATGGTAGGTATGGTATGCATAGTATCATGGTATGGTAGGTACGGTATATGAGTTGATATAGTATACTTGGTAAAGGTAATAAGTTCAAAATGGTGATGGATTTCAGTCCAATAAGTTGGTAGCGTAATTACACTGAATTCTAAGGTCGATTCATGACCAATAAACATCGTTAAAGGAAATCAGTCGCAAAATTTTCAAAATCCAGAAGTAACTAAAAGTCAAGTTTTTTTATAAGTTAATTAAGTACTGCAGCATTATTGTGAAAATCAAACTCAAATTGTTGAAAATCGCCTTTTTCTAGGAAAGTACCCAGGTACCCAACTAATAATTAAACATTTTCAGTACTTAAAGGGATGTTTGAGAAAGTAGATAAGTCGAATTTCAAAGTAATTGGAATCAAATGACTCACCGGAGCTTGAAGTCGGGGTACATCATTCTGTTGGGGAATCCTTTACGGCAAATACGGATACCTTCAAGTACACCGTTACAAGTCAGCTGGTGCATGACCAAGTGAGAGTCAATGACACCTGGAAAGGGAAAATCACAAATCATTGAACGGAGTCAAAACGAACTCAATTCGGCTTTAGCGGGGACAAGAATATACAGGAGTAGCGTAAATATCGTGTCATAAATTAATGTTGTGAACATTACTTTGAGCATCGAATCCTAAATTTTCCTTTTATTTCGAATAATCTGCTCAACTTTTGAATAAAATTAAAAATTATTCGTAATACTAACCGGGCTGTTTCAACTCGTTGGGGATGATACAACGGACGAAGTGAGGCTGTGTGCTCTTCAATGTGGTCATCAAGTTGTTCAATTGTTCCTGAAAGTATTACGAGAAATGCGAGTTCGTCTTGCTCTAGATTTCGAAATCCGTCAAACATACCTCAAATAAGCAAACTAGACTAGATACAGGGTGGCCCGAACCTGAGTAACAAAATTGTGTGAAACTATAACAAAAATGGAACCCATTTTCACACAATTTTTTTACACCAGGTCCCGGTCACCCTGTATAATACGCTGGTATCATGCGAAAATGAAACTTTTAAGGGTGTTTCAGAGGATGGTCAGTTTTGAGCCTAGAAACTGTTTTACGTTTGTTCTGGCAATTTTACTAAAAATCTCGAAATACCTTTTCAGTTTTCTAAGTATATGCTCTGAAGAGGGCTGATTTCAAGAGAACAAGCCTCTGACGATCCAAATCGGTTCAATATTCCGGACGTAGTATAAGTAAAATTGGGGGATTTCGTAGAACTATGACTGGAAGATTGAACCGATTTTGACCGTTGTCAGTTCTTTGAATTAAAACCCTTTAAACCATCTAGATTCTTGACCAAATGTCGATAACAGTATTCTATGATTTTTGGGTAAATTTTCAGAAAAACTTTCTGTTTCTAGGTTCAAAACACCACCACAAGATTAGTACAGACAGGCCAGTTCTGGGCAGTCCCTTATTGGATCGAAATTCCTCAATATTATGGTTCGAACTGTTTGGCGTCGTGGTAACTAGGATCGAGACTGTGGGGCCTATTCTGTAAGGGGGATTCACGCAATTCTGTAAGCAAGAAGAGCAGGTGGTCCACTCTGTAAGCTGATAAGAGAGTATCACTATAGAATATTTTTGCTCAATTTGTCGTAGGATTTCGCAGCAATGACAAAATCGAAAAGTTACAGAATTGAATATAGTATCCCTATAGTACCGTTTATGGACCGTGCGATATTACAGAACTACTTCGACTGTAGTAGGTACAGCGAAACTTGGTCATTTTACACCTATTTCTTACAGAATAGGGGCCTCTGGACCTTGGCCTGTCCGAACCAACTCATATACAGATAGGTAAGTACCTATGAGTACAATAATTTATTATTATTCACACTTGACAAGACGGATATTGATGACATAATAAAGGTAAAAGGGTGTGCGTTCATTCGAAAAGTTGTGACTCGTCGAGGGCCCTTCTCACGTGCAACTTTCCATGCTAAACGGTCCGATTAATCGAATACTGTTTCACTTTGGATATAATAATAAATTGGCGTGAGCTTTGGTGGCGCCATAAAATTTTAAATAAAGTGGGTGCATGCAAATTTGAGGTGGCCTGGACGTAGTAGTTGCCAGTGATTATATCTACTTATTTACAATAGTTCTAGAACAATTCTATTTTCGATAGAATCAGATAACTACTGTCTATCCTCGTCGATCAAAATTCTGTACAATACTGGACGATTATGTCAACTCGCAACACTATACAGTACTTAGGGAGTAAACGTAATTTTGCGATTTACTTCACGTGCACATGCTACCCTTGTCTACGATAGACAAGTAAAGGAGACAAAACCGAAGGTTAATAAATACGAGAAATGTTTCCAAATCCGCCTACTCAATCAGGGGCACAAGACAACGCAACAATTTCATTTTTGCGGTTGAGAACAAAATTTCGCTATGCATCACCACTAAACCACCGTTGAAATACCTTGTAAGAAGATGACACAGTGGCGAAGCCACCACCCTTCTTGCCACGACCACCTAAATTTAACAAAAATCCGATTCGCTCAATGTGACTCGCCAATTTTACGGTTGACGGTCCCGTGGCCATGGTCGACCACGAAATCGTGTGAGGAGGAGCACAACCGTTCGATCCATACGCTCTTTTTGTGGGATTGTTTCAGGATTGCGTGTACAAATGGAAGGGAAGAATAGAAAAAACATGAAAATCGAGAATTAGCTTTAGCTTTTTTTATCGTGAAATAATTTGTTTTTAGTGCAAAAAAACTTTCTCATTATTTTCTATCAAATATTTTATTTGTAGGTATTTTCGTTGTTCGGCTATTAATGAATTTCAAAAAATTTTATTCCAGCCTTAGTCAGTGAACTAGCGCAAGTGAATTTGACTCGGTAATGAACAATTTTTCTTTGAATCGGAATGACTCGTTGCTTCAGTGCAGTACGCAAGTCAAATCAACTGGTGCCGATTCACTGCCTCCACTCGTGAAAATCCGTCATAAAAAGTCATTAAATTCGCGCTAACATGTTTCTTCTATTCTAGGGGTTTTTTGGCCTCTGGAAAATAGGATTGAGGATGTTGAATGTGTTCTTCACGCCCTACGCATCGTAGACTCACTTTATAAAGGGCTGATACAGTCATGAATGCTGATCCTTTGGTTCGCTTGGATCCTGTAAATTATCAGGCATTTGAAAAGAAATTCTAATATTTCTACGACAAACGGCCGGTAAGCAATTGCTGCGGTTGAAGCGTAAATTACTGTTAAAGCTGAAGCTTTTGCTGCCGTTTCGACGGTCGAGGCCGCGACGTTGAGTTGATTCTATTGAAACATCGAGGTTTTTCGGATTGTTTTAGAGTTTTCCCAAAGGCAGAAGTGTGGAAAAATGTTCGGTTACGGTTAGCACTTGAGCAGATGTAGGACGGACATGGATATTTTGTTCTTGTGGAAAATATGAGGATGCAGATAAGCGGGAAACGGGGGAGCGCAGACGCACGTTTATAGCACAAAATATGAGTAAGTACAGCGAACATAAAAGAATACACGTAAATTCGATAAAATTTGTATACAGGTACCTCAAAATCTCATTTAGTAGTCAAACCTCTTGAAAGAAACACATGTTTAAAGAGTGATTTTCAAGAAGAAAAAGACATTCTCAAATCTAGTAGAATGAAAATCTCCCGATTATTTTGGAATTTGGTTTTGAAAAAAGAAGTCATGAAGCGTATTTTTTTTGACCATGAGAACAAATAAATTTATATTTTTCTAAGCCAAGTCTATAAATTGTTATAACATCACTCTTCTCATGGTTATTTTTCAGGATATCTTGGAATGACGAAGTAGTGTAAAATAAGCTAGAGTAGGTATTATGTAAACACATTGGGTGAATATTTGGAGATTTGGATACTCGAAATATAGCATAATATGCTATATTATTCTCGATGTATATTATACTCGAAATACTCGAAATATAAACAGAAATGAGACAATTTGGTAATTTGGAAGGTGAGTAGGTTATTTCTGAATATAATTTTTTTCATTACAAAATTGATATTTTTTTCCAAATATTTCTCAATTTTTTATTTCATTAATTTTTTTAAATAATTTAAATAATGGAAAAATGATGATACTTTTTGTCTATTTTTAAAGAGATCCAAATAAAAATTCAAATAATTGATTATTTATTAAATGATCGCATTTCCGCAAGCATTTCACTATTATTGAATAACCTCGTCATAAATTCTAGCTGACTCTGGAAAATAAATTATTAAAATATTGATCAAGTGGCAACAATCGTAACCGACCTTTGCCGCCAGCGTCACCGCCAGGAGCGCCAGACTGGCCAGGATGGTCGGCGAAGATCTCGCACAACAGTTTGTTGGATCCCTTCTTGTACTGGTCGACGACAGTGTCGTTCAACGGATCCTTGTTCTTCTCAAGCCAGCCAGTGATGTTGTACGACACCTGAACAATATCGAAATCAACAAGAAGTTGAGTACGAAAAATTACCCACGGAGTTATTTCGAATTCGTGATTTTCGGGCAAATAAATCTGATATTGAGATTAATCATTTTTTCAGATCCTCTCTTGAAATTTGAATTTCTTAATTCTTAGAATCAAAATTAAAAAACTACAAAAAATATTAAATTTTTCGAAATTTTCAAGTATAATTGCAATATTATTGAAGCTCTTTATATTTCAGAGAGGGAATTTTCTGACACATTATTCAAACATTTCTCCTTATTTTCTTCGAATTTAAATATAAGATATGAACAAAAGTAAATATAAAAATGCAAACTTACAACACCGGCGTAGTGAGCAATAGCGAAGTGAGCTTGTTGTTGGCCGGGCTTCGCAGGTGCGGGCTTACGGAAGTTGGGCGATTTACCCAAATGGTTCTGGATCAGTTTGTCCTCAAAGGTCTTATCAGTGGCTTTGGGGAACATAGACTCTTCCTCAAGGATTGACAAGATACCCATGGGCTGTGGAATAGATGATTAGTCAAAATGGGTCCAGTCGATAAAGTAAATTATAGGTTTTCTGTCCCGCAAGTTATAAGTCAATTTTTAAAATTCGAATGGAGTTTTGGGCTGAATTTGTCTGAATCTTCCTCCATGGGCTCCTTGACAGTGACTATTGCACATTTCGATTCCATCACCCTTAATAAATAGATAAATAATTAAGAACAAAAAAATATAAATAAAATTTGGTCAATTTTGGCTTCAATTTTAGTTTGGCCGAGTGGCGAATTCTGAATGAATAATTTGGGTGACCACGTGAGAAAAAATAATGCGTGTGACGTATTTTTGGTTCCGCATATTTTGGCACTCTTTTTATACTCATTGAACCCCCGCAATATGCCCCTTTTTGGGAAGCTCACATCACAATATAAAAAATTTTTATATACATTTAATGTATGCTAAAAACGTAAGGAGCCCGTTGGACGAAACAGACAGAGAGTAAAAATACCTTTACCTAAAACCATAATTCATGTTTGGCCATAGCAACATTTCAATAACAAAAACCTATCCCGATAAGAAAAATGTTGAAATAGTTGTTAGGCAAAATAATCTAAATAATTCCAAGATGAAGGGCAGAAAAAATGTTTGTCAAATAAATTACCTATTAAATGAGCAATACTATTATGTGCACCTAAAGCCCATGCAGCGGCCAAAAGGCATTTTTTTACTAAATTCAAAGAAGGCAATGGCGTTGCAATAATAAAATCCTATCTAGAAGCTTTCAGCTCAAAATTGAAAATATATCTACGATGAATGAGTTGAGCAATGAGTTCGTTTGCATAATTACTGAGAAAACTTCATCTACTTATCACTCAAAAATTACACTATATTTTTAGGCTTTATACGAAAACCTTCAGGATAGCAAAGTGATGGCGCGACTAGCTGCTCTACGTTCCTACGATTTTAGTGAAAATAATTAAAACATTAGGGCTAAGTACTACGTGTATATAAATTATTGTTAAAATATGCTACTCCTTTGATAGGTATTACTACAGGTGCCGCCGATGAAAGTAAAGTGCTGTTAAGAGCCGATTTTGGAGAAATCCTATTTCAGAATTTGCCAGAGTTTCGTGAATTTTTATCAAAGTTAGTTAACATAATATTTATGATAATTTTTTTCGTTTGAATAATCAAAGAAACCAGTAGAAAGGTTATTCAAATTTTATTATTTAAACATAAAAGTTCAGAAAAGTTTGAAAAGTTATTTGAAATTCGAAAAAATTAAAATTCAATTTTTATTAAATACTGAAAACAAAGAATTCACCAAATTCTCACGGCTGGTACATAGAGAAAGAAACTTGATTCTAAGGAAGTCGGTGCATAAGAAGTCGAGACAACACACAATAGTGAAGTTCACCGATTGGTGAAAAAGACGGACAAAATTACGATAGGTACGAAAAAATACGAATTTGAAAATTTAAGATAAAAGCAAGCCACTTTACCTTGAGCGACGAGCCGAATGCAAGCGTTACTGGCATAGTATAGTTAGAGCTGCAGAGCTTCCAGCTTATAATAACTATTATTAATTATAAAAAAAAATCAAATAAAAGCGTACAGCGTTAAGTGAATTTCGTAGCGTGGCGTCGTGTATCTCTACATCATGTGTGCAGCATATTCCGATCGTAATAAATTCTAATTTAAAGCGGTGAGGTGTTAGAGAGGCAGCGAAGAAAGGTGGAACGAAATTTCGAAATTTGTATCAAAAAATTTCGAATGAAGGAGGGCGATTTTCTGCCTTTTAACCTTCTCAATTAGATCGATGCATGCTTGTAGGTCCATTCCGAAGTCAATAAAAGCCCATTCAATCCCCTGTGTCTGGTATTCTTCTTGTTCAAGTACAAACATGTGGTGGTTGAAGAATTGTTGGAGCTTTTCGTTTGTGAAGTTAATGCATAGTTGTTCGAATCCATTCAACTGTGAGAGAACAAAGACACAGAAAGCAGAAATATCAACGAAAATTTGAAACGGGTTTTCGTAGGCCTCGGCCCCGAGGCAGGTACCTTTTCAATAAGTTCAATGCAGGCGAGCAAGTCCATTCCAAAATCAATGAACGCCCATTCGATACCCTCGCGCGTGTATTCTTCTTGTTCCAGCACAAACATGTGATGGTTGAAAAACTGTTGGAGCTTTTCGTTGGTGAAGTTTATGCAGATTTGCTCGAAACCGTTGAACTAAAACGGGATGGTAGTCCAGTCAATGTAAGTACGAAATCGGGCTGCGCCATTTTGGACCATTGCGCCCTGGGTTTATGGAATGTCCGAATTTCGGCTGTCGGTCATTAAGGACTTTCAAAGCTCTGATTTTTTCATCGAATTTTAACGTATTAAAACGGTAGCAAAATTATTTTTGTTGAATTAATAGAGCTGAGAATGGACAAACGAAAAAAATAAAATAGGTGAAAAACATTTTCTGATTTGAATAGGTGGATGAATTCAAAAAGGAAGAATTATTATGACCACATTTCTGGGACACTCATGACAAAATTATTACTGCAATTTTTGTTGCATATGACATTTTTTTCTGAAAACGGTTTTCACGATACAAATATCGCAATAGTTCATGGGCTCCAATTTATTGAAAACCGTTTTTCCCCGCCGGAAAAGGTTAACCTTGAGCGAATATAATTTATTGACTGGACTCTCGAGGATGAGCATCCCATCAAAGGATCAGACATTCAGGTCAGATTGTTCCTGAGACAAAGCATGCTTTCGAAATAGAAACAACAATTGTCCCAGATTGTTTTCAATTCTCGACAGGCATTGCAGGATGAGAATTGCAGAATTTCAGGATATAGGACGAAGGTTCCTTTGCAAATTAGCGTAGAAGCGTTGAAATATCCAATTCCGCGCGTAAAAAATTCACTTACCTTTCAACTGCTGATCGCATGAAGTCGTCTGCTGAGGTACGCGAGCGAAATCAATTATTTGAGGACAGGTATCGACGTACAGGTTAATTACTGAGAGCAGCTTTGTACAAATTCATACAGAACAATCCCGAGAAACAAAAAAATCAGAATTTCCAGGAGTATTTACAAGAATTCCCATATCTCCCCCTTTTTCAACATTTTTTCAAATTTTTCTCTCTGAAATGTTTGTTTTTGTTGTCTTATTTATCTGAGGCTTTAATTAATTCCAGGATTTTAGTTTTTTTTTTGGTCAGAAAATTACTGGTCACCTAGGTGAATCGATTCGAGATTCAGAGCCTTAAAATTTTGTTCGTGAATGAAATCGGCCGGTGTTTTTTCAACACAGTCAAATTCGTTTGCACCATCGATCGATACCCATCGTCAACTATTGTACCAAGATGTGTATTTCATCCTGTAGTTTTCCAGACTGATAGCCAATTCTCGGAAAAAAATGCCTACCCTCTCAATCAGCTCGATACAAGCGAGCAAGTCCATTCCAAAGTCAATGAAAGCCCAGTTGATGCCTTCCTTCTTGTACTCTTCTTGCTCAAGTACGAACATGTGATGGTTGAAGAACTGTTGCAACTTCTCGTTGGTGAAGTTGATGCAAATCTGCTCGAACCCGTTGTACTAGATATTGGGGGAAAAGCGGGAAAAGTTAGAAAGTTTTTGCAAAAACTCAACATCGACGAGGTGAAGGTTAGTGACGAACTACGAGGAAAAGCGAAGACAGTGCAGAAGACGACCAAGATTTCGGGGTGGACGTGGACCGAAATGAGGAAGTACCATTTTCCTGTACCTTTTCAATAAGCTCAATACAAGCAAGCAAATCCATTCCGAAATCAATGAAGACCCAGTTGATGCCTTCTCTCTTGTATTCTTCTTGTTCCAGCACGAACATGTGATGGTTGAAAAACTGTTGCAACTTCTCGTTGGTGAAGTTGATGCAAATTTGCTCGAATCCGTTGTACTACATCGGAAAAAAGCGAAGCGGTTTCAAAAAAAAAAGGCAAAAATTATAAAAAGCGAGAAACCATGCTCGGTTATGGGAAAAGCGAGGATCGGGGAAGAGGAGTTTTGAGACAATTGTCATTTCCTTATGAGCAATCGTTTCGAATATTCTTGAGGGAAAAATCAACAAAGTCTACCACAATTTGATACAACAACTCCATTTCCAAATGGGTTGGCGGCCGATAGAAGGAAATAATCTTCATTGGAAGACAGTCACAACCGTCTTAAATTCGGGTCTGCCATGCAATAATACAATAAAAAACGCTGCGTAAAAATTTGACAATGGAGTACATTATTTTGGGTAGGCAATTTTGAAGTGATACACACTTAAACCTGATGAATGAATAATAAAATCTCTGTATGTGTATCTTTTTTTTAACAATTGGCGGGTATTTATGATTTTTTATCTCAGAGAAACATTTTTAACTTTGAAGAGTTCTTCGTCGAAATTAAAAAATTCAAAATCATTTTTCGACTTTTTTGGTGTCTTATTTTTGATGATTTTGTTGAGGGTAAAGCAGAATCCACGCTGCAATCCCGGAATATTAATTTATTTCAACCGCTTTCGTCGATATTGACCTCTTCCCACAAAGGGACAGAGTCAGAGTTAGTAATTTGAGCTATAAAATGGATTTTGATGTGATTTATTTTTTTTAAGCTCAAATTATTTTTGAAAAAACAATTTTGGGAATTGACTAATTTTAGGGGTTACCACCTTTATTTTTGGTCCGGGTACAAAGGTCTATTTCAGAAAATTATGTGAATTTAACGTAAATTGAGAAACACACATAAAAGAGTAATTATAAAAATAATTTAAATAGGCAAAAAGATTCTTTGTGAGAGGTAGGAATCGCCTAATCACGCGTACTTGGTAACGCCCCTTAAATGTAAAAACCCGAACGGTTGCTTGTGATTTCCAGTAGATCATGAATTTTTAATTTTGTTTCAATTTTTGTACCGCAAAAATTCATTATTGAAAAAACTTTAAAGAAATTCAAGTTTCATGAACTATTGAAAATTCTTGAATTATTAAAAATTTATGAAATTTGAAAATTTAAAGTTCTAATAATTCTAATTTGAGATGGAATTTGTAAAATTAAATTTTTCCAAGCGCGATAATAAAAATGCAAAAGTTACATATCCTAAAAGTAAATCTTTCTCTCACTTGAATTAAGGATCAGAGGCGTAAAGATACGAATAATGTAAACAATTTTCCGAAAGCCCAACCGGCTATGTACCAAATAAATAAACTACCTAAGTACCTATTGACATTTTGAACTTCCTAACTGGAAAATGAAATTATAACTTTTCTAGAGCTGAGATTAAAAAAAAATTGTACCACCCCCTAGAATACTCACGTCGAAAATTTCGAAACCGGCAATATCCAGTACACCGATGAAGTGCTGCCTCTTCTGTTTGGTGTCCAGAGTTTCGTTACATTTCTTGACCAAGTATTTGAACAGACGATCGAACATACCCTTGGACATGGCACCAAGCGAGTATGTGACCTAAGACAGACAATGGCGGAACACGAGGTATTTTTTCAGAATTTGTTTTTGGAATTGTACCTACCCCATGCTTCCAGATTCCGAATTAAAATGATCGCTCACCTGGCTGACGTTTCTGCCCTGGGTGACGAACTCGTTACCGACCTTGATCCTGGGTTTGCACAAGTTCTTGTACAAATCGTCACCGTCGATACCGAGAAGAGTACCGACTTTGCCACCCTCCTAAAACCCAGCGTAGGAAAACGTGAAAATCGATTATTAAAAAAATATTAGGTGATTTAAAAAAATCGTAACGACCATCACCACGTTATTTTTTATTCATTATTATTATCATTATTTCATCATCAAATTTTATTTTGTCCACATACCTCAGTTCCATCGGCTTCAGCCTGCTCTTCACGACCCCTCTGCTTGAACTTCATTGTGCCCAAATGCATGACAGCGGCGGTGATTTTGTAAATGTCGTGTTTCTCCTCATTCGTGAAACCGAGAATGTCGAAGGCTTGCTGTATTGAAAAATAGCCCGATTAACAATTCGATCCGTACGTATGATCCGATAAATCCAAATAATAAATAATACGCTCGAATTTTGGAGCGATTGAATCAAAATCTACCGATACGAAAATGCGAATTTCATCAACTCGAATAATACTATAATAATACAAAACAGTTACGATAGTTCCGATAAAAAAATTAGTACGAAATTGACAGTCGTCGAAAAACCAGACAAAAACAAAATTCAAACTGTACAAAAAAAAATTGTACTTACCACAAAACGACAAAAACAAAATGTCGGAGGGAAAATAAGGATAAATCGATTTTTCGCTGTTACCAGTATAATGGAATTGGTTATTGTGATTAGCGTTTTTACATGACAGTTGATGGAATGGCGAGTGAAGGCTGGAGTAATGATTAATGTCTGCGTTTGAGTAGAGAAGATAGTTTTGGGTTAACGATTAATTTACGGACTAAAAGTAAGAAGCGCTATTTTTTTGGAAGAATGAAAGATAATGGGGTTTCCAAGAGCATGAGCGTAGCTTTGAAGTAAACCGGTTTTGCAGGCAAGGTTTGGTACTAATTTGAGTACTTGTCGGAATAGGTATTTGTGCCTTACGTTTTCCACCCGAAACATCAGGAAACTTGACAAAATTGGTTTTCGTTCATAATAGCATTGTTACAGTGGCTAGTAAAATTAGATATTTAATAATTAACTTTCGTTGATTTCGATAATTTTGGATGCGAGGACCAATTTTCGCAAATAAATCCCGACCAAGAAACGTGGTGAGAAATGGCAGTTCCGGACAAAAATACATGAAAATCCAAGAATCATACAGGATAATCAATCTACAGCAGAAAATCTACCGTCAAACAGTTCGACTGATACGCAAAACTTTGCAATACTACGAGGGCACAAAAAGTGTAAAACGGAAATTGCTATTCCAGAGCAACAGGAACAGCACTACGACAAACATACTGTGGTGAAGGCTGACATGATGGTAAGCATGTTCATGTAAATTCAGTAGGCCATGTACACTGGGTCGATGTGTCGGACAGCAAAAATGTTCTACTTCTTATTGGAATTATTATGGGGAATAAATAGAATATTTTCATTTTAGCTCAACTTGCGGAACTGACCTAAAAAATTGAAGTTTTCATCGGGGTCGATTGTGGCCGTAACACGATTGAAAATCAGATCCCAATAGCCAAGGTAGGTAGGTAAGAAAAAAATTTAAATTTAAAAATAATTTTTTAAGTCAAAATTTCAAAGAGAAGAATTTTTCGTACTTACCTATAAAAAAAAAATTAAAAACAGAAAATCAATTTTTTTGTTGACCAATTACCTACAAAGATTATTATTGAACAATGAACCAAAACTACGAGTTTGATATTGAATAATGACTATGCTTTTGTTTGTTTTTTAACTTTATAAATTACATTCGTATTAGTGTTTATCTCTATTTTTTTTGTTAATTAATTAATTTTTTCTTTAAATCCGTTGTTACTTTATTGGCTGATTTTGCGTAATTAAAAGTAAAAGTAAAATTCTTTGGATTCCAACATTTTGCCGTACCTATCAAAGTAATAGGGGGTGCACAAATACGGGGGACACGATATCGATCAACAACTAGGGGTGGCAGGAACAGTTTCGTCACAAGGAGTGCTGGCCCAAGGACGCATTCCAACGGTGCTACAATTCAAGCTGAACCGATTTTATTTTTTTACAGGACCCTTACATCTGTCATGACGAACTCCTCACCATCGTCTACGCCTGCGATTGAGATTTTACCCTGGGATACGGAATTGTAATCGTAGATGTCATCGCTAAGCAAGCATTCCGCTGTTGGAGCAGAATAATGTTATGAATCAATGGGGTATTTTCTCAAAAAAATATATTGCAATTGATGAGTGACGCTTATTGAAGCTTCTCAACCAGGGAACGAGATTCCTGATTGATGGGAAATGCGGTTGTCATCATTTAAACAGAACGAATGGGGTGCCTCGAAAATGAAATAGATTAAAAATTTATCGAAACTACCCCATTGCAGCTTAGTTTTTGGCGTGGTTTCAAGCATTTTATTAATTAGAGAGGACCCTGGAAAATGAGATTACTGGCCGGTGAGACGCAAATGACCTGATGGTAGGTAATGCAGAGGCCTTTCGTGGAAACACCTGATATCAATACTTAAAAAAACATGATTGCTCAAAAAACAAAGAAAAACAAAAATTAAAATAAATAAATATTCGTTGCATAATTGTAATAACTCGAAAAAAATGTTTAAAATTTATTTAAAAAAAAAAAAAAATTGGCACCCACAGAAAACATAAAAATAGACGACGAAAATAACGATTTCATGACTTTACGGACGATTTGGCAATTCTGGCAATAAGTTAGATTCCAGTTTCGACTTCCATATCCTACGGAGTGAATATCAACAGATAATGCAATCGTCCGGAAAACGAAAATCGGAATGGAAGTTCGGAGAAAATTACAACTGAACCGAAATTTATCAGAACGCTCGCCTTGACCTGCAGCCAAAAATATTACTTCTGCGAGCTAATACAAAATTTGCGACATCTCCTCAATTTCGTTTCAAATATTATTATTCACTGGATTTTTTAATTTGGTCTGTTTCCCTGTTCAATTAGAATATTGATATGCGAATTTTTAGCAAGTGTTTTCAATAAAAAATTTTACTAGCCTATAAAATGAACCGATTTTATCACCTAATTTACAAATTCGATTTTATAAATACGCTTTTGACACGTAAACTCGGTATTGAAAAAAATAATGCAGGATCCCTATCGCCAGCATTGCCATTATGGATAGAGAAAGCATCGGATTTTTTAAGTAAGGATATCTAGGCGTCATTTCAACTTACATCAGTCAGGACAAACTCTTCGGAATCGTTAACTCCGGGGATCCTCGTTTTGCCCTGATTAATATAGTTATAGTCCGATATTCGGTTACTCAACAACGCCATTTCTGCAGATGCGCCATAAAAATTGAACAGATTATTCGTTTGGTAAATTGACAAGAGAAAAGAGACACTGAAGCAGAGAGTTTTGTTAAAACATTTTGTTGTTCGATTGCTGTCGGGTTGGAGTGCTGCGTGTGGTAAGCGTTGGTTTGTACTCGTCGATGGTGAAAAGATTGCCGATTCTTCGATGACCGTTGAAGCGAGTTGAAGAATTATAAGAATTGAGAAAGAAAGAATTACGTTACTCCTCTTTCTGAGTGAAGGAAATTTTCGAATGTCGATTCCTTATTTTGATTTCAGGTCACGAGTGACGAAGTAAGTTCGAAAAATATTTTGTATACTCGAAAGCTAGGAAAAACGTATTTTCACTGTATTTTTTTATTATTCCAGAATAAGAATGACGATTTTTGAAAAAAAAATTGTTTTCAAGTTCATCAGATTTTTAATTTTTTTAATTTCTACTCAATTCGAATGTAGACAAAAATGGGAGACACCCACCCATGGTTCGATAGCCTGCATTGTACGATTTTAATTTTTAAACTGTCTAAGATTGTTCGTTGAATCATAAAAAATATTTTTTAGACGTTAACTTGAAAATCAGTTTTTGTCCCCATTATAAGGTCAGTAACGTAGTTCTTGCGATGAGAGAGTTAGTTCATAAAGTTAAGATCTTTCTGTACCCAAAATAGGTCCTACAAAGCCGTTTACAGGTGCCAAAATTGCCCTATCCTTCACCGGGTTCCGAACCCGGTGGACTTACGTCAGTAATTTGGAACTCCTCGCCATCGTCGACTCCAGGAATCGTAGTCTTGCCTTGAGCTACGAAGTGATAATCGTTGATGTTGTTGGAGAGAAGTCCGATCTCTATATTCGCCCAAAGACACACAGCAAAATCAGACACGAAATAAACCAGTCCGTGTGGCATTTCTATGTCTAAACGGACCTTTCCGTACGCGGTACTTAGGGTACTTTAAGCCTCGACATATACGTATCACACAAACGTAGGAGGGTATTTTCTATACTACGACATGTAAGTCGCCAGCAAGTGGTACACGAACACTTGGCGACTCCTTGCGGCAGCGGCGAATAAAAACGAAGAAATTGTTTTTCAAATTCCGACGATATGGAAAGAGCTATTTAAAACCAAAAGAGAGCAGTTAGTGCGAGGTACATTTCGTTGGAAATCTGACAACACTCTATTTTTCATCGATTTTGTAAATTTTTTAAATTATGAATTCTCGTGAAGGAAAGAATAAAGAAAAAAATTTAACTAAAAATTAATAAATTTTTTGGTGTTGGAAATTTGACTATAATTTCTTCAAAATGTTCAAGCGTCAACATAATGAAATTTTAATTTCATTTTAACTTAATTACTTTTACCAAATTTGCGGAGCAAAAACCATGAGCACAATTTTCATAATAAATTATTCAAAAGAATATTGATGAAAAATGATGAAAATCCCGTAAAATAGATTTAAATAAAATTTCATTTTAAAAATACATGAATAAAATATATGGAAATCTGAGCATAAATTTGTCATTTTCAGAAATTATTTTAAAAAATTTTGAAAAATTAAAATAAAATTTGAAAAAAAAATGCACTTGAAATAAATTATTGAGTTATAAATTTTCAAAATTGAAAAATTCGAAAATTTCAAAAAACAATTTCAAAAAATTTCAAAAATTTCGAAAAATTTGAAAATTTTTAAAATAAAAACTGGAATATTGATTGTATTCTCGATTTATTCGCCGCTTACCGCCTGTCCCGAAGACGTCTCTTCGGTAAGTATTCAATTCCTAGCAAAACTCATGGTTTTGTAGAGGCCTGAGCCAAGTCGAGGGACCGATCAGCTGTCACCTCGCCAATACAATTAACTTCAAGTTAGTCACTTCTAACTGGAATGTCAACAGATAAAGCGCAAAGTGTTTGGCGAATCGAGTTTTTTGTTCCACTTTGCTTGTCACACACAGACACCGCTTTTTCCAAGAAATATTCCCAATTTTCCTGACTCTTACATCTGTCATAACCATTTCCTCGCCGTCATCTACACCGGCAATGCTGATTTTACCCTGGGCGATGAAGTTGTAATCGTAGATGTTGTTGGACAGCAAGCACTCCTCTATCGGGTGGAAGGGGGAAAACCAATGAAAATTTTGTACAATTTCAAAAATCCGTTGAGAAATTATTTACCTCGACTCGCCTCCCAACGTATGATGACAACGGCATATTATTGAAAATTCATAATAACTTAATGACGAGCAACAGGCATGAGGACATCATAGTACATGAGCATTAATATTAGCCTGAAATAAATTTAATGTCCTAGGATACTCAACTGATTAAAAAAATAGATTAAATATAAAATATAGATTGAAAAAAATTTAGTGTAGAATTATCAATTGTGACAAAATAAGCGTTCCAATTAAAATAACGTTTTTTGGAAAATTAATTTCTCATTTTATTCGGTAAGTATTTTTTCAGTTTTATGGATTAATGGGGTTTTATGAATAATGAATAAATTAATGCATGATTTCTAATTGAAGCGTGTTTCTTCCATTTTTTTCTACTCAATACCTATTTTCCAACTATTTTCAAAATATTTAAACGGCGCAGGATTTTGGTTTTTTCAGAAGGTACATAATATGTACCTGTAATATGATGTTATCCCTCTACTTCAGAGAATTTCTCGTATTAAAAATATCTATGTTTTTTTTTTCTTCAAAAAAGTTGCTAATTTTTTTCTTGATACTTTTTAACCCAATAATGCTTACCCTTTACACCCTTGACGGCACCAGACATGATCTGGTAGAAAATGTGGTACGACCTCTCCAGCGACTGTTGGGAGATGACACGGGCCTTTTCCAGCAGATCTGCACAAGATTTAAAGAATCGTATAATTTTACCATTTGTTAAAAAACTTGTTTAAGATCAACCACGTTTTTTCTAGGAATAGTTTCTGTAAAGTAGTGTTTTCAAACTACTGAAGGAATTCATGTAACTTACATGTTTCAATATCAGCACCGGCCAGTTTACCAGATGGACCGAAGTGGATACGGATGAATTTACCCTAGGAACGAAGAGAATTGGATTATAGCAGTTTTGCAGAAATTTTTAAATTATTTTTATTCGTCTCATGGAAATTTCACAAGAGAAAAAGTACTTACGAAACGCGACGAGTTGTCGTTACGCACGGTCTTAGCGTTACCGAAGGCTTCAAGTACCGGGTTAGTTTGTACGACTTGATCTTCAAGGGAACCCTAAGGGCAAACAGTTGCCGACAATAGGTCACAATGGAAATTCTAATAGTGAACCAATAACTTGAAGGTCCTTAGAAATCAAAGTTTACCTTCTTTTCGGAAGCCTCGTCTTTCTTGGAACTTGAGCCGACAGTGGCGAAGTACGCAATTACTTTCTTCGTGTTTTCAGTCTTTCCGGCACCAGACTCTCCTCTGTGGGTGAAAAGTGGAATTTCATAAAACATCTACAAATTCTCTGACGGGAGGCAAACACGCAAACAAAAATGGTTCCCAGAAATCGGAAAATGTACTAAGAATTTTGTTGAAAGGTATAGTGTATTCAATCGAATGGAGTTACTTACGTGATCAACATAGACTGGTTTTCTTTGTCTGTGGAGAATAAAAAATATTGATGCGTTAGTAACGTAAGTTAAGTGAAAAATTTAACCGAGCACATGAAAAGTTTGGAAATGAAGAAAAAGGAATTTCAAATTGTAATCAATTAACATATTAAAACAATCGGTACAATATTGGATTTAAATGTCGATTTCAAGGGGTAGAAAATCAATGATTGTGTTGGAGAAAACGATTTTGGAAAAATTTGAATATCCCCTCTAAAGTAGATATGTGGGTAGGCATTCTCCAAAAATCAGGGGTGGACAGTTATCACCCGTCATTGAAAATTCAAATATTCATTCACCTTCGAATCGATAAATTGACAATAGATTTTGGGGTACAGTCTCAATTAAATTAAGGACAACCCTTGATTTTGATTTTCTTCGTTTCATTATCTGAATCGTAATTTTAGCAAAAAAAAAATAATAATAATAATAATGCTCCAAATTTCTAATTATACTGTAACAGCTACTCACTTGTAAGCATGTTGACGTAAGCACCGTCAGAAATGGCAAATACGTGCGGCGGTACTTCATTCCTCCTCTTGCCTCTGTACAGTTTGGCGGTACGCAACGTGTATACGGGGAACCTCTTGTAAGGGTTGATGGCCACGCAGAAAAGGCCGGAATACGTCTGTTATTAACAGCAATGAATTAATGAAGAAAAACATAAATCAATTGGCCTGAAAAAAATTAGAATTAACTGAGTGGAAATTCTGCATTAGAAATTACCAACAAAAATAAAAAGATTTAATTAATTAAATAAGCGTACTTATGCCAAAAATTTGTTTTTTAGCAATAAATTGCTAAATTGTTTTAATTTTTCGTACTGAAGTAGTACCCACAGCTTTGGAGGCAATAATGCAGAATTTCATGGGGTACATGTGAAAAACATACAAAGGCATGCCGTTCTATCGCTACACAGATTAGAAAAAATAAGTGATGGAAAGAAATCGGAAAAATCATCATCGTCATATCGGGGCCCATTGTGCGTCTTGTTTCACTTTGGGTATCACAAAAAAACGGTGATGGTAATAACAGCAGGCATTTAACACTGAACATGGGCCACTCGTGCGTCTCGTTTCACGTTGGGCGTCAAAACACAAAAAATGGGATTTTCCGCTAAAATCTAGGGGATTTCAAAAAAAAAAAAAAATGAAAAACTGGAGGTGCCATGTTGGTCGGGGAACAGGCATGTTTTCTTCAATATTTTTTTTCATTCCCACGTCGTTTTGTTTTGGAGGAAATGCCGTCTTCGTCATTCTTCATGCATTTTCGGATTCTCGGGGAGGGGGAGCATTGCCTAACTCACGTAAATCAGTTTGTGATAGTATCTCTGCTGTAGGTTATACAAGACAGACGCGTCATTGAGGTAGGTCAAGTTGGACATGTCCTCGCATTTTTCGTATTTGGGAGGGTTGACTTGGCCCACCAGATCTTTTTTGAAGTCCTTCGTCTGCGAAATAGAATGAAATATTCGGATTAACGTAAATTATTGAAAATCGGCGAGCAACTTACGTAAATCAGTTTGGCGTAGTATCTCTGTCTCAGGTTGTGTAGGACAGACGCGTCATTCAAATACGTTAAATCGGCCATGTCTTCGACTTTTTCGAATTTGGGCGGATTCACTTGGAACACTTGTTCTTTCTTGACTTCTTTGTGCTGGAGTGAACATAGCATGTGAATTAAGTGGAGTGGATATGTCGTGTTAGCCCAAATATGTACGTATATTGAGGATGAAAATGTCAATAAATGACTTAGGTATGTGACAAAATGGAGTTGATGCTAAATAAAATATTTTACGTTTGTAAGAATATCAACAAACCTGATTCCTCACTTACTATAGCCGCCGGTCATTTACCAGTACAAATACGTAGCTTAAGAAAAGAAATCTTTGTGCGAATTAAAAATTTTGTGTGCTACAATTGTTATTCATGGTCATGGCTATCTAGCCAATTATCACTGCCATTTCAAATGTTTCCAAATTTTAATTTTTTCTCTTTTGGCTATCCTTTTTTTTAAGAAAAAATGAAAAAGTAATCAAAATTTGACGATTGATTGAAGATTCGGCGATTTTGATCTTTGTAGACCAAGTGAAATGAGTTCGAAGTTCTTCGATTTTGTCAAAAACGAAGTTTTCTGCAGGTTTTTTTAAATAGAATTTCTCATAAAAGTCCGAAATGACGTAGGTACCTATTTAGGAAAATTTTCTATGTAATGGCCCCGTTGTAGATGATTAATGTAGACGTAGTAGATGATTACGTTGTAGAAGAAATGGAGATGTCTGCGTGCGGATATAAGAGCGAGGAAAAAAAGGTATGCAATGCCCTCAACGCAGTTAGGTATTGAAGGTGGGATCTTCCAATCGAGGATAAGTTACGTTCAGGTGGTACGAAGATCAGTATTAAATACTGATTACAAATTTTGTAATAATATTCGATGAATAAACTGAATTGACGAACCCGCCTTTATTCGATTCATGGAGTTCATTGATAAGAGAAAGTTTTTTTTTTCTTATGTGGATTCTACTGGAATTTATCGGATTTCTTGGATTCTAGAGTGGGAATTTTTCGGGGGTTTTAATTAGATATCTTTTTGATCAGGGGTTATAGGGCTCTTTTTCGGATTGCTTCTGTTTTGAGAATTTCCGGTGTTTCGGGGCAAAACCAAAATAATTCCTTACCTCGCCTCCTGGGAGCTTGACGGAGACGACATCACCCTTGGTGCCCACGATCTCACCCTGGACGAAAGATTCGGCCTCATCGGGTACCCAGCAAGCCTTTTTGGCGTCGTACGGTTTCGTTTGATCAATTCGTTTTTGTTCGAGCGAGACGAAAAGGTAGGGAGTCGGATCGGGATCGTCTCCCGACTTTTGCATCCCTGCGGGACCTTTTGACGCCATTTCGTGTCTGTCCTTGCAACCGGGCTACAGAGATAATGGACAGCCCTTCCTGCTGTAATATGAGAAAATAATACAAATATAAGAAATTGCAGAAATCCAGCGACCAATCGTCTGGTTAAAGAGGAGAATTTTGGCAGATACCCAGAACAGCTTTTTTTTCAAGTTTGATGAGCTAATGTTGAGTAACTGCGAATATGTGAGGCCCTTCGAAATGAAGATAAATCGTGTGAATCGGTCTCAGGGTAGGTAAACTATCTCAACACAACTAAACCATAATTTACATAACATAAATTAATGGTCCTGAAAGTGCAGGAATTATCACTCGTGTTTCTTCCAGTTGTCAAAAGTTTTTTTTTCGCGCAATTTCTAAATTCCGATAAAGAACTTGAATTATTTAGGTTTATTCCTCCAAATAAACTTGAATAATTTATCTATTTCATAGGCGGGCGGTGGTTTTTGGCGACAATCGGGATAACTACAGGGATAACATTAGGTATAGGTAAGTTTTGAGTTGGCGATTTTAACTTGTTATAAGTTGAAAGTGAAAACGGGTGGTAGAATTTCGACTTCCATTTTTTAGGCTTCTTTTCATCAAAACCTCGGCTTCCCATAGTCATCAAGCATCATTTTGAAAGAAAACCTTTTTGCATGCAATTTGGGCAAACATGTACTTGAACATGTAAGCTGTGCTGGATATTCACAAAACCCTCTCGAGTATGTTTGGGAGTTAAATGTTAGTCTTCAATCTACCAAAATGAAATGGAAGCGGGGAATTTTAGGCAACACGGTGAACATCAAAACAAAATGTCTCGGGATTACCAATATCAACCGAAAACAACGTATTCCTATAATTTTGTATTTCGTATTGAAAACTTTGATACCATAGCAATAAATCGTTAGAAAAGTAATTTTCACGAATCCTTGAAAACTATACGCATTGTTTTATACTATTTCTATCAAAAATAAGAAGGTACCTAATCAATTTATGAAAGTAGACTTCGAAAGCATAAAAAATTTGATGTTGAGATACTGAAGATAATCGAATCAAGATATGGGATAATCAGGTATCTTCAAATTTTGAATAAAATTCATAGCTTCATCTTCAATTCAATTTCAAGTTCCATTTGAGAATATAAATAATGAAGAATTTTTGGCGGCATTCCCAGACCCAGTATCCCTTCCCGCAACGTCAAAAAATCCTGTTTTGGCTACCTACTTTATTTGCAGTTTTATTAACAAAAAGTTACTCGTCGGAAAAATTAAAAAAAAAAACTCTTTTGTAAACTATTTTTAAAAGTTTGAATCGCCCGTACAACTGTGATTTCCCAATAAGTGAAGTTCAAATCAATGAATTTAGTGGAAATACGCGCGTTTTGCGTTCATTGTATTTTAATTTCCAAGTTACACCAATTCTACGGTAAATTTTCGAAGCTGCATTTCGAATTTCGGAGGTCAAAATCCAAGGTGACGTCACCGCGTTAAAAATGGGAATAGAACTGGAATGCGTGGCCGGACCACCCGCGATTTGGCCGACGACGGTCGTTTTTTCGACCGGTCTCTTTTTTAAAAAGGGGAAAAGTCTGTCGCCGTATTTCGGAAATTTATCGCCCTATTCGCCCTTCGGATCACGACTGAAATTCATTCGTGCGATTTAAAATGTAATTATCCACTTAAAATTAAATAAAAAGCAATTTTCCTGAAACGTGTCTCGGGGTTTTGAAATACTTTTTTGTTCTCGAATTTAATGGGTTGAAATTTTTCGCAAGCATTATTAGCAATACACAATTTTGAAATATTATTCTTCGGGAGACGATTGTTTTGTAAATGTCATTTATATTTAATTTTTTAAATTTAAGCCTTATAGGTAAGAACTTATCGAAATGAATTTGAAAACTCGAATTCTTGTGATTTCTGAGGGTTAGTTTTGAAAAATGGGACATTAAGAGTGAAGAATTTGTATCAAGATAATATCTCTTATTCAAAAAGATAAGATCTTATTATCAAAAATATTATTTTTTATTTCTTCTGACAACTGATCGGTTTTATTAATGCAAAATATGCAATCATGAGATCGAATTTTCAAAGACTATACTGGTGAAATAATTTTTAAATTTCCTTTACGCAAAAAATGAATTTGTAACAATTTTGGTACCGAACAAAACCAAGATCGTATCAGTTTTGAATACTTTTTCCTCGCATTCGATTCGATTTTTGATTCCATAGAATTTACCAATTTTTACGGGTCCACGTGAAAATGTCCGTTTTGTTTTAATTGGGTCTCCGATTACTTGGGCCGAGGCTCGAATCTAAATTTGTATTTCCTGAATGGGCGATGGCCGATCCCCCCCACCACTTCGACTGTATCTCCATCCCAAGAGTGAAATGGGTGTGCCAAATTTAGAACAGCAACCATACCACATTGTGATCGCCAACGCATTTTCTAAATCATTCCCTACCCAGAAAATCTAAACGCGAAGAGGTGCTATGAGAATTTTCAGAATATTTATGAATAATATTTTTTGCAACGCCAACAAATCTATATAGCTCTCTAATAACTGAATGAATTATTTTTTTTTACCTAGTCACTGTAAAAAGTAAGCTAGACCTATGTTCCATACCTAGTAATCCAATCCAATTCCCTATTCATGTACAATAAATTATTATGCCATTATATTTTATGGTATTCAAACTGTACCAACTACCAACTGCAGAATTTTTCCTTTGTTAACTGAACTGCCACCTGATTAGTTTAATCAAAAAGTTCCTACTACCAATTTGCCCTATTTCATCTATTTACCTCGACGATTGGTAAACTCATATTAATTTATTATTTAATCTACTTGAAACCCCAAAACGTCCTAATTACTATTCCATAATTTGACTAATATCTTATTTTATTAATTCAGGAAGCTAACATGAGAAGTATCAAGTCCTAGTACAATCAAGTTCGAGTCAAGTATCGATTTAGGCATGCTATTAAATTTGAACTATTTCCTTTTATCCAGAGGGTCAGGCCGATGAAAGGTCAGTAGGAGGGTTAAATAAAAGTCAATGAGGTTATAATTGGAGTCGACATACCATTCAGGTGTCTGGGTTTGACCTATTTCTAAATAAATTACCCCCAAGATTCCACTATGAGATAAATTTTCAAAAATCCATTCTATTGGTTATGGGTCAGTGGAATTCGGACATTTCAAAGGTATCTACATTAAGTTTTATTATTAGAGGGGCTATAAAAAATTAAGGACTTGTATTAACTGTATGGAAAGGTTAAGAAATAGGTAAAAAGTCTTAAGTACCTCGAGAAAGAAGCTGAAGGCTCGGAAACGGACGAGAGACTGAAGATCGAAAGAAGCAAAGGTTTGAGTCTCTCGTGGCTCTAGGATAAGAATAGCAACTGCCTATCCCCTCCCCCCGAAAACAGTGGCAACCTGTCGGCTGGGGTATATGGGTCATCAATGCTTCACATAGACCCATAATTGGGAAGCTATATCCTCCAGTTTTTTTCCCTAATATAAGTTTAGGGGCACTAATGCAAAATCCATAACCCACTAACCAATAAAAGGGGCTAAAAATTTTTTTTTTGAATTCTCGAATCCGATTAAGCCGCTTTTTGAAGAAAGTTTGGAGTAAACTATCGTCTAAGTACTCACCGGTTTATGATGGTAATAAACACTATAAACCCAGACAACCTGAGATGGGATGGTAATCCAAAATGGCGACGATCTGGTAACCGAACGGTCGATGATCGATGAATTTCTCGCACTGATCGATGATTTTTCTTTGTCTTTTTTGTTGATGAAATCAAACGAAACACTCAAAGTCCCCACGCGAACTGAACGCACTTACTTGCAGGAGAGAAGTGACAGAGGCGCGGAACAAACCTTCCAATATAAACCAATGCAACGTGATACGATTTTGTAACGGCGATTCTCATTGGTCGATTTTCTAGAGTCTATCGCCCGTGGACCTGGACCATTTTTAGGTCTGATAGTGGGGGAAGGGGAAGCGAATCGCCACCTCCAGACTAGGCCGCCCCTTCGGTTTTTCTTCATTATCGTTTCATTTTTTTTGTAATGTTTTTCATCCTGAAAATAGTTAATGGTTTTTGCAAAACATAGAAATACCTATTTTCGAAGTTATTGCTCATCAACGTATATGAATCAACTAATGTTGTATATAAAAGTCATTCCTGTTGACTCGTTTTGAAAGGACGCCACGCCGGTTCGTGGGCTTGAAGAGGATCTGAGGCCGAACGTATGTAAATATTGGCAATTTTCGGAAAGTAACCATTGCAGGAGAACGTACGGCAATCCGTTTTAACCAAGGGTTATCCATGAGCACTTGGCTACAAATTGTTTTTTCGAAAATTGAATACCTATGAAGAATACCTTGAATACCTAGAATATTAAATACCTAGTTTTTTGAACATGGTGTGAAATTTTTTTTGTTGAAACTAGACCGAAAATGGAATAAAACGCCGTCAACCGCATTTTTCTATTTCCTCAAGTTTCCAAAATATGATTTTTTGAAGGTTTTTGTAAGGAAAACCACGCTTTGTTTTATAAAAACCCACATTTCCCCATTTTCAAACGACTTTTTTGAACTTACAAGAACATTTTTGGATTCAGCGTTAAATTTCCTTTTAGACTAAAGTGCACTTGTACTCCAAAACTAACACCTGAGTACCTAACGCAAGAGCAGTAATCTCTTAGCAGCGTTTCTTTCACTGAACCCAGATTCAAATTTAATGAAAATAATGATCCTCGTTTTTCCGACTCGACTGATGCTTTGGAGAAATTCTTCTTTCGAAAACGTGAGCTTAATGAGAGGACTCATTATCGGCTAGGCCGCCGGTTCTATTTTTACAAAAATAATGAGCGGTTTCCGAATCGATTGAGTCTCGCCAGTACGATTTTTAAATGACAATCCAAGTACCGCTTTTAATTTGGAGAGTTTGGCGCTTAATCATTCATATTTGGAATACTTGACGAAGTTTTAATTGAAGACTCGGATGTGTTCCATTTGAAACGTAATCCATAAAATTTATGTTTTGAAACATTTAACATGTTGAAACATTTAATGTTTCGAAGCGTTAGAATTCTTTAGGGATTACAGTGATTTATTATTTTACAAAAAGACAAATCTTTATTCAAATCAGTTAAAAATTGTGAAGAAGTTTCGAATTTCTCCACGAAACCCTGCTGAGTGCACCTGCAGACTGGCCCAATGAGTGTCAACTATAAACAGAAAGCTGATGAGACATTGCAGAAAACCGCAGAGGAAACATGAAAATCGCCAACAGAAAAGACAGCAAGAGTCGGGCGAATAAATCACCCGGCAACTACTTCTCCGCTCTTCGGGGGAGAGCGAGAGAGAAAGTGTTTGGGGGCGAATGCCAGAAAGAGAGGGCAGAAGGTGACTCTCCTCGGTGTAACTGGACTGGCCACTGTCGGAGCGGATAGTGCGAGTGAGTCATATCATTCGTTTGGACAGTCAAACCGCTTGAACTCCTCCTCCATATAAAACTATTTTGAATCTCACAAGACACCTCGGACACATTGCCGTGGAAATAGATTCCCCTTCGCCCTCGGGCGAAAAATAAATTGATAAAAGAATTTCGAGATGGAAACACGAATTTGAATATTATTCTATCGATGTCGCCTGATACTCAAACTCAAACTGAAACCGAAACTTGCTACTTGTACACAAACTCAAACTGATACTGATACCCAAACTAAAACTCAAGCTCAAATTCAAACCTGAACGGAAACTCAAACTCGAACTGAAACTCAAAGTCGAACTCAAACGGACGCTACAAAAATTCAAACCCGACCTGAACGCCAAAACCCTACCTAAATCCAAACTCGAACTGAGAGTCAAATTCAAACTAACACTAAAACTGATTCACAAACTGAAACTCAAACACAAACTTAATGTCAAACTCGAACTGAAGCTCAAAGTCACACTGAAAGTCAAACTCGAACTGAAGCTGAACGTGAGACTCAAACTCAATCTGAAACTAAAACTCAAACTGAAACTGTTAATACAACTCAAACTTACCTACTGAAACTGGAACTCGAACTGATACTCAAACTCAAAGGTCGGGGAAAGGGGAACTCAAACTGTAACTTAATTTCGAACTCGAACTGAAAGGCAAACTTAAACCCGAACCCAAACTCGATGCCAAGTGAAACTCGAAGTCAAACTGAAAGTCAAACTCGAAATGAAACTGAACGTGAGACTCAAACTCAAAGTCAAACTCGAACTGAAACTCAAACTTCAACTTGAATTCAAACTCGAACTGAAAGTCAAACTGAAACTCAAGTTCAATCTCAGAGTCAAACTCGATCTAAAACTTAAACCCCAATTCAAATTCAAACTCGAACTGAAAGTCAAACTAACTGATTCTCAAACTCAAACTTGATATCACACTCGAACTGTTTCGACTCTAAGTTTCAGTTTGACTTTAAGTTCGAGTTTGAATTCAAGTTGGGGTTTGAGTTTCAGATCTAGTTTGAGTCTCACGTTTAGTTTCAGTTCGAGTTTGACTTTCGGTTTGACTTTGAGTTTCAGTTCGAGTTAGAGTTTGACATGAAGTTACGAGTAGTTTGACGTAGTTTGACTCTGGGTTTCAGTTTGACTTTCACTTCGAGTTTGCAATTTGGGGTTTGATTGTCAAATCGAGTTTGAAACTGAGTCAAACTTGAGTCAAACATTAGTTTCGGTTCGAGTTTGATTTTCAGTTTGACTTTGAGTTTCAGTTCGAGTTTGACTTTCAGTTTGGCTTTGAGTTTCAGTTCGAGTGAGATGTTAAGTTTGAGTTTGAGAATCAGTTAGTTTGATTTTGAGTTTTAGTTTGACTTTCAGTTCGAGTTCGAATTTAAGTTGGGGTTTGAGTTTAGGTCAAGTTTGATTTTCAGTTAGAGTTTGACTATGAGATTGAGCTCGAGTTTCAGTTTGAGTTTGACTTTGAGTTTTAGTTCGACTTTCAGCTCAGGTTTGAAGTCAAGTTGGGTTCGAGTTTCATATCGAGTTTAAGGTTCTGTTTCAGTTCGAGTTTGCTTCCAGGTTTGACTTTGTGTTTCAGTTTGAGTTAGATTAATATCTAGCTTGTGTTTGAGTCAGAGAATCAGTTTGAGTGATAGAATGACTTTCGATTTGAGTTTGAATTCAAGTTGGGGTTTGAGTTCCAGTTCGAGTTTGAATTTGAGTTTAACTTTGCCTTTCAGTTCAAGTTTGAAATTAAGTTCAGTTTGAGTTCACCTTTCTTCCGACCTTTGTGTTTGAGTATCAGTTCGAGTTCCAGTTTCAGTGTAGGTAAGTAAGTTTGAGTTTTATTATCAGTTTGACTATTAGTTTCAGATTGAGCTTGAGTCTCATGTTCGAGTTTTATTTTCAATTTTAGTCAAGTTTCAGTTTAAGTTTTTATTTCAGTTTGAGATTCAGTTTTAGTATGAGTCTGAGTGTGAGTTCGAGTTTGTGTATCAGTATCAGTTTGAGTTCGAGTTGTCGTTTCAATTTGAGTTTGAGTGCGAGGTTGAATTTCGGTTTCAGTTTGAGTTTTAGTTCCAGTACGAGTTGTAGTTCGAATTTGAGGTTCAGTTTTAGTTTCAGTTAAAGTTCGAGTTTTTTTACAGTTTGGGGTTCAGTTTGATTTTAGAATCAGTATCAGTTTGAGTTTGTGTTTAACTATCACTCTGATGTTCCGTTTGAGTTTGAGTGTCAGTTTGAGTTTAGAGTTTAGTTTCAGTTCAGGTTGATACTGATGTACACGTTCCAGTTCAAATTTTAGTTTTATTATGAATTTGAGATTTGGCGCACTTACTAAGCGTCTTCGCCGCTCCCATGTCTATCGTAAATGAACAACAATTCATGTAAGGTTGACTTTGCCAAACATTTGGAAATGATTAGCTTCAATTTGAGAACTAAGTTTCCACATTCTCGAGAGCTTAAATTGCTTCTCCCTCGGAACTGAAACCGTTTTTGGGACCCGTTCTAATTTCAGCCGTTTCGCACATTATTTGCGACACTGAAAAGTTTGCCTCGAGTTTTTTCTTCCCTCCGTTCATATTTCAATTCTTTCACCACCGTGGTTCTGAGCAGCCTCGTAATGTCCAGTTTGCGTCGACCGCCCACACAAGTTTTTATGTTAGGTATACAATATATCTAGCAAAAAATATTATCAGCAAAAAATCGGCTGCGATCAAAATTACGTTACAATAAGGGAACGTTGTGAGCGAAGTCAGAAGAATGATGAGTTCCTTCATACTAAAAAAACATGTGGTGCAAACATCTCAAAAAAAGAAAAAAAAATTGAAATAAATAATTATTAATAAGAGGTACCTTCCTCGTACTACTCTCTGAAGTTTGTCTAGATTCTTTTGATAAAAGCAAAGATTTCAAAAAACCGACGTTGCCGCAGTTTTTGCCACATTAAGGTCAATCCATGAGCGTGTGAGAGGGTACAACAACCGGCGGTAAACTGTGAGGATTTGGAAAATGTTCGAAAATATTGGTCAAGAGGTTTTTGTGGCCAAATGCAACGAAAAACGAGAGGAAACCCCTATAAATGAGCACTGAACCAATTAAAAAAAACCAGGAGCTTTTTGCTTCAAAAGGAGCAAGGATCATCTGAATCTGGCAACACTGCTTCGAACTTCAATTTCGCGCGAAAGTTGGTCGGCCAGCGTTGCAAGAATAACAACGAGGACAGAGGTAGAGGTCTCCGCCACCCGCAAACATAAGTTCGAGAAGAATTAATAGAATTGATCTTCTCGCATGTTTCTGTTTCGAATCTGCGCCGACTCGCGACTTTTTTTGTTCCGTTCGGCCTACAGCGAGCCATGGCCCCCAGTTTCAATGCGATACATATTTATGGTGTCTTTAATGATGGAATAATGACGTGATTCATGATTTCAGAGATTGACATTGTAAACGGTACTCTACGGAGCCCGAATGTTCGTTTTTCCCATACAGTAGGTACCTACTTCCATATTTAGATATGAAAACGATTGGACCTTCATGCAATTCGGATAATGTTATGGTGTGATACATTACATTGTATAGTTAATAATGGGTATAGTTAATAATTATTTGAGTAGGTATATTAATTTTAGATAAACTAATAAGAAAATTAATTCTACTCCCAAAAAGAAACGCACAACATTAAAAAAATAAAAACGATTTTCCGGGATAAATATTTCAAGGACCCGACGAGGGGCTGGGCCTTAGGAAAGTCAAAATTACCATTTTCCGTCCGTTAATCTATGGCAGCCCATTAGGAATTTCCAGTTAAAAGGCGATTAACGTCATCTTAACACAACATCCGCGAATCTGACGAATTTTCGTTGGGGAAAAATTTCGAACGAATTAATCATCTAATTAAATCGACTGAACTCCAGCCAATACGTCGTACGAAATGTCTAGGATTCTAAAAATAACTGGCTACATTTTATCCAGCCCGGTCGGTCGCGATTCGTATCCAAAGGGCTAACTTGCCAGAACGCCAAACGAACCTATTTAAATCTTTGTCTCACATCCATAAGCAACTTCGAGTTTCTTATATTTTCCTCCTCGCTCTTCAGTTTTACCAGATTCTCGAGAACAAGTTGCAGGGTAACTTTGAAAAATCCGTTGTAAATGTTTTAAAAATTAAAATCGTTTTTTTTTATAGGTAAAACCAATTTTTATGCACAAAACTAAGGAAACAAATTCTGGATAAGAAATTATGAAAATTTCAAAACCCTCCTAAAAAACCGCCATAAGTTAACGCGGGTTGAAAAAATCATAGTGTTCTGCATTGTAAAATCAATCAACATTTCAGGAACCAACAGTACGATAACCACTGTCTGCATTACAATACTGATTTCGCTCAAACCGGTCCATATTTATGGGCAAGAGAAAAAATAAAATAGAACACACAGAGTGCCAATGTAGTAGACTTATCTGAAGTCCTGTTAGACATCGTAATTCTAGCTCAATTTGAAAATATGTTGAGAATTTAGGGAGCTATGACCATTATTTTGTAAATGCTCACAAACGGGCACACAGACGGACACTTGCCCAGAAAATGATTCTGAGTAAAAGTGTATGAGTAAAAGTTTTCTCTGAAGCTTCGATTCGATTTTCGTTTTCAGGACGATTACCTACTTCTGATCACTTCGTAAATTTGGAAGTATAGTGGGAGCCCAATATGCGAAAATTCGAAGTTTTTTGCCAGTGGACAAAAATGCGGTTTTCGTGCACCATTTGTGGGGCACAGGACGGACGTACGGCTCTTACAGATATTTCGCATAAACGTTACATTCAGGAGGCGAGGGTGGCCAAAATTAGCCGGTTGAATCATCGGCGATGGGGCAGCCTCAACCCATCCAAGTCCAGTCCAATGGCCGTGGTCCAGGTTGATATTGATAACCGACCATAAATTCAAATAGGGTATGGTCCATAATCTCAGCCCGATTAGACTCTTCTTGACGTCATTTATTGTTCTGTGTTCCCTCGATCTGCATACTTCTCCGAGGAGATGTTCGTCGGTGTAATTATGCTGACTTTCCCATACTTCGGCTTTTTTCGGGGATTAATGGGCCAATTTTCATTTTCTTCTTCCAGTAACCAACAAACGTATTGAGATCAAGAGTCAAAAATTTGAGTTCGAGTTTTTGTATCTTTGAGTTCAAATTTTGAACTTCAAAAGAACCCAAAAACCAATAGCATTAAAAATTTTTGAAAATGGCCCAACTCGAAGGTGACTGAAAACCAGTGTGCATAGAATACACACAATACTTCCATATTTTAGGACGTAGCATTTTGAACCGAATTGGTTTTATTTTCTCTAATTTGCAGGCTACAATGATACGAATTGTCAAAAAACTCACTAGGTATGACAAAACGCCTGTCCAAAATCAAAATGGCAACTTCAAGTAACGGAAAATCGGTTCATTTTTGAGGAGATAAAAATCGGAAACACAGAAAGTGTAATATAATATATATTCAATATTATTGAAAGAACTGATATTAAATGACTTTTTCGGAGTCCCTTAAATTCGAGTAGGTATTTTTTCGTAATTTTTTACTGTTCTTCTTTTCTATTACCTCCTACCTCGTACATTGGTAACATTAAAATTTCGGTCGTTCCTATCCATTTTTTATTAGGTTAAATTTATCATTTTACACTTTTTCGAATGTTTGAGATGTTTGAAATTGGCAATTTGCAATCAATAAAAAAAAATTTAAGCTTGGAAATTCGTTTATTATTTAAATAGAATGAGAAGGAAGACGATGAGACATGAGATCGTACGGGACATCGACAAAGTCGAAAAAACGGCCGTCCATCGGCCAGAAAAATATTGTGCCAAACGGCTAATAGACTTCAGGAGCAAACAGATTTAAATTCCTCTCGGACCAGCACTAGGCCAAGGAGAATCTACGAACTATATTCGAATTTAACGAGTAATTTTTTTGCAACAAAAATGAGCAATTTTTTTTACAAAAAAGTAAATGCATATTTCGTGCGTTTGACGTCTTGCAGTTGTAGCTGGTTGATGGAAAATTGGGCATTTTCATTTTAATAACTGAAAGTGCTTCCATTTGAAGACTGGATCCAAATTTGCACCGCGAATTATCCTGATTTTGATCTTTGCAGTCGCATAATCGGTTCAAATAGCATGCATTTGTAGTATTAGAAGTATTTGAATGCTTTTTTGAGTTAAATTAATGATGATTAATGATTGTTTTATATTACCTAATGATTAATTGGAAATCATGTCGGAGGTCTATCATTTTTGGTCGGATCTGAAATCACCTAAGTATATTATACCCATACGAAAAAAGTTGAAAATTGTCCATACCATAGTTGAGAAAATTATCATAATGGAAATGTTTTGAATGATAATGTTTTGATGAAGGCAAAAGAGCTGTGACGACTTCCATCCGGCAATATTGAAGTCCGAGCGCTTTCGGCCGAACGGCCCTCCTCGGGAGCTATTAGAGACGATGTCTGTGAAATCAGGCCCACGGCATTCAATCTTTCGGTGATTCAGCGTTCCGCAGGTGGCCTGCAGTCACTTTTCGGCTGTGTTACTGAGAGGGTCGTCATTTTGAGAAATATACTATTGGAATTTTTCAGTTCCATTGAATGAAATTAGTAACAGATACTGTAAATTCAAGTATTTGACGAAGCGTCGAAATTGGCGCTACGCAAATGACTCATAGAGTATTATGCAGGTAGAAATAGAAACTGCCCCAGAAATGAGGGAAGCCTTCATGATCTGGCAAGAATAAAGGCATGCGGAACCTTACAATACTGTAAGGAGGAGGGTATAATATTTTCATCCTCTCTTCAAGCCCCTTAGCCCATCTTGGCTTGGGGGACCAAAAATGGGACGAGAATAGTACGAACATCGATAGTGCGGGAGGGAGCGAGACGGTAAGGGGAGAACAAGGAAAATCGCTCCTCCACACAGAGGCAATACCCCCATCAGTTTCGAAACGCAGGTGCTCCAACCGATTACATCAGAAAAAGACGGGCCACATTTAGGAATTAGAACAATTACACTGGCCCCCAACTTTGGCACTGACTCGGAGAGAAAGTATAAATATAAAAAAGAAAGTGGTCTTATTTGGAGATCTGTTTCTTCATTCTCAGGTTGGTGGTCGTAACAGCGTTACATCCCGCGTCAGAGAAAAGGACTGCGTCAACTTAGTTACTGTCAATCCCAACCATAGTTTTCAAGGTCCCAATTTCAGAGTTGCTCGCTTGCTACCTTGAAATTGGGACTTAGAAAATCACGGCTGCGATTGACAGTACCCGGTTTGCCTAGGTTGAACCTGGTTTTATGGGGACGATTTTTTTTTAATTGAACATTAAAATGGGCAAGAGAAATGCTTTCGCATCGAACGGCTCCTATCCATAGAAAGTGCAGTAAATACGGCCCTTATTCTCCGATCCGATTTAAAAATTTTCGGACGTTTACAATTCTGATTCAATTTATTCTGGATTAAAAATGGTTGTTTAAGATGAAGACGTATAATAGGCGAAGTATAAAGATAGGTAGGGACCTAACGTGCTAAAATATGCAAGTACTGTCTGTTCTTAATCACTAATGGAAAATTCAACGTTTGAAAATTTTCAAGAACAGTCGAGAACGCGAAAATGAAGAGTCCCTCCCGGACGCGGATTGGAGGTGATTCGAAAAAAATTAAAAACGATCACCTCGGGCAATTAGCAATGGCAGCTGAACCTGGCCAGAATTCGGACCAGCAAAACTAAGCCAAAAACCGTTCGAACTCCCGACTCGGACGATCCGTCAACCGACGTCATCTGACTGAAACCGACGAACGGATGTCCCCAAATGAGAGGATCCATCTCGACGTTGAGATCCGACCCAATCACCTCCCGTCCCGAGATCTGACAGATTTAATTCGAAAACCCGACTCGCAAAAGTACAGGGGGACTGGAATGATAAATAAGAGCTTTTAGACCTGTCTAACTAACAGCCCTGCCTATCGAAGACCCTCAGGGAAGGCCGACACTGTGAACTTAATTCGTCTTTTGAAAATTCCAACTCCTGCCAGAAAAACCGATGGACATCGTCTGATTCGTCGAATTTGAACCGCGATATTTCAAGGGGTTCAGACAACTTCCTGCTTCTACCAGCAGTTACATATTGCCTGAGCCTGATTGAATAGTAAGCTTTTCCTGCATTTCATGGTTGATGCAGTTTAATATATTTTAATATACGATAAAATGTATGATATGGGATACAATATAATATTCAATATTCGACTAAATGAAATATACTGTTATAACAGTATATCAGCATAAATGATTTATCACGCACCGCTTGAAAGCAACAATCAAAATTGATTCAGCAGCAAGAACAAAATCTGGGTACCTACCTATTGGGGGAAGTAATAACAAGTGGTAAACAGAATCATATACTTATTATAGAAGTCAAAATGAGTATAAAAATTGTGAGGTTTCATCAGAACCAACATTTTGATCAGTTCTACCCTACTCACTTTACATAGGTACCCTCATACTTTACATACTTCTGGTTTTCAGCGGCAAAGCCGAAATCACCGTAGTTTTTCAGTTAACAAGGGCAGAGAAGTCATCTGACTGGAAATTTAACGCCCGACATTTTCATCTCTATCAAGTTTTGGCCTAAAAACCATATTTTGGCCGTAAAACCGAGAGAAACGTGATGAAACGTAATTTTGGCCAAGTTTTGTGTTTTGGTATTGGTACGCCAGGTAGGTATTCATAATTATTTCATTAATCATACTTGATAATTAATTATTATTGATTCGGGTAGTTTTCCGCTGAACATAAAACGTTGTCAATGAACAAATAATGTCGGTCTGACCAGTTGGCTATGTGCGACCTCGGTTCACGGGTTCTATTCTTGTGTTCGATTTTTGGCTCGCCCATGAGAAAACACCTGATCTAGTTCAGGTCGCCGCTATGTAGAACAACGGGCGTACAAGTCTGGCCAGACTTCGAATTTGGACCGTTCTATTACGTTCGGATCGAGATTTCTGCATGATAATTCGGTTTGTAATGGATGTTGGTAAATTGATGCTCTGTGAAATAACAAGAAAAAATTGCAAGTCCTCCAATTTCCAAAAATCGCTGAAAATTTTTTTTTCAATAAAGCAACAAATCAATCGGGGACATTGATTGTTTTCGAACGAAATTATGGAAGGAAGGAAAGAAATTTTCTTCAGCACATTTAGCTTCTCCGCCCTTTGAATCGAAAAACATGAACATTTTCAGGACGTTGAAAATTTTTCTTCTTGATGAATTTAAATGATTTACAGTTTAGAAACTAACCCAATATCCAAAAACTCCTAAAAAGGTTTCGCGGTTTTTAACCGACTTCAAAAAAAGGGAGGTCAGTTGGCTTGACGTAAGGCATTTTTTTTTTTGTTATGTTTGTTCCGCTATTGCGCAGCCAATTTTGAACTGATTTAAAAATTTCTTCCACTGAAATGTTGGGGAGGTCTGCCATTTGGTACAAGTATTTTGTTTTTTTGGTTAAAGAAAAGTTGGTGGAGCTACAGGCCAAAATGTAGTAAAAACTTCTGAAAAGATTAATGGCTGGTTCATCAAATCATTTAAATCTAGATTTATCCAAGGGGGCTTTCATATGTCCAAGGTGAACATTACCTACTGCAACCGTCCTTGGATTAATCAAGATTTACATGAATAGGCACTGAAATGTTTTTGTCAAGTTCGGAATTTTGGATCTGACAGCTTGTTATTCATTTTCCAACAATTTTTTTCAAATTCTTATTTTTCGGTAGGCTGGGGCCATTCTAGTACAGCACATTTTTTCTTGAACATTTTCAAGCTATGGGTAAATGAAGAAAAACAGTCGGCCAAACTGTCGATTTACAAGATGTTGTTGAGTCACCCAATTCATAGATATGGTGATAACAACGAGTACAAGATGGGGGGGGGTTAAATAAAATTTAATACTCAACGTCGCTGGCTCAAGGGCAATCGTTACGTGCGAGTGCGAGAGAGAGGGTGTCATCGCGCGGGGCGCAGGGTGGCGGCATTCCTGCCTAAATAAGGCCCGTGGGCACAATGCCTCAGCACTACAGCCCCAACCCCAACACCCCACGGCACCCTAGCACCCACTACAGCCCATTCGCCGACCGCCCCAGCCGATCGCTAGCGGCGCCACTATCTTCTATCCTCGCGAATCGAACCCCAGGCGCCTTATAATGGGAGGACGATGGAAACAATCGAATTTTACTGAAGAATTTATTATTATAGTCTACCATTTAACTATATGGAACAACTCGAGAAACCCGTGATAGCTATCGGCCCGTAAATCAAAAATGCCATTGCAAACACCAAATGTACCATTATTTCGGAAGTAATGCGAGAAATTGGGATTGGGAGTTAAGCACATTTTTGTAAAGTGAACTGACCTAGGGGCGCATTGACACTTACTCAGAATTAAAAAATTTTGAAAATTTTGGTTTACAATTTACGAGTGGGTTTTACAATTTTGAAAAATGTTGACAAAATTTTGCTAGAAAGAATTTGGTTTTGGAATAATGTTGGATAAATTTTTATAGAGAATTTTTTACCAACGGAATTTTTTAAAATAGGTAACAAATAATTAAGGAGAGATGGTGGTTTTAGTTGCTAAGCCCGCAGCACTCATGAGCCCGACGGGTTTGTATCGAAAGGTGACTGAGTAAAAGGTTAGCAGAATCTGCAGAATCTTTTATCTGATAAAAGCTTGTCCGTTCGTTGGATCCGATTTTATTTTTTTGGTCGACAATATGTTGTAGGTCTTCGGCTTTTATTCCCAAATTTGCATGAACAAAATTCAAGCATCAAGATACAAACCGAAATACGTTGAATACAGACTAGAAAAAATAGAAACGGTTTATTTTTTGTAACAGTTTCAGATGGGCTATACTAGTTTCTCCCCATTTTTGTACTTTTCCTGTTCAACCCATTTGACTCGAGGAAGCAATCCGTCATTTTGACGTAAGAAGATGTTCTTAGGTGAGTAGGTACATATTTCCTTTTCATTCATTTTGATGGCATCAACACGGGAAATCAAAAAAACTCGGTACCTATAGAAATTGCCGCTGCTGAATCAGCTCATTATGGACTTGGCTCTATTGAAGCAAATATGACGAACGCCCATGCTCAAGAATACGGTACCTAGTTGTTCAACGCTCAAAAAAAAAAAAAAAAAAAAAACACCAATTCTTCCACCAAGTTTCATATGCTCGTATTTGCTCTGGGATTCATTTCATAGATTCCGTCAAAAAATCGAGGATAAAGGATCTTGCGTGAAAGAGCGAGAAGTCCTTCTCTCTCATTTGATGGAGTCTATATTTGCCACGACTGACTGGCGAACGCCCAAAGCGCCCTGAACAGCGAAGAGAAGAAGTTACTGCAGGGTGGCAAACTGCCACAGACACGGATTTCTCCTAGTCTATAATAGATCGACCGTCCCAACTAGTTTCTTATTCCCAGTTTGCCACTCCATCGTTAACCACTACAAGGGTCACAGAGCCATTTTTCCCGAAATGCTGGAAAACTAGGGATGCGTGAAAAAATATTCATAATTACACTGCTCAGCATTGAAATTGCATCTGATTCAAAAATGGCCAGTATTTTGGTGAGAGGAACTCGAAATTACCTATGGAAATCCATAATAATTGCTAATTATTAGCTCTAGTTTCTGAGATACGAGTACTCCTTGAAGAAGAGGGGAAATTTCCAATTTTCAGGTTGGCAACACTGATTTTTGCTTGACATCCGAGAGAATTTGCACTGTGACTCACAGAAAACTGCTCTTTGATGAACAGAACTGTTGTAATATCCTCAGTTACCCCAATTTGCCTTTTGTAGTCAAAATTAGTTAAAGGAAACAGTAAGGAAATTTTTTTTTATATCAGGGTTATAAGCGTTTGATCAGCTTTTAACAATATGAGTCAATGGAAGAGTTGATGGATACATTTGAATAAACTGCAAATAGTTACATCATTTTATTCGCAATTATAAAGACGATAATTAAATCGCAGGCCAGTGGTAAAAATAAGGATAGATTTTAATTCGCGTATCACAGACAAGAATCCTATAGGAATTCAAAACTACCCTCTTTTGAGAATTTTTGAGAAAATATCAAACAAGCAAAGTACAGAACATTACTATTGACCGATTTTTGTAAGGTGTACAAATTACAGGTTAATGTCATATTAATATCAATTTGAAAATGAAAGAGGGGGTGAAGCACTGAAGCCTCAATCCGTTTTGCAGGCATATCTATTATATTGCAGCCGTATTGACTAGAAGCTATCACTAATGAAAATGCGTATAAAAATAAATATAAAAAACAGGAAAAATGATTGGTATACACTCCGTTATGGTGATTTTTCATGTAAAAACTCTTCTAACACTTCAAACCAAACTGTCTTTTTCTCATTGGTTCCTACATTCACATATCATTTACCTTAGGTATAAAAAATATGGAGTTAAAAGTTATTGGGTACCATAATTTCCACTATTTAGGCATGACATCAGTCTCAAATTACCCGAATTTCAGAATGCGCGAATTTTTTCAGTCAAACGTCAGCAACCCATGGGAACTGAACCCATTCGGCAAGTTTGTCCCCGATCACAGGGATGACGCTCGACTGCGGAGCTTCTGGGATGCTCAGCCCGACGATGTCCACGTCCTCTTCGTCCAGCCAGTCGACGTTTTGGGCACCTGTGATCTGAGTGGAGGGAATCGTCGATTAGACATTTCGATTACACGCAGTATCTTTCGGCGTAAGCGCTACAAGTTTTGGGACATCTCGGAATATGTCTCATACTCAACCTGCACTATAACTAGAAGTAGTTACCTGATCTTCTATGAGGCAGAGAATCTCTTTTCGTCTGTGTGCTAGGATTATTCTCGGTCGAATCTTCAATGTAGCAGGGGTGACAACTTTGTGAACTTCTCGTATGTGCTGTTGAACGTTCTTCTTTGACGAGAAGTACAGCCCGCATAGGTGGCAAGTTCTTTCTGAAAATCAAAAAGGATTTTCAGGAAAAACGGATTTGAGCTAGATGGGCTCAGAATAACGATTGGTCGAGCCACGGAAGGCTGATTGAGATATTGGGGTATAATGTAGAATTTTGGGGATTGTGAGATCTAGGGCAATTTGAGCATTGTTTTCCACCAAGAGACACCGGAGACCTCAGATTTTTGAAAACCCGTATCAGGGCCTAAGTAATATAAATATCCAAATTTGGAGCAACAACGGAAAATCGACTCACCTGCAACCTGCGTTTTAACTGAGGGGCAGAACTGATCGTACGGTAGATCCCCTGTAGCCATCACGATAGACGGCTTTATGTTGATGGCTTGGCGAACGAGAAAAGGAGCAAAGTCGTCACTTCCGGTGGCAACGGACGAATTCGGAATCCACAGACCCGTTGAGCCTCTCTTGAAAGGATAGGGAGCCGAAAAGAACCCGTTGGGGAGGACGTTCCTCAGATTCGAGCGCATCGGAGTACAGCAATTCATATTGTTGCATTTTACCACCTGAGCAGGAAATTAACAATTAGTATATTATGCGTTAGGGCATGTGTGAGCTTGATAAGCCACATAGTAAGATTACAATGAGGTAGGAAGGACAAGTGAACAACTACCTGCAAGAAATACTGGCTCTCTCTCACGTGGTTGCTATACCATTCAGAATCATGGTAATTCATGTGATCTTCAGACGGCTGCTGCCCTAAGAACTCTCCAAGTACAGGGTGTCCATCGATCACAAATCTGAAAAACAAGAATTCACTTTTCTTCAAGAATATCTCGAACCAGATTTCGGTTTCATATCGGCAGCTCAAGTCTGAGGATAATTCCATTTGAAGAATCGCCTTACCTACTCCAGGTCTCAGCGAGCACACGGCCTGCACTTTCTAAATTTCTCGACTCGAGTTCATCGTCGACTATGGCGCCCGAGTCGTTCAAGTGCAAACCGAACGGATCGTGGGGTAAAATTATGCCGAACAATTCTCGACTCAGCAGAGAAAGTCTTCGTTCGGTTTTGTTGATCGATCGGCTAGGGGCAGGGATCGCGACAAAGAGAGCATCCAGTTCGTATTTTCTGAATATCCGAATCATCTGGGCAATTGTTTTAGGATAGCGAACACTCTCATCAGGGCCACCGGAGACAGTCAGCATCAGGATCGGCTTCACCTTTCCGTCCGCTGAAAAATGAAATAATTGGGTCATTCGGTGGATTAATGCTTAGTTTTGGAACCGAGATACGAGCGTATTCAATTTGTCCCGGCGTAACAGATTCCTTTGAAAGGCATTACATTTTAATCTATCAGATATATATGTTAAAATCCCCACTTATCATGATACTTGGTTGCTTTAGCTTGGTTAGCAAAAATGCAAGAATTTGAACCCATTCGAAATCAACCCCGCCCCCTCCCATTCAACCAATACGTACCTCTAATGACGTCCTGGAACGATGGAATCCACATGAGTCGCTCGACATCAGCTGCATTGGCGATCGGCTGAGACAAGGGCACCCTTTGTTTAGCCGTTCGGACAGCGACATAAGTCGGTCCGCTCGAGCCAACCGCCGTACTGGACCCGAGCACATCGTCTGAGATTGTGACCGCAGCGTAGACCGATAGATTGAACTTATGGCGCAACGGAGTCACTGCTTCTTGGGCTGGGGAATCGTGATATTCCATGCGCATAAGGATCGGTGCCTGGCGAACGGCTGCTGAAATGCCTAACGGGACTTTGGCTCTGTTATCTTGATAGAGATAGGCGACCTGTCTCGACCCCAGAATTGATGCCAAGCACTCTAAAGAGCTGAAATTGAAATGTGTAATCAGTAGTAAATAAATGGTGGAGCGGCTGTCCCTGCATAACCCCTTCGGCGTCACAGGTCTGTTGTGTGTATAAGGTAGCGTCGGAGCATAGACAATGTTACGGGTTGAGCTGGGTGGAGACATCGGCAGATTGGAGTTTTTGGCTTTGGCCGGCGGTCAATGCGGCGTTCCTGTCGACCTTATACACGCAACAGACCTGTGACGTCAGAGGGGGTTGCCCAGGGACAGCCGCTCCACCATTTATATACTACTGTAATCTCTTAATGCAATTCGAGGGATGCAATTTGGGAAAACGCTCTTCAACGAGCTTGAGCGGCTGATTTCACCACCTGGGGCACCAGTCTTCTTATGGTACTCATCGTATGCACGTATGGTACGGAACTTACTCGATGGTGGAAGAAGAGAATTTCCTGTCGACGTGGTCTTTCTCGGTTTGACCATGGCACAATTTGACTGGCGTCGTTGTCTCGTATCGGAGACCCTGTTCCGGCGCGAATCCGACCGGCAAAAGATGCCAGTAGTTACCAATATTTTGAAACCGCAGGCCGAATTTTGGAGTTTCTCTCGCGATATCCTCAGCGCCACAGCAGCGCTTCAATTCCTGACAACGCAGAGCGTCGATAAATCCTCCTAATCGGGCGATTTCCGCTACGACGCGTACGATCTCAGGAGGAGGATCCTGGGATGGAAGATCAGGGACGATCTGCATAGGTCAATTAGTTAGACACTTTTCTATCATATAAAAATATGGCTAAATGCCTACTCTTAATACAGAATATCACGCATGCTCATTCAAAGACTGAGATAATGAGGACGATTTTTTCACCTGAGGGGGGATGTGGTATCTCGATTTCAAATCGTCATACGTCGTATTACTTTGAAGGAACTCTGAAAAATATGCGTATCGAGGAATAATTCATTCGAGATGGATTCAAACAAGCGCAGGTATATTCAATATAAATCCTCACTGATGTCTTTGGTAGGGTCGTCGTAAGTCATAGTTGTTAACGCTGTCAATGCGAATGGCTGCATGCAATATGCTCCCGGGACTGACGTGGAAGGAGCGTAAGTACAAGTTGGAGGCTGGGGTTTCACCGTTACTTGCGGTATGTACGGAGCCTGCAAGAAAACCGTGTGAAATTATTAAAAATGTTTAGGATACGTTATCAACCAGAATTTTAGAAGAGCGAGCATCAAATCGATGGTTCAGATGGATCATTCATCTCCGACGCTTTCAAGGGTAAAGTAAAAAAGCCCCGAAAATAAATGAAAGTTTTTACGTGTACCTGCAGACATTTTAATAAGTGGCCTATTCATCATCATTACCAATTTTTTCGGAATACCGATCTTCAAAAAATATTAATCAGTCACTTAAAAGGTTTTCAGCGCCCGAAGGTATATTCTTTGAAGGGGGAGGGGGCCCTTGACGGTTGAAGAAGACCCGGGACCCCCCCCCCGGATTTCCATGAATCTGTCAGACCCCCTCCCCCTATGTGTTCTTCCCAGGGGCCAGCCCCTCCCTCTTAGGTATTCTGCCGGCTGAGGCCCCCCCCTCGTATTTGACCATTAATTAATTTCATTAAGATTGGCCCTGGTCAGTGAAGCTGCTGGTCTAGCGAGCTCAATCCTTGACAGAAATGTATTTTTTTGTTGATATTCGATGGTACCTAATTAATCTATTTAACCAACGTTTAAAAAGGTCATTCTGTGAGACATCAATATTGGCGGTATTAGAGAGATCATGAAAGCATCTACGAACTTTCGAATAGTATTCTTAATTTCCACAAATGCACGACTTACCCTTGTCATACTTATATTTTGAACAAATATTTTCTTACCTGCGGTTTACATTCAACACCGGCCTCCCGATTTTCCCTCTCGCGGTTAAGTTCTTCGATAACTCCATTGATGTATCTTGTAAAATCCGGTTTTCGCCGTTTGAACTCCTTTTTCGCGTCTTTCCAAATAATGTTGGTGTTGATTTGCGACTGCTGAGGTCTCAGTTCGGGATGAGCTTTTTTATAAGCGAGAAACAACTCTAGATGCTGGTTTACGTACGCCATTACGCAGGGGAAATCCTGTTGGTAGCTAAAATGATTTCAAGGGCGAATTCACGAATTATTTAAATTGCTGCATCAGGCGATTTTGGTTTTCTATTCAATAATAAACCACTGTAATCGCCCGAGTATTTTTCCGTCAAGTTCTCTAGTCACAAGGAATAAACACAAGCCAGCCGCTCAGGTTGGGTTACTAGGGGGGCCCCTCCCTATGTGCTGTGCAGGTGTGGGGCTGAGGCTTCGTAGGGGGGTCCCGGGTAGGGTGCTGAACTCAAACACAAGGAGTGGGAGACTCCTTTCATTTGCTCGTAGCCAGAGGCGCATGCGCATTCGCTGTATTGGGCTATCGGCTTTTGGGTTCCGACTCTTTATCGTTATCCTGCTCTACCTCGTACACTAGGGTCCTAGAAGGCCCCATTCATATTCACAGAAATGAAAGAGATAGTGGTAACGGCACAATGCCTGAAAGCAATTAGCTTTTACCTATCCAAACCCCAATGGATAGAATCCCAGTCCTGGTTTCAAGATGAGGCGACCCAATGAGGGTAAAATACGACCTGGAGCAAAAAGATGAAGTATAGTGAACCCTCAGGATAACTGGATGATAAGATTCAGATAAAAACTTTTAAAAAGGGTAACCTTACACCCCGCGTTTACATAGAAAATTTTCAGACCCCCAGATTTCTTCTCTAGAAGAGTGGTTCGCATATTGAGGGAAAATTGCTATAGCACCTAAATTCTCTAAGAATTATCAATAGTAGTGACCTAGCCAGTGAATTTGAGTATAGATAACTCACAATGCTTCCATAATTTACGAAGTCACATTTTCATTTTTTACCCATACGTAAGATAAGATTTTGAATTATTTTGTAGGCTACAATGATCAAAAATATGTTTAAGACACTCTATGCAATATTTCAAAACCCGCAAAAGAGGCATTTTTCCTAACTGGGTGGCAGTCATTAATATTTTAAATTGAATTTATTAAAAATATAAATAGGTACATTTTTGAATTAACACACAAGCTCTTGTTCAGAAAGTGTATACGCACTTTTTCATAACGCCGGATCCAATTTTCAATTTTCTGGCTATTACAGTAGGCAAATTTTCTGACTGTAATAGTAACTATTTTATAAAATAGTAACATGTTATAGGAGGGGTGTTAGGGTTATGTTATATACCTAGGAGTACAAAATTATAATTCTATCTCAACCGTAAAACTCTTAATCTGAACTTGGACCGAAAACAGGTTTACAAGAAGTATAATAATTTTTCCCAAAGACCACTAGTTACTTCTGTTGAAAATTATTGTTACGCGTTCTACAGGCGTCTATTAGGCGGTTATCACGAAAATGTTTTAATAAATCGGATGGCCTTTATGCTTTTACCTAATGATGCCCGATAAATCGAAGCAGAGGGAAACTACAAGGTCGTTTTTTTCTCAGATTAGAGCTGAGCTAGGGCGAATTTTTTCACGGAAGTTCCTTAGTTTAACTTATGGTGACTATTCAAAAACTGAGTCTGAAGCAAGGTGGGAAATTCGACGTCAGTTTACCATGAATATCGGCTGGACTAAACGGCCAAAAAATGGTAACCTTTGGGAGGAATCCAACTGGTTCTTCAGACTTATATTCACGTGAGTCTTTTCGCTTAAATTTTAACATAGCAGGTAAATATAAAGCATCATAATCGTCCTAAAATTGGGACAGAGCCACAGAAAAAACCTTTACTTGCCATAGCGTTTTTTGAGCTATATTTTTGGTTTTACATTGCAGAATACGTCGATTTTTTCATTCCGGAAGCTTAAAACCCTCCGATATGCATAGTACCTATGTTTTTTGACATTTCTGACCCTTGAAGTGTTCAAAATACAATCAATTTGCATGAAAACTTTACGTGCCAAGATATGGAAGCGTTGTGTGTGATCGACGCACCACTGGTCCGACATATAATATATGTTCCTACATAATATGTATATATTATATATTCTTATAAGAATATGACAAAGGAACTGATAATTTTTGGGTTGGTGTGGGCCGGGGCGTAATTTGATATACATTTTCAGATGGATATTCCCGCTGGTCAAAAAAGGTAACACGGACAGTCTTTCGGAAGATGACGTGGGCGAAACAAAAACTCAATTAAGGAGTAACGAATGTGGCAAAAAATTGCAAGAGTAAATAATTTTTATAACATTTTTAAAAATATTTCACAAAAAGATAACATCAAATAGGCGCCTTGTTCTTCTTAGTACTTACACAACTTGAACATTTTCGATTTGAAGAGCTTGGGACGCAGAAATGCGGAGATGCGTTGGAACTACAAAAAATCCGAAATTGTTGACGGTCCTTTTCAAAACCTACGGTCTACGGTTCAGTTTTGGCTGTGTTGTGATGGCTATTCAAGAAATCGCATTGTAAGTTGTTCCACGGTTTTATTGAACACAGAAATATTTACCTGTTCATCCGGAGGCTTATCTGCAAAAGAAGGCTGCCGTCAGGGTATCCTTCACAATTCATTTAAATTGAGGGAATGAAAATTGTGATATTTTTTCATCTTTCCAAAAATTACCAGCTGTTCCCAATCGCTATTCTTGGCTTCGTTATTGGAGTATTTCGGATCATCGGGGCCTGTTTCGTCCACGGCAGCTATCGGCTATGCCAGCGGGATCGTCTTGAGTTCCTTCTGCCGTTTTTGCCTATTCCACCACGCATTGCTGTATCTCAATACGCTGGGGATCGAAATTCGAGTCGCGGCCAGCTCATTGGTTTACAATAAGGTCAGAAGATAAATTCGTTTTTTCCAATATTCATTGTTTTATTGACGTTTCAAATTGTATCAGTTTTGAATATAATACGCAGATACGTATCGGTTCTCTATTTTTCATTTTCTCAAATTTCAATACTTACCTACTACCTATTATTATTTTTGAAATTTGAATTTGAGTTTACGGCGGAAATTTGGATTTTGATCATGTCCGACTAGATGCTGAAAATGAACAAATCGGAACTGTCAAAGATGTCGTCGGGAACTCTAATCAATCTGTTGACTTTGGATCCGAAGAAACTCGAAACTATGGTGTCGTTTTCTTGCCATCTGGTGCTGTCACCACTCGAATGGTGTCTCGCAACTTATTTCTGCCTGCGCATCGCCGGCATAGCCGCCTTGCCTGGATCGCTGATCTCTCTGCTGCTCTATCCCGCACTTTGTAAATAATTCATGCCACTTACAGAAAATTTAACATTTCTAGTTCTTGCAATTGAAGGGTAAGTACTAATGCATTTTATCCACAGTACTTATAGCCGCAAAAAGGTCGCAGGTTAATCATGCGATGCTGAAAAAGGCCGACGCGCGACTTCGATTCATGAACGAAATCATCACTGGGATAAAAGCGTTGAAAATGTACGCATGGGAAAACGCATTTATCAAGAAAGTGATGGACGCTAAAGGGTAAGCAGCGTCGATGATTGATTTTTCATTTATTTTGTTCATACGATATTTTATTCATTTAAAATTTTCAATTTATTTGTCTTTATTTTATTTGGTATTTCGATTTTTTAAATATTTTTTCCCAGGGAAGAGTTGAAAGACTTGCTGGTATCGACTTGGCTGAGGATGCTGAGTTTTTCCGCGTTTGTTTTCCGCACAAGGCTCTGTTTGTTCATAACGGTGGTTCTGTACTCCATCTGGTACGGAGCATTGGATTCTGTAACCGTAAGCACTAATAACTTTTGTTCTTACGATTTATCGAAACCACAATATTTATAATTTGGATGGACAAATTTTACCAAATTTCTGACTGTCCCTGGAGGGGATAATTGATCTCAATATGGCATAAGATAATATCTCTTATATTATGTGACTAGCAATATCCATTTTATGGCGTTTCAGGTGTACGTCCTAACATCGTTTTTCAATATGTACCTATTTTCTCAATGCTTGTCGTTCCCTAGAGGGGTTCTACTTGTAGGAGAAGCAGTTATATCAGAAAAACGAATAACCGTAAGTAAAAAAGCATCTGAAATAAGTAATATGAGGGATCACAACATTTTTGAATTTCATTTTACATTCGAATATTGGACATGCCCGTGGTAACAAAAATTATACATTCAATGTATGTTCTTTACCAGGATTTTCTCACCTTATCGGAAGATAGGCATGAATCTTTTCGCTACACGAGCGATTATATTTTGACAAAATCGCAAGTGATTTCGACCGTCGAATCAAAACCTCATAACGAGGGAATCCTTTTGAAAAACGTGACAGCCAAATGGTCAGCGGATAGTAAGGAAGCGACACTTAGCAATATTAATCTCGAAATTCCCGGACAAAAGCTGACAATCATTATTGGGTCAGTTGGGAGCGGTAAGGTAATTTTTTTCTGAATTTATCCATTTTTCCGATGTAAATAATTTAATAATCTAGATCAAGCTGGGGGAAATCAAGTTGGAACTTTTTGTGCCGGAATTTCGGACTTAATTCGCTTCTCAAGGCCCATATAGGTAGGATCAACGAGGCGACAAGAATGTTACCATTGATCAAACATTTCGATTGATCAGTATTGAGGACACATTGTTTGCTTTATGAGAATTTTAATTAACAAAAAGCGATAGATGAGGGACTATTCTTGATGTTGTTTAACCCCATAATTCGAATAGAAACTTAAATTGAGGGAATGCAAGTAGTCTGTTCCATGAACGTTTACGAGTTTTTTTATGGACACTGAGCCATAATGGCCCCGAGGGCACCATAATGACATAACTTCAAACCGTATCCTTCAGAGTTCCCTGCTGTATTCTATCCTGGGAGAACTGAACGTCCAAGGAAGCATTCACGTGCCCGACGAAGACATTTCGTACGCACCCCAGGAGCCGTGGCTTTTCCAAGCCAGCATCCGAGAGAACATCCTTTTCGGCCAGCCGTTCCACGGTGACCGATATGCTGAAGTTCTCCAGGTCTGCGCCCTGAACCAAGACATTCAGATGTTCCCAGAGAGGGACTTAACGTCGACCGGTGAGCGCGGAGCACTGATGAGTGGAGGACAGAAGGCGCGACTCAATTTAGCAAGGTTCGTTTTGACCATAAAGTCGGCCATAAGATTGCTGGTGGAGAGGGTAAGAAAAGACATTTTTGCGATTGGCCGAGGTGGGGTCGGCGTTGAACCCAGATATTTGATTATTCTCTACTTTGAATATTAATCTACTGTTTACATATATTAATCTGTGGGATCTGAAAAGCCTTGTCTCTGTAAAGGTTCAATTCCCTTCATTCGGAACAATTGCCAGGTACCTGAAGGTCCCACATAGGCTCACCTACCCCCACCATACCCACACACCCTTGAGCCTTTGGTGCCCAGTCATGCCTATCAAGCAAAAACAGAACAGGAGCTAGTCTCTATCCTTGTACCATTCCAACGATCAATTGTTGATACAAGCGATGAGGCAGAGCGCTTTTAATTGTATTGAATACAAATAAATTTTATTTTATTCAGCGCTTTCGATACTAGCTGGTTAGTTCTCGGTTTAGGTACATCGGCACGGATTGGGTGGGGGTCGGATTAGCATTTAATTCGCATTGATTTGGTCTTTTCGCTTCTGCGATTTCCTCTTTAACTCAAAATCTGGGATTCACTGTAATTATCTTTGATGATATCTCGTTTCAGAGCTGTGTACAGAGATGCGAGCATTTATATATTAGATGATCCACTTTCCGCAGTCGATTCTCACGTGTCGAAACAAATTTTCAACGAATGCATAAAAGGTACACTTTTCTATGATGAAACATGAATCTAGGTAATTATTGGTTATTAATTATTGGTTTACACGCTGAAAGTTGATGTATCATTTTCGAAATTGTTATCCCCATACAGGATTTTTGCGAGATAAAACAGTTCTTCTCGTCACGCACCAAATTGCTTTTTTGCAAGAAGCCGATCACATCGTCTGGTTGGACGATGTAAGTGGTACCTACTACCTTCGTTTTTCAATAAATGCAGATAATTCTTTTTTAATAAAAAAATCGGAATCGTGCTCTAGGGTTCAGTTAAAGCGACCGGCTCGTTTGACGTTCTTCAAAAATCCGGCTACGACTTTTCTTCCATAAAAAATGACGATGCAGTAAACGACGAACCTCTGGAAAACGATGCTGTGGACTACCAGGCACCCCACACTCCTTCAGTACGGAAACAGCAGTTTGAACAAAATAATTAGCTCTTGGGATGCATTTTTGGGGGCAGGTATCCAACGGGGTGAAGCTAAATTTAACTACCACTTTTAAGAAAATCCCATAAAATATTTTTCAAATTTTATTGATCTTATGTACCTAATTTTTCAAGTTTTTTATTCCTGTTTTTTTTCACATTAAACAAATTTTATTTTTTTATTTTTTCAAAATTATTTTTCTATTTTTTTTTAATTTTTCAAAAATGTATTTAATATTTTATGATGTGGATATTAAATATATAATATATTAAATATTTAAATATATTAAATTTAATTAATTAATCTAATTTATATTAAATTTAAATATATTAAATATTTTTTTTAATTTTTTAAAAATGTATTTAATATTTTATGATGTGGATATTAAATATATAATATATTAAATATCCACATCATAAATTATTAAATACATTTTTAAAAAATTTAAAAAAAATAAAAAAATAATTTTGAAAAAATAAAAAAATAAAATTTTGTCGTCCAAAAAGGAGTGAAAATCCTACATAACTGGAAAATATGGAACAGTTGACTAGGTGCAGTTAGTGTGCCATGTTGTTCCAGAAGAACCTTGAGCTTGAAGAAGTTGAATTAACTCAAGAAAATCAAGCTGAACCTGAAAAAAGGGCTGTCGGTGCTGTGAAATGGAAGGTCTTTCTGTGCTATTTTAAAGAAGGAGGAAAATCGTATTGGCCGATTATAATGACAATTTTACTCTTCTCAGTTTGCCAATTCGCTGGCAGCTTTTCCGACATTACTCTCAATTATTGGTGAGTTCTAAGTAAATACGGTGCTATTGAGCGCATATATTTTGGTACATTATTTCTAGAAATAATGTACCTACTTAATCGGTCGGGAAAATTTGTTTCACATCCCCCTCAATTTCGCATATAATTCTCTTCGTTTCAGGGTGAAAATGGAACAACTACTGTCGATGTTCTTGCACGATCATGCAATTGATATGTCGAATTTCACGATCAACGTGACGTACCCGTTTGTGCATCATTCATCAAGGATCGATGTGGCCAGAGAAAACTTCATGATAGCGATTGGCGTAGCAGTATTAGCGACGATAATTACGACTCAACTAGCTGCGGCTAGTTTTTCATTTTTTTCAGTCAAAACATCGGAGAACCTGCACAGTAGAATGTTGCAAGCCGTTATGAGTGCCCCCATGCAGTTCTTCAATGACAATAACTCAGGTAAATGATTTTTTCAAAAATTTTCCAATCTAGGCCAAGATAAATTAGTTTGGGTTTTTATTTTTCTAATAATTTATCTTGCATTAGGTACTACCTACGGTTTTCCGAATTATCATAAATGATTTCAGAGCTTATTGAATGTGGTCTTTCCTTGTTTTCTGTTTCTTTTTGTTTTATACGGTTTTTTGAGAGGCTGGATCAAAATTTTTGTTCTGCCGCCAAACTTTTGCGTAATGAATAAAGTCCTATCCATAACTCGAGATAACTCAAGGTTTATAACGACGTTTTCCCCCGATACTCTGTTCCAGGGAGAATACTCAACCGCTTCTCTCAAGAGCTGGCCGTTATTGACACCAATCTGGCTGATATTGTGGCCGACCTTTTTGTGGTGAGTGCCCATCTGCCAGCGTGTACTTAGGGAAAAAATTAATTTTCAATTTAAAAATATTTGAAAATAAAATTTTATTGTCAATGAAATTGTTTTTATTTATTTCATTTTATTTATTAAATTTAAATTTTTATTTTTACAGCTGGAAAAATGAATTTAGTAACAAATTAAGAATAGTGATAATTAGGGATCGGATCCGTATGTGTTCACATATTTTTTTCTAGGCAATGTACTGATGTTTTTCAAGTAGGCGTGTTCATATTGACATTTTCTGAACCGTTTAAGCCCACTTTCATTTCACATATTTTGACATATTCCACTATAAATCCATATTTTTCAAATATTTGGTCTACAAAAACACATATTTGCTAATTTTGGGTAGTTTTCCCAAGGTTCACAACTAAAATGAATTAAATTTAAACAAAATTTAGCATTTTTTTTTTATTGGACAACTTTTTTCATGAGTTTTGCTTCAGACGGCGTACGGAGTACGGGAAAAAATTATTGCAGATTTTTATCTAGGCACTCTGAAACGTAAAGGAAAAATTTTCAGGGGGCGATGAAAAAAAAACCCCGACCGATTACATAGGTACATTATTTCTGGAAATAATTTAACAAAATCTTGTTGTTCATTTGGGCTTAAACATTTTTTTGAAAATATTTAAACCTTTTTACATATTTTCCTCATATTTTTTGAAAATATTTAAACCTTTTTACGTATTTTCCACATATTTTTTGCAAATATTTCAACCTTTTTACATATTTTCCACATATTTTATGAAAATTAATACATATATATGTCACATATTTGGCATTTTTAAATACATAAAAATCCGATCCCTAGTGATAATAATAGCATGTAACATTTTACAGATGGCATTCGTGGTCTTAGGATCAGTGGTTATCGTTTCAATCGTCAAACCATGGTTGTTTTGCTCTTTCTCTTTGAGTTTCATTGGTGCTAACGTGATACGCTATTATGTATACCGCCCTTCGACAAATCTCAAACGGCTGGAAAATACAGGTACGTTACATACAGAGGATGTTCATATTTGAGATTGCCTTCCTTGATGACGTCAGCTAATTTTCGTTTTATAACCTTTTTTCGGGACAAAGAAAAAGTACACTTTTTTATTTTGAAGATTTACCTCGCGTTTTCGACTTGAAATCAAAATTGAAATCCAGAAACCCTGTACCTAGAAGAAACCTAGTACCTGAAACGAAAATATCAAATGACCTAAAAAAACCGACCCCTTCAAGGGGGGACAAATTTTGAGTATTAACACCCTGTACCTACAAGTAGTTAATATACAGGAAAATACATCATTCTTCTTATCCAGTCGAAATTTTGTCCTTTTAACTTCGAAAAATGATGTGGTGGTTAATGCATCTAAACAAAACGTTTGGTTGATTTCTCAGCAAAAAGTCCGATCTTGTCACATTGTAACCAGACTTTGCAAGGATTGGAAACGATTCGAGCCTTGAAAGGCGAATCGTTCCTCATTCAACAATTCGACGAGCACCAGGTAGGAAAAATTTGATTAAAATGATTTTATGAAATATGTATGAAATACCATCGCCCAACTATGATGACATGCAAATCTTGCAATTTCTGTCCTAGGATTACTATTCATCAATTAGTTTCTCAATACTTGGACTAGCGTTGTCATTCTGTTTCTGGGTCGACTTCCTGATATGGATCTACATTGCAGTCGTCGTGTACTCTATGTCAGCAACGCTGGGTGCGTAAGCTCCACCTCATTGGACAAAATTTGTGAGCTTTCACCATTTTCGGCCGAATTTTTGAAATCGCACGCTCTTTACAGAGGATTCTCCCAGCGTTGGATTGGCAATTACTCAAGTCATAGGAATGAACGCGTATGTTCAGTGGCTGCTGAAGCAGACGATCGATTTTGAAAGTTACTTGACAGCTGTGGAGCGGGTGATGGAGTATTGCGCCATTCAGTCGGAGACCAATTTGTACTTTAGCCCATCTTCAGGTAAGGGTGTGTAGGGTGGGTGTACGAAAATCACTTTCAGCTAATGCTACAACACAGTAGGTCATAGTTCATGCGATCATCCATGCAATTTTTGAAGTCCTTTGTGAGACTTGTAACCAACGCGGCAACCGCTTATTAGCTCAATGCTGCCAACTAGTACCCAGTGCCAACTAGTAAAGGTGCTATCTGTACTTACCAATACAGGAAATATCATCCTTGATATTATTGTTTGTTCAAAGCATTGGAATTAAGACCAGAATGGCCTGAAAAGGGGAGAATCAAGTTCGATGGAGTCAGTTACCGATACTCGGACGAAAGCCCATGGATTTTAAAAAACCTAAATTTCATGATACGGCCTCTTGAAAAGGTAAATTGACTTACGCACTTTGACTTCTTCATTCAGCAACTAAGGCTATATAGGATTTGGGGAATGCTGCAATCCAATTTTACGTTTGCCTTTACTTTTCCTCGTGATCGGCTCTGCGGAATCACCTGATTCCTAATTCAGCAGGCACCTTCTTTCTCCATCAGTATGTGAAATGAATTCCAGATCGGAATCGTTGGGAGGACCGGGGCCGGTAAATCGTCCCTGATAGGGGCAATTTTCCGACTGGCTAATGTGAGAGGAAGAATTGAACTGGATGGAGTCGACACCTCAGAGGTGCCCCTGCAATCGTTGAGATCCAGCATATCCATAATTCCTCAAGATCCTGTCTTGTTCGACGGCACGTTACGAAGCAATCTAGATCCCTACGATGAGCATTCGGATGCTGTTTTGTGGGATTCCTTGAAAGAGGTACCTTACATCCTGTTTTGTGGGATTCCTTGAAAGAGGTACATTACATTCTACTCTTACATCCTATTCCAACAACTGAACCGTGGCGGATACGTCAACCGAGGTCTACTATCCAGGAAAAACAGTTACCTACAATTGACAAAAAATAAACGAAAACATAATAAATATGTAAACATTGAGAATCATCATAGATTCATGATAGAATATTATAGATCCATTACAGAATCATTATAGATTCATGATAGAATCATTACAGATCAATTTATGAAATTGTAAATGAATGGACGACGAGCGCGGATAGAAGAGGGCCTCAGATCGCTCCTTGGGGTACACCGTAAACATATCCAACGCAAAATCCTGCTCGAAAGGTTGTTGAAACTTGGCGGCCTAATCGATTGGTGGTTCGACTAAAAATAAAATTCGTATTTGAACAGGTTGAACTGAGCGGGATTATCAAAAATCTACCAGGGCAACTGGACAGTCATGTATCGGAGGGCGGCACGAATTTCAGCGTCGGGCAAAGGCAACTTCTTTGTTTAGCCAGAGCCATACTGAGAAACAATAAAGTTCTCTTGCTCGACGAAGCAACTGCTAATGTTGATAATCAGTAAGTTAACGGAATATTAACTAGCTAACAGATATTGTGGAATTGCTTCAAAATGGGATAGGTGCTTAGGAACTTATCCTCCTTAAGTCGATAATGATAGATGATGACGCCATTATTTTTTATCCTTCAGGACTGATAGTCTTCTGCAACAAACTATCAGGAAGAAATTCCATGATTGCACAATTCTCACCGTCGCTCACAGGCTCAACACTGTTATGGATTCGGACAGGATTATGGTCCTATCATCCGGGGAAATTGTCGTAAGTAAAACTATCGGAGTTAGGATAGGCACCAATAAAATTTACATCCCGATGGTAATATAGGTAACCTCTTTTCTCATGATTCTCATAAATGATTATTGAAAATGGAATTGATTCATTCCTTTTCCCCTAGGAATTTGACCACCCGCACACCCTACTTCAAAACAAAGATGGACAATTGTACAAAATGGTGGAGCAGTGCGGCAAAGACTCAGAACTTACGCTTCTTAGAATAGCTGAAGAGGTGAGTACAGTCATCTCGAACGTCCAATCCTGGGGATTGATTTGGGCACGATGGGATTTTGAAAGACGTGGAAGCCTTTTCTGAAAGCTCCATGGTCCTTCGAAACCATATTTCATGAATAACATTTCAAAATAGACCACCTCGCTACATCCCTGCACGAAAATGTCTGCATATTTTGTTTTAATTTTCCCAAGCGCTTTCCCCTTCTATGGCCTCTTTGAGGGTAGGTATTCTAAAAACCGGATTCTATTTCTATTTGGCTTACGAAGTTAATAAATCTGAAGTTGACTTAATCCTAAAACTCGAATTTTTCAACTTATTTTGTTTTTTCAACAGAGTTACTACAACATTAGGCACAACATAGAACGCCTGGAAAGCAACGACTAGATTGTTACTGCAGGATAGGACCTTCAATGTGACCATTGTATCAACCCATCTTCGAAATCCGCTCCAGTATTCAAGAACAATAATAAATTACCTATATACAATGGAGAATCACTTAGACAGTCCTCACTGTTCTCGAAAAAAATAAACACAATAAGAAAAATAAATTTTATAAAAAACTATTTTGTTAATTTTTGGACCCAATTTTTGTAATCACCAACAATCATTATTTTTGAGGAGAAAAACCTCAGGATAAATGGTTGGTAAATTAGCTAAGCAAAACTAATGGATGGCTTCGAAAAATTAAAAAACATCTTCAAGTAAGATGGTAGATCAAGTAAGCATTTGGCTGAGTAGATCAAGTGTCCAAGGTATGAAAAAACGAGTTTGGTTAATCAATTCTAATTTCCCGGAGTACTAGCGCGTACTAGTTGGTTTCGCGACGGGTGCACTGAGGCCCCCCGGGTGTACTTGTGTTGTGGTTGAATATGATTGGAAATCAACACGCGTTTGAATAGAACTGGTACAAATACAATTTATTAAATATGTAATTGGAGACAAATGCAAACAAGGGATTGTATGAACGTCAACTGGAAAAACAGATGACTGGAGAACAGTGTTGCCAATCTTGAAGGATACAACAACTTGGGTCTTACCTGCACGAACGGGTGTATTCGGGTCATACTGTCTGGTGTACTCGTGACATAGGTAATAAAAATTGTTTAAAAAAATTACTATCTACTTTAAAAATAATTACGGAAGTAAGCAGACATTTGATGTATCCACTTGCATAGAGTGTTTTTTGATCCTTGCAGCTTCCAAAACAGTAAAAATATAATAAAATTGTTTAGAAAAAATTAGTTTAAAAATAACTATGGGAGTAAGCAGGTATTTGATGTACCAAACTGGTTTATTTTTCGGTCGTCCACACACTCTCCGATTGCTCATGGAGGGGGTAAGCAAATGCTGCGATGCCGTAGGCGTAGAACCCAGTAATTCGGGTTTCCACACCAAATTTGATGGAAAAGGAAAACGGAGAAGAAGTTGGGGACAAGAAGAAGAAGCTGCCAATGCTTTACTGTTATCGGTTTGTAAGGTTAGGAAATTTCCTTGTTGATTGAAACGTGTTGCATTGTGGTGTCGGTGGCTGCTGGTTTCTATTCCATTGTTTTCCACTTAATTTTAGGTCGAAATTTTAATGGAAGACCGATTCTAGCTCCTTTCAAAAGCCGTTGATCGGAAGTTTCCAGGATGGCGACGATTGTCGACAAAATCGCGGCCATCGAGGCTGAGGTAAGCGTTGCGTTGAGGGAGACATGATGTACGATATTTCGGTCTTTCCTGCTCATCCGGCAGTCATACCTATCAATTTACACGGCCGTATGTCTAGCTAACGATGATAAGTTTTACGATGTTTGTCGGTCGCAAAGATTAACGAGACACAAAGCCCCTAGATGGAGTCCAACGCTTACACCAGTCAATAATAAATGTTGATTCAATTCACCATCTCTCAATTGCAATGAATGGCGGATGGCCCGTTTTTGGTCTTAAATGTACTTACTTAGGTAAAGAATCACTTTATGGAAGAGGAAAGAATGACGAAACCACTCCATGGGCTATAAAGAATAATTTAACAGTAAATCCTTAATGTGCTAAAAATTTGGAGAAAAAAAATGGTTTTGAGCAATAAAAGTAAAACGTGAAGGTTTAAAAACTAGAGTGAATTTCTCGACAAAAAAAAAAAAAAGGTGCTGCGATGAGTACACAGAATTTTGATTTTTTTCGAGACCATATTTCGAGTCATGGAATTGTGCAGTCTTTTTTCTCTAGTTTTTCACGATCATTTATTTTCCACCCTTTATTGTACCAGCTGGCGACTTTATCCATTCTGGAATTCGCTGTTTCAGATGGCCCGCACCCAAAAGAATAAGGCTACCGCCGGACATTTGGGTCTTTTGAAGGCCAAATTGGCCAAATTGAGGCGCGAGCTGATCACTCCAAAAGGCGGCGGCGGCGGGCCCGGTGAGGGATTCGACGTCGCCAAAACCGGAGATGCTCGGATTGGTTTCGTTGGTGAGCAATTTCAATGCCTGCTTTCAATTTTTTCGTCACAAAATTCATGAAAAAAAATTACTTCGAGTTCAGAGGGCCAGTCGAAACTTGCACATTTGGGCCAGGACTCAATTATAGAAATGGAAATTGTGTCTTTTGGTTAGAATTTATCAGGCAACGTTATAGTATTTTCATTATGGCTACTTGCTCAAATTTTGTGCTTCAAATACCTACGCTCGTCATGATTTTTGAAAATGAGTAAAAAAACCGAATTCGTGAATAGTTTTTATTGCAGTGAACCGATTAAGTGAATTGGTCCTTCCATGTCGCTAGTGCGTGCATTTGAGATTAGTAGTAACCGTAGTAGCCCAATCCTCTGTAGTAAGACGGGTAGTAAGACGAGTAACCGTAGCCTCCATAGCTTCCGTATCCGAGGAAGACGTCTTTCTTGGAGCGTTCGGCGTTCTGTTCGTCGGGGGACGGAAAAGCCAGCGCCTGCGCCACGACCACCAGGGCGAGGAAAGCGACCAACTGTAATATCAATCGAACCACTGTCTCATTATTTTATCCCAAAAAAATAAATAATCACTTTAAATAAATAATAAATAATCACTTTTGGGTAAATACCTATATATTGGTTCTACTTCATGTGAATGTTCGAATAAAATAAATAATTTTTCAAACTAAATAACTAGGTGAAATAAACAAAACAAATTAATATCTTATAAAACCCTCAGTGCGTGAATTATACTCAATAGGTACTTCAATACAATTTTTTTATGAATTAAAATTAAATGTTAAATTAAAATTGAGCTATTGGCTTTGCTAAAGAATTGAGGCTGTGTCAGGCCAAGGTTGTTACCTATTTTCTGGGAAAATAATTGTAATGTGGATATTTTTTTATTCCAAAAAATTGACGTAGGATAAAAAGTATGAATTAAATTTTCAAATAAATGACATACTACTAATTAGACTTACGAAGATTTTCACTGAAGCCATCGTTGGATTGGTTGTGAAGCAGTTGACACAATGCTGGTTTCAAAGTGTCGAAGCGCTTATATACTTCTAGCTTTTGTACGAGGGAGAGATTTATCTGTTCGATAAACAGCTTAACCGATCGAGTTTATTCATTACTCCTGTTGGACATGGTAATTTTACATGCATTACCTATCTACTGCCGAATTGGACAACCGCTCGTTAGTCGCTTAATAGCATCCTGGTGTTTGGGTGACGTACTATAGCAAGTAGAAACATGTGCCTAAAAATGTTGATTGATGTTTCCCCTACAATTCAATATCCGCCCAACTTTTTTGCTGGCTGTGAAAATTCGTCTTGTACATTTGCATGATTATAAATTACAAAATTTAATCGACAACGATATTCGGCTATAAAGTTTCGAAATATCCCAGTTACATTTTTAGGCATTCGAATAATTTTAGGCCAAAATGTTTTATGAGAAAAATGGGGTTTTGAGATTTAACTCAACACTCAACTCAACATTCTACACTCAACTTACTCTCAATACTCAGCACCCAACTCTCAATACTCAACACTCAACCCTCAAAACTCAACACTCAGCACTCAACTCTGAACGCTCAATACTCAACATGACTCAACGCTCAACCCAACATTCAACTCAGCACTGTATTAAAGAATTATGGTAAATCGTCAATTTCCAGGCTTTCCATCGGTTGGAAAATCGACGCTTCTAACTACATTGGCTGGTGTATATTCTGAAGTGGCCGCTTACGAGTTCACCACGCTAACCACCGTACCCGGTTGCATCAAATATAAAGGCGCTAAAATTCAGGTACAACATGTTTTCATGTTTGAAGATGACATGTTACACGTCAATCTTCACTCAAACGATGCTCCCGAAACGGGAATCGCTCCTGCCGATCTTTTTGTGAGGTCTACACTTCAATAAATTCGTTTAGCTATTAATCAAATTTACAAATTTCAGCTGCTCGACCTACCGGGTATCATCGAAGGCGCAAAAGATGGAAAAGGCCGCGGTCGTCAAGTTATCGCGGTCGCTCGCACATGCTCGCTGATTTTCATCGTTCTCGACGTCCTCAAGCCGCTCCAGCACAAAAAATTGATCGAACATGAATTGGAGGGTTTCGGATTGCGATTGAACAAGGAACCGCCGAATATAGTTTTTCGGAAAAAGGACAAAGGCGGTATCAACCTTCAGACCATGGTCAGTACCTGTGCATTTTCAGTGTCCCAAAACCCCTTGCAACTTCTTGAATAACAGGCGCGTATTTGCGGCCTTCAGCCATTTCGGATCCAGTGGCTCAGGTTTTATTTCAATTTTTTTTAAATATATTAATATATTGAGCCTTGTTTCAGTGCCAGCAATCGGAATTGGATTTGGACACCGTGAAGAGCATTTTGGCCGAATATAGGATGCACAACGCTGACATTACGCTGCGATACGACGCCACCAGCGATGACTTGATTGATGTCATTGAAGGGAATCGAATCTACGTACCTTGCATCTACCTTTTAAATAAAATAGGTATTGCTCATTTAATTTTGGCAAGATTCCCGTAAATTTCGTGTTATTATTTATGGCAAAATTGATAGTTTTTGTTTGAGCTTGAAACCTGATCTTTTTGCGAATTAAAACAATCTAAAAAAAAATCCGAGTTGAACGCAATTCAAAAACATTTTCAAAATAATAAAAAACACATTTTCTGTCCGACTTGCAGATCAAATTAGCATTGAGGAATTGGATATTATCTACAAAATTCCCCACTGCGTTCCCATTTCGGCGCATCACCGGTGGAATTTCGACGATTTACTGGAAAGAATGTGGGAATACCTCAAATTGACGAGAATGTAAGTTTATTTGCCACTTTTCAGGCTACAATTCAACTGAAAATACCCTATATTTAAGTGAATATAAATACCTATTTTTAGGTATATATTGTGGCAAACATTGGCCGAGATCTGTCAATTTTCGTGTGCTCGCAGAAAAATATCGAAAGGTTTTTTGAAATTTTCAAATGTTCCCAGCTACACCAAACCCAAGGGTCAACTGCCTGATTACAATTCGCCCGTTGTTCTTCATACGGACAGACGGTCGGTTGAAGATTTCTGCAACAAATTGCATCGAAGCATCGCGAAGGAATTCAAATAGTGAGTATATCGATTATCGGTCTTCGGGTACATTTTTGGAAAAAGAGCGAGGCATTTTAGGGGCGTAAATTCATGTTGAGCGAAATATCCAACTTTTTGGATCACTAGGTTTGTTATTTTGAGCCAGAATTATCTGCAGAAAAAGTGATATTTGATTTTCGGAGGCGTCGATTGTTTATCAGCATGTTCCAGCGATTCGTGCGGTATTGTCATCACCCACAGTACCTACCTAATCGATAACATTTTCGAATTTTTCATTCCAGCGCTCTCGTCTGGGGATCATCAGTCAAACATCAGCCGCAGAAAGTCGGCAAAGATCACGTACTGAACGACGAAGATGTCGTACAGATCGTGAAAAAAGTGTAACCCCCCGGCGAAGGGATGTGACTGTTTTCCTCGCCGATTCGTCCATAGTTTCTAAGTCGCTGCTGAACTCGAGATTATTTTCATTGTTGGTTGGCCGTTGACGGAAATAAATTCTATGGAACGTATCCCATATCAGCAATGTCGGCTATTTTACTCCCCTTCCATTTACGAGAGTTGAAGAAATTCTAATTTAACCAGTGTTGCCAACTCGTCGCCAAAAATACGGATACAAAATGATCAAAGTCAACTTCGAGTTCAAAGTCAACTTTGATTTCAAACCCAAATTCGACTTCAAACTCAACTTTGAGATCAAAGTCGACTTTGAGTTCAAACTCAACTTCAAGATCAAACCGAACTTGGAGATCAAATTGAACTCTGTGATCAATGTCGACTTTGAGTTCAAACTCAACTTTGAGATCAAAATGAACTTTGAGATCAATGTCGACTTCGAGTTCAAACTCAACTTCGAGATCAAAATGAACTTTGAGATCAAACTCAACTTCGAGATCAAAATGAACTTTGAGATCAATGTCGACTTTGAGTTCAAACTCAACTTCGAGATCAAAATGAACTTTGAGATCAATGTCGACTTCGAGTTCAAACTCAACTTCGAGATCAAAATGAACTTTGAGATCAAACTCAACTTCGAGTTGAAACTCAACTTCGAGATCAAAATGAACTTTGAGATCAAAATGAACTTTGAGATCAATGTCGACTTCGAGTTCAAACTCAACTTCGAGATCAAAATGAACTTTGAGATCAATGTCGACTTCGAGTTCAAACTCAACTTCGAGATCAAAATGAACTTTGAGATCAATGTCGACTTCGAGTTCAAAATGAACTTTGAGATCAATGTCGACTTTGAGTTCAAACTCAACTTCGAGATCAAAATGAACTTTGAGATCAAACTCAACTTCGAGATCAAAATGAACTTTGAGATCAATGTCAACTTCGAGTTGAAACTCAACTTCGAGATCAAAATGAACTTTGAGATCAATGTCGACTTCGAGTTCAAACTCAACTTCGAGATCAAAATGAACTTCGAGATCAAAATGAACTTTGAGATCAATGTCGACTTCGAGTTCAAACTCAACTTCGAGATCAAAATGAACTTTGAGATCAATGTCGACTTTGAGTTCAAACTCAACTTCGAGATCAAAATGAACTTTGAGATCAAACTCAACTTCGAGATCAAAATGAACTTTGAGATCAATGTCGACTTCGAGTTCAAACTCAACTTCGAGATCAAAATGAACTTCGAGATCAAAATGAACTTTGAGATCAATGTCGACTTTGAGTTCAAACTCAACTTCGAGATCAAAATGAACTTTGAGATCAATGTCGACTTTGAGTTCAAACTCAACTTCGAGATCAAAATGAACTTTGAGATCAAACTCAACTTCGAGATCAAAATGAACTTTGAGATCAATGTCAACTTCGAGTTGAAACTCAACTTCGAGATCAAAATGAACTTTGAGATCAATGTCAACTTCGAGTTGAAACTCAACTTCGAGATCAAAATGAACTTTGAGATCAATGTCGACTTCGAGTTCAAACTCAACTTCGAGATCAATGTCGACTTTGAGTTCAAACTCAACTTCGAGGTCAAAATGAACTTTGAGATCAATGTTAACTTCGAGATCAAAATGAACTTTGAGATCAATGTCGACTTCGAGTTCAAACTCAACTTCGAGATCAAAATGAACTTTGAGATCAATGTCGACTTCGAGTTCAAACTCAACTTCGAGATCAAAATGAACTTTGAGATCAATGTCGACTTCGAGTTCAAACTCAACTTCGAGATCAAAATGAACTTTGAGATCAATGTCGACTTTGAGTTCAAACTCAACTTCGAGATCAAAATGAACTTTGAGATCAAAGTCGACTTCGAGTTCAAACTCAACTTCGAGATCAAAATGAACTTTGAGATCAATGTCGACTTTGAGTTCAAACTCAACTTCGAGATCAAAATGAACTTTGAGATCAATGTCGACTTCGAGTTCAAACTCAACTTCGAGATCAAAATGAACTTTGAGATCAATGTCGACTTCGAGTTCAAACTCAACTTCGAGATCAAAATGAACTTTGAGATCAATGTCGACTTCGAGATCAAAATCAACTTCGAGATCAAAATGAACTTTGAGATCAAAGTCAACTTCGAGTTCAAACTCAACTTCGAGATCGAAATGAACTTTGAGATCAATGTCGATTCGAGTTCAAACTCAACTTCGAGATCGAAATGAACTTTGAGATCAATGTCGACTTCGAGATCAAAATCAACTTCGAGATCAAAATGAACTTTGAGATCAATGTCGACTTCGAGATCAAAATCAACTTTGAGATCAATGTCGACTTCGAGATCAAAGTCAACTTCGAGATCAAAATGAACTTTGAGATCAAAGTCAACTTCGAGTTCAAACTCAACTTCGAGATCAAAATGAACTTTGAGATCAATGTCGACTTCGAGATCAAAATCAACTTTGAGATCAATGTCGACTTCGAGATCAAAATGAACTTTGAGATCAATGTCGACTTTGAGTTCAAACTCAACTTCGAGATCAAAGTGAACTTTGAGATCAAACTCAACTTCGAGATCAAAATGAACTTTGAGATCAATGTCGACTTTGAGTTCAAACTCAACTTCGAGATCAAAGTGAACTTTGAGATCAATGTCGACTTCGAGTTCAAACTCAACTTCGAAATCGAAATGAACTTTGAGATCAATGTCGACTTCGAGATTCAAACTGAAAGAATTTGAGTATCAGATCTAGTTGCAATTTGCGTCTCAGGTTTTCGAGTTTGAGTCTCAGTTCGAGTTTCGTTAAGTTTTAGTTTGAGTTCACCTTTCTTTCGACCTTTGAGTTTGAGTTTTCCTTTCTTTCAACCTTCGAGTTTCCATATCAATTTCTGTTTGAGTATTGGAGTTTCAGCTTGAGTTCCAGTTCCAACTCGACCTAGTTTACCTTTTTCCTACCGTTGAAAGAACGGATCAGTGTATCGTATCAGCGTCATTTTGTTTTTAGGAATGGAAAATCGACCCTCAAACTTTATGGAAGTCAGCTATCGTTAGGGGTAACACAAAAACAGGCGTCCCCTTTGCCTGGTGTTTGCCGCAGTGTCATTTTGAGTTCGCGCATCAGTATCAATTTGAGTTTGGGTTTCAGTCTCACTTTGACCATTCTACTGCCGTTTTTAACCCGAGTTGGAGGAATACGCGGCATTCGAATCTAATTCCATCAACGTTTTGGAACATAATGGAAATTCGGACATAATGTTGCGGACAGCAAATCGCATTGAACCGCTGATCCGATTTCGATTAAATCGTGCCAGTTGTGATTCGCTTCAAATCGTTCCAGATTGTCGTGAGTATCGGTAAAAACTGACATAACTGTTACGGGCATTCCAGCCGGGTCAATGTGAACCGGCGGGTGGGGGGTGGGCAGGACCTGCGAAAAGCCTTCGAGCCCTTCTCAACCCGGCCCACGTTGGCGCGTTCGACGCACGTGGTCATCGTGGCCGTCACCAGACGCCTTCGCCAAGAAGAGGGAGGCGCCTCCCCTCGCCGGGCAGGTGCAGCGGTAAAAGGGCCAGCCGCCCGGCGGCCTTTCATCAGTCGCAGTCCGCGCTCATCAGTGCACGAATGCCTGATAGAACCCGTGTCTGATCAAATTGAAAATTTGTTTTTCAATTTTGTATTATTTTTTAATTTTTCAAGCGCTTTTTCTCTTGGATTTTGGGATTTATCCGGTTTCCGCGTGTTTCTGTCAACTATGGTCGCGCAGCCAGAGATCGAGCCCAGGATCGACGAAGAAGAGAAAAAGGACCCGACTAAAGGTAGACATTTTGACAAGATAAAATAATGTTCAGGGTGTTCACCCTTAAGAGTCTCTTGAAGGGTCAATTCTTCAGCTCACTTGCTACAATATTTGTTCTTTATTTTTTGCTTGCTCCAAAAAATGCACTCTTCCGTTTTTGAATTTGTTTTTCATGTTTTCGACTTAGTTTCAGTACAATTGCCGTATGTCCCTCAAATATTGGGATAGTCGCAAAAATGAGGGTACCATTTCAAAGAGCGTTGAATTTCCAATAATCTTAAGTTATTTGCAGTTTTTTTACATTACGTTTAAAATGCAAAAGGCTATGCCAATGTCGAGAAATACTCAATTTTTAAAAACTACAATTTTTTCAACGTTTGTTTACTACCGAAAAATGGGTAATTCCCCCTCACATTCTAGGAAAAACTGGCTTTCCAACGGTATGCTAATTGTTTTTTGTTTCTCGCGCTTTTTTGAAGGGAAATTAAAGTTTGAATGGTTGAAACTTGGTTTTTTGCCGCAGTCTCGGTCTTTCGGCATTGACTGAACTTTTCGAGTTTTTGAAAACCTCACGCTGAATCCGAGGGTGACCTATCCCATCGTTCGCGGACCTCGTAATGATGGGTTGAAAAGGCGTGTTAGTATTTCTGCATAATCATATCATGATTTCTGGATTGAACCAACATGAGCGTTCTTGGTACCCTAACAAAATGTTTGTTTCACCTTGCCGAATATTATATATTCCACGTGGATATTTTTTTATTCCAATGACTTGTTATGCTCCAATTTTCGGCCAGGTTTATAAATTGGCATTGTCCGTTTTTAAAAATCTTTCTTTATTCTCTCTAGGTGACGTGGTTCAAGTATGCATGAAATTTCAGTAAAAAAAATCATTTACCCCAAAAATTTTGGTTCTAAAAATTGAAGCATTGTGTGTCCTTTCTCATAACATTCGCCCTGCAACGTCACGTAATGGCAACGATCTTGCCCTATCATTTTGTATTAAGCTCATTATTTTTCAAAAATATGAGCACAGGTAAAGTTTTTCAAATTTCACGATTCAGTGTACACAAAAATTATACTGTCGGTAATTTAGAGTAGTAGGTATACAATCATTTAACCAACTTCATTTCAAAGGCTAATTCGAACGGTTAGAATTCGATTTTTACCTAGGACGGTAAAGCAATTCTGCGGTATTTTAACATCCCAGTTAAATGCCATTTCAGAAATAATCTTAACGTCACGTTTCCTCGCAGTGCCGATTCTAATTTACTGGCTCCAACTCAGTAAGAACGTGACAACGGGGCTATCTCTGCCGTAATTTGTCATCCTTTTAAAAGGCCTATACTTAATATTGGGTGAGGAATGTTGCGATATACCTATTTTATGATGTCTCCTAACATCGATAATTAGTTGAACATTATGGAATCAATTTTCACTCCCCTTCCTTGGTAGGTGCTGAAGATATATCTTCTTTATAGGGAAACGAATTTTTCGATAGTTCAATTATCGTCATTTGTGGCGAAATTTGGGTAAACTCGGTTTAGAGACACCTCAAAACGGCATAATTTCGCCAGAATGATGGTAGGCGTGTGATTTGTGCGTCAGCCTTGAATCAAAGTATTTTTTCTGCAGTATTAATGAACTTTTTTAAGGATTCATTATTTAATTGTAAGAAAACCCTTTGTACCAATTAGCTCAAGAAGAAAAACCCAACCCCTCTGAAAATTTGGCGGTTTATCTCGATTTTACGCTAGATATTGCTCCTGGTGAGGCCCGTACGGCCGAAAGCGCTCAACAAAGTGTATCAAGAGGGAGCAGTCACAACTCTCTTGCCCTCGCATCCTACAAAAAAATGTATCCGAAATTTCATTGTCGATTCTGATTGGCATGCTTTCCTGCTGTGTCCGACTGCGAAAATAGCGTGACAACTTTCGTTTCCAAAAGCCCACAATTACAACAGGAAACGACCCTTGACACAGATTAAAGGATGTGGCCTGTTCAAGCGTGGCTAATAATGGCCAGCTGGTCACACTATGATCTATGCCTGACTCCGAAATGCTGAGCCTTTTCCAAAAAGAATTACTCTCCATCAAAATCAGCGGTGCTTCTAAATTGGAATTTCGATAACGCATAGTACCTCCAAGATAAGGGCAAATTGTGTTATCTATTTTATTTTTAGCTGGTTACAAAATTGAAACGATTCGAGTGTTTGGGGTTGTCAAAGTTCACTGCTTAGCGTGGTATTTTATTTTTATACAAGATTTTCAAAGCGTTTTTGCTTAATTTTCGATCCTAGAAGAATCAGTAGGTACTAATTTGAAACGAAATTCGACGTCTTCAAATATCTTCTTAACGTCTTCAAAGTATTGTGTGTAATCTGCTTACCACTGGTTATTTTATATGTAATGTAAAGTAAACCGCCGTTCCAGGCGTTGGCTTTTCGCCCGATAACCGAAGTTGTCCCGGGCGTGCCCTGCCGCCCTCAAGGAGAGGGTCGGAACTGTTCAGGACATGTCGCTCTAGTCTCACAGCACTTATGTACTGTGACACACGGCTACTCATTGCCTCACCCCCTTGAGTTGAGAGGGACCGGATCCAACGCGTTGAACCTATTTGGTTAGAATAGGTTCAGAGTTCGTTGAACAAGCCCATCGGGCTTAGCCTGGGATTGTCAGCTCATGCCGAAGCTTTTTTGCCTCGACAGTGGAGCTGGCCGTGAAAATTGAACTCAAGACGCCTTGTCTGTGCCCTCGCAAACACAGAAAGTCACACGCCTTAGCCACCCCGACTCCTGGTTATTTTATTAGGTTATTTTATATGTTTGCATGCTATAGGACGAATAAATCAAGAAAGTAATAAGCCAAAAAAATATAATTCTTTTACTTTCTCGTTGCGGTAAAGGCGCAAAGCCAAAGTTTACAACCAAAAAACCAGTTCGAATTCCGGGGCAGCAGTAAGGGAAGATCCAGCCTCCTGGTCCCACGACAACTTTGAGGACGAGAAAAATCCTCAAATCTTCCAAAAGAAGTAATTTCTCACCAGTTCATGAGCGACGAACAGGATGAGAAAAAATGAAGTTTTTCTCCTCTGCCCAATTATTTATGATACCTAATGCTACCTAACCTAATGAGACGGATTCTTCGCAGACTGCCTCATTAGCATGGACTCCCATCTTCTTCTTCACCATTTGCATAGTAAATAAAAGTAAGACGATTGTACCAAAACCAAAAAAAGGTCGATTGCCCTAAAGAAATCCTACGTGTATTCAAAAATTAATAAATAATGAATTAAACGGCCTACTCGCTTGAGTTGCCCTACAACCACATGTTGCCAAAAAAACAAAAAACGGCCATGTCATTTGTCGTAATTGACGGTATTTCAGGGTTGCGCTAGAAAACGAAATTTGTGACGCCTATTTATAACGGTAAATTATTTTACGTGAGCTCTAATCTCCGTAATTGTTCTCGGGTCCATTTATTCAAAGATTAGCCGCCCTCGCATTTTGGCGCAAACGGTGATTCCAGCATGACGGAATACGAATTTCCATCAGTCATGATAAATTCTTCGCGATCTAAAAACGGGTAATTGAGCGATGTTTGCAGTGTATATCGTCACTAGCGTCTTAATCCTTTCGAATTTTCAAATAGAACGACCTCCAGTCTACGTCTAGGTCGACAGACGTCAATTTCAAACATTGCGATTCCTTCAAATAGACGTAGGTAGGGTAATATGAGAATAAATATAGGTAGAAGCACGAAAATAAAACAAGATTGTGCTCAACTGACGCAATTTTACCTCGGGATTCCGGTATTGCACAAATTGAACTAATTTGTGCTGATGTATTGTAATTGTAAACACAGTTTAAGGCGGAAATTATTTTTACTTTACCAGCCTCTCTAGCTCCTTAAAATGTCGTCATGCGCTCCTGGAATTTCGCCACAATAGATTATTTTGCAGTGCTGACATCGAGCTATTGAAGCGATTGGAACGAAAGTGAAGCAAAACAATTTTCCGGTCCAATAGCTCAGTTTGATTCGCTGACGTGACTAAGGGAGCAAACGACCGAGAAAAAATTGTCTGAAATGCAGTAATGATTGTTGCTTTATCGTTACATGCGACCGATAGAGCATGCGCATGACACATGGAACGCAGTGCATGGATATCTGGTATCAATGGCAATGAAGTCACATAAAATTACAGCGTGAAGAATATTGTCGAATATAAGGAAGTTATTAGTGTCCATTGGACCGAACAGGCAGGATAAATCCTTCTTGAGTCCACTCAAAGAAGGCTCAATACTTAAGACAGTTGAGGATTGTATGCCCCGAGGTACAATTGCTCGAATGCCTATAGCAATTGCTGAAAAAAATCCTCGATGTTCTCAAGGAACGGCGCCTTCAAAAAGAGAGCGCCCAGAAAAACATTGTATGGCAATTTTCAACAAAAGAGATAGTTCTCCTAAAACATCCATGGGTATGTATCTGATAAGCCAGAAGAATGGACTGGCCTGGAAAGCAAAAAATTTCGAGGACTTTACTCGTGTTTGTGCCCCATTTTGGAGCTCCGAAAGAATGTACTTACCCCCTGAAGAGCAACATTACCTTGAAGAAGTTTTGCCCTTGATGATCCTTGGAAATGGTTAAACCAATGCTCTGGTCTCAAGGAATCGGTATGCCCTGGGAAGCAAACCTCTGGAGCTGGGACGGTGTTAATTTATGGACAGGCTTCAAAAAAGATGCCTGAGGGATTGCGGAAGCAACATCGCCTTGAAAATGGACATCCTGAAAGAATATTCAGGTCCTGTCGAGGTCCTGAAAACTCGAATTTCTTGAAGAATGGATGCCATTGACAGTGAATGCTCTGGAAACCCTGGAACATACCCCGGATGCTACGGCATGAATGGTCTCCAAGATAGGGTGACAGAAGGATTGAAGAAGCGACTTGCCCTGAAATGGATATACCCAGAAAAAGTATGGGGGTCCTGAAAACTCTGTCCACGTAAATTGAAGAATGAATGCTCTTACAGAATAGTCTTGAAGAACGAATGTTCACGGAGCATAAATTATCTTGAAGAATGCTGGATGCTATTACCAGTTAATGCTCGGGATTCCCTGGGGCGATGCTATCGGGATGAATGGCTTCCACGAAGATTGCCTGTCGGGTTTTCACGGATTCTCTTCAAGAATGTCGATTGGCCTCGAAACTCCATCCTCCTGAAGAATGGATGCTCCTGGATAATTGATGCTCTTCATGGATGGATGCCACTGACCATGTATTCTTTCGAGAAACGGTTACTCAGAGAGACCGATTATACTAAACTGTAGTCTATTGAGGAACTGATATTCTTGGAAATGGATACCTGTGTGGATCGAATGCTCTCAATCCGCGAAACGTATGATCTTGGAAATGGATACGGCGCAATGACTTTTCTGAGAAACTGACTGGTCTACAGCGAATTTCATACAAGCTCTTTAAAGATCAAACACTAATTTGTAGATTTGAGTTTGTCTGCAATTATGAAAATTTTCAAACTTTCCTTCGCGCCATAGGTTTTTGCTAATCAAAATCTCGAATTTCGATCGAGGAGCCATCATGTTCATAGGTGATTGCCAACCTCGACCTTTTTTTGGGTGATTCACCTGTAGCACGATGGTTCACTTTGGAGCAAATCAATTTACGAAATTGCATCCCAGGGGGTCGAAAGCTCTCGGACAAAACGTTAGGGAGAAGTTAGTGTGCAAAGCAAAGTGACGTTGATTGATAAATGGCGAGGAGGTCGTCGTCTGTCTGACTGTCGTAAGTATGTCACACGTTGATAAGGAAGGCGGCCATCGTTTATGGCTGAAGGCTCTGTTAATGTAAGGAAATTCAAAAGTCAGCCTCTAATCTTGTGATCTCCGGTCCGTCCGAATACAATTGACGAGTTTCTCACGGGGCATGCTCAACGAATCGATGGGTTAGGCAATGTATAGTAAATTAACATTTGCATATACACCATAAAATTACATTTATTAGGTCCAACGGTTTTATCAAGTTCAAAGAAGAAATGGGCTGAAGTACATAATATTTCAATCATAAAGTATGATGATGGTCGGAATGAATTTTATTGAGAAAAAATCATGAGTTTTCCTGCCGTTTCCTGGAAGCCTTTGACAAATGAATCGATAAATGGGATTTCCTCATATCCGATTCGAAGAAGACGGCATGGTCGAGTTCTAAAAAGTCGCGTTTTTTAAATATCGTGACTGGAAATGATCAAAGGATTGTATTGGCAGGAATTTTCAATGAGCAAGATACTAAACTATCATTTTGATCCTGAAAAGCCATGGGTGATCGACGGATAGAATTAATTCAGGAAAACACGCTAACCAGGAAATTATAAGAATATTATTGTGTAAAAAAACTGTGGAATCGTGACTGGTTTCTCAGGCAACTCGAAACAACTGCACTTTCAGCTGTGGAGTAGAAATCTTTTTGCTTATGATTTATACTACATTTTTAGCTTACCATAGCTCATCATTACATCTTCAATCAATCGTCAATCGTCAATCATTACAGTGCTACACGACATTGAGTTACTACACGTCGTCAGATCAGGTAGTGTTAAACTTTTTAAATTAAATTTGAATACATCGTTCTGATGACGCTCTCATCAATATTTTGCCGAATCTTCAAGTCAATTTTTCCAAAGTCTTAAATTTCCTTCGAAATTTGACTTTTTTACGCACCTATTGCAAACGAAAAACTTTTCACATGTTTTCCTATTGTCAAAGGCTATCTTTTTAAATATTTGCTTAAAAGCATCAGGGCTCAATTTGTCGGTCACACCTGGCGGAAAAGCAACGACCACGATTCCAAGCAAAAATAGGCTGACTAGAATAGCTAGTTGGCTGCAAGACCATCAATAGACAACAGCTATTTGCGCATTTACTTTGGATTTAGAATGCTGCAAATTGGTCGATTTAAATTCAGTTTATAAATCAGAAACGTCAACCTCCCAGGGAGAAACCGCAAGATTTGCGAATGAATTGATGATTCTAACGTCGTAAATGATCGAACAGTAAAAATGTAGAGATTCTCAAACCAGTATTGGCGTTGTTTTCTCTCGCGCTCAAATTTTACAAAATTTATTGCACCCTGGAATTCCACAAACTGGCTTTCCAACAAATCCAGCTCTCCGGGACGTCGAGTCTTCAGACCGAAGAGTTAATAGGCTTTTTTAGGTCACATCCAGGGGTTCCTAGAAGTCCCCACATGCCCACAGACAAGAATCTTCGCTTCATTGTTTCGGCATCTCATTGACGTCATAGGACTAAGAGCGGAAGATTTTTTGAGACGCGGAGAAAGCATTTGAAACTATCAGCTTTCGTAACGGAATTTGTCTTTGGTTCCTGATGTGGCATTGTGCTCAGTTTGAAGTCCTTACTTACATTCTTTTGGCTTTTTCGTTAACAATGAAGAACAACTTGAAGGCGAGACAGAAAACGCTTCGATGTCCTCATTAGAAGTATCCTTATTTTGGATCCTTAAGCTCTTCTGATACCTACATCTACAACTACTGGTCCGATAGCGACGATTTTGATCTCAAATTAAGGCCATTTTACTTACTTCATTACTCACAAAAGAGCCTAAAACTCATATTTTCGAGCTCATAGCAATTTTCAAATATTGTTCTGTGATGGATAGTATTCGCATGCACGAACTGCGAAAATCGATTTTCAGGAATTTCGAATCTTACAATGGCCTACCACAGTACATGGGTACAGTACCATTTTTCGATACGTACTTATTTCGAGTGTGACTCGTGTGGAGAGCTGAATTTTCATCATTCTAAAGTTGTTCTTGAAAGTGGACGCTGCCCTTTTACTCGAGTCGAGCCTTATAATTAACCCCCTTTCCCCCAGGGTAGTAATATCCTCCTGCCTATAAACTGACCTGTTACAATAATTATCGCCTTGGATCAAAACCAATTACTGTTGATTGGCCAGACGAAAATAAATGTTGAGCGAGGGATCCAATCGTTGGCGGAGGCTGTGGAAAATTTTGACTGCGCTACCCGAGGTGTCGATTGAAGTACTGTGTGTTATCACCACCTGATGTGTGTTATCAGTGTACCACCTGGTTGCTGGGGTGGCCATTTTTCCATGCTTCAACATGATTTTAGCCGACCTCTGATCATAGGAAATGTCCAATTGTCCGAGAATAGTTGACACCTATGTCAAGTTCGACCGCTTTGGAAACCAGTTTGACAACAAGCTGGCGTGAATGGGTTGTTCAGTGACCGATTAATAATTGTACGACAGTCCGTTACAAAGGTGCGGATTCGTCGGATAAATGGCGAAAATGTTATTCCCGGTTTTGTTTTTGCTGTGTTGGAGGCCATAACATTGTATTGTCATCCGGAAGCGTGAAAAACGTATTGATGGAAATAGCTCAGCTCACTTGGCACAACCGGCAATTCATTTGACATTTTTATTTTTTGTGCCGCGTTTTTTACCGTCGTTTTGATAACAAATGAAGCCCACCAAGACAATGAAGCGGGTGTTTATTCGATTTTACTTTTTGAGACTACCATCTTTGAATTGAGCTTTTCTGAATCTTCAGGGCGGTGAATTGTAACGCTCTGATTGTATAACGTGTGGTTTTATTGCATACCAAAATCATGGCCTCTGTTCTGTTCCTTCCCTCCCATAAAAAAACGATCTTCCCGAGGGATGGAACATGGCGCGATTTCGGTGTTACGCAACATGTTTTCAAGTTTTTTTCTCTTTCAAGCTAAACTTAATGGTGGGCAGTATTTTCGCGTCGCGTATTTTTTTTCGACGAATAGACGTCCTATTCCGGTAACCGATTTGAGCTGATCTTCGATCATGTTCAGGGAATTCCCAATTGGCATTCTCAGAAGCCCGGTACTGAAATGCTTCTTCATCTCAGATTCAGCGATCCGACCATGTTTCTGAATAATGACCTACCCGAACCGTCCAGTAATTTTTTGTCTGCGGTTTCGGAGTCTCCTGCGTATCTGAAATTTTCCACTCGCTGGAATCCCCACAAACACGTCTGTCCTCCCGAAATCTTCAATTTAAAGAATTTATGAATATCTTATTAGCATCAGATGATAATATTTTGATTCGGAATCGCAAACTTGGCTCATAAATTATCTCGTTCAGTAATCGGGCCCAGTGACACGAAAGTGCTCAATCAGATCTTTCGTCGGGCATAACAATAGCGACCGGAATTGAAAGTCAGTCGCGAGAGCAACTTGACATTGGTAGTAATCGGATGCCAATCAAATAACTGAGTCGATTGCCATCTAGTCGGTATGTTTGGTGGAATAGCAGAGCTATTGCGGAGATTCCTCTCTTCTCGCAATACAAGCCAAGGTAGGAGACCTAGCTTACCACAAATCTTTCCAGTATTTAAGGTAGAATAGGCTGTGCAGGGGGAAAATTTTGAATTTAACTTTCAAATTCGTTTTTCTCAAAAACTCTTTTCTTAGAAAAGTTCCGACGTAAGAACTTAGAAAAGTACCATACCCTTGCTCTCAGTGTGGATACTATGTTCAAATTTTCCTTTTACAAATTCGGTCTTGAGGATGTAATATGTCTACCTTTGAGGGCATTCTAGCTCAACTATAAACCCCATTACCGTAACTCATTTTTCACTCCCCCGATGCTCATATTAAACATCAATACAACCAGCCTTGAACCTCCTCAAAACCCATCTTGAAGCTCCTCAAGACACATCTTGAAATCTCTGCAAGATCTATCTCGCACCTTCTCACAACATATCTTGGACCTCTTCACGACTCATTTTCAAGCATTTCCCGACTTATCTTGAAGCATTTCAAGCCTCAATTTGAAAATCAAGAGGAACCATCCTGAACCTCCTCACGCCTACGTATCTGTAACAGATCTTGAATGTCTTCTCGACCGACCTTGTTGGCCTTGAAGCATGAGAGATCTAATGCAATACGTTTTGAGGCGGTTCAAATTTGTTGTTTACAAGGTTTGTGACGGGATTTGGGAAAGTCCAAAGAAAAAATAGCGACGATCTATTTCGTTTTCGAGGGTTATGGTTTAAAATTACGTCACGGGGAATTCAATTTTGGGTTGCAAGTATGAAAATCAGTCCCGAGTGATGCAGGATTGGCGTAACATGAAATGCAGCTTGACGTTTAAAAACTCAAAATTAACCTCTCCAATACCACATCATTTCTCAACTCTCAATCGTCACCTGCATGCCTGTCTAACCAGAAGCGCGTAATTAATTTCCATGGCAAAAAAAAAGAAAAAGTTAATTGCGTATGAATTGAGCAATGGTCAAAACACGAACGGGAAGACGATCTGGGTCACGTTGAAGGGCGAAGACAGAAGATCAGTTCCGGGGCGAAGGTGGAGGTCGGTGAAGGCCAAACCACGCACGGACTGGCAGCGTCCTCTCCCTTCTTCGCTCATGTTTTTGCGCAGTGCTGAGAGTCCGCGAACCTTAAGCTCAATGTACCATCTTCGTGTTTCCAAGGATTGAGTGTCAGATTGGTTTCAAAGAGCAGCAGAAATTGGGAATTTCTAGTTTGATGGAACGATACGTACCTTAGGGTCCGTTTGATGAGGCCCTGGGAAGTTCTGGGCCAGTTACTAATGATGTTAAGCAAATCCACCCAATCACATTGCTTGAATTTGTCTGGCGTCAGTCGTCACTCGCCCAAGACTGTCCAGGACTGGCCTCATCGAACATTGGAATCTCTTTGAATTTCATTGAAATAAAAAGGGATTCTTGGCAAGTTATCACATTGGAACCATTTTTTCTTCGCTCGCAACCCTTCAGAATGCGTCCATCCGGTTCGAACCGGTAAACCTTGGCGGTGTATGACGAAGGAAAAAGAAGTTGACGGATGCGGAGAAACTGCTTACGCCTTATTGTCGATGTGTCAGCCTCCAACATGAGGAGGAGTGTGCGTTTGTCTGCACTTGTATGTGTTCGTCTGCACTCGTGTGCGTCCGTGTATTGTCTGCGGCCGTGTGCAAGCGTAGTTAGAAAAGAGCTGTTGTAGGACGAGCCGATAAGGTCGACTAAAGAGCCGGTCGACGGTGGGCTGTGTTGGGATGCAAACAAAATAGAAGCCCCCCCGCTACGTGCTTTTCACATAATTTCTGCGAAAAGAGATTCTGCATTTCGCAAATGTGTGCAAAGACGTGAGTGCTTCATTCAAGTGACGCATTTCGAAAGTGTAAACATGGATAACGTCTGACGAAGTATATTGACCATGTGAGGAAATCTTATTGTCCTCTACAACAGATACATGCAAATATACTCTCTAGCTCTTTCCATCTATTCAATCATTACCAGTAAAAATTATTTTCTATTAAATAGGTATATAACCTATAATGAGTAGTGCATTAAGTTAGTAACAGCTTTCAAGCGACAATACAAATAAAAAATATATTATATGAGTCAATAATTTTTCTCGAGAAAACAACCCAAACAATTAAGGTCAATTTCACCAATCGATTCGAATTCATTATTTCTGGAAATAATGTATGTACCAAAAAGTAAATTAGTAATAACAATGAGGTCTTTTGAATTTTTTTGCACAATCATTAGCTTGTTCTAGCTTTGGCCAAAGAAAGGGCGCCAATGTAAATCAACAAGTGATCCCAACGAAGGGAACTTTCCTATACGCCCTTCAGGGCCTCAGCTGAGAGTCAACAGTGAAAGAGACGACGAATAACAGCCTAGCACTGTCGCGCTGAGCGTGGAAATAGAATTGACGGAAACGCTGCTAAAAATTAAAACCTCATTCCTCCACAAAAGCCGAAGAAAAAAATTAATTCAATTTCGATCTCAAGGTCGTTTTTTTGTCGGTTTAAAAAAATTCCTTCGGCAAAGTTTGAACACTATCTCCAACTGAACACTTCTCGCGTTCAAACCGACCCCATTTATCGGATACACGCCATAAGTTTCTGGCTCAGACAGGTTGGTAATTCGAGCCATTGTGGCTGGCCTCAGCCGATAAAACTTTTTTTCACCATCCGCGTTCCTCGCTCCATTACGCCAAGGTTGTAAGTTTCCTTCATGTTTTATTGTAACAGCAAAATGGAAAAAGTTGCAGTAGCTTATCTGTTGAAGGCTGAGCGGTTTCCCGATGATTTTGATGCGAATTTTTTTAGTTAGAAAAGGTGAGGAAATCATGCGCGAATTTGACTATTTGACAACTTTTTGAATATTTGACTCCTGAAAATAGTCCCCTGATAATACAGCTCATCTCAATTATCCACAGTGACACGCTCATTTGGCGTCAGTATTAAGTTACGACCAGTTGCAATGATGAGATTTTAACCGGTCGTAAAAACATTGTAAAAAGAGAGTTACGGCTTCTTGAACCTGAAATGATCCGCAGAACTCCAAGGTCAATAGTAAGAAGCTCAACGATCGAAAATGGAAACCCTCGGACTTGGAGAATTTCATAGGACTCTACGGCAAATATAGGGTTATTTACAATATTTTCCCAATTATAGCCGCACGATCAAAGGTTAAAAAAGGAGCACCATGAAATGTTTATCAGATCGAGTGTTTTCTTTCGAACGGGAAAATAAAACCTGCTGACACAACAGAGGCCGCGAAGTCGCGAATCTGATGGACGGCTAAGCTTTTCGGGCCGCCTTTGAAAGCCGGCAAAAATTCTATTTTCGTGATGGTATTTCATCGCATTTCTAGGGAAATGACCTGCCTCACTTAACTGGAGGTTTCAAAAAATTACCCACTCCTACTGCTATGTTTATACCAATTATATGGTTTGAATAACCTACATTATAAAATTCTGGGTAATTTTAAGATCGTGGATTTTGAAAAGGTAATACTTGGTAAACTTTTGAACTCGGGATATCTTCAGAATCCACGATTTTTTCAATGTATTGAAAATTGTGTTTTTTCAATCAATTTAATTAGGTAAATTAAATTACAAACTAAAAATAAAGCCAATTCATCGTCTTTCCAGCAAATAATTTTTTGGATAGAGAATTCGCATTTTTTAAGGATTTTTCAATCACCAACCAATAGGAAAGTGAAGTAAAACTTCTTGTGGCCAATGGATAAAACAATCCCGTTTGCAATCTTATTGCAGAATTTGCAATTTGAAATTCAGTATTTTTAATGCTGATGAAAATGGCATTCTTGTCGGGTCTACTGTCCAGCTCATCGTAACAATGAGCCATGTCTATAGATATTTATTTGATAATAATATTCTTCTTGTAGATAGTTGCATGCCAAAGTATCTACGAGTTCTTTCGCAACAGCTCAACAATGGAGCGTCGGCGAATCGATTGATAAAAACTTGTCTCATGTACTGCGTGGAACAATAGTGCGGCAAATTAACCTATTTGTTATGCTGTTACAATAGAAAATATGATAAACGTTCTGGTACCTGTTAGGAGCAGGTGGTCGCCATGTGCCGTGTACCGACGTGAATACTGAGGGACGTCACAATTCTTCCGAAATTATAGATAAATGAATGTACCTAATTCAGTTACCTGCCTACTGGCTAACTGAAAGCGGTTTATCAATTTTTTTCAAATTTGGATTTATTCAAGGACTCTTGCATTAGCTATTTTCCAAGAAATTTTCAATATGACGGTCAACGAAAATATGTCCTAGTGCAAATGAATTGATAAACCAGCCCTCAACCTCCTATCCAATTATAATTTTTCTGACAAAATAAATTTGGAATGCTCCAATAGTGATGTTAACAAGCAAAAAACGCCGGCAACTGCAACACGACAGCGAATTTCAGAACTTAATATTAGTACCTTAATAGTTATTAATTCTTTTAGTTCTCAGGATTCCTACTGGTCTTACCTATGCGTTATCCCTATTAGAGGGGTTGTAAATCCACCCCCTGTTCTCCGTCCGGACTCATGAACCAATTCCTCCAATAACTCCTTCACCTATTCTCTCTTGCGGAGTTTCACAATACTAGACTAGTTGAGATGATTGCCGCCAGATGCCGAATGATTCAACCTGACGGCACTAACCTGGAAGAGGGAGTAGGAGAGCGAAATAGGAGTAGGAGAGAGTCTCCTTAGTCGTAAAGAGCCCACCTGCTAGCAGGAGACCAGTGTTGCAAAGTTGGGTTTATCTCCCCGAATTTGGGGTTTTTTGAATGCCAGAGGGGGGATTCAGGGGGTGAAATGTTTTGGGGTTTTACAGAAGTCAGGGGGACTAGGAAACAATTTAAAAAAATGAAGTAATAACAGTTAACTACAGCAGATAAGTAACAGCTAAGACTGCATAGCTATTTCGTTTGAAAGATAGGCACTCAAACAAAGGCCATTAAATGGCCCCCAAATTTTGGGGGTTGGGATGTACCTCAGAAAGAATGGGTTTTAAATAATTGAAGTTTTAGGTATTTAAAATCGTAGTTGTATAATGGATTTATGTCATGTTTATGTGAAATAGTTTATTTTTAATCCGTCCTTAACGTTTGGGGGTTTTTCAGGGATTTTGGTTCATTTTTCTATAGAAATGAACCTTTGTAATCGGTCAGGAAAAAAAAAATTTTAACACCCCCTGAAAATTTGTTGGTTTACGTTTCAAGGGGTGTAGAATCCGAATCTGCAATAAAAATTTTTTGTCCGTCCGCCGTCCGCCGTACGCCGTCCGCCGTACGCCGTACGCCGTACGCCGTACGCCGTACGCCGTCCGCCGTCCGGGGTTTTTTAGGGGGAAGGAGTTATCGAAAAATTTTGAAATTTTTACCAAAAATCAAGTTCTGTATCTAGTTGGTCCTAACGTCTCGACAGAACCCTACCTTGATTTTAAGGCCAGTAAAACAGCTGTTGAAGTGGGAAAAAATTCGTGTTTTTCTGGAAATTTAAAACATAGGCATGTGACGCATCATTTTCTATAGATTTTTCTATGCTGAATCGAATGAGACCATCGCCACGCCGGTAGCTTCAACCGTTTAGGAGTTATTGCAGTTTTTGTGAGACATTTTTGAGTTTTTAAAAATTTCTACAATTCTTAATAACTCGAAAACGACTAGAGCCACAGAAATCGTTTTCCACTCGTTGGAATCCCCACAAAAACTTCTGTCCTCCCGATATCTTCAATTTAAAGAATTTGGTCGCATTATACAAATCAGCAAAACAAAAATTGGAAAAAGTTGAGAATTTGACCTCGGCTCTTAGATACGGTTGATTGATCTACTTACGACCACTAGCCTATTACACCAACAAGGTGACGCACTCACACTACGACCAGTTGCGCTTGGCAACATAAGAACGAGACAGGCTTTAACAAAGGTTCTGAGGCATTCTTGACGCATTTTTAATTTCATTATTCAGAGAATTTAATAATTATTCTGTTAGTTATGTAGGTAAATAAGAATAGATTACTTAAGTGATGATTTCAACGAAAATTAACGACGCGCTGCGTTGAAAAGATAGATAGGTAGGTCAAGCAAGGAGGACCAAGCAAAGAGGATGATTATTTTTTGCCGGGTTGAAAAAACGTTTTTCTAAATCCCCATCTAAAATATCTGCCAATTTATACTGAAATTCTAGAATAATAACAACTAAATTCCGTGTTTAAGGAGAACCTATATATCGTAAGATTTGTCTTTGCAATCGAAAAATGAACCCCTGTGCAAAATTTGCAGAGTTCTTCGGATATACCGAAAACTGATGTGCACATGCCACTGATCTACTTTTTTTTCTCTAATTTGGGGGAATTTCGGGGTTTTTCGGCGTTGTCTCAGGGGTTTTTTACGTCTACACCTTGGCAACACTGCCCGTGATCACTCCGAAAGCACGTGACTCGTTTCTGGCTATACTGATAGTGCGTCAGTTGGTAATTCGATGCTTGGACTGTAAGACCCATTGCTGGGCTGACAATGGGAACTCCATGGAATAGGTAGCGGTTAAAAATCGGTCGAAAAGGGTAATCAAATTGGCTCTAGAACTCATTCATGGCACGAATGACTAGTCGAATGCGTAGAACCCACGTTCCTGGAACACATTCCTTCTAGCGTTTTCTGTAAGCTAACAGAAGACTTGTAATTAGGTATATTTAAGTACATGATATTATTTGGATCCCTATGAGGCAGCAAGGATAAAAATCGAAGAACTTCTAGTGAAAATAGTCGGGATTCGGCCAATTGAATTACTCTTCCACGCTCAGTCCATTTATTCATTAATTCATTACAAAAAAATCGAAGAATGCTGCGCATTGTGAAATCTAAAAACAGGAGATATCTATCAAAGCCAAGTTACCGGCCAGAATTAAAAAATGTTTCTAAAAGTTTATCAAAACGTTGTCTTTCCATAAAGAGTGAATAGGAGGTAAGAAATAAAAGAAATTCTCTTGGGCAAATTAACTCATATCAAAAGATATTAAGGAAACCCTAGAAATGAACGAACGATATTATCGGTCGTTCGCACCAAAGCCGTTTCCCTGTCGCTCACCAGAGCCTCTCGTAAAGTTCAGATTAACTTGAGTTCACCCTTCCAATCGAACAAATTACGTTAACGTTTTCCTCACCGTGGCCATCTATCAAACTTCCGGCTCAATAATTTCGATTTTTATTCTTAAAATATATAAACTCAATAAATCGTTTTGCGGTTGTCCTCGATTTTCTAAATAATATAATTCGAAAATCAATGGGCTTCAAAGTGCTAAATTTCTCTTCAGTTCGTCAAGAATGAAAAATTGAGCGTTTGTATCACTGAAATCGGAAAAATTCATCTTACGCATCATTCATCCTTCTTGTACGTTATTATTCGATGAAATTGATCATTACCTCAATGAATATCATCGGAATTACGAACGACGCACGTGGCGTACTAGCTTTATTGTTCAAAAGTCGTCAACATCCCATTTTACGTAATTATTTCACCGATGTTTTCAAGTAAACGAAAAGGACAATCGGTTTACATTATGTAAAGGAGTGTACCAAGATGCCAGAGCGGTTTTCTTCGTGACAAATTTATGCTCTTCAAATAAAGGAATAATGCCAAATGCACAATCTCCCAGGGTCAAGATTCGTCATATTTGAAATCACGTCAAATTTGTTTCAGCCTCGATCAATCCCAGTATGAATTATGGGGTTCCTCGACTACTTCCCAGAAGATTTGATTTTTAGGTATATGATTTTGTGAAGTGCATAGGTAAAATTCGACAATTTATCATCGTCTGGAAAAATATTTCAATAAACCTTTAATGAATCATCTGCATAGAAACGCAATTATTGGTTATGCTATTCTACGAGCCGATATTATTATCAATAATTTTGTTTGCAAAGAGTTATTATCGCGTATGCGGTTGGCCCGTGAAATTGTACATCCTGCCCTATAAGCGATGTGCGTCTTGCTGAGACTGAGAATAGTCGCGGCCTCAATTTTTTTCCAAGGTGAAAAAATCATCAAATTTATGAAAAAACCAGTTTTACTCCTTACATCATCATTGACGAGTTGCTTGGTCATCAGCGGATAAATCATGAAGCTGGAGAGGCTTACGAATTCGTTTATGTTTTGGGGGCTTTCAATAATAACAATTTTTATTAATATTTATTATTATTATACGGTCGGCTCGAAATAAATGCTAAAATTGGTGGGTCGGTTTATCCTTCATGTAAATCTAGATTTCTCCTACGTCCTAGGTGAAATGTAGTGCAAACTTCATTGGATAAATCTAGCTTCAAATGAATTGATAAACCAGCCCCTCAGGATAGCATTCAAAAATCGCCGTTTTAATTTGACGATCCGGTATCACCAGCATCAACGAGCTCAATGGCAATTTTTTAAACACGTCAGCCAAATAACATGGCCAGTCAAATGTGAAACTTTCCATAAAATCCAATGTGCCAATCATAGGGCGAAATTCGATTTCCATTCAACAGGCGTCTTAAAAATAAAAATATTAGAAAATTTGGGAAAAAAATTTACCAATTTTCAGGGAGCGTTGAAAAAAATTTTTTGGCCAAAAAACTTATTTAGATAAAAAATTAACCAAATACGCGTCCGTTGTCCTGAAACTGGTCATTTTCCCCAGATCTACGTTTTAACAATATTTTCGGTGAAATTCGCCCTATGGGTGGGAGGGGCATGCGGTACAATCACCGTAACATTGTTTCCCGAAGAATCTTCCCAGGTTCATCAGATAAAAGGCGTTACACAATATTTGACGGTGAACTGTCCAATATTTGCGAGCAAACTATGACAAAATGCGCTTATATATTAGAGGGGAAAAAACTAGCGCAGCTTTCAGTCGCTGCTGATTCGAGTTATTATAACGCGGGTTCACGATTCGGGTGACAATTTGGTTAGCGCCGAGCAAAAAGTGACGATCGCATTCCGTTTTAGAGACTGTCAGAGAGCGCAGTCGAGAATTAGTTATGTTAATGATTTCCTCCACGAGAGACGGGAGAGATACGTTGGTTTTTTTCACAGACAACCGAGACCCTAAAGCTGAAGGTCTTTCAGTTATCGCCGCCAGATAATAGAAACAAATGCGGTTTCGTGAATGGCAGGATCTTCAATAATCGTTAGCAAGCATCGTGGTACCTAAGTGCGGTAATAATGGACCAATTATTGATCGAAAGGTGATCGCGAAGGAGAGAGTGAAATCGGGAATTGAATTTTATTATTGATTATGATTGATCTGGATTTAAAAAAGGCGTCTATGCTTGTGAAAATGAACATTGAGATCATTTGAGGACAAGAAACGTCAGTTGCAAAAATTGAGTACAGCTGAACTACATCCAGTTCTTTGGATATTCTCAATCAATCTGAATACACTCGTGCCACTGTCGACTGCACTCAAGAACCCGCAAGTTGCACCACTTTGAAAAATTTTGAAATCTCGAAGACAAAAGGCGTTGAACGATGAGGAGCGAAGATTGCAAGAAATTGCTCAAGCACCTTGATTGCCATTTACAATAAACCCAATGCCTGCATAGAACACTCGATCTTTACTCAGTAGTACGGCAGAATCAACAAGTCATTTTCTTCAATTCCGTCTAGAAATCCATTTCGTATGTTTATAAAACAATACAGAATATTGCCTAAAGTGGACGGTTTTCAATATTGCGCAATTGAAAATACGAAAAGTTGAAAACGCTTCACTCGAATTTGAGTGAATTAAAACGTTCTCGGCGAGTGATAATTTTATCGTTTTATTGCGACACAGATAAAGAGACAGCTGAGCCAAAAAACCCGCTCTCGACGTCTCCTCCACTCCTCAGTCGGTTCGTCAGTAGTTGAAATAGAGGGGATACAGGGGACATTGCCAGTAGTAGTGTCTCGAGGATAGCGCTCCCCGCGCCGGTTCGACCGACGCGTTTTCCACAAAGATACGTCTCGATCTCGACACGATAAACAATACCGGAGTTATAAATTGCCGAATTTCCCATTTTCGAGTAACATAAATCCGTCGAAGTTCGCGAACAGTTGTAGCCACGGGTCGACATGCCTATCAAGAGCGGCGGGCCGAAACACGTGTTGGTCTGGAATCAGCCCGGCTTGAGGTCGGACGACGAGGAGCCGAAGCAACCGAAAAGTAAAATATTTTTTTATTTAAACTGAATTTTTACCAAAAAAAAAAAATATTGTCCCATGAACTTGAGATGCTTTGAATTTTTGTGAAAAAATCTGCTTAATTGGTTTTATTAAAAAAAAAAAAATTGAAATTAAAAGCATTAAAATTTACTTATTATTTTTTAAATACGCGTTTTTGTACAATTGGAAATTATATTAAGGTATGTCAAAATACCAACTTTACTCAGCGTGAATCTCGTCCGTTGAATTTAAGTTTCTAGTTTTGAATTAAGGGATACCTACTTCTTACTTACTAGTACCCCTTTCCCAAATTATTTAGCACCATCATATTTTCATTACAAAAAATTGCTTGTTTGAAATCGTATATTTAAATTAATTACCTACCTACCAATTATTGATGAATATTTTTCTACTAAATAAGTACTACCTATTTAGTTATTTTATAAAGTTACTATTCTCTATGCCAATATATTACTATCTCAAAATTTCAATTAGGTACTTCATTAACTCATAATTCTATTTTTCACCAACTTCATAATTCATTATCTACTCTACAAATTCATTTAGTAATTTACTGATTATTACTATGAATGTGATACAATGGGAACTTCTTATTTAGGCGCTCAAGAGTGAACTAGGTTAAAACAAGACATTTTAGAAAAAAAAGAATTTCTTCCAAAAAATTGTACATTTTCGTTAGGTACCAGTTGAGACACATCAATCAGTACGCTAGGAAGGTCCCTATTTGCTCTAAAATCTGATCGATGAAATCGTTATGGAAAAAAGATTATCTTTTATGGAATATTCACAGGTTTCTAATATCTGTCACGCCGTACTGTTTTTCCGTCGTAATTTTCCGTTTTCCCGAACAATTATTTTCAGTATGATCATTTCTGAATTATCATAAACCGGATTTACACTGGTCGAGTTGACAGGCGCCAGCTCAAAGGCTTCAGCCGACGGCTTTGGTGTTGGTACGTTTTTCTGACGAATGCGGCGCTACTGTTTGGGGAACCCCCTCAACGTCGTTTTCCATGTAATCTAAATAATTGCACAACTCCTGATAATAACTGTCTAGTTCCGAGCTTCTGTTTTAAAAGCTGATTTTTAAAAGGATTTCTCGAAATGATTTGGGATTAAACGAGCAATTCTATAAATTAACAAATTTTACCGATCTCATCGATGCGAAAATACTTGTAGATTATGCCAAAACTGCACTTTATGCAAAGTAAGTAGATATGCGTGTTGCAGTCGTGTGACAATTTGAAAGAGATCGATTGTTTGAATAGAAGGAAGAAAAATTCATTCACTTTTACTCAGAATCACTTTTTGATGTAAAGACACTCAAACATACCAAGATAGAAGAAGAATCTAAGAAATAAATATTCGACGAAAAATTACCTCCGATCCGATTTTCAATTTTTTAGGCCAAATAGGTACACCCATTGGTTTTTTTGAAGATGGAAGTAAAAACTGAAAGCAACGAGCGGCGACCCTGAAACTCTTCCTAGGGCATGGCAAAGATCGTGGAACATTTCCGCAAGATGGGGATTTACCATTGAGTTAGGCTTATCCTGATAACTAGTTCTGTCTAGTTTGTCTATAACCGCCAGCACGTGAACCGCCGAGACGGGGAATTCGGTCGGGTTCAAAAAAGCCGCACCGGTGCAGCATTTCATAATTTACTCGGCCTCAATATAGCCTAATCAATTTTGTGAATTGATGAGGGAAATTTTTTTCAAAGTTAGGTAATTTAAGTACCATTTTTTTTGTTTAAAAAATAAAGGTTGTATCTCTCTCTACCTAAGTGTTGATGGCAGGCCTTAATTTGTTGACTCTGCAGAATTTAGTGGTAAAGAAAAAGTAGTATCTAAATAAATCCTAAATTGAGCACTTAGTTATGAACTTCATAAATATAAAATTTCATCCCGACCTACCTTCTCAAGCATGAATCCGTTTGGTTCAGCTGAATTTGAATTTTCGACGAATTTTTGCCTCGCACTCTCTTACCTAATTTGGAAATGTCCCAATGGCAGGATACTAGGTTCTCTCATGTTCAGTTGTCGAGGAAAATTTGTCATACAATTGCCATCGCTGAGTGAGACTTAGTGCGCACAGAAATATAATACGACCGTCCACGGCGGCATTTCTGTCACAATAGCCTCGTCAGTAAAGTGACGTCATTAGAACGCCATTGCTGCGACTACAATACGAGTTAACAATGATATTATTTTACCGTATCGTATTTCTCACATCAATGAAAAATACGACTCGGTAAGTGGGGTATACCATTCGGAAGAAAATGTCGACCTATTCCTAACACAAATTTCTTGAATTGCTTGTAGGGTTGAATGGCCGGTCATTTCATTCTCCAATTCGACAAATTACAAATTTTGACACTTAGGAAAAAATCTGGATAATTCCCATCTGGACTAAAGGTCAACAAAGTTGGAAAAGCCATAACTCCTCAAACCACCCATATGCATTTTTTGTGGAAAAAATGACTGTGGATTGAATAAAGAATAAACTATTTCTCCGGAAAATGTACTTAAAATAAAATTAATTAAAAAATCTCACTCGCAGCAAAGACTATCTGAACTGCCCAGATTCAGCCTTTGTTGTTTTCTATGAGGATATCGAGGATTTCGGACAAGAAAAGTCGATGAGCTTGTCCGTAAAATTCTGATCATTACATTTTTGTAATTATGGAATTGAAGTGGATAAATCTCACTTAAGTATAGCCAGCTCAAAATTAAAAAAATAATTATATTGAAATAGTCTGCTATTGATCCCGGCGCAACTCATAATTATAAGAATGTTAAATTTGTTATCTTCTAATATGTTCGAAAATCGGGTCGTGATAGCCGCTAATTTCATCCTTTGATAAAGCGTTCTCACTTGCTGGTGCTGAGTCAAAATGAGTCAGCACAATGACCAGTAATTAGTAACTACCTGTCTTGGTTGCTCTGTCTACTTCTATTGATGGTCTTCCTATGTGCCACCAATTCCGAAAAGCATGACAAATGAAGTTTACTCGAGCTGCCCGTCAATTTGTTGACAACTTGGTACAAAATGCACTGCAAAACCTTTTTCTTTTTTAAGCTACCCCCCAATAAATAATTATTTGTTTTTGTCGCGATTTCCATTAAATTATTACATTATCTTACCTTTTCAATCGTTGCCAAAAACCAAAAGGTACTCTAAATTGAAGCGTAGAGGACGGAGGTACAAGAGTGAGCTTCCCAAGTTGTGATGTACAGTTTTATTCTTAGAGCAGTGTTGCCAGCATCTTTTAAGCAGTGATGTTGATTCCGGTCATGATAATATCATATCATGAAAATATTATTTTCAACAGTTTTTTATACCTATACGGAGGAAGTACTGTTACAGTTTTATTATTATTATTACTGTTACAGTTGGTAATTATTTTATTAGAGTATAGGTATAAGTATTAAAAACTAGACGATAATTTTGATTGAGGAGTGTTTGCTCCACCATTGACGCACTTTGGCTTCAATTGCGTATTATCTCAAGATCGAGTGTATAAAGAAACATTTCCAAATTATGTCAAAAGGTAATAAATTCAACCAGCAACAAAAAATTTATGTACTTTAGTTGCAGTGGTGGAATTGCCTCTGACGACGCCAGGGGTTGTTCTTTCCCTCCAATAGCAAGGTCATGAATTTTAATAATATTCAAAAAACAATTAACTCCCAGTTCAACCGAATACGAATTTGGCTTCCACAGTGAAAAATCATACATTTGCGTAATTTCCCCTCTTTCCTTTTTGAATTTAGCGTTTTTCCAAAACGAAAATCTCTAAAGACATACGGATTCACAATTTTGGGACGTTTAATAAATTTACCAAATTGAAGAAACAAGAAAAATAAATAATTGAAATAAATTTCATTTTCATTCACTCTTAATTCGATTCGGAATATCTTCAGAAAAAAATCAAAAAGTACATCCCGTCAAGCGCATCATCCCTGGAATTAATATAAACACCGATGTGTACCATCTTGTATTTACGTTATGATATAACCACAGGTGGACGCATAGGCCAGGATCACGTCATATCAAAGTAAATAAACCGAGCTGAGATTCGATTGGAATGTCACCAAATTGCACCAATATCAGAGCGTCATAATCAACAAAAACTGGTTACCTAACGAATAAAAACGTTTACTATCTACACATTATCCGGTCTGTTTGAATTATTTTTTCTTGGGAAGCTCCAATATTTAATTTACCACGTCTTATATCAAATGTATTTACACTAGGCACCTAGGTGCTATAATCGAATCATTGGACGATTTTGTGGGAATCCCAAGCAGGGAAATGAGGCATGAGTAACATTCACATGAAATGTTTAGACCAATGTTACTATTAATAAACGATGTAGGCTATAATAGGGGCGAAAAATATAGGTCGATATAGGCTTGATATACCTTGGTTCATTTGTAAGAAATAAGACGGAATCATTCGCAAAATCATGGGCAATTTCGGCCGGTAAACTGAATTCTGGCCAAGTGGTGAATGAACGAAACGGGATCAAGAACGAAACGAAGGCCAGGTAAATTTACTTGCGTCATTCGAGGGCAAGTTGTAGGTTGTAGTTGTGCGTATGCCAAACTGATAATGAAAATTTACTAGCCGATGGAAACAACGTGTAGTCGGCTTGTGCAATGCGAAAATAAACGTGACAGATAAAACAGTTACGCAGCATTGCGTGTAACTCGTAATTGAAATTAGGATTCAGAAGTGTTTTCTATCTGAAAATCACGTATTCGCAATAATGTTTTATTCTGATAACGATAAGTAAACTCAAAAAAATGCTATGCATACGCGGAGAATCCCCTGAGGACGATGCGCTAATAAAATTAAAGGATACTCGAAGAATTAGTTAAAATCAGATTTGAATGATGCCCATTTAGATGGGCGTCAGTCTGAATTGGGCGTAATCTTAATCATAATTGTGAATACAATTACGAGTATTTAATTTGAGATTAATTTGAGATCTAAGATTAAGATTGTCATTACAGTCGAAATCACAATAGGTATCTGTTATTATTAAGATTGTATTTTTATTTCTTCCGTATTACGAGGTCAACCCTCTAACTCTACTCTCAAACTCAACCCACAAACTCAACTAGGAAAACTCATCTCTCAAACCCAACCAGCTGACTCAACTCGGAGAACTCTACTCACAAACTCAATTCTCAAAATCAACCCACAAACATCACTCATAAACCCACCCTCATAAACTCAACTCTGAGAGCTCTAGTCACAAACTCAACCTAAAAACTCCACCCACAAACGCAACCCTCATAAACTCAATTTGGAAAACTCAACTCAGAAACTGAACCCATAAACTCAACTTGACACCTCAACTCACAAACTCTTCCCACAAACTCAACCCTCAAATTCAGCTCACAAAATGAACCCACAAACTTCACTCACAAATCCAACCCCCATAAACTCAACTCGGAAAAAACAACTCCCAAACTCAACTCGGAAAAAACAAATCCCAAACTCAACCCAAAAATTCAACTCTCAAACCCAACCCACAAACTCAACTCACATTGCAGAAATTCAAGTTGTGAGTTGAGTTGATTTTGTTAGTTGAGTTTGTGGGTTGAGTTCCATTGTCAAAATCGCGGCTGCTGCAAAACAGCTGAATAGACGGCCGGTTGACCACGTGGGTCCTGTCCGACAGACGAGTGAAGATTTAAATATAATCGGCAAACGGCGCGAGCGGAACGGGACAAGGGAAGGGTTTTGGAACTCGGTTTTAGAACAAGGTAATCAAACCCGAACGATAAAAGCGTCCCAATGGGCCGAGGGGGTGTGGCGGGGGCTACCTGGTGGAGGGGGTGCGGGGACATCGACGGACGCAGTGGGCGCCTCCCTGGCCGCTGAGTCACGTAAATTAAATGTCGAACACCTCTCTACGAACGCAGGGTCGTCGACATTAATTGCGAAAATTTCCTTTCGTACGAGGTACTTAGTTAGCTTTTGTTAAAAATCAGTCATGCCGTATTTTTGTAGGTGGCCCATTTGCATGGAATCGAGCGAGTGAGGAATAAAATTCAAAAATCCGTTCAAGCAACTGCGGCAACCTCGCAATTTGTAAATGAATATCTGATAATCGCCATGGCTGCTAACAGTACCAAAAATGCATTTTCCGAGTAGACACGCACTGCCGCTAGTTTTGTTTTTAATTTACCCTTCAAAATGGATAATGCACCGTGCGGTTCCGAGGGCTTTGATAAGTGCGTGCTTAAATTTAAGTTCGTTCCAGCTAGTGGAGCGCGGTCTTTTTGACCGCCGCATTGCTGAATGTTTTTTCTTTTTCAGGAACTTACTGACATTTTTCGAATTAATTGTTCCCCGAATTTTTACACCATAATTTTCTGCGCAGGATGGTTCGGTACAAGGCATGTGGTGACAACCATGCTGTTCCTCGGCATGGCCAACGCCTACACAATGCGGACGAATATGTCTGTAGCCATTGTGGCTATGGTTAACCAGACTGCTCTTCCCAAAGCGCCAGAAATTGTCACTGACGAATGCGGAACGGGCTCCTACGAGGATTTCACGAACAGTACCAGCAGCGTGAGTAATTTCAAATTTGTTAACGATATTAACAAATTATTATTGTTGTAGCGAGACATTCATGTTGAGACAATCCACACAAGTAATCTAATATTGAATTATTTGTAATAAATTTTTTTCTCACGAGTCATTGCTCATCATAATACTGGTCTTCAACTATTTTGTCTAGCTTCATCGACAAAATTTATCAATCCAATATCCAATGAAGCTTCAGATAAAATTACCTTAACAATTTGCTCTAGGACACTTTAAATTTGAACTTTAAAGGACAACAATGATGCCCAAATTTCATTATTTCTGATAATGGATGAATTTTCCAGACTACGTGCTGAGCGAGGAGTAGATCGGTCGAAATTGACCTCAGATAACCCTCCTTCGATATTTTCGGTTTAATGTTTCTGTGAATGACTGATGTAATTGATTACACAATTTTTGAGCATTAATGCGGGGTAGTGAGCTGCATGTGCGAGGGTTTCAAGGCCCCTTCACAAACTATTTTGGGCGGCTAACTTTAAAAAAAAGAAGATATTTAAAAGCGAGGTTTTCTTGACAGGGGTGCTGATAATTTACTGTTATGAAAAGTTACCTAATGGGAAAAATTCCTTACGGTGATAATTTAGAATTTATTGAAAATTAAGTAGGTCCTTTCGAGATTATAATATAATAAAATGGTATTTTGGGAAGTTATACCTTGGGAATATACTTATACCCAAAGAACCATGGTGGGTAATTTTCTTCAAACATAGCCCTACTTTCAATGAATAGACGGAACAATAGTACCGACATTTCCTCGAATAAGTAGCTGTTTTCAAATTGGGGAAAGTTTTTGCACGCTGTTTTTCAAAACTCTTCCTCCGGGGAACTTCTTCCATTATTTTTCAAATTTCGGGATGTTCCCTGATACTTCAATACGAAGACGCTTTGCTGCCAAATCCGTCGACCTTGTCAGTTTGTATTTTACACGTGCTCAATAAAAGTTGAGGTGGATCGGATCCAACAACAGATGGACCTGGAGTGCTTTTTGAAATGCACTCTGGTCTGCTCAAGACCCCCAAACTATCAACCTATTCATAGTTCGCTGCGTCTAAAACGGATTTGGACAAGCAGTAAACAATTTTATTAGCTACTTAACAGTTTTAATTTCGCTTATTTTACCAGTTTTTTCTGGGTCGTAAACTGGCCGTAAATGCGATAGATAAACCATTAAGTTCAAATTCATTGCAATTTTTTCGTCAATCAACTACTTTATTTTCTAAAACTGCATAATTCGTCGAAAAAAATTAGTGAAATTAATATTATTAATTTTTTTAATTACTGTGGGGCAAGACATTATGGACGACTTCTTTCTCATCAGACTTGGCGCTTTCGGCCGAAGGGCCCTCTTCGAGAGCGATATTGAACGTGCTATCAGATCGTGTATTCCCAGAGAGAGAGTTCTTCTCGGAAAATATGTTCAACAAATTAATCCAAATTGGCGAGTAGATGGGTGTAGGGAAAAACTAGTTTTCCATTTTCATCGATTTTATTTTCCCTACCTAAATAATAAATTCATCAAGCGGTATTTAATCAAAGCTCGAAAATATTATAAAAAGCCATATTTAAGTAGTGTATTCTCAAGAGTAGGTAATGAACCCCAGTTGACTGACCTCGTGACGGGGACTTTTAGTATTTCATTTACAGCGTGGGTGAGGAGGTTAGTGGCAGAAAAATGATGCAGCCGTCTCGTGACTCGGCAGTCTCAGCCAAGGTCAAGGCTTGCAGGCTCCACGTTAATTTCCCCGGTGGCAATTGCCGATTATCACTGACTTGGAACATGCGCGATGCACTTGAATGGAATGCAGGCGTAAACGACGTGCACATAGCGCATGACACAATATTGCATAACTTGAAATACCTTGAAGGAGGTTCGATAGGTAGACAGATAAGAGACTCAAAAATTAGTCGGTAGAGAGAAAATTAGTAGGTAGACAGATGAGACTCAAAAATTTTGACAAATTCAACAAAAGTTTTTCCAAATCATCCAAAAAACGATGATCCAGTCTGAAGGCTTGTATCATGAATCCTAAAATATTAACTTTTCAATTTGTTAAAATTAATTTTTTTTTATCTTTACAGAACAGCAAAGAGGGCAAATTCATTTGGACGACGCCGGAGCAAAGTTTGATCCTGAGCGCTTTCTTTTACGGCTACTGCATCACTCAAATCCCATGCGGCATTCTTGCCAAGAAATACGGGGCCAAATGGTTCCTTGGCGGTGGCATGCTGATCAATTCGATTTTTGGTCTTCTCGTCCCGATCGCCGCTGAATACGGACAGATCAGCCTCATCATGGTCCGCCTGATTCAGGGACTTGGAGAGGTGAATAAATTTAATATAAAAATATATCTGAAAAACCACCGACAAATTTTGAATCTAAGGATTTTTTTAGATGTTTTTTCTCATCCATCTATTTCTTCACATTTTCAAAATAAAAACAATTTCCCAGATCTTCAGTCCATTTCCTAGAGGCTCAATTCAGGTCGTAGCATCGCGCTTGACCTTAATGTCCCTTTCGGATTCGTATACCAACAGTTTAGATCCGGTCTATTCTTAGCGTTGCCCAGACTTTGCCAGAGGGTTCGAAATTCTGCGAGGAAAAGCCTTTTAGCGTTCATTCGAATTGGCAATGGTCAAAAGTGGGCCAAAGTCATTTCTTCTCATTTCGTCGCTTCTTCCGCCCCAATTATTTCCAACTTTTGAGTCTCCGTGCAGGTGCACGAAACAGCTGGTTAACACCTGTTATCGTAATTATTTCATTCAGGGTTGAGCAGAAACCTACTTTATGTTGACTCTGCCCTTACATGGGAAATTTAATTTTTATTTTTTACACCCAATTTATTTTAAGAACGAAGTTTGAGTAGTAAGTAGATCCCTACTCTAAAAATGCAATTTAGAAATATCCAAAGCAGTCATCCCGAAAAATGCTTTTCAGACAGGTAGGTATGCAACTCGTGCAAATATTTGTAGAACAGGCGGAATTTCGGTAGTACAGACAGGAAGGTAGTGAACCACTTCAGTTGTTCATGAGTCAGACAATTTATTGATGTTATCACAAGCCTTTTTTACCAGTTCCGTTTAGCGGTTAATCTTTATTGTCGTACAAATGTTTACCACGAAAAGGCGACAATGAGTGAATCACGAGCAAAGGGCATGCCATTTGGAGTTGTCGTAATAAAATTATAGATATTTTACTTAGGTACCCAAAAAAATTAACCAGCTGAACTTGAATTTTTTTCAATACAGCAAAGGTCTCTTGGTCATACATCTACCCTACGAAGGCAAAATGCTAGTAGCATTTTTGAGGAACGAGGGCGACGTGGTTCCACGGTTGTGGTGGGACCAGGCAACTGGAGCTTCACAATACCCTCATCCGGAATTCGAACCGGTTCCATGGAAGCACATGGGCCATGCACCTTTACCACAAGGGCAGAGGTTGATCCTCCATCCTTCCTACAGAGCCAGGGTCATCCATTAACCTATGTCGTTGTGGTGAAGGCACAAATCCCATGAGGCTTGATGGCTGCAACCCAAGGAACCGGTCCGATTCCTGGATAGCGGTATGAGGAAGCTCCAGTTTCCAAGTTCCACCAAAACCAAAGAGCCACGTCGGCCTTGCTCTTTGAAAATGAGACTGAACTTGAATAGCAGCTGAATTGCTGATTCGTAGTATTATTGGGTTCTGAGACCGCAACACACCCTTGATTTAGAATGACCCGAAAAACTTAAATTATATTCGTATTTTCTTCGTTTACAGGGCCCCATCGTACCTTGCACTCACGCGATGCTTGCAAAATGGATTCCGCCGAACGAAAGAAGCCGAATGGGCGCCATTGTTTATGCAGGTCGGTTGTCTGGAATTCCATTCGAGTTGTGACAGCTGATAATATCAAGCTTGTTCCAGGAGCATGAGCCTCGCGCATGCGCAGTGTAAGGTTCTGACAAGTTCGTAAGCGTCGGTACTGGGGCGTTGCCTACCAAGCCTTGCACTGCGCATGCGTTACGCAATTTCAATTGCCTACACTCCTAGGGAAAATACCCATAAGTAAACCTTGATGTTGGGCTCTGAGTGAGATACTTTTTCATGAGAGCTAAGGCTCGAGGGACCTTGAGAAGACTACATGATTAGATTTTCTCTTTTTCAACGTCTTTTTTCTCTTCGAATCAACCCTTTAAGCGCATATAACTACAAAAACCATCCCTATGGTGTGCAAAGCATTTTTCCAATTTTACAACCCTTATCCTCCATAATCGTGACTGATGAAATGCTTCATTTCCAGGTGCGCAGTTCGGCACTGTGATTTCCATGCCTCTAAGCGGTATCCTCTCTGGCTCGGACTTTTTGGGCGGATGGCCTTCGATTTTCTACTCTTTCGGAATAGTCAGCGCCATTTGGTGCATCGCTTTCTTCTTCATCGTCTCCGAAGACCCGGATTCGCATCCGACGATTGAGGAAGACGAGAGGAAGTACATCATAGCCACCGTTTGGGGCTCAGGGGGAGTTACCGTAAGTGAAAATTTTGGAAATATTCCAAAAACCAATACATGACGCATGCTAAATTGGAATAAAATGAGAATCATTCTAACGTGAACGACTTTTATAGTCGCCGCCGGTGCCGTGGACGTCTATTTTGAAATCGCTGCCATTCTGGGCCATCATGGCAGCCCATTGCGGACAGAACTATGGTTACGAGACATTAATGACAGAACTTCCAACGTTCATGAAGCAAATCTTGCGTTTCGACATCGAGAAGGTGAGTTTACAAGCGAATTTTCCAATTCAAACATGGCTTACGTGCAGCGGTATTTTATATGTGTCAAACCTCGTTAGGGGGAAGGTTTTCGGAAATTTTTTCCTCATCTGTAAAAAATTATCTGGCCTCTCAAATCTATCTTTAATTAGATTTAAAATTCACAACACCCGGTCACCAGAAGCCAATGAGATGCACCGTCATGCTGTCGTTGAGATAATTTTTTTCCTGGAACGCTGTATAATTTTAGTTGGTTTTAGTTATCTATTCATTGGGCACACTATGCAATTTCAAATGCGTTTTTCCTCTAGGCGGCCTTTGTTCTGGGTGGGGGGTAATTGAATTTCAGCGTCCTTGTCTCGTTAGAATTTTCGTAGTTTTTGGTCTTCTAAACATCAAATTCGCCAAACTAATGCGTTCAAAAATTAAATTTCTAAACTGCATCTTCAGCAAAAATTAATTCTTTAACCCGAATAATTTCTCAATTTTTTGAAATCTAAAAACATAGTAGGTAGAGGCGAATTGGGAAAAATATTTCGAAACGTGATTGCAGGCATTACATATGTTAATGTTTCAACCTATTATTACAGAACGGATTGCTCTCTGCTCTTCCATACTTGGCCATGTGGGCGTTTTCAGTCTCGTCGAGCTGCGTCGCCGATGCGCTAATTTCCTCGAAACGACTATCGCACACGAAGACGAGGAAAATAGCCCAATGCATAGGTTCGTGTTTTATATGAGTGAACACTTCTCACCTGATAATGTCCAAGATTTTCAGGCGTAGACGCGTTTTTCACTGTAGAAAATGGCGAACGATGTGATGGAATGGTCCATTTGAAAGAAGGAATAGAAAAATAGAGAACGAAAGAAAACCCATAATATTCTGGGTGTTCGTCGCGAAATGTAAACGGGGCCGCAATTTGGAAATTGTGCGATCGAAATGTCACGAGAAGATCGAAGAGCGACTGATCTGAAAACCGTAGCGAACGGCAATGATTGATCGTCGCACAACCATTCCAATCACTCGTCATTGAAGCACGATGAGAGGTGAGTGACAGTTGCAGATTTTCAAAGTAGTAAGTTAATCATTGGTTGCCATTTGATTGTCCAAATTGCTCGTTACATTTTTCTGTGAAAGACGATCTTGTATTCCCTTCGGGCTAAAATACGTATATACGTAATATTTTTGGTCTCATGTGAAATTTTTGTCCGACGATTTCTTCATCCCGTAAATCCACCTACAGTTGTGGGCGGTACCTAACTTAAGAACAATTACAAAAATTGGCGCGTCCTCGGGTCTTTCTCTTAAACGAGTGGTCCAATATTGATACTCCCCCTATCATTTTTTTGCCTTGATTTCAAAGAACTAGGAAAAACCTCGCAAGAAGATAAAAAAACGTCTTTCAGAGGCCTAAAATACATACCCACTTCTCAGAGGCAGTTTTCTTAGTGTGACCCTACCCCTGATCTGCTGACATCAGTATACCCACTTCTTGACGTAAATCTGGACTCCGTTTCTGTAAGTAGATAGTTACTCAAAATCGACTTCCTTCTGTTTTTTTATTTTTATTTTTAACACAGCGATATATCAAAATTACGTTCGGTTTAACCATAGTCATTCAAATTGTACACCATCAAAAAATACCGAAATTTCTAAAAATACTCCTGATAACTGAAAAAGAAAGCAAACTCTTTCCATAAACCTCGCATTGCTCGAGAACTGAATAAATCGAACGGGAATACACGATTTGTCTCAAATTGCCTGTTTAACTCACCTCTTCGAATATATTTCAGTGTACTACTTGTCATCTACGTTGTTGTATCTTTGGGTGAGATCTTTCTCGATATATTCTTGAATTATATCACGCCATGTCTTATCTTTGATGTACGGCGGTTTCCGTACTGAAGGTCTGGGCGATTTCATTGAGCGATATTGCCATTTTGTGCAGTAATAATTATTATTACTAGACGTGTGGCTTTGATGGTGGAACCTACGATTCGTGTATAAATCACTATAGTATACTTTACTGCATGATCCGCTTGAGCACGTTTGTCAAATTCATTACAATTGATGACTTTAACGGCCGTGTAGTACGTATCGTATAGTACGTTCGTAAGTAAGTGCGTGTACTTATATTTAGTACGGAATCATTAAAACCTCAGGGGTACACATTAAACACCCACATTATGGGGCGCTCATTTGAAATAACACAACGCCTCACAATCGTGCCAAAAATGTAAAATGTTCAAAACTTGAAAGAAAAATCCAAAAAGGTGGCCTCTGATTTTATGGACGAGATAGTCGACTGGAGATTTCCAAATAATCAACATCCATTGATTCAAACTGGCTCATGCGTCAAATGAATAACAAGTTTCCGCTACTATTCTGTAATTTAGCGCTTTCTTCATTGCATTTTCCTTGAACGTTTGCTCGTTTTTGTGAAGAAAACCCCGATTTTGACGAAAATTATAAAATTTGTTTCCTGTGTTGGGTGTCAGGTCACCTCGGTCCAGCGATCGCTCTGGTTGGAGCGTCGTACACCGGTTGCCAGCCGTACGTCACAGTGGCCATCCTCACATTGGGCGTGGGCCTCAACGGCGGCATCTACTCCGGTTTCAAAGTCAACCATCTGGACATATCACCCAGATTCGCCGGCATTCTCATGTCCTTTACGAACTTCACCGCTAACATGGCCGGACTTGCAGCGCCGCTGGTGGCTGGGAAGCTGATTGACGGACGAGTGAGTATTTTATTATTTTCAAGGAGCGGGTGCGGTCATGATTTTAAGGGTGGAAACACTCGAAGATGGCAGTCGCATGCTGAAATCTAGATACTCTTTCAAAAATTGAAGTAGGTATGACTGTTATGGTAGTTTCGTCCTATGGTAGATAACGCTGTGGGAGAGTGACGTAGAGATATAACTTGAAAAAGTTGCGTTTCCAAGAAATTGTAAGAGAATCATTTGGCAAAAGGTATTATTTCGATTTTAAGTTCAATATTGATCCATGTGGTTAGGGGATTAAATTTTGATCATGACTCATGAATTATTGAAATCAGTTCAGTATTCCAGTGGTCCTACCTGAAAAAATTAAGTTTCGGGCAGCTGATGAAACTCCATGACTATTTTGAGGTTATATCTCAACGTTACTCCTTCGCGCTTTCCTATCACAGGACGTCAGTTTGTCTCACGAGATCTGATGGCAGCTCACTGGCTTCTGTCTGGGCCTCGTCTATACCGGCATTCTTCCCAAAACCTAGGCAAAAATTCTACTTTCCCTTAGTTCAGAATAAGCTAGAATCTCTAAAAATTCCAGCCGAATCAAGCTGCCTGGAGGGAGGTGTTCCTGGTGGCCGCTGGCGTCTACGTCGTCTGCACGGGGTTCTACCTGTTCTTCGCCACGAGCAAACGCCAACCGTGGGACGACCCGTCGAAGGATACGCCGCAGAGAAAAAAGACTGACATCATCGAAAGCGCACATTGATGATCGGACTGTGAATACCGGATAATATAATTTCCGCCGAAATTTCTGGCGATTCGTTTTTGTTTTAAATTAACAAAACCTTGCGTTAGGTAGACATTCCTGTAGGATCGAGCTTTGAAAAACTGTCCCCTTTAAAAATTGTACATAGTATCCAATAATGTGATCGGTTCAACCGTCGTAATATTTTTGACGACGTGAGAAGAATGTATTTTTCGAGAATTCCTTTCAAAGGGATGATGAATGTATGAGCGGAATTCGTTCTCATCGGGATTAATTTTTGGTTCTGGTGGGATCTTTTTAGTTTGATTATGCCGGACGCTTTCGCATATTTGCGCCTGTTTCTACCGTGTCTCTTCCAACGATTTTACGATTATTTTTCTCGAGGTTAAGGGAATGGAGGTCTTCACTAGAAAATCGGATTTGTAAACGTTTTAGTTCACAATCGCTGGAGAAATGGTTAGGTAAATATTTGAAATCGGTTAACTGGTGATCTTGGTAATCATTTCTGGACGCCTGGATTTAGAGATGGTTGGTCGGGTTATTTTGCTTGACGAACAATCAATTGGCAATCAACCGGTTTAAAATTGCAATGTCTACAGCCCGATCTCGACTAGACATTAGCCCGGAGATGTGTTTCTCGTTGCTCGCGGCAGGGCATGCCCGGGACCTCTTCGGTAATTGGACAAAGGAGTGGCAGCTGAGTTTGAAAATTTAACACAACTTTGTTGGATCGAATTTGATGCTTTCACATTGTCGCTCAAGTGGCAGATAATTGAAACCCCGGGCCCCGTCATGGAGAGAACGCCGTTCAGTTCAGACAACTGATGTTAACATGTTTCCCCGTCAGCGTCAGCAGAACATCTGCCAAATGGTTGTAGATGGAGGATCTCTTCATGCGTCTTGAACCACTCAAAACGAGACTAATAACACTAATCAAGAGGGGATCATGAGGGAAAGCACCATCAGCTTCGTTATCACGAGGGAATCATGGATGCTAAAAAAGTGAATAAGTTTGGTCCATGAAAAACGGGATTCCCTCTGAAAATTGTATGTAGGTACGTATTCACATAAAATTGGCGATGGTTGAGGGCAAGTGGCAAGAGACAGATGATTTACTCGATATACCCAGTGCTATGACATTGGCAGCCTTAATGTAGGTCCTTTTTAGGAATGGAAGATCCTCAACCTTAATATAGGTCCGTAGATTGAGGGTAAGGTGTGCGAACCGACGGAAGATGACATGGCCAAGGGCCGATTTGAACTCAGAAAGTATTACATGTTAGCACTGTAACATGACGAACAAAAATTGCAAAGGGGGTCCCTCACGAATGCACTGAGCAACAAGGGCCTTTCAATTTCAGTGCTTTTTGGTGAAAAAACCCTGACTTTTCTTGGATTTTCTAACCAATTGTTTTCAGTTAGGTCACAAAATTTGAATGCCATTCTCTTGGGATAATAACTAGTTACAAAATATAAAATTCAAGAACTTACGCATCGTTAGAACTCGGCGGTTTCAGCTCCAGCCTCCAGGACTTGTTGCTGTTGAATCCTTTGCCTAACTTTTCCCGCTTGTCGACAATGTCTGATAAGGAAGGCTTTAATTGTCGTACATTCGGAGATTCAGCCATGAAGGGCAAAGAAATATTTCTTATCACTCGCTCAAGCTCTCAAGAACGCCATCTTTCTTCAGACATGGTAGCTCTCAGCCCAACATTTTGAATTTTTAGCAGTCTTCATATTGAATTGAGTGGCTGATGAGTTGAAATGCATTGGTCGTCATGGTGCCTCTAAACCATCGCCAATTGTTATCATACTCGTACTAGTATACGTAGTACGTACTAGTAGTACGTTTTCAATCGAGATTTGCATGATCGCAGTTGCAGGAGGGTTCGCACATTTGAGATGACAAGATTGCATTGATAATGCACAATAACTACCACCTGATCTTGTACCTGATTGCCCATTTAAGTAAATTCCTCTTTTTATAAGTTGTTCTTGATTTTTTGGAACAAGGAAAACACAACTAAAGCGTCCTATTAATTAAAGAAATACTCAAAAAATGGTCGATTCCCTGTAGGCACTCATTCAGTCAGACGAGTGGATATCTACCAACTCGACAATAATAATTTTGCACATATTGTACAAACATTGAATAATTGTGAAATTCAAACTACTTATGCCCGATTCGGTTCATGTGAATGACAGTCCGACGGAACTGTAATCGTCGTAATCAAATGATTTGTAACCCTATGGCGTAAAATTTCTGTTACATTCCTTGATGCGTGTTCTTGGCGGAAATGCAGCTTTGTAAATAGGTACTTTAAATCGGATAATGTTGTTTCGATTGTAATATGTAAATATTTAATTTATTTACTTCTCGAATTTTAGTATTAAAAACCAGAGTGAGAGAAATATTAGTTACCCTTTGGTTCATGTTTAGGAGCAATTTGAATTCGAACGTTGTTCCAATATATTACTTTTTTAAACTATAAGTGGCGATTTTTAGTCCTAGATTCTCCAAAAATATTCAAAAAACGGATTCGGGCAGCAGCTGACTCATGAGCTGACATTCTAGCAGACCAGTCCCCAGAGTGGGGGCCGAGGGGGCCAAGCCCCCCCCAGAAATTTTCTGGAATAACTTCACAAAAGTAGGTAATGTTATGTATCATAACGATTAAGATATGTTTTTCATTGTCAAACTATCGAGTGTAAAACTCACAATGAAACAGAAACTCAAACTCAAAATGAAACTCGAAGATAAACTCACAATGAAACACACAGTCAAACTCATACTCAAACTGGGAGACAAACTTAACATGAAACAGAAACTCGAACTCATACTTAAACTCAAAGTCGAACTCACAATGAAACACAAAATCAAACTCATAATTGAACTCAAAGTCGAACAAAGTCGAATTCAAACTCTCAATTGAACTCGAAATCAAACTCTCAATGAAACGGAATCTCAAACTCATAATCAAACTCGAAGTCAATGTCACAATGAAACTGAAACTCAAACTCATAATCGAAATCGAAGTCAAACTCACAATGAAACAAACCTATAACTCATGCTTGAACTCAAAGTCAATCTCAAAATGAAACAGAAACTCGAACTCATAATCGAAATCGAAGTCGAAGTCACAATGAACAGAAACTCAAACTCATAATCGAAATCGAGGTCGAAGTCACAATGAACAGAAACTCAAACTCATAATCGAAATCGAAGTCAAACTCACAATGAAACAAACCTATACCTCATGCTTGAACTCAAAGTCAATCTCAAAATGAAACAGAAACTCGAACTCATACTCAAAATCGAAGTCAAACTCACAATGGAACAGAAACTCGAACTCATAATCGAAATCGAAGTCGAAGTCACAATGAACAGAAACTCAAACTCATAATCGAAATCGAAGTCAAACTCACAATGAAACAGAAACTCAAACTCATAATCAAAATCGAAGTCAAACTCACAATGGAACAGAAACTCGAACTCATAATCGAAATCGAAGTCGAAGTCACAATGAACAGAAACTCGAACTCATAATCGAAATCGAAGTCAAACTCACAATGGAGCAAACCTATAACTCATGCTTGAACTCAAAGTCAAACTCACAATGAAACAGAAACTCAAACTCATAATCGAAATCGAAGTCAAACTCACAATGGAACAGAAACTCGAACTCATAATCGAAATCGAAGTCGAAGTCACAATGAACAGAAACTCAAACTCATAATCGAAATCGAAGTCAAACTCACAATGAAACAGAAACTCAAACTCATAATCGAAATCGAAGTCAAACTCACAATGAAACAGAAACTCAAACTCATAATCGAAATCGAAGTCGAAGTCACAATGAACAGAAACTCAAACTCATAATCGAAATCGAAGTCAAACTCACAATGGAACAGAAACTCGAACTCATAATCGAAATCGAAGTCAAACTCACAATGAAACAGAAACTCAAACTCATAATCAAAATCGAAGTCAAACTCACAATGGAACAGAAACTCGAACTCATAATCGAAATCGAAGTCACAATGAACAGAAACTCAAACTCATAATCAAACTCGAATTCAATTTCACAATGAAACTGTAACTCAAACCTTTGATCGAAATATCAGTCAAACTCACAATGAAACAGAAACTCAAACTCATAATCGAAATCGAAGTCGAAGTCACAATGAACAGAAACTCAAACTCATAATCGAAATCGAAGTCAAACTCACAATGGAACAGAAACTCGAACTCATAATCGAAATCGAAGTCGAACTCACAATGAAACAGAAACTCAAACTCATAATCAAAATCGAAGTCAAACTCACAATGGAACAGAAACTCGAACTCATAATCGAAATCGAAGTCACAATGAACAGAAACTCAAACTCATAATCGAAATCGAAGTCATTCTCACAATGAAACAGAAACTCAAACTCATAATCGAAATCGAAGGCAACTCACAATGAAACAGAAACTCAAACTCATAATCGAAATCGAAGTCGAAGTCACAATGAACAGAAACTCAAACTCATAATTGGACGATTAAACGAACTTACCTGTGAAGTTCAATCGTAATTATGTGCATCCCAGTCCGAAGACACCAGTCGAAGTCAATGTCACAATGAAACTGTAACTCAAACCTTTGATCGAAATATCAGTCAAACTCACAATGAAACGGAAACTCAAACTCATAATCGAACTCGAAGTCAAACTCTCAATGAGGCAGAAACTCGAACTCATACTTGAACTCAAAGTCGAAAATGAAACAGAAGCTCAAACTCATAATCGAAGTCAAACGAATAATGAAACAGAAACTCAAACTCATAATACTGTGAGTTTGAGTTTCTGTTTCATTGAGAGTTTGACTTCGAGTTCGAGCTCATTGTGAGTTCGACTTCGAATTTAAGTTTGAGTTTGATTTTGTGTTTCATTGTGAGGTTGACTTCCAGTTTGAAAATGCGTTTGAGTTTCTGTTTCGTTGTGAATTTGACTTCAAATTCGATCATGAGTTTGACTGATCCATTGTGAGTCAATGGATCAGTCCTCGAGTCAACTTCGAGTTCGATTAGGAGTTAGAGATTCTGACTCATTGTGGGTTTGACTTCGAGTATGATTATGACTTTGAGTTTCTGTTTCATTATGTGTTTGACTGCTATTTCGATTAAAGGTTTGAGTTTCTGTTTCATTTTGAGATTGAATTTGAGTTCAAGCATGAGTTCAAGTTTTGTTTCATTGTGAGTTTGACTTCGAGTTTGATTATGAGTTTGAGTTTCCGTTTCATTGAGAGTTTGATTTCGAGTTCAATTGAGAGTTTGAATTTCTGACTCATTGTGAGTTTGACTTCGTGTTTGATTATGACTTAGAGTTTCTGTTTCATTGTGTGTTTGACTGCGATTTCGATCAAAGGGTTGAGTTTCTGTTTCATTGTGAGTTTGACTTCGAGTTCAAGCATGAGTTCAAGTTTTGTTTCATTGTGAGTTTGACTTCGATTTCGATTATGAGTTTGAGTTACAGTTTCATTGTGACATTGACTTCGAGTTCGATTATGAGTTTGAGTTTCTGTTTCATTGTGAGTTTGACTTCGAGTTTGATTATGAGTTTGAGTTTCCGTTTCATTGAGAGTTTGATTTCGAGTTCAATTATGAGTTTGAGTTTCTGTTACATTGTGAGTTTGACTGCTATTTCGATTAAAGGTTTGAGTTTCTGTTTCATTTTGAGATTGACTTTGAGTTCAAGCATGAGTTCAAGTTTTGTTTCATTGTGAGTGTTACTTCGATTTCGATTATGAGTTTGAGTTACAGTTTCATTGTGACTTTGACTTCGAGTTCGATTATGAGTTTGAAATTCTGTTTCATTGTGAGTTTGACTTCGAGTTTGATTATGAGTTTGAGTTTCCGTTTCATTGAGAGTTTGATTTCGAGTTCAATTATGAGTTTGAGTTTCTGTTTCATTGTGAGTTTGACTTCGAGTTTGATTATGAGTTTGAGTTTCTGTTTCATTGTGAGTTTGACTTCGAGTTCGATTATGAGTTTGAAATTCTGTTTCTTTGTGAGTTTGGCCTCAATTTCGATTAGGAGTTTGACCTCCCGTTTTATTGTGAGTTTGACTTCGGGTTCGATTAGGAGTTTGAGTTTCTGTTTCATTGTGAGTTTGACTATGGGTTTGACTTCTGTTTCATTGTGAGTTCGACTTCGAGTTTATCATGAGTTTTTGTTTCTTCTCTTCAATTTTTAGACGTTGGCCCTCTTCCTAATTAAAATCCTCCGTTCTAGACTTAGTAAAATTAGGTACCCAAGCCACTAATTGAAATTTGAGGGTAGCAGTCAGTTCAAATGTCATAGAATAACTTTATTTTAATGTCAGAAAATTGACAATTTTTTCTTCCTTTTCGGCATCAAGATGGTGTCAAGGATTGTCCTAAAATTATGAATAGTCCAACATCAAATCTAGTTACCTATTTGCACAATGTAGCCTCGACAAGGGCTTATTAAATCGACAAAGTGACGAAAACAAAAAGGTTGAATAAACTGAAAGAAGAAATGTTTATCATCGAGGATTTCTACCATGAAGAGCATCATGGCGTCATCATGTTTCTTCAGAAAGGTACAGGCTCTTCAATGTAAACAGGAATAAAATAATGCACAGCTAGGCGAATGGTTAGCATAGTCCACCCGGTTTGAATATTTGCTTTCGTCCTTAATTTATTAAAAAAAAAATTTTTGGTTTACAGGTCATTGTTGAACGGGTTTTCAACATTTTTGCTCCAACAACGAGTGCAAAAAAATGTCCCAAATGGCCTCAAAACGATTCCGAGTTGAACAATTAACATCCACCAACAAGGTTTGCAATCCTGGTGCCTCTGACGCTTGGAATAACAATTTGCTCGCGTTATTTGCTCATTCAGAGTAGGTAAATACTTCTGACATTGCGAAGACATTTTTGCCAATTATCAATATTTCCTATAATTCCATTAGATTATTCGGCAAAACGCACACTTCAGTTTCTGAAAAAAAACGTAGGCAGAAGGCGAAAAATGAGAAGATGGTTCTATGTAGTTGATTAGATTATAGGCTATTCCAATGATCGAAACACGTGAAGTCAATTTATTTTTTAAAAATACTCCCTTATCTAGTAATGCTGTGTTAACAACGAAGAATCTTCCCTATTCAAACCGTATTAATATGTATTTAATAATATAAATTACCCGTTGAATAGTTTCTTATCTTAACGCCCATGATCTGCCAAATTTTTCCATAAAAAAAATAAAACTCGTCTACATTTTCTTTGCCAGAACTAAAATAATCCCGACTAGGTATCTAGTTTCAGAATTTCAAATTCCTCGACCCCCTTTTCCGTACAGGTACCACTGTAGACGTTACTTAGTTGTTCTTCATTCGGTTAACATCAATTTCAACCTACCGGCCAGATTGCCAAAATCGGAACTGCAGGATTAGACTATTCAGCTAGAACTCCGGTTAGGTACTGTTACAGTAACACTAACGTACCTATGCGCGAAACGTTTGAATGTCAACTGAAAGGTGAAATCATTATAAGATTCAAAAATAATATTTACTTAATTTAATTCCTCAACAAAATAGGAAATAAAACGCTGCTAAGTAGATTAGTGACATGGGTACATTATTTGTCTGGGTACCTCAGAAAATAAAGTTCAAATAGTTGGAGTAGGTCGGTTTATCATCATATCATTTGTGGAGTAATGGTCAATCGTGAATTCAATTATGCCGAAAAGGTACGTTTTCACAATGATAATAAATAGGTAGGTATAAAAAGAAAATACCTGGCGGCTGCTTTCAAAGAAATATTTCCTGAGGCCTGGCGGCAAGAAGGCAGCCATTTTGTTAACCGCGTTAACAGGTGACAACTGTTATCAAGATCCGCCCCATTAACATAAGCTGTCCAATCCCAGCTTCACACTTTCAGTTTCTAATAAATCTGAGCCAATAGACGACGAAAGAGCCGGTAGGGGTAGGGGAAGTCCCCTACTTCCCCACCCTACCAAGATCAAGGGTGGGAATGTTACAGCCGCCATTTCGTATTCCTCACGCCTTGAACCGATTGGAACATGTGCCGTGAACCCATGAAAACTGCAAAACCGCAATTTCAGCAGTGTCACTGCCCCCAAAATTGACCCTGTTGACCAAAATCTCGAAAAAATGCCAAATTTCATGTTTCATAGTCAATATCTAAAGATTCCCGCCAAAAAACCCCGAAGTCAAATCCATCATTTTTTTGAAATTTTTCCTAGGCTAGGACCTTGGATTTTCCAGCTGAAATCGGTTTTTTTCATTTTTCTTAGTCCTGGAGAGTTGTAGAAAATTGCGAATTTTTTGTGTCATGTACCTGCCCAAAACCTACTCAAAAATATTTTTTTTGGAATTTTAACATTTTTTTTAAAGGGTCAAAAAAATATTTTTTGTTTAGGTCAAAAATTAGTCTTTAAACCAGTTTTTGATTACTAAACCCCAATCGATTTTGACTTATAGGGAGTGAAAAATGTGTAAAAACCTTCAAGGAATCCAACGAGCTCAAAAAATTCAAAATCGGTTCAGTAGGACTCCCTCAAATTGCCAAAAACGCGAAAACGCAGAAATCGCATTAAGAAATTCAAGCCAAACCGATTCAAAAACCAAATTTTCGAATTTTTTCGGAAAAACCACCCTATCTTATGGTAAATCAAGCGAGAAACACGGGAAAAATACTCAAAAAATTCTAAACCCACGGCATCACCTTCAAAATTGAGATTTTGTGTTTTTTCAAAAATATACCCTAATTATGCCGAATTGGACCCGTTAACCTTCTCCGATCGGATTGCCCGGACAATATGCCTCAAGTTGGAGCAAACCACAACTTTCAAGACTAATTTAGTCAAAATCGGATCAGTATTTCAATACGAAGTGGCTGGACGAAATTTTTGGCCAAAATTTCGTCCGTCCACTTCGTATCGAACCGCTGATCCGATTTTGGTGCGGTTGGTCCTAAAAGTTGTGTTTTGCTCCAACTTGAGGCATATTGTCAGGGGAAACCGATCAAAAAATTTTAAGGGGTCGAAAACCCAAAAAAACTGTTTTTGAGATCATGACTTTTTTTACATTTGATCGTTTTTGAGTAGTCTAGAGTTGATTCAGAGGATTCCCTTATAGGAGGTGCACGTCACAGGAAAATTTGCTAAACGCTCGTTTTTTTTTTTTGAAATCGGACCACTCCTTCTATGCGTTTTGCTGCTGACGGCGTACGGCGTACGGCGTACGGCGTACGGCGTACGGCGGACGGACAAAAAATTTTTATTGCAGATTCTTGTTCTAGAACCTCTGAAACGTGAAAGAACAAATTTTCAGGGGGTGTTGTAAAAAAATTTTTCTTGAACAATTACATAGGTACATTATTTCTGGAAATAATGTACCAAAATTAAGGAAAGAAAAAATCTACTTCCCTATCAACAATACCTATTTTATTATCGGGACAGTTGAACGCTCGTTTCAATTACTCCCACCTATCGTCCGCAATGCGACGCCCGGTCCCCTTCACGTTGCTCAAAAAATTGCACTCCCAAGACTCCCTGCGCCGTTTTCTCGATTCCTGCTACCAATTCCAGGGCTTCTCATGTTATCATCAAGTGCCTTACGATATAACGCACGAATTTCGCTTCCCGCCGGTGTGCTTTTCGCGTATACTGTGCAGATGAGCGAGCTGATCCGGGGACGGTATGGCCGGATGGCTTGGCGTCTGTGCCGAACCCGGTTGCTGGGGGGGCAACGACTGACGCCTTCGACGGCGAAGAGCCGGGCTCAGGTTGTACTTGACTTTGGCCTGAACGAGCAGCTCTTTGAAAACTTGGGTGACGTTAACGTTATCCTTGGCAGATGTCTCGACGAAACCGTTTTCCCAGTCTACGGTAACGATGGATTCGGTCGTCTTGGAGGAGACCTGGAATCAAATTTCATTACGTCAGTCAGGGATCGTTTGCCAAGGGAACCTTCCTGGCATTTCAAAAGGTACGGGTACACCAACCGTGAACCAAGAACAGTCTTGAAAAATGTCCGGTTGGTGCCACTGCACCCAGAAGTTTCTTCTGGGATTGTAATCAGCCTCTTACCGTTTCGCCATCGTGATCGTCGAGCAGGTCGATCTTGTTTGCGACGACGACTATGGGAACGGCACCGCTGCCCTTGATCTCGAGAATCTGATCTCGTATGACTCTGGCTTCGTCGAACGACGGCGGATCAACGGCCGAGTAGACGAGGATGAATGCGTCTCCGGAAGAAATTGACAGAGCCCTCATAGCAGGGAATTCAAGTGCTCCTGCAGTGTCCAGGATCTCCAGTTCGAGCCGAACGCCATTCACGTTGAACTCTTCCCTACAAAAGAATTTGAATACATTGAAGTCGAAATTTAAAATTTATTTTGGAGTTCACATTTCCATGTCTTTTGGTTATTATCCATAAGTTAAGTGATGAAGAAGATTTCGTTTAACACTGTCCGAGACTGGCCTGATTGAACAAACCAAGATCCTATGCTAGCCAGAATAATGTAACATTCTTATGGCTGTTTAATATTACCAAGCAATTCTAAGTCTTACCTGTGCATTTCTTCTATCGTTCTCTTGTACTTTGTGGAAAATGTCGTGTACAAGAATTGACTGATGATCGACGACTTTCCCACTTTGGCGCCTCCCAGGACGACGATTTTGTGCTTACTGCTACTGGAAGCTGTCGTTGTTTTATCGTCATCATCTTCCTCTCCGTGGGTCTCATTCCTGTGAACAAGATATGGTTGCATTGTTGAATGACGAAAAATATTGCATCAAGATGGATCTACCTATCCATCAGTACAAGACTTGAGAATTCACCGTGAAATGTACAGAAGCATTCAATGCTCTCTAGAGAGCTCTGGAGTTCAATAATCAGTTCATGATACCTCGAGACAAATTTCAAAACGACCGGCTCCAACCTGACACGAACTGTTAAAGCGTGAAACGATCAGCTTAAACCTGAAACTGCCAATCTTGATAGTCCTATAGAAACAAATGGGGCTCTTTTTTATCTAGGAAAAAACATTGCTTTTATCGGTCGGGTTTCTCAAAAGACAGTCATCCGAAGATGTAGGAAGGGTGTTTGATGTGGAGGGGCCCTTCAAAGGGAAAAGAATGAGAATGGTCCTATGTAGATAGCCATCGGAAAAAGACGTATGTGCTTTTCTTCTTTTCCAATTCCTAGAACTACCCAGGGCCACATCCGCAAGCCCATCAGCCGAGCCAGGATCGTCTCTATCTTTCGGGCCACATCCTCTTGACAAGAGAGGTCTTCTTTCCCCCGGTCAAATATTTCTTTTTCCCCAATGGCCGATTACTTTTTCGAGGGTAAAGGATGAGGGTTTTTCGCTGCGGTCCGACGGCAGATAAATAACGGCAATATTTTATTATGAGGACACATCTCATTTTTGCAATCTAGCTATCTTATCGTGGCTTGTTCCCTAAAAAAAAAATTATTTTTTGCAGCGAATAAGAAGGATTCGGAATGCGCAGCATACCTACCTATTTTATTTTCTGAGAATGTAATTTTTAATTATTGCTCGGAGTGATTTGTAAGCATAACTGTGATCTGCGAGAAAAAAATTGAGATTTAAAAGACGAGAAAAAGACGATTTTTTAAACTAATTTTGGTGAGTACCTCGTACCTACCAGAGGTTCAGGGAATCATACAGACGAGGAAAAATGTTGATTTCGAAAAAATAGTTCGTCCTTATTTATGACTATTAGGTAAACGTGTTCGTACTGCCTTAGGAAGGAAGATTTCCTCGCGGACCCGAGCTGTGATTTACTTCTCTTGGAATACGAGAGTGTATAAAATGAGAAATAATAAACTGGGAGCATCCCAAAAGGCCATTAGCCGTAAGATTAATATTGTAAAAGTGACACTTCATTAGCCTAAAATATTCTTTACACCCGACGTATTTTCCGCACTACAGAAAAGCACCTTCTGCGACGACGGTTGAAGAAAAATTACCAGAGCGCGTCAAGTTTCTCATTTTCCGTGTTGTTATACCTATAACTTTCTTCACTGGAAGATTAATTGAGTACAAGAAACAATTTTTGACCTATGATCAAAAAAATATGGTCGAGAACTATTGCGAAGTCCCCTATTGACTGGTCTATTATGCGCAGAACAGCTGTTAAAAGTAGGTTGGTTTCAAGAAAACAACCCCTTTTTCAAACGATGAGAGTCCGCTGGGGAAACTTTTCATATCAACCGAACTTCCAAGAAAGAAAAGTCATTTCGTCACTTAAGTTCTAACACCACCTAACTCAATTTTCCCAAGTTTTCAGGAGAGACAAAAAACTAATTATTTTAACTTGGAAATAAATTTCCTGAATTCCCAATACGTTCTCACGATCTCGAAGGGTCTCTAAATTGGATTCTACTCTTAAATTTCAAAAATAAGCACTAAACTCGAAACCAGCTGAGTTGGGCTGTGTTGCTGTTTGAAATCCTTAATTAGGCTGTGTTGCTCCCTGCTTTCCGTCCCTCAAATATAATGTTTTTATGTAAATATTTGTTTATTCTATAGGATGGGAATGCATCTGATAAAGAATTTAACACCCGAAATTTTCTTCTGCATCACGTTTTTGCCTTAAACCCATAGGTGCTTAGACAGTAAAACCAAGAAAACTGCGAAAACCCCGATTTTGGCCTTATCACTCCCCCGAAATTGACCGATTTGACCAAAATCTCGAAAAAACACCAAATTTCATGTTTTTCAGTCAAAATCTAATGATTCTCGCCAAAAAAAAACCGAAATCAGATCCATTATTTTTTTGAAATTTTTCCAAGGCTCTTACCTTGGATTTTTCATGTTTTCGTCGTAGAAAATTGTAATTTTTCTGTGTCATGTACCTACCCAAAACCTACTCAAAAATATTTTTTTTGGAATTTTAGAATTTTTTTGAAGGGTAAAAAAAACTTTTTTTTTACTTCAAAAATTAGTCTTTAAACCAGTTTTTGAACGCTGAAATCCAACCAATTTTGACTTACAGGGAATGAAAACTGTGTAGAAACCTTCGAGGAACCCAACAAGCTCAAAAAATTCAAAATCGGTTCAGTAGGATCCCTCGGATTGGCAAAAACGTGAAAAAGGAGAAATCGCACTAAGCCAATCCGATTAAAAAACAAAATTATCAAAATTTTTATGAAAGAAACCCCTTTCCTATGGTAAATCAAGCGAGAAACCCGGGAAAAATACTCAAAAAATTCTAAACCCACAACATCACCTTCAAAATTGAGTTTTTGTGCTTTTTCGAAAATGGACCATACTAATGCCGATTTGGACCCCTTAACCTTCTCCGATCGGATTGCTCCGAAAAAAAATTTCCTCGACCAATTACATAGGTAGGTACATTATTTTTGGAAATAATGTACCAAAAGCGGGGAGGCGTCTCAGCGGGAACTCGTCGGTCGCGATTTGAATTAGGTGGTGTTGCCTCCGCTTCCGCTAGATAAACGATTAGGCGGTGTTGTCTTTTCTTCCTTTCCTTCTTCACTGTTTGGTTCAATCTTCGTGGCAGTGTCACAATGATATCGGCTATTGAAAAATCTATCGAGTGGTGTATCTAACTCATTTTCGACAAAAATTGAGTTAGGCGGTGTTAGAACTTAAGTGACGATTTGCCAAACCGCAATTAAACAGTCGATTATGCCGAGAATAAGAAAGGAAATCGGCGGACATCTTGGGCGGATAGACAAAAAAATGCCGGGGAATCCTTCTAATGGTTCATTAGTATCCATCCAGAAATCCCGGCTTTTGAATGAACGGAGCATTTTTTTCAAATCGCTGGCTTAATAGCTTAAGACATTCGATCGAATTTTGGTGTTGAACTTTTGATAAATTGTGAGTAGGTAAGCTTTTGAAATAAAATTATTCATACGTTCCTTCAACCAGTTTATTATTCTACGTTATCCAAATTCCCTACGAGTCTTTCGAAATAACCATTAAATAATGGAGAGACTCGAGCTTTCAAAAAAGTGACGATCATCACTTCATCAGCAAACCCTCCTCTACGGGAAAATCGTATTTTATTCCGTGTGCCGATACGCATGACAATTTTGGCTTTCAGCGTCTGCTGACTGCTGAGCCGTAGCTATAACACAACTCTTTACGACCATAGGAAAAACGAATGAAGTTCATCCTTGAAGGTACGTGATACGGATAAACGTACGTGATAAGGATGAAGTGAAAACGTCAGCTCTCGGATCTCTCACTCGGTTTATGATAACCATTCGACGGCGTGACACAATTAAACGGGTCCTGGTCATATTCCAGGATTACTGCTCCAGGTTTTATTGCCGGGAGACGTGAAATCGTTAAGCCCGCAGACGATAGTAAAACTGTATTTACCTTTATTTCGAGGATGTGACCTACCGCAATTCCCCGATGAAATTGGTATGGATGACTTCATTATCTTATGGGTATGGCAGTTGGCGGGGGTTTATCAAATCATTATTACCTCCGGATGTCTCGGATGCCTTTGAATTATTCTGAGAGCTGTTCTCTAGAAAATTCCAAATAATGGCCGATAATAATTTAATAGGGACGAGTAGGCGTTAACAAAGTTCTTACTCATTTATGTGCTGATATCAATTTTACTCAATTGTTAAAACAAACTGCAAAAAAAGACTTTTTGCAAGAAAAAGTTGACTTTGAACGAGATTTTCCTCGATTTTTGACCAGCAAAGAGGCACACTGGGTATGTATTGGCACCCTGTGGGTAAAATAACATTTGAAAAAAGTTTTAAGAGTTTTGAAGAAAAAAACATTCATAATAATATTATTATTATGAATTTATTAAATATGAATATTTATATTATTATTATGAATATTTATTATTGAATATGAATATTTATTAAACTATGCTAAAACAGTCGATAATTATGGAAAAATTAATTGAAAGAAATCAGGTGAGTTCAAGGGCTCCAAACGGCACCCCTATGCGTCACCTTGTTCAGGCACGTCCATGCAATTTCGTGTAGCTACCAGGGGTTGATCGAATGATCGAATCGCTGGCGGAGTTGAGTATACTAATGAGCAAACGACACTCATTGTCATTCAGGGTGAAATTCGATTTCGGCACCAATAGCTATAGCAACGAGGTAATTCCAGTTGCCAAGTCAGGTTCGCCACCTTGTGTTCGCGAGTTCGAAGGACATTAGCCGGCTCCTGCCGAGCTAATGTTCGCACGTTTTGATTCACCTCGGCCAAATCTAATCACTATTCTTGGAACGGATCCTGCCCAGAAAAGACAGTCGATGAGCCATCAATCATGGTCCATACTGAAGAAACTAATTATACACCTCTATTGAATCTTAGTGGTGAAATTTATTCGCTGAAAAGTTCAAGCGGATTTTTTTTTGCACATTTTGCACAAGTTTGCACATTTTTTCTCGAGAATTGAGTATCTACTTACATTATTTAAATTTATCCGTGGAGTCTTCTTTTTAAAATTCCCAATTAGCGTACCTTACCACAATTTTTTTTTGTTGACTAGTTCAAAGTACACTTTCTCGTGAGAACTTTTTCTCAACGCTTAATTTAATGAATTTTAATTAATTTAATTTTAATTCTGATATTAATATTTTGCAAAGGAATTTGATCATCAATTTCACCAACAGTTTTTTTTTTTCACCTTAGTTTTTCCTTGATCATGATGGTAATGTCGTATTTTGAAACCATGGCATCGAAATTATTTAGGTATTTTGTTTGACCTAGGTTTACATTTTGGTAAAATCGGCCCTGAATTTGAAATCTTAAAATTTAAAACCACAAAAAACAGAAAAAAAGTGACGACAAGGAGCTTCACGAGAAAATGGATCGAATTCCATAATAAGGTGTTTTGTATAATATTATTAACGTCATCCGTAAAAACGAAGAAATGCTCCCTCTCCTTCTGTATAACAAGATAGGGCGTTGGAAGATAAAAATAACGGCCAAATTACAATTTTCTCGGCCGATAAACGACAGAAATCCCGTGGGACGCCAAAGCATCGTCGAGCCCTCAGGCCACTCGATCATGGGCTGATATTCGCTTGCAGAAAAAGAAAACCCATCCGACCGCGCCCAGTCGGCTCTTAGGATGGCTTGGTTTTATTTTTGCAATAATTTCTCGTACTTTTTTCCAAAAAAGATGACCAACCGAGCTATCTTCTTTCAGGGACACACCCTCCCCCGTGCGTTTAGTATACCGGTCTCCCATTCCCTTCACGCGTGATCGAATTTTAAATTAGTTCAGATTCGGCCTGGAAAATGAAACGTGACTTGGGAGTCTGGTTTAGAGGTGGTGCGCTAATATAGGTACGTTTTATTCTGGAATACCTACCTGCTCGTATAATCATAAAATCACAAAAACTTCCTGATGTATGCCAATTCAAATCAGCGGTGTAGGCACTCAAATACGTGATACAGGTAGGTAAATATTATATGCACTAATGTTTTCCAACTTCAAGGATGATAGCTCTCACCATTTGGATGTTATGGACGTTTGAACTCACTGACTTCAGTTCTACAATATTTTCATATATTTGAGGAAGGTCGGTAGGTATATTTTGGTACATTATTTTTATGAATACCTTTGCCTAGTTGTCCTTGGTCAGTTTTGTACTGACGATGGCCGCAACTGAAAGTACACCGTATGGCAGAATTAATCGCCTTTATGTTCAGTTTGAATAATCCTGAATTGAATCCAATTGGAATTCATATCTAATCCCCGAAACAGCTATTCAACCTCAAGTTGGCGAAAGAATACGACCGATTTGAGGACTCTCAAAAAAGGCAAACGGATTTGAATATTTTCCTTTTTCTGCCTGTTGAAATTAAAATCTCGTTCTAAAACTGGATCAGCGGATTTACGTAGGTACCTAATGACCAGCCCTGAGGTACGGCCTTTTGTTCGGTGGAATAGGGAGTGACTAGCGTGGGATTGACTAATGAGTTAGCTCCAGTGTCGACGAAGATACCAGTTTTTTTTATCTAGATATAGATAGGATATTTTGCTATAAAAATATCTAGATCGGATACAGATACCTACATAGTATCTGTATCTGAGATACAGATACTAAGAATATATCTAATTTAGATATAGATACCGATAAATTTTGGATGTATATTTTCTATCTAAATTACGTTGTGCGAGTAGTGGCTATTCAAAAAAGGGGTATTATTCGGTTTATAATCAAAACAAAAATGAATTTTCCCTTAATTGCTTAATTTTATCAATCTATGAGGCTTCGGGAAAAAATTTTTTTTAACACCCCCTGAAAATTTGTTGGTTTACGTTTCAATAGGTGTAGAATCCGAATCTGCAATAAAAATTTTTTGGCCGTCCGCCGTACGCCGTCCGCCGTCCGGGGTTTTTCAGGGGGAAGGAGTTATCGGAAAATTTTGAAATTTTTACCAAAAATCAAGTTCCGTATCTAGTTGGTCCTAACGTCTCGGCAGAACCCTACCTTAATTTTAAGGCCAGTAAAACAGCTGTTGAAGTGAGAAAAAATTCGTGCATTTCAGGAAAGAAGCAACATAGGCATGTGAGGCATCATTTCACATAGATTTTTCTATGCTGAATCGAATGAGACCATCGCCACGCCGGTAGCTTCAACCGTTTAGGAGTTATTGCAGTTTTAGTGAGGCATTTTTGAGTTTTCCAAAATTTCCCCAAATCCTAATAACTCGAAAACTACTCGAGCCACAAAATTCGTTTTCCACTCGTTTGAATCCCCACAAAAACTTCTGTCCCCCCGATTTCTTCAATTTAAAGAATTTAGTCGCATTACATAAATCAGCAAAACAAAAATTGGAAAAACTTGAGAATTTGGCCTCGGCTCTAAGATACGGTTGATAGATCTACTTACGACCACTAGCCTATTACACCAACAAGGTGACGCACTCACGCTACGACCAGTTGCGCTTGGCAACATGAGACCGAGACAAGCTTCAACGAAGGTTCTGAGGCATTTTTAATTTCATCATTCAGAGAATTTAATAATTATTATTATTCTGTTAATTATGAAGGTGATTAAGAATATATTTAAGTGAATTTAACGGAATTAAACGATCTGCTGCGTTGAAAAGATGGATAGGTAGGTATTCATCAAGCGAGAAGAATGATCATTTTTTGCCTGGTTGAAAAAAATGTTTTTCTAAATCCCCATCTAAAATACAAATTTATACTGAAATTATAGAATTTCAACTAAATTCTGTGTTTAAGGATTACCGATATATCGTAAGGTTTGTCTTTGCAATCGAAAAATGAACCCCTGTGCTGAGCTTAACTGAAGAAGCGAAGTATAGAAAATTTTATCTAAGTTAGATAAAAATTAGATACAGATACCCATTTTTTATATCTAGATAGGATACAGATACGTGGGACGCAATTTTATCTAGATACAGATACAGATACAAAATGTTCGGTATCTATATCTATTTTAGATACAATTTAGATACAATATCTAGATACCGTCGACACTGGTTAGCTCGAAATTCGTTTTTGGATTGACGGACGAAAAAATCGACCAATTCCACGGGCATAAACTCTCCGACCGCTGAAAAAAGGCCCGTAACCTTTTCCTGGCAAAAAACTTCTCAATTTCCCAAGGACTTTTTGCCGATTTGGGATCTACATAAACTGGGTCCTTAACCAGAAGCTTATCGGAATACGATACACTATTTTGCGGCATCTTCATCAATAGTCAATTATCGGAGAATCATTGACTAATCTGATTCTGGTACTTTATTTTTTATTGTATTTTATATTTTATTATAACCACACTGTTGCGGATTAGCAAAAATTGGATTTATATCTATGTAGTAGTATTTTGTCCTCGGCCCATAACCGGTTTCCGTGGTGTAGCGGTTATCACATCTGCCTAACACGCAGAAGGTCCCCAGTTCGATCCTGGGCGGAAACAAATTTTTTGCCGAGCGGACAATAAATCCCGATCTGAGTGTTCTTGGCCTTAAAATCTTAGTTTTACCTAGCAGAATTTGTGAAAATTTTTACATCACCATAACTTGACGTATTTTGATTTTATGCGGGTTTCAAAATTTCCATCGGAGTTTTTTGACATTTTTGACCCACAAAGCTTCCAAAGTACCTAGTCAAAATATAATCAATCGATGTGAAAAATTTTTGAGATAAAATTTTTTACTATCTGCGCACGTAATGAAAGCTTTTATTTTGTGATAAATTTTGTTCAGAATCGGCAATCGGACTGGAAGCCAATAAGCCCGATATGTTATCAATGCGACATAACAAATATTAGCCATTCTCCTACGGCCCCTCTGAGCAAATAATAGCGCAGGCTTCGCATGTGGCGTAGAACGATAAATTCGCGAATGGCTCAAAAAAGAGTTCCATCACGTCTAATAATGTAGCGAGAAAGCCCCAGAAAAATAAGGGCGGTAGAAAATAATATTCCTTTCTCCGCCAGCACTTCCCGAGTGCTAAAATTGGAAAAAACGGTTCGGAAACTGATAGGTACATTAAGTTAAAAAATAAGTATACCAATTTTTCGCATGAACGCTCGTTATAAAGGATTTTTAGAACGTTTTCATACTTTTTCGTTATGAGGGAAAAATTGCTGAGCCATAAAAATGCCAGTTGACCTCGGTAGACGCCATGTCATAAGATGTCGCCGCCGGGAGCGGGTGATAAATTTTTATTCTTGCTGTTAAAAATATCATATCGCTAAGAGTTCACTAAACGGTATAAAATTTCCGGCAGGAAATTGCATTTCCGTCACTTGGTGGCTATAATCGGTCGGTGCACTTGCCTGAAGAATGGCAGGGTAAAAAGCGCAGATGTGGATGGAAAAAAAAGTTAAGAATCCTACTTAACGGAGGTAATTTCAATGAATGAAGTTGTAAAAATTTTACCTAGGAAATTGTAATCAACATAATTGAAATGTATTTTAACGGTGGTGTCTAAACTAAGCTTCAATATTGAAATTTTTTTTGTTTGCGTTTAAATCAGCACCAATTTATCAGTTGTTGATTGTTAGTTAATTGTTTGATGTTGACATCTAATGCTAATAATGCTAATTATTTTTAACAAGATTCAAGAAAACCCAAAATTCTAGTCTTGAGGTGAGGGAGAGAGCGGGAGCCGTTCGTACTCTCATTTTCTTTATTCGTCCAAGCGCTTTCGCCCCGCTGGGCCTTTTCTACGAGCATCACCTTGAGGGGTATTCGTCAGTCTACCTTAGAGACTAGGTAAAGTAAAAAAAATATTTATAAAAAAAGGTTTTTCGTATATATTCCGTCGTATACATACGACTGTTTTGGTACCTACATTATTTCCAGAAATAATGTACCTACCTATGTAATCGGTCGAGCTAAATTTTTTCACAACACCCCCTTAAATTTTTTTTTCACTTTTCAGAGGTTCTAGAACACAAATCTGCAATAAAATTTTTTTGCCCGTACGCCGTACGCCGTCGGCAGCAAAACGCATCGCAGGAGTGGTCCGATTAAAAAAAAAAAAACGAGCTTTAGCAAATTTTTCTGTGACGTGCACCTCCTATAAGGGAACCCTCTAAATTAACTCAAGACTACTCAAAAACGTGCAAATGTAAAAAAAGTCATGATCTCAAAAACAGTTTATTATGTCGTTTATCATATCAAAAAGTTATGAACCAGAAACGTGCATTTATCAAAAATACGAGCGTTAATTAATGTTGATAACATTTTCCCAGTCGGGGTTGACAATTTTCAAATATAAAAACTAAAAAATACTATAATGTTGTATTTAAGAACTGGTAAAATCTATCAATAAATCACAGGTCCCTGAATTACTCAGTTATCCCCCGCTGAATAATCATGGCGACATCGAACATGGATTTTTTTCTTCAATGAGTCCAACAAACGTGGAGGACTTAGCATAACGAGCGGGAGCCAGTCAAGGGAGGAACAAGGACTGGCCAAGGATCTAAGGTAGAGGCTCGTTATGGCGCGGTCGTCCGAGTTTAAAGAGGCGGATTCCAGAAGAGCGCCACCCGCTCGACTCGCCGAGGAAAAACGAGATCCATTCTTCACAGCAGAAGAAAAGCGCCTATGCCGACCGTTTGAAGAAGTTTCATCTCGAGTTGGTTTAGAGTGATTGAGTAAAGCCCTTAGCCTCAACTTCGAGCTACGCCAAGCAAAAAAGGATGCTAATGTCGAAGAAACGCCGGAGAAAAATTGTATCCTTTCCCCGCGTCCTGGCTCCGGCAATTAGTCTCGGCTCCGGGAGCTGGAGGAGGACGTTTATCACTGCGACTTCGTCGCTGTTAAACAGAGAAGAACTCATATTATTCGGGAAAAATGCCGGGGGAGAGGAGCCGGACGAAAAATGGCCTTCACCTGGCCCCTGGCGATCCCTGAAAAAATTCGACGGGAAAAACGAGATTCAATAAGCGAGCAAGGTGGAAAAATTGGGAATCTTCCATCGTTATTCACGGAGTAAAAATGGTAGGTAGTATGAGAAAATATTGGATCGGAATTACAAACTTTAACTGATCATCTATTCCGAATCATTTTCATCAGGTTCCATAAAGTCGACCACACACTATCCATGGTGGAGGACGAAATACGAAAGCGACGGAGAAATAGATACAAGATATTATCTTGAAAAAATAAACACACATTTCGTAAAAATAAATCATAGCCCTTCGTCATAGATAAACGTGCTATAAATACAAGCTAAACATTTGGTTAGGGAGAATACAAGGCATAAGAGATCATATAAACATCTCTCTTCCCCCACAACCTGACCAAAATAGGCAAATAACGACGACTCCAACTAAATATAAATCATATTTGTCAAGAAGTTATTCTGAGGCAAGTTCATTGAAAAAATAAAAAAAATGTTCCCGACCGATAACATAGGTACAATATTTCTGGAAATAATGGACCAATATTTGTCTTGATCCAAAGTTAATTTTTTGAACAATCGCAATATTATACGTATCTCCATTTTCTCCGTAAGCATAAAAAGGACCTTCGTCTCCTTTTTCGGTCTCACAAAATGCCGGGCCAAACAAAAACGTTTACCGACAAACTCGCCGAGTTTTTCTGTAAACAAAACAAAAAACTCTTATCGTAGGAAAAATACCTGCGAGGGGAAGACGAGGACGAATAATAGCCTTCACATTGCCCCCTGGCAATTCTTCCCGTTCCAGTTCATGGGCCAACTTCGAATGAAAAACTAGCGTGGAAAAACGACCTCAACGTGCGGGGAAAACGCTGAATCATTTTTCGTCCGGCAAAAGTTGATATATCTCTTCGGAACTTGAGGAATCCCCGGCAAATTCCAATATAACTTTTTTGCCGGGTCCCGAAAAAGCTGAGTTAGGTAAAACATAGTCCTATGTCACCAGTATCATTAAATATTAGGGATCTACGTTGTGCTTGAAAGTTGCTAATGATGATATTATGAATATACCTACAAAACATAAATCTATCCTCATGTAAATAGATGCCTGCCAAATCGACGGAAATGAAACGATGCAATCTACCATTTTCTTCTCTTAAAAAAATCCTTTTAAGGCATTTTTCTCTTGGAAAAAGAACAATTTTCCGAGACGGACCTTTTACGTTTAGCCAAAACGACTACTCTACCGTATCACAAAGCAGTCGACGTCATACAAAGTTCAAGACCCTTGGACCGTCCGAAAAACTGGCCTGCCTTTCTCGGTCACGTGACGTGATTTCATCTCAGGGCAGCCACTGCTGATTCGTGTTATTATTTCCTAGGAGCCGAACAGAGACGAGGGTACGTTGGGTATTCCGGAGTCCTGAAGACTACAGGGTCGAAGGACCTGCAGGTGAATTCACACGCATCCGAATCCGCACTGCTCGAGATAAACTGCAAATTTTCACATTTTGAATTTTTTCCTTTTTGTGGAAACTCAAATTCAATAGCCCCTTACAACGTTACCTTACAAACCAGAATGAAAGTATAGTGAGCGCAAAAAAGAAAATCGGATCAGAAGTTCAGGCATTGGCTCGCGAAATCACTGTCAGAAAAACGTCTGCTCAAACGAAACCGCCTTAATATATGACCTTTATCACATTTTTTCTCATCAAAACGTTCCTCCTAACATAACTTATCCTGCATAAATATTTGTTTTGAGTTAATTTTGATTGTATTTTGTTACAATATTTTTCCGTAAATAATAACGAATTCGGTTTTCCAATGTCTTGATAATGTGGGCTTGTCATTTAACAATTATCACGTTGGTATTTCATTATAACTCAAAGCAATAAGTGAGGAGTTCAAACAATTTTCCAACGATTAAATGATCGGATAGTTCGTACGTCCGAATTCGGATTAGTGTGAACCTGCCTTCGGGAAGTCGCCCTCCATCACGTGGATGTCCCGAAGCGAGTTGCATTCCACGTCATTATTTCGAACCCGTTGAAGATTGCCCAAACGTCAAAAATTGATACTTTTAGACTGGCCAACGTAATTGGCGTTCTTGGGGCCTTGAAATTGTTTGATACCATGGCGCAGCAGGGGCGGCAGCTTTAGTGTATTTTGCCAATCATGGTGCATAATTTTCGTATTGATTTTTTTTAAATTTTTAAATTGATTTTTTCCTAGATCGTGCGTTTTTTGTAAAATAGATGGCAACTATTGATAATCCAGATATGTTTGCCAATTTCAGAAAAGTTCTACCAATGGAATTGAATATTTTGATGGATATAAGAAGTTTTATTTATTTTAGGCTTTTTTTTACTTCTAAGAATTTGTTTGAAAGTGTAGATGCTGGTTAAACTTTTTTAGATACAGGAAAAAACCAGCGTGCTTAGGGAGCTATGAAAAATTAACGAAAATTAAAGTAAATTATTTTCAAGGAACGATTGATAGAAGAAAAATTTGCGACCACAACCCATTCATTGGTTGAAGAAAGGCCCTCTAATGTCACCGACCTCTGGTCCGGGCTAGAGGCCTACCACTAGTGCAAGAACCCCTTAACGCTTCATCTCCAGGATCCAGAGAGTCGTCGGAATCAGGCGTGATTTTGTTAACATTTTCAGTCAATCTGAAGAGAATTAAAATTTAGAAAGTCACCTCCCAAGCAACGACTTTCTTTTGAAATTTCATTCGCCTAAATTTCCTGAATAAACGCAAATAACGCCAAGCCATTTGAAAATAATAATAATAATTTTTATCAGGTGTATTTATATTTTTGGAAATTTTAAAAGTTTCATGTCAGTCTTGGGAAATGGGATTTCACCCTACCAACTCGTGTCAGAATAATTTATTATTTTAATTTTTAAATACAGCTGCAGGCTACGAAAATATTTTTGCCTTGATGAATGCGTCTATGTTTTTGTAATTCGGTGACTTAACGCATTTTGAATTTAGGCGGCTTTTGAAATTTGCATAGCGAGATATTGGAATTTTTGACCCATACAAGCCTCCGAAAATAGCCAAAATATAATCAATTTGGGTCAAAAATTCACCTATCGAAGTATGGAAGTATTGAGTGTTATCAACGCGCTACTGATATTGAAATTTCTGAGCAGACTGTTAGCATAGGTATTTGAAATCCTCAATTTAGGAATGATATGATATGGACACCTAAAAGCTTCAATAATAACAACAGAATACAATTATTGACTTCGAGGACCTAATACCTTCGTAAATCGATTTCAGCCCCAGGCAAATCTGGAGATGCCGTTTTTAATTTTTCAACCTCTCTCAAATATAAATTGAGGCATATTATTTGGTCGCGTGAAAAGTTTGTCAAGACCTCATTGCACCATGAAAGTCCTAGAAAGCTCTACGGCATTCTAATCCTAGACAGGGATGAGGACAATAGGTCCCTCCCAATGGACCCTCGGGACCCTCGGGGGCCGGATATAAAGGAACCGTGGCCCCTCCTGCATTGCCTGACGCGTCCTATCATCGGGATCAGATCGACTCGTCCATCATGCATGCCAAAATATTCGTAAGTCATTTTTCATAATTTTTTCCGTCGGGGAAAGTTAGACAAATTCATTTGAAGGAGGTCAAAATTTTAAGAATGCAATATGATTTTCATTAATGGGAATTTCCTTTTTCCCCCAAAATCATAAATTGATTTGTTTTGCCATAATAAAATTCATATTTTACCCCTAAACTAGACTAGAGAATGGAATCAGAATATACCTTCATCTTTCATGATATTCTTAACGCCTTTTGGCACATAAACCTATGAATAGGTACGCATTTTTATACCCACAAACTTGCGCGTAGTACATTTAGGAGGAATGTAAATACATTTTTAGTACGTATGCTCGTATTAGTGTGCATATGCACATAGTATTAAGTTTCTTGGAGTTAAAAAATGTATTTGAAAATACAATTCAAAAGAAAACACCATCAGCTCTTGGAAGGGCGAATAATTAATTCTCAATATCAATAGATTAATTATTCATAAATATTCACTTCCTTAGTGATGTCTGTTTTTTTTACGCGAAGATTGAAAGGCCATTAAACTGAAAGGCTATTAAAGAAAATCAATCATACATTTTTCATGATTTTTCATAATCGAATTTAGGAAAAAATTTATCATTTTTAAAAATTGTTTTGTCCGATGCTATTATAATCACTAAGATGAAAAATGGCAGAAAAACAATCATCACATTTTCGAAAAAAGGGAATTTTTTTAATCTACATTCGTTCAGAAAGAGACTCTGTAAAAATGTATAGCTAAGAATTTTTTTTTCATTTCCAGTTTTTACCATTTCATTTTACTCTGCAAATATGGGAGTAAAAATGATTGCTATTCGCAAATAGATGAAAAAAGCCCCCCCAGCAGCATTTAGGCGAATTACTTCTCGAAAGTGCGGACACGACTGAAAGTTATTAGGTAGATTAAAGTGAGAATTTTCGAGAACGGCTCGCCATAAATAAAAAGACGAATGGCGAAAATGATCGAGTAGGGAGGAGGTAATGCGGTGGGTGGAGACTAAAAATGATATATATCTCAAGCCGTATATCACATCCAGCTGGTTGCCGTAGCTACAGATTGCAGATTGGCCTGGGCTTCAATTCCGGGAGGATAAGCTCCCCAATCAACGCGGGCTTGGGGAAAATAAATTCTTCGGAAAGAAAATATCGGCACGTTGATTGATAATGGCTGATGGAAGCCTCATCAAAGCAGGCGGAAAATGTTAGGACTTAGCGCAGTGCAGAATTCATCAGGATTTTTTCGAAAATCTCATTCAAAAATGCTTTGCTGGAATCGATCCGAATATTTTTTAAAAGGTCGAATATAATTAAAATGCTTAGAAATTAGATACCTACTAATTTGGTCAGAGCGGGCGAATAATTAGGCATAGGAAGGAACTTCTCAACAACTGAGCATAATTCATTCTGTTGAAAATGAATAAAAATACATTCTGTCCCAGAAGAACAAAGATTGGAGGCGAGAATTATTTCCAGGATTTCAAAGTATAAATATAAACTATCTACCAAAATTTTCGCCTCTTTTTTCGAAGAAGAAGGAAAACTGATTCAAGACCATTCAGGTCGTAGAGTGGGCATTCATACTTTAGGTTCATATTATATAGCAATATTTTTTGAATATTTTTTGAAGCAAAGCAAAGCCCCAATATAAAACCAAGAACAAAAACGCTTACCGAAAATGAATTTTCTCCTAATTCTCAATTTCTCATGAACGAATTTTCCCTGTGCCTCCAGGTTCTCACTGCTTTCCTGGCGTACGCCATGGCCGCTCCAGCCGACCCGACGCCAACGCCTCAGGAACAGGAGTCGGTCAAGGAGGAAGATCGGGTGAAGAAAGATGTCCTTCTGGGAACGCTGCCCTACGCTTACGTCCCATCAGCCTATGCTGCCCTGCCATCAACGTATGCTGCGCTTCCGTCGCCATACGCCGCGCTTCCCTCTGCATCGTACGCCTACGTTTACGATGACGTCAAATACTATCCCAGCAGATACGTCGCACCGGCTGTCGTCCCTCCTGTGTACCCGTACGCATCGCCATACGTCAAGCACTACATCTACTAAATTTCGAAACGGACTGTTCTCCAAAACTGAAAAAATTTTATACCCTTCTGAGATAATCTCAAATCTTTTTAAGGACCTGTAAACAAATTTAGGGCTGAGATTGAAATTTTACAGAAGACAATTTTTCCCATCCCACCGTTAATACACTGAGAAAAATCGTCGGTTAAAAATTTTGAAAATATGCGGTTAATGATGAAATGCGGTCAAATTTCCGACATCAACAGACTACGAAAAACCGAGAAATGCCGAAATGTTGAAAATGCCGCCCCCCAGGCCATTTTAACCAACTATCCTACAGATTTGACCGACGTTTGTCTCGCGGCAACCGTAAAATGCGGTCTAAGGATGACCTTGAAACACTAACCGTATACAAAGGTCTGTCAAAGTGGAAAATATTTGCGCCGAAACTAAGAATAGGTGAGGTTAGGAAACCAGAAGTCGGTTACTGTTCATACTTCAACCGCGTATGGGTTGTTCAATTGACCGTTCAAGTTGGTTAATGTGCCGTGAACACGGTTAAAGAAACCAAGTCAGTTGTTTTACATAAGTTAAGTCGGTTAAAGCGTACTGGAGCCCAGTCGGTTAACCCATACTTTTGACCGTATAAGTCTGTTATTGCACCCCATTTCCGTCAATTACGGTCAAACCACTACAAGAAGCCGGTTGTTTTACATAAGGTGAGTCGGTTAAAGCATACTCGTGTATAGTCGGTTAACGCATAGTTTTGACCGAATTCGTACCAACACAGGTCTGGCCGATTGACCAGACCTTTGAACCTTTCCCCACTCCTCCAGCTTATAGTCGGTTATTGCAGTACTTTCACCGTATGCAATACGGTTAAAACATAGCAGTAACAGAGTAGAGACCGAATATCTTTCTCTTTCCGTCCTAAAGGTCATTGGCCGATTGACATTGACTTGTACCTTTCCCCACTCCTCCAACTTATAGTCGGTTATTGCACTACTTTCACCGTATGCAATATCGTTGAAACATAGCAGTAACCGAGTAGAGAGGCGCCCTGCGCATGTGCTCCCCCTCCAACTTGTAGCCTCTACTTGGCTGTAAGGAGAAGTAGGGATCATTCCTCTTTCAACCTCGGTCGTAGTTAAAACGTTTGTGCGTCCACAGTTTTTGAGAGATCTTCTCCCATCGCCTCTGCTTCATCAGCAACTTATCCGTCATTTATTCCGGCTTTGACTCGCGCGTTTCGGCAATCGGCTCTCACGGATCGGATATTTCTCACCGGCTTGACCTCGGCTCTTCTCTTGATTCTTCCTACTTCCTGGCTAACACGGGTACGCCTATTTTTGGACAAGAAAATGGTAAGTAATTGTGTACGTTCGGTGGATGATTTGCAGTATATTGGTTGAGGCTGTGTGTGCATCAGGCTGTCTTTCTGATTTTTTTCCATTTAGTTCTGAGGAACTGACGGACGACGCCTGCAGCCAGCAATAAAAAAAGGAAGATTGAAGACGTGATCGACGTTGAGGGTAAATACTATTGAATGAAGAGAGATTGATTGTCAGGTTCATTGTGCATTGAGCATTTTTTCACGATCTAACAAACGTTTTTCCCAGAAATAAAAACGGCTCTTCTCGACGACCCCGATTCTCAAATAGTGCAAGAGCGGCAAGTGGTATGCAGGGCGGCGCTGAATAATCTACTTTCCTCGAATCTTGGAAGAAAACGGCCGGTAAGCGAATAGCTTACGCTAAGGTCACGAGTTTTGAAGACTACCTCGACACGGTGATAATTATCGGACTTCCCATAATCGGCCATAAGCTGGTGAGAAACTAATTTTTTTTTTTTTGAGTGGTACTTGCTCGGTTGTAATTTTCAGCCCTCAGATGTATTAACAGTGTTTCGTGTTTGGTTTCTCAGCTATCCCTTGATTTCCAACAACTATACCCGGCACTTGACAGTATCGCCCTGCCGAAGAACGTCGCCAAGTTGAAAAACGCTATATTGAGGCTCGCTTATAGTTACCATTATTGTGAGAATTTGTACAAATAAAAAAAACATATGTAGGTACCTATTGACTGTATCATACAGGTTTAAAATGTTTTATTAGTAAACGTATGTTAACAACTGCATCCATCACATTTATAACTTAAAATGTTGAGATGTTCCTGTTATGCTAGTCAAATTTTATTTTTAGGTCGCATATTTGGAAAACAGTTATGTACCATGAAGAATCAGGCCCACTTTCTCATTATCATTCTAATAATATGTATACCTAATTCGTTTTTATTAAACAATATATTACCAAAATGTTACTCAAATTTCATTTTCAGATCACATGCTTGAAATTCCATTTCAAGTGGGCTACATTAACCGTATTTCTGGTCGGTTGATGTACTCCACTGTGGAATGCGGTCAATATAGTACAGTGACCGACTACGCATACGGTCAATGAAGTACCATGACCGATTAGGCATGCGGTCAATGTACGAATAAAACCGAATAGGTATGCGGTCAATGAAGTACCAAGACCGACTAGGCATACGGTCAATGAAGTACCATGACCGATTAGGCATGCGGTCAATGTACGAATATAACCGAATAGGTATGCGGTCAATGAAGTACCATGACCGACTAGGCATGCGGTTAAAGTGGAACTATAACCGACTACGCATACGGTCAATGAAGTACCATGACCGATTAGGCATGCGGTCAATGTAGGACTACAACCGACTAAATATACGGCTAATGTACTGCTTTAACCGATTAGATGCAATGCAGGTTTTACCAACTTTTCTTAGGGTTTAACCGACTATTAGGCGGTTGCTAGCCATTAACCGCATTCACGTAAATCAACCGACTTTTGTATTAACCGACTTTGGCTGGGGGGCGGCCCTACATTAACCAACTCCGGGGGGCGGCATTTGTATTAACCGACTTTTAACATTAACCAAGTTGCAATGCGGTTGCTAGCCATTAACCGCATTCCCGCAACCGACTTTTGCCCTATTTTTTTCTCAGTGTATAAGTCATTCAATCTTTGATTTGTCCAAATAAACTACCTATTTATTGAACTGGACCATTTCATAAATTGAGATTATCCTTGCATTCTAACCGTGAACCAGTGGTGCCCAGATAACACACGATACGAGGGGGGTACTAAGAAGGACAACAATTCAAAATCGAAAATAAAGACTAAATTGAAAATAAATAGAAAACAGAAAAAAATAGGAGAATAAAATAAAACAACAAAACTGTTCTTGATGAATTTGCGAGGCAGGTAAGACCACAAGTTCGTGAAGATTGACATTGGTGACGACTATGAACGTAGGTATAGCACTATATACGAGAAACTTGGCTCTTGGGAAAACAAGGAGAACGCAAACACTTGGCACCATATGACGATGGTATATTGTTGAAGAAGGAAGTGGCTCGGGAAAGCGGCTAATTCAATCAGGACATAATTCGCGAGTTAGCGACGAACTACTTCACAACGACATACCTTAAGGGGTGGATTTGCGGGGGAACACAAGAGTTTGTACTTCATGCGTTTTACGAAATGTATTACTTTTCCTACATGCAGGCATTCTCATAAAACGCTGCTATGTTAGCTGCATCGCTAACGAAGAGCTTTAATAGCAGCTGTAACGAATGTTACTCTTATTAGCTGTGAGAGTAATATTCATTACAGCTCTTGAGGTTTAAAATTCGCAACAAAAAATTAATCGAATTGGTAATGAAAAAAAGTTATGTAACCTGGGCCATTTTCGCCAGAATTCGAATTTTTTCTCTAAATTTACGAAGTGAATGTATTGTATTCGTTCAAAATCAAAAATACCTACGCTTTTACTCAGAATCTCCTGAACAAGCGTCTGTGTGTCCGTCAGCGGGCATTTACACAAATGACCGTATCTCCCTCAATTCTCAACATTTTTTCAACCAATGGCAAGTCCCTTTGTTTACCCGGATTCGAATTCCTCACAGTACTTCCGATATTCCCATCATCACACCTTCAGCAGGTGACACTCCGACGGTTACGAAATGGCTCACACTCAATCACGCCTCGAAGCCGGATCCAGTCACAACTGTCAGCACACGCCTTCCACACGCCCCCTGCGGTTGTTGTTGTTGGTGTTGGCGCGATTAATCGGACGGTCGGCCTTGCTGCTGTGACGTCACGAAGGCGATACGGAGCTTCCAAATCTGGGGAGAACTGTAAGAGGCTCGGCAACTCAAGACTTGGCAAGATCAAGGACATACATGAGCTGTACCCAGCCCTGCCCGGCTCATTGACGCTTATTATCAATGTCAAGTTCACGAACAAGTAGAGCTGGGAAAAACGGTGATTTCCCAATCACCTGTTACCAAGTTCCTGTTACTCACCAGTAACAGGGTGAAATCACCGGTGACAATAATCACTGTCAGGGCGGCTCAACGATTTTTAACGAACTTTGGACCTACCTCATTCTTACGTTAGTTTCACGGGGTAACCAGTGGTGCATAGGTAACACACAATACTTCCATATTTTAATACGCAAATTTTAGACACACCTTTACTGAATTTTGGCCTACTTTGGAGGCTGTTTGGATCGATAATGTCAAGAAACTCACTAACCAAACTAGCCTAAAATCAAAACACGTCAAGTTATCAGAATATAAAAAATTCCCACACATAAAGGACACCCACGTATCTAGGTAAAACAAAGATTTTAAGACCAAGAACGCACAAATCGCTTCACTTTCTGGCAAAAAAAGCCTTAACACTAAGGTCATGTTACAGTTTCAAAAAACTAATTTCATAAATATTTTAACGTTAGCAAAATCATCAGATTCAACTAACAACTACGCTGCAAAAAATAGATTTCAACACAAACTACGTCCTTAGGGGTAAATGCCAACAAGGAGATGAGCAACAACAACAACCTGCCTAAAATCAGAGCGGATCCACCTCCCTGGATCACTCTCTCGATCACCTATGGGCTGCAGAGAATGAAAATCACTGGGGGTGATTGAGTAATACCCCGTTACTCAATCACCCCCTGTGATTTTCACAGGGGTGTTACTCTGCAGTGATCGGTGATTGGCTCACCTAGTTGGCAGATGCCGTGATTCGTCATGTGCCCTGTTATCGGTAGCAGCCATGTTACTGACGTGATCCAGTCACCTGCGTGATCCAGTCACCTCCTTGTTGTTGTGCTCAACTAGTTGCCTGTCGTTATCGGCTGTTATTCGTGATCTGGCGCGTTTGTAAGTCGCCTGTGATTCGTATTATTTGTAACTTCCCTGTGATCCTATCACCTCCTCGTCTCGTTTTTGGATAAATTGATTCCTTTTGCTTGAACAATTTTCAAACTCATCTAATCTCAAGTTGGGTATCCTTTTTTCACCCAGTTTCTAGTGAAATTGAATTAGGTATTTATAAATTAACTCCACTATTGTTTTCTTCTCAAAACTTGTAATGAGCTTTTTAATGCTTGCGTTCAAGTCTCTTGTGGTGCGTTCATCAGTGATAATTATAGCTGTTTTCCAATTTTTTCTATTTCTCCTGAAAAAATCTCCCGCGGGCAAATTCCTTCTTTATTTTTTTGCAGTGAAATTAGTAACGGGGTTTTTTCAGTAACATGTGATTGGGGTAGCAGTGAAATGTCGGTAATAGGTGATTTTCACCGGTGAAGTGAAATCACTCCCAGCCCTACGAACAAGGATCTGACGCTTCGCAAAAATGCCACCTTTCGTTACGCATGGCAAACCATTTTTTGTAACTATATTTTTACCAAGGATTTGCTGATTTTGTAGCTACTGCCCTCTTCTTAGGTTAGAATTGAGGCAATAAAACAAATAATTTGGAAAATTGTCCGATATTATATTATCGAAGATGGAAGTATCGACCCGCAAAACGATGTAGTAGTCAACTGATCGGGATTAGGGTCAAACAAACCAGTCGCCTCTTTTGCCTAATTTTGCCCAGATTTGGATGTTATATTATTTCCAAAATTTGAATTAGCTGACTGGGGAAAAAGTGGATTTTGCAGTTGATGCCGGGTTTGGAATTGTCCAAGTATTTGCCTATTTTCCTCGGTTTTCATGCTTAACTTACAGCACGATAAAAAGTTATTTTTGCAGGATTTTAGCGAAATATTTTTTCCGGCTTCGATTTCTTCATGCAGCATTACTTATGCTTAATTTTCTCACATAACATTTGGTGACGTTCGATCATAAATCGATCTACTACTTCACCCTGATACAAGCGCTAGCGATTTGAATCTTTGAATATGAAACGTCTTGTCTACCATCAAACTGCTTGTGTATTCTCTGCCGTATCGGTAAAACGAGAGGAGACCCGACGTGGGAACTGAACATATCCGAGCTTTGCAAAGTGGTGGAAAAAGCTTCTTCTAGTGAACACGAAAAACGAATGATTCGTATGAAAATAGGCGAATTCGTATTCCATTCCCAGGTGGCTATTTGAATTATATACTTGTCGTATAAGCTCTTAGTATCAAAATACCCGTTTTGTTAACTCATCGATATACCTATATATAGGTACTTAGTAAGTCGACGATGAAACTGCAATACTGCCCAATTCAAAGCATCGTGTCTTTTGGGGGCGTCTGGGTTGCCTACTTGTCAAAACTTGGATTGGTGGCAACTTGGCAAATCACGCGTCCATAGATTGCATGGCAAACGAATTGGGCAGTATTGATTCTACACCGTCGAAGTACTACTTACCAACAACTTACGGATTTCGAAATAAAAACATTAAATTCAGTTCGTACAAAAATTGGAGCGACAAGTGTTCTGATTTCTAGGCTGTAGGGTAGGTACAACAATGACCACAGCCGAACTTTGAACGAGGACAATTTATCGCAAGTCTGAATAAGTAATGTGACTTTCCGTAGAATTTTCGAAACCCACTTCAGACTAGTGGGTACTCGTGGTAGGTCTTGGAGTATGCATGAGCTCAATGGTTATGCAATGCGTGTATTGAAATAAAGAGACGACGATTTCCTGCACGAAAATGTATTTTGGCCGATACCTGCCCAGTCCTTGACATTTTGGAGCTTGCATCGGAGACACGCCTTACGAAAGCGTTCATCCTTCACAAGAAAAACTTTTTTTTGCACCAGGTGCGGTACACCGAGTGTAAAAGGTCCAAAACATAAATATTTTTAGTCCATTTATTAATACCTAATTTAATTTAATTTATCAAGACCTATTAATATTTACCTAATATTTTTTTTCTGGACAGAGAACAATTTATTTAAAAAGGTGATGGCGTCAAATGTCATGACTAGGGATCGGATTTTTATGTATTTAAAAATGCCAAATATGTGACATATATATGTATTAATTTTCATAAAATATGTGGAAAATATGTAAAAAGGTTGAAATATTTGCAAAAAATATGTGGAAAATATATAAAAAGGTTTAAATATTTTCAAAAAATATGTGGAAAATATGTAAAACGGTTTAAATATTTTCAAAAAAATGTTTAAACCCAAATGAACATCAAGATTTTGTTAAATTATTTCCAGAAATAATGTACCTATGTAATCGGTCGGGTTTTTTTCATCGCCCCCTGAAAATTTTTCCTTTACGTTTCAGAGTGTCTAGATAAAAATCTGCAATAATTTTTTCCCGTACGCCGTACGCCGTCTGAAGCAAAACGCATAAAAAGAGTTGTCCAATTAAAAAAAAAAAAAAAATTAGCAAAATTTGCTAAATTTTTTTTTAAATTCATTCATTCTAGTTGTGAACCTCGGGAAAACTACCCAAAATTAGCAAATATGTGTTTTTGTGGACCAAATATTTGAAAAATATGGATTTATAGTGGAATATGTCAAAATATGTGAAATGAAAGTGGGCTTAAACGGTTCAGAAAATGTCAATATGTACACGCCTACTTGAAAAACATCAGTACATTGCCTAGAAAAAAATATGTGAAAACATACGGATCCGATCCCTAGTCATGACAATTGCAAATCTTCTTCAAAAAGATAATTTTTTAATTTTGTGAACAACATTTTGTGACTTCAAAAAGACGAATGAAAAAGTAAAAAATAAAATTGCAAATGAAAAATAAGACTTTAACCGCAATTCTTGAAAATTTCATTTAATGGTAATTTAATGATTATATCATTTAATGATAAGAAAATTAACTAGGTATCGTAGCACCCTTTCTACTAGCTCTAGCTCTGTACCATGGACGCTTGAGCATCCCACTTTGAAGTCGGTGCCTTCATTTCATCAGTAGCTTATAACTCTAAAATTAATGAAGGCACCGACTTCACTGTGGGATTAGGAAAGGTACAGTATCTTTATCATTTCAAGAATTTCTGTCAAAATCGGAGGTATTTTTCAATCGTAGTTTTTTTTTTACTTTTTTGAGCTTTTTTTGGTGATTTTTTCCATAAAATGATGTTAACCCTATGTACTTTTTTTGACAGTTCGCACTATCACGATTAGAGCAGAATGATCATTTTCCGTTCTTTTTGCTGTCTTGAATTGACGTCAATGTTCAGATAAAATAACCTGTACGGCAAAATGACCTTCGTATTATAATCCTAGATCACTCTCATCGAGGAATCACGATTCTCGAGTTCGTGATCTTCAGCTGCTGGTTGAGATTATCGAACAAAAATTCGGCACTGTCCCGGGGCTACACGACTCCAACAAAGACGTTCAGTTGGAGAAAATTATATACTACGTAGGGTACTTAACATTCCTATTCTACACTTTTTAAACGGTATTTACCTTATTATTTATTTCGTTTTTTGTGCAATGCATTATGAATATATCAAAATTTTAGTTTTGGGGTAATCACCATCATAAAAGAACTTCTTTTAAAGAAGTGAGTCCTGCTCTAGGCATACTATCAAGCATAGCAGCCTTGTTATGCCTGGAGGTGTATAGCTCCTATGATTATTAAGTAAGTTAGAAATGGAATATATTACGTATGTATACGTAATATAAGTAAGCCGAGTTACAGCCGAAAAACCGAGAAATATGAGAATTTTATCGGTTGTTTGCATAAAAGTCATTGAAGGACAGGTTTTTCGGTCAGGCTTACTATTAACATTTCGAGGGTTCCTAAAATTTGCTATAATTTTGCCTCTAGCAGAGCTCCGTAGTAGACTCAGTGGTTTACGAGGTATAGCATTAAATGCTAAATTTTAGAAAAATTTTGTGATATCTTTCCAAAAAGGAATTTTTTCAACCCACTTTTGACATTTTGGAAAAAGTGCTAAAATTTCTCGGGTTTTCAGCATTAACATTTTTGAAAGTTGCAAATCTAAATTCATACTATCTAGGAGGGCCCTTAAAGAAGCAAGTTTACAGTAGACATTTTGTTCCATTTCAAGCCTTTTTCTGTATTATATGACTGGCCTGTATACAAATCTATATAAACACAAAGGACGCGACTAAAAATCCAATTTTCCAGAAATCGCGTTCGAAGATTTTGATTTTTTCAAAACGCTGTCCTGTTTTTTTTTTACGCTAGCTAAACCCTTTTTGCTGTATTTGCTGTAGGTTAGAACTTACCAATGGAGGAGCTCCGTACCGTCTTCGTGCACACAGTCAAGGACGCAAGTGCATTGTGGGATGGGCCTTTAGCTTATTTATCGTTTTTGGATCTTCCTGTTCAAATGATCCTCATATGAGAGTATATAAAGCCAGGGAACTTCAAATTGCGCATGTCAGTTTGATCCGACGGATACAACTAGCAACTTTACCCAACATGATCTCCATTCGTGTTCTCGTGAGTCGCTCTTTCAAAAACAATTTGATCCCATTTAAAGCTTGAATTCAAAGCTATTTTCCTTGACTTTATGTGAACACAATTTCGGAGTTTTCTGTTCATTTTACACATTTTCTTCCGACATGCGCACACGTTATTGATGATCTTGGTGAAAACAACGTCTAATCGGTTTCACGACATAGCAGACCCCCCTGAGTCGGGGAGGTTAAATTGATTATAAATGAAACGAAGTTTCACCGAAATGGGTTTCGAGGTTGGGGTCTCAGAGTTGGGAGCGGGGGTTACAATGACATTAGTTTGGAAGTCATGTGACCAGGCACTCAGCGGTAAACCAACTTTGTGGTCGGCTCATGCACGTCGTAAAACGGCAATTCGCACATGTGAAGTTCGTAGAGAACCGTACAACATTTTGAGTTATTTCGGACGAAAGGGACTTGAAAAGCAAGGAATGAATATGTTGCATATTGACCTATATTTGGGCATATTTTATTCATATTTTTATTTTTATTGATTTTTGAATTTTTCTGGATCTGTGAAATGGCAATTTTCAAATTTTGGTCATCAATCTCGTTGCAGTTCTTCGTGGCCCTGGCCATCACTTGTGTTTTTGCTGCTGAAGAACGCGTCAAAAAGCAAGTCCTTGTGGGTGCCTCGCCGTATGCTTACTCAGCTTACCCGTATGCCTACTCAGCAGCTGCCATCCCAGCTGCTTACCCGTATGCGGCTTACAGTGGCTTTTCCGGCTACTACTACTGATTTCCCTCTGCCAAGAATTTCGGCTAATATCTGCTCGACAAAGGATTTTCCACTGTTCGCTCCAGTTAATGAAACAAGGAATGTTAATAAATAAAAAAATGATTTTTTTTTAAATTGATCCTCTATCTATTGAAAGACCGAAAAGTATTCAAAAATAAATCCGCAAAAGAACGACTAAACACTTTTTCATTTTTTTTGTTGCAATGTTTTTTCTGTTAAAAGAATGTTTTTTTGAGCTGTTTTGAGAAGAGGTTTTTCTTATTATTGAGATACAATATAGTGCCATTAATTTCAAATTGAAGACTTAAACAAAACCTGACGGAAGGAAAGTTGCAATGCCTCAATATTAATTCGTGTAAAACATGCTGAGATTATTTTTCCGCTTGCAATTTATTTTGCCGCAATACGGAGCAACCAGACGCAGCCAAGGCAAGAAGATATTGAGAGCAAACCAGGATGTGAAGGAAGAGTCCGCAGAATGGCTTCAGCCTCGATAAAATCGGAACAGCAGTTTCTTTCGGTGCAAAGATTCGATTCGCCTTATCGATCGGATCATGCGGTGGAGCGCAAATTGCCCGGTGGCCCGGCGAATCTCACGTTTTACCCGCGGGCTTTTTCTGAAGATGATAAGGAAGAACCTTTAATTAGATCCAGCCCTTAGGTCACTGGTAGCAAAAACGAGCAAATCTCACGGTTGTTCAAATATAGGTTTGCGCATGTAGGTTAGAGTTTTCAAGTAAAAAATGTATGCGCCTGATGCGTCTCATTATCTAACATTGGTAAGATCCTGAGGAAAGGTTGATGTTATAATGTTTTATGATGCAGCGGTGAAAAATTTCAGAAGAGCATGTCATGAGTTTTCTGGGGGATATTTCTCTAGGCCGTTTTTTTTTTGCATAGCAGTTCGAACAGATGTTCCAAAATTATTGAAAAAACAATTGAGGGATTGTTTGCATTCAAAATTTCTACACCGAATAAAAAATGAGATTTTTTAAGATGGTCCACACCAAAACATACATTTAAAAATGAATAAAATTAGAAAAATTCAATTGCAACACTAATCGATCGAAAACAGTGTTCACCTATTATCCTTTTGGAAATCTAATTTATAAACAGTTAAACGTTGAATTGGGGCTTTCAAGGTGGATTGCAAACGACCATCGTGAAGTTGAACGTATGAAAAAAGTGGTAGTGTGGGTTAGTTTAGTGGACGGAGTTGAAATTCGCGTTGGAAAAAAAATTGGCAAAATAAAACCGCTTCAAGTGGTGGGCGTGTTCGGGCGTGGACGATGAACATCTACCACTGTCTCTTCAAGGACAATTCCTGCTCTGCAGGTCCGGTTTTGGCCCATCGACCGAAAATGGAAGCAAAAAAATAATAGGTTGGCGAAAGAAGGATGTTTCCTTTTTTATATCAAAATCTGCAAGAGCGAGCCCCTGTGTCACGTGATGAGCAGTTACCCATCACGTTGTGGCAGGCTGGTTAATCTAAATAGCCGATACAGTTTTTCATTATTGCTGCACTTAAATCCACATTATGGACCGTGTAGCATAGGTAATTTTTTCTGTTGAGCAATCAAGATGGTTTATTACTATGGTAACAATCAAAAATCATAAATGAATCGAATTATATTTATATTATTGCAATACGGAATTTAGGGAACGATATTTGAAAAAAGGTATAGCCCCCCTCATTTTAAAATAATTAGGTATATTAAAAATTTTGATTTTAGATTAAAAAAAAATATAACAATTAAAAAAATTAAAATAATTGAAATAAAATTAAAAGGTCCTTCCGGCCCTAACACTACTTGCCAACCAAATCCCAAATTTTGATAGATTCGTGCATCGGACCTTTTTGCTTGAAACAAAAATATCTCAAATGGCAAACAAGTAATAATGGCAAATATGTACCTCAGATTGCTTAAGTTTCATCAGTCGAAGCCCTACGATCCAATCCTCACCTGCAACAAAAACAACAATTGTCAGACAATGCAAGGAGCACATAAGGAACTGTACAACGCGAGTCCATTTTACGATAATCAGCTAACTATAGTGTCCAGAAGCGAAGGATGTCTCAAGGACCGGCTAACAAAGGACGAGGTACCTTCAATGGTAAAACGCACCGAAGAGAATTCGGAAAACCGCATTGTGGCTAGGCGAACAAGGTACAGCGATCTTGAACTTGGCCATGGTTGTGGGACAATCGATTGCGACTGATATAGTTCGGTAAAGAAGTAGGTACTGTACGATTTGAGTGGTGAACTCGAAAAGTCCAATAATTGCAAATAAAAACAGCGCAGTTGTGCCCATGTAGCACACAATATTTAGGTACATATTCATTTTGGTCGATAAGTAGGTAAGAGACATTTTGAAACAAATTGACCAATTTGCCGGCTAGAAGGATAAAAAATGACAAAAAACTCACTATGGGTAAGGTATGCTCTTAAAACACGCCAAACATCAATATACGTCGAAATGGGTTATTTCCTTACATTTCTAAAAAAAGAATATTTCCAAAAATCTTGCAGTCACACGATCAGGGCTAGGGTCATACAGAAAAACGTCGGTTTTTTTTTTTTTTTTTTTTTTTTTTTTTTTTTTTTTTGCTAAATGTGGTTACTGACTCGTTATTAGAAATTTTAAATTGTTTATATTTTTTTAAACTGTCGACCGAAAGGTTTTTTAAACTGTTGACTGAAAGTTGCCTGTTCTCTTCTTGTAGACGTCTAGTCAAAACTATTTTAAAAAAGCAATATAATTCTGATGCTAATTATTTTTTACACCTTCAATAGTACAGATTAAAGAATGGAAATAATGTCAATCGTCTTGGACGGGAGTGGTCATATGACCGCTTAACCTCGTCTCCAAGCCCTGAAGAAGGCAATAAATTTGCCGAAAGCTCGGCGAAGGAGACGACGTTTTTCTGTATGACCCTAGCCCTGATCGTGTGACTGCAAGATACTGATACGGGTCGATCATTCATCATCAATTTCCAAAAATATTCAAACCCCCAACATTTTCCCAGTTATTTTGAAGGAGAAATAGCGCCATCTAATAAAATAATCTACTTCTGCAGATAATTTTTGCCAATCCCCTCCACACCTTCATCGTAATCGAGCTCCAAGATTAGATAGGGCACAGAGTCAAAATACTAGTTAGATATATCTAACCATACAGGGCACAGCGTCAAAATTTCAGGTCCGTTTCAAATTTTAGGTAATTTGAATAACAGCTAAGATTTGGCTCATTACAATTATTAATTTCGTCAGAAAGTATCAACATGGATGTCAAATCGCCCAGGTAGACAGCCTGTCGGTGAAAACGCCCGGTGCGGGAGCGAAGACCTTGAACTTGGCACAGCCTTCCTCCCTGCGGCTGAACTTGCGGTCAGATACCTAACATTATCTATTACATAAAGAAAACTTCACGCGAAAAAAATGTATTCCGTCTGTTGATAGCAAATGATACACGTACGAAAATACGATAGCGTAGAGAAAAAAACGGTCACGTCTTCGTATTTTTATAGACTTCCTCATTCTCTATTCACTGAGGGACCCAACGTAGCATGATCTACTGCTTGTAGTCACGCTTTTAAAACGTTTTATCTAGAGATGCGGCTTATTTGACCTCAGTTATTCTGAGAAATTCGATGTTATTGCGTTTTTTTTCTGTAATTAAGCAGTCGTATTCGAATGCAAAAATATCAACGCAGAAAGAAAAAGTCGCAATAGGTAAGTGCTTCCACAATTAGACTTGTGATATCGTGGTCCGAAATCATGATGTTTGGAATAATTTTGAAGCTGCCGTGATAAAAGTAAATCCTTTATCACGGCAGCCTCAAAACCCAGCTCCGAAAAGATGACACCTACTTTCATATTTTAGTAAATTCTGATACTGATACTAGAACTCAAACTCAAAATGAACTAAATTATACGAGAAGAACTTGTGGAACCCCACGATTCGAATAGAAACTCAAATTGAGGAAATGGAAGTAGTCTGTACCCTTAATTTGAGTTTCTGTTCAGACTGAACGTCCAACTGGAACTAAAACTCAACCACAAACTGATACAGACACACAACCTCAAACTGATGCTGATACGAAAACTCATAGTGATACTGATCCTAAACAGAAACGGAAACTCAAACTCTAACTTAAACTTGAACTGAATGAAACTCAAACTTGAACTGAAACTCAAACTTGTACTAAAACTCAAACTTGAACTGAATCTCAAACTCAAACTTAAACTCGAACTCAAACTCGAGCTCGAACTTAAACTCAAACATAAACTTAAATTTAAAGTGAAATTGAAAATCAAAGTGATGATTAACTCAAACTGAAAATCGAACTCAAAGTCAAAGAAAAACTCAAAGTGATACTCGAACTCAAACTTGAACGGAATCTCCAGTGATACTCTCACTCAATCTGAAACTCGAACAGAAACTCAAACTTGAACTGAAACTTAAGCTTGAACTAAAGCTGAAGTTTGAGATTCATTTCAAGTTTGAGTTTGAATTTGAGTTCGAGTTTTAGTTTAAAGTGGAGTTTAAGTTTTAGTTAGTCTTTGACTTTAAGTTTGAGATTTAGTTTAAGTTTGAGTTCGAATTTCAGTTTGAGTTTGAGTTCGAGTTTCAGTTTGAGTGAGAGTATCACTTTGAGTTTGATTTTCAGTTCGATCATCACTTTGAGTTTAAGTTCACTTTCAGTTCAAGTTGATGTTTGAGTTTAAGTTTTATTTCTTGTGTAGGTTTGTCTGTAGGTTGAGTCTTGTCTTCGACTTTGAGTTTGAGATCAGTTTAAGTTCGAGTTTGAGTTTCAGTTTGAGTTTCCGTTGAAGTTCGAGATTCAGTTTGAGTTTGAGTTTTAGTTAAAGTTTGAGTCCCAGTTCAAGTTTGAGTTTCAGCTGAAGTTTATTTTATAGTTTTGGGTTTAGGTTTGAGTTCCGTCTAGGTTTGAGGATCAATTTGTGTTTCGGTCGAACCTGCAGTTTCAGTTTGAGTTCGAGTCTTGTCTTCGACTTTGAGTTTGAGATTCAGTTTAAGTTTGAGTTCGAGTTTCAGTTCATGTTCAAGTTTGAGATTGAGTTGTCTTTGAGCTTGAGATTCGGTTTAAGCTTGAGTTTGAGTTAGAGTTTAGGTCTGAGTTCCAATATCGGTTTGAGTAGGTATTGGTGCGAGTATCAGTTTGAGTTTCGGTCTATGTTAGAGTTCCAGTTTGATTAAGTATCAGCTCGATTTTCAGTTTGAGTTTCAGTTTAATTTTGAGGTAGAGTTTGTCTTCGAGTCTGAAATTCAATTCAAGTACCTATGAGTTTGAGATCGCGTTTGTTTGATTTTGGATTTTCTTACAATTGGCTCGCATATTCGTTCCTCGATACCGTAACCTGTTTTGCCAGTTAGGTCAAGCCATCACCTTCAAGGCATGTTCATGTTCCATGCTAATACACTAATGTGTGGAATTAGATTTTTCTGAACCTCCGATCTGATTGTCAATTTCTGTTCGATAGCATCCACTCCGGAAATGTGGAGATGATAAAAGAATTCTTTTAACTTTCGATCCGATTTATAATCTAATTCTGGTGAAAATTTTCATTTTCCTGGGGATCACCATAATATGGTAATAAATATTATTTACACCTAATCTGTAGTAATGAAAATGGTAAGAAATCGCCGCCGGTGCTCGAGCTGCAGCTGTAGGGAGTCGAAAACCGTTCGAAGGGGCAGTCGGGGGGTTTTCGCGTTTTTTTGTATTCGACGGACGCCTCGGCCTCCTGAGGCTCTGAATCTGATTCGCTATATAAGCTCCGATCGCTGGCTTGCAATTCGTCAGTTATATCGCAACGATACAACCAACAACTTCAAACATGTCTGCCATCAAAGCCCTGGTGAGCGGTGTGATTTTTGAAACAATTTCTAGACTGACGAATTTGATAAATTTCGAATTTGTTCCGAATCCAATCTCAATTTGGTTTCGAATTTTCTTTTTGTAATTTATTCAGAATAATACGGTAATTTTTTTTTTGAGCAAATCATTGAAAATTTGAAGTCTTCTAATTAAATTAGCAAATTTTGCTAGTTGAATATTATTCAGGTTCACCAAACACTAAAGAATATAGGAAGAGTGCGCTTGAACTTTAATCAATTCATTCAAAAACTAGATGAAACTTGGCGACAGAAATTATTGATTTGTTGCTCCAACGCTTGGTCCTACAATTTGCTGTAACGACTCATATTGAAATTTTTTAAAGCATTGAAATCATTGAAATTCTATGAACAACATTTATGTGGAAAGGCCCCATCTCGCTCGTAAGAGAAGTTTTTACTATGTTTATATTTTGATTTTTACTTATCTCATGACTTACGGTTGAGCTGGGCATAACCTTGTTTGAAAAACTATTCCTAACTTTTATTTCAAGCGCCTGCTATGTTAGTTTTGAACAATTTCTGCAACAAGCTTGTCCCCAATTTGCCAAAAATGTTCAAAAATTCAAAGACCTTCGCCAAGAATTGCCTCAGAAATTAACATTCCCAAAACCGTTCATTTTCATGTAAATTTTCAAAATCGCTTAATTTATGGGAAAGACCTTGCTTTAGGATTTTGGCAGATATTTTGTGATACCTTCGTTTACTGAATATCTAAATTTTTCCAAACTAGAGCCATTTCCAGGTTGTTTCACCTAGGAAAAATTGTACAATTTTTTTTTAATTATTATAGTTACCAGCATGATTTTTAAATTCAACCGGTTTTTTTCAATTTTGCAGTTTTTCCTGGCTCTTGCCATCGCCTGCGTGTTCGCCGTTGAAGACCAGCGAGTGAAGAAAGACGTCCTCCTCGGTAGCCCCTACGCCTACTCCGCCGGCTACGTCGCCTCGCCCTACGCCGCCTACGCCGCTCCCGCCGCCTACGCCGCCCCCGCTTACTCCGCATACGCCGCCCCCGCCGCCTACTCTGCCTACTCCGCCTACCCGTACGCCGCCCCCGCCTACAGGGCTGGTCTTTACTACTAAGTCAACGCTCACCGATTCCCCTACCCCAGTTCCCTGAAAGTCTCAAAATGTCCTCAACAACGCCTGTGATATTTCGGCTACACCTTCAATGAATAAATTCCCGTTTTACACCAAATCTTTCAATTTTTCCATTCCACATGTACATGATGTTCGAAGATGTCTGGTGACTCTTGAAGAAATTTTCGTCTTTCCACTTGAAGACCACGGAAATTTCGGATAAACCATTTAGTCCAATTTGAGAGAAAGTTAAAAATCTGGTGATACCTACTCTTTTTTCTATGATTGTCTGGTGGTTCATTTGCGAATTCAGAATGAATTTATTCATTTAGGCATTTATTCTATCTAAAAAGAAGCTGAACATGAAAAACTAGCAAGGGTTGGAAAAGTACCCACTGAGATACCTAGGACAAAAGAAGTAACGTATTGGTAAAACAAAGGAAAAAATGGGTGTGCACTAATTTTACTGAATTTACCTCGTTTTCCCCAATTTTCGGAGGTGGCTAGTTTTTCTCTTGAAAGTCGAACTCAATAATGTATGGGGCACCTGAACCTCCGATCCGATTTTCTCTTTCTCATGGTTACTTCAATTGACTCTCTGATTTGAAAATGATGAAGCACCGTAAAAATACAGCTACCTCGAAAAATGTCTCAAAAAATGGAATGCGGGAGAATAGGATTTCAATTAATGATTGTTTGAAAACACTGGGGTTTTAAACTCACAAATTAATATTTCTTTAGGATTGAATTGCTGGCATCGGTTATCTGCCTGGGCCTTCCCAGGGCCATAGGTCAACTATCAATCAAATCGTGCAAAAACCTGAACACTTATGAACAGATGAGCGGCACTTATTCACGATACTGCGCTTGTTGATCATTGTCACAATCGTATGGGTATTAATAGACAAGGGAAGAAGTTCAATTAGCATCCACTCAACTTGGAAATTCATTCATCTTTCGAGTCATGTGAGCGATCAGTTTCCGGATAGGAGGTGACAGGAATAATGTCAACAAAGGGGGTAAAAAATTCGTCGCTGAATATTATTTTTTGGTGTCGAATTGTGCTGATGTGCCTGATACCTCATGGAGGCGCTTTTACAGATTGATAAAAAATGATAAAAATAGAAGCCTTTTTTAATTGAGGCAATTTTTAAAAATTATTGTAAGTTTTTCAATTGTAGGATCCCTCCTTACTGGCCAATACGTGGGAAAAGTAATTCACAGACTTTCAAAACAAGAAAAATCATCAATCAATATGATTATTTTGGCTCATTTTTCTTAAGAAATGAACGTTTGCGATCGGTCAGGAAACATTTTTTTTAACACCCCCTGAAAATATACCAAGGACGACAAAGAGAGAATTAGGCTTGCACGCCATTATAATCAAGCGTGTATTTGGGGAGTCTCTATTATAGCAGGTTAACCATCTGAACGGTGCATTAGGACTATTTAAATAATACCGAAATCCGTATACCTAGGTTCGTAGACGAATATTATGCGACCTTATCAATAACCCACAGATAAGCGGTTGCTAAGCCTTGGAATACAGGGAAAACTGCGACCAGGACAAAACATCGGTTGGTTGATCATAGCCTGAAAATGATACCAGGTCAGATGCCTCGATTATTTGAACAGAATTCATCATCTCGATCGGTTATCAATAAAATCCTCCCCGGGGGTAAATAGTAGCCGCAATTTCCCGTTGGAATGAAATAAATCAGCGTTGAAATATTTTCCTACGCATTATTCAGTTTTTACACTTTTCAAGATAAATTAGCAGATTTCGTGTTTACCATTAGGTAGCTATATCCACAAAAATTATCCGATTCGAGAGTTTAAGGTTTTGGTAGGTACCAGCATCACCTATTTTAGGATACTTTTTTAAATGTTCAATCATCATGAGTAAATACCCCTAATCCTAAAAATGGAAGCACTGTGTGTTTTCTGGGCACCACTGGTTTACATTTCAATTTTCATCGAGGGGTTCGGTATCCAAGGTACCACCACCGTAGGTACTTGTTCCTATTGAGGGCTCGGCGGTCATTCAACGTTTTGGTCCCATCCTGTCAAACTTGATGAATGCTTTCGGTCCAGTCAAAAGATGAACAGCTGGCTACGCTTCTGGCTGCCTGTCGGGACCGAGTCAATTTTGGTTTGGACCGAGTTGGGTAAAGTCATAACTCAAAAAGAATTTGGGGTTTGAACGGAAATTTATTCATCAATTTAGCCGAATATCACAGGCATTGAGGAGGACATGGGAATTGTAAGGATGGGGGAAGGGAATCGGTGAGCGTTGACTTAGTAGTAAAGGCCAGCCCTGTAGGCAGAGGCGGCGTACGGGTAGGCGGAGTAGGCAGAGTAGGCGGCGGGGGCGGCGTATGCGGAGTAAGCGGGGGCGGCGTATGCGGAGTAGGCGGCGGGAGCGGCGTAGGCGGCGTAGGGCGAGGCGACGTAGCCGGCGGAGTAGGCGTAGGGGCTACCGAGGAGGACGTCTTTCTTCACTCGCTGGTCTTCAACGGCAAACACGCAGGCGATGGCAAGAGCCAGGAAAAACTGCGAAGAAAATTTGAATTATTAAAAAAAGTTGTTTTTGATGCTGCAGCTTATATAAATTCTTGCCATGATAAATATATTCTAATTTTTCTTTCGGTCTGAGCACCCGAATAATTATTACGCTATGTTTTTTGTGTGCCTTTATGAACGAAGTTGGTGCACTCAATCATGACAATGTTTGATTCTTTGATGGTTTGGCTAGAAGCGAAGTATAGTGAAAAAGTTTCACCCCTCACTATCATCTGCAAGATTGGTACCAAATTACCTATCTGTTTTTGTTACGTTTTTGTTCTCAAATGTTCACTTTGCTTTCCAGAATGGAAGGAAATTGTTCTCGTTCCTCGCACTTCTAATTCTACAGGGGTTTTTAACGCATGTTTTTACGGGAAAACAGACATATACCTAGCCAATTTGTTTTTGTTTTGAATACGTTTACACAGTTTTCATAAAATCATAGACGCCAAAAAAATTGACAATAATATTATGAGTAGGGCTCTGTTTACGATTAAACGGCCAACAAACAGGCAATGTGCTAGCTTTAAATGGATTGATAAACCGGACCTTAATATACCCTTTTAAATCTTTTATTGGTAGTTTCAAGTAGAGATAGTAGGTCTAGTATGTTTCGAAAAAATTGTTTTGCCCATGCCTACTTAAAAGCTGATTTGAAATTTTTCCAAAAAACTGTTGAGCCTCGTATTATAAATTTGAGCAATTTTAAACATGTGATTTGAAAATCTTTTTCTCGCATCTTACATTACGCTAGGGGAAATTCATTTTGTACCACTCACCAGAGATTTGATGGCAGACATGTTTGAAGTTGTTGGTTGTATCGTTGCGATATAACTGACGAATTGCAAACCGGCAGGTGGCGCTTTTATAGTGAATCAGACACTTTGGAGGCCGAACTGCTTGTTGAATGTAAAACAAAGACTTCGATGCACGCCCCTTCGATCGGTTTTCAAGCCACGTCCGCTCGACTGGATTTGTGGTAGCACTGACCTTAAGAGGCCCAATTAAGTAAGTAGGTATTAGAATTAAGCAGAAGGCCATCATTTTTATTGATTGAAAAAACAAAAGAAATAGGTACCTACCTAATAAAAATGTGTTTTTCAAATTTGGAAAAGTTGGTGTTCTCAGTCCTACTTGTATTTTAGTTTCTAGTTTTAATTCACTTTCGAATTCATTTTAATTTCAATTCAATGATTCATCATACAGCTGGAAATACTGTAAATCTAAGTGCCTATTATTATAAGGAGTCGGGTCCCAATCCCCAATGAGTCTTTCAGGACCTTAGCAGAAAAGCCTCTTCGTTTCATTATATTCCTTTTTATCACTTGTATGTCACTATGTATGTACCTACTGATAGTTCTAAAATAGCCAAAATTTTCTAATCGATCATTTTGATGATAAGGTACCAACCTGAATTAATTAACTTCTGAAATAAAATAAGGAAATTTTCACAATTCCTTCGAAAAACTTGTTAAAAAGTTTTTGTTAATTAACGTGAAATATTGAGAATTTCAAGCTTCTGAAAACACCCGAATTCTAGTTTGAAAATGCTTGATCTTAGTTCAATTGGTGACCTCCAGTAAAACGCATTTATGAGTATGCATCAGCTGGACCAATATTCAATTCGTAATATTCTACCCCTGAAATCGACCTACGGATGAATTTGCGGCAAAGAATTCTCGGAACAGGAGGGGTTGAAAGTTTCCCAATCATTTGTACCTTACCCCCGGGTTAAAACTCCTTTAGTTGAATAAAACTGGGGTGGCTTTCCAGAATGGAAATTGATGGAGCGGATTTCCGAGTAAAGAGTAACCGTACGGACCCAGGAGAAGCCCGGCGTTGGCGTAATGGTAATTTGCTCAGTTCCTAAAAGGTTTCAACGAGTTTTCCACTTTCCTGCGAGCAGAACTTCATTGCTATTTGATCTACTCGGTATTATTGCTTTAATTTATCAGCAGTCCAGTTCCTGATGTAAATTAGGTCCATATTTTAACTTTAGGATGTAAAAATATCTCTGCAAACTGATTTTTCACGATCAGTGTGGTATTCAGGGTTGATTGTAGGTCTTCGAGAGCTACACATGTATATCACATTTATAGTATTGGCTATCATAGAATCATAATAAAATGAGGGCATGACAAAAAAATAAGGTCTATATTTGACTTCAGAATTACAGAAAATTAGGTAAGCACATGCCCTCAGAAAATATTGACATTTACTAAAAACTATACCTATCTAATTTTATGTGTATGGAGAGACTGAATCGGGAAAATTTAATTTTTTCCCGAAAACATGGACTATTTTATACATTTTCTTGTAGTGAAATTTCCAAAACTTAAAAGGAAAATGGCCCTTGTGGTTTTCAGAGCTCGAAAATCTCAGTTAGTGCCTTCAGAAGTTTCTGTGTATAGCATTTCCAAGTCTAATTGAGAACTTTTCTATTAGTTAATTTTCTAAACCAAATTGAGAATTCCTCTCAAATCCGGTTGAGAATTTTCCGAATCAAATTAGGAATTTTCCCCGACCAAATTGAGAAATTTACCAGTCAAAACTGCTTGGAAAATTCTCCATTTGATTTGGAAAATTCTGGAAATTTCTCACTAAATTTGGAAAATTCTCAATTTGGCTTGGAAAACTCTCAATTTGGTTACGGAAATTCTCAATTCAATCAATCCAACTACCTAATTCGGCTTGGGAATGTATGAGAGGGAAAACCTTCGATACCCGAATCTTCATTTCCTAAAATATTGAAGAAATCTTGAGCAATTTTCAAACCAATGATCCAATTTATTTCCTCAGTTCGAATAGCCTAAGGTGGAAATGTTCGCAGATTTACCATGACGTAATCAGTACGTCTCACAGCATGAAGTACTGTGTGCTACGTCTGGTTTAAATGATACTACGAAATGACTATACTGTTAATTACTTCCAGGCCCATCCATAGGAATAACGGTCGTGAAAACGCTGTTCCTTCCTAATAGTTTTACCCATTATCGACCCTCGGATGACCCGATGAGTCCATATCCTCGGCGGTCTATTTTTTACCAGAAATCCCAAACGACTCGAGAACCAAAAAATAACAACAATTTCGTAACATGGAATGACTCGTAAAAGGGGAAAATGGTATAAAACGTAGCCCTCTTCTCAGTCAGGATATCAGTCGTCTTCAGCAGCTAACCGACCAAACTCAACACAAAACACATCATGTCTGCCATCAGATTCATGGTAAGTCTCAATTGACTAGGTTCCATATCATCATATTTTTACTCACAGGGTGAGTAAATAATTTTAATACCTACTGTAACCGTCGTGAAATTGAGAATCGGAACGGGGATGTAGTAGGGGTGTACTCTTACTTAGAATCGATTTCAGAACGAGTGTCTATGTGCCTGTTTGTGAACATTTTCACAAAAATGCTCATATCTTCCTCAATTATAACCCTTTCCAAAATATTTTTCAAGTTTGAACCTTTTCAAATATTGGCAATTTTAGTGGTTTGTGGTTTTATTATCGTTTTCTGTCGTAAAAAGGACGTTTTTAGTCTTAAAATTTCGATTTCGCCTTGCAGAGGACGATATTTTTTCCATCACTTCAATCGGTCAAAATAAAATCAATCTGGCCAAAATTTCGAATACCAATATGAAAAGATTTATTGCTGTCTGCCCACCACTAGTTTTAAATAATAGATTTCGTAGCCAGCCAAGTACAGACAATACTACCACCTCGAGCAACTTTGGATGTAAAACATAATTAGGTACTGTCCTGAACTACTGGCTTGAAACATGATTAGATTATATTGTTAGGTAACTGCCTAATGAAATTGAACCAACAGAAATGTTGTGACTGAAGCCGAAAAAGAGTTTTAATCGGATTTGTCAGATCTCCTCATTTTCATCAATAATTTTTATTTGATCCGTTCTGAGCTGGCAACTAAAAAACGGTTTTGCAAAAATGATGATAATGTCCAACGATCTGATAATGTATACAGTCATTGACGTTTTCAACGTTAGCTTTAGATTATTACGCCTTCGCTTATGGAGGCTGGTTTGAAAATGGTTGTTAACCGTATAGTTATTAATAATTTTTGATTTTCAACAGTTCTTCCTCGCCCTGGCCGTGGCTTGCGTCTTCGCCGCAGAAACCAGCAGGCAGAAAAAGGACGTCCTTCTGACTACTTCCACTCTCCCGTACATCTACTCGAGAGCCGCATACTACCCCTACACCCACTACATCACCCCGACTTCAGCCGTCATCCCTAGCTACACCTACCCCTACGGATACGGGCACTACTACTACCTGTAAACGGGTTAAAATCAAAAACTCTACATGGAGTTTCAGAATTTGAAAAAATAAATCTATTCTTGTACTTTTGCGTTTTTGTTAAGACATAGGGCTCGGTCAACTTGTTTCAAACCTAGCTACCCTCAGGATCAAAATGAGGTCCTCAAAAAAAAATTCAAATAAATATGAGTTAGGAAAGTAGCCCGAATAACATTCATGGAGAAATTCCGACTTTTGTTAGTGAAATGTTATTGGAGCACGAAATTGTCCAAACTCAGCCCATTTTCATAACAATTTATTGTATAAATGGATACTCCCCTGGATGCCAACACTGGAAGGTCTCACCAAACTCCACACTCAGTTTTTGGATGCTTTATTGTTTGCTAAACTATAAATCGGTGTCATGTACAATCGTAGTCCTGTTCTATCAAATCAAATGGCCGTTGTTAATCGTAGATCAAAATTCAATCAGTAGTAGAGACCGTGGTAGCCGTATCCAAAAGCAGGAATGGCAGCCGCCGGTGCAGAGTATGCGAGTGGTGCAGAGTATGCAGCGTACGGTGAGGCGTAAGCCGAGTAAGCGTAAGGTGAAGCGCCAAGGAGCACCTGTTTCTTTACTCTTTCTTCAGCCGCGCAGGCGCAGGCAATGGCGACGGCCACGAAGAGCTACAAAATAAAATTGAGGGAAAAATAGAATTTCGAGTTGTTATTACTTCAAAAGATAAAAAAGTTCTTCTTTATATGAAGTATTCAAACGTTTGTTCCTCTAACTGAAAGCACTAGAGAAAAATATGTCTCTACTCCAAATGGACGAGACTCAAAATAGACGTTAGTAAAACACTGAGCTAGAAAAAAATTTTGAATATGAGAAAAATAGGGGGTGTGTATTGAATACAAGTCTTTAGTAAAAATTGAAAATGCGGGTGTATTTTGAGCTCACAAAAATATCATGGAATGGTGAAGCTCAAAATACACCCGCATTTTGGATATAAGGCAAAACAAAAAGCTGAACGAGTGTTTTGACGGCTATCTCATGATAATGCTCAAATTTTGCACTATCTAAAACAGGTCAAATTGGAGTTCTTACCTACCTTAGTAACTAGAAAACCCCCACATATTTTAGTAATCCAAGATCAAAATTTTCAAACTGGTGGAATCTTTTTTTATAATGATTAATTAAGTGAAATAGAAAACAATAAAAGTGCTCATATTTCGGGAGTCCGTGGTAACTAGCAGGCTAAAAAAGATATCAGTCAAGTCGAGATAAACACTGTAGAGATAGAAATTTGAAAAAAGATCTTGTGAATTGGGCAGATATTTTCATAACTGCAAATGGGTACAGACAGCCGTACTCATAGGCAGAAGGGAACATATTTCTTTTATCAATATTCGACCACTAATTTCTTGAAAACAAAGTTTATGAGTATCCATCCAAGAATCACATTAAATGATTTTCGAATAATCGAATATTGTAACTGATTGTAAAATGTCAGCTTATCGCGGAAAACACAAAATTTGTGTATTTAATACAAAATTTAGATAGACACGAGTCAAATTCAAATCTCATCCAAGAAAATAAAAATGAAAAATCAGGAAATCATACTCACGAGAAATCTGAAGGAGAACATTTTGAGAGTTGCAAGTTGTATCTGAGATAAAACTGACATGTAGTAAGACTTGGCACATCCTTTATATACCAAGTGAACACACCTTCGTCGGTGAATCGTATCCGTGCAACAAGTGGGTACCCAAATAAAAGAAATCCCTTACAATGTAGTAACGAAAGAACTCCTGCGTGGAGGCGATTTGGCTCCTTTAATTTTCGAGCTCCTCCCTGCTGTAGCTTTGATCCGGTTCGAATCTTCGTGACGTATCCTTGATTTTGACCGATTCGAGTAATGCGAATGCATCACTGTTTAATACTAAGAATACAGCTAATAGTATAGGAAAATTGTGAAATTCATAATTGATCGAATGAGGTTAGTTATTTCGTCTTATCCTCACTATGTATTTATAGTGTAAGTAAAGTAAAGTAAAGTAAACCGCAGTTCCAGGCGTTGGATTTTCGCCCGATAACCGAAGTTGTCCCGGGCGTGCCCTGCCGCCCTCAAGGAGAGGGTCGGAACTGTTCAGGACATGTCGCTCTAGTCTCACAGCACTTATGTACTGTGACACACGGCTACTCATTGCCTCACCCCCTTGAGTTGAGAGGGACCGGATCCAACGCGTTGAACCTATTTGGTTAGAATAGGTTCAGAGTTCGTTGAACAAGCCCATCGGGCTTAGCCTGGGATTGTCAGCTCATGCCGAAGATTTTTTGCCTCGACAGTGGAGCTGGCCGTGAAAATTGCCCTCGCAAACACAGAAAGTCACACGCCTTAGCCACCTCGGCCACCCCGACTCCTTCCTATGTATTTATTTGGGCCAAAATTTGTTTTTATGGACTTGATGAATGACTTCGTTTCTGTAGTAAGTAACTAGCATAGTTACTACAGTTAGTTACTACAGTTACTAGCATAGTTACTACTTACCACATAGTAACTAGCGTAGTCCATAACTATGGATACTATGGAGTCCATAACTTAGCATTGCCACATTCTCTAAATTTTCAAAATTTATCACTATAGTTATTAGAATGCGTTCACGTTTCATGCATCCCTGATTCCGAAAATCGTATTTTCAGACAATGGTAATTTTTACAAAAATTCCAGTCAGTCGCATTTATAGTGTTCTCTATTTATTTTTTCCGGCCACAAAAATGAACCAATTTGAGCGTTCTTGGTCTTAAAATCTACCAAATAGCACCAAATTGAATTGCTATTTAAAAAGAGATTTTCTTCATATTATAGCTGGGTACGCCTCCATAGTTCCAGATACCGTTTACAATGGTTTATAGAACAAATAAATCGGTAAACTTGTTTTGTTCTATAGTATTTATTTATAACTAGCATATTTTGCAGTTCTGCTGCTTCGAAGCTGCACAAAGGCTCATCATTAATTCCCATCGACTGCTTTCAAAGGCCCAATGCGAGCGGTTTAAATTGGAAAATTCCAACACGAAAAGGCTTTTGGATTCTGATGAGAATGGAATGTCAACACTGATTTCCATTGAGAATGCGCCAATATAGGAGCCAATTTTTGTTACGTCGCTCGAGTTCTTAATCGAATGATATTTTGAATGCAAAATACGTGAATGGCTTCTATTGACGTAAATGATATGAAAACAGCCCTGTTTTCGAGAATTAGGTCAGCCCTTCTCGCTATGAGTCAATAAGAAAATCTTGGGCATTAAAGTATTCTGTATTGGGGAATTTTTGAATTTCAAAAAAAGACTCGCACTTGTGACTTTTCCTTCTAATTCTAATTCTGAGTTCTAATTACTATAGTTTTTTGGAACTCATACTTTCTAAATTCATTGAACACTTTGAACCAGGCCCGTACCCAGGATTTATAATTTGGTGGGGGCCGGAGATAAACAATTTATCAGAATGGTACCTACTTGATCAAACAGTTATTGCTTAGCAGTATTTGGGTTCACTTTCACCTACAAAATGACTTGCAACATTAATCTTAATTTCAACTTCAGTCTTACTTTCATATTCAGTTACACTACCAGTTTCAGTTTTACTCCAATGCTCAGTCCCAGATTCAGCTTTCAAGTTTCTATTATTCAACTTCAGTTCCACTTTGATGTTACTGGCAACATTAGTTTTCTAATTTCATTTCTGGAATAAGTCATAAACGTTTTGGTAGACCGATTTCCCCATCTTTTCGCCACCCCTAGCAACGTATTCACTCGATCGTGAATCTTTTTCCACTTAGGTATGATAAATCCAGGCGAAATGCTTCCATTGACTGTTTACTTCGTCAATTTCCCTAGAATTCTTTCGTTTCCAAAATATCTTAATGGGATTCAGGGATCTTGTGCATCAATAGACCAAAATGTGTGTGGAATAAATACTCGGCGTTTTATTGATTGGGTTCAGTCGTAGAAAGCAGTTGGGACTAGACATTATCGGGGAAGGGCTGAGGTGGCGTTTCGGTAGTCAAGAGTCGTCCATGTTTAGTAGTAGTAGGCGGACCTGTAGAGACCGGCGCTGTACGGGTACCCGGCGTAACCGGCGTAGGCGGGGGCGGCGTAGGCACGAGCGGCGTAGGCGGGAGCGGCGTAGGAAGAGTAGGCGTAAGCAGGGGCGGCGTAGGCGGGAGCGGCGTAACCGGAGTAAGCGATGGGAGCCGAGTAGGCGTAGGGGGCGGCGCCGAGGAGGACGTCCTTCTTCACTCGCTCCTCAGCAGCGAAGGTGCAGGCAATGGCAACAGCCAGGAAGATCTAAATTGGAAAAAATTTCAAAATTGAATGTCGGGCAATTTAAACGAACTTTAGTCCCGAGTGCGCAAGAGAAAAAATTAGCTTATTGAAGCACTTGAATTTTCCGAAAAGAAAAGTAAACTACCGTTCCAGGCGCTGCGACTAGCTTGAAACCATAACTTTTAGGTAAATACTTTTATGTTATTGGGTTAAAAAGCGTAGGTATTAGTTTACCTAAATACGAAAAAATTAATGTTTGTAAGCCGAGTACCTACCTAATGTAGGAAAAAAACAGAACTTATAGGACAGAAAATATAGCACAATTATTTCGCCTTATTTGTATATTTATTCAGTACGGGCAGATGCCCAGAAATTCACCTTCCAAATTTCATAAATTTTTTTAGCCCTGCTAGTTTAGTTTGAAGTAGACATAGGAAATATCTCTTTTTCATTAGGTAAATAGGTAATTCACATTACAGAGAGAAACTACCATAGAAAATTGGCGATATACGTTTTAGAAAATAATTTTTAGGTCCACCTTGAACCTTGAATGGCGGAAAATTGTTGAATAAAAAGGTTGAACAATTTAAAAATAAATTTATATAATAAAGGTTGAATTTTTGGGTCCAAAATTTAAATTTTGGAACAGGTACGAGCTATGATCAATTTCTTGGAATATAATATGAAACGAGTCCCAGTATACTCACAAGGAATCTGATGGCGAACATTGTGAAGAAGTAGTAGCTGTATCTGTTTAGATATAACTGACGAATTGGAAGAGCTTGGCCGGTGCTTTTATACAGAATCCTGAGGCGGTCGTTGGATGACACGCCCAGCAAAAAAAAAATACGTCCATGCGATCGGAGGGACACGCGGACAGTCAACTATAGTAAGGATCGGTGATATTCCGCAGGTGAGGCAAAAATTGTTGTTGCCTTAAGGTAATCAAATTGATTTTCCTATGAACATTTGTTAAATTATTGTGGCACTATAATACCTAGGTGCTGTATTCTACATAAATTAATCGGGGGTTAAATATTTTGTTATTTTATGTCAAACTCTGGAGCTGAGAATTTCTACGATTGTGAGTAGTGTATCCCAAGCTCCTTAAATAACGTAAATTGGAGTAGGAATTGGGAAATTCCTAATTTTTTGGCGGTCCCTTTTAAAGCATTTTCTTCATTATCTTTTGCGGCGATAGGAAACGAATACCTAATATTTATTTTTCTATTCCTTTCAATAAATTTCTTCAACATTCTAAACCAACTGCGTTAATATTCCCTTTCGAAAAGTCGATCCAGTTATTCAATCTATTCGAAACACAAAGGAGCCATTTCCATTTTTGAAACTTCCCCTCCACTATCGTAGTTCGAATACGCTGGGAAAATAGACTCGACTCAGGGCAAACTTGAAGAAAAGTTGGAATAAACTTGTAGGCGAAAGGGGGTGACTGAAAACGAAGTTCGGAAATTTCCTTTTCTGTTCCTGTCCCGTCTGTATTTTTGAACAAATCTACTACCTATCAAAATACGGAAGTACTGTGTGTTTTTAAATATACATAGGTGCTGTAGGAAACTAATGGTGGATAAAGTTGAGCAAAGTGGAGCAAGTTAAGTGGCTACACTTTGTTCCCAATTAGGTACTAAAGGGCTTTTGTAATGAGCAATAATTAATCTAATTAAGTTTGCCAAGTAAGTTAATTAGCATTTCGCCTTGCATAATGAACTAATTAACGTTATAAGACTCTTTCATCTTCGAAAACACAAATAATTCACCCTTCGTATTTTCACAGCTAGAAAACCAACCGTAACAATTTCATTTCTCACCCTTCAGAAGACATTCTAGCGGATGATTTCAAAGCCGAGGGCGAAAAGATGAAATATTCGGGGAAAATGCCGTCACCGTTGAAATCTGTCCGTCCCTTGTCAACTGTCACGGGCGAAACAAAAGATTGAAAAACTTCCCGCGCCCCCGTGCAATCATCAGCGTGGAAAGTTATGGGACTTCAGTAAATACATGAGCCCATCAGCCCTACGACGATTCCGGGGAAAATTTAAATGTCAACTTTCGTGTTTTATTATCTAAAGCGTCTAATATTTCAAACAAAAGACCAGCAGGTGGAATATAAAATTTACGTGAATTTCAGTCATCCACGTGTCATTCAGTATTCCATAGGCCATACATGGGGCCCTAGGTAGGTGGGGGTACAATGGTCATTTTATTAAGTGCATTTTTCATTGTATTGCGAGTAGTAAATTGCATGAAACCTAAATATCCCTTAACAGTAAAGAGGTAAGTAATAAAAATCACAGTTTCTATTCGTAGTATTTAAATAAATTACCACGCATGATATAATTAGGTATGCATATTTTTAAAAATTAGAAATCTGGGCTCTAATCATGACCATTATTATTTCACGTAAATAGATGAATGTGGTGGGTACCTTTTCTCCCTAACCCGGAAAACCGAAACATAAAAACGATAGATTTTTTGCAGATTCGCTGACCACGCCCATAATTTCGCCCACGATTTTTTTTTCGCTGCGGGCATTATTTTTTCCGCCCGGAGCGGATTTATTTATTATAGCGATGGGCCGAATAGAGTGTAGGATCCTGCTCTGAACTTTCAAAAATGACTTTACGCCTTCTTTTTGTTGTAGTTTTTTTTAAGCAAATGTTGTTTTGAACAATAGTTTATTGTGGGCTTAAATATTGTAGGGATAGATCAGTAGGTATTAGATCAATTGCTATCAAACACAGCTTTGAGTAATTATTTCATTATTATACGTCAATATTACGTACTTGCACATATCCGCCGATGGCAGTTTCGTCAATCAACTAAGTTTCACTTTTAGCATTCTTTTTCCGTTTTTATAAAACCAGGTTTTATAAAAAAAATTTATAAAATCAGAGTACTTACCTAAACTCTGCCGAAAAAAATTTGATTGTTTTTATAAGGTATTTTTTTATCCGACTCCAAAAATGAGGACGTTACTCAAGTTCAATGTAAGTAGACAAATAAAAATATTTAAATATTTGGAATTTTTCCCATAACTTTTATAATGCCATTTTGACTGCTCTGGAAAATCTAGAGTATTTTTCTCGGTCAAATTCGAACCATCCGTGGCCTATACCATAGGTGGCTTGCCGCGAGTGGTCAGCCCCCAGCTCGGGGTCCTTGGATGACATACAGCATTTGGGAGTTCGTCTCTAGATTGTACGATCATTCGATTTTTCGTCCAGTATACTGGATTCCATATATGGAATAAATAGAACAAATCTTTCTCTTCGAGCGTTCGTTTTTGTTGTTTGTGGTTCGATAGACATTGTTTTAGCTCCTTTTTCAGTAAATAGTATTCTGGACCGTATATCGAATCAATACTAAAGCGGTACACGTATTTCCAGCGGAAAGGTCACATCTGACCACCAGGGAATGCTGGGTGCACGTTCCATTGCCAAGGTCGATATGAAATTCTAACGTTTTGAACCAATTATTCCGCACCGGCTGTTTCTACTTCGAAATTGACCTCCCATGCTGGGAGAGGAAATAATTGAATATTGGAATCTGGAGATCTCGTTCGCTAGTATCAATAGAAATAACAATAATCATCGTCGCTCAACTTTTATTAGTTCATAAATATTGGGTACGGTCTACTCGACCTTGAGCGAACGTCGCTTCGGAGTGCACTTACTTCATTGAAAACACGTCTCATGAGAATTATTGATAACAGACCTTGTTTGTCCTGGAAAAATTGGTTTTTGGTCATTCGGAATCATTTTCAATATAGGTGATTGAAGCTTGGGGTTCTTGGCGGGTATAGGAGAATCAAGCTATTCAAAATCAGTTTTTAATACTGTCGTGGATACTCAGAAAAGATAAGTTTTTGCGCCTCAGCTGGAGGAAAACAATTTAGAGTGGGTAACAAGTGAAAACATCCTTGTTTTGAGAGGAAATGTCAAAAGTTCATCAGCTCAGGTACGGTGGTGTTTTGAGCTTCAACGAGAAATAAAAAATAATTACCTACCTTTTTATAGAGTTTGTCTGGGGAGTCACACATATACATAGACATACATTTTGAGATCATACATCTTAATTGGTTTATTAGCCTAATCTCAAATTCCCGATTTTCCCTGATTTTGTTTTCGGTTGACAAAAAACCAGTAAAACACATTGGTACCTACTTTGTGAGGACTTGATCACGCCAGCAGTTACATCATTGCCAAGGCGATTGGGTTGACGAACTTGGCCCTCGAAGGCGAGTTGTGCGATCGTGACTTAGCAGACTTTAACGACCCTCAGCTCCGGTGAAATCAGCGTGATATTGTGTGTATCACAAGCAGTCGATTATGGATAAGAACTTGTGGCTAAGTGGCTAGAGAACTACAAACAGGATCATCTATAGCAAGGTGGACAATAATATACTTGAAAGTACCTACCTAATTTTATTTTGGCACCCTTGAGTTAATAACCCTAATTTAGACCGAATTCAGGATGTAGCTGTAGTTTAATTTCAAATTTTGTATGCTCGCCAAGAGTGGTACGATGGTTTTGGCGATTTTGGCTTAGTTTTCTCGATAACAAATTTTTTTTTGTCAGTTTGTAAAAAGTTGAAATTATATTTTAAAAAATTTGAATTTTTCGGGCACATTCGGTCTTTTAAAAGATTTTGCTCAGTTACCGCGGGGAGGGGGGCTTTAAATTACTCCAAAATTCACTGAATTGTGAATTGACATTGTTTGAAGACAACAGTTTCATACGCCAATTGCTCATTAGCTATGATTCATAGCCTGTGAATCAAGTGCAATTATTTTTTCTCGACTTTTGAGCAGATCAAACCACGGCCTGAAAATACTGATCGTTGTAACGCACTTTCTGTTAATAAAACAGGAGATTTTTTAACAAATCTACGTTACGTCGCCTTTAAACGAGTTCCACACGTGCATTAGCGACCCAATGGAATGCCTTCAAAGCGTGACTAGGAATAATAGTTTATTTCTATTTTGGCGCATTTAACGTCTTCAGATTACAATCTGGCGGAGTTAACCGGCAATTACAAACCGACCATATTGGGCCGGGGCGAGGGAAATTTCCGCGTTCGGATCACGTACAATGAACGTGTTTTGTGGGGCGAGGGGATCGCAGAAAACTGAAATACGTCATCGGAGGATTGTAATGCCAAGGGCGCGGCTGGCGGTGGAGAGGCTCGACCCCCGGCGGGGGGATCCTGGAGGATCGACTTCCTTGATTGCGCCTTGGGACGTAAGGAGCTTTCTTGTTGCTTCTCCGCGCGAAGATGCTGGACGGGCCTCCCTCTACGGAGCGGGAGGCTGGGCTTCGCGAATATTTGAGATGGAATCATTCGTAAAATTTCAAAATTCAAGTAGCGAGTAGAACTGAGTTGGAGTTGAGTCAGATCGACCAGGATTCAGAACCCAGTACTTCCCCGCCATTAGCACCATGCTTAATTGAAGGGTAAGGGGAAGGAACGAGGAATGCCTCAAAAAGCAGAGAGAAAAAGCAGGTTTTGTATTTTAAACTCCTTGTTTTTTCCCCTTACACCGAATCTTTCTTTGCTTCTCAGTGCGACATTTATACTTTTTTCCCCCTGGAGTTTCACTATACGGTTAGTACCTTTGGATTCCTACAGAATGCGCTATTAAGCTTGTTTTCGGGAAAAATGGACATTTCCTGTTCTTTCCCCTTACCCTTCAATTATTAAACTTTTTCGACGGCGATAAAAATAACCGAATTTAGCTTGTGTTCAGTGTTTTAGAATTTTTAGAAAACAACGCCTTTCTTGTCTTTCATTGACAGTTTATTCAGGCAAATCTGTAACCACATGATTATAATATAATATATTATAATATTATATTATACACGTAAATACGGCCAGAAATAGAGCCATGATACTACTACTTCCTCAATGCTAAAAAATTTAAGTCCGGTCTGTCAATTAATTTTAATTTATCCAGATTTACCCTTTAGATTTATTCAGGGACGCAATCATTAACTAATGTCCAACGTTCAATGTAAATATGTCCTTGGTGAATTGTAGGGATACCGTCTTTAGATAAATCTAGTTTTGAATGGATTTTTAAACCGGCCCTTGATGTTTTAAATATTTGTTTCCTGACCATAAAACTGACCAAATTCAAAATTCAGTTTTGAATAATGTTGATTCTGCGTGTTAAAATCATTCCTTCGGGCAGCCACAAAATCTGGTTTTGGTTCAAAATGTAAAAGCACCTCATGTTAATGGGTATATTACCGATTTTATGTTCCTACCAGCCCAAAACCCAGTCTACCCTCAGATATGGCTCAAAAATTCAGGTATCAGAATAAAGAAGGATGTAGGACGCATGTACGTATACATAACCTATAAGTATACCGCAGTTCTCCGAAATAACATCCAAATTTTTTTAAAGAAAGGGCCATCGCAAATGCAAAAGCTGATCATCCTGCGTCGCAAATGGGGTTTCCCTCCAATTATCAGTTATACGAGTATCTGCATTGTTTCATGGTGTTTATTCATGAGGAAGTAATTTCTTCTAACGACTATTGTGTTTTTCTTAAGCCAACAGCAGTTCTTACAGTACAAAGGCCGTGCGAACGCGCAGGTGTTTCCATTAGTTCGAATTAAGATTAAAATCCGCACGAAAATGGGAACAATTTCAGAGTTTTGAGCCACATATTTGAAACCGGAGTCATCGGTTTATCAGTTTATAGGTTTACAATAATTTCTAAAACATAAATTTCATAAAAATCAAATATTTCTTCGGATAAGCTAAAGATTATTTTGTTGAAATCAAAGGTCGGTGATAAGAATTGATTGGTACCTAACAACCAATCCGATGAAAACGTTTTATGAACATAAGAATATTTTTTCACCAAGGTATTCATATAATTTAATTGAGTCACAAGCTTAATTCGGTTGGACACTGAATTGAGATTATAATATTATAATCCGGCTGTTGCTGGGAAAAATAAGAAAAGTTTGAACAAAATATAGCTCACGCAATGATCGCTGGAATAGGCAATTCTCCCCATGGCAAATAAGATAATCGAATGGGAAGAGACTTGATGAGTTTAATAAAAAAAATTGTACTCCCTATAAAAGTACAGTTAAATAAGAGTAAAAAATAAGTGTGGTTCCGAAACAAGCTTATTTTGGGTGTTCATTACTTTCATGTAGGTACCAACTTGCTCATATTATCAGATAAGACCACACCGTATAAGGCTGGCGAAAAAATCTCAAAATTTTGCTGAAGATACACCTACATAAAAATTAAGCATGTTGTAGAGAATGTTGATACGCTATAATTCAACCTACAAATTACCACCTATAACGCCTAGTTTTTCTGACTTGACGGAAAACGGACAATTTCGAGAAATTTATATTCAGCACCCCCAAAAAAGGACCGTCTCCGCTCTCTGCGATTGGTGTAATAAAATTCGAAAAATACTAGATTATCCGGCAAGGCTGTCGGAGGAACATTTCGCCGGTAATTGGACGAAAGGTCCCCGATTCGCGGGGTAAAACGACGAAAAACGAATTAAGGGGCTGGAGCAAAAAGGGACCTTGAAAAACTGGTTTAGGCGTGTCGGGTGTGGCCACCAGATGAGTCCTAAGAGTGGGCGTTTTTTCGCCAGCAGTTGTATAATACGATTTTATACCCTCGGTCAAAGTCAAGGCTGTACACTGAGGATCCTGCCAGTTGAGTTTTTTATTTTCACCGAATGGATAGCGCCGATATTGTGGGATCGACTTCGTTTTTGAGCGAGCGAACTTGTGTTTCAGTGTGGGTAAAACATAGGATAAAATTTGATAAAAAGTAATATGACAAGTATGATAAAATTCGAAAAGTGATCATTCAAGAAGGTAATTCTCGACGGTTGCGCGCCTAGCGGCCGATGGCGCATCTTCGTCCTATAGATCCAGCTGTCTCCTGTGTGTTCCTAATGGGGGCCCCTGGCTTGTCCAACAAAAACTATTTTTGGCTCGAAAACTGTTGGGTTATCGGCATTTTCTCTCGTAATCTTATTTATTCTTCTCAATTGTAGTTGTGTAATATGGAGTTAGGTATGTTTTATGTGAAACAGTACCTATATTTTTAATGCTTAAAAATGAATTATTCATCCTTAACTTTTGGGTTTTTCGGGGATTGTTTCATATTTGGGGGGATTTGAGGGTTTTTTGACGTTGTCGCAGGGGTTTTTGACGGCCACACCTTGGCAACACTGGTACCTTATTGTAAACAAACCGCGGGACGAAAATGCTGGCCGTGACCGCTACGCACCGCTCACAAGTCAACTCTTACCATCTTCTATTAAGTAAGGAGTATAAGTTATTCCATTTTGTAAAATATGGACCAAAACGTAATTTCTTCAAACTAGATACTACCCTTCTATCACAACAACTTCTGATCTCCAACAGTGGACCATGGCGTTATTGTAGTAAGCCGGCCATGTAGTAGCACTATCCTAAACTAACCTGCCCTGTTTTGGCCGACAAGTTCGCCGACGGGCATTTCCTAAGTGAGAAAGTTATGTTTCGGGAAACTTGTAACATTTCGGCCCTTCCTTGGTCAATCCAATTTCAGTTGTTAACGCATTAACGCAACAATGTACGTTCAAAGATGCGTTTACCGCAATGCTTCATGTAAGCGTTTGCGAGCAAAAACTTGGCGAAACACAAGCTCGACGAAAAAATTGAAATTTTGTAAAATTCGAAATTAATTATTGCGATGTCGATATTTCTTCAATAATTCGATGGGTTTGATTGACACCATACTATAACCAGTTCAAACTGAATCGAAACATGAATAAGACTTGCAATTGAAACAATGCCCTGAATTTTAAATAAATAATTTGATAACCGTAATATCGAGTGAAACCTCCAGATACGGACATGGCAAGCGCTTTTGAAATGAGCGATACAGTCCACATCGACTGCGGGGCCTAGATATGAATTAAGATAATGCGAACCTAACTTCATTGTCTCTATTATAGCAGTCGTCAAACTCCGTTAGGTTTCCATTAAACTTTCAAAAGACAGCCCGGAGTTTCTAAGATGGAATCGAATTGATAAATAACTGCGGGGAAGAAGAAACCGACGTTGAAGAGCTGGAATTGCAATAAAAAAATTATCCGAGAATTTCACAATAACTCTGATGTCCTGGGGACTGATTTTTTTATTTTGAACAATTTTGTGAAAATGCTAAGAAATTCTTAAATTTTAGTAAAGAGCTTATGCATTTTAAAAACGGAGCCAATTCTTACACAGGGGTATTCATTTGGCTTGTTAATTTTTACTCACTACCTACCTATGTTGGAACTGCTCAAATAGGTAACTAATTAAATACAAATTCTTGACATTGGACTGCGTTCCTATTCAAGTACACAGGTGTATCCAAACATCAAATCACAAAAATGTTGCTTTGAAATCCATTTAAAAAAAACATTTTTGGACAAAAACTGTTACATGGTTCAAATTTGGCATAAAAACATCCGCTAAAACAGCAGGCCACCGTAAAGCCTGTAAGTTTTGAACGAAGAAAGCTACCGATCTGACAGTGATCCCATTCGATTCAGCATGAAAAAGCGAGCAAGCAAAACATTTTATTTGCAAGTCGGAAAGATTTTGAAAAAACACAATTTTCCAAGATTTCAACCATTTTTCCAGACCCCAGACCGATTGGCTTGGCTGCCAGAATTGGCCCGATTGGCCCCAGAAATGGGGCTGCCCGGGAAAGGTCGATTTTTCCTAAAAATTTCAACAAAAAAATCTCCAGCCGTTTGGGAGAAAAAGTGTTTACGGCGGTCGGCGGGCGGGGGACGGCGGACGGCGGGCGGGGTCCGGCGGACGGCGGGCGGGGTCCGGCGGACGGCGGACGGACGGATATTTTATATTGCAGATTCGGATTCTTTACCCTTTGAAACGTAAACCATGATCATTTCAGGGTAGGTTAGAAAAGAAAATGTTCGGCGATTACAACGGTTTCAATAATACACCAGAAGGAGGATAATAGGTTTTTTCAGTACTCGAGGGTCAATAATAGATAACAGGATATAATTGACAGTAGGTAATTACGTTTTTTCCATCTTGTAAAACTGTTTCCAGTGGGTACAATGGCCAAATGCGTTCTCAGAAAAGGCAATCGTTCAGAAGAAAATGCCAACGTAGGTCAACGTTTCCGCAGACGACTGTTTGCGTTGAGACCAGCCGGAAAATGTTTGCATTGCGCTGAGAGTAATTCCCCGTAAGAATTCCTCAACTAATGAGCTCCCTTTTCGGAAGTGACTCGCTTATTTTTATTTGGCCGGATAAACGACCGGAATCCGGCGATGGGAATCGAAAAGACGACAGGTACGAACATTAAGTTCAACGAGACCCTGGGGGAGAGGAATCAAGTTTGACGATGCCTCGAACAAGTTATGTACCTACTTGAGCAAGTTCCGCCGGCGCGTTTTTTTTCTCTCTTTTTCTGTCCAACTCGAAGCGGGTGAGTAACCCCATTTTGACAGATCGCTTCGGAAAACATGATGCCTTCAAGAGAATATTCAAACGTCCCAGGGTAACTCTACGTTTGCAAAATGTTTGAGAAAAATCCGAGATGAGCAGATATCGAAGAGGAGGTCAGTACATCCGTATTTTGATCAGGTAAGTTGCGTAAGTATGATGTAGGTTTACCTAGCATTTCCAGGTCAGATAGAGAATTTCCCAAACCGAATTGAGAATTTTTCAAATATAATATTTATACCTAGAGGCCGTTTGGAATCATCAGAGCGGTCGAATCGACAAAAACACATACTTACACTGGAGATGACACCTAAATGGTTATTGTTTGCCAAGGATACGTCAAAAGACGATTCCGCCGCTTCGATCATCCGCGAATGTGCCTAGGGGTCGTTGTAACTGGAACTACAGCTCGTCAATAGAAAGGAATAATAATAGGGACCTAATAATAACACATGTCATCGAAAAACAGTTTAATTTGCCTCCCATTTTGGATATGAAATGGGGCACTCAGTTTTGACAGATCTGTATAAATAATCGGCCGTCCCTCTGTTAGGGCAGTAGTTCGCCTAACGCACAGTTCGCCGTACCATTCTCAACAAAATGGCAGCTCTGAAATTTTTCGTAAGTCAAGTAGTGGATTGTTTGGTCGATTTTGACCATCTCCCTTAGAATTTAATGCATGAAGAAATTTCAAAAGAATTCCTCGAATTTTTATTCATCTTTTAGTCCCAACTGACCGAACAAATGGGCCAATTAGGCTTTTAAAGTTCATAAAATCTTCGAGATTTTCACAGATTGTGTAAAATTATCTCCTTTCCGGTCATTCTCGAAACTTTAATTTTATTTTTCTCTTGCGTCAAGCAGCCACAAATCGGTCCGAAACCTGTGAATTTGTTCGAAATATGTAAATGGCTACAAATAATTTTTCACCGACCTAAATGAATGGATGATTCAAATTTAGGAATCCCCTGGTCCCTAGATAACACACAGTATTTCCATATTCTGGACATAGTCATGACATTTTGTGGCTGCTCCAATAAACACTCCGAACACACCAATAAAATATTACCGGAGTGAAAAAAATTATTACTCGTTTTGTAGACCTGGCCAACGATTTTGAGATCCTGTAAGTACCTATGTACCGAGTTTAAAAACATGTTCTTTTGATGAAAAATTTATTAACTACCTACTTAGGTGTATGATTTTAAGAAATGCCATCAAAGTAACAGCTGTTTGGTGAACTCATAATAAAATTAATAAAATTGGTAAATTGAAGATTGTTTGGTCAATATCATAATCCATAACAAATCGCAGCTCTGTAATATGAAATTCAAATTTCAATTGATAAAATTTATCATTTATTTATTATTTTTTATTATTATATTATTTATTTTATTTATTTTTATTTTTTTTTATTTTTTGATTATTATTTTTATTATTTTTTTATTTTTTATTTATTTTTATTTTTTTATTTATTTTATTAATTTTTTTATTTATTATTTTATTATTTATATTTATTTTATTTATTTATTCATATTTATTATTTAATAATGCAACTTTTCCCAAATAGTTGGTCGCTTGTCTTCTCGTGGCTGGCGCTTTCGCCGGAGAAGAAAAAGTTCGCCAGAAGAAAGACATTCTCATCCGAACTGGCCTGTACGACTACCCAGCGGCTGCTGTTGTCCTGCCTACCTACCAGTACTCGATCCCAGCTTACTACAGAACTAACATACACGGATTCCACTACAATAGTTTTTACTAGATAAATTCGCGTGTAGCCGAATCTCATGTTGTCCATTGCATTGCTTCCTATAATGTTACACCCACGAAATACGCTTATGGCTCGACAGAGCTACCATTCCCATTAAAAATCGTTCAATAAAATGTTCAAAATTCAAAAATTGGAATTGATTTTTTTGCCTTGAATATACCTACGAGCTCAAGCCTGCGTATTCTGTCCATGTACAGTCTCTTTGCTATTTGACCATCATGGAACTTTAAAAAAAATCCAAAAAAAGAATTACTCACGCATAAACTTTTTTGTTCTGAGCCTGAATTTAATTTTTATGTTCATTTCAGCTCAATCAACTTTCCATGAAGGGGAAATGGTTAGACACAAGAAGTTCCAGGTGATAAAATCAAGTACCTACATTATACGATGATCAGTTGTCCTAAAATCGGATTTTCTCCGCCAACTTCAGAAAGGTCGGTTTTGAACTGGCGCCCAACTCGGGCGATAAAAGGCGATCATAATTTTCAGAATGTTCACCCGCTCGCCAAGTGTGTAACGCTTTCGACTAAAATCCACTTTAAACCCCATGGTTATCCAGCTGACGAGATTTTATCCGCAAGGACGGAAAATTCGACTGGGTCTCAGACTAATTAAGGAAGTTTCAGAACTAGTTTGCCTTCCAGGTACTGGCCCGTAGTGTGGGTAAATAATGGCAGGATGAAAATGTTCAACACGGCACGAGAGAAAAACTTTTACCCACTTTAACGACCCGGTGCCGCTATGAGGGACATGTGAAAATAGAATCATCTATTTTTGGAGTTCATTCGATTTATACGGGCCTTAGCAAGCAGCAAAATTTTTCAAAAGTACAATTCATCAAAAATTACTGAAATAAAATTTTTTTAAACATTGAATTTAGTCAAGCACTTTTTTTTTCACTGACCCAATTTTCGAGTGATGCTTTCTTATTAAGTCTCATCTTTCATTATTTCGTAAAATCTCCGTTGACTGGAAATTTGCATAACGTAAGAGGGACGTTGGGCCAGGTACTTTGCATGGCCAAATGCCAATCTGGGTGATGAATATTTTATGAACCCGTAATCGCCGAGCATCTCATTCTATAAAAGATTCTTCAAAATGGCTTATCTTCCCGAAATTGCCGTCAAAGTGAGCTTTCAGAACTGCCCTCGTAACCAGGAAAATTGCTCTTGAACCGTCAATCAACAGCGGTTTTTAAAATCGATCTATCCGCAAAGGGCATTCTCCCGGAAGAAAAGTGAACAAAATTGAGAAACCATATTTAATTGAGAAAAGCCCGTAACCAAATTCATGAGGTAGGTAGCTCAAATCGAGGGAGGGTGTGAGGGAGGGGATCTCAGATCAGTTGTATAATATACAATACATTATAATAAATTCCCAAGAGCTTTTTTGTTTTCGTGGCATATCCTAGAGCCTTTAGGCTAGAGGCATCTGATTTATGTAAAAAAAAAATATATAATTAGGTATAAACTACGAAAATAAATGCCTAGACAAAAGGCAGTAGATGTACTTACTTGTAAAAGACCATTCCAATACAAATTGGTCGTAAAAAAGTGAAAATTCTTTCGTTCATTTCAACAGGCTCCCGACGGTTCGGAAATTTCGGAAACATGAAGCCTCTAAGGTTTGTGTCATGCGACGAGAATTTGTAATATCATGTTTGCCGGGGGCAAGAGTTGAAGTTATTCAAACGTGAGATGACCAAAAAACGGTCGGTCTCACAATGAAAAAGCCGATGCTCAGGTGGCTTGATCCCCCAGGCAGGGGCTCACAATGAATTTATAAAGGGGGATTAATCCCTTTTCCCCTTTTGGCTCGGAAAACCTTAATATTTTTACGAACTATTCACATTATAATTAATTTTTCAGCGGAATAAAAAGTTTTTTAGCGGAGCAAACAAGAGTAGAAAATTTTCAAAATTACAGGAAAATACGGCGGAGGAGCTGGAAGATTTGGAGAAGGAAGAAGAAAAGTTGAGCGAACTGGAATGAGAAACCAGCGAATTAATTGTTGTTAGGTAAGCAAAATTGTAGAAACGAAATTCTGTGGAACCTGAAGCAATATTCATTTTAATTTGGGGTGGGTTCATCAATTCAGTTTATTCATCGAATATTAAGTATTCAATGAAAAAGTAGTTTCTTGAAAATGTAGCCAATGAATGACCGGGTCAACATATCCATCGAAAATGTTATTCAGAGAACAGAGCATATTCGATGAATAAACTGAACTCGGAAGTAAACTATGAAATTTTATTCGGTTCTATAGACGTTCGGCACATTGTGAATTTTGACTCTCATAATGCAAAATTGCGATGAGCTGCGGCATGATTTATGTGCCAATCGTACGGTATGTACCTGATGACGTCCACCTGATGCTGGGTTCAGTGAGAGAAATATTGAAGGGCGAGAGAGACCGACAGTTGTGTGGCAAAGGCACTGAAAGAGAAGGAACCAATATCCGGCTTTGGGTCTTGGGCTTCCTTTAATCATTTCCCAGAGACTTTCCAAGCCCCTGTACGAGAGACAGTTCTCAGCCGTCAGTACATCATACCCCTGCATCGGGCAGAAGCAGAGATTTCAACATGACCTATTTGACCGGAGAGCAAAAATGTTCGAAATTGGATTTCCGAAATACTCCGCAATACCGCAATGAAGAATGGATTTCCGGAATCCTCCGAAATACCATAATGAAGAATGGAAACCATATGGTGGGACATGGCCTTATTTTGTGTGTGACTTAGCCATAGCGAGAATGCCCAGAGAAAAATGTTTCTACTTTCGAGTGTGTTCACTAATTTTAGTTTTTCATGCGTCTTTTTAGAGTCGGTTTTATATGTTTATTAATGTTGACAGCCTTTAGTACTTATTATGGCGAACAATTGGAGAATTTACGGGGGCCTCTGAGAGTATCAGTAACCTCGGAAAGCACAGACATTGGCGCCTGCGCGGTGCTGCAATATCCTGTCTCTCTACACCTTCAATACAGGTTTGCGCTGCGGGTTAATTTTGGCAGGGATCACTGTGATTGATCATCATCACAATGTGAATATAATCACAATGTGAATATAGCATGTCATGTTATAATAAAATGTCAAGGCCTAAAAAGCTTGAAGTCAAGCTCAAAGTTTCTGATTATATTCATGAAATCGTTTTTATGGGTGAAATGGGTTAAATGGGGCTTATGCCAATCCTTGTGGATGACTACTTTCTGCCGCATGAATAAAAGGAGAACAAGGCAACGGATTGGACATTTTATACAGATCGGTAATTCATTTATTATTATATAATATTTTCATTTATTTACTTCATTTATCGGGAAATCAAGAGTAATCATTACTATTGTAATTATTATTGTAAGAGGTCCCTCAAGATCGCTCAACAAAAATTTTTTGTTTTAGAAAAAATTATTCTCTGAACCCATTGTTTTCAGAGTAAAGCGCGTTCTATTCATTTCAATTTTGAGTGGGCCTTCAGTTACACGGTAACTTCCATTCAACGTTTCGAGAAATCCTTACCCATTCCATTGATGGCGCTGAACCGAATGGGCGTTCACGTCCACGGAATTCGCTTCATTCAAAATGCGGACAATCTCTCGGCGTATTGATCTGCCGGTGAGCGGAACTCAAAAGGCAATTCAATTGGATGGTAGGTACCGTAATGTTGGACATCCTCAATGGCGTCGCTAATATTGGCGCTAATAGCGTAATTGTACGGAAGGAACGATGAAAATAGCATTGCCGGGGATCCCAAATGATGAACTAATATTACATTAGGTAAAGTATACCAGGAACTCGAATATAAATGAGAGTATCGGGCTCATAGAGGAAACACAGAGCGACAAAACGTCGAAGTAGAAACATGGCTTCCTTTAAGTTCTTCGTAAGTTTGACGCATTAAATTTGATTTGAAGAGAAATGAGGAACGATTCTGTAATGTAATTGTAAATAGCATCCTAGATATAATTTCTTTGTATGTACCTACCTATTTTATGCACATAGCTAGATTGCTTTAAACGCGAAAAAGGAATTGTTTCCTTAACCTTCCCAAAACGGATTTTTTTTTCGGAAAATGTTGTACTCGAGTCTCAAATGAATGAATTTTTTTCTAAATTAAAAAAAAAATCTAAAATAACAAATGTCTTTTAGTAGACAAAGGAAATCATCGTTGTGACGTCACAACGGAGATTGCCTGTTTTAGGTACATAAGTAGTTTTAATTTTTTTTAATATAAAAAGCGAACACAATTTTTTTTGAATTTTTTACAGTTGATTGCCTGCATGGTGGTAGCTTGCACCTTCGCAGTAGAACACGGACGAGTCAAAAAAGATCTTTTTTTGGAAACGGCACATCCATATCACACATTCGCGGCTATTCCTGCTGCTTACTCTTCGGTCTACAGGTACGACTACCCAGCTCACTACATCGCAGGAGTCCATCCTTTGATCATCTAAGAACTGATATGACAATATCATAGTGGGAGATACTTTTGGAATATATGAAGAGTTTTCCTTCAAAACTGCATACATCTATTTTCGAGTTTTGTCGGTATCGATTTCAGTTTTCGATTTTCGATTTCGATTCATAGCGGTTTTGGTACCTATAAGCAATCGAAAATCGAAAAAACGATATACAGTTGAATTCTCTAATACAGCGATTAAATAATTTTTGCAATTTATTGAAATCTCCCAGAGATGTTATCCGATTGTTTGGCGAACAGCACTGATCGTTGCAAGGCTAAGGTTTTATTTATTTATGAGGTAACATTGAGTAGGTGCAAGCGAACCAACAAAATTCCCAGTAGTTGTTCACTCACCGTCTGTAGTCTTAAGAGGAAGTTCTAGGTAGTGCACGTTACCTGCAACAACACAGGAAAAATTGGTATCGGATCACGTTCCGGAAAATTTCTGGAAAAAGTTTAATAATTCCCACAAAAAATCAAAAAAAGAACCCAAAAGAATTCAATTTGAGTACATTAAAGCGAGAAACACCCTTGATTGGCCTATGGCTGGTGTTCTTACCCTTCGTATCGAGAAAAATATTTACTCTCCAAATAATAGCAGTGCCATACTGCTCTCAGATAGGTTGGATTTCCTCGAAATCGCCTCTTCATCTGGGAGGGCCAACTAAATTTTGACCAACCTTTCCAACTGGCGAGTTCGGGGAAAGCTCGGGTGGATCGTGTAACTGCTATGCATCTCATCTATAAGTTAGATGAGGGAGGAGTTCCATTGTTACTGCTGGGTACAATGCAGAGCACAAACCGCTGATGGATCCATAAGGGAAACTGAACTAGCAATGTCTAGGGATGGAAAGCCATTACCAGCAGCTGGGACTGGGACTTGCATTAATAGCTAGCGACTAGTAGGTCCGTTATACGACAGACCCTTCAGCAACGTGTACTCAACTGGAGCTCATCAGATGCTCTCATCCAACGCTTACGTTGATTATGAAGTAAAAGCGGATGCGAAACAGTAAACAAATATGACCCGTAAACTAGTGAGAATCAGCCGGAGGAAAATCCGGTCACGCTATGGATAACACAATACCGATTGCATGAACTAAATTTCTATTACAAAAACAATTTATCCTACCAATATTTATCTTCACTCATAATCAAACTCGAAGTCAAACTCACAATGAAACAGAAACTCAAACTCATAATCGAACTCAAAGTCAAACTCACAATGGAACAGAAACTCAAACTCATAATCGAACTCGAAGTCAAACTCACAATGGAACAGAAACTCAAACTCATAGTCGAACTTGAAGTCAAAGTTACAATGAAACAGAAACTCAAACTCATATTCGAACTCGAAGTCAAAGTTACAATGAAACAGAAACTCAAACTCATAATCAAACTCAAAGTCAAACTCACAATGAAACAGAAACTCAAACTCATAATCGAACTCGAAGTCAAACTCACAATGGAACAGAAACTCAAACTCATAATCGAACTCGAAGTGAAAGTTACAATGAAACAGAAACTCAACTCATAATCGAACTCGAAGTCAAAGTTACAATGAAACCGAAACTAAGACTCATAATCAAACTTGAAGTCAAACTCACAATGAAACAGAAACTCAAACTCATAATCGAACTCAAAGTCAAACTCACAATGAAACAGAAACTCAAACTCATAATCGAACTCGAAGTCAAACTCACAATGAAACAGAAACTCAAACTCATAATCGAACTCGAAGTCAAAGTTACAATGAAACAGAAACTCAAACTCATAATCGAACTCGAAGTCAAACTCACAATGAAACAGAAACTCAAACTCATAATCAAACTCACAATGAAACAGAAACTCAAACTCATAATCGAACTCGAAGTCAAACTCACAATGAAACAGAAACTCAAACTCATAATCGAACTTGAAGTCAAACTCACAATGAAACAGAAACTCAAACTCATAATCGAACTCGAAGTCAAAGTTACAATGAAACCGGAACGAAGCCTCATAATCAAACTTGAAGTCAAACTCACAATGAAACAGAAACTCAAACTCATGATCAAACTCAAAGTCAAACTCACAATGAAACAGAAACTCAAACTCATAATCGAACTCGAAGTCAAACTCACAATGGAACAGAAACTCAAACTCATAGTCGAACTTGAAGTCAAAGTTACAATGAAACAGAAACTCAAACTCATAATCGAACTCGAAGTCAAAGTTACAATGAAACAGAAACTCAAACTCATAATCAAACTCAAAGTCAAACTCACAATGAAACAGAAACTCAAACTCATAATCGAACTCGAAGTCAAACTCACAATGGAACAGAAACTCAAACTCATAGTCGAACTTGAAGTCAAAGTTACAATGAAACAGAAACTCAAACTCATAATCGAACTCGAAGTCAAAGTTACAATGAAACCGGAACTAAGCCTCATAATCAAACTTGAAGTCAAACTCACAATGAAACAGAAACTCAAACTCATGATCAAACTCAAAGTCAAACTCACAATGAAACAGAAACTCAAACTCATAATCGAACTCGAAGTCAAACTCACAATGGAACAGAAACTCAAACTCATAGTCGAACTTGAAGTCAAAGTTACAATGAAACAGAAACTCAAACTCATAATCGAACTCGAAGTCAAAGTTACAATGAAACAGAAACTCAAACTCATAATCAAACTCAAAGTCAAACTCACAATGAAACAGAAACTCAAACTCATAATCGAACTCGAAGTCAAAGTTACAATGAAACCGGAACTAAGCCTCATATATGATTATAATCAAACTTGAAGTCAAACTCACAATGAAACAGAAACTCAAACTCATAATCAAACTCAAAGTCAAACTCACAATGAAACAGAAACTCAAACTCATAATCGAACTCGAAGTCAAACTCACAATGGAACAGAAACTCAAACTCATAGTCGAACTTGAAGTCAAAGTTACAATGAAACAGAAACTCAAACTCATAATCGAACTCGAAGTCAAAGTTACTATGAAACAGAAACTCAAACTCATAATCAAACTCAAAGTCAAACTCACAATGAAACAGAAACTCAAACTCATAATCGAACTCGAAGTCAAAGTTACAATGAAACCGAAACTAAGCCTCATATATGATTATAATCAAACTTGAAGTCAAACTCACAATGAAACAGAAACTCAAACTCATAATCAAACTCAAAGTCAAACTCACAATGAAACAGAAACTCAAACTCATAATCGAACTCGAAGTCAAACTCACAATGGAACAGAAACTCAAACTCATAGTCGAACTATAAGTGAAAGTTACAATGAAACAGAAACTCAAACTCATAATCGAACTCAAAGTCAAACTCACAATGAAACAGAAACTCAAACTCATAATCGAACTCAAAGTCAAACTCACAATGAAACAGAAACTCAAACTCATAATCGAACTCGAAGTCAAAGTTACAATGAAACCGAAACTAAGACTCATAATCAAACTCAAAGTCAAACTCACAATGAAACAGAAACTCGAACTCACAGACCATCTCGAGGTCAAACTCACTATGAAACAGAAATTTGAACTCATTGTCAAACTCGAAGTCAAACTCACAGTCTTCAAGTTTGATTATGAGTCTTTGTTTCGGTTTCACTGTAAGTTTGAGTTCGAGTTCGATTATGAGTTTGAGTTTCTGTTTCATTGTGAGTTTGACTTCAAGTTTGATTATGAGTCTTAGTTTCGGTTTCATTGTAACTTTGACTTCGGTTTCGACTATGAGTTTGAGTTTCTGTTCCATTGTAACTTTGACTTCGAGTTTGATTATGAGCTTGAGTATCTGTTTCATTGTGAGTATGTCTTCGAGTTCGATTACGAGTTTGAGTTTCAGTTTAATTTTTGCTTTGACTTTGAGGTTGATTTTCATTTTTATTGAGAGCTTAACTTCGAGTTGATTATGAGTTCAAGTTTCCGTTTCATTGTCTGTTTGACTTTGAGTTTGACTATGAGATCGAGTTTCTGTGATTCCGAGTTCGATTATGAGTTTGAGTATCTGTTTCATTGTGAGTTTGACTATGAGGTTGAGTTTCTGTTTCATTGTGAGTTTGACTTCAAGTTTGATTATGAGTCTTTGTTTCGGTTTCGCTGTAACTTTGACTTCGAGTTCGATTATGAGTAGAGTTTCTGTTTCATTGTGAGTTTGACTTTGAGTTTGATTATGAGTTTGAGTTTCTGTTTCATTGTGAGTTTGACTTTAAGTTCGATTATGAATTTGAGTTTCTGTTTCATTGTGAGTTTGACTTTAAGTTCGATTATGAGTTGAGTTTCGGTTTCATTGTAACTTTCACTTCGAGTTCGATTATGAGCTTGAGCATCTGTTTCATTGTGAGTATGTCTTCGAGTTCGATTACGAGTTTGAGTTTCAGTTTAATTGTTGCTTTGACTTTGAGGTTGATTTTCATTTTTATTGACAGCTTAACTTCGAGTTGATTATGAGTTCAAGTTTCCGTTTTATTGTCTGTTTGACTTTGAGTTTGACAATGAGATCGAGTTTCTGTGATTCCGAGTTCGATTATGAGTTTGAGTATCTGTTTCATTGTGAGTTTGACTATGAGGTTGAGTTTCTGTTTGATTGTGAGTTTAACTTCGATTTGATTATGAGTTTTAGTTTCTTTTTTAATTTTCATTTTCACTTTGATTTTGACTATGAGTTTGAGTTTGTGTTTCATTCTGAGTTTGACTTCGAGATTCATTTTGAGTTTGAGTTTCGGTTTCATTGTAAATTTGACTTCGAGTTTGAGTTTCAGTTCCATTGTAAGTTTGACAATGAGTTCGAGTTTCTGTTTCATTGTGTGTTTGACTTCGAGTTCGATTATGAGTCTGAGTTTCGGTTCCACCGTAAGTTAGACTTCGAGATTGATTGTGAGTTTGAGTTTTGGTCTCATTGTGAGTTTGACTTTCGTTTTGATTATGAGGTTGAGTGTCTGTTTGATTGTGAGTTTGACTTCGAGTTTGATTATGAGTTTGAGTTTCTGTCTCATTGTCACTTTCACTTTGATTTGACTATGAGATCGATTTTATGTGTATTACTAAATGGCGATGATAACGATATCTTAACATATTGTGTAGGTATCCAGTTTTTGCTAATTTTCTCTCCTATCTTCACTTCTATTCAACCTCAAAGACGATTATGGAATAAAAATGCCTTGCCTGCATCTACCTTAGAGTATACCTTTTCCAAGATCTTTCCTCGCAGCATTGTATTCTTGACTATATATTTTCTAACGAATATAGGCAACCGTCGTGGTTTGATTGATCGAAACTCGAATGATGGATGGCCGGAGGTGGATCGACTATAGGGTCAGGGAGTGTGTGAAATAGGTGAGCGGGATATCCTCCAGAGAAATGGGGTAGCATAGCTTGTTGGGCATACCTGGTAGAGGTAAGGCTGATCGTGTAGGGGGAATGGACAAACGTGTAGGTGATATCTACCGCAGTAACCGATAAAGCTTGTCACATTTTAGGGCTCTCTAACGCCATAAGGGATACATTTGCGATACAATACGTAGGGCTACAATATCGTTCGCCATCGGCGTTGCAAGTAAATATTAGCGCACTGAACCATGTGGTAAATAAAGTGAAATTATCTTATTGTAGACCTGCGGTGCACAGATAACACACAGTACTCCCATATTTTGGCAGGTACTTGCCTATCCACTAGGTGGTGGATTATTACGTTTCGCTGGTTCTATTTCAAATGCTCCTCAAAATTGATGTACCCGAGCTACAGAGACAAATAAACAAGGAGCACCTGCCACCGTTTACCTAACGAGACTTCCTGAGAATTTCTCACCTAATATCCAACTGTATTTCATGGACCTTCAGCTCAGAAGTAACAAGGAGCCGTAAATCAGCTGCTGATGTCAGTTCCGCTGAATTCCCAGTTGAAGATGATCGGTCGGTGGGCCTGAACGATGCGCGGTGCCCTCTTCATCATCTTAATGCCCTAAGCTTTCTTTCTTAGTAGGTATTCTGCGAAGTGGTGGGGGAGTTATTGCGGAGAGAACTTCTTGTCCATAGCAAAAAGTAAGAGTGTACTTATATCGAAATGTATTGTCTGAGATAAAGGGTATGCAATTAAGGTTGAAAAATATTTCTGGCATCAGATATTAAAGGGGTGTAAAATTAATTTAGTTCCAATCAAGCAACAATTTGGTACCTTTTGGTTTTTGGTATTTTATGGTGTATCGGCAACATTTGATTGGGGAAGGAGACAAGATCTGACTCCACACCTGATCAGCTAACATCATAGTATCATTGTTTCGAGGGTCGATCATCCATTTACAGGGTACCATTTTGATGTTTTACTCTTATTCAACTACTCACAAAAAAAATGTTTTTGGGGGTTTTATCTAAGTCAGGGGGGTCTGAGACTTGAAAAACGAAGAAATAACTGCTAACTAAGCACAGCAGATAAATGCCAACTATGACTACCACTGCACAGCTATTTGGTTTGAGAGATAGGTACTCAAATAAAGTTGCGTAAATTGGGTTGCTACGGGCATGTATAGTATTTTTGTATTGATGTTTTGACTGACTATGCGAGCTACACATGTCAGAATAATTTGTCAAGTTTGAAGGTTCGTATAAAAGTTCGATAGTACGTATAAATTGGATGATAGGTAGTCGGAAAGAATGAGTATTAAATAGTTTTAGGTACAATTTAAAATTGTTGGTGTATAATATGGAGTTGGGTTCTGTTTTATGTGAAATATTTTTTTTTAGTTCGTCCTTAACTTGGGGGGTTTTTTGGGAATTTTCCCCTCATTTGGGGGATTTGGGATTTTTTGACGTTGTCTCAGGGGTTTAGACGTCCGCACCTTGGCAACACTGACTACTCAATTTCCGCCTTCATTTCTCACCATACAACTAATCCACCAAACTGTGGATCGAGTAGGTACCTTCAGCAAATTTTCGGATCCGAGAGTGGTTAGTGCCCCGGATAGGGCATCACGCTTCGTGTTTCGGTTCCCCTTTTGAAAGGTTGGCATTGATGGATGAGCAATGGGGTATAGTTTATGTAGGCTGAATACAACAGACAATAAGCACCGAATCGATTCACTGGGACCCGGATCTAGAAGCCCCCGCGGATTCTTGTAATCCTCAACCGGTAAAAAATTATTGTCAGACTTGAGGCCATCAATCATTTGTATTGACAGACTTCCCATCTACCAGAGCAAGTTGAAGAGATTCTCCGAGTTTCGTTCCGATAAATGTCTCGCATGCAGATTCATTTATCGCTTCGATACAAAAAAAAAGAGGAAAAGATGCGGATGACATTATTTGATCGTTTTTTTTGCAGGATGGTTAAAACCAGTGGTAAGTAAGGGAATGGAACTGATTTGAGTTTCTATTCGAATTAAGGGGTTCCTCAACTTCTTCCCAAATGGTTTAATTCAGTGGTAAGAAGGTAACACGAGGTACATCCCTGCAATGCTTTGAAAAGTTTTGGCCAAGGTCGTATTTTAATTGATCCTTCATACAGAAGATTACTAGGTAATAATTAGCGCATGCGTTTTTAAATAAATCTAGGTTTAAATGAACAAGGTTAACCGGCAATGAAGCAGGTACAATATCTAAGTTAATCTTCCATGGAATTAGGCACTACAGGGTGGAGAAAAAAATATAATTTTCCTAATTGACCAAAAATATCTTGTTTTGGATATAAATTTTTTAATTGTCATTTTTCTTCAAAAGGATTCACAGGTTTTCTATAGGAAGTAGGTACTCTAATCTCTGGTAGGTAGTACTCACTAGGTTCGTTGTAAATTTCCTTTGTCTTTGGTTGACTGATAGTTCCCCGCTCATTCGAAATTCCTGGAGAATGGTTATGTACCTATATAGCGTATTCCTGTACAAATTGGTCTTCACTTCAAGGTTAAATGTCCTCAAAATCACCATACCAATAGACACCATAATGGAAATATTGAAACGAGCGTGGGTGAAATTTCCAGTTCGGTTGAGAATAAGTCGGACAGAAAAAGCGATAGAACAATTCGAACTGACAGCACCAGATTGGCCAACAGGTTGGCTCTATTTCATTCATTGAACAGCATGCGAATGAATTCCATTGAAAAATACGCCTTCGCAGAAATGTCAATGAGGCTGACGTGAGTTGAAATTGAGAGTCGTAGGAATTCCGATTTATTTGCGCCGGACAGATTTTCGACAAGATTTATTATGGATTTTACTGCTTGTGATGTGGAGCATAGTATGGTTGACATGAAACAGGGTTTACCATTTACTCATAATGCGTGGCCATGTTTTATATATCAGTAAGGTTTTTATAAAGGCCAAGTGCGCACGTCCAGTTTTTCTCGTACAAATTTTTGGGCTCCTCTAAAACATCAATCAGTTTGCACATAGTAGGTACTTATGCGCTGATTTTTTAAATTTTACTCATCGGTTATCACTAGTTCAAAACCAGCTTTGGTTCCGAGGCCATCGAAATTTTCGCATCGGTCAGCGAGCTTTGAGCAATAGGACCGAATCGAACTCTGAAGGAGCACCTGAACCCCCGATCCAGAGTTATAGAGCACTCCACGCTCAGGGAAGTGGACAGGAAATGAGAGGAAACGGCTCCTGCGTCCTGGGACCACCAATGCTCGGTAAAGTAGTCGAGCCCTCGGTAAAGTAGCGGAGTCCTCGGTCTACTTGACCTAACCGTACATCAATAATTCAACGGCCGGTCGTCCCTTCCCGCGTGTCAGCCTCCCGTTTTCCCTTTCGTTCCTTCGGTGAAAAGGGAAAACCTTCAACCGCCCGGCTAAGTGATTGGTTGAGATTTCATGCCGCAGGATATTTTGTTTTAATCTTCTTTCATGGTGGAATAAATTTTATATTGTAAATTCCAAGTGTTTTTAAATAACTTATTAAAATGAAAATAATTAAGTTCACAAAAAAAAACTCAAAGGACCAAAACAATTATTTGTCATTTTTTGTGAAACGTATACCTAGGCATTATTTTCAAAACTCACCTGGTATTTTTGCGATGATGCTCAGGTATCTCCCTCAGGAATGATGACGGTTGAAGGCTGAATCGCCGCTTGAGGTGACGACCCTTCATACTACCATTACTTCTGCAACAAAAAATCAACAAAACATGAAGAATCAACAAGCTGAATTTTTGTTTGAAAAAAAAAAAGATTCACGTTGTTCAGCACTTGGACAGGCGGGGTTAACTTTTTATTCTAAAAAGTAGCACGTTCCCTAGGAAAGAGAATAGTAAATCTGAGCTTCCATAAAAATCCCAGCTGTCCCTTCGTTTGGATCATTTTGAAGGGAAAACTCGAAGAAAAGAGACTTTTTGTTGAACACAATTCCCTCCGCTGCGCAAAAGAGAAAAAAATGAACTTTTATACTCCATCAGATCCATAGCATACTCCACCGTTGATGCTGGGTTTGACCAGGAAGAGTTTGACCTTGAAAGTCATAAAATCTACCCGAATTTCACGGATTCGACTTGAAAACTTTCCAACTGAATCGTCGATTAGGTGGTTATCCTAAGTGGTTATCCACTCTCCACTGAATTAGGATATCTGCCAAAAACAATTTTTTTTCGACTTTTCTTCTCAGTTAAAAAATATGTCTAAATTTAGAACAGGGACGCCTTTGAAGGCACCAGCGAAGCCCTTGGTGTTTCTTATTGTGGCCTAGAAACCTACAAATTGCAAGTCAATCTGCCCCAGTTGATTTAATGCGCAGAAGTCACACGAGGCCTGCAATGAAAGGGTTTGTACTTCATTTTCTGTTAATTAGATGCCGTTTTTATGAGGTGGCAAGGTGCCATTTGCATCACGCAACCTTAATGCATTTTTTTACGTGGGTTAAGTAAACGTTAATTTTTTATAAACCTATAAGAACAAAATTTGTTCTTTGGTGTCGGTGTTCTCATTTAATGACCAGTTGGTCGACCGCTCATTCGCAAAATAAAACTGTATATTACGAATTTTCAAAATCAATTTTCATTTTCAACAGGTTGGGTGATGGGTGATGGTCGATGGTGGATGGTCGATGGTTTATGGTTGATTGTGGATTATAGGTCTTTGGTGGTTGATTGTGGATTGTGGATTGTTGGTAGTAGGTGTCGGTGTCGGTGTCGGTGTCGGTGTCGGAGTCGGTGTCGGTGTCGGTGTCGGTGTCGGTGTCGGTGTCGGTGTCGGTGTCGGTGTCGGTGTCGGTGTCGGTGTCGGTGTCGGTGTCGGTGTCGGTGTCGGTGTCGGTGTCGGTGTCGGTGTCGGTGTCGGTGTCGGTGTCGGTGTCGGTGTCGGTGTCGGTGTCGGTGTCGGTGTCGGTGTCGGTGTCGGTGTCGGTGTCGGTGTCGGTGTCGGTGTCGGTGTCGGTGTCGGTGTCGGTGTCGGTGTCGGTGTCGGTGTCGGTGTCGGTGTCGGTGTCGGTGTCGGTGTCGGTGTCGGTGTCGGTGTCGGTGTCGGTGTCGGTGTCGGTGTCGGTGTCGGTGTCGGTGTCGGTGTCGGTGTCGGTGTCGGTGTCGGTGTCGGTGTCGGTGTCGGTGTCGGTGTCGGTGTCGGTGTCGGTGTCGGTGTCGGTGTCGGTGTCGGTGTCGGTGTCGGTGTCGGTGTCGGTGTCGGTGTCGGTGTCGGTGTCGGTGTCGGTGTCGGTGTCGGTGTCGGTGTCGGTGTCGGTGTCGGTGTCGGTGTCGGTGTCGGTGTCGGTGTCGGTGTCTGTGTCTGTGTCTGTGTCTGTGTCTGTGTCTGTGTCTGTGTCTGTGTCTGTGTCTGTGTCTGTGTCTGTGCCTGTGTCGGTTGATGGGTATGGTTAGGACCGGTTGAAGCTTTGGGCGTAAGGACCTCTCGAGAAAGTAGAGACTTATGAGATAGAGTATGACGCCATAATAGATGCGCAACAACAATGCGCAGCAACGCTCTATGGGCTAGCCCATAAAATTTCCGGTTTGTTCAACTCGACGCATATATTTTGAGGTGTCCGATCAAAAAGTCTTAATATTGTTAAAATGTTCTTAAAAGTATCTGAGTACATCTTAATCTTAAAAGTGAAAAGGTGGCATTTTGTAGTGAGTAAAAATTCATGGTACAGAATAACTTTTGTTGAGAAATAGTTGTAGGATCGATTCCTCAGGATAACCCCATACAGGCCGAGAACGCCTTTCACCAATAACCGCGAACAGTATCTTCAGTTATAAAGGGCCCCTTGATTTCAAGTAACTTGCGAATTCGGCCCTTAATGGAGGAGGAAATTAATTTCAGGTCCAGAAGCCACAATGATTGAGTTAAACGGATAGCAAGTTCGTCGAAGCAACAGAACATCGAAACATCTTGCTGTTTACATTTCCGATGCTGATCCTGTTTGCGAACGACTTGGCAAAAATCGAACCGAATTTTCCGACGATAGTAATAAAATGAGCAAAGTAATAGAGCGAGGGAAAATGCGAAGCCGGGAAAACGAAGTTAGCTCGGTCGATGGTGCAGAGTCGGTATTGACTTATTCGAGTACCTGGGCTCCTTGGAAAGGACTCAACTTTATTTCCCGAGAAAAGATCCCAAAATTGGGTGAATTTGAGGAATTATTCAATAAATCATCCGAGCGGTCGAAATTGAGTTTGCATCTTTTGCGATACCTATCGATAGCGAGGAAAGACAAATTTGATTGTCCGGTAAAATGATCACAATAGTATTATCGGTCTCATTACCATGGTGCCTGTGACGGAACAGCAAGTAAACGCGCATTGGTAGAATGTGCTGTCTCTAATTGCGAACGGTAGAAGCAGAAGGTTGCTTGGGGACATTCTTATCTATCGATTCTTATCTGGACTACTCGTTTTTGGGTTCCTGTTTGTTTCTGAACCTTTTTTCTTGTGAATTTTGTAAAAAATAAAAACGTCGTATTGCATCCAGTTATACACTTTCCGCCCCGTGTTTTACGTGAAGATGTGGCTCTAAAATTGAAATCCGCCCACCTTTTACTTCACATTTTGGCATCCCTTGTGGGGAACGAAACTAGTGTAGAATTTCGAGTGCGAACGCGTTCATCATGGTGCCGGTGGAGTTGAAACGGTTACGTGTTACGCGAGCTGCTTTACGGCGAAGTTTTACCATATCGTCAAAAGCAGTCGAAGAGGACATGACCAACGATTCCGGCGCAAGTAAGGTAAAAGAGTCTTTTGCTAAATTCGAAGACAAGGCTTTGCGTTTGTTTGAATTGGACTCCTCATTCTTCGAACAGGCTCTTCTGACGATCCCTGAGTCAGAAGCAGATGAGAACGAATTCGAAAGGGAGTTTGAACAAACTGAATCTTACCGCGATATTTACAATGCTGTTAAAGTAAAAAAGGACGAATATTTACAATCGTCCGATGATGGCAGCTCGAGTGTTTCTCAAGCATGTTCTACCGGTCGGAGTAAACCATCTCGACTTAAATTGCCCAAACTTGTACCTAAAAAGTTTGATGGCAATTTACGAAATTGGATTTCATTCTGGACGATGTTTCGTCGCATACACGAGAGTGACGAATACGATGCCGAGGAAAAATTTCAGTACTTACTGATGTACCTAGTCGAAGACTCAGATGCTTGGAATATGGTAGTCAGTTTCCCGCCGTCTGCGGGCAACTATGAGAAGGCCATTGAGCAGCTAAAATCGAGATTTGGTCGCGATGACCTTCTGATTGAGTTGTACGTCCGAGAGCTACTGAGACTAGTTTTGATTCGTTCGAAAGGTGAAACGATGTCCCTACGATGCCTATATGATCAGTTGGAGACACAGCTAAGGGCTTTGGAGACGCTTGGGGTTACCCGTGATAAGTATACTTATTTGTTAACTCCCTTGCTCGAGTCTGCTCTTCCCGATTCAGTACTAAAAGAATGGGAAAAAGAATTTCTTGTAACCTCAAACCAGGGTACCTCTAAAAGCGAGGGAAAATTGGATAAACTGATGGTTTTTCTTCAAAGAGAGGTTGAAAGTGAAGAGAGACTTTCATTAGCGCGCGATGGTTTCAGTGATGAACAGAAACCAGCCGAGCCACTTTGTCAAAACAAATCTTCTTCGCCCCTTTTTAAGAAGATCACCAATCCAAAAGTCATGACAGCCGCAGATCTGGTCAACATCAAACCCCCCTCTAATCGTTTGTGTATATTTTGTGATAGTTCCACACACTCAACCGAAAATTGTTTTGAAGCTCGTTCCCGGTCAAACGAAGAAAATCAGAACATTCTTAAAGAAAGAGGTGCGTGCTGTTTATGCTTGAAGGCCACTCACACAAAGCGAAATTGCCGGGCTAGACTGAGGTGTATCATTTGCGAAGGACGTCACCTACCTCTTATGTGCCCACAGAGAAAGGCTAGAACCGATTCATCCAGTCACTCATCAGAATCGCCGAATCACAGCCTTTCGAATTTTTGTTTGGATTCTGTGGTAATGCAAACCGTCACAGTTCGTTTGAGAGGCAATCAAAGTGTCACTATACGTGCATTGTTTGATAGCGGCTCCCAACGATCTTACATAACGAAAGACCTAGCATCTCGTCTCAACACTACCCCTCTGGGTGAGATACAAATCGAGCATGCCTTGTTTGGCGGTACAGTCTCAAAACCGCAGACACACAAGTGCTACAGAATCAACGTTGAGAGCATGAGCAAAGACTACGCTTGCAATTTTGAAGTTTTAGATTCCGAGATCATTTGTAAAGCAGTACCATCCATTCCAATGGAAAATTTGTTGCCCGATTTGAGGTCTCATGGTATCAAATTAACTGACCGTCAAGGAGGACCAATTGATCTTCTAATCGGAGCTGACGTCGGAGGGAAACTCATGACTGGCCAAAAAATTCAATTATCCTGTGGTGTAATTGCTTTCCATACCCTTCTAGGATGGACCTTGATGGGTAAAATTCCAGCATCCAGCCCACACAATATTTTGATGACAAACGTTTCACTTATGTCGACCCATTTCTCAGAAGAAGATCTCTGGCGCCTGGATACAATCGGCATCGAGGATTCAGCGCAGATCAAGTCAAAAGAGCAGCTAGCAGATGAGGCAAGAAAACACTTTGAAGAGACTGTTCGTATACTTCCTGACGGACGTTACGAAGTAACTCTGCCTTGGCTAGACTACCCTCCAACCTCAAGTAACTACGGTTTGGCCTTGAAACGATTCCAGTCGACTGCGAAGAAATTGGCTTCCACAGGGCTTGAAAAGGCCTACTCTGATGTTTTTTCCGACTGGTTAAATGACGGAATAATACAGGAGGTTCCTCAAGCGCAGTTTGACGACGGACATTTTTTGCCCCATCGACCTGTAATAAAGAATTCACTTACTACGCCTGTGCGTCCCGTTTTTGACGCCTCCGCTAAAGAGAAAGGGGGTCTTTCATTGAATCAGTGCCTTGAAACTGGGCCAAACTTAATCGAGCTCATACCAAGTGTTCTCCTTCGTTTTCGGAAAGACAAAATCGGCCTCATTGCTGATATCAAGAAGGCTTTCCTCCAGATTTCCGTCGCCAAAGAAGATCGCAAGTACTTGAGGTTCTTCTGGCAGAGTGTTGACGCAAGCACAAAGGTTTTTGAACATTGTCGCGTGGTCTTCGGGGTGTGTTGCAGCCCCTTTCTACTTGCTGCTGTCCTAGACCACCATTTGAAGAGGTCTATAGCTCAAATAAGGAATGGCGAGTTAAATGTGCCAGAATCAATCGTCCAAAACGTGCGAAAGTCCATGTACATAGATAACTTTGTCGGGAGCGTTTCGACTTTAGACGAAGTCCCCAAGTTTATCCTAGTGGCCTCTCATGTCATGTCCATGGCTTGTTTCGAACTCCGCGGCTGGGAACATTCTTTTTCTAGTTCAGAAAGCAACTGCGCGGTTCCGGTCCTTGGGCTGCAGTGGAACAAGGAATCGGATCTCCTCAATATTAGTTTACCCGATTATTCCGATATCAGCTGTTCCAATGTAATCACACGACGACTGATGCTGTCCGCCGCCCAACGACTATACGATCCAATTGGTTTTACTTGCCCGGTTACTGTGATCCCAAAGGCATTGATTCAACAATCTTGGAGAGATGGTGGTGATTGGGATTCTCCTGTATCTGAAATCCTTAAGAAAGAATTCATTGATTGGTTGGCGGACCTTCCAAAGATTGTTGGGCTACAATTTCCCAGATGGTTGTCCATTGACCATGACATAGAACGAAGTTCGCTTCATGTGTTTTGTGACGCAAGTCAAACCGCTTATGCGACAGTCATCTTCATTCGAACAGAGAAGGGTGGGAAAATCACTCTTCGTATGGTCGCTGCAAAATCTCGTCTGGCTCCATTGAAAAAGGTCACCATTCCCCGGCTTGAACTTTTGGCGGCTACGGTGGGAGCTCGATTGGCCACCAGTGTTCTACGGATCCTTGATCCCGTGGACCAGGTTTATTTCTGGAGCGATTCGTCAACTGTGATCTCTTGGATCGCCCGAGATGAACCTTGGGCCGTGTTTGTGGCTAATCGCGTAAAGGAGATAAATTCCCTTGTGGATCCGTCATCTTGGCGTCACATCCCAGGACATTTCAACCCAGCGGATCTCCCAAGTCGCGGTTGTACAACAGACTTCCTCCTCAAGTCAAAGTGGTGGGAGGGCCCACCGTGGTTACTGCTTCCCGAAAATGAATGGCCTAAGACAATGACAGATGTAAACGAAGAAGAAGTTGTTGCTGAGCGTCGCAAAACAGCTGTAGCCAGTACTAATCTTACCTCGGATTGTTTTTTACCACTGGGAGTGAGTAGCTACTGGAAGCTTGTCAGAGTCGTCGGCTGGATAGGCCGTTTCTGCAATAATGCTCAACACCGTACTGCTTCCGTTCAAGGTCGTTTGACTGCAGAGGAGTTGAGACGAGCAGAAAAGCGGGTCCTGAAATCGATTCAACTGACATCGTTTACTAAAAAGGATCCAACTATTCAGAAATTGAAGCCACGTTTAGACGACGATGGCTTACTGAGGGTCCGAACGAAAATCTGGGCTAGACAAGACTCGGAGGACTTTAGAGCGCCTGTAATCCTTCCATCATCTCATCCTGTCGTGACGAAATTGATTCGTTGGACGCACATTCAGAATGGTCATATAGTCGGTCAACACCTCCTTAACGTGCTACGCGAGAAGTATTGGATTATTAGAGGCCGTCAGACGGTGAGAAGAGAGATAAAGAATTGTGCCATCTGCCAACGTTTCGCCTCCAAACATTTCAACGCTGAAGCTCCTCCACTTCCAGAGACTCGAGTCCGAGATGCGTCTGTGTTTGAAGTGACTGGCACCGACTTTGCGGGACCGCTTTACTTAAGTGATGGTACCAAAGTCTGGGTGTGTGTCTTCACCTGTGCGGTTTTCCGAGCTGTCCATTTGGAGCTGGTTGATTCTCTCTCCACTGAAGCGTTCATCATGGCTTTGCGCAGATTCATCGCTCGACGAGGAAGACCTTCCATTGTATACTCGGACAACGGGGCCAACTTCAAAGGAACTGCAAACGCCCTTCGTGAAGTGGATTGGGCACAGATTCAAAATCATTGCGAAACAAAGGGCATTGAGTGGCGCTTCAACCCACCCAGTGGGCCCTGGTGGGGTGGTTTCTTCGAACGCATGGTACAAATGCTCAAAGTTCTTCTGCGAAAAAATCTCGGACGTGCTGGCCTAAAATATGATGAGTTACATACGGTCATCTGTGATTGCGAAGCCTGGATTAATTCAAGACCCATCACATACCAGTCCGATGACACCCAAAATCCTTTACCGATCACGCCGATGATGTTCCTCCAGGAGATTCGTGAAAGCGGCGTACCTGATTTGGACCAGCTGGACGCAAGCAGTCTGACTCGACGGCTACGACATCGTCAGAAGGTTATGGTGGAACTTCGCCAACGCTTCCGTGCGGAATATCTGGGCCAGCTGCACCTAACTTCGCGCTTTTCAAAGAACACCAGGGAGCCTATGGTGGGAGAGGTCGTGATCATCGAAACGGAGAACTGTAAACGTCTCGAATGGCCTATGGCCATAGTTGAGGACGTTGTTCGAGGGCGCGATGGAAGAGTTCGCGTCGTGCATTTGAGGACTTCAACTGGAAAACTCCAGCGTCCAATCCAACGAGTTTTTCCCCTGGAACTCAACCTGGACTGCTCTTCGCATTCTTCTGATGGTGATTTCGACTGCTCAGATCCTGGATCAGACGCAGAGGACCCCCTCGGTTCACTGAAGGAAGATCGGAAGATAAAGAAGATACCTGACGCCGTTGGTGTGACAAGGTGTGGGAGGAAAGTTAAAGTGCCCGCTAGATTCAAATAATTGAAATGTTGCTTTATTTAAGTTGTCTTTATGGGCAGATTAGTGCCTACTGTTTAATTCATTCTAAATTTGGTTTTGATTCGTTTCATTCATCAAGGTGGGAGTGTGTGACGGAACAGCAAGTAAACGCGCATTGGTAGAATGTGCTGTCTCTAATTGCGAACGGTAGAAGCAGAAGGTTGCTTGGGGACATTCTTATCTATCGATTCTTATCTGGACTACTCGTTTTTGGGTTCCTGTTTGTTTCTGAACCTTTTTTCTTGTGAATTTTGTAAAAAATAAAAACGTCGTATTGCATCCAGTTATACACTTTCCGCCCCGTGTTTTACGTGAAGATGTGGCTCTAAAATTGAAATCCGCCCACCTTTTACTTCACAGTGCCTACGTTGAATTCTGCGTTTCGGAAATTCCGTATTGGCATACCGGGATCCAGAATAAAATATTCCCGAACTTAATTATTACTTCCATGTTTACAGAAGAAATAGACGAATAATATTAATAAGAAATACGTGTATTTGTATAGCAAACTATTGTTCTATAAGTAACTGAATCATTCGTCAGCCACAAACTGCCTTTTCTAGTTAGCTACTATTTTACCATGTATTTTTGTTATGTCGAAAAATGAGCTCAGGAAACCGCTTTTTTCGTGAGTCTGCCTGCCAAAATATTCAACCATAAAAAAACCTTTTTCCACGGTGGTCAACCCTTGGCGATTTGAGGACCACCGGCTATCAGCGGGAAAATGAGGTCGATTTGCCTTTGTTAACGTGAGGGGTCATCACCGCATAAACCGCAGTCGCGCTAATCTGCCGTGCCCTAAGGCGGATAGGGTAATTGAGGTTGTAAAACAACCAAACCCCTCACCCACGCACCCCTTGGTTATCACGTATCTCTCCCTGGCACACGTATCTGGTCCTGCCTCACGGTCGCCATTGTTTTGCTCTTCAACCCTGTCGAGGTTAGCCCCTGTGTCCGACAAGACCAGTAGTACTGAGGCCTTGTCCAAACAAAGCTAGAGTAATTGCCTCGAAACCTTGAAATGGGAATCCCGCAGATATCCGCGGATTAGGGATAAAATGATGGGTTGAAAGAGTGTCAATACGATGGATAACTGCCATCCGGTGGAATCAGCGAGGTTACGTGAAAATTCTTCGATAATTTAAAGAAGAGGTGAAAAACTTGGCAATTTAAAGTGAAATATGAGAAATTTATTGGAAAATATTGGGGGGAATCACAATCTATTATTGAGTGGCAGAATGAACATTTTTCGGCAGTGAATGAGATCGGCCTTGATCAGGGAATCAGTAGTAGTAGGGGTAGGTGTAGCCGATGCTCCTGCCGTAGTAAGATGGGTAGTAGGACGAGTAGCCGTAGCCTCCGTAGCCGAGGAGGACGTCTTTCTTTTGGCGTTGACCAATTGGGCCCTCTCCCTCGCCAGGGAAGGCGAACACCTGCGCGACGACCACCAAGGCGAGGAAAGCTGCCAACTAGAAATAATACAAATTAACAAAATATGAATATGAATTTTTTCATTTGATTCCAGACTGTTGAGGGTTTCTCCCCAGTAACTAGTACCTACAGTATATTCAAAATAGCATTTTATTCTTAATTTTTACCCCTATTTTTCTCAAAAGTTCAATACATGGATAGGCGAATGAATGTAATAGGCAGTTTTATAGGCAGGAGGGTAAAATCTGATGTGAACACAAATGAATTTTGGTTTGAAATGTATTATCTGACGACTTGATTTGACTGAAAAATTAATTTTATAATCAAATCAACTATAGTACTCCGCCGATAAGTTGAGCGATTGAAAATTCCCCTCTGAAATTTGAATCAATCAGCTCAATTTTTATAATCTTGAAGAAATTTCAAGAAAAATGTGAAACGCTGACATCCAAAAATATAATTTGCGCCTGCCTACTCGTTAAATTTTATTAAAACGTCCAACTTACGAAGAACTTTGCGGATGCCATTTTGGTTGTTGGTTGGATGTGAACTGTTTGCACAATGTTAGCTCCTCGGAAAATTCCGGCTTATATACCGGACAGTCCCCAATCTTCTGTGACGATAAGATGTAATGGGGGAAATCTATTTCGAGTACTGGACTGGTAGCCATCCAAAATTAGTTACGGACAACATTATCTCTATACTCCCTTAATGCCATTAGGAATTATTCTCCTACCAGCATAGTAAACCAGCGCGAAATTTCGAAACAGGGTTAGCATTTTTTACTGGTATTTATCAATGTGAATTTTCTTCAGATGTTGACTCCTTGCTGGTGGTAGAAAATCAGTACTGTTTCTTAAATATACATACCTACTTGCCTGATGTGTTTTCTGGGTATTTCCCGAATGCTTCAATTTTATTTAAGAAGCCAAAAATTTGGTTTTTGAAATTTTAAAAATTTATGGTCGACGACATCTTCATGTGTCAATTTTAACAAATGGGGAATGGAAGGAGAGCCAAAATATCCAAGAAATCCTAAACGAGACCAAACTTGCACGTCAAAATTGGTCCAGTAGAACCCCTTCTCTTTGACAGATTGCATCCAGCTTCATTCATTTATCTGGAAAATAAAAAATTGCTCCGGGTCTGAGAAAATTAGTAAAATGAACTATGATGATGGGTGTTGTTATGTAATCATATCCATTATTTGGTGCCAATGTAAACATTATTTCATGATGAATAAGTGCTCTAAAAGTTACACCATTTGGTTCACCATAAAAAATCCCTTAAATGAAGCTCATCTTCAAATGTGAAAGACACGGTTTTTTAGCAGGCTAGATTTGCCTGAGAGAGATTTGTTATAATAACTTGTATATTTCTTAATTTTTGGCCATCGAAAATGTAGACACGTTGTAGGTATATTATATTTTATCTATATTGCTAAGCAGAGAAATCCCCAGTTTCCCTGAACTTGAGAGAGTTGAACTTCAAAATGCTATTAAGATAAGGGACGATAGGTGATTATGACTTCATCGAAATCCATTCGACACTTGATCGGCCGGAAATCGCGAGAATACGTAATGTTGGATTGCCGAAATTAACGATATTCTCTGATCGCAGCTATGGGGGAAATCTATTAACAGCTTAACGTATAAAAGCCGGCAACATCCTGCGAATGAGCATTGTGTTCACCAGTCCACAAGCAACTAACGAAATGTTCTCCCTCAAGTTCTTCGTGAGTATTTCAAAATTTGACAATTCCAAATAATGGTACCTACACGTGAGAAAGAATTTACCTACTTGATACAATCTCCAAACAATAACTATTTACTTACTCGGAAAAATTATGAGGAAATTTAAAATTAACCCTGGAACAAAAAAGAGGGTCAGATAGGATTCTTCCATTTCAATCTGCGAATAATTCATTGTTCACTGAAAAACTGGACCTTAGTCTTGCAATACATAGTTGTCTATAAGTTATTAATTTTGATAATATATTTTTAAAAAATGGAAACAGTAAAGTAAAATCAGTACAAGTTTCTAGCTTTTCCTGTTGAATACATTTTCCAGTTCGTCGCCGCCATCGCCATGATCGTGGTCGCCCAAGCGTTCGCCTTCCCAGGCGGCGAACACGGACAGGAGAGCGAACTTGCTCGCGACAAGAAGGCAGTGCTCCTCGGCTATGGCTACCCTGCCTACTACTCAGGCTACTACCGCGGACTTTACAACCCCTACTACTACTGAAGTGACCGTGGACAACTACCTTCATCACCAGAACATGAAAATGTTTTAAAAAATCATCCAGTACAATAAAGACTACGCAGAAACGATGTACTCGAATTTATTGTCCCAATCGCTGAATTCATGAACACAATTTGAAAGTTTAAGGGGCGAAAAATGTTCAAAAAACTCCAAGGACCCAAAACGAGCCTGCAAAACTCAAAATTCAATAGTGATAACCTGCTGAAAATCCTTAATCTGGCCATTTTTACGAGAAATAACAATATTGCCCAATCAACTTAAATGTACGTGTAAGTTTAGCCGGATAATCGTGGTAGGGACGTACTAGAGTGAGGTATTTTCATACATTTTCTCGTTCAAGCTTATTTTGTTCTCGTAATAGCCCCTAATTTATTCTTGCTTTCTTCAAGAAATTAGGCCACTTATTACTGCTCAATTTTAAATTTAACTCGACGAAATCTGATTCCATTATAATGGTAATTGAGATTACTAATTAAGGGTAGCATACCAACGCTCATAAGTACGCTCTCAAGAAGTAAGGAGGGATAATTATGCACTTACCTATGTATAGTGTTTTGGCAGTGGCAAGTGCCTAATCTCACTTCTAAATTTAACCACATTGATTTTTAATAAGAGGCGCTATTATAGTAATAAGGTGAACAGTTCCACTAATCCGACTCTCTACCCTCAAATGGCCGCCTGCCGAGCAAATTGTCGGTTGGAAAACGATAATGCAAAACGTTTTATCTACTTAATTTATGCAATGTGACATGGCCGAAAGTGGTGCAAGCATCTGATACTTATAACTAGCATTTTTTCAAAGTCGAATTGAGAATTTTCCTAACTACTTTGTTAATTTTCCCCACCAAATTGAGAATTTCCCAAATTAAACTGAAAATTATCTAAACCAAATTTTTCCAACTAAATTTTTTTTGGAAAATTCTTGATTTGGTTTGGACAATGCTCCATGTGATTTGCAATTATCAATTTGATTTGGAATTTCTCGATTAGGTTTGGGAAATTCTCAATTTGACGAGGAAATGAAGTAAAAAATCATCCTTTAAAAACTCGTAGGTAAACGATTGACTCTCCTTCCTTAAAAAATTGATACCTATAAAGAAGAGACTTCATCTTCTCCGAACCCTGTGATTTTCCTTCTGGAATTGTTTCGAACCATCGAATGACATTACACGGATCTTCCAACAAACTTACAACTCGTCCAAGAAGACGTGTGGGAAGTGGTTTTTACTTTGTTGTACTTGGCTCTCCTTACCTTTCCCAAGTAAGATAGATGGCCCGACAGCAGAAATGGCTAACCCTTCATCAACCGTTGGCAGTCTAACGCTTTCCCAGCTGGAAATTCTCGTCTCTCTGGCCATTGCCGGAATTGTTAGCTCGTCCTTCCACGTACCCTCCTCAATCCGCATGTCGGGCTGCTTCCTGGCCCGATGCTTTCTCGGAATTCACTCATTTCAGCTCAACTTGTTGCACAGATCGGAGAACTGTTCGCTACAGGTGTCAAGAATAATTCGAACCGGTATCTCGCATAGATTCGAACCCAGCTCATACCAGCTCGATGGTAGCTACAATGTTTTGCTTTATTTGGCCTCGACGTCGGCTACACTTGTTGCTCATTGGTGACACCAGTTATTGGTAAGCTCCGAACAAAAAGCGAATTCACATCGTACCTATGACGACCATGTCATTGGATTGAAGAAAGTTAGGTCTTACACCTACTCCATCAAAGTAGAGATAGGTACATAAAATTTTATTCACTATGTATGAAAGAACAGCGTACCGTATGTTTTTAATTATTTGCCGTTTAAATTGAGGCGTGTAGTTTCAAAACCGGCTCAATCCAAATTCGAAAGTTTTTCACGAAACACAAAAACGTTTTCCCGCGAAGCATACTATTGAATCGAATCAACTGTTTCCGAAGCGTTTTTCTATCGGATTGAGCCGGAATTGGTCCATAAGGCGTTCCAGGGGACAGAACGGAACATGATCTGGGGAAAAATACTAAAAAAAAGTTAATTTAGGAAAAACATGGATTGAGCCGGTTTTGAAACTACACGCATCGATTGAAATGTAAATTTTGTGAGAATTTGAATAATTCTTGGTAGGTATATCTATAGTCGGGAGGCCTCACTTAATAAACTGTCTATTCAACATAATCGAAACGTACAAGTTTCGGTTCAGATAGGCTATCCATGTCGACTTATCAGCCTGACGATTCTTCCCGGGGCTCGACGTGCCAGAGCAGGATCGATCCTGTTGCTGTGCTCGGTGAACTTGCGAGAGGTGGCGGCCGGGGGCGAATTCCGCCGGACTTTCACCACCGCCGTCTCCTGCCTGTCAAGTCGCACTCATCCGAGCGCAAATCTCCGCTGCCACCCCCTTCTCGGGCCCAGGAACCCATCAAGCCGCAGATTCGGTCTCTACACCCCTTGCACCTGCACCCTGAAACTCATCTTGTAACCCTTAGCACCAGCTCCGCCCGGCTCTCCACGGTAATGTACACTCCTAGAAGTTTCGGTTTTCTAAACACCTGAGCTGGAAGTGTGGTGCAATTCTTCTACAATTTAAATTCGTATCAGAGGTGAAACCATTGGTGTCTAGATAACGCACAATACTTCCATATTTTTAAACGTAAAAGTGACACTATTTGAAGGGTAAGGGGAAAGAACAGGAAATGTCCATTTTTCCCAAAAACCAGCTTAATAGCGCATTTTGTAGGAATTCAAAGGTTCTAACCGTATAGTGAAACTCCAAGGGGAAAAAAGTATAAATGTCGCACTGAGAAGCAACGCAAGATTCGGTGTAAGGGGAAAAAACATTGAGTTTAAAATACAAAACATGCTTTTTCTCTAAAAGTACTTTTTGTGACATTCCTCGTTCCTTCCCCTTACCCTTCATTTGATCATATTATCGTCATTGAAGAGGGGAATCCTCGTATATCCTTTTTTGTACCAGCACATACACATTAGACATGTCATAGAAATTCAATGTGGTTACATAGGGTTAGTGAAGGGGGGACCTATCGATATGGCATTCCGATTCTCGATTCTAGGACAATTACAACACTTCACAAGGAAAGGTTACAGCTTACCATAGCCAGGTATGTCCCAGTCTCACCGCCAAATTCTTCTTTCAAATTACAATCACTTATATGTTTGTTTTGACAAGCACCGCATGATCCTTCACTCAGATTGACCGATGCAGAGACAAAATAAAAATCAGTTTTGATAGACATCACTCCTATTCTCAGATGAATCTTTTCTCTCTCCCGCCAGTTCGATGAGGTCTTCCCAATCGGCAGATCGTAGAAAATGAATGGAAAATCCATTTTCGCTTGGCGCCTGCACGGATTGACTAGGCACCTAGAAAAGCCGTCAACCAGGGACTATATTGTACTTGTACTAGTACTACTCCTTTCGTGAAATGTGCTCGTACTACTAGTCTTGCAAAGATCCTATCCCAGCACTGACAGGCAAGATATTGAACGGCGCGGGAGGCCGGAGAAGATGGAAAGCCCCAGGAATCAAAGTCAATGTGGAGCAGGGCCTTTGAAACGTCTTCTCTTCTCGGGGGAATATGAGGATGATCGTCGACCACGTCTATTACATACCTGGTAGTCTATTTACCGAGCGAAATATCCACCTTTCGACGGTGGAAATTTTCTTTTATCCCGACCCCGGCAGCTTCAGGCACTGAATATATTTATCGGCGAATCCAAACATGAATGATTTCCAATCCAAGGAAATCCATGGCTGCTCGTAATGCCTGCGCCAGACATGTATTTTCCCACCGGCGGTGGTTTGACAACATGCTTGCGGATTATTGGAGTTTCTGAAGCGCTAGATTGACGACCTTTTTGGAGAAGAAAACACAGAGCGTGTGGTCATGATAGTTCATATTTTATCACTACATCTTGAGATAATTAGTTTTGTACGAAAATTTTCAGTTAATCCCCCATCTTGATTTGATAGCTATGATTTCAACTTGCCAAAAGGATATTTTTTCGAGGCCAAAAAACTTCAATGCTTTTTAAACAGGTACAGATAGTTTTAAACCAAACCTGTTTACCCTAGGCCTACACTCACGCTGCTGGAAAAATCCCATAAATACGGCAAATTATGTATCATAGGCCTTGGAGCTAGTTTTGACAATGCCTATCTCTCACTCTGGCACCGTTGGTTTCCTCGTCTCAACGGCGGGCAGAAGAAGTGCGAAAAGGTTTATCATGTCTGTCGCAGGCGTGCTGGCTTTAGCAGTTTATCATGTCAACTTTTTCAGCCCTTGCTTTCCCATAAAAAGCCGCCCCGGTGTCATCGTGTTTTCTATCCATCAGCAGAGATAAGTATTGATTTTTGCTCTTGGGCTATCCCAGCTCAATGATATACAATCCGAGGCTGGATGTTAGTGGAGGGTACGAATTTGGGGCGCATAAAAATAAATATGGAACAATTATCAAGTGGAACGCCTATTTAGAATAACATAAAGCATTTTGGCATCACAACAGTTGGACGCTTGCCATCAAACTTTTCAAGCTTCACTCGAAAAGTTTTTGCATCGTGATAAACTAATTCTAATTTTCGACTTCATCATGTGATATGAATTCCTTGATGCATAAAACTACTTCCACCACCACCAACACCAACATAACCACCACCATCACCAACACCGACACCAAAACCACCATTAACACCCCACCACCACCAACAATATGACCAACACCATCACCACCATTCACACTACCACCACTCACCACCGAGGGCACCATAGGAGTCGAGAGGTCTACCCTAGGAGTTAAGGTGATATTCGGGTGATTGCGGCAGAATCCCTCATGGCATTATGAGCTTTAGTTAAGTAGCTTTTTATTCAGTCATCCACTCAATACTCGATACAAGAAACAACAAGCACATTTAATTTGGTTCGCCATGTTTTTTTTTTGTTTTTTTTTTTTATGGAACGGCTTTTCGAGAAGCTTTTTCTCCATTGAATTTTAGAGATTATCCCAGGACATGTCATGCCCGATAGCTTTCAAATACTCGATTTGTCACCAGGCATTCTTTCCCCGTACGCTCCCGAATGTGCTTTTTCATATTTTTCGATTCCATCCCTCCGACTGTAAACATCTCCATGAATCATTACTCTTCGAGCCCAGAGTGTAAAATCATTATTCACCCATGGCGTGGGTTGACTCGGCGAGCCGCTGTAGCTGAAGGTAGAACATCCCATCGTGTTTCGGGACTGAGATATAGCCGAAATGGAGAATGGTTGGAGATTGGTTTAGAAACGGCCGGGGCGCCACATCGCATTGTTTCTTACCCAAACTACCCCGACGTGAAGGTTGAGTTATGGGAGCAAACAGTAGATTTGACTTGCGGCCCATGGGCACTTGAGGGATAACACACCTATTTCTGAAGGATAGATACCGATAATATACCTATTTCTGATCAAATTTCGAATTGATCTGGAATGAAAACAGAAGTAGAGTGCTCAAAATTATCTAAATCTTGGTTGAACGGGAAAAATTCGTCGATAAATCACACCGAATTTAGATTTTTTACTAAAACGTATTTCATGGCATCTGACACTACTTTTCTGGAGGAATGTACTCTAGAGAAGATGCTGCTAGAAAGATTTCTGCCATAGTGGGCTCTCATAATTTTTTCAGAACTTACTCTAGCAGCAATGGTCTATCGGAACCATGAGGAAATCAAACCGAATTGGATGGCAAGCCACCTCCGGCATTCCATAACGTCTATTATGAGGTGAGGGCCCCTTCTCTCTACGCAAGTGATTCAATCTCTGACCTGTGCTCGGAAGATATTCTCCCTAAGGATGGCAGTACAGCCGAAAGCGCTCAGAAAATGAAAACATCTCGGAAATATCACCATAACAATAACCAGAATGAAAAATAGACGAAAATGAATGAGAAATAAATTTCTTTTCGGAAAATTGAATTAGCTCGGCTTACGCGAGGAAATAATAATTCACCAGAGTTACAGGGAAATGAAACATTTCCTTCCATTTTCCAGCCCTATCAACCTTAACCCGGAAAGAGGACAGAAAGCTCTACTCCGTCAGATGAATACCAAAACGCGTCTCCTTCCTGGGGGTGACTGATGTATTCGAGGAAGAACCGCGTGCCCTGGCCATTTCCAGGGCCAAACAGGGCAGCTCCAAATCTTGCTAATGTTGTTTGCTTGCAAGGGAGAAATGGACGTCGACTTCGAAACGGAAACAACACGTTCACCAGTTAACGATCGCATTTCAGTCGACTGGGTCGCACCAAAATGTGCACCTCAAATGGGATGAGTTTTCCAAATGTTTGCTTTGCCTTTGCTTCCGTTTCCTGGATAATCGAAACTTACTGAGCAAGAAGAATTGATGGGCTCAAAGTCAAAGTCAAACTGAAACTCAAAGTCAAACTGATGCCCAAACTGAATCGCAAACCAAACTATAGCTGAAATCAAACCGAAATTCAAAATAAAAACTTAAACTTGGATTCAAACTGAAACGAAAATGAAAATCAAGTTCAAAATCAACGACAACACAAACTCATACTGAAAATTTGTAATACTGAATGTGTAAGTTTGAGTTGCCGTTTGACTTTGAGATTCATTCAAAGTTTGAGTCTGCGATTCAGATTGACTTTCAGTTTGAATTACAGTTCATGTTTTAGTTGGGTGTCAGTTTCAATTTCGGGTCGAGTTTCAGTTTGAATTTTTGATTGAGTGTCAGTTTAAGTTTGAATATTAGTTAGAAAACTCAAACGAGTTTCAGTCTTAGTTTGAGTTTGACTTTGAGTTTCAGTTCAAGTTCGTGTTCCAGCATCAGTGTAAGTTTGAGTTTCAGTTTACGTTTGAGTTTCCTAATAGGTTTAAGTTCCGGATTAAGTTTGAGTTTGGGTGTGAGTTTAATTATCGATTTTAGTTTGGCTGTGAGTTTCAGTTCGAGTTTCAATTTTAGTTCGACTTTTAATTCCAGTTTGAGTTTCAAAACCTCAGTTCCGGTTCGAGTTCGATTTTGAGTTCCGGTTTCAGTTTCGTTCGGCGAAGTTGGTGCTATCGACCCTTATCGTATGGGGCGATTTTTATCTATGAAATTTATGGATTTCAAGACTACTTGGCCAATCGGGATGAAACCTTTGGCATCTGCAGAGTCTTCTGATCCGAGCTTTTGTTACCTTGAATTTATAAATTCAAATTATATAAGTATTCAAATTATAAATTAAATAAATATTCGCAGCAACTCTCCATGGGGCAGCTTTATTAGGTATTTTTAATTCGAAAACTATGGGTTACCCTTGTGCTCGTAATTTGTAATTTCGAGTGGAAAATTCTTGTAGGGGACGTAGTTGATATTGTGCGAATTTGCTCAGCCGACAGGCAACTATTAAACCGTGTAATTTGATGAAAGCGCGCGCCTCTGAAGATACAAATTTGAAAAGATCTCGCCGCAACTGCGAGGTTGAAGATTATTTTCAAAGAGTCAAACCATTTTGCAGATGAGCCGCGAGTCGGGGTGGAAAGGATACGGCCTCACCATCCCCAACCCGCCCTGCCTCGGCAATTATGCCTAAAAGCAAAGGGGGTGAAATTACTCGTTTCGCAGAAGAGAGTATTTCTCCACCTGTGCCAGCTGCCGAATCCCATCTTTGCAAGCTTGTCGGGAATTTTATCGCGTTTTGAAACTACCCTTCCGACTCTGAGGTATCTGTTAACAGCTTTGGCTCGAGAGTTCACACTTTGTTTATAGGAGGAAAACTCAGCGCCATAAAACAATGAATTAATTCCGTATGTTTTCAAAGAATATGTAAATTCGTAGGTAGATACTGGATTGTTTCGAAAAATTGAAGATTTCTATATTTTTTAACATCAAACCGTTCTATTGTTTTTTTTTATGTTTCTATCTTTTTTTTATTCGTTTGAATATTTTGATTTTTCTGTTCGATTGTCACATTGTACAAAACTAAATTTTAATCAACACCGTATATTTGAACGTCTCCATGAAGAAAAAGTTTATTTTCAGAAGGGAGGAAAGGGCTGAATATTCTGGAAAATAGGTAGTACGTTCCAGGTCTCTCGCGCTTTATATACTAAGTAAAAATGTTAACCTCGAATTATCAACCTGTTCACACCCACTTTATTTTACGCAACGTATCCAAAATCACTTACAACCTAAATCTCTCCGGTTTACAAAGTCCATAGTGAATAAGCTTAATTTCCACAAATAGTTGGAAATTGAGTGGAAAATATTCCGCTAGTGTTGCGTGCCCTGGTTGAAAAACGGTAGAATTAATGCAGCTTTGAATTAAGGGGAAACTAAGGTCGCCTCCGGACGTATATTGGACGTTGAGTCGACCTTGGAAGAAGATTGATTGTTATTCGACATTCTCATTGGCGGGCCAAACGCCAACAATTTCAGTTTCACACTCGACGATTTACAATAATTCTCGACAGAGGGTGTAATTTAAGCATTACGGAAGGTTTCACGGCGCCCTTTAAGGTTTTTTTTTTTTTACATTTACGTGGCTTTTACCATAACGAGAGTTCATTGTATTCCCAGGATAATTTGAATAGCTGCATGTTCTCTCAACTTCTGGGGAATTAAAAAAAAAAATGGTTTTGAGCCAACAATTTCAACAGTTGCATTGAAAGGAGTGCCCTGCATAACAACTAACAAAACTTTTTTCTCAAGTTCGCTCATTTGTCATTCTCTCGAATGATTCGTATCAATTTCGAACGCATTCGGTCTTTTCATTTACCACGCTAATAATCCACCCTAGGTGTGTCCTGTTCGTCATGCTGATTAAATAGACTCGACCTTGAGCTGCAAGGCCCACCTTCCAAGTACTTGACTCCTAACGACGTATTTTGCCCTGAATATCCCGCCTGCGATTGTTGGCCGCTTTGCCTTTAATTTCGAAGTAGATGACTATCTTCATCCGCCTTCGGTACCTACTCGCAAAATCGTCTAACGGCTGGCATACCCCGCCTGATAAGTAGAGGAAAGTACCCAAAAGTGGACCCCTCCCCAAAAGTGGACCCCTGGCATTTTAGGCTCTGTACGCTGCTGAACTTTACTGAAACCAAGTGCAACTAGTAGTTCCCACTTCTGTGACAACAAGTTGGAGCGTTCACGTCGTCTACTTCATCTGCCGGCTTTCAGTTCGCCATTATGTGATTTCTCGTATTTTAGAATTATTACAGAGTCATACGTTATTCGACATTTCTCCTACACTTTTGAAGGTAAGGCTTCCAGCATGTATTATTCTGAAATAGTAAGGAATAAGGGTAATATTTATCATCAAGTTATCTCACTTGAACGGTCTGTTAAACATTGAAAGAGTAATGAATAATTAGGCTATAGTCGCCTAAAGTGGACCCCCCTTAGTGTCCTAATGCGGAACCCGTTATTTTTCATGTTCAAACATCTGCGGAATCTGAAAAACGTCTCAACTTCGAAGAGAAATCAATCAGTGAAGAAGACAGCGTTTCGTCTGGGTCGTCCGTGATGGAGATTTTGCCTTCAAAAAATGATGATGCCTAATCGGAAATCGATATATTCATTAGCATTAAAGGATAGGTAATTTATTGTTATTATATACTTACTATTGACTTAGCATTGTTTTATTTGAATTAATCTCATTCCTCCATTTAATTTTCCATCCATTTTTGTAATATTTAGTAGGGGTCCACTTTAGGCAACTTTTTTTGGAATTGAAAAATTGCAGGGTTTTGAGAAATATATTTTTTTATTACTATTTCTTAGTATAATTTTATAAATTGAAATTGAAATGATACAAAACATTACCGTACTATCGTTACATGCATTTAAAAATGTGTTTTTCATTGTTCTATAATTTTTATTGATAAAAAACAAAATGGGGGTCCACTTTTGGGCACTTTCCTCTACCAATTATCTTCGGTTATGGTCTCTGAATAATGGCAGTCAATCCTTGATTTTGGCAATGATTTATTGATGATAGGAAATTTAATAGGTAGCATAATATTAGATTAAATTTTACAATTTCAAGTAGGCACTACTTTCTAACCAAACTTTACGTACTAACCAAACCAAAGTACGTATAAAATGAAGAAGGCTGCCCTAACAAAAACTTGAACCCAAAATAATTCGTCCGTTTGTCTGTCCGAAAACCCAACTCAACTTTTCAAAATTTAGTTTTTCAGAAAATTGCAAATTGTATGAACATCAACAATTACGAAGAAAAAAGAATATTCAAAGAGAAAATAAAAATTCGAAAATTAGCTCAACAATAGATTTTCGAGGGGTACAATTTTCACCAACTCTGCCCTGCATTCTACAACGTAATTTCAGAGTAAAATTCCTCTGAAAAGAAAACTATACAACGCTTGAGAAAAAAATCCATTTCAGACAAACAGAAAACGCATTGCGTCGCCCGAGTTTCTTGGGAAACGTCAAGGCCCTTCTCTCCGAAGTGGAAAGCGTAATGAAATTAAAAACTTCGCTGTGACTTCATTCAGAAACATCGCCATTTCTCCCGTTGGTCGCTTTCCGAAAAACGGGGAAAATATAACTCGATTATTGCGAGAAGTACGGCCGAAAGGACCTCGCTCCGTTTTTGGGGAACCTCACGCGGAAAGTACGTCTGCCGATGATCCGTCCCCCAAAGAAAATATTGTGACGAAAAATTCCGGAAAAAGTTTCCAAACGGACTATTATTATTTCTCGGTGCAAAAAAGGTCCTTCCCAGAGGGACGTCTTCCGCTTTCAATATCCGCGTTGACTCTTCACTGTGAAAAAATCGCCTTCTCGAGCGGAAATTTTTTTCTTCATTCTTTTCCCTTTTCCGGTTTTCATCTACAGGGCAGAAAATGGAAGTTTTTCTTCCCTTTCCCCACCCTCGTGACTTAGTGCCTCGTGGTGGTTGATGGGAAATCTATTTCACTCTACTTTTTCATTTCAAGGAAAATGTATGCTTTGCGGAAGGCGCAGCGAGAAAAATCAGATTCTATCGAATCTAATCTAACCCTTGTCACTGTTAGCAACAGTTTTAACTAGGCATTTTGAAAGGATGATTTTGAGTTGTAGGAAGCACATTTCGTGGAAAGTTTGGGGATTCTTCCCCAAAAAACGATGTACCTACCCGCCTATATAATCGGCCAGGAAAGGTTTTTCACAAAATTTACTCAAACGTTCAATTTTTTTATTTTACGTTTCAAAGGGTCTAGAATTGAAATCTACAATGAACAAAGCCCGCCATAAGCCGTCGAGTCCGATTTCGAAAAAAATAAGAGAATGTAGCCACTCTTCCTTTGACGTGCACCCTGGGCAAGAGAACACACTGAATTCGTTTTGATGCACCAGCCTGCTGAAAAAAATGTCAAATGCCTAAAAATCCTGATCTCACAAACTACTTTTTGGGGTTTTTGATATCCCTTAACATTTTCTGATCGGATTTCTTGAAGGGTTCACACTTTTCACCCCCGCACGTCAAAATTGATTGAATTTTAGTGGTAAAAATTAGGGTATTATTCTTGGAATTTTCCTTAAATGCAGCCTAGGCCCTTTTCAAGTCATATCGAGGAAACCAATGGCAAAGCCCAAACGACGCTATGCCAGGGAGGCTAGACGTCGGAAATCAATGGCGTATCATTGTCAGTAGTCTTTCAGAAAATCCTCGAGGGAGGAAAAGAAAAGATGGAATACCAACGAGGGGAAACATTCCTTTGGGGGAAAGAGAAAAAATGTTGGTCACCGGCGGAGAATCGTTTTGATTCCGCGTCCTTTGATCGCTCTGACGACTTTTCCGTTTCAAATATTCAGCGAAATATTCCGTTTGATCGCCGACTAGAGAGACGATCTGTGTTCGAAGAAATGCTGGTGTATTCTTGAAAAATTGTGTTCCCTAGTCTCCTTGCAGGAAAAGTACTTATTAATCCGAGCTGGAAATAATACCATTACAAAAAAGGGACACTAATTACCTTTTCTTCCTGTGTTTATTTATTCGATTTTGTGGCGGTTGTCGGTTCCGAACCGTTTTGAGGTGTATAAATCACTCGCGGATGTTTTGAGGTGGTTCAGAAATTTCATGGCACCCAACAGAACTTTGATTCTCCTGATGAGAGCTGCCCAGCCAAAAACGCTATAGAATACTACGTCTATGAAAGGAAAAAGATTGCAACGCCTACTGATTATTGGTAAGAGAGGGCAGGACGACCTCCTCTCAAGTAGACATTGGTTAACAGCTCTGGGGCTTTAGAAAACTCTGCCATCCCACATTACTTCATCTTCTACACTTAGATCAAAACCGAGCATCAACATTAGCCTTGGTTGAACAACATGTCAAACGCATTTTCCAACTTCAAGGAACAATCTCGTTATGGCACTGCACTAGCGGAACTCTCAGACGTGATTGGCTTTCACTAAGGAGGCGGCTCTTCATGAGAAAAGGGGATGCGTTCCCGCAATCCCATCCTGGAAGTTGGGAAATTTACAATATCAACCATCAAGGTCTTAGGGTCAAATTCGAAAAAAGTGGCAATTTTGTTCATGCAAGGTCAGATTTTTGGAGAACCTAGGCACTTCCTCAGCAACTATGATGAATTATCGACATTTGTTGGCAAATCAAGAAGGTATAACGAAAAACCAGGCAATAACGACGATTTATGGTGTGAATAAATTGCGGCATTGTATCAGTTAAAAGAAGGGAGAACGCGATTTGAAAAAGGACACGATTCAATTGAGAACAGTTGTCAGGAGCAGACGAGACAGCCGACAAAGGGAATTCGCGGTTCGGCATGTGACACATTGGCAACCGGTGGCGGATTTGCCGGCGAGAAAGGGAAAGAATGTTAAAAAACGAGAACAAGAGGGAAAACCCCCCATTGTTCTTTTCGAGGGAATACGGCGGTAAAAGTTGTTGCGGTGTGGTGGAGCTTTTGATTTATTTCTGGTAGCGTTACGTTTTCACGCTTTAAGCTGAAGGCGATCGTGAAAGTTTATACGATGAATACCAATGGAAAGCGTTTTATAGCGTCGAAAATGTAAGCGGCTTTTCCTCTATTATTTTTGCCACTTCGTCGGAATAGAACTGAATTGAGCAAATCAAGACTACTCCATAATATAATAATATCCGGCGCCTAACTTCTCTGCGTACCTATTAGCCTATTAGGTATATCTGCCTTTGAAACACGTATAGCTGTGCGTATTTTGAAAATATGAGTACCTACCTATTTTGAGAATGTTTGCCTCTATAGTTTTGAGCGTTTGAATACATTTCGTTATGGCGCCCTGTTTCACATGCATGCATAAAAGTATATCGATTTTACGGCTGTGGATTGCAGTGTGGCAGTTTCTGAGGTTAGTATTTGTATATTATTAATTTCGATATCAAATTTTGTTATAATAATACTACTCCCTGTGAATAATTTTAAAATTCCCTCGAAAAATGGTACCAATGTCATAACCTTGCACTTGCCTAATTCGGAAGCGATTACCTGTTTATCGAGTGTGCAATTAGAGGCTAACAGCCGTCGATTTTCGAAGCGAGCAGGGTTTCATTCTGCTCGAACCGCTTTGAGCGATTTCATTTTAATCGCGTAGGTACCACGTCGTTATCCACACGCCATTTTTTTCCACCTTGAAAAGGACGGGGAAAGAAAGGAGCAAAATCTCCAACGCAATCTTTTTAGACTGCGACCTTCGTGAAAAAGATTTCTCTGGTTGGCCCATATTATGAAAGAATCGATTGAAGTGTGTTGCTATTCGCAACTTAAGAAGATCTTTAATTACTTTCATTATTCCAACATGAGGCATGATTTGGATCATTGATCATTAAATGATTTGTGAGGGCTGGAGATTTTCAATTTTAGAATTTTTGACAGCTAATGAAAACATTTTGTAGAGTTCGACTTGAGGCATTGATACGTTACGAAACTGCCGTTCCATGCTTAGCTTTTCGCCCAATGACGAAACTGTCCCGGGCGTGCCCAGCCGCCTTGAAGGAGAGAGTCGGAAATAGAGCACTTCGCTCTGGTTCCGTAGCATCGATAGTGTGGAACATGTATGCTGGGTGACGTCCACTTAACAGAACCAGCATTGTGCTGCTAAATAATGCTCATGTTTTGTAAATATTTATAATAAACAATCAAGTTGGCCTTTCAGTCCATTGGTATACAATTTATACCTAAGAATTGTTACGTAGGCTTGGGGAGGCTGTAGTATTGTGGCGCCTGCTCAGGAACACGATGGCGTCTACAACTAATGAACATCAAGCCCCTGTCTCGTTTTAACGGTGAATGGCTTCTGGGGACCATTGTACGAGGACTGAGGTCGGCCTCATTGTTCTTGGAGTAATCAAAGACTACGCGGTTTGCGACGGTGTAATAATTTCTCACTTCATTAACGCCGTCGGTAGCGTGTACTCGAGCCCCTCGACAATGAAACGTAATTTTGCATTTGAAGTTAAAATTCCGATTGGTAATCAAACTTTTGTAAATAAACATGGTTGATTTGCAAATCGAGTCGGAAAGGAAATATTCTTTTTTTGCTTTAGTAAAATACAGTTTGTGTTTATTGGACGTTTTTATGCAAATTGAGCAGCATTCGTATGCAGCCCGAGCTGTGATATGTTTATGTTTTCAATACCTTTGCCAAGAAAGGCATTCCCAAATTTGAAATTTTACTTGATACGGAAGAAAGTGGGAGAAAAAATCAAAAAGACTGGGAGTATCTGAACGGACGCATCATATTTTCAAAGGTGCCGAAAATTTTCAGTAAGGGGGCAGGAAACTGATTTATTTACTTATAGAAAAAAATGGCGATTTGTCTGATATATTATTTAACATGGTAGTTAAAACGGGGTAGAATTTCAGACAAGATAATGTTGCGCGGAATATAGCGCTCGTGGGCAGCGTCAAGTGTGTGCCCAGACTGAGCAAACCTAATCGCTTTTAATAATATAAGGCGTCCTTATCAGAGGCGGGCACTGCGGGTTCGAAACAGCGTAAAAGCCAGTTAGTGTGAAGCTATAGGGTAAGCTTGAATGAAAATAGGGTAGGTGGGCTGCTGTGTTTATACGACGAGAGTTTCGTATTGCGAAGCGTTGAATTTTTAACCGCTGGTCGCTCTCCGAAGTGGCTTTTATCCTAACCGAGGACTAACTTTGGCATTGAATGCGGACTTTGAGCTACTGCCACCGGCAAGCACGTTGGTCTACAACTGTTCAGGGAGAAAAACAGTCTTGCCATAGTAATCATGGAAGTAGAATTGCTGGGTCGCCAGAAAACTACTGATAATGGAGGAAGAAATAAAGTGCAAGCAGGCGTAGCTTGGGAAAGCCGTTGAGATTTATTGATGTCACTACCCCTCAACAAAAGACAGGCCGTCCCAAAAATGGAAATCATGGTATAAATTGCTCATCGCGAATAATATTGACAGTACGTACAGTTCGATTTTTCTTATATCTAATTCACTGAAAGAGAAAACCGCCAGTACATCAGCATGGCCTCGCAAAATGATCATCGCATCGAAGGAGAACGGTTCCTTTGCAGAGAAAGAATCTTTCTCGTAACAATGGGCCAGCGGACCGAGAGAGATAAATGATCATCATTCAACGACGAGGACTCCTTTTGAAAGTATCTTTTGCTTTCATCCTCAGCCGCAAATATCTTTTGAAAATGATGAGTCGCCGGAATCAGCATAAGCATTAAGGGTCTAATTTATGCTGCGAAGAGGCCCGCTGAAAATTTACATAGGCCTCGCTTGGCTGTGGGTGAGTTCGTTAAAATTTAATTGCTTAAGAAGCATCACGAACAGGTGGCATCTTCGGGCTCGGTTGGGAGGCTTGACGCTTTGTGGCATAAATGCTTCGTGCGTGCTCCTTAACATTGATTAGCGGAGGTGGGTTGACTGAGTTTTTCATTTAGGGGAAGTTTTTTTAAATTATTTTTCAGGGGTTCGTGTATATTATACGTTATATTTAGGGGTTTGAGCATCTTCCTGTGCTCTCCATTGACATCTTCCTCACGTTTTTACTCGATTGGAATCGAATCAATCTTTCCAAGCCCATAGAAAATACCACAAAAAAAAGTGTAAAATTCCAATTTCCAAGTAAAAAAGCGGATGGAGAAGAACGGATTTTATGATTTTCTTTCGAGAATATTCGATAAAATAGAGTTTTCAGTTCTAGAATTGAGCTCAAAGAGAGGAACGGACATGGGTGGTGCAAAAGAGCCAAAGCAAACTAAACCAACTGGCAGCTGATTCCTTGGTCGAGTGGCCTTCTCGTCACCTAATTCAGTTAAGGGCCTCGGGTTCTTTGAAATCGTCAGCGTTCTTCGGCTCAATTAACTTTCGTCCTTTCAAAGGTTTACCTGCCGTCTTTTGAGAACTTTGCGAGTTAATGGATGACGGACTAAGGTTCGAGAAAAGTTTGAACCTTAGGTTTAACTCAGTACTCGATCCGTTTCTCAGAAATGTTTCAAGGGATTATAAATAAAACGTAAAAACTCCTATAACAACGTTTCCAGCAGTGTGAACAGTTGAATTAGGGAATTTCAGCAGGTTACACGATTGTCTGGGAAATAGAAAATGAAAATGTTTTTATGGGCGCTTGACAATGAAACTGTTTTTATTAGGAAAAATTTCTTGTACGAGGAGATGCTTTTATAAGCAGGAGTATTACTTGTGTAATATTTAATACTGTGTCTAAAACGTTTATGCGGTACCCGATCCAGCATTCTACTTATTTCTGAGGGAGAAACCCGCTTTTTAAAAAGTTCAACAATGAAAGGAGGTTTCGACAGTTGAAGAGATGGTTTTCCCAGTAGCAAATTGACTCAAGTTTCTGAGCCAATCAAACAAGCCGAATATTGTGCCTTGTTTAATTTAATTTTCGGCCAGAGATAGCGTTCTGCAATCATTTTCTGAGACTGCCGAAAAGTAAATATACTTCACCAACAATGCTGGGGAGCTTAGAAGATCAGTATACCTCATAGTACGAAGGTAAACAAGTCTTAGAGAGTGATTTTTTACTTGCATCTATTTACGGAAAAGTTTTCAAAGAATAGTGTGAATAGCGAAGTCAAATTAAGCTGAATTCAAATTTCAGGAAAATCAAGCAGGTAATTCAAGAATTTGAAGAAGAATAAATCATTGTCAAACCATTCCATGAAAATTGATATTTGTTACAATTTTTTATACAAAACCTAATGTTACAGTTCTCATCAAAATTATTTGAAATTTAGAGTTTGAACTCTGTCAATTAAAACTTGACAATGAATTTTAATTCTCATGGAATTTATAGACAGCAAATGCATTCACCTGAATCAGGTAACCTGATGTAGACACGTTCTCCTTTCAGTACTAGACAAATATTTTGTGATTTTCAAATATCAGTTTCTATTAAATATTCCAGATTTAATAAAATGAATTCTTCTTCGGAAAAGACTCTTTCCGTATCGAAAATTTTTTTACAAACTCTATACATTTTAGGCCTGCCTACCTACCTACAACCTACTCACAAGTTTCTAAAATGATGAATTGATTCTTATTTATAATTTAAAATAATAAAATAAATATAATTTTTTTTAAACAAAAATTTTTATTTTGGCAAATTTTCGGGAGTTATTAAATTGAATATAATTATAAATTTAACAAGTTCTACAAGTTTGTTTTGATTTTCAAGTCAGTATACTTATCTGCATGCTCTTACCTGACACTCGGAATTTCTTATACCGAAAAGAGTGGCGCTCAAATTTTATAGGTCAAATTTCAATGTCTCACGCCTCGTATCCGTGACGTTATTTGGTAAACCTACTATGGAAAGTGGCAGGGGAGGAAATCATCGAGGGGAAACGGATGATGAAGCTGATACACAGGCAGTGTCGCCTCGCCGAAAAGGGGAAGATCCTTTCCCACTTGAAGTGAATTAGGGGCGCGCGTGTTGCCATTAATCAGACGATTCTCCCAGCCCTGAGACGGCTTAGCATTGATTAATTCTACCTCACCTTCGCAGTTTCGGTTTCCACCTTAGTACTTAACCCTCTAGGAGACTAGGGTGTTGTAGTTTCCAGCCGAATGCTCCTGTTGAGCAACGGTTGACAAATTGCCGAGATGGCCTCATTAAACGCTGAAAGCCTTGGCGGAAAAAGAACAGCCGGTTGCCGAAGAGAGAATATTCCAAAAATGTTCTCCGTTCCAGCCTCTGCGGTTTTTTGAGACTTTACGATATTTCTAAACAATCGGTACCTACAGGTAGTGATGAGAAAAATAATTTTTTGGAAGTCAAGTACCTAATCATAATCACTATTCGCTGTGCCATTGTGATCAACCTGAAATTTAAAATCAAACAGGATTTTAAAAAAATAGGATAAAAATAGGAAGAGGTTGTTAAAACATTATGGGTTTTTTATGCAGTTTTTACTGGTCTGTATTTAATTTTCAGCGTTTCCAAATTTATCAAATTGAAATGTCTTCCCTATCAGGCCTGTTACCTCAATGATATTCGACTATATTGCTCATTTTTTCCCGATACCGTAGATAGCGAATATGGACAACCTAGGAATGTTACAGGTTAAACTGGCCAAACTGTTATAATGGGGAGACTCGTCATGCGGGCAGACAAACAAGATTAATTCGGGCATTATACGGGCGGCCATCAATCGAAGTAGGATTCTGTATTTAGCCAGATGATAAACGATGTAGGTATATCATGAGGATGCTGAAAGATTGTATTGATGGTATCGGTCCTCATAAAATCGCTGCAACTCTCAAACTACATCAATAATGCGCATTTAGATCGTTTCTTCGACGATGAACCGACGGCAACGCCAAAGCGATCCATTCTACTATTTACCTTAACCCGAAACCGGTGATTCCCCTGTGTGAACGTGAAACATTGAGAGCCAGAGGTGATGAACGGCCATTGAGTCACAAGCTGGCGGGTTTAGTGCCTTAATTGCGCTTTTAGTCGGCCCCCAGCCCAACCCGTTGGCTGTGTACATACATTGGTCGGTCCAAAGCACTCGAGGTTAATTCTCCAATATAGTTAGTCAGGTCATTTCAAAGTAGCCACCGGTACTTCGCGGAATCCATTAATCTCAAAAGCTTCAGAGGAGAGGGAAAGACCCATTGCGAGATAGTGGCCGTTTCCTGCTCTTGGCAAACTTGTGGAATCGTTTTGACTTCGGCAGTCAAGAGAGCGAGGGAACAATGCAGCGATTATCACAATTTGAAGAGCCGCTATATCAATGAAGAAGAGTCATAGCAAATCTTTCCAGTAGCTTACAGCAAAATTCAGGAAAGCACTACCTTGTAAAATCAAAATCCTTAGAAACAGCTATGTAGATAAAAGGGGGTGAAATGCCTCATTTAAAAATTGGGTTAGTTGGGGATTCTTCATCTCGAGCACTGGACAAATCTCACGTGCAAGATAAAAACATCTATCATCAATTCGGTTCGACATACGCATCAGTCGATTGCTGATCAAGTGTCCTGGCTAATTTAAAATTTCTTTAGATGTTACAAAAAATCATTCACTGTTATAATATCATATTATTATGAAGCACTTCTCATTCATGTTATCTTTTCACAGCCCTACACGGTTCGCTTTCAATGCTGACAACAGTGCATCAGTTTTCGAGAGTGGAAATGGCTAAGCTCCGCTGAAGCTGCAAGGTTGCCTTTTGTAGGATTAACGAAGGACCTCCTCTCGAGCCAACCCTGACTTTGGCTCTCAGGACCTCCATGGCCATTACTTTAGCTTTTCCATCGATGGGTGATAGCTGGGTAAACCCTGTCGAACAACGAACTTAAATTAATTACTCGCTCTCGGTCCTCGTTCGTCGAGGACGGAATCTCCATATAAATTGAGATCATACCTTTTCCGCATTCGGTCGGCGTCCCTTCGCTTGGGTTTATCGTTCACCTGGAAGAAATCCGAGAGGATTTCCGCTCAGGATGGCATCGGGTAAAAGGGTAGCGAGGGGCCTCAACCCAACACCATACAGCAATGGATATTCAGAAGACCGAATTGCTAAATTGGAAATTGAAGTCGTATCGATCGTAGGGACGTGTTTTATTGTCAAAAATAGTTTAAAAGTATTGGTGGTGGCGTTTGTGGTGTCGGTGGTGGTGGTGTTGGTGTTTAAGGTGCCCATACACTATCCGATTGCTGGTTGGGGGGCCAAGTCAATTCATTACGGCCAGAATTTACGAGAGAAAGCCCTGAAACCGGTCTGGGATGATCATGAAATCCCTGGACATGCGGCATGAATTGCTCCCGATTTTTCATAGCCAGTGAAACAAAGGCGGGATTTTTCCAGCTATTGAGAGTTGAATTTGCGATGCTACTTACCGATTTACGTTCGTACCATTGAAAGCTCCATTTTATCTGGCCGTAAAACTGAGTGTAGCATTGCGAAACATTGCTTTGTCCATAAAAACAGTTTTAAAACCGTGTATGCCGCTCTTCTTCGAGCCTTTTATAGGATAGGATGCAATAAAACGCGACGGCTGAGGGTATGGATTTCTTCCATGATGCATGGATGTGGGTCGATTTCATTTCAAAATGAGAAAATATGTTAACACATAGTACCTGATGATTATTTTCTAAATGATGGTAGGTACCCGAGTATGTTGCAATGATACACTGTTCCATACTGCCTTTCATGGCTTTCACAAGATGCTCACTTGTCCACATTGGGATGAGGGCTTCTCCCGATTAACGGCTGGCAGAAGCATTTCGCAAACTTGGCAGAGACGTATTCTGCGATGAGGTCAACTTCTGTTTGACACGCCACTTCTTGTTACTCGGGATTAACTTGTTTGACGAAGGTTCGGAGAAGATTGAGAGAAGGTAAAGCGACGTAGGTGTTAAGTTTGATCACGGAACAGAGGAGAGAACTTGGCGCTTTGAAGTCCCGCGGTAGTGGCAGGACTGGCAGGCGATATTAACCGAGTGGCAACCCTGGTGGGGAGGGGGGGGGTTGTTTGGCGAGCAAGCACTTTCCGGCTGAAGATGAAAGCGGACTTGGGGAATTGGCCAAGGAGCGATTAGTGAATCCTATTGGACGAATATCGGGGGTGGCTCACCCTTGAGCTTAGGGCGAAAAATGTCACCCCCACAACATACTGATGTTCCAAGTTGTGACGCAATGCTATAAACACAACAAAAATGGAAGTACTTTGGTAAAACTCACACATTAACCATAAACGTCAAGCTACCTGTGTGTAATCTCGCTCCGAAGGATAATCTAGCTCCGTCAAAAGTTTGAAGCTTATCATTCCTATCAAATACAAAGATTCATTATTGTGAAACGTTTACATAGTCAGAACGAAAATGACGTTCGCGTGTTTGTGACTTCGCATATCAAATGAGTCCAAGTCGTTTCAGACTGCGATTAATCTTCAACGAACGACAACAGCTCGGTATTGTTATTCAGCACAACACTTCTCCCACTGTTACATTAGTGATGTCCATCTAACAAAACAGTTCGTTCAAACGAAATTAAAACAACTTTAACCTTGATTGCTCTATTAATAATCACGATGACTGCAGCCAGTCAAGATTGGCCCAACCAATCGCTGAATCATGTGCACATGTTTGACGAAAAATCATGCAAAACATGAAACCAAATCAAAAAGACGTAGGTACCTATGGAAAACTAAAAAGTTGAAAATTATGGAAAACAAAAAAAAAAATCTAACTCCAATTTTTGAAACGATAAGGAAATAATAACCTGTCGCAGGCCTCTTTCTGAATAGCTCAGTACCAAGGAGAACTGCTCACTTGAAGATTACACTTTGAAGTCGGTGCCTTCGTTAATCTCACCGCTTATGCTAATGATGATATAAAGGTACCGACTTCAAAGGGGGATCTTCAAGTGAGGAATTATTTTTAAAATCGGATCGAAATTGGCTTTGTGAGAGCAGAACAAGTATAACGAAAAAAGTGAAAAACCCGTAGGGCAAGTCAACTAAAGTTCAACAACAACAACAACAAGTCAACTAAACCTCCTTTTTTTGTAGCCGGGTAAAAATCGCGCTTTTCAAGTTTTACCACTGAAACACGCCAAATTTCCATTCTATTTTCGAAATGCAAGGAACTAATCAACTTAGTAATGCACCAGGTTTAAAAGGTTTAAAACTTGAAATGAATGAACTAAGTTTGAAACGTTTCCACGTCGCCCCATATTCGAGAAGCTGAGGAGAAGAAAAGCTTTAAATTCGACCAGTGAGGTAATTTATATCCGCCGACGCGGCCTAATGTCCCTGCTTTCAGAGCTGGCCCAATTCACCACGGAAACAGAAGCTTCCTCGTATGTAAACAACAAACAGCACTCACTATCCCCACTCATTTTTGGTCTTTTTCATCCCGGCTACGGAAGCACAATGAAAACAAAGACGATCGATCTGGTAGGGTTCCTTCGAAATAATAAGGCCATCCACTCTTTCAAAAATGAAAATGGAGGAAAATGGGTCGACACCAAGTTTTTGTTTTGCCGAAGTATAACGCAATGGGGATAGTGAGATTGAAGTAATTGAACAAATCGGACAACGCTATCCCCTAAGGAAGAAGGGGAAGTCAGGAAATCAGTAAATTTCCAAAATTGGAAAAAATATTATATATTATTACAATATATTGTAGCTTCAGTATTTCATTTATTCTGAACTACCAAAGGAATTTTGGTACATTGTTTCCAGAAATGATGTAGGCATATGCAATCAGTCAGGGAAAATTTTTCTCTGCATTTACGAGGCTACCTTATACGAAGCTGTTTAGGATACCTACTAATCTCATGGGGTTGGTATTTAGTCGTAACACTAGGGAGTATGAAATTTGACTAACCGCAAAAAAAATTGATTATAGAAGACAGTATTGGAATGTGGAAGTGCTGTAAGCGATCTATAAAGCTCTGTCGCGTATTTTAGAAATATAATGACCCAAGGAGAAAACTAGGCATGCCCTCGATCCATCATAACAGTCATGCGAGCTATGGAGGTATAATCACTGATATCTCGTCGTCCATGCGTCGAATCGAAGGACAGGGTACGTGAAAGTGAAAATTATTATTCCGTCCCATCACCTGGTCGGTTTTACTTCAAATGCGCCCGCATACAGACACAGCAAAAAGACACGACAATACATACAAAGTGACATGGCAATAGCGGTAAAATATGCTGCTGGGCTAGTATCATTGTAAGCAATATACATATAGGAACTATTCGGAATTTCTGAAACGATTTCCAAAAAGATAAAAGCCATACTGGAAAATCATTAAATAAAGTTTATAGAAAGGCCAGAGAAAAATAGTAGGTAATAAATTTGACATGTTTTACCGGTCGTACGGTATTTCGAGAAGAAAACATGACTTTAAAAGAAATCAAAAATATATCATTTGAAAATATAAATATCCAACAATAATATCTATTGTTTTACTAAACGGGGTTTTCCAGGTGAAAATGGAAATTGAAAAGTAACCAGTATGATTTATGCATTGCGAAAGTAAAGGTAAGGGCGCTTTGTAAATACAAATAAGTATTTTAAACCATGCGCTTATAGGAAAATGGTGTGTAGCACAAGAATGCGAAAAGTGTCATCAAACACACGAAGGCTAAGCCCATGAACAGCATCGGGTAGAAAGTCGAGCCGCTGTCAAAAAGTCCTCCAACCCCAATTTGGTGGTCCGTAGTGTTGATCAGTCGCGTCACATTGAGTTTGCAATCGAATTTGTTAAGCTCCTCATAGGGGTTAAGGCAATATTCCGTGTACCAGTCACCCCAACCGTGGAAACCGTCCAGTTCGCCGTGGTGAGTCTTGTACACCACATTAACCGCACATTCTATGTCATGTTCGGGGCCGCGATCGTCGCTGCCGTCGCACAATTTCGGACATCGTGAGCACCAAATGTTCGAAATTCGAAAAAGCCCGTGATACCCCATCGATTTGTAACTGGCCGTCAGATTGGACGCGTGGTGCGCCAGACAGACCCAAGTGGGAATTTGCCATAGGACGATTTTGTACCGCGGTTTAGCCAGTTCGGCTGCGAATTCGCAAGGGGTGTAAGAGACAGAAGACGCGTTTAAGAATAGCGTAAATAACAGGAACAAATTCGCGAAAACCGACATAGCTCCATTGGTCGACAGATACAGCGTCCAACTGAGGGTTAGTCGAACGGATCTAGACGACCGAGGCATTGAACTGAAGATAACCTCTGGTAATTTATTGGCGGTCAGACACCATTTCGCAACCGTAATCCTACCGTCAACTGTGAGGATCATAAAATCAATACGGGGAAAGGTCAATTTTGATTTCAATTGTGGGAATACCGATTCGGAGTCGATTTTAATCGGGCAAACAATAGAATTCCATGACAACTTTCCCCATCCGACTGAACTAGCATTTTCCTCGGGTTCATTTTGATTTTTATGCTACGGAATAACGTAATTTGCATGCTTACTGACGATTTACGCTGGAATCTGGCTGACGCACGTTACCTGAAACAAAAAACAAACGAATAGGTATTTTTCATCGAACGTATTTTATAATAATGTAGGTCGGTGCTCCATATATCTAGTTAGGTATTCTAATTAATTAGTTTTTTCTTGCAAGAACACTGAAAAATTCATCAACAACGAAGAATATCATTAATGGTACAAAAAATCAAGCTCTTGAATTAGGTATTCGATGACTCCCTGGGTTGTCTCAACTTCGGTCTTAACTTTGATTAAACAAAAGAATCCACCTGACATAATGCCAGAAAAAATAATGATTTTGTTCCATCGTGAGTGTAGGCATCAATAGGCAGGTTAGGTAGGCAACGAATTAGCAACGACACTTGCGTATTCCTGCTTACCCCATGCCTGCACTCACGCTCTTGGAACAACCCCGATTTCGCGATAACTAGGTACCTATTTTAGCTATGACTAAAATAAGTAATATTTTTCTTGAAATTTTATTGAAAATGTGTTTGATTTTATTTTACTGCTCCAAAACCCATATGCTTAAGTATTTTTGTAATTGTACTTGATTAAAGGATTTTCATTTTAATTTTGATCAGGAAGGATTCTTTTTTTCCCCAAAATAAGAAAAACAAGAAACAAGAAACAAGAAATTTCTCACGATAAATTATACCTGAATATTCAACTCACATAAATTGCCACCGACCAATATTATGCATTGTAAATCTAAAATGAGAAAATCAGAAAATGGATAGGCAAATAAGCTGTCCGATTGCCTGAGTCAAATCCCTTTCCGACGGGATTTATTGATGAAGCCTTTTCAAGCTGAAGTGCGATAGGCCGATAAGTGGCTTTAGAGATTAACGGTTATCCTAGGTAACAACAATCGTGTGCTATCTTATCGCCCAACTATTGTACATCCGACGCTTTCGAAGAGCTCAATAATGAATGACTGAGGGTAGTATCACGGTTAAAATATCGCATGCGTACAGAACACAACTTTCCTTTCCAAAGCTTGTGAAAATGTTCCCATAACGGGAAACTTTTTATTCATTATCTCCCGAACTTATGGAACGATTTTAACATTTGCGGTATCGCGCTTTTCAAACTAGGATAATTTCGTCTCACAACACAAAGACAAACTCTCATTCAATTTTAAATAACTGGCGGTATTCAGCGTATCTGGCGCAATATCTTGCTTTGAAATTGGCGATTTATTTATTTTTGACCATTGTGACTGATTGACAGTGTTCGAACCGAGATAAGGACCCTTTACAAAGGTGAATATTTGCGATTGAGAGAAAAAATTCGTCTTTTCAGCGCTAAATCTTGAATTTCAATGAGGACATGTTGAGATTATGAAAATCACTCATCTTTCCGCAAACGGGGGGTACCGAATTATTTCAATTTTCTTTTCAAATTCGTATGACTCCTCGCCGAATAGTATTATCCCCTCTTTCGCGCTTACAAAATGCTGATCATCGACATCACATACCAGTCAACCCTCGAGCAAGAGGTAGTCAACAGATCCGCATGCATAAAAAAGTTATCCTGCATATGGAAGTGCATTTATGAATTTTCTGTAAATTTCCGATCCAAGCAGTGTCGACGGTATCTAGATATTGTATCTAAATTGTATCTAAAATAGATATAGATACCGAACATTTTGTATCTGTATCTGTATCTAGATAAAATTGCGTCCCACGTATCTGTATCCTATCTAGATATAAAAAATGGGTATCTGTATCTAATTTTTATCTAACTTAGATAAAATTTTCTATACTTCGCTTCTTCAGTTAAGCTCAGCACAGGGGTTCATTTTTCGATTGCAAAGACAAACCTTACGATATATCGGTAATCCTTAAACACAGAATTTAGTTGAAATTCTATAATTTCAGTATAAATTTGTATTTTAGATGGGGATTTAGAAAAACATTTTTTCAACCAGGCAAAAAATGATCATTCTTCTCGCTTGATGAATACCTACCTATCCATCTTTTCAACGCAGCAGATCGTTTAATTCCGTTAAATTCACTTAAATATATTCTTAATCACCTTCATAATTAACAGAATAATAATAATTATTAAATTCTCTGAATGATGAAATTAAAAATGCCTCAGAACCTTCGTTGAAGCTTGTCTCGCTCTCATGTTGCCAAGCGCAACTGGTCGTAGCGTGAGTGCGTCACCTTGTTGGTGTAATAGGCTAGTGGTCGTAAGTAGATCTATCAACCGTATCTAAGAGCCGAGGCCAAATTCTCAAGTTTTTCCAATTTTTGTTTTGCTGATTTATGTAATGCGACCAAATTCTTTAAATTGAAGAAATCGGGGGGACAGAAGTTTTTGTGGGGATTCAAACGAGTGGAAAACGAATTTTGTGGCTCGAGTAGTTTTCGAGTTATTAGGATTTGGGGAAATTTTGGAAAACTCAAAAATGCCTCACTAAAACTGCAATAACTCCTAAACGGTTGAAGCTACCGGCGTGGCGATGGTCTCATTCGATTCAGCATAGAAAAATCTATGTGAAATGATGCCTCACATGCCTATGTTGCTTCTTTCCTGAAATGCACGAATTTTTTCTCACTTCAACAGCTGTTTCACTGGCCTTAAAATTAAGGTAGGGTTCTGCCGAGACGTTAGGACCAACTAGATACGGAACTTGATTTTTGGTAAAAATTTCAAAATTTTCCGATAACTCCTTCCCCCTGAAAAACCCCGGACGGCGGACGGCGTACGGCGGACGGCCAAAAAATTTTTATTGCAGATTCGGATTCTACACCCCTTGAAACGTAAACCAACAAATTTTCAGGGGGTGTTAAAAAAATTTTTTTCCCGAAGCCTCATAGATTGATAAAATTAAGCAATTAAGGGAAAATTCATTTTTGTTTTGATTATAAACCGAATAATACCCCTTTTTTGAATAGCCACTACTCGCACAACGTAATTTAGATAGAAAATATACATCCAAAATTTATCGGTATCTATATCTAAATTAGATATATTCTTAGTATCTGTATCTCAGATACAGATACTATGTAGGTATCTGTATCCGATCTAGATATTTTTATAGCAAAATATCCTATCTATATCTAGATAAAAAAAACTGGTATCTTCGTCGACACTGGATCCAAGTTATAAACGCTTACAATAATTTCAGTTTCATAAAATCAATAAATAAAGAGGCAGAATCAAGCTAGTTAAAAGGAAGGTATTTATCGTGATCGGTAAATGTAGAACTTGGTAATACAGAAATTGCACCGGCAGCAAATGGTGTTCCCTCGTAAAAGCGGATTAACCGGTGCATTATTGAACAGTTTCAAACTGTTGCGACGCCGCCAACAGGACAGAACGGAAAGGCGTTCTCAAGAAGCGCGGACTTTGAAAAGAGGACTTAGTACGAAACTCCGACCGTCAAAGATCCGACCAGTACCTTGAAATTCAATTCACCTTCGTTCTCTTTTCCTCAGTTTTCTATCATTGTCGAGAGCCGCCTTTTTACGAGAGCAGAGCCCGTTGTGAAAGTTTCACAGTGGAACGCTCATTCGAAAGCAACGCATCCCCAGACGAAGTTGAAGTTTTTTTAAAATAACCTTACTCAACATGAGTAACCTAATATTTTTTGAAGCCGAATAAAAATGTGAAATTCCATTATAATCGTTGAACCAGCAACCTATGCCCATAAATGTGAATCGCTGCACAATTCATTACAAAACAGCGGGTTTTTCTGTATTTCTGATAGCCTCAAGATCAGTTTAAACATTTACATCAGTACCTATTTTATGCATCAGTGTATGATGTTATTATCAACGCACCAACAGTTTCCGTTAGCATAGAATTGAAACAAATCTCTTGCGGTCACGATCACGATATTTCATCATTCATCATCTCTTTCGCCATTAGTGTGGGATTGTCTATGGGAGAACACCATTTCGGTTGCTGGAGCACGAACGAGAACGCTAACGAGTTCTTTCAGCAGATTCTGAGATGCTGATCGGTTAAGCTTGAAATCCGATGCAGCGAAAACTACCTTTGATCCTGGTTTATCTATAAGCTTATCAGGAGCGTAGGAGAGGAATAGCTCAGGCTTGATAAGATGTGAAGGGTAATGTGCGGCCACACTGCAGGGATGAGCTGTAATCTTTATAGATCTGCAATGCAGATTGAAGGAGTGGTCGATTTAAATAAAGCTCGGAAATATGAAAAAAAAAATTTCAACAAATGTCACAAGAAAAAATTCATTTTGAATTCGGAAGTGTTTCAAATTGAAAATAAAGTAAACAAAAACTCATTTAAAATTTAAAAGAAATTGTAACGCATAATCAAAAACCCCTTACCTACTGTACACATATGGAGCAATCAAGGGGGTCTGAATTAATTTTGTGCATGGAAGGCGAGGAAGTGATAGGAAACCAAAATGAATCAAATTCAATAACTGTTTATTAGTATTCCGAATTAACCTGCTGTGCAAACATGAAAAACTCAGCATTCATTCGTGGATTCGTTATTGACGGAAAATTCCAAATACGTAGAAAGGATTCGTGACTGCTAAACGTCGGCTGCAATTTTCAACGGAACAACCATTGCTCAAAGGTTAATCCCGAGGATAAACAACAATTTTTTCTCTCTCTTCCCACCGTAAATGAAGGAACGGTAAACAAAATAAAAGCCACCGCCGCATCGACCGAATTTATGAATTATTCAACGTCACTGAATCCAAATGAAAATCGGCCGTGTGAGAGGGCGAAGTTATTGGCTTTGGTGGAATAAGTATTCAGAACGAGTTGAATAACCGCCGAATTCATTGCCCACAATGTCGATAAAGTGGGTTCTTTATATTTTCCTCCGTTGCAAAGGAAATAGGGATATCCTTATTGGAGAGAAATGTTGAGAAGGACAGGGTCGTTTCTCATTGTAAGGACAAGCTCCAATCATGTAGAAAGCCGGGGAAGTTCGAGTAATATGGAGAGAGAAAGAAAAATACTTATGTGTTGTCGACATGACTGATAAGCATGGCAATCCGAAGTAATACATGGTGTCTTGCATAGAAGAAATGGAAATGTACGGTTGAATTTACTAAACCATCTAACGTCTATGCCGGTATCACAAATTGGTATAAAAAATGTTGTTATATTGGATGATGTTATATTATTGAATCTCCGACCACTTGATAGATATATTTTACACGACTTTTATACCAACCATTATTTTGAATAGTCTACATAAGAAAATTTCTTAATATCACCAGGTATTGACTGATTATAACAGCCACTTTTGGAACATTATTTCCAGAAATAAGTATGAAATCGGCCGAGCAACATTTTTTACAACACTTTCGTTTCAATTATTCTCTCATCTCATCAGTAACGTTTTCATCTATTTTTTCAAGCAGGCCATTACTCATCAATCCAGTATTGTTTCGGTAACTAAGTCAAACTCATAATGAAACAGAAACTCAAACTCGAAGTCAAACTCACAATGATACAGAAACTCAAACTCATAATCAAACTTAAAGTCTAACTCAAAGTGAAAAAGAAACTGAAACTCATAAAAAAAACTCGAAACCAACCTCACAATGAAACAGAAACGCGAGGTCATGATCAAACTCGGAGTCAAACTCACAATGAAACAAATACCTACTCAAACTCATAATAAAACTCGAAGTTAAACTCACAATGGAAACTCAAACTCAAAATCGAACTCGCAGAAAAACTCACAATGAGACAGAAACTCAAACTCACAATCGAACTCGAAGACGAACTCAGAATGAAACCGAAACTTGAGCTCATAATCGAACACGAAGTCAATCTCACAATATAGCAGAAACTCAAACTCAGAATCAAACTAGAAGTCAAACTCACAATTAAACAGAAACTCAAACCCATAGTCAAACCCGAAATCAAATTCATAATCAAACTCGAAACCAAACTCATATTCAAACCCACAATAAAACAGAAACTCGAAGTCAACGTTACGATGAAACCGAAACTGAAAATAATGATCAAACTAAAAGTCAAACTCGAAATGAATCTCGAAGTCAAACTCACAATGAAGCAGAAACTCGAAGTCAAACTCACAGTGAAAAGAAACTCATAATCGAACACGAAATCAAACTCGCGATGAAACAGAAACTCAAACTTATAATCCCATTGGAAGTCAATGAAACCGATAAAACTCGAAGTTTGATTATGAGTTCGAGTTTCTGTTTCGTTGTGGGATTGACTTCGAATTTGACTATGAGTTTGAGTTTCGGTTTCATTGTGAGATTGACTTCGAGATTCATTTCGAGTTTGACTTTTAGTTTGATTCTGAGCTTGAGGTTCATTTCCATCGTAAGTTTGACTTCGAGATTCATTGTGAGTTTGACTTCAAGTTTGATCATTATTTTCAGTTTCGGTTTCATCGTAACGTTGACTTCGAGTTTCTGTTTTATTGTGGGATTGAATATGAGTTTGGTTTCGAGTTTGATTATGAATTTGATTTCGGGTTCGACTATGAGTTTGAGTTTCTGTTTCATTGTGAGTTTTACTTCGAGTTCGACTATGAGTTTTAGTTTCTGTTTCATTGTGAGATTGACTTCAAGTTTGATTATTAGTTTCAGTTTTGGTTTAATTGTGACTTTGACGTCAAGTTTGATTATGATGATTATTGAATGATGATACAAAATATCAGTTTCATTGTGACTTCGTCTTCGAGTTCGATTATGAGTTTGAGTTTCTGTTTCATTGTGAGTTTGACTTCGAGTTTGATTTTGAGTTTGAGTTTCTGTTTTATTGTGAGATTGACTTCGTGTTTGATTATGAGCTTAGGTTTCGGTTTGATTGTTAGTTTTTCTGCTACTTCGATTGTGAGTTCGAATTTCTGTTTCATTGTGAGTTTGACTTCGACTTCGATTATGAGTTTGAGTTTCTGTTTCATTGTGAGTTTGACTTCGAGTTCGATTATGAGTTCGAATTTCTGTTTCATTGTGAGTTTGACTTCGAGTTTGATTTTGAGTTCGAGTTTCTGTTTCGTTGTGAGATTGACTTCGTGTTTGATTATGAGCTTAGGTTTCGGTTTCATTGTTAGTTTTTCTGCTACTTCGATTATGAGTTCGAATTTCTGTTTCATTGTGAGTTTGACTTCGACTTCGATTATGAGTTTGAGTTTCGGTTTCATTGTGAGTTTGACTTCGAGTTCGACTATGAGTTTGAGTTTCTGTCTCATTGTGAGTGTGGCTTGCAGTTAGGCTACGAGTTCCAAAAATTTTTATTGTTTCTTGATGCTGATGACCTAATGTTGATTGTTAAAAGTGATTCAATTCTTGGGCTGGGTGATGCCCATCTCCTCAAAATTAAAATCCTGGATTCGTGCCTGCCATGAGCAATAAAATGTGTATCCATGGAATGAATGCAGGTTGTAGACCTTGCTTAAAAGTGTAGACAATCCAAAATTCCATTTCATAAATCCCGAATGCCCGAATAAAACGTGAAAGAACTTTTGTAAAATGCGTAGTGTACAGGTTAAACATTATCATTCTCAGTATTACTTTCAAACTGATTGTTCCGTGCGCAACAATAGACTTTGATAAAGCTTCAAAGAAATCGCTTCAGATGTATTTTCCGTTTCTTGTATCGCGCAAAAGCCCTTTTGCCTCACTCATTCAACAACTCGGTCAACTGTGAATTTGGAAAAATGACGAAGTCCCGCCGAAGGGTCGGAGTGGCCACTTCAATACGGGGTCAAAGCGAAACGATATGACTGCCAGATTTGCAAGAAAAACCGTCGGCGAGTAATCTTTAGTTCCGACGACGAAACAGGGAATACGAAATATTTACTGGGCCGTCATGCGACGACGGTCAAAGGTGATCAACGACGCGAAATTTTTCTTCCGATTGCCGTCAAAAGACATGTTTTCACAGAGGAATCGGCTCTTTCACCCGTTGTCGAGCTGCTGAACCGATTTTTGTACGTTTCACAAATCATTTTTTCAGATTATTTTATGAAAGTGGTTACCTACACATTCCATTCCGGTTGGTGTGTTTGATAACGTGATATTTTGGTTGTGGCGGTGGTAGTGATTGGTGGTGGTGGTGGGGGGGGGCGATGGTGGTGATGGTGGGGGGTGATGGTGGTGCGTACACCAACCGCAATGGTCGACAACTGCTTAGTGGTGTTGGTGAATGGTGGCGGTGGTAGTGGTGGTTGTTGGTGGTGGTGGTGGTGATTGGTGGTGTTGGTGGTGGTGTTGGTGGTGGTGGTGGGGGGTGATGGTGGTGTGTACACCAACCGCAATGGTCGACAGCTGCACAGTGGTGTTGGTGAATGGTGGTGGTGGTGGTTGTTGGTGGTGGTGGTGGTGCTGGTGATGGTGGTGGGAGGTGATGGTGGTGGGAGGTGATGGTGGTGGGAGGTGATGGTGGTGGGAGGTGATGGTGGTGGTGACGGTGGTGGTATAGGTGTTGGTGGGGGTGATGGTGGTGGTGGTGGAGATGGCGGCAGTGATGTTGATGGTTGGGGTTGGTGGTTGTGTTGGTGCTGGCGGTGGTTGCGTTGACGTTGGTGTTGGTATTGGTATTGGGGTCTAAGATGCACATACACTATCCGATTGCTGGTTGGGGGGCCAAGTCAATTCATTACTTAAATCGGTAGTGGTGGTGGTGGTGGTGGTGGTGGTGGTGATGGTGGTGATGGTGACGGTGTTGACGATGGTGATGGTAGTGATGATGATTGGTGGTGGTGGAATCAGCATGGTTATAATTCAATCGAAGTTCTACGCCTCGAAAATCGATGGTACCCCCGGCAGTCGCTACCCGGTTTGGATCGTATTTGTCATTTCTACTGCACCCGGTGCAAGGCTCGTCTTTAATTGGATACAGCGAACTGCAATTCTGCTGCATCACAGCGAATGCAGCCGAGATCGGATCTGAAAATGAAACGTGGCTCCCGGCGCAAATGAACGGCTCGTCTAATCTCGAAATGCATTTTGCCCTGCACGATCGATTATTAACCTGACTCCAGTGAATCGCGCTGTGATTGAATGCCAGTTTGTATGCTGCACCGGTCTGGATTTAGGTTGAGGATGGAGCGACGCCTATTTTGATTGGGAAGACTGACGAACATAACTGGGAAAATGTTGACCTCCTGCCTCCGGGTGAAACAAAATTAAGGATGCACAAATTTTGGACCCTCCCCTCGAATTCAAACTTTCCGTTTGGACATGGGCAAGGGTCAAGTAGTTTACAAAACCAGTGGGGCGTAGATAACACACAATACTTCCATATTTTAAAACGTAAAAGTGTGACACAATTTTATCATATTTTGACTGCTTTAAGGGTGTTTAGGTCAAAAATATCAAAAAACTCACTATTAAAATTTCAAAATAAAAAAAATAAAAAAATAAATAAAATAAAATAAAAAAATGGCAGTTTATCGGAATACAAAAAATATCCACACATTCTGCAAGGTAAAACGAAGATTTTGAGACCAAGAGCGCTCAAATCGGTTCATTTTTGTGACCGGAAAAAAATAAAATAGAAAACAATAAAAATGCTAATATATCGGAAGTACTGTGAGTTATTCAAATTCCGATTAAACAGGGCGTTAGGCCTTGCCGAGACAAAGATTTCAGTTCAAGAAATTTGAAAAAAGGTTGAGAAAAGAGGGAACTATGGCCATTTTCGTCACAGACACACAGACACTTGTTCGGGAAGCGATTTTGATTAAAATTGTATAGGTAATGAAAATTTTTTTTCAGAAGCTCCGTTCCGATTGTCGATTTTAGGACGATTCCAATGCTTCCCTTTACTCTGTAAATATGGAAGAAACAATTTTTTAGCGGTTACACCGGTTTATCGTTAACCAGTGACACAAAGCACACAATATGATGTTGTCGAGTTAACAAACGTGGCCATAAAATCAGCTTGTTTTGATGGTTGTGCACGTTTGGAGACTACCAATTGATGGACCCAAACCAGAGATAATAGAATGTATAAATAGGTGAGTTCATTTACTTGGAAGCGCTTTGATCCGTTGACCGGTTGACAGTAAGATTTTGAACTTCAACGGTGAAAAAGGTGAGTTGAATAACTGATAATGTTGACAAAAACTGCATACCACACAATACTTCCATATTCTGGTGGTAAAATTTTTGAAAACAATTTATTATACGTTGACTTCTTTGGTGACTGTACTAAACTCCAAAAAATGCAATAGGTAGTTAAATAGACTCATGGAAGGTAGGAAATTTGGATCATGGCTTGTATACATAATATGATTGATCATATTATGATGAACTCTTACAAAATTTAAACTCAATCAGTATCGTGCCATGTTTTAAATCCTTGAATGTCAATTGATTGGAGCATTTTAAAAGGTCCATTCAGAACTGACTAAATCGTTTATTTATTCAGATAGATAGGTACCAACTCATCAATCTGAGGGTAATTTAGATAGGTTTTCATTTATATTTACACTGAGGTACCTACTACGAGCCGAATTTCAATAGAAATATAAATTTCTTCTAAAATCATCTAGATTCTATTGGGTAAGTAATTAGGTAATACTTAATAATTAATTATTAATTCATTGATGTTATCATTTAATCCGCAGGAAAACAGAACATGAAGATCGCCATGTTGATGACCTTTCTATTGGCTGTGCTCAGCATCAGTTTTGTGCTTGGCAAAAAAATCAAAGACGAGCAAACTGGTTCGAGAGTAAGTAAATAATATTAGTATGAGTAAGGCAAAAGAATAAAAATCGCCCTTCCCTGCGTTGCTTTCCGCCCTATAACCAAAGTTGTCCCCCACCCTGCCACCAAGGTCGGAAATGGTGAGGACCTGCCGTACTGTATTGTGAATTAAATCACATTATCGAACTTCGTATTGAATAATAATTGTTCAATTGCAGGGTAGATGGGTTTCGTCAACTGGCACCGATGATTTGGTAGTTACCATTGACAGGCAAACAAGGTTGAGTAGGCCTCAGGTTCGAGGACCAAGTTCAACATAAGGACACATTATGGAGAACGGTAAAAAAAGCTGTGAAGCCTAGACTGGCTTGATATTTCAGAGGATTATTTCAATTTTCAGTATGTAAAATAAATTGAACAGAATCAAAATATTTATTTTATTATATTTTTATTTACCCTTAACTAATAATTTCTTTAAATCGGGAATAATTTGTTTTATTTATCGGTAAAATTATGTACCAAATCAAGAGTTGCAGAGAAAAATATTAAATATTTTTCGTAAATTTTACGAAGGTATTTTTAAGAAGATAACTAATGTTTCAATTTCGTCGCATCGCTTAGCGCAAAAAATCCTAATTTATTGAAAATTTAGGTAGGTGTGGCAGTTTCGGTGGATGCGCATTGACAGTCCTAGAACTGATATGAAAGAAAGCGTCTGGTAAAATTTACCAGACATTTATTAATGTTTACATTTAATGTTTTTCAGAACCCCCAGTTCAATGTTCAAATTTCGGACGATTTCAGTGCATCCTTTTTCTCAGTAAACAAAGAAGTAAAAACTAAAAATATTTTGTAAATTTGTCGAACGTAAATTTCTCAAAAAAATCATCAACTCTAACGTCTGCGGCCCAAACAGAAAAACAAAATTTGTTTTAATTGATTGAAAAATTTAATATTGAAAATCACTCGTAGGTTTATAAAAGTGTTCATTTCACTTGGTTTTGAATACCTAATAATGAAAATGCAGGTGCAGTAGGTAACGCTAATAGTTAGGTCGACCTTTCAGAAAACCTCGTGACTGTCAAGAGAGGAAATTATATTTCATGAATGTAGAATTTTAATAAATTAATTTTTGGGCAGGTTTTTCAGCGAATTTTAGGCGGCTTTTTAAACATGTTCTCATTTTTGAGAGGGAGATAAAATTATTTCTTTCGATATTCCGTATTTTCAGTGCGGAAATAATTCGTGGTAATCGAATAAATTTAACAATTTCCCCACCTGGACAACAGCTTGGAAGATGGGGCGATCAACAGGTGTAAATGAGTGCCGTGCGGCGTGTACGGATGATCCGTGTGGCGGCGCGGCGGAGGCTGTGTGGCGTCCGGGTCGCGACTGGTCTCGAGCGCAGCGCCCTCTAGCTGGCAATCCGAAGGGACAAGATAGCCGCGCTCTGCCTAGGCGCACCGCCTCTTCGGCCCCTCGCCTCTTCAGCCCCCGGAATGAGAGCCCGGCTGTATCGCCATTTCAGCCGAACTTACCCCTAGTGGAAAAATCTCGGTTGGGATGCGCGAATGTTTGTCGAAAAACGCACCGTACTTCCGGAAAGAAGATTTAGGTTTTTGACATCAATGGTGAGAAATTCTGCAGATTTTCGAACGCTGAATCGAATTGTGATAGTAGGTACAACGGATTTTTTCGATTTTTTTCAAATCGAAATTCTCCTACGTTAATAATAATTGTATTTTTCCGAATTTTCGAGGACGTCGAATAATTTATTTCACTTGATTCAGAGTTAGTAGATAGTTTCGTCGATGGTTCATTCGATTTGTGCCTTGAGGGAGACCTATGCATGTATTCGCATGGGGGAGGACGAATTACGACGCAAAGCCTTCTGCGGCTGACAATAAACATCAAGATGAATTGCTCCCCAAAGTCCATAGCATGTGTTTTCGATTCGACGTCAAAGGGAGAATCAGTTTCCGCTCACATGCCTATCGAGCGAAAGTAAAATATTTTTGGAATGTCGTTTTCCTTGTGATCTGATGTTAAAACCACTGGAAAACAGAGATTCAATTTTTCGGCAAATAGTGAGCTACTAAAGAAATTAAGCCAAATTCAAGATGGCAAAAATACCACGATTTGAGAGTTGCCTTGCATTTTTTTTTATATATAAAATCTCTTAAGCCAAAAAAGTCTCTTAGCCAAAATTTAAAAGAAACATAGAGTGAAATAATCGAGAAAATTGAACGAAAATTAAATTTCTGCTAAAATGAAAATTCTATCTGAATCTCTGTTATGAATTTTACTTGAGTCTTACAACTTCGCCAATACAGAAGAAGAAATGCTTCATAACGTTAAATTCGTGTACCTATATATAGCTTTATGAAGCTATAAAAATTATATTTCTGCATACTGTGTGCATGAAGGAGCAGCTAACACACCCACAATGAAGCCACCAGCAAAACCCTCATTCAGTCCAGGTGCCGATAAGTTTCATCGGAAGAACCGCGGTCGAAAATCCCCCAAAATATTATCACCTCCGTTCAAACAACAGGATTTCGAGTCTGACCTTGTTTTCTTTTCGGCCCAGAGCAGCCACCATGGAGTCAATATTCCCTCGGATCTGGGAAGTAAACATATTTTCGCCAACCCTAACCCCTGACCAGTCGATGGTTGAATCCAGGACCCAACTTTGCCAATACCCGTCCCGAAGAAGGGAAAAAAGCCGAAAGAAAGCGAGAGAAAATGTGTATCGAGAGCCGGAAAAGTCGCAGGGGTTAACAAGTCGAAGATTCTCATATTTATTCGACCTTATTGCTAAACATGGGAGACCAAAGGACGAGAAAAGTGATGCAATGTTTAATTTTTTCTCCGTATTATGGAAAAGGTATTTGGGTATATCACATAAAGCACATCAAACTCAAGTTTGTTACATAATAAATTAAATAAATAATAACATTTAACAAATATACGAAATAAACGACATTGTTTATTTTAATTTTTCTTATCACAATTGCACATGTGAAAATAAGTAATAGATAGGTACTCAACTTTGAGATCAACGTCAACTTCGAGTTCAAACTCAACTTTGAGAAGAACGTCAACTTCGAGATAAAACTCAACTTTGAGATCAAACTCAACTTCGAGATAAAACTCAACTTTGGGATCAACGTCAACTTTGAGATCAAACTCAACTTCGAGATAAAACTCAACTTTGGGATCAACGTCAACTTTGAGATCAAAGTCGACTTCAAGATCAATGTCAACTTCGAGTTCTAACTCAACTTCGAGATAAAACTCAACTTTGGGATCAAACTCAACTTCGAGATCAATGTCAACTTCGAGTTCAAGATCAACTTCGAGATCAAAGTCAACTTCGAGATCAAACTCAACTTCAAGATCAATGTCAACTTCGAGATCAACGTCAACTTCGAGTTCAAACTCAACTTTGAGAAGAACGTCAACTTCGAAATCAAACTCAACTTCGAGATCAAAGTCAACTTCGAGATAAAACTCAAGTTTGAGATCAACGTCAACTTCGAGTTCAAACTCAACTTCGAGTTCAAACTCAACTTTGAGATCAAAATCAACTTCGAGATCAATGTCAACTTCGAGATCAAAGTCATCTTCAAGATCGAACTCAACTTCGAGATCAAAGTCAACTTCGAGATCAAAATCAACTTCGAGATCAACTTCGAGATCATCTCAACTTTGAGATCAAAATCAACTTCGAGATCAATGTCAACTTCGAGATCAATGTCAACTTCGAGATCAAACTCAACTCCGAGATCAAAGTCGACTTCAAGTTCAAACTCAACTTCGAGATCAAAGTCGACTTCAAGTTCAAACTCAACTTCGAGATCAAAGTCAACTTCAAGATCGAACTCAACTTCGAGATAAAACTCAACTTTGAGATCAAAATCAACTTCGAGATCAAAGTCATCTTCAAGATCGAACTCAACTTCGAGATAAAACTCAACTTTGAGATCAAAATCAACTTCGAGATCAATGTCAACTTCGAGATCAAAGTCATCTTCAAGATCGAACTCAACTTCGAGATCAAAGTCAACTTCGAGATCAAAATCAACTTCGAGATCAACTTCGAGATCATCTCAACTTTGAGATCAACGTCAACTTCGAGTTCAAACTCAACTTCGAGATCAAAATCAACTTCGAGATCAATGTCAACTTCGAGATCAAACTCAACTTCGAGATCAAAGTCGACTTCAAGTTCAAACTCAACTTCGAGATCAAAATCAACTTCGAGATCAATGTCAACTTCGAGATCAAAGTCATCTTCAAGATCAAACTCAACTTTGAGATCAAAATCAACTTCGAGATCAATGTCAACTTCGAGATCAAAGTCATCTTCAAGATCGAACTCAACTTCGAGATAAAACTCAACTTTGAGATCAAAATCAACTTCGAGATCAATGTCAACTTCGAGATCAAAGTCATCTTCAAGATCGAACTCAACTTCGAGATAAAACTCAACTTTGAGATCAACATCAACTTCGAGATCAAAGTCGACTTCAAGTTCAAACTCAACTTCGAGATCAAAGTCGACTTCAAGTTCAAACTCAACTTCGAGATCAAAGTCAACTTCAAGATCGAACTCAACTTTGAGATCAACGTCAACTTCAAGTTCAAACTCAAGTTTGAGATCAACGTCAACTTCGAGTTCAAACTCAACTTCGAGGTCAAACTCAACTTTGAGATCAAAATCAACTTCGAGTTCAAACTCAACTTCGAGATCAAATTCAATAATTATCTTGGTGTGGTTCCGCTTTTGAATTTTGGATAACTGGTCACCTTAGTCGTCACAGTATTCCACGAGGGGTGCACTCATTTATGGTATACACATTTACGATTTTCGATTTTAGGACGATTCCAATACTTCCGTTAACTATGTTAATATGGAAGTAAAAAACAGTAAATTTACCTATCTAGGATAGTATAATCTTATTTACAAAAAAAAAAGAACTGGAGGAGTATGCAGAACCGCACGACATTCAGGAAACAGTTTTTCGGGTATCCTGTAAAGTTGGGAAAACTGTCTTGTAGCTGCCGCTTAAGCGACAATATTACAAAATTTGTATTTAAAATTTATATTTTTACTAATATTTGATACTAATATCAAGCTACTAAACAGTATTCTCCTGTCAACTCTCGTGAATTGTGTCAGTAGTTAATTCGACGGATGCGGGTGGTGGCCGAAAAACAGAAACGTCGCTCGAAGTTGCCGTTCGCGTCTCTGGGGTGGTCGGCGCATGCGCAGTGCGGGCATTCCCTCCGCCGGCGGTCACCGATGCGGGGGCGGCGAGTCGGCGGTGGCGGGGCGCCAGTGCGGAACCCAGCGGACCCCGCGCAGTAACTTAGAAAGGAGATGAGGGTCTCTTCCCTCGCCTTGGGTCTCATAAGGTACACACAACAGCAAAAAAATGAAAAATGGAACAAAAAATTATAAAAAAAATGTCAATTCATATATATTTTTTTGGAGCGATTTTAAATCGAAATCGCCGCACAACATCTTCACATGCTCGGAAAAGCGATCGATACAATTTAGCTGAACACGACACGGCAGCATTTTGTAAATTTGGCGCACCCATAACACCGCTTCAATGCCACGGCTCTGTACAATACAATTGTCTACAATTTTTTGCTTGAGAAAAATGTTAAAAGGATTTTCCTGCTTTACTTTTTATCGTGGTTCTCACGAAATGTCAGTTGCTACCAAGGCTGAAAACCCCGAAATTTTTGTGACTATAACCCGACGTAGAGGAAGAATAATTCTTCGGGCTAATTATTAGCTATTAGCTGCTAATAATTATAAACCGTCGTGCTAATTATTAGCACGACGCCAATCATCTTCGACCGGTTCCTAGAGTTGTGACTCATAGAAGTGAATCAGGGCATTACCCAATTGGTAGGCATGGGGCAGAGTTGTTAAGTAATCATTGCTATGAGTAATGATTACTAATCGAATTACAATCTCGCTATGAGAAAATGTAATGACCATTACCCATTACAATTTCTCAAAAGTAATGGTAATGGCCATTACTTTTCCGATTACTTGTAATGAGTAATCGAACCTGGCCATTACCCATTACAAATGATTGAAAAATGTAATGACCAAATTTCGATTACCGATTACAAAAAGTAATGGAGTAATTGTAATCGGATTACTTCGATTACTTGAAAGTAATTGGAGTAATCCGATTACTCAAAATTAATCAGATTACTCAAAATTAATCAAATTACTCGAAATTAATCAGATTACACGAAATTAATCAGATTACAGAAAAGAAATTGGAGTAATCAGATTACGTAAAACTAATCGGATTAAAGAAAAGAAATTGATTTTAGAAACTCGTTCAGCCATTCTAAGGAACTTCTTGCAGCAGTGGAGAAATGGGAACCCTCACAATCAGCAGCGGGGCCCACTTCGCCAAAACCCGTACAGTCTATAGGACTCCAATACAGCTGGAATTGCTTGAGGGCCTCATGAGCAAGATTGACGACGTTCCCCGACTAGCTGATCAGCCGAGGAGCCCATGGCGCTAATTCCAACACCGTTGGTAGTACGATGATGAAATCTGGTACACAGCCTCAGAGGAGTCCCTCAGCATGATTGGCCGAGCCAAAACATGTTCTGATCAGCTGAGGAGCCCATGGGGGTAATTTCAATACCGTTGGTCGTGCGATGCTGAAATTTGGTTCACCGCCTCAGAGGAGCCCCTCAGCATGGCTGGCGAGACCAAAATACCTTCCAATCAGCTGAGGAGCCCATGGCGGTAATTTCAAAACTGTTGGTCGTATAACGCTGAAATTTGGTACACAGCCTCAGAGGAGTCCCCCAGCAAGAATGGCAGGCCCAAAACACGTTCTGATCAGCTGAGGAGCCCATGGGGGTAATTTCAATACCGTTGGTCGTGTGATGCTGAAATTTGGTACACAGCCTCGGAGGAGTCCCTGAGCAAGATTGGCTGGGCCAAAACACGTTCTGATCAGCTGAGGAGCCCATAGCGCTAATTTCAAAACTGTTGGTCGTATAACGCTGAAATTTGGTACACAGCCACAGAGGAGTCCCCCAGCAAGATTGGCAGGGCCAAAACACGTTCTGATCAGCTGAGGAGCCGATGGGGGTAATTTCAATACCGTTGGTCGTGTGATGCTGAAATTTGGTACACAGCCTCGGAGGAGTCCCTGGGCAAGATTGGGTGGGCCAAAATAAGTTCTGATCAGCTGAGGAGCCCATGGCGTCGAATCCAATACCGTTGGTCGTACGATGCTGAAATTTGGTATGCTGCCGCAAAGATGATTAGCAAGACCAAAACTTTTCCTGATCAGCTGAGGATTCTGACCCTAACAGTCTTGCTGACGAGCTATTCCGAGGCTCCATATCAAATTTCAGCATCATACGACCAACGGTATTGAAATTAGCGCCATGGGCTCCTCAGCTGATCAGGACGTATTTTGGTCTTGCCAGTCATGCTGAGGGGCTCCTCTGAGGCTGTGTACCAAATTTCAGCATCATACGACCAACGGTATTGAAATTAGCGCCATGGGCTCCTCAGCTGATCAGAAAGTATTTTGGCCCAGCCAATCTTGTTCAGGGACTCCTCTGAGGCCGTGTGCCAAATTTCAGCATCATACGACCAACGGTATTGAAATTGGCGCCATGGGCTCCTCAGCTGATCAGAAGGTATTTTGGTCTTGCCAGTCATGCTGAGGGGCTCGTCTGAGGCCGTGTACCAAATTTCAGCTTCGTGCGACCAACGGTATTGAAATTAGCGCCATGGGCTCCTCAGCTGATCAGAAGGTATTTTGGTCTTGCCAGTCATGCTGAGGGGCTCCTCTGAGGCTGTGTACCAAATTTCAGCATCATACGACCAACGGTATTGAAATTAGCGCCATGGGCTCCTCAGCTGATCAGAAGGTATTTTGGTCTTGCCAGTCATGCTGAGGGGCTCCTCTGAGGCTGTGTACCAAATTTCAGCATCATACGACCAACGGTATTGAAATTAGCGCCATGGGCTCCTCAGCTGATCAGAAGGTATTTTGGTCTTGCCAGTCATGCTGAGGGGCTCCTCTGAGGCTGTGTACCAAATTTCAGCATCATACGACCAACGGTATTGAAATTAGCGCCATGGGCTCCTCAGCTGATCAGAAGGTATTTTGGTCTTGCCAGTCATGCTGAGGGGCTCCTCTGAGGCTGTGTACCAAATTTCAGCATCATACGACCAACGGTATTGAAATTAGCGCCATGGGCTCCTCAGCTGATCAGAAGGTATTTTGGTCTTGCCAGTCATGCTGAGGGGCTCCTCTGAGGCTGTGTACCAAATTTCAGCATCATACGACCAACGGTATTGAAATTAGCGCCATGGGCTCCTCAGCTGATCAGAAGGTATTTTGGTCTTGCCAGTCATGCTGAGGGGCTCCTCTGAGGCTGTGTACCAAATTTCAGCATCATACGACCAACGGTATTGAAATTAGCGCCATGGGCTCCTCAGCTGATCAGAAGGTATTTTGGTCTTGCCAGTCATGCTGAGGGGCTCCTCTGAGGCTGTGTACCAAATTTCAGCATCATACGACCAACGGTATTGAAATTAGCGCCATGGGCTCCTCAGCTGATCAGAAGGTATTTTGGTCTTGCCAGTCATGCTGAGGGGCTCCTCTGAGGCTGTGTACCAAATTTCAGCATCATACGACCAACGGTATTGAAATTAGCGCCATGGGCTCCTCAGCTGATCAGAAGGTATTTTGGTCTTGCCAGTCATGCTGAGGGGCTCCTCTGAGGCTGTGTACCAAATTTCAGCATCATACGACCAACGGTATTGAAATTAGCGCCATGGGCTCCTCAGCTGATCAGAAGGTATTTTGGTCTTGCCAGTCATGCTGAGGGGCTCCTCTGAGGCTGTGTACCAAATTTCAGCATCATACGACCAACGGTATTGAAATTAGCGCCATGGGCTCCTCAGCTGATCAGAAGGTATTTTGGTCTTGCCAGTCATGCTGAGGGGCTCCTCTGAGGCTGTGTACCAAATTTCAGCATCATACGACCAACGGTATTGAAATTAGCGCCATGGGCTCCTCAGCTGATCAGAAGGTATTTTGGTCTTGCCAGTCATGCTGAGGGGCTCCTCTGAGGCTGTGTACCAAATTTCAGCATCATACGACCAACGGTATTGAAATTAGCGCCATGGGCTCCTCAGCTGATCAGAAGGTATTTTGGTCTTGCCAGTCATGCTGAGGGGCTCCTCTGAGGCTGTGTACCAAATTTCAGCATCATACGACCAACGGTATTGAAATTAGCGCCATGGGCTCCTCAGCTGATCAGAAGGTATTTTGGTCTTGCCAGTCATGCTGAGGGGCTCCTCTGAGGCTGTGTACCAAATTTCAGCATCATACGACCAACGGTATTGAAATTAGCGCCATGGGCTCCTCAGCTGATCAGAAGGTATTTTGGTCTTGCCAGTCATGCTGAGGGGCTCCTCTGAGGCTGTGTACCAAATTTCAGCATCATACGACCAACGGTATTGAAATTAGCGCCATGGGCTCCTCAGCTGATCAGAAGGTATTTTGGTCTTGCCAGTCATGCTGAGGGGCTCCTCTGAGGCTGTGTACCAAATTTCAGCATCATACGACCAACGGTATTGAAATTAGCGCCATGGGCTCCTCAGCTGATCAGAAGGTATTTTGGTCTTGCCAGTCATGCTGAGGGGCTCCTCTGAGGCTGTGTACCAAATTTCAGCATCATACGACCAACGGTATTGAAATTAGCGCCATGGGCTCCTCAGCTGATCAGAAGGTATTTTGGTCTTGCCAGTCATGCTGAGGGGCTCCTCTGAGGCTGTGTACCAAATTTCAGCATCATACGACCAACGGTATTGAAATTAGCGCCATGGGCTCCTCAGCTGATCAGAAGGTATTTTGGTCTTGCCAGTCATGCTGAGGGGCTCGTCTGAGGCCGTGTACCAAATTTCAGCTTCGTGCGACCAGCGGTATGGGAAATGGCGAAATGGGCCCCTCTGCTGATCTCCTTGAGTCAATTCCTCTCCTATAATCCGATTAATTTGAAGTAATCTGATTACTCCAATTTCTTTTAAGTAATCGAAGTAATCCGATTACAATTACTCCATTACTTTTTGTAATTGGTAATCGAAATTTGGTCATTACATTTTCAAACACTTGTAATGGGTAATGGCCAGGTTCGATTACTCATTACAAGTAATCGGAAAAGTAATGGCCATTACCATTACATTGGAGAATTGTAATGGGTAATGGTCATTACATCTCTCCAAAGTAATGTGTAATTTGTAATGGGTAATGAGATTACTTTTTTCGCAACTCTGGCATGGGGAGAATTTTTCCTCCCTCATTTTCACCATTATTGGTGCGCGAAGATTTTTGAATTACGGCTCATTTATGAAGACGGAAAATTAATTTTCCTTCAATCGCCAACCTTATTTAGGACTTATTTCAAATTATTAATGAAGGTAATAATATTAATTAATTACTATTATTTCAAATAATAATTAATAAATGATAAAATAATTAATAAGACGCATAAATCAATAAACAATCGAAAAATAGGAGCCTTGCTTCAATGTTTGAACTTTTAAAATTCATTTCTAATAAAAGTCAAATTTTATTAAAATTTCATTTATCTATATTTTGATTTTTTTTCTTTTCTAACTGATTTTAACTATATTAAATATAAAAAATTAAATATAAAATTAAATATAAAATCAAATATTAAATTTTAATGTGACGCATAAACACTTAAAAGCGAAAAATAAAATGATCCAACGGGAATGATCCAATTTTGAATGTTGCATAATAAGGCCTATATTATAGGCCTTACCTCGAAAAAATTTGATTATTTTTTTATCCAAATAACTCGAGCTTTAAATTTGATGTCCGAAGTTCTTTCTTGACATTACGTCGAGCCACAAAATTAATCAAAAACCTATCGTCAAGTATTGTTCGCATTGGAAAAATTTTAGATTTGCATACCCCTAAACCGATTGTATGTAATTCAAAAATGTAATGTAATGTAATAATAATAAAATAATTATAAGATAAATAAATAGAAAATGAATAAAATAGAAAAAACCCATTAGTGAAATGTACCCCTGATATTTGACTTGAAAAAAGCCATTGGTGCGTAGATAACACACTATACTTCCATATTCTGAAAAGTAAAAGTGTGACACAATTTGGTCATATTTTGACTGCGATTAAGAGTGTTTAAGTAATAAAAATCGGAAAATTCACTACGCAAATTTTAGAAATCGCTCAAAATAAAAATACGTCACATTATCGGAAAATAAAAATAAACACATATTTTGCAAGTTACATTATATACATATTTTGCAAAGGTTTCAAGACCAAGAGCGGTCAAATCGGTTTATTTTTGTGGCAGGAAAAAAGTCAACAAGAAATCACTAAAAATGCAAATATATTGGAAGAACTGTGAGTTATTTATACAGGGTACATATTCCGATTATACAGGGTGTTCGGTCTTGTCAAAACAAACATTTCAATTCAAGAAATTTGAAAAAAGGTTGAGAATTGAGGGAGCTATGGCCATTTTTGTAAATGACCACAGACGGACACACAGACACTTGTTTGGCAAGTGATTCTGAATAAATGTGTACAGGTAAAAGTTTTCTCTGAAGCTCCGTTACAATAATCCCATTTACTCTGTAAATATGAAAGTTGAAAATAAAAATAATACGAATAAAATAAAATAATGTAACGACCTATGCGTTACCAATTTGATAGGTAACGGCATTTTTTCCATGTCTCATTATTCGGATGCGTGCTTTAAAAACAGTGCAAATTTTTTTCTGCGTTCGGTCGCGGAAAGAATTGCGGTTTTTCCTTAGATGTTTCTCAGCCGAGTCGAGCAGGCGCCTCTCGAACCACGAAGGTTGTCGTGCTAAGAAACCGTCGACCGGCTTTTTGATTGTTCAAGATCACGTTTAAAAGGTTTATTTTATATTCAAAACGCCATATTGATTCGACCCAAGACCGACACACACAACACATTCGCCATTTTACCCAATCGTGAACTACGTTTTTGCGTTTTAGGAGCGCACAACGTGTACGGCCTTACGAAACGTATTTATACTAAGTATAAGTCCTTGATTACGATTAAAAGGTTGAGCAATAATTGTTTACAAAATAATATTATTGGTAAAATTGTTAGAAGAAGAGACCCCTGGGCATTTTCAAGGCAAATCGTATATAATATATAGGTATATTATATTGTTCTATCAGTATATTATACTGAAATTGTTCTGTTTTAAAACCTTTGAAATACTTTCAAAAAAAGCTCTAAACGTGGAAAGTTTTTTTATTTTTTTATGTTTAATATCAATATCTAGTAGGACTAGACACTAGGAGTGGTAAAATTGGTAAAATTCTCTCCAATTGTGTTCAGTTGCTCCTCTCGGCTTGGCCGTTCTGTTCAGGTATGCAAGGGATCGTAAGTCATCAATGCGACGCTAACGGGCTAATACAGGTTGGATTATGTCAATAAAATATATCCATTTACCTACTTCGTAAATATGGAAGTAAAAAGGCAATAATACTTACAAAACGTTTCGACTTTTCAAATTTAGTTGGTTTGTTGTATTGTCTTAACAATCACTTCAATACAAAATCTTCAATATACTTCGATGATTTGATTGCTTGAATATTGGCTTGATTGTTTGATGATTTGATTGAATCATCAAAATGCCAATGATTTAATTGAGAAATGAATTGGAATCGATTCTCGTTCGCGATTATCGAACTACGCGGTTCAATGTTCACAGCGTATGAAATTGACCGCCTGTAACCGTAAACTTGACCGTTGGTTAATTGGAATCTTCAAGATATCCAAGCTCAGTGTAGAATTGTAACATCCGATTGTTCTGTGAAGCTCAATTGTCAGCGATCACACGAAAGACAGGATCGCATATCCTCAAAAACATTCTGAACTGGTGCATAGTTTGCCAGTAGATAACACTTAGTACTCCCATATTTTGATACGTTAACTTTGGACACATTTTGATTATATTTTGACTGCTTTTGAAGGTGTTTAGGTCAAACATATAAAAATTCCACTTTTTCAATTTTAAAACTTGATTAAAACAAAAATACGATAAGTTTTTCGAATATAAAAATATTTTTTAAGCTCTAAATATTTTTCGTTTTTATATAATAGGTATGAAGGGTAAGGGGAAGGAACGAGGAATGTCACAAAAAGTTCTTTTAGAGAAAAAGTAGGCTTTGTATTTTAAACTCTATGTTTTTTCCCCTTACACCGAATCTTTCGTTGCTCCTCAGTGCAATTTGAACTCCTACGAAATTTCCTGTTCTTTCCCCTTACCCTTCATATCGTTTTTTGGCCCCAAAAATAGATAAAAGGATCATAATTCTTGGAGCGATCGATAGGTCCTGATGAGTAGATTCTTTCGGTACCGAAATCACAAAATCGATATTTTGGGACATATGCCCTTCGTGCTTTAAGGTATCGAAATATGGATAAATATAGTAAACAACCGTTCCATCAGGCGATGCTCTTCGCCCAACAGCCGAAGTTGTCCCGGGCGTGCTCTGCCGCCCTCAAAACTCGCGTTACTGGCTGGTTTTCGAAACCGGTTATTTTCCGTGTCCGTCCGTGTGTCAGACGACAACAGAGACAAGTCGGGCCATTTACCGCGTGTAATAAAGTGCCGCCACTCGTCTGGAAGCAATGCTCATCCGCGCGGAAAGGTTTTCTCCCGAGGCTAAGATGCATTGAACCTTTGGTACAATTTCTCCACCTTGGCCAACTCGGGCGGCATTGAGCTTCGCAATGGTCAAGGTAGAGACCGTCATAATCTCAAGGACTCGCATCTCGCACGCTATCGCTTTGTCGAGCTCGGAATTAATACCTGAGCAACCGACCCGGCCATTATACCTGAGTAGCTCGTTAACTGAAGCTCTTATTCCCTGTCCGCCGGCTCAGGTCTATGTATCACGCTTCTATGCAGATTTCAACGGGCAGTTGGGGTCATGTTGTTAACACTATAGATACAACAACAACATTCAAGGAGCCTAAACAAATCGGTCTGGCGTTTAAAAATGATGAAAATCCGGCTTCAATGCGGATTTTGGTTCATTTTTCTGAAGAAATGAACCTTTGCAATCGGTCAGTAAAAAATGTTTTTTCAACGCCCCCTGAAAATTTGTTGGTTTACGTTTTAAAGGGTGTAGAATCCGAATCTGCATTAAAAATTTTTTGTCCGGCCGGGGGTTTTCAGGGGAAGGAGTTGTCGTAAATTTTTGAAATTTTCACCAAAAATCAGGTTCCGTATCTAGTTGGTCCTAACTCTCTCGGAGAAACTGATTTTTAGCTTCCGGTTACAGTAGGATACAATTCATTTTGGCTTGAAATCGATGCTAGCACCTATAGGGCTCAGGGAAAGGAACCCGAAAATGCGAAAAAAAACCAAATTGGCTAAAAGTGGATACACGGCTCTGATACAGAAATTGTGAATTTTCGAAAGCTCGGCGAAGGAGACAGAATTCTTGCTTGACCCTACCCCTGATATTTGACTACAACATATTTTAAACCAATTCAATACGCTCATCGGGAAGCCCATTCGAGCATAAATACGGATGGAAACGCTTCGATGATAATAATTATTGCTCATGTTTCATTCTTGGCAAGAGTTTCCGACCTGCGAAGCACAGCTAATCAATAATTGTCCACTAATTATTAGTGAGGTCATTAGATATGGGAATCCGGGGCGAACGGTCTCCAATAATATTATGCTCACTCAAACACGGCTAATGATTCGTTAGTAACGAGTGTGTGCCCATTATCGTTAAAATCGCCGCCAATTAATTTCAAGGAAATTGCGGATCGATTCGTTTGTCAAACAATCGCTGCATACATGAGAAGCGAGGCTGACCAAGTCAAAAATAAACGGCATGTTTACATCGTATCATCATCATAGGACTATACAAAAAAATGGCCTGCTCTCACGTACTTTGGTGTGAGGAACTCGAAATCACCAATGAAAATCCTCAGTTAGGTCTAGTTTCTGAGATATTGAGACTCCTTGCCGATCAACCATGCAACCATGACACGCGAAATTCAGCCATCAGGGGTTGGACAACAGATATGGGCCATTAGAAGGGTAACAAATTTATTCGCAGTAATTTTTGTGAATACAAGTGTATTCGTATTGATATTCAAAGTGAACTCTCGAGTTTTGGTCTTATATTTTTATTTCTCGATCAAGCCGACGTTTCGGGTAGGCTTCTACCCATCATCAGGGCTGAAAACAACAACCAACAATAAGCTTATCGGCCAACAATTAAACGATGCCTACAACAGATGGAAATCCACAAAATTCAAAAAAAAAAATATATAAATAAATAAAATAAAATTGCTTGCCTTACCCTAATCAGGAACAATTTGTGTGTGAAAAAGACGGAAATTTTTTTTTTTTGAATTTAATTGAAAACAAATGACGCATTGGAAAACCAGGGACGGCGGTATGATAACTTTATCCATCGAACTTTTGTTGTTGCATACTATTGCGACCTGACTAGCGCTGCGGGTAACATAGTTTTGACTGCTCTAGCCTACCGCATCAAATTCGCATATACTCTGCTCAAATTTGCCACGTCGGATCTATAATTACAAGGGTTCTTACTTCGTGCTATGTATATCATTTCTTTAATTTCACGTTTAGCCTTGTTACTCTCTGTGTCCAGTATCTTGCAGTTCTCAAAATCGAAAACGTGACAATCAGGAATTTGGATGGCAGTGTTTCAATAGACTGGTACCGCAAGCCCATAAGAAGCGATCGTTATCTGCATTTCAAGTCCCACCATCCGTTAAACCAGAAGATCTTGTCAGCATTGAATCTGAAACATCGTGCAATGCGCTTAAGTGATTCTGAATTCCATTCAGCCAATTTACAGAAAATAAGAGAAATTTTAAAAAAGAACGGTTTTCCGGGCTCAGTGATAAATTCGGTCGTTCAATCTCCGACATATACGGGACTGCAGACAGAGGACACTCAGGTTGAGATGGCTGGAACGTCGACATCAGGTTTGGAAGCATCTGAAAATGGACAGCTTTCTCAAGAAAGATCGTCGGAGACAGCTGTGACATCGACGACTGACTCCACAGGCGAACTCGCTGTTTCAGATCGACGTTTGGATTCAGTCAAGTTTCGAGGAATGGTGTATGTTAAGGGTTTGTCTGAGCAATTAGGAAAGGCATTACATAAAAAAGTAGATTGCAGACTAGCCTTCAAAAATGTCAAGTCCTTAAATAACAAAGTGTTCTCTAAGCTGAAATCTCCAATTCCATTTGAGAACAGGAGTGCAGTAGTATACTCTGTCCCTTGTGGGAATTGTGAAAAAGAATATGTGGGCCATACAGCTCAATATTTAAAAAATCGCATGTCTGGTCATAAATCTGACATTGCCATGGAGAGGGCGGGCTGTGCATTAGCGCAGCATGCTCTGAATAAAGGCCACGTTTTCGATTTTGAGAACTGCAAGATACTGGACACAGAGAGTAACAAGGCTAAACGTGAAATTAAAGAAATGATATACATAGCACGAAGTAAGAACCCTTGTAATTATAGATCCGACGTGGCAAATTTGAGCAGAGTATATGCGAATTTGATGCGGTAGGCTAGAGCAGTCAAAACTATGTTACCCGCAGCGCTAGTCAGGTCGCAATAGTATGCAACAACAAAAGTTCGATGGATAAAGTTATCATACCGCCGTCCCTGGTTTTCCAATGCGTCATTTGTTTTCAATTAAATTCCAAAAAAAAAAAAAAAAAAAAAAATATTTCCGTCTTTTTCACACACAAATTGTTCCTGATTAGGGTAAGGCAAGCAATTTTATTCTGTTTATTTATATTATTTTGAATTGTGTGGATTTCCATCTGTTGTAGGCATCGTTTAATTGTTGGCCGATAAGCTTATTGTTGGTTGTTGTTTTCAGCCCTGATGATGGGTAGAAGCCTACCCGAAACGTCGGCTTGATCGAGAAATAAAAATATAAGACCAAAACTCGAGAGTTCACTTTGATCGTCCAGTGGTCGATAATTCCTTCAAACCGTATTGATATTCACCAAATACAACATACCTGAGTGAATATAATGTATATACGAATATATTCGTATTCATATTCACTAAAATGAACCAAGTGAATATATTCGTATTCACGTAATACGAATATGCCCATCTCTGTTGGGCATTGATTCGCGAAGGACGGAACTCAAATATTTCAGGTTGGGTGGTAAAATTGGTTTTCGATCGCTTCGTCTTCTCGTTCATTTCCTGTCGAATTTTCGGAGGCAATTTCCTCCTGGTTGATGCTCTCTAACCAAATCCAAGCAGAAATTTATTGATTTGAAGAGCATAAAAATATCTGCCGACGCAAAAATACATTTATAGTTATTTTTGCCTTTACCCGCCTTCCGTTTGCAATGTAAGGCGGTTAGGACTCAAAAAGTTGTTGTCTATTCTGCATTCTATTAGCTCGAATCTTCTACGTATCCTCCAGCAAACAGAAAGTGCCAAACTGAGCTAAACCAATTTCGAAAATGTCCAGGTTTTACGGAGGCACGCCACCAAGGCTCAGCAAGTCAGGAAACAGTGGAGAACGTACCTTATCCTAAACTCGTGCCTGCGTTGAAAGATAAAAACAATTTTCTGTTACATCGTATTTTTCGATTTGAAGTTCCACCCTATTGCAGCGATACGATTCACCTTCAAAGCGAAAACAATATTCACCGTCGGAATGATCGTTTATCTCTTTCAAGCGCTGGTGGGCGGGGCTGAATCTTTTTACGCGAGGTCTGACAGAAAAACCGGTTACCTATTCAAACCCATTTCACTGTGTAATCATTGTCTCCGTACGGAATTGTTTAGGTGTCTTTTCTTTTTTTCACTCATCGCATAACAGATAAAATTCAATGCGTCTCAAGTAATGCTCCAATAAGTTTTCAAATTATTTATTTTTGGGATCGAACAAAGTAGGTATTTTGAACATTTATTTCTTCCAATTCATTATTTTATGGCCTCAAAAAAATGACCGATTCGTTTTCTTCTAAATGCGAGCCTTGGCTTTATCATTACCAGGGTATTCTCCCATTCCAGGACGTCGGTACTGATAAAAAGAATTTTGATTTTTTATACATTTTTTCAAATTTTTTTTTTGTAGTTTTAAGTTAGCGACCGAGAAACGATAGAGAGTTTTTGCACTTGCAATGGAAATTTTGCAATCACACATTTTCGATCACGAATTTGGTTACAATTACTCAACTTGATTAGATACTGTAGTCAGTAAATCAGGGATATTATCACGTGGTGAAACAGTCTCCTTTGCACACGTGTTTCACTTTATTCAAGAAATTCACCATCACTTAATTAGATACTATGCTTTTTTCTCATATCATTTTTTAGGATGCGTCTTTTTTGCTAATTTGCGGAACCTGGAAATGTAACAATTCCGTATTATGTTTTACAATAACATTTTTGGAAAACAAGAAATCATTGGTGGGTAGATAGAGCCATAAATACGATTGTATTAGAACCGGCACGTGTATGGACTTGGTAATACACCATTCGATTGTGTTCTCATTGAAATATTGATACACCACCGTGGGTCATTGACAAGGCGTTTACAGTTATGGAACAAGCCGTACGATATGGTTTGAAAGATTTATTCTCTCCATTCCTAGGATGAAAAGAGGTCCCCAATACTTCATAATATGAATATCTATATTATAGATCACCTGAACGAAAAGACAAATCTGCGAAAGCGATATTTTATTAATTTACTTGAACAAAATTATACTCTTGCCTCAAAAATAAATAAAAATTCTAAAATGCCTTTACCTTTGTGACGTGTTCGCATATCGACGATCTTGCAGATCGGAGCATCGAAAATCTTTGCATATTCTGCAAGGTGAAACGATGATTTTAAGACCAAGAACGCTCAAATAGGTACTTTTTTGTGGCCCGAAAAAAATAAAATAGTATACACTAACAATGCTAATATATCGAAAGTACTGTGAGTTGTTCAAATTCCGATTAAACAGGGTGTCTTGCCAAGACAAACATTTCAGTTCAAAAAAAGATTGAGAATTGAGGGAGCTATGGCCATTTTCGTAGATGACCATAGACGGACACACATACACTTGTTCGGGAAGTGATTCTGAGTAAATATGTATGGATAAATACATAGTTATACATGTGTACAAGTTTTTTCTGAAGCTCCGATTTTCGATTTTAGGACAATTACAATGCTTCTATTTCGTCGCTTAATTTCTAACATGTGCTATCCAACATATAGGCGAAAATGAGTTCGATACATATTTTTATGCAAAATCTCGCGCTCCGTGCGCTGAACTGCTTAGTTTTTCCAAAAATCCACTAGAAGTCACTCAAAACCTGAAAAAACTATCTGAAATCTGCGACCATCACTGCTATCTACCTAGAACCACTTATGTTATTAGTCGTCAAACCAGTTTTCAATCACCCAACTAATTTTGACTTACAGGTACCTAGTGAAAAATGTGTAAAAACCTTCATGGAATCCAACAAGCCCAAAAAATTCAAAATCGGTTCAGCAGAACCTCCTCAAATCGGCATAAACGCGAAAAAGGAGAAATCGAGTCAGGAAATTTCGAGCCAAACCGATTAAAAAACAAAATTTTCGGAAAAAAACCCTATCCTATGGTAAATTAAGCGAGGAACCCGGGAAAAATACTCGAAAAATTCTAAACCCACGGCATCACCTTCAAAATTGAGTTAAGGTGTTTTTTTCAAAATTTACCCTAACTTTGCCCTTAATCTTTTCCGATCGGATTGCCCAGGCAATATGCACCAAGTTGGAGCAAACCACAACTTCAAGGACTAGTTTCATCAAAATCGGATCAATGGTTCAATACGATGTAGGCGTACGAAGGTCGGACAAAAAAATTTTAATGCATATTTGAGTTCTAGAACCTCTGAAACGTGAAAGAAAAAATTTTCTAAAAAAATTGTAAAAGATTTTGCTCGACCGATTACATACGCTAAGTTATTGGGATATGAAAATTATCCACATATTCAGCAAGGTAAAACAAAGATTTTAAGGCTCAAATCGGTTCATTTTTGTGGAAGGAACACGTTTTTTGGCTGTCCTGTAAAGTTGGGAAAAGTTGGATAGCAAATGTTAGAAATTAAGCGACGATTTGCTCTGTAAAAAGAGGATTTTCGAGTCGTAACACTATTCTCGCAAGGGTGCGATATCATATTTCCACTTTCCTCGCATCTAATACCAAGTATACGTAATGCCAATCATTTTTCCCTCATAACTCAAGCCTTTAGCCACCAGTCTGGATCCGAGTCTTCCTACAGGATTAACTCACCAAGAGTCGGGCGAAGTTTCAAAGACATTTGAAGCCTCCTACGTTCAAGTCGAGGGCTCGAGTGAAGTGGGGAATTCTTCACCCACTCAAGTTCAACTGTCTTCGACTTCAGCCGAGCCTCATTTCCTCCGGACGAAATTTCCCCCGTTTCGCATTCGTTCATATTCGGCGAAGGGTGAATTTCCACTGAAATTCTCTAACGAGATTTCTCCCGGATTCGGGTGGGAGCGAAGTTGATGAATGTTCGTCAGATGTGGCTACGCGTTTGAAACGTCTTTCCCAGCGATAACATTGACGTTAATGTCTGAATATGACGACGTCGAGAGCGAGTTGGCGACGAGAGATTCTGTTCTACTCGGTTGCTCAAAACCGAGGATATTTTGTGTGGGTTGTCTATTCGAAGCTTTGCCGAATTACGAAGATTAAAGAACAGGTAGAGTTTTCGTTGTATAGGTACGTCTATTATATTTTACGAAACTCGAACGTTCTTAGTTTGGGTTTTTTTATCGTTTTGTACCGAAGACATGATAATTATGACCCAACATGCTAAACTTCAGAGGCAACTCTTGACAAAACTGCTTTTCCCTCGATTCGAATCATATATTGAAAAAATCGAAATAGTTTCTGTTATTCCGGCCTGCAAAAGGATAACCAATTTCTTACCCCTTCACCTTTACTATGGTCTCGAATAACGGATAATCGTATGGGCTCCAATAAAATATTATTAATAAATTGAATGACAGTTCCAGAGCTGTGCCTATTTATGCTCTTAAGATGGCATTAAACCCAGTCGACTTGAATTTCAATTCCAGTTTACAGGGAAAATCCAAGGTTGGTTCGTAATTCAATCCTATAATAGAATAATTGAGAAAGGCCAAAACCGACATCTAAATTACGAATGCTACCTACTTATAGGGTCACATCCTAAATATACGAATGACATGGAAACCGAGAGAGTTGGTTGATCAAAATATTGAGGAATGACCAGCAGCGATATTTGCAAATCTTAAATTCAGCAATTTTCACGAAATAAATACATAAAGATTTGAACAAATTTTTTTTCTGAAAATTTTTTCTGAAAAATCTAAAAAAAATTATTTTCGATCATTTCATTCAGTTTCGTATCACCAATATTTCTACCCACAGAAGGATAGACCGCATTAGTTTGGAGTATCCTCAAAAAAATCGCTTTCTATGCAGATATTTAGTTAATAAATTGAGGCCAAATAGTTGAATTTTTGGTTTAAATATCATAAAGAATGACACACAAATTGATCGTCAGACAATTGACGCTGGTCAATCTGTAAAGAAACCATGTAGGTATGTAATAATTGACATTCTTGTGAGTCTTGGCAAAGTAAATCACAATAATGAAATAATGAAAAAGCTCAAATTACTAATTATTATCAATAAAAAAATCACATGAAAAAACTCAGATAATCAATTTCACATTAGTCAAGATATACGAGTGATAATATTTCGAATAGACCGGATGGTATCGTCTCCTGTTCGTAGCATTAGAAACGTGAATTAATTTAGTAAAGTTGACTCATTTGGTCGGACTGCTCGAGTTCAGGGAATTCAAATGGCGTTTCGCTGGGAAAACTTTAAAGATCTCTATCAGCCAGTCGCGTTTTCTTGGTAAACAAGAGTGCTAGACTTTAAGGTCGGTTGTTCCCCATTCAGCCATTTCCTTCCATTTTCTCTCGAGTTCTACAACTCATCGATCCTCCCTCGAAGAAAATGTTCTCCACTTTCCGTCGACCCAGACACTTACAGGGTTTTCACATTTGTTGTTCCGATGTACGTGTCATCGTGAAATATCATGTCAGGTATAGACGTAAAATTGTGATGAAATACGATCATTCGAGTTGGTAGATCTTCGGGTATTTGGAATTACGACATCAATACCTGTATTTACGGATTGACAGAAAAAATTGGAAATCGGAAACACTACTGTTCGTCGGGTGAGTAATGCCCGTAGTTCCTGTTGTAACTCTCAGCTAAGCCGTTTTGTTAAGGAAGGTATCACTGAGGAACATTTTCCAATCCAGCGTCACCACTTGACCCTTCTTAACGAATCAGCGGTTTACACCCACCGTCGGTTGTTGGGTAGATTGACTAAGCTAATCGAAAGACAACAGGTGGCAGCACTGGGTGAGAATCAGCTGTTTTGCGACGTCCTCTCTCCGACGAGTACGATTCGATATCCCCATCGCATTCCCTTGGCATTCGTTTTTTCGATCGATGAAATGTTATCCTATAATCTCGGTACGACTGCTTCACGCGCTCCCAGAATAGACCCGATCCCCCACAATTTGAAGCACGATCGTGATATTGGCTTATTAGATCAAGAGAGTTACGAAAAACGCTATTTCATTTTCGATATTTAACGTCTAGAACGGAAGTAAACACTTAATTCAACCGAGGATAGGGAATTTTAATGTAAAATATAGGTACTATATGAAGAAACGTGTATTTTGATGCGTAAAATTTCTTCGTTTTTTGAAAATTCTGTTTTGAGCATGCTGCACAGCTTTCAAGCCATTTGCTATTTTTCACAATCACCATTGCAAGTCCCTCAGAAAATATTGGCTAGTTGAACCGAAAAAGACGAATAGTTCGTTGGAGAAATTAACTTTCTGTTCACGGATACTGGATATTATTATCAAATTTAATCTAGCAAACTTAAAGACCGCTAAATGTATTCAGGAAATTCAAAAATTTTTTTGAGAGCATTTCACCAAAAGTTCAGGGCTAAAAAAGTCCAAACGAAACAAAACCACCCTTCATATTAAGACATTCGCCAATACACCGGACAAACCGAACTACTTGATGTGCTAATATATAACGAAATTGCTCTTTTCTCCTAATATTTTTTTTCTTTGAGGAATTTTTTGCCTATCTATAATTATGAAAGGGATGAACAAATTGAACAATTGTTTTTATAGTCGCGCAATATATAACTAAAATAACATTTAATGAATAAACTGTTTTGAATTTCCTTCAGTTTTTCAACAAAATAAATATCCCTGCGCTTGCGAAAGTCATCAGATGTAAAAAACATGAATCGTAGCCTCCTCAAGGAATCTCAACATGTTCAAAGCCGCAAAGTAGTTTGCATGGATCACAGATTTGTAATTTATCTGTCAATATTGGTACATGAAGGGTTGACTTTTCAGGAACTCGAGGGCCGCCTTGTATGTGCATTATGCATTGTTCTATATTATAAACGTGCACCTTCCTTCGGGCATGACGCAACCCAGGTTAGTCGAAAATGAGGCTATTATTTTATTTTAAATTATTATTTTATTTCAATCGAGTTTTTCTTAGCTTTGGGTTTTTGAACAACCCCCGATTTTTCAATGGGCCCATTTTGACCACTAACCGTATCGACCACGACTTAAATCCCTATTTTTTATTTTCTACGTTTTGTTTTCATGAAAAATATGTTACTGATGAGTAAACGAACATAGAGATCTAGGAGTACCGAAATTATGCCAAGTTGGAAAAACCCTCATTATTTGTTGTATTTTGAAGCTATCTATGTTTGTATGTTAATCCCCATTTGTCCCCTCCCATTTATTAAACATTCATTGAAAATACGTACAGCATATTTAGGATTATACTGTCACACATTTTATAAATTGAGCATGCTGTAATTTTGAACCGTTTTTCAAAATTCTGGCTTTTTTGTACCAGCAAGCTTTTTTTGGAGGTTTTTACAATTAAGATTATCGGGCGATCGGAAAAATTCTTTGAGAATGTAGAAAGCTCTGAAATTTAAATCTGATATTCAATACCTAACCGTTAATTTTTTAATTTTTCAAACAATTTCGTAACTTTTGTTTTTACAGAATCTATTTTATCACTAATTAAATTCCTCAATATAATAATTCAATCTTGATTTAAATGTGATATCGTTGAATTTGCAACACACCACTTAATGAGTAACAGTATTTTGTACCATTTTGAAGTTCCACAAATAACCCGATATTTTCTTTTTGAATCTTTAGTATCCTGTACGCCGCCGCCTCTTGCAAGGAATACTATACATTGACTCCAGATTACAACAAGAACATTCCTCCAGGTCAGTCTATGATTATCGTGATTACAATTCGAATTTGGGGATACATTATGTTTACATCGTCGGTTTATCGGTAGTATCAGACGAACGGCTCAACCCGGACAACCCAACGGCACTGTGGGGCGGTGAAGGCCGGCCCGAAAGATTCGACTATCGAATCTTCTACGGCTGGCGGTTTGAGCCGTCGGTGGGCGTGGCTAGCCGGATAAACCGAAGCGGCTGAGTCACTACGGCCGATCCCACAGGGCTGCTCTTCGGACGCAACGGTGGGCGGTTACGGGTTGAGCCGTTCATGCGATTCCCACGATTAACTGATGAATTTTCAATCAATGCATATTACTCAAAACTACATTGTGGATGTTTTATATAAGTATTTTTCCTTTGAAACTGGTTTACCTTATTGGATTTCTTTTCTGAAGTCAGTTTCCGAGAAGAAAATGGCCAATTCCTACTGATATTTACACAGGTACCTAGTAATTGGAGAAAATCCATAAAGATGAACAAGTTCAAAATCGATCTTTATAGAACTTGGGCGACGAAATACTGCGTGCGCTATTTTTTGTTCTCGCGACTCCACGAACGAGTCAAGGGCAGAACGTAGGGTCGAGATAAAGTGAAAACCGTGGCGTTGTTTTGGGAAGAAGCCATTATTAATCGCCAAAGGTCATAGGTTGGAAGGGGGGGGGCTTGGATTTAAATTCTAGGTCGACGGGCGCGTCGCGTGGGAAAGCGGAATTTACCAGCAAATCATCCTTGCAAGAAAGAGCGGGAAAAGGATACGCGGTTTACCTACCCTCGACTTTGAGTTGGGGAGAAAATTAGGAAGTAATCATAATACAATTATCGTGTTCCCCCCAGCGAGACTCCATGGCTGATGGAATTGGCAGGGCGAAACGCGACTATGGATTGTGGACAGGGGGCTAAGGTCATGCAAGATGGCGGGAGGTCACGCCAATTCTCGTGGGGGAGTCACCATGTGGGCTTTGGGAACTGTTATGTTGGAAAAGCCTTCGGGTTTCCCTCAGAAGTGAAGCAATAGCGACAGAAATGCTTTTGAAACGGCGGGAGGTCTAATCGACAGACGCCTTGGTCCAAGTGCTACTCGGAATGACGAAGGGACTCGAGTAATGGAAGAAACTTGTTTCTTTGTCAAGAGCGTTACGATGGTCTTACAGCACAATTGCAAATGCGCTTAAATTCCATATGTTTGTGCGTAAATTCATAGGTACTCTGTGCATTCAAATTTTCATTAAGCCATTCACATAACAGGGCGCATTTTTTTTCCAAAACGTTAGCTTACTGTTAGCCTCGCATCCATGAATGAAGTAATCAGCAGCAACTAACCCCGTTTACAGGCCTAATTTTTAAAGCATTTCTCGAAAGCTTGATTTTTTTTATCCCCAACTTAGCATTAAAAAGCTGTGATTACCGTGGGATTACTGGAAATTTACAGCTCTTTCTATGGGTATCCTCATTTTTGTAATTACTCGATAATTTTTGAGGGACTTATGTCCATTTTATTAGTCAAAAACATGAAAAAAGTCAAATTGGAAAAAGACAACTTTTTCGGGGTCTCAAAAAAAAAAAGTTATGGGAAAAAAATTGTAGCAAATGAGCTGAAAAATCGAGAAAATTGCAACATTCGAAAATATATAGACGCAAGTACTCACAGGAAATGGCGATTCGCTATGTTGGGTAGGCACCAAGTTCTGACCAGACTGACAGCCTTAAGCCAAGTACTGAAGTTGCTCACCGGTGATAGTAATCGCATTGACCTGGACGGCCATTGTTTGCTAATGAGCGAAAAGATACACAGCTCTATCGCTTCAAGGCTTATTCTATTTACCTTCCTAATGGTGATACATTAACCTAATTTTGTTCTCAGATCCATACGAACCTGATGAAACAGGAGGTTTTTGGATCGATAATCGAAATTGCCCAACTAAAACCGCGAAAAATGGTTCGACCTAAATTCAAATTCAATCGATCTAAAAACAATGCAAACATTAAAACATTTGCAATTTTCAACTTTCCGCTAGTGGTTTTTAAATTTTGCCATTAAAAATGCCACCCACGACTTTCATTCTAAAAAAAAAAAATACGGAAAAAATGATCCTAAAGAGCAGACTGGCGAAATTGCACTTTTTTCCATCGGATGTTTGCTGTAAATTTTTCAAGACCGGAACGCACTCTTCAGAAAAACTTTGCCCAAAATCTCAAAGTTTTAACGGAATTGTCATTTTTAGGATTATTCAGCTCCTAGGGCAAAAAATCACTTTCGGATGTAAAAAAATGTTTCTGAAAAATGATTGTTTCTTAACTAAGCAGGTTTTGAGTTTCACTCAAATTGACGGGTATGGCACTTTTGTTTAAACAAAAATTCTCGAGCTTGCCATCGGTCCTCTCATTTTTGAGAGTAGGTGAAGGCCAAAAACACTAAAATGCCAAAAACAATGTTTCCCAGCTTACTAGGCAAAATGTGTGAGGGAAAGATTTGTTGAGAATGACTGGTAGAACATTTTTCTAGGTAGTAAATCGTAACTCGATACTTTTAGTTGCTGACGTTTTTTTGGAAGGCACTTTTACCATTCTAACCCTAAGAAACATTTCCTCACCCTGCTACTATAGGTAGTTCAAACATAACTTTATAGGGTATTGAACTCTCTGCACTGGGATGCCAACCAAAGTCAATGCACTCCAAATTAATTCATAAATTCGCCTGTGAAAAATTTCCCGCCGGTTGGAAAAACGCCCTTCCACTTTAGGGCCTCCTCGGTTGATTAACGTTGAGAAGGCCCGTATTTATTGAACTGGCACTCCCCAGTCACGCTACCTTACCTATTTATACGAAACTTGAACCCAACCCCCCGGGATGGCCTGCACTAACGCGAAATTCGTTAATTACCCCAGACCTCATGCTCCAATTGCCTCCCTCAGGCATCATTGCTACAGCTACGTTTATTTTGACCCTTCCCAAATTGGATACAGGTTGAACACTTTTTAATTTCGGTAAATAACACAAAAACATGTTAATCTCGATATCGAGTTTTCGGAAGAATTCATTCATTTTTATACAAAGTAAATTAGAATTATTGTGATAGTCTGAAAACTGGAAATTGGTTTTGGGGCTCAGAGATGAATTTTTATCCACAGAAATAACTCAAAATCACTTTCTGGAAATTAAACAGGGTGCTCAGACTTCAGATTGTTTTCTTTATAAGGGACGATTCTTCACCTAATGTGCTACAATTTTCGTTCTATAAACTTTTTTTGTGAGCCGATGAAAAAGTTCGTACAAGGTTTTCGACTTAGTAAAAAATCAGTTTTTAGTAAAACGACCTCAGGTCCCTTGAATTTTAGAGAAATCTCAAAAACAAAGATACCGTTGGAAAGAACGTTAAATTTCCAATAATCTTACGGTATTTGCAGATTCATCACATCAAGTTAGTCACGCAAAAACAGGAGAGGCTGGGGAGCGAACGGTGTGGCCGTGATGCCAGCGCTCCCAGCGACACTTACGGTACTATTCCTAGGAGTGTTAATATTAGGAGGGGGTAGAAGAGGTTGGACCCTAAGCTCGTTTGGTTTATCCAACACCGACTGATGAGTATGTCGAATTGGACTGATGAGGGATGTTTTTCTGTCTTGGAGATGCGAGCGCAGGTCATCTGATCTGAACAGTTAGCAAGAGAGCTGGAGAGTGGTGGTGGTGCGCTAGTGGTGGTGCGCAACAAATCAGGTGACCTCGCTGCGCTCGCATCTCCAAGACAGAAAAACATCCCTCATCGGTCCATTCGACATACTCATCAGTCAAACGCTAATCAAGCAAGATATTGAATCAGATATAAACAGATAATAGGAATAGTACCGTAAGTGGCGCTGGGAGCGCTGGCATCACGGCCACACCGTTCGCTCCCCAGCCTCTCCTCGCAAAAACCATGCCCAAGTCGAGAAATGCTCAATTTTTCAAAATTACAATTTTTTCAACGATCGTTTATGATTAGAAAACAATGAAAAACTCCGGCGTACTTTCAAGGAAACACTGGTCTGAAATGTCAGCCTTCAAAAGGTACATTTATTTTTTAATTTATCCCACTTTCTAGGTTGAAAATCGACGTTTGAGAGCAGCATTATTTTTTGCTGCAACCTTGATTTTTTGACAGCAAAAACGTCTCTCGATTTAAAGGTGAACCGATTTCGAAAGGTTAACCCATTTTATCGTTCAGAATGATGAGTTTTAATTCTGAAATGCTTGTGTAGGGCAAGGAAATGAACCATTAAACTGTTTTGACAAACAATTAAATTGTTGTATAGGGCAAGGAAATGAACAATTAAATTGTTTTGACAAAAAATTGAATTGTATTTTTTAAATAAATTTTATTTCTTCCTATTGTGATATTTTTTTTTGCAATTTATTGATTTACGTGGAATCGTCGGCTGTCACTGATATTACGTAACAAAATCATCAAACATCACATGGGGGTGGGGGCTGAATAACCGACGGGGTCAGTTATCAGGATTCTTGATAGCGGAACGGCGTAGGCGAACGCCGGGCGGAACGTGATGTAACGCCAATCGGGCGGAAAATTGAGCCGCGCTCCGGAACATCCGCCTGCATAACGCGAACGCTTTATAGGAAATCGGTCGATTTCGGGGGAAAATCCAAAAGGGATGAAGGGATGTTTATGGCTTATATCGGGTTACCTATCAGCGGAAGACCCGTGGGCCATCGTCGGTCAATCAAACTCATTGTTAACCTGAGAAAGTTGAATTTTGAATAGATTCGTTTTTCCGAACAGGCGAATCTATTGAATAGATTGGGTTCAATACTGAAGATAACGAATAGAGAATAATGCGGACTTTTTTCAGACGTTAAATTCCGGCTCATAATATTGAATTAGACGAGGCAATTAAGGCGAGAAGTTTACGAGAAAAATCCGTAACGATAATTATTAACATACTCTACAATTCTGATCGGGTATCAGCCCCTTAAGGTTGCATTACTGAAATAAAGATAATAAACCGCGAATTATAGAAATTTTGGTCACTTTTTGATTTTACCCTCAAGCATTATTGCAATTATGTGTTTTGAGTCGAAACCCAACTGCCGATTGTCACTTAAACCAGCCCATCTGGTCGAAAACCCCAAATACCGAAACACCCTTCGCAAAAACGTTATTTTTAGCTTTATTTCCCCTTCAGCCGAAATTAAACCTAGATATTCGGAAACTAACGATGAATAAGTATGTGAATTATGATGAGAAAAATTCGTCCATACTATAAAAATTTAAATTTGTAAATTTTCGGTCCTTTTTGCGATAACGGCAGAGCTAAATTTATGGCCCACTTGGGAAAAGATTAGTTTTAGTTCGCTCTCCTGTTGATTCACATTACAGTCGTCCGACTGCCGAAAATAAATCACTTTGTTTTGCGGCTTCAACGTCGGCCACGTCTCTGAAGACGTAAAAAAAGAAACCGTTCCGTCGAAATGATTTGTGACGCATTCCAAGGCTATACGTGCACCCGGTCGTTTGTGAACTAACATCGTAGCTCGAATATAAAAGGGAAAAGCGGAGAAAAAAAGCGAAGAAAATCAAAAGCCGCCGACACGCGATTCGAGGGGTTGCCTGACCTTGCTCCACCCAGACATCCAAGGGCCACACCTCAAATAAGGGTGGTCCCAATTCCATCTGCAGCAAGATGACGAAGTTCCGCCACTTTATCGGGGGGTGAGAACGGGGGATGATTCCCGACCAATTAATTTTTGACTGGTCAATTAACTCGAAAATCGTCCTAAAATCGAGGATTGGAACGGAGCTACAGAAAAAACGTTTACTTATACTCATTATGCTGGTTGATCTTGAATATTTTTGAACGTTTTTGGACGTTGCTGGTTGTAGTGGAATTGTTTTGAACGTTTTTGAATGTTGTATTGAAATAGATAAGATATCCTAGATAGGTAAATTTATTGTTTTTACTTTCATATTTACAGAGTAAACGGAAATATTGAAATCGTCCTAAAATCTTCCTAGGATCGTCAATTTTCAATTTTCACCAGTTTTTAAATTCTCTCTTGTATTTAGAAATACCTTCCCATGCGTATATTCAACCACCCTTAATACCAAAAAATAAGAAAAATTCTCAAACGTTTTAGCCAAATTTAATAGTTCCATGATTTACAATCGATTTGTAATTCATTAGATTTGTTATTAGGATTCCTTCTCGATTTCTGAATGTCGCCAAGATGGTTACCTACATTGTAGGCGAAGGCCAGATTTCGACTTAAACCCGAACTACAAATTTGATTATATTCTCATCCGGCAACAAGTGGCTGATTTGGCAAGCGAGGGCTGATCGATTATCCATTAATCAACCATTGAAGCCGGCTAGTCGGCTTTGCTGAGCCGGTTCATCAATCAGTTTCAATCAAGTTCTTCTCGTTGGCTACCGGTTAAGTAATTGCTATCATGACGGTAGTTTTTCTATGGTTCGACACCATTTCATAAATGTCAACACGCCAATTTGGAAGAGGTATTCACTTTATTTCTGAACAGCCCATTTTTACTTCCAGAGTTACTATTCATTCGAAATAACAGCATAGCTAAGTCGAATTGAGAATTTTCCAATCATTTACAATAACATTTTTTTTTTAAGTTTATTTTTTTTAAAGTAAGTGGTTTTCTCCATTGATACAACTAGACGGGACTTGATTTTAGACTGATTTTGAAATTAGTGAGAGATTTTTAAATTTTGGTTGTGGCAGTCATAAAAACCTCGAATTTTCCAAAATCAATTCATATTTACTGCTTAACAATAATAAATAATGAAAGTTTTATTGATAAAGCATACATTTTGTATTATGCCTTTTTTCCAAAATCAATTCATAGTTATTGCTTAGCAATAATAAATAATAAACGTTTTATTAATGAAGCATAATTAAAGAAATACTCGAATAAATAATTATAATTAATAGTGAATAAAATACATAAAAGGCTTCAAAATGGAAAATGTTGAATCGCAATAAATTAATAATTAGTTTATATCACAGATATAATCACAAATTAGCGAATTTCCCATTCGCCTCAGTCCAACTCGAGGTTAAGGTACGACTTGAGATCCTCGGGAATCCTTAACTGGTAGATGCCGTGCGGAAGTTCGTAATTCGCATTCAAGGATTTCCTGATTTGGCAGCGGCACAGATGCTTGAGCGGCGGAGCCGAAACGGTCCGGTCGTCAGGCAGGTACTGGAGACCGGGCAGGTAAGGAGCCACGTACGGATGGTCCGTGTCGGGTACGCCTACGGTGGCGACGGACCGCATTATTATATCCTGGCATTTCTGCAGGTCGGGCGGCACTTTTGCCGGCGATTCGCTCAACCGCCTGAGCAAAGCCTCCAGCGGGCACGGCTGCTCGTAAGCGTAGGCTTGGGCGCCGTACTGGAGGAGGAAGAGCAGGACGTCCGGACGAACCGCCTGGACGGCTACGGTAGCCGGAGTGAACCGCCCGTACGACTCCATGGGGACGTCGACAATTTTATAAATTTCTTTCCTCACCGTATATTCTTTTTTAAGTTGAGACGCATGTTTGACAAAAAACATGACAGCCTCGAGACATTCTTCCCTCGTGTCGAAATCGCTTTTCCACCCGGAAATAACACCGGAGGCTCGCGAGCCGAAAATCGCGCCCGTCATGAGTCTGTCGAATGTTCTCTCGCATAGAAACATATGGTCCAAAAGCTGACAAACCGTTTCGCTATGTTCCAATTTCCAGTCGAACGCCAGCCTCGCGGCGACGTAAAGAACGTTGTGGTATTTGCCCATCAGGCAGACCTGGCCGTTCTGTCCGCGCGTCGACGCGTGGAAATTCAAAGCGCTCGCCACGGCGCTCCTGCAGGCTTCCTGGGGTTGACCTTCCACGTGGCTGCACGCTTGAATAACGGTCGACAGGTATTCGACCATGTTGCGCCGCTTGTACCGCGCCAGCAGATCCGCGCGGTCGATTTCGGAAAAAACATTTTCGAAAAAACAGTCCATGATCATCTCCATGGTTGACACGAGACTGGCCTCACTGGTTGATAGGGAACTTATTGGATTAGGCAGTCGTAGGTCTTCCTCGGTGTCTTGTCAATTCTTCAAAGGTTTCCCTTAGGACTCAGGTGTTGTTTATATTTTGAAAAAAATATGTTTATCCATCTCCAAAAAATAAAAAAATCGGCTCTTATCCAAGTGAAATTATGGTTGTTCATATTGGGGTAGATGTAGGTACCGCAGAACGGTAAGTTTGGGATTGTGGTCTTTTCAATTCGTAAAGTATTTATTTTTTAATGTTTCACTTCTACTTTGTTCAATTTTTAATTTTTTAATTTTCTTCGTCTTTATGGAAATATTTATGAAGTAGATGGAAGTATTGTAATCTTCCTTAAAATCGGATTGGAGCTTCAGAAAGAACTTTTACATGGTACCTATAAACATTAAATCGGAGTCGCTTCTTGAATGAATGGACCGATTTGAGCGTTTTTGGTCTTAAAATTTTGTTTCACCTTGCAGAATGAGTGGATATTTTTTATCTCTTATCTATCTATCCATCCCTAGGACCGATCCGATAAGATAAATAACGGTCAAAGGGCGAGGATGCTAATAAACTAAAAGACCTTCATTAGACGAAAGGATGGTCCTCAAATTAAAAGAGGGCAAGTAGGGCGAACCTTTTCTTTTGAACTCGCCCTTCTCCTTAGCAAGTCAAGGAACGAGATGAAGATGGGGGACCTGGTAATAATAGAAGGTAGGTTGTCGGACTTCAAGGTGGCCATTTACATGTCAATTACCTAGTAATGAAATGTAGCCCGCAGCCTGGAAAAGGTAGGTTTCCCTACCTTTCAAATTAGGTTACCTAAGGAGAACCGAGCGACTCACCTGAATTATACCTGGCTCTTCAGTCATTTAACCTTTCATCTCAGATGCAACCGCCGAATTCGAGAAATTCGATATTTTCAAAGTTGAGAACAGTTGAAGAGTTTTCCTTCAAAACTGCATATATCCACTTTCGAGTTTTGTCGATATCGATTTCGTTTTTTCCATTTTCGATTGCTTATAGGTACCAAAACTGTTATGAATCGAAATCGAAAATCGAAAAATGAAATCGATAGGTACCGACAAAACTCGAAAATGGATATATGCAGTTTCGAAAAAAAACTCTTCAGTTAATATGGTTTTAAGTTAGAAAGATGGATTCTTCGAATTGAGTCGAGTCGAGTCGAGTCGAGTGTTGAGTTGAGTTGAGTTGAGTTGAGTTGAGTTGAGTTGAGTTGAGTTGAGTTGAGTTGAGTTGAGTTGAGTTGAGTTGAGTTGAGTTGAGTTGAGTTGAGTTGAGTTGAGTTGAGTTGAGTTGAGTTGAGTTGAGTTGAGTTGAGTTGAGTTGAGTTGAGTTGAGTTGAGTTGAGTTGAGTTGAGTTGAGTTGAGTTGAGTTGAGTTGAGTTGAGTTGAGTTGAGTTGAGTTGAGTTGAGTTGAGTTGAGTTGAGTTGAGTTGAGTTGAGTTGAGTTGAGTTGAGTTGAGTTGGAGTTGAGTTGAGTTGAGTTGAGTTGAGTTGAGTTGAGTTGAGTTGAGTTGAGTTGAGTTGAGTTGAGTTGAGTTGAGTTGAGTTGAGTTGAGTTGAGTTGAGTTGAGTTGAGTTGAGTTGAGTTGAGTTGAGTTGAGTTGAGTTGAGTTGAGTTCAAACTCATTTCAAACTGAGATCAGTTCAAACTGAGATCAGTTCAAACTGAGATCAGTTCAAACTGAGATCAGTTCAAACTCAGATCAGTTCAAACTCAGATCAGTTCAAACTGAGATCAGTTCAAACTCAGATCAGTTCAAACTCAGATCAGTTCAAACTGAGATCAGTTCAAACTCAGATCAGTTCAAACTCAGATCAGTTCAAACTCAGATCAGTTCAAACTCAGATCAGTTCAAACATTCCAGTTAAAATTCGAAAAAAAAGTCTATGGAGCAATTATATGCCAGTTTCGCCCCTTTATCCCATTCAAGGCCGTGGGGTTGTTCACCGGCGATTTTCTATTCCACACCTGCTTCGACTTACTTAAATCGAGACTAGAGAACCGATTAATTCCGGTACGCGCTGAAGGTGAAGATCGAACGTTCCATCAATATCAGGCAAAAATAAGGCTGACGTGAATTAGCTAATGTTGCCTCTGCGAAGGTTTAGGGGTGGGAGCCAGAGGATTAATGATACCAATTCAACCCCCGCAAGTTTCCACCTACTGCGTCACTGGGGCCAATTCACTCGCTTGTCACTGGCGATTCAATCACTCCGAGGTCTCCTTCAGTGAATCACCTAAAGCGTACAGCGCTTTTTAATCAACGCGGGCCTTGACTTGTGCGCTTCGTGATGGAAAGCTCGCAAATGCCCTTTTTTTTTGGAAATTATCGCCGAAAAATCGGAATTCCGGGGGGAGCCGCGTTTTTTGCTTAAAATATTCGAATATCGCGATTCTAAAAGCGTCCAAGAACGTTCATAAACATTCGAAAATTTCAAACAACGATAGGGAATTTTTAGAAAAAATCAAGAACGTCCAAGCCTATTTCAGTACAGCATTCGAAACGTTCAAAAATATTCGAGAACAACCAGCAATGTACGTTCAAAAACGTTCGAAAATATTCAAGAACGACCAGCATCGTTCATGTACCTACGTTCAAAACAGTCAAATTTTGAGCTGGAGATCTGATTTTTTTTTATTTTTTGTACCCATCTGACATTGTTCTTGAAAATATTCGTATTACGCTTTCATGAATCGTAGCGTTTCGGCTTTTTGAACGCTTCTCTGGCCTCTTCTTCCGCCCGTTTTTCGGCGTTTCGCATTTCCGTGTAGGCCTCGTGCAAATCTTCGCGAGGTTCGATTTTCTCTTCGATCCAGTACAACTTGAGACGGTAAGGGTGCAGTAGGTCCATCCTCTCATTGACAGGTTTGACCCGTCTGTCGAATGTTAAGTCCCTGGTTGCCAATTCGTACACAATGATGGCCGGCACTTCGAGAGCTTTAAACGCCGATAGTAAAACCAACGGTATCAGCGAATAATGTTTGAAAATTTGTTCCCTCGTAAAGAAAGTCCGCTTTTCCCCGATCGAGTACGGACTTGAAAATGCTCCCCCCATTTTTCGAAAAGGTAAAAATAGAAATTTGTGAGTGGCCGAATTTCCTTAAAAAATTGTTGTCTCCTAATGTTTATAACTATCAAATTTGAATCCATTAAATGATTGGCGTCTGATTTATCGCATCCATGTTACTTAACCATTGCAACCATCTAAGTGCGTATTATCAAAATATCTGCCAAATTTTGGGTCATTATTTGAACTTATGTAGGTAACCGGTCAGGAAAAATATGTTAGCTGAGTTGGTATCTTCCAAAAAAAAAATTATTTCACCCTACATTTTGCGCTAGGTGAAACATGGATTGAACACAGTTCCCTCAACACTCTCGAGTGTTTCCTCGTTTCCTCTAACGAACACTGACAACTCTTGGTCGAACACGCAGTCCTGAATTATGATAACCACGTCGGCCGCTGAAGATGACGACAGACATTCGGTCGGAAGGTCGGAATCCCCAGATCTAGAATTGCCTTCGCTAAGTCGTGCACGCTACGACCTGGCACAGAAGACCATTCTATTTTATCCCCTCCTCGTCTAATGCTCCCCGACTATTGACGTAAATATTCTCCCACTCATTCTTTTCACGTTTTGCCCTTTTCTCAGTTATTCTAATAGCTTTTCTCTGCGTTGTACGGTTTGTCGTCGAATTCGTTCCTGTGTTTTTTCCGAATATTTTACCCCTCTTGAAACATTGGATTCTTTTGGATAGCGGATATCATAAAAACATTCCATTGCACCTATGCACCGACGACAAACTCAAAATGAAACAGAAACATAAACTCATAGTCGAACTCGAAGTCAAACTCACAATGAAACAGAAACTCTAACTCATAGTCGAACTCGAAGTCAAACTCACAATGAAAAAGAAACTCTAACTCATAGTCGAACTCGAAGTCAAACTCACAATGAAGCAGAAACCCAAACTCATAGTCGAACTCGAGGTCAAACTCACAACGGAACAGAAACCCAAACTCATAGTCGAACTCGAAGTCAAACTCACAGTGAAACAGAAACTCAAACTCATAATCGAACACGAAGTCAAACTCACAATGGAACAGAAACTCAAACTCATAATCAAACTCGAAATCAAACTCACTATGAAACAGTAACTACAACTCATAATCGAACTCGAAGTCCAACTCACAATGATACAGAAATTCAAACTCATTGTCAATCTCGAAGTCAAACTCACAATGGAACCAAAACTTCAACTCATAGTCGAACTCGAAGTCAAACTCACAATGAAACAGAAACCCAAACTCATAGTCGAACTCGAAGTCAAACTCACAATGAAACAGAAACCCAAACTCATAGTCGAACTCGAAGTCAAACTCACAATGAAACAGAAACTCAAACTCATAGTCGAACTCGAAGTCAAACTGACATTGAAACCGAAACTCAAACTCATAGTCGAACTCGAAGTCAAACTCACAATGAAACAAAAACTCAAACTCATAGTCGAACTCGAAGTCAAACTCACAATGAAACAGAAACTCAAACTCATAATCGAACTCGAAGTCAAACTCACAATGAAACAGAAACTCAAACTCATAGTCGAACTCGAAGTCAAACTCACAATGAAACAGAAACTCAAACTCATAGTCGAACTCGAAGTCAAACTCACAATGGAACCAAAACATCAACTCATAATCGAACTCGAAGTCAAACTCACAATGAAACAGAAACTCTAACTCATAGTCGAACTCGAAGTCAAACTCACAATGAAACAGAAACTCAAACTCATAGTCGAACTCGAAGTCAAACTGACATTGAAACCGAAACTCAAACTCATAGTCGAACTCGAAGTCAAACTCACAATGAAACAGAAACTCTAACTCACAGTCGAACTCGAAGTCAAAGTTACAAAAAAACCGAAACTCAAACTCATAGTCGAACTCGAAGTCAAACTGACATTGAAACCGAAACTAAACCCGAGGACAAACTCACAAAGGAACCGAAACTGAAACTCATCCTCAAACTCGAAGTCAAACTCACAATGAAACAGAAACTCAAACTCATAGTCGAACTCGAAGTCAAACTCGCAGTATTATGAGTTTGTGTTTCTATTTCATTGTGAGTTTGACTTCGAGTTCGACTATGAGTTTGAGTTTCTGTTTCATTGTGAGTTTGACTTCGAGTTTGATTATGAGTTTCAGTTTCTGTTTCATTGTGAGTTTGACTTCGAGTTCGACTATGAGTTTGAGTTTCGGTTTTTTTGTAACTTTGACTTCGAGTTCGACTATGAGTTTGAGTTTCTGTTTCATTGTGAGTTTGACTTCGAGTTCGACTATGAGTTTGAGTTTCTGTTTCATTGTGAGTTTGACTTCGAGTTCGACTATGAGTTTGAGTTTCTGTTTCATTGTGAGTTTGACTTCGAGTTCGATTATGAGTTAGAGTTTCTGTTTCATTGTGAGTTTGACTTCAAGTTCGACTATGAGTTAGAGTTTCTGTTTCATTGTGAGTCTGACTTCGAGTTCGATTATGAGTTAGAGTTTCTGTTTCATTGTGAGTTTGACTTCAAGTTCGACTATGAGTTTGAGTTTCTGTTTCATTGTGAGTTTGACTTCGAGTTCGACTATGAGTTTGAGTTTCTGTTTCATTGTGAGTTTGACTTCGAGTTCGACTATGAGTTTGAGTTTCTGTTTCATTGTGAGTTTGACTTCAAGTTCGACTATGAGTTTGAGTTTCTGTTTCATTGTGAGTTTGACTTCGAGTTCGACTATGAGTTTGAGTTTCTGTTTCATTGTGAGTTTGACTTCGAGTTCGATTATGAGTTTGAGTTTTGGTTTCATTGTGAGTTTGACTTCGAGTTCGACTATGAGTTTGAGTTTCTGTTTCATTGTGAGTTTGACTTCGAGTTCGACTATGAGTTAGAGTTTCTGTTTCATTGTGAGTTTGACTTCGAGTTCGATTATGAGTTGGAGTTTCGGTTTCATTGTGAGTTTGACTTCGAGTTCGACTATGAGTTAGAGTTTCTGTTTCATTGTGAGTTTGACTTCGGGTTCGATTATGAGTTTGAGTTTCTGTTTCACTGTGAGTTTGACTTCGAGTTCGACTATGAGTTTGGGTTTCTGTTCCGTTGTGAGTTTGACCTCGAGTTCGACTATGAGTTTGGGTTTCTGCTTCATTGTGAGTTTGACTTCGAGTTCGATTATGAGTTGGAGTTTCTGTTTCATTGTGAGTTTGACTTCGAGTTCGACTATGAGTTTGAGTTTCTGTTCCGTTGTGAGTTTGACCTCGAGTTCGACTATGAGTTTGAGTTTCTGTTTCATTGTGAGTTTGACTTCGAGTTCGACTATGAGTTAGAGTTTCTGTTTCATTGTGAGTTTGACTTCGAGTTCGACTATGAGTTAGAGTTTCTTTTTCATTGTGAGTTTGACTTCGAGTTCGACTATGAGTTAGAGTTTCTGTTTCATTGTGAGTTTGACTTCGAGTTCGACTATGAGTTTGAGTTTCTGTTTCATTGTGAGTTTGACTTCAAGTTCGACTATGAGTTAGAGTTTCTGTTTCATTGTGAGTTTGACTTCGAGTTCGATTATGAGTTAGAGTTTCTGTTTCATTGTGAGTTTGACTTCGAGTTCGACTATGAGTTAGAGTTTCTGTTTCATTGTGAGTTTGACTTCGAGTTCGATTATGAGTTTGAGTTTTGGTTTCATTGTGAGTTTGACTTCGAGTTCGACTATGAGTTTGAGTTTCTGTTTCATTGTGAGTTTGACTTCGAGTTCGACTATGAGTTGGAGTTTCTGTTTCATTGTGAGTTTGACTTCGAGTTCGATTATGAGTTGGAGTTTCTGTTTCATTGTGAGTTTGACTTCGAGTTCGACTATGAGTTTGAGTTTCTGTTTCATTGTGAGTTTGGCTTCGAGTTTTATTATGAGTTTGAGTTTCTGTTTCACTGTGAGTTTGACTTCAAGTTCGATTATGAGTTGGAGTTTCTGTTCCGTTGTGAGTTTGACCTCGAGTTCGACTATGAGTTTGGTTTTCTGCTTCATTGTGAGTTTGACTTCGAGTTCGATTATGAGTTGGAGTTTCTGTTTCATTGTGAGTTTGACTTCGAGTTCGACTATGAGTTTGAGTTTCTGTTCCGTTGTGAGTTTGACCTCGAGTTCGACTATGAGTTTGAGTTTCTGTTTCATTGTGAGTTTGACTTCGAGTTCGACTATGAGTTAGAGTTTCTGTTTCATTGTGAGTTTGACTTCGAGTTCGACTATGAGTTTGAGTTTCTTTTTCATTGTGAGTTTGACTTCGAGTTCGATTATGAGTTTGAGTTTCTGTTTCATTGTGAGTTTGACTTCGAGTTCGACTATGAGTTTGAGTTTCTGTTTCATTGTGAGTTTGACTTCGAGTTCGATTATGAGTTGGAGTTTCTTTTTCAATGTAAGTTTGACCTCGAGTTCGATTATGAGTTTGAGTCTTTGTTTCATTGTGAGTTTGTCTTTGCACGCCCTTACCTGGGGGGGGGGGGTCCGAGGGGGCCATTGCCCCCCAAAATTTACTGCAATTCCTTCATATAAGTACTACGAATGTGTTGTTAATTGGAACTACTAGAAATCTACTGACAAACTCTTGCGCGAGTGATTCCAGTATGACTTTTTACGTGAATCCCTTATTACCCCATGACCCCTTGTTATCTTATCACTCCCCATTCGGTTCCCTTTTGCCGTTTTACCTATCATCCCAATTACCCATTCTATCTTTTACCCCATCAAGTACCTCTCTAGCAGCACTTTACCTCTTAACTCCATTGCCCATTTGTCCCTAATCCAGGAAAGTTGGCTGTGTTAACGAAAACATACGGTTATTCACTACGAAAGAGCCGTCGAGATCGATCGGCTTCAGAGGCCTAGTTGTACGCCGGCGGTGAATGTTTTCCAAGGAAACTGCATATTGCGGCAGGCAGGGGCCACAGGCCTAGCATCCAGCACTGGGGCACATCAACATGTCGACGAAGGCGAAAGGGCGTGGTTAGCATTGCACGCAATAAAGCTCTTATCGATCAAGCTAATTCGAATAGAGTTCACTGACGTTTTGAATCGTAGACAGCAGCCAGTTGTATTTCGTATAATGAATCGCGGCTCAATTTGATATTCAGATTGAAAGATGCTTCACGGCGATAATGCGCGGAAAACTATCGATAGCGTTGATTCATTGCGGAATGAAAGTGTCTGAATTAGAAGGCCGAGTTAGCAGGACTGAAATAGAATTGAGGCGTGTTTTAGCATAGAAATTCTCAATTGAGTTTCGGTCGACCCTTCTACTTTAAGATTGTTTCTTCTTTGCGAATGAAATTAAATAATAATAACGTTGCTAATCGTCATTTCCATAAAGAACTCGAAATAATTATAATTATTATTGAAAAAAAAAAGAGATTTCCTCCCAAGTTTCGTGCGAAGGCATATTGAAAAATGTCATACAACATTTCCTAAAGATAACAGACATTCCGCCGACCTTTTCGCTGCATCCAGCGAATAATAATTGCGTTACCTCTGCTACGACGATACTATGAAATATTTCTAAGGGAAACTGAAAAGGAACAGCCGCTCCCGACTAGATCCAATTAGAATGCGAAATTATCAATTTGCGACAGAAGAATCTCTTTATTTCAGCAATCCTTTTATGTAGCCTGCGCCATCTGCTTCTTCTTGCGGAAGAGCGCCAAGTGAATTAGCGATTTTCCCTGTCCTTGTCGAGCAGATTCGATTACCGAATCGCGAGAGAGAAAGTTTTTCAAAATTTAGTTGGCCCTGATTCAAGGATTTTTACTTATTTTGCCTGAAGGTTTTGAACTATTAACTCATATGGTTATAACATTAGATAATTTTAATAACATTTTTTCAACTAAACAGTCTCTAACAAGCATAGTAAGGGCTGGTATATCAATTCATATAAGGGCCGGTTTTTCAATTCATTTAATTCTAGATTATCCAAGGACGCCTGCATTACGTTTCAGCTAGGATAAACCGGACTTGATTATATTTGAAATTTCCTCCAATATAATGACAGACCATTTATTCAATTTCTCTCCCGAAGTTGTGATTCGGATTAGCACGTTGCCAGTTGTCGCCGGATATAGTTAAAAGTGTTGTAGTTATGGAACCGCTGCAATCGGGTTACATCGCCTAATCAAAATCGAGTGACCCAAAGGGATATAAGTAAAGAGAATTCTATCGCTCGTTGATTAGTCGGTTCACGCACCGCTGCCCTTAGCCGTTCGAGGGAAACTAATTAATCTAAGTAATCTTCCCAGAAGGCCTTCACGCCTAACCGTCAAAAGCTCCTTTGCGTTACAGACGGAGTCCAAAATCAAAGTCCTCAATTCGGATGACATTATTCTGCTCAATGATAAAGCGAAACCCAATTTCGGCTAAACAAGCAGTCGAATCACTCAAGTACAAGTTTCTATATTAATTACTAAAAAAAGTGCGCGAGCTAATAATTATTAGTTAATGTATAGGCTGAATAATAATAACTCCATTATTAAAATCGTAGCAGATGAACTTTCATTGGAATTACTCATTTACTTAACTGTAAAATTCAACAAGATTCATCATCATCCTATCATGATCTAAGATCCTTTTTGTGAATCAATGCTGTTCAGTAATATCGACTCCATCACCGAAGGAAGATGTTTTGAAAACTTTCCTATCGCAGCTATGATTTAATCATCCTTGTAGAGAGCCGGATTTTGGACTTATCTCACGGTTACCCCTTCAGTTGATGCAATCTCGAGAAACTTTTAGATGACCAATTTTATCCGTTCCTATCTCAAGTTACGTCCCGCCGAAAAGGTTGTCGAGTAGAGTTCTTATCACGTTGAAACTTTCCGAAAGCCCTTCTTTGCTCTTGTAACAGTTTCTAGACGGTACCTACACCTCCAATACCCGGAAAATCACTCATCTCTACCAGCTCTAAATGGAAAGATTCTTGCATTTATTTAGAGACCACTCGCCAAAAATGATTGCTTCAAATCTAGATTGATTCTTTCCACATCGCCGTTGAGTTCAGGGTCCATTGGCGCGACGGCATTCATTCAATGATCCTGTACCGCGAATACCTGCCAGTACCTAACGGATAACGTTAACGGATAACCTAGCGCGTATAACTTTTAGTACCTGACAGATAACAGACAAGAGATACCGTATAGGTGCAGACGGGAATCACTTTGAAGACGTTCATAGATTAGTCGCCACGACAGGAGGAAAAATCGACCTCATTCTTCCCTTCGAGGGTGCAGATGGGAAGAACTTCGTCTTTTCCATCCCCGACGTAAGGGATAACATTTAGGTTGGTGTTTCAAGGAAAACCATGAGGTTGAGGGTGGAGACGTTTTCCGAAGACCTGCGTCGTCTTTCGGTTCAACGAAGTTTGCCACCTCAGGTTTCGTACGTCGCCAGAAATGTTCAATAAATCATGAAGACGCTTTACGAAAGCAAGCTATGCTGCATTACCTCCAAGGTCGCGGCATCCATCACGATTTTTCTACAAAAAATTCTGTTACATTCGTTGAACCCTCCTGAAAAACACTGGTCTAAACAATGAAAAACACGGGTAAATTATGTTGATGATATTTTTAGAGGTAACGATTCAGAGGAGGGCTGATAAATGAAATTCCGAGAGAACCAGTTCTTACCTATACAATAAAACTGAAATTGGTTCATACGCTCAAGGTAAAGTTTTCAGCATTCGAAATCCGCATTGACTGGTTTTATTGCTGATCGTCAATAATTGAATGAAAAATAAAAATGTCAAATTACGTGGTGATTGTTTCAGCAAAGAACATCGAAGTCTCAATATCACTGTTCATAAATCGCGTTTCTGCTGTGGAGGAAAGCAAAGAGGTAATCAACAGATTGATGATCACGATAATTCATCTTAGGAACATAGACACAATATTCCGTGGTTAAACTCACGAAAAACTGGTGAACTGGGCTTGAACTTTGAAATGGTCTCGATCAAAGTTCAAGAACTGCTTCAGGAGCAGGGACACCAACCGAGCATTGTCCAGAAATGGTCTTCAGCGTTCTTGAAGGTCCTTGGGCGTTCTTGAATGTTCTAGCTCGTTCTTGAATGTTCAAGCAATTCTTGGGTGTTCTCTAATTAATATTCTTGAACGTTCAGTGATGTTCTTGAATGCTCAGGAACAGCCAAGAATGTTCTTGATAGCTCAATCACAAGAGTGTTCTTCAATGCAACAGAATGTTCTTCAATGCTAGGAAACAAGAATGTTCATCGCCGCTTTGAACGTTCTTGAAAAATGCTCAATTGGGGTCCTGGAACATCTTCAAAGTTAGTTGTAGATTTGAGAGAATTTTCAAAACGAAAACATTGACATTGGGATGTTTTCTTTCCAAAGGAAATATCATTGGAAGTTTTCCTGCAAGTCTACTGGGAAGATACTCGTATCAACATAACAGAAGAGCTTCCCGATGCCGACGATCATCTTGAGCTGACCTGGGATACGACTCATGTCGAAGAGCAGAAATTTTGGATACCCGACCTGTACATAAGGCAACTGCGCGACATGAAAGTCCTGTCGCTGTTTCAGGAAATGACTTCAGTGCGGATTTATCGTAATCAGACAATGAGGATAAGCATTGGGTGAGTGGAAGCCTTGGATTTATTTTATTGATGAAAAATTAGCCGGGGCTGGCATAATCCCGACTAATTTTTCATCGATCCACATTACAGCAGGAAATCATCATTGGTAATTTTTGATTTTAATGGCGAAATTCACCAATGATTGTGACGATTTTTAATCTGGGAATTCATTTGGGGATATAAACGTTGTTCCAGCAACGGCTCGATAGTGATCCATACCTGAACGCTTAATCAATAATTTAACCACATCACTGGCCGTTCAATTTCTTCTGTCATGGAACTTGAACATTGACAGCAGAATAACTTTCTAGACATCAATCGGTTCTGGGAAGAGATTTCGAAGACGCCCTTTGCGTGGTCGATAATCGCCGTTCGATCAAATTTCAGAAGATAATCTGCTGTTCTTGATGTCCTATTATACGTGGTGAAACACGGGTCGATTTATCCTACCCATAAAAAATACATAGATATAAAAACAAATTATAGATTCAACTCTTCCTCAAGTATACGAAGGAAGATTCTTGTTTGCTAAGACTGCCAATAATTTTGTTACTTACCGCTCAGGACTGGTATTACAGGTTGATCATTTTGAAAATCTGACCGATACCATCTGACCAAAAAATCAACGATCAATTTTCTGAGCTATACCTGCATATTATTATACAAAATTTTATGATTCCAAGCGTGAAATGATTTTAAATGAAAATCCACTTGCGACAAGATCCAACCAGACTGTGTTTGGCTCAATCCCAAACAATTCCTCTATGACATTCCACGAAATAAAGGCCACACGAGGCATTAACGTAATGACATCATTACTGATGCAGTTTAATCTCACAGCGAGCAACTTTGTTCTTTTATTGCCATTTTCATTTGCACATGTCCAGTTTTTACTTTTTTCCTCTCAGGGCTACGGTGCAAATCAAGTGTGACATGGACTTCGTCCTATACCCATTGGACGTGCAAAAATGTGCGGTGGATTTCAGCAGTTGTGAGTATAAACTCAATACTATAATACGCAAATTTAATTTCTTAATTAGTAAGTGCAGTAGCTGCAATACATCTTGTTGCAAATAATTATTGAAATATACAATTATTTATTTATACTCAAACTGTAAAGTCAATTTTATTTTTATTTTCATTTTTATTTTTTATTAATAGTTTTGGTTCATTTTTCTATAGAAATGAACCTTTGTAATCGGTCAGGAAAAAAAAAATTTTAACACCCCCTGAAAATTTGTTGGTTTACGTTTCAAGGGGTGTAGAATCCGAATCTGCAAGTTTTTTTTTTTGTGGTTGTAGTCTTTTACGGCGGATATACTCGTGTTGTGCCATAAAATTGTGTTTTCATGATAAATTCCTCTTCCCAGATAAATATACGATACCCAGTATGACATTCAAATGGAGGGACGATCCGCCGCTAAGCTTCCCCAGCGATTTCGGCAAAGACGGCTACAGATTGCCGAAATACGTCGTTTCTTTCAGAGCAGAGGAAGAACAACACATTGTTTACTATGGCGAAGGTATGCGATTCACGATTGCATATTGGTAAAATAAACATTTATCTAAAAAGCCTATTTTGGAGATGGCGATGAATAATTCATCGAATAATTGAAATTGAATAATTGAAAAAATTATTTTTTCAACCTTTTCATGGTAGTGGAACAATTTTTTCTTTATGGTAGCTATATACGGAATTTTTAACTCGTTAAGATCATAACTTTGAGTCTCTCCATTGCAGGTAACCATTCCACGGCTCGAATGCTGATCACCATGAGCCGCGAACTCCGAAGTCACCTGTTAGAAAGCTACCTGCCAAGCACCCTATTCGTCATCATGTCGTGGGGTAGTTTTGTCGTAATGCCCGAGGTCGTCCCAGGGCGTATGGTCCTTCTCGTCACGACGCTGCTCTCGCTTGTCACAATGTTCGACACGATAAGGTCTGAGCTACAGGTCGTATTGTCAAATCGATGTCCTTGACCAAAAAATAATGCCTAAAAAACAGGCTGTAAACTAGGATTACCACTTCAGAACAGCCTATCAACCCTGAGCAAGGAAATTCGAGCAGGTTACTCACCGCTCGCTTTTTTGCAGGAACAACTCGCCGAGCGCACTGGAACTGAAATGCATCGAAGTGTGGCTCATCTCCTGCACGCTATTCGTCTTCTTCGCTCTCCTAGAATATTTCATCGTCCTGTTCGGCATCCGTTACGACAAACATTGGCGGCATAAAAAGCAAGAAATCGAAACGTTCAGTATAACGAACCACGTTAGCAATAAGGTACGAAGTAGTGAGCTTGTAGCTTTTCTAGATCTGAAGACTATCTTAATGAAATTTTTTTCGTATTTAGAGCAAAACAATTTTATAGACATTACCTGCTACTATTTATGAATATGATAAGAGTTGGAGAATTCAAGAGCTCAACGATCACCATGGTCGTTAAATGAGCTTCAGTGCATGCTTAAAATACAGTTTTTTGTATACAGCTGTTCATTACCCATAAACTTGTCCTTCTTAAGGTTTTTTCAAGATGAAGAGTCCAATAATTCTATGTTCAGATTCAACCGCTAAAAACGATTTTTTTTCTTTACCTGGCGATTTTTATAAAAAAAATTTTTTTAATATTTATTCAAGAACAAAAAAAAGTAATCCGATTCTTCAAAACACCGATGTACTAAAAATTGGAAAAAGTTGAAACAGTTTTCGCTCAGATTTTTTTTTGCTGTAAACTCGGACTAACCCGTTACTTGTTGCCTTTAAAAGGGAACGCAGTAAGAGAACAAAAATTGAACGCTTTTGCTTATTTCTAGTTTTTCATATGCCGAGGCGAGCATTACTATTAGAGGGAGCAGCTGATTTTTCGCGTCTTGACTGCTTTCACACGTAGTTGTGAAATATAATCAATTGATCACAGCAGGTTAACTTCACGTGACGCTCTAGAGTAGCAATTCCGGCACAAAGTAGACCCACACGGCTTATTTAATTGTCGCGCAAACCAGGAGAGACTCCGTGGGATGTTCCAGCATCCGAAAGTGTCGCCGCAGGAGAGCCACGCCAACACCAATAATGCGACGATGATCAGCACCAATCTGGCCAATGCGACGGCCAATGCGGCCAACACGGCCAATTCCGTGGCCAATTCGCACTCGCATCCGGTGGCCAATTCGAAAGATCCGTCGCCTGTTCAGAACGACATTGCTGCTCACGCTACATCGGCAGCTAAAGAGCCGGTGAGTGATGAAGTACATGCCCAAGTAATCGAACAATTAATAATTTGAGCCATTCAATATTTTTTTGCCGTTTTAGAGTAAGTCCAGGATTTTACAGGTCTTTGGCTATTCTGACTTTAAGTAGGTATAAAACTAGATTCACTTACAAGGCGCTCTCGATGCGCAGGAAACGTTCTGCAATGTTTAGGTGTTATGCAGGCAGTGTATACTCACCAAATCTAGATTTTGGTTCCTGCAAACCTTCCCCTCGTAACTCCTATACCTAAGGTGACCAGATATACAAAATTCAAAAGAAGGACGCTATGAAATGAACAATAAAAAAATAAACAGAATAGGTAGGAACCACACCAAAATAATTATTGACTTTGAACTCGAAGTTGACTTTGATCTCGAAGTTGACTTTGATCTCAAAGTTGACATTGATCTCGAAGTCGAGTTTAAACTCGTAGTTGAGTTTGATCTTGAAGTTGACTTCGATCTCGAAGTTGACGTTGATCTCGAAGTTGAGTTTGATCTCGAAGTTGACTTCGATCTCGGAATTAACTTCGATCTCGAAGTTGACTTCGGTCTCGCAGTTGACTTCGATCTCGAAGTTGACTTTGATCTCAAAGTTGACGTTGATCTCGAAGTTGAGTTTGAACTCGAAGTTGACTTTGATCTTGAAGTTGACATTGATCTCGAAGTTGACTTTGATCTCAAAGTTGACGTTGATCTCGAAGTTGAGTTTGATCTCGTAGTTAACTGTTGCATGCCTTATGTCGATTTAGTGTCGTCATTTTTCCAATAAAATTTAAAATGAATAAATCAATATAATCCATTCGAGATCGAATTTCAGATCGAAGTGGACGGGAACCTGAACCCCGAAGCAGGTCGTGTCGGCCTGGACCCCGCGTCGACTGTGACGGGCAAGCAGAAGTTCCAGCTGCTGACCAAACACGTCATTTTGTACGTCGGCTCCCAGCGCGGTACAATCGATCAAATTTCCCTAGGCCTATTTCCATTATGCTTCCTTCTATTCAGCATAACTTATTGGATATCGTACATCAGCGAGTCGAAGCGCCGGGCGTCGGCGTGACCCATGGGTCAATCCGACAACCATGGCTTTGGCTCATTTTTCCTTTCATTTTTCATGAACGTCGACTAAACCCAAGAACACTCTTTTCCTCATAATTTTCCCTCGACAATGCATATCGTTTTTCTGATACCTACTGAAGTAATTTTGCTCACTTACCGTTACTTATGCACATCGGACCCGGTTATTGCGAAATTATCGGCAAAATAAACATTCTTGTTCTTGAACTGTCAAGGCAGAATAGAGTTTGTTGCTCAGTTTGACAGCAAAATGTAGAAGGTTGCGTACGATTTTGGAAATATTTTTCAAAAGTGCCTACCTACTTACCTACCTACTTATTTTTTGAGAGTTTGATGAAAGATGATCGAATGTAATTTTTCATCATTTTGCAAATAGGTAATTGATATTAAGTATTAAAGTAGTTCTTGAGAATGGAAATAACAATTAATCAGAACAGTGGGTAGGTTAATGATCTGGCTGCTGAAGAATCGAACCAAATATCGTATGCTGATCTAAATAGCGATTTAACGCATTTGTTCCACCCGACATCTTTCTGAGAACCTATTTTAATTAAGTAAGTACCCTGGTAATGATTTTTGAGCAGGTAAGTAATAAAAGAAATTTGACGTTATTATTATTTTTTTTTGTTTTGTGTAAAAGTTCTGTAAGTTGTTAACAATTCGTCTTCAAACGAGTCCGTCCATCTTCGTGTCTTAAAGATTGACTGAGTCTGAATTTCGTCGATTTAAATCAGAATCGCTCCGAGAATGAGAAAAATATGATTTTTCTTTAATTCTCTTGTATAAAACAAAATAATGTACATAAATTGAAATATCTTTTGTCTACCATGTCACTCTAAACGTTTGCAGAAAGTTGGTACCTAGAAGATGTGTCGACAGAAATTATTTTAAAATAGTTGATAGCAGATAGAAAGTTTTTTCGTATTTATAAGTAAAATAACTGTGACGAGGTTTGGCTCTGAGTCTACCATGACAAGTTTCTTTACAAGGGAACAAGATTTGATTTTTAAGAACCGAGTACTCACATCCAATCCGAAATTTATTTATTTTTGAAATTATCCAGGTAGACACTAATCACCTATCCAAACGTTTTGATATAGGACCTGCAACCTATCAAATCAAATATAAGGAGTTCAATCAATTTTCAAACTTTATTTTCTTATTCAACCAATTTCAAAATGAAGGTTTCTCAAGTTGAAGACTCGTGGGGCTTTTCTCAATATGTCAAGAAACGTATTTTTGTTCTGCTCAGTTACCTGTTGCAATAAATTTTTCCCGCTATAATTTAGAGCATTTTTGTTTTTGAATACAATCTTTTAATGTCAACTAGCTCATTCAAATTATTGGAACACCATCCAAAAAAATATGGGTAGGTACCTTTGCTACTCTAGCTTAATTGTTTCAGCAGTCGCGAATTTCATAAATCTCTCAAAACTGTGCCAAAATGTTATAGTACAAAATAGCGATCTATTTTTCTTGAATCATTTGATAAAATAAATTTTTTATCAATCATGCGAGTCAAATGCACGTAAAATTCGAAAATGCATGAAAAAGATGAACTCCTGGTCTACATTAGTCAGTACCTACTCAGTTTGCTCTAAGACCTTCCATTGGCTCTGTGTAAGGAATAATTAAAATTTCACTAATACCTAGGTAGTAGGTAATAAAAATTAGTTACATTGCCTATTTGTTTCATAATTCCGTAATTTGTTCCCAATTCATCATTTTATCGCATCAAAAATTTATGTTGGTTTGAGTCCAAGATTCAATTAAAAATGAGAGAGAGAAAACATGAAAAGCAATAACCAGTTTTACAAAAATAGTTCTGCAAAATTATGTAACAATTTACGAAGTAAATTAATGAAGAAAAGGTTCTTTACAGCATCCCGAAAGTTTGCAGATTTCCCACTTACTGTGCATTACTGAGAACTATAATATAGTGTCACTTTGACCTCAGGCCTCAATCGGTCGATCTTCTGCGAAATAGAAACATCGTCTCTTCCATACAAACATAAAATTATAAATATATAAAAAATTATAAAATCATCAGCAAATCATTCATAGGTACTTGATCATCAGGATAATTCAAAGTGATTTCATGCGTTGTGCTCTGGCAAAAATTAATTTATCAAAATATTTTCTCCATATTTTCTAGAGCTAATCTTGAAATCTTAGTTTACCTTGGTTTATCAGCCTACTATCAAAATTGGGTAGGTACCTGATTTTTTTTTATTGCTAATTTTTTATAACCTACTCGTTGATACGAGCGTCTCAGACATTTCACCGTCCTGAACGAGGCAAACCATTAAAACTATTTAGGTTTTGTATGTAAACTATGCATAGAAGCTCTTTCGGTTCTAAGTAAAATCTGTGATATCCATAGCCTATAAGGAGTAATAATGAGCTGTATGAGGATAGTGATTAGCTAACTATTCTTGCATGCAAACCAATGTATCAAGTTTTCAAGCACTTCATGAACATAGATGCCTTCAATAACAAATACAGCAATTTCCATTGAAATACCTACGCATTAAGTGTAAATATGTAAATTATACTCCTTTTTTACTCCGCAAATCAAAAATACATAATTAAAATGCATTATTTGAATAACGAGACTTTTATTGTTCCTTTGACCCCCTTAAGCTACTCAATCATGAATTTCTTTTGCTGAATTTTTCGTAACTGAAGTTTTGCTGGGTATTTTGCGCCTTTATTCTCGATTGATGCTCATCGATTGTTTTGCCCAACGTCCGCCATTTTGTGACCCATTTCACAGGCAAACAGGTTGACGGTCAATCCGGGGTGAGGTAGGTAATCATGTGCAATCTCACTCAGATTGTTCATTGGATAGGTTTATAAACTAAAGAACCCAGTTACTGGTGAAAATTGCCACTATTTTTCGATCGTTTGATTCCCAAGCCACGCATAAAACAATTATTCAAAGTTCCTATGAATTTCGTTTTTTCAAGTTACAGTTTAATTATGTAGAATAAAAATGCTTCTGCTCATTTGAATGATTCACCAGTTCAATCTGCTGCTCATGCGCTTCAAGTCTTTATAGCAGTACAGGTCAAGATCGAAGGCAGTGGGTCGAAATTGGATTTAAAAAATATGTCAGTTTCAACATTATTTTATTCTTTTGCTCACTTAAACGTGAGGTTTTTTATTGTTTTTGTGACCATTTAGCGGAAAATTCAGTTCGAATCCGTGGTCAGATGGCCCTCCCAGCAGCTTTGCCAGGATCATCGGTGTCAGACTTCGACACGTCTTTCACTCAGCCGAGTTGTTCATTTAAGCTGAGGGGGCTTTCTCGTCAGAGACGTTGGTGACACCGCTAGCTACAGAGGTGGTGTCATCGGGAGCATCGGCGCACGACAGGCTAGGGAATTTCTTCTGGAGAGCGACCTTGTATTTCGGATGGCTGCGAGAAAACACCATTCGTTAGAATACAAAATATGTTGAGAATCGAAAAATGTTTGGAAATTGAAAAACGTTGTTAGTTGGATAAAACGTTCAATCATAGTCACCTGATAGCGTATACGATCGGGTTGTATACGGCGTTAGCCTTCGCGAACAAGGAGCCCCAGATGGTGTACAGCGGGCTGATGGTGGCGGTCTCGAAGATGCCGGCGTAGTTGATGACCAAGTACGGAGTCCAGGCCATGAACCACAGGGAGATGGTTGTCAAGGCAACCTTGGCGAGCTTAGCCTCAGCCGAGGTGTTGGCGGCGTCGGAAGATCTGAGCGAAGCGACGTTCATCTTCTTTGCCTGTTCCCTCATTGACTTTTCGTGGGCAGAGACAGCCTATAAAGAATGGAGAAGTTCAATATTTAGTTTAAACAATTGGCATCGTCAGGGATGAGTTTATAGGTGATTGAAAATAGCTTTTTTAGATTTTGGATTTCTACTCTATCGTAAGCTCAGTCAATAGTTTGCTGAAGGTGCAGAAGATTATGCATCAATAAAGAACTTTTTTGAGCAATGCTCATTTGTTATTGAGTCTTTTGCATCTCTCTTTCTTTTAATACGATTAGGATTCAGCCTACTCTTAAGTTAAGTTATTCCAGGTAAAGCCCAGACTCAATTACTCACCGACAGGATGAAGGTGTAGGAGTAGATGATGGTGAAGAGAGGCAAGAAGTAGACGAAGATGGAATACACGAGGATGTAGCTCCTGCTGCCCCAGTCCTTGGTCAAGTAGTCAGTTCCGCAGGCGGTCATGTTGCCCTCAGGAACGTACCTGTGAAAATTCGTCATACTCGTTTGTCATGACTGATAGTTCAGCAGTGAATGTTGACTACAAACTTTCTGTGTTCTGCTTTGAACTGATTATTTTGATTGAACTTGATTATTTGATCGTTTAAAAACAACAGGTATTTCATTGTTCACCTGTTCCAGCCGAACATTGGCGCCAAGGTCCACAGCAGTGCAAAGGCCCACACGAAGAGGATCCTGAGCATGGCGGTCTTGTTCGTCATTGGAGCGGCCGAAATACCCTGGAGGAAAAATATTAAGACAAATGTGACACTTATTTCCACCATTCGGTGTTTGCTCAAAATGTAAAAATCGATAACCGACATCATTTAATGAAGCATAAATTTTATGCTTCACTAATTTCAGGAAGCAGTCATTTTGAAATATCTACCTATTTACTGATATCCATGAAATTTTTTTATTTTCAAATTTATTTATTCTTTATTACATGAAAATAATGAGCTCACCTTGACAATAACGTTGTACCTGTCCAGGGCAATCATGGTCATGGTCCAGATTGAAGCACATCCGAAGAGCGATCCCAACATGCCATACAGTTCACACATCAGAGGTCCTGCCGAAAAACGAATTTTTGATTAGAGAGTGTGAGGAATGTAATGCAGATTTCCGTACCAAAATGAGGAGGATAGGTAGCAATAAACATTTCATTCCTCGGCTTCACTGTCCAATGATGAGTAGGTATAGGTATTAGGTACCATGAATGCACACTTTAATATAAACGCCTCAAGACTGCTAGCCGCATCCCCGCAAGAAATGCTAGTGTTGCGGGTTAACATATGTGGCGTTGGGCGGCGATGTATTTCCAGCTGAAGCTCGTAAAATCGTTACTTTACTTACACCATTTGGATGACGAAACACATGACTGTTCCTTTTCAATAATACTTTTTTCTCAAGCTCATAGATTCATAGAGATATAAAAAAAGGATATTACCACTTTTTTAAGCGAAACTAATGTGAAAAAAGCAACAATCACTCACCGAAGGTCCAGGTTTCGTTCATGCAGTTGATGACCATGGGTGGGAACATGCAGGTCATCATGAGGAAGTCGGAGAAGGCGAGGTTCACAACAAGGAGATTCGACGGGGTCCTCAACGTTTTGGTCGACGAGAAGATGTACACGACCATGCCGTTACCGACGACGGAGATGACACCCAGGCAGAAGATGACGAACCCGAGGATTCCGTGCCAGAGGGGGTTCATCGGCTCGAATTGGTACCAGTGAGGGTCGATCATGTGACGCATCTCTGGTGGCACCATATCGACGACGGTCCGGTTGCCAAGGGCGGCGGCCGCGCCCGAAGACCATGCTGCGTATGAGGGTTCCATTTCTGAAAATTTAAAAAATAAAAATATTGGTTCTGAGGACAGGCATATACGAATGACGATAATGTAAAGCAATCTTCAAATCAGGGATAATTTTAGCATAAATTATTCTTTCCCATAGTTTTTGAATTTTATCATTCATAGAGCCTCCAAAAGATTGGAATTCGGTTCATATTATGGAGAGAAGCAATGAACTGGGAGAATTTGACCTATTGAGGGCCTGTACGACAATTCCCCATCTTGAGGGGGTAAATCCTGGGAAAACCAAAAATATTTATAGTCCGGAAGTACTGTGAGTGAACCTAATTTTTTCAAACAAGAACACGGGTCAAAATTAGCTGAACGTTTCAGCAAAAGAAATTTGAACGAACACCTATAAGAAATTTGACGAATCAGATAATACAAAATGTATTCACCGAAAGTCCTTGAGTGTTCGCCTTGTCAGGGTACCGGAGAAGTAGCTAGGTTGGTGTGGCACGAATTGTGAGCCTCTCCCTATGACTTATATACTTTTCAGTCTAAGCATATTATCGGAACTTAACTCAATCAACTGTGTGAAGCCCCTAAACGTCTTTCTTACCCTCTTCCTCATGACGTTTTCTATCAATTATCCTGCTGAAGGATTCAAGATTATATAAAAATAGAATTATTTGGCAATTATATTATTTCATGGTTTCAAGTGGTTTTGAAGGTAAGGGAATACAAAATTGCAGAACGGAAAAAACTTTATGAATGAAAATCTGATACGATGGAGGGGGGATGTGAGTGAGTACTCGGCCTAAGGAAAAAAGGCCAAAATCTCACAAAACACACAATAAAGTAAGGTAAATTACAAACCAGAGGTAATTATGTAGTTGTGCACAATAAATTAAGGGTCTGGAGATAAATCTGAGGCCCCCGCGTTTACGAACGGCTGCTCCACGTGACCCTTCCTCACACGTGGTCAGTATGATTACCCCGCTCTTCTGTACCGTACAAAATAATATTTTGCATATTATGCAGCCTCAACAAAGTGATATCAACTTTGGTTAATCAAGCACTCTGCGTCTCGCGTCTCTAAGGATCACAATCATTCGATCATAGCCATCAATCATAGCCATCTCATAATTCGATAACTCGAAACGTACGGACATTGCCGAAAAACCGGGGTTTTTTATATTCAAACGTCGATGCATACTTTAATAAACGGGCAAGACAAATTGAAAAATGGCTATACCGTTATAAAGCTGGAATTTCGGGCCAGCTTTTAACTCGGAGCGCGCGGGGGAGGTTTCTATTTTTCGTGGCCCTTAAAAAACTTAGTGAAAAATGGTAATTTTCAAAAATCTACCATTTCTCAACTTTGGCCTACATTTTTGCTTTTTTTGGCAATTTTTTTGTAAAATGTTGTAACGCTGTAAACGACGTGAGATTGCTGAAAATTTTACGCTCTTTCCAAGAGTATTCTTGTTTCTGCTATTAGTCCAATATTTGCGGAACGTATGGTCATTTTATTAAGACAGTCTTAAACAATAACATGAATAAAATTTCAAAACGAAAGAAGTGTACTTCCCTGTGTTAAAAGATAGGCTTCCCCGGACCGTCAATTTCTTGAAAATTTTAATAAAAACATCTACATCTGAATCGAAATTTTTCATGATTGCGAATTTAGGTTTGGAAATTATCTTCCGATTTCGATGGTTCGTCGTTGAGTAAAATGCCAAATTTTACCACAATTTTTGCCGAATTGTGACTTATCACCTTTCTTTTAAGCGATGCATAGATATGGATGTAACGCCTTGGAGCTTGTAAGGTTTCTTATTGATTATTCGTTCATCTTGCTTATGATGTCAATGGGTATACCCGAGGAGGTATAAAAGACCAGGTAGACATTGGTTCGTCGTGCCACAACACCCTAGCTACTTCCCCGGTACTGACCAAGGCGACCACACAAGGACTTTGGTGAGTATGCAGAAAATTATACCCTGAGCCTGGGGGCCTTTGATGAAATTTTTGAAAAGCCTTCTGCTTGAGCCAGAGATACAATCTTAATATATAAAATATTTATCGTTCCGAAAAATTCTATTCGAAAAATAAATTGCTAAATTGCTTGCCTACTATAGCAGGATCCTAATATAAGGTGTTATCCTAAAACATTAAGCTGGTCAAACAAAAAAATCATTGCTCCCCGTTCCAACCTTCTAAAATGTCTACAAACATACGAGGGTCGTCTCAAAAGTAAGGTTCCCTATGCTATAAAAAATTCAAAAAACATTTTTTTTCAAAACTTTTTATTGCTTTGTGTTTAGTAACATCATATCACTTTTCAACATAATTCCCAGCTCGATCGATGCACTTTTGGAACCGGGGGAATCGAGCTGGGAATTATGTTGAAAAGTGATATGATGTTACTAAACACAAAGCAATAAAAATTTTTGAAAAAAAAAATTTTTTGAATTTTTTATAGCATAGGGAACCTTACTTTTGAGACGACCCTCGTATAACAGTTAACTAGGATATATCCTGTATATATACAGACGATTTTGAAAAACGCAAGATTCCAAAACGTTATTCAAAAGCACTGATTCCTGCTTAAAAAAGCAATTTGGATGACTAATGAAAATTTTTAAAACACGTTATAAAAAACTATCAAAAATGTGTATTTGTTAACATTCTTTTTTCAGAAATGGAACCCTCATACGCAGCATGGTCTTCGGGCGCAGCCGCCGCGCTCGGCAACAGGACCGTCGTCGATATGGTGCCACCAGAGATGCGTCACATGATCGACCCTCACTGGTACCAATTCGAGCCGATGAACCCCCTCTGGCACAGCATTCTCGGATTCGTCATATGCTGCCTTGGTATCATCTCCGTCGTCGGTAACGGCATGGTCGTCTACATCTTCTCGTCGACCAAAACGTTGAGGACCCCGTCGAATCTCCTTGTTGTGAACCTCGCCTTCTCCGACTTCCTCATGATGACCTGCATGTTCCCCCCTATGGTTGTCAACTGCATGAACGAGACCTGGGTTTTCGGTGAGTTGAAAAATAGATTTGTAACTTCCAAACAATATATCATTTTTCATCTTCAACTTCATTTTTCATTTTTTCATTAAAGCTTTCTAATTTTAATGTAATATTCGCAAATGCGCGGTAAAAGACACAATTTACCCCCAGCTCCACTTTATCATTAAAATCGCATGCGTAAAAGCTCGCATTCAATTGTTTAAGGACCTCTGATGTGCGAGATCTACGCTATGCTGGGATCGCTCTTCGGATGTGCTTCAATCTGGACCATGACCATGATTGCCCTGGACAGGTACAACGTTATCGTCAAGGTAAGCCCTTCTCCAGATAATATTTCTCAGTATATAACTGATTTTTTATACAATTCACGAGCTGGAAAAATCGTTTCTTCCAGGGTATCTCTGCTGCTCCCATGACCAACAGTACCGCAATGCTTAGGATCCTCGGAGTCTGGACCTTCTCATTGATGTGGACCTTGGCACCAATGTTCGGCTGGAACAGGTAAAAATACGAGTTTCCCAGCGCCAAACCTTGGATTTATTAACAAAAAATTTCTGATCAAGTACAGCTATGGGAAAGAGAGACAGCATTCTCAGTAGCGATGTCATAATAATTATTCTCTCCGTCCTCAGACTTATACCCAGTTTTGAAGTAAAATTTCGACACTAAAAACGCCTAGGCTTCAAATTTTTCAAATTATACTTAGCACGGTGATAGAATATTTATGTAACGTTTTCAGGTACGTTCCTGAGGGCAACATGACCGCCTGTGGAACTGACTACTTGACCAAGGACTGGGGCAGCAGGAGCTACATCCTCGTGTATTCCATCTTCGTCTACTTCTTGCCTCTCTTCACCATCATCTACTCCTACACCTTCATCCTGTCGGTGAGTCACTGTTATACCATCATATTCCAGGTCGTCAGGACCTTCGTAAGCATTTATGGGCGGTTAGTGCTTGAAATTATGGTTATGCAAAAAAAAGCTTCGGAAAGTGGAATTTTAGATACTTGATATGGACTTGGAAAATTATAATACGATAGACAAATATCAAGTTTTTTAGATTCTTGAAATTCAAAACTTAATGCAATTCTGAAACGCAGGAACCACTTGGCAAAAAATAAGACGATTTTTGAGGATTCCCCTGAACACGATAGGAAGGGGCTTTATGCTGGCAACCATACCAATAGCTTACCCCTGTGGAAATCGTTGATACCAATATTTCCATCGATTTTCTCCTGCAGGCCGTCTCTGCTCATGAAAAATCAATGAGGGAACAGGCAAAGAAGATGAACGTCGCTTCTCTCAGATCGTCCGAGGCTGCCAACACCTCGGCTGAGGCTAAGCTCGCCAAGGTTGCCTTGACAACCATCTCCCTGTGGTTCATGGCCTGGACTCCGTACTTGGTCATCAACTACGCCGGCATCTTCGAGACCGCCACCATCAGCCCGCTGTACACCATCTGGGGCTCCTTGTTCGCGAAGGCTAACGCCGTATACAACCCGATCGTATACGCTATCAGGTGACTTATCTTTGATTTAGAGTGGGTTCATCGATTCAGTTTATTCATCAAATATCTATTATTCTCCTGATAAGATTTCCCATGGAAACGTTGACGAGGAAATCCGTAGTCTGCATTTCCAAGAAACCACTTATTCGGAGAATAACGTTTATTTGACGGATAAACTGAATCGATGAACCCACCCCTACGCAACTTATTCAACTCAATTTTCTAAATAGTTTCCCCTCAAGTACGATTCTATTTCCAAAACACTGATTTCCATATTTTGTTACCAGCCATCCCAAATACAAGGTCGCTCTCGAGAAGAAATTCCCCAGCCTGTCGTGCTCCAACCCTCCTGACGATACTACCTCCGTAGCTAGCGGCGCCACTGCTGTGACTGTCTCCGACGAAAAGGCCCCCTCAGCTTAAATCGACAACGAAGCTGAGCGAAGAACGTGTCGTCAACTCGACACCAAAGTTCCTGACGAATGTTAGGAGGGCCGCCCGACCGTGAAAAGTTATTGGACTAAAAAAGCTTTGCTCAATCTCTAATTCGGAATGGGATCTTTCCTAGCGATTCGAAAAACGAAAGTCTGACGAAATAAAAGCAACGCATTATAATGAGTTTTACTCCTTTAAATACCTACCAGAATGACACACCTGATTTCTACGTCAAACATTGTCTCATCTTTTTTCATAATTATTTCATTTTCATTTTAGCATGAAACGAGCTTCAGCCAAACAGGCAAAACATTTTTAACATTACTAAATAATGTTACGGTATCGAGGAACGAAAATGCGACCATAAACTAAAACTCAAACCAATACTGTAGCACAAACTCAAACTGGAAGTGATACTCAAACTCGAGGGTCAAGAGAAAGGTATACCTAATGTGTATACACTAAAACTAAAATTGAAACACAAACTCAGACTGATGCGATATTCAAACTCAACCTGCAACTGAACCTCAACGCGTAACTAGTACTGAGACTAAAACCGAAACTCAAACTGAGCTCAAAGTGATACTCAAACTTAAATTCAAACTGAAAGAAAAACTCTAACCCATACCTACTTGAACTGAAATTCAAAGTGATACTCAAACTGAAACTAAAACTCAAAGTGATACTCAAACTGAAACTGAAACTCAAACTGTAGTTTAAACCGAAACTCAAAGTAAACCTTAAACCGAAACCGAATTCAATCTAATACTTGAACTGAAACTCTCACTGAAACTAATACTTGCACTCAAAGGTCGAAAAAAGGTACCTACTACTTACTTAAACTCAAACTGAGACTAAAACCACAACTGATACTCGAATTCAAACTCAAACTGAAATTGAAACTACTCAAACTCTGATTTAAACTCAAACTGCTACTGATTTCTCAGACTCAAACTTGAACTGAACATCAAACCGAGACTGAAACCGAAACTCAAACCGATACTGTTACACAAACTCAAACTGATATTGACACTCAAACTCAAAGTTCGGAAAAAGGTATATCCAAACTCAAACTGAAAGTCAAAGTGAAACTGAAACTGAACTGACACTCAAACTCAAACTGATACTGGTACTCGAAATCAAACTCATACTGAAATCGAGCCTCAAAATGAACTGAGCATCAGCATCAGTTTGAGTTTGAATTCGATTATCATATCAGTTTGAGTTTGTGTATCAGTAGGTATCAGTTCGAGTTTTTGTTTCAAACTCGAACAGAAATTCGAACCGAAAATCAAGCCAAAACTCAAACTTGAACTGATTCCCGAACTGAAACTTTGAGTTTGAGTTCGAGTTCAATCTGAGTTCAATTCGAGTTCGAGTTTGATTCTTAAGTTGAGATTGATTCTCAGTTTGAGTTCGAGTTTCAATAGCAGTTTGTGTTTTGTTTCTGTTTGAGTTTACCTTTCTTTAGACCTTCGCGTTTGAGTTTTAGGCTCAGTTGGAGTTTCAGTTTGAGTTTTAGCCTATTTATCAGTACCTACCTACAGTTTGAGTGTAAGTATCGGTTTGAGTTTTACCATGAGGTAAAGTTTCAGTTCGAGTTTGAGTTTTCCTCTCTTTCGATTCTTGAGTTTGAGTATCTGTTTGACTTTAAGAATAAGTTGATGTTGCTTTTCCAAGAAGATATATCAGAAGCTGCTGAATGACGATATTTAAGAAGGAGCTCATGGGTTGTTATCATCATTATTCCCTGCCTACGTGGCAGACTGGTGACCCTCGACTCCGAACTTGTTGTAACTCAAAGCCTTTGAGCGATAGAAAACAAGCTCTGTTGATGTTACTACGTAAGGTAAATCAAATCGACAAAGTAATGTTGCTTTCATTTATTGCTTAGGTTCATAAAAAATATTTTTTTCCACTTTTCTGTTTCTCATACAATTTTTTTTTGCTTTTCAAACTAAAACTTCTTTCAAAATAAATAAAATAGGTCTTCTAAACTATAGTCATTGATTCTTCCTTGTCCGATCCGAGGTCGCTCATATAACACTGACACCGTTTTGTCGTGCAGTTTCTACTCCAGTGAAATTATAAATTAGGCGGTACTGTGTGGCTGATAACGAGTGAGTTGGAGGGTTCACAAAAATTGTCCCATTTCCTAATTAACGAAACCCTAAAAAATCTTCCTTGTGGCTAAAAAATGTACAGCAGTTATAAATTAATATAAAAATGTAACAGTTATCACATCAGATCTCTTTTTTGGATTTGTTATTTAAGCCGATGGAGCGGATTCATCGCCAACAGTGACCGCCGTGGCGGCGCTGGTCATCGAGGTTCCATCGTCGGCTGGCTCACCAGCACATGACAGGCTCGGGAACTTCTTGTTGAGAGCCGCCTTGTACTTTGGATGGCTGGGGGCAGATGAGCAATTAGTTTGATAAGGTGCTTAAGAGAATAAAGCAGGTACGAGAAGGTACACATTTGGTAAGCAAAGTGTGAAATTCGACGATTTTGAAGAATCTTTGCTCATAATAATTTTCCTCACCTAATAGCGTAGACGATAGGATTGTACACAGCGTTCGCTTTGGCGAACACCGATCCCCAGATGGTGAAGAGAGGGCTGATCGTAGCTGTTTGGAAAATTCCGGCGTAGTTGATTACCAGGTACGGGGTCCAGGCCAAAAACCACAAGGAGATCGTCATCAAAGCCACTTTGGCCAATTTGGCCTCAGCCGATGTATTTGCTGCTTCAGAAGATCTCAACGAGGCGACGTTCATTTTCTTCGCTTGTTCCCTCATGGACTTTTCGTGAGCGGATACAGCCTGGGGCATTCAAAATTCCAGTCTTATGCTCATGAACATCGCCATTGCAAAAACGATGAACTCTTACAAGATTCTCATCGCAAGATAGATCCTGCTTTATGTTTTTTTTTATATTGATTGTTTTTGGGGATTGGAGGGTGTGTTCGGGAGAGGGTGTGCATCACCTTTTTTGACCTGTACCTTGCCCTAGGCTGCAAAAAAGGTTCAAAAAGAGGGCTAAGTCTGGTTTATGCTGAAACTCACCTTAAGAATGAAGTAGTACGAATAGATGATGGTTAGAAGCGGCAAAAAGTACACGAAAAACGAGTAGACGAGGATGTAGCTTTTGCTTAGCCAGTCCTGGGTCAAGTAGTCGGTTCCGCAGGCGGTCATGTTCCCCTCGGGAACATATCTGAAACCATTGCCAAATTTTCGATTTACTCAGTCGCCAGCAAACAGGATAAAACTTGTTCATTTAAAATCATAAGTATACTGACCTGTTCCAGCCAAACATGGGCGCTAGAGTCCAAATGAGACCATGAGCCCAGATGAGGAAAATCCTCAGAAGGGCAGTCTTGATCGTCATTGGTTTGGCCGAGATTCCCTGTCGGTAAAAATGAATTTTAGCTATTGTAATTTTGCAAGATATAATTTGATAGGAATGCCAAGATAACGAAGTCATACCTTGACGATAACGTTGTATCTGTCCAGGGCGATCATTGTCATGCTCCAGATTGAACCGCATCCGAACAGTGAGCCGAACATGGCGTAGAGCTCACACATCAAAGGTCCTAAAACAGGCGAGACAATATACTTTGAGAAATGTCAAAACTATGTCCGTCTTGTAGGGGTGGGGACAATTGAATTTCTTTTACTCGGATGTTGAGCCAGTTTAAAAAAAAGGAAGTAATGAATCGTGAATTCTGAAGGTTAATCGGGAAAATCAGGAATGTTCTAATTTCATAGTAGATTATTAAATGATGCTCATCAAGACTCAGCCCCAGGTTTTCAGCAAATCATATAGGTACATACCAAATACCCAAGTTTCGTAGTAGCAGGAAACAACCATGGCCGGAGACATGGCCAACATTATACAGAAATCGGAAAAGGCCAAATTGACGACGAGCAGGTTGGACGGCGTTCGCAAAGCTTTCGTCGACGAAAAAATGTAGATAACCATGCCGTTACCGATGACCGAGATGATTCCTAGGTAAAAAATTGCACGGTTAATCAAAAGTTTATAGGAAAGTACAAAAAATATCAAATTCTCATCAAATGCAGAACTTCTCGAAGCGAATAGTGTTGTATCAATTTTTTAAAAACCAAGAAGAGCAGAAATGGAACAAATATTTCGTGGGGAAATTGAAAAATTACCCAGAACGGCAATAGCGAAGCCGAGGATGCCGTGCCATAGGGGGTTCATTGGTGGAAATTGGTACCAATGAGGATCGATGAGGTGCCGCATGTCCGGCGTGACCATGTCGACCACCGTCCTGTTGGCACCTGCAGCACCCATCATCATCATGCTGCTGCTCCCCTGTTGGCCCCATTGGTTGTATGCTGCGAACGACGGCTCCATTATGGCTGTTTCTGAGACAAAAATAAATTACCGTTGGGGCGATTGATTTTTCGGAATATCCTAGTTGGCTACTGAATAATCCATAGAAATTAAAAATAAAATTAAAATTAAAATTAATAAATCTTAGTCCCCTTCCTCCAAATTAGGAAATTCTCCGCTCTGTGAGGTTGCGGTGGTCAAAAGACCAAAATTTCGTGCTCTACGGCAACTGTAAAGCATTACTTCAGTTAACTCAACAAAATCACATCTTGACCTTAGGGATTGCTACAACTTACTTTGGTGATGCTGAAGTAGAACGTTGACTAGTTTTTACGGTATCATATATGAGGGTGTCTAGGGGATGATGTCTAATGAGGCACAACTTCCCGAGCCAACCCCCGGCTCTTATATACCCTCCGGGCTTTTTTGTCCCTGACGTCTTAAGACAATAACTCAATCATATTTGAAGAGAAGCCCTTTTTTCAGAGGTTAGCTTATGAGATTAGAGCCAGTCCCTTGAACTGTTCCAGTCGCAATAACATCTTTCTTGACTTCGAAGTTTCCTTGAATAGCCTTGCGTGCCTAAACGGATCAAAAGCCTTGTTTTGCTATCAACACTCGGTCACTTTTAGAACAGTCAGGAATCTGGTACACGTGATGTGCCACTCACATGACTAGACAGGTATGATAAGGGTCAATGAATGGCTCCTGAGGTCAGTACTTAGTTGGATGACTTAGGAAGAGTCCTCAGGCCTGAATCTGCCTACTTTTTGGAAATGAATTGAAATGAATGCCATTTAGGTAATTCTTGGAATAAAATTTCAACAAAGTTGTGCAGTCACTATTTTGAACCCTAGACCGTTAGCCTAATATTAGGAAATTTGACGGGCTTCTCAATGTTATCCCCAATTTTGTAATTACTTCAAAATCTGGGGAACTTATTGCCATTTTACTAAAACTCAAAAGTTAAAAACACGAAAAGAATCTTCAAATCGGAAAAAGAGCATTTTACCTTGGGCCCAAAAGAAACTGCTGATCGCAATTTTTCGGCACATTTTCTGTTATTTAGTGCTGATCTGAGCAATTTTTGAAAAGTCGTTTTGACAACACCTATTCGCTATGCCTCGGACGATCAACCTACATTTGATTTTTCTCTGAAAAATTATTATCATCATCATTTGGTCAGAATAGTTTTATTATCCACCGGATGACCGGTTGGCCGTTGGTCAGTTCGGTCTAGCGATGTTCCTCTCGTCGATCTCGAAGGAGAAGTAGAGCCGGAGCAGTAGAAGCGATCATTCTGGCTTAACTCTTGGTCAATTTGGAGCTACATGAAATCACGTTATTTTGGGTTCGAAATGTAATTTAATCGACTTCAGACCATGTGGCTGAATACTGATTTCAGTCAAACAGGCAACATCTTCACCATCGACGATGCCGGTCAGGCTTGTCTGAGTGATTCCTACGAGCCGAACGAACCCGAATTGTACACGCTGAGCAAATGGTTTCGTCACACGGTTGTTCGTATTGTGAAGTACAATTAGAGCTCTTCTACCAGAACCTCCATAAAGGAGATTCCGAATCGCCACGATGCGTACACCTTCGGCAATATCGCTTCCGCCAATAAATCTAAGAGCTCCGTCAGATGGTTGATGGAAGCGCTTTTTGAGAATCACTGGAGAGCTAGTTGTTTTTATTCGAGTGTAAACTCTCCTCGAATACGTGACAGCTCTACCACCCAAATGTTGCTCTTGGTAATCCACCAACACTCTTCTCTCCCTGATGATTTCATTTCGCGAAATACTTTCTCGCTCTCGCTTTGCTGTTAGATTCGCTTGGACCTTGATCATTATAGGCGGATTTGAGAATCTTCTTGAAATACCAAGCAGATCGAGTTTAAATTTGTTAAACTCGTAGGCGATGACCAAAAATCGAGAAATTGTTCTAACGTTATCAACCAGCGGCTCCTCTATGCCTTTGCCGTCGTCTTCTGACGCCCTTCTATCAAGCATTACTTGAAGTACTCCAGGTCTCGGGTTAGCCACTCCATGGCAATGATCAGCGATTAGTGCCAATCTCTTGCCATCACCTTCGACGTATGTCAGAGCCGTCATTGGGTAAGTGTTAGCCTCAAGCCCCAGTGTCTTTACATTTTCTCGCTCTGTGAATTCAAAGTCGTTCGAATCTGTAAGCCATCTAGTAGACTGTATGCTAGTACCGATTTCTAAACAGAGCTCCTTATCATTACTGATTAGAAGATATTCTACAGTGACCTGCAATCCGGGATGTTCATCCGTGTTGTCGATCTTCAAAGAAACATTGGCGCAATCGTATTCGATCGAGACTTCTTGGAAGAGAGATCCATTGCGGACTCGGGTTTGCCTAATCGGTAGCAAGTAAACAGCTTTTGATTTAGGCTTGAACAGGTAAGCACCGTTGGAACCATTTTCGGTATCATAGGTGGCTAGTTTTATATGCATACAAATTTCAGACCCTCCAGCCAAAGTGAGCGACTTTAAGGAACCGTTCTCGAAATTCACGTTTACCCAATTATTTCCAAGAACAAAACTATCCTTCATCGCTTCCGAAGATTCAAGGCAAGAAGCTTCTCCAGAGTGTTGAGCCACGTCTAAAATTTTCAATGAAAACGGGGGCACCACAGTTTTGAACCAAATAAGCTGATCCGTCTCCGTACAAACTATTTGGAATCTGACTGGCTGATCATGCATTGCTAGCTCCACCCTCCCGAAGCTCCGAGATAAATTCAACAGACGAAGATCCGTCGAAGCTGTTTCGATCGTATTGAAAATCAACATTCTTTCCGCAGGTTGACTATTGTTAACATGATGTTGGGGCAAATGTTGACGCAAAAATCCAGCAGCGAGCCGTTCGATCATGTTTGTCGAAAGTCTTTCAGCTCTGTGGAGACGATTCGCTTGTTGCTTCATAACCTCGGCCTTGGAAGTTCCAGTAATACCGTCGTGATGCTGGAACAAAGAGTAAACCCGCCTGATCCAGATTAACTCCCTGCGAAAATCCTGAGCCCACGAATCTGCGTTCGATCCCGTTGGTGCGAATCCGCCGCAACCGAAGGCGAGAAAGATTTCGAAAGCTCGAATAGCTTTGCCCAATTTATACGACAATGATTTTAGATACGGCCTCGACGTAAAATAACCTGTCCAGTAGTCAATTTTAGGTTGACATTTCCGATTGCCGGTCTTGCGAACCTTACAGCTGAACGAATAATCGCTGTAAGGGAAGAAATCGCCCTGAATCTCAATTTCCGGATCGCTCACCTAGCAATCAGAACATGTTGTCAGGCATCAATTCCAATTCTTGGTAAAGGTATTGGATAACATTATATTTACCTACCAGAAAATATATTTATAAGAAAATATTTCAATATTATATTATACCTTTTCCGAATCGAATTGAGAATTTTTCAAACTATGTTGAGGATTTTTCAAATTAATTCGACAATGTTCAAAATCGAATTGAGAGTTTTCCAAGGCAATTCGATTCGATTCGGTTTCACCACCCGAAATTCTGCGTATTCGCGCACCTGAGAAAAATAGTCGTTCAATGTAGCAAATCTGACCCGAGCATGATATTGTTCGAAATTGCTGTTTATGTAGTCCATAAGCGCTTTGTAATTGAAATACTGCCCCTTCCATTCGCTGGTATTGGCAAAACGGAAATCTCCGCCCAGTAGAATAACCGCTTTGTTTTGTTTCGACAGACTTGCCAGACGTCCGTATTGACCAAGGAGAACCTGGACATCATGTAAAGGAAATGAGATTCTCACAAGGCCGGGGCAATGACTGGACCCTATTCTGCTCAACTATGCAAACCCGTTTTACTTCAGAGTTATTAGGGTATAATATAACTGAGAGCCATCGGGCACTCTGATAAAAGAGTTTATGCGCTCAGAACATTACTCTTTAATGTTTGTTTTATTTAATTTAAAAATAAAAACATGAAATTGTTGGGTTGGTTTTAGCATTTCATCAAGTCCTACTTTGAAGAGATTTGTCGTCGAGTGTTATTCATAGTATAAAAAATGTAATAAAGAATCGCCGGTTTTCTTCAAAGAGGTTGCGTCTCCTAAGGATTAACAGTGTTAACGCGCAATGCCCATACTGCTGACCTCAGCTTGTTGCCGGACGTTAGTGAAGGCGATAGTGTTTGAGTCGTCAGCGAAATCGAACATGCCGCACAGTGCTGAGCAAGGTCCGCACGAATCGCCCATGACGTACGTGGCCGAATGCTGAACACGCAGTTTCACGCCGTCTCCGGCCTTCTCAAGCGACGAACGAGTATTTCTTTCCTTCCGATTTCATCACGTTGAAAACACCAGTATCAAAAATATAATAATGTTCCTATACTATTTTTTTTTTTTAATCCTCAAGGTCTTAAGCCTTGAGGTGTATTAATGAAAAAGGGATATATTCTTATAAAATTGAATTATATAAATAAATAACTGAATCAATCGGAGCAAGACGAGATATTTACGTAGATATTAAAATATGGAAGTAATGGGCAGCGGCGTCTACGCACCGCTCGTACTTAATCTATAATAATAAAAGCAAGTGTTTTTTTGTTTGTTTGTTTGACCGAGCTCTCCAGCCAAATCTATCGCACGCAGGGACCTGGAATTTTTTACACGGAAGCACAAAGGGGCTGGCAACAAGACCTCAAAGCCCGATTTTCGATTAAAAAAAAAATTTTTTTTCAAAATTTTAAAAAAGTGAATTTTAAAAAAGTGAGTTTTTAAGTTTTAAAAAAGTGGAAAAAGTGAGTTCTAAACGTGGAAAAAAGTGAATTAAGTGAAAAAAGTGACAACACGGGGACACGGGCGGGTACAGTCAATTTTTTACAACTGATTGTTTTACGGGGTCCTAAAAGAAAGTGTACAATGTTTGTGCCGATAAAACTCAAGAATGATTGAAGGTACGATAACGGGAGTTACTTATATGGTTGGGTAGCCCTGTATCTGATTTTTATCGACGGGGAATGTTGTGTGTGTGTGGGGGGGAGAGAGATTCCTGCGCTATTCACTTATCTGCATTTTCTAATTTTTTTGCACGGGCAACGCCGGGCGGGTACAGCTAGTTAATTATAAACCTAACGAGTGAAGCCATAAACAAATTTTTATTTTTCTCGGATGTAACTCGCCTCTAATCTCTGCTATGCAGCTTGCCTCTTATCTCTGGATATAAATCAACAAATATCCGCTCCCCAGGATTTTTTTTACCTATCCTTTTGTCGAACTAGAGAAAAAAAGAAGGTCGAAGAAAAAAGAAGGTTCGTCAAGGGGCCGAGGATCCCGAGTTTTAAATGAACAAAAATAATCTGTATTCTTCAACTATCAGGATAACCATGGTTGAAATTGAAATTTAAAAATAGAGCTTTGGGAAATTATTATTAATAACCTACTTATTCCCAACAGCCTGCGCCGATTGCATGTTCAATTATTAAGATTGTGTTTCAGAAATTAATGTATAGGTACATACTGGATTTGGAGCTGAATCTTCACACTGGAACTCGCTATGAGGTCCTGTACCAATAATCCGGCCGTTGACGTGGCTAAGAAAAAAAAAGTACAATGCTTGAACACAGATCGACTTCTGGCCATCTAACTGTTGAAAGCTAAAGAAACATTTTGGAAGAAATAATCTACGTCTCGGGCACGATTGCACTGGCCTTGCAGCATGGACACAGTGGTAGGTACCTCAATACGTGGGAAAATAGGAAAATTCCCCATACATCCTTTCAAAAAGTCGAAAAGACGAGAGAAGAGCCTTTCTGCATTTTATCAGGACAAGGCCTACTAGACTCTCTGCTAAATTTCAAAACTGAGATCATGCTTGAAAAAATCGAACGTTAATTCCTGAGGAAAACGTCTGACCCGCTCTTTCGAAACCGTCCAAACGCAAACGCTGTGACAAAGCCAAATAATGCAATTTCAATGTACCTATTGTTCAAAGACACTTCGTGCGGGATCCAGACAAATTCGGAGTGTCCAAGACGGCCAAAGTGCAATTGCCAAGCCCAATGCGTCCTTTGTATAAGGTGACCTCCGTTGACTTGAGAAGCAGCGAGAATTGCCGGCCACGTGCGACCGACTCCAAATGGATCCAATGACCATGATGTTTTTGGTAGAACGTGTAAATTTTCATTCAGCCATTCGTGGCCTGGTGGCATGTAGGCATGAAAGAGAACATTTTTCGATGAAATTGATTTGAATAAAATTATCTAGAAGGTAAATTAATACCTACGAGCCTATTAAAAGGCCGTGAAAAAATCAAATTAATTAGGTAAAACCTAAATAAACCAGAGCTCGACTCTTATTTTTTTGAAAATTGATGAATGGATTGAAATTCACGGATAGCAACTTATAAGCAATATTTTATACATCTATATTATCTAATATCTCACTACTGTAATTACATAACGACCGATTCCACCAATCCCGGATTAGAGTTAATCAGGACATATTTGTGAACAAATTTACCAGGAGCAGCCACGTCCGGATTAAGCCTAATCCGAGGTTGGTGAAATCGGTCGTAAGGTTCTCAAAACAGTCGGGAGAGTCGGATAACTAATTAATAAATTGTTCATTTAATATAAGACCTTCCGCAAGAACAGTGACAAGTCCATGCAACGATGTGACCGATTCGTCAGGCATGATCCACCCCCCGGTCACAATTTCAACCCGGCCAGCGTCGACCAGATGTTGGAGCTCGTTCTTCTGTTCTACTCTTGCCCTAATAAGAATGGAACGAAATCGGCGAGTTGACATGTAAGAATATTATGCAGACAACCTGGAATAAATTCCCATACACAACCAGTTTTAACATGATCCTTCTTATTCCACAATAATTGTGATAATATAATTAATAAATTATTAATGTGCAAATAGAATTATTGTGTTCCACTAAATTATAATTTTCTGGGTATTTAACTGTTATTAATTTATTACAAATTCTGACGATTTTCAGGAGCTTCTTCCGAATAATTTGGGCTCACCTCTCCCACCAATGTTGCAAAAAGGCGATGTCTGACCAGACGAATTTCATGTCCGGCAGCTGCGGCAGCATGAAGACTACATTGTCCAGAATTCGGCTCACGCTGGATGAATAGTAATCTTCAAATGTTTTCAGCCAGAAGGCGTCGACATGTGAGAATGGGATCACGTACACCTTGAAATTCGGTCAATAATAAATCAGGCAGGTCAGGATGTCTTAACCAAACCAAAGTTTGAAGATTTCTCATAAAAAAAATTTCCCAACGAAAACAGTTGATTCAGGCAAGACTTTCTCTCATGCCGTGGGCGTTGTATGTCTGTCGGTCAGTCTATCTGTCCGTCTGTCCAATACCATTTTTCGGCCACTAGGTATAACCGCTATAATCAGTACCAACATTTACTTTGATTTCAACACTAAGCATAAATATCCATGTTTCGAAACTAATATTTCCGAGTCAAATTCATAATTTCCCGAACCAATTTGAGAACTTTCCAAACTTACCATACTGCCTTGGAAAATTCTCATTTCAACTGGGAAAACATTTTTTTATTCAATTTTTATCAAAGTAGCTATGAAAGTAGGCAGGCACCTACTGTGTATTGTCTTCAGGTAAAATACTGATTATATTTTTGATGTCCTAAAAAATGTACCGAATTAAGTACCCCAAGCCCTATTTCTATCTCGGTAAGAAGGATAAGTATTGGCACTTATTACTCCTACAACTGTAATTTGCCAAACTATATGAAGCGTATCAGGTCGGTAGATATCTGGGTAGGTATAGAACATTCAATTTTAGTACTTTAATAATATCAGAACCTGCCAGCAGAGCTAGTTCTGAGCGCTGATACATCACAAAAGCAGTTGTACCTACCTAACCTTGAATTATTGAAAATATTGATCAGCATTTTCATGCCCTCGGCACCGCGTTCCCAGATTAACGCAACAACAATGATATTCAGGTTTCGTTTGCGCAATACGATGCCATCACAACAAAGTTAGCAGTCGGTGTTTGATTCGCATTGCCGGACGCTCTTCTTCGGACCGATTACCTCAGCAAAAACCGAAGAAGAGGATTTTTTTGTTTTTGAAAAGCAAGAAAAAATCAACGAGCCCCTTTCATAAAAAATCCCACTAATGCTAGTCTAACGACGTCGGAGCTACTGAGAACTACCAAACCTACCTACCACTCAGCGTTCTTCACGGAAGGTAAGCACAATTTAATATGCATCACTTCCCAATTCCTCCCATGTGCGATTTCAATTCATGTATTTTCCCATGGACCAAATCAGCATTTCCAAGTCAAATTGAGTATTTTCCAAACCACATTGAAAATGTCCCTATAACAACTTGAGAATTTTCCAAAACTAATTTAGATTTTTCCAAACCAAATTTAGAATTTTCAAATTTTCCCAACTGCGTATGAAGTTAGGGAGTTTTCTCAGAAATCAAACTTAACGTAGAAAATGTTCCTGCTTAGCCACTGTAGGATCTTGTTTTACGTGAAATAATTACTAAAGGTTTTTTACCCTAAGCAGTTAGTAGATGATGGGCACGTCCGTGCAATACACTAACCCTAATTAATATTTTCAGTTCTCTCTTTATCAGTACTTTTTATAAAATTTATGATAATAATTTATAAAATTTATAAAATAAAATTTATAATTATAATTTATAAAATTAATAATAATTTATACAATTTTATTTAATAAAAGCTGTGACTGAAAAAAAAACGAAATTGCCCTTTCTCTTTGAGATTATTAGTGAGCTAATTCATAGCATCATCAAATCAGAGAAAAGGGTCTGAGGTTCAGTGTGTGCATGGGGGGGGGTACGTTGGACGGGGAGGGGAACAGCGATAAGGGCTTAAAGTGGAGGACTTCAAAGCGGAAGGTTCGAGATGCGAGGAATTTTACTAGGCTAGCATTGGAGCGTTGGCATAACTGTCAAACCAGGAATCGCTATCAGACCATTTGTTTCGAGTAGGTACTTAGTTTTTATTTTAAAGTAAACTCCAAAGCATGTTAAGCATGGTTTGGAAGCTGGCAGGATTGTGAGTACCAGCGGCTCTTAAGCTGGCTCTTATAACCTTTGCATTCGCACTTGCTTGCATCGAAATCAGAGATTGAGGTCAGTCATTCCCCCTCCATGATCGTCTCTCACCCCCACCACTAGGTTTGTTGTGAGTACCATGCCCTTCAAATCACCTCTACCTCCTTCGTGTGATGCGTTACCATTACCCCACATCAACATCCGCACTCACATTGGCCCTCTTAAGTTTCTACATGATTCCTCTTCATGCGAGGCCTGTCTGGAGGCTATCTGGAGAGGGTGGGGAGTATGACTCCTTCCCATCGACTACTTTGTGGTGGGAGCGTTGGCCGTCGAGCTCCTTCCAGATCGGAGGGGCAGTGGATGCTAAGGCCAAGGAACAGCTGAGACGTGACAGCTTATATCGGTGTTTATGTGAACCGCGTATATCTTTGTTTACCTATTTGTCTATGCGATTACTGGGTATGCGGATTAACGAAACTCTAATCTCATGACTGGACTGTTTCTCCGAAGCGCAGGTAAAATTAGAGCCAAACATTTCTTCTTTCTAGTTTATTAAAACAAAAGCTAGTAATCCAGAAACAATTCCTTTATAATTGTCCTTTTAATTTCCTTGTATAATTGTCCTTTACGAGGATTTCTCATGCTACTCGGTCGTTAGCTTCGAATGACCTAATGTCAATAAACAGAGCCCACGTTCTGAACAGATAATTACAATTACCTGCCTACTGTAACATATTTACGTACTTATTGCTGAAAAATTAGGTATAATTGCGCTTCTATATCAGAAATATTACCGAAACTTTTTAGAAAGGCCAGTTTGAACGTGTCTGAACTCAAAATATCCACCGGCCTGTATGCAACATGCCGTTTTATCAAAAAATTTTGATCACACCTATTTGTTGTTTCTGTCTTTTATGGTTGAGGTGAGTTTGGCGTCAGGCGCTTTTGATGTGAGGACATCATTGTCAAGCATGGGGGGGGGGTCGTGCTAGTGTCGTGTTAATAGAGGTACCCAGTGATTGACAAGTGAAAGGGATGTGAGAGGGGTCCGAGAGTTATGGAAAGGACTTGTGGAATTCCGATATAAAGATAAACATTAGATAACATGTGGACACAGGGTGAAAGCTGGAAATCACTCATATCTTACGATAATAACCAATAGTACGTATATAAGCCGAATGTAACTACCCCTCAATGCGTATTGTATTGTTGATCATGTCGAGTTAGCCGTCACTCTGTCAGTCAGTAAATTCGTCCGCGAGCATCTTGATGTACGATTAGGCCCTGTCAGTGTGTCTTTCAAATAAAAGTGTTTTTAAAAAGGCTTTCGTTCTTTCCGCTTCTTTAACTTGAGGAGCCATTTCCATTAGTAGAAAAAAGGCGAAGGTTATGACCCTCCTCATCCTCTTCTTTTCACTGGGTCGTCCAGGCGAGGCGGATGACCAGCTCCTAACATTCCCCTTTCACTTCTGCCAATGGATGTGGCTCCTCAGACCCCTCTCACTTCCCTTTCACTTTTCAATCACTAGGTGCAATTACACGACACTGGCACGAACCTCCCCCCATACGTTTCCTCCCATAAGTTCACACTTTGCCACCACCCTGGAAAAAATTATTGTTAACTCTCACCTCGAGCGGCTTGGTTTCCCATGTTTTGAGATTTTCCCAGTACCTCCGTTCCATAACATCATCCCATGCCCAGAAAGCACTATTGTTCGAGACCTTGGTAACAAAATTTACATTTTATCAATTATTAGGTAGGTAATACTTATGCGACCAAGCAGAAAACCAAACAATTTTCCCCCTGTGCATATTTGTGGACCCTGCTCATAGTTTTTACCATGTGCTTACTTGAAAATCAAGGTTGCGGAATTCCTCGCAAGTGTTCAGGACTTGTTTGGATGTGACGACCGAAACAGAGCGAATCATAACAAAGCCCAAAAATGACAGTGCAAATATTTCCCGCATTATTGTCACGTTATTTTTTATTTTGGCAAAAAAGCTTGACGCGTCATCGCAGCTAGAAAACGGTTTACTCTAATTGTTTTCTATTAACCGTTTCTGTTATTTTATTAAGCGTTAAGTTGTTCAGCGACGAGTTCGCGACTCGAGTTTGGCATGTCACAGAGCGGAAGAACTCAAATTAAAAGTGAAGGTAAATGGTGGTTTTTAAAATGAACAAAGAGCTTGAAAAGACATGGTATACTCCGACGCGATACCCGTAATTTATACCACGCTGGGGGGTCCCCGAATTTATATTTATTTATGATCGTTACAGGCCCAGATAATTCCATTCTTCTATGTAGCTAGATACTTCTAACTTTTTCACGATATAAAACGCACCTCTTTCGGGATATTATCCTGTTCGAGAACAAATTAGGCAGAGTATACCGAACCTGATTTAGTAAGGACCTTTAAATCTGAAATGCACGCCGAACGATTCGGTCAAGGTCGGAATTGGTCTGTTCAATCAAGCTGCGCTAAGTTGTCCAGTGACGCGTTCGCGAGTCGAGTTTGGCATTTTAAAGCGCAGAAGAACTTGAATAAAAAGTGAAGGTAAATGGTGAATTTTGAAAGGAACAACGAACTTGAAAAGAGCTGATATATTGGGGGGTAGAGGCGTATATATACCGGACCAAAGACGACATTCAATATTCAGTCTACAGCCTATAGTCGATATGGCAGGATTCTTGAATGCTGATGGTAAGCATGCATTTTCTTCCGCTGAAAATTGTTGCGCATTAGCCTAGTAATAGCTTTGTGCTGTTCTTATGTTTCATAAAAAACCGTAAAGAATAGGTGGACGATACTTTAGCATCCAAAATCATGAATAATGGCTAATCTTCAAGCGATCGGTTTATACGAGCTAGGTCCTCGTCCTGTAGGATTTCTACCGAGTAGCGTTTGGGCAGATAAACGTAAACCTCAGATTCTTTGTAATAGATCCTTGCCGAAATCGATCGTCCATATTTTTTGTGGTTTTCTGAACGTAAAAACATGTGCAATCATTCCACCCCAAACCCAAAAAAAAACTCAATGACGAAATATTTATACCGGTAGAATCTCATTTCAAGAATAATATAAAGTCGTGCCAAACAAAGCGGCTGAAGCTTCGTGTTAGACAAAGATTATTCAACCTATCTAACAAAAAACAACCAATCCTATCCTCAACTTCTTTTTTCCTACTTTATCCCTCAAAAACGGGATATTTTACCTCGCCTTTTCCCCAATTGATGAAGAAACTGTTGCCGTACCCCCACAATCTCACTACTTCATCTACAGTCTCTTATTTTGACTAACCAATTGTGGTACCTACTTCCTATTTTCCAGTCTGAACGATGCCAGGATACCGAGAACTAGTCTCGGCTTTGGAGAAGCTAAATCTTCTGCAATGGATGCCTCTGAGGAATCCAGACACCTTTCCTCAATCCCCTGGATTCATAGAAGAAACCTATGTTGTCCTGGGATGGCGTCGACCTATGATGGAATACGTGCAGGAGGCTCATAGAAACTATAGTAAGATTAGCAATAGCAGATCAAAAGTTAAACCATTGGTACGATGGCGCCGGTCGAGGCCATCAATAGACGTCGGATGTGTTTCGTATTCTTCAGTAGAATCTGCCGAGAAGAAACTGGAAATTCATCGTATACCTGGAATTTCTTCGGTGCAACCAAGAGGTTCTGCTGATGTACTTACAGGTCAACTGCATGTTGGCTCGTCATCGGGTCGACAAACCGTTCCTCAACCTCAAATCCTGCCTCCTCCAATGAGAGAGACGTCTTCTACACATTCCAAGGAACCGCCACTTCCCGAAAATGTGTTGATGGTTGTGAATACGGATCTAGGTAAAGTGCTGGTATCTTTTCCGCCCCAGCCAGTGCCAAAGCCTCCCAACCCTCCTCCTTCCCAGACCTTCCCCGCCACAGGTCTAACGCTGGTTGACCTCCTGAAGAGCTCATGGCCGCCTTGCAATGCCGGAGGCCTCAACCCGAAATTTCAATCGCCATACGCTCCTAGTAGCTCAGCAGCATCAGTACCTTGGAACGCTCAGCAGCCAGCTCGTTGTTGCACGTGGAATCCTCACTGCTCGCAGACCCCTCTGGCTGTTCGAACACCTCAGCCTGCTCCAGCGCTCTTGAGTCCACCAAAGATCCAGACAGTTGGAACCTCAAATATTTGTCTTCCCCCAGGTTCGAGATCGTCAGAAACGGCTGGGACTCCTTCCATAAACTTGACAGGTGATCCAAATCCGCATTGCAGAATTTGCCCATCTAAAAAAAACCAAAGTCCTCCATGCCTTCCAGGTATTGTCGGGGACAGCACAATCGTTTATAGTAAAAAGCGAAGTAATAAAACCGAGCTGAAAGCGAATAAAAAACAAAAGAGATCCGCACATTATCAATCCGCTCGTAGGACAACCGGTCCACCAAAGACCCGCCTTACAATTCAAGAGATGAAAATTCTTTACTGCCCCGAGGAATGTTATGTTCGATTGGAACGTATGAAACTAACCACGATACGACGATTGTGCAGGAAAAAACATTTCAGGGGTAAGGTTGGGAAGAATGGTCACTCCACAGGTCCATCTCAGCAGAGTGCTCCCTTTAGAAAACCCAGAACGAAACCGATGTTCTGTAGAGTGGGTGAGAATATCGTCCCAAAACTGAAAATTTCTTTGAAACATCTAAGCTCGACAAATGAAGCGAATCCAAGTCTTGATTCAGCGGGTTCCAAGCACTTGGACGATGACATTTCCGAAAAAGAAAACTTCCCAGTCGACATCGAGGACAGCAAAATAGATTTATGTTTATCATTGCCATTCAAACGGAGCTCATCTCCAATTTTAGATTCCCCGCCGATGAAAAAAATCGACCTTTCGCTGGTTAAATTCCTTGATTTGAAAACTGGTGACTTGACAACAACTTTCATCAAGTCGGAAGACTCGGCGAAAAATTCAGCATTTTCGGACTCGTTCTTCAACATGGCGATGCCTGACGTTAATCTCAATTATAAAGTTCCGACGGCCGTTTCTGCCGGCGGCGAGTTGAATTTGAAATCGCTGAATTGTTCAGAATTTGAAGCCCGGCCGTCTTTGATGGTGACCATGAAAAAAGTCGATTCGTGGGAAAATCTTTTGTGCAATATTTGCAGCTGCACGTTTCCCAATGTTCAAGAGTGGACGTGCCACTACAGCGAGGGTTGCACCTCTGCAGTGACCGATCATCGACTTTCTCCTAATCGTAATCTGAATCCAGTTTTTTGATTTAGTCAGACAAAAAAAAAAACAGTTATTGATGCCAAAGTTTGAGTACGCCGTCTATTTGCGAGTGTATGTACCAATAAAGTTTATGTTACAAGATTTTTATGGGCGTACCGATCATACGTATTTATTTTGCTACCATTTTTCTATAATGTTGAACTGATTTTAGTAATAAATTACCATTTTTATTTACGCACTGAGAATAGAATTTATCGTAAATGTTTGTCTTTTGTTGTTTGATATCGCTGGCTATTTTTCCTTGTTTCTGTTTTGAATCTTTCCACTTTTTAAAATCAAAATCCGATTCGCGCATCTTGGTTACATTTTGTAAACATTTCTCTCATTTTATTGAGGCCCGGTTTATTGACAACATTTTACAACCCGATATCCGAGGAAGCTCCAGAAAATTATTTTTTTAGCTTTCGAGGATTTTAGAAATTTATTATTTGTATGATCTCATGATTTGAACATTCGACTGATTATTGCTGCCCAGCTGACTGATTATTGATGGGGTTGTTTGAATGTTTTCCTACCCTATCCCCAATCCTTATCCTACCCCTATACCCAATCCCCCGAAATTAATACGTCAAGGTACTTGACTATTTGAGAGGAGAGGTATTTGACTATTTCTTCCCCGTTAACCGGTTAACCGTCTTTGATCAGGGCGAAGAAAGAATTTCATTTTTTTATTCTAACTAGGTGCATCATTAAACTAAATTTCTGGCAAATGCAACAACCTTTTTGACCAGTTTACGACTTCACATCGGGGGAGTATCCACAATAATGCTTCTGAAGACACCGCTCTGCAATAATACTGAGGAGTTAACACTTGTCGGAATAGGCAGGTAGTATTGATCCTTTTACGGAGCTTGCGCCCGTATGCTCCCTTGACCCAGGGTTTGAAGAAGTGTCAGCGTAGTCAAAAAGCTGAAAGGAGCCATGTGTTTTCTTGGAATTTATTAGCTGCGGGTTTTCTGAGTCCCTCACATGTGGTCTTTTAGTCCGAAGTCTGAAAGCGATCGGTTCAAACTCGACCACTTATCATTCGTCTGATTAATGAGCTACAAACTGAAGTACAGGTAGTAAAAGACCTCAAGGTCTTGCCTCATAGATATAACAAATCTCGTTGGCCCAAAAAGTTAGAATAGATATTACAGCAAATTTCCCTACCAGCACATGCACTTTTGATCTTATATTCAGTTGTTTCTTTTTCGAAAGTTGGAAGTATAGCAATATTTTGGTAATTGATTATGGTTGAATGGCATGTCCTATCAAACGCTTATGCAGGTGCCTACCAAACTGCAGGTGCCTACCAAAATATAAATTGATCGGCACCTTGGTGACAATTTACTTGTGATGCTGGTGCGTCTGAAAAAGTGACTGAAAATGCGCTCTTAACGTTTTGTGATAACATTTTGTGTTCCTCATTTTCTTACGATATTTTATAAGATTTCCAAAATTGTATTGCACGAGTGGAATGTTGTCTTTGCCTTGTTGGCATTATGAAAATTTGCAAATTTCTGCTCAATACAGGAAAATGACATATATGAAAGAAGTTACCTATTAAACAATATTTGACACGTCAATGTTAACGTTTTCGCAGTCCTCAAGTCCAGAATTTCAAGACTATGAGCTTGCGTGTGTGTTGGACTAACTCGCAACTGTACCAATAACTGACTAGCTAGGTGGCACCTAGTAGCTGCTAATAATGTCAATTTTTTTCAATCGTCAGAACTTTGTTTTGTAGGAACTTGATATCGCAGAGGAGGTTTGCTCTTAATTTCAAAGCCTTATCGCAAAAACATGTAAATAGGATAAACCAAAAGTTGTGCCAATGTTTATCCGTAATATTTATTTTATGGGAAGGATGAGAGCTGTCGCTTTGCGCAGTAGTGATGCGACCGGAACAAAAATAGCAAGGAAGAGTTTAGAGTTCGAGCGATAAGAGCGATATCGCTGCTCTTCCACTCCAGCATAATGATAATAATTTTCAAGCCGAAGTTGTCCATATTTTATTATCGCTCTCATCCCTGCTTTGTGAGTGCACTGCTGTTGACAATCAAAAATATATCTTTGCAGCAGGTGAATTTCTGTTTTCTATAGTAAAACTTTTTACGCTTAATTCTAAGCCATTTCCTTCTAATCTTCTCGTTTTTACTGTTTTCACGTTTTTCTACTGTTTTTTACTACGGTAATAAAGCAAGAACTTCCCTTGAACTTCGTGGCTCAATTATTATCCAAATCCATGGTGCCTACTGAACCATTGCAAATAATTGGGACTTCTACACTAATTAATACATAGGTAACAATAGTTTTACTCCGTTTTTCATTATATTTTTAAACGTAGGTATTTTATACTCCGATACCATCTGTTCACTGTGAGCCTCTTGAAACGAGTTTGGGAGTTTGAAAGAGAAATTTCGCCCTGATTCTTCAATTGCCTGGAACTGGTTTGCGGCTGGACGCTGCGAAAATGACTAGATATTGGAAGTTGTTACATGTACCGATTGTAAGGCTATAATATAGCCATAAATGCATATTATGGACAGGCGATACTGGTTGCCCGCAATTAAATATCAAATAATAAAATTAACTAAAAATAGTATTAATTAAAAATTAAATCACCAAAATCAAAATTTCAAATCAATTTTATATAGGTTGTTTAAAGGTAGGTATGTACCTAAGTAGAACCTTGGTACTTAGGTAGGTACATTTTTTAACAGTTTTGAGTGCAATCAATTCTTCAGTTTTGTAAAAAAATTCATATAAATGGCCTGAGCTACTTGAAAACGCCTTATCAGCGACAAAATAATTGGTTTAATCAACATCAGTGGGTAGATAGACAACTTCTGAGGTAAAGTTGAGGTCATCGATCCCGTTTCCTATCCTCCAACGCTTTACCCGCCTTTTTTTAATTACCCCTATCCTTCGACGCCATACCCGACTTTTGCGCTCGAATCCTGCCATCACTCATTTTTGTATTTACCGAAGTCTCATTTCGTTCTCGGTCCACCCGATATCGGAACGTACTCTTCCCTATTCCCTTCTTCAATCTAGATAGGTACGTGTAATAAATTAGGCAGAGGATACCGAACGGTGTTTAGAAACCTTAAAATTTAAACGTAGGCCAAATGAGTACAAGGTCCTTGAGGACACCTTGAGTACCTACAAGTAAGGAACTTGACTCACGCATTCAAGGCCGCTTCTATAACAACCATGTGCGACGAAGGCCCTCAGAGCTATCCCCTCCCCTCTGGTTATTTTATTTTTTAAATTAAAATACCCGGATGAGAACGACAATATTTTGCGAGAGAAAGGGCATGAGACCCGAATGATAAGTACAATATTTTGCGAGAGGTAGAGAGTCGCATGAGAACGAGCGGAGCTCCTGTCCGCTGCTGAGTCCTTGCTCCTCTTTCACTTCCCGACGTATTTCTCTGCGGAAGATCGGAAAGTGGACTAAATAGAGAGATGGAATAAAAAGATCGGGACTAAATATATCAATGGAATAGGAAAAAATGGAATCGGGTGGACCGAGGATGAAAATTAATCCTCATTTAATGAGACTTCCGTAAAAACAAAATTGAGGGACCAGGGGGTAGCGAGCTATCCTCGCAGAATTAGAACTCAAAATTGGGTATTGCGGCAAAGGATAGGAACGACCGTATTTGGAATCTTGGGTAACTAAAATAGGCGGTTAAAGCGTTGGAGGATAGGAAACAGGATCGATAACCTCAACTTTGCCTCAAAAGTTGGATAAATCTATCTACTAACATCTGCACTAAGTATGTAAACGAATTATTTACATTTGATGGGTGGGGCCAGTGTTGGAAAACGATGCTAGCCAATGTTTTTCCAACGAGGGATCGACTGTCATTGAATCCGAGCTGTGCAGTGGCGCGGCTCATTTTCTGGAACGAAACCTCAGCCCAGACCTTCCCATGGCAAAATCCGACGACTCTGTGCAATGGTCTGCTGCTGTCAGGCCGAACTTGAGCCGGTCAACGGTCCTATCTCCTGGAAAAGGTAGGTACAATCCAGATCCATCTGGAAAATCGGGCGCCAGGCTGAACGTGAGAACGCCGATGTTCCCAGACTAAAAAGGGAAATAGAAGCCAGGGGAAAGCATAAATTTCGCTGACTTCAACACCGGGTAAGTAAAAGCGGGTGTTTTCATATAATCAGCCCACACACAAAAATTATTTTAAAGTCTATTGGTACAAAATTTACCAACAAATCCTAACGTGGATATTACCTACAATAGGAGACTAGGTACACCAGAGAAAACAACACTATAAGGGGACTAATAGAATCGGTCTCTGTGATTTTGGTACAGTATTTTTTATTACTTCATTTCTCATCACATCGGCCTCTGAATTTCAGTGCCACAGCCGAAACTCGTATTACCTGCCGTCTCAGAAGGACCTCGAATGGAGTACAGGCCGAGGTCTCTTGTCTGGCCTACTACCTAAAAGAGGTCCCCTGCTAACTAGGTCACACTGTCGGCGAATTTCGGATTCTGCATTTCGTAATACTACCACTCTCAAAATCAGTTTGCCTTAAGAGAAAGGAGAATATTACAAACAGAAATGTAGGACGAATCTGCCTGTTTTAAAATAAGGTACCTATAGGTAGGTACCCTTAAAACGATGGGCACTTCGAAAGTGTCAACATTCATTAAAAATGAACATGAAAATCTGTCCACTTCATACTTGCGAATAAAGCATGAAACTCGAACTGAAACTAAAATTCAAACGCTAGAAGCAAGCTAGAACCGAATCTCATTATCAAACTCAAGCCCTTAGTCAAACTGAAACTCATACTCATACTCAAATTCAAACACAAACTTGAAGTGAAACTGAAACTCATACTCGTAATCAAACTCAAACTAGAACCGAAACTCAAATTTGAAACCAAACCCAAAGTCAAACTGAAACTCATACTCATAATCAAATTCAAACTCAAACTGGAACCGAGAATCATAATCAAACTCAAGCCCAAAGTCAAACTGAAACTCATGCTAGTAATCAAACTCAAACACAAACTTGTGACAAGAGTCAAATTCGAACTCATACTTATGATCAAACTCAAACTAGAACCGAAACTCAAACTTGAAAACAAACCCAAAGTCAAACTGAAACTCATTCTCACATCCAAGTTCAAGCTCAAACTGAAACTGAAATTCAAACGCCAACTTATAATGAAAGTCACACTCAAACTCAAACTGGAACCAAAACTCGAACTCATACGCATCAAATCAAACTCGAACTGAAACTCATAATCAAGTTCAAACTTGAAATGAATATCAGTCGGCTCGGTTTGAGTGCGAGATTGACTTTAAGTTTGAGTTTGAAAGTGATTATGAGTTCCAGTTTGACTTTGAAGATGAGTTTGCGATTGAGTATCAGTTTTAGTTCGAGTTTGACTTTCAGTTTGGGTTCGAATTTGATCATGGGAATGAGTTTCAGTTTGACTTTGAAGATGAGTTTGCGATTGAGTATCAGTTTTAGTTCGAGTTTGACTTTCAGTTTGGGTTCGAATTTGATCATGGGAATGAGTTTCAGTTTGACTTTGGGTTTGATTTCAAGGTTGAGTTTCGGTTCTAATTTGAGTTTGATCATGAGTATGAGTTCGAGTTTGACTTTAAGTTAGAGTTTGAATTTGATTACGAGTATGAGTTTCAGTTTGACTTTGGACTTGAGTTTGATAATGATTTTCGGTTTCAGTTTGAGTTTGATAATGATTTTCGGTTCCAGTTTGAGTTTGACTTCGGTTATGAGTTTGCGATTGAATTTCAGTTTTAATTCGAGTTTGACTTTCAGTTCGAGTTTGAATTTGATCATGGGAATCAGTTCGGTTTGACTTTGGGTTTGGTTTCAAGTTTGAGTTTCGGTCCTAGTTTGAGCTAGATCATGGGTATGAGTTCGAGTTTGACTTTCAGTTTGAGCTTGAATTTGATTATGAGAATGAGTTTCATTTTGAGTTTGAATTCGAGCATGAGAACGAGTTTCAGTTTGACTTTGGGTTTTAGTTCATGTTTGAGTTTGATTAGTATCTCGACGATGAAACTGCAATACTGCCCAATTCAAAGCATCGTGTCTTTTGGGGCGTCTGGGTTGCTTACTTCTCAAAACTTGGATTGGTGGCAACTTGGCAAATCACGCGTCCATAGATTGCATGGCAAACGAATTGGGCAGTATTGATTCTACACCGTCAATCTATCAGTTTCAGTTTGAAGAGAAGTATCAGTATCAGTTTGGTTTTGTATATCAGTACCTGTCTTTTGACCTTTGAGTCTGAGTATCAGTTTGAGTATGAGTCCGTGTGTCTACATCGGTTTGAGTTTCAGATCGTAGTTGCCCAGCATCCTTTGGGCTTCTTTTGAGCTATTATGCCTGAATGCCTATTTCCCGGTGCAAAACTACCTCTTTCATGCAGAACTCCCGTCTCTAGCAATAAGAATCATTCAAGGGCACGCATTGATTAATTTAAGACAGGAATGCAACGCAGTATTTATTGTTCCGGCACAGGCGACAGAATTAAAATTTCACAAATCTCAGTTGAGGGTTTGCCCTGTGCTCTTCAAATGCATTGGAAAATTTCGGAAGAAATATCGTGATATTCGGCTTTTGAGAAGGTGTTGACATCATCGAAGCCTGCGATAGGATAGCCGACGAATTCGGCAGGCACTGCTGAATAACAATTCAAGGCTGCGCTGCACGCCTTGTGTCCCAATGTGACGCATTCAGCCTCACTGCACCCTCGAAGCAAACCGTCGATGAATCCTGCGACAGTGCTGCAAGGAAATACGCAAAATAGGTACCTAACAAGTAAAATGCATGAAATTTCAATTCGAATCATTCTTAAAATTAAAACTAATGCTATTGGATATGGTGAAACAAAACATGCCTCACACTGCGTTCGGCAGCATTCTGGGGTTTTAGACCTAATTTTCGGGGCATAGGCAAAATGGATTATGAGGGATCAATTTTACATGTTATCTTAAAAAAGTGGAAAAAATAGTGGTAGGTACCAAATGGCAGGCTTCCTCGACATAGAAGTGCATGAAGATTTTTGACAGAATTATAGAAAATGCTACCTCTTAATGCAGTTAATCTAAGGATACATAAAGATATATCGCTACAATGTAGGTATACCTAAACATATAAGGATAAAGATTGTAGTTTGTACTGTGCGATAATTCTCTATAATCCCTCAAATATTGATTGTTGTTGACTGTTGGTAAACTACTAAAGAAGAAGGACTCTCTAAGAGAGAATGGTGTAGTGTAAGGAGGGCTCAAGAGATGGCATTGCAGTTGCGTTCTGCAGGGGTTTAACAACACTGGCGAGAGTTAGGTTCATGCGTACAAGACACTAGTAACTATTCATGACTGTTATGAATAAATATAAATAAATAAAATAAATGAGAAGAACAACGCTAATTCATAATGGGAAATTCACCTGTCACCAGCTCCAATTGAGTTGATTATGTTTTTTGCCGGGATCGCAGGGTAGTACCTGACGTTGAGTTTTCCCTGTAACGCTCGTCCTTGGGAGGTTATAACGTTCATCATAGGCCCATCGCTTTCCCGGCTTATTATCTGGAGAAATACAATTTTCAAAACAGGTACCTGCTTAAGATTTGTGGAAATAGGCGATTTAAATAATGAACGGCCAGAATAAATTGTACTGCCAAACGTGGAAAATTAATTTTCACATAATGAACGGACAGAATCAATGCCAAACTTAGACATACACATGCTGAGTTTTATTGCAGATTTGGATTCTACAACCCTTGAAACGTAAACCAAAAAATTTTCAGGGGTTGTTAAATTTTCTTTCCTGACCGATTACATAGGTTCATTTTTAAGAAAAATGATCCATAATCCGGTCGAACCTCCGATCAGATTTTTATATTTTATTGTGAATACGGAAGTAAAACGAATCGACCCAATGGGTCAGACCTCCAGACCGTTGATGTTCGTGAGCTAAAAGCTCGCGGATGGCAAGGAAGCGGTCGAGATAGGATTAGAAGCTTTCACAAGGGGTCAACCCCAATGTTGCGGTGAAGAACGAGTAAAAGTTAGCCGTATGACCTGGTCAAGCTGACCACTACACTCGCACCAAAGGTCTTCATTTCACGTCGAGGGATGTCGTGTGACACCTGCGTGACACGATGACGTCTGTACAAAAAGATCTTTACCCACCGGATCCCCACCAGTAACTACAAGTAACCGCAGGTCAACCGTAAAGTGGGCAGAGGAGAGCGACGGTTTTTGTCACATTCGGCATTCCTCCTACTCGTGGATGACCCAATGGGACTTTGACGTTCTAAAATCTGACGAAACCAGAATTTTGAGAACCAGCTGAAAGCTGAGGTAAGGGAAGTTATGATGCAAAAACTCAATATTTTCATATTCAATGCACTGGAACTTGCAACTTTATGCGCGTTTTAGAATGGTAGAGCTTTCCTGTATTTTATATCCTTGCAGCCACAAAATTGATCAAAAATCGTGGAACCGTGGCACCTGGAGTGGGAAAATGAAGCAGTTAACTCCATCATGGACTGGATGCCATAACGGACGAATTATATCACAAAATGGACATAGGCGATATCTCTCTTTCATCGTCGATATTGCATTATGAAAAAGAAATTGTCGAACTGAAGTCGAGAATCAACCCAGCCCATAATGATCATAAATCGATACATGGTTCAAAGACGACAAGAATGGAACAAACAAATAATGTTGGAGGTATAAGAAAAGTTGTTGATATGGTACCTTTCGATTAAAAAAGACAGGGAATCAATAATAGACAAACAACCCTAAACACCCCACAGCAGAATGAGAAATGTGGATGCAAAATGTAAATTTCCAAAAATTTCTCAACCCTCACTCTGGGATCACATTATTTGTCAAATTACATTTCTTCCCTATCTATTATTGGCACTGATCCTTGCGCCAATTGGGGATATTTTCTCTCATAAATTCTACTTTTCATTCTTCTGTCTTCACAGCCGAACGGAAAGATTCGAAGTCGATTCCCCATTCCCCTCCTCTTTTTCCATCATGGAGCCTAGATAGAAATCTAACTTGAGTCACCGCCTTCTGCCTATTGTGTCCTTCGGCAACAACAGCGAAAAAGAAAAACGTCCTGGTTTTTTTCTTCTTTTCAAGAACTGTCTATGTCTCAGCGGAAAAGTTTTTCCCACTGTCCTTGTTTCGAGTTGGGCTATTATACGAGCGATAAGCAGGAAAGACAGTCCACAAATCGATGCTCGGCTCTATTCCGAGAAAAGATATTTAATCGGAAAGGAGATCTATTCAGTTTTCAAGAAAGCCGACGGAAAGTGGACTGGCAGTATTCAAACAATGTAACGGCGAATCCTTTCCCCGAATTCCTCCTTTCCCTTTCCGTACGATATTTCCCAAATAATGAACCTTTGTATTCGGGCAGAAAAGTCAAAATTACAACACCCCCTTTCAAACGTTCATAATTCGCTTTTCAAATAGAATGCAGAATTAACGGACTTTGTTTTCAGAAACTGACGGCCTGCAATTGCGCTGCTAGAATATTTTCTCTTCAAGAAAACCAGTGGTGCGTAGATAACACACAATACTTCCATATTTTGAAACGTGAAATTGTGACACAATTTGATCATATTTTGACTGCTTTTGTAAGTGTTTAGGTCAAAAATATCAAAAAATTCAGTATTAAAATTTTAAAATTCGCCCAAAATGAAAAAACGCCACATTTTCGGAATGTAAAAAATATCCACATATTCTGCAAGGTAAAACAAAGATTTTAAGACCAAGAACGCTCAAATCGGTTCATTTTTGCGGCCGGAAAAAAATAAAATAGAAAACACTAAAAATGCAAATATCTCGGAAGTACTGTGCGTTATCCAAATTCCGATTAAACAGGGTGTTAGGTCTTGCCGAGACAAACATTTCAGTTCAAGAAATTTGAAAAAAGGTTGAGAAATGAGGGAGTTATGGCCATTTTTGTAAATGACCACAGACGGACAGACGGACAGACGGACACACGGACACACGGACACACGGACACACAGACACTTGTTCGGGAAGTGATTCTGAGTAAATGTGTATAAGAAAAAGTTTTTTCTGAAGCTCCGTTCCGATTCTCGATTTTAGGACGATCACAATACTTCCATTTACTCTGTAAATATGGAAGTAAAAATACAAAGATACAAGTTCCTTCAGATTTTAACTGTTATGTTTTTCAATTTTTATTTTCATTTTTATTGAATTGTAATCAATCATGATCACGAGAAAACGTTTTTATGAGCCCTAGCAATAGGAATACGTTTCATACTTACCAACAGCCCACCCTTGCCCATCGTGATCATGAGCAAGGGAATATGTTCACACAGAGGCTGAGAAAGATACACCAATTGTTTTATTAGTGCAGTATCATCTTCGAAGTTGAACTGCTCATCAAATGGCAATCCTGGGAAAACCGTGGAAATTTTTTATTAATTCGAATTTGAGCTGTGAGTGAAAAAAAAACATTTTGAGAATTCACAGATTCCTAGTGGCCTGAACCGCGCAAAAGGTTTAAGAGCTGATGCGACATATTTTCTTTTGAAGCGAGCAATTTTATCACATTTCTTTGTCGTCACGTTATCTGTATAAAAAATTAATATCACCTGCAGCACCCGCCATGGCCTTCAGTTCATTCATGTTTGGAGACGTGCACGTGATGCATTTCCACAAATCGGTTCCAAACGGTTTCGACGCTTTTAAGATATCTGTCGGCTCGAACCAGACTGCACGTAATAAATTAACGATAAATATCGGTAACTGAATTTCACTCAACAGTGTAAATGTTAGTGACGATTGGAGTTCATCATGCAGAATCATCAAACGGGATAGTAAAATTTTCATAATTGAAAGTGTCGGGATTTCATTTCTTATCAGCCTTGCAGACAAATGGCTCGATCCGCAATGCGTTGGGCGGCCACGCGGGGGCGAAACAATTCGGCAATTCAATCCTACTCGGCCCGCGGCTTGAGCCGTCGTTGGGCGGGTCCAGCCGCGCGGCGACCGCGACTCTGATTGGCTGAGTGACGGTCTTTCTCAACTGGCCCGCCGGCCGGCTGAGAGCCGCACAACGAGGCAGCTCCACGGACGAGAGGGTCGGCGGTTGCGGGAAGAGCGTCCGATTCCTAGTTAGAACCTCCTGATCCCAAAATTCATCCAAATTTCTGGATTTTGGTAGTTTGAGAGTAAATACAAACATAACCTACATACCTAAGTAGGCTTTTCCAACACTCGAACATGAAAAAGACCCTTCAGTTAATACAGGATTGGCATATTTTTGGGATATCTTTTAGAAGACTGTATATGTATGGCATCAGCTGGAAGAGCCATCCCCGTTAGTTCTACAAAGGAATCATTCACCTGGGATATTGTGCTCATTCGACAGAGACAGAACAGCTTCAATCGTCTCATGCGGCACATTTCCATCCAAAACCAGAAAATCACTATCAGTAATCGCAAGGTCCGTTACCTAGGCACACGAAAGAGCAAATCAATCGTCCCACAGGACACACACGATACACATAAAAACATATATCAACTATATATAGTTGATTATAACGGGTAGCCATTATGGGAAAACACAAACCTCCCCTCACAACCCCCCCCCACCCACCCTCCTTCACAATTATTATGACATCGTAGTATGCGTACTAGATCTGGTCTGATCGAAGATAAAATTTCCATGTCTCCGGCACCGATTTTAGCGTCGCCGTTCGAATCAACTAGCGCACAGTAGGAAGCCGTTCGGCCATTCTCTACAACTGATACGCCACTGCTGTCCTGAAATTCGGAAAATTGCATCAAGTTATCTAATGCTGATGATGGCCAAATGAAGAAATTAATTCTATTTTGAACAACTGCAACTGGTCGGGTTATGGAGTATAAATTTACCACGAAGTTATACTTATGAAGGTACCAGATGACTGATGCTGTTCAAAACGATGTTGCCGAATGAATCGTCCCCCACAGCAGAAATCAAACGAGTCGAGGGTCGATGAGAGTCGACAGGGCGAAGTTTCCCTAAACTGTCAGCTATGTTCCGACCGACGCCTCCGCACGACTGCCGTATCCTACTCGGGATAGAACGGCCGTCCATCTAGAATAAAATTACCAAGAAAATATGAATTAAATCAAAGAGAGCATAAAGAAGAAAACCAGCCAAAAACGCCATAGCTAGGATTCAGCGAGAAAAAATAAATTAAAATCACATGTGACAACAACATTTTTGAAACATTCGAGCGTTTTGAGGTCGGTGGAGAACATCGCTTGGTTGGTTTGGCGAGAATTTGAAATTTTCGGGGAAAATCAACCTTGGCCCGATGTCTAAAGTAGTCAAACTCTCTAGACAAGCCAATACCTTCATTCCCAGAAAATAGGGCAGAAAGGGCTTGGGTGTTAAAACCGATTTTTCACTCGCAAAGCTAAGGCATTAGGAGGATACATACACCCTTCAGGGATTACATCCTTCTCTCACACCCAGTACAACATGATACTCTATAATGATAAAAAGAGTAATTACTACGTATTAATACGTTTTTAACACATCTAACAACAACATTTAATAGGTACCTAATTTTTTATGAATATCAGTCCAACAAAATTTTTTATTTAACAACATAATTTTTTTTGAAAAAATTTCTATACCCAGAAAATAGCTCAGAAAAAGGTGACACATCTGATATTTTAATCGCAAAGTTGGGACGTTAGAAGGATATATACATACCTACATCCCTCTTTCACACCCTTTACAGCATGGTACTCTATAATGATAAAAAGAGTAATACATTTTTTATGAATATCAGTCCCATTCGCACCTGGCAATACCTGCGATAGCGTTAGAACATTCTCTGGGCCTAAAAAACGGCTTGAATTGAAAAAGGGACACAGTGCTAGAAGGGAGAACATTTATGACCGGTTTTCGTATGCGAAGAGCGTATTATACCAAACCACTTAAAAAATATAGTCACCTCAACGTTAATTAACTAGAAATGTCCCGGGACGGACAGAAGGAAAATTAAAGGCATAAAAAGGCAACGAAGCGCAACGATGTTAATATTACGCCTCGTACACCGTTAATTACGCTTTCACATGAAAGGACGAGATGTAATTCAGTATTTTACCTCTACCAAATGCTGGGAGTAGTCGGTTATTATAAAAGGGCTGAGTGGGGGTAAAACGCGAGATAAGGGTTCTCAGTTTGAGTGGATGGCGCCCCTCTAGTGCCCTCCGACATGAATTCGTCCATTCTTACTGACATAAAATAGTGTAAATTCTGTCAATGAAATCTACGAATTTTATCTATGCATAAGAGTTTTTTCTTTAATTAATTTGAATGATGTAAATTTCCTACTTTGAACATTGATGAAATCCAAGCAGAATATCAAAGACGGGGAGAATTCACTTCAAAAATGAGATCGAACTCTTGAATACATCAAGGCTTAATTGGGTGAGGTCACCTAGTTTTGTATAAGGGGAGATTACAACTATTTTTGCCGATAAATAGGGAGGTAAGTAAATTTTTCTTATTCCAAATTTGAAAACAGTCAACCTTTTCCCTAATTATGGGGGAACCAATTAACTAATGATAATTTGAGACCAGTCTACTATAACAACTGGACCATGATAACAGTTTCTACGCTGAAACATAATAAGGACACATTGAAGACAAAGCGCACACGGATGTACAACAAAAATATTTTGATAAAGGAAAATTTCAAACCAAACACATTTCTTCTCAAAGATTCGCTCTACTGACGATGAGATGAAATACTACTCATTTTTATTTTGAAAAATACGAGTAAAAAGCTTCAAATGTATGATGTCTCATGATCAAGCTCACTCGAAAATCACATCGGAAACTGAAAAATCGTCAATCAAGATCAAATCGATAGAGCAAGATGGGCGAGACTGGGCTCTCGGCTGATGACGAGCAACTTTTCAAAGAAATGGGATACTCATTTTCCAGGCAGATTGGTAATGTTATTTCAGAACATTTTGTAAGGATTCCCGAATTCCTACGGCCTAGGTTAAATTGAATTTTTCACTGCCGCCCTCAGGCTCAGGTTCTTACGCCAAAGTATTTCTGGCCGAAAAAAGGGACAAGGAAAATACGACGAAAAAATTACTAGCTTGTAAAATTATTAACGCGGCAAATGCTCCGAAAGAATTTACAACCAAGTTTTTGCCTCGGGAGCTCGACATTCTGGCAAAAGTGAACCATCCTAATATTATTTTCATCCAAGGCATCTTTCGGACGAATGCCAATATCTTGATCTTCATGCAGTAAGTTTATCTATTAGGGTTGTATAGCGTGGATACATTTTATCCTTACAACGCTGGCGTATCAGTCGTAGGGAAGTTTTGGTGAAAGAAAAACGTTTTTAAAAGAGTTTCAATTTTTTCAGGGCAAGATTACGCTTACTATTAGGTCATCTGGCAAAAAATCCAGCAGCTATCTTAAACATAGTTACAGATTGGTTGAGAAAAACATTGAAACCTATTTTCAACAAGTTTTTTTGGAATGTTTTACCTAAACTGACTCTAGGCTCAGCAGTGGCGGTACGATGGCACATCCATGATGGCTAATACAGGTTTTTGTAAAACCTATAAATATATCAATCAAACGATGTTTTACACAATACTCAATTGTTTCATTTTGAACTATATTTTCGTGGAAATCACCGTAGAAACGCTGACAGGGGAGATTTGCTCGAATTCATCTTGAGTCAGCAGGAAATCACCGAAGAAGCAGCACGAACATGGTGCCATCAGCTGACAGTCGCCCTACAGTACCTGCACGCTCTTCAAATTTCCCATCGAGACATAAAATGCGAAAATGTCCTGATCACGAAACACATGAACGCCAAATTGGCGGATTTCGGATTCGCCCGGTTCGTGTCGACCGAACGCGAACGCAATTTACCGAGCCGAACGTACTGCGGCTCGATCGCATACACTGCGCCGGAAGTCATGCGCGGAAAGCCGTACTGGCCGAAAATTGCCGACATATGGTCGTTGGGGGTCGTTGTATACGTTTTGCTCAACCGATCGCTACCATTTCCTATGGACAAGATACCGCCGAAAGGGATTTACAAAATGCAGAAAGAGAAAAAGTGGAAATTTCGTTCACGGTATGACAACAGATTTCATAGAGCAAAAAAAATACTAAAAGAGAATATAGAGTTTAAAAGAGAAGATGAAGAAGTATGATGATTGAACGATTGTACGTGCAATACGCTATTCTATGTACATACCTAGTCTAGGGCGAATGACTGATGCGGAAAAATGTAGAAAAATCCAACAAATAACACTTTATTTTGACATGTGCTATAGGGCGATCGAAAAGTTTTCAACCGATGCTCAAGATATGGTAACGAGCATGCTAGAACCTGAAGTGCGAAAGAGACCAACGGCTAATGACCTCTTGCTCTCTAGTTGGTTCACCATCCAGGACACGAATGGGGCGAGAAATTCGATCGAACTCACCAAGTGATGGCATAATATTATAAAGGATATAGTATTAATTTTCAATCATGAAATGATATAAAGACATAAGTAGGACGGTTGAGAAATATTGAAAAAAAAAACATTGAAATAAAATAATGAGTCAAACATAAAAAATACGAAAAAGTAGGCAGAAAAAATTGTTGACCCATATTCTAGTTCTATTTTGTTTGTTCAGTAAAATTCAAGTTACGCCCGATTTTTTAGGTACGAAAAAGTTGCATACGAGTGCGGCCTTGGAAGCGTCAAACTACCGCCGAGCGATACAGTTCAGATCGAAACGAATAAATTCAACCTGATGGAAAATGAAAAAGAGCCATTTCCGAGTGAAAACAATCTAATATTGTCATTGTCCGTGAATAGAATTCATGAAGAAGAATTAGATTCGAAAAAGGACATACCGAGTAGACCTGCGTTGGAAAAAATCCCGTCGACCATGGACGTGAAACAGGCCGAAAATGGTAAAACTACACAGTGACAGATAGCGGGAGGGTTGGAATTGGAGTTTTAGCTAAATGGGAATTGAAAATTCGATAACTTCAATACTGCGCACAGCAAAATGATAACTTTTCTTTTTTTTCAGATACAGTTCCAATATCACAATACAATGAAACTGCTACGTAACGTTTAAAAATCCCCGTCATTCAAAAATAAAATAATTTTGAAAATATTCAATTTAACTAATCAATTGACTAACAATGAGCACCTTGAATGACGAAAGGGAAATAAAAAATAATATTTTCATATTATGATATTTCATATTGTATCATATTATGATACAAAAATGCTAGGTTAAAATAAATCTACGTTGAAAGCAGCTTCAAGTGATAACCAGCACTCATTTTGGATAAGCGTAGGCAAGTAACGCAAGACTTACCCGTCATGAAGGATACGTCGACGCGCTGCTCTTTCCATAAAATAGTTTATTCTTTCACCCAAAAAAAATCACATTATGAGGCGAAGTAAAACAAAATTAATCATACAAGAAGGAATAGGTACCTATATTATTTGCATAAAAAGGTTTAACACACATAAAACCCATATTATTCGAAACAATATAAATTTACAATTTCATCGAAGTAGTTAAAGCAGAGTTGGGCCTTGAACAACTGAACTTTCGGTGACGCTAAATCGAATTTCAGTCAAATTTCTCCAAATGTCAATTTGGGCGGAATATTGCGATATCGGGGAGAATGTAAAAGGAGAAACTTGAGGGTGGTACAAGTTGCGTGCGCATCGGTAGGCAGATTCACACTTGGGCTACCAGTCCGGATTGTGAATACGAAAACGAATGGTAATTTTTCGGTAACTTTCCAGACAACGATGTTTTGTATCTTAAGTGAACGAAATAGTCTACACCTCCTACAAAAAAAAATATTCCATTGCCATAAGTATACCTATTCGGTATCTAAATAATCTTTTTTTTCATCAATATCTCATCTATACCTAATAGATGTTATAACATATTGTAGATATATGATATAATAATTATACCATAATATGGTAATATTTTAATATACTATAATTTGTAATATACCATAATAATGGTGATATTGATATATTATATTAAACCAAATGCTTTTAAATGCTTGCACAATCAATATTTTTGATACAGTAGATGGTTTATTTTAATATAATTAGAATTCTTGCATTGGATATTTTTCCCAATGCTTGAAATTTTCAAGAGCTCAAATTCTTGGATTTTTGGTCAGGGTTTTTAAAAAATCCGGAGGTCGGCATTATTTCCGATCCGGTAGCCCAACGAAAACTTTTCTACGTAGGTAACGAACTTTTCATTCCCTGTTGTTTTTGTAAATTTTGTTTAATTTGGGGGAACCGTGGAATTCCAAACTTCGGGTGCTGAGTATCTGAAGTATCGTGCGTGGCCTAACGGATTTTCACCGAAATGATAAAAAACTTGAAAATTTCGGATGCACCGGTTCACATGTGAATGGAACTAGGAGACGTCACTGTGGGTGGTAGGAGGGTAAGTTGTGGCGTTCGGGGGGTGTCGGGGGGACTGAGGAGAGGGCTGATTTCAGCTCGTTCTGCGTTCAGTTGTTAACCGGGTTAGGAGGCGGCGTCAGAGGCGGGAGTGCGTTTATCAGCCGGACAAGATCACAGACTCACAAGGGGTCACGGGCGATTCAACATTATCAGTCAGATAAGCGATCGCGGGGGATCTTAGTCGGAAAATCTCCGAACCGCCCGGCGGATCTTGCCGAATCCGCCGACCTTCGCCAACGGAATCGCTGTTTTGCCGGAGCGAAAAATCGCTAAACTGGCATTGGGTTTATGAGCCCGATTTGCAGGTATATTAACGTTATTTTATGAAGTATTTTCCATCATTACTGCTCCCTCTTTTGTTCAGCACGCGTTTGCCTAAAAAATCGTGAATTGCTTTTTGTGAATGTGAGGGTTGAAATGCTGGAGATCACTTGGAATTTGATGAATCCATACGGGATAATTAATAAGCAACGATTAACCATAAGCAGGTAACCTGAAAACGTCGAGTGAGCATTGAGATTCAAATCTCACGAAGGGTTGAGTATCAGAACGCATACGAATTCATCAATTTAAAAATCAGAATTCTGGAGTGCGTCTTGAAATTAATGTTCTTAATGTTAATGTCCTAGGTGTAAGGTAGAGCAAGCGTCCTAGGATAAAGCTAGCTTTAAATGAATTGATGAAATGAAATTCATGTTCCAGAAGAATTTACAAATTCTTGATAAAAGAGTACATAACTTAACAACAAGAAAATCAGAAAATTTGAGTAAAATTTAGTTTGCCTTAAAAAAAATTGTTTTGAATTTAAACGTAACCGTTTTAAGTTTTAATAGTAGTAAGGTTTCAGATTTTAGATTTCATGGGTGTCATAAGTTTGCTCTTATGGATTAGGGATGTAGCTGAATCTAAAAATTTGGCTAACGGCAATTAAAGGCATTTCTTTGAATATCGAACTGATTTCGGAGAAATCATTTTTTCATTCTTTTGATCTCTCATCAAATTTTTTAGCGATAGTTGATAAAAAATTATTCAACAGCTAACTGGGTAAAAATTTCGCTATTATACTGGCCAAAGGAAAAAAGTCCTAGAAATCAAGGTAGGTACAATAGCGTTTCCAAACCAAATTGAGAATTTGGCCTATGTAATTGAGAATTTTCCCGGTCGATTGAGAATTATTCAAATTAAGTTGGGAATTATTCAAAACGAAATGAGAATTTTTCAAGACAATTTGTAGGAAAACCTATTAGTCTGGTTTGGGAAATTCTCAATACGACTTAAAAATGCTAAAATGATTCTGAATCAAGGTAAAAAAATTTTCTAGAGGGTTGTGCATCATGATTATGTAAATATATGAGGTGTAGATAAGTCGGTACCCCAAGAAAATCCCCTTAGCCGTCAGCTCCAGCGAGGAAAATACGGGTCCCCAACTTGAGAGCATATCGCAGGTGGACGATCTGACGTTTACCTTTGAAGTGGTCCTTTTCAGGATCCCTTTTTAAGGCGTACAATGTCTACCCTTCGGCCTTTGAGTTTCAGAATAAATTCAAATCGATAGCCGCTCTATCCCCTCGCTTCCTCTCTCGCTTTGGCGCATAACAAAGCCGGCGTCTCCTCTCTCACCGAGCGAGGAGGACACGTTGTATCGGCCAGAGAGAACATTTTCCGTTAGTGGGAGGCCCTAGGGCGTAGGTGGTCGTCCTAAAGTGGTGTACAGGCGTACGTATGGAAATACAGGGGGTGTATGGAGGGAATATGCATGGGGAACTGTCCTGTCAAAGGTGTTGTCGCTCTTCGCTCCAATGTTCGCTCAGTCAGGGCTGGCGGTTCGACTGAACGTGTATCAACAACCGCAATCGCCAACCGATCAACCGACAGAACTCAGTCCAGTACAATAGCTACGCCTCCAGACCACGTCATGATATCATTCTTCCTCCTACGAATTTCCCAAGAGAAGAAACCGGCCGTGCAGTAAGGGGGAATTTCGAATAAAAGAGATCATACAACGTGACCATCGAGGTCCTTGTATTTTTACTAGGTCAATGTTATTGTAAGAGTTATTTGAAAAATTGAATTGAGACAAAAAGTTCAGAATTTTTTCAGGGCGGTCAAGAGACCGAAAGCGCTCGATATGCAAGAATGCTTTCATTAAGGGTACCCCCACCAGTCTCAAGACGGTAATAGCCTTACATCCTCGAGCCGAACATGTTTTTTCGTTTTTATATGTTTGAACTGCAATGGTGGTGCGTAGAAGTTGATTTTTGATCATAAATGTACACCAGGCGTATAGGAAATTTAACGCCAAATCCAGAAATGTCCTCGAAAGTTAGAAAAAAGTGTTTGGAAGCGGAGGAATGTGAGTTTTTATGAGGCAAAGCTTGGTTTTCTTGTAAAAACATTAGAAAATTTGTATCCTAGAAAAAGGGTTGAGATAGAAAAATGCGGTTGGAGGCGTTTTGTTACAATTTCGATCTAGTTTCACCCAATTTGTTTCTACACCCTGTTTTATTACTGAAGTTCAGTGCAAATTTCCATACACTCGCTAACACTGACCTGACCTGACTGACCTCAATTCATTTTAAGCCCCCTTGAAGGCATCAGTTGAACATTTTCATGAAAAAACCAGCATCTTCAAGTTGGAATTCCCAAAGTGCGGTACCCAATTCAATCACTGCTCATGCAAAAAGGTTCGTAGATTTAAAGAAACATTTTTTCCTCATTTGCAAGATGTAGATTACAAACGTTCCTGAACGTACAACGCTACAAACTTCTTCTTCAACTTGAGTTGTTTCGTTTTTGGTGTCGACTCTTGAACTCCTAGACAACTGATGCCTTCGGAGAGGTCGCAGTTCACTTTATTAAGTTAAGGAGTTAGCGAGCGAAGAGAGGACTGTAATACCGAGTGATTAATGAGAAGGGACCGGCTCAATGGCGACAAGGCTTTAGGAAGAAGTCTGGCAATTGCTCGATGCAATAGGCACCAGCTGACCTCAGTATTCCAGTAAAATTACAGATGCTTTAGTTTAGAATGTTCTTTCCTCCGAATTCAGCTGTTTCTCAGTGTAGAACATAAAGCAATTTATGTGCATGTATGTATACGACGCGAATAAAACTAGAGGCTCGGGCTAGGATAAGAGAATATATTCCTTGCAGCTCAGTAGTTGACATTTATTGCCCGGTTGACCGAGTGAGTAATGCCATTTCTCGAACAGCTTTAGCAATACGACGAGAAAATCAAGGGATTCCTTCTGTAATAACGGCTGATTAATGGTCCGACTATTCAAGATGACGAATTATCTCGCATTGAATTTTGGCTCAAAGCGCAGCCCAAGTTCAAGATTTCTCACTTGAAAGCCAGGCCAGTCGAATTGGCACAGAACAGACGGATGACGATGGCTGCGCTGCCAGGGCGCAATAAAAGGAAAGGATGAGGCGAAAGAGCAAACGCGAAGAAAGAGAAAAAGACGAGAAGGAAACTCTGGATTAAGACGAGAAAAGATGGATTAAGATGTGTCCAAGGCCCATGAGACTCCAGCCAAGCTTCGAAGCTTTCAAACTGACGAGAAGGATAAAATAGGTCGAAGTGGAGAGTCGGAAGAAAATTAAATGGTGCGCAAGGGAACTTTCCTTATCCCAGTGCAGTTGAGCGGTACATAGGAGGAGATTGATTCGCGCCCTAATTCACAGCCATAGCCCTACCAATGGTAGGCTACCATTACCAGGATATGGACGATTTTTATACATTCAGCCATAACTAATGAAGATGGAATACGAGATGGTACGTTCAGAAGTAACAATAAATAAATACGTATTATTCGCCCCATATTCACTCAATAACGATAAACATTTAGAAAACATTAAAAGAACAACTCGAAAAGTTTTGCAGTCTCTTGTGACCAGAGCTGGGTCAAGCAGAAGTTGAGTAGCCTGGAGCAATGCCAGCCTTGAAGTTAGGGTTTTCGACGAAGTTTAGAGCCTTAAGCCATGAAGATTTGTGTAGAGGGGAATCGAACTTCGACGCTCGATTTTACACGTCATCCGTCTTCACTTACGAAGAAAAAGTAAGGACGTGATTCTTTTTTTATCCCTCTGAGAACCTACATGGACTCTAACGTCGACTTCGGAAGGGTGTCTTTCTTAGGTTAGGTACATTAGGTTGCTCAATAACCCCCCTCCATTCCATTTGAAAAACTTTCTGAGAGAAATTTTTGATTTACCAACACAAATCGTTACAGCAAAAGGATGTACACGCTCAACCGGCATTTCCTGGACCAATACTCCGCCACGGTCCATTTACCAGAATGATTTTATTTCGTTCTATAGAATTCTATCAACGGAGTATAATAACTCGTATTTTCATTTCAGACGATGGCGAACCAAAGGCTGAGCCTTGTGAAATCCAAAGCGAAGATCCGTTGGGAGGCTCGACGGAGCACCGCTCACTAACATCCGACCACTAGTGAGGTGACGTTTTATTCTGTCAATTAAGTATCCATCCAAAATTTTGTCATTGATTTTCCAAGGATCGGTTTATCAATAATTGAGGAGCTTTTTGTTAAAAAGGTGCTAGGAGCCCTCAAGAGCTGAGTCTGGCAACACTGTTCATGTTCCATGGTCAGAAAACATCTCGATAAACGAACGTAGCCAGGATACAAGACCTTGTCGTCAGGATGCACAATTTTGTAGCTAAGATACGTGATCCAGGGTCCGAATGGCAACCCTCAGTCACCAACGTTGTGAAGATGAGAGGGTTTCCAGAGTCCGCAATTGAAAGTAGGTCGGGATTGGGGTAGAAGGTGTGAAGAAAGGGGATGGGGGATAAAAGGGGGCGAATCCGGCTGTTAACTGGACGGCAAAACTGCTAGGAATCCGCCTACCGTCCGCTCTCTTATCCCGGTCACGGAATCCGATTTCCCGCGCTGGTTTGTCCTGTATGGTCGGCAATGGAGGCGCCTTTACGTTACAGCAAAAGTCTTCTATTATTTCACAGCTGTCGAACAGCCGTCGCATGTATTCGCAATCCGAGAACTCCATATTTAAGGTGCTGTACGGCAGTGGCGGCTCCTGGCAGGAGCAGAGGAGCATGTGCACCCCCTGGCCAAAATGAGAAAGAAAAAAACAGTGACCTACCTTAATAATATCATTATTACTGCCACACTACTCTCAACTCTTCACAATCCTCTGTGAAAAACAACAACAACTTCATTGGCAAAGCCTCAGGATCACCGACGGATAGGACTAGCGCGCGGCTCGTGCACGAACTAGCAATGCACTAGAAAGGTTGGCGCTTACGTAGATTACTGTATTAGTGGTAGTGTGATTTTTGAAGTATGAGTGTCCAGCCAATGCCTCACCGTACGGCCCAGGTGCAGAGCATCTCAATGCACCACCGGTCGAATGCGATCAAATCTGCGGTCGAATGCGGTCTAATCGAGGTCATCTTATCTTATCAGTTCGAAAACTGATATGATTTAGTAAAAATCGCGGTGTTTTTCTTCGGTGAAAATTTTTCTTCGGTAAAAATCGGTGTTATTCTTCTGTAAAAATGAATGACGTGAAGGTAGTTCAATTGAATTTTTCCAAGTTTACTTTGGAGGAGAAAATAGCAATCCGGTGGCCGCTACTCAACTACGCTGGAAGGACTTTTACAGAAAGGTAAAAGCTAAAAATCGCTCCACGACTCGGAAAATTTCCGAGTATTGTTGTATTTAAGTGTGTATTTATTGTTGTATTTTGTGAGTAGTGTTGTATTTAATACAACCGACAATACTTAGGTACTTCAATTTCAACTTTTACAAAATAGGGTTTCTGAAAATTGATAGATGGTAATCATCTTAAAATTCCTCTGTTATCACTAGTGAACGTTTTTTGGTGTTCATTTTATAATAATGAGACGTGAAAGTGTGCAAAACTTTCCTATTAATTTGCATTTACTTAGTTGAAATTGATATTTGGCTGAGACCAACTGACTGTTTATGATAACATATTCCCTTCGCGATTGTTCCATAATATATTATCTTATGGCCTAAGTGCACCCCCTGGGTTTAAGGGCAGGAGCCGCCACTGCTGTACGGTACAGTTACACTCGGAAAGTAGGATTTGAGAGAGTTGAGGTCACGTGAGCTCGAACTGGATCCACACTGAGCCCCCATACGAGCAGAACTTCATCAGAATTCACTGTGCGCTTCAAAGGGAACAGAGTGGCACTGTGATCTGTCGTTGTTCAAGTGCAATCAATCTACTAAAGCTTTACAGAAACAGTAGAGGACGAATTCTGGTCTTTCGACCACCGCTACTCTACGGAGCGGAATCAATTCCTAATTTGAAGGATAGAGGTCGTTAGCCGCCGTTATTTACGGTGGAATCAGGAACCAGGAGACTTCCCATACTGCTCATCCGGATTTTGAACCAATTCCTTGGGTTGCACTCATATGGGCTTTGTGCCTTACCCACAAGGACAGGGGTTTCCCCCTAGAGCTAGCTCGCCCCGAAATCCCGAAGAGCGGTATGTGGAGGATCCTGATCCCACCGTAGATAACGGAGGCTAACGGCCTCTATCCTCCAAATGAGGAAATCTACAAAAGATTTTATCTGCTGATCAACTTGTGCAATTTTGAGGGTATAGTTCGGCGTAAAATATCAAAACCTGTTTTGGGAAATAATCCGACTGAGAAAACGCATATCGACCATAGTCCGGCTGTAGCCGATTTGGTTGCTCTAGACTAGAGTCATCCAGCAATTGCATGCATGTTTGTATTTAGTAAGATGTTCATCAGATTGCATCGTATTAGATTCTGATACTTGGCTAGCCATCTTTTTGATTCGAATCCACTGGAATGGAGAGTATTTATTTTGACAGGAGTTTCCTTCAGATTACAGAATTTCCTTCAATTGCTGTTTCACCTCTTTTCGGCCCATAAGGCTAATAGAGGAGACGGATAAGTGACGAGGCACTGTACAATTTTGGCACAAAAGGTCAATGGTAGGTGCTTTGGAATAAATCGAGGAATAAGTATTAATAGCTTGGCGTGCCAATGGCGTTTTGAGTGCACGAGTCGAGTCGAGTGGTTGAATGTCGTGCTTAAACGTCCGTGAGTTAGGGAACGGAGACCCTGAGTTCGATCGACCCTGACGTTCAGAGACTATGCCAGACTATATCACAATGCTAGCCCTGAATGGAGCCGATAAATCCAGTCCAAACAGATCGATTTGTGTTCCGAAGATTACGATATTTATGCACACGGTAAATCCGTTGGTTAGCTTCGAGTCGAAAACACATTGCTGAACTAAATTTTGATTGAATAATATCAAATATTGCCGGTATAATAATAAATGCATTTAGATACATGTATCTTCAGTTATGTATGACAAAATAAATCTTCGCCGGTTTGAAATTTTAGAATTCAAAGATGCATACAGAGTTGATGGTGCGTTCGATTAGCCTGTGACTTGGCTAATAGCTTTCCTTTGTGATGCGGTGCCCGAATCATTAAAGTTACTCCAACATAACGTGAGCTCAACTAGTCCGAATATAGCCGATTGACGGCGATTACTCCGAGCCCTTTACACGGAAATCGTTATCAATGACAGCGACGCGGAGTCAAGAATTATTGACGATTCTACGAAAAGTCCCATGTCTCTATGCCTGATTTCCCATGCCAGGATGAAAAAGTGTAGCAGTACTCTGCCGGGAATGTTAAATTGAACAGTTTGCAAATTCGCGATAAAAACCGACTCGGGAATAACGTGTGAGCAGAATTTATTTTGGCGCATCCATTGACCACAGGAAGGAGATGCAGGAGAACTTTCATGAATACGAGTATATCTGTGCTACAAGGACGAGCATTCGCATTCAATTGTCAGCGGAACAACAGCTCCAACGCCCCCCGTGTGAACTGACCCCAAAAAGAAGCAAAATAATTACTAAGAAACCGCATTGCCTAGATTTTTAGCTAATGAATTCGGTTTCACGACGGCGGTAACTTGTTATCAGGTATTAGTCCATTGTTCCCTACACCAAGGACGACCTCGCCCACGCCGGGTCAACCAGCACCACCAACAACACCTCTCAGCTCTTTGTCAGGCGATAAAATGTTCCTCTTCAACGAAATACGGCCCTCGCATGACAGCGAGCTATAACACCTCGTCTATTTCTGGACTCATCTTTTTGAGAGCGCCTTGGGCGAGGCGGATAGCTTCAATCAGGTTGTAATGGAATAACGATGAAAGGCGTCGACTTGAAGGTAAAACAGGCGCCGTGATACGTAACGTCTTGTCCGACGCCGAAACAGCATTATGATCAATATCGGTTCAACAGTGTGGGGTGTATCATGAATAGCACTGTTTGTGAAGTGAGAGAGCCATTTGGAAGCTAGGCCACTGTTCGGGACTCGTTATGTGCGCCACAGCGGAGTGATAGGGACAGACCCTGCCGTGTGCGTCTTTTTACTTTTTGTTGTATTGAACGGGAAGAAGGAGGTTGGGCGTCCTCGTTGATTTTGTTTACTCCGTGCATTGTACCTTACGAAAAGTTTGTTAGAATTATAGCGAGCTGATTATAGAACCATTTTATGATTTTCCCGTACCAGAACTGAACAGCCACTAATGTCATCCCATTGAATTTCAGCGTTTACGAGGAATAATATCACCTCAAAGATATTTGATAGATCAGTCTTCTAGCTCTGTTTTGTTATTGAAAATATCATCGGGTTTTGCGGAGTTACGGTAATACAAATGCGGGTTTACGACCGACAAACATCGCTATGCCCAAAAAATAGTTCATGATCATATTCGACTCTTTTACTATCTCTATGCCTTAATATAGAATATCAATACTCGAGAATAGCATTACACCTGACACACGCAATCTAGAAGCGACACTTCGAGCGACCTGAAAAGTCGTTCATATCCTGCACCTGCAACCCCCAAGATGAAGATCTACTCGATCCCCAACAGGGAATTGGATTCTCCATCCCGAATGGGTAGATAGCCAAACGTTCCTCATAAATTGACACGTAGCTCCACCTGAGTCATCGTCTGTCGCGCCCTTTCCAATCCAATATTCATAAATAATCGACAGAAAAGGGACCGTATTCATGAAAAATAATGGCGTCGTCAATTTTAATTGCATTGGTTCGATGTATAGGAACAATTTTCGAGCCAAGTGCGTTCTTCGAGTCATTGATTGATGCAAACTTCTTTCCGCAGTAACAATATAAACTTCGACGTTGAAATTTCAATCCCGTTCAGGGATAAACGAGCTTTTGGCACCGCCAGAGGGGACAAACTTCCGCACTTGATGACCTTTAGTAAAAGGTCCCTTGAGAAGGTTCTCAGAGCTTCGAACAGCGAGGAAAGTTATACCTACAGGGGACGTCAAACCTCTGAAGGCGATTCTCGCTGCGAGATTTTTCCATCTCCATAAAAATGTGGCATGCTAAAATGTCAGGAGTTTTCAAGTCAATAGAAACCAGTGGTGCGCAAAAAGTGAACTACTTTTGGATATTGGTGCTTGCAATTTTGAACCAAATCGATACCTTAAAGCACAAAGGGAATAGGTGGATTTTTGAGTGCTAGACGTTTCCCACACCTTTTGGGACATTGCCAACTCGCTTTATGCTACCCTAATGAGTCCGAAACATAGGTACTAAACAATCAGAGATACCTACATCATGTTTGTTATTTATTGTCGATTTTGACTTGCCTAAACGTGACAAATTCATAACCGATAGCCCGTTAAATTTCAAATCAGCTCGAAATTCGTGGCCTAGAACGGCTGTCCCGATGAACGGGGAGGGATGAACATCGAGGAAGACGTGGAATAATAATAGGGCTCCGAATCTTCCAACTTCCACGAATTTGTATTCCAACCCGACCTTTGTTGGCAACTAACCAGAACCGGGGCGAAGGTCTTAGTGCAGTTGAGGGAAACCCAGCATCACGCTGTACCACTCAATTTCTCCTCAATTTTTCCGCCGGACCGAGTTCGTTCCCCCTCCGCTGTTTCCATAATATTTCCACGTCTATGGCTACTTAAATAATTTTTCCGGCTCTGCCCATGATATATTCGTGACAGTTTTCCGGGATCCAAGATTTTTCTAGACTAGTCTGAACCGAAAAAGTAGGTGCCTAGCATGAGAACTTCCGATACAAAGGTCACAATAGAAGGTATCATAATATTATGAGCACGGTGTTAACCTGAGGGACCTGCCACAGGCGAGGATTGATTCTGCAACTAATTTGGAACAACTGTTACTCTTTAACATTTTTCTTTTTACTCGCTTTTGAATGCCACTTTTTTACTTTCAAGATTTTTTCCGTTATTTCGATCTTACTTAACAAAAAAGGCCATAACTCCTTTAATTACTGGAGGAAATTCACTTTTGACTATACTGTTGGGAAGAGCGTTAAATTTCCAATCACCCTAGGGTATGAAAAAAAATGTTGCTGTTCATCACCTCAGGCCCATAAATACAACAATAAGACCAATTAACCCGGCAATTAATTCTCCCTCGATATTCTGAAATTTTCAAGATTTTAGCAGTGAAGATTCGGTAAAATATGCTTGCAAAACTTGCCAAAAATCGGGAAAATAAAGGCATGAAAATGTTGAAGCCTAACTGGCTAGAAACGCTCTAAAAAATCAAAATTAATTTATACACAACAAAAATTCACGATTGGCGCATTCAAAGGTCAACTCAATGCGCATTCGATGAATTGCTCTTGCGACTTGTTTGATCCACATTGAGTAGGGCAAAAGACCAAGTACCTATGTATGATATTCAGAAGCACACCTGGTAAGTGAAGAGAGCTCAGTTCATTCATCATATATGAGGGCCTCTGTTTCTCATTCCTCCCACAGAAAAGTGTCTTCTTCACAAATAGAGTGGAGCAATGAATGGAATGAAGAAAATTGGAATGGATGGGTGGCACTCGGCAAAGAAAAATACGTCCGCTTTGCAGAGTGTGCGAGTCTTGAAACGCACATTCATGCGATAGTTACGAGGGGAGCATGAGAGCCTGTGTGCTAAGGACTCGAGAGACGCAAAGTGCCCCCTAATTAATGGGGAAATGCCACTTGCCTCCAGAATTTTAGATGATGGCTAGTTTTCATTATTCAGAGGGGTTCACTTTCTCTCCTGAATAACGATGGAGTGGCCTTCGGGGGATAATATCGTAGGCTGATGTGGGTGTTAATGTGTGACACTGAACTTCTTCAACCGCAATAATTCGAAGCAAAAACAAGTCTGTTGTTTTAAGATTTATGCGGCTTTAACAGCGAAGGTATTTGACAGAAAAGCATCAAACATCCGAGTTCTGGGTATTATGGACATCCATTAAATTCGTTAGCTATGAGGTACTAAATTTGAGTTTATTTAGTTTTAATTACAATTAAAGAAATCAAGCAAAGACTAATGAGAAGAAAAAAAATTGAAAAAAGGTGGATTATCAATGCCACTGTTTCTGTGAGGCCGACAGATAAACTGACCAGCACTCATAGAAACTCAAAAAAGCAAATCTGAGTTAAAGCAGCGCATCGAAAAGTTTCCAATCCGGAGAGAGAGGATAGCGAAAATCTCTTCTCCTTGAAGGCTGGGCTGGAACTTAAAGGTGAACGTAATTCCATAATTCCAATTCAATTACCGTTTCAGAGAGTTTGAAAGTGCAATTAAGGGAAGCTTTCTGTTTTCGATCAGCTACGTCACTTTAACCGGGGCATAGGCTTTGCCAGCTGGAATCATTTGGAAAAGGTTATTCGAGGCTGGAACTTTGAGGAAAAACAAGCGACTGGCAACAGATCGAGTGAGTGTGCATGTCTGTCTGACGGAACAGGCAGAGGAGCCGGTGGAGGCTGGTCTTGATTCCCACCTGACCCGGATTGGTTGGCGCATCGCCCCCGCCATTTCCGTCGGCAAGAGCCGACACCGAGTAGGGCCTCTCAGCTTCGCAGGTGAAAATCGATGAATCCAACTTCTTTTGAAACCATTTCCGTTTCCCGAGATACATTCGGAGAAAACCAATGAAATATCCATTACCCTGAGAGGCATCGGGGTTTTAACGATTTTCATGAAAGCCTGTCGAAGCGAAGATAAGGAAAGTCGTGCATTGGGCGTCAGATTCATCCAAAATGCAGGAACGACGATTTCACAGTTTGACAAGTGCGCCTTACCTACTTTCGAATTTCGCTGGCAAACTTCCAAAGCCCAATATTAAAGTTGATCGATAAGGGCACGGTCAGATTGATTACTCGTTCCAACTGAACAGTTGAAGTTTGCAAAGAAAAGTTGGATGTTTAATGTTGGGGTAAGCGGAAAGGAATGGATTGGTCTGCCCTATCTAAGTTGAGAAGTTAGGAGACCGAAGAAAAACGATGGTGCACGTAATTATTCGAGGCCGACGAAGCAAAGAAACCAATAATACCATACATCATACGTATCAAATCGTTGACCATACATAAAGTGAGTATTGTCACATAAATTGGCTTTCACTGATTGTATTAAATTTTTTATTAATTTGTTTTTATTAAATTTGATTGCATTTTTCAATTTTCCTAAAATTCCAATAAAATTCAAATTGCCTTCCTTTGATACTTCCACTATTTTTCATATAAACGAATATATTCAGTTCATTGATTTTGTAAGCCGGCGAGAATGTTTATAAAATGGAGCTTACGTATAATCCGCGATGAGAGGGAATATCAGATTGCTTTGAAAAAGGCATGTTGATCCGTTGCTGTTCAGCAATATTTGAACAGCTTTCATCTCTTTATTTTTATCCGTTTTCAAGGCAAATTCTCCATATACGTATATTAAAAAATTTAATTCCTGCATGCATGTTCCATCTCTATGTTCTCTACGCATTTCAAAACTGCTGGGCGTATCTGGATGAAAGTTTTGTTTATTTTGTTATCTAATGTTCAACATGTTAACATCAACGAAGGTTTGTGACTGGTTAGCTATCAACTATGTATTAATTAGTGTCACCTGTCCAAAATTTTCGGAAAATCTCATCATGGCTTATTAGCAATTCCACATTTACGAAGGCATCATCCAAAAATGGAGTTCGAGCAGAAGCTTCGGAGAAGGGAAGTTTGAAGGCATTTTGGAATCTTAAAAAGAAAGGTGAAGGAGAAATTTTCCTGGTTATATCAGCAGTTGAGGAGTTTCTTTCGAGAGTGGAGGTTTATACAAAATTCAAGAGGCAATTCGTGTCCGAGCTTACAAATTGGACCAGGTCTTCTGCTTCTGAGAATTCTCATCCGAGTTCTTATTTAGACCAAATCCGAGGTAAAGCTGGGTGAAAATGCTGTTTGATTTGGATCAAATCGACCTCCTAATTACAATGTTATGGGACGAAGTTTCCACCTAGGCAGGGGTTTTCCGAGGACTGCAAAAACTTCTCAGAGCCGTTCGTTACGGAACAGTTGCAAACTAAATTGCAAGCGGGTTAGAAAACCGAGCACTGGAGCTGATTTGAAAATGGAGGTCGTTCCAGCTAAACTATACTGTACTTGGGGCAGTTTTGAACAAAAAAATCGCCAAAAAAAACGTGGTACTTGAGTAGGGAGGTAGGTCAAAAACCAAAGAAACAAAATATCACAAAGTATACTAAAGGTATGAAGTCAATAAATTTGCTTATAGGTACCAAAGCAGCAATGAATCGAAATCGAAAATCGAAAAACGAAATTGATATCGACAAAACTCGAAAATGGACGAATGCAGTTTTGGAGGAAAACTCTTCAAATGTTCACTGTGCTCGATAGGAGTTGGATGTACCTAATAAGGGTTTATTTTCTACATGGAAAAAACCATTTTCACCATTTTCCTCATGGTAGAAAATGATTTTTGAAAAATTATGAAAAAATGAAAAGCAGCAAAAATGTGACTCCAGTTTGTAAGATCAGCAACATTTTTCGTATGCACGCACACAGAATTGGAAAAATCCTGCGACTCAATTTTCATATGGAATAGGTAATTCGAGCTGAATTTAAACAATTCATCGCGTAGCCTAATCTTCGTTGCTCACTTCTTCATATTATATGCAGTACTCAAAATCGATTTCTGTCAGCCATCTAGCGCCTGAGGGTAATGGTCAATTTGTAGTCCTTACCCGAAGAACGTTCATAAGAGAAAAGGTTTGGAAAACAGCGACAAGCCGAAAGAACAAGTTGCCAGACGGAGAGGGAAAACCGTTGTTTTCACAAATGGAACTTGAGGGGAAAAGGAATAGAAATGGAAGAATTGTACGTATGGGAGAAGGAAGTCGGGAGAGTTTGAAAACACTGTGGGGATTGTTGTACTTGTAGATCCGGGAGGAAAGAGTGAGGAAACGAGAGATTGCTTTCCTGCTGAGAACAAGTCCGAATTGGAGTCGAGAGGGGAAGGGGAAATGGTATTGTTAACAGGGGTGCCATTCCAGCATAATCTATGGCATATAAACAAAAAAGGGTTTTGTCGCTTCTAGAAATTTCAAGCCAGAAAATGTTCTTCTTCTGCATCAATTTACCCATCACAAGAAGGTCAGCTATTTTAACTTTTCAACGGAAATAATAAACAATTTTACCCCGCCGGGTCTCTGTCGCGCTGCTGATGGTCCTGTTTTTAGATTTCAATGAACTCAGAGTTAAGGACGCTGGAAGAACCCTTTAATGCATGGTGTCACCTATAGGTGACAAAGTGATTTTCTTGCCCTCACAGCCAAATGAGTGACATTTTTGCGATTTTTACTCCTAGGGCAGCTCTAGAAACATTCATTCTACACATTCAGACAACAAATGAGTGTGATAGTGGATAAGATTTTATCAGATATGGAAATAAACAGCGTGAAGTCGGAGCCCTCTGTGATGCGTGTCGGGACGAACTTTCAAAATGTTATTTCTGTGATTTATTGTTATTTTGAAGCCTTCAGAAAATTCTTGTGACTCGGTAAGTGTTTCAATTGACTAATAATGCTAAAATATAATCGATTCCATCAAGCGATTGTTCAATTTCAGTATTTTTATGATTGTCACCTATAGGTGACAAATTGGGTTGAGGTTACCTTCAGTACCGTATGTTTTTTTGGTTGCAGTCATGGACGCGGACGACTTTTTCGTACTCAAAGAGGATGGAATTGAGTAAAAAAACTTTCCAAACACGAGCTGCTACATCATCTAAATATTCGAAATGGAAGTGAGGGCGAGGAGAGCAATATCGTCGATGATTTTCTCGAAATTGAAGACCTAGAGATGCCGGATGACGTCTTGAGTGCCAGGATTGCTGAATTTATGGAGGCTTTCGAATCCTTTCTATCTGACGATCCTCCTCCGGATCCTCCTACGACGATCCTCCTCCGGATCCTCCTCCGACGATCCTCCTCCGGATCCTCCTCCGACGATCCTCCTCCGGATCCTCCTCCGACGATCCTCCTCCGGATCCTCCTCCGACGATCCTCCTCCGGATCCTGCTCCGACGATCCTCCTCCGGATCCTCCTCCGACGATCCTCCTCCGACGATCCTCCTCCGGATCCTCCTCCTCAAGCACATGAACTAGCTCCGTCTTCGACTTCAGCACTCCAAGAACTTTCAGAGATAGCTCCTCAACGACACTCTTCCCGACTGATCATTCACAACTTTCCCACTTGTTGACAGCTCCAAGGTAAATTGTTTGATGAAGAGTCCAGGGATTGGCCTCCATAGTGAATAGAAAGTGAAAAAGCCCCAAGTGAAAAAACAATGAATCATTCCTGTCATTTTGAGAGTTCTAAGTTGCTTCCTACTAAGTGCAATTTCAATAAAATATTAGTAATTTTGTACGCGGATTTTTCCTTCATTTCCCACCCATACCTATTGTAAAAAAAGTGATCTTGGATTTGAAGATCGCTCTTTTTTTAGTGTTTTGAAAAAGGTATAGTAGGTACTGTCTTTGTAAAGACCGGTAAAACGCCAAATTTATAAATGAAACTGAAATTGAATAAAAGTTGATGAAATATTATACCTCAAATACCTCAAATTGAACTTTCCAAGTAGGAAAACACCTTTATTTCGCTTACAAAACAAGAATAAATTATGGGCAAGTTGGATTTTGTCACCTATAGGTTACAAAACGGCTTTGAGGTATCAAAGGAGGTTCGCGATGGAATGGACCTCGTAAGCCAATTTGTCACCTATAGGTGACAATTTGATTTTTTGAAATTTTGAAGAAACGAGTAATCTGAGATTTTTTTCATTATTTTTCCCGTAATCTACGCACTTGAATTAATAAATGAGAATTTTTTGGCGAAAAACAAAAAAATCATGCATTAAAGGTCAGGTTACTTAGGAAATAGATACCGAACTGACGGATTTTCGAAGCTGAACTAAACCAAATCGAAATATTGCATCCCTTTCAATTTCTCTAGTCTTTGGCAACAAAAAATTTACTGTGCAAAAAAATTAAAATAAAAAACCGAGGTGCGGCAAATGCTTAACGCTTAAATTTTCCTGGTATTCACCCTCAGTTGATTTATGGAGGTGGCATGTAGTCACGCAATGTCGTGATTTATTAGTTCGTTCCACCATTAAGCCCACTAAAAACATTCTTGTTTAATGTCGATTACTTGAAAAAATTCAAACCACGTTTCTTGTGAGTTAGGATTAGTCATTTGAATTACCTAGGTATGGAATTTTGTTTTTGACTTGAATGCTCACTGTACAATAAGGCTGTAGTTTTATACTGATCAGCGATCCAACAACTTTCAGTTTGGTGTATTCACAAATAAATCATAAATTTCCATGAGAACCAGCAACTCGAAGGAAAGAGCAGTCTAGAAAAAATACAAAAATAACATCTTCATAAAAATATTTTCAACTCCCGGTTACAAAGTTTGTAGTCGCCGCAATGCACACATCGAACCATGGTATCAAAAATATTGAAACGCTGGGCCAACGTCTATAAAGAACTTCCCTACGATAAACCGAACTTTTTGCGACAATCCAAATTCTGAGGGAAAGAGAACCTTTGTTCATAACCGATGGAAGTATAGATGGATACACGGGGTAAAGACAATCGTGGTCGGACTAGGGAATATTAATATTGCATGAGATGGTGATAAGGAGCGAAATATCTCTTTCTTCATTCCATCTTCTTTTGATGCCCGAAACGCAAGCATCACAAAGAAGTGGGAGGAAGAAAACTCACCCCATTGAGAATAGAGACCACCTCATTCCCTGTGTCGGTTCACAACTGAGAAGTTTGCCTTGATAAATTATTCGGTTTTTATTGGTAAATTTATTTGGTTTTGGAGTAAAACTGGATGTTGACCGAAGGAATGTTGACCCTAACCCTGATCTCACAACTGGAACATTATATGGGTAATCTATCATCAATAACAACTAGTTAGGTTAATGCGTATTTCCATAAGGAATTTTTTCAAAAACAAATTTACCATATTTGGTCTGATTATGTGACAGCCATCATCAGAATTCCATAATATTGAAATTCTAGAAACTTCCGTATTTAGTTCCGAAACTCTCCTCGAGAGCGGCAGGGCACGTCCGGTAGAATTTCGGTTATCGGACGACAAGCAAACGCCTGGAACGGAATTTCCCTTTTTTTACTTTTCACTACTGCCATAACATATGGGTTAAGCAAAAATTTTAATCCAAGAAACTTGGAAAAGGATTAGAATCAAGAGATATTATGGGCATTTTTCGTGAAAACGCACAGGCACTGATACACAAGCAGTTGATCTGAAAGTGATGCCGAGCATAATGGTATTAAGATAAAAAATGCCCTTTCGAGCGATTTTCACAATTTCGAGAAACGACACGAGCAAAATTAAAAAGCCAAAATGCATCACCCTTTCCACAACCATCGATATTCGTTCGTGTGAACCAGGCCGAATTTTTCACCCGCAACCCACCGATGTTCTCATGTTGTAAGCTTGCATAACCGCTATCTGAGGTTGTACAGCTAGACGAAGAAGTGGGACAGGGTAGACCCTATTTCCAATTCCCTATTTCTTAGATGTGACACTGGCGCCAAGCTGGCGGATCCCATTTCAACCCTTCCCATCTCGATCCCTTCGAACTGATGAGAATTCAATTGACGTCAGCAGTCACGTCGAGTTTCCGCCGACAACATTTTTCCGTGTTTTGAATAATTCTCCCGTCGTTTTCCCTTTGTTTGTCGTCCGATTCGGAGTCGAAAAGCCTCCTTGATACAAAATGATCTCCGGAGAAATCCCCTTTCTTAAGTGAGCTTTTAAAAGATCTGCCTCCATTGCGAGTCGTTCCTGAATTGAGTCTGTACCGAGCGGTCTCATCCTTAACAATTTCCTGAGAATGATAGACGTCTCGGCCATAAAGTGTGGGCCCTTGAATTCGAAATATGACATTATACTATAATCCACACAGTATATATGAATACTGAATGCTGCGACAGACAGTATTATTAGTCCAGGAAAGGGCAAACAGAAAAAGCAATGCAAAAGAGCAGGTTTTGCCGAAAGAAGGGCGGAATTTATTGAGGCGAGACCACCGGGATGAATAAGAAGTGACACATTATCCGAATTTTATATTCAGGAGTGAATATAGAGCGAGGAGAAAGTAGAATATTTTTTGTGCACCTGTACTTACCTATGTAAAAATGTTAAATTCACGATCATTATTTCACTAGCTCGGTCAACCAAGAGGACCATTCGAGTCTTCAATATAATTATTTTTCTCTTCGCGATTGACAGTCGATATTTTGCAGGGGGAGGGGGGTGATATTCCCTACATAATCTGTCGTTAGGATGATTGCGAAAATAATGGCAATTGAACAAAACCTATTTTCTGATTTCAGGTGATGGCAACTCAAAATAAACAATGTCGTAAGACAGCGTCACCAACAGTTTACACCAAACAACTCACAAGCGGATCGGTCAGTACAACATGTACCATTACAAAAACCACTTGAGACTCGGACATTATTCATTGCATTTTTATCTGCTTATAAATCGAAGTAAACACACCAAATTTGGAAATCCCAGGGAAACAAACTAACCAGAGAAGGCCTCCGCAACTTCTTACAGATGAATCGTAATCATTGATTCATGCAATCTCAAAATCGGTCAATTTAATTCGAAATAGTTAGTATCTGGGGTCATGGGAGGAAACTTCAATCAACAACAGCACAAAACTTTGGGGTTTTGAGGCATTTGATTTTAATAGCCCCCCTTGCCGGTAAAATTACCTCAAATATGAAATAAGGATTGTTTGAATTGGTTCAGTAGCTTGGATGTATAAACTAGCTAACAATTTCTGCATGGTCATGTAACAAAACAAAAACGAATGACGTTTTTGAATGGATTTTACACGAAAAAACGCAAGTCCAAAAACCAATTTTGAAGTGGGAGCCACAAGAACGGCTCAACCCGCAACCGCTGACCGCAGCGGCCACGGAACCGCCCGGTTGTGTGGCACTCGGCCGAGGGAGAGGTCAGCCATTTTGTGGGCTAGATCTGACGTCATGACCCGAATTTGAAATTCTCAAAAAAATCTTCTCATTAAAAGATGGATGAACGGGTGGGGTATTTAATGGAAAAGAAAAGAAGCCCTCCATTACAGAATAGACTCGAATTTTCGGCACATATAATGGCATGAATTCCTCGGAGAATCCATCATATCGTTTTTTCGTTGATCGCTGACGAGCCGCGGTCTCGAGATAATCAATAATAATGGTCGGGTCGTGGAAAAAATTCGGACAGTTAAATCGCTTTCCTACGGCGCCCCCTGGAAACAACTGCAGCGAACAGCTGCCCATCAATCATAACGAACTGGCATTCGCGTGCAAATCTTTGCTCGCGACCCATTCGTCCCGACTGGAAAATAATAAGGCAATGCGCGGAATAGGAAAAAGATATTGGATGGAGAAAAATATCGAGCACCGCAGGATGTCCTCAATAAGAGCTTGGCAGTTCTCTACGTTTTTAAAAAAAATGAAGAATTAAAAAACAATTCGTTAAGTAAACGGTTGAAGAATGTAACATTTACTTCAGGAACAGTGCCTTTCGGACATTTTTGAAACAGCAAGCCAGAGTTCCAGCATTCTGGCCTCACACCGACTAACATATGCGTCATGTCAACCTAGCTCAGCAAAAATGCTTGAGCACCACATAAAATTTAATATCATGGCTTCATCTGCCATAGTTTCGATTCATCGAGTTGTATCTAACCGCCTGCCTGTCAAATAACTCAATATGTTCGTTTTACTGCTCCGGTATTCGACCACGAGGGATGAATTTCATAATAAGGCTAGGCGATAAATGTGGCCGTGGTTATGAGGTGCTAGAACATAAAATCTACACGGACATTCGTCCCACGGGGAACGTAAATAATATATCGCTATATTTCCAGCGTATAATGTCCTGTAGCTCTTCACCCCATCCCACACAACGCCCTAACTTCATTGACGTAATTTCGGCTGCCCTCGTCTCCAAAGCATTCAATGCCTTCACATTCCATCATGGCGCCCAGTCAAGAACATTTTCAACTAGGTCAGACCGTATGTGTATTATACGTCATTGTGAGAACTGACGTCCGAACTTACCATTCACTCTTATTTACACGATAAAACTTGCAGAAAGCCCGCGAAAAAGTTTGAGTCGAGCAGATGTTATTTATTCTCCCCCAGGCTAACGACACAATAGGAATTGGGTTTCGACCATGCTCAAAAATTCTAATATGGGTACCTTATTGATAATATAAATAATCGTCTAATCCCTGATGAGCAAACAAACCAACTTTGGAAAAACCCTGGAACGAAAATATCAAACCAGCAGTGCCTAGCAACACGCAGTAGATCCAAATTTTGGTATGAGATTACTCGGATCAAATCGATAACATTTCGGCTGCTTTTTGTGGCTGCTAGCCTGAAAAGAGCAGAAAACGTAAAGGCATTAGATTTTTGCTCGGAAAATAATTCCAAGCATAACGAAAAAATCTCCTTCATACCACGAATCCACCTTTCCACATTTCGATCAGTACTGGTACTTTCATTTGCTCCGTAAATAAACTTAGGTGAATTCGGAACGATCGACTATTTACGTACAAAATGCTCGACGAAAAATGTTCAAACCGCACATAGGCATCCGACGATCATTTTTAGAACGAGTGGCCTTGTACGGGTGGTCACGTATAGTGAAATGTGTAACATCAGGGTCAAAATCTGTTAACTGTCAGATCAATACTCAGGTCACGGCCTCTTGGGCATGGGGGCCACTTGGGAGCGAAGAACTCCCGACCTCTGAACTGATACCTATTCGTGGTAATGCGAGTGAAGTTTATTTAAACCTTCAGTTAACAGGATGATCATGTTCACAGGTATTGCTAAGAAGGCAGGGTGAAGAACAATGTCTATAGACATCAAGTATACTTGAAGTTGAATATTATCATTTCCATATCTGAAAAATGTTATATTTCCATTTAAAAACACGAAAAAATACCAAAGTACATAGTTTTGGACGAATGGGAAACCATATTATGCGCAGATAACACACAATAGGTACTTTCATATTTTGTTACACGAATTTGTGAAACTCTAAATACGGAAGTACGTGGTCCAAGACAAGACCAAGAGCTGCATTCTTCTTTTTGACCGGGTATTGGAACCCTAATGCTGTTAAGCATAAACGAGATCAAAATGGAAATGGCCAATACTTCCTCTCCGTTAGGATTCGAACCTGGCACCTCCCACTCGCAGACCTTTGGCAACGGAAAGCCTTGATCATTTAGTTTGTCATTTATGCTCAATACTTTGAGACTTAGAAAAACGAAATTGGAATACGAAACGACATCGAGGTTCCCGCATAATGCGACTCCAAATTTGGAACGAAAAAATGGTACCTTGCGGAGCGAGAATCGGAAACTGGGACCCCACCCAGCTCATTTCCTTCGCCAAGAAGGTTCAACAGGTTGACATAATTTTCTCAACTGAAAATGGACGATTGTGAAAGATGGCGGATTGGCTCGAGAAGGGCGGCTATACAGCCTTCCGGTACGTTGGGTAAGAATTATATCGGATGCCTCCTTGAAGGCGAGAAAGAGAGAAGTGGCTCGAAAAGGGAGAGGGAAAACCGGGGAGAAAAGAGAGACAACGTTGATGGCAATATTTGCTCGGGAGTTGAATTATTCCGCGAGGGAAGGTGGAAAGATGAATCTGGACGTAGGTAAGTGATGAATAAAAATCAGATTTCTCAGATTTTCATAATTAATATCCAGACTCTCGAGATGAATAATTCTTTGCACTGAAGAGGCAGCAATGAATTTAGTGCATAATTGAACGTAACACTAAGAATTGACCTAAAACGTTGGCGTAAAAACGTCGGAACTTTCCTTATTTAAATTTTAAGGTTTCGTAAAAAATTTCGAAATTCTAAATTTTGACCGATTGTCACGGAACGAAAGAATTAAAAACGGTTGTTCAAATGTGGGGGCCCTTACAGGCTTACCCCTCCATATTAGCCATCCATAAAAAAACTTTGATGGGTAGGTACACACTGACGTGGAATGGACTGCAAGAGGATGATAAGAACATTGCTTCTCAATATGACTACCTAAGCACGTTCCAAGGCCTTTCGGGCGCCCATCAGGGAGAAGAGTTTAAGTCCAACGTCAACAAAAAGTTCGAGATGAGCGACGGGCCAGAATTCCGAAAGTAAAAGCTTATCAGAGAGGTGAAATTAGAAAACTGCTTCGGCCGCACATTGGGCGTTCCAGCAAAAAAGGCTTCGGAAAAAATCTTCGAAAAATGCCGAGCCGAACTAATGGTGTGCAGAAGACCGAGTCAAACCGTAGCGCCAACTCACACTAAATCTGAAAATTTTCAGCCAGAACTAAGTTCAAGACAGTTCAGAACAGTTCAAAGTCAACTTCGAGATCAAAGTCAACTTCGAGATCAAAGTCAACTTCGAGATCAAAGTCAACTTCGAGATCAAAGTCAACTTCGAGATCAAAGTCAACTTCGAAATCAAACTCAACTTCGAGTTCAAAGTCAATCTCGAGATCAAAGTCAACTTCGAGTTCAAACTCAACTTCGAGATCAAACTCAACTTCGAGATCAAAGTCAACTTCGAGATCAAAGTCAACTTCGAGATCAAACTCAACTTCGAGATAAAAGTCAACTTCGAGTTCAAACTCAACTTCGAGATCAAAGTCAACTTCGAGATCAAACTCAACTTCGAGATAAAAGTCAACTTCGAGTTCAAACTCAACTTCGAGATCAAAGTCAACTTCGAGATCAAAGTCAACTTCGAAATCAAACTCAACTTCGAGTTCAAAGTCAATCTCGAGATCAAAGTCAACTTCGAGTTCAAACTCAACTTCGAGATCAAAGTCAACTTCGAGATCAAAGTCAACTTCGAGATCAAATTCAACTTCGAGATCAAACTCAACTTCGAGATCAAAGTCAACTTCGAGATCAAAGTCAACTTCGAGATCAAAGTCAACTTCGAGATCAAAGTCAACATCGAGATCAAAGTCAACTTCGAGATCAAAGTCAACTTCGAGATCAAAGTCAACTTCGAGATCAAACTCAACTTCGAGATAAAAGTCAACTTCGAGTTCAAACTCAACTTCGAGATCAAAGTCAACTTCGAGATCAAAGTCAACTTCGAAATCAAACTCAACTTCGAGATCAAAGTCAACTTCGAGTTCAAAGTCAACTTCGAGATCAAAGTCAACTTCGAGATCAAAGTCAACTTCGAGATCAAACTCAACTTCGAGATAAAAGTCAACTTCGAGATCAAATTCAACTTCGAGATCAAAGTCAACTTCGAGATCAAAGTCAACTTCGAAATCAAACTCAACTTCGAGTTCAAAGTCAATTTCGAGATCAAAGTCAACTTCGAGATCAAAGTCAACTTCGAGATCAAATTCAACTTCGAGATCAAACTCAACTTCGAGATCAAAGTCAACTTCGAGATCAAAGTCAACTTCGAGATCAAAGTCAACTTCGAGATCAAAGTCAACATCGAGATCAAAGTCAACTTCGAGATCAAAGTCAACTTCGAGATCAAACTCAACTTCGAGATCAAAGTCAACTTCGAGTTCAAACTCAACTTCGAGATCAAAGTCAACTTCGAGATCAAAGTCAACTTCGAAATCAAACTCAACTTCGAGTTCAAAGTCAATCTCGAGATCAAAGTCAACTTCGAGATCAAAGTCAACTTCGAGATCAAACTCAACTTCGAGATCAAAGTCAACTTCGAGATCAAATTCAACTTCGAGATCAAAGTCAACTTCGAGATCAAAGTCAACTTCGAAATCAAACTCAACTTCGAGATCAAAGTCAACTTCGAGATCAAAGTCAACTTCGAGATCAAAGTCAACTTCGAGATCAAAGTCAACTTCGAGATCAAATTCAACTTCGAGATCAAACTCAACTTCGAGATCAAAGTCAACTTCGAGATCAAAGTCAACTTCGAGATCAAATTCAACTTCGAGATCAAAGTCAACTTCGAGATCAAAGTCAACTTCGAGATCAAAGTCAACTTCGAGATCAAACTCAACTTCGAGATCAAAGTCAACTTCGAGATCAAAGTCAACTTCGAGTTCAAACTCAACTTCGAGATCAAAGTCAATTCCTACATCAGAGTCAACTTCGAGATCAAAGTCAACTTCGAGATCAAAGTCAACTTCGAGATCAAAGTCAACTTCGAGATCAAACTCAACTTCGAGATAAAAGTCAACTTCGAGTTCAAACTCAACTTCGAGATCAAACTCAACTTCGAGATAAAAGTCAACTTCGAGTTCAAACTCAACTTCGAGATCAAAGTCAACTTCGAGATCAAACTCAACTTCGAGATCAAAGCCAACTTTGGGCCAAAGAGAAAAACGCACAAGTGAATCCAGCTTTAGACGGCGTCCTCAAAAACGTTGGTCAGACTACACATGGTACGTATGAATAACGGGGTGGTCCTCAAAAAAAGTTCAAAATTAGGTACCAGCAGGTCCTCCTCTACCTTCCTCCCCTGCCATTTTCCCCATATGAATATACAAATATCATGCGTTCATGTACATCAATCCGTCAGATTTTGAAAAAATTTCTTACCTTGGACCAAACGCAGACGAGTTCCGGCTTACCTGTAACAAGAAGAGAAAAATCTTTTAATAAAGCTCTCAATCAATTGACTGGAAATGAAGTATAAATATTTGACAAAAATATCCAGACGGCACAGATATTTTTTTTAATACCTATATTATTATTGTTATAATAAAGTAATGGAAGGCAAAATTAAAATTAGAAGCTTGAAGAAATCGCAGATCTCGCTTAATCCAGATGATTTTTGGCGGGTTCAAAATTTGCAACGATTTTTTTTCAATTTCAGATCTAGGAATCTAGTGAACATTGACTCTTTTATCGTTGCTTGTAAAGTGAATGCATAGAGACGTCTATGATTTTCAAGTTAATTTTTGTGCTTGCTTTTATAATGATGTACCTCGCTTTTACATCTCTAGACATCACGATTTTCAGTTATTTTTAAAGTACTTTGAAGTACTTTGCTTGACGATACAACGCGCTTGCAATTGGTTAAGCATTGAAAAGCATTAAGACTTACGTTTGGCCGCGACGCTCCAGGTGGGCCGATGTCCTCCGGCTGCTTACAGGTTCTCCAAGGCGATGCACATTTTTCAGCACAGAAAACACTTGCTTTTTTAATCGCAAAAAATTTAAACCAACTTGGGGAAGAGAAAAAAAATTGACAAAAATTTCGACGGATTTTTTCACGTACGGATTGGGACAGTCGGTTTAGCTTTTTTCTTTTTTAATAGACCTAGACATTTTTTAGCAAAGTTGATTGAGTTTTCAAAACTACCTAGCTGCTATCATATTGACACGCAGATACTAATGGTAGTAATAATTCATTAATAATTATTTGTAGTACCTAAACTATGTTGATACCTCCTAACATAATTTGTTGAGGTTGTCGTTTCCGATCTATTTTGAGGTGGTTGAGGGTGAGAGAACATATTCGGTAGGTACATATTTGAAATTTAAAAACCTAATTACCTACATCCTACTACCTACCTACTTTTGAGAATTTGACAAAGTTTTTCTTCGACTTTGGATTTTATGTAGGTACTTACTTAGAAACGTGAAACATTACATTTTTACCGATTTGGCCCTGGCAAACAACTTTCTCAACCAGATTTTAGTAATTATGGAAAAAAGTTTTCTCAAATTTCTAGATAAACATAAGAATATAAAATTTTTTGTAGATATTTTCGTATGAAATTTTTTGTTTGCCCACTGATTGGAAGATGGACTAATTTCAATTATTTTCACAAAAGTTTGAATAAAATATAACAGCCTGTACAGCAGAAAGAAACTATCCCTCATCAGATTTAATCACTCATCTGATCGGCACTCGATAGAAATCACGAGGCGCAACGTCGAACAATCGATGAAATCACGAGAAACTGTCGAGCTCTCAAGCGTTAAAACGAAGAGCCTGATGTTCTCTGAAACCGGACCGCAAGGAGAAGACCCTCGGCGAGGGAGAAGGACGGACGATCGAGCCTTTCACTTCTGCCCGCCCAGCCTAGCCTGCCTACTTGTTTGGGGACCGGTTTTCCACCGACCTCCCCACTCAGATCTACCGACTGCCTTCCTCTAGCGATCTCCCATTATTTATTTCATCACATTTCACATTGTCATCGTCATTTAATCGCAACATTTGTATCACATATTAATTAGATACCTACCTCAGATGTTGAGATGAAAACAGAGGAAAAATAAGTAGATCAGTGGCATGTGCACATTAGTTTTCTGTGTATCCGAAGAACTCTGCAAATTCTGCACAGGGGTTCATTTTTCGATTGCAAAGACAAACCTTCTATAATAATAAAAGCAAGTGTTTGTTTGTTTGTTTGACCGAGCTCTCCAGCCAAATCTATCGCACGCAGGGACCTGGAATTTTTTACACGGAAGCACAAAGGGGCTGGCAACAAGACCTCAAAGCCCGATTTTCGATTTTTGAAAAAAAAAATTTTTTTTTAATTTTAAAAAAGTGAAAAAAGTGAATTTTAAAAAAGTGAGTTTTTAAGTTTTAAAAAAGTGAAAAAAGTGTGTTTTAAACGTGAAAAAAGTGAATTAAGTGAAAAAAGTGACAACACGGGGACACGGGCGGGAAGAGAGAGAGATTCCTGCGCTATTCACTTATCTGCATTTTCTAATTTTTTTGCACGGGCAACGCCGGGCGGGTACAGCTAGTATGATATATAGGTACTTCTGAAACAGTTTTCAAATTGAGTTTAAGTTTGGGTTTGAGGTTGAGTTTAAGTTTGAGTGTTAGTCAAACTAAGTTTGAGTTAAAGTTTCAGTTTGAGTTAATGATTTTTTGTGGGTATCAGCTTGAGTCTAGGTTTGAGTTGCGTTTCAATTCGAGTCACTGTTTGAGGTTGTGTTAAAGTTTCAGTTTGCGAATCAGTTTGCGCGTACAGTTGAATTTCAGTTCGAGTTTGATTAGCAGTTTGGTTGTCAGTTGTCAGTTTGGCTCTAAGAAATCTTCATAAACGGCATGAGAATTTATCAGCGCACAACGTGGAAATGGAAAGGTGTATGCGATAAATTTCAAAATTCTTTCACTCACTTCTTAAATATTCAAAACCTAAGAACTTAACTAATTTCGCTCATGAATAAAATGAATCGAGGGCAATTAAAGTTTTATTTGAGACATTCTGATGAAACAGGCTTTCGCCGGTTGAAACTGAGGGTTGATTTATAGAACGGGAGATGATGTAATTTAGGCTTAAACCTGGGACGAGGGACTAAGCGAGCAAACTTGCTGATCTACGATCGTGCATGATGATGATCATGATCATCTATGGAGCCACTGGTTCAAGCCGGAGAGCGGCTGTGAGATGTTGTTGTTGAATAATACATTATTACATGACCCAAAGGATGATTCACACGGGTTCGGAATCGGTTCAATACAACATTTCTTCGACTTGTCAGCTAAAAACGGCTACTGTTAAAGCTTCCAACAGCAACCAGCGAGATGGCAAATTTAACGATTCGATAACTAGATTTATAACTCGATAACTAGAAACAATATATTGTTTGCTGAAAATCGCTCATTTAACCTACTGTTAGGGTCTCCAAAATTATCTTGAAGCATGCTGCTTACTTGCTGTTGGTCAGATATCTATCGATATGGCTACCATTATCAGCTAATCAACGTACTAAGCTGGCCAAGATGTAAAAGCAAAACAAAAATTAACACATGAAAATAATAAAAAATCAACAAAAAGAAACCAATCAACTTTCGCTGTAATGAAACTCTTCGTGATTTATGATATGAGGTCATATTATTAGTCACTTTGATTTTTCTATTCATCCACACATTCCGGATAATGTGAACCTAGTTTTCTAGTTCCGGAGAGTTGACGAGCGATCAAGTAGGAGGCCTTCACTTAACTTACTAACGAGATGTTCATTAATTGAAAACCTTGGCGCCAGGGTTTCATGGGGGAGGGGTGGTTGGAAATTACGTCCCACGGCTCCACCCCCCTCCCCTTTGCCATAATGCGCCCCTAAGGGGAGGAATGTAAGGTGAGCAATTCGGGCAGATTCCTCCGTCCTCTACTTTACTCAAGAAAGCTCGCGTTTCTTCCCTAATGGAAATCAGGTTTAACATTTATCAGCTCCGTCAACAAAGCTGATATATTAAGAAAAGCGCCGTCGACGGAATAACCTTTCAATTTTTTCTAATTCAGATTCAGTTTCCTTTCAGCATTTTGGGCCCCTAGGGAGCATTTTGGAAATTGAATATTTTGAGATTTATCATTTTTCTAAAACCTCATATACCAATTTCCAGCTCGGAGTTGAGTTTGGCTGTGCTGCGAATCGGGGAGGATCATCAAGCGGAGCGACAAATGACGTCATAGTTCCGCTTAATGGGTTTGTTCCAGGAGCGTGAATGTGGCCATGAGGTAAACAAGTTTTTCAGGCAACTCCCCAGCTACGACACTCACACAAAACGTACATTCGTAAGTGTCATAGCTGGGCCCAACAAACCTGATAACCTCATGCCTTCACTTGCTCCTGGAACAAACCCAATAACGGTTACCATTTTTCACAGTTTTCACTTATTTGAGACCCCGCACGAAAAACCGCATCCTACCATTTGGAGCACGAGGAAATCCAAACAGGCAGCGCTCAAAACAATTTAAAGGAAGGAGATAACATAAATAACCGATTCGAGTTTTTCCTCAATTTATTCGCCGACCAGTCTTGGGGAGAATTGATTGGACAGTTGTTCGGATTCCTGTCAGAGCAATCGAACGCAACGATTGGCTATAAAGCTAACCTTATCACTCGAAAAGTACCACAAGGAGCCGGCATTTTGGGGTTTGGCGCTTTTCCAGACGATCTCAGCCAAAACGCGGCTTCCCTCGCCCCACGACCCTTTCCCCCGGCCCGTATTAACCTAATGGTCTGGCAGAATGTGTCTTCGCACCCTTGAAATCGGCTGGACCGTGTCAGCTCGCCCCATTACCGTTTCTTTTGGTCGGCAGAAAGTCTGTTGATCCCAATCATTTGACAGAGCTGCGGTTTCCGCTTAAGTTTAGGGACAAGTTCCCATTTGGATCATGACTTTCCTTGCTCATGGTAATTATAGTTGAATTCTTTACTTGTCGGTGTTTTTATAGACTGCAATGTCTTATCTCAATATAGCATTACGCTATGGCAGAACTTGCGACAAAAATATTCAAAACTAGGTCGGGCCTAATTTATAATTTAACTCATTCATTTTTTAAATTCATTTTGCTCATTTGATTGTTTTTATTTTTTTGTATCAATAAAATTGTTTGCCAAATATTCATGATGAGCCAACCTAAGATAACAGAAATAGATATGAAAAAAAAAAAAATTTTTCTGGATGTTAGAAAAAAAATTAATTTATTTTGGAAATTCTACAGAGGGTAAATTCTAACTCTGGCATTAAAAACCTACTCTCGAAATTTCGAGTGGTTTATTAACATTAAATAATTTATACACGGGCGCTCGAGGCCAAAAGTGAGGCATGCACGTTCTCTTATGAGGTAGTAAATCTCGTAAACGTCTACTCGATTTTGTACTGGCCCAAGCCCTGAATTGCCCGTTGAGGCATTATAATGACGAATGACGGTGATGGAAGAGGGCACATAGCGGCTAAATGGCTTTTCCTCCTTGCTCATTTGTTCGCTCCGCCGACCCCGGACGTAATTTCTGTTTTATGCTCCGCGTAGATTTTCACACAAGCTGACTGAGCACAATAATGGTTGACTTACTCGGCAGAATATTAAGGTAGTATATGACTGGATAGGTGTTTTTATTTTGAAATTTAAGGCAGGTAAGGTACCTCTCGACTGTCGCAGGAAAAATCTCCTCTCCTGTTCCTTTTTCTATAGTTCCTTTCTAACTATAGTTATATAGAGTGTTAACAATTGGAATCGTCTTTGAATTCGCCTTTTCATTCATCAAAATAATATTTTAGAATCGATTAATAGACTTTTCTAGTCAATTTGAGGATTTTCCTGCAAATTTCACTGGAAAACGCATTGGCTGAACTTCCAATCCGATATTTTATAGCCCCACTTCCATCAATGAGTAGTTGAGTAAATTACTTTCCAGAGTAAACACCGGCCCACTTTTGCCGCCATTCTTTTTGATGAGCATGAATAAATCACCGGACATAGTACTAAGACGTGCTTCTTTCCAATTTCTGGCGGAAATTCGTATTTGCATACATTTATATTTCACGATACCCGAACAAGGGCTGTGTCCGATTATTCGACCCGTTCGTGATGGCTGGCGTGCGTTGGATAAGTTTGTCTCACTGTGGGAAAGTCCTGAATAAATCAATCGCGGAATGTCGTGACTTCGGCGCTAACGGTAACCTGTATTTTCTGTGTTATTTATGACATACCTCCGGACCAATGGAGCAAGGCCAGCGCAGATTCGCGGCCAAGATTCAACTACCAATGATCCATATCAGGCTTCAAGGTCGCTTCTATAATTAAAGTCTGCAGACCAAGACAGACATTTTCGATCGGACAGACTTAATGGGTGCCTACCTTATATAAGATTCGTAGTCGTGTCATTCAACCTAGATCACGGAAAAGGCAGTCCAAAAACGATTTTCGTTGTCTGCCTGCATTATTTTAAAAAATAAAAAAATCCAACTTATAAGTGTTTTATGTATGCATAAAAATATATATTTTCATAGGTAAATTTGGCCTCTATTTGTGGTACCTAACTTTCAAAAATAATGTACTCGGTCAGAAAAAATGTTTTTACACCCCCCCCTCCTAAAACTCTAGAACGCGAATCTACAATTTAAAAAAATTTCCGTCCGCCGTTGTCTTCCGATGTCCGTGTGTTATCCTTTTTGACCGCGTGCCGATTTTCCGATTTCAGTGAAGTGGCTGGTTGGCCATCCCGTATGGCGGGCAGTCTCGTGACCGGCAGTCTCGTGACCGCCAGTCTCGTACTTGCAGACGGACGGAACGTCTGTCACCCGCTTACCCCGCATTAGCGGCCTCAACTGAACCGATTTGATGTTTTTTAGCCTTGTTGATAGATTCAATGGAGATTTTCGGATATCCTTCATCCCATGGGTCCATTTTGAACATAATAATCAAACTCGGTCAACGGAGTTGTTCGCAACTTCAGTTGCCTAGTCCGAAACGGTAAATTCGGGGGTCGAATTGAAGAAATATTAACACGAATCTGAACTGGAACGACATTATCAGACCTGTAGTTTATAAGAAAGAAGGGGGGACGGTAACCGTAAAAAAGTTCTCTGAAACCTGAGCCCGTCCAACTTCAGAGTGTAATCAAAGCACGTTTGTCGCCGTGCATAGCAGCGAGAGCTCAGAAAGGGAAAATAAAAGAGCCATTGTGAGGTAGTGAAGCATTCAGCGCGCAGGGCGGTCACAACTCAGCACTTACACAACCGGCAAAAAGTGAACAAATGGGAGAGAAAATGCTCGCACGCAAAAGGACACAATGGATGGAAACGGAGGCTCAATTATCTCGCATCAAGACCAAAATTCATCTTCCGTCCAATTTGGCGCGCAGACAAGTTAAACGCCCGAGCAGAACAGATAAACTGCGTACGTCAATCGTTCGATATCTGACGATTTCTCCGCTTCATCCGCACAATGCTTGTTAGCTATGTCAACGGGGTCTTTGAGCAGTCGATTTGTGTAGATTCTACAGATATTCTCAGAACTCAATGTTCCAAGGGGAAACAATGTGACGTCAAGCGCCGCGGCAAAAAGATATGACGTAAGTCTGTCCAAATTTTTCCGAGAGCGAGCGCGAAACCCATTTCTTTCCTTTCATTTAATCATTTTCAATTAATTGAGCAGGTAGCAACTTGAATGGAAGCATGATGAGATCGATCAAAAAATAAAAATGAGGGGACTTTTTCCCCCAATCACTCAGATACACCTCCTGAAGATGGAGCATTAAAAAACGCGTATCGGACTATGTACCCCCCAACAGACAGATATTCAGACGCGGGCCGCTCGTAAGAGAGGGAGAAATGATCAGCCAACCAGAGACGCTATAGGCGGGCCCCGCCCCACAGGCCTCCTGGGCCCCATCCCCCCACCATATAAGCAGACAGAAGAAGAAGAATTATTCTCAATACAATTATTGTCGGGATCAATTCGTCGTGTCAGAGCATAACATTGCACACAGGTTATCACGTATCGCTGGTAACGTCAGATTCACGTCGCAATACTTGGTGACTCCATCTCGCGAGGGGCTGTTGGGGCGCTAGGTCAGCCTCAGCCTCAAAACAGTCATATCTCTCTCAATTACCTTTTTTCAAATTTCTTTCAAGGTTCGGTCGATGAAGAGATGTCAGACGCGAATTGATGTTATCAATTATACTAATATGCTAAGCGCTTTCGCCTAAATCGGTCTCTTCTGATGACCTAACCAGAGTGCTTGTAGATTTCAGGATGACGGGGTCGGAAAAATAGCGGAAATCGTCCGTAAATCTTCAAGCATATTTCAAATAATTGAAAGGGCAATGATGATAAATTGATTCAAGGCTTGTAACAATTTTTAAAAAATTCGGGCGGATCAAGTTTTTTGAAATTAAATCCTCAATTTAACGATACCAACCTACAATTCATAAAATCTCAATTTCTGACAGTAGGAGTCACAAAAACCTTTCAACTTGGTCAATTTTACGTATGAAAGCATAGAAGCATGTATTGATTTTATCTTCTCAACACTGTTATCGTCCATATTCTCGGTTTAGCGAACGAGATACTGAATATCGAGCCATACGGACTCTAACTAGGGTTACACGATAACTACTGTTGGGAGCTTTATTGGACATGATGTTCGCCCCGGTTGTTGAGGTTATAAATTGAAAATGTCCCTCACCATACTGGACCGCAACGAGCCAGATAACACTCAATATGTAAGCGCCCCGTGTATAACTAAACCCGTTAGGACCCTGACGTGTATTGCATATCGAACAACACAGAACTGCCGAGATCGAGTAAATTTACGAATAGTTCTGCTCTATCTCGTACGAGCTTAATACGACGTATTATGGCTGAATACACTCGAATGTAGGTATAAAGCAGGGACCAAAATCGGAGGCGAGAGAGATATGTTGCGACATTCTCTCGCCGTTTCATCGAATCGAGCGCTTTCGGGTAGGTGTAGTTCAATAGGAAAGATAAAAGCAAGTTGTGATCGGGTTTCTTCAAAATAACTAAATAAAAATCGATAGAAACAGAATAACTAAGTGGACAATTAAAAAACGTAATAATTGAGTTTGTGAACAAGATATTCAATTTCCATGTAATTTCTGTACCTCCAATCATGTACGGAGGTAATATTACAATAATAATTTTTCGCTCGAGAGAGGCACAAATTTCAATCTCAATGTGAAGCTTCCATTTCTCCTCAACTGTCTAGATGAAGCCCATTGTACGAAGGGAACAAAGCACAAGAGAATTGCTTACTAAAGTATTCCGTTAGTAAATTGAGTTAATTCTGACCACCTGCTTACACCGACTTTGAATCCGGAGCGTACAAGCTCGGAAATTAAATTTTCTCAATTTGCAGCTGTAAACGTTGCGTGAACTTCTCTGTTTCAGGTACTATGGTGTTGGGAGCGGTGTACAATCCCCAGCCGCAGTACCCTGTAAATCCTCTGAGATCCGCACCCCTAGCGCCCTATCCCACGATGCGCTACTACCGCCTTTGGATCTACACTTGCAACGGTCTCCTATTCATGTCTGCCATAGGATTTTCTATTGTTTTAGCCAAGGTAAGACTTGAAAACCAGGGGTCCTTAGATAGCACGCAACACTTCCATATTTTGAATAAAAAGTGTGACACAACTAAGTTGTCTTAATCATATTTTGACTGCTTTTCAGGGTGTTTAGGCCGAAAATATCAAAAAACTCACTATGCAAATTTCAAAACAAGCCTAAAATGAAAACAATATAATATTTTATTAATATCTATTATATTATAAAAAATTATTATATTAATTTTTTATATTATAAAAAATAATGTACCAAAATATCCACATATTTTGAAAGGTAAAACAAAGATTTTAAGACCAAGAACGCTCAAATCAGTTCATTTTTGTGGGCGGAAAAAAATCAAGTAGAAAACACTTAAAACGCAAATGTACCTATCGGAAGTACTGTGAGTTATTCAAATTCCGATTAAACAGGGTGTTAGGACTTGCCGAGACAAACATTTCAGTTCAAGAAATTTGAAAAAAGGTTGAGCATTGAGGGAGCTATGGTAATTTCTGTAAATGATTTTACATTTTCTCGATTTTAGGACGATTCCAATACTTCCATTTACTCTGTAAATATGGAAGTAAAACATTATCTTTCTAATGCATATCGACGATGAAACTGCAATACTGCCCAATTCAAAGCATCGTGTCTTTTGGGGGCGTTTGGGTTGCCTACTCCTCAAAACTTGGATTGGTGGCAACTTGGCAAATCACGCGTCCATAGATTGCATGGCAAACGAATTGGGCAGTATTGATTCTACACCGTCGATATATTAATGGGACTCCCTGTATTTTTACTTTATAAAGGATTCAAAAAAAGGGGATTCGTGAAAGATCAGTATTTCACGCATTTCAGATGAATGGATCGAACTTTATGGTTGTCAGCTGATCGGGGTTGGGGTCAAACAGAACAAGACGCCTCTTTTGCCGAGATTTCGATTATTTATACCATCTTCATCAGTTGACAACCAATTATTTCACATAGGTACCGAAACATGGAAAATGCGTAGGTACTATCCACGACCTATGATACAGTTTTTACGCGAAATATCCGCATTAACCTCGTACGGGAGTCCTATACGTCCAATTAAGCCGAGGAAGATTCTCAAAAAAAGGTTACGACCTTTACAATATTAAGCGCACAGCTCACGTCAAATCCACTTAATGACCAGCCGTATAACCGTCCCTTTGAAACTTTTCCTGTCATGGAAGTAAAATTACTGGCACAGGGAAGATTAATGCGATATCCTAAAAACGAACATTCATCAAAGGGTTGGAGTGAAAGAGGGCGAAGTACTAAATAATTTGGAAACAAGAAAATAGCTAAAGGATAAATTTTTACTATCTAGAAACGCGATTAGGTCTATAATTAGCAGGTGGGATGAGAGAGGTAAAGTAAAGATATTTGCTTAGAGTGATTCCGTACATGAATATGAAAAATTAAACGTCGAATTCAAGCTATGATTTTGGGTGATTAAAAGCATCATGAATCAAATATCATGAGTTTCTTGAATGTACAAAATGCCCACGTATTCTGTAAGCCCCAAGACTTAGGAGTAAGTGTTTTGATTACGAGTGTGCACTAGCCGAAAGAAAATTTAATGCTGAACCCAAAAATGTCCTCAAAAATTGCAAAAAAATTAATTTGAACTGGAAAACTGTGGGGGTTTCTGAAAAACTTCAAAAAATCGTTTCCTGAAAAATAGAAAATCGTTTTGTTCCATTTTCGGTCTAGTTACATCCGAATTTTTGTTTATACCAAGTTCAGGACACCTTATATACAAAAAATGAACATTTTTGTTTAAAAAAATTGTATTTTTTTTTCTCCAAAATGCCTTTTTCTACATCATCCCCTGTTTTGTTTTCATTAATTTTTCAATTTTTTTTATTTAATTTTTTTTTACTGTCACAGGTTTTGGTCCTCGACCCTCGAAGACAGCTAGTGCCTACACTGTCTCTAGCACAGCCCTCGTTCCTCTACGCGGTAGCAGCGCTTCTCTTCCAATCAGGTGTTATACAGACGGTCGGTTGTCTCGGAGCGTCACGACTTAACGACCGACTGCTCAACATCTACCTCCTTCTTCTTCTAGTTCTTCTCCTAGGTGACATTTTGCTCGGTGTCGTCTGGCTGTACCGATACGACCGGATTTCAGCCGACCTTCGACCTTTTCTCAATCACTCGTTCGTTCTTAGGTGAGGGTGAACCGACGTTGAAAAAAATTTTCTGGTTAACTGCGGTTTTCAGGATTTTTTCCAGGAGGTCCTCAGTCATTAAGCAACGTTGAGGGTTTCATTTTGCCATTGATGTCCCATTAGTTAGTAAGTCAAATGCCTCGGTGGTATTTGAAAAACCAAGGAAAAAAATTTGAAAAAATCATCAAGAAGGCCCGATGGACGATATCGCTCTAGATAAAGTAATCAGGAGGAAATCGTCTACAGCCTCACAGCAATAATTTTATGTGGTGTTCCACTGAAATTAACCGACCAACTTGTCAATTCTACAGGTACGGTGTCGATCCCGAATTCACAACGTTATGGGATGCCGTTCAAAGCCAATATCGATGCTGCGGCGTCTACAGTTACGCAGATTTCCTGCAGTACAATCTCACAGTCGATACCGGTAAGCTGTCAACGAAAAAATTTCTTCGCAAAAATAAATTACCCAAAAATTCAATTAACTTAAAAATCCCAGGTTTATTATTCTAACGAGAATTTCCCCTGGCAACACTGATTGCAATTTAACTAATACCCAATCAAAATTCCCATGCAGGGCTGTACAACGGGGGCGGCGGCGGTTTCGTGCCGACCGCCGGCGGAACCATCGCAGTGCCGCGCAGCTGCTGCCGCGAATCGCCGCTCGTGGCGGCGGCTCTGCGCAATTTCCACTACGCCGTTTCGACAACGACGGCGTCGCCGAGCGGCGGTGCCGGCAGCGGCGGGGCGGCGCACATCGTAACGCGGGCGGCGGCGGCTGTGGCGACGCACCACCGGCCGCCGCCACCCCCGCCGCTGGGGGTGGCGGGGGCGGGCGGATCTACCAACGGACGAGTCTTGCACGGGGGCGGCTTCATCATGGATGAGCGCCGTTGCGCAGGTGCGTAAATTACGGGACATCCGTACCATTACTTTCGACGATTACCAAAATTCAGATTCAAAATGATTGTTTCAACATGCTTTAATAGGTATTTATGAGAAAAAACAATACATTAATGTGTTTTTTAAAAATATAAACTTTTTTCTTCATTCTGCTTAAATTCTCCATTTACGGTATTATAAAAGAATTATTGCTGCAGATGAGGTTCTGTTCAGAGTTAAACGAACCTCAAATTTCCCAGTTGGAATTTTCGAAAATTCTCTCGCTTCATTCATGATTCTGATCATACTTATTAGCAATCACATTCCTACAGGTGGTGGACTCGTCCATCAACAGAACTGCCACCGAGTCATCATCGACTGGCTCAACTCGACTGCGCATATTCTCTTCGTGCTCGGATATTGCGTCATCGCGTTCATCAAACTCTGCTTTCTTGGCATTCTCAGGTGGGAAATTCAATTAATTTAACTCATGAGAAAATATCGATTATTTTCCTTCGATTTAATGCCAAAAAGGTCGAAACCCCATTTTGGCTTCACCAAGTTTTGTTTATCAAGCTGTCAGAATAATATGAGAGGCTTCAATAAAATCGAAATCTTAAAAATGTCACAAGTACTCACTTGGGCTACAGGGAAAATTTTCCCAGCAATTTCTTGTCAAAATGAAGTATAGGAACTCTAAGCAAGATTAAAATTGGTATGCCGTACTAAGGAAGATAGCGAGTCAGAACTTGGGAAAGAAGCGCTAAAAAAGTTCCCACCACAACCCCGGGATAAAGGAAAGGCGAGATAAATGGTAACAATATCCAGTTAGTCTCGGTCAGGTATTCCTAACCTTGCACAATAAGAATGGTTTACCACTAAACTTTTCCAACGCCCTGGCGAGAGGATATTGCAACTTTTAAGGCTTATAAGAACTAAGTTTCTTGGCCGGATCAGCTAGTTGAAAATTGTGCCGTACTGGCCTGGAAAGTTGAGAGCCGAAATCGAAAATGTTTCGCCGAGAATTGATTGGCCAGTTGAGAAAGTAAGGACAGTGCCAAATCGGCCAAGGCATTTCACTCGGGAATAATTGTGCGGATTTTTATCGATTTTTTTTCATTTCTATGTTTTTGAACTACAAAAAACCGCCTTTGTTTTGTAAATAAGTAGGGAGGAGTGAGATATTTTCTTTTTACTTCCATATTTACAGAGTAAATGGAAGTATTGTGATCGTCCTAAAATCGAGAATCGGAACGGAGCTTCAGAAAAAACTTCTTCTTATAAACATTTACTCAGAATCACTTCCTGAACAAGTGTCCGTGTGTCCGTTAGTCCGTGTGTCCGTTAGTCCGTCTGTCCGTCTGTGGTCATTTACAAAAATGACCATAACTCCCTCAATTCTCAACCTTTTTTCAAATTTCTTGAACTGAAATGTTTGTCTTGGCAAGACCTAACACCCTGTTTAATCGAAATGTGGATAACGCACAGTACTTCCGATATATTCGCATTTTTAGTGTTTTCTATTTTATTTTTTTCCGGCCACAAAAATGAACCGATTTGAGCGTTCTTGGTCTTAAAATCTTTTTTTTTACCTTGCAGAATATGTGGATATTTTTTACATTCCAAAAATGTGGCGGTTTTTCATTTTGAGCGAATTTTAAAATTTTAATAGTGAATTTTTCGATATTTTTGGCCTAAACACCCTTAAAAGCAGTCAAAATATGATCAAATCGTGTCCCAATTTTACGTTTCAAAATATGGAAGTATTGTGTGTTATCTACGCACCACTGGTTTCCTAAAGATAAGAAATTCTTACTCATCCTTCGTTAGAATTAATTTCAGAATGTCGAAAAATAAAAAAGTATCAAATTTTACACTTTGACCATACTCGGAAATATCTTTTGGCACTACCGACTGTTGTTGTTCTCTTGCAGATACGAAATAAAGGAAATGATCCAGAAAATCAAACTGGTTCAAGAATCGGAAAAAGCGGAAGGGGCTGAGATGTCGAGGAGCTCGAAGCAGAATAACGGAACGATACTGCAAGTGACCCAATCGAATAGCATAAGTAAGAATTGCGAATTTTGCGTATTTTTTTGAGCTTGAGCCTTTATTAAAAAAAATTTTCTCGATAAAAAATATCGTTTATTCATCAGTTCGTGAAAGCGGGGGCGACCCGGAGAGAAAAACTACCAGCGCTACAAAGCCTGACAGACGACACGTATCGAACGTTCTGCAGGACGCAGGCACCGATTCCGACACAAATTCGCATTGTGCGCTCATTTTGAACGACGCGTCCGACACGCCTGCGCACACGGGACATGCGACGCCGCATCACGTGACACAGCAAATCGGCAGCGGCGGTACCAACGGTAAACTGAATTTATCGAATTCCCAGTATTGAACGATTGCGCAGGCGCAGGAATAATAAATCCGTTTTCTCTTCCAGGCAATAACAACTACGAAATGGGCGACCTCTCCGGCCATCGTCCAAGAACTTGACTATTCGACTTGGTCATAACGGTGTTTAGGCAAAAAACTAATAAGCTCCTCAGCCTGTAGTTCGGCGAATACTTTGACCAACAAGAAAAGTAGGGGGAACAGATGTCCAATCAGTTCAGTATTAATTTGATCTCAGAATTCCGGCACTCGAGACATTGGAGTCACAATAGGACGGATTCAGCAATTTCAAGTAGGGACCATGATAAGCGAGCTTTTGAATTGAGAAATGGAAGGGAATTAAAACATTGAAATAATTGTTTAAAACTCAACACGACCTTGAGCGAAAGTTGCACTACCTAGGCGGTAGATACCTATTTTTACTTCCACATTTACAGAGTAAATGGAATTATTGGAATCGTCCCAAAATCGAGAATCGGAACGGAGCATTAGAAAAAACTTTACCCATTAAAAAAGAAATGTTCACTTTTTTTCAAATTCCTTGAACTGAAATGTTTGTCTAACTAACTAAAACCCTGTTCAATCGGAATTTGAATAACTCACAGTACTTCCGACATATTTGCATTTTTAGTGTTTTCTATTTTATTGTTTTCCGGCCACAATTGATCCGATTAGAGCGTTCTTGGTCTTAAAATCTTCGTTTTACCTTGAAAAATATGTGGATATTTTTTGCATTCCAATAAGTTGGCGTATTTTTATTTTGGGCGAAATTCAAAAATTTGCATAGTGAGTTTTTTGTTATTTTTTACCTAAACGCCCTTAACAGCAGTCAAAATATGATCAAATTGTGTCACAATTTTACGTTTCAAAATATGGAAGTATTGTGTGTTATCTACGCACAACTGGTTCAACAAGGTATAGCTCACCCGATCGGTGACGAATGAATTCATGAATTTAAATGACAGAAACAGAAAATCTATAAAATTATGATGTTCTACCTTTCAACATTACGAACAGGCAAAGTTTATTGGTGGGAGTAGCATTATTTCCAGGATAGCCCGTTTTTGAGTTCGCAAAAGAACGATAAAGTACCAGTAATTTTGATAAGAAAACGACCAATCAAAATGGCGTCCATATCCGAGAAAATTGTCCCTACCGTAATTGGATTCGGGATTGAAAGCAATCAGGGACCACAAAGAACTTTTGAATGAGGAAATACCTAATAGAGAAGATAGCTTTTTTTAGTTACCCCGAGGCAATAAGACCATTTTCTTGAGGTTGTTGATAGATCTGGTTATCCCGTAAGTTCCTTAGGACCCGACCTCAGTTATGGGAAAGTGTTTTTCGAAATTGACCAATAAAATGTGCGAAATTTATTTCCACAAAATAACCTCATGAAAATGATCTACTGGCCTGAGTTTAGATACCAGTCCGCTGAACTGATAGAACAATCCATAGGTAACCATGAGAAATGTTCAACAGTATGGACCATAGTAATGATGAAGCCGATCAGTCCTCAAATTCAGGGGGTCTATTTCGAGGTTAAATACTATCATCAGTCACACCTTAGCAATAGTAATGCTATAGTATTGCCGCAGTGTCGAAATTGAGATAACTCCATGGTGATGATAATCATCTATGACAAACGGAATTTGGTGGATAGTTTTCCAAAGATAAATATCATTGAACTTGATAGACTTAAAAAATGTAACATTCGCGAAACTAGCTAACTTATTTTTGAGCTAAACAGATGCTAAGTAGCATAATTATTTTTCAAAAATCTCTTCAAGGTCCACATCAACCAAAAATTTTTTGACTCGATAAGGTTACTGACTCCGATTGGTCACGTATCCATCGAAAAAAGCCAATAACGAGCTGGCAATTTTTAAGAGTCGGAGCATTTTTTGTGCAAGTGGCCTAAAATCGAATTGGACGGATTTTTTCTCTCAAAGCGAATTTCACTCGAGATTTGGAAAAACCTACGGACGATGCAGGGAAGAAAAGTTCGAAAATCCTTCCATCTGTAGGAATCAGTTGCATTCAAGTGGCTCCAAGGTCTTGAGGGCTGAGAATTGACTGCTTTCCAAGTTAAGGACAAACTACGGAACTTTTCAGTCAATGAGCGGTGGTAAAATAGAATGAATCCAAAAAAGAAATTAATTATTGAAATTAATTTCCACTTTTCGACGGCACGCCTGGGACAACTTTGATTTTGGGGCGAAAAGCGACGCTTGAAGTGGCGGTGTACTTCACTTTTTAACTAAAACTATAAGATAGGTAACATTTTTTCTCAATATAATTTTACTGCCCTCGCAATTGACTAAAATGTTCAAGTCAGTTTTGGGTTTAAATTGTTTTTAGACCCTACGAATCAATTTGCGATCCGCTGAATACAACTCGATGCAGGCTAGCGAATTGTAATAGGCCCTTGATATTATTGTAATAATTTTATTTTAAATTCAATGATCGATTGGCAAATGTACCGTTTCGGCCGATTTACCAGCCAATCCTTTATGTTACTGGGGCCCAATTTTACCATGACATCCCGAATTTAACGTGGAGATTGGCGTTAACGGTTCGTTGAAAGAATAGACCACGTTAATCTAAACGTTGAAAATTGTGAAATTCGTCCTAGGTACGTCAAATAGATACATCCCTTCTCGAATGATATAGAATTATGAAAAATAGCGGCTAAACTTCCTACAGGAAGGAAATTAAACTATTTTCTGCGGCGTAAATCTAAAAATGGGATTAGTAATCTTTCGAACCAAGTTAAATTTGTCAGCTAGTTCGGATAATAGGCAACTAAAAATAAGACAAAGACCGCATTTTGTCGGAAAATTTAATAAATGTGTATAAAAACTTTGCTCGTTCACTCATGTGAAGAAAACACCAATGTAACAATTTAATGTAGATTTGAAAAAAATCACGAACGTTAGCGGTGAAAATCCTCTGTAATAGAACCCAATGAGCACCATTATTTTTGTACCCACTAGAGGCATGGATAGTGAAATGGTAATTCTTTAATAAAAATGGAGATAACTATCGCATTATAACTCGGTTATTAAAATTTGAAATTAAACTTGAAAAGGGCATATGTTTGAACGTTCCCGGGCGTTTTGGGGTGTTATCAGAAAATTAGAATCTTCAACTAGAGATCGAATTGACAAAAGAGGGGTTTAATGTTTTGAATGATTGAAAGAATCCATAAGGCGTACGTTGTAATTTGTAGCACGTACAGTGTAATTTATTGCAAGTTCGCTGGAAGCGGTAGTACCTACGTTCGGTTGGTAGGTACCCATAACCTGTTACGGGAACGTTCTATCGCCCATTTAAAACATTCACTGTCAAGTGTGACGATTAGAATGCCTGAACTAGTTCCGATTCGCAGTGCTCTCCCGTCGTTGTTGACGTTAGGTAATTTCTGATTATCGATACGTTGGTTTTTTAATACGATATCGTAAAGATCGGCTGTCGTTAATTCTGTACTTGTACATTCGCTTTTACGTGTAGGTTCCTTTGATTTACTGTTTGCATTTTACGCTCGTAAGCGAGTGAAGCACTCGGAAATAAGTAAGCATAAGAGAGATTGAATATTTAAAACTGCTTGAGCTTAAAATGACCCGGTGTATAGTTTGCGTAAATTCGAACCCCTTTAACGATTTTTACGGTGCGTCAACTGTAGTAACAGGGTAAGATAATGTTCTATAAGATTTTTAGCTTCCAATTTTAACAGCTTAAGAGGCGTTTAGATACAAATTTTGATGTGTACAAAAGTATAAATGATCTAAAGCATTTTATGGATCGGAGAAATTGGCATGGATTTCTCTAAAACGTGTAAACGACTCAATATATTTATACAGCTTCAGTTGGTTTTGGGACGTCGCATGAATGGGCAACTAAATGGGAAACCCAGTAAAAGTATCAATTGTTTGTCATAGTAGAAGGTTCCAGCATTCAAATAAAAGGCACGACATGTTTGACGCAACTGCTGGATTACAGTAACATCAGGAGTAGGGGAAATATGAGGATGCTGCAACAGGCGTGTACCAAGTTTTTCTGCTGAAAGGACGACACCAACAACTGAAGCAATTTCGTTCGATACAAATAGGTTAAATTTGCTGCGGCGAAAAATATCGAGCACGTTGAGCTTTTGAACGTTGTAGCTGGCAGTTCAACAAAAATGGTACTTTATTTCAATTTTCATTTTGGTGGTAGTGGCACTGCAAGTCTTGGGAGAACGTTGCTGCGTATCTTCCAGACTGGGAATATTGCTCATGTTGGTAAAATTGGAATAGATAGTGCGTTGCTAATTCCCATCTTGTCAAGTCACCAATTTGATGACTGGAAGATGATGTCTTTCTCTAGAAGTCTCTTAACAGGAATGGTTTGATTTCAATAACCAACTAAAATAGTCAAAGCACTTGCCAATTTGTTTACTCTCCGCTATGTAATCACCACCGTTTTAGAAAATTCTTCTCCAGCTACAGTGTCCAACTCACGTGCTTTTTTCCAATCATTTTTTAGGAGTTTTTGATTCTTCAACGCTCGATCCGTACAATCCGTATCGACCGAACAGGGTCATGTTTGAGTCATAGTTCTCAAGTGGAAAAATGACTCAACTATTATGAGCAAAGATGATCCCGTTAGCCAACAGAAAACGTTTTAGTTTAGCGATGCAAAACTATGAACTGCGTAAAATACAAGCATGTTGTCGTTCATGATCTGAGTTATTCCGAGCTAAACTTTTTTTACGCCTAAACTATAGTTTGATATTAGCGTTATGCTTAGATGAATACAGAATGTAAATTCTAATTATTTTTTAACGAATACATGAATTACAGTATAAAATATGAAAAAAGCAATTTTATTATGTTTATTTCCGCCTAACAACCTACCTATATTACAGTTACAGCTCCTGTATCTAGTAATACTGAGTTTAGTACTTTCACCTTCAGTTTGACGTTCAAATTCAGTTTGACGAAGCGGGACGATCAAATTGGCTCATAATATATACTGTTACTGTAAAGTGGCTTGCATATTGACGTATATCGACTGGAAAAATAGATGGTGGAATACGGAGACCAACGTTAAAACTGGAGAGCACAAAACCTGGAGGGCTTGATGGCAAGATGAGGAGGACATGAGCTTCATGACAGAATGTGGAGGGCTTCAAGAGAGGACCTGGAGGGCTTCATGGCAGGACCTGGAGCGCTTCAAGAGAGGACCTGGAGGGCTTCATGACAGGATGTGGAGGGCTTCATGGCAGGACCTGGAGGGCTTCAAGACTGGACGTGAGCTTCATGACAGGGTGTGGAGGGCTTCAAGACTGGACGTGAGCTTCATGACAGGATGTGGAGGGCTTCAAGACTGGACGTGAGCTTCATGACAGGATGTGGAGGGCTTCAAGAGAGGACCTGGAGGTCTTCATGACAGGATGTGGAGGGCTTCATGGCAGGACCTGGAGGGCTTCAAGACTGGACGTGAGGTTCATGACAGGGTGTGGAGGGCTTCAAGACTGGACATGAGCTTCATGACAGAATGTGGAGGGCTTCAAGACTGGACGTGAGCTTCATGACAGGATGTGGAGGGCTTCAAGAGAGGACCTGGAGGGCTTCATGACAGGACGTGAAGGGTTCATGGCAGGACCTGGAGGGCTTCAAGACTGGACGTGAGCTTCATGACAGGGTGTGGAGGGCTTCAAGACTGGACATGAGCTTCATGACAGAATGTGGAGGGCTTCAAGACTGGACGTGAGCTTCATGACAGGATGTGAAGGGCTTCAAGAGAGGACCTGGAGGGCTTCATGGCAGGACCTGGAGGGCTTCATGGCAGGACCTGGAGGGCTTCAAGACTGGATGTGAGCTTCATGACAGGATGTGAAGGGCTTCAAGAGAGGACCTGGAGGTCTTCATGACAGGACGTGAAGGGTTCATGGCAGGACCTGGAGGGCTTCAAGACTGGATGTGTGCTTCATGACAGGATGTGGAGGGCTTCAAGAGAGGACCTGGAGGGCTTCATGACTGGACTTGAGCTTTATGACAGGATGTGGAGGGCTTCATGGCAGGACCTGGAGGGCTTCATGCCAGGACCTGGAGGGCTTCAAGACTGGATGTGAGCTTCATGACAGGATGTGAAGGGCTTCAAGAGAGGACCTGGAGGGCTTCATGGCAGGACCTGGAGGGCTTCAAGACTGGATGTGAGCTTCATGACAGGATGTGAAGGGCTTCAAGAGAGGACCTGGAGGGCTTCATGACAGGATGTGGAGGGCTTCATGGCAGGACCTGGAGGGCTTCAAGACTGGACGTGAGCTTCATGACAGGATGTGAAGGGCTTCAAGAGAGGACCTGGAGGTCTTCATGACAGGATGTGGAAGGCTTCATGGCAGGACCTGGAGGGCTTCAAGACTGGACGTGAGCTTCATGACAGGATGTGGAGGGCTTCAAGAGAGGACCTGGAGGGCTTCATGACTGGACTTGAGCTTTATGACAGGATGTGGAGGGCTTCATGGCAGGACCTGGAGGGCTTCATGACAGGATGTGGAGGGCGTCAAGACCTGATCTGAGCTTCATGTCTGGACGTGTGCTTTGAGACAGGACGTAAGCTTCATGACAGGGCCTAGAGGGCTTCAGTAATGTTTTTGTTATTTCCCATTCTTCATTTGACGTAAGCTTCAATTGAATGATAGCACGTGATGGACTTTGAGAAAGGAAATACAGGGAATGAAGACAGGCCTTGGAGGGGCTTCAAGACACGTTCAAGGTCGAAGGTTCAGTCCCAGATTCAGCTATACTTTTACTTCCACGTTTAGGATTTACCTCCGAGTTTCATTTTCAGGTTTCTATTTCAGCTTCAGTTTCACTTGCAACTAGAGGTTTACTTTCTCTTTCAGTTATAATTTCAACTTCAGTTTCACTTTCAATTTTAGTTTCATTTTCAACTACAGTTCCACTTGCAACTTTAGTTTTACTTTCAATTTTAGCTTCCCATAACCTATAACCTACCTTAAAGCTCTTCGAGATCTACCTTGAAGACCTCGGATAGATGGTACTTAGCATTCATGCATCATCGGCGGTTATCTCCTGGAAAACAACACTCACAAAAACGCTACAGTGTATGAGTTAGTTTTACGTGAAAAGGAACTTACCTGAATTTCAGACCGCAGGGACACGACAACATCCAGAACTGATCCACCAACGACAGTTACCTGAGAAAACGACGATCGTTGCAACGGAATAGAATCGATCGGAGCAAAGGAAAAGGTTCGAAAATATCGCTGTAATCAAAGATGGAGGCTATTACCTTCTTACCGCGGCCATTCAAGTTCAGATGCGCAGGCTTTTTGCAACTGAAACATCGTGTTTTTGACGGTCAATTGATCCATAGGATCCATAGGTTGACAAGATGCATAGGTAGGAATCAACAGCAATTTTTCCTAGATTTTTTCAAGTCAAAGCATTTTGGCTGATTTGAAGTAAGGTTTCTATCCAATTCAGGGATATTAGACCTCAAGATTTTTTAGGATTTCCTTCTTTTTCAATCCAATTTAGTACAAATAATACACACGCAACCGAGTCCTATATGGTTGTAAAACTGTATTTTCCACAGGCATAAAATTCCTTTATTTACATACACTTCACCTCTTATCCCCATTTAAGATTTGTTGGTAGGCCACTGCAATTTGAGCCCCCACTAAAGCGTTGTTCTTTATCAGAGCAATATCTGTGAAAAATGCTAAGGATTTGTCCATACATAAGCTTACAGCATGAATAATGTCCTTCCCCTAGGCATGCCATTAGTTACAAGATAGTTGAGGAATGCTATACTACATTCACCAAATTAAAATTTATTCCAAAATTGGTATAATCTGTAGAAAGGATACTGGTTTCTAAACTTTTGCCATCTGTGATTCGGTTCATTCTCTCCAAAACAAATGGCGTCACTTCTTTGCCGTGGATGCCAGCCTTTTCAGCTTCGGAGAGCGCAAGGTTTATAGCAGTGTCCATAATTTCCCCTGATATGGTAAAAATAGATAAAGGGTACATCACAAGATTATTTTAAATTCAAGATCTCCAATTCCCTCACACCTGCCAGTCACAAACGTTCGTGGACGCAACAGTAGAATGAATCGCAGAATACTAACGATCGATGGAAAAAGGTTTTGGGACAGGAACTGCAAGAAGAATCCCGGAGCCGATTCCTAGTTGTGTCGATTGAAATAGCACGTTTGCCGCTTCGGACGGTTCAGCGACATGATACGGGGCCAGGAAGCCGGACTCCTCGCAGTAGAACGCTGGAAAGTTTTTGGACGGCCCGTAACTGATGACGCAGACGCCCTGCGTTTCCTGTCGGCCGTTCGGGAAAGAGCATAGACTTGAAAATTGTTCGGATGAGAAGAAATCAAATCGAATCACCACCGATGCCAAAGTATTTAGAAAAAATCAACTAGCGCACTCACGAGGTATTCGAGCGTTCTTTCAATATCTAAAATGCTCTTGATTCCACTTGACACGACCATAATTGGATGACGTCCCATTTCCACCAAGTCAGCACTGATGTCCAGAGTCTTTTCCCCGTATCTATGAACACCTCCAACGCCACCTGATCGATGGAAACAGGGGTAAATTTATTACCCCAATATATTTTGAGAAGAACGCATCACCTGACAACCATGTTACTTTTGTTGGCAAACTTACAGAAATTTTTAAAATTTATGATTTTAAGTTAGTTTGGTGAGGATAAGGTAAAAGGCAAAGGACTGCTAGCATGGTGTACCAATTTTTCTTACCAGTCACAAAAACTTTGATCCCCACGCTGTTAGCCACCATTAGAGTGCCTGACACGGTGGTGCCACCGTCCATTTTCTGAAAACAGTGATATTCTTAATTTACTTTGCCAGGGTAAAGTACCCTTCATGACAGGCCCTCCATGAACATTATTCATGGCACTATCCATGCGAGTTAATTCACAGCCATACTTGCTGTCACCATGACAACTATGTTTCTGGAGTCCCATGGCTACAAGCAGCGGCTGCTGCTGGCATGGCAACCGTCTCACGTGTGATGGTTGCCAAGACAACTGATACAAACCCAACACATTTTTTCATTGTTAGCACTGTTACCACTTACTTAGAGGTTTTATATTTAAAAAAATAATAAAATTAAAAAAGGCCTCACATGGCTCAGTACATAGGGAAAGTCTCGTCTCGAAATTTTGACTGCTTTCGAAGGTCGAGCTAGAGCTTCAAGTTCGTCGCTACTCAGGCCAACTTTGACACGACCCTTGACGACGGCTATGGTAGCAGGAACGGCACCCTGTTCTCTAACAACGGATTCCACAGCCATCGCTGTCTTCAGATTGTCCGGATATGGCATCCCATGAGTGATAATCGTCGATTCCAGGGCAACAACTGGCTTCTTATCACTCAAAGCAGAACGAACGTCATTTGACACGTCTATAACGCGAGATGACATTGGACGAGAGCTCCATTTCGACGGAAACTTGGCACGTAAGAATCGCGAACGGAACATGGTATCATGAGCAATGAATCACAGAACGGTAGAAATGAAAATCTTATTGACTCAATTAGTAATAACTAATGGTTACTAAGTACGAAAACCACGAGGGAAAAAATTGTAACAAGTCTGCACTAGCTGACTTGACAAGTCTGACAGGAGTCCAGCCACTGGACTGCTTGACAATTGACATTGACAAGCTCGGAGGCTGACACGAAAAAATATACTCCACGTCCACGTGACCACTCTGGCAGGTTTATCTTATCAGTTAGCCGTTGGCGCGCATTTTTACTTTTGTTTTTGTTGTATTCTTTTTGGCCCAAAGATCCGGGTTTGGTTCGATTTCCTGGAGCTTTCCTATTTGGATAAAAAACGGCCAAAACTGTCATCTAGGTCGTGATTTTTGACATTTTTCAGTAATTTGGAGTGTACCTGGAGGACCAATATAGCGTGCGCCTCAGATTATACCGAAAAAGTTATCCAAAAAGCGACAGATCCGATTGTATTGATTGTGGCCCTGTTGACAAGTACGTTATCGAAAAGCAACAACAAACCATGTTTACAAACCTATGTTTATTCAGTTCCATTTATTCGAATACATTCAGTGGTGACTGGTGAGTTAAATTAATTGTAATAAATTATTGAGTTTTCTAATAAATTTGCAATTTTGTTCAGCTCATGATGTAGTCATCTGAGAAATTCTTCTGTTTTTCACTGATATGCGAGGTGAACTGAAGTTAACCCACTTTACCTTGCAATGTTTCAGATCTGTTACGTAACAGCAAGGGAACTCAGCCTTTACAATGCGATTTCATTATAGCGATTTCCACTATGCATTTCCATGTATTTGTTGGGAAATATTGTCGTCGTGAGCGTGGAAAGTAGTCTGAGAAAATGACGAGGTAATTATAAAAATTTCGATTCGGTATTTTACCAAGTATCAATAACTGGAAAAATATTAGTGGATCACCAAAACGATTTTTCCTTTCCAGCGAACTAGTCATCGTGTTCCTGTACGACTGCGATTTGTGCAAAAGCGAAGAAGATGATCCTCAAGACGCCATCGTCTACTTTTACCCGACTTGGGTCAGCAGCGAGCAGCGCCACGCTCTTTGCTCTCAGCTCATGGGGGTTACGCAGTTTTTTACCAATGCGTTCTCCATTCCTTCGGTTATAGCGTTGCAGAGTGGCAAATTTGCGGTTTGCAAAACCGGCCGATTCGCCTTGGTGAGTTTTGAGTGCGCAAAATTATGGGTTCGTTCCAGGAGCGTGAGTTTAGACATAAGGTAAACAAGTTTGTTTGGCTACTGAGCTCAAAGGAGTTGCCGAACAAACTTGTTTACCTTATGCCCTCACTCACGCTTCTGGAACAAACCCTATCTGTCCTTGGGAGCTATCGCAACCTTGGCGCTTGCCTTAATGTCTTTTGTGAAGAGCTCAATCCTTCAGCTCATTTGCTACAATTTTTGTTCAAAAAAATATTTTGTGAGCCCATGGAAAAGTACACTTAGATTTTTTTCGTGTTTTCGTCTTAATTTCAGTAATATAGCCATAAGTCTCTCAAATGTTGGAGTGGTCACAACTAGGACAACTGTTGGAAAGCCAGTTCCTATAATCTTATGGCATTTGCAGCTTTCTAAAATTAAGTTAGATAAGCAAGAAATTGATAAGTAACAGAACTAATGATTTTTCAGGTTGTCGGCACTGACAGAAGTATCCTAGACTCGCTTCTTCGAAGAAGATTGACATACTTATGCGATATAATTCGTCTATTTCACTACAGTGTCGAATGCATCGAATCGTCGCTCGACGAAGACGAGGAAAATTTGACGGATAAATTTTCCCAACTCTTGCAAACATATTTACCGATCGTTCTCGACGGTGCTAATCCCTTCGATAACCTTCCTCTCTTCAAATTTCCTCAAGTGAGTTGGTGCTATTGCCTGTTTCACTCTCAAACATTTTTGTACAAAACTTTTTTATCGATCGGCGTCTTTTCGCAGAATCGAACTTCTGTCGTTGACGATGCAAAAATCTTTCTCGAGTCCGTGCAAAAAAGTTACGACGTTTTGGGGGGTGCTGTTCTATATCAAAACAAGTAAGTATCTGATTACGACTGATGAAAATTTTTTTAGCTTGATAGGTCTTTTTTGAACTTCTTTATGTGAGTATTTCCTTATAGTTGCTTTTTCATGGAAAGTAAAAATGTTATGACGGCACTTGTACCCATCTATTTATGGAATTAGTGTTTTGAAAATGCATGTCAATAATTCGGAATTATCCTGTTTTTAGAGTGGTGCATTCGCAGTTGATCCACTCTCTCATGAAGCTCATCATTCTTGCTCACCCGTATCAAGTGAAGGTAGGTGTATTATGAAAATTCGACGTCAGCAATTTAACATGATGGCAATCGAAAGTCCTACGATTACCTCCATTGATATGCTAATGCTAAATTGCGACAAGTTTAACGAAAAGTATAACGGACTCTCTTTCGCAAGAGAGACTTTCATAGGAAAAAATCTTTTTGGAATTTTTCACAATCTCACCGAGTTTTTTCAAAATATTTTTGGTACATATACTTATTTTTATTGTTTAGATCCCCGATAGTAATGTACCCACATCGTTCCACTTACCTTCCGGAGTTCAATTGTTGAAGATTTACCTGAAAAATGAAGAAGCGGAGGCGCTCAACAACAACCAGCGTATCAACGAATCCATTGTTTCGGAAAAAAAGGTTAGCGAAGCTTTTTTGTTATTCTTCCGCCCGATGGCATGATAGAATCAGCACCGTAAATTCCTTCACGGTTGCTCTAAAAATATTTCCAGGTAGATTCTGTTCAGCCTAAAAACATCGCAGTCGGCGAACGCTGCGATAACGAATTGTGCGAAATCGGTTCACCCTTAACGAAAGAAAATAGTTTACAAAACCGATCAGGGAAGACCACAACGGACGATGAAGGCAGCTCAAGCGACGGGTAAAAACTCCAATTTGAACGATAAATTCATGATAATGATAGTATACATGCTAACTCTCCCTGAAAGTCCATGGCATTGTTTTCATCTTCGTTCGAAACGCAGATTCGGAACGGGAAAGGATGGCGTTCCCGATCTGGTGCTGGACGCCGTCCGCGCCCGACAGCTGGTCCGGATGAGCAAGATTTCCAAAAAGGCGAACGTCATGAACGAAGTATCCGGGCGAATGCCGACGAGCAAAACTGCTGACGACATCCATGCCATAAACAACATTCCTATGAGGTATGTATTAATCCAACATCCGTTTCTTTAATCAGGAAAATTTCTAGCGTTTTTTATTTCATTTATTCATTTTTAATATTTATGGGGGACTTTTTTTTTGGTTGTTAACCGTCCAAATGGCACTACACTTTCCTATGGCGTGTGTATCTTGTGAAATAGTTTTAGTTTCAGGTACTTCAGTATCGGACTTCCGAAAATCAAAGCGTCGTGGACCGATAGGAAAAGACCTGAGGATTCGAAGAAACTCTGGTTCAACACAATTTGCGATCCGAAATATCCTCTGTACAAATCCAACGGACTCCCCGCCTCCTACAGTCTGTTCTCGCAATCCAACGTTGGTCCATCGCTTGTCCCCAACGGAACTGGGAGTGAGTATTTTGGAAATATTTGAATAATAAATTAAGTATGATGGATAATATGATATTACTCAATTATATCCGCATTCTTTGGAGGACTTCTTTTGAGGGGGGCAAGTCATGCCCGGGACAACTTCGGGGATAGAGAAAATCGCTTGGGACGGCATTGTTAATTACTTCCCTTCCCCTAAGTAGTCCAAAATAGGGGTTCTTCCCTAAGCACCCATAAATGGGAGACGTCTGGGGAAAATTTCGAAAATGCGATACATAAGGTAAACCGTTGGAGCTTCATCTCATCGCCATTGCGATTTGCCGAATCCCATAAAACCCACTAAAATCCCCAAAAACCGAGTTCTGATCTGATACCCTAAAATCGAAAACGCTCGTCAGAAAGCCACTTTAAAACCCCCAAATTATTATTACCTATTTCTATTCAAAATTGCCTACTAGGTAAGCAGTTGTTGCGTCAAGAAATCTAACTGGTTGCTTATTCTTTCGATTAAGAAACCAAGAAAAACTACAGAGATTTGTCCAACGAAAGGCCTGCTAAACGGGAAAGCCGGCAACTCTCCCTATCGTTGAGTAAATATTCAGGTATGGGAATGTAGCATGAGTTACCTGCATGCCATTGGCCGATGCCCTAAACGGTGCATGTACCTGAATTGTGAATGATCGAATTAATGAATGATCAAATCAACGGATAATCGAATGAATAAATCAATGGATGAACAAATAATTGAGCGAATGAATGGCTTTATTCAAAAGATTAACAATTTTACAAAATTTACAATCTTCAAATTGCTCAATTAATCTGCTGATACTAATTCGGACTCTCTAAAGAGGCCAATTTAGGCAATAGCGCTTCGAAAAAACTTCAGACTGCCGGTCTGCTTAACTTAATATTTGTTTATTATTTGTAGTTTGTTTGGAGTTATTGTTTTCATTTTCTCCCCTCATCATTTTTTTAAACGTACCAAGTAAGCGAATGAGAAATTGTCAATTGTTTTATGTCAGAACGGCCTCCGCCCAAAGACGCCCCTCTGACGCCTCTGATGGCGAAAATGGCTTTATGCATCGTCGCTGATGAGATATCCGAATCATTCATTGCCGACGAGGTTACTGAATCTGTCGACAACCCTTTTTCCGTCGTGGAGAATGGTTCATCGTCGGAACCGTCATCCCTTCTCCTCGGACTCAGCGTTGCCAAAGAAGCGCCTGAAAAAAGCGTCGATTCGTCGTCGATGGCGTCACAACATTCCATGTTCGTGTATGGGCGCAATTCAACGTATGTCGTCCTCGTTTTGAAAAAGTCCGCTGAAATCAGTTCTAACCTCGTCGATTCTCTGGTGAGATATAACATTTTATTACACTGATTATCGAGCAATTTTCAGCTATAAAATAGAATCAAATTACGATTATCTCCTTACGATTCAGTGGGAAACAGCTGACGAGTATTTGAAGAAAGTCGACGACGAGTTGGACAAAGTTGTGGAGGAGACGTCGTCGTCGTGGTGCAGCGGGGCTGAGGTCAGCAGCGCTGGCGAGTACAGCTACGCCGTCGTCGATGGGGATTGGGGCCCGGTTGAGAGAGGCGGCTTCTACCGCCCTCACCAGATCCAGATGGTCACCTGCCTCCACGAGACGCTCCTGTCGCTTCCGCAAGTCGTGGATATCCTAGTCAGGTCAGCGACGTTTTGAAACGGATTGTCGAAAATTTACCTCAAATCTGAATATCAGTTGCGGGCATGTACACCATTGTAACCTTCGAGAATTGATGATTTCTATTGCGATTGTTTCCAGGGAAGAAGACTCGGTCACGTATGGATACAGATGCGACTCGTCCCAAGTTTTCTACCAACAGCACTGCTCTCAAAATTTGGGAGTCCCAACGCCCGCTGACCTGATGGGAGTCATACCCTGGAAAGCGAAGAGCGTCATCCAAAGAGATCACCATCTAACTGCAGCTTAGTTTGAGGATCCGCCGCTACTCAGTGCTTGACTGGCTTCTCCACCTGTGCAGGCTTCTCCGTTACGATTGTAGCCGGTTACTGCAGGGCGATGATTGCGGCCTTCTCCACCGAAATAAAAACAGGCCTTCTCCAGCATGATCACTGCAAGCTTCTCCAGCATGATCAGCGCAGGCTTGAGCTTCCCCTGCGCGACTATTCCAGACCACTCCATCTTGATCGGAGCAGCCTTCTCCAGCACGATTGGAGCCGCTACTCCACCGAAATTGAAGTCGGATATTCAGCCACAATCAATGGAGGCCAGTGCACATCAATCACCCCAGGCTTCTCCAGCACAATCTCTGCTGCCTCTCTACGATCAAAGACGCCTTATGAATCAATTCATTTAGGAAGAAGTTGTAGATCCCCATAATTCGGATAGAAACTCAAATTGATTCCACAAAGGTTTACGAGTTTGTAAACCTTTTTCGGCAGACAAGCCGTCGATAGTACAAAACCAGCACTGAGCAACGCAACCACCTTACAAGGGGTGAAGTGAAAGCAGCAAGTGAAAGGTCAAAAGAGAAAGGATTGGCCTTTCACTTGCTGCTTTCACTTCACACTTTGTCTATTCAAGGTGGTTATGGTGCTCATTGTTGGTTTGGTACTTAATGGCTTCGCCGCCATAACCTTTTTACAAACTTGTAAACTTTCAAGGAACACTTCCATTCCCTCAATTTGAGTTTCCATTCGAAAGACGCCTTCTTCACGATCAGCTTGACCGTATCTACCAAAAAATTCCATCGTATGCCTAAACTCTGTGCCAAATTTTACCTAGAAGTGTATTGTGAACGTTTTTAACCTTTAAAACTGATGATTCGGGTAACTATTCCATACTCGTGATACAAGCAATCATGCGTGATATTAGCGTGTCAGAAATAAAAATCGATATAATGAGATTTTTGTTGTGATAAAATTTTTCCTGTGGTATGGCAATTTTTATCGCCAATAAACCCGTTTTACTAGCGCTTATCAGTATTGTCAACCAAGTAAATTTCAAATTATATTTTCTGTATTTTTTTCAAATCCACATTCTTAGCTGAACTTCAGACTTCCAGCAACTGATTCTTCGGATTACATAGATAATTAAACACTATGGCTTTAGTTTTAAATTGAAGCCATTTTAACGGGCTGAAATTTTCTCTTTTGCGCCGCCAGGGGGCTGATAAAATTTCCTAAGATAATGTCCTGTGAATAATGGGCGCATGCCCCCAAACAATCCCTTTAAATCCCTTCAAATAAATCCCTTTAATTATTATCAAATTAATTGGGTATTCAATTTAAAAAATCAAGTATAAAATACCAGGTGCAGGTGGGTACCTAGGACCCATTTGTTCATGTTTGCTGAAATGTAGGTTGCACAAATTTTCATTTTTGGTTTCTTTGCTTTGACGGCCTCGGCGCGTTGATTTTTCGCGTATTGATATTATTTCGGTACCATTGATTTAGCAGCTGCGCAAACATGAACCACCTTTCTTGAACATTGTCAATGACGAACGAGTCCATGAACAATGTATGAATACATTTGGTTTATCGGTGTAGCGCTCCGCTGATTCTGATACCTTCCTAGGAGGCCTACTTCAGTCAATTGGAAGCCACCTTAGCTGAAGGTAAGTGCCTATTAACTTATTTTAACTTTAACCTTCATTGGAAACAAAAGTAGTAGTACCATAGATCGTTATAAAAAGTAATTATAAATATAAATTAGTAATTATATTTACCTATCATCAGATGATTTCGTCTTCTAACAAATTCATTGATTGAGCAAGATTTCAATTAGTTTTCATTTTTCGGTATTTAAATGAGTTTTTTAACAAAATTTTTAACTGAGTTTACCTAATATAGATATTATCCATTAAAATAAATACCAACCTAAGAACATGCATTCTTTTTTAATTTTTTCAACTTGAACAAACTTGTGTTATTTCTTTTTCACTATTCGTTAACTTTCTTTTCTATCTTCTTCGACGATATTCCATAGTTATAGATCAATAAATAAGGCCCCAGCTCCCCGATCCTTATTTTAATTGCTGACTGTTAAAGGACCCCAGGGCAAAATGTTGGCAAGGACTATCAGCTTTTTAACCCTCCTGTTCTGCCTGCAATCTATAGGTAAGTACCTAAAAGCCTTAAGATGAACAGGGGAGCCTGAAAACTTGAACTGAAAGTGGAACTCCGAAGGAAAACTTGCTGAAAATAAAATTCACACTGAAAGTGAAACTGTAACTAAAACTAAATTTTAATCTGATCTAAAAATCTGAGTGAAACTAAATCTGAAATTTAATCTGAAACTGAAAGTTGCGCAAAAACTGAAAGTAAAACGCAAACTGAAACTAAAAATTAAAGTGCAACTCAAGCTGAAAGTTGAATTCATATTCAGCCTAAACTTAAAACTCAAACGTAGAAGTGAAATTAAAACTGTAAAATTTATAATGTAAATGAATGAAAATTAATAATGAAATATACCAATACTAGGTATATATATAAAATTATAAATGAAAATTTATAATCAAATTTAATGTAAATCCCAAAGTGCAAGTGAAACTGGGAGTGTAACTAAAATTGTGACTCGAACTGAAAGTGAACCTCGAGCTGTAAATGAATTTCAATCTGAAGATAAAAGAGGATGTGAATTGAAAAATTAAAGTATAAGTAAAAGTGGTAGTAAAACAGGCAGTTAAAATTGAAACTGAAAGTGTAAAATTAAAAGTGAAATCCCAAATGAAGGTGGGTTCAGTTCAGTTTTACTTTCAGTTTCAGTTTGAGATCTGCTAAGAAGAGTTTTTTTATTTTATTTTCGTCATATCATTCAAGCTTTGTCATCGGTCTGGTAATTTGTTCGTATACAGGCGCATTGAACAAGCTCGTCTGCGAATATGAAACGATCAATATCGAATGTTTGGAGGACCAGATCATTTCCATCAAGTCGGTGGAATTCGGACGGAAAAACGCCGTCTTCTGTAACAATAATCTTTGGACGAGCAAAGTGACTAACTGTACTAGCAAATCCGAATCGTTCAGAGCAGTGTACAATAGGTAAATAATATCTTAATTTCCTTCGCTTGATTTTATTTTCAACAACGACTTGAAATATTCCAAAAACACTCCGTATTTTTGCGGAAGATTGACAGCAAATGACCTGCGAATTTTGTGCTTGAATTTTGAATGCTTCCTGCCTAAGGAAGGATACGATTTGTAAGGAATTTTGCAATATTTCAGATGCCAGTACAAACGGTCATGTTCCGTTAACGCCGATGTTTCCATTTTGGGTGATCCATGCGCTCAAATTGCCAAGTATTTGAACATCGATTACAACTGCGTGAAAGGTAGTTCAAGTTTACGTATTTTTCGATGTCAAGTGAACATGAGTTCATTTGGCATGAATACTCAAGCTACGCCTCTCTGAATTGAACAAACAAAACCTCCGTTGTAACTGTAAATGGTAAACTTTGCCCGCGTGGCGAACGAGGCATAAAAACATGCATAAAACAGGCATAAAAAACATGACTCTTCTTGGCTTCTTGCGCATTTCCCGCCAGATCATTGGATTTTAGCTAATTACTTCCATATTTACAGAGTAAATGGAAGTATTGTGATCGTCCTAAAATCGAGAATCGGAACGGAGCTTCAGAAAAAACTTTTTCTTATACACATTTACTCAGAATCACTTCCTGAACAAGTGTCTGTGTGTCCGTGTGTCCGTGTGTCCGTCTGTCCGTCTGTGGTCATTTACAAAAATGGCCATAACTCCCTCATTTCTCAACCTTTTTTCAATTTTCTTGAACTGAAATGTTTGTCTCGGCAAGACCTAACACCCTGTTTAATCGGAATTTGGATAACGCACAGTACTTCCGAGATATTTGCATTTTTAGTGTTTTCTATTTTATTTTTTTCCGGCCGCAAAAATGAACCGATTTGAGCGTTCTTGGTCTTAAAATCTTTGTTTTACCTTGCAGAATATGTGGATATTTTTTACATTCCGAAAATGTGGCGGTTTTTCATTTTGGGCAAATTTTAAAATTTTAATACTGAATTTTTTGATATTTTTGACCTAAACGCTTTCAAAAGCAGTCAAAGTATGATCAAATTGTGTCACAATTTTACGTTCCAAAATATGGAAGTATTGTGTGTTATCTACGCACCACTGGTTTTTCAGTAAAACTAATTTTTCGCATTTTTTTTTTCAAATTTTGTTGGCCGTGCTGGCGTTGCTATTCAGGTTTGTCGTATTTTCCAGGAAATTTGAGAACCAGCACTGCCTGCGAAGGTGAAACAATGAAACTGCAATGTACCAATGGTCAACGAATCGCCACAAACGAAGCGACTTTCGGAAGAATGAAGCCCAATCCTTGCTACGTGCCTGGAGCTGTGGCCAACACTTTGACTTGTCAAAGTTCAACCGCGAATGGCTTGGTGGCTTCGAGGTGAGCCTCCAAATTTGCTGCTGTGACCCCCCTCCACAATTTTCCCCAAACTACATTTACTACTTTCCTACTTCCGTACTTGACAACCCTCTCTGCTGAAACTGTCTTGAATTTCCACTGATCCGCCATTTTACAATATCCCCACCAGCTCGTTTTCAGGTTAACAAAAAGTTGCAAAATTAAAAATGACATGCATTTTTTTCTTCTTTTCTCACAGGTGCGATGGCAGGCCATCCTGCAGCATCGATTCCAACGTTCAAACGTTCGGCGACCCGTGCCCAAGGATACCAAAATACTTGGAAGTGAAGTACAGCTGTGTGTAATGCGTTCATTAACTTCTCAATATCGGGGAAATTTTCGAAAATAAAAACTTGACAATTTCGTGAAATAAAAGTGAGCATCTTGCAATTGAAGTATAGTCTTGTCCCTTTCCTTAAACACAACTGATGCTCAAACCCAAATTCACATTCCAACTGAAACTAAAACTCATAACCAAACCCATGTTTGTAAATCAAACTCAAAAATTTTGAGTCAAAATCATAATCAGCCTGAAAACGAAGTTCATAATCAAACTCCAACTGAAACTGACCTTCAGTTTGAGTTTGATAATGAGTTTGAATTCATACCCATGCTCATACATCAAATCTCAAACGCATAATCAAACTAGAAGTCAAACTCACAATGTGTAGGGAAAACTCACAATGTGAGAGTTTGACTTCGAGTTTGATTATGAATACGAGAAACTGTTTAATTGTGAGTTTGGAGGAGAAGGAGGGTGTCCAATTCAATTTCTTGGATACCTTCAATTGCTCAATAATTTGGCGTTTTTTAAACCATATATTTTGCTTTGTGATGCAAGTATGGCCACTTAATTCCATATAATTTCAGTCTCTAGTAATTGCATTAGGTGACTTGACGCAGTATCACTTGGCGTTCAAGTCGAAAAAATTTCAAAAAATGAAACCAAAAATTCGAACGCCTCATCGGTACACGACGGTGACGTTATGGTCTTTTTCAACGAGCGTTTCCAAATGGAGAGTCGACATGCTGAGTCGGCAACAGATCTCGTCAACGTTGAAACCTCCTGTGAAGTAGGGGTACAGCGAAACTGCTTCCCCGGTCAAACCTTCCATCACAATTGTCGGATACTGAAACGAAGGGAACAATTGTTTAAGTCGATTCCAGCGATTTTTCACTCGAAAACGCCGCTTTCTGTTGGAATATCCATAATTTTTGCACAGTAAAAAATAAACAAGGCCCAAAAACAACAAGAATACAACAGAAAGCTTTTTTTTAAATCAAACAACGCATCAAAAATCAAAGTTATAGAAAGACTAGGTGATTTTTTCTCTGTTTATTGATTTTTTTATAAGTAATTTAAAATCCTCGATAATTTCTGCTCCAACCTTGTGGATCCTTCTGATGATTTTTTCGACTAAGCCAAATTGGACCAGCTTCCGCTCGTCGACTTTCATCGCTTGCAAATTGAACCGAAGGCACAAATCTTTGACGGTAGTACCGTGGTTCATCGAACAGTAAAGGCGGAAGATGTCGCGGAAATTGGGCAGCTGCCAGCCTTGAACACAAATCTTTCGTATGAAATATTCCGCAATAAATCTTCAAGAGTAGGGCAAATTTGCGCAAAAAAATCAATGAAACATACTCGATCTTGAAACAGCTCTCAGGCAATCGTCTTGCAATTTCTTATCGTGCGCCAGTTTTTTCAGTTTGGACGTCACAGCGTAGCAATTCGAATATTGGAAGATGGGCACCATGCTTATGACGCCATAGTATCTGGAAACAATTGATGTGAAGCGAGATTTCGAAATTTTCCATCGAGCAGGGAAGCCCAGCCGAAATGGAACTTTGAATTTCTCCAGAACGTTCCGAAGTCGAGTACAGAACAGAATATTTTTGGGGTTGCTTACACCAAATTCTGTAGGCACGTTCGAACAAGATTGTTCTCAACGTCTGCGAGGGCGGCGATTTTGGCGACGTGATTCATACTATCGATATAGGGGAGAATCTGCAAAATGGTTTGATTCAATGAATTAAGGTAATTGTTGCTTGTGGTGCAACACCTCCCATCGTTGGATAGCTGGTGTTCGATAGTAGGGACGAGCAATTTTATGGTTTTCTCGGTTCAACGACCCGGAAAAAATTACTGTTTACTCGAAAATCGCAAATCTATATTAAATATAAATCATTATACATAATATAAGGTCAATTTTATCAATTAATGATTGATATTTAACTAATCGATATCAAATCACCTGCTGCGTCGTAAGATCCCACTGCTCCGACTCGTAAGCATCCAAATTATCGACTACAACCGGCACTTGATGGTCAAGCACCGGGGCGGGATCTGGCCTCAGCTTTGTGACTTTCAAATGCGTTGTAGAACATCCTTCTGAAAATTGAGACATGCGCGAACTACTATCTGTATCAGGGTCTGAGAAAATGCACTGCTGAGATTGGTCAAGGTGGCGTCGGCGTTGAACCCAATAAATTTGATGTCTAAAATGATGAATTTGAGTTTCTAAGCCAGGTTACCATGATCATCCCCCCCTCCTACAGCCAGAAAGTGGAAAGTGTGTGGCCGAGTATTTGCAATTTTCCGTTTCGTGTGTGGCATCTCCAGATTTGGTCAGTTCGTTGTCATCCAAATGGTCCAAAAAGTGGCAAACGCTTTATTAACAATACAGATTCGTCTGACAGGCCCTATTGACTTTCCACAATTCCTTGGGATCTTACCTGAGATTGTACATTTTCCAGTTGAATTCAGATCATGTAGCGCTTGGGTCATCATTTTCTCTAAACGGATCGCATTCATTGGGTTTTCTTCCCATTGCGATAGGAAGCCGTTTTCGACCTCCAAAACAGTCTGGAAAATTTAGTTTCAATTGTTTAGGGTTCCTGGATTGTGACAAGGACAAACGTCTTGACCGCCGATAAAGAGGTAAGAAATTGGCGGAATCCACCATTTTCAAAGTACCAGAAATTCCGAAAGCTTCTTGACAACAGTTTCGTACTGAGCTGTCCTCGCCCAGGCATCGCATACGAAACATATGTTGAAATGATAGGCATTCCTCGGGTATTTCTTGTTTTCTATCCTTACAGGGTAGCCGAGGATTTTGATTCCGCTGAATGTTCTGAAAGTGGATGACTTTTTTTCATTAATTGGAACATCATAAGAAGGAATGGGATTATTTTATGAATAATAAAATTATACGATTCCCAGATGACGGTAGGCTATTTTCAGGTAAGCAACATACACATTCTGTACTAACACAGTTAATGTGCTGCGAAGAAGTTGGGCCTTGGTGATGAGATAGACACTGACCGCTTCGAAGGTGTCCTTCGATATGAAATCGGCAGGGACCTGAAAAGAATCAGTTATGGGCAGGTAACACACCATACTTCCATGTGGTATCCAAAAGTTTGAGCCGTAATTGTCCGACTGCAATCGATATGTAATCGCATGCTTCGATTATCTCGGTCCCAAGGTTAGGAACTAAGATAATCGAAACATGCGATCATATATCGATTGCAGTTGTACATACAATAAAACGTGCCCGATCGGCGTGGGTCTGATGCGTAGGTCGAATTGGACAGGTGACGGGTGTCATTTTGAGAGCTGGAGATACTCAAGATAATAGGATTTGTTGAGGCAGCATCGGGACTAGTGCAATCGATATATTACACAATTTTTCGATTGTCTCGATAACCGAACTTTCGGGAGCCAATACACCAATCCATAAGCATTTTTTTTGTGCACGATCTTCTCTTTCTCATGACCCACAATACTTCCACAATTCAACAAGCACTAAGTCTAACACAAATTTCGTACCTGAACCGAAATTTTAGGGCCGGTTGTTGGGTGGAATTCGCAGAAAAATATACATCTGATCGGTCCCTCCTTGCCGCAGCCTTCGAAGAATGCGTTCTTGTCCATCGAGTCGAAGACGTCTGCCTTGGTGCTTAGGTACTTAAAATATCATACCCAGAAACGAAAGGGTAAAAAAGTAGCCAACTATTTTCCTTGATGAATAAGTAGATAACCGATTTTGCTTCGCTGAACAATAAATTCCTATCCTCCCCGGCTTTGAACTTGACGTGTGGCGTCAGTGAATTGTTTACGTATTATTATCACTGATAAGTGATAACACAGTCAGCTGGATACAAGGTTGTTGTATAGTCAACTTCGAGTTCAAACTCAACTTCGAGATCAAACTCAACTTCGACATCAAACTCAACTTCGAGATCAAACTCAACTTCGAGATCAAACTCAACTTCGACATCACTCAACTTCGAGTTCAAACTCAACTTCGAGATCAAAGTCAACTTCGAGATCGAAGTCAACTTCGAGATCAAACTCAACTTCGATTTCAAACTCAACTTCGAGATCGAAGTCAACTTCGAGATCAAACTCAACTTCGATTTCAAACTCAACTTTGAGATCAAAGTCAACTTCGAGATCAAACTCCACTTCGAGATCAAACTTCGATGTTGACTTTGATCTCGAAGTTGACGTTGATCTCGAAGTTGACTTTGATCTCCAAGTTGATTTTGAACTCGAAGTTGACTTTGATCTCGAAGTTGACTTTGAACTCGAAGTTGACTTTGATCTCGAAGTTGACTTTGATCTCGAAGTTGACGTTGATCTCGAAGTTGAGTTTGATCTCGAAGTTGACGTTGATCTCGAAGTTGACTTTGATCTCGAAGTTGAGTTTGATCTCGAAGTTGACTTTGATCTCAAATTGAATTTGATCTCGAAGTTGACTTTGATCTCGAAGTTGAGTTTGATCTCGAAGTTGACTTCGATCTCGAAGTTGATTTTGAACTCGAAGTTGAGTTTGATCTCGAAGTTGACGTTGATCTCGAAGTTGACGTTGATCTCGAAGTTGAGTTTGATCTCGAAGTTGACTTTGATCTCGATGTTGACTTTGATCTCGAAGTTGACTTTGATCTCGAAGTTGACTTTGATCTCGAAGTTGACTTTGATCTCGATGTTGACTTTGATCTCAAAGTTGAGTTTGATCTCCAAGTTGATTTTGAACTCGAAGTTGACTTTGATCTCGAAGTTGACTTTGATCTCGAAGTTGACTTTGAACTCGAAGTTGACTTTGATCTCGAAGTTGAGTTTGATCTCGAAGTTGACTTTGATCTCGAAGTTGACTTCGATCTCGAAGTTGACTTTGATCTCGAAGTTGACTTTGATCTCGAAGTTGACTTTGATCTCGAAGTTGAGTTTGATGTCAAAGTTGAGTTTGATGTCGAAGTTGAGTTTGATCTCGAAGTTGACTTTGATCTCGAAGTTGACTTTGATCTCGAAGTTGACTTTGATCTCGAAGTTGAGTTTGATGTCGAAGTTGAGTTTGATCTCGAAGTTGACTTTGATCTCGAAGTTGAGTTTGATCTCGAAGTTGACTTTGATCTCGAAGTTGAGTTTGAACTCGAAGTTGAGTTTGATCTCGAAGTTGAGTTTGATCTCGAAGTTGACTTTGATCTCGAAGTTGACTTTGATCTCGAAGTTGACTTTGATCTCGAAGTTGACTTTGATCTCGAAGTTGACTTTGATCTCGAAGTTGACTTTGATCTCGAAGTTGACTTTGATCTCGATGTTGACTTTGATCTCAAAGTTGAGTTTGATCTCGAAGTTGACTTTGATCTCGAAGTTGACTTTGATCTCGAAGTTGACTTTGATCTCGAAGTTGACTTTGATCTCGAAGTTGACTTTGATCTCGAAGTTGAGTTTGATCTCGAAGTTGAGTTTGATCTCGAAGTTGACTTTGATCTCGAAGTTGACTTTGATCTCGAAGTTGAGTTTGATCTCGAAGTTGAGTTTGATCTCGAAGTTGACTTTGATCTCGAAGTTGACTTTGATCTCGAAGTTGACTTTGATCTCGAAGTTGAGTTTGATCTCGAAGTTGACTTTGATCTCGAAGTTGAGTTTGATCTCGAAGTTGAGTTTGATCTCGAAGTTGACGTTGATCTCGAAGTTGACTTTGATCTCGAAGTTGAGTTTGATCTCGAAGTTGACTTTGATCTCGAAGTTGAGTTTGATCTCGAAGTTGAGTTTGATCTCGAAGTTGACTTTGATCTCGAAGTTGAGTTTGATCTCGAAGTTGACTTTGATCTCGAAGTTGAGTTTGATGTCGAAGTTGACTTTGATCTCGAAGTTGAGTTTGATCTCGAAGTTGACTTTGATCTCGAAGTTGACTTTGATCTCGAAGTTGACTTTGATCTCGAAGTTGACTTTGATCTCGAAGTTGACTTTGATCTCGAAGTTGACTTTGATCTCGAAGTTGAGTTTGATCTCGAAGTTGAGTTTGATCTCGAAGTTGAGTTTGATCTCGAAGTTGACTTTGATCTCGAAGTTGAGTTTGATCTCGAAGTTGAGTTTGATGTCGAAGTTGAGTTTGATCTCGAAGTTGACTTTGATCTCGAAGTTGAGTTTGATGTCGAATTTGACTTTGATCTCGAAGTTGAGTTTGATGTCAAAGTTGAGTTTGATGTCGAAGTTGAGTTTGATCTCGAAGTTGACTTTGATCTCGAAGTTGACTTTGATCTCGAAGTTGACTTTGATCTCGAAGTTGACTTTGATCTCGAAGTTGACTTTGATCTCGAAGTTGACTTTGATCTCGAAGTTGACTTTGATCTCGAAGTTGACTTTGATCTCGAAGTTGACTTTGATCTCGAAGTTGAATTTGATCTCGAAGTTGAGTTTGATGTCGAAGTTGAGTTTGATGTCGAAGTTGAGTTTGATCTCGAAGTTGACTTTGATCTCGAAGTTGAGTTTGATCTCGAAGTTGACTTTGATCTCGAAGTTGAGTTTGATCTCGAAGTTGAGTTTGATCTCGAAGTTGACTTTGATCTCGAAGTTGACTTTGATCTCGAAGTTGACTTTGATCTCGATGTTGACTTTGATCTCGAAGTTGACGTTGATCTCGAAGTTGACTTCGATCTCGAAGTTGAGTTTGATCTCGAAGTTGAGTTTGAACTCGAAGTTGAGTTTGATCTCGAAGTTGATTTTGATCTCGAAGTTGACTTTGATCTCGAAGTTGAGTTTGAACTCGAAGTTGAGTGATGTCGAAGTTGAGTTTGATGTCGAAGTTGACTTTGATCTCGAAGTTGAGTTTGATGTGAAAGTTGAGTTTGATGTCGAAGTTGAGTTTGATCTCGAAGTTGACTTTGATCTCGAAGTTGACTTTGATCTCGAAGTTGAGTTTGATGTCGAATTTGACTTTGATCTCGAAGTTGAGTTTGATGTCAAAGTTGAGTTTGATGTCGAAGTTGAGTTTGATCTCGAAGTTGACTTTGATCTCGAAGTTGACTTTGATCTCGAAGTTGACTTTGATCTCGAAGTTGAGTTTGATGTCGAATTTGACTTTGATCTCGAAGTTGAGTTTGATGTCAAAGTTGAGTTTGATGTCGAAGTTGAGTTTGATCTCGAAGTTGACTTTGATCTCGAAGTTGAGTTTGATGTCGAAGTTGACTAGATCAAACTCAACTTCGAGTTCAAAATCAACTTCGAGATCAAAGTCAACTTCGAGATCAAACTCAACTTCGAGATCAAAGTCAACATCGAGATCATCGTCAACAGTAGGACTTGAGTAGGGAATCTACCAAAAATCTAACTCTGTTATGAAAATTCGTCTGATCTGACACCTTTATGAATGCAATTTAGCATATCAGGAAAGCACTTCAATTTTACGCGTATTTAATTATTCTTAGGTAGGTACCTAATGATGATTTTCTATCAATTGGCAATTCAATAGACCCTTTGTAAAAGATTCTTTGTTCTTTATTAGGTACTCCTGGAAAATGTGATATTTTACGTTTCCGAATCAATTCAAATTTACGCACATTTTCTCAGAGATGTCGAGACAGAATATTTAAAATTTTTGGGAAAATCAATCTTGTTTTTAGAAAGGCTCAATTCTTTGGCCAAATTTCAATTCGGACTTATGGTTTACGACAAAAAAAATGCTATAACAGCGTTAACGGGCAATGAACTAAATTTCAATCGAAGACTGACCACACGCGTTATTCTGACGGCCCCCTCCTCCATCATTCCGACGGTTCCAACGTGTGACGGATCGGCTGCTTGGCTCGCGTTGGTTTCCTCTTGTTTCTGGCAGTCTCCGATGGGCCCCAAGCCGAATGGGACCTCCTGATCGTCGTCAAGTGTGATCGACTCGAAGGGATGATCCCACGATCGTCAATGATCGACTCCTGATATTCGCCTTTCTGCGCCGTCCGACTTATTTACGTTTACGAGTGACGTTCTACTTGAAGACCAGCATCAGTATTACAGTCCAGCACCCCTTCGCGATATTCAAGAATTTCGAACGACTCAAAATACAGGTAAAAGTCTTTTTAAGTTGGAAATAATTTTTCCAAAGAAGCTGAGTGGAGCCTTTATCAAATAGCGACGTTATTCCTTATAATTTTATTTTTCAAGTCCTATGACTTTTGTCGTAACTGGCCCCCTCGCCAATTTTTTTTGTCCCAACTTCCACAAGGTTTGAATCAAGAAGTGGTAAAAATTTTTTTTGTTTTCTATTGATGTTTTAAATGTCAACGAAGGTAAGTATTAGGAGTAAGTTGTCTGGAGACTGCAGCTTGCAGTAATTATTTTTTGGGGATCATTATCGGATAATATTCGAATGAATGATTGCAAAAAATTAAGAGGCTAATTGGAAGAACTTTTTTTTGCAGAAAATGATTATAATATAACAATAATAATAGTAATAGTAATGAGGATAGTAGGTACTTAATATAGTAAATACTATCCTCATTATTTACTAAGCCTTACCTACATAACTTGACGAGAATACTTGTTGCCAAGAATACAAATAAATTAATGCACAGATATTTTATGGCTCTTCAAATCTTATACGGCCATTTGCCTATTAAATGTTAATTAATTAAATTAAATCAAATTAAAATTAAAATAAAAATTAAAATTTAATTAAATAAATTGTATGCTATTTAATATCCAGTGGTTGAATATCAACTAATTACTCTCATACTTCACTTCATACTTGACCTATCGAGGCCCAAAAATTTTGAGCCTAGCTGAATTCTAAAAAACTCTTTATCAGGCTTTTCGTTGAATAAGCGCAGTTTCTGGATGAATCACAAAAATATACTTAAACAACGGAAAGTTAACGTCGCGTCGTTATCGCAAATTGCTGACGAAAAATGGCAGAGCGACCCGGCCGTTAACAAGCAGGGAAACGAAATTTGGACACAATGAAATTGTATTAAAATCTGTGGCACATCGCGTGACGAATTCCTCAGGGATACATTATAGTCAGATCGTTGGGAGGTTCAATTCCCAATTACTCATACATTCTCATACATCTTGCCAACTAGCCGTTTCCTACCGGCGGAGTTGAACGTTATATTAAAACATATCATAATAAGTAATAACTTTAGTAACTTATCGCGGTTACTGTTTTATTCTCGTCAAGTGTGAACCTTCCCAAATTTACTGTCTACCAAGCCGAAATCGCGTTACGACAAAAATCACAAAAAAACCTCGACATTTTCCAACATATTTCCGGCATCTTACGCACCCCTACGCCCAATGCCAGATTCATTTTGGCTCAATATATTTTATGTTCAGCGGTCCAAACAACCTGTGCAAGTGGGTATACATCCATCATCCGTGACGCGGGGGTGAATCACTCAAGGGAAGACGAAATCTTTCCAGCCCTTGGAGTGAATGGGATAAGAAAAGTGAGCGGAATAAGGAAAGAAAAGGTGAGGAGAGAGAGGATGGGATAAGGAGGGAAAAGGGAAGTTGAGCGGTATGAGCAGAGTGAGCGAAAACGAAGCGCGTTCCAACGACGTTATCTTCTTTGATAATTTATGTTCCCGTCAAAATACAAAAGGATGGAAAGAAAGCCGAGATTATATTCGCCGCTATAGGAAAATATTTATGGCACGTTGTTGAAAACTGAAGTAAGTACAGCTAGCTAGCTCTTTCCAGCACGAAAACAGCTTTTCCAGGTACCTAGCTAACGAAAAGTGTTGGAATATTTTCCGTTTTATGTAATTCGGAAATAGCTGAAACGATGGGTACATCGGCCGGTTGAACTCGTTGACCCTGTTTGCAGTAGAGGTAGAGATACATAGGTTTAATGTGAATTAAAGCGCGACAATAAACAAAATAAATCGGATATTATGCCTTTCAATTGAGGACCCACAACTTGATGGGTCCCAGGGCTTTTTGGGTAATATTGCCAATATTTTCCGAAAATTGTAAAAATTTGGTCTAGACATTCAAAATACAATCTTATAAGAATAAGACAAATGAAAAAAACCATTATGGCGAATCAACTTTTTTTCTTCTACCAAAACTCTGTGGCCACGTCAGTCTCGCCCCCCAAAAATCGAGTCGGCAACTCCAAAAGCGTTTACAAATAGGCATTTTCTTCAAACGCCTCCTTTGTCTTGGAATCCTCGACTACTCCCAAATCGAAAAAGGTGATCATCGTATCATTTTTTTAGTGCTAAGGTGAATTCTCGTCATTGGAATATCAAAAATCTTGGAGGAAACCCAAACGTTCGAATCAGTTGTTCTGCCGCTCGCATTTTCGTGCATGCCAGGATACGAACTTGGCCCCGACCTCAACGTGTAAATTTGGCAGCTGAACTTCTCAACTAAAATTGTCTTCCCATCGGCATACGTAGTTCAGTTGTGAAATGCTAATTTTACCAGCTAATTTACGAGAGTCAGTGCGAAAGGGAGATTAACGCTGGTCGAGGAAGCGGAATTTCGATTCTTTTCACTTTTTGAACAATGAAAAATATGATAAATACCAACGTCTACTAGTTGAGGTATGTAAATATTCTTTCAAAAATTTTTGTTGGAAATTACGCACATTCGCGCAACGCTTTCATCTTTCGTGCAGGTCCCTTACATAAAAATCCATAAATGCCAGAAAAAACATATTATTTTCCACAATGGACGCATCTACAAAATTTTTCGCCGCACAATTGATTATGAAACCGTCAAAAATCTGTCTCTTTCTTATGGCCAATTCACCATACTCGTATTTTATCATTATTAAATAAGATTAAAAATCATAAATTTTAAGATTTTACCTTTCCGTAAAATTATCACAGGCAATACTAGAATATTAGGTATAAAGCAGTTTATCGCGAAGTAGAATGCATTCTGTTCCTCTGTGTTTTTCAATATCTATATTTGTTTAGGCAAGAACTCTCATTGATTATCGGTGGTATTTTATCCCTAGGATAAGCGCCGTCACCCGCTGAGCTCACGCTCGGAAATCGCTCAGTTGGCAAGGTCTGTTTCACACTAGCTAATTAGCGAGCTGTTTGTTGGGAAACAATATTTTGTGACCTGCCTTAAAATTGACGACCGTTCTAGAGCTGGACGGAAATAGTTTTGATTTTTTTCCATACTGTTCCGACAATTTTGTCAAATGAAACCGGTGGGTAACACATAGTGGAAGAATACCGATGGTAAGATTTTCGACGAAATTCATAGTTTGACCGATTTTTGCGGTTGCTACGAAGAAAAATTCAAAAAAATTTTTTTAGATTTTAAAATCCGACTTTGACTTTATGGACCCTAGAATGGTATCGGCACTCATGTCTTGTTGGTGAGTCGGGCGTTGAATGTTTGTTTGGAAATAGTCGGAATTCTGCCAAATTGAACACTCTTTATTCCGTTTCTCCTTTATTCGTGACATTTCGAAAGCATCATGCTTTCATCATCAGGCTCAATTTAAAATTATTCATTTATCAATCTCCGCATGAACAATGATTCCAGAGTTTGACAAAATTTAATGATTAATTTCAAATTGGAGTCTAATGATGAAAGCAAGGTGCTTTCGAAACGTCACATATAAAGGAAAACAGAGAAAATAATTAAAAATTGGAATATCGACTCACTAGTTAATTTTGCCGGTACGGGTTAACCATGGTTACTGCAGTAACAGACGCCAAAAAACCGCCTCGCAGCGAAAGAGGCGTCTGTTTCAGGTTGACCCTTATCCCGATCAGCTGACGGTAAAAAAGAGTAAAGAGTGTTCAATTTGGCCGAATCCCGACAGTTTGCAGACAAATCGGCACTTCACCAATTCAGAAAACAACTCCTTCACTTTAGTTTAAAGTCCAAGTGAGCCCAACGTGGAAGGCAATGTCTCGCCTATGTGGGACATGGAACCGATTCAGGTAACAGCTGGAGTTGCGTCCCCAGATCCCTAAAAGTCAAGCCGACCAAAACTGCTGTCATCTAATCGTCAAGTAGGCAGCTCTAATCGCGCGTGTTCTCGAGTCGCGGTGGTGAAAGGCGAATGAGAATGAGAGCTGACTAATAGCCGGCAATTACTTGGGTTTCTAGTGCTTTACAACTCGAGTCAGCCGGAGAATAAAATTTTTTTACATCCTGCGTTTTATTCCTACTGCAATGCTCAATAATCTAATGGGCGGTTAAAAATCTTCCGGCGTAAAATTCCTGCTCCCGAAACTAAGTAAAATCAGATATCGTCTCTCGCAACTGCATAACCTACAATAATCATTATCGTTGACGATGACTGCAGAAAGCTAATCATTAGATGCTGTAAAAATTGTTTATTTGATTGAGATTTTCGAAGTAAATTGAATGTGATTGAATTAATGAGTCGAAATTTTCGATTTTTATCTGAATTATTTTTCAATTGATTTAAATTAAATTCTGAGTCGAACTCACAATTTACATTTTGAGTATACTTTTTACCTTGATACTGGCATTGCGACTGATTGAAATCCTCTATTTCCCCTATCCTCCTTTGGTATCAGATTTATAGAACACCACAGTTCGACCAAAGGATAAATTACCAATTTTTTTATAAGTCATCTAGCCATCTGTATCTGCAGGATATATTGAGTAACAGAATAATGTTTCACCTGTATCTTTCCAGTTGCTATAGCTGCCAAGATGGCCCTTGAGCAGATTGCTTAAGAGGGATTTGGTGGAATTTCCAAGATTGATGCTTTATTGACACAACACTTGTTGAGCATTACCTCAGCCATCCAGTCGGAAAGTCGATGCGAGGGGGTGAGGCTTACAATCAGAAACGTACGAATTGATATAATACGTGTTATAAATCAACACTTGGTTTTTAATCTGGCTAAATTGGCGTAAAAGACTCACTGACTTACAGTCCAATTGAAATGTTTGAAGTGTAAATTCCGTCTCAAACGTTATCCAGCCTGTAATTCAACTCGAGAATTCAGGATCTTTTTAGTTGCGTTGTCGTTTCCTGGATTGTAATCTGGAGCGCTTTCGCCTTTGCAGCCCTCAACAGGAGGGCTAGTCTTGTGTTGGGAGCCATGAAACTCCTTGGATGATAGCTGGAGGGGGTATTCACCACCCTGGTCGTATCATGAGTGGTCGTCATGTCATCAATGAATGTCCATCCATCGACGAGAGAGTCTCAAGACACCCAGAGCCCTTGATGAGGGCTGCAAAGACGAATGTGCTGGAGATTCTAAGTATTGTTTATGAGAGGAAGCCGACTCATATCTGGATGATCATTTTAGTTTCTTTAAAATCCGCTCAAAACGCCGCGTTTAAAATTTCCGGAGTCACAAATTTTTCGTCGTTAAAATTCATTACATCAAGGAAATTTAAATTGTTCATGATACAATAAAATAGTAGTGGAGGTCAATGCGATACAATTCAATTGATTTATCTATCAATAATAATTTGCACTTGAAAGCCTAAAATGTGCATTGTCAGTTTTAATTATTTGAAATTATTTCTATTATTATAAATCTATATTATCTATCTATAAATCTATATAATATCTATTCTATTATATTAAGCGGGGTTTCCGGAGGGACACAGCTACACACCTATAATAATTATATATATGAAAATATGATACCTATATGAATTATTCATTATCACGAAACGGCCATTGACAGGCATCATAAAATGCATGGGTAGAAAATTATTGCTTTCTGACGGATCGGGTACCTATCTTCACATATCGTGCTACTAACCCTGGGCCGGAAACCGTTGAATCTTGAGGCATGAACTATTATTGTTGTCTATCTCGTTTCTGTCCATTGTAGAATTAGTCCCGAGGCATCTCATTTTCTCCGGACCTGAATCATAATGGCTTCTCGATCAATGGGGAGCTACTGGGCGTAGGTGCTGCAGATTTTACTTCCCTTATCAATTTTGTTAACGGATTTGAGAAAAATTGTCAGACTTTAACAATCGATACACGAATCAAATGCCAAACCATAGCGGTTTTTCAGACACAAAAAATTTAGCTCATTTACAACTTAATAGCTGCTGAAAAAACGTTTCTGAGGCACTCGTTTTCGTTAATGGCTGTTTACATCGGTAAAATGTCCATTCTCAATGAGTTTGGTCAATACATTGACATCTCATGCATTATCTTTTTTATGTTATTCGCCCGTTCATTTTTATTACTTTCGCTGTCAAATCCGGTCGTAACCAAAACTCAACTGCCGCGCTCCTGTCGACCCTTGGGCCATCATGAGCCGTGAATCGTCTAAATATATCAGACAGTAGAGACTGTTAAGTAAGGGCACGGCTAGCCAATACCCCCCATACCCCCCTACCCCCATACCCCCCACCTATACCCCCTCCTCAATAGTTCAGGATGTTGCTGTGGATTGGAATGGCTTATTGCCCAACTTGGGGCAAAATTTGGATCCGTCACCAGCTCCGAGTGTAAATATAGAATACCGATATTTATATATTATGAGAACGTTGACTTATTCTCCTGAGCATGCGCTGAGAAATATAACTGCCCATTGTTTCATCTCGAAGATGACAATTTTGAAAATAATTCGCTCCTTTCAAGATCTAAAACAAACTATGACACGTCCTGGGACATAATTGAAACGCAATCTACTTGCCATTAGCACGAAGTAGGTTCTTTCCTGATCATCTGACCCAGTCATCACAACTGATATAATGACGTAGATATCTCGAAAATGTTAATGGGGCTTTTTCAGTTTTCTTTGTTGCATCCATAATTACCTACCCAGTAAAAACTTGGAAAATGGAATTTTTCGATCGTCAAAAAATTACCTCCTGATCTGATCGGAGGTTCAGAGAAAATTATTTTACATATTACTCAAAACCACAGTCGATGTGTTGCAACAATGATGATGACGACGATGACGGTTGCAGACAGAGCTCCAGACATAATGGCTACCTTAAAGGCTATCATTTACTGGCACCATTTGTTTTTAACTCCAAAAAAATCACAGGGAGTGTTTGCAGTTTCAAGACTTGCCGTGAATAAAATAAAACAATAATGCTTTTGATAGCTGGAGTTTAAATCGAGTGTTATCAGCTTCGCATGTCAGGACGGCTTCACTCGTGCTGTGCAGAACCGGTAAAGATTAACTTTGAATTATTTACAATCCGAACCAGCGCCTATCCGCCTGTCTGGCTCCAGCGAGCGTTATTATGTTCAAAATCAATTCTTAAAGAAAGCTGAAGGCTTTTTCATCAAAAATTTAAATTATTTGCGAACCCTCTTTACCCGATGAAGTCACGGGAGAATGGAAGTGTTGTGCGGTTTCTGAGAACCACTGGTGATAACCTCCCATGGGAAACAACAATAATTGTTGAATTGAAAAAAAAACACCTCAATTTCACAAATTTATCAGGCATTTTTAGGCCACCTGTTGCCAAGGTCTTCCTTTTACCTGAGAAACAACTATATTCCTCAAGTATATCAGGCATTTTTAGACAACCTGTTGCCAAGGTCTTTCTCTGACCTGAGAAACAACAATTTCTCAATTTTATCAGGCATTTTTAGTCAACCTGTTGCCAAGGTCTTCCTTTGACCTGAGTCTGCGTTCGGCGTCTGACTTACTGCGTCCGCAGACGGATTTCATCAGCCGAGCGAAGCCGGCATTTGTGTGCGAGCGCGACGTCGTCGATCGCCGGTCGTGACCGGCCGCCGACGTCACGATTGTTTCGGAATGGGATCACGTGCCGATTGATTAGTCGGCGACGGTCGTTCGCTCAATTCGCGCAGCTCAGACGCGTCGTACGCGATCATTTCACACGCGTTCGGCGTCCGGAAATCTGTCAGGCGTGTATACTGATTTAATGGTGCCTGTCTCTATCAATGAAAACTGGTGCGTATCAGATACCAATTAGAGGTTTAACGAATTTTAATAATTTAAAAAAATGTTTTGGTTTATATTACTTTTCTCATTTGAAACAAACCCAGATTATTTTTTTGGGATTTTTGATTTATTTTTTTAATATAATATATTAAATATTATTTTATTATATTATATTATTTATAAAAAATATTATTTTTTAAGAATATCATTCAAATTTATTTTGGCCTAGTGCACTTAAGTGGGAACAGAACTTGAAAACGAAAAATTTGTTAAAGTATGCAACGAACTGCCTACAACGGCAGCTTCTATAACGAAACAATAAATTGAACAAGAAACTCAATCAATCGTAAAACGAAATAAAAAACTAATTGATTTATCGAAGGAGGGGAAGACGATTAGTCTAGCCATGGGATTCCTGCTCCATTTTTTTAGGACTGGGATTTTTTGGGATTCAAAACTATTTTGAAACTATCAAAAGAAGATACTGTCACTCTTACATCATTGCTCAGAATCACTCTCTGACTCTTTATTCACTGCAGTCTGTTTTCAACTTTTTCACGTTGTCCTAAATTGAAGGTCTAGGCAAAAAATCATTTTGAATTTCGATTACACGCAGCGCTTCCAAAATACTTACTATGATAATGTATGTGCAATAATACAGTTTCATAGTTCTCTTTTCCATAAATAAAATAGAACCGATTTAAGCTTGGAAGGTTTCCAAGGCCTTCTCATAAAGTAGGCGATTTGTAATTTTTTTTTCTTTTTACTATCAAGGTTTAAGTTTCTGAAGCAACCCAAGCAACCCTTATATGGTTCAAAAAGCTGCACAATTCGGCAAAATTTGCTAAGTATCCACATTTTCGAGTTTGAATCAAAATAATTGGACGAATGTGTAAAAAATCAACTCTGTACCCTTCCGCTCACGAATTGAAATGTGTTCTATCTGAACGATCAATTTGGAATTATATTACCAAGTATCGAGGGGAAATACGAATACCGGCAAAGTGTGAACTCCATCTCAATCCCTCATCGCCTCCTTCTGATTCAGAACCACGAGACAATGGGCGTTATTGACTTGTTGGTAGCCACTTGATCCCCTGTCTTCCCCGCGACTCCAGTCGAATCACGTGCATGGGCGATACAAGGAGATTTGCTGATGCAGAGTTTGATTTCGCATATGCGACTATTTTTTGTGTTTTCTCCTACATTTACGAAAATCGGAGCATGGTAATCGTCCAAAAATTGAAATCGGAGCTTCAGAAAAAACTCTAGCTCTTACACTTGTACTCGAAATCGCTATTTGAAAAAGTGTTAGGGCCGGTTTTTCAATTCATTTAAAGCTAGATTCATCCAAGGGCGCTTGCTCTACATTTCACCTAGGACTTAATTTCATTTACCGTCATACTGAAAATTTCTTTGAAATTAGTTAATACAAGCGTCCTTGGATAAATCTAGCTTTCAAAAAAGTGAAAAACCGGCCCTCGGTGTATGTCCGACTCTGAGCATTTTACCAAAATGGCCATAACTCCCTCAATTCTCCACCCTTTTTCAAATTTCTTGGGCTGGAATGTTCTTCTTGGCAATCCCAGCTGAAGCCATAAATCCGTAAAGGAAATTTTTTTAAATTTTAATTTCACAAACGTTTTTCCGTTTACAGAAATGGCCAAAATGCACAATGACCTCACTTTCACACCGATAGCTGTGGACCGAGGGGGTTGGTCCAACAAACTGGATTTTCTATTCTCTTGCATTAGCCTGTCAGTCGGTTTGGGAAATGTTTGGAGATTTCCTTACTTATGCTACAAAAACGGAGGTGGTGAGTACTCAATATTTTCTTCCTTACTATAATTTCATTCGATTCACGCAGTTTTTTTTAGCTGTCTGAAATGTAAATAATGGAAAATAAAATTCGGAAAGTAGGACTGGAGAATAAACGTTCATTTATTTGAAGAGGCCGACCGCAGTATTTTTTCGCTATTGATTGCATTTCAAAGTCATTCATGCCAATTAAATAAGGTTTCGTTTCGGATATCAAAAAGTGACTGAATGGAAAATAAACAACTCGAAAAATACTCCCACAGCATCCCTGTTCGTACAGGCGACAAATAGGCAATCCATAATTTGTTTTGTGTTGTCAGAGGGAGTATTGCTTTTAGAAATCGAACATTTGTGAGATATATCAGTGAACATTTGTACGAATGGGTGTATAAATAAAGGAGCTAATCATGGGCCATCCTCACCAATGCATAAATTGAATTTTATCATTGCCATGTCGGAGGGCATCCCAGAAAATGTTTAACCTTATAAGTGCTCTAGAATATTTTCGGGTTGTTGAATGCAGGAACCGGAATATGAAATCATTACCTTCGTGATCATGATGGATAATAATAGATACCAGTTAAAATATTAATAAAATAAAATAATAAATACCCATCAAAATAATGATAAATCGACGGTGTAGAATCAATACTGCCCAATTCGTTTGCCATGCAATCTATGGACGCGTGATTTGCCAAGTTGCCACCAATCCAAGTTTTGAGAAGTAGGCAACCCAGACGCCCCCAAAAAACACGATGCTTTGAATTGGGCAGTATTGCAGTTTCATCGTCGAAATACTATAATAATAAAAAATGCTAAATACTAAAACACCGAATGAATAATATAACTAGTAGCTCAGAATAACAAACGCCCTTTTCAGGCGTTGTATAATGAATCCGTAAAGGTACAACACGACCTCTGAGTAAGGATGGTTTGGCCTAACCACGAAGTAATTATTGCCTTCCACGTTTCTAATTTACGTTGGCACGTCTTCAATCAGAAGCCATAATCTACATTTTCCTATTCTCCCACATTATTACCCTGAAGGTATAAATTGAGAGAAAAGTTGTAGAGCCTCGTCATTGATAAATTAGCGGGGAAAATACAACTAGCCTGAAACTCTTAACAACTGAAAAGATTATCTTACAATAGGTTGGCTGTGAATCGTCCAATGAGTAATAACCTGCTTAGTGTGCAAGGACTCATTAATCGGGCATTGATTATTTCTCAAACAAAGCCATCTGGTGTTCGTCCATAGAATGTGTTGAGAACACCTTAAAGGTACACAAACGTCGTAAAATTTCACAAGGATCATAAATCTTGCATCTGAACGCTTCCTGTACGACTTATTGAAGTGCCAGCAATTCACTAAGTTGGAAGCCAACTCTCTTCAAGTGATTTATGGTAGGTAGGTAGGTACCGTATAAATAAATTTGCATAGGCAGAAGGTACTTTTATGATAGAAAGTTCACAATTTAAATTGAATAGGGGGTATGTAATATATGAAAATTTAAAAATCAATCAAAATATGAGTGCGTTTAGGCAGGTAGGGTTACTTAGATAAAGACAACTCGAATGTTATAAACTTTAAGTAAACTTTATTTAAATTAAATGCCTGCAAATTAATTTTGCGTTTTCTGCAAGTTTATAAAATCGCCTCACTCCTACGTTGGTGGTACTACAACGTTGAGTAGGTGCTTGATTTAAGTGCTGCGGACAAAAGTTAACAAATCGATTTTGAACCAATGTTCCGGGCTTAGTAAAACATGTTGGTATATTGTTTTAGCAGGTGGTGCAATGTGAATTTTCAATATCGTCTCTTTGTTGCAGGAGCATTCCTTGTAACGTATTCTATAGCGATGTTCCTGTGCGGCATACCGATTTTCTTCCAAGAGGTGGCCGTAGGGCAGTATTTAGGGGTTGGAGGTAGCACATTCGTCGGCCAGTTGTGCCCCATATTCCAAGGTAAACCGGCGTTATATTCGTTTGCACAACCCTCTTTACACCCTTGGCCGAAGCATTTTCTCACATATCACGCATACAGTGCGTTAATCTTGTGGTTAACGCGACCCCAGCGAATCCCAAGTACAACAAAGCTTAGCAAGGATTAACCTCACTTATGATAAACGGTCTTTTCCACCTACCCGGAGTTTTCTTGGGAAAATAAACGGGAAGTTTGCAAGAAATAGGTACTAGACATTTTCTGGAAAAACCATGGTATTTTTGGTGCATTAATCTATTTTTTAGATTTCAGTAGTTTTCTAGTGTGCTGATTATTGAGAACCCAGGTTTCCCAGGCGACGTCGAAATTTTCGAGTCATAGTCGATTCTCCGTTATTTCGGTGTTTTCAGTTTAGCAAATTCAGTAAATCGTGAAAGTGCCCGAAAAAGTCTTCTTCTTCAAGGAAATTCACTGCTGGTTCCGAATATATAAATGACTTGGGGTCTAACCCACTTGAAATTTGCAGTTTTGCCATATAGAAAAGAAGAAGAGAAGAAGACATACTTAATACTAATAGTTAAATAAACTCATATTAAAATACCCCCTATATCCTTTAAATTTTCTGGTATTGCCCTGCTATTGTTCTTCCGCACTCTAGGAAAAAACCTTTTTTATCTCCAAAGAAACATCCTTTCAGGAATTAAGACATTTATGGTACTGTAATTTCGCTATGCCTCGACTCTCCTATACGAGCAATCCTCTCAAAGCTTTGACCGTGCTCGGAAAACATTCTGGAATTTCAAAAGCAATAAAATTCCTGCGGGAAAATGACAGTAGTGCGAAGGTAAAAGAAATTCAAGCTATCACACCTCGCCCCATGAAGTTTTCTCTACAGCCGAGAACTCGACCGATGGGACCTGTGGGACCCCACGCTTATCTGCTCTGCCTCCTGGCATTGTTTTATTCACCTCCTAATGGTTCCTGGGGTTTTTCCTTCTTCAGCAAACAAACCAACAACTCTCCTCTCTCAGTGGAATCCTTTGTATTCAGTTGACTCTGTTTTCCTCCGTTTCGCAGGCGTCGGCTATGCCACAATGACCATTGTATTCTTCCTCGACTTGTACTACTGCGTTATCATTGCCTGGGGTCTTTTTTATCTGCTCAGCTCAGCACTTTGGTTTCCAGAACTTCCATGGAGCAGTTGCGGTATGTGGTTTTATCTCGATTCTCTAATCGCGTGGAAATATTTTGCGGCTAATGGCCGGTTTTTTGAAAGAATAATAGGATAGAGCCCTAGAAGACCCCAGAATGTTCGAAAGAATCATGTTTCGTCACATATTTTAAATTGATTGGATATGTTGAATCGTCGAGGTGTTTCACCCAATGTGGTAGTTTGATTTCTAGAGAAGGCTTAGCTTTGTAAAGTGTTAACTTCGTCTAACGGAAGCAACTGCTCCGTCTCCTTTGATAAAGTCCACTGCCGGGTTCGGACCCGCTCCACAACTTCGGAACTCCCCAAGCTAATCCGACTGAAACAAAGTTGAGAGGGAAACAGGTCGCGAAAATTAATGGAATCTCGTGTTAACTTTATATATAGGTACCTAGCGGACCTTCACCCAATCGCATTCAGGATGTCCTAGTTTCGACAAGCTCAATTCGCGATTACTAAAATGAAGATACATTATTTCTGCTAAAAAAAGAGATAGCATTAAGATAACATTGATCGTTCAGCAAAGCTGGAAATCATATCTTGGTAATCGATTTCAGGCAACTGGTGGAACACACGAAACTGCTACGAAGATGGCGTCAACGTGACAGTGACAGGAAGAATTGGCAATCACCCAGGATCGACACCAATTGAAGAATTCTGGGAGTAAGCTTTTCTCTTTATTTCTTCAACGCCATTTTCATCCTTGGTTCCCACAAAAAAGAAACCCAAGTTTCCATCAGATTCTCGGGACTATGACAATTTAGGGTTTACCGGTATTTAACTGCATTCCAGGGGAATCTCGGGTGCCAGATGACGAGTTTTATTTTGCTCCCTGTCCTTAACTATTTATCGGTAGTTTTCGCTTGTGGAACTGAATCTGGGTATTCCTGTCACGTCCCAATACTGGAGGCGGCTGCTCGTCGGGAAATCAATGTCAGCGATCGCTACCTCTGCTGCCATCAGTATTTTCTTGTTCAGTCAATGCGATCCTCGTCCGAGATTTTGATATTCCACTCGCACGCGGGGTCGAAAGATGAATTTTTCAGGTGTATCTCACCGATGAGAATTCAGCTTAGAGGACTGAAGGAGAGAAAATGGGCGAAATAACTCGGGCGAAGATAAGTGAATCTGATAAATTCTTGGGGGATGAAATCTCTGAAAATTACTCGGCGTCACAGTATTGCTGGTACACTCTTTTTGAAATTTTCAGTTGCTTTTTATTCAAAACGTTGGTTAGATGAGTTTATTTGCTGTCACGCTTGATATTCTGAGTGTCTGAGTCGCTCTAAAATGGCAATTCAATAGATCCATAGAGAAGCCGTCAGGTTCAATTAAGGCCATGAAAGCTATTTTCCTTTTTGGAATGACGCGGCAATGTTTTTTTTTCAAAAAATCTTCCTTTGGCCTGCTGGTAGCTCTAGAATTCTGGAAAATGAAAAGCAAAGCTCTTCCTAATGCGTTTTGTGAACCCTTGAACGTGGAAGGCAAAAAATATTATTTATCCTGTAAGAAACTGAGGCCCTTATCGAGCGGTTTATCAAAAACTTCCGAGATTCCGGGAATCGTAAACTTTTGATGAGCATAAAGCTTTCCAAGCCGTCGCTAAGAGCTTTTGCTTTTGACATTAGATACCGAACTTAGAGGGCGCAATTGAGGCGAAGATCGTTCCTGCTAATGCAATAAGACAGCCCAGCTCAGCCCAACATTGAAATGGAAACGACGCTTTGCTCCAGTGTTGCCGTCACGGCGGTCGGTATATTAAATTATCCCACGGACAGCAACAGCAACAGTAGTAGAGACGGTAGTACCTAACAGAGATGCTACACTGGCTCGACGGTGGATGACCTTTAAGATGACTAATTGAGAAGCTTTCCCAGTCCAGTCCCGGGTATGGCCTGACTGAGCGAGAAGGATGAACAGAGGGACAAATAGAGACAGGAATAGCCATTGTAAGGGCTTGAGTTGGGGTGGCTATTGTTTGCTTTTGTCCTCAGACCTGACGCTATGAAAACGTTCCTATGAGTTCGCATGAATTTGTAAGGGGATGAAGATTATTAAACACAAATTTCGTGCTTTAGCCGGCTTCCAATGGATACAGTGTTCATCAATTTCAGAATAATCAGATAGGTACAACTCTGAAGTATTCTAGTTGTCATGGGGCGAAATATGAGGGCAACCTATTAGGTACTACCTAAAATGAGTTGGACAATTTTCGGGTAAATTTAAAAATATATCATTAATATAATATATAATATGTTACATGATATTATTGTAATAAATCATCAATAAAAATATATAATTTTTATAAATAAAAAAAAACACGAGCTGTATTTAATTAGGTACCTACTAAAACTTCTTATAAAATAGTGCAGTGCATTCTTCATTCATGCCGATTTCTTATAGGTTCTTCACGTTTCCCTTTCAATTAAAGAAATAGCCCGTCCAGTATCATTTTCAAGTCGGATGACAAAAAGCGAATCCCCGGTTTGCCTGAATAATCCAATTACCCGCTCGTGTAAGCAGTAAAGATTCCCCAGTTTCGGACACGAGGCAGCGTGTTGTCGGACTATTAGACTCGTTGTAAGCAGGATTCATAGAGGTTTCGGGACCTTTGAATATTTCAGCGAGCTTGCTCCGAGTGGCTTTTTCGCTCCGCCGCTCCATAATGGCTCTAAGTACAGTCGTCCATTTACAAAAGTCTTACAAGAGTCTTCTTTCCTTGCACTGGTGTCCTTGTTATATTGTGCTGGCCTATTTACCTTACAGCATAAAGCCGTCGAGAGAGCAGGCATCTCAATTATTGTAGAGGTTTCGTCCCGATGATCCTGCATAGGAAATTTGATTTTCAAGCTAAAGCACGGCGTACAAATTACTCAATAAGAATTTTGAAATTATCATATCTGAAGCTGAATGAAAATTCATTGCTAAACACCAACATTCAAATATGCGGGTACCTACTAAATAATAAAACTGGTTTTGATGGGCTTTAAGTTTAATTATTACTCAATTCAACTTAATTTATGTACTTAGGTTATTATTCAATTACTACAAGTTATAAAATTTATAATATCAAAATTTGATTATAATTTAAGGATCCATTATGTTAGAGCTTATGTTTAGAGCAACTTCAAGTTTTGCTATAATTAGGTAAATATAAAAATGTTCGATGAGCCCTATTAACTTTTTTTATTCACTTTTTCTACAGGCACCGGGTTCTCAGACAGTCAGACGGCATAACAGATATAGGTGGCATGCAATGGGAGTTACTAGTCTGCCTTTTCTTCGGCTGGCTTATCGTTTACAGTGTCATTTATCGAGGGCTTCATCAAAGTGGCAAGGTGAGCGATTTATCGTTAAAATTAATTTTTTACGCACCACCTACTGGTAGGTCAACAATCGATTAGCAGGCCAATAAACCAAGGTATTGCGGATGAATCTTCAAACAGATAGGTATTCAGTGACTTTTTGAACCCTTCTGATCAAAAAATACGAAGGAGGAAAAAACGTCTGAGCTTTTTTAACTGATGGTGTACCAATTCAAGCTGAACAGACTCATCAGTATCAATAATGCAAATCTGAATCAATTATGTTGGTGTTGTGTTGTACGAGCAATATGAAGCTGGGCTGCTCCTTGAGCAATTTCTCTATTCTCTTTTCTATTTAATAATTTCGCATTTCGTCTCTCCAGCCTGAACGTATTCGTATACCTAATACTTAGACTTATAAGGGACTTTTACGTGGGGGTCGGTAGTTTCTCATCAAGCGTTGACTGCCTTCTTTTGTAACAGGTTAAATGTTTAAACGTATTTCTTTTCACTCGCTCGCACAGGGCGACATTTCGTCGAGTCACCGACGCGTGAAACTGCTCCTATACAAAACTTCATGTTAAAGTAAAACAGTTCCATTGCTCGAGTCGCAAACTGGAAAGAACTAGATTTGCTCGTTTCTCTAGCAGCTGAGCATTACGGAATTTTTCAACTATAAATTCGGATTTTTTTTAAATTCGACATTTTTCTTCTATAAATTCGGAATTTTCCTTCTGTAAAACATTCAATGGTGTAAACGATATTCTGGAATTTTTCTTCGGCCCGTGACTCACCCTCGCAAGTCGCATGTAATCACAGATGACTCCGCCCCTTTCACATTCGCAACGGTCGCCTCGAGCGATTAGGCGAAAGCGGACAATTACGTAGTCGACTTCTGTTCAACACGCGAAATTCGTAACCTTTTATTCACTTTCTTTCGACTACCGACGCATGAATCTCACCCCCTAACCCGGGCCAGCCCTTAAACGTCAACTTACCTCGGGCCATGGCCGTTAACCCGATGGTGCTCAAATTGCTATCGTAACACGGAAAATATAATTTTCCCGACCGTTGGCAAGTTTGTTCTCTCACCCTTCGCTGATAAATAAAAGAGAGGGAACGTTTATTGGAGGAATTTACGACCCCGAGATTAACGGAAAAGCGACCGAATGTGGTGGAGGCGGTTTTCCTTCTTAATCCCCGTACATCGCACAATATCTTTCCAACCACGGTTCCCCGCACGTCGGAGCGACGTCATTTGTCATAGGTTGGATTAGTTATTTACGTTGATAAAACTTTAATTGCCATACTATCTGGGGGGATAAATTCTCAACGAAATGAACGCTACAGCGTCTCCCGCTAGAAGTTGATTCGAATCACATGGGAAGGGTGGTTTGGGGGTAAATCGTTTCCCAGATAGCGACGAATCCTGTGAAAATGGGAATTCCCATACGTTCTCAGCTTGAAAGTGAAACTTGACTTTTCTTGTGAGGCCCCATGTGTGAAAGAAGATAAGATCTTGAGTTGGGGTTGCCATCATTATCATGAACTTCGTATTCCATTATTAGAGTAGTATTAGCAGCATACTGATGGACGTGCTGGGACAGAGCAGAGCCCAGCGAGTCTTCTGCCGCTGCGCCCCATCACCAAGCTATCCGGCCCCCCCCCCTCCCGGCCCAGGAAAATCGTTGCTCATTTATTTTTGTACTGGACTCCGTTTAGGTTCTCCAAGTCCATATATACCTCATCCCTGACAGGCCTGCAGACTATGGAGACACGATAGTGAGACTACGACTTATGGATTTGTTGATGGAAAGTTCTGGGTTTAGCACACAAATTAAAGGCTCTCTTGCATTCCACCAATCCAATGTGTATAAGGGGAGTTTTTTCCACTAAAGAGAGATTTCAATTAGCAGAAACTTGGACTTTCCGCCTTGATTTTTCTTGATCTTCAACTTCGCTTACAGGACTTCATCCCTTTCTCTGAAGGGAGGCTCAACCACTTTCATTTATTCCAGGTAATCTGGTTCACCGCCTTGTTCCCATACGCCGTCCTGCTAATCTTGCTGGTGCGTAGCGTGACGTTACCTGGAGCCAGCGATGGCCTTTGGTACTACATAACGCCAAGATGGGAAGAACTTGCAAATCCAGGACCTTGGATTGATGGGGCGTCTCAGATTTTCTTCGCTTACAGCATCGGCACAGGCGCTTTGCCAGCACTTGGCTCGTACAATTCCTTCAACCACAACTGTTACAAGTGAGTTACAAATTCAAAATCGTTTTTGTGAGTACTATAGACAAGACGCCTCGCTGAAAGTGTCATTAGATAATGAAAAATCTGTTCAACTTGGAGAAATCTGTAACAGTCACGGTTAACTCACAAGTGGAGTTTCAATCTTTTGCGGATGGTAATGAATCTCGTTTACCTAAACAAGCCAGTCGCCCGAATAGCACTGCCAGTTGGCGTTAGCTGCCAGAATAAATTGATTCGCTGATACTTTGCCTTGGCTTGTTATTTCGACTAAATTAACCTTTTATTCCCTGTCTGTTAGATGTTTTAGCGTTGGCGTAACCATCGCCAGATTCCTATTCGCCAAATCCCCGAGAACATTTTCTCCTTCCTTACACCAAGAGCCTTTTTGGATCGGTTCATAACCTAACTGAAAGCACATAATTGTCAATTATTGCCTTGAAATATATATTCGCTGCGAGTGTTGACAAGGAGAGAAATTCGCGACTTCCTCTCATAATAATAATTTGTAGCTCGAGCGCTTTCGGCCTGGTGGCCCTCATCTAGGGCATCCTGTAGTACACATACCTGCAACATCTAAGCTTGTGACCAGGCTCTCAACCAATAATTGGTTAAAATTACCCTTACAACGCTTAGTCGGAGGTCATCAAACTACTTCACCTAATTACTGAGACTCATGCTCTCCCCATTATTTCTTAATTCCATTCCAATTACACGTTCTCATTGCTTATGCACAAATTGCGTTCTGGAAAATACTCTTCTTCTTCTTCTTCTTCTTCTTCTTCTTCTTCTTCTTCTTCTTCTTCTTCTTCTTCTTCTTCTTCTTCTTCTTCTTCTTCTTCTTCTTCTTCTTCTTCTTCTTCTTCTTCTTCTTCTTCTTCTTCTTCTTCTTCTTCTTCTTCTTCTTCTTCTTCTTCTTCTTCTTCTTCTTCTTCTCCTCCTCCTCCTCCTCCTCCTCCTCCTCCTCCTCCTCCTCCTCCTCCTCCTCCTCCTCCTCCTCCTCCTCCTCCTCCTCCTCCTCCTCCTCCTCCTCCTCCTCCTTCTTCTTCTTCTTCTTCTCCTCCTCCTCCTCCTCCTCCTTCTCCTTCTCATTCTCCTCCTCCTCCCCCTCCTCCTTCTTCTTCTTCTTCGTCTTCTTCTTCTTCGCCTCTTCCTACCCTTTGTCCTCCTTCTTCTTCTGCTTCTTCTTCTTCTTCTTCTGCTGCTGCTTCTTCTTCTTCTTCATTAGCCTTTTCTCCTTATAATTCTCCTTCTCCTCCCCACAACTCCACTCCCCCTCTGTATTCCGCGCACGTGTGAATTTAACCGTCAGGTCAAATTTGAGTTCATCGAGCTTTAGCGGGAGTTCGTGATGAATGCCAGCGGTAGTTCTTTTCCGCTCTTCCGCTCGTTGTTAGCGTTCCATTGTGACCCTGTCACTGTCGACCGGTTGCGGGACAAGTTGCCGTCCCACCCTAAACATACAACCCTATACCTGCCGACCCGATAAACCCTATCCCGGGTCGCCAAGACCTTGGAGACAACAACCGCCACCCTGGCCACACGTTTCCTTTATAATTGAATCGGCTTTAATTAAAATCGTGAGGTTGTCCCTTCACCAGTCGCACATCATGGCGACCGCTCCTTTTACCCAATCGATTCATTCGGCTCTTCACAAAGCTCTCGACGGGATGGCCCAAAAGTCACGCGACTCGTGGACTCGGATCGACGAATTACCGTGACAATACAACACGAAACATGGTTGTACTCCGGGAAAATTGGTCAATTTGAGAGCGAGATGTGCACGGCCGAATACGACAAGAAAGGTTTTTTGGACCGGCTGAAACTCTGATCTTACGTCCTTCGTTTTTGCCCCGCTTTTCGAGAAACCATTACCGTTACTACCGTTAACCTTCAGACAGTGTCGAAATTTATTGCAATAAATTTGTAATTTTTATTTGTGATTTGTAATGTTTTAATACTTAACTATTACTAACCTTGGTATTGCTTTGCTGATTTCTCCCGATTCACGCAAAGCAGTGGTACCACCAGATTCCCGTGGAAAAAACAATCCAGTGATACCAATAACTCATGTTTGCCAAAAATCGAATTAATCACTTTTCCATGCCGAATGACGAATATTTTCATCGACCGTCATGCTGAAAATTTCTTGGAAATCGACTAATGCAAGCCGTCCATTAAACTGTTTCTTAAATTTCAGAGACGCTGTGATCACTTGTGTGGTGAACACGCTGACGAGCTTGCTGGCGGGCGTTTGCACTTTCGCAGTGTTGGGGAACATCGCACTTGAACAAAACACGAGTGTTGACATGGTCGTCAACTCGGGGCCGGGACTCGTCTTCCTTACTTATCCTGAAGTAGTGCTCAAACTGCCAGGAGCGACGATGTGGGCTGTCATCTTCTTCCTTATGCTCATAGTAGGTTTCAATGTTTGTATTATTACTAATTTTTTAATGGGACATTTGGCTAATTATTTTTTTCGATATACCTGACGCTTTCACAGGTATTGGCATCTACATGCCACTGGAGTGCTGGTCGATTTTGGAAGAAAAAGGAAAAACAGAAAAATTGTTGAAATTGCCGATTCACATTGATAAAAACAATCAAAATTAAATCCGTAGAATGTTGCAGGTGGAGACTTGTTAGATGAAGATTTCAATTTTTGCATCCCGCTCAAATACTTACTTGAAAGGTCAATCACTGCTGCAGGCAATTAGAGATAATGTTTGACAGATATACCCACGCCCCAAGCGACCGCGGGATTTATATTTACAACTTCTCGTTCAGCAGTTAACTGCTGACGATAAAATATCCCAAACGACCCTTGGCCAGATTCGTAAGCAGGAAAGTTCAACCTATAATGGCCTGAACCTTGCATCCAACTTGAGGATTGGGGGCCTATCTGTGAAAACGGAGTTGGGAGCTGCAAGTGGAAAACCGTATCGCTCACTCGTATTCCCGCGGGTAATTCACGAGTCAGAAAGCTTAATTACGTTTGATGGGCTACACGAGAGGAGCGTGGGCGAAGATGGCTGATTCCGCTGCAGGTTATGGGCCCAGGGCTGTGGGTGGGAGGTTTGGCGCTTGGTTTTCGTTAACGTTATTGCAAGCCCCTTGGTTAGAAGTACAAGGCGCAAAGGACCCGACTCCTTCTAACCGAATTAGTCTTATTCGAGGGCTAGCATTCCAACCAGGTTCTGCCTTCTGGCCGACAAATGAAGGAGTGCTGAAGTTGAGTAGTGCGCAGACTTTTGCAATAGTGCAGTAATATCTGTAACAGGTGTTCAACGGTACTCGAGAGCAATCCATCTTTATGCAAGCTTTAACTTCCACAAAGGGTTATACAACAAAGGCGTACCTATATTCGCCTGATATGAGAACGGAACGCTGGGCTTTTGAAATTTTAATACCGGCAGATAGTTTGAATAGCATTGCATACGTTTCCCGGAGCTAAAGCTATGGGTAAATTTGCACCTCGAACGAGAATTACGCGCACTTGCGAGTAATATGAACGGCATTCGGAATATCACAGGCGAGAAATGCGAGTCGAGAAATTGTTGCCGAGCAGTGAATGACTATTAGCAATAATGAATTATCATTGCGGCGACCATTTCACTAGGTCGTCCGAATATTTTCAGAATTTATCCTTCCGGCTTTCGACCTCAAATCGGGAATTCATATCGGGAGATTTCGTAGGGAGAATTGGTGACTCCTTCGTGGACGCGCCATTTTTTTGCGTCTCCCGAAACCACCAACCAATCACAACCTCATTATTTGAATGGACCATTATCGAACTCTTAAGCAACGATGCTCCCCATCTTCGCACAATGTTTCATGCACACCGTCTCCGTTGAAATTTCCATTTCTTGATATTAATTGACGCCGGCAGTGCGACTACTCTTCAGTGCAGCACCTTGGGCCATTATTGGAGCAAATTATCAGAACAGCGTTGGCTGTTGAACAACAACTACGTTTGAGACAATGCCTTCTTCGTGTGTGTCTGTCTACGATGTCAGTGTCTGCCTATTGTGCAGATCAGATTCTACAGTTCTACCTAATTGGGGCTGCGCAGACGGGGGAGGTTTTCTCTCGCCGTCTGCCGAGTCGAGCGGGCGCGATGCTCGCTAATGAATTCTTCATCTGAATAAAAGCCTCGCCCAGACGGAGAAAATTGAATGTGAAAAAAAGATCCGATTGGGACCAATTAAGTGAGCGAGGATTAGTCATTCAAATGGAAATCGGCCCTAATTTGAGAGTGATAAACTCCTAATATTCGCAGATTATTCGCACGTCCCTGTTCCTCCTATTGAAATGCGCGTAAATTATTTTTCGATAGGTAGCAGTTATTTTCGAAAAAAGACCAACACCCATTTGGAAATAACGTAGTCGACGAAGAGCGAGTAACGTGAGAATTTCCCCATTGATTGATTATCGCTTTATTTCATCTGGCAGAATTTGGTCGCAGTCGACCACTCTTCAATTCAACCAGGATCATAAAAAAAGAAAATGGAGTTACAAAATAAAAACACTTGATAGGTGGTACTCATCAAAAATTAAATAAAATAAGTAAAAGACGGATTTTCAATCTATAGGATAGCCAGAATCGACCTGTAGGGTCTGTTAGCGACAAAAAGGAACATATCTTTGTGTATTTGAAGGGCAAAGTTAGCTGTTTGGATCAAAAGGGATCACATCCACTCCCATAATGATGAAAACTGAAATTTTTCCGGAAGTGGATATGACCCCTTTTGAAAGTAAGCTCCTCATTTCATCAATCAATATCTCATGGTACAACGATAATTGTTGCTAGGCATGCACTCGTCAGTTCCACCTTAACAAGAAAATATTCTGTATAAAAATTCAAATTTTGATTTCCCAAAAACATCCCACAGATCCCACAAATGGCCGTAAAAAACCCCTATCTTCTTAATAGTCCGATGAAACTATGCTATTATCCACTTTCAACCAGTTATTCGGTTAGTCTTTGGTAAGGAATCGATCATCGAAGTTGGAGAAAACGAGGCGAGGAGGAAGAAGTTTGAGCTAACTTTCCGCGCCCTCCAATTCCGAGGCGCTCAACCGGTGTTTCGAAGTTTTCTGTCCACGTCTTCCCTCCGTTAGTTACAGTTACGAACTGTGCGCCGTCTTTCTATCTGACTTTGTCAATTCCGAACGAAATGATTTGTTTAATTAAAACGGCTATTACTCCCAAGTTCGCCACTTTATGGCGCGAGAATGTGGGCCATCAATTTGCTATTGGAAAGCGATATGAAGTGATTCATTATCCTGATAAAACGAGCAAAGATTTCTTAAGGAGCAATTATTTCCAGCAAAATGCATTTTTTGGATTCTTTGACGGGTATTTAGATATAAAAAATTTGGAAAAACACTCTTCGATTTTTACAAAAATTTCCAGGGATTTTGACCACAATTCTGCTTTGCTTGCGGGCTCCCTAGTTGAAAAATAGAATGCAAACTGAACACTTACCGATATCAGAAATTGGAAATAATGCAAAACCTTCAATAAAGTCTCAACTACGAGCTCTAAATAAAACCCTTTCGGGCCCAGCGTGAAACGCGCCAACGGTGCCTACCTATATTGCGGGACCTTGTATTGATTCAAATGTCCGGCCTTCCGATAATGTTTTATGCATTTCAACTGAAAGCAAACATGTCCGTAGATCTTTTACCAGCACAAACTGCTTTTGAGGCGGGCTGTTATTATTTTTCCTCCTTTTTTCTCGTATCCCCGTCGCAAGATTTCAGACGTTTCTCCCGTATTTTCCGTCTCTGTTTTTTCCATATTTTCCCTCTCTTTCGCAGACTCTAGGGGTGGACAGTGAGTTCTGCTTGGTTGAGTCGTTCGTGACCGGCATGGTTGACAAGTGGCCCAAAGTGCTCCTGCCCCAACGCCGACGGTTCACGTTTGCCGTTTGTCTCTTGCTTTTCATCTTGGGCATTCCCATGGTCACCCACGTGAGTATATTTTCTTCGCGGTTCTCCCTACAATCTATCCTTTATGTAAGTGGAGGCCTTTGAATCCCTTTCCTATGCGCAAGACGTGAAGTTGCTTGAATAAGATAGTAATATCAATAAAAAAAGTTGTTCATAAGTCAGTAAATTAGGCAATATAATTTTGTATATTTTTACAAATAAATATAGAATAGATAAAGAATGTAATACCCGCCTAAAAATAATTAAATGAAAATTTTTCAAATTGCACCCTTGAATCCAGAAATAAGGGCATAAATGTTATAGGGTGGCATCTACATATTCCAACTGATGGATTACTACTCGGCGTCGGGGCTCTGTCTACTTTGGGTTTGTTTTTTCCAAACCATCGCCATTTCCTGGTTCTTCGGGGCCGATCGAGTCCTCGACTGCATCCAAGAAATGATGGGTACGCGGCCCAACCGTTTTTGGTACATCTGCTGGGTGTACATTTCGCCTGCTGTGATGTTGGTGAGTCATGAAAATCGGGCATGAAATGTTTATCAAAATTTTGCGTGGTCGGCTCCGCCAAAAAAATAATGTATCTATCAGGCATATAGATTGATTAAATATTCATATTATACAAATTTCTCATCGAGGATAAAGACAATTAAATAATTCGCTAAAGAACTAGGGGTATGAAACGACACTGCAATAAATATTTGAAAATTATGTTAAAAGTTTATTATTTTGTTTCATTGTTTAGTCGATTTTCGTCTTCAACTTAATTCAATACGTACCAGCGACTTACGGCTCGTACGCTTATCCTCCGTGGGCCCAACATCTTGGCATTTCCATCAGCCTGACATCGATGCTTTGGATTCCCGGCTATGCGCTGTTCTATTTTTTGACGACCCCCGGAACCTTCCAACAGGTGAGATCTTGTTCAGCAAACATTATGAAACATCTTGATTTTCTATGGTAATTTTAAATAGTTGGAAATTTTCTAATATGACTTTCCAATTTTGCAATGGCATTGGGGTAAATAAAAAACATTTATATTTTTTTCAAGTATTTTTTATTTTGTTATTTATAAATGAAAAATCCTTGAAAAAAAATTAATATAAAATATCAAGTTTTAAAACAATGGCTATATAGAGGTGAAAAAAGTCACTTTCTGTTTTAAAAGGCATGAGGAAGGGAAATCCCAATAATTTTTTTATCATTGCCATCTATCAGAAAAGTGTATTATTGTTGGCGCTAGTGGCTGATAAACGATAGTGCGTGTAGTACCTACCTATCCTCTTTTACACGCTATCTCACAACTGCGTGCACAAAATGATGTTTTTTTATGAGTAAATTGGTCAGTAATTGGTTGATACGGTTGGCGGTACTCATACTGACGGATGAGCCTTGCACGGTTTTTACATGCGGACATGTGCGCTATCTTATCCCGCTGATCCGATTTTATTTGTTTCAGTTCGTGTTCTTGCTAAGTCAAACACATAAGGAAAATGTTACTTTTATTTTTTGAGTTTTCACAGAGCCGCAAAAAGCGAATTTTATTTATTGATTTTCGGCTAATTTTTTGTTCAGGGTTGCTCGTCTTTTTGAGGTTGTTGAGTGGTAAAAAGACCTATTCAATGTGAAAAATTGAGGGGCGAGGGTGGTTCCGACTGTTGCGCCCATGATTTAACACCGACGCGTGGGTGCATTTTTTCCGATTTTCCCGGTGTTGCGTTCTCGCCCCAATAAAGACGAACAAAAAAGGATAGAACTGTCGTTATTTATGGACAGAGCTTCCTCTCTAATCGCACTTCGCCGGTTAGGCATGAATAAGTATGAATTCTTGGAGAATGGTTTGCTCTGCACCATCATCATTTGCAGGAGATTATAATCCTATAGGATGATGGTTCAATCACGGAGGTTTTCCAATTATAAGCTCGATGATAGCTTTCTATAAAAACAGTGACAGTGATTCGATCAATGCACTACGTGTTGAAGGATGAGAAAACCAGCCAAATAATAAATTAGATTGAATTTTATTAAATTAAATATTTTTTATTTGATTCTCCTGTTTTTAAGTCTATCAATGGCGAGGGAAAAAAGGAAAAAAGCAAAATAGTGCAGTTGAATATTGGCAAACCTACAAAAATAGCAACCTTTTAGTATTTAAGTGCGAAGAGGCCTGAAATTTTGAAAACCAAATTGAGCTCCTAGTTATATTCCGAATCTAAAGAGCCGAGTGAATCCTCACGCAAAGGCAGATTTGAATATCAAAGGTTTAGTTGACGTTTAATCAAGGAATGAAGAGATATCGTGTGCAAAAAGGCCTCCCAGAGACGAGGTGACGAAATGATGAAAGAACATCCACAGCTTCACTTTCTTGAGATGGAGATTTGCGAAAGGCTCATCTTGATTCAAAGGATCGCTTCTTATTATCGACTTGCCCCTGACATCGCTGAGATTGAATGGCGAATAAATAGAAAGAGGGTATTTTTATTTAGTGAAAACCCTCGACAGGGTAAATAAGTTTGCCCTTTACAAGCTGAAAGAGCATAGAATGTAAACGTCCGATAAAAGCTTTTAAATACAGAGTTGGAATTTAAAATTACCGAAAGACCATCGAGGACAATAAGCTGGATGAATAGTCCCTATTGAGCAGGTTTTTCACTGATTTGGTTCTAGTATACTGAAAATAAATGCCATCTTGTGAATTTTTGAATTCAATTTTTTCACCTTTAGATTGGGAAAATTCATTGGTGGGCGACAAATAATTTTACTAACAATATATTCCTCAATTAATCGTTTTTACAGAGACTCAAAACCGGACTTACGCCGAAAATTAACTTCCGCCCCAACCAGACGCAAGCAGCAACAACATCGAAAGGTCTTCCACTCTCTGAGAGCAGTGTTGTCCTTTTGACGCAAAGCAATTCGTTCGTCGTCCCAATGTGATGTGCCAATATGGGCTTGACCGAGCCAGTATTCATTATTTTAGGATTATATCGAATTTTGTATTACCTACTTATTACCTAATCTCCAGTATATGATTTGTACTTACTTGAATTCACACGGTGAAATAAATTTTTTTCTGTAGAAATCATTATTGTTCCTGTTTTATTCATGATTCAGACAAATCAAGCATAATAATAATATTAGGTAATAATGATTAACTATGGGCTCACGGGTTGGTCTAGTCCCTAGCGCGTCTGCCTAGCTGCAGGCTATATCCGGGAGTTATGGGTTCGATTCCCGTTGGTGGCATGGAAAATTTGGCCCATAGCCTTATGATTCACCATCCCTGTTATTCGGGGTTTTTGGAAATGAATGAAATATGAGAACTAAACCCACTCTTTGTGATGCCCTATGGGTTAACACAATTAAACCACCATTTACATTTTTTCTTCTACATGGGTTGGCTCTTTATCTGTATAGATACCAGGTTTTTTTTTAATGATTACTTTTTTGTGAGTTCCAGAAAAAGTGACCCGTTTTTTTGATTCAAAGTTTGTTAATTTTTTGTACTTGGTCTCAGTAAAACGGACACAATTCTTTGAATATAGCAGTAAAAAAAATCAGGAAACCTTTGGGAAGATCTTTTTTCAAAAATAATCTTACGATATTCGCAGCTTTTTAACAATTAAACAGCAAAAAATTAGGCCACAGTATTATTTTTTAACGTTCGTTTAGGGCTAGGAAAAAATTGAAATTAATTGACCTTTGAAACGTGTTTTTTTGCTCCAATCTCGGATTTCCTGCAATATCCGAACGTTTCAGGTTTTGGAAAAATTCCCATTCAATCCGAAGCTGGCTCAGTCCATCATTTTAGAAACCTCTGATTTCTGAAGGTTTACATTTTGAATTCAATAATGCCTAATACCTTCACCGACTTATGTGTTGATTTTTAACCATTACCGCCAGCATTTTCCGCAAAACATTCATGCTGAGCCCAAAGCGGGTTATACGAAAACATCAGCGTGCTAGATATGGACAGTTTTGTTAGCATACCGTATTCGGTGAGTTGAAACAAAAATAGTAGGCCAAGTCAAAACTATGTTAGCCTCCGACGGTTCAACTTTCCTCCACCTTCGCATCGGTTCCTCCACCTGAAAAACTTCCCTCATCCCCGGCACTTGAAGAGGGTTGAAAACTTTCGTAGTTGCACGATAGTCGAGAAACGAAGTTGGCAGAGGAGCGAAACTGTCAAAACTCGAATGAGGAGAAGGGGATAGGGAAATTGAGAGTGCGAGAGAGATGGGAAAACGGGACTAGGAGCGAACATGACGTCATGAACGTTATCGTTATCGCTTGCGGCAAGAAACTGACACGATATTGGGGAGTTTGAACTCATCTTGTGAATCTACTCTTCCGATCTCGTTCCAATGGAGTAAGTTTGATCAATTGCAATTTGAACGAGCAAGTGGTCTTCGTATTACAGGGTAGTAGGGTGCTGAATTTATATGGTTATGCGTTCACCCAAGACTATTCTTGTAGGTTTTCCAAAAATTGTGTAAATACGAACTCTGTAATAACCGACCGATAAAAACATAGGTACCTACTAAGTGAATTACAGTGACCAACTGCATGATTTTGTAGAAAATGAAACGGTCCTAATAAAACCTAATAAACTAACGATTAATGATAAAATTATTGTAAAGCCCATTAGGTATTTTCTAATCCGGATACAGCTGGAAGATAATAATTTATGATGGACAGCGAGATCGCATCTGATAAGGTTGCAGGGTTAACCCTATTCTATTCTTCTTTTCTTGAGTTTAGTTCTCCGTTACTCGTCTCCTTCTTCCGATACTTTTATTACGAGCCATTAAGAAGGATCGTGTAGAGATGATGGCCCCATTAAACGACAGTACTCCGCAAGGCTTATTGGTTACAGATTGTTTATTCGACCCACAACCGCAATTTCATTTGCAACACTAACGTTTTTTACGCTCTCAGTGGTCGTAATCCTCAGTCGAGTCGCAGTGATAAGCATTGGGTTTGAACCATTCTTATTATCTCACCCCCCCCCCTCCATAAAAGGGGAACTTTAGGGATTAATTTCCAAATTTACCCATCGCTTTTACTTCTGAACCTGACTTGGGAACTTGCAGTGAATCGCTATCAAGCTCTATCCCTCAAGCCCCATCTGTCTTGATGGTAGGGTATACATAACAATGGAAGAAACAACAATGTTAACAAAAACGCTGCTTAGTGGATCAGATTATGTTGCAGGACAACTTTGTGTACAACTTCGTAGAGTTGGACCAGAACCTATAATAGTCATGAAAAATAGTTTCGAAACTGGAACAAAGTCGATCTCGTAAAAAAAGCTCGCTTGGAAACTACCAAAATGAAAAAAGGTTCATGGTTCGATGCTTTGTCAGAACAATGGTACTCCTTTGGGAGAACGAGCCAATTTTTCACCGAAAACGTTTCAGACTCAAACATTCGGGAATCGCCAATTTGAATCTCCATTCCATGGCGAGCCATGTAATTGCCTTCACAATTGTGTGCGTTCGGATGGTCTCCTTCGGTTTTGGGGAATCTCACCCCTCGGTTCGTGCTAGAATTTAATAAAAGACTCCACCGTCAGCCTGCGGAATAAAAGCAAACCCTTCCACCACGTCGGCTCATTCACGTCCTTCGTTCTTCTTGACTTCCTTCGTTTCCCTCATGAAGTCAGCCCAGAATGTAGAAACGGACCTCGCGAAGCGAATAGAAAAGCAAAAGTCAAGAATCACGGCAGCCTGAGCCGTACAGCCAAGCTTTGGCCAGTTTCAGAGGAAAAAACCGAACCCACCGAGAAGGATGAAGGGCACAATGGAAAAGGAACGGAAAGGGTAAGTCCTCTTTATTAAGGGGGAAGAATGTGAGAGAATGGGGAGCAGCACAGGAGGGGAGGCCAGGTTGAGTTGGATAAAGCGAATTGGGATGGGGCGAGGCGTGACTTTGGAGTTCTTCCTGAGGAAGGGGCTATTGTGCGAGCAAGTATGAACAGGCAGAGACCTCAGCTTAGATGCAGGTCGGTTCCCCGAGGGCCAACTTTCATGTAGTTACTTGGCTCACCGCCTCTAATAACGGTTCAGACGCTCTACCTAAAGCTCTTTACTTTGGCAGGGCTTCTTCTTGGCCACCGGTTGTGCTCCAGGAAGAGTTAATAGATTACTCGTTAGATGGCACCTCTTACGTGCCTCGAATGCTTGCTAAGTTCATCAAATAATCACCTAAAGGAAAACCTGATTGGTTGCAACACACACGGCCGATACTGATATTGTAACGTTCGTCATTTTTTATTGGGACGAGGTAAACTCATTGACGTAGTTAGCACGAGAGAGCACGATTGATTTTAGTTGTTGACAAATGACAAGCCAGAGTTTTGACCGACAGTGGAGCTACATAGGTAAGACATCACAGATATCATTTTCGAAAACCCCAAGATTATCGAGGGTATGCCGCTATTATGTATTTTTACCCCGAAATAAAAAAATTCATGTGCTGATACCAGGATAGTATGGCAAGACGCGAAAATAAATCTTTCTTCAAATATCCATAATTATTGTTTAGCCTATCTTTATTGCAGAACACCTACAATAATTAATGCTAATAATCATCAAAATAGGAAGTTGGAAAACTAATTTTTCCAAGTTTCGTCTGGAAGGTTTGACTCAGTACGTTACTCACAGGACTTGTTCTGAGGTGAGGTAAATATTACCAACCACAACCTCACTTGAATGGTGAGTGTTCGGAGTAGCGGGGCGAAGTGGGGGCTGTTGCTCAAACTTTCTACTAACAGTCTTTCCGCGGGAGATGTAAACTTTTTCGCTCAAAATATTAACTAAATCATTGTTAGCCTCGGCAAAGTGAGAGTGAAAACAGCAAGCTTGAAAGAACAGTGTAGAGTAACCTAAAAATTAGTTAGCCCCTAACTTTTTTACGCCACCTAATCCTCCGACATTCATAAAGTATAGTTGCGAGGTCTTAAAGGACGTGGCTGCCCAAGGACAGTGACGCTCCTTCTGAATTCGTAATATTCAAAAACTTTTCCATTAATACTTTGTTGTGCTTAGAGTGCTTATTGTTCGAGAGTGCTTAATTTTGAGGAGTGATACCTAAATCACTTCGGTATGAGGAGTCTCCAGTTTACTGGTTCTACCACAACTCTAGGGAGCACGGAATGACGGAATAAATTGACTCTCAAGCCACGCTGGATTCCAACCCCAAATAATTGAATTTTTCGAGAAACTTCATGCGAATCGATAAATAGGTACTCCCGATTTTTTTTTTTTTTGGTTATTGATAGAGACTATAGATCAGAAGAGAAGAAGCCTTAAATATCAAAATAATGTTATTAGTTTAGCGGAATTCACCACGAATCTCCCATTCGGGAACCACTACTCTGAGACTTTCTTCAAAAATGCTTTATTCCCGCGGTGCTGGTGTGGTAGTCGTCCATGCTTGGGTATAACTTTTGATGTCCTTGTTATATTCATCTCGGTGTCCAAGATAGTGTAGCGCCGTAGACCAAAGAGAATAGCGATCCAAGAAGCGCAAATTCCAAATGTACAAGCTGGCCAATCGAGCTAGTCGTCCATACGTCGTGGATGAGTTTGCCTCCACAAACAATCTGGTAGAAGGCGAATGGGTAGCTGGCCCAAATCAAACTTCTGCAGGGCACCATCACGAAATAATTCGGAGAATAATTCTGACAAGATAGGTATTGTGAAACCACACCAAGCCAATCACCTAAGCATCTTCGAACCATGGAAATGAGATGATCCCAAAATGCCGAGCTTTATCAGTGGAATGACTGAGGATGCTAAGAAGACGAGCGCCAGGAAGACACTAGCTCCAGTTTTAGCTCTGAGGAAGGTCCAAGTGAAAAATTCGATCGCCATCAGTGCAAGAGCTTTCAATTTGCTCAAACGCTCGGCCAGTTTCAAGTTGAAAATTTTGTAGACGACGTAACCTAAAACCCGAAGAAGAACAACCAACACAACACTGCTTGTTGCTTGAACAACATAAAACTGCTTTCAACAAGAAGGACAGGCCCGAACACGAGGGGGGAGAGGGCCCCCCCCCCACGAAAAAAAATTTCTGGGATGCCTTCCATTGAGTAGGTAGGTACTACGAACATGCTATATTATTCATTATCAAACTGTCAAATGTGAAACTCACAATAAAATTAAAACTGAAACTCAAAATGAAACAGAAACTCGAACTCATAATCAAACTCGAAATCGAACTCACAATCATATAGAAACACAAACTCATACTCAAACTCGAAGTCAAACTGAAAATGAAACAGAACCTCAAACTCATAATCAAACTCGAAGTCAAACTGAAAATAAAACAGAACCTCAAACTCATAATCAAACTCGAAGTCAAACTCTCAATGAAACAGAACCTCAAAATCAATCCCGAAGTCAAACTCACAATGAAATAGAAACTCAAACTCATAATCAAACTCGAAGTCAAACTGAAAATGAAATAGAAACTCAAACTCATAATCAAACTCGAAGTCAAACTGAAAATGAAACAGAACCTCAAACTCATAATCAAACTCGAAGTCAAACTCTCAATGAAACAGAAACTCAAACTCATAATCAATCCCGAAGTCAAACTCACAATGAAATAGAAACTCAAACTCATAATCAAACTCGAAGTCAAACTGAAAATGAAACAGAACCTCAAACTCATAATCAAACTCGAAGTCAAACTGAAAATGAAACAGAACCTCAAACTCATAATCAAACTCGAAGTCAAACTGAAAATGAAACAGAACCTCAAACTCATAATCAAACTCGAAGTCAAACTCTCAGTGAAACAGAAACTCAAACTCATAATCAATCCCGAAGTCAAACTCACAATGAAATAGAAACTCAAACTCATAATCAAACTCGAAGTCAAACTCTCAATGAAACAGAACCTCAAACTCATAATCAAACTCGAAGTCAAACTAACAATGGAATAGAAACTCAAACTCATAATCAAACTCGAAGTCAAACTTGCAATGAAACCGAGACTTAAACTGACAATCAAACTCGAAGTCAAACTCACAATGAAATAGAAACTCAAACTCATAATCAAACTCGAAGTCAAACTGAAAATGAAACAGAACCTCAAACTTAAATCAAAGTCGAAGTCAGTTCGAAGATTGATGAAATCATCGTGAGTTTAACTTCGAGTTTGATTATGAGTTTGAGTTTCTGTTTCAATGTGGATTTGGGTTTCTGTTTCATTGTGAGTTTGACCTCGAGTTTGATTGTCAGTTTAAGTTTCGGTTTCATTGTAAGTTTGACTTCGAGTTTGATTATGAGTTTGAGGTTCTGTTTCATTTTCAGTTTGACTTCGAGTTTGATTATGAGTTTGAGTTTCCGTTTCATTGTGAGTATGACTTCGAGTTTGAGTTTCTATTTCATTGTGAGTTTGACTTCGGGATTGATTATGAGTTTGAGGTTCTGTTTCATTGAGAGTTTGACTTCGAGTTTGATTATGAGTTTGAGTTTCTATTTCATTGTGAGTTTGACTTCGGGTTGATTATGAATTGAGGTTCTGTTTCATTTTCAGTTTGACTTCGAGTTTGATTATGAGTTTGAGGTTCTGTTTCATTTTCAGTTTGACTTCGAGTTTGATTATGAGTTTGAGTTTCTATTTCATTGTGAGTTTGACTTCGGGATTGATTATGAGTTTGAGGTTCTGTTTCATTTTCAGTTTGACTTTGGGATTGATTATGAGTTTGAGTTTCCGTTTCATTGTGAGTATGACTTCGAGTTCGACTATAAGTTTGAGTTTCTGTTTCATTGAGAGTTTGACTTCGGGTTTGATTATGAGTTTGAGGTTCTGTTTCATTTTCAGTTTGACTTCGAGTTTGATTATGAGTTTGAGTTTCCATTTCATTGTGAGTATGACTTCGAGTTCGACTATAAGTTTGAGTTTCTGTTTCATTGAGAGTTTGACTTCGGGTTTGATTATGAGTTTGAGGTTCTGTTTCATTTTCAGTTTGAATTCGAGTTTGATTATGAGTTTGAGTTTCCGTTTCATTGTGAGTATGACTTCGAGCTTGATTATGAGTTTGAGTTTCCGTTTCATTGTGAGTATGACTTCGAGTTTGATTAGGTATGAGTTTGAGTTTCTGTTTCATTGAGAGTTTGACTTCGAGGTTGATAATGAGTTTGAGGTTCTGTTTCATTTTCAGTTTGACTTCGAGTTTGATTATGAGTTTGAGTTTCTATTTCATTGGGAGTTTGACTTCGGGATTGATTTTGAGGTTCTGTTTCATTTTCAGTTTGACTTCGAGTTTGATTATGAGTTTGAGTTTCTATTTCATTGCGAGTTTTAGTTTTTTTCCGATTGTGAGTTTGACTTCGAGTTTGTGTTCCTGTTTTATTATGAGTTCGACTTCGAGTTTGATTATGAGTTTCAGTTACTGTTTCATTGTGAGTTCGACTTCAAGTTTGATTACAAGTTAGAGTTTTAGTTTCATTGTGAGTTTGACTTCGAGTTTGAATGTGGGTTTGAGTTCCTTTTTCATTTTGAGTTTGAATGTGAGTTTGTGTTTCTTTTTCATTTTTGGTTTGATTCCGAGTTTGACTTCGAGTTTAAGTGTGAGTTTGAGTTTCTGTTTCACTTTGAGTTTGACGTCGAGTTTGATTGTAAGTATGTGTTTCTGTTTCATTGTGAGTTTGTCTTCGGAGGCCCATACCCAGGGGCTGGGTGGCCTAGTGGGCCATCCCCCACCCAAATTATCAGGTGTCTCCAGCTGTCAGACTTCATCTACTCCGGTAAGTATCCAATGTAACCAGTGCGTTTACCTGATACAGCACTTAAAAGAATTTCGTCCGTCGTTGTGTTCGGTGCGTTTATGCTGACATTTTCAACTAACTGTTGAAAAGTGATGGCAATGCACGTGTGGAAAAAGCATGATACTATTTCGCCTGCCTTTGGCATTCCGACCAGCTTCAGGCATATCAGTCTTATTGAAATGCATGCTAGGCAAGTTGACAAGGCCATTGAAAAGAACCAGGCCCACCTCATGGCCCACTGCAAAGATCCAGTAAAATAACTGAATAATCGAATTTTGGTGATTTTTATACAATATCATGTTCGAAAGATATCAAGATCTTATCATTACTCCAGAGGCGACGAGATCAATCGGCATAGTACAGGATGTTCACTACTTTGTGCTTACATGAACATTTTCTTTCGTCAACGGCATGAGAGGACCGCTATCCATCAATGCTACCGCAAACACAGATAGAAGTCCGAATATAGTCGTCGTGAACTGTCTGAACAGGCGAGCATTTCGGCCGAACGGTTCTGGAAAATCCATGGCGTCATCGGATTGTAAAATTCCGCATCGCACTTACGTCGGCCACACATTATCCGATTGCTGTCCGTTTGAGGGGCGATAAACATGGGAACGTGGCTTGGAAACGCCAATAAAATTCGTTGGGTTCAACGCTGACGCCTCTTCGGCCAATCACAGCAACGCATTTGCTTACCCCGTCAACCAGCAATCTGATAGTGTATGGCCGACTTGATTTGGCGATTTCAAACTGTTTGAAAACATGCGCAGATGCATCATCCCTTGGACTGCTAACGAATTGCCATGAAAACATTTCGTACTGCAACCGCTGTTTGGAGCAATTTATTCAAGGTTCCGTACCATGAAACAATCGTGGACATAGGGAACGGGAATAAAATTATTTTGAAATTCTGAGTAGTTCATTTTGACGTCGTTAAGGTTTGAGCACAATAGTGTTTTACCTCTTTGGCAGTTCGCAAAAGTTGATGTGAGGATTTTATAAAAAATGGATTTCTCATACCATAGGAAAATTCTAATATTAGCATAAACGAGGCAATTTTTTCAAAGTTAGTCCGTACCTACGCCGGAGAAATACCATTTTCTTCAACCAGAGAGATTTTATTCTGAAGAAAACACAACAATGGATTCAGCTTGTGACAACGGTTCGGTCAGCTCTTTGGCTGCCACCAGAACACCTCCCCTTTTCTACAATCACGAGCGAATGCCTGTAACATTTCTTAACGATGGATATTCAGAGAAGACATGCCCAGTTCAGGCTGAAAGGCTCAGGAGATAGAAAAGGAAGCGGCGGAAGACATTATTTTCCAAGGTGCAGGGTGAGGGATTTGAGGTGGCTGGAGGGTGGCATAGTTGGCTGCGGCTTGCATTTGTGGCTGGGGGAGGTTATTTTCTCAATTTTTTACTCTCGACCCGTATTCGTGGCAATTTCCACTATAAAACGAGTCGACGAAAAAATATGTACGAAAACGGTTTTTACTATTTTTTGCTTTTCGAAGTATAAGCATACCTAAAATGAGAAGCTCCTACTTTTGTCATCCTGTTCACGTATGAGGACTTATTGAGCACTCGTAAAGCTGCAGTCCATTATTGCAATATTTGCATCTGAATGTGGGTTAGGGGTCGGTTGACGAGATGGTCGGGTGAGGTCCCTCCACTACCTTTTCCTCATAATTTTCCACCTTGTTCGTATTTCCTTTATTCGCTGCTCACGGTCCGTATTCCACTCAAGTTGGACGACCTCATTTTCATACCGAAACGGGACGGGGAGCCGCAGTCTGTTGAAAAGGGCCCAGTTAGCGGCTTTATTCCGGGAAAGTTTGAAATATAATCGAGTCCTGGCAGGGGTTAACCGTTTTTCATGAGGCGCATAACATCTAGTGTTTCCAATTCTAAGAAACGATAATGCTCAGTTTACGTAATAAATTATACGTATACTTGCATCGACAACACTGCTCTACAAAAAAATGTTTGGAGTGTATCTTTGAAGAGAACTGTTTCATTCAACTAATGGTATTGACCATAACCTGTTATGGTTTGGAGATAGGTACATCAAGTACCATCAAATTTCAGGAAACTTCGTTATCGATGGTGAAATGTAGATACACTTTTTCACTTCATACTACGAATTCTAATGGGTCACAAGATAAAATCAGTGTTGCCAACCCGAAAATCGAAAATTTCCCCGTTTTCGGCAAGGGGTACTCGTAGCTCAGAAACTAGAGCTAACTGAAGTTTCCATTTGTAATTTCTAGTTCCTCACGCCAAAATACATGGAAGCACGCCATTTTTGAATCAGCAATGTGGAGCAGTGTAATTGCTGTAATAAACAAAAAGTGGTGCATAGACCAACACAGTTCTTGAAACCTGAATAGAATCTATATCTGATATTTGAAAATCTGATATAGATTCTGATTTCAAAATTCTGATGTGATATATGATATATATGGATATATATGTATATATATGATATATGATATACCTATCAGTGTTACCATCCAATAATATCTGATATAATTCATAATTAAATAGCTCAGCCCAATGGTTTCCCATCATCACTCGTCTCAGAGCCCTGAAAGCTCGGCGAAAGAGGCGTCCAGTTTCCGTTTGACCCCAATCAACTGACCACCATAAAGTTCGAGGATCGATCCATCCATTAAAAAAAAAAGATTCCAACATAGTTGGTCCAAGTTCCCCCAACATCTTTTTCCAGCCACCTTTCGCAGTAACACTACGTTAAGGCGTGTTAGCTGAGTCGTAATCCTCGCATTAGTGAGGCTATTAAGGGCAGTTCGTTGGGAAGAACTGCCTACGAGGACCGACCCGCAAGTCATTTATTTGAACGTTTTCGGTGTCAGTGGAGGTACAAGTGCCTAGTATCTTAGTGCCTTCAACAGCTTTTTTTTGTATTGTGCCTTTTACAGTTATTTTTCTTCCCCCTCTCAGGCATCAAAACATTTTAGATGTGTCATTGATAAAGATTGCTCTCTAGCAGGAGTCGATGGGAAAACCGTTTGATTTAGTGGAGAGCATTTCTAATTTTGTTCTTATTTGCTTCGTTCTACCCGATTCGTTTCGACCATCACGTTTGTCCTGAGTTCGAAGTATTGTTTTGGTTTGTTGACAAAATTTTAACGATTCGATATTTTAAACGATACAGTCGAAAATAAAGAGGTGTTATTTCACGTTACATTTTGGGCCCACGGGCCTGATTCGGTGGCCTATAAATGGATTGTTGTGCTTGAGGTACAATCTATTGAATATAATATAGCAAAACTCAGGTACCCAACCAATGGGCACAACTGATGAGGCTTCTTTCGAACTTGTTTCGCATTTTTGTCTCATTCTCAAGTTTAGAAGAGCCCGTCGTTTTCGTCATCGCTTGTATTTGTACCGAGGCAAGCGGTGAGATTTCGATTCATGTCATCTATGGGCAGAAGGTCAACAGACAAGCCGATGAGTGAGAGATTCTGATGGCGCAAAACAGACCAGGCAGGCACGTGTGGGTGTGGTGAGCTTGTGTGATTGAGAGGGGACGGTCCTCTTCATCGAGTGGCTCAGCTGCTCGTGTTTGCTCAACGACCGAACCTCTCGGAAATGCTGCCTGCATTCCTAACTAACTTGCTCAGTCGGTCTGTGTGAACTTGACTTGGGGAATTGGTCTGGGAGAAGCTGCTGAGGATGGAACTTTGAATCACTTTCCACGAGTAGCAGAACAGCCTCGCTCGATTGAGAAAGATTGAGAAGCAGCATCGTTGCTGATCGATCATCAACAGTGAAACCATAGGTACAGCCTGCTAGCAAATTTTTCATGATTGAAATGGGCTATGGGGCCAAGGGATTTCCTTGGTAGATACGAAGCCCTGCGAATGGACCTCGGCCATACCAGCTCAAAATCCGCAGCTAAGTATGGCTATTTTTGTAAATGACCACAGACGGACACACAGACACTTATTCTGGAAGCGATTCAGAGTAAAAGTGTTTGAGTAAAAGTTCTTTTTCTGAATCTCCGATCCGATCGTCGATTTTAGGACGATTCCAATAAGTACTTTAATTTACTCTGTAAATATAGAAGTATAAATAAACACCCAAACATAATGTGCTGTTAGAGCGGGTTCCACGAGCTGAAATAAACTCATAAATGTTCAGCGCGGCTATCCATAATTTTTGTAGCTCCCTGGCTAATATAGATGGCATTTCGAGGACGTGAAATAAATATATTTCCACGAACTCGAACTCATCTGCCTCATGTTTTGAGCATAGTAACATTCTAGGCATGCTGGCTGCTATTTCGGGGAGATTAACTTATGATCATACAAGATTTTTTACTCAGGTACATATTTGTGTCAAACTGATATGAGTAATAACATGTGAAATTCCCCCTCCATAATATCTCGGTTCACATCTGTTGAATAATCATTTTCGACCTTTGAATCGGGTCTGAATACTTAATTTTTTGTAGGTATTCCAAATCTCTGCTGGTGGTTGAGATTTTAGAAATGTCATATGGTTTTTTATGTTGGTGGTTTCCGACTGTACTTATAATATACAGTCGTACAATTTTTGGAAACCACTGATGCTATTATTGGCAAACTTGTCGATACCAGGAATACGATAACTACTAGTAGCCTACTTGAAATTTTGCTTGGCATCGTGGAAACTCTCTAAAAATTATATAAAGTACTAACGAGTATTCGAAAAGAATGATAATCTATGAGTTATCATCGAAGTTCTTCAATTGTGAGCCGCCACGTAACTGAGTTGACTTCATCTCAAATTTCATCAGTCCTTAGTATAACTTTCGAAACCGAACATCTGTTCTTACACTGAGACAAGTTTAATTCAGTGTAGAGTTCAGTTTTTAGTGGAAATACTTCAATAACAAGAAAACTTTTACAAGTATCTCAACAAAACGTAGTATGGGGTGTAGTATGCATACTGATGGGGGTTTCTATTTGAAACATGAGAGCTGTGCGAATGGAAGGGATTGGTTTTCAAACTCGACTGAAAACTTTCTGTAAGGATGAGCGTACGAATGAATAATCCGTTACTTTCTTTGTTTCATAAGATAGACAATCCAATATTTTTGGTTCTAATTTGAAAATACTCTGAAGTCGAACATTAGGTAAGCAGCATTTTATAGGGGATTTGGCGATACTTTCATCTACCTATTATCAAAGATTAGAGATATTCTCAATAATTTGAATACTTTACCTCGGAAACTCCTTTAACTCATGATGGTATTTCGAGAACTAAATTTAGGATTTTTTTTAGGAATACTTGATATTACCCATACTATTTGACCTCACTACCGCACATTCTCATCCCATATTTCAATATACATTATATTATGTACGGTTGATTTTCGAATATACATCATCTTCGAATTACACGTCAATCTTTGGGCTCTCTATGTACCTGGCTCTTCCATGGTGAACCACTTGAAAATCGTCGAGCGATATTGCCGATGCGTCAGGCGCGATGGCATCTCCTCGCGCGTTGGTGCCAGTTATCCAAATGTTTGCATTGAACGTCGAAGGCGAGGGAGACCTGGCGGCAACAGTTGCACCGCCACCTCAACACCGCCCGAGGGGTGGAGGTGGAGGCGGCGGATTGTGGAGAGGCGGTGCCGAGGGGGCGGGGGCGGGTATTGAGCGGCAGTTTGGCTCCGTCCTTCGCGCCGTTGACATCCTCCCCCTGCGGCCGTTGATCCTGACCCGAGTAAGTACATTATCATGTCAGAAAATGCATGTTTTTCATGTTATGTGTGCGATTTGAGATTTTGCAAGCAATTTTGTAAATGGTTTAGCTTGAGGGATTTAGACGAATTCGTAAAGACGTTCCACAAATCGCTCATGGTCACAAAAATAAGGGTCCCTAATTGTCTAGCTTTAGTTCCACTTGCCTTGAAGTCAACTATACCGGCGTACGACCATGAGCTTCTGTATTTTTTCTTTGTTGGTATCGAATTCGCCTGGCAACGGATACAATGATCATACAACTCCACTTAAAAGACGTTAAATGGGCCTCACCAAGCCCCCACGTTCAAACCAGTGGTGCTTTACATGTGTAACACAAATTCAAATTCTACTTTTGGTACCAACGTGAAATTTCGGATCTAATTGATTGTGCCTTTTTTACTAATGTGGAGGCTTGCTAAAATCAAAAATGGCAAAACATCAAATTTTTCCGTAAATACGTAAATCTTGAAATGGAAGGGGAGGAGGGTGGGTTACTCCCATTTCAAAAATTCAGCTTAATTTTGAGGCCAGAATCGAGGCTATTACGCTTCCATGTGGGACCAAACGGGGGAAAAATAAAAAACTTTTTGACTTTTTGTTGAATTTTTGAAATCGAAATTTGTTTTTGGCAAGAGAGAGCCATTTTTATGATGTAGGTACCTATATAGAACAAGGATTTTTTTCCACGAACGAATTTCCTATTCAGGTGTCCGCCTATCTGCCTAAAATAAAATAAAAAACACACTTATCGTAGAATTACCAAATTTTCGGACCAAGCACACGGAATCGATTAATTTTTGTAAGTGGGGATAAATGTGGGTTCATCAATTCAGTTTATTCATCGAATATCCTCTATTTTCCGAATAAATTTTCCAATTATACGTTGACACGGAAATTCGTACTCAACATTCAGACAACTAACTCATACTCCAAGAAACTACCTACCTATTGGTAGAATAATGTTTGTTCCAAAAATAAATTAAATTGATGAACCCACCCTAGATGAAACAGAAGACACTAAGGTCCAGTTTATCAATGTATTAAAAGGAAGGTTTATCCGACGCTTAAATTAACTAATTTCCAAGAAATTTTTGGTGTTACGGTCAATGAGAATATTATTATGAAAATCCGGTAGCTTGATTTTTATGTCTTGAACGACAAGTCCTGATCCTCTCTTTGAGGGCGGCAAGGCACGCCCGGGACAACTTCAGACATCTGGCGGGAAGCAAACGCTTGAAACGGCGGTTTACTTCTTTTTACCTTCCTTTTTAGTGAAATTTTGACATTAAAGGCCCGTCTATTGAATTGTTCTAACCACCGGTTAGCTCAAGACGCTCCAGTTGAACCTTTTCATGGTAAAATGTTACGGAAGAATTGATGAACGATGGACGGTTGCCAATCATATCGAGGTAACAATGGTTGATTAACTATAAGTACCTGAGAGGTTCTTGTGTTTGAAAGTTAGTGAACTATAGTATTTTACCTTGCCAATGATACAGTTTAACAGAACGGCTATAAACGACAAAATTTTTTCCATCAGGCTTTCCTCGATTCTTTCGAGTCAATATCGAACCGACTAGGAAGGTATGAATGAATAAATGGGTATTCCATGAGCCTACGAGGGGTCACCAATGTTGGCCAGTCGAAATGAGATACATTAAAAATTCACCTTCAACCGCATGATTGCACGGCTCGGCGGACTTAGGACTCACGCTAACGAAATGTTTTCACCCCTTTACCACACGTGGGGAGAAACTTGATTTTAAACACTTCAGGACGAATGAAAAACGGAAAAGTTCCCAGTGGGTTGGAGATAGGATTGAGTGAGGAATCGATACTTGAAATTATCAAGTCACACCTCGTGCAGTTATTTTTGGAACTCGTGAATTTTAATTATCACATATCGACGGCTAAGAACCAGCATCACATAACTCAATTTCCCCATTTTGAGGAGTGCACTTTCTGATCCCAATTTTTGCGCCCGATTTGATGGAACTATTAGTTTTTTGAAAACTCACGAGGAACGTGAGCGTTCCGTATTAGTTTTTCCATCATTCTGTATTTTTACTTCCATCAAATTGGGTGCGAAAATTTGAATCGTAAAGTGCACTTCTCAAAATGGGAAAATTGAGTTATGTGATGCTGGTTCTTAGCCGTCGATATACGAGAAAATCACGATGAATTTTGATGAAGCTGGTACCTACTTACATACCCTTTAAAAAAGTCTGGATTCTCTCTCCAATTCCTGTTATTTTCTGCAATCACTACAACACAATTTGGGCGATCACAAGACGTCAACATTGCCATTTGTAAGGACACTTCAACTTTACCTGTTTTGAGAATTGATAGGTAAGCTAATTCGGATTGGACGATGGGCTAGCAAATAATTATCACAATTTATGCCTCGAGAAATGCCTTTGAGTCAGAGCCAGTATTCATTGAAGGCCATTTATACGCGACGCATTGCCGATAACAGAATGTTATTGTTATCGTAATACCAGTCGATTTATCTTCATACTGAATAGTTTACTGCAAATTGAGGTTGAGCTTAGATTGCGCTTTGGGATGAAATGGGGCTAATTGCCTTGTCATGGTCAATCCTCCTTCAATCCGGTCGTCATGGGCACGACCACAAATCGATTCATCATCATCATCATCATACCGCGTGCAGGATTCAGAATCGTGAGCTAGGGTAAAATTTCTTGCAATTTAATAATGATGTTCAGAGTGGATGAGCAAAAAGCAACGAGAAAAGCGTCGAAAACAATGTTTTTTTACCCAGTTGTGCAAAGCAAAGTGGAAGCATTCATTTATGGAGGCTTTCATAAAAACATTTTTAATTAAATTGTTTTTAATGGATGTTTCTGGCTAACAGCAATTTAATGAATTCTCTTATCATCAATGAAATATCGTCTAATCCAAATTTGCCACATGACGGTTCTAATTCAAAATCAAAATATCGGATATGAAGAGGTCATCATCGCACGGACACCCGGTGCAAATAGTGTTCGAAACGTTGACAATATGAATTTCTGAAATACAACTAGAATGTTTGCTTTGCATAATTTATCGGAAAATGAGGATCGGAAATTAATTGACCGATCATGCGAGGATACGGTTGAATGGAGGTAAGTAAATAATGCAACATAATAACACCAGGTTCGAAGGAAACATGAGGGGATCGATCGTGGTGGTGGATATATTTCCTCGAATGTGACTAGGTTGATTATAATTCAAACACACCTGAAACATCCGAGGATATTTACTGCACTTAAATGACGAAGCTTTCTGAAACCACCTTTTACCGACAATAATGACGACGACACACAAAAAAATACAGAAAATGGGCTACTCCCATAATTTAAATTGCCTCAGCGCAAAATGTGGAAGAAAAAGTAAAAAAAAAAACTTTAGCTTTACATTATTCTCTGAGTCCATTATTTTGGTATGTCTGCCCAGGTCCTACCTTTTTTGACGACATCCTTGATTTCCGAGATTAATTTCCAAATATGGTGAGCCATCCGGGGTGTCTGCAAGAGATAGTGTGAACTTCGTAGACCTGTTGCTCTATGAAAGCTCGAGCTCCCATTGCCGATTGGAATGTTGACTTTGGCGCTGAATGGGGTCGGGAAGTCCTCAACACTAAGGGCGTGAGAGCATCTTCAAAGATGAACTGACCGCAGGGCCCGAGAAAAATCTCCAAGAGTTTTTCGATAAATTCCCACTTTTCGCCCCCTTAAACCAAACCCAAATGTCACGTCGCTTTTGTGATTCGGCCTCTGCAGAGGGGCCCTATTGTATCACGGCTTATTGCTATTTTCAATCACTAGCACCGTAGGTTTTGTCCACAAATGCCTTGTTTATGTTTTTGAGGAAGGAACCATTGGAAAAGTAAGGACTCATGACTCAAAAGAACTCAAAAGTAAGGACTCATGAGTGGATCCGCAGGAATCATTGCCTCTCTTCCCGCATGAATGGGACAATTTGGCCAGTTGAAAGCCATGGAATAAATTTTTTCTGCGGGTGTTGTACTATCTAAGACAGCTGGACCTTCTGACGAGGATGCTGGGTCAAAAATAAGAAGCTTGAATGACAGAAAGCGTTGCCTGTGATGGCAGTTATGAACCCATTTCGAACTTCAATGCCGCATTGTGTGAGGCCCATAATCCGCCGTCTACTGTGGATTCGATCATTCCATTTGATATTCGGTACCTTATACACAATAGTGAATATTGAGTCCCAGGAGCGTATCAATGTCGTAATGGTTCGCGATGTCGCAAACATCGGGATCAAAGGGTCGTCAAAGGCGATATTGTGGCCGTGACGTAGCCAAATGAGCGGACAACACTGGCCCTACAAACGGACAAGGGCAGCCTTGTTGGGGTGTGGTCAATGTGCGTGAGTATGAGAGGTAGTAGGTAGGAGGAGTATGAGAGGTATAGTGAGTGGGGGCTTCAGTGAATTCCCATGTCAATCTATTATAACCAGTTGTGCCTTGCATGGAGACCGGAGAGGGTGACCTATTTCCCCAGTGGTTTTCTACTCCAATAGGGAAACCGTTCGAGGATGAACTCTTCGACAGATAGTTTGTTCCAATTGAAAATACACGAAAAAAGAAAAGAGACCAAGTCTTCATCGCAATCCTCTGGTCAGGCAACGCAATCATGGATCTGCGCTCTATATTGTGGTCTGTGGGTTGTTGAGGTGTCACTGAAGGTCTCAAAAAATGTCAATAATGAGTAGAAGTTGATATGAAACTCGGGACACCAATGACGGTGAGTTTGGAAATATTTTATTATTCATACCCCCCCCCCCCCCTGAAAAGAGCGTCGAGACCCCTGGGAAAGTTGGTTAATTCACAGGCTCTAGACTAATTCATTCAGCATACCTGCAAACATTCTGCCCTCTGGAGTGCTGATGAAAGCGGTGAAGACACACATAAATAGACGCTTGCAAATGAGATTCATGTATCAGTTCTCTATCGATTAACAATATATGTAAGCGTTGCAACAAATTTTTTACCATGTGCTGCGTTTTTATCGATGTATGTCCTGTCCCTTTAAAAACTCTGGAGTAAATCAGTGAGGAGACATCGTATTCTTTCTATAGAGGTACGAAACTGCCTGCAAGTCTCTCGCGGCCGCAGAAAATTACTTTACTTGAGCGCCTGTAATGCCACTATTGAGGATCTTGTTCGACAGAACCCATACCAAAGAATCACTGACAGAGAGTGGCGGTAAATCCCTTGGCGCCCTCGAGCTGAGGATTAATTTTAAAAGCGTCCCCTGTTTTTGCTGAAGAAAAAGCACTTTTCTCTCGTACCTATCACCGCATGCTGAAAATCAATAACGCGACGCAGTCCCGCCTTTTTCGTCATTGCATTTTCCTCCAATGCGTTTGGAAATGTTTTTAACGTCGTTCTCTCGAATTTATGTCATTTTTACTGATTGGATGGTCTCTATCAGCAAAAAACACAATAACAAACCAACCCCCAGTGAGAGGTGATTTGTATGTTTTTACGATTTTTCATTTTTAAAATAAATTTTGAAATCGAATGTGTTGCAGAGGAAAATTGGTAATTTTTTCATTTTGGCCGATGGAAAGCAGTGGCCAATGAATTGAACACAGCATTTAGTACATAATCTTTACTCCTGCATTCAAAGGTTTTGAAGTGCCCAGGTTGAGGCTACATATATGTGGCTTGACCGTGCACAGCCATGGCTGTGGCTTGGGCAAGTTTGGGTTTGAGCAAGGTTAAAGCTTGAGCATAGTTCAGGCTCGAATATGGTTCAGGCTTGAGCTTGATTGAAGCTTGGCCACTGCTTTCGCTCGGCAAAAATGAAAAAATTATCACTTTTCATCTAAAAAAAACCCTACTCGCAAGTTTATACTGGAACGCCAACAAATTTGAAGAGTATTTTTCTTGGTTGAAAACCCTTCTGGAAATTCGGTCATTAATCATTGCAGAACTCTGTTAATGTGCAATGCAATACTACAACGTTTGGCAGAAATGGCCGGTACTTGTGTATTAGTGCCGGCATGGGAGCTATAGCGGAAAGGGAACCTACAGTTGTTAGTATTCGCACGTTCGCCTAGCATTCCGTTTCACAAATCTTCAATTATGCGATCCAATTCTCAAAGCAAAGACAAACGTGGAGTGCATACATGGATAGAACTAGAACTATGTAAAACAACCGTAGTGAACCGACAGAAGGCGTTATTGATATTAGTCTGTGCGCTACCGAGGCACAACATCAACTATGAGCTAGAGAGTTCATGCTGCTGAATAATTTGTACGAAGTTCTAAATAAATTACAGCGCTGTGTGAAGGCACAAAAATAGTTCTTCCCTGAACCATCCTGGGCCAAACTTTCTGAGTAAGTGTGTGCAAAATTGAGAGGTAGGTAGGTACTAATTATCGAATTCAAACGTCGAAGTGCATTTATCATAATATGATAAATTATATTCGTCCAAATAATTCCATCCAACACCGTCCCTATTCCTTATTGTCATCGAGGTGAGGAAATGCGTTAAGTAACATAATTTCAACCGTCGTAGCTGACGAGAGAGAAGGATAGACTGACTGAATAGGAATGAGATGGAACGGCTTGGGACTAGGTAGCCAATTACCAACAGTAGACTCGAAGGATGACGAAGGTTTGGACAGTTCTGCCGCATTTAGGAGGCACTGAATGAAGCGGTGGCTTAGAGACAATCGAGTTACCACTCCAGTCTGTCCTCGTTTCAGAGACAGCGAAATGAACAGGAGACGTCGCAGAATCAAAATCTGAATAGAAATCTCCAGAAGTCGAATTTCGTGTCTCGGAGGTGTCAAGATTAGGCAAAACAACTAAAACAATAGAATGTTTGAGAATGAAGACATTTTCAACCGGAGGGAAAAAGGATCGATAGCGAACTTGAAAAAAATGACAGGTCGCTATTTTTCTGGAAATGATTTATCAAAATTGAATTTGTGTTACTGCCATTTTTCTGCTACTTAGAATATCCTTGAGTTCAAATAATTGGCTTTGAGCTATCCCGGTCTGCGCCCCTGCACTGAAAAATTCAAAATCAAAAAGTATAAAAAATTCTCTCCTCGGGTGTTGGATTTCTCTTTCCATTTTGACAAGGAACTGCTTCCATATCAAGCCTCAATGACATTCGGTGACATGGCAATTATTTATGCTGTGGAAAGTGGCATGGGGCGTTTTTATTTTGAACTTCAGTTCCTGGTATCAGGTCCTGATGAAGGGGAATGAGATCCAACACAGTTCCCTGGAAAACCGGGCGGTCAGTTCGGTTGTCCATTACCTACCGATAGCGGAAGCTCATTGGTTCGATCTAATAAATTCCACAAGTTTACTTAAAGGGCATACGTTTTTCAGGTGAAAGCTATTTCTGGATCCGGCGGGGTTTACTTTCAGGTCAATTAGGGTCGCGCATCAATAGAATATTAAAATTTTGTAGTGGGACGAATGGATTGTGATTAGCGTTGACCTTTGTATACCCATTTTCAGCTAGAAGACCTGAGTCCTATCGCCCTTACCTATTTTTTATTTCACTCGCTTTCATTGAGGATATGCTTCTATTGCCGGCGAGACGACGCCACCACCACCACCACCAGCCACTACCACCTGCAACACCACCACCGCCACTACTACGCCAACAAAGGGGGCATAAATTGTGTGTCGTATCAAGCTTGGTTAAAACAAGAATATTATCGACTCGAAGGTGCGTAAAAGCGTTCCTTTTCCTTGCTTCGATGACGAAAGTTGTGAAAAATTCGATTACCTAGTCAGAAAGGGAAGAGATAAGATCTTCCTAAGAAAATATTCGCAACTGACAACGGAGGTCTCTTATACCCACTTCACCAGATTGGCCAAGATGCGTGGATCCCAAGCAAAAGGTTCGTCCCCTCCTTCTCCGTCTCGCTAAGATAGGTGCACGTAAAAGCTCTCGTCTCTCTCTTGAGCAGTGGAAGGAGGCGTAGAGTGCAAAACACCTGACCCCACACCATAGGAACGTTGCTCTCCTTAGACTCGCTTTTATGAGCAACTTTTAAGGTAGAGAACAGCCAATATCGCGAATGAAAGTGCCTTTTGTGTACCCTGAGAAGTTTCCTTTTACCCGCCTTCCATTCCATGTCGGAATGGTACTCGGGCTGGAAATAAAGAGCTGTAGGACATTAAGTAACGAAGTTAGGGAAATTGGCTTTTGGTTATTCCTAGTTTGTACAAGCGTAAGAAGGGCGAGAAATGTTTTTCGAAAGATTGAAGCGGGAGTCGCCGAAAAGGGAAAAGTTCGAGTATTTTTTTTAAATGGATGTAAATCGAACTCCGATCGTTTATTATTGATGCTTCGCTTCGAACTTGGAGAACTGGAGATACTAAATGCAAATCAGTAGAAATACATACTACTATATGAAAGGGGTAGAGTGCAATTCCATCAATCGAAGAAAACTCGCTTATTATTAGCCGCATAAAGGCCATTTTCACCAAAAAAAGTATGCACGTATCTACCAACAGAGCTTTTCCAGCAGCGACCGACGTGTTGGTAATTTTACGCCGATAATTATCAAAACAGGCATGAACGCATGACTTTCGAAAATGTCCCAGCTGTGTGCTATGTTGGATGCACGTTATTCATATTATTTTTATTACATTTTTGGTATGAGGGTGGCATTAATGAATTAATAGGTAAAATCAATAACGTGCATGAATTCCATCCAACCTAGTACAGAGTTGGGATATTTTTGAAAGTCTTGCGTTCATTCATGTTTCACGTTTTTTTTAATCAGGTGCGGACGTAAAAGTTATAATGTGATGCAGTGGCCAATTGAACTCAGGTCACGCTAGGTCAAATGAGAGGCCAAAGTCTATTTATGGATACCCACCCGGATCCTGCTGTAGCTTAAAATGCAGAGGACTGTTACTGTCACCATCGTCAGTTGGCATGTTGCTCCAATCTTCATCAATCCTGGGAATATCCCCAACCCTAGATAATAATAAAGTTCTCTAGTTTTGTTCTTCAGCCTCTAAACAAATTTTTATGCACATGAATAATCTGTATTGGGATTCAGAGATCTGTGTTCATAAAAATGTATACATTTACTTACTTACCTATTTATTTATTTTTTAAAGAATAGGTAGGCTGCTTTCGGCTATCCCGTATTGTCCACATGGCTGTAGGATGATTGAGAGTGGCACGTAAAAGAGTAATCAATCTTGGGATCGTGCGTTCTTCGAGTGCGTGCGAGGGATGTTTATAATGCGTGCTGAAAACGCACTACTTTTTAACCCTTCGCACTCAGGTACCATTTGGAAATATTTTCTCGTTTCATCGGCGAAAAGAGGCGATGAAGTAGAAAATTAAATTAACGCTCGCCAACTTATCGAATCGATACAAGTTATAGGTGGTCGGTCCCTAAATTATTGAGGTTATGACCGACTTATTCGGCCACCGAATAAAAAAATCATCTATCCAATCATCTTCGTTTCGACGGCTGTTTGAACTAAATAAGAATTTCACTTTTGGCCAATCTCCTAATGCATTATCGGATATCGAACGCCTCCAATTCCAATGAATATATTCAGGATTGCAATAGCGTCGAATTTCATTGTACTCCGACGGATGTATATACGATATTTTCCCTACAAGCTCGGCGAAAAAAGCTCCCGAAATCGAAATTTGGATTTATTCGCCGGAGCATACTAAAAGTCAGATTTTATCTCATCTCAGGGTCTTTTCGTATCGTTTTGGGTGGGAGGATTTTCGTTTCGCCTTACTCCATCTGACATACATTGGCTTAGCGGACTACCAGAGGGTTGCCAACAAAGAAAAGGGGAAACCTTTGTTGGAGCTGAGGGAGGGATTTGGATTCGGGTTACGCTCACTCGATATTGCGTTGTACTTCAATAGCACACGGTCGATGACGTTAACCATTAGGAGTATTCTCTGTAAGTGCCTATACAGACAGATTTTTCTTCCCGGGCAAAATTTAACTATGGATTTTGCTTGCTGTTAGTAACAATATGAAAATCCAGTGGTACAATAACAAAAATAAAATATAAAACAATAAATGTTCAAATATATCGAGAGTACTGCGAGATTCGGGGTCCTGCGTTAGACAGGGTCATAGGTCTTGCCGAGTCAAACATTCCAGTTCAAGAAATTTGAAAAAAGGTTGAGAATTGAGAGAGTCATTTTTGTAAACTTTCAACAGATCCTAACAATTAACGCCCATCGCACATCCTTCATCGCCCAACAGGATGTCAATTATCTTCTTAGTTTATTCGTTATTGGAGCGATTAAAGTGATTTTGATGAGTGAATTAGTGTACATGCAGAATGGAAGAGCGAAAAGCAACGAGTAATGATGAGAGCGTCGAGAACGAACAATGTTTTATGAACTGGTCGCGCAGAGTGGAAGCGTTGATGAAGCACGGTCTCGATAAATGCGATAAAATTCAACAACAAATTCATTAAATGCCCGTCCCAACTGTTGTTATAAAACGAGCATCAATCGCTGACTCCCTAGAGGTCTCTCAACGTGTATAAAGAAATTTTTAGCGGAGCGGAATAACAAATTACAATTGTGGGAAATTATAAATTCAAATTTATGTAGCAAATCGTAATGAAGGCCCCTAACGCCGGCGTTGGGGTTTGTGTGTTGCCGAACCTGCTCGTACCAGCTACCTCCATTCTGCTCTATCCCTTCGTCCTACCTTCGTTACCACTGGGCTTCAAATTACTGCCCTGCCCTTATGAAACGGCTGCCAACAGCGGGAGTGGAAACATTGCGAACCACAAATCGCTGTATTTTCCCAGCAGCCCCGCTACAGTGGACCAACGCTGCAAATTGGACTCGCAGCTACGCGGTTCTTCAAACCAGAAGAACGAATTCTTTCTCAACGTTTTATTGGAGTAGAAACCATAAAATGTTAAGTCCACCCGATGAAGAAGTTTTGTGTTTTGAAGTTCGTTCTGCTTTGTTGCTTATGAAGCCGAATTAAAAACAAGCCATTCTCCTGGTGGGAGTATCTAAGAATGATTTTGACAGCAAAACCTTCGGCAGTTTGGGAGGGACGTTGAAATGATGACACCAACTAGGTTTTGAAAAATGCATTTGAAATTGCAGGGTGCTCGCTAGTCCATGCTCTTACGGGAGTTGGTGTGAACGGGTTTTGTGATATTGGTCGAGGAAGGCAACAATCAGGACGTGTTCTGATGATGTTGGACTTGTGACTTCGTCAGCCCGTACTCTTCAGCATGTCAACAGCTGCCTTCTTCCAGTAAATTGGCAAGAGGTCTTTGGACAAATCAAAAAAGACCTGAACAATTTTCGAAAAGAAATCCGCTCGTAACACGTCCCCACCAGCGCCATCGAGTCAATCATCAAAACGTAGGTCTAGCGAGAATAATTGTCTCTTCCAAGAAATAAATTGGAAACCGCTCTCAGCGGCACTTTACCAAAGTATTCGGCAGTGGGCCAAAGGTCGAGGGCGAAAAGTGAACATCTGAGCCCACCTACCAATGTTGGAAGAAGGCTTTCAGTAAAACGAACAAGATACTTCTGACTCCGAGACTAGAACGACCTAATCGATGGCCTTCTCCTATTTTCTGCCCTCCCGATGCCTACAAACCACCCACAGACGACTTTTTCTCTATAGTTATATCACGCTGTGACAAAGCCGAAGGGACCTTGGTCGAATAGGCCGGTTGAAATATTAAAATCGTCCGATACCCAATGGCGCGATGCCAAGGAAAAAACGCCCGGAAATATTCAAGAAGATCCAATTGCCTAGCCGAAGAAAACTTTCTAGTTTGGATAAGGTTTTGGAGGAGGTCGTTAGCCTTCGTTTTTTATGGTGGGATCAGGAACCAGGAGCCTCCCCATACCTCTCATCCGGATTTTGGACCGGTTCCTTGGGTTGCACCGTTAATAACGGAGGCTAACGACCTCTATCCTCCTAATTATTAATAGGTTCCGCTCCGTAGAGTAGAGGTGGTCGAAACACCAAAATTTGTGCTCTATAGTTACTGTGAAGTAATACTCATGCTGTGGCAGGATGGCAAGGACGAGGTAGTTGTCTACCATATGCAGGATTGGGAGTTAGCTGTATTCTCTGGGGGGATGGGTGATCATTAACCCCTGTCCTTGTGGGTACAAAGTCACAAAGCCCGTGCGCATATGGAGGCAACACAAAGAACCGGTCCAGAATGCATCAAATATCTTCGCACAAGGATTATTTTTCAAAATAAATTAAATTTTGATGGAGCTTAATATTTTGCCGGATGATTACTATGGAATGATTACCATCTAACTCAGAACGGCTGACTTGTTCTACAACAGTTGTACAACTGTTGTACTACAGTTACTGTAGGACCATCCAATCTCAGCAGACAAGCCTCGACAAGCTAACAGACTGAAGAACAAGGGAAGGGGTCCAATTTAACAAGTTATTAGGGTCTGGTGATGAGATACGAAAACCCCATGAAGAAGCTTGTTAGCTCGTGAGTAAGGTCCACAGACAACGCTGCGTAATATTTGTGGGAAGGGCAGGGCCTGGGGTGGAGGGGTCTACAGGTTATTGGACCTAAGCCAATGGAACTGTGCCCCAGCCTACCAACAGTAACCTGTTGACTCAACAAGCTGTTGCATCTTCCCTTACATTGCGACCATTGGGGTTGGGGTAGCGAAGATAAAGATTTTGGGCACCCCATAAAATGCCTTTGGATTACCCTTTCGGAGGCGTCCTACTTTTCCCTTGACGCAATTCGACATCAACACTGTTTTCTTAATTTTTTGCTCCAGGAAACAACCTGCTGGTTGTGTGTGTGGTTAAAAAGTTAAAATGAAAAATCAGTATTGAATTTCACCAACATACCACCTTCATTCTCCTAGATGGCAGGCAATCCAGAAATAATTGACGCATGGTATCAAATCAGAAGAATCCCCCTTTAGAACGCGGTATTTCTTGAAAAAGTAATGGAAGGAAGCGCTGAAAAATTTGCTTAGTCGTTAAGTAATGCTTCTTACAGTGCCTAATCAGATTAATTTTTCAAGACCAGTCTTTTCCAGGAAGGACTCCTCTGACTGAGTGCAGGCTTCAGCTGTTAATTGGCTGAATCAGGCTCAACCTGATTGACAATACGTTTCTGCAAAAGCTCCTTTGTTCGAGGAAATTAACCGGCTCAGAGCCGCGGGAGTAGAACCGTGTAATTTACTTTCTCCATCTATTCTTTTTTCTCAAAGAAAAGTTATTTTACCTGGGATCCTCTAAGGAGGCCCGATCGTGGCTAATAGCCTCTTTACTTTCCTGTTGAATTCAGCAAATGAAGAATGTTCAATCCTGAACTTGGCTGAAGAGTTGAACTTGCTGAAGAGTTCATGAAGGTTGAGTAAGGCCCAGTCACCTGCCCCCCCAAATTTCAGTGACCTGAAAGTTCAAAACGTTAAATCTCACATTTTTTAGTCAAAACCTACAAATTCATACAAAAACCTCGAAATAGGAATAGTAAATACACAATTGTTCGTACTTTTTATCAGGGAAACTCCTTGGGTTTTTTGTGAAAAAACTTAAAAAAGTCAAAAATATAGGTACATATTTTTTTTAGCCGATAGCTGCCGATTACGTTTTTGAACACTTCAAAGAAGGGATTTCAGAGGGGTTTTTTTTACAGGAGGTGCACATCGAGGGATGTGCAGCTACTTATACGCTCATTTTCATTTTTCAAAAATCTGACGACTAATTTCATGCGTTTTGCAGCACACGGCGTACGGCACGGAGATTTTTTCAAATTGCAGAGCTGGATTTTAGAGGTAGACCCTTTAAAACGGAAGATGAGAAAGTTGTAAAAAATGTGGGGGTTTTCAGGAAAATCCTCACCGATTACCCAGATAATTATCTTGGGGAATACAATACCAAAAACACCTAAATCTGTCAAACACATAAAAAATCCTGTCCGTTCCCCATTCAAGCGAACGGAGAAAATTATATTGTACCAATAGAAGGTACGCCCCATCGCATATTCCCTGCTCGGCAGACATTCAGGCGATTCAAGACAAGGCAGTTACCGTGAATGGCAATGATTATCTCGATCTTGATACGGCACATTGCTTAATGCCACCCTTATAGTTCCTCCGCATTGCCATGTCGTCCTATCCTGCTCCTATTGGCGCATTCTAGTCGCGGATGTCTCTCTCGCATTCGATTGCGCTTCGCTACTCTCAACCCGCAAAATTTAATTAAGATCCCCTCCCCCTCGGAACTTCCCAGGGGATGGGAAGGTAAGGGAGGAGCGTGAGGAAGCGTGATTGCTAGGTGCGTGAAGGCAAAGCGTGAGTTGTAGACTGTGATCGATACCACTTCATTTCGAGCCAACCTTGAAACGGAGGATTGCAGGGAAGCGAAACTGCCGAGAGCCGAGAATAGCTCGAAATAGGGGAGGGGGAGGGTACAGTGATGGACCAGTGCGAACCAAACGAGAATCCCTGGAAGCATTGGGTTTAAAATCGATTCGGGGCCTTAAGATCAAATTCTAAAAATCTTTTGACTCAGCCGATGCCTATGCCGGCGCCGATGCCAGCTCCCAATACCGATACTGATTGGTACCAAATCAAACTCAAACTGAAACCGAACCTCAAACTGAACTCAAACTAAAACTAAAACCTGTTACAAAACTGAAACTCAAAGCCAGACTTAACCTTAAACTCAGAGTCGAACTCAAACTCAAAGTTGAACTCAAACTGAAACTATAACTTTCACTGAAACTCAAAGTCAACCTCAACCTCAAACTGAAACTCAAACTTAACTGAAACTTGAAGTAAAACTTGAACCTCAACTCAAACTAACACTCAATCTGAAAAAACTCCAAGTCAAACTAAAACTCATCGTTAAACTCACAGTCAAACTTATACTTAAACTGAAACTCAAAGTCAAACTTAAACTTAAATTGAAACTCAAACTCAAAGTGAAATTCAAAGCAAACCTCAATCTCGAACTGAAACTCAAACTTAAGCTTAAACTCAAAGTCAAACCCACACTCATAGTTAGACTCAAACTCCAAGTCAAACTTCGACTTCGAGTCAACTTTGACTTTTGAGAAACTCAATGTAAAACTCACACTCAAACTGAAATTCAAACTTAACTGAAACACAAAGTCAAACTTAAAATCACACTCAAGGTGAAACTATCACTCAAAATGAAACTCAAAGTCAACCTCAATCTCTAACTGAAACTCAAAGTCAAACTCAAACTGAAGTGAAACTCGAAGTCAAACTTATACTCAAACTCTAACCAACACTCAATCTGAAAAAATCCTAAGTCAAACTTACTCAGTAAGTGAACCAAACTGTACTCATAGTTAAACACAAAGTCAACCTTCATATCAAACTGAAACTCAATCTGAAACACAAAATCTTACACAAAGTTAATCTCAAACTTGACTGAAACTCAAAGTCAAACTTGAACTTAAACTCAAAGTCAAACTCGAACTGAAACAAAAAGTCATAACCCCGATAAAAGTCATTGACCCGAAGTCAAAGTCGAAGTTTGAGTTTCAGTCTAGCTTGACTATGAGTTTCAGTTTGAGATTGAGGTTGACTTTGAATTTCACTTTGAGTTTGAGGTACAGTTTGAGATTGAGGTTGAATTTAAATTTCACTTCAAGTTAATGTTTCAGTTTAAGTTAAAGTTTGACTTGGAGTTTAAGTTTAAGTTCAGGTTTGACTTTGAGCTTCAGTTTAGTTTAGTTTGACTTTGAGTTTCAGTTTGAGATTGTGGCTGACTTTGAATTTCACTTCGAGTTTGAGTCTCAGCTCAAGTTATAGTTTCAGTTTGAGTTCAACTCAGAGTTTGATTTCGAGTTCAAGTTCAAGTTTATGTTCGACTTCGTGTTTCTGTTTGACTTCGAATTTCACTTTTAACTTCAGTTTAGGTTGACTTTGACTTTGAGTTTCAGTTTAGTTTGGGTTTGAGTTTGAGCTTAATTTTAGGTTCGACTTCGAGTTTCAGTCAAGTTTGAGTTTGACTTCAACTTTCAGTTTGGCATTGAGGTTGACTTCGAACTTCACTTCGAGTTTGAGATTCAGTTCAAGTTATGGTTTCAGTTTGAGTTTAACTCAGAGTTTGATTTTGAGTTTAAGTTTAAGCTTGACTTTGAGTTTCAGTTTAGCTTGACTTTGAGTTTCAATTTGAGATTGAGGTTGACTTTGAATTTCAGTTTGAGTTTAAGTTTAAGTTTATGTTGTACTTTACCTTTCTGTTTGACCTTGAGTTTCATTTTTAACTTCAGTTTAGTTTGAGTTTGACTTCGAGTTTCAGTTTGAGATTGAGGTTGAGTTTGAGTTCTAGTTTAGTTTGGGTTTGAGTCTGGGTTTAAGTTTAGGTTTGACTTCGAGTTTCAGTTAAGTTTGAGTTTGACTGTGAGTTTCAGTTTAAGTTTGAGTTTGACTGTGAGTTTCAGTTTAAGTCTGAGTTTGACTTTGAGTGTCAGTTTGATATTGAGGAAGACTTTGAATTTCACTTCGAGTTTGAGTTTCTGTTCAAGTTATAGTTTGAGTTTAACTTTGACTTTGGGTTTTAGTCAAGTTTCGGTCTGAGGTTGAGTTTTAGCTTAAGTTTGACTTTGAGTTTGAGTTCAGCTTGAGTTTGACTTTGAGATTGATGTTGACTTTGAGTTTTATTTTGATTGATAGTTCCACTTCGAGTCTCAGTCTACGTTCAAGTTTGACTTTGAGCATGGGCTTGAGTTAAGTTTAAGTTTGAAATTGAGTGTACGGTTTCAGTAGGAATTCCGTCTCGAATTCAGATTGAGTTTGGGTTTGAGTTTGGCTTTGAGTATGAGTTTAAGTTTGTCTCGTTTAAGAGGCATTGATAATTTATTTCAAAGAATGGAAGGGAACGTTGAAGGAAGATGAAGTGTCTAAACATTCCAGAAACCTGCCCAAACAACCTTCCCAATGATATTCATCATGGTCATGTATTTTTGGTTGCAGGCCAGTGTCTTTGCCAAACAACTGGATCCAGGCTGCTCGCGAATACTGCACTCAAGCGAGTCTTTGAAGGTATCAAATTCATGTCATTAATAATGACTCATTATACCGTGTGGATGTTCATTCTTCTCAACTCATGCCGGCATTTTTTCACTTATATTTCCCCGCTGCCTCAAGGTTTCTTCAAAATTAATTATCTGTTATTAAGTAATGAATTAACCATTACCTATCAATTGACGTGACGAAGTTCTGACGAAGATGAGTTAAGTGCGGAATACCGATTAGTCCATGCAGGTGAAGCTCCCATTTTTCCCGTTCCAAGCTTGAACTTCAACAATCTCGAATAGCCCTCTAGAGATCCTTTTGAGTCCGTAGGGCTTCTTTTCCTTGGACCATGACGTCTGACCATGTATCAAAGGAAATGGATGAGTATGGTCGATAACTCTGCTGTGCTGGCAATACCCCGAGAGCTCTGTGGCTCCCTATCCATCATGCACAGGACCAGGCAGAGATTACATTCGGCTGAGGGTAGCAGCAGGTTGAGAAAGGTGTACCGAGGCCAGGGGTGGGTGCGGTGAAGCTGGTGGGAGTTGGAAGAAAGGTATGCTGAGGTAAGCTGCGAGACTGCCCCTTGTGTATCGAATATGCGAGTAGAGAGAGTACGGATATGAAACCTTTATACCGACCTGAAATCGCTCAAGCTGCCGGGATGATCCCAGCGGTCGACCATCCCATTTTTGTTGCTGAATAACTTTTTCCGGTGTCAGGGGTCGGAAAAACGACGCCGCATGGATCCGCCACCATTGTCTCATCGCTTCTGAGGTGACGATCTATCGGATTTATGATGGATATGGTATTTTTCTAATGTGGGTACTTGAATAGCGTAAAATGTGGAACAAAAAACGAATCAGCATGAGTGGACATCCTGAAATAATTTTTTATTGATATTGCTGGAACGGTTTGCTGATGAGGCACCAGGCACTATAAATCTTATTTCATTCATGGTGCACAAGCTTCAAACCCGAATTTCAAAATGTAGTAGGTGTTCGCTGTTCAAGATCGAATTTGAACACACACGTTAAAATCAATTCGAGCGCGATCCGCCTGAAATTGGAATACTCGATTGAAATGAACCTCTTTAGGTTGAGTATTAATTTATTGTCACTATATCCCGTTGAGGTAATGCGAGTTTCTGTTTATTCACCTTATTTCATCAACGGCGTTATCAGGGTCATTAATTAGCTGCGTATCCACAGGGAGCTCTGATATCAGTCTGTGTTGTGGTCTTATGTGGTCTGTTGCACGCAAGTCTATGGCCAGCCTGGGCCACTCTAATTACGAATGACCCCGATGAACAGACGTGAAGCGTTGTGTTCACGTGAAGTTTCCCTTACTCCTATTCTCGAGAGCTACTCTGGGGGCGTACGTTTTTTAATAAATAAAAAAGATACTAATCGATCGAATGGGGCACGCAGATGGCGAGCATTCGTATTCGAAGTGAGAATTACGCTATCTGTAAGAGAAGCTCTATTTAATTCGATATCGAGCCGAAATTGTAGGTTTTTTTTTTGTATCATGGACGAAAAACGACAGGATTCAGGAATAATGGCTAGGCATGCCACAGTTTAGGAACGAATGACACATTGGTGCATGCTTGAAGTGCGCGATACCGTATCCGGATGATGAAGATTTTCTTTGTATGAAACAGAACACAATTTTCCTCCCCTGTACGATATTCGAGTGATTTCAATCCCAAACCTACTGAGACAATCAGTTGGCTTCATGTACCTAACTAAGGAGGCTTGTCATTTGAAGCAGTTCCCCAGTAATTTTACAAAAAAAAAAAAACGGCTTTTAATTTGTGTTCGACTCCAGTGTATACGCAACCGTTGTTACTGAATTTAAGCATGGATGATGAATTTCATGTTTCATCATGGGTGATTAGTAATCACTGATTGCAACACACTCAAGATCATCACGAATGAGTTACAAGAAGACTCGAACAAGAAGATTACGAACATGAAGACACGATTGTAAACAAAGTCAACTAATAGACTCGGAAATATTGGGCACCTGCTCAGTGGTACCACTCAATTATGACAAAATGGAGGACAGATCAGCAATCGTAAACGTGAGTTGGGCCAGTGTTGATCGTCTGCTGGATGGCGTTATCAACATACGCTATTATAGGGCACAAGACGGAAAAGGTTTTTCAAAAACCAGGCATAGGTTAGCTTTGAACCTTCATTCCGAATTCGAACTCAAGGTGCAAACCCGCGGGTGAATGGAAAGGTTCGCTGGGATAAGTATAATAAAACGTACAGCCATATGAGCCTTAGAATTACGGGTCAAAAGAATTGAAAAACTTTCTACCTATGGTCTGGATTTTTCCGTATTCACGGGCAATAGGTGCTTCCACGGCTCCCATACACACGTGCAACGATACGCTACCCATAAAAGGATACGGCACTATTTCGGACTTTACTCGCCATAAAATCCGCTTTTCCCTGTGCATGCTGTTTTACCGTTTCATTTCACCCGTCCGTTCAGGATCCCTTTCGAAGATTTTGAAACCTACCCAAACGTAATGCTTGAATAGGAACGTTGGACTGAATACCTGGGCCTATTCTGTGAATTTAAAGCGATTTGTCTTCGGAAGTCGTTACACATGATATGTGTCATTGGTTGTTAGGTATTGGATTCAAAAAGGCAAATACGATTTCGACTATCAAAGACACTCGCTTTCAGTTTACAGAATCGCCTCCCAGCAGAGGTTTGTTAAAAAACGTAACAATCGGTAGTAAGATTCACGACCTGATTTAGGGCCTGAGATGATAAGGTTTCCTTGATGCTTTCCTGTGGGGATGATAGGATACTGGAAGGAAGGATCAGATGCTGGAAGTTCCTTGACAATTCTTGGGGAAGCGCAGGATTCGAACCCGCGGAACCTCAACTTGGTCATCATCATTGGTCTTCCTAAAGTAGATAAACCACACTTTATATCGTTTTAAAAACATGGAGGAACGTTAAGTGTCTAGCCGCTGATTTTCACCATTGGCCAATTTAGCAATTCATTTCAAGGACATTATCTAAGGACACTTGCACTGCATTTCATTTAGTTCATTTTCATCACTTGCAAATTGGTTGTATGGATTTGTTTGGATGTTCTTGGATAAATTTAGCTTTGAATGAATCGATGAACCGGCCTTAAGCCATTTTAGCCATGGGATTCCAAAGTATTGGTTTGTACCAGTCCACAGTTATATTCTTAACTGTAGAAAACCGGGGTTGAAAAAGACGCAGAACAAGCTAAAAGATGAACGCAAACATCACCTTGGAGGCAACCCCAATCTCTCATCCTGCTCTGCAAAACCTCACCCATGTCCAACCGTCTACTCGAATGGTTACTAATAATTCAAAAGCGGTAGAGACAGGGAAGCACGTTGTACTTTTCTTTCCCGGCGATTTTTCCACGTTTTACCTACTTCGCGCCTTGCCTGCTTCACCGAAGTAACCACTATGGGGCTTTCTGGTTTTCTTAATACGGCGATGCCTCACATTCGTGAATCATTCAGTAATCATAACTTCTGAAGCGTGAATAAATTAGAGCTCGGTTTTTGCGTGTAGCCCCTGCCATGTTCACCGCTTTGCTCGTATATGTACCGCAAGGTTTGACCATGTGCAAGGGTTGGCCTCACCAATTTATACATTCCTTTACGTATACCATCGAAACTAAAACGAAAGAAGTTGTTTCGAAATGTAGTGCTCGATATTACCTCCACTATAAGTTCGTAGGATGTTTGACGAGGGTCTAGGTAGGTCTTCTAATTGGATAAAAAAGCCTTGATATTTGTTTAAAGTGCTCTCTGCAGAGAGACCATGGTCTAGTAGAAATGAAATCTATGTTGGTGCCGGTCGCCTGGGGCATGAAACATTAATTTTCTACACAGCAGAATATTTAGTTATGCATACAGGACCATAAGAGATACTGATTGGTCATCAGGACAATTGGTAGAAACATGAGATTGCATGTGCAGTTGTAGCTAAACCTCAGCACTTTGTTGATATAGGTACATATTGCATAGGTGTTGTACTGGTTGAGGACTGGAGGAGGATGTATTGACCGAAAAAAACGAACCATAATGGATCCGAAACCTAAATAGAGGTTGACAACCTTTTTTGAGTGATTTTTGAGACATCTTAAATTTTGTAAATCTTGGAACCGATTTTCCTCCCAGCAGATGCGCATTTTGATCAATCCCACGAGTGTGTTATGTCCTTGAAGGTCGGACAGGCATTCAAATTGAGCAACAAAAGATTCGTTATAGCATCAGAGAGTGGCAGTGACCGATAAGAATGCCATTGATTCTATGCCGGTTTTGCTCAGTCTATATCGAGCCTATCTGATCTTAGCAGATCCTTATCCGGATCAGGATATTAGTACGTACTATCTTGTATTTCAAGTCTCGTTTGGGATGCATACTCGTATCATCCCCTTATGAATGCCCTTCTACATACACGGTATTCCATGCTGAAAATTGGTCTACAACGAGATTGATTCGAGTATTTCTTATTCTTGCGTCCAAAAGTAAATATGAATTTTATAAATCTCATTTCAAAAGAGAAATTTTTTAAAAAGCCGATAGGATGGCATTCATGATATGCATGTAATAAGATTTCCCCACTCTGGAGACGTTCCGTTAGAGTTTCAACCGCGTTCAACGGGCAACATCTCTTTCCATTTTGATGCTCCAAGTTCCTATTGCGCATTTCCCGTCTCCCTTGGGCAATAAGAAAGGATCCACAACCTACGTGGCTGGATAAGGGGTTTTCCCCTTTTTTCCCAAGCACCTAACGCTTCGAGCCAACTCGAATTTGAACGGGAGAAAATGAGATTCTGAAAGCTACGTGAGCAGCTTGAGTGTGTCGTATATTTGAAACAGAAATTGGACGAGCCGTTTACTTGTTTTGAAACTGAAGGAACGAGGACTCCAAGAGAGACGCCTAGAGAGCATTGTTCAAGAATGTCCTTAAACGTTATCGGATATTCTTGAACAACGCTTGGTTATTCGGTATTACCTCAAGAAATGGGTTGTTGTACAAAGAAGTCTAGGATTTTCAAGGAAAATTGAAATATGAATCGAGGAAATTGCACAAAATTTTGGGAACTATGAAGCTTATCCGGTCATTGCTTCTTCAGGGCATTTACCTTGTTTTGGAACTAAAATTGTGGGGACATGTCAACAGAACATTGTTTAGGACCGTTCTAGAATTTTCCCCAAATTCTTGAAAGATCCTTCTTTGGTGCTCCCACTTCTTAAGAGAAAACGACGGTTGCTGTAGGACAACGGGCGCCTTGAGGATTTAAAAAAGTCCTGTAGCTTTAATCCACTCACTCAAAAAATAGCCTCTCTTATTGATGACACTGAGGTAATATCTTATATTAAACAGTTTTGAGTTAGCATTTTGATGGAAGAGCATCATATACATGTGGGTATTTTTGATACTAATCAATCAATTTTCTTCATTCTCTGGTAGGACATTGTCAAACAGTTGAAAGGCGTATTTGTGGTTTCGTTGAGCTACTTGATCTGGAGTTGCCTCCACGTCTGCGCTTCAGCCAATTGTCGAGACCCTAAAGAAATCGTCTCATTCATCTACGGGCTCATCTTCGGCACATTGCTGAGCTTCCATTTCTCCACGTATCCAGAAATCTGTCCGACGGCGAAGTCGAAACCGATCGAAGAGCTGGCCCTGTTTTTTTCGCTGGGCTTCGCCATACAGCAGGTCATTTTCAACAATTTGAACTCGTTTTACAGCTACTTCGAACTCCTTTCGGGACTGTACTTCATTTATGGAGTGACCCGAGTGCTTGTTCGAGGAACAGGTGCACACCACGCGCTTTGCAGCGTAATGCTCTCAGCCACATCTGCTGCCACCCCCAACTCGCTCATATTGTTATCAAACAGTCCCAGAAGACCCATACTTTGCCGCATAGCCAAAATTTGGAGCATACTGTTCATCGTGTATCAAAAAGTCTACACAGGAATTTATCTGATGTTCGGCAACACGGTATGCAGATGATGCACTCGGCAGGAGTCTCCGAAGGTCTACTTACCACCATTTGGCTTGACCTATATCCGAGCAAAGTTAAGAAATAAATTCATCAACACGATATCGTTGTGAATTTAGTCGTGGCGTTTGTCTGGGATGTTTTTGAGGACGTTTTATTTTTTGCATTTTCTATTGAGCATAAATTGATGGAATTGATAAAACCATTTAAAGACCACGCAAAATCGCGGATTTCCACTTTTTCATTTTCGGCTGAGGGTGAGTTCAACAATTCAGATTATTCGACAAATAAAACATTATACTCCGAATAAGTACCTAGTTTCTTGAAAATGTGAACTGTGGATTTCGTTGTCAACGCATCCATGGAAAATTTTATCCGGAGAATGATGGATATTCGATGCATAAACTGAATTGATGAACCCACCCTAAACCTATTTGCGTAATTTAATAATGTTAGGTTCGAACCTATGGAGAGTGGTCTTTCGAAGGATCATAATAATATTAAGATCCTTTGAAAGATCATACCTATTACGATGTTTTAGGCTGATTAAGAAATTATGCTTCAATCTTTTAACGAGAACTTATCAATGAACTGTAGTTCATACTACGTCGACTTCATGTTAGAGATTTCATATCATGAACAACAGTTTATTAAAAAGTTATCGTTAAAAGATTGAAGCATAATTTCTTTATCAACCTAAAACACTCATTGGTTTTAATGTTCAGTTTTGATTATCTCAGCCGAGTATCCACTGTTAAATCGACTTTCCAAGAGGCGAAAGAAGTTCTTTTGTGGTAAGATACCATTCTCAGTTTTCGGTCCTATACTTTTCCGTTTCCCGAGCGGAAACGTCGTTATTGCAATTATGAAACTCGATTCCCCAGTTAAGAAAGTTTCTGTTTAAAAGAATAATATTATTCTCTATCTACCAGGATGTTTCATTGTGAAGGGCTGGCGAGAGAGCAATGAGAAATAGGAGAATTAATTACTCTCTCGAGTACCAAACGGAATTAACAGCCGGAGAGAAATTGCTGGGAACGCTGTTATCTCTGGATGCCTTACAACAATGATGATCCAATGATCTGTTTTTTCATTTTTTTCTTGGCGCCGAGGAGAACCCGACTTTGCTTGATCTAGAAGGCTTCCTGCGCCATTTTTAATGGTCAAAGGGTGTATGAAGAGTCCCAAGGAGTCTTTTCCTGCGGCTACGTCAAATCCGAAAAAGGTAGCGGCTACGAAATCCGGGCAAAAGGGAGCTCGGGCGAAAACACGAGAATAAAAAACCACGATACAAAAGCGTGGGTTTCCGTGCAGAAAATCAATGCCTGGAAAGGCGGTAGTTTTATTACTATTTGATACAGACCCACGAAAAGTAGCCATGCAGTTCTATAATTATCCGTTTTTATTTTTTTAATGATATACTCAAGCATTATGAAGGTACAACAATGTATAATTACGATTGATGATTCCTTGATATTCCTCTTCAGTAGGTATTAATTATTACTCCGATGGAATTAGAAAGAACTGACAGGTACGATCGAGCCAAAAACATGAACAGTACAAGAAGATGAAAGAGTCAGAATAACAGAAGAACAAGAACAGGTTATTCCCCTACGAGAAAATCCAGCTTTCCAATGCCTCTTAGGCTCTGAAGACGGCATTGTAATAAACAACTTCCTTCCCGAAGAAGAAAATTGAACTCTGAGAGGTTACCCTGTAATCCGCATTTCCCTGAAGTTTCTAGCACTAAAAGGCGAATTAAGGTAACGGAAAATGAAATTTCATGCAATGCCTACGCTCAAAACGGCTGATAAGAAAAGCAGAAGTGAAATTATGGGTACAGACGTTCAGTTAGTTTTAAGGATTTATTCTTTTGAAAGGTCGGCAGCTTCCTTCCATTGCAAACAAAAGAGCTTCTAGGAAATGGTTTGTTTGCTGAACCGCCTTAACGATTTCTCCATTTTACAGTTGTTGTACAGTTAATTGCGGAAGAGAAATGTAAGCCGCTGTGACGAACTCTTTTTTGAAAGTTGAGAAGAGCAATTGAAATCTTCGTGCTCAATTTGTTCCTCAAAATTAGCTATGCTGGTATTCTGATCCTGCTCCTGCCCTCACGGGTGGTTCGCCCAATGACGATTTTGTTGTTGTTTTTCAAAGGCGATTAATGTCAAAGAGTTGAGAATAGTTTAATCAATTTATTATTATGCAGGTAAGTTGCTGTTTTTCTTTCTCATTTTGGCCAGGGGATGCAGGTTCTCCTGCCAGTAGTCGCCCCTGCATACTCTATTCCATCGAGTGATGCACGTCCAGCATGACCAACTTGTCTCAGTTTCAATTGATGCCATGTGTCGTCGCATTGGAACAGTCCTAACCTCAGACGTGTACTACCATTCTGACTCCAAACATCGGTATTTATCATCCCGTTCAAATTTACTTTTCTGACCACGCAAAAGTAAAATGAATAGTCTCAGCCATTCCGATGTTTGGCTTTTACTGCAAGGATGTGATCAGGGTCACAAACGGCTGAAGAATACGACAGAAAACGTTTACTCCCTAGGGTGAAGGCACCAGTTTCAGACACTGGTCCAGTATCAGACACTTCCAACTTGAAAGCTAGATAATAAGAGTTCTTGACGGGTTTCAACCCTTTTTCAAGTGTCACTGGATGCACACAGATCTATTTAGCGGGTTCTAGTGAAATTACGAGCTCATAGAAGGTTATAGCCAGCTTGGCGGCGGTTCTTGCTGGACGCTTCCACATCAGGCTCTCATCAGGCAAGGTTACTAGACAGAATGGCTAAGAGGTGGACAACTTTCTCATGCCATATTTACCCTATTTTTCTCATCCCGTTTACCATTTTCGGTTTTATCATTCATGACAGTGTCCTACATTGGTAGATAGCGACGTTTTGCTCGGAATAACAAAATTAAACTGATTTCCAAGGGTGTCTGATACTGGTTTTCAATTGGGGCCAGTTTTAGAATCAGACAGGGGGTGTCTGATACTGGTCATAGACATCCCAATCACAGAACCTAGTATCAGACAGGGGTGTCTGATACTGGTACTGAATGATGTCTGATACTCGTCTTTGGATTAATTCAATGATTTTTTACTAAATCAGAGCTGAATAAATATAATAAATTTTATTGGATAGCTGTATAGATGTGTAACGAAGTCGTTCTTTTTTTTCGGACGAGAATTGCAGGAAGTTTTCAATGTGCAATTTGTTTTTTGATGACACAGTCCATTTTGAAGAGTTGTCCTTCTTGTCCTTAAGAGCCAATCCTCAGTCCTGCTCCATCCATTCCTAAGATGTCTTCCACATTTCGCCATTTTTTTCGGGCACCTCGGACACACATGCTAGTGGCTCTTAGGATGGCGAATGCCAACCTAACTTTCACCCAGCCGCGCACCGTTTCATGAGGTCTTCCCCATTTATCAGCCAATCTTTCGGAGATTACCTTTAGGAAGGCTGTCATCTGGGGGGCGAATTTTGCATCAGCGGAGCAGACGAGTGGTGTAAAAGAAGCATGACGTTGCTCACACGCTGAGACATATTTCCTCTTCTTCTCTTCTTCTGCTGCAGTGAGTACCACGTTCACAGGGCGGGTCACGTAAGAGGGGGCGTCGGTGTCAACGACACGGACGTCAAATAACGCCTCCCTCTGGGGCTCCCACACCCCGCGGCAAGCCAAATCACCTCTCAGGCCTGGGCTCAGGTCTGAGGCTTCTTTAATTATTGGCTCCTTACAGCAATTTCCCCAAGCAATCGACATGAGATCTCCTAGCACATCTCTTATCTCGTTGTGTCTTCTTGTCACAAGACCACCTTTTTTGCAAGACAGTGCATGCTCTAAAGAGAAAACTCCACTCCCACAGCCATCACAAGACCTTGGTGCATCAATGGGGTTCCTTTTGTAGCGTACAGCCAGAGCGTCTCGGAACTCGCAAGGTGACAAGTCAAAATTTTGTCGCTGTATGGGGAGAACAGAGAGCCACCCAGATGTTCTATTCTGAGATATATTGGACACGGATCGTTCTATTGCCCTTCTTCGATCATCTGGTAAGCTGTCCAGAATGCGTTGCAGCAACTGATTTTCTTGAAGGTCCTTTTCAGTTGTTGCGTTCTTTTTCTCTTCTCGCAATTTTGTCAAATGGTCGTTTATACTGAAGGTGGTCCTATCCTCTAATGACCTTATTAGGCAAATCGATCCATTACGCGATGTATCATAAGCGAGTTTCACCATTTTGGTAGGATCGGAAATAGCTAAGCCCCCTTTATTTACTGGGAGAGAGAAAAGGTCCAATTCTTCACGTGGCACTTCTCCTCCAATCAGTGCTGGAATAAAAGAGCTCTGGATAACTTCTTGAAGTGGTTTATAGTCTAATTCGTCTCCATTAGTCACTCTCTGCAAGTATTGCCATTTGAACTGGATAGACTTGGTAAACGCCGCATGAGCTGACTGTGGTTGAGAATTTCCAGCTTCGGACAGTGTTTTAATGGCTTCTACCCATTTGCAGATTTTATCCTTGACGTATTCTTGTTTTCTCTCTCCGATGAAACCACCAAGGAATCGTTGTCCTGTGACCAGTTTTATCCCTGTCCCTTGAAATAGTTGCTGCGCTTCTGACAAATCCTCTGGGTGCACGACGAGATATGATTTATTCCCTTGAGGAAAATAGCCATGAGCAGGACCATGTAGATTCAGCTTATTCCACCAAGCATAAATGTTTTCAAACTTGCCTTGAGCCGAGGAATCATCTGCATACCAGCATTGAGTTATTTCCGAGTCTTGTAATTCACTAATCAATGGTAAAGTAGAAATCCCATATAGCAGCATTGCCAGAGGATCCCCTTGGGTCACTCCTTCTTTGCTGAAGAGTCGATCTTCTGAATCTCGAATTACTAAATCAGCATGTCCTCTATAGCAATTGTAAAGGAATCGAGCACATCGAGTCCAATGGAGTCGAGCTTGCCACAATGCCATGATACGATTCATTGAATTAAACGCATTTTTTGCATCAACAAGAAGAAGTCCCCATTTCGATTTTGGCTTGGCGTGCCTCTGAAATACAGCGTCCATAGCATGTACAGCTCCTTCAATACCACTTTTCAAACCACCACAGAGCTGCTTCTCTCCACAAGCATCCGTCACATCATCACCTGTAATCTCAGCCATGCATTTTGCCAGAATCCTTCGTAAGCATTCGCCAACTCCTATCGGTCTGACACCAGGGTTTTTATCTAGAGCGACTAACCGGCTCGCCATAAGTGCTTTGATTGAGTTCCATGGAACATCCTGATTGGCAAGTCTGTTTGCTAAGGAAGCGATCGAGTCCCGGAGTCGTTGGCTTGCTCGACTATGTCGTAATAAGAAATCAGCCCATTGCTCTGATGCTGACCCGTTTGGACCACTTCCTCCATGCAACTTTCTAGCCACCTTCTCCACGTGGTCTCCTGTTATTTGGACAGGAAGAAGAGGAGGCATGTCCATACCATTAGGAAGTCGAAGAAGAGATGGGTCTGGTGTGATCGGATCAGGATGTTTCTCTCTTAATTCTTCAAAAACTGTCTTTCCTGAATTTGTTCGTGAGTAGTGTGCGAGTACGCTCGAGTTTCCACTTTCAGTTAGCCATCTTACAGCCTCCCTGACTTTGCCTCGGAGCATTAAACGATGAAATACTTGAACTACGTGCTCTTTATTCATGCTGGTCTGCCTTCGATGAGCTAATTTTCTATCCAGCATCAGTGCCTCCTGAAGTAGAGCTTCATACTGTTCGTCATTCCACATTTGAAGCCTTCTTTCGAGCAATAGCCGGATGTCCTTTGCTTGTCTCACCATTTTGTCCCGTTGGAGAATAACTGCGACAAACACTAATACTCGTTCTGATGGGAATGTGCCCTCCACTAATGCATCTACTTCATTTGCGAGCTTATTGATGAACAGATGACTCTTAGCCCCACTTGGTAAATCATACTGCTTTCCTCTTAGCTGAACAGCTTTGCGCCAATATCGGTACCATATACTTTCCGATTCTCCTGAGCAATTTAGGTAAGGTGCAGCATAAGCGCAACTTAACTTTCTGAAGGATTCATCCTCTTCTTCAGTCAAATGATGAGTTTCCTGGGTTGATGAATTTGATATATTTCGATGCGCCGCTCTTATATGATTAGCTAATCCTCGTCTTCTGTACCTCCCCTCACAGTGAGGGCATGTGACGGTAATCGAAGCATCACTTGAATCATCCATTGTTTAGAAGCATTACCCATCAATATGTTGCCACCAGTTTCAGCGTTGGAGTGATTTGGCTTTGATTTGAGAAGGTGGCGTTCGCGGAGTTCTCTCTGGATCTTGTATTGGAGCAATGACGTCTGTATTTTCCAGGCGATTTCCAAGGGCAGAGTCCAAACAAAAACAACCCAAATTTTGAAAAACAAAACCACTAAGAAAACGAAACTAAATTTGAACAAATGAGGTTAATAAAAAATCCTCCAACAAGAACTAACGAGCGAATTTGAAGAATATCACTTCAAGAATGAGCTAGCAAATTTTGAAACAAATTCAACAATTATTTCCTGATCAAATTGTTGTTTAGAGCAGGAGCTAAATTTACTTTGACTCAAATGAATAAAATCAGAGCTGAATTCGTGAATCCTCTTGGCCCGTTATTTTAAGGTCTCATTGTTTGGGATTTATTTACTGTAATATGAAGTATCTAGCTATAGCTCCTATTACTAGCCATTACTCAGAATCAATTCCCGAACAAGTGTAATACCGATATAATATACATAATATATTATATAATATGCAAATATTATTGCATTTTCAGTGTTTTCTATTTTATTTTTTTTCCGGCCACAAAAAGGAACTAATTTGAGCGTTCTTTGTCTTAAAATCTTTTTTTTTCCTTGCAGAATATGTAGATATTTTTTATAATTCGATAACTTGGTGCATTTTTATTTTAGGCGAGTTTTGAAATTTGAATACCTAGTGAGTTTTTTAATATTTTTGACCTAAACACCCTCAAAAGCAGTCAAATTATTATCAAATTGTGTCACACTTTTACGTTTCAAAACATGGAAGTATTGTGCGTTATCTACTCCCCACTGGTTTGCTCTCTACTTTCTTCGAAAAAAAGCAAATGCCAAATAGAAATGTACGTACTTGGGCAATAAAATATGTGTATTGGAGTTTTATTGAAGTGTCTGTTTTTGGATCTGGAGGGCGTCTGATACTGGCGCCATCCAAAATATTCCGTGTCTGACACTGGCGCAAAAACATGGTTTTGAAAAAACCGATTAAAATCTATAAAAAACCATAAATTCGTCGGTTTCTGAGTCTTGGTGGGTTGCCAAGAAGTTGGTGCACCTAATTATGCCCCCCTGATAAATGTCTGATGAAATCATGCCTCGCGGTGTAAAGAAACTTGAGAATTTCCGCTTAAAGTGTCTGATACTGGTGCCTTCACCCTAATAGGTGGCACATTATCCGCCGACATTTACGCCGACGTAGAAGGGCGAGATATCCGATGGTCGTATCGTCAGTCTTGAAACAGAAAGGTGTTGAGCCTGTGAGTTAAATCGAGCCCAGCCCCAAACCTGAACAGACCTTCTGAGCGACGTTAGCACTACCGGCTTAGATGATAGAGAGCGACGTGAACAGCGGAAAAGGAACCGGGTGGTGACCTAATGGCCTCGTAAAGGTCTCCCATAAAAAAGATAAAGCGAAGAAGAGGATAGCAAGAGTGGGAAAGCAGGTTTTATTATGGCGAATTTTAGTCCTCGCCCACGTTTCCTCTCTTTCTTCCTCTTCGCGTTTTCTTTTGGACCGTTAGTTACAGCTTCCTTTTCCACAGGGTCACTCCAAGACTCCAGGGAGTTGCCGGAAGTGTCCCGCCGAGTATCATGATTTCTGCGAGGGCTCTACTCGGCTAGTTGAGCGGGGGAAAGGCACATAACGAAAAATACTGCCGTCGAGAAAAATATATAGCTAAATTAAAATGAAAAGGTCGGCGGAATAAGTTGGGGGAAAAACTGGAAGGCAATTAACCGAGCGGGAAATGAGAGTTGCTAGGCCGGCTTAGGCAACCGAGGGGATCCATATTAGTAGCTACTGTTAATACGCATGTTTTGGTCCAGCTGCCTTTTTCACTAATTTTTTCTCGTATTTTCCCTCGGTAAAGGGGATATTCACGTGAATAAATTATTCCTTTTCAACGAAACGCGACCGTATAGAATACAAAGTAATATCGGAGGGCTGTAAGCTGCAAATGTAATCTTCCTACTTCGCAAATTGTCCTTTTTTTCACCTCGCGCTGTCGCTTTTGAATACTTGCGGCGTTTTCAACTCGCAGCAGGCAATTCGTGGAGTGCGAATTGCAATTAATTGCTCGACTAGGTAAGGCCCGGTTTATTGGCAAAATTTATCAATCCGATATCCAAGAAGCTTTGGATAAAATTCACCACGGCGGTATTGGTATTAAATTTGAATGCAAATATCTCATTGAACATTTTTATCTAAAGCTTCCTCGAATGTCCTATGGATAAATTTTGTCAATAAACTGCCCTCAGAGACACTTTCACCCGACATCGTTGGTAGCTTCTTTGATCGATACATGACCAAAATGTTAGTAACTTTGACGAGTCAAAAAATGTTAGCCGAAAGTGATCCTCAGGATTGAATTTTAGGGTCAAATTGGAAGATGATTATGTTAAATGCTGCACTAGATTTTTATTCTCATATAAAAACTATTCACCGATTCAGCTCAAATCTGTCGTTTTTTCTTTGAAATGCAGATAAAGAGCGTTTTATTATTATTCGCTTTCCATCCCTTTTCCTGGGAGAAAAAGCAGCATAAAATATATATGTAAAACTTCGCGTCCATTGCCGGAGGAAGTCAGAAGTTTGTTTCCTCTATTGCCTGCTGAGCATAAACTCCGTGCGAGTCCGATTCGAACGTCGGACACTTCAAGAACGTCTACAAACTACAAGTAAAGCACCCTTAAGAGATTGGGTCTTATTTTCACAACACAGCGGAAAGGGACAACAATGGTGGTTTACACTCGGGTATAAAACTGCAGTTCTTTAGGTCAGAATTGCTCTTTCATTTTCCTCTCCTGAGAGCGCCGTAAAATCGAGATTGATTCGCTAAAGTTCAAAACTTGTTTATATTATATAAAATACGAGCCTATGCTTCATTTACAGTTTATACACGTTTTATACGCCGCCCATTGGCTCTCACTATAGGATCCTCGAGCTGTCCACATTACGGAGCCCTCCAAAGACGGGCGTATGGCTGAAGAAGGTGGAGCTGATAAAAAACCATCTCCAGAAGGTGTTGGAAGAAAAGTAGATAATTAAGCTTACTGCTAAGCAGGATAGGCACCTTGTCGAAAATGTCAACCTGCGGTCCAAGATGATACCCATCTATGATGGACCACTGCATGAAAATGGGAGGCTGCAAAGTATCATTCCAAGGTTTATGCTTAAGACTTGAGCCATGGACTTTCGAAAATTCGGATATTTTTTTGCCCTACCCCTGGTCCAATGGCAAAACGACGGTGACAATAATCGCGTCCATTTAGACTGATGAAGGTGTTACAGTTACTTTTCCAATCTTGCTGTATTCATAACAATATTTCACCATTCGAACTTCAATCGTGCTCAGATAAAAGCGTTCCTAGTTTCGCCGTTCCAATCAGGATCAGAGCGAGAGAGAATCGTAGCTTTATTCCGGTGCCTTTGTGCTTTCAGTCGCACCGGCAGAATGAAAGAAAGCGAATACGCTATGCCATCTTTCTCCCTTCAACCAGAATGAAGTTCGTCATTGTTGTAGATAGGCTTCACTCCATTATTGTGCCGAACGAATAACGAGAAAGAACCGAACCAAAAAAATATGCCGGAGAAAAGCTCCGACAAGCTGAGGCCATTCTTTACTTTGCATGAATGGAATATTGAGCCTCAGCAGCATATTAAAGCATGATCTTCATGTTTATCGTAGAATGCTAAGGAAAATTGGTGGCTACGCTTGTGCGGAGACAAAATGTGATCTGTGATCAATTAGAAAATTTTAAAACCTAAAAATTTCCTGTTTTAAATCCTTGATACGTACTTGGAAATTCTGTTTGAATTCATGTATCAGGATGTTGGTATTGAGATGCGAACCTTGATTTGTTTTTTCGAATATACGGAGGGCACTAGATCAACGAAAAAATTGTGATTTTGCCAAAATCGTGAGCTATAGTTTTACAAAGTTTTTACGAATTTTGGCCATACCTACTGCAGAACATGAACTCCTGGAGCCCTCCTCAAGTTGGCAAAGCAACATTGAACCTTAAGGCATAAACTCATTCGAAAGATGATTTTATTAATGGAGTCTGGCGTTCAAAATTGGCCCTGATAAAAACTCTAAATCGGTTCAGAGTGAAAGGAGGCTGAAAATCAGATGATCCGGAGGTTAAAATCCGCTTAAATGTGAATCCGGTTTTCCCCATTCAGACCATCCTCCTACCCAGATTCCCAACTTCGCCGCCACGGCCATCCCAAACCGTATTGGGTTTCATAAGAAAAACATTGGGTCCCTTTTGTTTTTCCTTCTCTCGCTCCGTCAGGTTTCGTGGCGGTCACATTTTCCCCGAAAGAGCATTTCACGGCTTAACGTCTTGACGCCAGTTTTTTCACTTTTGTTTATCGTCAAAATGTTACGGTATTCTGACGTTTTTCGAACAGCTAGTTGATTGATGCAAACGAAAGGGGACGATTCATAAACTTCCCGACGTTTCATAAACTCCCACCGTTTCAACAAACATAGGGTGCGGATGAAAAGATTTAGATATTCGCATGATCATGATGCATCATGAACCTCGGTCGGGACCTGTTCGAAACGATTGTTTATTTTGTCGGTAATTAGGTACCTGAGTAGAATGTTAATCGAACAATCAAAATTTAAATTCGCTCCGAGGCCGATTCGAATCAGTTCTTTGCTTTATCCGTTTCGATCGATTCTACTCCAAATATCGTCAGCTGTCAGAATCACACAATCAGGCCTTTGGGCGAGGGAAAATCTAATTTACTGCAATGCACAACGGATGGGCGATCGTATTATTTGCTTGTACAGCTGGAAATAAAATTAAACTGTATGAATTTGCGACGTTTTATCATTAACTTCATTCACACCCCTAGCGTTTTCAACGAATCAGAATTTTTTCGGTGAGAGTGGCCCTGTTTGATTCTAAAAAGCTGTCATCCTTCACAATATAAACAATTATATAAAATTAAATTTGCGGAAGATAGAGTTGCAGCAGACTAACAGAACATCCCAATGACAGTATAGGCTACTAAGTATGTATTGGTTTTCAGTACCTACATACATTATTTTATTTCAATACTTTATGTTGATGAAGATGAAAAAACTTTAGCAATCTTAGCTATTCATCTCTCGGTGAGATTCTCACCCTGTTTTCCGGGTAAAAGTAAAGTAGGTAAATCGACGTTCCAGGGGTTCACTTTTCATATCCCCGGGATTGATATGCCACATTCCATTTCAACCCCTTTTTTGACCGAATTTGACTGGCCTAAAATGAAATTACACCAAACAACTCGAAGTAGAAATCGCTGATTCTGTTGATAAATCATTTATAACCCTGGTATACCTTCGGTTTTCCTGCCTTGCCGGGGGTAAAATTGTTAAACAAACCGTACACGTTCTCCTATGAAACGTCGGAGTTGGAAGTTCAAGAAGGAAAGTCATGTGCCATTGAGAGGATTGAGACCCAGTTAGGTAAACGCGCTCAGCCATTCGGAAATCACGAGTCCGCAAACGAACCAGGGAAAAAAGGGTTAGCTGAAAAACGTATAGATTGCGATTGTATGTCCGTTGTATTGTGCTGTGGGGGTGGACGTGGATAGAACAGGAGCGGAATATGAGAACAGTGAGCGAGTAATGACGCGAAGGGTTACCTTACCCTTACCAGAGGGATTCCTTTCTCTCACTCCACTTGATGAAGGGCCATTGCCTATTCTCCAGTGAATTGTTAATTTCGAAACGTCGAGCCGTTTGTTAAGTGAGCTGTACTCGAAAGGGAGGCCTTCGGGGAGGCTGTGGGGTGTGGCAGATTGTAATTTTCCATTGGCCCGGAACCCTCGGTTGGAGAATTTTGAATTTTCATGCGTCAGAGTTTATGCGAAATATTTCGGCCACATCGAAGAAATATATATCGTCAAACGAACGATGGAAAAAGCATTTATTTATTGAAAAAAATCCGTAGATTTGTAGAAAATTTTTTAAAATATACATTTATATATGTTGGAGAAAATCCCGAAACGGAGTCGAGGCATTCCTCATCGCCGGCCGAATCCATGGCACAAGAAATAAATTCACGCACCAGAAACCGTTTATTTTAATCAAATTTTAAATACGCCACCACACAAAACTGCGGCAAAATTCACCCGTCTCTCAAAAACATCCAGTCCCCGAAAACAACTGCCGCCACCACCACATAAACAAAAACTCCCGCGCCGCATTTGTGACTTCCTCTTCTTCTTCTTCTATTTCTACTGTCTGCCATCCCGAAGACATCTCCCACATATATATTTTTTTTACTTTAGCCGCTATGGAAGACTGACGAACTCCCCTCAGGGTGATACCTACTCGTAGAGAGAAGAAAATGAGAGTAATAATGTTTATTTGACGAATAAAATGATTTGATGAATTTAAAAAATGATATTACCATTCGCTGGCATTCTGGGCAAATTTTTTCGCAGGAAAGTGCGTAGGATCTTTCAATTTTTTTCAAATTGTAAATGGACATCAAAAATGGGTGTAGAAAATGAGCCAAACAATCCACTGCATCAAGATCATCCTTAACATTACTATAATGTGTGATAAACCAACAATACGAAAATACTTGTATGTTCGTATTGTTTGTTTTGAACATTATTTGTTGAAATTTTGAAAATTCGACACGGCTGATTTGTTCGAATGCGGCCAATTTTACACCAAGGATTTACGGGGATTTCACGAAAGCGAAATGTTATTCTCCCTTCGGGTCTAAACAACTTTAGGTTTTTCAGGGAATTTCGTAAAACGTTGATTGAAAAAGAGATTAACCATTAGTACGCCCATGCGTTGAAACCCCTAAACGACCTCGCCTGCTCAAAGCCTCCATTCAAACCTTTGACGTTCCAAACTAGGGAATTGAATGATTGATGGGGATGGATGTGACTTGAATGCTTTAATATTCAATCTAGCCGCAGTCGAATTCCGAACGCAAACTCTTGATCCTCCATTGAACCCATTTGAGCGGCTTAATCACCAGAGGTTAAACAGGGATAAATTTGTTTTTTCGTAGGTATATTCAGATGGTTCCAGGTTTTTCTTGTAGCTAGTAATTTCGAAATTGCACTCCGATGAAGTTTTAGTCGAGTTATGCTGAATATTAATATTAAATTTTTAAAAAACATCATTTTGGTGTCAGGGTACAATTCGGCCAAGTCAGAAATAAGGCAACGTAGAAATAGGCATGAAATTTTGAATATGATAGGGTCTTCAACTCATTTTGGCCAAAAAGTGGGTTATGCTATGTTGCTTCTTAAACGACAATTTACGGTTTTTGTGTAAAAATAGCTTTTGCTTCCGTGGGAGACCCTGACCGAGTACATCAAAGCGGGAAAGCTGATATTTGGAGGTGGAAGCTGACCTTTGATTAAAATATGAACTTTCTGAGCGTGGGTTGGCAACCATCTTGCAAATAAGAGAGTTGAGAAAGTTAGTTGCGCCGAATTTAAAGTACGTATAATTTTCAATCCGATTAAACCCCATATACCTACCTATTTACATCCTATAAAAGCAGATAAATGGCAGAAATCTGTCCGATACAAGTTTGGAGATCAATTTGACAGTACAGCTTTCCCATTGCCCGCCAACGCTCACGCCAATAACCAGCCCTCTCAGTTTCCTGTTTTCATCGACCCAGCTGAAACTCGAATATTCTTGTTATGTACCTATATATTTTCACAGGTTGAAACATAAAAATGTAGGAAGACAGGGAAAGCCGAGTATCAGAGAATGCCCAGGTGGACGTGTTTGACCAGTAGCAGCTTTCTTCTTCGCATATATAAATTATGCAGACTCTCCTTGCGAGGCCTGTGTGTAGCAGTGTGTAATTTTCCTGCCGGGAAGCGTAGGCAAGCTGTACGATATGGAACACGCGAAGCCCCCGGGCCAATCCACCCCCAGTACACCCCTCAAGCCACCGCAGCCACCACAGCTGTTCAGAATTACCTCCCATGCATGCAGCCTAAATGTTGTGAAGAGCTAACGTTGAAGGAAAATGGATAAGTCAACTTCCCTGCGGTAGCACCTCAAGGCATTTCCCCGTCGTCTTTTGGAACGCAGCTCGACGACGTCAGTCTCTTCCGAAATTACACCCTTTTCCAATGTGCGTTTACCATAAATTTCCATTTCTAGACTTGAGAGTAAAAGTGATCATATTTTTAGGGCAATGAATTACGGTCGACGAGAATAGAAATGCGTTTTTAACACTTAACTACAGTTTCTGTAGCCCACGAATCCCACTTTTTGGAGGTTGAAAAGTTCATGGAATTTCTAGCTTGCGTTCTTCTGTTTCAACACCAGAGAAGCATTTACCAGCAATAGTGTGCAGATGACATGTTTACCTACATTTTAGTTTACCTGCTTGAAGGAAAATGTTCTTCTTCTGGTCCACAGTAAAATACTCTCTGCTATCAAAGACGAAACAAACGTTTTTAGAAATTGTCTTATTTTGATTATTAATTTTATAAAGATTTATTAATAAAAGGTTTTTGTATTGTAAGAATAAAATTTATTATTCAATGTAAATAATTTAAAATGTTGTAAATTTTTGGTTACACACGGCTCCTACTGCAATATTAGCCTAATTCTCGACAATAATATTGAATTATGCGTGTAAAATCAATCAGGAACTGATGTCAGGCCCAGACTCCAACTGGGTATTCTCGTATCAGCGCAATATTACTGGACATTGCTGATTCAGCAGCTCCCTAGCCGAATTATTGCATGAAATCCGCCCCCGCCAGAGAAGGCCGAATGATGGAATTCGCCGGCATTAGCTCAGCAGCAGATGTTGCGCTGAAGCCGTGGTGGTGTGGCCTGCGGGTAAATCAATGGGCTTCATCTATTCCAACCATCACGCAACAAGTTGGCCCAACTTCACAGGATGAGTAATTGCTTGACATACCATTACACACAATGCTGCCTGCAGAACGCACACCTGGCCCGGCGTATTATTCCACAATAACATTATCTATCAGATGCATTAGCTAGTGCTGGCTATATTGGCTAATGACTAATCAGATTACAAGCTAGTATCAGTTGGGAGATAATGTGATATCCCTGGCCTCGACGAACTCGGGTTCAAAGGCGAGTAGCTGACTCATCACTTTGCAGCATATGTAGAGAAAGATAGGACTGTAAGGCAGGACATAACCCAAATCGGGATCACCAAGGAAGCAGGAGTGAAGTTCGACGAAGGTTCCTCCAAAGTTCATCGATACGCCCGAAAACATGAACATCCTTTGATTCTGATTTGAGGGTTTTTCGGTATCATAAAATATCGTGGGATAAGCGTGTGGATAAAAATTATAGGGCCGTTTTCACTGCAAATCCTTTGCACAAGAGCCGTTTGATGCGCCATATTAATTCAGCTCATTTTATTGGTTAATTTCAAAAAAACGTCCATTTCGTTCCGGCAGCCTGTCCAGAGTCGCCCTCTTCGCTATATTCGTGGGCCCTTGAAACAGAATAGGGTGCCTGCCTAGGGACCAGGAGGTGGCAGCTTCGAGTCCTGCCGGAGATGACATCTTGCCATTTCCTCATCGACGACTCCTTGTCCAAACGGATGGATCCCAACAGTAAATTTCACTTCCGATTAACCTAAACATTGTCCCCCATTTAACGTGAACCTGACTCTACCAAACATTTACCGACTTGTTAAATTTACGACCGACATCTCACTGGTTACTGTTGGTCAGCTGTCTGCCAATAAATTACCAACCTGTTTAGTTATTACATGAAATCTTCCTGACAATCTGATCGATTTATTAATTGTACCGCAGCATAACTCTCCGGACGGGAACAACCTCTCCATCGACGTCATTCGCTGAAGATTAAATTTTACCTCTCTGCAGGGTGAATAAGTTAACCCCTGAAATCCGGCCTGACGACACGGCTGAACACTAGAACGAGAACTAATAATATTCAGTCGAAGAGAGAGAAGTCACTATTGGAGGCCTCACCCGTCTCTCATTAATTTGCTTTTATTCTATCCCTCTCGTTCTGTGTTCTGTTTAATGATGGAATTGGCCGACTTCAGTGGAGAAACCATTAACGAGATTCCCGAAGGGCACATCAGCGTTATTGGGTTACGTCCCTAACGATGCACGTTGCGTAGGCGCCCCGAAGACTTTACCATCATCCCTGTCTTACTGCCGATTTTTTTTCTCATTAACTTTTCTCCAATTTCATTCTGACCATATCTCATACTATTCCTTCTCTGTTTGGACAATTGACTCAGGCACATCCCGAATTTTGGCTGGGCATTTCAAGTTCAGTAATCGTCGAATTTCCTGTTGTTAGGAACAATGGCTGCGAAATTTTCGTACTTTATTGAACTTCCTGTTCTTTGGTCCACTTTGACCGGAAATCTACTCCTAAAATGTGCTGCTTAGTTGTTGGCGACTTATCATTAACAATTATTCTCCATGCTAAGCTAATCAGGATGATAAAGGTTTGGTGGAATTGGACCAGAATGTCGACGCAAGAAGTACCTAGTACCCATTATAGGCCACCGTCCAATTGATGCGTACCTATGTGAATCAAACATTCCTAAACTTGAGGATTTTGAGACGATTTTCTTCAAAGATTCAAGCGTGGCTGTTTTCAAGATTGTAAAAATCAGTCTTAAAGCTATCAAATTTAATGAAGACAGCCGTTGAGTAAGCGCCTCGAGTAAGAATGCACCAAGTACGTAGGTAGTTTTTCTCAAAAAATGCCAAACCAAAGTTTCTCAAATCCGAAAACAGCTTTGCTTGTACATAAACAATCTACACCAAAAGGATAATTCGACAATTTTTTAATTCCTCAATTGGAGTTTTCAATTTCAAGGAATTCGCACCTACTCAAAGAATTCTGTAAAGGATTGAGGAAATGACGCGTATTACCTCCTCAAATGATACACGCACCCATCTCTGACGTCCTTTTTTTTATTTTTGAATTGCGTTGTTGTCCCATAATTTTTTGCTGTTTCGATTCCTTCGTTTGTTGAAGATTTTTTTCCCCAGTTAAGAAAAATTGCTTTTCCGGCGGCTATCCCGCGTGATGAATATTCAATTCTCTTCGCGTCGGGAGAATTTTAATTCCTAACAAGACGGACGATTCTGAACAAACGGCGGGGAAGAAGTTGGATGATAGAGTTTTTACTGCCTCCACTTCTTTCAATTTAATTACCGGAGTTATATTTTATTTCAAACTTTGTGGCAAAGGATGGGGGATGTCGTTTTCAGGATGGTATAATACGATGAAATGACGCTGAGGTTCGTCTGGCATGACTCTTGAGGAGTACATGGCAATTTTCATGAATTTTCATTTCCGAATGAGGGTCGCAGCTAACCCGTAGGGGTTTTCCAATTAGGGCCAATTTTGAGGAGAAAATAATCAGGTGCGAGTAAAATAACTAATTAGGAGTTTTAAATATTTACGATTGAATAATGTGCATCTGCTTCAATGGTGCGTTTTTTCTGTAATTTTTTCGGTCATTCCGGTTAACGGTCGGCTGGAAAGCCTTATCGATAGGGAAGAAGGCTGGATGAACTTGATGACTGAACGGGGGCATGAGGGGGTGTGTTTAATGAGCTTTGAAAACGTGAGGGTTTCTCTTTGATCTCCTGCACGCACCAGATATTCTTCACGGCCAAACCCTCGAGCTCCATCGTTCATCGGAGATAATCCTGCATTACGTGCAAGTGTTCCGAGGTGTTGGATATAAACCAGTCATTTTTGAAATATTCAGAACGAAGGTACCTGCTCTGGGCCGATGGGCATCCATCTTCTTGACGTGAGGTGAAAGTTTATTGAGAAGGCCTTGCGAACGGCAGCATATTCACCAAAAAATGACCACCGGGCATTCGTGATCTGGGTAATGAATCAAATCATCTGGCGAAGTGGGAGCTGACGGCTAAAATGGATAAAATGACTAGTTGATGCCAGAATTAACATTACAAGGGTGTTAGACAGTTTGACGTTTTGTTTCTGAGATCGAGTTCAGATAATGGCCATCAGGGCATATAAATGAAAAATTAGATAAAAAGTTTTATCGAACTTTCACATTTTACGTTTCGGTGGGTCTTGACCTACGTCGTTTGGTGATATCAGTATTTTTATTAGACTAGCATTTTTACAAAGTTTGTTTACAATTTAAGAAATTATTGGCCGATAAAGTGTTTCATTTTGTATTCACGTGAATGCTCAATTGCGCCTACTCTGACGCAAATGAAAGGCGCAGAAATATTTTCCTTCGTGCATGAAGTACTGCGTTGCTGCTGTATTTTTTCGTTGCCAAATAAGTTAATCCGTGTTTCATGTTACTGCAGCCCTAAAGGTGGAACTAGAGGGCGGAACTGGACTTACCACCGAACCAAATTATCCTCTAATGTAAGCTCTCTTTATACCAAATACCAAAAGTAGGTATAGGTACTTTGTCATGAAATTATGATGATGGTGAGATACGAGAAAACAAGAAAATTGAGGTTAGCGCGGCCAATCCAGTGGTTGTTTTTGCATTCGAAAGACTCGACTGTACTATGCGGGAAAGAGAGAGAGGAAACGGATGAGAACTTTCAGAAACAAAGTTTTAGCTCGTGGCGAGTGGGGTGTTAGTATATAGGGGTCGTAGGAGTAAGTTTATAAATTATTGAGACTCGCGCTTCTCTTAAAAGAGGGTAATAATGTATTTATATAATAATATGGCGGCGTACGCTGAAAGTGCTCTGCTTAATTTGTTCCTGAACTTGTGAAACTTTTTATCCGGTTCCCACATATTTTCCAACTTTCCCCCGATGGTCTATTGCCCTCGTTTTCAAAGTAACGTAAAAGTAACCACGGGGAGGAAAATCCTTTAAGTTCGTTCTCGTTCGTGACTGGCAACTCAAGAAAGTGCGGACATTCACTGTCAATTATTGCGAAAAGATTTCTACGTAATTGGATTAAAAATCAATCGATAGGTATCAATTTTAAAATACGAATCGCTGTCCGCTTTTATTTATTATGTCAATTAGGTTTATAGATTTTAGGATGCAAAATTTTGTGTCTTTTTCCCATGACTGGAATTGCTTCAACATTTCTTTCTACTGCGCCTTTCTTCACGTTGATGAAATTTGATTCATTGATGGAAAGAAAAATTACCACAACTCCCTCACTTTATTTGTTAGATAGTATCGACAGTTCGCGACACACATACAATTCGTGATATTGCGTTCGATTGATTCGTCAGGGTATTCCAATCGGAAGTATTTTCCAAAATACCTCTTTCCCCTTAAGTACCTACTTATTTGCTCAGTCTCCCCGACTCGACGTTGTTGACAGCGATTTTTCACGATAATGGCACACTAGCACGACAAACGTCCATTTGGTTCAATAGTGATTTCTCCAACTGATTTGTTCCATAGATCTAATACCAATTGCCAACGCGCCGAGATTTCATTATTTTTCATTTTTTTGTTTCAGGTACGGATATCACGGGTGAATTCTACGATTTTCCTACGCCCGTAAGTTATTCCGACCTAAGCAAAAAATTAGGGGTTCGAAAAAAGAGGGGAAAAATGTTTTTTTGTAAATGAGTTTTCTGCATGAAACGGAAATGACCGTTTGGCTCGAGAATATTGGCTCGGGGATTGACTGGGAGGGCACGTCGTGGATAATGAAAGGGTAACAGGAAGCGATAAATCACTCGCCAAATGAGTTTTGAAAAAATTAACACTACAAACGGCCCACAAAAAAATTAACTACGCCTACAAGATTTTCCTTTTTTTAATCTTATCGCCTTCGCGATTTTCTCGTCGGTGTGAACGTGAAAAGGAAACGAAATGCGCTGTTCGGCAGGAAAGGTCTTTCTCAACCGACCGACAATAGGCACGGAATCGCGTGATCCTTCCGAGCTGTATTTTTATCCGATTCAGCGTGGAATATTTCACAAGTAATCAGAAGTCTACGAAAATCATTTTATCGAAGGCGAATCTGACGAGGTATATAATTTACCGGCCCTGCTGGGCATTTATGGTAATTTTTCTGTGCTATGCGTACTACTATTCAATATGTGTGTAATACGGAGTGTCGCAAATCGGCAGTTTACGGGGGACAGTTTGAAATGGTCAATTTGAATTTTCCCAACCCCGAATTCGAGCATTTGAGCGGACATTTAGCAGCTTTCGCATGACATGGGTCTATAAAAATGCCTGCGTACCATTACTACCATTGAATTACGCCGAGTACTGCCACTTCATAGGTGTAGGTAAGAACGGTCAGCCAAAACAGAACAATTTTGGAGCTAAGGTCGTTTTAAATTGGCTTTAAATTAGAGGCTGAGTTTAGCTATAAGTGTAGTACGTCCATCTTCCATGATAACAGCTTGAACCGAAAAAACATAGTTACCTATTTAGTGAATTATGAATCCCACGTGAAAAGAAATTCGTACGCCTTTTTCCGAGATGACGAAAATCTAACTAATTTGATTCATTCTTTTTGGCCGGTAAAAAAAAGATTATTTCGAAAGTACGTATATCTGTTTTCAAATTAATCGTAGCATTTTTTAAGTATTAAAAGTATTATAACCCATATCTGCATGTTGGAAGCACTACTATTGCAACGATTACCGCAATATTCCGCATTTCTTTTACCGCACCGGCGAAGATCATTGGATAAAAGGTCAGAGAAAATAGATGGTGGTTTACTGTTATGTTATTGCCGTTGAGGGATTCGTGTGGATGGCCCCAAAAGGTCTTGGCGACGAGTCTCCGACGTATAATAAACATCTCACGCCAAACGTTCGAGTCGTTTGACTGGGGAAATGCAAAACTCGATGCGATGCCTGAAAATCAGGTCGGCACTTCCGAGGAAGCGGACAATTTAGACGACAGAATGATGGCATCCGTAGGATACAATCCCGATAGCTGCAGTAGAATAGCGGGAAAGATTATGTACCAAAAATGATGAAATCTCCAATTGCACTCAAGATCTTCTCATCGAAGGATGAAACGCAAGAATTACCTTTACCTACTACCGTTGAGAATTTGCACAGATGTTCTTCATGTCCCTCGGGTCCATCTGTCTCTCCAGAAAGTATAACTTTACTTGACATTTGATAAAAACTTGGTACTTTGATTTCAATCTGATGCCGCAGACTTATAAGAGCCCTTCCAAGTTCTCCTTACTTGACCCAATCCCTTAACTAATAAATACTTGCGGCTGAGAAGCAACGGGGCTCGCAAAGTGAAGTAGTTACTTTGCCACATCCTCCCTCCGTTCACCTACTTTTGGGGTGACAAACAACCGCGGATGTAAACTGAGTTTATGGTCGCAGTTTGCTCTCAGAGCAAGCGCTTGCCGTGGCACTTTCCGACGATGGAGCGAAATATATAGCGACGTCCGGTCGCCGACTCCATTCTCTTCATTGCCCAAGTTCTCACTTCTTCTTCCGTCTGACACAGTTTCCATCCCGGAAAGCGAATGTTCGGCTTTCAGCAGAGTCAAATATGTATTTATGATTTTTCGTGCTCGGGCTTCGGGGTGTGAATATTCCTGCGAAGATTTTCGTGGCAGTCAGGGCTTGGGTGAATGAAGACTTGTTCTGAAGCAGGATCGACCCTCGGTTGATTACCCCTGGTACCTTAAACAGGACACCAACCGAGCATTGTTCAAGAATGTTGAAGAAATTTCAAGAACGCTCACGAATTGTCAAAAGTTTTCAAGATTCCTCAAGAATGCTTAAGAATTTTCAAGCGCATTCAAGATTATTCAAAAATTGTCTAAAGTATTCAAGATCGTTCATGAATTTTCAAAAACGCTCAAGAATTGTTAAGAGTGTTAATCTGTAAGTGACACCTCAACTCTGAAATCCCAGCGAATGCTCAGCTTAGTCAAATTCATGATTTTTCGTGCCTAGGCCGTTGGCTTTGGGGTGTGAATATTCCTGCCTAGATTCTCTTGACCGATCTTAAAAGCAAAAATGCTCATGAATCGTCAAGAGCATTCAAGGTCGTTCAAGAATTTTCAAGAGTGTTCAAGAACTTTGAAGAGAGATTGAGAATTTTGAAGAGTGTTCAAGAATTTTCAAGAATGAGCATGACATTCCAAGAGTATTCAAGATCTTTCAACAATTTTCAAGACTGGGCAAAAATTATCATGAGGGATCTCGAGAAACGTTTACCTGTGCAGTGAGCAGATGACGCTCATAAGCTAAGTCCATCCATACCAATAATGTTGGTGAAACAATTATTAATGTAAATCGACCTCGTTGATTAAGAAACTTCATCTTTGATTGTCCAAACGACGATGCAGGATAAACCTTATTGGGATTCTCCAGTTTGCACGGCTGTTCGGTGTCTATAAATTCCACGATACCCCCCGAGAGTTTGCCTCCGCTGTTCAGCCAATAAAGATCGTTATCAAAGTTGAGCTCTCACTAATCAGACAGGGCTATTCGGAGCCCCTCCACTCGGTTTATCTAGCTTTCTCGCCGAATACCTCCCTCTTTCTCCTTCAGCTGCTCGCATCCCGAAGATTGTCTTAGCAAATGTTTGGGCTCCCGAGCTCCTGCTCCAGGTCCTGCGGGTCAGCGGATGGATCCAATTTGTGTGGAGCCATTGTCCGTGGCGATTCCCCTTTCGATGCTTCCATTGTGCGATACTCGTCGTTTGGTTTGGGTTGTAATGAATTGCTGGGCAGCAGTGCGTGTTTTGTGAAGTTCGGTACAGCGGGGTTTTATAGGGTTTACGGGTTGTTACAATTATTTCAAGTGGATGCTGTTACAAGCCGTGTTTAATTGATTTATGGTTCCACGATAAAGGCATGAACCTATCGATATTGCAGGTAATACCTGTATTACTGTTTTTTCCATCGCTTGATTCTTTATCTGCGAACCTCATCCAATGCATCCAAAATTAATAATTTTTTGGGCTAAAACTGTCATGCCCCAAGCAGGATTCGAACCGTCAATACTCCTGAAGACTCGCTGTCCAAGCATGTCACTCAAAACCGCTCGGCTATCCGTGAGCTCCCGCTGCTATAGCAAAAACCCTTCAACATAACTTACTCTGCCTGGAACATCAAAATTGGCGCGGTAGCTTGCTCATTCTACACGCAGGTAATTTGACTTCCGTATTAGGTAAATGGCTCGAGTTTGAAAAAAGAGGCGTTCTGCGTCTGACGTGCAAAAGTAAAACGCTCTGAGAGGAAGACTGAAACAGAATAAGAAAAAACCTCGATGGTGTGTAGCTGTGTAGGAACAGAAAATGAAATAACCCTGAAGAGGGAAATGGAAAAGTGTCGGGCGAATCGCAATATCTCACGGTGTTCTCGTCCTTCAACCATAAATCCATCGCGAGGGTCCGCTCCTCACCAACCTCGCACATACTCTTCCCATTTCTCTTTGATACACCATCCCCCCCCTCCCCCTTCAGCAAACGTATGTCAGTCTGACAGGTTGAGGTACGTGATTCTGACGCACTCCCACTCGTACGGAAGTACAAAGATACGTTTGCGTACTTTCGGCCGAAATAAGGTATTTTTCATCTTGTCGGTTCGGTTGCTTTGTATCAAGTTGGCGCCCAGCTCTGAATGCTTCGCAGTTGAGAATTTTCCAACCCGAATTGAGAATTATCCTAGCCGAATTGAGTCTTCCAAAGAATCAAAATGATGGGGCTATTTAATAGCCCTCGTTCACAAAAAAAGAAAAAAAAGCAAAGCGATTTATTGTCAGTATTAATTTATTTATGAGAAATAAGCATCATTATCCATTCTGATTTATTCGCTTGGTCTGAGGTCAGTTACAAACATTTGAGCATCCATTATGATGATCAGCTGACTGACAATGTCAGTGACGTAATCAGTACAAAAAACTAATCTTTCGGATCATCAACGGAATTTGTACTCGATTGGAGAAAACAGTATAACGTGTAAGACTGATGTTTAGCAAAGATTCGAGATAAAAACAGATCGAGCGCGAGGAAACAAAATAAAAATTTCATTGCCTTGCAGCCTCGGAGGTGAATTGAGCCCGAAGGATTGAGGTTGACGTCGAGAAGCGGCAGGAAATAAGAAACAGGTATGAAGAAATCTTCAGGTTACCACCAGAGGGCAGTCATAATTTATTTTACTGCCCAACACGGGACGCATTTCCGTCCAGAGGGAAATTTATTTATTATTTGCGAACATGTGTTTTCTAGAATCACGCAGTTTACGGTTATTGAATTGATGCGACGGCTCTCCAATATTCCAAGAGTCGCGCAGCAATTAAGGTTGGGTTCATCAATTCAGTTCATTAAACAAAGCAAACTCAAACTCTAACTGAAACTCAACTCAAACTGGAACCCGAACTGAAACGCAAACTTAAACTGAAACGCAAACTTGAACTGACAGTAAAACTGAAACTGAAACTCAAATTCAAACTGAAACTCTAACTGAAATCCAAACTGGAACTCAAACTCGAACTGAAACTCTAACTCGAACTGAAACTCTAACACAAATTGAAACTTTACGTCAAACTGAAATGCAAACTGAAACTCGATTTGAAACAAACTAAAACTCGCTTTCAAAGGGAAACTCAAAACTAAACTCACACTGAAACTCAAACTCTTAACTCGTTTAATCATGAGTTTAAGTTTATGTTTAAGTTCGAGTTTGAGTTTTAGTTTATGTTTACGTTTGAGTTTCAGTTTCAGTTTGACTTTGAGTTAGAGTTTCAGTCTAACTTATAGTTTCAGATTGAGTGTAACTCTGAGTTTGAGTTTAACTTTCAGTTTAGGTTTAAGTTCGACTTTGAGTTTCAGTTTATGTTTACGTTTGAGTTTGACTTCGAGTTTCAGTTTAAGTTTGAAATGGCGTTTCAGTTTGAGATTGAGGTTGAGTTTAACTTAGAGTTTAAGTCTCACTTTGAGTTTCATTCAAGTTTTAGTTTGAGATTGAGGATGAATTCGACTTTGAGTTTCAGTTTGAGTGTGAGTTTTACCTCGAGTTTGAGTTTCAGTTTAGTTTGAATTTCAGTTGCAGTTTGACTTTTACTTTAACTTTTAGTTTGTGTTTCAGTTAGAGGTTCAGCTCGAGTTCGAGTTTGATTTTCATATTGAATTAGAGTTTCAGTTCAAGCCTGCGTTTGATTTTGATTTTGAGTGTATGTTTGAGTTTCAGTTTGTGTATCAGTTTAAGTAGGTATGCGTTGCAGCTTCAGTTTGTGTTTGAGTTTCAGTTTGGGTTTCAGCAAAAGTTTCAGTTCGAGTTGGAGTTCCAGTTTCAGTTTACGTTTGAGTTTGACCTTGAGTTTGTGAATATGTTTGACATTGTGTTTCAGTTTAAGCTTGCGTTTCAGCTCGGGTTCCAGTTTGAGTTTATTTTCACCAATGCAATTTGAAAACTTATCTTCAATTTATCCATCCAACAGATGGTTGTTATTCATAAAAGTACTGAACGGCGTACGTGCAAACGAGGTATTTCATCAGAAGGCTATCTTGCCGTCTATACATACTCGATTTATGTTCATCAATTATGTATCAGCCTCCTTGAATCAATAATCCGATTGGATCGTCTCCGTCGCTTCTGTAGTCCCACCGTCGTGTGGGTAGGTGAAGTTATTTGGGAATTTCCATTCATTTCCGATGGTTTCCGTCTCGCTCAGATGTACCAACTGTATGCGGCGCGCATTCACTTGTGGGAGGAATAATTTCGTGTCCTGAAAGACATTGTTATGTTGAGGACACTCACCATAATATATCCCGTAAAAATATAACCTATACTTGATTATTTTTCTTCTTGTGAACCGCCCAACAAGCAAATTTTGAGATTTTTGTGACGTAACGAAGAATAGTTCATGGTTGATTGTACTAACAACGGTTTTGGCCTCAGAATATTTCAGATACGACCCACAATTTGCTCTCGCGAGCGTTTAGAGATTATGAAAAAAGTAGGTATCTTTTTTCGTGATTAATAAAGAAAATAGTCGTTGTCTGCTTAAAATTATCACAAAACGACATGAATCATTATCCTAGCAGTAGGTAGAGCCGTCTCAACATTCGCAATGATCTATCCTAAGTTAAATGATAATTAGTTTCAGCCAAGGTAACCCTCACAGCACGAGCAGCAACCACTCGAAAACACTTGTGCGTCAAGTGGCAGCTTGGCTCAGTGGTTTCAAGTGCGGAGCGCGATGCGACCCTCTAGAAGGGGTAGGTGCTTCCCAAAATGGCCAATTTCGACATTCTCCCTTCCAGCTACTTATTTGGTTCCTACATTATTATGGGGATCGAAAATCAATTTCGAGTACCTATAGCAGAGAAAAGTAGGAATCGTTTCACGGGCCGCATCACAAAAAAAGGTTTGAGGTAATGGGCTGCTTTCGGCCTTCAAATGTCAAGGGAGTGCGTCGTACAATTATCGTGAATTACAATTTCAATTATTGTAAAATTAATGTAATGAAACATTTTTCTGAATAGTGAGCCACATTGTCAGTAAATAAATAACGAATTTATTTATTGTTTTTCAGGGGGCCGGCGCGAAGGACTGCCTCGTTTGAAGTGAGTCGTTCTACTATCTCTTGGCTCGCATTTCCACCCTGCAATAGGAAACGGTAGATCGTCTTCATAGGTGCATAAAATAGTTAAAGGCGACCTAATCCGAGTACAACTTCACTCCTAACTACCAACTTCAGTCCTTTAGATTGCCATTGCAAAATCTTAACACGAGGTTAGCACGCACGGTCAGGAAGTACGGAGAAAAGTCAGAGTATGTGACACGCTAAGCTGTTCCAAACTGGCCCTTGTAGGGACCCCTTCTTTCGATCAAATCAACGTTTCTGGCACGCAACATAGAACGTGACAAGATTCTTAGACTTTATCTGGTCGCATTATGCTAAGTTGTGGGTGTGCAGACTGAAAATTGAAAAGGACGTAATTATGTGTCCATATTGTAAGCCGCTGTTTACGGAAATGACCGTGAATTAAATGTCATACATTCGGTCAGCTTGAGGATACCTGCAATAGGAGAAAATATAATAATACACTGTAGCAGCACGAAGGAAAAAACTAATTCATGGCGGGTTTAGTGTTTTCTGGTATTTTTCTCAGAGTACTCACCTAGATATTTTCTCAGGAAGCTCAAAAAATGTATTCGGATGAAACCGAGGGCACGTGGGGGCCAATGGTTTTCTGCGTAAAGTTGATGGTAAAGCCGGCCGTACACTATCCGATTCCTGTTGGAGAGGGTAAAAATGTATTGCTGTGATTGGCAGAGGTGGCGTCGGCGTTGAACCCAATAAATTTGATTGGGGTTTCTAAGTCACGTTCCCATGTCCATCCCCTCTCTAACAGCCAGCGATCGGATAGTGTGTGGAGGACCTAAATTCGAACAAACACTATCCGATTCCTGGTGGAGGGGGAAAGGAAATGCATTGCTGTGATTGGTCGACGTACCGTCGACGTAGAACTATGTATTATGAACGTTGAACGTTCATGAGCACTACAGAAAATTCAAGAACCTTCAACTGCAACACCGATCCCCGCACTTGAAAAGTATTCTGTATTTTTGGAAAAATCAAAATGTTTTTAACTTCTAGTTTTACTAGTTTGTAGTGGGCTTGTTACAGGAGCGTGAGTGTAGGCACGTGTAGGCGTCTTGCGCATGAGCAGTGTAAGGTTTACTTGTATACAAGAGATTTTTGGTATACAATTGCTTGTACACAAGCAAAACCTTTAAAAGCTTCGCTGCAGGAACGTTGCTTATGCCAAACCTTGCATTAAGCATGCATAAGACCCACGCTCTTGGAACAAACCCAAAAGTCAAACGAATCCAATTCAACACGCGTTCGATCCAATACCTCGCAAACATTTTCAATTTAAAACCAAGGATTGTAATTGAAGTCGGCATGTTACCCAGTTTATCGTTCTCGAAACTCTGGTCAATGAACATCGGAAATCGCCTTGCGTGAAATGCCACCATCACTTTTAGCTGACCTATGAAAAGTATATGGCGAGTTCTTTTCGAATACCACGGTCACTAAGCGTGTCTGTGGAATTAAGATAATGCCATACTTTTCTGACATTTATATGGCGTTGGAAAACACTCGCATTTAACTCAAGTGATGTCTTTAAAGATGTGGTGTCGTGGCGAGATTCCTGTTCGAGACACTTTTCAGAGAGTGCGAATGTTGGATTGTCAAAGTTCGAAATTCTTGCTGACCTTCTCTTGCGCTGTACGAATTCATGAGCTCCACGGGTCTGCAATAAACATTAAACTTGGGGGCGCCCGTGTTTGTTTGAATTACATTGGTTTCCGTGCCTCGAATGTGTAACGCAGTATATACCCACCTTAATTTTGAAAACTTGACATCAGAAGCAACTAAAATGACCTTTGCTGGTTTAAGCGTGCGAGTTGGATTTAAATTATGCAAATCGACTTGCAAATGTGTTGCTCGGCGGTTCCGTTGGTCAATGGGTCAGTAAAACGTTGGAGGGCGTACGGAGAAATGAGGTGCACGCCGGGTGTACGGGAATCATCAGCACTTTCCCTTATGGCTGTTTTCCCAACGGACTAATGTAAACATTTGCCCAAAAGAGCAATTCTGCGCCTCAACGAACTCATGAATGCCGTATGATTTTCAAATATGCCATCACCAGTACGCAGCCATCGCATCCCAGTTAGTCCGCCGAGTTAACTACGGGACGAAACTGCTAACTCATCGTTTGAGCGAATGTCGCCATTTACACTTTCCATTGAGCAGTCTAATGATTCTGGAATGCCACCATTTCTCGTCCCTGAATTCCGGCATTCGGAGTATTGAATTGTTAATTCGTCTGTTGACATCCAGGAGTCAATATTGTTCGTTTTATCCAAAGGGCACCCATCATTAGGTACCTTTATGAAAAGCCTTTCTGGGTTTGGGAATTTCTATTTGTTTAATCAGTAATTGGGTGTTTTGTGATTATTTGGGTGTTGGATGATTATTTGGGTGTTTCGACCAAACAGCTACCCTGAGGAGGTGCTACGCTTTTGACCTTCTTCAAGGTAAATGCCTATTTCCATATAAAGGCAACACCAATTGGTAGCAGCATGCAAAATAATAATTGTTTTGTCTTCTTTATGAATTCCAAAATTGTTCAAGATTCTAGTTTGAAATCTGATATTTTGGCATTCAGAATGTCTGTTCATCTTAGCAGACTAATCGAAATAGAATCGAGCAGTGTGAACGTTAGAATGGCCTCAGTAGTTGGTACAATATCGAAGTTGCGAGGTAGCGAGCTGACGTCCCCCGGAGCGGGTGGGTTACTAATTGAATACAAATATAAATACAACATAGTGAAGATCTGATGTTGTGTTTCGGTGTACAGGAATCCTAAACATAAGGGTACACGCTACACATTGACTTCGCCACTTTGGCAGCACTGTGGTTGAACCTCCGTTGAAACACGCCCTCCGACAATCCTACAGTCATTTCACAAAACCAGTACCAGGACGAGTACCAGTACAAGTGAATTCGTCTCAATTTTCCAAGAATACGATGTTTAGATAACATAGATATTTAGCGTGGACAACCTTACCGCAAAAGTTACCCTAAAACGTCCCCAAACCCATACTGGAGTTGCGTGCCAAGTCATATTTTTTTACTGAAATGTTTGCTAAGGATGAACTCCTCTATTACAATAATTGTTTCTTGTTCCCATCAGCGAAGTTGGCCCTGGCATGCTAAAACTCTTAAAGAGACAGTCTGAACTGGTAAAAGAATCATCGTCAAAACCAGTGAATATTTCTATTCCTCCAGCTCATAGGTACCTAAGGTACGGTATGCTCTTGTATTGAACTCTGAAGTTTAAATCTTCATAGGCGTCTTTCGTAAGCTTTGTGAGCAGGACACGTCTGTTATCTGAAAACTTCAACTCCAGATCTGCTTTGAGGGCGAACTAGTTCGTCAGAATGTAATCGTTAGCAGCTGTCGGCCAACTTGGGCCCAAAAGATTCAGCTCGTTAACGAGTCTTGATCTTTGAGTGATGAAACGAAAGACCGTTGGAAGCAGACGTGTGAAACGACACTTTAAGCAAAAAGGGCACCGGGCCCTTTAATAAGCGCCCCATTGTTGCCGAGTCGCCCTATACCTCCATCACGTCTTGGACTTCACTGTCGACTAAGGTCTCCCTTACTGCTTAGCTCAGCATCGTATTTACCTTTACTCACTCCTGGTCTGCCAATGGCGGCCCCGTTAACGGCTGTTTCCTGAGTGGAAATTGCCCTTCTCCGACTATTTTGACACGGTGGTTCACTTCAGACTTCCTGCTGGGCAGGCGAAGGAATACGATCCCCTGTGTCGTCGGAGTTTTAGCACGAATTTTGCTAGGCGTAGGTACCTACTTTTTGAAGAGGAACCTTGGCATTCTGTCGTGACATTCAATGTTTTCAACCCTCCGCCAGAATTTGTCGGTTTACGTTGAATCCGAATCTCTTTATAAAGGCTCTTGCCCAACCCCCCGTTGCATCCTGCGAAGTTCCCAAAAGTATGCATATTGCAGGAAGATTTACATTTTTCCAGAGCAGAACCAATAGTTACATTAAATTAAAGGCAAAAATTACTCGAAATAAGGAAAAAATGTTCTACGCCCGAAATGTCAAACCATCCGCGGAAAAAAGCGACACCGTGCGACACGTACCCTTCTTCTTTCACCCCCGCTTTTCAAATTACGAGCAAACGAATTCCGTCACGTTGGTTTCGGGGATGAATATTGATTTCTCTCCCGCGCTGATTTGAGAGGGTGAGCAACGGAGATACTTTGTTTATCGTCAATCAGGCGAGGCATGCTAATGTAAACTTGTTAGGATACTGTAATAATGTAAACTCGGAGAAAGGCGCCGGCAAGAGGAGGAACCAATCAATGAATGATAGGCCTTGCTTTTTGTGGAGAGATGCTCTAAAAAACGTTTTCACCTACAATCGGGTTGAATCGCCAGTTCCTTCTCGTGAAATTCCTCCTTTAAAATAGGAACTTGTGTCTTAAATAAATGAGGATTTGTTCGATCAGGTTCGTCCTGCTTCTGGACAGTCCCGGACCTGTATGTCAGTGACGCCAAATTCAAGCGTGATTGGCGTTGTTAGTCACCAGGCCGGGACTGTTCAGGATTGGCCTGATTGAGCTAACGTCGAAGCGTTTAGTATCAGAACCAAGCCTTTCAAAAGCCCTCAATTTTGCTCGTTTCCAAGAATCGCCCCAAAGAGACCTCCAAATTTTGATGGTCCTCTAGTAGTTCAGGCATCAAAAATGGTGTATTGAAGATACACTGGTGCATTTGAAGAGCTTTCTCTTTGAAACCTCGTTAAAAAATGATCTTATACCTAACAAGAAATTATCATTAGTCGTATTTTGGTGGAGTGGCAGATTCAGGGACACGAGAGATACAGATTTCATTCGGAATCACACCGGCATAAATATTTGGCATCGACCAAGATACACGCGATTCACACAATTGATTCTCGCGTGACTACATTGCTGGTTGTGTCATCAGGAAGTTGTTGTGAGCATTTCCATCAGTTAAGCACGAACATGGCTGGATTGACAATGCAAACTTTGCCCAACTTTGGGTATTAAGAGCCAGAAGTTTCTCCGCGATGAGTCAATCCTTGGTTGCTAAACTCGTTACACAATAATGGGATAAAACCGCTTTAGTCTCCGCGCGCTCTCCAAACTTGCGGGAATGGGGATGTGGAGATGGGGAATTCACAAATTAACGAGTTCCCGTTGGCAAGAGAGCGGCAATTAAAAGAAAATTGAAAAGAGATCCGCCAATTGGTTTGTTCGGGTTGTTGGTATTGTTGCGTTGATCGTTGAATCGAAATGATGATAGTGGTGGAGTATGTAGACCTTGATGATGGCCGTGAATGGTGGAGATGAGCCAATATTAAGCGTTTACTATGGTTTAGTAGGCAGACTGTGGAGATCTTGATGATGGTCGTGAATCGTGAAGATGAGCTAATATTACGTGCTTGCTATGGTTTGGTGTCGCTTTTATTTGAAGTTACTGACGGCTAGGTATATGATTTCGTTGAATGGTGGCATACATAAGCAGTGAGAATGCGATCCAAACTGACGATTTCTCAGATTGAATCGAACAACCATCAGCACAAATGGTGACTCAGATATTTCATTATCTTATTTTGTCGAAATTTCAGCATCGGTATCGATCTGGATTGACGGGACATGTCTTAATCGGCAGCAAACGTTCATAAGATTTCAGTCATTGAGCAGGTGCTTGAGTGTGAAACGGGTCTTAGTCGCTCATAATTTAACCAGAAGTTGTACCTCGACATGAGATGACCTCAGAAACAGCTTGTCTCTGGCTACAGCAGCTGTCGGCACATTGTAGCCTCGCTCGAATAACTAATACGGATTTGCGCTTTCAGTTTGCCCTGAGTTTGTGAGGGGTTGTGGTGTAAAATACAACGACGAGGAGTTTCAAGTACAAAAGCAGCACTAAACATAATAGCAAGCTCTGGAATACGTAAATGGGATAATGTCTCGAATGCATGCCAGATAAGAGTTCTCCAGTACCCGGGAGTTGAGCAATGGCCCCACGGATTTGACGGTGGTCGGGTCATCTTGAGGGGAGGCTTCGCCAGTGTCACACGGTAGAGCTACGCCATTATCAAAGTGAATAACGGATTGAAAAACATTCGAAATAGGGGCATCTTTGGAAAGAATACCGACCAATGCATACATTTTTGCCACTGGGATCGCTCTGTAAACTTATATTAGGTAGGGAAAGTTACAAGATATGAGTTTTTCTAATTATTACAATATTCATAATTTAATATTACGCATCCTATTCAGTTTATGAAATAGTTTCATTTGCCAGACAGTACGCAAAGGGGGAAACCTAAGTTTTCTTCTCACTCCTTTTCCGGTGATGATAAAAAAAATCATTTTCGTACGTGTGACTGTGTCCTAATGGCCATTTCACTTCTGCTGCTCCGTGCCCAGTTGAGGACCACCAGCCACTAACCTCCGTCCTTCCCATGGTCCACCTTCAGTGGCCTGATTACATTATCCACTAATGCTTCAACGTCCACGTAATAGTCCCCACCGACCCACTCATCTACCCAATTCTACGTTATCCTCGGCCTTCTCCCAAGAACCATCAAGTTCATTTTCAGGTGTCCCCCTCGCTAATATCCATTTCCTCCACTAATCGAAAGAAATTTATTACAAAAGTACATAATATTCTCGTCCGAAGTGGCTTCGCAAGAATGAAGAGTAACTCCCTTGGTCATTTTCCCAGAACGAGCCAATTCTTTCCCCAAAATTTCGAAGAACTAAGTTCAAATCAACTTTATCAGGACGATTCGGGCATCGTCGTGAATCAAACGAAGTATTTCCATTTTGCCAAGAGTTGAATCTTCGGTGTCAAAAAAAGATAAATAGTCCTGATAAATTTTAAAGCCAATTCATTTAGGGATAATGTGAATCATTTTTTCTAGAAATCCAATTCTTTCAAAAATATTGGCGAACATATGCTTGTATTTTTACTTCCATATTTACAGAGTAAATGGAAGTATTGTGATCGTCCTAAAATCGAGAATCGGAACGGAGCTTCAGAAAAAACTTTTTCTTATACACATTTACTCAGAATCACTTCCTGAACATGTGTCCGTCTGTCCGTCTGTCCGTCTGTGGTCATTTACAACCAGTGGTGCGTAGATAACACACAATACTTCCATATTTTGAAACGCAAAGAAGTGACACGATTTGATCATATTTTGACTGCTTTTAAGGGTGTTTAGGCCAAAAATATCAAAAAATTCACGATTAAAATTTTAAAATTCGCCCAAAATAAAAATACAATACATTATTGGAATATAAAAAATATCCACATATTCTGCAAGGTAAAACAAAGATTTTAAGACCAAGAACGCTCAAATCGGTTCATTTTTGTGCCCGGAAAAAAATAAAATAGAAAACACTAAAAATGCAAAAATAGCGGAAGTACTGTGCGTTATCCAAATTCCGATTAAACAGGGTGTTAGGTCTTGCCGAGACAAACATTCCAGTTCAAGAAATTTGAAAAAAGGTTGAGAATTGAGGGAGTTATGGTCATTTTTGTAAATGACCACAGACGGACTAACGGACTAACGGACACACGGACACACGGACACACGGACACACAGACACACGGACACACGGACACACGGACACACAGACACTTGTTCAGGAAGTGATTCTGAGTAAATGTGTATAAGAAAAAGTTTTTTCTGAAGCTCCGTTCCGATTCTCGATTTTAGGACGATCACAATACTTCCATTTACTCTGTAAATAGATAGATAGATAGATAGATAGATAGATAAGCATTTATTTGTATAAAGCCATACGGCCATTACAAGGTTGGCATGTTATTAAAATTAATATTCTTCTTGGAGTAGGTACCTACTTATATTGAAACCGCCTGGTGAAAGTGGAGAAAACCAAAAAAGAAAGAAAAAGGGAAGCATGGGATCACCATGAGAGGTCCGTTTTCGATTAAAACAAAGCACCCTCTGACACGGCACATAGCCTCAACCGAAGTGCTGATCTTAGGAACTTAAGTAGGCTGGATGGTTCCTCAAGCTGGAGCAGAGTCGGTAGGTTCTCAGCAGTGATTGTCGCCTCTCCTAGATGCCTGGTTCGTTGGTACGAAAACACGGCGCATTCGCTTATCAAGTGCGCAAGCGTATCTTGAGAGCCAAGATTGCATACTTGGCATGGATCAGTTCGCGAGAATTTATGCGTGAGGCCTTCCCATGCAATGCGGCAGAACCTGTCACCAGCCAGTCGCACCTGGGCCAAAACTCTTTTGGTGTGGAGGGGTAGCTCTTTTTCAAGATAGGCTGCAGCTAATCCCTCCAGAGATCCAGTGTTTCTAGGAGCCTGGTTGTGGGAAGAATTCAGCGCCCTCTCCATGTCCACAGATCGCGTTACAGATTCCAGGCCTCTTGTGAATTCAGATTTGTTCTGCTGAGCTCCTGTGGTAGAGAGGTGCTGCACACACCCGGCATCTTCCAGCAGTTGCCGTACTTGGAGCACCCAATTATACCTAGGATCGCCTGGCCTCTCCGCCAGCTCCTCCAAGCGATTGAAGCATATTCTGGGTAGTCTGTTTTCGCTCATGGATCTCAGCTTATTCCACCAACTATAAGCCCTTTTTCCCACAGCAACTCGCATGTGGAGGAGTCCAAGCTCTGTTCGCACCAGATAATCGGGTGTAGACCAGCCCAATCCCAGTAGCGATTTGAAGGCCCTGACTTGCACACGTTCCAAAGATTCGGTATGACACAACCCCCAGGCTTCGCAGGCGTAGAGTGATGTGCAGGCTACTGCTGACGAAAATAGCGTCTTCCAAGTTGCTGGAGCGTTCGCTCGGGACTGGAATATAACGGGCCAAGTACTTTTGTATGCTGCCAAACCTTTCTGGATCGCCATGTCAGCGTGCTGGTTGAAAAGCCCAGAAGCGGAGAACTTGACTCCAAGGAACACAAATGAACTGACTACTTCCAGGCGGTCCCCTGAACAGAAGAAATCATATGTCTTCCGTCTGCCTTTCCTCTGGAACACCAGTACCTTTGATTTAGCGGCGTTAACGGTCAGTCCATTCCGGGCACAGTATTCTTCCAGGGCTTTTAGCATTCTTTTCATTCCCGCGTACGAGTCGGAGAGCAGCGCAAGATCATCTGCGTAGAACAGCGAAAGAAGCTCAGTTGAACTGTTGATGCTAACGCCTGTGATATCTTTGGTCTTGAGGAAGTTGTCGAAATCTGCCAGATATAGAGCAAACAGGAGGGGGGAGAGTACATCTCCTTGCAGAATTCCTTCCACAATTGGGAATCTCCGTGTAGTCTTATCACCTACTAAGACAGAGAACGATGCATTCTCGTACAGAGACCTTATGAGGTTCAGGAATCTGGCACTCACCCCCAGTCCTGCGAGCTTTTCCCAGATTTACTCTGTAAATATGGAAGTAAAAATGGCCATCACTCCCTCATTTCTTAACCTTTTTCCAAATTTCTTGGACTGAAGTGTTTGTCTCGGCAAGACCTAACACCCTGTTTAATCGGAATTTGGATAACGCACAGTACTTCCGAGATATTTATTTAATATGTGGATATTTTTTACATTCCTAAAATGTGGCGTTTTTTCATTTTGGGCGAATTTTGAAATTTTAATACTGAATTTTTTGATATTTTTGACCTAAACACTTTCAAAAGCAGTCAAAATATGATCAAATTGTGTCACAATTTTACGTTTCAAAATATGGAAGTATTGTGTGTTATCTACGCACCACTGGTTTGCTTTTTCATAAAAATTATTTTGATGTCCAAAATGTGTTTTTGAGGCTTCAAATTTCCATCTTAACTCTTTCTACATTTCTCCAATTTGATCGTTCTTTTCTGATTCGCTTTTTTCTAATAAAGGACATTTCTACATAAGTTAGGTATTGAAAACTTCCAAAAATACTCTCCTATGTATATTATTATATACTATATAGGTATATATTTCATCATTATTTTTGATTTGGAAAAATAATTGAAATGTTTTTGTAAAAAAATAAACAATTTTTTGTTAAAAAAAAGAATGATTTTTATTATTGGAATCATGAGCATCCTTTGAAACGCCCTCATTTCTGGATTCAAATCAACGTAGAATATTTGATTAAAATGCGGAAATATAATAGCGCACCGAAGAAAGCCGATGCCTTCACGGTTGATACGAATTTCCTGTTATTTTACCTACAAGTATAGCGGGCGTTTATGGTACAGTGGATATTTTTTCTATACACCACGGTTGAGTGAGGTTGAAAAAATACCACGTGAGAGAGAGCCCCATTTAATGACTCGGTATCGAGTTAGTATAACCTCGCTGAATTTGATTTCTCGCGAGACCCATTTCCAGTTTGATTGGGATCTATTTCACGGCCTGTGACCTCTCGCCAGTTAGTCTTCATTCCACTATCATTGGATGGTGTAAAAAATTGTATTGTTCGGTCCGGTTGATGGTGGAAATGAATGGAATGAATCGGATCGACGATGGAAATGGGGGCAGACTTGAATCCGCAAAAGATGATCAGCTTTATTCGTGGCCATTGTACACTACCAAAAAATGCATTTTTTGCCCAAAAATCATGAACCATAAGTAATCGAACGCCCCCAGACTACTCGATTAATTTTTTGATCCGAACAAAATGAATTGACTCAATGGAAGGATGAATTGAATACCTACTATACCTACTTATACCTACTAGGTATGCCTACTTATTTTTCGCCGGTGGAGTTGATGACTGGCAAAGAATACCTACCTACTTACCTTCCACCGGAGGAGTCGATGGTTGGTGAAATTCGGAGACGTCCGGTGGAGTTTCCCGAGTAACTTACCATAAATGTAGCAATATTCGCAGCATGAGAGAAAAATATATTCAGGTACCTGACCGATTCATATGATGGTTACATTTGAGCAAGAAACCGATCCCCAGAAGTAACGAAAGAGTGGAATTTTTAAGCTTTGGGAATCTTCCTAACGTAGGGGGCCCAGCTGGCGTGAAGCTCTTGAAGATTCTCTTTCGAAAGCACCCAAAGAATACGTACATTTTCATGAAAGAAAATGGCCTACGTGCAGTATTTCCTCGGATGCCCAGGTGAACGGTGTCGTCTTCTTCTTTTCCATCATAAAACATCAGGAGGGGTAATATTACGAAGCTCTTACCTCGCGACTGGTGAGGCTTTTACCCTCAATCTCACCCTTCCACCCCTAATGGGTTTGTTCCATTCGACCGGGAAGGAGAAAAAGAGATTTCCAATTTATGTATGACATCCTCGCATAAAGGACGCCAAGCTAGCTAAGCAGAGGTACTGATTTTTCCGGTCTCACCTCTGATTTTACATCAGGCCTTATTTGTAGGCTCACAGCATGTTCACAATGTTGCGGAATGAGTTTTGAGGTTCACGAATTTTCGAACATGAGAAATGAACTGATTATCGGAAAATTCTGTTAATAATGAAGCAATACAATCGCGCGATGAAAACATTCACATCTTAGACCCTTATTCCAATGTCTCTCATGTTAATCAAACCATCGAATATTTATAATAATCAATAATCATTATTTTGGCGAACCATTTGTGCAGTCCAGCCGACCACTCAGCATTTTCAGTCATATTTCTGTCTCGAAACCGTTTCAAAATTCTCTCTGCAGTACCGAAATTGATTTGTAGGATATCTAGTACCTAGGTACTACCTACTTTGCACTCTTGACTACATACAATATTGACTCTAATGGTGGAAAATTATTCAAAACTCTTCATTAGAGGTAAAATTAATTTCCGTCTGTAGACATCGAGGCTAACTCAATTCCAAGTTCTCGAGAGGTTTACAAACATTATCAAACCCATTAGGAACATTCTCCGTAAGTACCAGCGGTCGTTGATGGGAAGAGAGCGATTACCGAAGAAAGAGTTATTTTCAGTCATCCACTTTCCTGCTTAGAGTTTGTTTCTTTTGAAAAAAATTAACTCTTCATAATCTGCTCTCTTGGATTCGTGGAGCAGCGAGGATTTAATGATAAAGAAAGAAAGAAAATGTTTAGTGTACTACCGCACATCATGAATTAACAGCCACATAGAGCGCACATGACATCAGAATTTGTTAGGCCTATTTTTAATAAGAATAAGTTTGTTCGTAGCATTTTGGTGTAAGAAGTAATATTTTGTAAGTTGAGTTTGATCTCGAAGTTGACTTTGATCTCGAAGTTGAATTTGATCTCGAAGTTGACTTTGATCTCGAAGTTGACTTTGATCTCGAAGTTGACTTTGATCTCGAAGTTGACATTGATCTCGAAATTGACTTTGATCTCGAAGTTGACTTTGATCTCGAAGTTGACTTTGATCTCGAAGTTGACTTTGATCTCGAAGTTGACTTTGATCTCGAAATTGAGTTTGATCTCGAAGTTGACTTTGATCTCGAAGTTGACATTGATCTCGAAGTTGATTTCGATCTCGAAGTTGTGTTTGAACTCGAAGTTGACATTGATCTCGAAGTTGAGTTTGAGCTCGAAGTTGAGTTTGAACTCAAAGTTGATTTCGATCTCGAAGTTGACATTGATCTCGAAGTTGACATTGATCTCGAAGTTGAGTTTGATCTCGAAGTTGACTTTGATCTCGAAGTTGACTTTGATCTCGAAGTTGACTTTGATCTCGAAATTGAGTTTGAGCTCGAAGATGAGTTTGAACTCAAAGTTGACTTTGATCTCGAAGTTGAAAATGATCTCGAAGTTGAGTTTGATCTCGAAGTTGACTTTGATCTCGAAGTTGAGTTTGATCTCGAAGTTGATTTCGATCTCGAAGTTGACATTGTCTCGAAGTTGACTTTGATCTCGAAGTTGATTTCGATCTCGAAGTTGACATTGATCTCGAAGTTGAGTTTGATCTCGAAATTGACTTTGATCTCGAAGTTGACTTTGATCTCGAAATTGAGTTTGATCTTGAAGTTGACTTTGATCTCGAAGTTGACTTTGATCACGAAGTTGACATTGATCTCGAAGTTGAGTTTGAACTCGAAGTTGAGTTTGAACTCAAAGTTGACTTTGATCTCGAAGTTGACTTTGATCTCGAAGTTGACTTTGATCTCGAAGTTGAGTTTGAACTCAAAGTTGATTTCGATCTCGAAGTTGAGTTTGATCTCGAAGTTGACTTTGATCTCGAAGTTGACTTTGATCTCGAAGTTGACTTTGATCTCGAAGTTGACATTGATCTCGAAGTTGAGTTTGAACTCGAAGTTGAGTTTGATCTCGAAGTTGACTTTGATCTCGAAGTTGACATTGATCTCGAAGTTGTGTTTGAACTCGAAGTTTAGTTTGATCTCGAAGTTGACTTTGATCTCGAAGTTGACTTCGATCTCGAAGTTGACATTGATCTCGAAGTTGAGTTTGAACTCGAAGTTGAGTTCAAGGTTGATTTCGATCTTGAAGCTGTGTTTGAACTCGAAGTTGACTTTGATTATTTAATGTTCGCATTTTTTAATGTTGGAGTTAGGAACACAACTTTTTGAAAGTCAGATGTTTTCAGTTGAATTCAGCTGTTTTTTCGGTGCTCGACAGAGGGAAAGGAAGGCTTGCAACACTGGATCTAGCGGTCATCGAGTAGGTACCTCGTACTTACATAGGTAGGTAGGTACCTAATTTTTTACAGGATGCCTTCCCAAGGAGGGGCTTTTTCCTTGAAGCGGGACGTTTGGCCGTCCACTACGAGATTGTGGGGGCACCGGGACACAACCCTCCAAATCGGGACTGTCCCGCCCAACGCGGGACGTCTGGTCACCTTAATTATAATATAATATTAGAATCATTCTAAACATCTCTGACCATCTAACTCGTGAAAACGGTCCACTCATGCTGATGGGCTGCGATCAAAATACCCCTAGCCTTTTCTCGAGCTCAACAGGTCGAGAACCATCAAGCCGTCATCATTCGCCATAGGCCAAAAGCTCTAGTTGTTCGGAAGAGAAGGATCAATGAGCTGGGAGGGTGAAAAGTGTTGGTTTGTTGGTCAGGGCGAATTTTCGGTTATCTTTAGTGAACCGCCATTACATTAGTGGCGAGCCATTAATCTAATATTCCACCCCTGGCTGCCCGTGGATTTATTTCTCTCGCTTTTCTCTCGATGGAATCGTTTGTTTCGCTTCCTTTCTAATAATTCGCCGGAAATTGAGGCAGTCGTTCGATTGTTGTTCATTTGTCCGATCACGTCTAATAGTCATTGTTGATTTGCTACTCCCCCTAACGGCGAATCTATTATTTTATCGCCCTTCTCGAACGAGATGAAGAGCTAATCAATGAACAATCGAGCTGACTGATTTCATTCTGATTTTCTTCGAGCTGCCGTTTTCATTGGAGGATTCCACAATAGTTTTAACTCATTAAGAGCATACTGATTTTGCTGTATGCCCCTTGAAAATTTGTCATCGGTTCATGTAAAAATTCCCAATTTTCTTAGCCCATCAGAAAACTAGGAATTTTTCAAGTGCACAATGGAAAATTTTCAAGGGGCCTACAGCAAAATCGGTACGCCTGGCAAGGGTCAATTCAAACTTTTCTGTTTTAAAGCGGTTTCGTTTCCGCAATACAATGCACAAACATGATTTGCACAAAATACTTTGGAGGCTCAAAATCAATGGACTCCAAAATATGAGAATGCTCCAGATTTTCCAAAAACTACTGGATTTTCATCCTTCGAAAAAAGCTCTTCTACTTTGCTGTTTATTTGCTCACAAACAAACCTCAAATCGCAATTTCTCAAATACGGATGCCTGCTAGTCACTCAGTTTTTGCCTTATATCAACCGGAGTACTGCTCAGCTCAGAGAAGGCTCTTGTAGTTAGTCAACAAACCAGAGAACAACAAGAATCTCCAACGATCCCCTCTTTCCCAGCTGGTGTAACAATCGACAAGTCACATAACGAGCTTCTTTTTCCTGTCTCATTAGGGGTGTTGTTTTCTCTGGTTTTGAATATCTTTGGCTTCTCGAAACTGAAATCTCGGTCTTCTTTGCAATGTTTCGGCTTGAAATAAACAAAGAATGTTTTCCGAAGGGATTAGATTTTGCATTACCTACTCGTAATTTATATTTCCGTCCCGAGTAATCTAAAAATAAGATCGTACGATATAACACCCAGTTCAGATTTTCAAGTTGAATAAAATTTTTTGGTTGAAGGAGTTAAAATTTTTTTGTGAAATTTTTTGGACTTTTCGCTATGAGCACTGGCAACAAGGGTGGACTTTCATTTCAAGGGTGGACTTCCATTGAATGAAATGCAATGAGTTCATCATTCTCGTACAATCATAATATCACTCTATGACAGCTTGTTTAGCGCCTGTTGATCTCTTATCTCGTTAATCAAACATAACTAGTTCGGTTCGGGTGAGCCGAGGCCGCGTCAAAGAAGGAAGTGCGTCGATTGGCCCGTCACTCAACTGCCGAATAGGAGGGAGTTGTAGAGAATGACTGTTTGGCTCGTCAATATTGCTGCTATCAGTATGGCCCAAGACTGCACTTCAATATCTTGGATCTTGAAGACGTGTTTTGAAACAATCATCAATAAACGTGCGGGTTAATTCCATTGGATGAGATGTAAAAAGGGGCAAGGAAATTATTGTTTTGTACCTCGGATAAATGTGGAGTAGTCGGGATTTTTCGGTTTTCGGAAGTTCACTTTGTCAAGCCACCTACTTGAAAATTGAAGTTCCTGATTGATGATGACAAGAAACGAAAATTTATCAATTTTTTAATTTATTTTATTGTGCAAGAGCCGAAAATGAAAAATCGCTTTTACAAATTATGAAAAGTGGATTTTTTTAAATGAATCTATAAAATGTGCAATTATTTTTTTTTTTGGCGCATCGAACGGCTCCCATGCAAAGGAAGTGCTGTGAATACGGGCCAATGGTTCATTAAAAAATCGGATGGATATTATATAATATCCATAATATATTATATAATCTGGATCTTATTATATTATAAAAATATTTATATTTTTCAGACACTATAGGGACATTCTATTTGTAAAATACAAATGGAATGTCCCTATATTTAAAATTATATTCAAATTAGCGTCAGCGCTTGCTCACATTATGCTCGTAGGTTCGGCTAAAGTTTCACATAAGTCTTGCCACTTCGGAAAAGATACGAAAACACCAATCTTTCGCAAAAGAAAAGAGATAGGTGATACGCACTGATGCCAGAGGGTGTGAGGTCTCAGGCCGCCTGGGCTTAACTACTTTACGCTCCCAAGGTCCCGGGAACGAAAACTTTTTTCATTTTCATAATGCCCGGAACTTGTTATTTGGGTAACAAGTAAGAATTTCAATTAGTTTAGAAGGCCCATGGACCGACAGAAGCGAAGAAACTTGGCCAATGAGGATGCCGTTTTGAATATAAGATTCTCTCCATGCTTCTAATAACTGGAAATACGGTATCCGACGTATTTGAACTTTCAGAAGCATGCAACGTCCTCAGATAGACTTTCCAGGGCCCAGATGCTTTCGATGTTCAAGTTGCACTGCCTAAAGCAAAGCCCATCATCAAGTGAAAGACGTCAATAAGGCCAGAAAATAATCAAAAAATGGTCAAAGTCTCATAAAACGTTCAAAACTTTCAACACTTCGCGTTTCCCCGTGAATGGCAAATAAAGTCAAAAAAGTTTGAGGGAAAACCCCAAGCCACGAATTGTGGGAGTGGGATCAGCATTCAAGGAGAGTTCAAGTTCTTAACTTCACCTGGGACTGAGAGGGAAAACTTTCAGCGAAATCCCAGCAGACGTTTGTACGTACGTGCAATGTTGAAAACCTTCGCCTCACTAGGTGTTCCCTCACATGCTGAATCCCTTTAGGGCCCTGCCATCGTAATACCTCATTCCTTATCACCAAGGTCGAATCGCCACTGATTCTACCTCACCAACTATCCATTGGGAGAAAGGAAACTCCTCGATAAAGGTTCGGCTATTTTCTGGCACCGATTGAAGATTGCTATCGCTGAAAAGGGCGTCGAGACTGAGAAAAATGGTGGCGTTCCAGCCCAAAAGAACGTTCGCTTGTCGGACGACGATTGAATTTATAGAAATGAACGCGAATTTATTTATTGAAACTTACTGGGATTGAAACTGGATTGGAAATCGCGTTATGGAGTAGTTAATTCCCTAAACGGTCTCCAGCCTCGAATATATTTGAACTCGCTCTGCGTTTATTTAAAAAACCAGCATTGTACTTTGATGGACATGGCCTGCCTGGTGATGGAAATTACAATTAATCTCAGACTTGGCAACAAAGTATCGTATTAAGAACTTCAAAGAAGGGTCAAAGGGTCAAGAAAGGTCAAAATTTATAAATAAGCACATGCAAAGTACGAAAATAGGGTGCGGAGGTACAAACTGAGCCACCCCTACACGATTTAAGCGATCCAATGCACTCGAGGGGTTACGTTAACAACAACAAAAACTCAAGACAAACTTGTCACAGTTGGAGATGTTCAGTCAACACACCGACGTCAGGTTTGGCCGATTTTTTCCTAAGACCCGGAAAAAGACACCCACCTGCGTCGAACTGAGTTGATGTATCTTCTTTCACTCTTCCCCCTGTAAGCGGGTTCGAGTGACGCGAGTAAACTTTACGCCTTTCCTCGTCTGGCTGCAGTTAACCTCGATCTCGATTTTCTTGACTTTTCTGCTACGCCACCACGGTTGAGCTTTCAGCTATTATTCATTCTATTCTGCTGAAAGGTTATGGATGGAAACACATTTTAGCGACCACGTCACTTGGCTTTTTCCTCCCATCAGTCAGTATGACAAACGAGGTCAAAATTTGCCCTCAAATGCTGATCATATAAAATAAAACTAGAAATCTTTTTGTCGTATATAAAACTAGATACATTTTTGTAACCTTATTTCTGTCACAGTGACATGGCAGTCCACAAAATGCATTCAGATTCCAACGAATTAGGTTGGATTATTTAGCACTGAGAGTAGTTACAATCATACCTAATAATATCGTCTTCATACCATGCGGACTTTGTGGAAACGGAATGTTTTTTTAAATTGGCCAATAGAATGTGCTTAGGAAGTGCTGGCGCATCGATTGGCTCCTATTCAAAGGAATTACTGTTAAAATGCTTAACTATGACTCTATCCTGTGATTGTCGGGATGATCGATGAATATCAAAAGTCATCATTTCAGGGCTCGATGCATGACATAACCTAAAACAGAAATCAATATTTCAGAATTTCCAATATCCTTATTTTGTATTTAACGGCATTTCCCGTTGTTTTCTGATGCAGGTGATGTCATTGATGGCCTGGGCAGTATGAATCCTCCAGGTTGGGCTATTCTTCTGGCGGCGGTGGGTTTCTGCTACGTCAGCGGCCAGTCCTCGAATGGAGCACCGCCCAACTTCCAATGCCCGGTCCACCAGGAGGTCAGCCCTTGCGTCTGCAACGTCAAGAAGAACGGGCTGGACATCTTGTGCGAGTTCACCGACAACTACCACATCAACAAAGCTATGGCCGTTCTAAAGGGCAAAAGCGGCATAGTCGTCTACTACCTGAAATTGAGGCATAACAATCTGCCGAAGCTTCAAAGCTTCATATTCCTCGGCATCGACATCCGCCATTTGACCATCCACAATAGCAGTCTGGCCGTCATCGAAGAGTCGTCACTCAGCAGCATGGGTGAGCTGTTGCTTGATCACCAGCATGCGAAGATGCATGTGAGTCATAGTGCATTCGAGAGCACGAAGGCATTTTTAAAAGTGTTGAATGCATTTTTTTGAAGTTAGGTGTGTAGCCGGAATGGGAGCATAACTAGCTATGCGTAATAATATGACATTAGTCTCGTTAATTCAGGTTGTGTCTAAATTTGAATTCTTCTCGTTCTTCAAGTAGCTCTCCCAAAAGGATAGGAGGCTTTGGGCATCCTTAATCTTTTCCTGTTGACATGAACAGAACTGATTTTTTAAATACGGAGAAAGCCAATGTACACGAGTGGTTGATTTTCCGGCATAGCAATTTCGGTGAACGGCTGATCAATTCCACGACACCCCAGACCTCAATGGTGGTTAGATGGGTAGTTCAACTTGAATAATTCCCCAGTGTAATAAACAACGCTCCATGATATTTTCCTTTAATAGGATTTTGAATTGTTTTAAATTAGCGTTTTTCTAAGGAAAGCGGGTAATGGAGTTTCTAAATTGACAACCCCAATGCCTCTTGATTTCCACCTGGAACGAACTTTTGCAGCTCTGGGGATGCTCCTACTCCTACGAGTTGATGAACTTAACCGTAGAGCTTGACCACTAAACTTTACTTCAGAGGTTGCATCCTGATTGCAGCAATCCACTTCAAACGTCTATGCAGCTGACTTTTTGTAACTTTAATACTACTTGACATGGGACTGAAAATGGTCAATTGATTAACCCTTCAACGAGAGGTCTCTTTGCAGCAATTATGTGAGCTGTTGATTTATACACTCCACAGGAGACACTCGAGACCTTAGGCTAGTAGAGTGTGTGCCTACTGTAATCATACAAATTGCATTCGACTGCAATAAACTGCACTTGCTGGAGTTGATGTAATAGAATTACAACATTGCGTATGACGACCCCTACTGACTGATGTGTAATGTGTGTCTTGCTTACTAATGTAGTACATGGAATGATGATCGATATCAATGATAACACTGGTCTAAATAATGATTTGTAGCATTTTTCCTCGTAGGATTCTAAATTTTTGATATCATTGTTGAAGTCGATGAGAAGCCATCAATTTGCTCCTCACTCTCTCGTTGGTGGTTTACTTTACCAACTAAACTGAGCAACATTACTTACTGAGCACTAAACAAATTAAAAGTTATTATTTCTATTCCAGACTAATACCCATAACAATGCGCAATATTCGGATTATAATAAATTTTTCCTAAGCAACCAGCTCTTCGGATGAAGGCCGCAATTCGACGTAAAATAGAGGTTTTGCACCATCATTTAACAGCTGAAATGTCGTTGATGAAAAAAGACAAAGTTATATATTACCCTGACAGAGGCTATTACCGCCCACACCCGAACTGGAACTCTGTCGGCAAAAAAGGAAGATAAAAGCATCGTCCCCCGGTCGAGTCATGATTTATCGTTTCGGATCCTCCATCCCCCACGTTGTCAGGAGAACACCCTGGCACACACACGAGAATGCCTTTCTTGGACCCTTTTAGCTCAGACATGTGTGCGCCTGTAAGCTGTGCGTTTCTTTCGACTCAGACAAAAAGCCACGACATGATACCTTTAGTATTTCTTTATTCTGTGAACCATTTTTCCGAAAATTCGAGTTTCAATGTCTAACTAGCGGTATGTAATAGCGCATTAAGTGCATTTTGCTCTGCATATCTACATAATGTTTAAACCACTGATATCCATTCAGAAGACATGATTAGAGAGCTATTAGCACATGGATAAAATATCAGCTACGGTCATGCTATACATGGTAGGCGACTTTTATGATGAGAAATAACCTTTATTTTGTTTCATAAACGTTTATTTCACAAACCAACACTGTTTGCCTCAACTCCATCCCCGGTGTGTGAGCCTCATGCATGGATCAATTTTATACGTGTGTACAACTGTCGGAACCAGCAGAATCTAGTTCCAGATAATTGCTAACAGTACGGCTCATTGGCTTATATTCAAGCTGGAGGCTAAAACCTGTTAGCTCAGCTTTGAGTGCACCTGCTGCAGCTAATGGAGAAATTAATGCCTCTCTTTCATTCCGACATCCGATTCAGGACTGAGAGCTTGGAGTGGGAGGAATTGCTGCGGTTGCATTATGGGAAAAGTGGCTCAGGGTTCTATTACCCTTCGATACTCCTCTAAGCTGCAACCCTTCGCTCCATCTGATATTCGACCCTTCGAGCTTCTAAATCATAACCCTCCAAAACACTGAAATATCTTCTTATTTCATCCAGCGGAATAGATCAAGGAATCAAAGAAATGTTTCATTCGGCAAGTTTTGGGTCCCAAATTCGGATTCCATCTGCCATCTGCAATCCGTGCAGATCTGCCCGAATGAACTCTCACAAGAGACACATTGAGCAGGGCTCTCTAGTCTTCCTCATTTTCAGTCCTCCATTGCCGCCAACCTCCCTGGGGCTCTTCCCCAGTCTGGCACGGCCTCGGAATCGTCCGCAAGCCAGCCCGCCTCCACTGACCATCGCGGTCACTCAGGCTTTAAAGACTCGTAACAGTCGTTCGTAATACCGCCAGCTTCTCGGTTGCTCAGAAGCATGCCAACAGTAGTCCTGAAACCTACCTTGCTGATGATCGTCCAAGTCTCACGGTGGTTCGTAACACAGCCTGGCTTTGGCCTCTCGGTCGCTCGCAAACATACCAACAGTGTCACGACACCTACCTCCCTGACGCTATACTAGCCCTCTAGTACTCCAGGTCGATCGATCAGCAGCCTGCTTCCCTGATGCTCATCATAGACTCTTGGAGCTTGCAAAGATAGGACGAAACGGCCTGCCGACCTCCCTGACGCTCACTCAAGCCTCACAGTCGTTCGCCCTACAGCCTGTCGCTCCAGCATTTCAGTCGCTAGCAACACCGCTGGCCTCCCTGACACTCCATCCGCCCTCTCGGTTGCTTGCTGAGATCAGAACATACGAATCGTTCGATGTCTGACACGCATCCTCGAAACGTTCGTTTTGCTGACGCTCTTCCTCACCACCTGTCTAGCGCTGAATTTATTTATCGTCCAGCTGCAAGGCCAGCCCCCTCTTACGATAATTTCACCTCAACAGAAGTATAAAACATCTCCTCGATCCTGAATACCTGAAAATTAATTTTCCCCACCCTAACTAAAGCCAACTGGCTCTATCCCCTGATAAATATTAGCTGTTGTTAAAACCATCCTTGTTAGTGTTATCCTTGAGCCTAGCCCCATTCTGTTTGCCAGCAAAGTATGAGAAGGACGACGCGTTATTTCAGAAAACAAACAAATACGAAAGCGATTTGTCAAATGTTGACATTACACACGGGTGAAGTTTGATTTAAGACTTCCAATGCTTCCCCGCTGTGTGTACACAAATTTCCGTCCATTTTCTCCGCTTTGTCGGAGGGATTAGCGTGCAGAATATATCGCTACCGAGTCGCATGTATTCCACGGGTAACAGAACCAAATTTATCGCTCGTTAAGGTGGGAAAAGCTCTGCGTTATAGTTAATGGCGTTCCGCGGCTTGGATACTCGCGATATGCGGTCGGTCCACCATTGAACAATTATTGTAGCCCAGGGAAATGGCAGAAGCCGATGATGACAAGCCGTATAACGGCACATTCGCAACGGCAGCCCATAAATTGGAACCTAACCCGTTTTCCGAGCATTGGAGCCCTTTCTGTATGCCGCCTATCATCCGATGGCTTTTACAGACAGCCTGAATGAGCACGTGAATTTAGTAGCAACTCGATTCAGATGCGTGCTGAAAACGGGTTAATACATGGGGATGCTTCAAGAATTAATTTTACTTGACAACCAAAAATTCTGTTTAAAAATCGGGATGCCTATTATACGAGGATTGAGGAGTACCATATTACTTGGCGTTAATGCGCGATCAGTGAGCGCATCCTTATTTTCAAACCTGCCCAGCACTGCTGTAGTGAAGGTCCCCCAGGACATGTAAAGATTACATTTGGGATTGGATGGAGTGTTTGGACAAACATTGGACATAATACAATTGGCCCATAGTGTTGAATACAGCATTCCTCCATTTGCGGGCCTCAGAGTACCAAACCTCTGAAGACTTCTCAATACAGCTCATGGCTCTCTTTTTGGGGAAGGGTGGTTTGGTAGGTTCCACGATGGGAATTCCAAGGTAACCGACTATGTGGGTGTTACCTGCTTTTACACATCTGCTTCCTACTCTACCTTTTTGTAGCTCTCGGCTTATGATGAATCTACTTAGCAATCCTATCATAATCTCGTACGTCTAGGTAGGTACCAAATAAATTCGCCTTGCAATATAGTGTCGAATATCACGATTATATAGCTTCAACAGCACGTTTAGGTATTAAATGGAGGTTTTCCTGGACTAACGAGCCGTAATTTCCCGTTTCCTCTTCCTCGCGATAACGCAGTCAAGCGGACTCGGTGGCCATTAACTTTTCACTTTATTATCTCCGACGAATGGATAAAACGGAAGGGAATTTACGTCCCCACCGGCAGCAAACCTGCTGAACCCCTTATATTATTACCCGGGGCCCAACGAGTGACAAAACGCTCGACTATTTGTTTTCCGTGAATTTCATCGCTTCCTACTCGAGCTGAACAGGGCGGAAACAATGGAACGGTGGACGTATTAGGTTATTTCAACAAGTTTGCTGTATGGGGGCATGTGGGTTCAGCAGTGTATGCACTTTTAATAAAAAAGCGTTTTCGGGGTAAGCACAGCCCAAACAAAGCCCATAAATGTTTGTATCAGGTAATGGTCGCTATATATAGGTACTGAACAAAGTGTCTTCTCTCGCTGTAGTACAAACATTTTTGCACTCCTGTGTGGATTTTTTGGTTCATTTTTCTATAGAAATGAACCTTTGTAATCGGTCAGGAAAAAAAAAATTTTAACACCCCCTGAAAATTTGTTGGTTTACGTTTCAAGGGGTGTAGAATCCGAATCTGCAATAAAAATTTTTTGTCCGTCCGCCGTCCGCCGTCCGCCGTCCGCCGTCCGCCGTCCGGGGTTTTTTAGGGGGAAGGAGTTATCGAAAAATTTTGAAATTTTTACCAAAAATCAAGTTCCGTATCTAGTTGGTCCTAACATCTCGACAGAACCCTACCTTAATTTTAAGGCCAGTAAAACAGCTGTTGAAGTGGGAAAAAATTCGTGTTTTTCTGGAAATTTGAAACATAGGCATGTGACGCATCATTTTCTATAGATTTTTCTATGCTGAATCGAATGAGACCATCGCCACGCCGGTAGCTCCAACCGTTTAGGATTTATAGCAGTTTTAGTGTGACATTTTTGAGTTTTTCAAAATTTTTACAATTCTTAATAACTCGAAAACTACTCGAGCGACAAAATTCGTTTTCCACTCGTTGGAATCCCCACAAAAACTTCTGCCCTCCCAATATCTTCAATTAAAGAATTTGGTCGAATTACACAAATCAGCAAAATGAAAATTGGAAAAAGTTGGGAATTCGGCCTCGGTTCTTAGATACGGTTGATTGATCTACTTACGACCACTAGCCTATGACACCAACAAAGTGACGCACTCACACTAGGTCAGTTGCGCTTGGCAACGTGAGAGCGAGTCAAGCTTCAACAATGGTTCTGAGGCATTCTTGACGCATTTTTAATTTAATTATTATAAATTTTATTTAATTAGGTATAAAATAATATATAAATAATATTAATAAATAAATAAATTTATTTAATTATTCAGAGAATTTTATAATTATTATTATCTGTTAGTTATGTAGGTAAATAAGAATAGATTAAATGATGATTTCAACAAAAATTAACGACGCGCTGCGTTGAAAAGATAGATAGGTAGGTCAAGCAAGGAGGACCAAGCAAAGAGGATGATTATTTTTTGCCGGGTTGAAAAAACGTTTTTCCAAATCCCCATCTAGAATACCAATTTATACTGAAATTCTAGAATAATAACAACTAAATTCCGTGTTTGAGGAGAACCTATATATCGCAAGATTTGTCTTTGCAATCGAAAAATGAACCCCTGTGCAAAATTTGCAGAGTTCTTCGGCTATACCAAAAACTGATGTGCACATGCCACTGATCTACTTAGCAGCGTTTTTTTCAAATATAAGTACCAACTTGAACTTGAATAATCATTCGATAGGTACGTATGTGCACAAGGTAGTATACGTACCTGGCTATACGGAACCAAATTTTCAAATTGCTGGTCGAAAATGTAATCTCCCTCGACCTGTTTCAGGTATAGTCGTTTTCTATAACTGTATGATTTTATTTTTTGGGCATTTTTCGGACTGAATAGCGCCGATCCGTCTAATAACCCCGCAGAATTTCGAACCCTGTTCAATACGAATCTCGCTTTGCACGGACCTGCTCGAAAGTGGAAACAACCATGGTCACCATTGGGTGCGCACGTCATTAATGGTTTTAGTGTTTGCCTTTGATTAATTATACATGTCGCGGGCTATTAAGCATGCAGGACATCTCTGTTTGTATTCCGAAATACGCTTGAGATGGCGAATGAATTATCGCCATATTCCCGTATGCTGTATCGAATTCCGATAATAAGTACGGAGAGTCTCTCGCCGAAGTACTTCAACGTATATTTCTATCATGAAACCAGAACTACGGGAAACCCACAAACAGCGTACAGCTACAACAGGCATTGCCTTCTGAAAATTTCAAAATTATCAAAAAACTGTAAAATGAGGATAAGGAGGCTTTTTGTTAATTTCGTATTTGAACTCCAAAACTAGAAATTAAACCCTTAGCAAAACCACAAACGAAGTCATATACCAGAGAGAGATTGGTCGAATTTTTTAAGCCCCAAAAAGCTTTTCTTTTGGAGGTTATTTTTGCTAATTTGTAATTATCTGGCTTCAAAAATCTCATCACAACTTCCAGTGAATTTTCTTACATTTTTTTATTCAAATCAAAGCATGTACCTACAAAACCGCGATGGAAAAATTTCCTTGCTCAATCCATGGCCAGGAAGACTATTTACTATAAATACATTATTCTGCTCTAACCGTATTATTCAAATTTACATTTTTCCTCCTCAGTCGGATAGTGACTGTCAACAAAAACCCAAACGAAGCCTGAGGTCGCTGTTTTTACCAGTAACTATCCCATTATAAAAAGACATTTTCTTCCGACTCGTCGCCAGGTCCCAATAATATCCAAATCTCCTTTAGCTCGTTTATCTTCGTCCTCCGTCACTTTATTTCATCTCGTTTCCTTCCAAACTATTATCCTAAATTGTTCTGTCGTTCACTGCGACAGCAAGACCTTTTTTGTCGTGCATTTTTTCCTCCCTTCCTTTTCGTTAACCCTTATCAGGTCCAACGATTCCTTCAAGACATTCCCTTGGCTTGTTTCTCTCAAACCTACCAACAAGGTCCTGAGCCCCGGGTAATCTATTTGTCCATTTCTCGTCCTCCCATTCCTTACTTCCTATGGGCCTCCATTTTCTCGGTTGCCAGACCTTGAACGATCACTGCCGATCCTTATCCATGGACAGTTTATTTATTGATTCGTCTCTCTACAACTAGTGAAGTCATCCCTCGCTCCCTTATCGCTCGCCGAATCGGTCACTTGTGTTTGACTCTGTCACGTGTAATGGTCCTTGGCTGGACGATAATTTTCAAGAGTGATCCTGAATGAGTGTCAGTTAGCAGGACACGCCTAAGAGAATCAAGATTATTCCTCACCGATTTTTTATTCCCCCTAAGCATGGAAAGTTCTACGAAACAATCGCCCGACTCGCATAAATTAGAAGGCTGGGAAAATGTTCCATAACTTATTTTTTCGATATGGATCGATACCTATGGATCGAAAAAAAGAAGTTCTCATTTCTACACCTGTTGAAGGGACGCATTTGTTGAGCGTGATCACTCAGCTCAGCATTCGCATTTAGTAATCCATCGTTGAAACCCACAATAGAACACTTTGCGGCTAAGCCCGACTTGCAAAGCTTAACGGATTGCCGGTTTGTTATTTCGCGCCGGACGTTCAACACAGGTGTGGCAGGTTGTGTGGAAGAACTGAAGCAACTTGATCCTGCAACAAGCGATGAATATTCAACAAAAGCGGAAAGCGGGTGAAGAGTTTTACTCCTTCGCAGGTAGCCGTCTAATGCGCGATAACCGTTCTCCTATTAAACTTTCGATCGATTATTCAAAAGCCGGCCTCATTTTCGACCCCTGTTCTTCGGGTCAATATTTGGCCAGATGGAAGTTCGATATTTCAAAAAGTTCAACTTCCGTTAGATCGGGGGTTTAAGGGTCGTATTTAACAATTCAACCGAAACTTTTGGACGAAGCGGCAAAATTACGGCCTCATAAACACAAACTGCTCTAGCAATTTATGGTCATCGGGTATTATTGTTATGCCAGATGCTATAGACGTCAAAATACCAGGAATTGGATCAGCAGATGGTATAAAACAAAGTTACTCAAGTAGTTACCCATCGAACTTATCATTTTACACCTCCGCGTCAGCTCAAACAACTCTACGTAGGTACCTATTGGAAAGAAACCGTTTTGTTGAAGAAAGTTTTGTTGGTGTCTATAATTTTTTATGATGACGTCCTCCCCGTGTCCCGACGTGTCTATAGACACCCTATAGAGGGTACGATATTTTTATGACTATTTTTTCGATTACATTTCCAGAGTTTAATATATTTCTTATTTTTCCTTCGAAGAAAAAAGAACAGATTTCAGCGTTCTCGGTCTTGAAATATTTGGTTTACCTTGAAAAATACGTAAATATTTTCTTATTCCGGTATCTTTGCCCGCTTCGATTGTAGGCGAATTATAAACTTTGAATAGTCTCCAAAATCGACAAAGAACAAGTTGGTACAGTCCCAAAAGAAGGAGAACAAAAGGATGGATCGTGCTCAGGGAATTATGACCCCATTGAGATGAAACGGTTTTAATTTTTTAGCGATTTTGATACTGTGCACTCCACAGTTTTCCAGGAATAAATTTCCCGGGCTCAATTCACCGTAACCCGAAAGGACATTTTTTCATTTCTGTTTGTTTTTCCTTTATACACTCCGTGTTTCTTTCTCCTCGACGATATTTATGAAGAGAAAATATTATAAATATAAAACAGCCGGTATTTCTCTGTTAGCTTATTATTTCTCTTCACATAATGTTTTAATCGCACACATCCTTCATTGTACTTCAGTTAGAGGGCCTGGCAGCGTTTGTTTGGTCAGTCGAGCGTTTTGTACTGGTCGAGCAGAATAATCCTTTGATTCACACTTGCGAAAATATCCAGCAGAAAGTTGTCGCATTGAAATGTTTTCAAATACTTTGACCGAGGTGAATTTGATGCAATTTTTTAAACCTCTTCTTCATTTTTGGCACTGACCCTACATATTTTATTTATGGCTAACTTATTTGGTACAAGGATATTGGGTACAAAGTTATGAAATATGCCTTTTGTAAATAATGATACCTATCCTATTCTTCCTTAATAATTTGAAAAATACACTTTAAATGGGTTTATACTTATTCCTAGGATATAACTGGTTTAATAACGCCTCATATTTTGATTAGATCGATCCCATAGATCAAGTCAACTTTCTTCACATTTTAGACGTTTGAAACATTCGTGAAAATATTTTTAAAATTTTCATCCCTTCTCTTTAAAAATGGCCTTTTCTTCTCGAAATTCTTCGAAATGATGTTCGATTACGACCTTTGGCCAATTCTTGTTGAACTCAAAGTCAAATGGTTTACAGGGATAGGGCTGACGCAGTTGGACCTCAGTCAGAACTCGTTGGGTTCGGTGCCGTCGCCGGCATTCAAGAACTTGCATCACCTGCTGATCCTGAACATGAACCACAACAAAATCTCCGTCATCCATTCGAGAGCGTTCGAAGGACTTGACACTCTCGAGATTCTGACTCTCTACGAGAACAAGATCTCAACTATCGAAGATGGCGCCTTCAAAGGACTTGCTAAGTGAGTACCTAAGCCTTAAGAGCAAAGTCGATGTTGATTAGGGCGAATGAGTATGGCGCCTCCACCTTCGGAAAACTTGAGAGGTCCTTCTGAAGCAGCCCTGGTAATCATGGTCATGTAAAATGTCCGTTCTCACTCCCTTCTGACATTTTTGGCCAAAAATAAAAATTGATTTTTTAATTTTGTGTCCCTGCTAGTTGATTTTCCCAATAAATCAATTCAATTAAACAATTCTTTACATTTCTGAATAAAATTTTGAGAAATTCTATTTAGGACAGCTCCAAAATACCTTTTGCCCACCTCAAAGTTCAAACGCTAGTGCAAAGGATAGTGAGAGGAGTGTATTAAAAAAACGAACAGACAATCGTTTCCTACGCTGTAGGTACCTATAGCTATATTGTACACATCGAATCTCACCGTTCATCGTGAATAACGCAACAATATCTCGAGATGAAAAATTAATTTGAAAAAACGCTGCTAAGTAGATCAGTGGCATGTGCAGATTAGTTTTTGCTATGTCCGAAGAACTCTGCAAATTTTGCACAGGGGTTCATTTTTCGATCGCAAAGACAAACCTTACGATATATCGGTACTCCTTAAACACAGAATTTAGCTGTTATTATTCTATAATATCAGTATCAATTTGTATTTTAGATGGAGATTTAGAAAAACGTTTTTTCAACCCGGCAAAAAATAATCATCCTCTTCTATTGGTAAATACTTAAATATCTATCTTTTCAACGGAGCAGATCGTTTAATTCCGTTAAATTCACCATTTACCTAATCTATTCTTAATCACCTTCATAATTAACAGAATAATAATAATAATCATTAAATTCTCTGAATAATGAAATTAAAAATGCCTCAAGAATGCCTCAGAACCATTGTTAAAGCCTGACTCGCTTTCATGTTGCCAAGCGCAACTGGTCGTAGTGTGAGTGCGTCACCTTGTTGGTGTAATAGGCTAGTGGTCGTAAGTAGATCAATCAACCGTATCTAAGAGCCGAGGCCAAATTCTCAAATTTTTCCGATTTTTGTTTTGCTGATTTGTGTAATGCGACCAAATTCTTTAAATTGAAGATATCGGGAGGACAGAAGTTTTTGTGGGGATTCCAACGAATGGAAAACGAATTTTGAGGCTCGAGTAGTTTTCGAGTTATTAAGAATTGCAGAAATTTTAAAAAACTCAAAAATGTCTCACTAAAACTGCAATAACTCCTAAACGGTTGAAGCTACCGGCGTGGCGATGGTCTCGTTCGATTCAGCATAGAAAAATCTATAGAAAATGATACCTCACATGCCTATGTTGCAAATTTCCTTAAAAATACGAATTTTTTACCACTTCAACAGCTGTTTTACTGTCCTTAAAATTAAGGTAGGGTTCTGTCGAGATGTTAGGACCAACTAGATACGGAACTTGATTTTTGGTAAAAATTTCAAAATTTTTCGATAACTCCTTCCCCTGAAAAACCCCGGACGGCGGACGGCGGACGGCGGACGGCGGACGGCGGACGGTGGACGGCGGACGGCGGACGGACAAAAAATTTTTATTGCAGATTCGGATTCTACACCCCTTGAAACGTAAACCAACAAATTTTCAGGGGGTGTTAAAATTTTGGTTCATTTTTCTATAGAAATGAACCTTTGTAATCGGTCAGGAAAAAAAAAATTTTAACACCCCCTGAAAATTTGTTGGTTTACGTTTCAAGGGGTGTAGAATCCGAATCTGCAATAAAAATTTTTTGTCCGTCCGCCGTCCGCCGTCCACCGTCCGCCGTCCGCCGTCCGCCGTCCGCCGTCCGCCGTCCGGGGTTTTTCAGGGGGAAGGAGTTATCGAAAAATTTTGAAATTTTTACCAAAAATCAAGTTCCGTATCTAGTTGGTCCTAACATCTCGACAGAACCCTACCTTAATTTTAAGGACAGTAAAACAGCTGTTGAAGTGGTAAAAAATTCGTATTTTTAAGGAAATTTGCAACATAGGCATGTGAGGTATCATTTTCTATAGATTTTTCTATGCTGAATCGAACGAGACCATCGCCACGCCGGTAGCTTCAACCGTTTAGGAGTTATTGCAGTTTTAGTGAGACATTTTTGAGTTTTTTAAAATTTCTGCAATTCTTAATAACTCGAAAACTACTCGAGCCTCAAAATTCGTTTTCCATTCGTTGGAATCCCCACAAAAACTTCTGTCCTCCCGATATCTTCAATTTAAAGAATTTGGTCGCATTACACAAATCAGCAAAACAAAAATCGGAAAAATTTGAGAATTTGGCCTCGGCTCTTAGATACGGTTGATTGATCTACTTACGACCACTAGCCTATTACACCAACAAGGTGACGCACTCACACTACGACCAGTTGCGCTTGGCAACATGAAAGCGAGTCAGGCTTTAACAATGGTTCTGAGGCATTCTTGAGGCATTTTTAATTTCATTATTCAGAGAATTTAATGATTATTATTATTATTCTGTTAATTATGAAGGTGATTAAGAATAGATTAGGTAAATGGTGAATTTAACGGAATTAAACGATCTGCTCCGTTGAAAAGATAGATATTTAAGTATTTACCAATAGAAGAGGATGATTATTTTTTGCCGGGTTGAAAAAACGTTTTTCTAAATCTCCATCTAAAATACAAATTGATACTGATATTATAGAATAATAACAGCTAAATTCTGTGTTTAAGGAGTACCGATATATCGTAAGGTTTGTCTTTGCAATCGAAAAATGAACCCCTGTGCAAAATTTGCAGAGTTCTTCGGACATAGCAAAAACTAATCTGCACATGCCACTGATCTACTTAGCAGCGTTTTTTCCTGACCGATTACAAAGGTTCATTTCTATAGAAAAATGAACCAAAAATTGTCGAGGTAGCTGTTCTCTTCCTTCACTCCTGCTGCACCGAGCGTCACGGATGAATGTCCTCAATCAGAGCGAGAGGCGGGAATGGAGAAATATCAGAGAGAAGGATTAGCCGCTGCTGTTGTAAGGGATTGTTATCAGATCTCAAAGCAGGCTTAGTTCTTGCTGTATGCGTTCAGCTAAGCCGGTCTCATAGGCTTGTCACGCCTGGGCAAACAGAAGGACAGTATACTTCAATCTCTTGTTTGCCTTGTACGATGGTCCAAACTCGCTTTACGAGAGTAATGAGCGCACCTGAGTCTCCGGCCTAGAGCTATTTTCTTTAATTATTTTCAACGAGCTGAAACATGAACGAAAAATAGGATTGAGAATAATTTCCAGAGATCTCTCAACGCTTTCATTGAGGGCTGAAATCAGGGTTGTAAAATCTCTCTTTGACATACCGTAATAGTTTCATTTTGATTACAAGTTTGAGATTCAGTTTCATTTTGAGTTATCTGGGTTAGGTTCGATTTTCGAGCATAAGTTTGTATTCTAGGTTGATTATGAGTATGAGTGTCAGTTTGAGCTCGAGTTCAAGTTTGAGCTTGATTAAGAGATTGAGTTGAAATTTGAGCTCGATTCTGATTTCGAATATAAGTTTCAGTTTCAGTTTGATTAAGAGTACCCAAAACCAGGACTGTCCGGCCGAAAAAGGACGTTTGGCAACCCTTGCTGGAATAAAATCTTAATTTTAAATTTACTATTTCAAAATTGGACGGCTTGTTGTGAAAACATTGTCAAAGTCTTGAAAAGTTCGGAATCTTTTCACAATAATAATATGGCCTGTGGGTAAGCTAGTTTTTCTATGCATCACTTATACTCTCTAATAGCCTTCATGCAAAACTGAAAAGCGAGCAGTATTGTCGTTTTTCGTTGTTAAGCTGGATTGAGAAACACTGCCACGCAAAAAAACAGGAATCCCTTCGAGTCTAACGAAGACCATAATCAAGTCAACCGATGTATCTTCGTTAAACTCGACTGATGGGAGGATCGGATGTTTCGATCCGTATTATATTCTGTTATCCTACGGTTCGCAATCTTCTAGGGTTGCTTATCGTACGTTGTATCGAACGACCAATTAACGACATCATTGATTTTTGCAAAATCTTGCATCGAAATTCGCTCTTGGCCCTTACTTACTGCTCAAGTTTGAAAGACCTGTGTAATGAATCTCAAATTATTCACATAGGAAACTCCGAAGGCTGAACATTGGAGGCAACGGATTGACAGCTGTTCCCAAAGCTGTCGGCCATTTGGAAAACTTGCGCAAACTTGAGCTGCAGGAAAACTCCATCTCGCACATAACGGAGAAGGATTTCGAAGGTGAAAATTGTTTTTTGTTATCGAGCTGTTTCAACGTCTCTGATACATTTCATTATTGATGTGTATCTTCCCGCATTTAACTCAGCCGCACTAAACCGTTCATCGTTTATGTATGGCTTTGAATTATTCATCATACTTCGGGCACTTTTGGTACGTCGCCAATTAATTAGAAAACAAATCGGTGTCTGTAGTCAAATTCATAGAATACGAGGATAAGCCATTTGGGATGTCTTGCTCCGGTCCTAATTGAAGTTTAGCCTGAACCAGCAATCCACCTTGTTTAAACAAGATTTGATCGCTCCCTCGACGTTACATGGATCACGAAATTGTGCACACATACAAGAATAAATTAAACCTCGAAATGTATCGTTTATTCATGGCGTACATGTACATAAGCTCTCCGCTCATCCAGTTCCACAAGATGTAAACGTTGGCATCCGACGAATCAGACGAAATCCGTCCAATTTAGATCATCTCAGTAGTAACAGTGAAAGTCAAGCTTGGAAACACCTACAATGTGAAACAAATCATGCTCTACCTGTCTCAAACAGATTTTATTCAGTTATTTATTTGAAACAAAAATCTAGGTATAGGTAATAGCCTGAACGCACCCCAACCCGAAATTCGCTTGACTAAAAATATTTTTTCTTCTTCGAAAAAAAATTTTGATGGGGTGTTGTAGAAAATGTTTACTCGGACAATTATAGGTTCATAGTTTTTTTTTTTTTCAGGCCTGGTCAAGCTGGATTCGCTGGGGCTGGCGCACAATCATTTGAGAACGGTACCGCCCCGCGCATTCAGTCACCTCCAAGAGCTGAATTCGCTCGAGCTTGATGGCAACAGCATCACGCATATCAACCCTGATGCATTTGTTGGTCTTGAAGGTACCTAATTGTTATTTTGTATTTATCAAACTTCCGACAGATTTGATTAGTGACTTCTCCCACAATTTTAGCTCCTGCGTTAATTCGTTAAGCTAAACCGCATTACGCCAATGTCCTGCCCTGTATATTATGGGTATATTCGTGGTCAGGGCCAGAGAATGGAGTGAATCAGGACCCGAATGTTTTCTAAATTAATGCCTATAATCAATTTATAGTCCCTCTCCACTCAAGGGGGTGAGGCAGTGAGTAGCCGTGTATCACAGTACATAGGGGCCCTAGAGCGACAGGTCCTGAATAGTTCCGACTCTCGCCTTGAGGGCAAAGTTTGGGAAAACTTCGGTTATCGGGCGAAAAGCCAAAGCCTGTAACGGCAATTTACTAATTTTTTTAAAAATCAATTTTCGCTTGTACCCAGTGAGCCTGCAGTACCTCAGATTGGGAGATAACAACATCCATCAGATTCCAAGCGATGCTCTGAAGCCGCTACATCGACTACGGCATCTGGATCTCCGTTCCAACAACATTTCGTACATTGCCGAAGATGCGTTTACTGGATATGGGGACTCGATCACCTTCCTGAACTTGCAAAAGAACAAGTGCGTCTACCCAGTTTGAAAAAACTATTTTTGCAATTATTGAGGATTTATCTCGACGGTGAAACTGCAAAACTGCCCAATTTAAAGCATCGTATCTTTTGGGGGCGTCTGGGTTGCCTCTTTCTCAAAATTTGGATTGCTGGCAACCTGGCATATCACGCATCCATGGATCGCATGGCAAAAGGATTGGGTAGTATTGATTCTTCACTGTCGATTTGAAGGTTATTGAGAATTTATTCGACTACTTATCGGTTTAATTGACTTTATTCTCTTATTTCAGCATCAAAATGCTACCGTCTATGGGTTTCGACAACCTGAATTCGCTGGAAACGTTGAATCTGCAGAACAACAAAATCTCGCACATACCCGAAGAAATAATGGAGCCCATAGTCGACACTCTCCGAGTAGTTGACATAATGGGTAAGTATCATTGTTATGGTGGTAAAACCCAACTTTGTAAAACCCAACAACTTACAACGTACCCAACTTACTCGTTAGGGACGCCGAATTTTGAACGGGAAGTATTCCCATTGTGATGTCACGGCCCTTCAGGATTTCAATGGGAAGGACCGGGGATTTGGGTTGTTATTGTTTTGCGGTTAGGGCCTCGTTGCATTGAAACCGGAGCGAAGCAGATCGAGCCTTTTGAAGCCCTAATTTCAATTTACTTCACGCCAAAGCTATCTGGTTGAATCGTTTCTGATTGCTGGGTACAGAATGCCCGAGTTTTACACTTACGTATCTTCCGCCATACCCTTTTTCATCCTTTTTGTGCGAGGACCTTATTTTTAGCCACCATCAAACCAACCACAATAGACCACAGTATTTATCTAAACCCAAGCCAGTCAGAGAGACACAATGAAGCACTATATAACCAAATTTCCAATTTCCTATTGACCAAAACCATATTCCATTTAACCGAATTCTCATTATTCAATTTTATCTCGTTCGCAGACAACCCATTATTGTGTGACTGCGAATTGCGATGGTACAAAGAATGGATCAAAAACCTGAAGGATAAAGATGATGAAATGATGCAAAAGAAAAGGACGGTAAGAAAATTCGGATCGATTTCGAGGAAATAAATCATTCAGGCGCAGTACCAAATGTCAAAATCCAACGACTCGTAAATAATATAAAGACTGATCATAATTTTGCTTTCAGGTCTGTACCATGGAAAACGAGCACAGGGAATATCCCGTTCAAAATATGCCCATGGACAGGATGAACTGCGTGGGCAAAAACATGGAGAGAACATCGGCTTCAAGTGCTCCCACTCTCATAGTATCTGCACTACTGCCACCCCTACTAATGTTTACATGCTTATAGTGCAACTAAATCGCTTCCTCCTTTCGTCTTAAAGGGAAATCTTGAAACATGTGACGGCCTTTCCTCATGATAATGCCAGCAATTCAAATGATCCTCATCTTATATATCAAATTTAAGCATTACGAGTCTGTTGGAGCCTTACGAGCCTTCGGTACAGCAAAATTAACAGTAAATGCAGCAACCTAATCGTGGTCAGCTTGCATTAGCTGTAAGCATCTCGATTGCGCCATAGCATCTGTTGGAAAGTAGGTCTTCCGTTGACTCCACAATTTTTCGGTCTCATCGAAACTGCAACTGCTTGGCTCATTTGAGCAACAAAAAGTTATCAATAAAGTCAGCCCCCTGATGATTTCCCGTCTCTTTCCTTCAGTGATGCCAACCGAGGGAAAAAATCCCATAATTAGGGAAATTTGGAAGCCCGTGGGAAAGGCGAGGGAAAAAGGGAATTTTTTGCCGCGTGAGGGAAATATTCTAAAAACTCGCTTTTAACTAATGGATAACTCGTCCACGATCTTGCTTTGTAAAAAATCAGGTCTACTTTCGCCTGGGGTCTAGAACAATATAAATCCAGTAAAAATAATTCAACAAAGTAATAGTTTAATCACGATGTTTTGCCTTTGCCGTATATGAATGCTGCTCATGTTGTTGTTGTCGATCACAGCCTTCTACAAAACCGAGCGAGCGAGTTCCCACTGTTTCTGCAATGCAGCCAACCTAAGGCCAGCGCGGCAACTAAATTATCTCTTAAACGCACGGAAAGAGGGCCTAAGACCCCTACAAAGTGATATTTTCCTTGTAAATAGCTATAAAATGCGTAAAAGCATGCGAGGGAAATTTAGACCTTGCGAGGGATTTTTTTATGGGAAATTCAGCTCATGTGTGGGAAATTATGTGGGAAAAAGCTTACTCATGGGTTGGCATCACTGCTTTCCTTCCTCAATTCAAAGACCACGATTACCATCCTGTCGAATCACAAATAATCAAGCCAAAGGCCCAAGATGCTCGGTCTACAAGCGTAAACAAACATTGTTATGCGCAAGCGTCTGTAAAGGTTTGGGAGCGTTCTACAACATTGTGGAGCGTTTGCAAACCTCCGTGAGCGTTGGCAAACGACTGTGAGAGACCACGAACATTTGAGTATATTTGCACGAATATTTGCATGCATTGAAAAAGAGATTGAGGGAACTAAGTAAGCGTTGGCAAACATTCTCAAACGTTCTTGAGCGTTCGCGAGCATTTGCGTTTCTCAAGCTATTACTAATAATGGCGCGCTCGTGAACAGATTCGAATGCTCGCAAATGGGTTATGTATCATTCATTCTTGGCCTTTTAAAGCAGGATAACATCGGAAAAGCATTGCCGAATAAATGATCAATCATCCTTTCAATGCATAAAATATCAAAAAATTTGACAACGTTCGAAAAACTTGATTGCTTTTGCCTATCCACTCTCAATCCTACTCTATCCTTATCTGATGTATAAAAAAATAATACTCCAAATCCACACTCCAAGATGGCCGTCACGTACAACTGAGATGAAAAGGAAGCGAAACTTTGCAAAATGAAATTGTGATAAAAACAAACCTTTTCCAGTTCTACCCAAAAATGAAAATAACACGATGGGAAATAATACCAGGTGCTCGAGAACCTGATTTTGGATGAATAATACTCTACCGGTAGTGTCTATCGATTCATTATCGATTTGGGATTTCGATTTTGTTTTTTGATGAGAAACTGCATTTATAGTATACAGCGAGTATAAATCTTTGTGAAGCAAGATTCTAAGGGTTACCGGCGATGCGGTTCGGGCGCAGGCTCGAATTATTCACCGAATAGTAGCTCGTACAAATTTTGAAAAAATTTCCGTAGGTACATAATACCTGCTATAAAGTAAAAATCAAAAATATTACCTACGAAGCGTTTTGCGTTGTTTTGCCCAAATGAGAAATGCGAAATTGTCGAGATTCGATTTATTTATGGAACTTTTGCCTAAAAAATAGTCGTCATAGTGTCAAATCATGCCGATTTTTGTAAGATTGAATCGAAAGCCTTTTCTTTTTATAAATTGAAAACAAAAAAAGGAAAAACATTTTAGTGAAACTTGTTAGCCGATTGTAAACTGTTTTGTGAAACTTGTAAATATGAAAAATACTACCTACTAAAAAGTGTACTTTTGATCTAAAGTTTTCGTCGTTGCTGCACTGATTGTATAATTTTATATCGCGTTGGGTTTCGTTAAATGTTTGCTACATCTACGTAAATTGACATAATTATAGTTTTTGCCTTAAATTTCAGATAGAAAAGTGTAATAGAGAGTAGAGTTTACGTTCGTAATCTGCTTAGGTCAGAAAATATGAATACACGTAGCGTTTCCGCTTGTTTACTCAAAAATTCGATAGTTCGCAACTTTTCTCGTTTCAAAACAAGCTTACAGAGCAATACTTTAGCGGCTGATTTATATTTTCGTATCCATTGAAATTCTTACAAGGAACGACCCTATGTAAGTCTGAAATGTAAATTCTTTTAGGGTTAATTCGACCCTAAAAAATTGTATGCACATAAACATCTGTCTTCTTTGTTCACTTACTAGATTCATGGGTTGTAAAATAAAGAATCGAGACGGCTTTTCCCAAAATTTATTATTATCGTTACTAGGGAGAGAAAAAATGATTGTGCTAATATTTCATAGTGTTTAAGAAGCCTTTTTCGGCGAACCAAAACCATTCACGATACATATCTGATGCTGAGGCAGACGGAGGCCCTAAATCAATTCCTTTCATGGCCACTATTTGTACGTAAATCAATAGGTATTAACATCATCTATTAGAACATCAAGTCAAGGCCCGTTATCTAGAGAATAGTGGCCATTAAAGAATTCAGAGTTGTCCGCTCCAGCCCGGCACGAATTTTGAAACGTTAAATTCTCTTGTCCTGTCGTCAAGTTACCTGTGTAATTTTTGTGAACGTTTCTTATTAGAAATCTGAAATTTGAACGTGGCCTGCATCCTAAAGAATTAAAATTAAAATAACTAAAGAAGTAAAATATTTGATGTCTCGTCAATAATTGAAATTGTGCGTTAGGAAAATGTGAAATGCCTATAATTGTTATTATAAGCACTTATGCCTGAAAACACAACATATCGCTAGTATAGGTGAATGAATGTCAGAAAAAACGAAATCCAAACATATCATTAAATTTTAGCAATATCGCGAATAAGTTCGTTTGAATTCTAGAAGAACCGGCTCTTTGAGGATGTCGAAATTTTTTATTATTTGGGTTTACCTATATTTTAATTTAGCTTTTTTAAAAAACAAAAAATCCCAATATTTTCAGCTCACATTGCATTTTGTTGAGCTGTTGAAGGTCTATTAAAATTTCGGGTCAGCTGCATTTTGGCAACCGTTTTCGGATACCCTAATCATTGCCTTTCTTTAGAAAGCCCGCATAACAATCCACCGTTTGAAAAAATAAAAATAAATGTAACTATTCAACTAGGTAGAAATCATAATCCTGAAAACGGTTGAAGAAATTAAACTGAAAATCATAGTCGAATGCCGTTAAAGATTTGGGGATTCCAGGCATCGAATTTTTTTCGAAAAATAATAAACAAGGATTTTGAAATTTGGGGAAATGCGCCATTCATAAAAGGACTTCTTGAAACAATGCAGGAAAACTGCATAAAGGTTTTTGGGAAGTAAGTAAGTACTTATAAAATTACAGGGTCTCGACTAGCTTACCTACCTATACATGAGATAGATATATAAATATACCGATCAATTTTTTACACTTCATCATCCTCCTGATACAAAAAAACCGTTTTTCTCATCCTACTATTTGTTGGAAAAAATTTAAAAATAGATATAGGTAGGTAAATCAAAAGCAGTTTGATAAATTTGTGTCAAAATTAGTTAAATATGACTATTACGTATGATCAAAATTACAAAAAGCATGCATCCGACAATGAGATGCCAAGTGCCTGATATTTAATTTGTTTTCATTATAAGTAATCGATGCTAAATAAAATTGTATTTCTATTCGAGTGATATTCCAGTGGTTAAAGTAAAAAACAACAAAGTATTCAACCAAAGCATACATATCAATCGGGGATAAGGCCACGTTCAAAAATTGGAACATTTTGTGATAAATCCATGATCCCTCATGGTATAAGTTAACACATATCTATTGAACATATCCTCATGCGAATTCTATTGAACAAAACGTGAAGAAAAAAATCTATTTTAGGTGTCTTTCCGTGTAAAAGTACCTCCTTAAAACACAATTTAGCTAACTAATGTATGTTGTTTCCAATATGTGTGTAACAAAAGCTCTGAGCGAGTAAATGAAATGGATTAATGTTCTTACATTCTGCAACTTTTTCAATGTGCGTAAAACTCCTCCCCGTTGGCCACATTAGGTGTCGATGGATTATGTATCGGGAAAACATATTACAACATTAAAAGTTAAGTACATACCTAATACCTTCGTGACAACAGCGATTTTTACGTGTTGGAAAAGGATATTACGTATTATGAGTTGAATAAAACGGCTGTATGATAAAAAATTACGACAACCCTTTTCTTCTTTTCGATTTTCCCTGTACATCCCTCGCCTTTTGGGGGGAGACCGAACCCCAGCACTTTTGAAGGGTTTTGTCGAAAGAAAATGAAATGAAAATGTAAGTTCAGTATTTTAATAAAAACCATTTAAACACAAATCACGTAAAATTGATGCAATTCGGAAAATTCCGAAAATCACTTTTTAGTCTTCACTTCCTGTTGTAGTTTGAACTTGTCCACCAAAACCTCAGACTTGACGACTACATCGGCCAACGTATTGTCTAAAACCTCGAGCCGCTTCTTAAGAGCAACAGTTTCCTCGAAGATTCTCCGGTGTTCCTCGACTTCGACGTAGAGACCATTGATGCCGTTTAAATCGGCGATAACTTCTTCGACGTCGACCGGATCTCCCTTTTTCAGGTCTTCAGAAGAAGTTCCGTGTCTTCTCAGAAACAGATCCCGTTCTAGATGGCTGAAGCCGTACCGATCAAGGAGGCTGTGAATGGTTTTAGAATCGGGCGACTTTTTCAAATCCCTTCGATCGATAGCGATGTACAATTCGCGACATTTGGAACACAGGAGGCATTTTTTTAGCGCATTTTTCAACACGTTGGAGATGAAGATCTCATCGCCGATCTTGTCTACTTCAGTTGCGGCTTTTTTCAGCCCGTAAGCAATAGTGCCGACAAACCAATTGAAGAATAATATCATCACGACAAAAATATATCCTATGAAGAAGAAAGGTGCCAGTAATGGGTGCGCTTCTTCGCATTCCTCGTAATAGTCCAATCCTCCGGCGAATAAGATGATGAGCGAGAAAAATGATTTTCCGACGGTGCTGAATTTTTTCAAATTAGACCCAAATAGAACGTGGGCGAATATTGCGAAGCCGAAAACCATAATTAGCAGCATTACTGTTAAAGCAAGCAGTTCCTTTCGTACGTTGCGAAAAGCACGCAGTATCAGAGTTCCTGATCTGAACAAACTGCAATATCTGCGAACAAAGTTGATAAAAGGGCAATAGATACTACAGACACATAATTTTCCCACCGTACAATGAACCTCCAGGAAGTTCGTACAGATCTGTTGGAAAGATAAGCGTGGACCCAGTTTTGGCTCCAGCAATAAACCTAAATAACTAAGAACTCCAAGAGTGGTACTTACCGGCACGTTTTCAACCAGGCGACAAAAGCAAAGCAAGCGAAAAGATTTTCGTATCTTGTCTGCACCTCTTTGACCAAATAAAAGCTGAAGTGTTTCTTGCTGCGAATCGCTTCAAGAAGTTCATCCAGTCGCTCGTGGACGGTCCAGTAACGCCACACTCCAACGGCAATTGTTGCGTAGCCCAATGCCAATAACAGCCAGTCGACTGTATTCCATAAATTCAATGTATAACGCAACGGTTGCTGCACGAACTTTACAAAACTGTCCACCGTGAGCAACAACAGCAAAGTAACCAATGCAAGTTCGAGGCCTAGAATCACGAAATCTTCAACAGTTTCATATTTGAGCAACCTTTGGATTCGAACGTCGCTGAACGTCGAGACTCCACCAGCTGGTGGCAGCTCCATGACAAGAGTTACGATGGAAAAGAGGTTGTCACGCTGCGTGTAGCTAGCCAGGTCAATGATTATGGCTCTAGTACCATGGTCGATCCAACTGTTCTCCAACATTTCCCAGTAGAGCTCTAGAGTCTTCTCAAATTTGGGGCTGAAGTCCATGTAATATCCACCACCTGTATACGTGGATATATCGCCTTGAACAGTACCGGCTTTCGTCACAGATGGATCCGAGTACGTCCACAATGTACCATTTTTCAAGCCGAAAGGCTCCTTGTCTTCGAGATCGGGTGCGAACGAAAAATAGCACGAATTGAAAAGATACATAAATCCTTCCAGGACATCGCAGGAATCATTCCTTACTCGCACTTGACGTATTCTAGGAAGAGTCACCAGAAGATTGCCGTTCAATAGCAATAAATTCTCGTGGTTTTTGAACTTGAATTTTGCAGCGATTTTGCCATCCAACCCAGAATAGACCAGCGGTATCAATATTCCTCTGAAATAATTCCAAATCTGATCGTATAAGGAGATATCCCAAAAATTCTTCCTCAACTCCGTTTCCGTGACGAAAATGGAATCCGTAAGGAAATGTGAAATGATGTCATGAAAGTAGTATCTGCTGATAGGCACCATGTGAGTTCCGATGGTCGTCACAAGTATGAGAAGTACGGCGTGCATGAGGAAATCTTTACTGTCCTGCAACAGAAAAAGTGAAATGGGGCATCACAATTAATGGATCCTTCCTATTGAGTCAGTATTCGTGGCTAAAACATCATTAAAATTTATGCACCTTCCTTTTGATCGAGAGTAATAATTATCCCCAATGCTGTAAAGCACAAATGAGATCAAGTTCAAAATGGCAAAAAATTTGATACCCCAGCAGGATGCGTCTGGCTTGCCTTGCCTACTTCTCAAAATTTGAATTGGTGGCAACTTGGCATATCACGCGTCTACGGATTGCATGGATAAAGGAAATGGCAATCTTTTGCGACTCCAAATGCCAAAAACACGAATGCCAGAAATTAATAAGTAGGCATACCCCATCCAAAACTGAAATTTTGGCTGTGATTTAAGACATTTTTGTTTCATCTTCACCTGCAGGATTCGATCGGTTTGCTTCGGCGTACCAATGTCGAAATGATCTTTTGCCGGCTGATTGATCATTTCATAATCTTCAATTTTCTCAGACATACCGATGTTTTCTCTTGACATTTTGGCTGGTACGTTGAGGCCTTTGATTCCTGCGTGTTTCTGAAGAATTTTCTTGGTGACTGCGGGCGGAGCATCTGGTGCCGCCTTAGGTAGAACAGTTTGAGTTTTTTTCTCATCAGAAGGTTTCGTTTTTCGAGCCATCATCACGGCATCTCCGATGATCGATGGATCCGCTAAATCTTCGATTGAGTCTTTGATGAATTCAGTCTCCTCCAAACTTGCACCCAAACTATCGGTTTGAGCGTGACTCATATTTTTGTGAAAGCTTGCCTTTACTCTAAAAAAAATACTAATCTACAGCAAGAGCTAGTCCGAATTGTAGCATTAATTCGACGAATCGTGTCTTTTGGGGGCGTCTGGGTTGCTTACTTCTCAAAATTTGGATTGGTGGCAACTTGGCAAATCTCGTGCCTATAGGTTGCATGGCAGAAGGATGGCTGTTGATTCTTCACCGTCGAATTATAACATCAACAATTCTCTTGGTTATCTCCTTGAAAAAAAGTATCCCTGGCTTCAAGATGGTATCACATGTGCGCTTTTCTCTGCATCTTAACCGTTCTTGTGTTGACCCTTGGATACCCATTAATTCAGAATAAACTTTTCAAGAAAGACTCTTTGTCATGTCAGGCCCAGTTGATCTCATATATCTTGGCGTAAGCAAAATTAAACTGAATATCATTTTAAAATAAAAAATTCGCTCCGTGAACAGGCATAATAATCTAGAGTCGACAGCTCTCATCCGAATGCATCCCATTGTGCATCAATGACAACCCTGAAGTATCGGAAATGAACTTGCTAGCTACCGTAAGGCTTCCCTTACTCCCGGTGAAAAATCTAAAGATAGGTCGGGTTCTTCAGCAGAAGTTCAGTCGCCGGCATCGCACCCCTTCCCCTCTTCGCCATATCCAAAAAAATAATGGCGCACAGGTGCGAGGAGAGGAGATCCGACCGGACCGGACCGGTATTTCGCCGCCGGGTCGAGAATGCTGTCGGGCTGTGGCGTTGATTCGCGTCAACAACATAAAATGGGTAGAAATGTTTCTCTTTTTTTAGAAATTTCCTGAAATCTTCGTTTTGTGAAGTGAATTTTTCAGCCGAAAATAACTTTTGATACGGGTAATAAATCGATCGATTGATAAGTTTTTAAAAATATTTTATTTCACCCCAACTTTGCGTGAAACATGCACGAAAAAATTGGTATCTAAAAAAATGGTTTTTGGTATCAGAAAATCTCAATAATAAGGCAAGGTAGAATCGAGATAAGAATGCTCTATAAGTTGGCAGCGTAATATAGCATTTTCAAGTCGCATTGATGATTTTTTAAAGTAAAATATAGTATAGGTAGGTAGGACATTCTTTTCAAGCAACAGGATTTTACGAATTGTTCCGATGCTCTTGATACTGAACCCAAACATTCTGTTGCACGCCAAAAATTTATCCCGACTTTCAAAATTCTGATTTGACTTGGAAATGCTAATTATTATAGGAAATTATTACCCTATAGGTAGGTAGAAAATTTTCTTGAGCAACCGGATTTTAAGAATTGTTATTTTAATAAATTTTATTTTTTTAACGAATTTTTATTTTTGAATTTTTTTTTTTACTTCCATATTTACGGAGTAAATGGAAGTATTGTGATCGTCCTAAAATCGAGAATCGGAACGGAGCTTCAGAAAAAACTTTTTCTTATACACATTTACTCAGAATCACTTCCCGAACAAGTGTCTGTGTGTCCGTGTGTCCGTCTGTCCGTGTGTCCGTCTGTCCGTCTGTCCGTCTGTGGTCATTTACAAAAATGGCCATAACTCCCTCATTTCTCAACCTTTTTCAAATTTCTTGAACTGAAATGTTTGTCTCGGCAAGACCTAACACCCTGTTTAATCGGAATTCGAATTACTCACAGTACTTCCGATATATTTGCATTTTTAGTGTTTTCTATTTTATTTTTTTCCGGCCACAAAAATGAACCGATTTGAGCGTTCTTGGTCTTAAAATCTTTGTTTTACCTTGCAGAATATGTGGATATTTTTTATGTTTCGAAAAACTGTCGTTTTTTTATTTTGGGCGAATTTTGAAATTTGAATAGTGAATTTTTTGATATTTTTGACCTAAACACCCTTAAAAGCAGTCAAAATATGATCAAATCGTGTCATGTTTTTACGTTCCAAAATATGGAAGTATTGTGTGTTATCTACGCACCACTGGTTTGAATTTATTATTTTATTCCTTTTATTAGATTTTATTTTTTATTTCAATGAATTTTAATATAAGAAATAGTTTTCCTACTTATGTGTAGGTAATTTTTTTTGAGCAACATGAATTGTTATTTTACGAATTTAATTATAGGAAATAATTATCCTAAAGGTAGGTTTGAAATTTTTTTCTAATTGATTTTACGAATTGTACTGAATCTATACTTATTGTTGCATGTCAACAATCCACCCCGACTTTCTGCCCCTATCGACCGTTCAAGCCGCGGGCGCCTATGCGAGACGAAGGTCTCCCTCAAGTCTCACGGCCTTTGCTCAGTCTGTTATGTAACTGGGCCCATGGCTCACCGCCGGTCCCGGTCCTTATCCTCCATATCCTCGGACTTAGCTGTGACTTTGTTGTCATCGTGTTTTCCGAAACGAATGCGAAATTTCGCCTAAATGTACAACAAAGGCGAGGGGACTTTTCGGATTTTACGGCAGTAATCAAACAGACGTAAGGCGCAGCTTGTGATTCGATCCTGAGAAACGTGATTGTCTACCGGTTTGATATATTTAATTGTTGCGGATATCGTCGGTAGAGAAAATACCTCGACGGAATTACAAGGATTACAGCAGCTTCGACGGTATCCAGGATGGGAGCTGAAGACGTCGGCTGTCGCGACAGGCCGATCAGACCGAGGGAGGTACTCAAGGTAAGCCCTGACTGTAATAGACAATTTCATTTTCAGGTATCACACACCGCCCAAGTGATTGCACCAATAGTTTATTATAATACTGAAAACACCTGGAATGATGATTTTAGTTAAATTTTGCAAAATGAAGCAAAATAATTGGACCTTTCCAGTGAAGGTGTACATTGTTCTTGTTAAATAACAAAATAATGTTTGAAAATGTAGTCGTAAAAGGTATGTAGTTATTGTAACTAATAGCCATAACCAGCTGGTTACATGTTGGGGGGAAATGTGCATAGATAGACGCGCAGTTTATGTCAACATGTCAGTTTATGACCTGCCTACATGTCAACATTTCAATGCATGTGAGGTCTGGTTAATCATTCAAGGAGTTGGTGGCCAATAAATGATAATTAAGTTTATGGTGTTAAATAGAAATCTTAAATTTACATGAAAGATTCTCGAAAGATCTACAATATATCTATGTAAACCGAGTCCAATAACTGATTACAAGTAAGTAAGCCTAATATAATGACGCAGGTAGGCGCCTGTAATCAGTTTTGATGGCTCCGGCAAAATATAATCAATAATTAGGCTTTCATATCATTTTCAAAAAAAGGAAGGTTAATCTAACTCATTGGTAGTAGGTACCTATTAATAAGGTGATGCACTTGGTCATTTTTATACCCGAAACAACCATGCATCGGTTGTGGAATGCGGCGCTTTCAAGTTTATAACAATAATATTGCCTCGTTCAACAAGGTCGTAGGAATGATTCGAAAATGAATCTGAAATTTCCAGTCTCATTTGTAGACTTCTGCAAATTTTCCATACATCTATGACGAATTTTTTGGCTTAGTGTTCGCTAAACAGATTAATTTTCGAGAAACTAACCTTTTTGCCTTTTTCGGCAAAAAATATCATTCAGTTATCAATCGAGTTTCAAAAACTTTATAGCACTATTGGGGTTTATCGGAAAAATATTGGGTAATAAACAAGGACGCGATAGTTGATCAACCAATAAAAGCAGGCTTGAATCTATCTTTATCCTCTTAGTAGCCCCTTGTCAAAAGTAGACAAGTAGGCAGGTACACCTATCCTCTTCTATTCTCTTACATAACATTCAACATTCCAGCCGAAATCCACGAGGTACAGTTGCCATTTTGCTATTCCTCTAGATTCCAACATGATAAAATATTCAAAAAAGTCGAGCCACTCTGTAAACAAATTTTAAAGGACCTAGTTGAAACGTGTAGTTTCAAAACCCATCCAAAATCAAAAATGTTCGAGGAAACACAAAAACTTTTCCTCGTGAGGCATAGTACTGTAGCCAAACTACTGTTTTGGAAGCGTTTTTTTATCAGATTGAGCCGGATTTTGTCTATAAAGCGTTGCAGGGCGATAGAACGAATCATGAACTTGGGAAAAATAGAAAAAGTTCATTTCAGAAAAACATGGATTGAGCCGGTTTTGAAACTACACGTCTTAGTTTAAAGCATAATATGATATTATCATGCAAATGTACAGCGACTCCCTTAACAATTGAGCAATTTTGGAGGTTTTTCTCTTCCAAAAAAAAATGTTCATAGTCTAAAAGGATAGTTTTTTTGCACCAAGTCCAAAACAAGAACTGTTATACCAGCTGCAAGACCTTAATTCTGTTTTTGTGCAAATCACAAAAGCCTTGAACATGTCGTGCAACCTCGTAGTTTTCGATGTTTTCGCGTGTTTACCGAAGACTCTGAGTCTATTTCTACTCAGTTCCTCGTCTCCCAACGGGAAGAGCCTATGATTCTGTCATCGTAAAGGTCAAAGTTGCCCATAAATACGCGGCAAAGCATGAAAGAGAGTCGTACGTATTTAGAATATTTCCATTGTTCAGAATTTTATGGCCGGAATAACTTCTTGAGGGCTGGAAACTAGGAAAACTAAAACGCAACGAGGAAATGTATACGAGGCAGGATATTCGATTAGAGGAAACCCCACGGCAGTGGTTCATTTGTTTGTTGTTTGGTCTACATATACAATGGAATCAATAATGCGATAAAGCCTGAACACAAATAAACACCTCGATGCTTCAGATTGCACTGAGTCGTCGCAAACGCTTTGAGGAACGGTTTTATTGACGAATACGTAAATGCTCAACGACCAGTGGGGCTAACACATTAGAGTTCAGCTCTCAAGCATAAAACCGTTCGTTAAAATTCATCATCCGTTCTACAAAGTTTGCAGAATTTTATTTGAAGAATTTTATTGAAATTTAATTTCAATTATTTTTTATAGAAAATTCAAATTTTATTTGAAATTCATAGAATTTGATTTATATAATTTTATTAAAATATAATTTGAAAATTAGCAGTTTTTAGGTCAATCTAAGTTTAGCATTCAGTCACCATCTAACGGTCCGCTCGTATCTGTTACGTAACTTGAGCCGCAGACCTTCCGATTTTGAGGACTGGAACAGACCGGGCTATAGCCCCCCACAGACCTTGCCTTGAGAGTCCGCGATTTACCCTAGATTACCAATCTGAAGCAGCACAGGGGTCATCCACTTCAATATTTCTGCAGTAATTAACCCCAACATGAGCTTTTGGGTCTGAGGGACCTTGGAAGCTCTGGAATGGACTCGTTTTTTTGGATTTCTAATAATTTAGAAATTCTTCCTCTTTCGAAATTCAGCTTTGAGCATAGACCAACGAAACCAGAATGATATACACGATTTTCGTAAAAAGGTATCCGGACATTTCAAGGTATAATTTGAGGGTCTATTTGAGGTTATATCGACTCTCAGTTTCACTTCCGCCTTCAATGTGCTCTCCGGGTTGTGTGATTGTATTGTTTCCTCTGACATGATCAAAATAATAAACATTCGAATATTGGAGCATAGACCAGCCGTTTGACCTGATCTTTGATCGAATGCTCTTCAAATACAACTTATTGGTGCTTAATGGACTTCCTACGTTTTCGAAGCAGCATAACTTTATAGCGAAACCACTTTTCTTATCAATCGAAAAAATCATCAAGTGATTTGATGGGAGAACGGTGTTTGAATGGCAATCTAATCGGATTCATCCACTGCTCCCAAAACGCAATTCTACACGTTTTTCTTCTTGATCTTTTCACCTATGGTAGGCAGACCGATCAACCACATAATTTTCGACCGATTTTCACAGTTAAAATTGGGATTCCATCAATTTCGGGAAAATTGTACAATATGATGTTTCCTGAGGATTATTTCTCGAATGCGTCGTTTTCGTTCCAATCCAAGGTTGATCGAATTTATCTCAAAATTCGCGCAAACTCTCGATTTTGGCAGTTTTCCAACATTTCAGTTCGACTGTTCAAGGCTTTGAACTGTCATCGTGTTTCCTTTTAAGCTCGATTTAAACGTCCGTCTCGAGAACTATTTTGTCAAGCTGACGTCCGATGTAATGTGGATCATTGGATAATCTTCAAAGAAATTCTGAAAGTCCCTCGGAATAGAAAGAGGAAAAAAAACAGCATTTGCGGAGAGGAGCAAAAATTATACCAGGATTTGGTATATTGTGTGGCGATCTTGAGATTGATAGTACCTAGTAATACCTATTTTGACTCGCGATTGTAATAATTTAAATTTTGGATTTTTTCCCAATTTTAGACATTAGTAGGTAGGTAAATGGTTTGATTTTTACCCTCGGTCCAAAATTTTACTAGCATAACAAAATCTTAAAGTGGGCAACAGTGCTTCTGATACTTTCGTCTAACTAGTCACCATCACCTTTATGCACCTTAAAGAACTGAAAAAAATACATTTCATAAGTGAAGTTACAATAGATAACGTGTTGAATAAATCATCCACGAGGTGCCAAATTTAATAGCCAGCCGGTTGGTTATTTTAAGCGATTTTGGCGAAGGTTAAAATGTCCGAAATAACAAGAAGCATAATCCCATTGAGAAAGCTGTCAGACGTAAAAAATAGAATTTTAAATTGAGGTAAAGCTTGGCATGCGTTCTCAAACTTTGCCGATCTCATCACAAGCGACCGTGGATCGTTAACCAGAAACTAGCTCTTCGGAAAAACAACCCCAAATCGCCTACTTAATTGGCTAGAGAACAAAAACACGCAGACTCCGATGAGGGGCACCAGAGGCCCATACCAAATATTTTAATTTGTGGGGGAACGCAAGAAGAATTCTGGAATATTTTGAAGGGGCACCCCCACCCCCATCCACGAGTACGGGCTTTCAAAGACAAACTCACAATGAAACAGTAATTCAGACTAATAAGCGGAATCGAAGTCAAACTGACAATGAAACAGAAAACTCAAACTCATAATCGAAATCGAAGTCAAACTGGCAATGAAACAGAAACTCAAACTCATAATCGAAATCGAAGTCAAACTGACAATGAAACAGAAACTCAAACTCACAATCGAAATCGAAGTCAAACTGGCAATGAAACAGAAACTCAAACTCACAATCGAAATCGAAGTCAAACTGACAATGAAACAGAAACTCATACTCACAATCGAAATCGAAGTCAAACTTGCAATGAAACAGATACTCAAACTCATAATCGGAATCGAAGTCGAACTGACAATGAAACAGAAACTCAAACTCACAATCGAAATCGAAGTCAAACTTGCAATGAAACAGAAACTCAAACTCATAATCGAAATCGAAGTCGAACTGACAATGAAACAGAAACTCAAACTCACAATCGAAATCGAAGTCAAACTTGCAATGAAACAGAAACTCAAACTCACAATCGAAATCGAAGTCAAACTGACAATGAAACAGAAACTCATACTCACAATCGAAATCGAAGTCAAACTTGCAATGAAACAGAAACTCAAACTCACAATCGAAATCGAAGTCAAACTGACAATGAAACAGAAACTCAAACTCACAATCGAAATCGAAGTCAAACTGACAATGAAACAGAAACTCAAACTCACAATCGAAATCGAAGTCAAACTGACAATGGAACAAAAACTCAAACTCATAATCGAAATCGAAGTCAAACTGACAATGAAACAGAAACTCAAACTCACAATCGAAATCGAAGTCAAACTGACAATGAAACAGAAACTCAAACTCACAATCGAAATCGAAGTCAAACTGACAATGAAACAGAAACTCAAACTCACAATCGAAATCGAAGTCAAACTTGCAATGAAACAGAAACTCAAACTCACAACCGAAATCGAAGTAACAAACTGACAATGAAACAGAAACTCATACTCACAATCGAAATCGAAGTCAAACTTGCAATGAAACAGAAACTCAAACTCACAATCGAAATCGAAGTCAAACTGACAATGAAACAGAAACTCAAACTCACAACCGAAATCGAAGTCAAACTGACAATGAAACAGAAACTCAAACTCATAATCGAAATCGAAGTCAAACTGACAATGAAACAGAAACTCAAACTCATAATCGAAATCGAAGTCAAACTGGCAATGAAACAGAAACTCAAACTCACAATCGAAATCGAAGTTAAACTGACAATGAAACAGAAACTCAAACTCATAATCGAAATCGAAGTCAAACTGACAATGAAACAGAAACACAATCTTGAAGTCGAACTCACACTTCGAGTTTCTGTTTCGTTGTGAGTTTGACTTCGATTTCGATTATGAGTTTGAGTTTCTGTTTCATTGTCGTTTGAGTTCGAGTTTGTGTTTCTGTTTCAGTTTCAGTTCGACTTCGATAATGAGTTTGAGTTGCTGTTTCATTGTCAATTTGACTTCGATTTCGATTATGAGTTTGAGTTTCTGTTTCAATGTCAGTTTGACTTCGATTTCGATTATGAGTTTGAGTTTCTGTTTCATTGTGAGTTTGACTTCGATTTCGATTATGAGTTTGAGTTTCTGTTTCATTGTCAGTTTGACTTCGATTTCGATTATGAGTTTGAGTTTCTGTTTCATTGTCAGTTTGACTTCGATTTCGATTGTGAGTTTGAGTTTCTGTTTCATTATCAGTTTGACTTCGATTTCGATTATGAGTTTGAGTTTCTGTTTCATTGTGAGTTTGACTTCGATTTCGATTATGAGTTTGAGTTTCTGTTTCATTGTCAGTTTGACTTCGATTTCGATTGTGAGTTTGAGTTTCTGTTTCATTGCAAGTTTGACTTCGATTTCGATTGTGAGTTTGAGTTTCTGTTTCATTGCAAGTTTGACTTCGATTTCGATTGTGAGTTTGAGTTTCTGTTTCATTGTCAGTTTGACTTCGATTTCGATTGTGAGTTTGAGTTTCTGTTTCATTGTCAGTTTGACTTCGATTTCGATTGTGAGTTTGAGTTTCTGTTTCATTGTCAGTTTGACTTCGATTTCGATTGTGAGTTTGAGTTTTGGTTCCATTGTCAGTTTGACTTCGATTTCGATTGTGAGTTTGCGTTTCTGTTTCATTGTCAGTTTGACTTCGATTTCGATTGTGAGTTTGAGTTTCTGTTTCATTGTCAGTTTGACTTCGATTTCGATTGTGAGTTTGAGTTTCTGTTTCATTGCCAGTTTGACTTCGATTTCGATTGTGAGTTTGAGTTTCTGTTTCATTGTCAGTTTGACTTCGATTTCGATAATGATTTTGAGTTTCTGTTTCATTGCCAGTTTGACTTCGATTTTGATAATGAGTTTGAATTTGTGTTCCATTGTGAGTTTGGCACTTGAGAGTGTGATAATGAAAAATATATCATGTTCGTAGTTGCTACTATGTGGTTTAATTCCATAAGTGTGATTTGAGTAGCAGTACGACTTTTTATAGAAGTTCCTTTTATGTGCATTGAACGAATAGATCCTTATAACTCGCATCCACAACAGATAAATAATGTCGCATAAATTTTCAAAATTTAGAGAATTAGGTAAATTTAGAAAAAATTTCTACATATTCCTTTTTCTCTAAGACGACTTCAGAGTTCAGATCAATCGATTTAGACGATGCAGCAAATAACGTTTTTGAAAACAGGTCGGATTGAAAATTTGTTACCAATCAAACATTTTCGAGAGTTGGCGTTGAATTTCCACTACAGATTCTATTGGCCGAAGGTTTGAGCAATGAATTGAAAACTCAATCTTGTTTTGGGTCAAATCTGTGGATCCTGTACTATCCCTCATGCATTCGTCTTCGCTATCTGTTGTGTAATCTTCTGTCTGTGTCTGCTTTGTTAACAATGAAACCTTTCCGATGAATCTATCGTGTCCTGTCGCGTTGCTTATCGAATTCGAAGCAAACCCAAAGGTCTCCGTCAACAGTTGGACCCCATAGGTTTTCGTCATCAGAAATCGCGCCATTTCCGTTGTAGGTACCAGAAAGTGAATCGTAGCTGATTCGGTACCTTGAAATTGAGTTTAGGATTTAATCGTCTCATGATCAGTGGGTCGGCAGTGTTCAATGAAGCCGCGAGGAGTAGGAAGTGTTTCTTATTATCGGTAGCCGACAGAAGGAAATTGCAAAATTTTATTTTTATAAACTAGTTCGAAATTTATTGAGTGAGAACAATTTAATCCGACGACTTCTTGAGAGATATTTTCGACCATGGAATATTGGCTTGAACGGGTGAGAAAATTTATCATTTCAATTTGTTCATTTTTACTTCCATATTTAAAGAGAAAGAAGGGAAATAGGTACTATTAAAGTAGGTACTAAAATTTAAATTTTATTGTATTTAAAATTTACTTATGAGTTATCCCCAATTACAGTCTCGGCATGTTATTCCAAACAAAGTTGCGTAATTAATATGAGAAAATGAGACTCATCATGGAAAATACTGGTGAACCGTTGATTCCTATTTATAAAAGCCGAATGCTTTTACTTTCTATTCGGTTTAGCTGATCATTAGTTCAGTGTGCCAGCTATGTTTCGACGGGCTGAATGCGAAGACTTGTCTGTGGATCGTTTTTCCCTGTAATTATCATTAGGCGGCCACTTACAACGCATAAGTTGTATTTTTAGCTTCAATGATCGTGTTCAGCTGAATCTTTCTATTCGACAGCAGGTAAATTCATTTTCAAATATTAGGCATATTCTTTCGCATGTGTGAGTACCATTTTTCCCAGTTAGCGCAGATATAGGAATCAACTTTTTATTTGCATTTTATTTTCCGAGCGATGGCACATGAGCCTTTCTTTTTTGTCCGTTAACCGAAGTTAGGAGAGGCCTATCGGGCTTCGCCAAGAATTGTCGGCTCATGTCGAGGGTTTATCAACATTGACAGTGAACCTGGTCCGAGAGCATGTGACCTTGCAAGCGCAGAAAGTCACAGGCATTTGTACCAACAAACATTGGCTGGAACGTATCAAACAAATTCCACGTTGAAATCATATTTTTGCGAAGCATAAATTTTTCACGAATTGAATGGGGTTCAAGCCAATTTTTTTCCGTTATGAGTTAGTATAGAAGATGTAATATACATAATATGTCATCCGTATGTACCTAAACGCTGAAATTGAATAAACACTTGACCCAGGCCTATCCCTCGTATGCCCTTGCGCCGCCCGGCTGCTGCGAAAAGGCCGCAGCGGCTTCTTCCGAGCCAACAATCAGCTGTTGTTCCCAAACTCGACGGGAAACAACTGACGAGGATGGCGATATTTATTTGGCTCAGCTCCCATTGACTTCATATCGAGCGAGAGGAAGAGAGAAAGCTTTGAACCGGCCGAGGTCTAAACGTGAAACGTTTTCCGGCACCGAGAACGTGACAGAATATTTTCAGCTCGACCCAAACATACTCAACCGGCTGATCTAAAAAAGGTCTACGCTAGCGACTAGAAAAATAGCCAATGGAAAAAATGGGGGTTTTGGAATGTAGAATTCATGGTGGATATTGAAACTGATAAAAATCGGTAATCACTATAGAGCAGAGAAACGGCATAGATTGAGTCGCTTTGATGGCTTCAAGTCCCACAAACGGCTGAAATGCTCTTTGCTCTTTGCTCTTTGCTCTTTGCTCTTTGCTCTTTGCTCTTTGCTCTTTGCTCTTTGCTCTTTGCTCTTTGCTCTTTGCTCTTTGCTCTTTGCTCTTTGCTCTTTGCTCTTTGCTCTTTGCTCTTTGCTCTTTGCTCTTTGCTCTTTGCTCTTTGCTCTTTGCTCTTTGCTCTTTGCTCTTTGCTCTTTGCTCTTTGCTCTTTGCTCTTTGCTCTTTGCTCTTTGCTCTTTGCTCTTTGCTCTTTGCTCTTTGCGCTTTGCTCTTTGCTCTTTGCTCTTTGCTCTTTGCTCTTTGCTCTTTGCTCTTTGCTCTTTGCTCTTTGCTCTTTGCTCTTTGCTCTTTGCTCTTTGCTCTTTGCTCTTTGCTCTTTGCTCTTTGCTCTTTGCTCTTTGCTCTTTGCTCTTTGCTCTTTGCTCTTTGCTCTTTGCTCTTTGCTCTTTGCTCTTTGCTCTTTGCTCTTTGCTCTTTGCTCTTTGCTCTTTGCTCTTTGCTCTTTGCTCTTTGCTCTTTGCTCTTTGCTCTTTGCTCTTTGCTCTTTGCTCTTTGCTCTTTGCTCTTTGCTCTTTGCTCTTTGCTCTTTGCTCTTTGCTCTTTGCTCTTTGCTCTTTGCTCTTTGCTCTTTGCTCTTTGCTCTTTGCTCTTTGCTCTTTGCTCTTTGCTCTTTGCTCTTTGCTCTTTGCTCTTTGCTCTTTGCTCTTTGCTCTTTGCTCTTTGCTCTTTGCTCTTTGCTCTTTGCTCTTTGCTCTTTGCTCTTTGCTCTTTGCTCTTTGCTCTTTGCTCTTTGCTCTTTGCTCTTTGCTCTTTGCTCTTTGCTCTTTGCTCTTTGCTCTTTGCTCTTTGCTCTTTGCTCTTTGCTCTTTGCTCTTTGCTCTTTGCACTTTGCTCTTTGCTCTTTGCTCTTTGCTCTTTGCTCTTTGCTCTTTGCTCTTTGCTCTTTGCTCTTTGCTCTTTGCTCTTTGCTCTTTGCTCTTTGCTCTTTGCTCTTTGCTCTTTGCTCTTTGCTCTTTGCTCTTTGCTCTTTGCTCTTTGCTCTTTGTTCTTTGCTCTTTGCTCTTTGCTCTTTGCTCTTTGCTCTTTGCTCTTTGCTCTTTGCTCTTTGCTCTTTGCTCTTTGCTCTTTGCTCTTTGCTCTTTGCTCTTTGCTCTTTGCTCTTTGCTCTTTGCTCTTTGCTCTTTGCTCTTTGCTCTTTGCTCTTTGCTCTTTGCTCTTTGCTCTTTGCTCTTTGCTCTTTGCTCTTTGCTCTTTGCTCTTTGCTCTTTGCTCTTTGCTCTTTGCTCTTTGCTCTTTGCTCTTTGCTCTTTGCTCTTTGCTCTTTGCTCTTTGCTCTTTGCTCTTTGCTCTTTGCTCTTTGCTCTTTGCTCTTTGCTCTTTGCTCTTTGCTCTTTGCTCTTTGCTCTTTGCTCTTTGCTCTTTGCTCTTTGCTCTTTGCTCTTTGCTCTTTGCTCTTTGCTCTTTGCTCTTTGCTCTTTGCTCTTTGCTCTTTGCTCTTTGCTCTTTGCTCTTTGCTCTTTGCTCTTTGCTCTTTGCTCTTTGCTCTTTGCTCTTTGCTCTTTGCTCTTTGCTCTTTGCTCTTTGCTCTTTGCTCTTTGCTCTTTGCTCTTTGCTCTTTGCTCTTTGCTCTTTGCTCTTTGCTCTTTGCTCTTTGCTCTTTGCTCTTTGCTCTTTGCTCTTTGCTCTTTGCTCTTTGCTCTTTGCTCTTTGCTCTTTGCTCTTTGCTCTTTGCTCTTTGCTCTTTGCTCTTTGCTCTTTGCTCTTTGCTCTTTGCTCTTATTGTGGGGTCGTATGAGAAGCGATCGGATGCCCTTCTCGAGAACGTGGGTCCGTCTGTGTGTCCGTCTGTCCATCTTCCCGTCTGTGGCCATTTACAAAAATGTCCATTTCTCCCTCATTTCCCAACCTTTTTTCAAATTTCTTGAACTGAGATGTTTGTCCAAGTAAAACCTATCACCCTGTTTAACCGGAATTCGTATTAGGTACTCACATTACTTCTATATATCAACATTTTTAGAATTTTTGATTTTATTTTTTCTGGCAACAAAAATGAACCATTTTGAGCGTTCCTAATCTCAAAATCTTCGTTTTACCTTGCAGAATACGTTGTATATTTTTTATATTCCTGTAACTCCCGTCAAAACGACAAAAAAAGAGTATCAAGCACATCATCATGTCGAGCCCCCGAAATATTAGCAACATGGTTGACACAGTGACCCGATTAAAAATCTGCTCGACCCTGACCGGATCCCAAATAGCGATTCTTTCTCAGTAAATAGGTTATTCAGATATTCCTAATCTCGAGCCCAGAAAATGGGTCATCTAGCGGCAAAGCTGAAAAGTCGAAACATGTTGATGTTGTCAACTGAATGCTAGATCCAGCTTAAATAATGTGTTCCCTTGGCATTGCCGCAGTGCCTTGTTTATTTACTCGCTCAAGGTGCAGATGAACAGCCCGATGACTTGGCTGTCACATCATTTACTAATGGCTCAGCCTGGAATGAGAATTGGGCTTTCGCCAAATCGACTGATATTCTCGGGAGCGCGAGATTTCGATTTTAGAATTTCTGAGATACAGGCCATTGATTCAGTCGTCGGAATAGCGCATTAACAATTTCGAACTGATTTACGACTGTCCATAATAATATATCTACCTCAATCGTGAAATGCTGAACTCGTTAATAACGTACGATGGCTTTCTACAACTCAAATAGATCAACTCCACATAAACGAACGCTCAGCTCTCTTAGTTTTTCATCCTTAATTTAACTAATGTTTTCAAAATAAAAATGAGATTGAAAAAATGAGTGAAGTTTGAAAAAGATATCAAAAAATCTCTAATTTGACACCTACATTTTGAGGGAAGCAAGGTTTGACTGAAAATTGTTCAGGTAGGTAATAGATTTTTGTGACCTGTTGCGAGAAGGGTTCCGGTTCCCGGCGCCGAATTCGAGAAGCGAGGGTAAGAGGACTCACCAGTTCGATTCCTGTTAGGTATTTCCGTCATATATGTCCCTGCTGGAATGGTACCGGGAGTGAAACCGGAAAAACTGGTTCGCAAAGAAAAGAAAAACATTTTCACCGGTCCGACCGATTGCGATCCGCAGAAACCTTGTCAAACGAACAGTAGTTCAGTTGATAAGTTGTGTGTGGTCACTCAGGAGTAGTCTTAACACTTTATGAGGTTATATTAAATACTTAGTGAATTTTGATTTGAGAAAGTACTTCGGCTCAGGTGGATTTTGAAGCCATGTGTCTAAAACATGTTTCTCTAAGATAATAATGAGCGTGCGAAGACGAATTAGAGATTTGCAATCGCGTCGCGATAGGTTCCGACCTGGAACTTAATCCAAATTTGAAGTAATCTACGACGATGCCAGTGAGTTCAGAGCTAAAATTTCAGTTTTTAATATGAACAAGCTGTGCGATTTTTCTGTCATTTTTTGAAGCTATTTGGGGTGGGGATGCTTCAAGCGGACACCGTTTTTAAGAAGAGGTCCTGGCGGTGCGAGGGAGTGGACTTAACTAAGCTTTAGGCGCCCTCATCATCTTGAATGTTGGATTGTTTTTATTATCATTGTTTTCATATATACTATAATGAAATTCATTCATTTCTATATATTATATAGGCCATGAAGTTTTCTCAGCTTATCACTGACGGTGATTTTCTCCCCTATATTGGTTGACAATGCTGAATTGGCTGCGGACTTTAATAAATAATACATCGAGTATTATTGAAAATCTTATCAATTAACTCGTCTTGTGGATGATGCAAGTTGACATGGAATGCAGTCTTAAGAAAAAAGGATGCCCTCTTTGCTATCAAGATAGCCCACGTGTAAAGCGCCGTGGACGCCTTCCTCGGCCAACATCTAATTTGTATTCTTAAACCAGAATGTAAATTCTGCGCCTCGGTACTGCAATATGTTATAATCTTGGCAACTGCTTGTCCCAGTATCCAGAGCTTTCTCACGTGGACTTGAATCATTGGTAGCCGACGAACTTATCTAACCAAAACTGCGGGTTATTTTGCACTTTGAAAATACAATGGCTCTCGAAAAATTCGGGACAACCGGTCCGGCTGATTGCAAATTGCGTACCCACAAGAACCAATCAGCCCTGATCGATGCGCGGTATCATGTTATAAATAAAATTCTGAGAGCTGAACCGGTTGTTACTAGATATTCCACTCTTGGGTTCGGCTTTCTCTACCTCCTCCTGTTTACAAAAACAAAAAACTGGACACGCTAGTTACGAACCACAGCAGTTAGCTGCAGAATATTAAATTTTGCGGTGTAGGTAATTTCCCACCAACGCTGAGAGCATATTTGCCCAAGTCTTTCGCACAAAAGTGGCCTCCACAAAGCCTACAACAGTTCCTAAATGGTCTTCAAAACTGCCTTCATTTCCAAATAAAACCAAGAACTGATGCAGTTGTAAACCAATCAAAATTCTCAAATTGCATGATTATTTTTTGGGATCATTTGAATTTAAAAACGCAGTTAAAAATATGAACTTAAAAAAATTGTTCGTAGGTAAATATCTCAGTTTTTTCTTTTTTTAGCCTAAGCTCGATGTCAATTAAATGAGAAAAAAATAAAAAATGCCTAACTGGCTAATGAAAGAAAACAAAAACAGTGCACAAGACAAAAACTAAATTTTCCATCCGACAAATATCTAAGATAAGTGTCATAATTTGAAGTAGTCCTGCGAAAATTTAGTTTGTATTTTCCACAGGTGAAAGAGAAGAGGCCAAAAAAATTGACGAAGAAGCAATGGCTGACACTATGTGCAATCGGAAGTGTGCATTTCTCAGGCGCAATATGCATATCACTTCAAGCACCGTTCTATCCAAAAGAGGTAATTTTATGCATTGTGTTCAATTGGTTCCGATACACGCGAATCCTTCTTTTTACCCGAGGTAATTCAAAAACACACGAATACTCTAGACGACAGTAATAAATTGACATTAGGAGAAATTTATGGTTTTCAAATTGGCCACATCTGGCTCTAAGCCAGACTTGAGGGCGTCGGGATTATAGTGGGGGACTTGGCAGAGCTAAAGCAGGTGACATTGCCCTTAAGAAATTAGAATGCGCCAAAATAAAAAAAGATCATGACGGGGTTGAGATGTTTTTATTTAGCAACAGATATTTGTATCGGCATAGGCTCATCAATAACTCGACCTGCGATTTTCTCATGAACATGCTCATTTATACAGGGAAAGATTAAACAGTAACGAATAAAATATTTTGATTTTGTGTTGGTACTTTGGAACCAATTTAGGTATTTACCTATTGTATAATATTTTATGGTATTTTCAAGGCGGAATTGAAAGGAGCGACGGCGACCGAGTACGGCCTCGTCTTCGGCAGTTTCGAGTTCATCGCCTTTTTGAGCAGTCCCATTCTGGGGAAATACGTGAGTATGGAAGTGAAAAATTTGGTTACCGGTTAATATAATTTTGAAATTGTAACTTCGGACCCTCAACATAGTCATCCAGTATGATGTGAAAGTTGGGTAGGTTCCTAATAAAATAGTAATTTTATTCCTGCATACCTGCAAAATATTGATGACAATTTTTCTGCCCTCAGATCAACATCGTAGGAGCTAAAACGATGCTCAGCTTGGGCATGGTGTTGGCCGCCATATCAGCAATTTGTTTCGGGTTTGTTGATTTCGATATTTCTAATATAATTCAAAGATATTTTGGAAACATCCGTCTTCGAGATTCTATCGGTACCTGCCTATTTTGAGTGCTATGGCGGAAAGAGATAATAAATATACAAATTAGTCGTATTTCCCATATTTCAGCACATATTGCATGCAAAGAATGTCAATCAGGGACCAACATGATTAGCAAGTAACAAAAATTTATATACAATTCATGGAGAGGGCCGTACAGACGAAAGCGCTCGAGCTTGATAGAAGAAATGTAGAGGAAGCCGTCAATTATCTCGTACCTAAAAAATTCTTCTAAAAAAGTCTCTTTTCTACAGAAGTATCACCTTGGTTTCTGAACAGTGTTGGTAGCTTGTGGGGTGTGATTTACAATTACAAACGCTTTGTCACAGATGCAACTATGTAATTACGTATAATTTTTATAGACTTCTAGACTACGTAGAAGACCACGTAACGTTCATCACGTTATCATTTGCACTGCGCATGACTGAATCGCTAGGAGCAACTGCTGCTCTCGTATCGGCGTTTTCAATAACGGCAGCCGTCTTTCCAAAAAGCGTCGCCACCACATTTGTAAGAGAAATTTAAATATTGACTACCTGCACCCAATGACCGATTGAAAAATCATAAATACCTACAATATAGATTATATTTTGATTTTATTCATTATAGTGCTTATTACCTACTATACAAAAAATAGAGTTCAACATTGTAATTTAATTATTACTTTGATTTCTACATTTTAGGCTACATTAGAAGCATTCTACGGCCTTGGGTACATTGTTGGCCCAACTGTGGGAGGTCTACTTTTTTCGGTGAGGATTACATAATGTACAACATGTTTTTTATTATGTTACGAATGTACGCTTTTAAAATTCATATCTGAGTTCAGGCTTAACGTATTTTAAAATTCAAATTTTTTGTCCAGCTAGGTGGCTACGTTCTACCGTTTGCTGTTATGGGGACGACGATGATGGTTGGGACGATTTTCGTATTTATAATTCTTCCACCCATCAACAAGTTGGACAATGATCTCGGTCATGGTGAGTATCAATATTATAAACAATCAGCAAGAACGATGATGTTAATTTTTTGATTAGTTTCTCAGCCAAGTTTGGTAATCGCCGTTTGATAAAAAATCTAATAATAAAATATAATTTGGTACAAAATAAATGTAAAATGGTAAAAAAAAAATGTTAAAAATAATTGTTAAATGGTAAAAAATATTGTCACAGTGAAAGTAAAAGATGTCCTCAAGATCCCGGGAGTGATGTTGGATTCCATCTGCACAGTCGCCACATCCATCTCGATGGGATTCCTTGCTGCCACATTGGAGCCCCATATACGAGAGGTAACTACTTACTCCATTTATCAATTTTCCGACACTTGAATCAAGGTACCTCGACCACTTCTACGTGAATTTTGACTTGAGAATTCGTCCGTCCAACTTTGGGTAGAAAATTGTTGAAATTTGTAATCGTATTACGGTCTTAAAATCAAACTAGCCGATCACGATTAGGGAATTTTAAGCACTCGATTTTTCACATCGCAGATGGCCTAGTTGGCGAAGTCGCTGAGCGAATTTAAAGCACAATATGGTGACATCATTTTTTTGTGTTGCCATGCTCGCCGGAAGTAATTATTTTAACTACCTATCGGAAAATTTACCATTACCACTAAATAGATTACAGGGAGGTCTCACGTTTTATCTCACGGTCTGTACTTACCTGATAGCAAAAACATTTCATTCTTTTCGCAGTATGGACTATCGTCAATACAAAACGGCCTAATGTTCATCATCAGCGGTGGAACGTACGCGGTTATTGCACCGGGTGTCGGCCGTTTGTGCGATAAATGGGTATACCCCAAGAAAATGCTCACAGTTGGCGCCCTCTTTATAGTGACCAGCTACGTCATCATTGGGCCGTTCCCGTACCTCATGATACCTAAGTATGAGAAATCCAATTTCGCATAAAAGGGGGTTATTTTAAAAAATTTGATATTCTATATTTTTATTTAATTACCAATTTATTTTGTTTTTTCTAGTAATAACCTAGAAATTACGTGCATGTTTTCATTTTTTTAGGCAGTTACCTATTTACGAATCGTTGTTGAGCCCCTCCTGAACTCATTTTTGAGTGGAACGCGATTTAACTTATGGAATTCGTTGGCTTCGAAAAATCGAGTATATTCACGCCTACTCATCAGAGTTCGATCTGATGCGATGATTTTACGTGATATCTCATTTGAAATGAACCAACTATTCGTCATTCTAAACCTGGGAAACAAAGTTCTAACTGGGAAATGAGGCATTCCGAAATAACGGCCGTGAGAGTCGTCATCCGATTATCATGCCAATTTTTTCGAGTTATAAAATTGACGTAAAAAAACATTATTAGGTACATGTAAAAAACGTTTGCTCGCGGGACTATTTTTCAACGGCTCCACAGTCTTATCGTTCGTATAAATTAATTCGTAATTTCCATATACCTACCTAATTATTACAGGCCAATAGGTATTATTCTTATAATACAATTCGGGATGTTTTCGCGTTCACTGAACCCCCACGGAAAATAATTTATTTTAATTTTTACCGCGAACGAATTTTTTACTGCACGGTCGAAAAACTCGATAAATTACTGCCATTTTCTTCAACTTTTAATTGAGGCCGTCGACTGCAAAAATCCCGTGAAGAGATCATGCAACTTGCCGAACATGAATTCTTCGCATATGGTTTTTAACTCGTGTAAACGCTTGCTTGACCCGAGTTTAATTAATCACGTTGAAGAACTCGTGCGCGAAATAACATTCAGACATTAACCGCAAAAGGAGGAAAATTGAAAGTTAGAATGCTTGGAATTTCCCAATCTAGAGAAAACCATTCTAGAAATCAGTGACAAACGACCTCAAATAGATTCTGAATGTCCTCAAGAGGGTAAATCTCAGCCCGATTTATTTGTTATTAGGATTATTGAAAATAATGTGTTTTTGGAATCTTTTTGGAAGGAAACTTTCAACGAATTTTTTAATGAATTTTTTCTTTCTTTTCACAGGTCGCTGGGCTTATGTATTGTTGGACTAGTCGTACACGGGTTTGGGCTAGCAGCGCTGATGGTTCCAACGTTCATCGACTCCATTTGTTCAGCCGTGTGAGTTGCTTGTGCAGTTAATAATTAAAATTATTATTATATTATTAATAATTATATAATATATTACTATAATCATTAATAATAATTCATATTAATAATTAAATTTAAGTACCTTCAGAAAAGTCCAAATGGTAATGTTCAATTTGGTCCAAACGTTTACCCAGGTACCTACCAAAGTGTTGAGAGTCATAGTAAATATTATTATACATTTTATTATTATATATTATTATAATATATATTACTATGCAAATTTTGCACCACTGGTTTTGTATAGTAGTGATTATTATAATCCAATATAGCTCCAAAATTCTATTTTGTGGATTCCGATGTGCCATTTCAGAGCCGCCGGATTCCGTGACGATATTGGGACATATGGCGTCATCTCCGGCCTCTGGTCGTCATCTTTTGCGCTGGGCGCCTTCATCGGACCCTCAGTCGCCGGTTGGCTCTACGATCTCGTAGGATTCCAATATGGGACTTTATTTGTGATCTCACTTCATTTGCTGTTGGTGAGTGTCCGAACCAAAGTATTGAGCAACAACTGTTGTGGCAAATCATAGCAGCTTCAATTTGAGACCAAACGGGGTTTGTGCCTTTAGTAAAACCTGACTTTTGATAGAAAAGTGGGAAAAATAACAAAAATTGAAAAATAGCGAAAAAACTAAAATGCCATAATCGGCTGGGAAACTTCTCATTCTAAAAAATATTTTATGTCCTTCCCCTGGACTGGTCGAACTCGTGTTTTCATTTTTTTGCAGTTCGTCGGCATAACGATTTTCATAAGCTGCGAAAGAAAATCAACCGTCTCACCAAGACGAGTTCGCATGCTCAGCCATGTGCCTCCCGAGAGCGGAACATCGGAGGAGGAACAGTTCATCAAAAAAATCACCAACGACGCCAGTTGGACTGAGAAAATCACAGCATCGAACGGCAAGATCACCAAGTATGGCGCCATCATCGCCACTGAAACGGCAGCTTGATTCTGTGCTTAGTCACGTCGTACCGCCATGTGTGATCATGTCACTCATGTTCTGTCTCTTTCACTCTTCCATCAAATCACCATCTTTCGCTGTCGATCGAAACGCAACCGATACGATCGACAACAGTAGCTCAATTTCGAATTTTCAGCATGGAAGCCATCTTGGAAAAATCGCCAAAGAAACCAATCACCCGTGCACTGCCAGCAGCTACTTCTTGCATGTTATGTTTTCCGTGCGATCTGTCGACTCATCTATCATGTACATAATTTTATTCGACTGCTGGGCCTGGTTGAAACCCACCGATTGGTTGCCAAAAGGAAAGAGGAACTATGGTAATGTTGATATTTAAATCGACTATAACGTCGATGTTGAGGATTGGTTTTTCCCGAGGGAATTCTGTTTAGGAAGATGATAAATTTGGAGACAATGATATTTTTGGAGGATATTTTGTGATGGTCTGGAAAGCTCTCTGTTCTGAAAAGGTAGGTATAACAATCCAAAAATTTTGCAAAGAAAAATAGGTAATTTAAAATTGATTTAATTCATTAGGTAGGCCATTTGAACGTGAACTAACGTGATTCACAGCAGTACATCAGATTATGGGGCAGTGTTGGCTATGGGAATTTTAAAGACTAGAAAACATTTTAGAAATCAATAAAAACAACCCAACACTCCGATGGGACCACGTTCAATACAATTTTGGCGGATTCGTCACAATAGGGCCCAAAAAAGAAAATCGTAATTTTTTGGTCGAAAATCTGTCATACGCCAAACTGAAACATTCATAGGTAAGCAACGTTCGGCCGCAAGAACATGATGCCATATCCATCATTCCATTTTTCTGTAATCACGCTTCTCATCGTCAGCTTTATTTAGCGTTAATTTAATGCGTTTTTCTTCACGTCTAATGTCCAATTGTGAATTGTGTTTCTACAGTTGACCTCGTGTGTTGTTTATTAACATTGTATAATACGCTTTTTTATTTACTTTGTATATACCTACCTGTACCTACGATATTTTGTGAACTGGCAATACTCACATGACGTGTTTTTCAGCACTGGTTAACACTTTTCGTTCAACTCGGCGGACTCTTTGATGAAGACTCCCAATCATGTCAATGTAGCTTTAGAAGATTCTAGACTATATTTTAGCACCAACGCACCAACAAACTTTGGCACCCATTCAGCTCACGAATTAGTTTAAAATTGCAATACATTTCTTTACGGCTCGATGGTGGAAAAATCTTGACGAAGTTGATAATCTCGAATTCATTATAAATTGACTCTCTCCTGAGCTGCAAGAATGAGTACCTATCCCGAAGAGGACACCTATAGTCATTTTTTTGCCCGTTCGACTATTTGCTCTTTATATTTTATAGATCAACTCGTATTATGGCTAACGAAAAGAAAGAAGACGCGCGCCGACAGGAGTCGAAACCCGAGATCAACGAAACTGTTTGACGGCGCGCCACATCTAGTCGGATTTCTTGACAATAATGCAAATTTAAGGTGGTCTCGATCAGTACATCTTCCGTGTGATTCGTTTGTAAGATGGAATTTTTACTTGTACATAATTACGATATAATCCAAGCGAATAACTTGAAAAAGTGAACATAATGTTCACTACGACTTCCTCAACATGTGATGATGTTTTTGATGAAAAATGCTAATTATTATACACGGTTGAATTGTATATTAGGTTTTTAAATGAAATTTTATATGACGTTTTTACTGTGCAATAATATTCCGTCATTACAAAAAATACATTCCTTAGAAATGTTGAAGATGTTGTTTCCCTCTACGTCCATTTGAAGGTACCAACTTAGCAAAGGTTATCTGGGTAAACACCGATTAAAAGATAGGTGCCTATCTAAACAACAATACCTGATGAAGGAGATTAATACAGATAATAATAGGTAAGTATGTATCTAATCATGACGAGATTTTTGATATTTAATATCAATAACTGGTCAACTGAAAGAAAAAAGCCATAACAGCCCATAATAGTCATAACATTTCGGAGAAACGTCCCTCCCTCCACCCCGAGTTCTGGCCTGAAGTTGACATAGCAGGAAATCTCTGGCGAATCTTCCGTAAAATTTTTAATTTTTTTATTTAATTAAAGAAAAAGCTAGCTCTTTCTGGCGTCTAGCGACGGAAAGCGGTGAAGTGGTGCCAGCTAGGCGTGGCGGGGTTCCACTTCTGCCAACCCCTCTCCGGCCCAACCCTTTGCAAACCTGGCAAGCCTGTCGATAACAACTTCCATGGCTACACTGCTACACGCGCTAGGGACAACCAGTTGTTCTCTGCGGGTTGAGCAGACCAAAACAGCCTCAGGAAGGAAACAACGACGCATCGTCAAACCAGGAATTACAGGTAGCCTCGACTAATAAAATTCAAAGGAAATGTTCGAAAGAGAGAATGTTAAAGAGAGTGCTTTTCTCGCCTTTGACCTTTCGTCCAAGTTGGAGCAAAGGATTAAACTTACTTTTATGTGTACCACCCAAGTACACAATATAGGTACCTCGATTGAAACAAAAATTGGCAGCTAGTCATACATTTCATTGAGTTACTTACCTACTGGTGAATTTGAGCCGATATTTTGTATTGAAATGTGTAAGGAATAGCATGAGAGAGGTTTTCTGCATATTTAACTGCTGTAAAAACATGCGATGGTTGCATCATTCCAGAATTTTCCGTCTGTATGTAGTAAGTTGAATACTGGTGAGCAATTTTGAGGTTTGCCGAACTTAAATTCAGAATAGAAAATCCCACAACACCTAGGCTCCAACCAGTTTCCATTTCTAACCGAAAATCCATCGGTATACTAGGATATACCGAGGCGGCCGCATTTACTGCTAAACGCTACAAGAGAGCACTGATTTCGAGAAATTATTGGGGGGGGGGGGACAGAATGTGTTTTCATCAAACCAGAAAATTCATCTATGGCTCAAGAGGCGTTTCTTCCCAAGAAGAGTGCAACCGACCCGAATTCGTTGTACGTGTTTTGTATCATTGACTTCCCATAAAATAAATTCCACGTACTTACAATCTGCACTTAACATCCCGCATACCTAATTTGCGCGATTTTATTTCAGATTCTGTCGCGGAAACCGAGGAGCGATGAAAATCGTAGAAAAATCAGCCTGTTCCTTCGATCAGTGGTATCCGAAATTGAAGAAATGGTCCGTTAGCGCAGAACTGGAGCCGATACCTGATGACGTTCTCGAGTTCTTGCGAAGCGATATCGTCACAGTTCCTGTGGAAGCGTCTGTTAGGAGAAAGCTGACATCTTACATTGATGACATCACTTACAAAAACTGGGATTCGGACGATGAGGGAGACGTCGACGACGAAATCTCCCCTCCGAGTTTTCCGGCGTTTAGCGCAAGGCTTTCAGAATGTATGGAGCGCCTTGGGGGTGGCGTATTCGTTAAATTGAACTGGAGCGCACCGACCGATGCTGCGTGGATGGCCACCAATAGTTCTTTGAAATGTACGAATTTACAAGATCTGTACCTCTTGCTGAAAAGTTCGGGAAAAATTTCGGACGACTTGGAAATCAAAGGTCAGGAGAAATATTACGTCGTGATGAAGAAATGGCTGGACATTCATCCCGGTACTGAATTCAGGTGTTTCGTTTCGAACGGAGAACTCATAGCGATAAGCCAAAGGAACAATACTGAGTTTCACGAGCATTTCCAGGAAAATGTATGCTCGACTGTTGGAAATATCAAATCATTCTACTATACGAAAGTCAAGGAAAACTTCGACCTCAACTGCTTCGTGATGGATGTAATTTACACGGAAAATTCGATAAAAATCGTCGACATCAATACGTTTGAAGAATCTACCAACCCTGGGCTGTTCTCCTGGAGCGAACTGAAAGACATGGAATATGTCGAAGGCGTATCTCCCGAGTTCAGGTATATCTCCGAAGATATCGGCATCCAACCTGCACGTCACGCTCAGCACTTCGGCCTTCCTATCGACCTGACGGAATTGTCGGAAGAGAAGAGTCAAAGCATCATCGAGCTTCTGCAGGCTCAAGTTCTCTCTCAGCGCCAGGAAGACTGACCATATCCATATTTTTGGGACACTCATCATCGCGTTGAGCAATCTTGAGAATCACGGTTTATGAAATATTCTTGAACCGCGGAACCATTATTGTGAAATTTATGAACGTTGGTAGAAAATAAAATCGTTATTTATTTTTTGGAAATATAGGTATTCATATCCTACTCGTGTTATTCAGTCTCATTAATCTCTGGGCAAGTACTCGACGATTTCAAGCAAAAGGCATCGCCGGAAATGAGACCCAGTGGAATTGCTGGATTTTGAAGATCTTAGCTGGGGACTAATGTCTCATAGCATCGACAGTTTTTGAAACCGATTTCAAAAATGGAGTTACTCAAGTTGACTTTTCGGTTTTCTTCGGTCACTTTTTTCGTTACGCTTGTTCCGCCCTCACGCAACCAATTTTGATACTTTGCTCAAACATCACCCAAGATTCATTCCATCATCATCAACCATTCATCATCAACCAAGATTGGCTGAAAGCATAGTTTCCCTTTTCAGATTAAGGGACCAAGTCACGGGGACCGAACCTCTCGGGTTGTGTAAAATATGCCACTCATATGAAAATTGAGGGAAATATGCCATGGAATCACACGCAATAAGTTCGAAAGAAATCGACGTATCTCGTTTAGAACAGCGCTTGGAGAGAGAAGTTGTCCGAGGTTGGTACCCCAGTAATATCTAGATGTTAGTCAGAAATATATGCGTGGAATGTAATCAGTATTTTTTTGAATTGAAGCTGGAATAAAAGATAGCGTCAAGATCATCCAAGCTGAGCCCAGAGAATTGAAGAAATTGGCTAACCTGACCGATGAGGATATTGACGTGCTGAAGCAGCTTGCAGCTGAAACAATTCTCCCTCGAAGATTCATCAGAGGTGGCATTTTTTAAAGCATCTTTTGAAACTTAGTCACCAAATAGATCCATCAACTCTAGAGCTTCTTGATTGTCTCTTATTCATAAAAATTCATTACTTCCAGCATCTGAAGCATTAGAGGTCTACGGCTACAAATGGAGGACCATCGCTCTGGATTGCCCTCCGATCGATGCTATACTGAGTGAGTAATGCTTACTGACATTCCAAAGACATTTTCAAGAGCATTCTCTACTCTCTGCAGGCACAAGTGATTTAAAAAAGCTAGAAATGGTAGGTACCAGCAAAATGTTTTAGTGGGAAACATGCCATGTTTATAATTTTCTGCATTAGGAGGAGGCATCCCAACTAGAGGGATCAACGAGCTATACGGCGTCAGTGGAGCTGGCAAAACCCAATTTTGCCTCCAGTTGGCCATAACTGTGCAGTATCCTCTCGAATTCGGAGGTTCTTCCGCAGGCTGCGTCTACATCTGTACGGAGGCTCAATTTCCTAACAGGAGGCTACAACAGCTCGTACCACATTTTCCGAGAGATGAACGATTTTCCTCAAGCTTGCTGGCAAAAGTGACCGACAATATATTGGTCGATCACATACCAGACGTGGTAAGTGTAGTATTGTGTTTCCGCCAAACTTTGAAGGGCCACTTTCATGGTGGAGTGTAATTTTTGGGGGTTGACAGAATCTCGCCCAGGGCACCGCCACACCACGTGACGGCCCGGGTCGCAAATTTTCTGATAGGTGCTTGACCAACAGTAACCAAACAAGATGATAAGTTTGGGAGAATCGGCCCGAAGGTCTGGTGGAAGACCGTTGAGTTTTGAGAACATTTCAGACACGTCTATTCCAAAAGTAATTCTTTGTAAGCAATAAAAATCTCACGATTGTCAACACACGCAGGAAAGTTTGAACGAATGTTTGACTCAACGTTTGCCCGTGCTGCTGAGCAATCGGAAAATCGGCTTGATCGTCATCGACTCAATTGCAGCCCTGTTCAGGGCCGATTACACGAAAGATCAAATGATAACGAGATCCAAGCATATGAGAACGATCGGCATGCAGCTGCACCAATTGGCCGACAAGTACAAGCTGGCAGTACTGTGTGTTAATCAGGTAACTTGATCATGCACTTGACGAGAACCTGGTTGAACAGATTCTGGCCCAGAATAGCTCCCATTTGCAATCGTAACCTCCCATTTATGCCAGTGCGCAAGCGCAATTTCCTCAAATTGAAAATGTTCCTCAAATACAGGAAATGTATTATTCTCCAACAATTTTCAGGTATCAGATTCGATCGAAACCAACCAAACTGTACCAGCGCTGGGTCTCGTGTGGGCGAATCTCGTCACGACTAAACTCAAAGTCGATACTCGACCTGATGGCAGCAAAGTGTTCAGTGTCATCACGTGTCCCCATCTGCCTCCGAATTCGTGTCCTTATAAAATCACTGCTAGAGGAATCGAATCTCTATCCAGTTGATGGCACATCCTTTCGTGCTGTACCGAATTTATTTTTAAAGAAAATTGCATTCTTCAGTTGTTTTTCCATGTTTGTACTGGTATTTTACCGGAAAATATAGTTTTCAAATCCATGGCAACAAAAGATACCATCACAACGTCTGTTTCCATAGCAATGGTGGTCGTCATGGCAACGATAGTTTTTAGGACAGCAACTATACCACAATGACGGAGTTTATAGCAACAGTCGTACAAAGCAACAGCCGTCTCCAATGCAACGATGGTTTTTATGACAGTTGATAATTGAGGAGTGGTCTATCAAAAGGTAACATATCCACTCCAATTCCGAATTTCCCATGCCACTAATGGAAATCGAACCCAGAATGAGAAAGTAGGGACCTTTGTATAAAATACAAGTAGTATCAAATTTGTATTTCAGATACAACTTTATAACCAACACTTCCACCTAAAAATACGCAAAATAGTGAGATTACATTTTGAATAAACAAAAAATAGTGAGAATCCAAAGTGCTAAATAAAATCACGATATCTGTATCCCTGTAGACATACTACAGAATTACATGCTGAACTGATTTCGAGCTCGTCACGAACGAATTAGGTAAACGGTATTGGAACATCTAGACATCACAGTCAAACGCACAGTGCATACCTACAACAAACAATTGTCGCTAATTTACGGGTCATACGGGCAAATTTCAGCAGAAGCGCCTGTGCGGAAGACCTTTACTACGTTTTACGTACCTATTATGCGGTTGTTGTAGCTAAAAGAATCGGGTTTTGGTTGCATTAATTTCAACAGTTAGCAACAAAAGAAGGGTTTTTAGCCGATGACCATTTTCATCAATGTTTTCGATCTTCCAATAGTTTATTGCACGAAGTTTTTCGCAGGGAAATAACGTTAATCAGGGCGCACATGTGGTGTTATCTCTGCGTTATGCGCTTACAATCCGTACACACTAATTCAATCAACTAAGCGAGTGTTGGGATCTGGCCGCCATCTTGACGCACTGAATGGACGGGAATGTCAAAAAAATTTGATACGCTGCGGATTGTACGGAGACTTTTCCTGGAGCTGTTTGACCATCAGTTGGAAATTTTATGTGTTACGCTGAAAAGCTCCAATTTATAGTTTGAAGCGGCGCTTGAAGCAATTTTGGTGTTTTTTCATCTTAGAATGTGAACGATGGATGTTTTCAACACTTTTTGGCCAAAACATAATGGTAGAGATGTATGATAGAGAGAGCCTGAGATCACCTCATCAACGAACACAGAGATGTAAATAAACAAATCCATAAGATCTATGGTAGATTACCCAGATCCGACGGGAGAAAATCACTGAAATTGTTTCTCTGGAGGAATCTTAGGAATGGAACTTCCATCACAGAAAGATCATGAACGCCTTACACAGAGATGGCGTTTGGCTACTCAAAGGTCTATTCACAGTGCGTTTTTCGAATAGAGACAAATGCCAAAAGACAAGTGCCATCCATAACCGTATCATCTAACATTTCGGAGGGCTTTTAGGTTAGGTACCTTATGGGGGTTTTAGTTTTTCATATCATACCCTCCAAAAAGAGGACTGCAAACAGACGAGTGATTATTAAACCCTGAAAACGATAAATCTACGCTTAGCCTAAAGTAACTGGACATTTGAACGATAAAACAAGTGGTTTAATAAATGATATTATGATAATAGGTGATAAAATTTATTTCCCGCGTACGTATTGTCAACAGCCACCAATCAAGATCCTCCCGGTTCTAGATGGCATTTGGGGCAGCAGGTGGGCCACCATTGTCACCCTGAAAATCCCATAAATTACGGAGGTTATCGATGAGCGATTGACAGCATTTCAAATAAAAGTGTTCATGACTACTGGTCATGCAATACGATAATGTTTTAGCTCATTCCCGGATTGAGGCTGCGCGGTCTCACTTATAAATGTGAGATAAAGGTGGAATAAAACTTTTAGAGAACAAATATCTCAACGTCTCACACAAACCGCCTTATCACTTACGTTGCCATCATTGCCACGGGGCGGTTTCATGATGTTATCTCGGCTCCGAACTGACGAAGGACGCATCATGTAAAGTATAAATGCCAAAGCCATCCAGCACAGAGTGAACATCATGAAAGTGTCGTGCCCACCAGAGCTGGTTTCGACTAAAAATCAATTGTGTTTTTATTTATGGTAATAGATTGATGAATAGAGAGCTCAAACAATACACATTGTATTGATATTTCAAAATATATCGATACGTCTAAGGCGATAAACTGTAAAAAACACAGGATGTTCACCCTTAAGATTCCCTTCCAGTGATTCTTTTGCTCATTCACAACCATTTTTTGAGAAAAAGTAGGTAATTTTTAGCTTCGAAGTTTTCCTTGTGTATTTTCAATTTTATCTCAGAAAAATGGTCATATAAGTCCCTCAAATTTTGGAGCAATTACAAAAATAAGGGTACCGTTCAAAAAACCCTTAAATTACCCATAGATATATTTTAAAATATTTCAGAAAAAGTAAGCCCAAAAATGAAATTCTTCTATCACAATCGATACGCAAATGAGAGGAATTTCCATGCGATTTTCAGACACAGACAGAATAGCCTTGGCCAATCTAGCGGTCGGTACGGTCGAATAGGAAAATCGCGGAGGCCCCCCCCCCCCGCACTGGGTTGACCTTGAACGAAACAGAACTCCAAACCCAATCATTTTGGCACTTCTATACGAGGAAAAACATCGAACATCCCGCAAACTAATGAGCTAAAATATGAATTTTACGCAAAGGACAGTAAAAACAGTGACGTGTATTTTGGTTTCAGTCAACTCAACCACTGAAAATTCCAAAGCGGATGACATTAGACATTTTTATAATTGAAGAATTGGAGGGTCTCTGAACCGATTTTGGCAATTGTGGTCTCGCGATTGACTCCTCAGAAATATTTTCATCCCTCGAGTAGGTCATTTGAAAAAAAAAAAAAACATATTTTTTTATCACTAAGAAATATGCTGGAAACTGAATTATCCCGTATTATGGTCACAGGAATTACGGAGTATTTAAGAATTCAAAGGGATTCATAGCATAATTTTTGGAACTAGATTTCATTTATTTGGCGAAATTTGAATGTCTCCTAGATGGCCCATCCTTTTGTCGTTAGATGACTTCGCTAGGGAGATTAGACACGCCTTATCGAGGTCAAGGGATTCTCTATTGGTAAACTGTTGAACCTCGAACAGTAGACAACTTACTGGGAGCGAAACATTCCGAATCTGTACACGTTGACTGAGATTGGCGAAGCTGCAGAGGAGAAAAAAATAATTTAGAGAACATAAATTCACGTTTGCATGGAAATGAACGGTAAAAAATGAAACACTTACAAGCGATAGAAGCCGTCGCATGTTCATCTCATGGTTCCAAACAGCACCGCAAAGATCCATGGCCTCATCCGATTCCATTTCAATCTTCGGCGAACAAGCAGTAAAGTTGGTACTTAAGTAATAGAAGAAAATAGGTAAGAAATGTTATAACCATAGAAAAACTTCTGAAACTTTTGTTTCTAGGTCATGTCTTCACTTGGTAATCGGAACCTGACATTCCTGGATGAAAATTAATGAGCTAGAAAACATTGAAATTCGAAGCTAAAAAATTTTCGAGGAACCGAGAAAAACACAATTATGTTAACTTCATAGTTAGGTATGAAATGTTTACGTACTACTGTCCACTGTTTTCATCCTACGAACTGCAAGGAATTCCAATCTTACCTGTGTGTGGCTCGAAACCGCTGACAGCTGTTGTTGAAGTTCAAAACGAAGAATTGCTACGTGGAAACTGGTACGAAGAAATTATGAACTTTGGAAATCAACGGACTGGTTCGGAAATGTTACGTCGACGTCGATCGTCAGAATTTTTGACAGGTTGTCAACTAAACTAGGCAAGGCAAGAGAAACGGAAACGAAAGGACCCCTTCCCTCTTATTATCACTCTTCAGCTGATAACTGTAGTCTCAAACTTGTTGTCACCCTATTGGCCAGAATGTGGCCAATGGGGAACCTGCGAGTGGCGCCTGGTTTTCCATTTGAATACGTGGATTGTTTATTTCCATCCGAAAAGGTAAACGTATTGTATGTTTACATACGTAGAAGATCTTCAATTTGATATAATGCCTGGCATAGCCTTGCGGTCAAGGCCCAGATCGATATCGGACACCTAGATATTTACCTGCCAACCTAATAAGTGCAACAATGGGTGCGATAATAATTATGCCTAGGTGCCTACTATATGCGGTCAGCGGTTCCCAAAATGTATAGCCCATCGCCCTAAAACTGAAAATCGTATCGGGGGTTACGAAATTGGTCATATCTTTCCCTCAATTCTAACCTTCTTTCAAACTGCTTTACCACAACTCCTTTTTTCTAGTGTCCTAATTCATTTTTTACTGGTCCCAAATGTGAACCGATTTGAGAGCTCTTGATCTTAAATAATGTTACCCAGCCGAGGAGGATAGAGCGTCAGAGGGTAGAGCGCCAAAATGCGAGGCCATCAGAGTTGTTGATTCAAATTCCAATGGTGGCTTGAAAAATTCAGCACATAGCCTTAGCTTGCCATTCCTGGTCCGGGGTAATAAAAAAAACCCATACCTAGGTATAGGTACACCCATTCCTTGTGATAACCAAGTTTTCTCAGGGACAACATAACACTCACTGTGCAAACACGACCCAGACGTGATACCTGGCTTGACAATGATGTTCAAAGGCGCGAAGATGTGCCTATTTAATGCGTATTATCACGATAAAACAAATTTTCAGAATAAAACAAATTTTCACGGATCAAGACCAACTCAGCGCTAACCAGCAATACTCAAACCACAACCACGTGAACGCCCATGGAATCATCATCCGGTGATCAACTCTCGATAACTGAATAATGCATCGCAGAAAAGCGCATTCATAACATACCTTTTTAGAGCAATCCACAACACATGATCATGTCAAGTAAATCGTTAGTGTTCACACGAACAAAAATAGTAAGACTTAGGTACTGTACTTACCTGTACTTAGTTCAGGTTCATGTTCGGTGTTCGATAATCGAGGGATCGCAAGACCAGAGATTACGAAGAGTGAGCGAGTGCGAGGGACCCGCCAAGGAAGAAGGATCTTACCTAGGAGTATAATTATGGCGTGGCGCGCACTAGGAGTAGGCGATGGGTTTAGGTATAAAACGCAGTGGGAAAGTACCTACTTAAGAAAAGTAAGTACATCAACTTTTTTCTCAAACGGCTGGAGATTTTGTTGAAATTTTCAGAAAAATCAATCTTGGTCGTGGACAGCATTAATTCTTAATCCAATCCAAATACCTACTTAACTCAATATTTTGAGTTTTTATTTTCAACTTTTCAATTTTGAGAATATTTATTAGGGATTTTCCTTAGTTTCTTCCGTACTTTTTTGATTTTTAGTTGAAAATTTATTCGGTATAAATATTAGTTCATATTTGAAGATCATATTAAAGATCATCTAGGTACCTGTCATTGAATAATATAGGACCAAAAAAACCATTCAAATTTTATCCAAACCGATGGATTACAAAATTTAGGTACATCATCGTTGCTATTTTTGTCGCGATAGCATTATTTTATTCAGTTCCTTATGTGAATGAGTTTTGGCCCCATGGGCTAGATGAAGATGGAATCTTGCAGTTGTCAAACGTAGTTTTACATCTCCAGCAGGAATAGTAACAAAATTCAAATTTCAGGTTGTTTATTATACAATTCTAGACGACAAGGTATAAAAGTATAAAAGTACAAAAGTAGAAAAATTTTACCCAATATTAAGGTGTCTAGGTACTAAGTAAAAAAATACACTAACGTCACAGGATTCCAATCCTATGCAATTCAGGTAACTCATGGCATAATACTAATGGCAAGTTGCCTCTAATTATTGACTAAAGTGTAGACGGGTAACTTTTATGAGAAATATCGCCGGTAACTTCATGGATAACTGTTAAATGTTTAAATAATATAATATTTCAGGTGGTAATTGTTGGTGCGGTAGTCAGACGGAGGTAATATTCTAATTAAACATTTAAAGGCACGATCGGTGCTTATAAAAATATATGGCATGGCATCAAACGTCCGAGTAGAGGACGTATTCTATCCAATAATATTAAGAAGGTAGGTCCCTGTAGGGCGTAAATCACTACCATGTAAAATTGCATTTCGGATTGCTATAGCCTGTAGCGTCGATTTCCTATTTCCGTTCGTCCAAATTTTAGCCCTAAGATGTCCCGATTTTCAGCTGATTCAGAATTATTTTTTGGAATACAAGTCGAAGTCGTCAAATCTTGGAAGATCGCGACCCAAGTGTCCGCTGTAGTGGGTCGGTTCTTCCTTCCACCAACCCAGATCGATAGCTGGGATAGCGTCGATATTTTCGCAAGGCACCAGTTGATTCCTGCAATCGCAAAAACGAATATTTCAGGCGAGAGTAATAAAACCATTTTTATTTATCGATCGACCACCGTTGTTACATGTATTTACTGCAAGCTAACACGGATAATCAAGAGCGGTCACATTTTCTTAGTGTTGTTTTTGAATGTCGAAAATACCGTCAACGAGCTCGTATACCTTTACCTACTGTGTAACATGTACTTTAGCAATTTTTCAACTTACTTTTCTCCGATGACTCTGAAGCCTTCTGGCTGCATGTATTGGATTTGGTCGCCGTTATCGCAGAACAATCGGGAAACAGTCGCCTTTCTGATTTCTCTCAGTTGTTCTGAAAATAAATAATTAGAGCATGAATTCGGTATACGACATAACGTTATGTACTAATATTAGGTATACGCAATTTCTACTGCCTTTGAATTTCTATGGTAAAATTTCTAAGAAAGCATTTTTGCCTATCATCCATAGACAGAGACACCCCTAGGTCAACCACTTATTGATGTACAACCCCCAAAGATGTGATAAACCAAAATATCTAAATTTTCCTGCAATCTGAACTTAGTTTTTTGAATTCACAATTTTCGAAATACTAAATTTTGAAAAGAAATTACTTCTCTCACAATGATAACGGTGTAGGTACACATGAAAAAGCCATGCTGTGTAATAAGAAATACTTCAAAGCTCGTTTTGGCTTACCAGGTGTAAAAGCAACATGGGGGTCACCAGATTCGTAGAAGTATCTATCCGCAACTCTGGTACGGTAGAACTGTTCGAGCATAATGCAGAGGAAGGTCGGCCCAGTGAGCGTATCCTTGATATGCTTCTCCAAGGATCCACCGACGACCAGATCGACGTCATCAGGCGAGTCGTAGAGGAGGGCGATTTTCTCAATATTCTGTATAATGAATAAAGAAGTTATATTTTTCAAAATCATCTTTCATAAGCGGTTTTTCATCAGCTCTTCCTTAGATAATGGAAAATATGAGTTAACCCGATCCCCCTCACCTCAGGCGAAATGTAGTCTCCGAAATCTTGGAAATTGTGAGCCCTGGGAAGGCCGCAGAATTGCCTATAGTCGTTGTACGAGCTGAGACCATGGTCACGACCACGCTGAATGTCAATGGCTCTCAAGTCCCGTCCAAACGGCATTCCATTTCTGAACAGGTAGTCCGTAATCTGAAATCAAGGCAAAATAATCACAAGACCATTATTGCATCCAAGAGTAGGTAATTGATTTTAAATACATTTTTTGATCGGTCAAAATTTAAAATTTAATATTACGAAATTTAAATGTCCCATGTTCCCACCTCACTCGTAAGGAAGGGGTCAACTTCTTCCTGGTTTTGGGTGGCAAGACCTCGAGTCAAACTGTCCATGTTGTCGCCATCTTCAATGACTCCGGGCTTGTTCAAGTAGTCGCTCAATCTCAGTGCACCGTAGGATGACCTCTTTTCGCTGATCAGACTGCAGGAAAACAATTAATTTTGTATTTCAGATCGAACCAGCTATAAAATCGCGAAAACTACGTGGTAACCCAATTGATGCTGGTACCGTCATATGTACAAGATGAAGAATGTGAATAAAAATATTTTCACAGCAATAAATTGGTATAGGTAGGTCCCTTGTTAGTCAGTTTGTTGGGATAATCATCAAATGCCCTTCGCAGAGTTCCAAGAAAGGGCGAAATTTAGGGTGAATATGGTCATCCTTACTGGATCTGTCCTTGAATAGCTGAATGGAAATATCTGAAGGCAGCAGTTGCGTGTCCGTTGATGACACTAGGGTCAACATCTTCCCTGTAGTCGTTGACGTAGCCATCAGTCTTGTAGAGGAGGCCGTATTTCATCATGTTCTTCGTACCTGCGAATCCGAAATTTTTTTGTATTAGTATTTGTATTGTATTTAGTATTAGTAGAGTGCCCAAACCTTTTGGCACGCATGGCTATTGCGTGGCAAAAAAATTTTTTTTAATGTCATAAATTAGTCTTCAAACCAGTTTTTGACCACTAAAATCCAGCCAAGTTTGACTTACAGGAAGTGAAAACGGTGTAAATACCATCAAGGAGTTCAACTAGCTCAAAAATTCAATATCGGTTCAGTAGAACTGCCTCAAATTGGCAAAAACGTGAAAAAAATAGCAATTACATACCGATGAAGATAGGAAGCCATTCGGCGTAGTTGATATGCTGGTATTCGGCAATGAGAATCCTCCTAGCTTCTTGATAGAGTCGTTCATCGTCCCAATGGGGATTGATGTGGCGCAGAGTATCAGCCAGTCGGTTGTGCTCTCTGAGCAGAATGATCTGCAGCACAGTCAGCTGCGGGTTCTGGTTGGCACGAACATCGCCTAAAAGTGTAGACCGTAGGGTAAAAAATTGAAAACAAAATAAATTTGTGCAGAACGATTTGCAGCTCGCAGATGGAAAGACGACGTTTTGGGACATACCGAATCTGTAGCAGGGCTCGTCGTCGTCCTGGTTGGCGCAAGTGGCGGATTTGTTGGCGGCTGGGGGTGGCCATTGACGTCCTCCACGGACGTCGACTTTGAGTCGGCCGCCGTTGCCTTCCCTGAGAGCAGCTGCCGTCTGAAGGTCGGAACCGTAGACCAGCGAAGCGTCCAAGTAATGCGTGACAGTTACCATCTGCCGACCGAAAATGTTGTCAGTTGCACATGCTAATTGGGTTTTGCGAGTCGTAGAAATGAATAAGGATAGAAAATTATCTTACCTGTTCATGAGCCTGAGCGTGAGGAGGAGCGCATCCGCGGTCAACGTCTGTCGTGGATCGCATAAAGTTCATGCACATTTGTCCGAATTTCGAATACAGAGGATCGTCACCGGGGATTTCAATGGGGTAGCACTGGGCAGGGGCGCGATCGTGGGGAATCTGAAGACGACCGTCGGGACTGCAGCACTGATTGGCGTACGGTTCTGAAATTGTTAAAGCATAAATCAGCGTTAAATTCTGGACTGGTTCGCCGTGAATTTTCTATCGAGAATCCCAAAATGTGCCTGACTTGTCTGCGTGGTGCCCATGGCCATGGACATGTCGTGAGTGATGATTTGCCCCCACTGCATAGAAGATAGAGTCCACACTGGGTCTGGAATAGGTTTGTCGGGGAACAAAACGATCGACACAAGTCGAGCTCCAGGGAGTTTGTTTCCAGTCACAGATACAGGCGGGAGATGAATACCTATGACAGAGCGTAACATTTTTGAAAATGCCTCAATAATGATTTAATTATTTATCGAAAACTCAGCAGGATACTGAATAGTGTTCAACAGGTGAAAGCAGCCCACACTTCTTGGATCTATAGTATGCTTACCATCAGCATATCTGGCAGGAAGGAGTCGATTGTATTTTGTGTTCGGCGTGCCCTGAGTAGGGTTACGTAGATTGTTGCATGATCCGTCGATCGTCCTGAACTTGGATTTGGAACAGGGGCCGTAGGATTTAATGGGGCATCCTTGTTCTGCAGGGGGTGCAGCAATCCCGTAAAATGGTCCACCGATCAACCTGGGGCAGCGACGATATTGGGTGAAATATATCGAGCACCTCGAAGAAAATTAATTCTATTTTTTATATTTAATGTGAAATATATTCGAGTCTTACGAGTTTTCAGAGTATGGAGATCCAGGCCTGGGTAGGGAATAGCCTCGGGCAGGGGCTGGTCCAGCGATCAATGGGTCGGGCGAGTGGTAAAGTGGCTGAGATGGTAAGGGGCGACTGTAACGCGATTGGTGTTCCTGCGGTGGCAAGTGGGTCTGGCTGTATCCGAATCCAGGTGGACCACCATGTCCAGAACCATGGATTCGAGGTCCATGGTATGATGGTTGGTCATTTGGAGATGGATGGTAGATCTGTTGATTGTGGGTGAAGGAAACTGACGAATAAGCCGGCCCATCTGTGAATAAATGGTGAAATTTTAGGCCCGGTGAACGTTTACTGGCCGTATCAAATTGAACGTAGGTATCCATAGGGTCGCTCAATCAGAAAATAGGGTCTGTGGGTCTGCACGTGTCATGGAGAGGGGAACGTTCTGACGTCTGATACGGGATTAATACACGATTCTTCTTGATTTCTCTCAACGTTTAAATGATGCCTATAATGCCCAACTGCGTTACCTGTGTACTTTCGGAAAGGATTGTAATAGCTGCTGCTTTGAATGGAGGTAGCATGTGCTGCGAGAAGAACCACTACCACAGCCGACGAAGCAAGTCGCCACCTCGTCATCTGAAACAAGAAAAATAAAGGATTTGATCAATATAATTTTCACCCTATCAATAACATTAAATCGTCACTTAAGTTCTAACACCGCCTAACTCAATTTTTGGCGAAAATGAGTTGGACACACCACTCGATAGATTTCTCAATAGCCGATATCATGGTAAAACTGCCAAGGAGATTGAACCAACCAGTGAAGAAGGAGATGGAGAAGAGACAGCACAACTCAATGTATTTCCATGTTGAAATAATTAGTTTTTTGTACCTCCTGAAAACTTGGAAAAATTGAGTTAGGTGGTGTTAGAACTTAAGTGACGAAATGTTGGTAATAGCATCAAATTTTGATAATGATCATTTTTGGATCCAGCTTGGGTATTGGAAAGAGCATAATAAATCAATGGGACACTTAACGTTTCGAGACAAACTTGGTTTTTTACAATTTTAGTGAGATCCTGTCCCTGATATAGCTTGAATATCATGTCAATATAGATTGACAAATGCATGCAGGCTTATCTTCATCCTCCCCTTCTTTTCTTCCTCTCCAAAGAGGACATTTTCATCGAGCTTTCAACACCTATCTATACTGATTGTTTAAGTTTATTATAAGTTCTTATGCATAATCATAACGGAACCAAAAAATTGGTTTACACAGGTTAGTATACATTTTTGATTTGTATATGATGCATTAATGCACATATATACAAATGTGCAGGTACTCGATCGTACCGACCATCGCCAAAGATTGGTATGTTATACGATATGTATATACCTACAAGAGAGAAATCAGATTACGGGATCGTTTTGAAGTTGCATTTTAAGTCAGCCCGAGGGCCCTAATAACAGGTACTGGACGTAATAGCTGAATAGTAACGAGCCGCTTATACCAACAGTCATAGAGCCGCAGCTCATTGCGAACCTTTCAAATCTTCAAAGGCTTTCGCGTTCTTTGACTCGGCATTGATTTCAAAATACGATTCTATCCGAAGAGGAAGCAATTCTGAGTCAAATGGCCGAACTGCATGAAAAGAAGAGATGCGCTTTATCGGTGCGTGATCTTTGGTACTGCCAGGCATAAGAATCAACTTGCTGGGAAAGGATGTGGCGCAACAGACCGGACAGAGATGGATGGGATACGGGCAGAGCGAAATCGAATGGACGGTGGAAAATGAATTAGAATGGTCTTCATATGAACGACTGTACAGGAAATCAGACACAAAGATATCTATTAGGTAAATGGATTTTTCCTATCCTGTTGCCTCGTATTTTCAGGTATACCGTCATACTTAGAATTTTGAGCATAACAAAATTTTTTCTCAATTTTATATTGAGGGACAGACGCGATTTTTTCCAGCTCCCTCAATGAGGTCCGTTCCTCATTGTATACAGAAAATCGAACTTCTTACCTGCCTGCAAAGTATTTTTTTTTAATGTAAGATTATGATTTCCTATTAGGACTACCGCCAAACGCAACAGATGATGTCACGCTCGCATTTCAGAGCCGGATCACCTCATTATACTTATGAACTTCAATATCAGCTGAGGACGTCTCGGGTTAGACATGAACGAGGTCAAGCGAGTTAAATTCCATCTTATGCGAAAATTGCCCGATTGCACAGGTGCTCGGTCGCACGTTCGAAATGTGAAAATTGCACCCGATCTTGGCTGTATAATGAAGGGTATCTCAAGATCTAGGTTGCATCGGCCGACTGGCGAGTTTGATGTTGGTATAATCGCCGATTACCTGCCGGGGCCTCAGACGAGAAAAACGCTCCCTAATGAAATCATCCGGCTCACGACTCATATAAGACCGCTAATCAACTGTGTGCCTTAGCCCGATAGAAGGTTTTCGAATTATAATCTGACATAATTACCTTTCCTTCAATCTTATCAACGCTGTTTCTTAACTTTCGTAATTAAATACGCCTGAATGGTCTTGCAGCGTTCAGAATTTTCACCGGAAGTACGTATAATTGAAAAGTATGATTCTAAATAGTTAAAAAACCAGTGGTGCGTAGATAGCACACAATACTTCTATACGTTGATTCGTAAATTTTTGAACCAAAGCAATTTGATTTTAATTGATTGGGAGTCTACAACAACAAAAATGTCAAGAAATAAACTACACACATTTTAAAACCCTTCTAAAATCAAAATATCCGGAATATCAAAAATATCCAGGAATGCAAAGATTATACGACTTGCATTCAAATCGGTTCATTTTTGTGGCCAGAAAAAAATCAAATAGAAAACACTAAACGTGCTAATATAGGTAGAGGAAGAATTGTGAGAAATTTGGATACCAGTTAAGCAAGTTTCAGAAAAAGAATTTTTGAAATCGGAACAACTCTGGCTGCGTAAGAGTTCAACAGACCTCCACCTCTCAAGAACGGAAAATTTTTGATGTTTCAAAACCAATAGGTATACATCTAAATAATTGGTTCATTTCGATGCTGAAATAATAAGGCAAATTCTCACGTATTGCGAAATTCGAATGACTTCTCGTGAGAATGCACGATTGGCGGAATTATGGGTCGTTCCCCCAATTCTGGGCTATCTGATCGTTCAATGGGGCCATGATTCTGCATGATAAGAAGGATCATTGGGTCATAAGTGGACGTACTGTGTGTGTGTTTCGGGCGCGGCATGCAGATTATCATGTAGTTGGGTCGAGCACGGGTCAGTTGTTATCCGGACTCAAATCTGGGTTCTGGTTACAAATACTCGAACAAGGGGTCTCGTTCCCAAAAATATCGTACGCTACTACAACGGAGACCCTCCTATTTTCGAGATGAAAGATGAAGTAATTTTAGTACCTACATTTTTTCTAGAATTTTCCATTGCTACAGGTATTCAGAACACATACTCGAGATTTTCAAGATTTTTTATCATCCAATATAATAAACCATTGTAATAGCTCAATAACAGGTATATACCTAAGTAATTAAATTCAACTTTGGCCCGACACACGGTGTAGGAGTCTAGCTATTGCTCAATCATCAGATCATTTGATTTCTGGCATCATTTCTTATAGATTGTGAATTGAATATATGCTGATTGGAATATGAGATTTTTCAATTTTTTGTCCGACTCGTCTAAATCAAAATGCCCAAATGACGACCTCTCAAAAAGCATAGTTCCTGGTCAGTGATATCGAGCCCATATTATGACACATGTGAATCTAAAAATTATTGAACGAAAAGATCTAATTTCACCCGAGACCAGACGTTAGATCACCAAACCGGTGACCGAATTTCTTCTCTCAGTCATTTTGAGAACGGAATCGAAGGGCGGGCCCGTCGTTAGCAGTTCGTGTTGGTCTCTATTTCGATCTCTGTGTTTGCCACGACCGGTTTTATTATTGCCACCTTCCTTTCCCTTTGCGACACTTTTTCTTCTCAAATTGATACTGCGAAAGAGAACCTACCTACTCGTTTACCCAATGGTGAATTGTGAAAAATTCGACTACTTTATTAATGTGGCCCGTATTCTCGGAATAATTTACCTTGTAGGACTAGCACTTATTTAGTCAATGATGCTAGTCATGATCACATGTCAGAAACCTCATATTTTGATCTCATGTCAATTCATTGAGGCCAAACTGTAGGGTAGGCACAAACTACCATCAGTTTTACGTCTTGAGACGAAAAATCAAAGTCGGTTCATCGGGTCAGAAGGTCGGTGTAGTTCCAAGCAGGCTGCCTTGCATTCATCGAATTTTTCACTTTAAGATAGATACCTAATAGTTACCCACATACTACGTGATGAGGAAAATCATTTAAAAAGATTTTGAAGCTGAGGTAAGGAAAGTCGTGATCACATTTTACTTTAAAGTCAGCTTCCCTACTACCTCCCTATTACAAAATTATTTATTCCTCTTGTATTGCAGAATTTCTCGACAACGCTACACATGGCGAGAAATTATGAGAGTGAATTTTATGACTTGAAAAAATAATTGGATCGTATCGCATCGCAATAAGGGAATTAATGTTTTCACAACATGAAAAATCGACCCATTCATGTGAGACCTGTCTACACGGTAATGATCCAGTCAAGCCCGTCATCGTCACATTAGAAGGAGAACAGTTTCTTGGCGAGTCAGTGTTTCCCTTCAGATTGACGCGTCTTTCCACAGAGCGCCACACCTACGCCTATTTCCACACCTGGACAGGTAGAACTCCGATGATTGACCTGCCTGTAATGATAGACACATTATGCTACCCGTGGCCGAGCACTGGGCAACACGCGCAATAATAACGAGCGAGGCAATATCCGCTCCGAACGTCCGTCTCGTATTCTTGGAACGCCTCAGAATCCTTGGAACTATTGGTCCGATAATTTCAGAGTGCGGCTGAAAAGCTGACAATTTTCTCGTTTTACTAACGATTGTTAACAATTTTGGAAGCGGAGAAAAATCATCAAAATCCCTTCAGTATGATTGAACTTGGGTAATTCGTACGTATTTTTCCGTTTGGAGAAAATACTTACCTGGATGTATGGAGAACAAAATTAATTTTTTGAACGAATAGAACTAATTTTTTAATTTATCAAAATATCAGAATAGGCTAGCTTCTTGACTAAAATCTTTGTTACAAAGTTATATTGTTCAAAGATTTAAAATGAAGAAAAGTTGCGAAATTATGTTACACATTCTATACTTTTCCACCAACGTCAACCGCGGATGATTCATGTGGACCTAAATAATTAGGTCGAATCCATTCGAGTAGAACCCCAAATTTTGTAAAGCTATTCGGCCTCCTTTTCTGATTTTTATCGCCATCCCTTCACACCCGCAGACGACCCTGCGGATTCCTTAACGATGACGCGCACCAAATTGATTATTTCAAAATGCCCCTTTCTCACCGCCTTCCGAAATGGCCTTCGTTTTGAAGAGGCGTAAGAGTGGGAGGCGATTAGCTCATTGTGAATTCCAACTTAGAATCCAGATGACCCAATTTTAGTCGGTGATTAAAGTTTCACGTATACGAGAGCTAACGATTGGCGACTGCGACGAGTCCTCGAAATCCTTTCGTTTCAGTCGGTGTCCAACTTCTCTACCCAATTCAGCATCTCTTCCTCCTTAAGCCCGTATCACACGTCAGACCGATCTCCTCCCCATCCCACGGACGGTAGTTTCATTTTGAGTTCTAGTTTGATCAAATTTGAGTTAGAGTTACTTACAGGTTGTAAACGTATAAGTTTCGTTTTCACGAGGTACCAGCTCAAAATTACGATTTTTGCGGAAGGTAGTTTCGGTTTTTGCAGTTTTTCGGTATGATGCGTTGATTTTAAGTGTATGGGCGGAGAGGGTTTTTTGTTCACCGTTAAATAACCTACATTTTGATGGGCTGGTTTTCGGTTTTTGGTCAATTAGAATGTGGAATTTTGAGGATTTTTTGACGGAATCTCTGTTTTTTGATGTTCTTCTCTTGTAGTCCAAGAACGGCTGAAAACCGAATGTTGAGGGGTAGCGGATTCTGAATCCTCAAGAAATTTCCAACATTTTTCTTGAGTACTTAACTATCCCTAAGTCCTTCATGGTCAAAATCGAGGTCAAAGTTGACTAAGTCCGAATTCCTCGAAAAACCTCAAAAATGAACCCAACAAATGTTAGGAACTTGACTTGGAAACGCCAATAACATTTGTTGGGTTCTACGCCGACGGCACCTCAACCAATCATAGCAATGCATTTGCTTACAGGTCAAAACAAAAATTTCAAAGTGCAGCCTGATAGGGTTTCGACAAGCCGTTAGGAATAATACTCAAGGACGCCCCCATTTTTGAGGTTTTTCGAGGAATTCGGACTTAGTCAACTTTGACCTCGATTCTGACCATGAAGGACTTAGGGATAGTTAAGTACTCAAGAAAAATGTTGGAAATTTCCTGAGGATTCAGAATCCACTGCCTCCCAACATTCGGGTTTTAGCCGTTCTTGGACTGAAAGAGAGGAACACCAAAAAACACTGAGATTCCGTCAAAAAATCCTCGAAATTCCACATCCTAATTGACCGAAAACCGAAAACCAGCCCATCAAAATGTAGGTTATTTAACGGTGAACAAAAAACCCTCTCCGCCCATACACTTAAAATCAACGCATCATACCGAAAAACTGCAAAAACCGAAACTACCTTCCGCAAAAATCGTCATTTTTAGCTGGTACCTCGTGAAAACGAAACTTACACGTGGACAACCTGTAAGTAACTAACTCAAACTTGATCAAACTAGAACTCAAAATGAAACTAAGAATGAAAGTCAAACGTAAACTTAAACGCAAGGTTAAACTCAAACTGGAAATGAAACTCTATCACAAAGTCAAACTTTAACTGAAACTCGAACTTAATCAAACTGAAACTCAAACGCAAGCTGAAAATTAAAGGTGAAACTTAATTAATCTCAAGCTTGACATCAAACTGAAACTCAAACTAAAAAGTTCAAGTTTAAATTCGACTTCAAGTTTCAGTTCGAGTTTGAGTTTCAATTCGAGATTCCCATTGAGTTCAAATTCGACCTCAAGTTTAAGTTCGAGTTTGAGTTTCATTTCGAGTTTCACATTGAGTTTAAATTCGACCTCAAGTTCCAGTTTGAGATGCACAATGAGTTCAAATTCGACCTCAAGTTCAAGTTCGAGTATGAGTTTCAGTTTGAGGTTGAGTTTACATTCGACTTCAAGTTTCAGTTCGAGTTTGAGTTTCAATTCGAGATTCACTTTGAGTTTAAATTTGACTTCAAGTTTCAGTTCGAGTTTCACTTTGAGTTTAAATTCGACTTCAAGTTTCAGCTCGAGTATGAGTTTCAGTTTGAGGTTGAGTTTCAATTCGAGATTCTCTTTCAGTTCAAATTCGACTTCAAGTTTCAGTTCAAGTTTCACTTTGAGTTCGAGATACACTTTGAGTTTAAATTCGACTTCAAGTTTCAGTTTGAGTTTCAATTCGAGTTTCACATTGAGTTCAAATTCGACCTCAAGTTCAAGTTCGGGTTTGCGTTTCATTTCGAGTTTCGCATTGAGTTTACATTTGACTTCAAGTTTCAGTTCGAGTTTGAGTTTCAATTCGAGATTCACTTTGGGTTTAAATTTGACTTCAAGTTTCAGTTCGAGTTTCACTTTGAGTTTAAATTCGACTTCAAGTTTCAGTTTGAGTTTCAATTCGAGTTTCACATTGAGTTCAAATTCGACCTCAAGTTCAAGTTCGGGTTTGCGTTTCATTTCGAGTTTCGCATTGAGTTTACATTTGACTTCAAGTTTCAGTTCGAGTTTGAGTTTCAATTCGAGATTCACTTTGAGTTTAAATTTGGCTTCAAGTTTCAGTTCGAGTTTAACTTTGAGTTAAAATTTGACTTCAAGTTTTAGTTCGAATTTCAGTTTTAGTTCAAGTTTGAGTTTTAGTTCGAGTTTGAGTTTCAGTTCGAGATTCACATTGAGTTCAAATTCGACCTCAAGTTCAAGTTCGGGTTTGCGTTTCATTTCGAGTTTCGCATTGAGTTTACATTCGACTTCAAGTTTCAGTTCGAGTTTGAGTTTCAATTCGAGATTCACTTTGAGTTTAAATTCGACTTCAAGTTTCAGTTCGAGTTTCACTTCGAGTTTAAATTTGACTTCAAGTTTTAGTTCGAATTTCAGTTTTAGTTCAAGTTTGAGTTTTAGTTCGAGTTTGAGTTTCAGTTAGAGATTGACTTCGAATTTAAATTCCACCTCAAGTTTCATGATTGCAAACTTATCAGTAGGTCTTGATGGTTCGGTGGTTTCGAACTATAAGTTCAGAGTTGCATCGCACCCCCGAATCTGAATTTGCGCAGAAAAAATCCGGTGGCTAATTGCTCTGAAATCAGCCGTGACAGTACTCCATTGGCCTGCAGATATGCTACAATATCTCCGACAAATTCGAGGACACTCGTGAGAAACCTTTCGAGTTGCCCCCCGGGTTTTGGGGTTTGTCCAGAATTTCCTCCAATACCATGAACATTTTTCGGTTCCGATCGTCGCCAGACACGCCCATTCAGATCCGTCAAGGTCACGGCACGAGTTCACTGGGATTTTCTATGATCTGTCACGATGTCTCGCCGTCCGCTTGCGTCAGGCACGAAAATGCGCCGATTTTCGGCTCACGTACGGACCGCAAAATTAGAAATAAATCCCGCGAGTGATTTTTCTCTTTTAGGTAGGTACGTCCGTACAAAAAAACTCTTTTTGCAACGGTCCGTTCGTTGTTAGGACGCTAGTTCTCGCAGCTGAGGCGACGCGATAAAACGCTCCTTTTCACGGTAATGACCTCTCGTCGCTGCCAAGTGCTTCCAAGATTGAGGTCGATTCACACACAGCGGAATTGTAAATTGAGTTTTGAACTAATGAAAGGAGGATCTCAATGTTAGCACTTTGAAAACGATTTATTTATTTTTCAGTGCTGCGGGGCTCTTTTTTACTTATACGCTTTTACTCAGAATCACTTCCTGAACAAGTGTCTGTCCGCCTGTGGTCATTTACAAAAACGGCCATAGCTCCCTCAATTCTCAACCTTTTTTCAAATTTCTTGAACTGGAATGTTTGTCTCGATGAGAACTATCGCTTTGTTTAACCGAAATTTGAATTACTCACAGTACTTCCGAAATATTGGAATTGTGAGTGTTTTCTATTTTATTTTCCTGCGCACAAAAGCGTTCTTGGTCTTTAAATCTTTGTTTTTCGTAGCAGGATATGTGGATATTTTTCATACTCCGAAAACCTTACGTAATTTGATTTTGGGCGAGTTTTAAAATTGAAAAAGTGATTTTTCTGACCTAAGCCACTTCAAAAGTAGTCAGAATGTAAACAAATTTTGTAAAAAATTAACTATGGTGGTTCGATACTGCAATTTTTCCGCACCATGTAAACCCATTGTTAGGTACATGGCCCTTCCCAAGCTTGGAGGCCAAAGATAATTTTCGACCTTACATAATCAGTGCGCTTAGCGGATTATCGCGGCGGACCGATCGCTCTCGTTTACGACTCAAGCGTTACGTTGGTTCAAGCACTTTCGCTAATTTGACGTTTCCTCGGTCGAACACTCACGATATCTAAATTTTAATGTGTACAGTAATCAATCGATTTGGACGCCTCAGTGGGTCGATCCAGTCGTCAATCAAGTGTCTGACGTGTGAGTCGGTAGAGGTTTTCCGATATGAAAAATGAAAAACAGAGTTTTCGGAAAATAGGTACGAAATGGTAAAATAGGTAGGTATTTTGAAACTAAGCAGCCCCGAGTCCCCCCAAAAAATGGATTTTCAGAGTGGGGGTCGTTGTTAAGTTGAAAAGTTTTGTTTTGGAACAAATTTTACCCGCTAATGATTCAGAAACTATGGGGTTTTCCTCTTCTTAACTCATTCATACAACACAATAGTTTTGAGACCAAAAATATCAAAATCAGTTCATTGTTTTCAGAGATGTAGCTGATGGTATTTATTCGGAAACTACAGTCGCTACAGTGGTCCAAGGAGTTGAGGCACTATGACCCAAAAAAGTAAAATTTCCTCTCAAAATATGAAAATAATCAAAATGTTCCTCTTTTTCCGGTCTATGTTCTTCAGGGGGCTGATTTAACAAGAATACTTGGGAATAGAAGAATGATTGAAATCGGTATTCCAAAAGTTGTTCAAGGAAAACGAAAAATGGGCGGTGGCCTCGGAATTAGGGTAGGTACACGGCCCATCGCTATGATCGGCCTGATCAGGTCAAGGCAATTCGTGCAGGATCATTACCGATAGAATGGAATGCGTCCAGCAAAAATCGAAAGTTATTCACAAACAGAATTAGGTTTTTTATGCGGCTCAAACCAAAAGTCGCTCGTTTTCAATCCAGGGACTCACGATATTTGAGCTTATCACACGACTTATCGGCAAATCCACGAAATAGGTGAAACAAGTTTTTGGAAGGTGATGCACGAGTGTTGAAGTTGTATTACATGTCGAATAGTACTGCCGTATCTAGTTGAGCTCACACCATTTTCCTAGACGATTTTCAAAAATCGGTTAAATATCCTGTATTCAGGGAGGTACTCCATCATTTTTGATTTAAAATTAAAGATTTGTAGATTATTGATTTCGTAAATGCAACAATTCCTTTGAATTTCATCAATGAAATATAAATGGCGCCTTTTTTTGTGTGTGTGTGAAATATCAGTATTTTTATTCATAAAACGGCGGCACTCCTTGACTCTCAACCTTATAAATTATGTTGTCTCGCCTCCTTTGTTGCTTTAAAGGAGCTGTTGCACGAATCGAATCATGATTCTTCGCTACAACATGTGTAAAATCGGAGTACCCAATCTAAGTGTTAGTCGCTGGCACATGAAGCGAAACAGTATACCCCTGCGTCAGGTACACCATTCTTTTCTAATATAGCCATAACGATCTGGCGATTTTCCATTATATCTCGCTCCCTAAATCAGTACCAAATTAGTAAAAATATTGTCCCCAAAAAATTGCAATAATATGGGCGATTGGTAGATGCGTTGTAGGTATTGGTACCTAAATTTACTTTACCAATAGTGCGGAAGCCGAACCTGAAAAATAATTTCAGGATTTAGTTACCTGTGTACCCCCCTCCCCCCAGGTGCCTGAATTTACAATATTGGCGAATTCCGTCCCAATCTTTAGAAAATAACAACCTGAAGTCGTATTTCATTTTCGACAAGGACTGATCGCCCATATGGTAAAAAAGAGCTTCGTCTTCTGCGGCTTCTGACTTAACGCATTCGGGTCTCTAGGTTAAACGAAAACTTCTCACGGATGAGAACGCGAGAAACTCACAAATTCGTTCGAATCAATCATCCGACCAAACACAGTCAGACATCTCATCCTCCACGGGCAAGACCCAGAAGTGTATTTTACGTGACGAAATTACTCAAACACGAATCGCCACCGCAATCGTGCGTGGCTTTCGAAAATTTCCAAGTTTGTACCAACATCGAAGTCTGCGCATGGACAATCTATCCTGGATGGGCGTGTCAATGGTGAAATGCAATCTACTCCGGCCACCAATAAACAGGGTCTCGATCCTGTCGAAGATAAGGTAGATTCCGATAATACTGCTACCGTTGTCGATCCAGATGATATCGGGATGGAGCAACTGCGAATTCGAAAACTCGGTTTCAATGGAGCTGACTAAAAACCGGATTTTTACCTTTGTTCCCTTGCTGAAAAGTTTCTCATTCTCCTCAACCCTAAGGTACTCCAAATAGAGATAGCTCGTCACTTGCAGCAGTTGCCAAAGCTGCAAGGCAATGATGCAATTGTCAAAACATGGGGAGGGGGTTAGTTTTCAGGATCCACTTGCTAGAATTCAATGCCAAATTGAGAAAAACTAACAGAAGTGATTTTCACCGAGGGATGATAAATTCGAAGTACCTAGATATTCATTGGAACGAGTGTGACCATGCTCGAAGAGTTTTTTGAAAAATTCTTCGAGGGTGTTCTTGGTTGTCCAAGAGAATCACGCATGCACCTTAAAAAAAGTCAGTTTTACTTGATCTGTTTGATGAATAATGGGGAGAGAACAGCTTCAAAATTGGCGCTAGTTATAGCCAATCTCTTGAAAGCTTCTTTAAAAACATGGTCTGTTTTGATTTTCGACTCATCGCCAAACAACTTCCAGTCGATTTGGACGAATATTAATCTTGATTATTCGCGAATGAAATCCGTGAAAGTTCATCCTCCAAATTGATTCGCGTTCGAAAGGAGGAAGAAGAAACGTGACGAAAGTGCAAAGCGTGCAGTGCCGCACATAGGATTCGTTTACCGTTCAAAAACGCGCCTTATTCTCCCAGATCGTGATGGAACTTCTGACCGACGATGGAAAAGGCGCTCATCAGGCAAGTGGCCAAGTTATAAAACATACAGGCCAATGAAGTAATCGAGTCGGGAGTGTTATGCTAAATTACTCGCCCGATTTGAAAAATTGGGTATGATTTTGTTAAATTGCAAGTCGAACTTTTTCTATAGAAATTGTAGAAAAATAGGTATGGTAAAATAAAAATCCCTCCAAAGTTAGCTCAAAAAGCGAGGCGTCTTTTTTCGGAGCTTAAAAAACAAGGCACCAACATGAATTATAAGCATTGAGCCTAATAAACCACATTTATCGACACTGGTGGGCTGTTCCCGCCAAGAATGTCATCATTGCCGATATACCTCGAAAGATAGCCGTGAAACTACAGTTGACAAATCGCCGACGACCTACACGTATACTCGAGTCCGCGACGGTAATTATCCGGCTGCTGTAATCGGCCGCCAAAAAAGCGAGTCATGCTCCCGAAAAAGTTTCCAACTAAGTATACGGACGCGACCTGAAAAATGTTGCGGCACCGAAAATAATACTCATTATTTCAACGCGATGTGTTTGCAATGCTTTACAAATAATCGGTTCTTCGTCTGCAATTTGATCTACATATATTTCGAAATCAATGCTAAAATTTTCATTTTGTTTCCATACATTTCACATGATTCCATCAAAGAGGGAATATGTCCAAGAATTACATTTTGAAAAAGAACCAAAATAAGTTTTTGATTAACTTGCCGTTTCTCCCGTAATGTTCGCATTACTAAAAAAACTATCTGACCCATCACGCGTTGCTTCGCTAAGATTATGTTTTTGCCACAGACATGCAAAAATCAAGATCAATCTTCCTAATTTGTAAGTAGGACCGACGGGTAGCAGTTGGTTAACAAAAAGCCTACTGGATGTTCGGGTGGCAGTTGTCAACGGAAGGCAGGGGGCCGTTCTGTGAGCTGGAGAGACTGCCTCCCGGGTTAGAGACTGTTTATGAGAGACTAGAGAGACCGCGATTTTTACAGATTCCGTAACCTCAGTACCGACAGATGTAAAAATTTAAAAAGCCTGTATGAAATATAGTTTACTACCTATTCTCATATCTACACATAAAGTTTCATGAAAATCGTTCCAGCGGTTTTAGAAGAGGTCTATATCTAAAAAACACCACGGTCACGGCCTAAGATTGGTATACATTCAATTTTGAAGCGATTTTGGAGTTGAGGGTCTAAAACATCCTTATAAAACTTAAATTCTTAGTAGCCTATGAATGAGTCCGAATATTTATTCATACATAGGTAATAATATTTTTAAATTTTGTTACAAAATTTGTACCTCCTAGGCATGGAAGTAATCCTTAATGGCAAATCAGATGGCGAAGAAATGGTAATCGGCTTTTGGCATTTTTGAATTGTTCAGTTCGGAGCGTTAAGATTTCAAAAAACGTCCCCCATTCCTGTCGGAATTCTTCGCGAGTAATCGTCCTCCTCTCTGAATTCAAAATCGCTTGCACAAAATCAATCCAAACCGCCGCGGGCCGATTATTAAAAATTGGAAAATAATTGCCTAAACGCTCAATGAAGTAACGGCTGTTTCTACACGAAGGCCGGGCCAACTTTCGTGTTTGCTCGCTCTAGTTTTGTTAATGACGGCCCAGCTAATTAATTCTCTTCTGGACCGGCTGCTGGACGGATCGTCAGAAAGGCTTCAACCCCCGAGCGAACAACCCCCCGCCGCAAGGTCGCCACTAAACGAACTGTCCATGGTCCTTGAAATGCAACCCCTGGAGCATGTCGATTGCAACGTAACTCGGACAGAATCGTGACCATCCTGTACCTATTCGAAGATAGGATCCCATTCGAATTGCTTCCCACTCTCGCTAATTTGAGGTTGAGCATCGAATAAAACATCCGATTCTGCCTCTCGGACATCTAGCGCTCGACCGCTCTCCATAAATTTAAAATGTTTACAACTCCGTTCGAATATGATTTTCTCACGTCTTCGTCAGTAAAAGTGGAGCAAAAGAAGTTCGCTATACTTCGGCTGAGCGTTCATTAAGAGTCGGCGAGGCCGGGGCTTATTTCCAAACGTAAACATCGATTCGCGGCCGTTGCGAAACAGCACTTGGCAATTTTCTGAACGGCTGAGTCCGATTTTGACACGAAAGAATAATCAGAGGATAGCACAACTAGGAACTGGTTATATTTCCATGAGATTTTGCCATTTGGCCTCCGTCAGGAATTTTGCAAATCCGAGGCCTGGTTTCCTAAACGGGATCGTCGGAGAAGAGAATGAATTGTACAGTACTCATATGTATTGAATGCGGTTCTATATGAAGTTTCCTGATAATGAATCAAGGCTGTTCCAAGAAAGGTTCATAGATCTCCCAAGTTTATTCCTGTATGTGCTTATCAGGGGTGGTATTAAATTACACGAATATTAAATCATGGAAGAATATCTACTATCACAACCGTAGTATAACGTATTGTATTTCATAGAATCAGAAATCGGATTGAAGGTTCAGAGAGAGTTCACTTCCCGGTTTTACCCAGAATCAACAAGTACAATAATTGTCATTATATATCTCCATCAAATCTCAACCTTTTTGTGAATGTCTTGAACACGGAGTGTTCGACTATACCCATCAAGGCCTATCTGTTGAGCCGGAACTCCTATTACCAATTCAGTACTTACGTTTCATTATCACTTTTAGTGTTTTCTCTTACATTTTGTACTCTCCTCGAAAATCACCCGATTTGAGAGTTCCAGCTCTTCAAATGGTGGCCAAAAAATGTATTTACATAATTGATATTTTTATAATATTTATTCCGATCAGGTATAATATACCTATATTATATACGATAGGTATAATATGTATATTATATCGATACCTTAAAGCACAAAGGGCATATGTCCAAAAATGGCATAATGAGAAAAACGCAAAATAAGTTTTTGATCAATTCAAAAAAATAAAGATTGCTCCCATAGTTTTCAATTCCATAAAAAAATTGCAAAATAAAAAATGTTTGTCTGGCCTTTAAGGCCCATTTAGACGGGCAATTTTTCACGGCAATTATTGCTCAAACTGAATTGCCGGCTGCAAAAAAAAAATTGCCGAGCAATTTTTTCCCTACGTCCGGCAACTTTCTCCCTACTTCCAGCAACTTTTTCCCTACTGGAAGTTGCTCATTATTGCCGACAATAATTGCCCCGAGTGGAGCAATATTTTCGGGAATTGACGTGAAGCCAGCAATTATTTTCAGGCAATTTTTGAAACCCATCGCCCGTGGGTTTTAATTGCTTGTTTTCGGCAATTTTTTCGTAACAGACAGAATTGGATGGAAAACATCTGTATTTTTATATTGTATTTATTTATTGTTGTAGGTATTTACTATTATTGTATGCTGGCTCCAAGAAGCCCTCAGCAATGCCTAAATTCTTCCTGATCAGCGGAGGAGCCCATTGCGCTAAATCCAATACCGTTGGTTGTACGATGCTGAAATTTGGTACACAGCTTCAGAGGAGTCCCTCAGCAAGATTGGCTGGGCCCAAATACTTTCTGATCAGCTGAGAGGCCAGTGGCGGTAATTTCAATACCGTTGGTCGTAGGATGCTGAAATTCGGTACTCAGCCTCAGAGGAGTCCCTCAGCATGACTGGCAAGGCTAAAATTCTTCCTGATCAGCTGAGGAGCCCATTGCGCTAAATCCAATACCGTTGGTCGTACGATACTGAAATTCGGTATGCTGCCTCCAAGAAGCCCCTCAGCATGACTGGCAAGGCCAAAATACTTTCTGATCAGCTGAGAGGCCAGTGGCGGTAATTTCAATACCGTTGGTCGTAGGATGCTGAAATTCGGAACTCAGCCTCAGAGGAGTCCCTCAGCATGACTGGCAAGGCTAAAATTCTTCCTGATCAGCTGAGGAGCCCATTGCGCTAAATCCAATACCGTTGGTCGTACGATACTGAAATTCGGTATGCTGCCTCCAAGACTGCCCTCAGCATGACTGGCAAGACCTGAGTTCTTCCTGATCAGCTGAGGATTTTGGCCCTACCAATCTTGCTGAGAGGCTCCTCTGTGGCTGCATACCAATTTTCAGTATTGTATGACGAGCGGTATGGGAAATGGCGAAATGGGTCCCTCTGCTGACAATTCGCCCACCCACACACACACACACCCACACACCCCCACACACACGTCATATTTATTACCTGATTATATTATTTTATTCATTTTATTATTATATAACAACATCACGAGCTCACAAGAAAACACTAATTGCCCGTTCACCGTGTAAACGCAAAAATGGAGCAACAATTATTGCCTGGAGTTGCTCCATTTTTTTTAAGCAATAAATTGCTGGCAATTAATTGCTTTTTCTCAAACAAGAGAACAGGGAAAAATTGCCGAATTGCTCGGAGTTGCTGGCAATTTTAATTGCCGAGAATTGCTCAAGTTTCGGCAATTTAGTTGCCCGTCTAAATGGGGCTTAAGATTTACAACCTTGTTCAACCAGAACTTTGGGAGCACTTAACACTTCCAAGAATAACGATATTTAAATATTTGTCGTTTTTCTATTATATCGTTTTTGGCCCAAAAAATAGATACAAGGATCATGATTCTTGGAGCAATCGATAGGTCCTGATGAGTAGATTCTTTTGGTACCATCTCAAAATTGATATTCTTGTGCACAATGACATCGGATTCAAACCGGTCCAAAACCAAATTCAATTTTGAAAAACCAAACAACGTTATGGCCTACCTATTGAAATCGGATAACTCACAGTGCTTCCAATATATTTGCACTTACAGTGTTTTCTATTTTATTTTTTCTGTTCAAAAAAACCTTAGCGATTTGATCGTTCATGGTCTTAAAATCTGGTTTTTGCTTTTGGAACACGCGGAAATTTTTTTATTCCGGTAACTGGTGTACCTATTATGATTTTAGGTGGGCTTGAAAATTTTCATAGTGAGTGTTTTGACATTTTCGATCCGCACAGCCTCGAAAGAGAGTAGGTAATCGAAATATATTGCCAAACTGTACAAAAATTTACGTATCCAAATATGGAAGTACTGTTTGTTATCTACTTACCACTGGTTATAGTATAACAAGATTTAAGTGTAGATAATCTCAAAATATGATAATTGAGTTCTACGGGTTTCCCCTGTTGAAGTAACCTAGAAAAAATCTAAGTAGGTGAACCCATTATAAAGCGAGCCCAATTAGGAACTCGATTAGGAACTTCAGAAAAACGCCTTTCCTCATTGTTCGATCGATTTGATTGTTTTTATTTCTAAGTTGTCCATTTCTATCCCTTTGTCCATTGTCGATTGTTCCTTTTTCATTCCTGAGGGTGTCCTTCACCTCACTGTCAATGTAAATGGTCGGTATAGTATTTCACCGCACCCTTTGTCAAGGTTCTTACGATTTATACTTTATTCACAATACAAAGTCAAGCCCTCCTGGGGTAAAAAAAGGGCATCGAAGCTTGAATTATTTTATAGCTTACCCCGCCCAAGGCATGAAGCAGTGAGTCAGTTCTCTAACGATTAAACATTTATTGCCGGGAGTAACGCTATCGATAGGTACGTAATCAATTTGAGTTTAATTGCGTTAGGTACAAAGGTGTTACGATCAGAAAAAACTTTAAACCCGAGTTTAGTTGTACTGCGAGATGAAATGCGGTTGGATTACAGTTAAAAAGTAAAATGCGTGAATTGCCACAAATGGTGATGGTGGTAGGAAATCGTAGCTTAAAAAGTTGGTGATTTCACTGGCAATGAATACCCCTCTTTGTACAGAAGAAAATTTATAGCAAATGACCATTATCCTGAAGGTACTAACCAGCTATTGCTTCTCAAATGGGTTACTTTTAAAAATCTTTTTCATTTTAAAATTATCGACGATTTCACAACAATTACTGCAGCCTTACCTTGTAATGTGTCCGTACGCCGGCGAAAACCCCCGGCCGATGGGCACTATGTCACTTGTACACAAGAAGTCAACTTAAGGTCCTCAAGTTCACTCCTTCGGATTTGAAATTCCAAAATGGTCAGAAGACAAATTTTGCGAAAAAATCCGAGAGAAAAAATCACCGTCTTAGTTTCAGATTGACAGTGACCTGCACCGGCTAGCCAATAACGTTGAAAGCCGCCCGATAAACGAAGGTTTGCTTATATACCGCGGAACGCCGCCAGTGACCGGCGGGTACCGGGCGGATTTTGACCCAACTCCTCCCTCGGTCAACCCCCGCCGCCAACCCCTCCTTTGGACGTCACTCTTAGGTCAATATAGACGTGGGAAGAATCAATGGCACAAATCATTATCATGGTCGCCATTGAATGGTTAACATAGCCGGCAACATACGAAGGGCAAGGACGCGATTCGGAATTGTAACCTCCGGAGTTGCACAAATTTTTCAGCTGAAAATTTTATGGCATTAAAGTATTTTTTTTACATTTGTAAATGCCAAAGTGGAAAAATTATCCCACGCACGTTCCAGGGAAAACTGGCCCGAAATTTCAGCTCCCCCTCCCCATTGTCATTTTTTATTCACCTACCTTTATTACAGGAAAATCTCGTTTTTCCGCATTCATAGGGAAGGTAAATCAAAAAATAATCAATAGGTGCCGTTGGAAAGATGGATTGTAGGAGCAGTTTCCTTCGGTACGTGCGTAGGAGTTTCCCATTTTTTCTGGTCCTAAATACGCATTGAAAAATGCTATCTTTAAGAAATTGAACAATTTTTGATTTTGGCCAAATGTCCTGCTCATTTAAATTTATGATAGAAAGCTGCAAATACCGTCAGATTATATTAAATTTGACAAGCTTTCCAATAGTAGGTACCCTTATTTATGTATATGCTCCAAACCTTGAGGGACTTATGGCCAAGACCGACTCAAAAACACGGAAAACGTTTTACCTCAAACTTTTGGCTCAAAATATTTTGGCCCAATGCCCTGCTCATTTAACTATATGTTAGAGAGCTGCAAATACCGTCAGATTATAGGAAATCTAATGAGCTTTTCAACAGTATCCTTATTTTTGTATTTTGGGCTCGAAAAAAATTAGTGAACTAGATTGTAGCAAATGAGCTGTAGAATCGACCCCCTCAAGGAAAACGATTGTAAGAGGGAACACCTCGTGTACGTAGATAGGTACATCCTCAAGGTAAGTAATTAGGTAGGTACCTAATTTTTCAACCTCCAATCCGATTTTCGAATTTCCATCACTCTTATCGACTCAACAGATAAAGGAATAATTTAGGTATGCGATCGAGCCATTACCAAAAAGTTACCCATACAATCGGTGGGATGGAAATACCGATAACAGAGCGTAAATCATCGTTCGGAAATGTGCCTCGATAACGACATTAGCCAGCCGGGGAAATTCGCCTCTCGAAAACTCCGAAAGAGTCATTCTGCTGATCGCCTCGGGCGCAAGTTGCGTTACGTGTGATCGGATTTGGAGTCACTGGAGAGTAACTCGATTTTAAGAACCTCGAATCACATGCTAAACTGAATTTACCGCGGTAACTCGTAGGTTGGGCTATCGGGCGTTCCTTGTGAATGAAAGGAATCGCGGTACCGTATAATGACAGACGCCCAAACGCAGGGCGTATGATTTGGCCGAGTCTAAAATGTCCGACTAGCGAAACTCAAAATCGCCCAGCGGATTTGCAGTATAGAAAAGTATAGGCGTAGAATAGGGGCAGAAGGTTCTCAGGATGATTCCAGCCCACACAGTTTGCAGAAATGTCGTCCCTTGCCTCATCGAGTAATAATTATTACGTGGGTAAATGACGTCTGTTGCAGTCTATGTGATGACTAAGTCGTCGGCGTGCTGATAACATGAGGTATTTTGATAAGTAGGTAAAAGGGCCATCACAAGACTTCAGACAAGTTCTTATGAGGCTCAATAAATGACAATGACAAAATAAATCATTGCCCGAATGATATATTTTTGAAATATGAAAAAATGTGATTTGTACAGCCCTGATATTTTTATAATATAAAAATGAAATTAGTCGAAATTTTCAAATGCGATTTTCTCAGTTCAACACCTGTGTGGAATGGTCCACTCTGGCTATCAACGCCTCATTTGTATAGCATAATATGTAATACAAAATTTGTATATCTGTATATTTAATATCAACCAAAATTCTGAACTAATTTTGGTAATTTATTGAGCTATACATATGTATACGACAGGTTTCCGTAAATTAAAATCCTTCGCTCGAGACCTCAATGCCTACCCGGGTTGGGACATTATGTATCATTGCAGTTTCAGATTTATGGCAATCAGGTGCCGTGTCCATCAATTTTTGGCCAGCCTGAGTGTCGGGCATCTATTACAATATCGCAAGAGTCCCCTTCTTATTCGTCCGTTAGGTAATTAACTTCCATGAAATCGGGATTTCTGTCTAGCGGCGCGGCGGGTGGAGTCGGTTGAGAAAGGTGTCTCAAACGCTTGGCCAGGGGCTAAGGAAACCTTCCCTCACGTGACAGCAAAATATCCAGATCATTATCTGTGTAAGCAAACCGTTTGCGTATTTTCACATGGGACTAACGAGTTGTCATTTGCTCTAACTGCCGACGGTGAGGCCATTTTTTTCGCGGAGTTCCCAATCACATTCTTGCGATAAGAGTCGATCGCCTTCAGAATTTCAATTGGCGAAAAATTGCATCCAGTATGGACGTACGATGGTAATTATTTAATGAACATCCAAGGGTACCCTTTCTAGCTTCGAGACGGTAAAACAGCCTCGTATCCTCCAGTTGACACTGAAGGGAATGGCTTCTGAAGAAGGCCGTGGGGGCGAAAGCGCTCGGGCACTGGTAAGCGCCTGGAAGGGGCCCTGACTGCCTTTTCCCAGGCTCTCCGTGGCCGAAGGGCTAAGGCGTCTGCCTGGAGAGCAAGAGGTGCGAGGTTCGAATCTTGCCGGAGAGGAAATTTTGCCATTTTTTACTTGATCTTATTTATGCTTGACAGCATTGGGGGCAAATAACCGACCAAAGGAAGGATTTTGATGTAGTTTTTGATCACTAGTTAATGTTCGTTGTTTTCGAGTATAGGAAATTTAACGCTGAATTGAAAAATGTCCTCCAATGTTAGAAACATTTGTTTTTTACTGGAGAAATGTGTTTTTTCATAATGCAAAGTGTGATTAAAAAAATATTGAGAAATGTATTTGAAACAGGCTTAGATACGAAAATGCAGTGTTTGGCCTTGTTTTACCCGAATTTTCTTTTACGCCAAGTTCGGGGCAACCTGTATAGTTCTTAAGATGTTACACTCACGGCACTTTACCGCCCGATATATAGCCTTATTACCTGCGCCGATACCAATAAATTGCCGATACGGCGGCTAGATCGATCTGGCTATCCGCCCGGGCTCCTTTGATGGATTAGCCAGTCAATCAGCTGAAGATTGAGGCCGATGGGAGGGAATCGGAGAGACGTCGATTGTGAGGCCTCCACAACCCACAGGTAAGACGAGTGTAGAGAAATTTTGGAATGAAAATAAGAAGCCTGGCGTGGCTTCCAATTTCATGATGGCCCGTCTCTCAGAATGAGCTCATATCGGTTGTGCAACCGGCCGCCGACTGTGAGTCCGAGTTCGGTCCAGAGGTGGTCTGCGCATGTTTTTGCCGGACGCCAATTAAGATAAAACGGAGTCACTACGGTCAAAATCGGTCCCTCCAACCGTTTTTGACTTAATGGAAAAGAGATGATGCCGATATTGATGTGGGCCGTATGCCCTGCCCACGTATACAGGTCTACCAATGTGATCTTAAACACAAAGACATTGTCTAAGAAGTCTGGCAAGTGCACCTCTGTACTCCCCTTATTACCCTTTGTGGAGCAAGTTTGAAGGCCACAAATCGACAGTGGAGAATCAACGCTGCCCAATCCTTTTGCCATGCAATCTATAGTAATATGCCAAGTTGCCAACAATCTAAATTTTGAAAGTAGGTAACCCAGACGGCCCCGGAAGACACGATGAATTGGGCAGTGTGGAAGTTTCGCAGGAGAAATATTATTTTATGTTTAAAAGGTGTGTCTGAGTTGATTAAAAATATTAGATACATAGGTTTTATAACTCCTGAGCGTTAAAGCGACTCAATTTCAATTTATCTGTCACATCTGCAAGCATAAGGTCGTACTTTAGCCCAAAAACGGTCGTCAAAATTGAAGGAAGGTTGTTCTTGTATAATCAGGTAGTTGCTTCCCGAACATCAGATCGCTGACGCCTCGAAATTCTTTCAGAATCAAGCATCACACAAAACTGAGAATTGGACTCGACCGAATTTGACCACCGACTTGCACAACAGCCGGCTCAAGAAAAATTACACGTGCTATATTAACGGGTCGTTTAATCCTTCACGAATTAGACATGCCCGATATTTTTCATTCATTTCTCCAAGGAAGAAATACGAGGAAAGTACGGGACTAATGTTATTCGCCCTCATTCTTCATTAGTTCACCCAATGTGCTCGTTCTTGGCCCCCAAGTCTCGGAACCGGTCGAATCGATCTGTCATTATTTTTCCTCTTCTTTAGGTCCGTTGCGTCACGATTCAATGCCCAAACGTGGAGAGATAACCGAGTGCCTATCTCCAATGCACAATTCAAATCGATGATTCCAAATCGAAAGTTGGTGAGTTCCCCTTGCAGGCTTGGCCTAACTATTCGAACGTTTCGTACTCAAGTCGTGAGTAATGAGGCATTCGAAGAAAATCTAGTACGTGCGTAAGTTCGAAACGTTAATGAAAACCAGCATAGTGCAAATAACTCCCAACGTTTGGTGCGTCATAACTTCAGACTAATTTTGATAGCTACACGTTTTGGTACATTCTGAACTTATAGAAAAATTCAGTGGATGGTAGATAACACACAATACTTCCATTTTTGATAATTAAAATCTTGACTCGATTTGATTATGTTTGGTCTAGGACAGTTTAGGTCGAAAATATCAAAAAACTCACTATTCATTGTTGTGGGCAGGGAAAAAATAAACTAGAAAACACTAAAAGTATATCGAAAGCACTGTGAGTAATTCAGATCCCGGTTCAACAGGATAATCGGTCTTACTGAGATGAACATCCCTTTGAAAAAAGGTTGTTGATTTTTGTAAATTACCACAGGATTACCGATTTTTGGTTTTAGAAAGTAAATATGGAAGTAAAAACAAAATTTGATTTTAATAGGAAACTTTGTTCCTATTTGATAGGAATTAGAGGAAGGTTGGCATACAGAGGAATTTGGCACAAGGAGAAAGTTGGCATTTTACTTCAAATATTTACCGCTACCGGTGATTTAACGGTTTTATAGGTACTTAGGCGGTTAATTAACGTCAGCTAAAGTTAACTAACAAGCATTCAGGGCCGGTTTATCCATTTATTTACAGCTAGATTTATCCAACAACGCTTGCATTAGGTAATAATTTCCAAGAAATTTTCTGTCAATGAAAATATGTCCTAGGTAAAATGACATTTGACTACATTGCAGTGCACTACATTATAGTGCAAGCATCCTTGGATAAATCTAGAATTAAATGAATTGATAAACCGGTCCTCGATCTGATTCGTAATTGTGCAAGATGAGTAGGTAATAAAAATCTTCGGATGTTACAACTCCTTACTCGATGATATGCAGTGAAGCCAAATGTCGTCTAGGACATCTGGATTGACTTAAAAAGGAGATTTAGCGCAGGATGCATTCACTTTTGGCCCGAAGGGAATTCACTGCCCATGGGCTTAACCAATCTCGATATAATTAGCGAGCTAGTTTATTCACGTTGGCGAATCATCAGGGTCACGCGAATCGGAATAACCTGCGCAATCATCCGTCGGCCTAGGCCCGATTTGCGCCATCTAATACCAGCGTATGTATATTCAAGAGGAGGGTCCGTCTGGTTCCTAAACTGCCAAGCCACGATCACACGATCGAATTTTCTTTCAGCCTCCACGAAGCCTGCGAAGTCTGATGTAGGTACAAGTTTATTCAAACTCAAGAGGAGTTCATTCATCCTGGAAAGGATGTAGATAATATGGATATCTGGAAAGCATTCCCATATTTCACATTTCGCCACCTTTTCTAAACCAATTTCAAAATTGATTCCTGTTATGAAAATTGGTTAATTTTGCTGCTAAAATTGAATAACTAGGTACATGTAACATTTTTCCAAAAAAAAGTAATTGTTTGAATTTTTATCGAAATTTGAAACTTAGCCGTACTTATTCGTTTTCACGCCGTTCTTGATGTCCCAAACGAGATGTATTGGGTCTGTGCTACGAGGCCAACCCTGGGCTTGTTGATGATGACCTGTGCCGGAAGAAAAATTTTCGGCCGAAAGTGATAATTTTGCTAACATTTTAATCGTCTAGTCCAAGGTGTGATCCTGAGACCCCTCGCTCCTCAAAAGGATGTCTTAAACAGTCGACTTCCAGGCGACCATCTGTCGAATTATTAATTTTCCGAAAATCGGAGGATCTGTGTTGGTTTTCTGCTGACTCAACTTTCCATTTTCTTACAGACCCAAGCAAATTCACAGAATCACATGGCTTGAATTTGTTTGGCGTCAGTGGTTACTCGCCCAGAACTGTCCAGGACTGTGCAGAAGAATATGTCAGAACTGGCGACGTCGAGCAGTTGATGGGAAACTTTTTATGTTCAATAGAGGATCCTTTCTCTTGTGGCCTTTCACTTGCTGCTTTCACTTTACCCCTTATCTATATAATGTGGTTGTCGTGGTTGTGGTGCTCAGTGTTGGTTTTGTACTGACGATGGCTTGACCGCCAAAACCGGTCCACAAACTCGTAAACTTTCGTGGAACAGACTCCATTCCGTCCATTTGAGTTTCTATTCGAATTAGGGGGGGTTTCACAACTTCTTCCCAAATGATTAAATTCATGAAATGTCTTTGAAGTCTTGGAAATTCAGGTCAAACATAATTGGGCTTTCCGAACAAGCATTGGGAACCTTGCTGTTAAATACGCAATCCTGGGTAAAATTATTCAAGCCGCCTTAATTTCAGGACCTTTGATCCGATTTTCAGTTTTCCGGCGATCATTATATATCTGTGCTTCGTGAGATTTTGAAGTAAAAACTGTGGTAAAAACGTTCGTGTGATCGTGGCCTAAAGACTCACCTGCCGAGTGATCTCACCTTGCACTTGTAATACGCGACGAAGACGACGAAATGAACTAGTTTTCTCGTATCTGCTCGTTGCTAGTCTGGAACCTCCGCCCGCTGGCCGGTCCAGTCTCAATTCTGGCGGCCCGTTTGTACCAGATCCAGAGGGTCAAGTGAAAGGGGGCGACCGGCGACGCTCACGTATAAACATAATACAACATCCTTGTCCACACCTACAACTCGTGAAGTCAGATTTCCATCGAAGTACATGCATGTAACACCTCATCTCTCTTGTTACGACTTTTCGAATCCACCTGGCAAATGATTGGTGGTTAAACATTACTGATCAGAAGCTATTTTCCTTTTTTTTATTTGGGCCATTTTAACGAAATTTTGTTTTTTTTTAAACTTCCCCTGCCGACCGATTTTCCCCTGCCGACCCTACAGACCGATTGGCTTGGCTAAAAAATTTAGGCTGTCCGGGAACAAAATTGATTTTTCCTGAAAATTTCAAATATTGGATACCCTAGGTGCGCACATTATTCCCAGTTTTAAGACAATAAGAAATCGGATTTTTTTTAGTCTATTGTGTAGCTGTTTAATGACATTGTGTGACACATTGTGTGTACCTGTAGTTTATTTTTATAAAACTATGCCATTAAGTACAGAGAATACTTAATAGAGAGCTGCTGTTGTAGCTCAACAGAGATTTCAAATATTATCTAAAATCAATCATAGCAATATAAAAATTCTTTTAAAAATTAAAAAAAAATTAAAAAAATTAAAAAAATTATAATGGAAAAATTTGAAAATTTTTGAGAAAACTTAACAAAAAAGTTTTAAGTTTTCTCAAAAATTTTCAAAATCCGAAAAATTTTTGAAAAAATTTAAAAAATGTTTGAAATGAAAAAACTTGAAAATTTTTGAAATAGAAAAGTTCAAAGCATTTTTTGAAAAAGTTTTGAAAAAATTAAAAAAGTTCAAAAATTTGTTGAAAAATTGGAAATTTTTTGTAGAAAAAAAAACTGAAAATGTTTTGAAAAAAAAAATCAAAATTTTTTGAGCGGTAAAATTTTTTAAGTTGCTTTGTTTTGAGCAGTGGATACTTCCATTACCCCTTCATCTCCTTCACGTAGGCAAGACCTTCAGTTCTGCCACGTCTTGCATTGCTCGTCTATTCACAACCCCTACCCAGCTTTCGTTTGAAAACTAAGGTTAACATAGGATCGAAAAGCAGCTATCACAAAAATTTGTTTGGGTTGGAAAAGTTAAAAAATACCTTTTTAGGTGGTGGACTGGCTTCTATTTCCAAAATTTGATAACCTGAAAACTGCTAATTGAAAGCCATGGCAGTTTTAAGCCCTCTGGATAACCAAAGCTTGCATAGTTGCCTCACAAACAAATGCGGTACCTCGGAGCAACTAGTTTTGCAATGTGTTGTTTAGAATGTGCATCTGCAATTTTTCCGATCGTGCCATAGTTTAGAGAACAATAGGCCAAGATTTTCAAGCTTAAATGGTTCTGAAACGACGACTGAATAAACTACGAGAAATTGTAAATGGTACGTAGTAAAAAGTCGCAAACTTACCTCAAGGCATAATCTGGCCATCAACCTGATGCTCTACTCTCCGTCAATAGCTCTGGATTTTTTTCTTTAATTTTCTATCTAGCCCACTCGCTCTGCGTTGGTGCAACCAGTTGGATGAGCAATTTTTTAGTTAGTAAATGGTGATTAACAACTCTTGCATTTTGATTGACCAAATTATATAGCAACATACGAGCTGCAACAACTTTCGTTTGCCCGCTGTCTGATTTAGTAGGGCTACAAATACCGGAAAGGTCTAATTTTCCATTTAATTTTATTAAAATGAATGGTTGAAGGGACTGTTCGAAAAGCGCACGCTCAAGCCCAGGCAAGAGGTGGACCTTCGGCGTCAGACATGAGCGGCGACGCCGGGGAGATGAGGGTGAGTTGCAAGAGCGCAGGAGTCGGGTCGGTGCCTCGCGGTCTGCTCATCGGAGTCCACGCAGAAGAAGACGATCCTGGCGGATCGACGTTCAGTTTCACTCAGACAGGAGCCCGCTACAACGACTATGTTAAAGGAAGGATAAAGGATCAGCTGTTCAGGACATTCCCGCTCCCCAGGCTAGGACAAGTGAGTATCCAGGGGTGATCAAGCCGATCCATCAATTGGATCCTTCAAAATTTAGGTATAGTAATTTTTGAGTTTTATCTATGAGGTTTTACCTCTGAAGCTACCAAGGACAACAATTTTGTTTTAGCAGATAGGTAAGATGCCTACATTATTTTCCAAACCCATGATATGCCTATGCGATCAGTCAAGACAGTTGAAAATTCCTAGAATATAATTTTCTAGCAAACTTTCAACTACACCGAATTGTTGGAAATTTAACTGGCTGCAAACCTTCTCTAAGTAACTCGGATCTAATCGGCTTAAAAATAAAAAATGCGAATAAAAATGTGAAGCAAAACGCACGGAAAGAGTAGCCCAATTTTCAAATACAGGCTGGCAAAAGATTCCTATATGTGCACCTAAATGATAAAAAAGTCTCTTTCTCTAACACTCCTTGTCATAGGGTGGGTTCATCAATTTCAGTTTGTTCAGCAAATATCCATTGTTTTCCGAATGAGTAGTTTCTTCGGAATGTAGTCTTCGGATTTCCTTTCGACGTATCCATGGAAAATTTCATTCGGAGAACAATGGATATTCGATGAATAAACTGGACTGATGAGACCCCTGGATATTATTCGATCGGATTCTCCTAGCCATAAGAATCAGGTTATGAAATAAAACTTTCAAGACGGATTTGGCCAAAATCGGTTCAGCTTTTCAATACGAGAAGTGGTCCACAAGTTCGCAGACTCTTTGAACACGTGGAGAACTCACCAGACGTTTGTAGTACCACCGGGTGTCACTAGATGACGGCTAGAGCGTTTACCAGACCTTCCGACCATTTCAGATCGGTCCTTCCCGATTCCTATCTTTAGCCAATCTTTTGCAATCGATTTGCACAGGAAGCTTAATTTCATGTCCCATTATCATCTTTACATGAGAAAGTTTTTAGGTAAGGGTGATATACGGAACGGAAGAAGATACGTTCAATGCAATAGCAGTCGTCGGGCTGGGGACAGATTGCGTTGGGTATAATCCTGTGGAAGAGTTGGACGAAATGAAGGAAGTTATTCGGATAGCAGCGGCTGCAGGCTGTCGAGCACTTCAGGATCTGAGCTTGTATAAAATTCAAGTAATAATTCTATCTTCGTGATTATAATAACGACAGACCCAGGAATTTGATTTGAGAGGGCCAACGCTCAAAAACTATATAACTTTTGACAACCAACATTAGGTTATAATCATAGGGAAAAATTATCTACTATTTACGGGTATGATGAAGGAACGCATCAAGAAAGAGAAACAAAGAAACAGCAATTAATAATGCAACTCACAATGAAACAGAAACACGAAATGATAATCAAACTCGAAGTCAAACTCACAATGAAAACAGAAACTCAGAATGACAAACAAACTCGAAGTCAAAATCACAATGGTACAGAAACTCGAACTCATAGTCAAACTCGAAGTCATACTCATAATCGAAATCGAAGTGAAACTCACAATGAAACAGAAACTCAAACTCATAATCGAACTCGAAATCAAACTCACAATGAAACAGAAACTCGAACTCATAGTCAAACTAGAAGTCAAACTCATATCGACGTAGAAGTCTAACTCACAACGAAACCCTAACTCAAACTCATAATCAATCTTGAAGTCAAACTCACAATCAAGCAGAAACTCAAACTCATAATCGAACTCAAAATCAAACTCACAATGAAACAGAAACTCGAACTCATAGTCAAACTCGAAGTCAAACTCATAATCGAAATCGAAGTCAAAATCACAATGAAACAGAAACTCGAACTCATAGTCAAACTCGAAGTCAAACCCATAATCAAACTCGAAGTCAAACTCGTATCGAAGTAGAAGTCTAACTCACAACGAAACCCTAACTCAAACTCATAATCAAACTCGAAGTCAAGCTCATAATCGAAATCGAAGTCAGACTCACAATGAAACCAAGACTAACTCATAATCAATCTTGAAGTCAAACTCATTTTCAAACAGAAACGCAAAGTCATAATCGAAATCGAAGTCGACCAAACAATCAAACTCAAACTCAAACTCATAATCGAACTCGAAGTCGAACTCACAATTAAACCGAAACTCAAACTCATAATCAAACTCGAAGTCCAACTCACAATGAAACAACAAATCGGACTCTTAGTCAAACTCATGACGAAGTGAGACTCACAATGAAACCAAAACTCAAACTAACAATGAACCATAAATCTCGAACTTTTGGTTCATTGTGAGTTTCACTTCGATTTCGCTTCTGACTGCGTTCCTGATTCATGGTGAGTTTGACTTCGAGTTTGATTATGAGTTGGAGTTACTGTTTCATTCTGAGGTTGACTTCGAGTTTGACAATGAGTTAGAGTTTCTGTTTCTTTATGAGTTTGGCTTCGAGATTTATGGTTCATTGTTAGTTAGACTTCGAGTTTGAGTTTTGGTTTCATTGTGATTCTCACTTCGTCATGAGTTTGACTATGAGTTGGATTTGTTGTTTCATTGTGAGTTTGACTTCGAGTTCGATTATGAGTTTGAGTATCAGTTTCAATATGAGTTTGATTATGAGTTTGATTGTTTGGTCGACTTCGATTTCGTCGATTTGTGTTGGAAGTTTTAGTTTCATTGTGAGTTTGACTTCGATTTCGATTATGAGTTTGACTTCGACTTTGATTATGTGTTTGAGTTTCAGTTTGATTGTGAGTTTCACTTCAAGATTCATTATGAGTTAGAGTCTTAGTTTTATTGTGAGTTTGACTCCGATTTCGATTATGAGTTTGACTTCGAGTTTGATTATGAGTTTGAGTTAGGGTTTCATTGTGAGTTTTACTTCGAGTTTCACTATGAGTTCGAGTTTCTGTGTCATTGTGAGTTTGATTTTGAGTTTGATTATGAGTTTGAGTTTCTGTTTGATTGTGAGTTTGACTTCAAGATTGATTATGAGTTAGAGTCTTGGTTTCATTGTGAGTTTGACTTCAACTTCGATTATGAGTTTGACTTCGAGTTTGATTATGAACTTGAGATACGGTTTGATTGTGAGTTTGACATCGAGTTTGACAATGAGTTCGAGTTTCAGTTTTATTGTGAGTTTGATTTTGAGTTCGATTATGAGTTTGGGTTTCTTTTTGATTGTGAGTTTGACTTCAAGATTGATTATGAGTTAGAGTCTTGGTTTCATTGTGAGTTTGACTTCGATTACGATTATGAGTTTGACTTCTAGTTTGATTATGAGTTTGAGTTAGGGTTTGATTGTGAGTTTGACTTCGAGTCTGACTAAGAGTTTGAGTTCCGGTTCATTGTGAGTTTGACTTCAACTTCGATCATGAGTTTGAGTTTCTGTTCTATTGTGAGTTTGATTTTCTTATTTCATATGATACTTTTTGATAGAAATATTTTTGACTCTAAAACCCAAAATAGGGTGAAAACGTTTGATAAAATGTTATTCTTTCTTGTCGACTAATACCTATAATGAAATAAGTTAAAATAAATTTGAAAAATTGAGGTATAGCTTATTTATTCCAAAGGTAGATAGCTTTGGCCATGCTGAATCCGCAGCGGAGGGCGCCTCAATGGGTTTATGGATTTACCAAGAGCATCGATCCGAAGATAAGCTTGTCGTCATGCCAAAAATAAACCTTTTCGATTCCGAAGACTGGATTGGTTGGCAAATCGGTGGGCCACTTTTGCTTTTCTAAACAATGTATTCTTGAGTTTTAAACTCCTCGAAATCGGGTATTAGCCCTCTAACGCTGTCAAGCACAAATTAGATCAAGTGAGAAATTGCAAACATTTCCTCTCCGACGGGATATGAACCTGGCACCTCTTTGCACGGACGGGAGAGCGGAAGCTGCCAGGTTCGAATCCTGCCGGAGAGGAAATTTCCCTCTTGATCTCATTTATGATTGAGTTTTTCTGTACCTACCTACGATCTTCATCTTATTTATTTATGCGCAGCATTTTTCTCCCCACAGGTCAGCAGAAAGCAGCCGCTCAAAATTTGGCTCGTCAACTCGCCGAGACGCCTGCGAACCTCCTGACGCCTTCGGCATTCGCTCAGAGTGCTGTCGAAGTCCTTACAAAAGCTGGCGTCAACGTTGAGGTCAAAGTTCGGAATTGGGCCAAACTGAGAGGATTTAACGCCTTCCTGTCCGTGTCTGCCGGTTCTTGCCAACCTCCGATATTTTTGGAGGCGTACTACGAAGGCTGCGATCCTGACGTGCCGCCAGTCGTACTGATCGGGAAAGGAGTCACGTTTGATGCTGGGGGTTAGTTCATATTCTTGAAGATCGAGCACAGATTCGAATTTCAGATAATCGCTCAGCACGACCCGTTTTTCAGGGATTTGTTTGAGTCGGGGGAGAAATTTGAAGAACAATAAAGGAGATATGGCTGGTGCGGCGACGATTGTGGCTGCATTGCGAGCTGTCTCCAATCTCCAGCTTCCGATCAATGTGCGCGGTCTGATACCACTTTGCGAAAACATGCCTGGAGCGTCCGCTTTCAAGCCTGGTGATATCATACGTGCCCAAAATGGTTAGTCATCAAAAACAATGTCGACATCGGATCCCTAAA